>JAPQWN010000006.1:15210438-17889605 GCA_028538565.1 Umbellularia californica
GCATAATCTGCCAGGCTTGCAAGCATTTTATCCATGGTTGGTTGGTCAATTTCAAACCCAGAAAGGCCAGAAGAAAGTCCAGAGACAGCTTTCTCAGTCTCACTTTTTAGAAGTTTCTTTATTGAAGGCCAGGTATCATCTCCAGCTGAATCTAGAAGAGCTTCCACAGGTTCTGCTAGTGCTGTATTTAGTTGTCCCTGCAAGCAAATTAAATACCCTTTATCACTAGTCATGCAGTAATAATGAAATTTAATTTAAATTCAACCAATAATGATGACATGTGATTTAAATGAAACACAACATGAATAAGTACCAGCTCAAATCCGACTCCCTATTTTAGTGACATACAATGATGAATTAATAAAATGTTTGAAAATGAAATTAACTAGATGCTGATGTTAAAGGAGCAGGGAGATGGAAAGGTCTATCTATCTGATCATTTGAACCCTTGAGTAAATCTTGTCCACGTTCAAAAAAATTTAGCCAATAGATGAAGCAGCTGTTTTCTTTCTTTCTTTTTGCATGACCAATCAAAGAGTGTAAAATTCAGTTGCATCAAATTATGCTGAGTGCTAATTCATGGGGTAATAGCGAGTGTAAGGTGGTTGGATTGATCATAAGGGGCTCAAGTGGGCCCACAAGCCAGACCATTTTTAGCTGCAGAACAGCCTGGTCATTTTAAAAACTTTTCTTGACAAAGAATATCCATCACAATGGGCCAACTTGGCTTCACACCTCATACAGGGCATTTAACCCGGACAATTTTGCAGTTCGAACTGAAGCAACGTGTGCATCGATATCACGCTGAAGCTTATCTCGAGCTTTGGAAGGATCCCAATTTGCTTGTTCAATAGCTGCATCTGTTATCATAAGAAAGATGATTATATGGCATACATCGCCGATAAAGGTTAGACTAAGAATGCCTTGGAAACTCAATTTGAGGTAAAAAGAAGATTGAATCGAACAATTTTCTGATAATGAATTTAGATTTTAGAGAAGATGTTTAATGCTAAGATTGGAGTCTGGCAGGTATAGAAATTTCATATATATGCTATTGAGTATCGACTATGATAGTATGATGCACAAATTTGGCAAGGACATGTCATAGACATGGCAGAGACACAGATTTTACAAATAAAAATTGAAGTATCGGATACCATACATCACGATATGTTGCCCATTTTGAAGCATCTGTGCATCATAGGCTATCCATATCCTCATATATACTCATTTCCTCATTGTTAATCTCTTTTTCTTCCAGATCAACAATAAAAAATGTCCAAAACTTGAGAAACTATTTTTTTTTTGTTTGTACATGATGACTATGGAATCAAATCATAACAATATAAGTTCAAATGCAATATCAAGTCAAATCAACAGCCATCATGTGTTCTTCCCCAGAAATTGAACAGAAAGTGATATTCTGTTTCGTGGTTAAAGAAAAAATTATCATTAAGTAACTATGTCAGCATGAAAAAAGGAATTCAACGATTTCTGTAATTCAACGATCTCTGTACTATCCCCAGGGTTATTTGAGTAGCTTCAAAAAAACAATGCCAATAGAAGCTGCCGAAATATGGCTGCATCACTAACAGTGTGAAGCAGGTTCCAGGATTGGAGAAGAGCAGAAACCAAACCCTTGGGAACACAGTACATTAAATGAACTCTGAAGCAGTTCACATCAATGGATCACTAAGAAGCTTAAAAAGATGATATGGAATAAAAATATCAGGGCTGCATCTAGGTCAGGCGGGGCTAAATTGGCACTCTTCTAGGCTTAGGCCAAACCTGTGAGCTAAGGAATTGAGCCCAGCCAAGTCCTGCCTGTGATCCTAGTGCTAGGCTTGACTGTGTTTCCTTGTATCAGCCACACTGGTCCAGTCTTCCAGGCCTTTGGGCAGAGATAGCACCAGGCATACAAATTTCAGAATTGAGCCTGCTCGTTAAATATAGATACAGTTCTGAAGCCAGCCATAGCAGGTTAAATTTGCAAAGGGTCAAGGGTTCTAGGCCCACCTGTTCCAGTTGCAACCCTAAGAATTGTGCAACCCATTACATGATTCTGTGCTTATTTATTTAGAATCGAGGAGCATAAATTAGAAAAAAAATAAAATTCGATAGAAGTAACGACCAAAAATTATCAGGCTCATTCTGTAACTAACAAAATGATTAGAAAGAGAAGAGAACAGACAACAAAGAACCAGAACTAGATAGGCAGCAATGACATCGGCTTTGTGAGTTATCCTTTTCCACTAAACTCTACTAAAAAAAACATAAATGGGAGAGAGAGAGAGAGAGAGAGAGAGAGAGAGAGAGAGGTCATGACTAAAAACTCCAAAATCATCTCTTCCTTCACTACTTCATTCAAAGTCTTTAATCAATATGAAATGCGTATAAGTTGTGAATAAAAATGCAGTAGCCAATTGTGAGCGTTTCTAATTAGATACCGGCACATCCTTCATCAAAAATTGACATATAAGATTGAACGCAGCAACGAGCGGCAACGGCAAATCCTTCCCCTTTGTTCATAGCCTTATCAAATGCTTCCTTAAAACTATCCAGAGTTCTGGACCGTAGGTGCCCCAACATGGCCTGATAAGCTGGATGGACAAGCTACATAGTGCAGCAGAAAAGAATTATTAGAAAAAGGGAATATTTTTTTACAAAAACTTGAACTCAACTTGAAATCCAGTACATTGTTTTGTGTACAGATCTAATTGATCAGCAGGTTCGTGTACATTAATTTAGCAAATTGTGTTACACAATGCAGAAGACTGTAGAGAAAACAGGAAGGTTACCATAGATTAAAATATTCACCTAACAATAAAGGATGCATTCAAGCCTATGAGTAGGAATTCTAAAGGAAAAAAACACCATGTTGGAGACATCTGACAACAAAATAAATATGTAGAGTGGGTCGTAAGAAGGTCCAGTCCATCCCCATCTCCACCCAATGTGTTGTCTAATAATCAAGTCTTATTCACATATTTCATTCATAAAGCTGAAAGCCAAGCTACATATGAAGCCTGTGACAACTTGTCTCTACAGTTGGGAACCAGAGAATGGGAGAAGCATATATAAGCTTGACAATATCAGAGAAAGGAAAACTAAAGATTTTAATCATAGTAGGTGCATTAAAGATGAAAATGAGAAGATCTTGTAAAAAGAAGAGGTAAATAATAATAATAATAATAATAATAATAATAATAAGGATGCATTTTAAAGGACTGTTTAATAAAGAATACGGAAATGCAGTAAATTACGATCTAGAACCAAATCATGAAGGGATCAATCAATTATCTAGAATGGGTGTAATTATTGTCTTATTTGCAATGACGAAGAATAAAGGATTTCAAGTTGTTACCTACAAAAAAAAAAAAAAAAGGAAAAAAAGATTACCAAATGATATACCTACAGACCCAGATTTTTTTTATAACAATAAAAATTTTCTTTTATTTTTCCAAACCCAAAAAGGGACAAAACACAGCCAACACAAAACTAACAAAAAGAAAACAAGAAAGTACTAAACATCAAAAGAAATGGAAGAGCAAGAAACTCCTTCCCTTGCAAGACTATCCGCCATAGCATTTGCTTCTCTAAGAATATGATGGAAGCTAGCGCCCAACCTCTTTGAAATATTTTGTACCTCCTCCACCCAATCCGCCAATCTCCAAGGATGAGAAGAACACCCTCAATACCATTGAATTACCGAGAAAGAATCTCCCTAAAAAATAGCATTATAACCACCCATCCGAAGCAACTCTTGGCAACCAATAAGACTAGCAAACAAATCAGCTTCATTATCATCGAAAAAGGCAATTGGCTCAGAATAGCTCCTCCTTACAATATTACCATTCCAATCCCTTATAACTCCTCCCATCCCTTCCTTTCTGCAAAGAACGAATAAAGCTAGCATCAAAATTGAGCTTCATAACACCACTAGAGCGATTCATCCATACAACTCTTAACTCTGGACTTAACACTCCAACCACCCTTAAAAAAAGAAGACAAAGATCTATTAAAATCTTCCACAAAAACTCCATGAAACTCACACAAACTCGCCCATTCGAAGACGAACTAAGCTATGGATTCTACCACCTCCATCATAAAATTAGACTTAATTCTGAAAACTCTTATTTCTTTCCATCCAAAGCTTCCAACAGGTAGCATACATGACTAAGCTCCATAAAATCTTACCCCGAATAAACTTGCAATGTCAACACCATTGAAGAAAAAGATCTTCAACTGTCCTAGGCGTAACCCACTCCATACCAAAAATTTCCAACAAATCAAACCACACTCTATGGGCAAATTAACAATGAATCATCAAATGATGCACCATTTCCTCATCTTCTAAACACATTGGACACCCATTAATAATAACACAATTCCTTCTTCTCAACTTGTCTATTTCGAAATTTTATGTAACCTCACTATCCAACAAAAAAATCAAAAGCCTTGGCGAAACTTAATGAGCCCAAAAGTTATGCCAGCCCTCTACCCTTTCAGTAGAATCAGCCAAAGCGTTATACAAAGACTTCACTGAAAATTGGCCCTTAACATCTGGTTTCCACAATCTGATATCTGAATTATCAACTGATAAGTACACTTTTCCTAGTAAACCAAGCAATCAAACAAAATAAAAAATCTCACAATCCAAAAGATTCCTTCGGAAAGAGAAAAATCCCAAACAACACTTCCCCCAGAACTGCAAAAATTATCCACCACAAAAGCATGTTGTTCTGATCCAACAAAAAAAAAAAGGTTAGGAAATTGATGGTTTAACTCCATTTGACCACACATTCATCAAACCAAAATCTGACCCTCCTCCCATTATATGCTCTATAATGAACTAAAGGATCAAAATCATCTTTAACAGAAAGGACAGACTTCCAAATACCTGAAGCCTTATAATCATGACCCAAAACCCACCATCCATAATTGCCCAAATTATATTTTTTTATTAAGAGTTGCATCCACAACATTTGATCGGCTCTCCAACCCTCCATAACCATTTTCCCAAAAGAGATTTATTTACCTTCTCAATGGAATGAATGCCCAAACCACCTTTTGTCTATAGGTTGACACACTCTCTCCCACCTAACCAAAAGATATTTTCATTTGTCAAAAGAATCATTCCACAGAAAATCACTTTGAAAAATTTTGAACCTCCACACAACACTTTTAGGATATCTGAAGTAGGAAAGAAAGTAAATTGTAATACTTGACAAAACTAACTTGATTAAGGAAACTCTACTTCCCATGAATGAATACCTTCCCTTCCAAGAGCTTAATTTTTTTTCAACCTACTCCACCACCAAATCCCAAAGAGATTTCTTTGGTAATCCCAAACATAGAGGCATTCAAGGTATTTAAAGGGAATCCTTCCAACTTTACACCCAAAAACATTTGCTAAATAATCAACATGGCTTTCTTTCATCCTAACACCAATCAATTCACACTTACTGTAATTGCTTTTCAAACCCGATAAAAATTTAAACAAATGAAAAACAACTTTTACCGTATGTAACTGATTCAGAGAAGCATCACAAAAGATCATGGTATCATCTGCAACTGTAAATGAGGTACCTCACAAAAGCTATTTTCAATTACAAATCTAGATACTAAATGCATCTAATTGACTCTCTCCATTAAAGCTTGCAAGGCTTCTGCTACAATAACAAACATAGGGGACAAAGGATCTCCTTGCCGAATACCTCTAGAACTTTTGAAGAAGCCTTTAGGAGAATCATTCACCAACACAAAAAATTGAGAAAAGGAGACACAAGATTGTATCCAATCTCTCCACTTCTTTCCAAACCCCATTCTTTCTACAATATATTGAAGGAAGCCCCAATCAACCACATCATATGCCCTTTTAAAATCCAGCTTGTAGATTAGACCTGGATGCCTTTGACGATACCTTGAATCAATACACTCATGTGCAATAAAAACATTGCCTAAAGATTTGACGCCCATCTACAAAGGCCCCTTGATAGTTAGGAATAATCAACAGAAACAACTTTCTTAATCGGTTAGCAAGAACTTTGGCTAGAATCTTATAAAGACTAGCGATTAAGTTAATGGGCCTATAATTCCTAATGGATATGGGGCCATCCTTGGAATTAACACAATGAATGAAGCACCCAACTCTCCTACTATAACACTATTAACATGAAACTCATTGAAGAAAACTAGCAGATCATCTTCTAAAAGACCCTAAAAATGCTGGTAGAGCACGATGAGAAACCCATCTAGACCAAGTGCGCGATTACCTCCTAAATCAAAAACAGCTTGCTTAATCTCTTCCTTAGTAAATTGATCTTCTAGCGAGGATGCCCTTCTTGGGGAAAGCCTTTTAAATGGAATCCCATCCATCTAAGACATGGACCAATTGACACCAGTATATAGTTGCCTCTAAATTTGAACAATTTATCTCTCTCTCTCTCTCTCTCTCTCTCTCTCTCTCTCTCTCTCTGTGTGTGTGTGTGTGTATCTTCCTTACTTTCCCACACTCTTCCACCAGTAGAAATAATATTGATATGATTATTACGACGCCATGCACTAGCAATTGCATGAAAGAATTTATTGTTGTGATCCCCTGCTTGCAACCATTTATTTCTTGACCGTTACTTCCACTTAAGCTCTTCTTGGAAAATTTCTCTCTGGAACTGCTCCTTAAGAAAAGATCTACAAACTCGATCCTCCTCCGAAACATCTCGCTTCTTTTATTTCTTTTCAATACAATGAATATCAACTAACAATTGATTCTTCTTCTCAGTTAAATTGCCAGAAACTTCCTTCCTCCATACCTTTATTTTACTTTTTATAAAATTCAACCTCTAAGCTAACTAGTACCCTATCCATCCACTAATAGAAATGGATTTCCACCAATCTCTAACACAATAAAGAAAAAAAAAAACCATTCTCAGAAAGCCACATAATTTCAAACCGAAATGGAGGAGGGTCCCAATCTTCCAGACTAGTCTTTAGCACCAAAGGGCAATGGTCCGAAATTAGCGGGCCACTACTCTTTGAGAACAATCACGAAAGATATCCAACCAATCTGTAGATGCTAGGAAACGATCCGACCAACTCATCACAGGCTCCTTCCACATGTTTGACCAAGTGAAATCTGCTCCTCTCAATGGCAAATCAACAAGACGCATAGATCATTATGCGAGATTGAAAATGATTGATTAACCAAATTATTAAACAAAAACTCAAGTAGAGGAAAAATGCCTAATTAATGGAGCACTTTGGTCTCTTTCTATAAGAAAAAAGAAGATATTCATATCTTTGCAAACTATGAACTATCAAACTTATTCGTCATATGATGGTACTTTGTGGCTGAGCAATGCTTATGTTAGGAACCAAAGCAGAAGAAATTTTCTTATTAACACAATACATGCAAAAGTATAAAAAGAGAGGAAGAATATACATAGCGTTTTCATTACTTTCGAAAAGAAGCCGATGAAGATTGCATCACTAATTGTTATTTGACATATGTCAAGGGGTAGTAAGTAGTAACAAGTATGACAATTACACGTGAGCACGTTTGTGTGACAATCCATCCCAAAACAAATACATAAAAAATAAAAATAGAATAAATACCGGATCCTTCAAGGGAACCCGACACCTCCTTCTGAACATTCGAGGGAACCAAAACCTCTAACTAGAATTCTATTGATGAAGTTTCTGAATGAATAACACAATTGCTAATTCCCCTTTATAGGGTTACAATGGTTAAAAATAGAAACAGAGGAATCGTAATCCTACTAAAATTGGAGGAGAGATTTTAGGGGAAAATAGGAGTCCTAATCTAATTGCAATATAAAAAGTGAAAAAAGAAAAAAAAAAAAAAAAAAAAAGAAGAAGACAAATTCAGATATCGCAAGAGATTTTAAAGGATCGTTACAACCCTCCTTGCTTGAAAGCAGCCTTGTCCTCAAGGTTGAAAACTGTAAAATGCGAGTAGATATGCGAGTAGCAACTGAACCATGCTCCTAGATCAAACCCTGAATAAAACTAGTCCATTGACTATAATAGTGTCACATCATTCTTCTTAAACTTTTGAGTTTCCACCTTGCTCACACATATATAAAAGTGCATGTGACACTCCGTTGCTTATGATCTTAACACTTTGGATGGATCATTCGATTAGTAGTGATCTCTTGGCCATTGATCTTGAATTGCATTGACGTCTTAGAAAAGTCCCATAAGATGGGTCCTATTTTTTATAACCATTGAGCACCAAGGTACTGGGAAGTCCCACATCCCACATCGCCCGAGTAATGGGTTTAATAGGGCTTCATATACTTTTTTGGGCCTTCCACCTATCAGCATAAGCTTTTGGGTTGTTATATGGCATCAGAGCAGGTTTTGGTCCCATATTCTTCTGTAGCCCACGTGGTAGGCCCGTCCATGAAATTTGTTGGGCCTGCATGTGAGGGGGAGTATTGGGAAGTCCCACATCGCCCAAGTAATGAGTTTAATAGGGCATCATATAACTGTTTGGGCCTTCCATGTATCAGCTTAAGGTTTTGGGTTATATGGTATTTCACACAAGGACCATATCACATCCTCCAAGCCGTGTTAGATAGAGATTTGTCGCAAATTGAGACTGTTCGGTGGAAAGGAAAGATCGGGGAACATGTCATGGCTTAGCAGGGTCTCACCATTGGCAACTGTGACAAAGTTCACTAGGCCCTCAAAAAATTGTGGGTGCTACCTGAGCCTATCAATACGATCACTGCATGTTGTCCCACATCGCCTAAGTAATAGGCTTGTCATGTCTTAATATACCTGTATGGGCCTTCCACCTATCAGCTTAAGCTTTTGGGTTGGTATATGGTTTATTACATGGTATCAGAGCAGGTTCTGATCCCGATGTTCTTGTGAAGTCCATGTGGTTGTCGTTCTTATGTAGTCCACGTGACAGGCCCATCCATGAAATCTGTTGGGCCTGCACGTGAGGGACAGTGTTGGGAAGTCCCACATCCCACATCGCCTAAGTAATAGGCTTGTCATGTCTTAATATACCTGTATGGGCCTTCCACCTATCAGCTTAAGCTTTTGGGTCGGTATATGGTTTATTACAGTTTGAGCATGCCTGAACTCTCATGACTTGTGGTGAAGTGGTTCCTATCAAGGCATTGTAGGAGATTGTCGTCTCAGTGCTGACCATTAATAGTCTGTTGGTGCTCTATTTTTCCCTCTTATTCGGCCTCGATTACCTCTTCCTCATTTGTCTCACCTCTGACATTGAAGATTTGATGCCCTTTTTTTTGTGTAGCAGTTAGTTGGGGCGAACTTTTAATCACAGTGGAAATAGAGACCATTTAAACAACACCCATTCATTTGTTCCAAGGTTAGATGCTTTAATCCTGCTGGGTTTGGTGGGTGGAGCAAGAACAACAGTTAGTGTAAGCTTGAACTTGATGAGGAATAATTGGGAGCGGTCTTATTTTCTTCAAATGAACCCTTTTGAAAATTGTCTTAAAAAACGCATGTCGTCAAAGAGTTGGGCTAAAAATATGGCATCAAATATGCTTCTTGGTTGCTAACTTTGGACATCAATGCTCAACTCATCCTTGAGGCCTCCAAGAAATGCACTAACAAGTTAATCTTGTGGAATAGCAGTTCTTTTGCTTGAAATATGCTTAAATGCAGCCTGATATTCTCGAACTGAACCTGTCTGTTGGAGCATCTTCAATTGCATGAAATAATCTTTTAATGTTGATGGTCCAAAGCAGCCTGCCATGTGTTGGCATCATCTGTGTCCACAGCCAGCTGTACAATCTCTTGGCTTCATTTTCCAAATAGAATGTTGCGACCATGAACCATTGCTGTCTAGGGATGTGACGGAAGTTCATGAATCCTATACTTCATTGATCCAAATTTCCGGATCAGTCCCATCAAAACTCAGATATTGCAAGCACAGTGTTGGCATGCTTGCTGTTATGACTGTATTGTTTCCATTTTATGGTGGGACCAAGGGTGTGGATAGTTGTTCCTTCATAGTCACAACCTCATTCTTCAATTCCAAGCTTGATGCCTGCATTGCTGCTATCATCTCGATTGATGTTCGCTTTACTGCCATCATCTTGGCTGATGTCCGCATTACTACCATCATCTTGGCTGATCCATCAATTGTTATTTTTTTTATTGCGGATTAGATCCAACTTCAGATTGATCCACCATTATTTGTTTGATGGATTGGTACTTTTGTCGAGTGTGAACCATACAAAGAAGTGGTGCTTAGGTACACCCAACTTTCTTTTCTTTTTGCTTTGAAGGAAATATCGTAATTGATATAACTATCACCCCTTTTCCAGATGTTATGTGCTTTTTCTTCCTTCGAAAGCAAAATCGGGAAGGGACTATGCCTTTGTTTTATTTATTTATTTGTTTATTTTTAAAGCATCGTAAGCCTCTTTGGCAAAGGATGGTTAATGATTATGGAAATTGAAGATTTTGGGATATTCCCCAAGTTTTCTTTGAGTTCTCTTCTGCCTCTTGGATTGGGGTTTAGCGTGAGGCCAATTTTTAGGTAATCCCTGATTCACCTATCCCTTCCATCCCATCTAACATTGCCCACCCCGCATCTCCCCTCCGTTCCCCATTTCCTTTAGCGTCTACACTGAGGCTTCTCTCCAATCTTCAAAGACAACTCAAATTCTAACGTTGCTCCAATTAAGACTCTCACTTGACCCGTCAAAAGGCCAGGCCAGGGTCAACCCTTACCCTACTTTCACATATGCGGGTCAGGCCTAAGTCAAGCGAAAGCCCTCGTTGCTCTTAGCGGGCCTACGATACAGAGGCCCTCATCCTATCTTCAAGTGCTAGGGCTGGGCTAGGGCCGAAAGAAAAGAATTTTTTTAATAATTAAACATTTTCTTTTTATCACAACAGACTTTCAACCAGATGCTAACAGAAGGGGAACATAAGCTAAACTAAATGGTTTATGTAAATTGTACATGATGTGATTCATAAAAGTTCTACAAGTCATGTCCCCTTTATATGAGTAAACTACATCCAATGGCCATGCACCACAAATTTTTCAACAAATTGCAATTTGTTTATAATAACAATCTCTGAATCAGATGTACAAAATGTTAAAATCACAACAGTTTTCAGATCCTAGCCATCTCTTTTATAGCCTCTCTTTGTTCAGTTTGGATCATTGTCATTTGTCCATTTTCAACCATTTATTTTGTGGCCATCAATTGAAGGATTTTCCATCTTGAAAACTTTTCAAGTACGATCAACGCAGGGTCTCTCATCATGATTGATTTGGTTATTTAGAGTGTCCCCCACTCATATAAAGTGATACAAACAACGATGTAGGGTGTTTTGTCCTCTTGGGTTGGTTGGTGATGATTATTTTGCTAATGGTATTGATATGTTTTGTTTTTAGCTCAGTCAATTTCAACCATTTTGGTTAATATAACATCAATTTTCCAGAGGATCACAAGAAAAGAAGCTACGAAGTGATTTGTGTTTAACATGTTTTTCACCGTCTCCAAGGCTCTCTTTTTCACTTCAACAAGGAAAGTAGAACCATTCAAACAGATGCACCCATGTTGACAAGGTCCTGTTCGATTGGTAGCCACTCCTGGTCATTTTCTATACTTTCTTTTCTGGCCCTCTTTCCCCAAATGTCTATTGCCAAAATATTAGTTTCCATTAAAAACTTCAGGCAATGGATTGGGACGGGCTTTAACTATTATAAACAGCAAAACCCAACTCTCCAAACCCAAACCCTTCATCATCACCATCTTCTACTACCATCACAAGCTTTCCCTAAACCAATAACTGGGCTGCGTTTATAACAGTAACTAGGTTAAATTTATTATTATATATTAATAGACAAAGCTGTATAGAGAAATCTGATCAACTGTCAAAAGCCTTTCCAAGCCCCTTTAAACATGGCCTTGAGTCAAACAGGCCTATTGTAGTTACAAAAAAAAATGATAGCAACTAGATTTTTACTTCATTAATGGTATTAAAATTGCAGTAAAAGAAATACCCTCCTTTAAAGAATTGTAAAACCTACATGCAGGACTTTAGATTCCAGTTGCTGTCTCTTCACGGTCCTGACACCTTCCTCAAAATAAATTGCTTCCATATCATACCTACAAAGGACCGATAAAGTAAAAAATTGGTAAACGAGATACATGAATGAATGATAATATCAAGGAACAAACCCCAAAACTCTTAAAATGAATTTATGGGGCTTTAATATAGTGCAATTGAATAGAGAAATCTGAAGGTAAATCATTCCAGATTATTTTAACCCTGTGAAAATGTGTCCCCACATGTGCTTATGGCCAATTTTTCTGGAATGATGACACAATCTGCTAATCGACTGTCTTGAGATATAAAAATTACAAATTCAAATTAAGCTCTTGATGAAAGATGCTAGACATCTAATCTTGGTACATTTTAATGTACTTCATATTGCAACCAGTTTGATTATTTGGCAGAACAGACACAAACTTGTTCCACTGCAGTTAAGGATGGAAATTACAAATTTCTCTCTCTTTAAAGCTGTATAGCGGTTGGGAAAAAAAAAACTCAATTATGGCCTTAGGAGAAGCCACGTCAGCTACTTGGGGCCCATTTGTGAATGTGTCTTTCAAAAAACACATATGTGCCTTTTCAATAAAATGTGCCCCTTCTTGGGACTCATTTGTGAATGTATCTTTTCAAAAATACATATGTGCCTCTTCAATAAAATGTGTCTCTTGGGCCCATTTTTGTGGATGTGACCCAATTCAAAGGGATGCCTTCCAACTCTATAAATTAAGGTTATTTTCAAAGTTTTTATATAGTTTTCAAAATGAGCAGAAATTCATACGTACCCTTTGTTTTTAAGATGAAACGTGTATGCTGACGTGGATTAAGGGAAGAAATGTTTGGTTTTCACAATTTTTTGGTTGATTTGAAATTTTTAATTATTTTTTATAAATGGATTTATATGAAAGGGATATTAGTTTTATGAAAATCAAATAAATGGATTTTATTTTTCGGATCGCACTAGACTTAACCTGTGCCTCGCACAGGGGGCTTCATGCTAGTAATATTAGAAGCACTACTTACTGCTGCTTCTCCTACTCTCCATCCCAGACCAATCTTGAGCAGTCAAGTCTACAGGCTGAATTCACAACAAAGCAAAATGGATCCAAAGAGATTTGCAGGATACCAAATAGTTGGATACAACTCATATCCAGATGCCTGGTCAGAAGTACCTATAAATGATGTTCAGATTCCGAGTTTGGATCCAGATTTAAGCCCAAATTTGGATATGAAATAGGTATGCTTTTAATTCCAAATTGTGTTTTTTCTCAATTTTTTCTTACTTAAGACACCTAGAGTTCAACACTTAGCACTAGTTTTAAGTCACGTAAGGGTCATCGATACAGTCATGGAAATTAACAAACATATTTATAATTTATATGAAGCACAAATTAAAAACAAACATAACTGTGTTTGAGAGAGAGAGAGAGAGAGAGAGAGAGAGAGTAGTCCAATGGTTCCAAGGCTTAGGATTTGTTTCCTGCTCCTTGAGAGATAATTTGGATAATAAGCTTAGATCCAGGGCTGATCCATTGGATCCAAATTACATCCTGCCTACCTTAGGGTACATTTGTGCAAGGAGAGGAATTTGCAGTAGAGAGGAAAATTTTTCTGATCTTCCATGTAGCCCCTTCTCCAATCATTTGGTGCAACTCATTTTCCTCACAGAAAAGAAAAAAAATGAACTGATGTTCTTGAATATATGGGATTTCCGTTTCCTGTGTGAGGGGCAGGAACATAGGATTCCATTCCTCTCTATCAAGGAAATGGAAATCCACAGAAAGCAAAATCCTCTTGTAGCACAAACACACCCTTAGTTAGACCCCAACCCAGTTGATAATGGGGTTGATACAAGCATGATGACAGTACAAATGCTCAGAACCAAGTAATCAACACTACAATTTTGGGTGGAAAAGGTAGAAAAGCAGCAAGTCAGCAGCCACCTAAAATGGTTTCTAATGTTGCCATGCTCCAATTTTATAGCAGAGAAGTAACTTTTAAGCCCAAGAAAATGATCACATCTATTGCAATTTTGAACACATAAAAGATAATCTCGACAGAGTCGCATTTTTCAAACATGATTAAAATGCTCACTCTGATAGACATGCATCAAGGATAGAGCTAAGCTTCTTTCCAAAGCCTGGGACTGTGCCAGATTGTACAGCTTCCTCCAGATGGCGCCAATCCTGTGATTTCCTCACAGAGAAAATATGCCGATGGTGTTAATGCTTCACATTGTAAAATAAATGTTCCTGATAAACCTTGGTGATGAAATCAAGTACCTCATTAGCGGTTAAATGAGAGAGCTTTTCATTGGCAATCTCTTCACAACGTACAGTGGCAACCATAACCTATACAAAGAAATATTCATAAAGAACATAAAATTCACTACACTCGACAACCCACTTTATTAATTGGTGGCTTTCAACTCAAAGTTCTCACATCACCTTATGGGCAGGAAGATCAAGGTCCTTGTTTTCCTTAATAACTTTCCATATATGTTGTGCGCTAAAAGAAAACCCTGAAGCAGGAACAACTGCCCGTCGATCTCCAGCAAGTCCACCAGGTGCAATAGAATGAAAAAACCGCTGCCTTAAACTTGCTACCTGAATTGATGTTCAAAATTAAATGATTGCATATATGTCCAAGAGTATAAACTACAGGTGGCAAGGAGGATGGATCTAGGCCAGGTTTGGTATACTATGATATAGGCTTGGTGAGAGATGTGTCCAATGGGAAGGACCATCCAATGGAGAGGACCATTTAGTAAATGGCTGGACTCATTCCTGAGCCTAAAGGCCAACTACAATATAGTAGGCCAGTATATCTAAATAAGAAAAAAAAAAAATATATATATATATATATAGATAACAAGTGAGTTTCCAGCGACAATGGGTTTGCATCAGGGGTCAGCCTTGAGCCCTTATCTCTTTACACCAATTATGTATAACTTAACTACTCATATTCAAGAGGAGGTACCTTGGTGTATGTTGTTTGTAGATGATATTGTGTTAGTAGATAAATAGAGAGATGGCGTGAACGTGAAACTTGAGAGATGGTGGGAGGCCTTAGAATCCCCGGGCTTTAAAATAAGTTGTACAAAAGCAAAATATATGGATTGCAACTTTAGTTGGCATGCACAAAGAGCTGAAACTACCGTGAGAATTAAAGCTCAAGAAATACACAAAAAGATCCATTCCAATATCTTGGTTCAAGAATTAGTAAGGATGGATAGATTGAGGAAGATGTTGAACATAAGATAAGAGCGAGATGGTTGAAATAGAGACTTACTTCTGGTGTACTTTGTGATCGGTGTATACCAACAAAATTGAAAGGAAAATTTTACAAAACAACGATTAGACTAGCTCTGACTTATATAGCAGAACGTTGGCCAATCAAGAAGCAACACATGCACAAAATGAGTGTAAGAATATTCATTGAGGGGGATCAACTCCATTCACCGGATAGCCTCCTCGAATCCCTTGGCGGAGAAAGGGTAGGCTTTATTTGAAAACATGCATGTAAGGATGCTTGAAAAGGGGTCAAAAGCACATGCGACATGATGCTCAAAATGAAAGCCTAGGTACCCACTTCCATGTTGATCTAAAGATGGGAGGACTAAGGCGCCCGGTCGATCTAGGGAAAGATCACCTAGTGAAATGGGCTATCGTCCATCAGGCCCATCTTAAAACCAACAATCGCTTAGGGCACGTTAAAATGAGTGTAAGTAGAGATGAGAATGTTAGGGTGGATGTGTGGTAAAACTAGAAAGGAGAGGATAAAAAATGAGCGCTTTTGGGGGCATTTAGGAGTCACATCAATAGATGATTAAATAAGAGAAACCCATTTGAGATGGTTTAGACATATCCAATGCAGACCATCAATGGCACTAATGAGGAAAAGGTTTTCTATGGAGGTGGATGGCCCACCAAGGCATAGGGGTAGACCGAAGAGGACGTGGATGGAAGTCGTAGAAATATATTTGAAGAAGTGCAATGTATTTGAGGATTTGGCTCTATATGAAACATAATGGAGAAATCAAATTCACGTAGCTGACCCCAACATAGTGGGGACAAGGCTTTGATGATGATGATGATAATTCATGTAGTTGACCCCAACATAGTTCGGACAAGGCTTTGATGATGATGATAACGATACACACATTTACACTTACACCCCGTGTGATATTGTAGATAACATGCATAATCCTAATACATTTGAAGAAGGGGCATGTAAAGAAGAGAAGGGCACATTTTCTCAAGTTGGATAACAAGGGGGTAATGAGCTCCACATAGGCAGACAGGGTATAAATGGTCTAACAGGCCACTTGCGAGCCCAATACAAGCGTAGATCCATATGTTAAACAGGCTAATGATCAAAATCAGATGCCCCCATTCTGTTTCAAGGACAAGCATGATCCAGGGCTTTAAATAGCCCATTGGACTCTGACTTAAGCCTGGCCCTCTATAAACAATGGGCTCAGGCTCAGATTGATATGATTCTGGCAACGTTCAACCCATTGCCATCCCGAGAGTAAACGACAGTATCTAAAATTAGGACTCCATGTACAGCTATAAAAATTTGTTATAAAATGACACAAATTAGGATACATTTTATACTGCCCAATGAAATGATAATGGGTAGCTAAAAAGAAAAAAATTGGTAGAACTTAGAAGATATAATCATTCTTATACCTTAAAGCTGGATAGTGGTTAGGAAAAGAAAGGGTAGGATTTGATTTTTCCTTTTGCCACATCAGCCGTGTCATCCTTTAATCTTCTTAATCCCCACCCACGCCTCTTGATAGTTGTCAAAGAAACGTCTCCAACTTTTCATTCTCTCTAGTGAAAAACAAACATTTCATTCATCACTCAATGCCTCTTGATGCTTTTGAAAGAAACTTCTCCAATGTCTAAGGTATTAGAATTATCTGAAACACCTCATACATAAACCCTCGGCATGTTCTTTATTAAAAAAAATCCTCCATTGTTTTCTCTGCTCCATCAATATATCTCTCATTTCCTCCATGCGTCTTTCTATCTCCACTGCCACCCTGCAACTTCTCCCTCTCCTTGCATCTGCCAACACCAGCGACACCTCTCCCTCTCTTTGCCTCGGCCTTAGCTCTGTGTTTTAGTAAAAACTGTCATTTTATTCCTATACTTCTTTTTCTCACATGTTTGGATGTACATGAAATCTGATATGTAGATATGGAGGAAGTTTTTAGTGAGAGCCAGAGAATGCAACATCATGATGGTTTTTCTTTCTCATTCCCCATTTTCTCTTATCTGTTGACATTTTTCGGGGTTGATTCCTCATGGATAGTCTTTTAGTAAAAGGCAAAGTGTTCGTAGAAATAGAACATGTAGTGTACACTACTATTTCATGTGCAGTGATTCCTACCATTAAACTAATTGCAATTCTTACCTTTCAAACCAATGGCTCCAGTGATAATAATAGGATTCAAAACTGATATATTTTGAAGGACTCGTCATATGAGCTCAAAGTTCTGATTTTTTATCATTGGTATTGTTGTTATTGTCATTGGTTTTGTATTTTCCTCCTTTGTCTTATCTATTTGAGAGAGTATGACCTTTTTCGTACATGGTTTTTATTAGGGTTCAGGGAATTTGATTCATCTTATTCTGGTTAGAAGATTTTGATTTATGGTTTTGGATTTTTTAGATTGTGATTTCTGTATATTGAATTTTTATTTTAAAAAATGGAATTGGGTATTTCGTGTTGGAGATTGGGGAATTGAGTAATTGCACATGGGTTGACAATTGAGGTTTAGAGGATTTGGGTTTTGAAGTCAGACATTGGAGGTTTTGAGTTGGATTGTTTTGGTTTTTTTTTTTCCCATGAATCTAGGATTGGATAATTAAGAAATCTCCTATGGTTAACAACTAGGGGTTGGGATGGATTTAGGGTCTTAGATTTTGAATTTGGGCATTGGAGATAATGATTTTTTTATTTTATTTTATTTTGTGATCTGGGATTTTGAAATGGAGATGGAAGAAATTAAAATTTGGCATATGTGATTGACAACTAGGCTTGAAAATTCATCTGATGGGGTTAGGGACTTTGAATTATCTTATTTTTGCTTGAAAGGTTTCAATTATAGATTTGAATTTTTTTTAATTGTAGAGTTCTGGTTCTGGTTTTGCTACATGGATCTAACGGAGGACATGGCCCTAAACAGATTTGATTGGCGTCGTCAAATCCATATAGCCGACCCCACCTAGTGGGAAAAGGCTTGGTTTGGTTTGGTTTGGTAGAGTTCTGGTTTTGGATTTTTTTTTTTTCAGAATATGGACAATAGAGATTTTCATTTGAAGTTATATTTTGATTCCTTTTGAATTTTAGATTGGGTACTCTAAATTTGGGCATTGGAATGTGAGATCGTGTTATCTTTAGTTGGAGATCGGGGAATTGAGAAACTTACATGGTTATAAAATTGGGGTTTTGAGGATGGGTTTTAAAGTTGGACATAGGAGATTTTCATTTGCATTGTTCTATTTTTTTATTTCATGAATTTGAGGTTGGATAATTAATAAATTCCGTATAGCCAACAATGATTAACACTCTTATTTTAGTTTAGTTGGTCATCTACATTGCATTTTTTTAATTTGGTGTGATCAGATGTGTTGCAAAATAAATTCTATTTATTTATTCATTCATGTAATTAATGAATATTTGTTCATGAGGTTTTATTAAATATTACAAATATGTTCTGTATTCGTGAAGTTCAATCAGGTGTCTAAATCGTTAATATGTAGGCCTTTATGATATGGAATACTCCTCACATGTTCTGTCACGTATCTTATCTATCTGATTAGATAAAAATTTGTTTTAAATAACTATTTCAGCTTCTACCCGTGCATTGCATGGGCTTCAATGCCAGTTAGCCCTTGTGTGCAACTTCAGCAAACAGGAAGAGCGCCATGGGGGCTTCCATTTTTCTCGCCTTTCCTGACCAACTTCAATGTTCATAATATTTCAGATCAGGCCTAAAACATTTGAATACTGGCTAAGGCAAAAAAGTTCCAGGCTTCCAAACGCAACCTTACTAAAATCCATTAAAATGAATGGTATGCAGTTACCATTCAAAAAAAATAAAAATAATGGTATGCAGTTCACTTAACATGGATACTATTATCCAGTGAATTGAATCTGGTAATCACCTGCTCTCTAAATTGTTCTTCCTTCTCTTCAAAACTTGAAAGAGCCACAACTTCAACCTGTACATTTAAACATAACATTGTTATCTTACATTACAAAATTCCTTGTACATTTAAACAATTATAAAAGAAGATACTCTAGTGAAGCAGGTTTTTTTAGATGAAACAAAACAAAGGCTTATATTGGTGAACAATAATATCTCACGTTAAAAAATTCACTGAGTTGGGTCTCCTTATGGGCTTGTGGTTTGGGAACTGAATCCCATATCTGCATGTAAACATCGAGGGAATAGTGATTAGAAAAAAATAGCAAGATTATTTACATGCAAAAAACAAAGTATTTGGTTATGGCTAAGCACCTTCTGAATATCTTCCCTCAGGACAGGTTCCAAATTTTCCAGTGGAGTCTGTACATAGAGTTACAATGGAAAGAGAAGGCCTAGACGAAGTAAGGAAGAAGAACAAAAGAGAATAAAAGGAACCATCCAGCTAAAAACTCTATATAAAATCAAAGTTAGCATATGCACCCTGGTTTTGTCACGAATGACAAATAGCAAAGTTGTTTTACGAGGACTAAACAACCGCATCATGACCTGTTACAAAGTAAACAATTGTCACACTAGGCAAATGGAACTTTCCAATTTAAACAGGCACTTCCCTGCAAAGAGGAATTGGAGTCTTTACACATCAGGAAGTGCAGTCTTGATCATGGTTTGGTGATCCAGACTGTTGATACCATAGATCTCACAATGGACAAGGGATCCCCAAAAAATGTCACAGACATCTGATCTTTGTTCTTCTCCAAGCTGGTGCTGTATTTTGTCTCGTCAGTAGTTATCCCCCATCCATGGGAAGAAAGAACCATCATATCACCAATATGGATCACCAAAGCAAAGCCCTACTTACATATGTGGACTTATCAGGGCATCTATAAATATTTGGATGCATAAGGACCCCATAAGACCCCATAACTTCTCCTAATTGTTACACGGCAAATACCTGGAATACTGTTTTCAAAAGAGGCTTGTTGGCAGCCTGTTCACGGCCAATATCATGACACCACCTAAAATGAAGAGAAGCATCTCAGATCAGTTACTTTCAGAAAATAACTTGCCCCCTAACAGAAAAAAGAAAAAAAATCAACAGGCTAATGCAGGAATGAAAGAAGAATGTGCAACTTCACCAATAAACTTACATATTTATCAGCACAATATCTGAAACAGCAAGAGCAAAAAGGGCACTCTGCTTTTCGAATGCTGTATCATCCTGAAAACAAGATAAACACGACAGTGATTCAAATTTTTTGGTTACTATTGATTCAACTTTTTGGTTAGATACTGTAACTGGAAGAGCAATCCATTGTAAATTAATAGCCATGTTTGAATTTGTTACAAGTTTATAACAAATTATGTTGCAACAATTTTGAAGAAGCTGGACAGAAGGGAAATTTATAGTCTTGTACAAAATTGTTTGGACAACTATATGTTGGACACAAGTTATCTACAGAAATATACTTAACTGATGACTTTAAATGAAAGTTTTGAACGTGTAACAGTGATTTCCGCAAGTTTTACGTTTTAGCCAAAGCCGCCAGCAACAACCAAAACCATTCATGAAGTTGCCATGCTCATGTCTGAAAGTTTGCGACGGCCCTAAATATAAGGAAAACTCTTGAAATTAATGAATGCTAGACTGTTTTAGGATATTTTAAATATGAAAACCTTAGGACACCAAAAAGGACAATAAAATAGAGGTTTCAAACAATGTTTCGAGGTGTTTTGGGGTTTCAAACATTACAGCCCAAGTTTTGGATGACGTTTGACTAAAATCATTTTGTTACAGCCATTATTTAACCATGCATTAACTCCATAAAACCATTTAGATATATACTAACTATAGCAAAGAAAGGCAGATCATGTAAGATTGTTGAAAGATTTGAAAAACACCTCTCCTCGCTCTCTTCCATCGGTACCCTCCAAATCCATAACAAGTGTACAAGGGTCAATACCAACACACTTTGCCATCCAAATACCTTTAGTAGTTTGAGACCTAAACAAACACATGGATCTCGTCATTTGTTTAATATTTTTTAAAAGTACATATCAAAGCATGGCTAAATAAAATGAAAAAAAATTAAAAAGAAAAGGAATACTAACCTCCCCTTAAAGGCATCCATTTCTCTGAAGTTGGTACCAAAAAGATTGTTCAAGAGGGTGCTTTTCCCTGCCCAAATTTATAATAGAAGTGACCATAGTCTTTTTAAAATAATCTATATGTATCTAAAAAGTGTATGAAGAAAGGCAAGTTTATTGTTATTGACCACAGTAACGATAAATTTCCTTGGATTCCACTTCTTGCTTCAATGTAAATTTATTGTTACCAACCAAAGTGAAAAAAATAAAAAAATAAAAAAAACATAAACAGAAAAACAGAAAACTAAAACTTTGGACTTAAAACTTTTTATGCAACGTCATGCACATAATTAATCTTATATTTCTCAACTTGCATCTGCAGGACAACCAAATCATCATGGCAAACTTGTTATTAACTTCTGGTAACCATGCAGGGCCCTGGTTTCAATGCAAATTTATCGTTCCTGAGAGAAGTAAAAGTTAAGATAAATAAATAAAAGTTGGGACTTGAAACTTTTGCAGCAATGTGTCACCACGGAATTCCTCTTATCTTTATCAGCTTGCACTTGCATGACAACCAATTATCAAGGTAAACTTGTTATCAACCTTTGGTGACCATGCAGCGGCCCTGTATTTAAATGGTTGATACCCCATTTTTGAAGGAACAAATTGAGTGCTGGCGCCATTAACAACTGCTTAAAAAGACAGGATCTTAGGAGCCACTGCTGGCTCCATTAAGAACTGCTTAAGGAGACAGAATCATAGGAGCCACACTTCCACGTGCTAGACCAGGCCCTACAGAAAACCAACTGTTGCCACAAAACAGGGTGACTAATATGCACAACAGTTATGAATCTAGATGTGTGAGAACATAAAGTGTTCTCCTGCACATGGAATCACACAACAACACTGAGTATCGAAATTGGAAGTACAAGCATTATTGAGAAATCTAATCGTACATGAAAAAAGCAATATTATATAGTGATATCCCTACAAAAAGATGAGTATTTCAAGAAAAATAATGAGATGAATCAATCATTTATCATATGTTGTTGGTATCATGAGAATTATTGTATATCTCAATTTAGGTATGTGATGTTCACAATTCTTCAATTCAAGGCACTTAATAACCTTTTCCACGTGTATTGCCACTGACCAAAGTTTACTTCCATCAGAATGGGGCACCGCCATTGGATTAACCACATGAAAACATGTGATTAATCTGCATGAAGTTAGTCACATGTTTCTTCTGTGTAAATCCAATGGCAGGCCCAAGTCCAATTTAAGAAAGTTTTAAGCCATTTCTAATACACAGGGTAGTTGTGATTGATCAGCTCGGATTAGAAAACAGTGGGTTCCATGGCATTAAAACGAACCCTGCAGCATGTAAGTCCCATGGTTCAAGCAGCATATGGTCATTTCTCAAGTACCAACAACAATAGCCAAAGAACATTCTCATAAAAGAAAAGGACATCTGAATTAAGTATATATTTGGGCACAAAAATGTGATAATAGACCTATTCAAATCTTTCATAAATTTTTTGCATGACTTGAAAATGAAGCAAAATGCTTCCTTAGCAGCGTGGAAGAGCACAAAATAACCTTTGTACATTACGGATTATAGATTCTAAACAGAAGACAAACAACAGGATCAATAAATCAAGAGAACAAGTCATTCATACCACTACTTTGTGGGCCCATGATGGAAGCAACAGCATAATTGAGTCCACATTCACCCAACTTCACTGCCTTCATGAAATTTTCAACACCAGAGTTGTTAAATTCACCATCCCCATCAATGAGATGGGTAGAGCAACATCCCTCATCTGTTTCTGGAAAAGAACAAGCATACAGGTTAAGAAAAACAATAAGTGTTTAAATTGAAATTTTCAGGAACTCTTGGAATGCATTATAAGTTATAACCACATTTACTTCACAGAAGTGTCAAGTGTAAACAGAAAATATTTTCATCATCTTTTTGACAGAAAAAATATGGCTATTAAGAGAACAGACTTTAATAGATGTGTAAATGGATAGGGGAAAAGAGGTAGAGCAGCCAAACACTCATATTCATCTATTTCATTTCAATAAACAACAAGCCAAATTCAACCACCGATAGGCTCAGCTATGTTTTATAAAACAAACTTCCATGGTTTCAACCCATAACCCATTATAGTCCAGGTTGAAACTGTAACATAATAGCAGATATAGCAGTTGATAATGCACAAAATTGTTACAAAACAGTCTTGTTTTATAACATGGTTTTAACATAAAATTCTCTAGAAGGAAATTCTCTAGAAGGGGCATAGAATGACAGGGTAGATCATCTTTTCCAATGGAATAAGCTCAAGTTCTTTCCAAAAAAATAAAAATAAAAATTGTAACAACCTGGGCCAGTGTCCACATGATATTGTCTGCTTTGGCTCATAAGAATTCAACCCAATCTTGCTGCATGGTTTTAAAAGGACTCATGTGGAGTTATTGCCAAGCCGCACTTATATACCCATGAATATGATCAAGACTCACATGTTTCCGATGTGGGACTTATGCACCACTGCATACTGCATACCCAGTCCTTTAGAGTTTCCCCCATCTTCTCTCTCTAGGTGGATGCTCGCCAGACCCAACACCCTTCTACAGGGGGGCCACAGGCATGACAAAAATACCTCTGCTCATTAAACAATAAAGAAACCAAAACATCATATAACAAATCATCTCAACTAGTTCCATCTTAGCTAACCGATTGGCCTTCTGATTACCCCACTGGCAAAAATGATGACCAAAAACGACCATCCCTTAGTACTATATAGTGAATCTCTATACTATCTGCAATTTGACATTTGACTTAGGTAAGACGAAGAAGACAAAGTCCATCCGATAGCGCCACAAAAGGCTCACTCCAATTTACCAACTACACCAGGCTCTTTAAGTATCCTACAACTCGGTATCCAATCCATAACTTCAGCTTCCTTAAAGGTGACGTTTACCGGTGGCCCTGAATAAGTATGAATATGATTTCTGCCACTGTTCCAAATCAGACCACCATATCCAGCCGTTCTTAAATCTTGAAGAAGTGGAAACAAAAAGAAAATAAACAAATTAACAGAAGGAACATCCAGCTTGTTTGATGCACTTAATGTGATCTCAAACAACATTTAAATCTGTTTTACATGTGTTCTTCCGCTGTATCTTGATCTAGGGACACTCTATATTACAAGCCATAGATTTCCATATTTTTAATCGTCTTGATCCATAGGCATCAACATGCACTTAAAAAAAAAAAGGCACATTATATCATGAAATGCTTATAGTCTGAATACCCTTTGGTTAGAATAAACATCTTATATCCTTAATACCTCTGACTGTTTTTCTTCTTTTTCCTTATCCAAATTCCACAATCAGATACAAGCAATCAATACTTGTACCATGCTCTAATTCAAGGACCTCCCCAAATGTGAACCATAGAATTGCATGTCATAATCAAGTTTAAGAGTCTCCAACGATAAACCCATGATCAGTAAAAACCACAACCAAAAAGCCAAATGCAAATAAATCCACCAACCCAAACATACCAGCTTAGTACAAACACCATCAAAACCCATGTTCCAATGTAGGATGACAAACCCATTGCTCTAAAACGGAAGTATCAAAAACATCTACCATCTTTTCAACAAACACCATCAAAACCAAAATAAACAAAACTACCCCAAATAGCAGAATGCATTAATTTAAACAACATAAAGGCACATATGCATTTCCACTAGAAACCATCATTAAAAAAAATAGAACATAGAGAACGCAGAATTGCATATACAAAAACGCGTTACAATCAAACCAATGCCGGGGGAAACAAACAACATCAAATGAATAACCGAACCACAAAAACCCAAAATTTGAAAGAGAAAAAGGAGGGAATGGAAATGCAAAACATACCCATCAAAGAAATTCGAATGAAAGCTCAGATGATCGTCTTGGATTCTCCAAAGGAGGCAGAGGGAGAAATGCACAGGCAAGAATTGAATAGCAGGAGAGAACAGCAGAGGCGATCAAATGTTGCAACATCTCCTCGCGGCCACCACCTCATGAGTCATGAGAGCGCATCATCTCCCTTTTTCATCGGTATCATCACCTTCTTCATCCCACCACAGACGAAGGGAATGGTGAAACGAGGTAAGAAAAGGTTCCTGGCCGTTCGTTTCTGTGTTTCACGAGGGAGTTATGCCAGAATTTTAGGCAACCAAATATCAACTGTGGGACTCATCACCTTCTTTACTCTTTTATATTGGTGATTGTGTGAGTGTAGGAGACTCGGTGATGAATCAAATTGGAACTATCTGCCTTCTGAAAACCGCACCTGGCAACATGGAATGTCAGTATGGAATGTCATAGCAGTAGCATCACCAGTACGCATGCATCTTGTAATAATTTTTGGGAAATGTTGATGGGCTTTGGGAGAGTTGCATATGCATATCCGATTCTACGATTATTCGAAATTTTTAATTTGTGAATAAAGGGATCTGAAATCTATTTTAGGTTTCGATTCGTAAACGGGTCCGGGTCCGAAATCTAATTTAGGTTCCGATTGATAGTCAGATCCAAATTCATATCCATATAAGTTTCGACCCGTAGACCCGAGACCCAACATATGAGCCTTTGATATTGCAAATTGTATCTCAAAATTAATTATTTTTTATATTTTTATAAATAATATTTGAGGTAGTAGATTTGATGCACTATTATAAGCTGAATGATATGCTTATTTTAAGAAAAATAAAGAATAAAGAGAAATTAGAATCGATTTTGGAATTACATTTTAGTCCTCTAAGTGGACCCGCTTTCGAAACCGGATTCGGGTTTTCCTATTGAAACAGGGTCTGGAACCAACAAAATAGGTTCCGAGTTAAAACCGGATCCAAAGCTAGAACTGTTATTTAAAAATGGATTCGGGTCCACTATAGTTCCGATTCGAAACCTTTTCGTTTGCAACCCTTGAGTTCCATCCCTGATCCTATTGCAGTGATTGACAACATAAATGGAGCCAAATTTATGATACATTTTGACCATCTACACACATGGGGCAACCAAGTATGCTAGATGCATTGAGTTTTACCTATATGAATGAATTTGACCATTGGATTGAGGGTCAAGTTTCTTTTTCTAATATAAAGTCGTTAAATTTGTAGGCCACCGATGAAAGTGTTAGAGGCATGGGATTCGCCCTAAACTTAATGTATGGCCACATCTAAGATGTTCCTTTCTATCCCCCCAAGTCTCATAATCAGTGGAGCCCTAGGTGGGTCCCATTAAGTTTATTCCTCATATGCTTATATGGTGGGAGAAGGATGCATATGAATGCCCCTCTAATTTTCTTTCCTACCAAATGGGATTTGAAATGATGATAACCCGCATACGTGGAGAGAAAGTGGGGGCAGCATAATAGCATACCTAGAGATCGATTCTTGGATGGGTGGATAAGAGACAGGGTTGGCCATGGATAGGGTTTATACATGATCCCCGGTACCAAGCGATTGAACCTTGGCTGGGTGGATGAGGGATGGGATTACTATCCGTATGTGGCAATGAGTGGGTGGATGAGAGATGGGATTACTAGCCGATTGTGGCAATGGGTAAGGATTATACATGATCCTCCCCCCCCCCCCCCCCCCGAATTAGCGGTGGGTTTGACAATAGTCTGAGTCAAGTCTGGGGCGGGTTTCAGTGTCGGTTGAGTTTGCCCCACCCATTTCATTTAATTTATTTATTAACTTGAAACCTATTCAGGTAGGTATAGTCATAGTTAGACCTGGATATATAATTTGGGGCTTTTTAATATTTGGGTTGGACTTGGATTAAGTAATAGAAAAGCTCACAGCCCATACCAGCCTAGCTAAGTGATGGGTGTTAAATATTGCATATTTTACCCCTCATTAGTCCGAGTTTTATCAGCTTCTGATATGCATATCATTTGCTTTACAAATAGATTTTATCATTCTATCATATTAACGGATTATCGGATTATCATTTATAAATCCGATTATATATAGCGCATTTTTATGTAATTTCTCCTGTGTAGGTGGATCCCGCGATTACCCCAACCTTCTGGCTAGTGTTCCAAGACATCAAGAAAAGATTTCAATAAAAGAAGTTACATGAAGAAATCTTAAGAAGAGTTGAAGAATTCCAATATAAGAGGAGAAGACTTTAATGATAAAAGAAATCATTTTCTAATACGAAGGATTCATTGGTATATTGGTTAGAGCTTGAGTTGTTATAAAATAAGTTATGGGTTCAAATCTCAACAATTGCATATTATTTTTTTACATAGAAGATATTTCATCCAACTTTAGGGAAATTCTATATGCAGCACTGAAATTGCTGTACACACCCACTTTTCCTTGTGTGAACAGTGATTTTTCACTGTTCACACAAGGTGTGTACAGCAATACATGTGGGTGCATTTAGAATCACTCCCAACTCTAACCTCTCCGCCAATCAAAGCATGCTTTTCATCCAACTCTAACCTCTCCATCAAAGTACATATGCTTTTAGAGCAAAAGAGCTAATGAATCCATGTGAAAGCAAATGAGCCAATCAAAAGCCTTCAAGTTAATATTTTTGCAATTTTATTTTTACTTTTAGATTGTAATTAGGAGCTTCTTTGAAACTAATCTAGAGAGTATGTAATTGGATATCATTAATGAAGATTTGGAGCTCTTTCTTGATGTTTAGTGGCTAAAGCTTTTGGATTAGGCTCTCCTTTTGAAGCTAAGTAATGTAATCAATTCAATTCCATGTACGTTTTAGTTTAAATTCCCTACTTGACCCTTGATTGATTAGTAGATTTTAGATCTATTTATGCTAATCCCTTTCATTTCTCATGCTCTATCCTACACTTGATTCTTAGATAATCTGAATTGATACTTTGTAGTTGAATTAAGTTCTCTCACATAGCATGCTCTATGATCCTTATCTTTGATCTTTTGTAGCTTGATTTTGATAATTTATTGTTAGAGTAGCTAGATGATGATCTAAGATATTGGCCTTTGATTTTCTTTTACTTTGATCTTCATTGTTATATCATCCAATCCAATTAGGCAAGAAATTGCTAGAGTTGAATTAGAACATGCATTGTTTGAATTAATTACATATTTAGTGGATTTTGGATTGCCTAATTTCTTATTTTTTATTGTTGTTAACTTAAATCTTTATTTGATTTGTTATTTTCACTTTTAGAATAATACACATTTCACACAACTTGTTTTAAAATCCTACACATTTCACACCACATATTCACATTAAATCTTCCATTTACACCGCCATTCGCCCATTAGTTTAGTGTAGCTTGTTAGATTAATTTAGATCTTATTAATTTCATATTTTAGATTATTAATTAGTTGTTTACATTGCATAGTTTATTAGTTTTAGTTTTTCACTTCATTTGTCTAAATTAGCTATATCTTAGCTTAATTCTATTTTAATTGGATTCATTGCTTGTTCCATCATCTTTTCATGGGATCGATAATCCGAACTCTTGAGTCCTTTGCTACTTGATAACACCGTAGTCTTACAATTAAATGTTGCACATATAAGTGTCAATCACTAAGGAGTGCTTGTAGTTTGTGATTAATTGTTCAAAAATAATTGCTAGAAATCCCAAACAAGTGATATAAGATCTAGCGCATAATCATGTGAGAACTGTTCTCACGGCTCAAACCGTGAGAACTATGGGTGGGGCCCATCTTTCACCCAATCCAAATCTTGCAATGGATAGGGACCCCCTTGATAGTCACATGCGATAGGGTTTGGCACCAATACGAATGAACTGGACCGTTAGATCGATTATATAACCATACGAACGGACTGGGTTTGTCGGCCATGGATGAAGGGGTTAGAAGCATGGGATTAGGGTCAAACTTGATTTTCGGGGTGGTCCCATATAGATCTTTCAATCCCCGCTGGTCCCCTCCAAAAATGGGGCCCCCAGTGGGCCCCACAAAAAAGTTCTCACGGAGACTCCGTGAGAACCATTCTCATTAGATCAAATCCCTTTTTTCAAATGAGAGAAAAAAAGAAGAGAGGAAACAAGCTCAAACTCGACCTGAATCGTACTTTCACCCGAGTGGGGGTGTGGGGTTAGGTTAGACACGAGATTTATCAATTAAGCCAGGTTCGATTAGCGAACACCCGAACTGAACTTGACCAAATCGGTTACCATATTGTCATAAAATATATATAAAGATATAGGATAAGAAAACTATGTGATTTCCTACCATAAGAATCTAGGAAAATTAAGCCAATGCCTTTTGGTGAAAATACTCATGATGTGATAATTATTAGAGAATTTTATTGGAAAATTCTCATTATGCGGCCATTACACGAAATAGTGCTTCGCGACTCGCACAACACGGAAGTATTCCTCCTGCCATTTTCCCCATTTTTTAGTAGTTTTCCATAGTGACAATAGTGTCGCTTGATATGAAATTCAGTGACGCCACATATCGTCACTTTTCGTTATATATACCCACTTACTAAACCCTCCTTTTTCTCTTCTCTAACTGTCCGCATCTTCTTTCTACCTGCACCTTTTCGCACAATAGTACCATATACCTTCCATACACAGAATATACCACACATATTGCTCATCTTAGAGGTTGTTGGCTTCCATTTAAGAGGTTGGTATATATTTTATATATTTGTTTAAGCTTCACATTAAACTATGAATATCCATTTCCTCTTGCTCTAAATGTTCCATCACAGATGGCTAATATGGACGCCAATGATGAGCGCCATGGACTAAATGACATTTGAATCCCATATTTGTCTTTGATTTACATGGTCATCCATTTCCTCTTGCTCTGTATAAGCCCCATCACAAATGGCTAATATGGACGCCAATGATGAGGAAACAATATGGACTATATGACTTTTGAATCCTAGATTTGTCTTTAATTTACATGGATAATATGGACTAATATTAAGAAGTAACCAACCCATCCCTTTCCTCCATTGTGAACTTGTTGGCAGCCGTCTCATCATCCAATGTGTTTATGTCTGTGGAAATTGGAATGGTTTTATTGGAATCAAAATAATTTATTTTGAACATGTGGAACAAATAATTGTTGATTTCATACGAGAACAATGAAACTTCCCTTAGTGTTTTCTACCTTAGTTTGCATTTACTCTTGTCTATTTGCATTAACAGACTTTTACTTTGTCTTGTAGCTTATGATGTAACATACATGTGTAATATCATCTATATTACAATGTTCGCTGCCTGAAGGCCTATGAATGAAATGTTGTGTATAGTTTGCTACTGCAATACTCTCTGATGGATATGTTCTTTCCATGATTAGGATGTCGGGTGATGAATTAATAGTGATATTCGACTATGATGGGAATCTTGAGTTTGACATGATTCATCTGTTGTACAAAGGTGGAAGGCAGAAGATGAGGTTTATTTGAAGTGATTTAACATTTGATTCGCTGGTTAAAGTTGCTCTTGAAACATCACATTGGGAGGGTAGCCGTGAAGACATAAGTATACATTATCTACATCACAATGATAAAGTGTTTTCATTGGTTGACATCGAAGATGATAGCGATATTAAGTGTATGTTGACACTCTCAAGAGTTGAAACAAATGAGATTTATTTATATATCAACAGAAGACTAGTTGGTTCTGTTCTTAGTGTTAGAGAACAATCAAGGGACGCCGATTGACATTATTTTCTTAAGCAACACATTCATGTTAGCATATTTGCACAAGTATACAATCTTAATTCAATATTAACGTTAATATTTTTCATATACTTTCTGAAGGTCACATGGGTTGAATATGCGTCTGCTGCGAGATGAGAAATGTGTTGGTACAGTTGGCAGTCATGATGCAAAACGGAAGGCATCATCTGTCCGAGGCACATGATATTCTACTGCAAACCTCAACGAAGACGATGACATGCACTTCTCCTCCAAACCGAACATTGCAAGTGATGAACTAGCCCAAGAGAGTGATGTTGTCTTTCGCGATAGCTTTGATGCAGTAGAGAGTGATGGTGAGATAGAAGCCGTCAACGCATAATCTGGTCACCCTGAAAGTAGTATTCATGGCGGTGCATGCCTTAGAGCGAATGTGAATGCGACATTAAAATGTTGGGGAGCCATCCACTCACAGGCGTGAAGTTATTATTGAAGATATTATGGTTTCAGAGGAATTTGCTACAGACTTGGACCACAATACTTCACGGGAGATGTGGTTAGGGCGCGAATTTTCAGATCACGAAAATTTCAGGAGCCGAACTTCAAGGGAGATGTGTTTATCATGATGTGACATAATGTCCCGTGGCATTTGCTAATGCCATATTTCTTCGTAAGCATTTCAAAACTCCAGCCACTTAAATGGTCTCAAATGACTTTTGGGAATTCAGAAATTCCAGCCGCTTTGCTTTTTAGTTGAATTTTTGGATGCTCAAATACAAGTGGGTATTCTGGAATTCCACCACGTTTAAGAATTTTAAAATTCTTCATATAGGAATTCCACAAATGCCAAGAAAGAAATAGGCCCAGTGCGTAGAATTTCAAATTTGGATTGAGACCTCACCTGGAACTCTAACCATTTTGCTTTTTGGTGGGATTTCTGGATGCTTAAATTTTCTACTCATGAGCCGAACTTGTGTAACATGAGCTATGTCTGACTTGCTGCTTACATGGGCCAGATGGAGGTGGAAAAACTAACCCACACTAACATGAATTGGGTAAATTTTCTCCCATTTAACAAATGGGTCGGAAATAGGTAAGGTCTCAATCCAAATTAACCCAATCAGATGTGTTGTCCATGTCCAATGGGCCTCTTCCTTATCAATAGGTTCAATTAGATGTACGGCACATTTAAATCTACTTAACCATAATGTTGGTGGCTCTTTCACATATGGATGCTCAAGTAACACATTTAAGTTCATCGATCACATGCTATAGATTCATGTGCATTTTATTTAAAAAAAAATAAAAATGAAAGTCCATTGATAGAATTGAAACAACTGAAAGGAAAATGAAGGAGAAAAGAAAGTGACAAACAATGAAATGCTGGGAGACCCTCCAAACAGTTGGAAGTGATTTTACTTTGGAAGAGTCATTCATTACAATCTTCCCTCCTACAAGTCAAGGCAAAATCCACCACTCTAGGGGTAAAAAGCAATCATCCAATTTTATTTTTTTTTTTTGTTATTAGAGGGTTCCCAACTTTATGTGCTAGACAAATTCCTCCGGGCCCAGAAGGAAGCCGGGTAAACTACCCTGTAGTCCCCAGTATGATAGTGCAGTTTCGAGCCTACAACCTCCGGATGCAAACCGTGGTCCTAGGCCAATTGACCTACCCCTTTGGATTAGCAGTCATCCGAGTAACCTGCTTGATTGATTATGTCCCTACGGAGAAAATAAACTTGTGGTTGCCATACTGCATATACTGCAGGGGAAGTACAAAAGGGATAGAGAAATATCATCGATGGGAATTTCTTTTGTTGGCTAGTATCTTTGATTGGATAATGGGGCCTAGGATCCTGATCAATTAGAAATAAATCAAAAGAATGGTGCCTAATCTGAAAATGAATGGCCAAGATAAATGTGATATGGAGCCCTATTACAATATGGCATGTTTGAAAATTTACGAGGGTCCAAATCAGTTTATTCTTGGAATTATTGGGCATTTAACCAAACCCAATATGCACAGGCCCAACCAGTTCAAAAGATGGACTGCATAACATACAATATTTTGTTCTATCCAAAGGAAGCCTAAACCAAGCACTTTTCATGACTGATTTAGGAAGCTATTTATGCCCAATCTGCTTCATTCATGGTGCAATCAGGTGGTCTCACAGTGGGCAAATAAGGGGCCCACAACCTACACAAATTCAACATGCCCCGATAGCCCCTATCACTTGCAGTTTGAAAGGCACTGTTTTTGAACCTTTAATCTTCATTTTTAAGTGTCCTATCTATTCAGTTCTTATGTATTTTGATGCAAACAAACATGCCCTCTGCGTTTTGAAAACCTTCTAAGTTAGGAAGCAAGATTAGAGATAGAAAAGGAATTTGGGACCCATTTCTCTACCAGATCTAGACGCCCGATATGGAGTAAAATAAAGCCTTATATTTTGAGTATTTGATGGACTCTTAATATTTTAGCAGGTAATTATTTTACTTCATATAATTAGGGGTTATTTGTTTGCACATGCGTAATAGTTAAACATCATCAAATTTGTTTGTGCTCATTTATGTTTATGATGCACAAATGGTAAAAATATTGTGTGAATAAGACCATCTCCACACCTAAGTATGTGTGGAACTCTTTCACATCTCCCACTTGCAAAAAGGCGCCTATGCATACTTTACACATTGATTGCATTTGGTTATGCAATTGGGCAATTGGCCATAAGATCAAATCCTATTAACCACCTCATTTTTCTTCTTTCTTTTTATTTTTATTTTTGTGGGCACCATATTTGTATCCAAATCGTTCATTTTGTTTATTGAACTAATAACCCTTAGACTTGATTATCTTAAATTTTCATAAATTTTGAGTAATTTGTGAAAAACACCCAAAAATTCTCAACCTAGAAATCTAATTTTTTTCTACACTTGTGGCCTACAATTCATGAATCATAATCTATGTTGTTCAATACTCTCATATTAATGTTAAGCATTAATACCTTTTGTTTCATATTTTAAAGAAACTTTTTTTTTTATAACCTAGGGTATCTCCCACCCAACCCAACCCAAGAACCTTTTGGCCCTGAGCCCGAGGGACACTTGATTATAGACAACCGAGAACTAATCCCAAGAGGCACATGCAAACCCTCCTATCCATATGCACCCGATAAAACTATGGGAGGTGGCCAACGAATGTAAGTGTCAAACAAAACTACAAGACCTCTTCGCTTCCTGAGGCGCAGAGTCCTTCGCCAACTGAGCTACCACTCAGTTTATTTTAAAGGAGTTTTTACCAACAAGTTATTTAATAAGTTCACTAATTGCTAATTAATGTCTCTCAAAAAAAAATTTTGCTAATTAATGATAGGAATTTAAATTTTTGCAAGAACTGATAATTGTCAACAATCCAGATCTTATTATATTCCAAAACATACCTTAAATGGCAACATCAGAAAAAACAGCTGAAAATTCAACTCTCTCCCAAATTGAGTTTACCACGTCCCATCAGTTCTTTTCCGCAGAGTTCAATTGGTTGATCTTTTTAGTTGCGAATCTGTTTGAATTTTTTATTTGCATTTTGATGATTTGATATCTAAGACAATTAGATGATTTAGCGCGGGGCAAGAGTTGGTAATGAAAATTTTGACAAACTTGATAATATGTTTCGAATGTAACATTCACATACACAAAATTTACATACATAACATTTATGTACATAAAACCTTCTTTCCCATCCCATGCTTGAAAGGCAACAGACAAACTCTTTAGTTTTGGACCCTGAATTATTAAAAAAAAATTATTTTGCTGGAATTTAGGGAGCAAAGAGGGACAAATTTGTATTGGAAAAGCAATAAAAGGCCCTAGATGGGATGTCCAAGAAACTTGGATTTTGATGAATTTTCTATCTTTCAAACGCAAGTTGCTTTTGATTGCAATTTTGTCTTCCCCTTGTGGTTTGAGTGGATTTTTCCCAAGGATTGAAGTGATTCAAGCAGAATTTTTCAGATTTGGGGTTAGCAATTCTGAAAAAAAAAAAGAAAGTCCGAAAATTTACTCCTTTATATTTATTTGTTGATATGAATAGAGTTGGATTTTGGGGTTTTCCAATCAATCAAAATTCACCATTTGGATACAACAGTTCAGTTCGTCCAATCTGCGAATCAGGACTACACCCAAATGATCCAATTAAAAAATTGGGACCGCATCAGTCGCGGTCCCCAGCCAGAACGAGGAGTTAGCATTAGATATCAGCAGTTAGGTACGAAGGAAGAAAGAAAAAAAAACTTGTCAAACTAAATTTCGAGTATAATTTTTAGAGTAGCAGCACTCCACCTACCTTCAGTGGACGGGAAAAGGTTGTAGCTAATGCTAATAATTGAAGTAATCATCACCAAATCAATAGAATAAAAAAACGAAATAAAGAAAGAAATGGAAGCATTTGAATCTAAATAAGAACATTCATGAAATGGGAATACAATCCTCTCTCTTCAACATTAGGATCTGCTTGGAAGCCTAGATAGGTGAGGAATCAAAATTGGGGGGCGCCGGGTGTCCTGATAGTAGAAGAATTGCAGTATTATCCCGGTGTTTGGATAGGAGAACAATACTCTAGAAAAGAGTGTAGGATTAAGGGATCTATCTAGTTCCCTAACAAAAATGGAATTTTACTCATTCTAGGGAGACAAAATCATCCCAGGGATCTAAAAGGAATTCCAAAGAACTCTCCACTGTCAACCACACAGCAGTAAATATAACCAGAAATTGCAGCATTCAGTTCTCTCACTTGACATGAAATCAAAGGATAAGGGACATAACCCCTTGAGCTGTACCCTCCTTCCTTTGGTTCACAATTTAGAAGGAGAATTTAAATCCTCCTACTTTAGCATCAGTGACAGATTCCCAAAATGTCGGTTTTTTCTGTTGGGCCTTCTTCTCTTCAGCTTTCTGCATGAGATCGCTTGTCATACCTGGAAAAGAAGCCTCAATAGCAGTTCTAAACTTGTCATACAGATTCACCCTATCTCTAGTTCCTGAGACGAGCTCACTTGCATTTGGCCTCTTGAGGAAGTCAAGAACATTTAATAGATTCCTCCTGCAAAACAAGATATCTATAATTGCCAACGTCTATAGAATGACAATCAGTGAGAGCGAAACAAAAGATAGCACCATTATTGTGAAAGAAGAGATTGTATTATTTAAATGCATAAAATTCAAAGGTGGAGAGCTCAGACACCAAAATGGTTAATGGTAACTCAAGATTGTTAATATAAAAAGAAAAGATGCCTAGATGGAAGTCCAGGCCCCTGTCAATGAAAGAATTGCTAGTAATAGCAGTCAGGTTTAAATTTGCTATCGCTTTGACATAGTTTGAGAAGTGTAACTAGTAGCTATTGATTGAAAAAAGTGTTATCAGTTGGAGAACTGCAAAGGAATGGGGTATTTACAAACAGGCCCATCAAGATCATGGCTGATACAGTCAAATTGAAACTAGATACAAACTTGCACAACCAGCATAAAAGCAATTTCCTTGTCCCACCTTTAGCAAGCTTGTCTATGGTGCTGTTGGCTTTCTAGGAAAAAAAGGAGATTGTTTTGATAGAGGCTAATCTATTAATCTAAAGGAGATTGTTTTAGTATAAGCTAATCTCTGTCTCTTTTGTTACTGCACCAACCTCCATGGAGCCTTTGCCTCCCAAATCTCCACCAAATATTTTTTTAATCCTTTTGAAGTGGTGCTCACCAACTGCTTCTCAAGACCTGTATGCAACTTTGGATTAAGCTGAGAAATGTTCCTGAATGGCTAGTCTGTTAGGGAATTTATTTTGATTGATGCGTTATGGCTTTCAACTTTCTTCTTAGAAAAATGCCACTTCATCTGATAGGGGATTTATTTGGATTGATGTGTTATGGCTTTCAGCTTTCTTCTTCAAAATGCTACTTCATCTATCATTGCATGCATCTTCACATAGAGTAATATGATTCAGTAGAACTTCTGATACTCTGATTCATTTGGACCTTCAGTAGCTGATCAAAGTATCAAACTCTCTCGTAGCAACAAAGATAAGTACCTCTAGCCCTGCTTGTGGAGTGCTTCACATCCTTTCCTTTTCTGTTGCTAGCAGTATGCAACAACAGTGATCCAAACCACAGGGCCATAGTTTCATGCAACTCATGCCGCACAGGAGTGCTGTTTGCAGTAAGCAAATCGTTAGATGTTGGGGTTGGTGGAGTGCTTCACATCCTTTAGCCCTGCATGTCGAGTGCTTCACATCCTTTTCTTTTCTGTTGCGCTAGCAGTATGCAACAACAGTGATCCAAACCACAGGGCCATAGTTTCATGCAACTCATGCTGCACAGCAGGAGTGCTGTTTGCAGTAAGCAAATTATTAGATGTTGGGGTTTGGAACTTAGCTTCCTACATGCATCCCTCAAAAATCTATAATGCTATCATATATATATATATATATATATATATATTTATAGGGAGATGCTCCTGTGACTGTGAAAGTAAGGGTGGAAGCCTCACATCCATATCCAATGCCAACAGCATAAATGTGAGGGCTCTCATCCCTTACTCTCATAATACCGTGGGAGTTGTAAGAGTTACTCTCACAGGAGCATCTCATATATATATATATATATATATATATATTTATATATATATATATGGTGGCGTCAGCCTTACAATCAAATATTTCAAAATCTGCTCAAACCATCAAGTTCTGAACAATTAACAAATGCTTGGAAAGAGGCATGCAAGTTCTCTTTAGTGCCTGTGTGTAGTAGGATTAGAATGGGGCAGAGCTGGCAACCCTTCAACTTATTTCCTGTTTGGTGCTGTGTTATATCTGGAGTTTTTTTCTTTTTTTTTTTTTTTTACATAATCTAAATAAACACGGCAAGAAGTCAAAAGCTTCTACTCCACTAACCACTGCCAATCTCTTAAAATGTCACCCTATGAAGAACCAATGAAGGATTTGGACGTGGAAACCCACTTGGTAATATGACACAAGACACAGTTGACATGGCTTTTTAATAGACAAATTCTGTTGCTAAAAATCAGTGGATGCCATCCATTTTATTCCATTGTCATGGTACAATCTATATCAAACTGTTTGTTCTACATCACTTAAACCCAAATTTCTGCTTTTTCTTTTTCTGGAACATAAGAGGAAATAGGGATGACCAAGCTCATGATTGGGTAGGCTCAAGCACAAGTCAGGCTGGACAAGCCCAGCTTGAGCTTGGTTGACCCCCTTTCTCCAAGCTTGAGCTCGATTATATTTATATGCGAGCCATACCAAATTAAATTTGAGCCCTTTCAATATTACCAGAATAGTATGTGTGTATTGACATATAAAACTTAAACATAATATTACAAGCAGACATCATTTGGAATATAGCATTACATATATAAATATAACATCATAATAATAATAATAATAAAGCAGAGCAGGCTACAGCTTAAGCAGAGATCCACCAGTGGAATTCAATGCTCAGAAAACCAAGATCTTCTTCTCATTATGGCACTCATTTAAGCATCATCTAATAAGCCTTTAACTAATTGTGTGGGATGTTCATTGAACATACAGAGAAAAAGAAGAAGAAAATAAAATATACCATAAACAAGAACAAGAGTAGCTCCAACATGTAAAGAACTGCCAACAGCAACTTGAACTAAACAGGAACAAAAACAGCTCCAATATATATAAAAATACCAATAACATCTCTCACACTGTGTATCTATATGTATAAGCATGTATATTATTTAAACGAAGCTACGAAACTAGGAAGCATTTTATGTTGCTTGGAGGAGGTTTCGAAAGTAAAAGTTAAATTAGAGGTAGTGCTAGTGGCTGTGACACCGAAAGATAAGCAATGAAAGAATCTATGAATGTTTTATGTCATTACTTACCACAAGCTTATTATCTCAATTCTTACTTTTTAGCTGGGACAAGGCTTAATGATGATGATGATCTCACTTCTAAGTTGGGCTCAAGCTTAATAGAGTGGGATTTGGTCAAACTAGTGTTGAGTAATATTAGGTAAAGGAACATTGCTTTGTTTAAGAAATGATTATAAAGTCTGGTAGGCTGAGGTTTTGCAGAGACAAGGTTATAGTTGAAACATTTGAGTTTAGGGAATCTTGCACAAGAAGCACCAAATCACATCCTTTGTTGTTCCAAATGAGTACAAGACAATCATTCTCTACATGTTTCTACACAATTAAAACAACTTACTGGCACTCTGCAGGACTTTCAGAGCCAGACGTCTGATAAAAACACATTTTTGGAAGCCAACTACATCACATCCATATTTGGTGGTTTTCTTCTGTTCAGAATAAATGGAAAGAGAAGTTGGTTTTACCTGGGACTTGGGAGCATTGGACCATTATGTATTCAATTGATGCAATGAGATTTGGTTTAGCTTAAAAGAATGACGAAGGTACTAATAACAAAGTCGACAAAACTCATTATGATGCTCGATATCTACAAAGCTAGGTGTTTTATCATTTATAGAACTTTTATTTTTTATCATTGGGCTTGTCAACTTGGTGGGTAATTCTAAAATAATACTCATAGCTGTCATTTAGATTATGGACACGGATTGGAAAATAGCCTTTTTTAGCAAATTTTATTCTTTTCCAGTTTTTTTCTCCATTTCCCATATTGTCAATTTTCTGTAGTATTTGGGAGTTCATATGATTTTCCATCTGGTTTGCAATTTATTTTTTTCTTTTTGAAAAAATTACTGCTCCACATTCAAATTCCATAACACTAACCATGACAGCTTCTCCTTTTGCTTTGTCAAGATTACTTGTTCATGGAAAATGTGACAAGATGTTATGCACTTACTGGGCAGTTTCCATATCACTTTCACTAATATAGGATTCAAATCTAATTTGCAATTCTACCTCAACAGTTTTTAAATCTAGTCATAACAGCATATGAATATATCATGGAATGTTAAATGCATAGCAGTCAGAATGGAATGTTAAATGCATAGCAGTCAGAACTTAGAAGCATAATTTAGCAGGGCAATTAATAAAGAATGAACATTACCTACTAACATAATTCTGTGTAATCGCAATAGAGTCCTCGAGATTGATCACCAAATGCCACCATCCATTTGGCACAAAGACAACCTCCCCAGCCTTACACACACACTCAACTGGTCTCCTCTTCCACTGCTTCGTCGCTCCATAGAAATTCATGAACCACTCAATTATCGAAACAGGGCACGCCACCTCGGCCCCATCCGGACTAGGATGAACACCCGGCGGAACCACTTCCGGCGGAAACATCACCCACTTCTTCGACCCTCTGATCACCGCATTCCAGGCCGAAGTTGAGTTGGGGTCCACATGAAATGAAGAACCCGACACTGCCGGGCCAATGATAACCCATCTATAGTCGGGCCGCTCCCCTCCCAAAACAGAGAAAAGATCCTCTCTAAAGTACACAGGGACTTCAAAATCCACCCCCAATTCAGGAGCTTTATCTGCAAACTTGGGATCAAACAGATACAATGGCCGTTCCTCTCTAACCAAATCAGCATACTGGAAGTAGTCCCTAAGCTTCATCTCCACAGGCCCCACCGCAAAAGCAGTTTCGCCGCAAACCCGAATCAGATAATCCCTATCCCACTTCTCCAAGGCTGCCCAATTCTCCAAACACCCTTCCAAAAGCACAGGCTTATTGGGTTCTTCGAATTCTGCTATGAATTCCTCAACAGAGATTCTCCTCCTCCTTTGGATGTTATCCCTTTCAAGCCATTCAGGTTTCATTTCAAGGCTCGCGCAGAGCCAGCTCTGGAAAAGGTAATCTGAATAGAAATCTCTGACTTGAATTGCAGAACCCCAAACCGTTTTGGGGTCAAATGTAGGGTTTAAGGCACGAATGAAGGTGGATCTCCATGACCCATCAAATGAAAAGCTTCCTTTGAGGGTTTCGAGGACGAGGTTCTTCCAGAGGGGCTCGTGGGTGCAGAAGATGTAGAGGGACTTGCTGACCGTTGATAAGCTGGCGAGATGGGTGGGGCCCAGATGGGAGAAGATGTCGATAAGGAGATCATCGGTGAGGATAAAGAGAGAGCCAAGGCCAGGATTTCTGGAGTTGTGTGAAGAGGATTGATTGAGGAGGAAGTTCCCTAATGGCTGGACTCCATAGGTATTAGAAGAAGTTGAGGATTTTATGCTGAAATCTCCTTCTTCTCGTTCTTCTTCTTCTTCTCTTTCTTCCTCTTCTTCTCTTTCTTCTTCTTCTTCTCCTCTTTCTTCCTCTTCTTCTCTTTCTTCTTCTTCTTCTTCTTCTTGAAGAACTGGGATTTGGGGTGGGGTAAAGATCTCACCTTTATGTCTTTTCTGCTTCTGATTCTTGAGAATGGTATGAGCAATCTTCTTCTTCTTCTTCTTCTTCCTGTTTTTCTTGTTGACGTGGTTGCAGCTGAGCATTTGAAAGGAAGCTCGAAACATTGCCTCCTCTGCAACCGATGAAGAGAAGACGGCCGAGGTATTGGAGGCTGTTGGTTACCATTTATATTGGGAATATCTCAAAATAATCACCAACTTTTAGCCTAATATCAGAAAAGGGCTCAACAATGTGATGGTATAAAAACCTCTAAGATAGTTAGAGATGGGCAATTTTTTTAATTTTCTATAACCGTAACAAAAGATTTCATTAAAAGAAAAATAAAGTAATAAAGAACAAAAGTAAAAAAAAAAAAAAAAAGGAAGGAGGAAGTGTAGGACAAATGCACCACATCCGATCCCATTTAAATAATCACACCCACTAAAGGAAGCAATCTAACAACCATTTGTTTAGCCAACACATCTGCCATGGAGTTGGCCGATCTAACCTCATGATAGAAGAAAATATTAATTCCAACTTATAATTCTCAAAATTTATTAAAGTGGAGATGAAACTTTCAAGGACTATTCTTTCGTTTAGACACCCAGACGATCGCATTAGAGAAATCACTTTCCATAATAAGCTTACCACTATATTTACTTGAAAGCAAACGAAGACCTTCACAAATGGCTAGCTCTTTTGCTTCACTGGAATCGCATACACTCACATACTTGGAAAACATAATTAACACCTCTTCCTTTATATAATTGCAAAGGACCCCTCCAATCCCAACCGAACATGGCTTTACCCCTCGAAGCATCATCCACATTAAACTTAAGACCGTAAAAGGGGGGGTACATTAAGGGATTGTTCTCCTCTCCTAAAAAGGGCCAAAGCCCATTTTGCAATCCTTAAAGGTGATTTTGAAAATCAAATCTGGTATTGATGACGAAGAACCCCTAAAGATCCTATCATTCATTTCTTTCCAAATTGATCATAAGATAGCAAATGGTATCATACTCCATAAGATTCGGACACACCCCACAGAGCACCTATCCAACTAAGATTGCCACATCCACTATACTTTTCGGACAGCACCATACCAAACCGCACCTGCCAATAAAATTTGAGAATTGACTCGTGAGATCAAGATATAACACTCACAAGCTCAATATTTTGTGTCTATATATGTGTCCACCATCATTTGCAATGTCACGAAACATTTTTCAATGTTGAGAAGTATTAACATGATTAAGTCACGATGTCGAGAAACAACTTGCGACGTCGAAAAAAGACTTAACAACTCAGTAGTTAAAATTTAACAAAAATATGATACATGGAGGTGCATTTAGATTGATTAACAATTCTGAATATGCTGGAAATGACTTATGTAGACGTATGAGTTTAACCATTATATTATGAGTTTTTTCAATAATGAATGTAGTCATTGCGAGGATTCTTTTACTGTAATTTGTAGAGATTTTGCTAAAAAAATCTAAAATTCTCATTTTCACAAAAAGAAAAAAAAAAAGAAAAAATTGTGCTCCACTCCATTCCCTATTCACAACCCTACTTTTACTATAGTCATGGAGAAGATTTCCCTGTTTGGGAAGGCAGGAAAAGGGGGGAAAGGAAAAAAAGGAGGGGAAAGTGGGGGGGAAGGAAAGAAGGAGTGTGTTTGGGAAGGGGGGGAGGAAAATGGGGGGAGGGGGAAGGGGCGGGAAATTTTTGTCTTTTAGTGGCAAAAATTTTCCCCCCAAAAATGGGGGGAAAAAGAGGGGAAAGGGGAGGAAATTACCCTATTGCCCTTAAATGTCCAAATGGGGAAAGTGAGGGAGAAAAAAGGGTAAGGGTAAAATGGTCTTTTTTTTTCTACCTCACAAACAAACAAAATTATACTTTTTCCCTTTCCTTCCCCTACTTTTTCACTTCCCAAACAAGAGGAGGGCAAATTAATTTTCCCTCCCCTCCCCTTCATTTTCTTTCCCTCTCAAATTTCCCCTCCCCTCCCCTCCCCTCCCCTCCCCTCCTCCCTTCCCAAACATAGGGTTAAAGTTGAGAATGTTTTTTCTTGACATTTATTGCTTTAAAATATGAGTTTAAAATAAATATTAACTATGTATACCGTTTTAAATAAATTAGCGAGTTCAAGAATTGAAATAAAAACTAACAGTTCTCGAAATATCTAAATGAGCGAATGCGGTCGAATTTTGATGTCGCGAGAAAGGGGTTAAATGACAATTTGGTTCAAAAAAGCATTATATGTATTTAAAGATGCTTTTGGAGGTAAAGTAATATTCGAGGACGCTTTTGATAAAAGCCCCTTGAAAGATTAGCAGAGAACTTTTAACTTTAAAAACATATTTTGTGCCCTTTTCAAAAATTGTGCAAAACTTAAATCCTATTTTGAAAATTTTCCTTTCCTACTTCGTTTGATTCAATTTGAATGAAATATAAGGTTCTTTCGGTGAAAGTGAAGAGCACCCAAACTCTTGTTCCGAGCAGAGAAAGAGAGAGAACAATCTTCTTATCCATCCATTCTACTCCTCGCAGCAGCATAAGAAGAATGTCGTCTTTGTCTCTCTCTTTCTCCCACTCTATCTCTCACATCTTCAAGGCCGAAGCCGACAATCCCAAACTCGAGGGTTTTTCTAGGGTTTTACCCTGCAGCGCCTTCGCCCGGGCCGTACCCTCCTCTCCCACGCGCAAACGAGCTGCCTCCGCCCCTAAACGCACGACTCCTCCCGGTAAACACCGCCTCTGGAAGGTAGGAGAGCACCCCGGAGTCTCTGACGCTTCTCATTCTCGCTCTTCTCCGCGATCAACACCGTTGAAAAACGTCAAGAAGAAGATCGACGACAAGAATGCTGCTAAGGGCTGGGCCAGCACCGTCACCGAAGCGCTCTCCGAAAAAATCCAGAAGAAGCAGTGGGAAGCTGCCCTTGAGGTACTATTTCATTGATTTCCCTCATTTCAGTTCAGGATACCATCCAATCAGACACACCAATGTAAACCCATGAACCAGAACTTGTGAAATATGCCCACAACTTGTTTGGAAATATGTCAGAGCCATAGACATAGACATTGGGGCATATTATAATTCCCAAATACGCCCACTACTTGTTTGACAATTTGCCACAGTCATAGAACTAGGGACATATTGTAATTCTGTAATGTGCCCACTACTTGTTTGATCATAAGCCATTTTTTTTCGGTTGCAAGTATGAATTAAAAAGATTGGCGTTAGACAGACAATCTTTGGTAAAAACTTGGGGGATCCAAATTTTGAGTCTACTTCTTTGTGGAAATAGTACTGATCTGAAATGTATTGTTGGGGGAAATATTGTAACTGATGATGATGGAATTTGGGATGTGTTTACTGTATCTAGGTATTTGAGATGCTCAAAGAACAACCCTTCTATCAACCGAAAGAAGGCACATACATGAAGCTCCTGGTTCTCCTTGGAAAATGTGGCCAACCCAAGCGTGCCCATGAGCTGTTTGATGAAATGGTGGAAGAAGGAATTGAACCCACTGCAGCGCTCTACACGGCTTTGCTTTCAGGTTATTGCCGAAATAACTTATTGGATGAAGCTTTTGCAGTGCTTGACAAAATGAAGACTCTTCCCCTCTGCCAGCCTGATGTCTTTACCTATAGCACCCTCTTAAAAGCCTGTGTTGAGATGTCCCGATTCGAACTGGTCGACACCCTTTTTCAAGAAATGTCTGAGCGGCTCATAACTCCTAGTACAGTCACACAGAACATAGTATTAGGTGGATATGGCAAGGCGGGAAAATTCGACAAGATGGAGGAAGTGCTATCTGGGATGCTGGAGAGCAGCACGTGCAAACCTGATGTCTGGACGATGAATATCATCCTCGGCCTGTTCGGCAACAAGGGTCAAATTGAAACAATGGAGAAATGGTACGAAAAGTTCCGCAGCATTGGAATTGAGCCTGAAACACGGACTTTCAACATCCTTATAGGCGCGTATGGAAAGAAACGAATGTATGACAAAATGACTGCAGTGATGGAATATATGCGCAAAATGGCATTTCCATGGACGACGTCAACCTATAACAATGTGATTGAAGCATTTGCAGATGTGGGGGATGCGAAGAACATGGAGTACACATTTAATCAGATGCGTGCAGAGAAGATGAAAGCAGACACCAAGACCTTCTGCTGTCTCATCAACGGATATAGCGAAGCAGGTCTCTATCACAAGGTGGTGAGCAGTGTTCAAATGGCTGAAAAATTGGAGATACCAGCAAATACCTCTTTCTACAATGCAGTGATATCTGCATGTGCAAAAGCTAATGATTTGATGGAAATGGAGAGAGTCTTCGATCATATGAAGAATAAGAAATGTGAACCAGACTCAACAACTTATTCCATTATGATCGAAGCATACCATAAGGAAGGAATGACTGACAAGATTTATGAATTGTGATTTGTAGCAGGAAAGATGGAAGATCATGGCTGTCGGTTTATATGGGTATTGATGAGTTCAAGGAGTGTCAGGTCAATTCTTGATAGAGAACTCATGGATGATCAGTGGGATAACGTGGTAGATTCCCTTGCATACTTTTCATGGTTTCAGGGAATCAGTCGCCTTTTTTCTTGACGTCAGTCAGTAAGGGTTTGGGATGCACTTCATCATTATTAAAGCCTTGTCCCAACTATGTTGGGGTCGGCTACATGATGAGGTAATTAAGCAACTAAACCCCAAATTAATAACCACCCGCTCATGATTTCATGGAAATGTTTATGTAAATTTTTTTACTACTGCTACCTTCTGTATTGAAATGATTATTTTTGTTATAAAGTAAGATTTTGAATGGATTAGTCGAGACTGGTGTTTTTGTTTTTGATTGGCTGGCCTCATTCATGAAATTGTTCACAGGAAAATCTATATGAATGCTGTTCTTACATGTGTAGATGCATCCTTGTGCTTTTCTTCTTAGTTTATAGCTTTGGGTGCTTCTGTGTACCTTATCTGGAATCGGCGAAAATGCAGCTGAGAGAACTTTCAAAGTGAATGATTCTATGGTGCTGGTGCCTTCCTTGCAAACAAGAGTGTGATTGCAGATTTCAATTTGGTGAAGAGCCTTTACTTATCTATTTGAGTACATTTCCTGAAATTAAGTTCGTTCCTCTTAGTTTTTCCTTTGTAACAGTTTTCTCCAAGTGTGTGCAAGCTGAGGGTTTGATGGAAAGACACAGAACGTGTTTGGTACTTGCATAAGGTGGTTCGGTGTGAGCTATCTGTGTTTTTGGTCAATTTGCTATGTTGGCTTCGTACAATTATATGGGCTTCCCAGCATTTCTGAGCTTTTTATCTTATCACATGAAATTGCATACCATGGAAGGATGACAACAAAGTGACTTTCGCTGCGAATGATACCAAGTTTCAAACAGCCCAACGAGACTTCGGGAACTTGGAAGGTAAGGAGGTGATGTTTTATATAAACAAAATATGGCTGGTTTTATCGTCCTGTTGGCTCAGATTTAATTTCAATTGGAGATATATTTACTGTTGGGCTGATCAAGGCATGAAAAACGATTTTATTTCTTATGCTAGATGAGAGACTTGAAATCAAGCACTTGCACAGTCTACAATGCGTCCCAAACCAGCTGAGCGACCCAAGGGATGAAAAATGAGATTTAACTATTGAATAAGTTGGTGTTTTTCATACATTGATCAAACCACTGATATGTATGAGGGAGTATATTTTTATGAAAAGGCGTATGATATATTACACAAATCCGACAAAAGTACGTCTTACTCGTCTGTCTGTGATCTGATATGCAGCCTTGGAGTGGTTTATCTCCTCTCTCCATTCCCCTATCTGATTTCCTGAAGATACTTGATCCAAATTTGTGTGTGAATGAGTTGGGATCTTAATTGTGTTTTTTCCCCTTCTTTTGTAAATAACCTTATCAGAACTACATCAGTGATTGATCCCTGGTAGTTTTTTTTTTATGGAAGGAAGGTAGTTCATCATTGAGCTACACTGGCAATCTCCTTTGTTAACACCTCTATACTGGCCATATCCTGTATATAGACCTAAAAATATGTCGACTCTATATCTTTCTACGTATTGTTATTGTTTGATTTGTCGTGATCTATTACAGTAACTATGGCTGAATTTTGGAGAAGTAAATTAGAGAAAACCTTTGGACCCATTCATTTGCATGTAATTGAATTCCAAGGAATTCTATAAAATGTATTTCTAACTAAACAAACAGGCCTTTTGTTAAATCAGTACCTAATCTTTGAACTTAGACTGGATTGAATCTTTAAGATTATGACCTGATCATCTTCTATGCACCTCTCCCTTGTGCCAAAAATAAGGCGAGAGAAATCAGTATCTGTGTCTTGTATCTTAGTATGATTTATCTAGGTTTTTTCAATTTGGGCATTAACAATGATTATTAAGTGTAATTTTCTTCAGTAAGAGAACGCAAAATATTATGTTACTAACTGCATAAATCAAGCGCGGCCCATATATGATCATGCAGGACCACTCAAATAGACGTTCATGTCACACTAAAACAAAAAATCATCATAACAGCCTTATTTATTCATTTAGGATCGGCATTATACACTTCCAAGACAACATTAACGAAATAAAAGCAAATTGTTTAAAATGCCCAAACACCATCCAATTGTAACCATGGAGATTATGTATCATCGGCTTACAATGAAAGTTCATTCTGAAGTGCCATTTTCAGCCATGAATCGTTTGATGAGAGACATCAACTGGTTTGATGGATCGGACAATGGGTCAATGGTGAAGAAGCCGTGTTGCTGACCCGGGAACTCGGCAAACTCAACCTGCTTTCCCCATTCTTTTAATTTCCTTGCGTATTCCTCGGCCCGATCTCGCAATAAATCGCAGCTGCCCACCACCACCAGTATTGGGCCGAGCGGAACCAGTTCGAGGCTTGGACTTGTTGGCCCAAATGGGTTTGAGAGGGGGTGGTCTGTGTTCTCTCCGACCGGCAAAGACAGCCTCCAAAACCTGTCCATCACAAAGAAGAGAAAATAAAATAAAATCAAGAAATCCTATTTCTCATGTTCAAATCATACTGTGACATGCATGTGGAAGAGAATTCCAAGCTCCCAAAAAGGGATGCCAGTAAGTCAGTTTATTAAATGGGTGACTTCCCTCCTAACCAATCTTAAGTTTCTTTAACTAGCATTGCTACCAAAACCTCAAGGCGTTAGTAGAGGCAGCAGAAATAATTTTTAATATTTCTCTTTGAGTGGAGCCCACTCCTCAATAACCCACTCCCATTAGAAGTGCATTTTTTTTCTTTTTTTGAGGATATAGGTGAGTAGACATTATTACATTTTTGTGTGGGGTATTTCCGTAATCCAGAATTCGCCTTCCAGTTCGGTAGCAGTACCAATTGGGGCTTGCTTTGATCTCGGTCTCGGTCACTTTGGCAATAGTGCCAGCAAATACCGAAACCCGGTCTACATCGGTAAATAGAACCGAACACACTTCCTTGGAGTTCGGCATCTCATTTTTCAGCAGTTGACTCCCGAGCTCGGGCTCTCGGCCCCGGATCCTCTCCAGTTCGGCCAAGCGCTGAGGTGAATACCGGGCGTCTAATCTCCATTATGGGATGGGACATCTGCATTACATAGCACCCTGACAGATAGGGTGGCTGCCGAATGTTGATAAGGGACCTTCCCTATCACTTCCACATTTATGTAAGGGATTTGAGGAGATATCCGATGGGACAAATATCCTCACCTACCCCCTCTAAGGATCTTAGAAGTAGGCTGATGGGACAAGTATCTCTACCTACCTCCACTATGGAATCTTCCATCCCTCTTTATACATACTTGCATGGTAAGCCATGAACAGGTACGCAAACGCAAGATACACAGCCTACATTATTATTTTGCTCATCTTCTTCCTCACTTCACCCTAGTTCAGTGACTGCACTAACTCAGGCGTTGGAGTGCCTTTGGCTGACAGCAGCCTCGGGCCCTGACCTCTGTTTTCTCTTCCCTTTCAGATTTCGGATCATCAGAGACGTTCCTGTTCAGCTAAACAGCTTCACTATAAACCCTCATCATCACCTAAACCAAGTCCGTAATTTTTAGGCACGCACAATTTTAACTTAGGTTGGGCTCAGAGTGCATTGAGTTTTGATTGCGTAACTTGTCCTATCTTGATTATATCTACTTTACATATATTTTTTGTGAAATATAATTTTCATATATTATATAATAAATTTAGAGGACATCCAAAGAATCAATGGATATGTCCTAAACCATTTGCATACTATAAAATTTTATAATATAAAGTATTGTATTACCTTAAATTTAAATTTAACCCAAATCGAATAAATCCTTAACAATTTAGATTGGGTTATCGCATTGGACACTTTTACTCATGTAAGATGATAGCCATGAAGAAAGAAGCTTGTTCTTCCATGAAGATAAAGCTAAGCATGAAAAAGAAGTCTGCTCTCCTATCATAAACTTAGATATCGAACTCTGGTCATTTAGATGAGAAAGAAGGTGTCCAAAGTTGGAATATATCTGGATTTTAAAACGCAACTTATTGCCACCGCTAATATGAGAATCCATATTATAAAAATAAATGAGAGAGAGAGAGAGAGAGAGATATGCACCTACCTATCATTGAGCTCCAATGGAAAGAAAGCATCTTTGGGACTCTCAGCCTCAGACCTAGTCCTCACACTCCCCCCAAAAAAGGGCGCCAAATACACATACCCCCTCACCCGAACCGGACCCAACTCGGCCGATCCACCCCCGAACCGAACCGCCAAATGATGCGCTATATTCCCACCAGCCGAATCCCCCGACACAAACACCCTCCCAAAATCCCCCGCCTCCCTCACCCACTCCTCCCCATCTCCATCCCCCGCCACCGCCTGCTCCTTCAGCCACCTCATCGCCTGCACGCTGTCCTCTATCGCCGCCGGCAGTCGGTTCTCTGGCGCCAGCCTGTAGTCCGGCGCCACCACTACGGCTTGAAGCTCGGTGGCTAGGCGGAGGCAGTAGTTCTGGCAGTTGGGCCAGGTTCGGGAGCCGATGCAGTAGCCACCGCCGTGGAAGTAGAAGAAGATGGGGAGTTTGGCGGCGGAGAGGGATGGGGAGGAAGGTCTGTAGAGGCGGAGGTAGAGGTGGTGGGTGGGGTGGAAGAGGACGTCTTTCCAGAGGGCGGAGCCGTCGTCGTGGACTGGGACGTTGAAGCTGGAGTTGGCGGAGCGGACGATGGAGCCGTCGGAGTAGACGCGGAGGACGCCTCGGCAGTCTTCGACTGGAATTGGATCGTCGGCCATGGTAGGATGTGAATATGAAACGGAGATGGTGATGATGTGGGGGTTATAATGCGGGGAGTGGAGAAGAGGAAGAGGAGGACGAGAGATGAGTTAGAAAGCTGTTCTTGTTTTTGGAGGTTTTGATTGTTGTTGGTGAATGAAGACACGGGGATTACGTACTCACTTGCCTTTTATCTCTTCCTTTGAAACTAAACTACTATATTTGGGCCCTACCCCAGTGCATGTACTATAATACACTGAGAGATTGCTGGATGGGAATAACTTGGGCATTGATTACTAGTGTTGCAAATAGAGCGGTTTTATTTGGAGTTGTATTTGACCCTGACCAATTTCTAAATAACGATTTCGATAATGATTTTGACTCGAAACTTATTTTGTTGGTTCCAGATTTGGTTTCGATAGTAAAACCTAGATCTGGATCTGGAACCGGGTCCACCTAGAGGACTGAAATCTAGTTTCAAAATTGATTTTAGTTTCTCTTTATTTTTTTAGTTTTTTTTTTAAATAAGCATATCATTTAACTTATAGCAGTGCATCAAGTTTACTACCTCCAATATTATACATAAAAATGTAAAAAAAAAAAAAAGAGAGAGTTTTTTAATTTTGAGGTACAGTTTGTAATATGAAGGACTCATATGGTGGGTCTCGAATTCATGGGTCGGAACCTATATAAACCCAAAACCAGACATGTTTATCAATTGGAATCTAAATTTGGTTTCAGAATTGGACCCATTTATGAATCGAAACCTAAAATAGGTCCTGGACCCTTTTTTTTTTTTGTCAGAACTTCCGGATAATCGGATACCCATTTGCAACCCTTTTGATTACAGGATGGGGGATGGGTTCATGGAAAGATTCATTTGGGCACGCCTTAGATATACCATTGATTCATGGCTAACAAATTTAACAACTTTATATTAAAAAAGAAATTTGACCCTATACCCAACGGTTCAACGCATTAAAATGTGTGCAAACCCCTGGAATCCGATGCAGATCAATGGGGTCTCTGGGAGTAGACAATTTCAAATTTGTGATGGGTTGGTCTAACAAGCTACTTCAGATCGAATTATGGTATGAGGTGCATAAGCATGATTATTTTGCTTTATGTTTTTATATGATATAATTTAATCTAATTTATATTTGTATCTGTTTTTAAATATGCAGTTATTGCGCCGGGTATTTGGATATTAAATCCATACCCACTTTCCTCAGTATAGGTGATCATGGCATTTGGAGAACTGTTTTGTCTTTAGTCTTGGAAATTCTCTCTCGTGGGGGCACTCATGCGAACTGGCCCCTACAATAGTGCATGTGGATTGGGCCCTTGCTAAGTGTTTAGGTCTGATAGCTAAATGGGCATAGCATGGGCAAAGACTGCCTTAATCTAACACAGCCCATGTGCACTGAGCAGCAGTACTTGAGTGTAAGCTCATGGGGGAGAGCCAGGTATGGAGAGGAGAGATTGACAGCGGATTATAGGAACACCTTGTCCAGAGGGTTCAAGGATTGTTGGGTGCTTAATGCTGTCTCTTCAATATCTACACTCTTGTCTTTCTATTTGTCCAAGACTCCTTCGCGCTCTCTAATTGCCCAACATAGGTTATGTTTGTTTGGAGTAATTTTTGAGAAGAACTCCGTATGTTGGGAATTTCTAAGAGTATATAAGTTGTTGTTCGGTCCTTTTTTTTTTTTTTTTTTGTTGCAAATTTTAACTTTCCAAAGATGGTGTTGTACTTGAGTATTTAAATTTTTTTTATAACCCGACAATAGAACTTCTCGAAAATAAGAATTCTGCAAACAGATTGGTCAAGGATTGGTTTTTGTTATTTTTCTCCCATTAAGCATTTAGTATTTTGAATAGTTAGTTACTCTTTATTTCCTTCATTTTTCTGTACTAAGAAGTGCACATTAGTGATTGACATGGTTGGATCATTTTTAATTCTAATCTCAAAAGGTACAAGTCTTTGCTTTCTACCTCACCTCTTCTCCACTTTGGAGAGGAAGATCAAAGTAATGGAACCCAAGGAACCCAATTCTTCTAAATGTAGGGAGTCACTGAGCCACTGACCCTTTTAGGAAGTAAAGCTCTCTTGTCTATGGTTGAAGCAAATAGAAATAAACAAAAATCAAATCCATAGGTATCCAGAAAATCCCAAACAAAACCACAGCAATGTAAAGTGCAGGCCAAGATTTTGTGGAAAATCCCTCAATGAGAAAGAAAAATACACAGAAAATTCAAGAAAAACCTACTATAAAAACAGCAGAGAATACAAAGCTTTCTTCCTTCTTAACTTCATGCAACATAAGCTATTATGTCAAATAGATTAGATATAGATTATCGCTTTGAAGTGTGCACCTATATCTCCGGCCGCATGCCGTGTAGTCTCCATGTTGAGATCCATGAATGTGTATCCATTATCCAAAGCCCAATTTTCTATTGGCTGACATGGTTTCTCCAAGATATGGATATGGGACTGGATATACAATGTGCTAATGGACCCACTGAGCCAGACCCTAACCAAAACCGGTGGATGTACAAGAGCCTAGCTGTATTGGATGCCACATCCCACATGCTAGTTGTACCTTCACCAAATGCAAGGAATGCATAATTTTAAGGTTGTACACAGGTCGGTTTGGGTCCATGGTGGACCTAGAGTCGGAATCGTTAAGGAGAAGGTAGAACCGGATCCGGATCCTAAACCGTTTCGGAACTTGTTTCTTAGCTCTGGAACCGGAACTAGAACCACATACAGGACGGATCTAGATTCGAGCCCGAGTCTAGGTAGAGAATGATATTAAAAAAATATAATTTTTAGGAGGGATTTTTAAAAATTGAGGTAATATGTCGGGTCTCAGATCCACGGGTTCGAACCAAGGTGGACCCAGACCCATGTACTTATTGGGAACTAAATAAGGATCCAGACCCGGTTTTTAATGGGTCGGAACCCTCGGATAATCGGAGAATCGGGGACCCATTTACATCCCTACATTTTTTATTCAACTTCTGCTCCAAATATTTTCTTGTTTCCTTAGTAAAAGTGCTCCTCTTTGCCAACCGTGAGGTACCAAAAGAAAGTGGTTATTGAGATTTCTTCCCCGCCTCCTTTGGTCAACCTAAAATTAGCTTTAAATAATAGGAATTGTGGTTCAAGTAGAGTATTTGTAGCAGATGCGAAATTCTATGAAAGAGAAGAAAAATGTTTTGATTCTCAGTGCAACCGACTCTTTGGTCGTTTGGTGCATGATAAGTCCACAAAAGTGGGTCATAAAGTCATCATTTCATGCACAATTGCGAACCTAATTAGGTCAATTTAAGTTTAATTGTATAAAATTTTGTGATTTCATGCAGTTGAGTATAAAATTGAGAATTAGGTCAAAATGAGTCGAAATCGATTGAATTGCATGAATTTTATGAAATTAGGGTTTTGGACCACTCAATCATCTCACCAATTAGACTTTTTTTATTTTTAATATGCATCAATCTCTTGCATCATGACATAATTAGTTGCAATAAAAATTAAGTTGGGTCCCATGCTTGATATTCATAAGTCTCACACGCTTAATTTTAATTGAAGTACTCTCTTTGTTTTGTAGGAGACTATCACATAGAGGGGATATGCGCATTGAAAAGAAATTGAGAAGAAAGAAGAGAAAGAAGAAAAAAACTAAGAAAAAAGTAGGGACCACAACCTCCTTGGGCGTGAATCCCTATGCAGGCCCAAGGTGGAGTGGGAGTTTCACTTGTGTTGCTTGCAAAACTTTCAAATTTTGAAGAACTTCTTCTCTCCTTGTGTCCAAGATTTGAGACTCTCCCCATAGGCAAGATTGGAATTTAAATTGAACTTAATGAAGGAGATCTGAACCAACTAGGAGATGAAGACCAAGAGAGAGATCAAGAAGGAAAGCAAGACAAGAAGCCAAGGAAGAGTGGACGTCCAAAGAGGGGGGTCCCACTCTGCCCTTGGACGTCCCACATTGTAGTTCACATAGAGTTCTGATCTCTCATGCAATTTAAGTTTTTTGGGAAATTTATATTTTGGCAAACATGAAGACATTCTTGATAAGTCCAAGATAGCAAGAAGTATTCAAGCAAGACCCTCTCCAAAGCCAAGTCTCTTTGAATCTCAAATTAATGCTAAGAATATGAGGATAGTTTAGAGTGCAAGCCACGCTACGGAGTCCATGATAGAAACAAATGCTACACAAAGAAGAGATCTGGAAAACTATAAAAGAGGACGTCCCCGTTTTCTCTCCACTCTCTCCCACACGTCTGACTCTCTCTCCTCCATCCACCTCTCTTCTCCTAGTTAATATTGGTCAAGATGTTTAAGAGATGATGTATTTCGCGAGACGAATGCTCCCTTGACTTGGTTTTTCATGTAACTAGAGTAGTAAGTGAGATTCTTTAGAATTTTAATTCCACATTCTTGTTCATGCATGTTTTCTTTGTGCAAAGAATAAATCAAATTTGTGAGTTACTTTAATTGATTTTAATGGATAGCATGGAGTTTGAATGCTGGAATCTCAATCTCTAAAGCCCGTATTCTCTTTATTTTGTTTCCGTTTACTCTGATTTTTTTTACCTTTATCAAATTGGTTGTCTAATATTTATTTTGTTTTGCAGTATCTAGTATTAGGATAGTCTAGGATTATTAATTTAGGATTTTATTTGGATTTCTAATTTTTATTTCAAACTTGAGATTGTAATTTAATTATTATTTTCAAACTTGTTAGTAGTGCAATTGATGTATAGATTTTATTTAAGTTAGTTCTAGTGTTTTTTAGGACATGTTCAAGTAAATAACTCTCTATGGATACGATCCCGACTCACCGGGTAAAACTACAATTGAAGGCCTTGCACTTGGGGACCCAAGGTTGCAACAATCGGTGTGATACCTTTTCCATGCGGAAAAAGGCAAAAGAATGAATTGATTTTCCTGATAGAGGAGATTTTAATTTCTTATGCAATGGGTAGGAGCAAAAGATTCCTCTCTTCGGTGGAAACAAAAATCCACGAAGCTTAGAATCTTCTTGTTGCACAAAGACACTCGTTGACATTTGAAAATAGCAATGTCAAAGAGCATACGGGGGAAGTTTTTCCCATAGAAATATTGCATCATCACTTAATTTTCAATGACTACATTTATTAGAGAGTCCATCTTTTTGGATGGGAGGGATGAGGTGGGATTCTTGAATCCTCCTTAGGACTTGAGCATTCAGGAATTCCACCAAAATGCAAAGATGGTGGAATTGAGAATTTTCATATGTTGGAATTCATAAATTCTTATTAAGAAATAAGGGATTTGGAAATGCCAATCCCAAAAAGTAAATCATGAGGAATTCTAGTAAAGAAATAGGCTCTAAATTATAAAAACCTTACCAACTCATCACCATCAGCGTCTGTAGTCCAACGGCTAAAGGATAGTTGCCTTCCAAGCAACAGGTCCGGGTTCGATTCCCGGTAGACGCATTAGACTACATTTTTCCATCCTCTTATCTTATAATTACACATTTGTTTTCACTAATATAATAAATTAATCTTACTTCTTTTTAAACCTAATCTTTTAGATATATGGATAAATATAATTCAGCAACTTTTTTTCTTTCTTTTTTCAATTAACTTTGTGCTTTAATGTATAAAATAAATATCTATTTCGTCTTCACAATCCATAAACCTATAAGGTTATTTGTTTGCAGTTATTTATATATGTAAATGATCCTCATATGATATAATTACATATCATCACATTTGTTTGCATTGATTTATGCACCACTTGCGTAAATGAAGTGTAAAAATAGTGTGTAAATATGATCACCACACACTAAAGATTTCACACTTTCTTGCAAAAGGTGCCGATACACTTATTACATGGTGATTGCATTTTCATGAGGCCTGTGGCCTCCATAGTTGGAATATAGACCATTCATTTTGTTTATTGGATTGATATAGACAAAATCTTGAAGTTGATTATTTTAAATCTTTATAGATTTTGAGTAATTTGTGAAAAAATTTCAATCTATATATCTGATTTTCTGCATTTTTTATTGCTCGCATTTATGCTCTGAATCGTTCAATATCCTTCTATTAACGGTAAATATTAGGATGTTTCTCATATCTCAATTCTTTGTGGATTATGAGAGATTTGTAAATACATATAAATTTGTTCAATGCAATGTGTTTCACATTTGTAACATTTGCATATGCAACATTTACATATGTAAAAGGAAAACTACCACCAATATACTCATAATTGAGTGGTGTTGGCACCCTATTAGCACACATAAGTCCAGGACTGATCCTTGGGCCCTCCGGTCAAAGTATCAATCTTGGACCAATAGTGCCCGCTCCCACCCCCAAAAAAAAAAAAAAAAAAGGCAAATGACTTGAAAAAAATAGTAAACAAAGTACAAAACACAAAAAAGTAGAAAAAATTGGAATTTGGAAAAGGTGGGGCATAATATCAGTACAATAAAAAGTGATGTACTTGACTTTAGAGTCAGAGTATAAATGCTTTATAAAGTGCATTTTTCCGGTGATGGCCAGGAAATTCCATCGTAGAAAATGAAAAGCATTTACAAAAAGAAAGTATTTGAATCAGGACAGAGGAGAAATACATTATGAGAAGATACTTCATTGCATTTCAATTTTCAAGTAGAACAACATTTGAATTTTACAGGTGATCGTGGGACTTAACATTCAGACGTGTAGGTAACAGGTCATTCATATGATACATGACTTCCTTGTCTATCCTTCGAGAACCTAAGATTACATTTGCACTATATTTACCATATATGATAGAAAAAGCTACGAAAATGTAGAAGAAACAGTTGAATTTCCATTTTCAAATTCGATGCCAATTTTGAGTTCAACCTTCAATATTCGCATCTTTGTGGGTAGTTAAGAGTCTTAGTCCTGCCACTACCCCTTTCATCATGTCACTTGCGCTATTTAATATTTGGGTCATGGTGAAGACAACTTAGCATGATGGGGCTTTGAACTGGAATAGTGTGATCCCCATTTTGACAAAGAAATTAACCATAAACCAAAGAAAAAAAATGGAATTTAATTGTATTCACGGAATTAAAATCTGATCCGGAGGGATGCTTCAGAGGTTCTAAGCACTTTTGTGGTTGTGGGTCAGCTGAATTGGAGTTGTTGGAGAGTTTCTTCTCCTTCTTGAGCAGGTAGCCTTCTCTTTCTACTTGTTCTTCTCCTTTTTTCTTGTCTCTACAAATGATTTGGATTTTCACCATTTTCTCAACCTTTTCCTTGACTTAAGAGGGCTTATTTATAACCTCAATGGGTAGCTCAGTTGGCCTAGGACCACGGTTTGCATTCGGAGGTTGTAGGTTCGAAATTACACTACCACACTGGGCTACAAGAGAGTTTACTCGGCTTCTCTTTGAGTCCGAAGGGATTAGTCCAGCCTAAAGGGATTGGGAATCCTTCGATAGCCAAAAAAAAAAAAAAAAAAAAAGAGAAGCTTATTTATAGGCGTGAGGGTGGTTTGGTCATGTTTCCCTATGATTTCCTCCACTGTCTCTAATATAAAAGTTATGTTGGAAAGTGGGGTAGCAGCCCTCTATTGGGGCTGGAACTGTAGGGGTGTTCGTGGGATCCGACCTTTTTGCCACCTGGGGTCCCGGGAAGTTTTTCGTGACCCTATGATGTAAATCGTGGGATAACCGCTTATAACCGCTATGTAGTGACTGAGACTCATGGCAGGGTCGTGAAGGAATGGTCCACGAAGGCACCATGTGTCACTCATCTTTTATATTTTTGGAAATTTTATTCGGCTTTCTCTCTTAGGTCCGTAGGAATTATTCTGGTCCAAAGGGCTGGGAACCCTACGTTATCAAAAAAAAAAAAAAAACACTTATTCTTAAATAATAATAATAATTTGGCATTTTTGCGGATTTGCTTAGGTCAATCCAAGTGTCATCAATTACTCGATAAATGGGACACATGTCATGATGATTTGAAAGCTTGCGAGACTCATGTAAAGTGAGAAACGACCAAGAGGCCGTGAAATAGACCAAGTGTCGCAACCCAGAGCTTGACTACCAAGGGTGGTCGCAGACCGCTTCAATTATGCCCCGGGGGCTTGTGACTTGTGACCCCCTTTAGTTCTGAAGGGGGTCGTGGGTCATGTGGACTTGGGACAACTCATCCCCTTTTTGTTTGCATCTTCTTTATTTTAGTTGTGTTTGCCCCAAAATTTTGAGGAAAGTTCTTCAAAAGCCCCTTGATGATCTTGAGCTGAATTTAGAGGCTTAGGATTGCTTCATCACCTGGAAGTGGTGCCCACTAAAATGTGAACTGCTTGCATTATATTGGCTCCAAATGGTGTCTGATTCTCTTGGTTTTTGTTCCTTGAGCTTGGAAATATCTCATCATCACTTTGATGGCTCTTCCTTGTGCTTTTCTGAATGCAATTGGCTCGGTCATTTGATGATCAAAGTTTTGACCTCTATTCTGGCTTCATAGGCCCTCCTGTATATTGCCTAACTGTCAGAAACTTGATTTTTTATGTGATAAAAAGTTGATCCTCATTCAACTATTTCTCATGGTGAGAAAAACCTTACATATATTTTATTCTATCTTGCGCCAAATAATTGACTAGTTTACACTTCTCCGAATTGTTCCTTAATACTTCCATCCAAGTTTTCCTTGGCTTACACTTTTTTCTTGAGGGCCATTAATCTACTTGAAAAACTTTTCATCATCGACATTGTTGCTAATCTGCATTGGACATGTCCAAACTATCTCAAGTGACTCTTCTAAACTTATCACCTATTAATACTATCTCTTAATGCACTTATTTCTATATATATATATATATATATATATATATCTTCTATAGTTCCACTGCACATTTATCTCAATATTCTTTTCTCTGTTGTACTCGTTAATTTCATGTTGCTTCATAGGTCACAGGTCATAGTTGCTCTAATTGTTGTCTTATAAAAATTTTTCTCCAATCTTGTTAGCATGTGCCAATCACAAAGTACTTTAGAAGCAAGCTTCTTCTTCAATTATTCAGCCTTTATTCTATATTTAATATCATCATTTTTCTTTACATCCTTAATAATTATAAATCCAACATATCGGAAGGAATCTCTTGTGGTATTTCTCGATTCTTAATTCTCACAAAAGTTACATCTCTTAGTACATCTCCATTAAAGTTGTAATTCATATATTCTGTTTTTGTATAACTTATTTTAAAGCACTCAGATTCTAAAGCCTCCTGCTAAGTTTTGTATTCACGTCATCTCTTGATTCACATACTAACATTATATCATCTATAAAAAATATACAATAAGGTACCTTCTCTTGAATATAAGAAGCTAACTCATCTATAATTGATACAAAAGGAAATGGGCTTCAAGTTGACATTTGATGCAATCTTATAATCACTGGAAACTTACCTGTCTCCTTACAGTTAGTTCTCACATTTGTTACCACTCCCTCATATATGCCTTTAATGATGTAAATATAGCCTCTTTAGATCCCCTTTTATCTAAAATTCATTAAGTCAAATCTCTAGATACCTCGTAATAGCTAGGCTTTCTCTAGATTGAGTAAGATCATTTAAAGATTTTTTTTATCCTCACAATATTTTTCTTTAATTTTTTAACTTCCCTAGTTGGTCTCCCTTGCATAAAAGCAAACTTATTTTTAGATATCATGTGACTTCATGTATCTCTTTTCTTCTTGCATATAGGAATTATGACACCTCACCTTTCATTTGGCATCTTTTTTTGTCATTAATATCTTATTGAAGAACTTAATTAACCAAATCCATTCAATTTCTTTGAAACAATTTCAAGTTTCTTTCAGGATGTCATCTTAGCCCTAGCCTTTTCTATCTTCTTACTTGTCAATGCTTTCTTTACTTGTGCTATACTAATTATGAGGTAAAAAGTATATCCTGCTGCATAATATCATCTCTCGTTCATAAGCCTCCCATTGAATCTTCATTTAAATATTTATTAAAATAGTCTCTCTACTTTTCCTTAATATCATTGTCCTTCAGTAAAATCTTTTGATCGTTACTCTTTATAAATTCACCATGATCTCAATCTGTACTTATCCTTTTCCTCTTTCTTGCAAGCTTGAAATATCTTTCTTCTCTTATTTTTATTTATTATACAGGTCATCTTATGCTTTGGTCTTTTCATCATTTTTTACTTTCTTGACTCCATTTTTTCCCATTTTCATATATTTAACTAATTTTTTGTATTCTAGATTCCTTTGCAAACTTTATAGCAACTGCTTTTTCATGAACAACTTCCTGAATCTTACACTCCACCACTAGATCTTAATAGTATCTTTTCCCTTCTGACTCTTGAAGCACTTCTTTTGCTATCTTCTAATTTAGTTAGTCATATGGTTCTACATAACAATACTTCTCCCTCCAAATTTCATTACCCCCAATTGATCACTTTATGCTTAAAATGTTGTTACCCTTTTCCCTTTTGGATTCTCCCACCTTATTTTTGGCACTTTCTATTTATTACCTCTCTTTTATTGCTATTGCAAACATCTAAAGTAAAACTTATGTTATGTGGTCAAACTCTCTACATGAATAACATAATTGTCTCTAAAAGCTGAGTTTTTAGGTAGAAAAAATGTCTATCTAGCTTATATCAATTTCTCTCTTATATGTAATTTAATCCTCTCCTGGGACGTACCTCTCACAATTTTTATAAGGTAAATATTTTAGTATTCATAGGTCCCATGTGTCATTTAATCGACTCACTCACTAAACCCATGGGGTTTGGCGCTCATTTGAATTAACTCAGTGTTGATTAAAATTCATGAAACCTGTAGCACAAGAAACCATTAAACTTTGAGGTCCCGAAGTTAATAGACATGAGAATCCAATAAGATGAGTTTTTGCCCAAATCTAATCCGTAATGAGACCTTTTTCCATCATCCTACTCCTCAATGATTGTCATATGTCATAGCGGGTCTCACTAATAGGGATTGTATTAGCTGAAATTAAAGAGTTAAAGAGAAATACGCAGATTAATTAGAGGAGATCAAATTCTTAAAAATATGATAGAAAGCATCTAAAGCCAAAAATATATAAAAGATATTGAGAAATCAATAAACAAAATTGAAAAATACATGATCTATATTGAGATTATTTAAAAAAATAAAGGTGAAAAGGAAATACATTGAACTTGGAGAAAAACAGGATATATAACTAAAGAATAGAACATGAAAAATGAATGGTTTAAGAAATAATGATGAAAAATTAAAAGAAAATTATTAATCGCACCAGGTAGGGGTCGAACCTACGACTTTCTGCTTAGGAAACAGACGCTCTATCCACTGAGCTACAGGCGCCCTTTCAGAATTGAAATTTGAATACTTTATTTCTTGGTCAAAAATTAAAATCCAATTGACTGTATGATGCTAATCAAGTGGTGGTACTTAAATGAACTATTGATTGAAGATCCATCAAGGGCCCAAGTTTAGCGCAACTTCTGGCAGATCTACACAACTTTTGGGTCATCACTAGATCCATTCTGCATTTTTGAGCCCATTGACATTGGTCTTCGGACATTAATTTTACGGAAATAATCAGGTGAGAACTATGGGTGGTGCCCACCTATCACCCAATCCATACCTTGCAATGGACAGGGACCCCGTTGACAGTCACACGCCCAGGGTTTGGCACTAATGCAAATGAATTGGACCGTTGGATTGACTATATACCCATATGAATGGGCTGGACTTGTCGGCCATGGATGAAGGAATTAGGACTTAGGATCACAAAATTGGAGCCAAACTTGATATTCACTGTGACTTGTGACTCCCTGAGAACAATTTTCACCCAATCAAATCCCTTTATTTTAATTCTCCATGAGCCCCCTCTCTCCCGCATATTTAATGCTATATCTAGTACTGTGTACGATTTAGTAGTGGGGTTTTGTATAGTTTGGACTGACATTTGGCCACCCAAGTCCACATACAAAACCATCAATCTCCCAACCCCCTGATATGTTTCAGGTTGGCTTCAAAATCAGAAGGTAGAAATGTCAGTTGCTAGGACTAGCTATTACAAAAGTATCATGCAATCGAGCATGCATGTCAGGTGAGCTCTGATCGGTTGGTAACGTGGCCTTGCTGACCCACATTGCTATATAAGTGGCCGAAAACCCATCAAAATCGAAAGAAAAAAGTCCACCTTTGAAAGTATGTGCCACTAGTTCCATAGTTCCAATGGGTGAACTAGTTTCTTTAAGGAAGGAGCTGGAAATCTAGAGCTTGTTGATTCTATCAATAATTGAATCAAACCCATAAAAGCACTGCATGATGTTTCAAACAGGAGAGTTCCCATGGACTTCCGTAGGTGAAAAATTGGCTGCAAATGGGTATCCATTTTTTCATGTATCCAAACTCTTCCATTCCAAATAAAGTGGGGGTATGTAAACTATTTTTGGATAAAGGAGAAATTCAGCTCTGGATCCAGGCATCTACGATCTGGAACAAGGATCCAGAGATATATGATGATTACATCATATATATATATATATATGTATATGGTGCTCCTATGAGAGCATCTCTCACCTTACTATGAGAGATAAGTTGAAGCCCCCACATTAATATCCAATGCCAACAACTTAAATGTGAGGGCCCCCACCTTTATCTCTCATAATAAGGTGAGAAATGCTTTCATAGGAGCATCTCATATATATATATATATATATATATATATGTGGAACAAGGCGTCACATCAATATGGGACCAAGAGGGTTGAAAAGATCTACGTGAGACCACCCCAAGTATCAAGTTTGACTCCAAACTCATACCCCTGACCCCTTCATCCGTGGCCACAAGTTTAATGGCTTCATATATATAAAAAAAAAAGCATTCAACCCTCGATCCAACAGTTTAGATGTATGCTAATCCTTGGGTTCTCTATTGGTTGCTAGGTTTGCTAGTTGGACTCCGCAAAAAAGTTCTCATATAATAGGTGAGAACTAATTCTCACTTGAATATTTTCATATATATATATATATATATATATATATATAGGGGGTCTTCATATGCATCTATCCCTCACCATTTTTGGTGAGGGACACCCCAAAAGAGGAAGTTTTAAGTACAAAAGTGTACTTGATGTGAGGTACAAAAGTACATTTTTGTACTTGAAACTTCCCCTTTTGGGGTGTCCCTCACCAAAAATGGTGAGGGATAGATGCATATGAATATTACCCATATATATATATAAGAAGATGCTGCTATGAGAGATGCGCTCACTTTACTATGAGAGATAAGATGGGGACCCTCACATCAATATCCAATGCTAACAACTTAAATGTAAGGGCCCCCACCCCTATCTCTCATATAAGGTGAAAGATATTTCTCATAAGAGCATCTTCTATATATACATATATATATATGGTAATATTCAGATGGGAACTGTTCTCACATGTTATGTGAGAACTTTTTTGTGGGGCCCACATTTGGGGATGGGACCAGGGGATGGAAAGATCTATGTGAGATCACCCTAAGTATCAAGTTTGACCCCAAATCTATGCCCCTAACCCCTTCATCAGTGGCTCACAAGTTTAATGGCTTCATATTAAAAAAAATACTCAACCCTCAATCAAACGGTTCAATCCATTTTGATTTGTACCAATCCTTGGGATTAGTGACTATCAGCGGGTTCCTTATTGGTTGCGAGGTCTGGACAGATTGCTAGTTGAGCCCCGCAAAAAAGTTCTCATATAATAGGTGAGAACTAGTTCTCACTTGAATATTTCATATATATATATATATATAAACAAAATATAACTCTCATAGTATCACTGTATATTTACTTAAGCAGTTAAGCCTATTTGGATGAGTGCTGCTACCTACACACTGAAAATCGTTTTGCACACACACACATTTTTGAACTTCCTAAACTACCCCTCCCTTTCCTTCCCTCAACCTGCCAGTCGGCTGGCTGCCCCCTCCGCCGGACCTCGCCGCCCGCTGTTGTGACCGATTCCTCTCCCTGCTCGTCGTCAGCCACCCACCCTTTCCCTCTCTCCTTCCCCTCCTTCTCCCTCTCTCTCTCCCTCTCCTTTTTCCTCTCCTTCTCCCTCTCTATTCCACTCTCCCTGCTCGTCCCCGGCGCCGTCCGAGCCACCGTCTCCGTCTCCCTCTTTCCCTCTCCCTCTCCCTCTCCCTGTCCCTGTCCCCCTCCTTCTCCCTGTCTCGCCGCCCACCTCCGTGAGCAAGTTGCAAGACATGGAGGAGGGGGAGAGAGAGATGGCGGCCCGGGCGGCACCGGGGACGAACAGGGATAGGGAAATAGAGAGGGAGAAGGAGATGAAGAAGGAGAGAGGGAGAGGGTGGGCGGGCGGCAACGAGTAGGGAAAGGGAAAGAGACAGGGAGGAGGAGAGGAACAGGGAGACAGGAAGGAGAAAGGGAGAGGGTGGCGCGAGCGGTGGCCGGCCACGAGCAAGGAGAGGGGTTGGTCGCAAGTGGCGAGGTCGGGCAGAGGGGGCGGCCAGCCGGTAGGTAGAGAGAAGGAGAGGGAGGGGTAGTTTAGAAATTAAAAAAAGAAAAAAGAGTGCGTGTGTGCAGAGTGATAACCAGTGTGTAGGAAGCAGGACTCAGTTGGATGGCACTGGAGTGGAGAAGTTATGATGTGACACCACGGTACCCCTGTATATTTCCTTTTCTTGGCCTCTTTTTAATGCAATCAAATGTGATAAACTGTAGTTACTAGTTAAGCAAACCTTTATAAGAAAAAGCTTTTACTTTACCTCTAGTTTTACCTTTTAGCAGGCTATTCCCCGTGTGAGTGGTATCGTCCAGATGATCCATTTTCTAGGAGAGCAGACAGGATTTTGTATGAGTTGCCATGCATCACTAGGGTACTTGTGTTCAATACTTGAATTGTCAGCATTGGGCCACAGGCCACATTGAGTTGGCTACTTTGAATAGCCAGCCATGGGTCATATCGAGTTGGCCACTTAGAATACATTATCCGCCTAACCTGAACCCGGCTGTTTTAGGGATCTAAATTCCATAGTTGTCAGTTTGATTTTCTTGGGTGGGATTGATCAGGTAAGTGGAGGACCAAGGAGAGTGGATCCAAATAAGTAGTTGGATTTTGTGGGCAAATCCAAGATTTTCATGTGGGTTTTAGAGGCAGACCCTAGATTTTTCTTGTGAGTTTTGGATGCAAACCCAAGTCCAACAGGGGTGACTGCCCCCATGACCTATATGTGGGTACTGTATGCCCCTGGTGACTCAGGTTGGCTGGTCAGTCACATGCAGGGGCTCAACCTGAACCGGAACCATTTATCAATCAGTCTGAAAGTTGCAAAATCAATCCTGGAAGGCTGGGACTAATAAATTTGGGGCTGGATCAGGAATTGTCACCCATATGTAGATGAAATTACCATTCCTCCAAACCTCATATGCTTTTAAAAAGAAAGTCCAGTCTCATTTGGATTCTTGGACCTCTGGAGATGCCGGGATCAATGGCAGGTTTATAAAGCATCCAGAGCATTTGAAACCCATAAACACAACGCAAGTTATTTTTTGCCACTCACATTGGTGGGAAGGATAGAGCACAAACCAGCTAGGTTCCACACTTTCCATCAATGGGAATTTCCCATTGTAACAAATTTAAATCTAAGAGGATTTTAAGTTCCCTCAGCTGTAGCTCAGCTGGTGTGTGAGTGGAGTGCATGAACTTGAAACCCCATGTAGCAAAAAATAAAAATAAAAATAATAAGAGGTGTTTAAGAAAGACAAGTTTGAAGTTATTTCCACACATGAATCATGAATATGTCACCTCAAACAAGCAAACGAATCACAAGGGTATCAGTAACTTCTCTAAAATCCAGGTTCCAAAAACAATCATGTAAGTCAACAAAGAGCTATCTTTTGTAAGAGAAATGTTCAGCTTACAGCAGAAACCAATTGAAAAATCACCCCACCATCAGTATGAACTTGCACTGTATATTTGACAGGAAAGTTGTGCCGGTTCCCCCAAAAAAATTGGAGTTATGAGGTGGCATACACCTGAAATTTACACGAAACAGACAGCTGGCTGCTATTTGCGAAGCTCATACTACTCGCTAGATGAAGATAATGACAATGTGCGGCAGAGATAACAGACTGCAATGATGCTAAATAAACTCGTGTCTAGCATTGCCTTCCACCCACAAAAAGATGACAACCACTTTCAAAGGATTATATCTGGTGCTCCAACCAAAAAACCTAAAAAAATAATTATTATTATTATTTACATAGCAAAGGCACTAAGAGCCAGTCAAGTCATGAGATGGTAATTGGCTAATTGCAATGGAAATTTACCTGTTAATGTCCATCACCAGCATTTTCAAGCAAATAGCTCGCTGCCAATTCTTCATTCCTATCGCAGGCTAAGAATGCTTCAATAACAAGGGCTCTGTCAAATCCCATAGCTTCCAGCTATGGACAACAATGAAGTTTATCAGGTAACATTAGAATGAGAAACTGACAAGCATCTGTCATAGTAAGAAGACAGGCATACTCGTTCAATGGCTGCCTCCTCCTCCAGTGTCACACTAATGGAATGAGGCATATCCGGTTCAGCCTGCTCCAATAAATCCCTGGAAAGAAAATACAGAGGTGTTGCACTGCAGGTGGTTGTTTCGAAATGTGACCAAGATAAAGTGTTTAGGTAAAAAAGCATGGATCATCAAGAAAATCTGGTAGAAGCAAAATGGAAACTAAAAGAAATGCAAAACGGTAGCTGCATGAAGAAGTTTTTGAATAACATTCACAACTCGGATGTGAATGCTAAAAAAAGAAAAAGAATGAATGCACAATTAGACATGTGGGGATGGTTTTAAACGAGTAAGTGTCTCAGCTAACTAAATTTGGAAATCCCAACTCGCTTTAAAGGAAATCTCAATACCCTTTTATAAAGGGAATGCCCATACAGCACAGGTATCAATCAGGTGAGAAATTCTCAATATTGAGAGCACACATGTATCGATTAGGTGAGGAAATTCCAATATTAAGGAGTCGGTGGAAGTTCCAAGGTTTGCCACAAAGGAGGACACTGGGAGGAAGATGATGAAATGAGAAATAAAGAGCAAGCCTTTTCAACTGACTACTGTTAACTTAATACATACAGAAGGGCATGTCAAGTGCTCTCACCCTTCAGCACCTTCACGAGACTCATTTATTTCTAGAAGAAATGATAACATTGAAAACATGACCGATATAGTAGAGAACCATACTCAGTTGCTGTTCTATCAGAATCAGTTTGGGTACTCGTCGAGGCCCTAGAAGGATGCAAATTTGTGAGCATACATGAATAAAATAACAATATCAGCAAATTACAACAAAGAGAAACATCTAATGGCATCTTACTGTGCTTGTGAAGTGCCTTCATTTAGAGACATCGAAAGAGAAGTTGGTGAAGTTGTAGAGCTCTGTTCAAATATCAAATGCAGTTTTAATTCTTGAAAACATGAAATTAAGACTTCCTGAAAAATAATCAGTTCAGTAATCCACAGGCTAGAGAGGTCTTCAGACTCCCACGCGTTGTCACTGGGGCACCCAATAACCATGCCTTTCATGGGGAGACCATCACTTCAGGCTTTGGTCCAATCACTTTCCACCATTGAATATTTCAAGACAAATGACCTTTCCTCATTGCTGGAAAAGAATAATGGCATCTATTGAGCACTTTGTAATCATGGGTGTGAGTACCTGAGCAGATGAAGCTTGAATCAACAAAACAAAGCAACAATGCAGATAGATATTATAGGTCACAGCTATATATTGACCAACATGGGGGAAAAAATGAAAAATACTAATAGAAACAGCAAAACTCTTAACACTTAAATCAAACAGGCATAGTTATTACTGTTTAGTGATGGGCACAATGGAATATGCAGAATGAACGAAAGCAAACGTTTAAATGTACATATGAGAATGGCACAAGAAACCAAAGCAAATATCCATGAAGAAAACTTAGAATCCTCCTGTATGGGGATTAAAAAAAAAGGCCAAAATTGAACAAGTGCAAATAACAGTGACAAAGAAAATAGATAAAGGTACTTAGTTGAATCTCAAAGATGACCAAGCATGTAAAAAGGAGGAATTATATGATCCTTGTGTTAAGAATAACACTCACGACTACAACATCTAGACCCAGTCTGATGGATTCATACATAAAAGCCACAAAATTCCTTCATTGAAATATACATAGCACAAAAATAAAGCAATAGGTTACCTGCAGGATTGAAGGTGAAGAATCAGGTAGTCCAGAGAGAGGTGCTGGAATAGCTACTTCTGTTTCTTCCATCAACGCGTGTTCATATGCCTGTTGCACAATAAAACAACAGACTAGTTCAGAAAAATGGACCATACATTAATTAAAAACAGAGCCTGTAAAAGAACATAAAATATTTCATCCCTTTCACATGGAATATATACCTCGAGCGTTGTTAACAGTTCTTCATTAATTGAGACAACAGTATGTCTCAGTAGCAGAAGCTCCTGGTTCCTATCTGAATTATGTTGCTTACGATTATACTGCAACAATTCAAGAAAATGGATTGTATTAATTCAAAACATATAGCCTATAAAAAAAATGTATTATTTCATCCATGCAACATAGAACACATACTTCGAGTGCTCTCTGACAATCTAATGCACATGCTCTCACTTGCTGCAACTCCTGACTCCTTTCATGTTGATCTTTCTGGCGCTCGTGCTAGACCAGTTGAGGAAAACGGGCTATATTAGTTCTGTAGAAATGGCCAATAAAAGAGAACCTAATATTTCATTCTTGCAACCTAAAATACATACTTCGCTCATTTTCAATTTTTCCTGATACACTGGTAGAAGTTGTCTCAGGACTTGGATATCCCTCTTCATTTGATGGCATACTTTCAGCTGGACCAATTCAAGAAAATGGACTACATTAATTCAAAACAAACAGCCTACAAAAGAAAATATAAATTTTCATTTATGCAACAAAAATTACATCAAAGAACTTTCTTATTTCTTGTTCAAGAGGAAGCTTCTGTTGCCGCGAGTCAACAGCTCTTTCCAGATTCAAGTCAGCTAGAATTTGTTGGCCCGACTGCTCCAAATCGTGGAATGGAACTAGATCAGATGCAGCCTGATCATATGCATCAGCAGGCACCCTACAGTTTATAGTATATCAGTACCCAGAATGGGTTTTCAGCCATAAATAGATATCCAGGGCTATATAATAAGAGGAATTGAGGTACTAATGATATAGATCCTTGTATATTTTCTTTGTAAGATTTTCCATCTGGATGTCAGCCTACAAAAATCAGTCTTTTCAAAAACCCAGATCTGGACTCTGGGTTTGTGATGAATGGACTAGATTAGCGCATTGGCAGGTGTGATCATTCAAGGATAATAAGGGCTATGATACACCTCAGACTACTATAATATATGTGCAGTTAATGTTGTGTTAGGAAGACCAAAGGATTTCTTGAGAAACGGAAACTTTACCTCTCAACAAGGTGAAGGGTTTTCTGGGAGAGTGGAAAGGTTGGTAATGTGGAGGCTTTTCATCTTTCATCAGGTTTATTTAAAGGGGTTCAGGTATCAGGCCCTCGGCCCCTATTAATATTAATCTCATCTATTCCATCTTAGAGAAGTATATGAGTATGGATTGTAAATGATCCTAACAGTTGGTATCAGATCACATGTATTTTTCTCAGAAGAACAAGAAAAAAAATCATATTCATGTCTGTGGGCAGTTTTCCTACCATGATATCTTGGACTGCATTTTAGAAATGGTGGCTTGCCATTGAAGTGGATTTCCCTTTTTCTAAAAAAAAAAAAAATGATTTTCTGGCCATTGGCTAATTGACTGACCAGCATTGCCGGCAAGTCACCATTCAGGCCCCTTACCAGTGGGGGTGAATGTGTAACATCCTCCTATATATATTTAGATTTCTATTTTGATGCCCCTTCTATTATTTCATTAGATTAGGAGTACTATATTTTCCCCCAAAAATGTCTCCACTAATTCTAGTATGATGAGGAGTCTCTTTCTATATTTTTGCCAGTTGTAACCCCCTATATAAGGGTCATTGGAGATTGTAGTAGGCATTCAAAAATTATCAATAGAAATTCTATTTTGGAGGTTTTCAGCCTATTCTCATTCTCAAGACCCTAATCTACCATCCCTCTTTGAAAAAAAAAAAAAAAAAAAAACTGATCATCCATTTTCAGCCATTCCATCCATTCCCCTTATCATTCGTCCATTGCTATCGTGCTTCGTCTCACAACCAGCAAGGGTCTTCATCCCAGGTTCCACTATACAGCCTCATCTCCGGGTTACCAGTGCACCAGTGGTCTTCAATCTAGAATACAAGAGCATCTCTCGATTACAAAAAAAAGGAGAAAAAAAGAAAGGGTCAAGCACCCGTCGTCAAGTACTTCCACTGCATTTTTCTACATAGCAATAAGGATACAAGTTCATTATACTTAATTACAATCCTGCCATCAATCCTAAAAAGGTGTGAGAAGAGTAAAAGTTTGTGCGACCTGCACCACTTCTCTTTTTCAGTGTACAGTCCTCATTCGACAAAAATACAAATGAATCAACAAGATCATGGCAGATAATTCTGAAGTTTCATCTAATCTCCAACCATCTACAACCAACTACAACGGTTGAAGGATTTACTGAGATGATTGCAACAATGAGGACTTCAACTACAATGCGCACAGCACTCCTAGAATTGCAGAATGAGATTGCGATCATAAAGCAACAACTACCTACACCCGTGGTCCAACCACAAAATGGTACCAATGCAGTTGCAACGCCCACTATGTCAACATTGCGCCTGCGCTGTTAACCTTTGATGGAACTGATCCGGAAATTTGGATCAATGAAGTTGTAAGCTTCATGAACTTTCATCACGTCCCAAGAGAACAGTGGGTCATAGTTGCGACATTCTATCTGGAAAAAGAAGCAAAAAGGATGGTACAACTAGCTCCGGACTCAGATGAATTTCATCACATGGCAATCTTTTATAGAGAGTTTGCTTGCCCGCTTTGGACCGACAACATTCAAAGATCATTTATTGCAATTGATGTACCTTGGGCAGACCATTTTGAATATTGAGTTGTAATTAAGTCCCTGTCGTAAGATGTATAGAATAGGATGTTTTGCCACGAAATTGACAAAGGGGGAGATTGTTAGGGCCACAATCATAATTGCCCACCCATTGGTTGTCAATTCCATGTCAATTATTCCAAGACGTTGCCTCTAGAACGTCTCTAAGGAAGATCAAGTTTGAAGGCAATTTGTAACAATCCAAATCTCCCACTATGATATTGTCCTCTTTGGCTCATGCGGCTCGGGCCTTGTGGGCTCTGGCCCAATCTTGCCTCAAGGTTTTGTTTTCGGAGCCCATTAAGCTCCAAAAGGCCTCATACTAAGTCAATGGTGTCTTCCATATATTAGCCCAAGATCAGGGAGCCTCAAGAGCGATGTGGGATTGTGGGATCTTACAATCCCCCACCCTCAAAGGAGAGCCATCCTCGGCTCTAATACCAAATGTAACGACCCAGATCTCCCAGTATGATATTGTCCTCTTTGGGTCATTCGGCTCGGGCCTCGTGGTCTTCGGCTCTAGCCCATTCTTGCCGCAAGGTGTTGTTTTTGGAGCCCATTAAGCTCCAAAAGGCCTCATACTAAGTCAATGGTGTCTTCCATATATTAGCCCAAGATCAGGGAGCCTCTTGTAAGATCCCACAATCCCACATCGCTTATGAGGCTCCCTGATCTTGGGCTAATATACAGAAGACACCATTGACTTAGTATGAGGCCTTTTGGAGCTTAATGGGCTCCGAAAACAAAACTTATGGCAAGATTGGGCCAGAGCCCACGAGGCTCAAGCCGCATGAGCCAAGGAGGACAAAATCATACTGGGAGATCTAAGTCGTTACATTTGGTATCAGAGCCGAGGGCGGCTCTCCTCTAAGGGTGGGGGATTGTAAGATCCCACAATCCCACATCGCTTATGAGACTCCCTAATCTTGGGCTAATATATGGAAGACAAGATTGTACCAGAGCCCGCGAGGCCCGAGCCGCATGAGCCAAAGAGGATAATATTATACTGAGAGATCTGGGTCGTTACACAATTGCTCAAGTATGGGAAGGCAGTTGCTTCATCAAGGAAGAACCTCCATTTGTGCCTACCCCCCTCAGGTTTGTTTGACCCTAGAAAAGGCCCTCTGGAAACCCTTGAGCCTTATTGGTAGACCCTAAGAGTGTAGGGGACCAAATTAGATTAAAACAGTTAAATTCTGTAGGTTTGGTAGCTAACCGCCGGATTGGCAATCACCTCACGATTCCTGTTTCAGTAATAAGTTTTTACAAGGTGACTATCTTCCCGTCTTCGGTGACCCAACGGTCACATGGCAGCTAACCGCCAATTCTATAGGCGGTTAACTGCCCGGTCACCGAACATCTCGCAGTTTCTATTTCAGCACCCAGCTTCTGACAGGGTTCTGGAATTCGGTGATCTCGGTCAACCCGGGGCTAACCACCATGTGCATAGGAGGTTAATCGCGGGTCAATCGAAATTCAAAATTTTGACCATTGAGTTATCCACTGGGGCTGGCGGCTAAGCGTGAAAAAGTTGGAGACAAACCGCCAACTAGCCGTTAGAGCAATCTATATGTACCAAGAGATCATTCCTTTGAACAACTTTTGTAAAATTTCAAGAGAGCTCTCTACTACTTGTCCCAAGCTTCTAGTTACATTTTCCAAGAACTTAAAACCTTTTTCCACTCACTTAGATTTCCAATAGGCATTTGAAAGAGCACAATTAGCTCATTACGAGTGTGATTAGTGGAAAAACCAAAATCCTAGGGAAGAACACCAAACCTTTTAAGTTAGATCTTCACCTACCCTAAACCTAGACCTCTTCACTTGGTTGAGCACACTTTGGAGCATCTTCTTCAACACCAAGGAAGCAAGCAAAGGGTCAAAGCTTCGGGCTTCAGGCTACGGTTCAAGCTTCAAGAGCACACTCAAGACAAAGTCTAGAGGCAAGTTTTCTTGAAGAGGAGAGGATTACTCTTAGAAAACCTTTCTAATAATTGTGTCATGGATGGAAAGCGGTAGAATCGGATAGTCCGTTGTTCTTTAGTTTACGAGGTTGCATCTTCATGCCGGAATCATTTTATTCACAGCTGCAGGATTGTGTGGTGTTCTCATTCTATTTTGGAGTTGAGCAAAGTGTTGGCAGAGTGGACATTTCTTTGGTTGTGGTCTTCTTTACGGAGGTTCACCTTGTTTGCTATATTCTATGGTCTGTATGGAAGGAAGGAACAATAAATTCTTTAAGGGAGTCTCGGTGTACGCTGAAGACCTCTCTATTATCACCCATAAGATTGCTAAATGGAAGTTGGTTAGAAAGGAGTTTTCTAATTTCATCTTGACAAACATTTCGCTCAATTAGGAGGCTTGCATGGCTTATGGCTTGACGAAAGGCATTCAGGTGATTCCTTGGAGCTCACCCCTTATCAAGTGTTGAAGTTTAATGTTGATAGAGCAGCTAGATGTAAACCGGGCCTTGGAGGTATTGGAGAGGAGCTGCTCAATGATAAAGAGGAAGTTCTCTGTTTGTTTTCTAAAGGTGTAGGTGTTAAGGACTGAAATGAAGCAGAGGTTTTAACCATTTTGGAGGCATTAAGAATCTTTCCCCACTCATTTCACGAAAGATTGATTGTGGATAGTGATTCTAGCAATGCAACCTCTTGGATGACTATAGGTAAAGCAAAGGCTTGGAAGCTCTAGTTTTGCTTTAATAGGATTAAGGAATTGGCGTCCCCGCCTTCATGTGGAGTTCCATCATGTGGTTGGAGTCAATGGATTGGCAGATTAATTAGCTAAATAAGGGGTTGATAGATCTTCTCCTTGGGAAGTTTTTTTTTTTTTTTTTTAATATATGAAAGTGGCCCGTAGAGTATAAGTCTCTTATAACTGCTGCTTGTTCTTGGTATTCGTTGTATCAGTTTCTCGATTCAAAAAAGTTATTTGTTACCTTTAAAAAAATGTATACGCATAATATTAATTTTTGTAATTACATATAATTAAATATGGATATTTTTCATCTACCTATTGTAAATACAAAAATAAGATTTTTTTACACGAAACTATTGACGGGAGCCACATACGTTATGAGCATGGTTTCCGCATCATTTGATTAAGAATTCACATGTACTCCAATTCCATTCAAACAAACACACCCATTTGACAGTGAATTCCTATGTACTCTAATTTTACATAACAAATGGGCATGTTTGACAATGAATTCTTATGTATTCCAATTCAATTCAAACAAACAGTCCCATTTGACAATGCATGACATTTTACTAACAGGCCCACTAGACAATGAATTCCTACATATGTCGAATCCACGCACACAAACAAGCCTATAACATGCAAAAGAATAGAGATTGAAATAGGGAGAGAGGGAGAGGGAGAGAAGGGATAGTGGAGAAGATGATGAGACAGACAGGAATAGAGAGGGAGAGAGGAGGGGCGGAGGCTAGGAGAGGAAGGGAGAGGAAGATAGAAGCAGAGATGGAGAAAGGTTGGGAGAGAGAATGAAAATGGATATGAGAGAGAGAGAGAGAGAGTAGAGAGAACTTTGGAAGAGAGAGGTAGAGAGGTGGTAGGGACTTTGCATTGCAATGGTAACAAAAAGTAGAGTGTAAATGAGGGGAAGGAAAAACAGAAATAAAAAAAAGTTTTGTGCTTAGTTGAGTTTTGGACCCACGCTCCTGGAAAAAGCACTTTTCACAAGGGCACCTCCAAGAAAGGTGTAATGGCACACCCATTACAAATGTAAATAATTTTCACACCCTGGAAGGTGTGAAAACTTCACCTCATTTCAATCCCAAAATTCATACATGGATCATCTACATCCGTAAACGAGTGCAAGCAAACATGCACATGTGTAAGCGTCACAAGTGTAAATGGGTGCAAACAAACAACCACTTGAGAACCTCTTGTGGAAAGACTCGTTGGTAAACCCCTTTGTTGACTATGAAAGTTGGGAGACTTTAAACTTCATATAGATCATGTGACAATTTCATTTCCCTTCCACCTCCCCCATTACTCAACCCTTGTTATCTTTCTAAAATAAAACCCACAAGAGCGCGCGCGCACACAGAGGAAGCCTTATGCAAATTATCACACAGTTACCATTTCAAAAAAGAAAAGTTACAATACGAAGGCATTCAGGGCAATACTACATCCATGTTGGCCCCCTATTTCAAAGGATTGGAAAGATGAGCCATGAAGCTCAATGGTACAAAATAGGTGCATTGGAATTCAGAACATTATTATTATATACTTGGTGCAATAAGCAGATAATGTCAACATATCAAATGCAGCTTGCCAACTGAAATAATAATAGCATCAATATGATTTGGCAATACCTTTAATTTATAATTCCGGAAGAAACTATAACAAATGAAAACGTGACTGATGATATAAAAGAGAACCATACTCAGATGCGTTTCCATCAGAATTAGTTTGAGCGCTTGTCGAGGCCCTGCAAGGATGCAAGTTTATGAACATACATCAAGATCATCAACAGAGATGCAATTTTTACCAAAAAAAAAAAAAACAGAGACACAATGGCTCCTTACGAGGCTTGTGAAGTGACTTCATCTGAAGAAATAGGAAGAGCAGCTGGTGCAGCTGTTGATGGCTGTTCAAAAATCAAGACACTTTTAGTTCTTGAAAATAATGAAATTGAAACTTTCTGAAAATATTCATTTTAGCAGTTCACAAGCTAGTAGTCCTCAGACTCCCACCCCTTGTACAGTAGGGCACCCAATGCCCATGCATCTCATGTGGAGTCCTCATCACTTTAGTCCTGGTCCAATCACTTTCGTCCAATGATAATCCCAAGACAACTAAGCTTTTGTCATTTCTGGAAAAGAAATTTGACATCAAACAAATACTGAATAATGCATGTGTGAGAGTACCCGAGAAGATAGAGCTCCAGTTGTACCAAAGGCTTTGCTCTGCATAATCACAAAGCAAAGCAGCAATACAAAAAGATAATATAGGCCACAGCAACATGTTAACTGAATGAGGGAAAAAAAGAACTAATATAAAAACAAAAAACAAAAAAAATCTATAATTTGGACTCAAATAGGCATGGTGATCACCTTTTTTAAAATGGAATGGTGTGAACTATTTAGTGACGGATGCACAATGAACCAAACCGAAGCCTTAATTAAATATGGGAATTACACAAGAAAACCAATACAAATACCCATGAATAAAACTTAGAAAGCTAGTGTACCAAAAAGAATTCCACAGTAGAACAAATGCAAATACCAATCACAGAGAAAGTAGATTCAGGCACTCATTCTTGAATCGCTGTTGCAACACTATCTTTACCAAAGTTGCAGCGAAACAATACATGGAAAAATAAAATAAAAGAAACAAAAATAAGAACACTTTCTACAACTTTGTTGTGCATGATCTATTCATGCCTAGGGAAATTGAATCAGGGCCTGTTTGGCAAATCTGATCTGTTTGAAATAGGTGTGTTTCAAACAGATGTTTTTACCAATAGATCATTTGGTTAGACATGTCTATGCATCTGATTCAGTTAGATCTATTTGAAAAAACTCATTTGGTAAACATTAAAATAACAGCTTATTAAAGGACATTTGTTGTCATTTTCATTAAAAGCAGTAGGCCACCTTTTCAGTCCCATTTACAGTGAAGCAGTAACTTCAACTCTTTGCCCATAAAGTATGACCATAAAAATATAAAAAAAAAACAAAACAAAACAAAAAAAAACCACATAAGCTCAATTAGCATATCTAGCCCTTTCCTTTTTGCTTCCCAAATCCATCCTCACCAACCAATTAAAAGCTGTTAGTCCACCAACATTTCAAATGCCATAAACAGATATAACAAGAAGAAGAGCAACACCAAAAATAATTAATTAAATTATGTATTTAAACAAATTGAGGTGGACAATTGAACCATAATACAAAACCCATTTACAGATTTTGTAAAATTTAATCGATCATCTGCTTGGGCTTTAATCCAAGCATGAGCAGCAAGGGAAATCCATCCATCCATCCTGGTTTACAAGTTAGCATTTTTTTTATAATCACGATACGGGTTGTTTCAGAATAGTCTTTTCCCAACCATATGAAAAATCATGTTTCATGCTAGAGCCAAAGATAAAGAAACAGGAACTTGTGCCCCCACCATTTGGTTTATAATCCATGACTTTTGAATCACAGCAAGTGTTGAATCGAGGTTGCTCTTTCTTCTTCTTCTTTTTAATTAAAGTAGCCCCCACCCACCCCCACCCCCACCCACCCCCAAACCTATTTTATATAAACTTCTAAGCCCATTCATTCAATCAATAATCTTGACAAAACTATTTTAAAATTTATATAATATTCATCAATGATCTAAGTCAGCAACCGGCGGCTCTTAACCCTCTCTTACTACCATTCTCAGCTTGAGCAACCAAGCGCTTCACAATCACAACACCACTCAAGCATCCAAAAATCAGACCCACCAACCACCTTGAAATTTTGATGCAATATAGACCTCATGGCCACATGTGTAGGGCCCACATAGATTTAGGATTTTAATTATAGTTATTAGTTTCTAATTTTATTTAAAGATTGTTATTAGGGAAGTTTCCATTATTAGATTAGGTTTTCTTAGGCATTAAGTTTGCTTTCTTTTTTATGTGGCATTGTAGTAAAGAATTATTCAGAGAGTTGATTAATTAAAGTTGGGTTTTCACATTGAGGTGCGTCCTAGCTTATCGTCTCTGCAGAGACTTTTGAAGTGTCTTCAGACACGCACTTCAGCAGCTACTATGCTTCGGCACTTCCATGCAAGCCCTAACCCTAAGGCCTGTATTAGTTGGTATCAGGGACGGAAAAGTTGCACATCAAGACGGAAATTCGCTGCAATTAACAGCAGATCATGTTGAAGAACCAGTGATGCTTAAACAATCTCCTTTGGGAGAAGTTACACATCAAGATAGAAAGTCGCTGCAATTAACAGCATATCATGTTGAAGAACCAGTGGCAGAGGATATCCAGATTGACGTTGCGATGCCAGAATCAAAGAATGAGCAAAAAGATAAAAAGGGTCCTGAATTTCCTTCAATGAGTAATGATTATCAAAATATACAAGTAGGTAGGGAAGACGCATCAATTGTTGAAATTCCCCATAATAATTATCACATTGATTTTGTCTTCAAGGATCAACAGTGGAAACTTGGAGATGAACAACGGCTAGCCAGAGATTATTCTCTGATGGTGTGACTTCCACATGTGATAACATCCAATGGCTCGATTGCACATCCACATAGAATTCAACTTCCACGACACACGATGCATCATGATTACTTCAAATTGGGGAAGAATATTGCATAGAGTCTTCAAGATGTTCACAAAAGCTCATGCTCAGCCAACGAATCAAAAGTTCGTCCTATTGATATTTGACCTAGGCGGACATTTACCGAACTCGAGGTCGAGTTCTTTCCAAGCCGGGGAGAATGATCCAATATAGACCTTATGGCCACATGTGTAGGGCTCACATAGATTTAGGATTTTAATTATGGTTACTGGTTTTTTATTTTATTTAATGACTGTTATTAGGGAAATTTCCGTTATTAGATTAGGTTTTCTTAGGCATTAAGTTTGCTTTCTTATTTATATGGCGTTATAGTGAAGAATTATTCAGAGAGTTGATTAATTAAAGTTGGGTTTTCCCATTGAGGTGCGTCCTCGTTTATTGTCACTGCAGAGACTTTTAAAGTGTCTTCGGACATGCACTTCGGCGTCTATTGTGCTTCGGCACTTCCATGAAAGCCCTAACCCTAGGGCCTGCAACAACTTTATAAGCAATCCATGATGGGAATTGATTTCTAACATAGCATACTACCCTCTACAAAGTGATAAACAAAACAAAACTTGGCCCCTGAATCATCCAACCATTTATAAATAATAATTGCTCTCCACAGGTCATGAAACTCCAATTCCAAACACAAAGCACAATTCCCAATGGGGCAAAACCATCAACGTAAATCTCATGAACTTTTGAGTTTTGAGTCTTGTGCCCCAAATATCTGTATTGCTAAAAGATTTGCAAAGATTTCTTATCGTATATGGTTACACATGAAAATACAATTTAAAGAACCTTTTAAGCACCAAAATACACATTATAAGCACTAAGAAACATCAAAAGATGAATATAACACGAGATAGCTAAAGTGACAAAGTGCATCTCATGAATCTCGCCCTCAGTGCCAATGATTGACCCCTGCCCAGGCAGAGCACAGATGGCAGCATACTGTGGCAGAGCACAGGAACATGACATGCCGTAGGGAACACAAAAGTGGGAGATATTATGGTGGAGCACTCAGGCAGAGCACAAGTAGGAGCATGGAGCACCCCAGGGATGATCCTTGTGCTAATAGATTAGGATAGTTTACCATTGCTCCCATGCGCGCGCGCGCGAGAGAGAGAGAGAGAGAGAGAGAGAGAGAGAGAGAGAGAGAGAGATCTATGATTACTGCATAATTGTATTTCTTTGAACATAGTATAGGCGCCATAGTATACAGAAGTTGGTATTGAATTCATAGAAGAGATCTACTCCACATTAGAAGAGTTTAAAAATAAGAAAATAAAAAAAAATCTAAAAAAGGAAATAAATAGGGTACCTTGCTACACATAACAAGAAGAATATCATTTTCACTGACTTTGTTCTCTTCCAAAGTACTCTCGTCTTTCAAGAGCTTTCCATTATAAGCCAGAAGCTGCTCGTCCCATGGATAGCTGTCTTCTCCCTGTGACTCTTCAATAGTTTTCTTTACAGCCATAACCTAAAAAAAAGAAAATAAAAAAATCAATTGTTCATCAATGATTCCCTACACAAGAAAGGTGAGCCTCACTATAGTACAATACTATGAGCAATGTGGGAGTCCCAAAAAAAAGATAATTGCATCAGTCCACTAAATAGCAATAATGTCCCTTCCAGACATTAAGCAGCCCATCCATATGGATGGAATGAAACCAGGATGAATAACAACAATGAAGATGATGTATCTACTTGAAGTTTTGGATTTGTAAAATATTACAGTAGATATAAGCATAATCCAAATACCAGTGGAATGGGCTTGAGAAACGAGGTCTCATTGGAAAGGATGCTCCATAGAATTGAATTGCATAGACAGAGATGCATGTGCATTGTATTTCATTATTAATAAAATAGTATCACCAATTTAACAATGAAAAAACACAAAAGAGATCCCACGTGCACACGGCCCTACATTTTGACTGCCTCAAGATGTTGAAAGGTCCCTTTCATAGTGATAGCTTGCATGTGTCACTCTCTGTATCTATCTAATACAGTAAACTAAAAACATCATACCATAATAATAAACACAACGGCATAGCCTAAATCATGGGGTAACATGGAGCTTATGCTACTGACAGAAGCCTCAATACCCGTCCCAACTAAGGGGATGTTTATTTTGAGGAATTTTCAACAGGAATTCCAGGTGTTAAGAATTTTCTGGTATCAATGTCGGTTTCTATATATAGAGCTTTTTGTAGTTTCTTGTTTGATTAGTGGAATCCCAATATTCCAGCTCTCTAAAATGTCACTTCTGGCATTCGAAATTCTCCAAATTTCAACTTCCTGGATGTCAAGGCTGTATTTGATTTGAGCATTTGGAAATCCTGTTAGGGGACAGCATTCGGAGAATTTTTAATTCTCCTGGAGTTCTTTGAATTTCAGGAAAAATAAAAAGGCTCCAAAAAAAGAAAGAAATAAAATATCTAAATCCCCTGTGCCTTTCACATGGCCACATGGAACTAAATACAAATGAAAAGAATCCTTGAGTTGACATATGATCAATGAATTATTGCCAAATAGACATAAATATAGCAAGATGAAACCATTTCGTGCCAAGTTTCACTAATTGCAAACAGTTGGAACACTCGAGCAACAATTATTACATCTTCATGTTTAAGGGAGCATGGAAAACGGAAACCACCTTAAATGGAACAACTTTTTTCTTCCATTTCCTATCAAAATAATATTTACTCGGATCTCCATGCAGGACCAAAAGCCAGAAAATAGCATCCTACTTAATGTAATTTATCTGTGCGACGCTCCAAATGCATTGCATAATAGATAACCAACCATAGAAGCAAAAAAAAAAAAAAAAAAAAAAAAAAAAAATCAACCAAATCATGAACTGGTGTACTTCCACACATAAACTCAGTTAAAACAATCAGTATAGAACACTATGCAAAGGCTAACAGAATGGCCATATCAATACTAACAGACCCAGGATTTTACAATATGCAAATTTATAACAGTGCATACCTCTAACTTGTTTTCATCTAATAGTATAAAATAGTTTTGTTTCATTTTTTGCATCTAAAGAAACTTGCCAAATAGCTACAGCTGGACTGAGGTGAAAGCAGAGTTTATAACCTTTCCATACACATATATTAATCATCATCATTATTGATGCAGGAGCAAAGGGGCCAAGTCCATGTTCGACTTTTGGTTTTTTCTATTTATTCGTAACCGCAGTAAGCCTAAGAGGATCTTAGTCGAATTTTTGTTTAGTCCGATGAGTCAAAGTATATTGGCTAGTCTTGGAATTCTAGTGGTGGTATATATTACTAGTTTTGGAATCCGAGGAGTTACATAAGTTACTAGTTTGGGAAGATGAGAAGTTGCATTAATTTCTAATCTCGAAAGTCTACGAGCTGCATATCTAGGAACTCTCGTCATGTGAGTTATGTCCTTGAACCCACATAAAGGAATCCAAAATGTAAGTAGCCTGAGATCTTTTGTTGTTATCCTTTCATTAATGAAATATGCATGATTTGTGTTTCTCTTTAGGAACTACTTATCATCCTTATCCAATCCTAATTAAGGATTCCTAGCCAGTTGTTGCTAACCAAGTCTAGGCTCATCTTCAAGCCAATCCGGTTTTCAGCAATTATTGAAGCCTTATCACATCTATCGAAGGTGTCACGACCCGGGCCCGAGATCGGACTAATCGGGGCCTAACCCGGATCGCGATGTCATCATACTTACTCCCGTAAATCTCGAATTAACCGAAGTTAAGACGAAGACTCACAAGGGATCTAACATACATACTTGTCAAATGTACATTTTTGCGGAAACATATATATGCATTGACAATAATTGACTTTACATTACACGTAAAGTTCCCATGTACAAAATATAATCCAAAGGAGTCCACCACTGCATATTCACAATACAATGCAGGGGACATCTAATTACATCTCAAAATGATATACAAAAGTATCTATCAATGAATTTCCAAAATAATCTCAAAACATTAAAAATCAACGCCCTCCGAACTATGCCCATTCGGCTAAACCTCCTGGAGGTATCGGATGGGCCTCCTCCGCACGCGGTGCGGCCTCTGCAAGACCGGGAGGGGCAACTGGGCCTGTAATGCCATCAATAACACTATGAATACGACGGTTCAACAATGTATAAATACATTTATGATAACACATGCTAAACTTGTCCATTATCATTATAACAACTCTAGACAATTACATCTAGGTTAATGCAATATCATGTACAGTGTAGCCCATTGATACTCAATGGCTAAATTTTCAATTACAATAGTGTTACTATCATTCAGTTCAATGTCTTCCCAAAGGAAGCATTATTCAATTCATTTCATTTATTTCATGTCATTTCGTTTCATTTCGTGTCTTCCAACGGAAGAAACTTAAGCACAAGGCGGAAGGGCAAACCGTTCATGGCCTGGCTTTATTTCACTTTCGTTTAATCAATTTAATTAAGCACAAGGCGGAAGGGCGAACCATTCATGGCCGAGGCTTCAATATTGTTTCAGTTTTCCTTACATGGCTTATCAATTCATTGACTTTTCAGTCTATATGTGGGATCTACCAGTGTCTTGATCAGAGATCACTGGCATCACCACGGAGCTCCTGAACACCCCAATCATCTGCTGCAGCAGGATTATTCATTATTCATTATTCAATGGTTCATTGCATTTATTCATTGTTCAGTGGTTCATTGTATGCAGTCATTATAGACTCAAGGGGATTAGCTGAATCATTAATTATTCACGGTCCTATTTGTCTCTATCCCAAATTTAGACAATTTCTAGGTGTAATTATTAGTTACTAAATGCACGTGTTATTTTCGATGGACATCACATTTATATTTAATATGTGCATTTAGTCCCCAAAAATTTTCCACCCACAATATCAAAATCCACTCGGTCCGATCGATTGGTCAAATTTTTGCTTACAATTTCATGTTTGGGCCAGTATCAGGTTCGCTCGAGCGGATCCAAGTTCGCTCGAGCGGACCCAAACAGAACCTTCATCACACGAGCGCACATAATGTTCGCTCGTGCGAACACTTTTCGCGTCAGATAGTAACTGGTTCGCTCGAGCGAACTGTCCAGAACTCCATTTCTGGAACTCCGAACATTCACTCCTCCATTCATTCATTTCAACCACCATTTGCATGCCCATTTAAGGATCTCCTATCCTCCCCTCATCCATCATTTAATACACAAATAGCACTTCTATTCCATCATTAATACATCACAAAATCCATACAAATCACATTCAACCAAATCTCCATTTCATAAGAAAAAAAAGGGGTTTTGAGAACCCATCTCTAATAACTCAAGAGAACCTGAAGATTAGCATATTTGATCATAAGAAAGCATTTATACTTGCCTCTTAAAGCCTATTAGCAAGAAATCCCTTGATAGCTTGACTTTAAGGCAAAAACCCCCAAATGAAAACCCTCTTCAAGCCTATTTCCATGGAAACATCAAAAACACAAACCTTATGAGCTAAATGAGCTAGGAATCACTCCTAACCATTCATTATAACTTGAAAATCCTTTGAAAGCTCCAAGTACTTACTTGTAGTGTGAGTAGGGAGTTCTTGAGCTTCTCTTTCAAGTTCCAAACACTCTACAATGGAAGACAAGCTAAGGAAGAAGATGAAGATGATGGAAATCCCTCAAAAGTCCTTCTAATCAAACCAATGCTCCACCTTGACAGAGGAAAATGGAAGAGGAAATGAAGAAAGAAGGGTGTCTAGGGTTTCTCTACAATGGCCTTGAGATGGATGGACTCAAAGAAGCTCATTTCCTCTTATATAACTCTCTTTTGCACTTAAGTCCATTCCACTAAGGTTATTTACATTCTGAGTCAAACGAAGGGCCACTTGACGAAATCCTCGTCAAACGGCTTCGAGTCTATTATGAAAGTTAACGTACTCGTCGAGATACACGTGTTGGTATCAAGAGTTTCCGTATTTAACAAAATACGTATAAATCCGTATTTACGGAAAAGGCCTTGTTCTCTTAGTTTGAGTCTAAAATCTCATTCAATCCATTCAATCCCCTTCATTACCATTTCATTAAGCTTAATTCAATCATTTGAGACTAATCTCATCGAGCTTAGTCATTAGCCATCATTAGTCTCATTAAACGTGATTAATTAGCATTAACTTCAATTAATTAGAGTTAATCTTGATTAACTCGGGGCGGGGTCTTACAGAAGGTCATCTTAGTGAGGTCTACTCTGCCAATCAACCGTGTTTTCCGCACTAACACATTTCATCCTGATTTCCATTGCTATTTCATTTTGGGCCTGTTTGATTGCATTAGAATGCATAGAAATTGAAAACCAAGGGTGGTTAAGATTGAATATTAAATGTTAATTTCCAAAACTGGACATCAAATAACATTTTCTTTTAGGGAAATAGAATCAAAAGAAGATGCTATTTGATGCTCATTTTTCAAAATTCACCTTTGATCTTCATTCAAGTCCTATAGCCCTATGTATTTTAATGCTAACAACATGCTTGATTTCCCTTCTATTCAAGCTACCCGTAAATTTGCCCATATGTGTTCATTCCTGATTCCATCTTTACTTATTTCATGTATGTAGCATAAACAAATGCATCATCTAGTACTGATCCTATAGGAACTCACTTCCAAATGCTGCACTTGGATCAATCGATCCTTCCTCAACTATTCTGTAGCTGCCCTTCTCGGGAAAAAAAGAATGAGAAAATAATAATAAAAAGGGATCGTTCAAGTTCTTCTGAAAAAGCTATCTACATTGCATTCCTTACAACAATTCCTTCATTTTATTTAGTTTTCTTCGCCGCCGCCGCAAGATGAGAACAAGAAAATTCAAATAAAGAGAGAGATATCAAATGGGACTCGGACGCAAGAAAAGGGAGTAGATGAAATGAAATGTGGTGATGATAGATGATGAGATTGATAATGATGATGAGATCAGGAATCGAAACATGCTCAATGCAAACATTTATACTGTTGTGTGAAGATTTAAGAATAAGGTTTCTACATGAATCCAAATCGAAGAAAGAAGCAAAAAACACCGAAGAATTCGGCGAGAGACTTAAGAATGTGAGGGGAGAGAAAGAGAGGGCGAACTCACCGTATCATTTGGCTGCACATCAATTTCAAAACGGTTTCCTTTCAAGTTCTTCACTCTAATCTTCATAGCTGGTTTTCGTGGGAAGAATGACTAGTGAAGGATTTCAGGAGGAGGAGGAGGAGAATAAGAATATTGGATCTAAACCCTAATGCAGGATCTCAGGAGCGGAAGAAGAATATGGAAGAGAAAACCCTAATGCAGGAGGGAGCGGAAGAAGAAGATGGGAGGAGATGGATGTGGAAACTCTGTGTCTCTATCCCGAACGACGATGGAAGATTTGGCGGGAAGGAGTTTATAATAGAGGTCATGGTTGGGCAGACCTCTTGGGCTGGGTTGGGGAATTCGGTTTTAGTAGCTACATTCCTGGTTTTAAAATTCTGCCCATTTAAAATTTTTTTTTTTTTTTGGTTAACCCAGCCAAGGGGTTGGGACATGAGAGAAAGCCCGCGGCTTACACATGGAAAGACTGTCCACTCAAGTGGGAAAATAGCCCTCACCAGCGACAAGAGGTGACGTACCCGGGGTTTGAATCCCACGCAACCGGGTAAGGACCTACTCTCCTTAGCACTTGAGTAAGGAGCCATTCTTCTGCCCATTTAATAATTGGGCCAGTCTTGGAGTAAGTGACGTAAAGGCCAATTCAGCCTAAATAAATATATAAAATAACTTATTTGCATCAAACAAAAAAGTAATAGAAATCCCAGTTCAATCCAGCGGTCGAGCCTGATCGATTGAATGGGCTGGTGTAGACCCCTCTTTTTGGCACCCGAGAGGGACACTCGATTCTGGGACACTCGATTTTGAACGGCCTGAGAACTAATCCCCAGGGACATATAAATGGGCCCGTTTAGCATCATTCTCGTGTTGTTTTCATCTGACTACTCAGATCAGGTTGTGTTGAGATTGGGTTGTGCTGAGACTATACTATAAACAACTTGTTTGGCAACATTATATTAAATTACTATGTTGAGAATGCGTTGTATGGAACTTGTTTGGTAACATTATAAAAGTTTTGTTTTCCAAATAACGAAAGCAACAAAATCATAGGATTTACAATGTGGGACCCAACTTTTATTGTTTCAGCACTCTATTATTATCCTACATGGGACCCACCTGTAAAAATTATAACGTGATACCCATATTTAAAAATTAGAACATGTGGCCCATATTCATAGGATTTGCAACGTGGACCCACCTTCATTGGAATTATAATGTGGGGCCACTTTTTTGTACTGTAAATATGGAATCCACCTTTAGAAATTACAACGTAGTAAACACTTTTAGAAATTAGAATGTGGGTCCTATATTTATGGGATGTACAATGTAGGTCCACCTTTTGTGATCATCACTTCCCACACTTAGGAATTATAAAGTGGAGACACATTTTTGTGCTTGTATACACCCACCTTTAAAAATTACAATGTGGTGCCCACCTTTATAAATTATAACATAGGGCTCACACCCATAGGATTTATAATGTGATCTCACCATTATAAGAATTATAATATGGGCCCACGTTTAGAAATTACAATGTAATGCCCACTTTTAGAAATTGAAACATGGGGCCCACATCTATAGGATTTATAATGTGGTCCCCCCATTATAGGATTATATTATGGGCCCCACCTTTTGTGATTGTGGCCATGTGACCCGCCTCTAGGAATTACCGAGTGGAGCCACTTTATTTGAGATTACAAATATGAGGCTACCTTTAGGATAAGTGAGAGGCTTTGAAATCTTTAGAGAAAACTACTATAAAAGGACTCTAGATGGCCACTAACCAAAAGAGGTGCCCATAGTTTTTATGCAATTATGCAACAGAACCGGTATTCCCGCCAAAATATTCTTTTTTTTTTTTCCTTTTTTCTAACGATGTCGTCGCTAATTCGTCAAATCTGCATCTTTTTTTACCTTCATCATCTGCGATTGCTGGTTTTTTATACCAAAATGAACCAAAACTCTATGTTACTATATTTTATACACATATATATGAGTGTGAGTCATAGATATGGAACAGCAAGGGAGAGGTTCAAGGGGCAGCAAAGAAAGAGTCAATCGACTGCTTGAAACTGTTTGAAGGAGAGCTCGAAGACAGGCCATTTTACGATGGCAAGAACTTGGGAGATATGGATGTGATGCTTGTTCCATTCGCCTTCTAGTTCTACACGTATGAGACTGATGGCAATTTTAGTATAGAGAATGAGTGCCCTAAGCTAATTGCTTTGGTGAAGAGATGCATGGAGAAGGAGAGTGTCTCCAAGGTCCTTCCAGACCCTCATAAGGTCTATGACTTTGTTGGCGATTTGAAGAAGAAGGATGGAGTAGAGTTTTGGTAAATGGGGTTTATGGGGGAAAACGATGGAAGGAATAAGGCATCAATGGGGGGAAATACATGCTCAAAAGGACCCTAGATTTAAAACCTCATTGATGCCTTCTTCCTCCCATTGTTTTCCCCCATAATACCCATTGAGCCTCTCCCTTGCTCTTCCATATCCGTGACTCACGCTTATATATCTGTGTATAAAAAACAATAACATAGAGTTCTGATTCATTTTAGTACAGAAAACCAGCAATCGCATATGATGAAGGTCGGAGAAGATGCAGATTTGATGAATTAGCGACGTCGTCGTCGCTAACTCTCTATATTAAGCGACGATGTCGTCACACGTTAATTTAAATCTTTAATAAAAAAAAAAGTCATGCAATAATGATTAGTAGCTTGTTTTTCGGTTAGGGGCCATATAGGGTCCTTTTTTTGGTAGTTTCCTCAAATCTTTAATTAGTCTCTTAACATCACTTTATTATGCCTAAAAGTTAGTGCTTTTTTTTTTTTTGTCTTTTATTTCTTTTACTTTCAACCCTACTTTTTTCATTTTTTCTTATTTGACACTTAATCTTACTCCACTTCTCTCCTTACACAAATAAACATTCTAAAGTTAGCGTCTTTAAATTATCCTCTTGTTGATTCAACGTTATTATGTCACTTCAATTAATCATTGATTTTTCTTAGACTCAATCCAAATTTGAGTAAAGGATTGATGAGTATAAAACTAGGCCTGGTGTCAGGATCATGCGATGGCATAGTGTGAAAAGGGGATACAATCGGATGTGGACCCAAGTGAGCCCATGGATAAGATTGCGCGTGGAGAAGAAGGTTTTCCTTTAGTTAGGGAGGACTTGAATTTTAATAGATGGGCTAGGGGTGAAAATTGGGCCAGGCTGCCCAGGCACGACAAGGCCCAGCACAAAAATTTCCTGGCTGTGTCCTGACACAGCTTGTTGATCGCAGTGACATGGGCCACGTGCTAGCTAGGAGGTCCTGGGTCATGGCACCGCACGACACGGCTATGGGCTTGGTCATGCAGTGCTCAGCCAGGGTGCTTGGGCCTCGGCATGACAAGTGGCTCGGCCTGGCATGACCCAACACAAAATTTCTAAAAAAAAGTTTATTTTCTATATAAATGACATATAAAACTTAAAATAATCAAGATTTTATATAAATAAAAGTTAATGTCTGTCATTTATTCTAATGGTTTCAATTTTATTTCAAGTTGAGAGCCTGAAAAGTCTGTAACATCTCGTTCACTTTATATAAAAAAATCTAAAAAAATTAAGAGAGGCATGTGGGACAACCTGTGGGGGCGGGACGACCTAGCGCATCTGGGGCACAGCCCAACACGGCATGACCTAAGTTGTGCCATGGGCTGTGTAAGGCCGACCCCAGGAAACCTAGGCACGACTAGGCCGGCCTCAAAGCGATCGGCACGACCCGGTTTTCACCCCTAGGTGGGTCTCATTTATTGAGCATAGGGGCTTTGTGAAACTTGCAGGATCTTAGTAGAGCAGACTCAAGACAATTTGAGGCCTACAGGGACAAATCCTAAATGAGGCATTTTCTATTTTTTAATATTATTGTAAAAATTTTATTTAAAATCTTTTTTTCTCATTTTTTGTGATGTGAAATTACTAATTAAGTTTTTGTATTCAAGTTTTGCTTACATATCTTTTTTAATTGATAATATGGCTAATCCACTTAATTAATCTTTCTTGTGAACCTTAGGTAGAATGTTATCTATTTTAATATTGAAAAACTTCTTTCTGTAGAAGCAACAGTTATAGGAATTATCAATAATATTCTCTAAGCAATGTATGCATTTGGAAAAAAATCTAGTATTTTTATATAATTAAGTATGTCAATTGGATCTGGTTTAAGAGATGTATAATGACATTTTCTATATACTCTTGGATGCTTTTTAAAGGATGTCTAAAATTGAAAGATTTCTTACTAGGGAGGAATGTGATCGTGAGCTCCAAGTGTAGAGCCGCGATGTAGTAATAACTGGTAAGACCAGGTCGATCCACAAGGAGCTTTAGAAATAAGGTTTTCCAACTTTGTTACCTGCCCTAAATAAAATCTAATTTTAGCTAACAAACTAAAAAATTACAACCATCATTCCTACTTTCCAAAAATTAAATAAATTACAAACCAATGAAAATAAAACTTCCTAAATCTAAAAATCCTAAACTAGAAATTAAAATTGCTACAAAAGAACACACAAGTTAGAACATCAAGAATAAAAATTACCAAAAATAAAACTAAGAAACTAAACTAGAAACAAAAGAAACCTAGGTTAGAAAGTTAGTAATGCAATGTATGCAATGAGATGCTGAAAAATTCTAAGTCTGAAAAACTAGTATGCAGGGCTATTTTTATGCATGATTTCTCCTAATCTAATGCAACCTAAAACTGAGTTTAATGGCTGGATTTTGAACTACAATGATGCATGAATCAAATAAAAAAAACAGAAGTGAAAAACGATTTAAAACAAAGGAGATATGAGTGTATGAGCATGACCTAAAAGACTAAAACTGTGCAGAAATTCTGCATGCAGGTGGGTCCGACCAGCCATGTTTGAGCCACTGGTTCACCATCTTTCCAAAATTATTTTTGCTTCAAATTCTGGGGTTTGAAAATAAAATAATCAAACTTTGATTTCCCCAAGTTTCATCGAAAAATAATGTGTTTTGATCAGGTTTCTAATCACAAACTTTTCACACAAAATCTGTCCTGAAATTCCTGCATCAATGTGCTGAATTGTGCACTTTACATTGGGATCCGAATTTTCAAAAATTATTTGGCCTAGATTATTGACTCAAATCTCTAATTTTTCTTGCTTATTCAATTTAAAAATCCGATTCCAGCAACTTAAACATGTCTAAACTCCACAAATATGAACATGCATGCAATGCTAATTAGTTCCAACCATAAACTATGCAAAAATAGACATAAATTAAATTGAATTGATTATAAAAATAAAGACAATAAACAAAAGTTCAAGAATTTAAATGTGTGGTGAAAACAAGAAAAGTAAATGTGTGGTTTTAACAAAAATTTAAATGTATGGAAGAACATAAATTTAAATGTGTGAAAGTGTATTCTCCTATTTCAAAATTCTTTTCTAAGTGGGGTCATAATTTGAATCATGCTCTTAGGGCCTTTGGGTCGTCAGTCCAAACACCAACAAGAAAAGAAACATAACACAAGCACCAATCACCCAAGGACAAGAAAGAAAAATTGATAGAGTAAGAAACAATTTTACTAATATGCAAAGTCTTACATAAGATAAAAATAAATAAACAATGACAATTACATACTAGGATGAGAAGCCTCTTCTAGATGAAAAACCTAAGGGTGTAGTGTGATTTTCTGCCAAATCTCCTTGAGGACTCAAATGGAGAGAAAGAGAGAGGAAGAAGATGGAGTGTAGTAGTAATTCTAGAGAGAGTTGGTCTATCTTCTCATGAGAGGAGAGGGATGCTTATGCCTTCAATTTATAGATTTCTACTCTCTTTCTTTCCTTCTTTGCTCCAAGTTTGTAGCATGCAATCTTCTTTGTATGACAAGTCCCTTCCTTGGCCAACAAGTCTTCAAAGCATTAGGAAGGTGAGTGAGAGATTTTTGGTGCTTTCCATGTGCAAAATTGCAATCCCGAGTAGAAATTTTAGCACCAACTTTCAGAAGCCATATCTTCCTCGTTTTAGTTCCGATTGACACAATCTTGGATTTTAAAGATATCTACTCGAAAAGAGCTTTCCAACGGTGTATGGATTGCACCAATTTGACGGCTGGATGAAGAGTTATGACCATTTTAATCTTGCTGCCTCTGAAAAATCCGAAAATAATTTTGCACATATGGAATGTTAATTGTGTAATGGGGTGTGTGGGACCCATGTGAACATCCAAAGGGATCTTGGGATCTTTATTTCCTTGTTTCTTGACTCCCCTTCCATCTTTGGTTTGCTTCCAAACTTCATTGATTGACTATTCAAACTTTCCAAAAATACCAAGATATGTGGGTCCAGCTTGAAAGATGTCCTACCCTTGATCTCTCTCAAATTCCACCAATGTGGGTCCCATTCTTGATTTCTCCTACACAAATTAAAATAAATGGATTCAAGAATAATTTTATGTAAGGAATTTAAATGGACGATGCATGGGACCCTACTTGATGCACCCAAGATAATTGATTTTCCAAAAGTAAATCTCCAAAAATAACAGGTTTCATGATTTGATGTAAAAATGCTAATTTTTGAGCAAATTATGCATGAATGCACTACAATCGATCGAAAATGCATAAAATCATGATATGACACTAAATAAAGCTCTTTAATATCAATAAGTCCTTAAAATGGTTCAAAATGTGTATGAAAATGTGCACTTTTCAGGACTCATTAGAATGTGGCTTGCGATTCAGGATGTGAGTTTTGTAGTTGCACATGGGAATCAACTGAACATCTAATCTTAAGGTGTGGGTAGATTTTTCCTTCGAGTGGTACCTTGTGACTCTTTAGAGGCTATGATTCTTTCCATCTTGGACTGCATCGATCCGAATCATAAGGGACTGCAACTCCTTGGTATTCTGATTTTTATAGCTTATTATTGGCATATATGAAGGGAAAGAAATATTAGAGTATTTCACCATAAGAAATCTGACTGTTTAATTGTGTTACAAGCAATTCTTAACATGGTTCGTAGTCAGGTGGTTTATCTTGGGCCATCACTACCTGATAGGTATGCTAGTCAATAGGAGTAACCCCCTACAAACTTGATTCCTCATGTGAGAATGCAATCTAATACCCCCTTGGGTGATGTCTTTCTATATTTCTTAGTGGGAATATTTTGGAGGGATAAAGACATCCTTAAAGATGGTCTATTACAATCAAATTTGGAATACTACTTGAGTGTTTATAATCTGATTGGTTGATCATCACCCTATGAAGTCGGTGAGGTTACTACTATAGGGGAGAATGAACTCACGAAGGTGCTTATAGATCCTTCAAATTCTAATCGGTAAGACCGAATAAAAGCAAGAAAGGTGCATGTTTTTCTTCGAAGATTTCATAATATGCACAATTCTCATATATCCAAAAGATCTATCAAATTGAGCAATAAATGTAGAATAATTTCCTTGTTCCAAATTGAATTTTTGGGATGAATTTACAGTCTATGCTTGCTGCTTAGTTTTGCCTGTACCCAGGCTATGGGTTTTATTTGTATTATAATGGGGTATGCCTCATTGGATCTTTTCAATTAGGAAGGAATAAAGTACGTCAATTGGAGTGTTTTCTTCTAAAGGATTTTACAGGGAAAACCCAGGAATTTGGCCGTTTGTGCTATACAATTTGTGGAGACCCTTCACGAGGAATGACTAAATTCCGAGACTTTTCCCGTAAAATCCTCTTTCTTCTATTTGTAAAATTTCTTTTAAAACTTTCAATTATGAAAATAAATCTAAAGGACCATTTGGATGTTTACATAATATAATAATTACAAATCCAAATATTGTAAGAATAAAATAGAATAATGTAATTTTAAAATATTGTAATATTTTTTTTTGGCATTTTTTAAAGAATATTACAGATTTTAAATTGAGTTGTTTGGAAGGTGTTACGATTAAAGTAAATTATATTATTAGAATATTTTTTATTAAATACTTTAATTTATATGTAATTTACCACGTTTGGATAAAAGAGTAGTGTGGTAAAGTAAACTTCAACTGCTACATTTTTTTTACCATAAGTTGCTTTTCTTTTATCACATAGAAACATGGTAAAGTGTAGTAAATTAAAGTCAATGCAAAAAACTAACTACTTTACAACTCTTTCTCCCCACTTTACTTCACTACATGCTTCATGTCACCTTACTTTATCTCACCTTTTACTATGATGAGACATCAATCTTTATTTTACTTTACCACAAATGTAAAGAAGTCACCTTTTATTTACCATTTAAAATTACAATAAAATGTGGTAAAGTAAAGTCAAACAAAAAGAAACTTCTTTACCATTTTCTTCTACTTAACTTCACGATATAATTTATTCCACCTTTACTTTATCCCACCTTTATCATGCTATGACATTTACTTTTACTTTACTTTACCACATATGTAAACAAATATATCATGATTGATTTAGTGAACTAAAGTCGTTACTTTATCGTACCACTTTGTAGTTGTCATTTTGAAATATTTTTATATTGTAGAAAGTTTTCCACAAGGAAGAGTCGTAGTAAAAAATATTGAGTTTTTTGAAAAAAGATAATTTTTTCTTCAAATTTTTCTTGTTACTTTTACTTTACTTTACCATATATGTAAACAAATATATCATGATTGATTTAGTGAACTAAAGTCTTTACTTTACTCCAGCACTTTGTAATTGTCATTTTGAAAGATTTTTATATTGTAGAAAGTTTTCTACAAGGAAGAGTCGTAGGAAAAAATATTGAGTTTTTTTTAAAAATAATAATCTTTTCTTCAAATTTTTCTTGGGTTACCAAACTTACAAGATTTTTTTTCTTTAAGATATGAACTATTATAGTCTATAAAATATTACTTTCTTATGTTTTCTTGTGCATCCAACAAGCCTAAACCATCAATATAAAAAAAGCTTTCATGTTTCAAGGAACATTCAAGATTAAGATAGTTTTTTCCAAACTATCATTGTCTAGTAGTTTTATAATTTTAAAATTAAATAGAAAATAAAAAATGTCCTATACTAAATTCAATTCAGAACTCCTTGCACTTAATGGTTTGATTTAGTTTAGAACGCAACTCATGATTTAAAAAGTCTCTCTAGATCTCATTACAGAGGTTACCGATCTGTACTTGTAGGAATTGATTGCAATTTCACTTATTCCAATGCACTCTTTACGTTGAATCTTATCTTATCACTGTAATTGCTTTCCATCCTCAGTCACTTAAATTTTTTTCCCTAAAATAACTCTTCAGCAATCATCTCTTCATCTTTGTTTAGTACCAAAATTGTGGTCACAGGAGGGAAAGGGTGCAGGTGGAGGCCACGACCCATTTGTTATTTGATGTTTCATTTTTTGGGGTTTTCCCTTTCGTTTATTGAGTTCTTCTTGGTGCAGCAGGAATGTAACAACCCGGAATGCGGGGCCCTTCGAATTCCATGCCGAAACTCGTAGGCATCACACACATAGGTTAAATGAAAAACCACATAAAAATTCAGGCATTTACCAACTTAAACCAACTTGTATTAAAAACCCAAACTTAATGAATAAATATAACATTGACCAATAAAAAAAATAACTGCAATGTCTTTAAAATGAAATAATCTAAAGAATCTATTAAATCTAATTCTTCTTCATCTATGTGGCTGCGACGCTCATGTACGCATCCCAAAGTCTATCTCCCGGTCACCAAGATTTTCCTAAGTCGCTAAGCTATGGTTATCTGGATTGGAGCAAATCTACAAAATATCAGTACAACTGAGTTAATAGATATTCTAATCTATTTGTACATTTAAACACATAATTAGATAAGATTACATACCAAATTAAAATAACATCCCAAAGTCTCAGTTAAGCCAAGGTTGGAATCGGATCAAACAAACGACAATCTCCTAACCACCAGATAGCATAAGCCCAAAGTTTATGTTGTACAAAGATATCACATGTACAAAGAGTTCCCAAAATTCATTCTTGCACATCTCAAAATCATTCTTTTCTGTCCCAAACAAAATCGACTGCAAACTAGTACCACAAAATCGACCTTTCCCAAAAAGGCCCAACATCAACAACCCTTATAAAATCGGCCATACAGTGCTAGTAGTCTAGGAGTGTGCAAAAGGTTCCTCCAAACAAACAAAGTCATCATATCTCAGTTTTTCCAATCAAATTGCAAATATATGTATCGTCAAAAATATGATATTTAGCATGTCCTCAACATTAGTAATGGGCAAATTTCATAATCAACCCATTCTCAAATTATGTGGATTTAATCTGCCCCAGTTCGAATCAAAATTGGTGTACGAGGTGAGAGAGGTCAATTACATTACTCACCCGTTACAATTTTGAGGTAATCATTCAATTACCAAATTAATTGCAAAATATACATATACAAACCACACAATCTACCATGTGTGATACCCAAATAACAATGGTACACAACAGGTATCATAATCCACAATATGTTTCAAACCATAATTACTCAAGCTATGAAATAAAGAAAACAACTCCAATAATAAATATAATAATCACAATTGAACAGCCCTTATGTATAATTTCATAAAGTCTTAAATCCAAGGAATGGTCTCAAATTAATCAAAACAGACCCAGCTATGAAAAACAATAAATACCAGGCCCTTATTTACATAACCTTGGAACTCATCTAAGTAATCCATAACCAGTTGTGATTACTATAATTATCAGGGGCTTAATTTAAATTTCTAGAATAGTTGTAGAAATCAAGAAGTGAAGGGAAAGGGTTGATGTGTGATTTCTGCATTCTTATGGTGTTCATATGCAAAATAGTAAGTATCATTCAGCCCCAAAACACAAAACATAACTCAGAATTCGACATTCACAGGAATGGGTCTCACGCTTCCTAACCTTGAGTCATCTGGATGATGGGCCAGGTGGGGCCCACTCTACCTAGGCAAATCTAAAATTTCAAACCATACAATTAGATCACAATTTCTACTCACCTAATATGACTAACTAGAACTGGCTTTTCCTCTTCCTATTTTCTTTGAGGCTAATACTAAACTAGGCTTTGGCTTGATGGAAAAGAAAGTGGAAAAGTGAGATAATGGCTCGAGAGAGGCTTGGCGTCGATCAATATATGAAAGTTAGAAGTTAGAATCCTTCTCAAACTCCCCTTCCTAATTTTTATTACTTGTATAACCAACACAAGTATCACTCGAATTCTTCTATCAAACTATGGGTCTCAATATTTCTAAAAAAAATCAAGAAAAATTAAATATTAAATATCATAAAGTAATCTAGCCCTTATTCTGGCCCGGGGTATTACAACAAATGAATTCCTGACCTTTCAGTTTGCATGTTTCAGTAATCACTCCTATTTGATGCTTGCTCGATCTCCTCCAAAGAGTTTACAAATCATGATTTTTTTCTTTGTTTATCTATCTGTTATCTCGTATTATAATTATTCAATCCCTTTTTTTTTTCTCTCTTCTGTATCTTGTATGCTTCGTTATTCAAACCTAGTGCTTATTTACCACTATCTTACATGTTCTCGTTTGTGGCCCATCAAAAGACCATGATAATTGAGGATCTTGGCATTTTAGGAGGTTAATTTAAATTGTTTTTGAAGATGTTCGTTGGTCATGGCCCACCTTAAATAGCCCACGGTCAATCTTGGGTCTCAATTGCATTAAGAGATTGTGAAGGTCCAGATGTCCCACCTCGATTTCCTCACTTGATTAATCTACTTTTACCCAAAGGGCCAAGAAAGGTGCTTGATGATGGGTCACCCATATTTAGTAGGATTGTGCCAACTCTCTAATTATAGATTGACCGGCCTTACTTTTGTTGGAATGTGAAAAAGTTAGGGGCCTTATTTTTAGCTGCTGTTCACACATCCCTCGTTGCTCCCTGCCCAGCCATCCATGGGACCCCTAATGGATCTTTTGAAAAATTTCCAAATTACCCTTCCCATTCTTCTCTCTCTCCCTCCCTACTTGCCGCCCACCTCCGCCCGCTCCATCTCCCTCCTCTCTCCCTCTCCTTTTCATTCTCTCTCTCTCTCTCTCTCTCCTTGCTCGTCTCCCAACTCCGCCTGCCGCCCACCTCCGATAGCGCCCTCCCCACCCCCCCCCCGCCCCCCCGCGTCTCTCCCTCTGTCTCCCTTCCTCTCATTCTCCTTGATCGCCGTCCCTCCCTCTCTCGTTCGGCCCTGGGTGGCTTTGACGACGATAAGAGAGAAAGAGAGGGACAGGGCACGGGTGGAGGAGATAGATAGGGAGAATGAGAGGAAAAGGGAGAGAGGGCGCCTGGCGGAGGTGGGCGGCAAGCATGGAAAAGTAGAGGGTGAGAGGAAAGAAAGGGAGGGGTAGTTTGGAGATTTTTTAAAAGGATCCATTATAAGTCCCATAGATGTATGTTGAGGGAGCAATAAGGGATATGTGAATAGCAAACTTCCCTATTTTTTTTCTGTAAAAAAGGAAAAGGATGGCAGTTGCTTTTAAAAGATGCCACTTGCTTTAATTACTACTAATGCAATATGCCCGCGCCCAACCCTGGCCATAATTAAAAAATCATTAAAAATTCTAATTGGAAATATTTTTAAATATTTAAATAAATTATAAATAAAAATAAAATATAATATATAATAAAGATAAAAACTCATTAGAGAAATTTTAAGTAGCTGAAAATATTAAAACAAATCAATTAAATAATAAAGATTTTAGACCTTCATTTAATTATATTTGTGCTGTTTTTGGGCCTTATTTATTTGAGCGTAAGCAAGCAAGGCCTTTTCTAGTTTCCTTTCTATGGTAGAGCCGGTTATAACGCTACCCTCTCTGGCACGACTCGTAAGAAAACGCCTATAAGGGCATTGAGCCCCCTTTGATTGTGCGTGGCAGAGAGAAGGGGATAGAGGAGAGGAGACGAAGACAAAGAGGGGAGAGTAAGAAGACAGCATGACCCCGCAAGCCCAATATCAAGTACTGGTTCTCTCTCTCTCTCTCTCTCTCTCTCTCTCTCTATATATATATATATATATATATATAACATTATCAAAAATTGTGTTTCCTTGTACGGACCTGTTTGTTTCAAGGATTGAATTTGATTTGGATTTATGTCATTCGTAAAAGTAGTTCATCCTCATAAGAAAGTTTTCAGACCCAAGTAGGTTTGAAACTCACTTTCACATCCCACTTGCAAAAGGCACTAAAATATGTAGTTTAATGAATCTCCTTCTTTTTGCAAAAGAAAAATAAAACAAATTAAGCTTTGCTCTCCAACATATACTCTTTGCACAGTGATTGAATTTAGAAAATATGTGAAAAATGACCAAAGAACCCCATCCCATAGATCTTATTTTTTGGCCATTTGTGGGTCCCCAATCCATGATCCAAATCATTCAGTGTTCTCTACACATGCTAAAGTTTAAGATGTTAAGTTTCATATCTTGGATCCTCGCAAATTTTGAGAAACATGTTAAAAACACACATGAAAAAAATGAAAAAAAAAAAAAATTCTGGGACCCCCAATTTATGATCCAATCCTATCAATATTCTTTTAGATATGATAAACCTGATTGCATGAATTTTAGCATCTTAGATCCTCATGGATGTTGAGAAATATGCAAAGGACACAAACACAGTTTAATCCCATTCCTTTATTTTAGATCCTCTGTGTTTGAGACCCAATTTATTCGATGTAGAACAGTTTTCGGATTATGGGGCCTGTTAAAATTGTATAAAAACTCATATGGATCCTTTATTGCTGCTCTCTTTCATGGGCCCCCATGTCATTTACTCGTGTAATTGGTGCTTCCAAATAAACATGGTAATTTGTTTATCATATGTCATTATTACACATGTAAATCCTAATTTTATATATAAATCCTACTTTCATTATTTCATATCTCATATGTAATTGCTGACAAATGATTTGGATGGAAAATGAAGAGAGATGATAGTGTATGATATAGGTTATTTATGATAAAAAATTAGTGTTTGATAAATCTTTAGCTTATAATCCATTTGAATTTTTGGTGGTATAGGTAAACTTTTATCCCCTCATGCATAGTCTGGTGTCCATCCAAAGATGTAACAGTCACATGTGGTCTGATACTGTTTTCAGAGTTCCGAGTACAAAATTAATTAGTGATAAAAGAATATGGTAATTTTTTTTTCTGGAAGGAAGAAACAAAGTCTGATCTAATGCATTTTATGGCATAGAAAGACTTTTTTTATTTGGGTTTTTCCCATATGCTAGTTTTGATTGGAGTATGTGGTATTGGTGAATGAACTCCTTTTCTCTTTCTGACTGATTTAGGAACTCCTTGCACTGACAAGCCCTGAGTTTCCTCTGTTGTAGCTTTCTGAAACAGCATACAAGTTTTTGTAAACATTTACTGCAAATACTCTGTTTTATGAAACCCATGATTTTCCTTTGAGTAGCTACCTTTGCATTTTGATGTACTTATTATTGCTGATGAGGATGATATCACATCTGATATATCTGCATCAATGTGTATCATCCGTGTGATTCTTTAAGCAGGTAGTTAATCAAATAGTTTTTAGCTAATCTTTTATAATTATCTCAGCTTCTTGGGAGAGCGTTAGAAGCGTGTGGCAACGATTTGGATTCTGTTATTAGAACTTTGAATGAACTTTGTTTAGGTTCTGCTGACACCAAGTCCAATTTGGGAATGGGGTCAAATGATCAATTTCTATCTCAAGGTACACTTGTTGATATGATAATGTGCTCCAAGTATGTGTCAAATTATTATTGTTCAGTTGTTCTTGGGCTTTATATTTTCAGAAATGTTCTTGATTTGAACTTCCTAACATACCAAATTCACCCAGTTATGATGTTAAGATAACTTCTTGGATTGCCAAAAACATTGTTGCAACTTGCAAGAGAATACAAGCGCAAGAAGGTGAGAACATTTCTGCTTCTAGAGGGTCTAAAGAGGAAGACTTGCCAAGGTCCCAGGTCAAGAGACAATCTTGCTAGTGGATCACTTTGGACCTTTAATACCAACACTTCCATGAAAAGTCCATTCACAATTTGTTTAATAGTGAATTACATTTTTAAAACTTTTTCATAGTAATAATAATATGGAATATGTCGGTCCTCGTTTAGTTGTAATGAGGATGGTTCAATTTTAGGTGTGTTGTAATTATATGGAATCTCTCAGTCCTCATTTACTTGTAATGAGGATGGATAAATATATGATTATGTACCTCAGTCCTCGTTTACTTGTAATGAGGATGGTTCAATTTTAGGTGTGTTGTAATTATATGGAATCTCTCGGTCCTTGTTTACTTGTAAGGAGGATGGATAAATATATGATTATGCATATTATTTTTACTATGAAAATGTTAAAAAAATGTAATTCGCTATTAAAAAAAATTGTGAACGGACTTTCATGGAAGTGTTGGTAGGTATTAAAGGTCCAAAGTCACCATTGGCAAGATTGTCTCTTGACCTGGGACCTTGGCAAGTGTTCCTCGTTAGACCCTCTGGAAGCAGAAATGTTCTCACCTTCTTGTGCTTGTATTCTCTCGCAACAATGTTTTTGACAATCCAAGGAGTTATCTTAACATCATAACTGGGTGAATTTGTTTGCTTTTGTGTTTGACAGTGTTTGCATTTCTGGCCTTTGTTGATACCTGCCTTTGCATCCAGCTTCTGTTGTACATCTTTCTCTTTTGGATTTTAGAAAAAATAATCATTTGCTTTAAAAAAACAAAGAAAAACCTGGGTGGATTGGAATTTTTGTGAAATGCGTATGGACCAGTTTTAGACATGACCCCAAAAACAAGTTACTGCAACTTTCTCTTATACTTTAGATCTAATTTTTTTTCCTGTGATAGGTAATATATTTTATAGGTCGTTATTGTATCGTTTCCATCTTTGAATGAGTATTTTTTGTTGCCAATAGGAAGAAAGCAATGTTCAGGATATTTGAGTCCATTCTTACCCTTGAGTTTTTAAATCCTTTGTAATTTCTCATGAAGGGGTTGCCATAATTTTTTTAATTTTTATTTTTGATAACATAGGGTGTCCCAACCCTTTGGGCCAGACTAATCCCTTCGAGCCCGGGGGGAGCTGGGTTAATCCCCTGTGACTCCAGTGTGGTAGCGTAGTTTCGAACCCTCAACCTCCGGGAGCAAACTGTGGTCCTAGGCCATCTGAGCTACCCCTCGGGGTTAGGGGTTGCCATCATTGATCATTGAATTATGCAATAATAGGTTGATTTGTATCTTATTTCCCATTTAATTTGCTATAAGTTTGCTAATAGTAATATAATAATCCATCTTCGGAGACCTTAGAGTCAAGTGGGTTGAAATTAGCATATCAAAACCAGAATATATGATATACAAGTTCAGCGTATTTGAGTGGGGAAGTTTGATAGTTTTCTGTACGTAGAGCAACTTTTTTCTAAAATGAAGGGTTCAAATGGACATAGCAAATATGATAAGTGCTGGGTGGGAAAAGAGTCAAACAAGTGGATTGTTGTACAATCATCAACTGCCCTACGATTAAAGGGACTTTTGATTTTTGAAGAACATGACCCTTAGACCTGCTGGGCTGCTATGTTGTATGAAACTGAATGTGGGGCAATGAAGAAATGAGAAGAATCAAAAGTACATGTAGAGATGCACACACTGAGAGTTACATATGAAGTTGCAAGAAAATATAAAATTAAGAATTAAGAGTTAACTCCCCCATATATCTCCAATAAAGTGGATTAAAATTTTTTATTTGAAATGGTTTGGGCATAAGACACACATACAGAGCACAAAACAACCCCTGTAAGATATATTGAAGATTTATATGTTCAAGGAACTAGGAAAAGGAGAGACGTTAAATATTTTTAATGAAGTAGTGAGAAAAGCCGTGATGGATTGTGGAGTTACTGAGAAAACAAATATGATAAGTGCTGGGTGGGCAAAGAGTCAAGCAAGAGGACATAGCAAATATGGTAAGTGCTGGGTGGACAAAGAGTCGAGCATGTGGATTGTTGTGCAATCATCTACTGCCCTACGATTAAAGGGGCTTTTTAAGAACATGACCCTTAGACATGCTGCTGGGCTTCTATGCTATATGGAGTTGAATGTGGGGCAATGAAGAAATGAGAAAAATCAAAAGTTCATGTTGGAGAGATGCACATACTAAGAGTTACATATGAAGTTGCAAGAAAATATAAAGTTAAGAATTAAGGGTTAACTCCCCCAGATAGCTCCAATAAAGTGGATTAACAAATTCTATTTGAAATGGTTTGGGCATAGGACACACATAGAGAACACGAAACAACCCCTGTAAGATATATTGAAGATTTATATGTTCAAGGAACTAGGAAAAGGAGAGACGTTAAATATTTTTAATGAAGTAGTGAGAAAAGTCGTGCTGGATTGTGGAGTTATTGAGAAAATTGTTACAAATAGAGTTAAATGGAGAGTTAGAACTCACAAAGCCAGCTCTCAACTAGATGGGATAAGGCTTCAATGACGACAACGAAGATGATAACTACTAATTTTTGAAGATCTCATGAGGTACCATAATGAAAATTGGATAGATGCAACTTGTTGCATTATATATTAGTAGACTGCCATTCCAATTTTTTGTGTTTCTGAGTCTTCCCTTTTCTCATCTACCTTTGACCTTGGTTTGGGGCATCCATGTGTTGATGCCTTTTATTTGGTTGCGATAAGTTAATTTATTTAGTTTTTAATGTCACTTGAAAGATTACTTAACTATTAAAAATCTGCTTCATAGTTAGAATGATGTGGTATTTCCTGGCCAACTTTTCTTTCTTTACAAGCTGGTGTAGGGGCGTAAAGCCAACTGTCCTTCCAAACAATTGGTTTGTATTATTGGTGTTTCCCAAGGTCTCATCTCATGTTTGCCTCTTTTTTTTTTTATTGATGTTGCTTATGCTCAACGGGATGGGGGCATTAAGCTCAAATTGAATGCTTGGTGGACATTTGATACATTGTTTTCTTAGTTGCCATGGGAAATTTATGTTCTTTAATCCTCTCTCTCTCTCTCTCTCTCTCTCTCTCTCTGAGTCATTAATTAATCCTAATTCTCTACAAAGAATCCACTAAATAATCACAAGTTGAAGATAAATAGAGATAAACCGCAAAATATGTTAGAGATTCTCTTTAGGCATTATCACCTTGGTTCGAAGTCATGGTTATCATCGAGGTTGACCCTGAAAAAGATACATTGCGGTTTTCGGACATTTGCTTCATATGTCAGAATGATGAGGTATTTTGTGGCCACCTTTTCTTTCATTTTTCAGCCCAGAGAAACATATCCAAAAAATTTAGTATATTGAAAAATGCTAGAAAGCATTTTTTTCATCAGTATATATTGACCAAAATATGAGATCGTGTAAGTCATAACATCTCGTGTCACCGTTTAATCTTTGGGTATTAAATATGTTTAAGTTTTAATGTTAATATGTGGCCCCATCCCCTTATGATTTATAAATCCATATGTGTAGCCCATATCTTAAATCCAAATCACTTTAAATATCTATCTCCTATAGACATGCTAGATTAACTCTTCTTTGTGTTACCTCAACCAACTCCATACTCTTGCCCATCAAGGTTCCTATAAGTTAAATCCTCTTCTTCTTCTGGACTAACCTCTTTACCTAACTTGTCTAGCTTGGTGCAGTAACCATTGCCTACTTTCTGTTGCAACTTGGTGTCTTGCAGTGTGTCGCTTAAAGCAAGGAACGCCTTAGCATGATCACAAAATGTTGTTATCTCAAAATTCACATTTGGGTTGTGACAAAATTTTACGCTAGCTGTTAATCTACTTAACGCAACCCTCCTGCTTTATCCGGACTTGGGATCGACAGTAAAAACTGGCGAAGTTTAGGAAATGTCAACATATTTCCAAATTTTTTTTTTTTTTTTGGGATATTGTGTGGAAAATGTCACAAAAACGATTAGTTTGAAAGAATTAAAAATGATAGTATCTTCGTTGTCGTTGTCAGCCTTGTCCCAGCCGTTTTGAGGCCGACTTCATGAATGCTCATTTAGGCAATCAATGGAGAAAGATAGAGAGAAGAGGAAATATATTCATATGGTCTTCATCGATTGAGAGAAGGCCTTCAAGATGGTACATAGAAATTTGATTCGATGGGTTTTAAATAAAGAAGTTTCCGAAGAGGGGTTATATATATCACTGAAATCATGTATGAGGGAGCAGTAATGAGGGTGAGAACTATCTATGGAGAGATAGGTATAGTTTTGCATTCAACTTCAAGCCCTTTTCTCTTTGTATTGATTATGGACAAGTTAATTGCTCTTACTCAAGATGAGGTACCTTGGTGTCTACTGTGTAGATGATAGTGTTGGTGACTGAATTGATAGATGGAGTGAAAGCGAAACTTAAAGCGTCTCCATAAGTTTCATTTAAAAAGTAACTTAATTGTTGTAATTTAAGCCAACGGTGATTATCAATCAGATTAGTGCCGAATTAGGGTGAGTGCTAATTCATGGGGGTTAGTGAGTATGAGGGGGTTGGATTTGTCATGGCGACGCCAACCCCCTCACACTCCAATTCGTGAGAGGTAGTGGGTACCCATGGTTTAAAATTGCGGCATCGGCCGACCCTAAAAACAATATTGTATTGTTATCAGTTGCGGTTTGCGGTACATCGTGGTCGGTGGGGCATGATTTTTTTAACTCCGAAAATAAATTTGAGGTCAACTATGGAAACTATCTTCTCACTTAAGTAGTTAATGGAAAAATATCAAGCGAAGAGGAAAAATCTGCATATGGTCTTCATCAATCTAGAAAAAGCTTATGATACGGTATCTAGAGATTTAATTTGGTGAGCTTTAAATAAAGGGAATGTTCCATGAGGTTATATTTAAATTTTAAAGACATGTATGAAGAAGCGGTAACGAGCATGAGAACTGTCTATATAGAGACATGTGAGTTCCCAGTGACCATAGGTTTGCATCAAGGATTGGCCCTAACTCCTTATCTCTTTGTACTGATTATGGATGAGTTAATTGCTCATATTCAAGATGAGGTACCTTGGCATATGTTGTTCGCAGATAATATAGTGTTGGATGAATTAGGAGACGGTGTGAGTGCAAAACTCGAGAGATGTTAGGAAACTTTAGAACCCAAAGACTTTACAATGAGCCGTACAAAGATAAAAACAGATGGATTGCAACTTCACCTGGCCTGTACAAAGAGTTGAAACTACTGTGAGAGTTGAAGACCAGGAGATACCACAAAGAGATTCACTTCATTACCTTGGCTCGATAATTATTAAGGATAGGGAGATTGATGAAGATGTCAAGCATAAGATAAAAACAGGATGGTTGAAGTGAAGAATTGTTTCTAGATTACTTTGTGACCGACGAATGCCAATGAGATTGAAGGGAAAATTTTACAGGTCTGCAATTAGAGCAACTATGACCTATGGAGCATCATGTTGGCCAATCAAGAAGCAACATATGCACAAAATGGATGTAGCAGGGATGAGAATGTTGAGGTGGATGTGTGGTAAAACTTGAAATGATAAAATTAAGAATGAGAGCTTTCGAGAGCATTTACGGGTAGCATTAAGAGGGGATAAAATTAGAGAAACCCAATTGAGATGGTTTTGACATGTCCAACGCAGGTCGATAATGGTGCTGGTAAGGAAAAGTTTGGCTCTACAGGTTAATGGCATGCCAAGGGGATTCGGTAGGCTGAAGAGGACATGCATGGAGGTGGTAAAAACAAATCTAAAGAAGTACAAGTTATCTGAGGATTTAACTTAGGATAGATAGGAATGGAGAAACATAATTCATGTAGCCGACCCAAACATAGTTGGGGCAAGGCTTTGATGATGATGATGGCATGTAAATCTACTTAATTGTAGTTTCAAATAAGACAACGATATCGGATGTCATGACTTATGGGGCCGATATTTTTATTTATAATAGTTACTAAATGGAAAAAAAAAAAAAAAACATTGTTTTCCAGCATTTTATGATATTATGGATTTTTTGGATATTGTTTTTCAAGTTAAATATACTTAATTGTAAACAAAATCTATACAATTTTAGCTAAGACAGTGATACATGAAGTCATGACTTAGGGGGGCCGTTATTTTGATTTATAGTAGTTACTAATGGAAAAAAAACATTGTTTTCCAACATTTTATGATATTATGGATTTTTTGGATATTTGTTCAAATATTTCTGGAGTCATCATCATCATCAAACCTTGTCCCAACTATGTTGGGGTTTGCAAAAAACAAGTTGAAATATCACAAAGTTTATAAAATGCAATCATAATCATGACTTATGAGCTATCTATTAGTGTTAAATTTAAGAAACTAAAGCTTGTACTCATCACTGAATCAAGTAAGTTGTGAATTTCAAGAGCATCAAGATAGCATATTACATTGTGATAATATGATAATGCACAAAGCAAATAGAAATTTATGGTTTACCTGAAATGAGGGGAGGGACTGAATGCATCGCTTAATTCCAAGTGGAGTGGGACCCAAGTTCGATATCATGTCATCATCTTTTTTTTTTTCAGTATGTATTATAATAATATAATCCGAAATCCTATGCTGCACTCCTATACCCATGGCCATGTTGATATTGTGGTTGAGATGGAAAGATCCCTTGATAAGATGATGAGCTCTCCTCAGTAGATTGAGATGATGACTGAGGGGCCACTTGAAATTCATAAAATTGGTGAGGGATAAAAATGCATTTGGAAGGAGGAAGAAAGAAGTAGAAGATGGGAAATGAAAAAAAAAAAAAAAGGCTTTAAACATAGTTGGCCGATATTTTGGAAAAAGAAAAAAAAGCTTTAAACATAGTTGGCCAATATTTTCAAAATATCGGCCAATATATCGGCAAGGGCCTGTAACTTTGACATATCCGCCGATAATTTGTGATATTTTGGGGACTTTTAATGTGGCAATACTGAGACCGATTCCCAACAAATTATCGTACCGGCGATACTTTTAACCTGGCCGATATGAACCGGTCTCGGACAAAAATCTAAAACCATGGAGGTACCTCTTGGCAGCACATAGCGCATGGGTGGCTGGCATGTTCTGGGAGTAATGGTTGGGTATTTATCAAGGCACAAACATTTAGTATGTCTTACTTGGTTGGAATTATCTCAGGTGGAGACCCTGCTTCAAAGGATGCAGCTTTTCAAAACAACCTCCCATCTAATGGTTCTGAATGGGTTGAGCTGCTTGTGAGTGAATTAATGAATTCTTCTGACATGGATGGTTCTGAAGTGATGAAAGCTTGTGCTTTAAGGGTATTGCAGGTTTTGAAGAAAACTATTGCATCCCTTCCAGGTGCGGAGACAGCTGAAAGCTTTCAACAGAAGGTATTATGCCTTATTGCACCAAGTATATGCTTATCTCATGAAAAAATCATGTAAATATGGAGTTAGATCTAATAAAAGACCTACCACATACATCTTTTGTTACAATTTTTATTCCCAAGTCCTCTATTCTCCAAAGGTGCAAAAACTGAACCATTCATCTATTAAGTCTACTGACTTTATGTAATATTTTTATATAAACTGAAAATTTCCCCTCTTTCCCAACAATCTTCAAATGAAATGGTGAATGTTGTCTGAACAGTGCAACGTTTTGTACTACTGCCAGCCATATTTGCTGGATGATCATTTCCAACCTTATATAGGTGCAGCATATTTATGAAGGCGACTTGGGGAATGGCGTTTGGCAGCTTAATGTTGCCCTTACTTTATTCTTGATATTATGCAAGCATGAATAATTGGATATGCAATTTTACATGACCCTCACATCTACCGGGTCCTGTCTTTAGGGTTGGGCTTGCTGAATTATCTTTTAAAACCTCATATAGGTCCAGCATATGTCAAAGCTGTAAAAATTGGACAGGTACGCTGACCTTTTGCGTCTTAATGGACTAAGTACTCATCAGCCGTGGGATATGTATGTAGTCACTGATAACCTGAGGAGAATAGTATGTTGCACCTTAAGTTTATTTTTTGTCCACATGCACCTTAAGTTTATTATTACACAAGCATTGATATGCAAAATCTATACAGTGCTGACTGCCATATTCTATTCTGTGCTTTCTCTAGTGCTGTCAATTGGTGGAATATGAGCGACACTCACTTAGGTCTAGGTCCAGGTTTGATACAGACCTGGATCTGATGCTCCCTCGGGAATCTTCAGGCCTAGTACAAAGGTTTGAATAGGAGAAAGGAAAAGGAAGTAAATGCACACCCTCTCTCCCTTGTTGTAATGCGATCAATGCTTCCTTCATGTAAAATATGAATGGATGCTAGCTAGTTTCCTTACACATCCAACTTCACATGAAAGCTCAGAAATCCAGTGTACAGTTTTCACATACCAGTCTTTGTTGATTTCCAAGGGCCTCTCTCTCTCTCTCTCTCTCTCTCTCTCAACTAGAAATGTAAAGTATCCCACAAGGGTTCTCTCACATAATGTTTATGTAATATGAGATATAACATTTTTTTAGTGTGACTTATCTTACGTCGTCATCATCATCAAAGCCTTGTCCCAACTATGTTGGGGCCGGCTACATGAATTATGTTTCTCCATTGTGATATATCTTGAGCCAAATCCTCAGATAAATTGCACTTCTTCAGATCTATTTTTACTACCTCCATTACGTCTTGTTCGGCCTACTCCTTCCTCCATCAAAGCCTTGTCCCAACTATGTTGAGGCCGGCTACATGAATTTTGTTTCTCCATTGTGATCTATCTTGAGCCAAATACTCAGATAAGTTTCACTTCTTCAAATCTATTTTTACTACCTCCATCACGTCCTCTTTGGCCTACTCCTTCCTCTCGGGCCATCAATCTGCATAGCCAAATTTTTCTTTACTGGCGCCGTTGCCGGCCTGCGTTGGACAAATTATCTTTTGTAATTTGTCTAATAATCAGATATAGTGTATTTTTATCTTATATGATCGTTTGTAAATATATAAAAAGTGGACATTATCGTCCATTTTACCTATGAACTGGGGCCTGATACGGCCTCTTGAGCGAGATAAGAATCTTAACATGTTTGTGTCTGGCCCATCTACCCAGTCCATGTTAATCTGTCAATGGAGTCAATGGACCCAGTCCATGCCTATCGGCCTACCCCTTCTCTCTAGATTGCATGATGTACAATTGGAGGGATGTAGCTGCTCCCTGATAAGGGATCCATCTCTCCTCTTTTGGTTTAGGGGGATTGTTGCCCTTCCTTGCTTTGTTTCCTGTTTTGTGGCTCTTTTGGGTGGCAGCTGTCTTTTTGCGGGGTTCCCCAACAGCTGCTTCTCAGTATAAATCTTCTATACTGTAAAGCCTTTTCTTTTAATTCAAGTTATCATTTCAAAAAAAAAAAAAAAAAATGAATGAACTCTGGTTTGAATTCAACTATGACTGCCATCGTCATTTTTTATTGAGACAAACAGGCTCCAAGGCTGTGCTGTGCGGTACTATTTCATGCTTGAAACCTCATACATGTGTGAGTAATAATACTAAACAATACGCATAGATGTACACTACTATTCTGTTGTTCAGATCTTTATTTTCTTATTACTGGATGATTCCAATCCAGGGGGACCTTTGAGATGAATTGTCCAAATTTTCTGTTGGTAGCCACATTCATTGGCTTCATAGCCCTGTCTCATAATCCCTCCTTACCTTCTGGTTCTCTTTATATGCTGCTAGATGAAGATGGTCTGTGGTGAGCAATAATTTTCAGACTGGGCCCTTGAGGTGAATGATCCATGTTTTCTGTTGGCAGGCACATTCATCGGGATTCAGTGCCTTGTCTCTTAACACATCATTGCCTTTTGGCTCTCTTTTTCGGGCTGCTACATGAGCAAAAATTTTCAGACTGCACATCAGGGCCTTCCTTCCCTGAATAACATTTTTTAGCTGTAACTATATTGTAGTCCACTGATTATCTAATTGGCATGAGTTCCTTTTTGTGCCTGACAGTTCTAGCATCGGCCTTATCCCCATACATGTTCAGTTGTACCTCTTTGCTGCTTGTTTTGATTTTGAATTCAAGTCTCAATTTACTTGAAATGGTTTTGATAATTTTTTATTAGGAAAACGTGCTGAAAGAGCAAATTGAATTATTTATTGGAGTAATCAATATTCTCAAGACAGAGAACGATGAAAGAAGCCGGAAGTTGCAAGAATTGAAACAGTTGGTGGCAATAAGGCATGAAGAATTAACGAGGCTGGAAGTATGCGTCCCATGTTGCATGGATGATATCTTACATTTTCTTTTGTAAGCTGTCTGTTTTGAATCCGTCTCATATTTCTCTGTGCTGCAGGCACATAACTATGCTCTAAACATGCATCTGAGGCAGGCGCAGCAGAGGGACCCAAACCCCAGATCGTTTCTGCCTGCGGTGTGAGCTAAAAAGTCCATTCTTTTATACTCTGTATATGTATCAACTATATCTATTACAACTTCACATTGTCACAGGGTAACTAGTTCCTCTGGCCATGTTTTTCGCTATATTTCCATTACTGGTTGAACTTCCTCTGGTACAAATGTTGCGCGTTTGTAATAAGAAATTACATTAATTTGGTGTTCCTTTTGTTGGAGTCGTTGCCACTGAATGGAAGTTTTCCAAAGGACAGCAGGCAAGAGTCTAGCCTTCAACAGGTTGATTCAGGCACCTTCCCCCATAAACAACTGCAGATCAATCTCTAGTTGTATGCTTGTAGCGCTGATGTTGAGGGACTTAGAGTGGGTGTGTGTAATAGGGTGAACTTTCGCATTGGGACAAGCACCATGCTTATTTCCGAGCCCTATATGGTGGATGTTGTTGCAACGTCATTAGAGCTGCCGTTGGGCCTCTTCTCCAATGAGCTTTGTGAAAAACTGATCACTACTACATTCCACGTTTAAATGGCTCGTTCCGATGGCAGGCCAGTCTGTCTTGGACCCCAGTTCGATTTATATAATGAATCACGGATGTGCACCGTTTATTTGTACTGTTGCTGTTGGCTGATTTTTTTTTTTTTTCCATAGACGTAGGCTCCACCCTGACTAGGACATGAACCTCATACCCTAATCCGGCTAACCAAGTTGGTGGGTGAGGGTTCATTGAGGAAGCTATTTGATCCCGGTTCAAATGATAATGTAAATTATCCATGTTACCTGATAGAAATTGGCTCACATGAATATGGCGGATTAATGGGCCTTGGAAGTTAGAAGAGAGATTAGTTATCGGCTGTCAATAATCAAATGGGATCTAACTGTCCGTCATGAATGACCGTCCTATGCTGAGATGGAACCTACTACCCCCAACATATCTTCCCAATTAATTATAATGCAAAAACCAACACCGTTCTGTCTGTCGTGACCCAATAGATACAGCTCACCGAAGTTTGGTTGGGCATTCAAGGCCCGGGAATGGATCACATTGAAAGCACAGCCAAGTATATCTTGAAAAGTGTTAAAAATGGATATTAGTGGAATATAATGGTACTTGTTGGATCTAGTCGGGTTGAGTTAGCTCATGAATTTGGGTTGGACCCAGTAGTTTCATTACAACAATTTAAATAAACTAGACGTCAATTAAGACAAACTAATTGAGGAGAAAGAATGAAACTGCCGAATCTGGGAGCATACCATTTAAAAATTGAATATCTGATGGAGTACGACCACCTTGTCAGAGCTTAATTAATTCTCCAAGCAGTCTCATCTGAAATAATATCCTTGTATGGCTGTTCAACAACCTCGGAGATGGAATTAAAGAGTCTTTGCAAATGAAGTTCTTGGTCTGCATAAAACTTTGGGTAACTTACGATGATAACTACTACGTCGAAGAAGTGTGGTTTTTTTTTTTTTATAACTTTTTCCACCCTTGTTTATCAGATAAAGGGATTCTGTTTGTATTATGGCACCGAGTGGTGCAGACACACTAGACTGACTGTTTGAAACTCCTCTCTCTCTCTCTCTCTCTCTCTCTCTCTCTCTCTCTCTCTCTGGTGTGTTTGTAGAAGAGAAAACCATGAATACTCTATTGAAGACTATCGAACCTCTTTTTTTCCAATAAAATACCATCCACTCCGAGGCAAGAAAGCTACTGAGGAGGAAGAGAGGCACCTTCTGCAAGTCCAGCGACAGCAGAAAGGAACCCCGAACATCATTTCCCCTCTGAAGGTGGCCTGCAGGCAAGAAATCCATGCAAAGAAAAGTAAAGGGAAGTTCACGGGGGAGAGAGAGATGTGAAAGGAGAGGTCTTGACGAACTGCATTGCTCGAGAAGAATAAGAATAAACACACACAAGCTCTTAGCACCACCATTCATGACTTTCAAGCGACTCCTGAACTGAGGAGCTCCTTTCCAATATCGTTTCGAATACCTTATGCGCACCCATACATTTATATCGAGTTTCAGGGTGCGGGTGCCTCACCCACCCAATCTCACCCTCCCGTGATTGGCATTGTATCCAAGTCAGATGGGTTATACAAAAATGAGCATTTAGTTTCAAATGAAGCTGATTCCTAACAAAATGTTACCTGACAGGCTTGGGCTTAATACCATCCAGTAAGGATGACAAAGTCGGACCCGACCTGGTTGGGCAGGAACGCCTACAACTCCCATGTGAAACTCGCATCACATGGTTCATGTGCAGCACATCGAAAAAAAAAATCCATTTATCTCATTTGAAGAAAAGATCAGAGCTATAAATCACTCTATCAGCCCCCCTTATGCAGAACATTTCTTCCTTTCACACTAACCCCTATAAATTTGGAACCACAGTAGCAACGAAACAATATACAGGCCCTCTAAAACACAGCAGCCATAAGAAACAAAAAAGTATACAATGAAAATGAAGAACCGAGGTAAAAGGCCAACAGCGTCCAAACTAATCTATGCCCTGTATACATCTCCCCTAGTCCAAAATCTTCTTATGTACTAAAAATACAGTGGAAATGAAGATCAAGGTGAGAGGCAGGCTCTCTCACCGAAGGGGCCCTCGAAGAAAAATAAGAGAAAAATAAAAAAATAAAAAAGCTCAAAAGTGGGGCTGCTGTCCTCATCAATAAAAGAAAAACGCACACACATTCACTACAGTTCTCTTCCCATCCAACACTAGAAAGAATACATGGCACAAAAATTAATAACAAACCCTGAAACCATCTCAAAGCTTCTCATATTTCTTGCGACGCACTTGGGTTTTCTTCACACTTAGAAATGCAATATGGACCATCAGAGCCCAATGCCTTTTTGCAGCCATAAGTTGTTATTTTCTAGTTGTAGATTTTCACCGGCTTCTCAAATGTGAGGCGATTCTGCGAAAAGAAAGAAACATTGGTAATGAAAGCCACAAAATGTGTAGGCTTCTTCTCTTCTTCTTCTTTTTTTTTTTTCCAAAAGGGATATCATGTCATGCGTGGGTGCCTGATGATAATTTTCCCACAAAAATAATTATAAAAAAAAAAAAAAAAAGGTCCAACAGTTTGGCAGGAAAAAAAACAGGAGGGCTGCATATAGCCTGACAAATGAGTAATCATATGAGTCATGGAATGTTGTGGGCTCTGCTGGCCTACCATGAACCATCCAAATCGGTGGGCTATGGATCAGGGGTCCACAAACAGAATCCCTCTTGATAGTTTTCTCCATTCGATCCAGGTTTTGATATTTTGATATGACAAGCGCCCCCCCCCCCCCCCCCCCCCCCCAGCACAGTTAGAAGTTAATTATTTTTGCAACAAGATATGGTTGGGGGTTTGAGTCATGTTACTGATAAAAAAAGAGAGATTTTGATATAGCTAGATGTAAAGTAGATGCATTCAATAATCTATCAAATATTTTTATCAGGGTAAAATGCGAAAACAATAACCAACTCCGCCTATGTTGGGGTATCCTTGACATAGCCGGTCCCAAGCCCGGACAAAGGAGGAGGGTTGTGCGTTAGGTAGCCGACAGCCAGCACAATACTCAGTCGGATTTCTTTATGGATTTGAGACCTAATGATATTTCGTTGGGGCGTCCCCTACTTAGCGACGCGCTGTATAGTCCGAGTACAGTGATAAGTGAGCAAGGACCGCTGCATCGGCGCCCGGGTGCAGTGCTAAATAGGCAAGGGTCCCCACACTTTATTGGACGAGTGCGGGGGGTAAGGAAGCTAGCCCAAAATAGAAGGCTGAGATTAGGTACTTGGAACATTGGGAGCCTAACTGGGAAACTTATGGAAGTGGTGGATACAATGGAAAGGAGACGAATCGCAATTGCCTGCTTGCAAGAGACAAGGTGGGTGGGACAGAAAGCTAAAGAGATCGAGAGGACTGGGTATAAGTTATGGTATACGGGACTTAATAGAGCGAGGAATGGGGTTGGTATAGTAGTGAGCAAGGACTTAAAGGAAGATATAGTTAATGTGAAGCGCTGTGGAGATAGGATTATTGCAATTAAGTTAGTGTTAGGAGAAGAGATAGTGAACGTAATTAGTGCTTATGCCCCCCAGGTGGGCTTAGGAGATGGACATAAGGAGAAGTTTTGGGAAGACTTGGAAGGAGTGCTACTAGAGATACCCCAAGGCGAGATGGTCTTCATAGGAGGAGATTTGAATGGCCATGTAGGACGCGACGTAGATGGATATATAGGAGTACATGGGGGACTTGGATACGGTAATAGAAATGAAGAAGGGAAGGATATTTTGGACTTTTCAGTGGCTTATGATCTCATGGTGACTAACACCTTTTTTAGGAAGAGAGAGGAGCATTTGGTGACTTATAAGAGTGGCTCCTCAAGGACACAGATTGACTTCTTCTTAATTAGGAAAAGAGACCGCTTAGCTTGTAAAGATTGCAAGGTGATACCGGGGGAGAGCTTGACTTCCCAACATAGGTTGTTGATCATAGATGTGCAGCTACAAAGGTGGACTACAAAAAAGAAGTTGTATAGATGCTCAAAGACTAAATGGTGGAACTTGAGAGGTGATAAGCAACTAGCATTTAAGGATAGAGTACTAGAGGAAGACGTTTGGGCGATAAATGAGAGTGCAAATAATATGTGGGATAAGATAGCAGAGTGTATTAGGAGGGTAGGGAAAGAAGTCTTAGGAGAATCCAAAGGGGGTGCTCCGGCACAGAAGGAGGCATGGTGGTGGAGCAAGGCCGTTCAAGACAAGATAAGAGTTAAAAGAGAGAGTTTTAAAACTTGGCAAAAGGATCGAAATGCAGCAAACTTGGAAAAGTATAAAGAAGCAAAAAGAGAAACCAAAAAGGCAGTTAGTGAGGCCAAGGCAAAGGCATTTGAGGAGCTATATAGGCGACTTGACACTAAGGAAGGTGAAAGAGAGATATTCAAGCTTGCTAAAGCCAGAGACAGGCGGACCAAGGACTTAAACCAAGTTAAATGCATTAAGGATGAGGATGAAAAGGTATTAGTAAAGGACGATGAGATAAAGGAGCGTTGGAAGAGCTACTTCTACAAGTTATTTAACGAAAGCAGTAGTAGTGACATACAATTGGGACAGCTTACCATTTCTAGGGAAGAATCGAATCATATGTTCTATAGGAGAATCAGTAGGGAAGAAGTTAAAGAAGTATTGAAAAGGATGAAGAATGGGAAAGCGGTTGGGCCAGATGGTATCCCTATTGAGGTCTGGAGGTGCTTGGGGGAGAATGGCATAAATTGGTTGACAAAACTTTTTAATGTAGTGCTAAAGAGCAAGAAGATGCCTGATGCATGGAGGAAAAGTATTCTTATACCCATATACAAGAACAAAGGAGATATTCAGAACTGTGCGAACTACCGAGGGATTAAATTGATGAGCCATACGATGAAATTATGGGAGAGAGTTATTGAGAGAAGACTAAGAAGAACAACAAACATTTCAGATAATCAATTTGGTTTCATGCCTGGGAGATCAACCATGGAGGCTATCTTTCTCTTGAGGAGGTTAATGGAACAGTATAGAGAAGGCCAGAGAGATTTACATATGGTGTTCATTGACTTGGAGAAGGCCTATGACCGGGTTCCTAGGGAGATTCTATGGGGAGTACTAGAAAAGAAAAGAGTGTGTGTCGCATATATTGAGGCGATAAAGGATATGTATGATAGAGCCGTGACATCTATAAGGACGACTGGCGGAGAGACTAAGGAGTTTCCTATCACGATTGGTCTACACCAAGGCTCAGCGTTAAGCCCGTACTTGTTTGCCCTAGTTATCGATGAGATTACAAGACATATTCAGGATGAGGTGCCGTGGTGTATGCTATTTGCAGATGACATTGTTTTAGTAGATGAGACGAGAGAAGGAGTGAATGCTAAGCTAGAAGTATGGCGGAAAACGTTAGAGATAAAAGGGTTTAGGCTAAGTCGATGCAAGACGGAATATATGGAGTGCAAGTTTAGCCAAAGTAGGACACTTGGTAACATAGAAGTAAGTTTAGGCACACAAAAGATTGTAGAGAAAGAAAACTTTAGGTACCTTGGATCGATGGTGCAACAGGATGGAGGGATTGATACTGATGTAAGTCACAGGATTCAGGCCGGGTGGACCAAATGGAGGAGTGCTTCGGGGGTCTTGTGTGATCGGAAAGTCCCCCTCAGGGTTAAAGGAAAGTATTATAAGGTGGCGGTAAGACCAGCATTGTTATATGGATCAGAGTGTTGGGCAGTAAAGCATAATCATGTTAAGAAGATGGAAGTTGCGGAGATGAGAATGCTAAGATGGATGTGCGGGATCACAAGGAGAGATAGGATTAGGAATGAGGAGATTAGGGGCAAAGTAGGAATAGCACCGATTGGAGATAAAATGAGAGAAAATCGACTAAGATGGTTTGGCCATGTTAGAAGGCGGCCAATGGAAGCACCTGTTAAAAGGTGTGAAGCAATAGAGATTGCCAGGAGTAAGAGAGGGAGAGGGAGACCCAAGAGAAGTTGGAAAGAAACTATTAAACACGACCTTACCTACATGGATCTAACGGAGGACATGGCCCTAAACAGATTTGATTGGCGTCGTCAAATCCATATAGCCGACCCCACCTAGTGGGAAAAGGCTTGGTTTGGTTTGGTTTGGTTTAAAATGCGAAAACAATAACCAAAGCCAGCAGATCTTGAGATAAAATATAAAAAATAATCAGCACAAGACGGCATGCATGAATGTGTGCACATTGTGTGGGACAGTCTCCACTCTTGTTTGTCATTGTAGTAGACATTGGGTAGGCTTATAAAGAATGTACAGATCGATGGGTTACCCAACTGTTTCTGTATCAGAAGTTCACAGTTTGCTGATGACACTATTAGTCTTCTGTGCTGCAAGCTAGAATTAGGTTGACTTAAAAGTGGATTTTGACATGATTTGAATAGGTGCCCTATGTTTAACAACTCCAAACCGATGAGGATCTGAAAGGGCTTCCCGGAAATGCAGTCCCTGGTGGCAGTGTTTATCATCATATCCTAGCATGCTACCTTCTACATACTTGAGTCTTCCATTTGATGAAGGAAATCCTTCTATTGCGGGCTATTGTTATAGAACATTTTGAGAAGAAGCTTTCATCGTGGAAAGGTTGGTTTTGGAGAAAACTCTTATCTAGTCTGCTTTGCCCCCTCTACTAATTTACTACATATGGTTTCCAAGTGTTCAGATGCTGCAATCATCGAAACAAGAAAATCCAATGGAACTTTTCTACAGTGACTTGGATGAGCACCACAAATACGATATTGTAGACTGGAAGGTTGTTTGCAGCCGCTCCAAGAAGGTTGCATTGGCTTTCCATCCTCAAAAGTGGAGAATTCAGCTATAAACAGTAAATGGATTTGGCACTTAGGAATGCAGCAGAGTGATCTATGGAATTGGTACTTGTCCATTAATAGATATTGGCTATGAAAACCAGCCTCTTTCAAAGCCTCATAACCAGTTTTCAGCTCTTAGGAGTTTGGAGAGCAGTCTGACCTATCAACAATCAATCTCTCTCAGAAACACCTGTACGTTAAGGGTGGTTGTGTCAGGTTTTGAAGGATATGTGGTGCATCGATTTTTCCCATTGATGAAAATTTCCACTTTTGGCCCAAGTGGCAGCTAATCTTTTGAATGTTGTTTCTGATCATTTGGATACAAATCATAGAACATATCAGGGTTTAGCCAGGAACCCATCATTCAAGAGAAATCCTAGGTTGAGTCGCGCAACTGGTCCAACTGCCACATATTCTTATGTTAAGGACATTTATGTGCCAACGGGAGGAGCAGATTATCGTGATTAGAAGCGTTAACCAGAGGTTATGTTAACTGTGAAATCTTTCGACTATCATTTTGTTCAGCCAAATTTACCATTTTTGTAGTTATAAAAAAAAAAAAAATTACCATTTTCGTGGGTGGCTTATTCATGGAAGATGAAGCACCACCTCTTCATAAGAATTCTGTAGACAGCTGCTTTGGGTCGGAATTTTACTTTGAATAACCTCTGGAAAAAGAAAATATGAGTACTTCTCATTGGGTGTTCATAGTTTGTCACCAAACTGCCAAAGATGTTCATCCTGACCTTTTCATTTACTTGTTCCTTCACAGAACAGGTGTGGGATTTCTTCTCAAGCTATATTTGGAGTTCGCAGGTTTTGAATGGTATAGTTATGCATCTTTTTTAGCAATGGTGCTCTAGAATTCCAAATAAAAAAGTGATTGATGCGGGCCAGACAATAGGTCGGCCAACCAATTGGGTCCAGTCAATAGGCCCAAGGGGGCATCCATTTAGTTAGGAAATATTATTCAGTAGTTTGGTTTATTTATGAATAATATTAGTTAGTTTCCTTTTTATTTTAGATATGATTCATATATTAGGAAATATAGTTGCTTAGGGGTCAAGCCAACTCCTTTATAAAGGATGTTAGGCCTCATTGTAATGGACATGCTTATTATCAATTAATCTTTTGAGTTATGAGAGTTTTCTCTTCAATTATGGTGTTTTCTCCTCTTGTGAGGCTACCCTCCTAATGGCTCGAATCCATCATGTGGGCCTGAGCCCTTTTAACTTTCTGTACTGCATCAATTCTCCCCCGCTTGAAAAAACTCGACTCCGGCGAGTTGATAGCTTGATAATAAGGGAGAGAATTCAACCACAAGTTCTCCGGGGTCGAAAACCAATTGCACAAATTTCAGAATAGTCTTGTGGTTTGCATTTGCTTTGTGTGTTCTGCAAGCTGCATGTAGTCTTTTCCTCCATTTAAAAGTAAATGGAAGGTGTCGCTTCTTCTGATGTTTGCATTTAGCTCGGATGTACGCTTTTCCCATGAGAAACTGCAATGATAGAATCTGCCATATTTGAGTGCAATCTTCAAGCAGCCATTGAAGGAGTCTTGAGTTAGAAGAAGTACCTGGCACTCAATAGTCTCCATTGCTTCTCGGAACAGCCAGCACCAGCCTTCTGCAACACCATTGCATCCACAGCAGCATCACCGCTCTAGCCTTCACGTTGATCGCCCAGCACGCCTTGCAAACCAGCACCCCCTCTCCCTTCATTTTTGTTCTGTGAGTGAAGTAGGTAACAGGCCATAACCCCTCTTATTTCCTTCCCTACCCGAGACCCGAGAGAGAACAAAAAGAAAAGAAGCTTTCTTCCTCCTCCCACTTGTAACACTTGCCTGACTTAGGCAGTTTGGGCCTAACCTGATTTCGGGCCTGACCTGAGCCCGAACCTGAGTCCAGTGCATTAAAAAAAATAAAAAAAAACTGCAGAATTTTGTAGCGCGAGTCAGGTGGGCCTCTTTCCACTCCGACCCTTTTAGGGTGTCATCAATCAAGCCCATTTAGCTTGACAATTGTCCATCTTCAAGCAGCAATATATTTTTATCCATATCAACATGAGAACATTGAAGCTGTTATGTATGAGTTCAGATATGGAAATCAGTACCCTGAGAAAGAGTTCTATTTTGAGCAGCACATTAATTTGAAGCAAGGAAAATTAACTGTTGACGAATATACCTCTCGATATCAAGAGTCGGAAATTTTATGTGGCTAAGCAATAAGAATGATGGAGCTCGATATATCAAAGGGATAAAGCCAAACATACGAGCAGAAGTAAATTTTTGTGAAACCATTCCAGAAGCATACAAAGAAGCTATTCATGTTGAGCACATGCTTCGAAAATCTCGCATGTGTCAATCACTCAATCTCAATGTCAAGAAAGACAAATTCAGCAAAGCTCAAGAGCTCATGTTGTGGAAAGACTTTTCCCAGGAGAAGATAATCCCACTATTGTCATTCGCTAACTGCTTAATACAAGTGAAAAGGAATAAGGAGACAGGTTAAGAAATTCCACACGCAAGTAATAGTCAAAGACAAGTCCACTAATTTGATTATTGACAATGGTAGTCCAATGAATTTTGTCGCGCAAGAGGTCATTGACAAACTTCATAGGCCAATTGAGAAGCTTCCCAAGCCCTACCAAGTCACATAGTCTAATGGTCATGTTATCCCTGTGACACATAGATATTAGGTATCCTTCAAAATGGGCCATTATGAGGACAAAATTTGGTGTGATGTGATCCATATGAATATTGCTCATATGATTTTCGGATGTCCATGGCTTAATGATCGAAAAGGGCACCAAGATAAAGAGGCGAATACATATACCATTTGTGGAATGGGAAAAGGGTTATGCTCGTTCCAATGAATTCAACAGCCCCATCTTCGTCTACATCATCACTTTCCACAAAAAAGTCACAAAAAGAGCAAACAGTTGAAACTGAAGTCATGACTGTGCCACAAGTGAAGCCAGAAGACATCAAGGACGACATCAAAAAGTAAGTTCATGGCAAAGATGATTTCGTGAGTAAAAACAATATTGATCAAGGCAATGTCAATCAAGAGCTGCAAAAGGTTGAAGATGAACAAGGACAAGCAAACATTGAATGCTTGGATCAAGTTAGTGAGAAGATTGAACATCCGATGGTTCCAATTGTCATACCACTTCCAGAAAATCCAATTGGGCCATCAGAAATCAAGTCCATTGTTCCAGTATTTTCACAAGCAGATCAAGTAAATGAAGTTCCTCACATTGACTTCATTATCGGCGATCACCGATGGATAATCAATGTTCATGCTCCGTCGGTACAAAGGCAACAACTGAAGCTTCTAATGTCAGATCACACATCCAAAGTCAATATAGACATCATTAGAAGCAAAACCTCCCATCTACCTCTCAATGGAGCAAAAGACTCCATCAAACTTGCAAGCCATGTCATGAGAATGCAGATCAAAAGAAGAAACAAACGCTTGTAGAATTTGTGGTCGAATTCTCTCCCTTATTATCAAGCTGTCCGTCGAGTTTTTTTCAAGCGGGGGAGAATTGATGCAGTACGGAAGGTTAAAAGGGCTCAGGCCCACTTGATGGACACAGCCATCCATCCCAGTCTATTAGGTTCAGCCCATAGGCCCGATTAGCTAAGAAAGCTACTATGGAATTCTATATTTATCTTAGGATTGATTAGGAATTGTTTCTTGTCTAAATGTTTTATTAGGATTAGTAACTTCCTATTTTAGAGTCCTTATTACATTATAAATAGAGAAGCCCTCCATTGTAATAGAGATGCTTATTCAAATTAATCAAATCAATTGCTTGAGTTGCTCACGTGAGTTTATGGATTATTCCATGGTTATGTTTGTTCCCTAGTGGCTGGAATCCTATTGGATTCAATCAACCATTCGGGAGATTGATCTACCAACAGACAATAGGTCAGCCAACCAATTGGGTCCAGTCAATAGGCCCAAGGGGACATCCATTTAGTTAGGAAATATTATTTAGTAGTTTGGTTTGCTATTGATTAACATTAGTTAGTTTCCATTTCATTTTAGATATGATTCATATATTAGGAAATATAGTTTCTTATGGATCAAGGCAACTCCTTTATAAAAGGATATTAGGCCTCATTGTAATGGACATGTTTATTATCAATTAATCTTTTGAGTTATGAGAGTTTTCTCTTCAATTATGGTGTTTTCTTCTCTTGTGAGGTTGCCCTAGTGGCTGGAATCCATTGGGTTGGCCGACCTATTGTCTGGCCTGCATCAGTAATATTCTATGAAGCTGGATTTTTATGGTTGTTCTTTGGTCTATCTGGCTGGAAAGGTTTTTCAAGATAAGTTGGCATCATTAAAGGAAATTTCGTTTATACTCACGGTCAAAAGTATATCTAGGGCTACTGTGATAAAAGGACTTGAGAGCTTTCTTCTTCCAATATAAGGCATTACTGAATTGAATGTTGCAACATCAGTAATTGATGCCTATGGATCGCATCATTATCTTCCTTTCCTTGTGAAGTATTCCTACGGTGGGTGCTCTTCCTTACGATAATTGCCATTACCATCTTCAAAAAAAAAAAAAAAAGATAAAGATAAAAGAGATGGAAGTATAGACATTATAATTCCATTAAATTATGCTATTCAATTTCCTCCCTACTGAATGGAGGGGTCAGCATTTTGGCCAGTCCTCTGCTCAGTCTCCAAAAACATGCACAAAAATATGAAAAGGAATAATCAGTAATAGGCATGGCTCTCGAGAAAGTGTTCCTAAAAACAAGTTGAGGTACCCTAGTCGATTGAGAAAGGCTTATAGATCGTACTGCCCTAAAGCTATATGGAACTAGAAGTCTAGAACCCAAAAACCGTCAAACACTACTGTGGGTAAAAAAAGGGCCAAAGAAATAGTGGCAAAAAATGTACCAAAATGGGCTAGTAAACATTGCTACACCTTGTACCAGTGTGAAACATTCCATTTGCTTCAGAAAAAAATTTGACTGCAATAAGTAGAACTTACCTGATTGGCAGTATAAACCCGTTTTGGAGCAGTGTCTGAGTGCTCCAACCCAAGATACTGCTCCCAAGCTCCGTACACATCTCTTCTCTGTGGGCGGATTATACAAAATCGAGGTAAAGAAACCCAATGAATTGTTGGTCGGAAAAAGAAAAAAAAAAGCATAACAAATATAAATCTGTACACACCTGAAAACGACTAGATACAATGTCTGAGTCCTGAAGGTATTCCGGGCGACCCAGTGACAGAAATGCAAACTTCCACTGATCAAACACACCAATATTCAAACTTCATTGTAAATATCGGTTCCATTTCAGGCATACAAATGTAGCTTTAAAAAAACTTGTGAGGATATTGCATGTGATGTTTCAGGTGGCGGCGGCACTTTCTTCTGTTCAAGGGTAATGTTTTGTTGCAATTATCAGGATGCATCTATTTAAGCTATGTAAATATTGACAGAATTTGGTGCATAACCCTCACCCCGAGCCAAGGATTTTGACAAGTGATCAATTGGAGAATTATTCATGGATGGCCAACGCCTTATGGAGAATTCTTACCCATACAATCTCATAGAAACGTAATTGAATACCCAAAGGAAGAATAAATAATAGTTCTTATCAGTAACAATAAAATAATAACTAGTTAGAAAATAGTTATTTTGGCTTATTGCACCTGAAAAAGATAAGACAGGGCAGTTGAAAATATCTTTAGAAGATAAAAGAGTGAAATGAGGAGTCACTAGAAATTAGATCCTCTTCAAATGAGAACTCGAAGCTCCAAAGATTGGGTGATAGAGGGCAATCTCATTAAGGCCTTTACCCACTGAAGGAGACATCCAAAATACACCCCAACCACCACCTCCCCCAATAATTTTTTTGTATTTTCTTCAATTCCTAGGTGGGTGAGAGAGAGAGAGAGAGAGAGAGAGAGAGAGAGAGAGAGAGAGAGATCGTGGGGTCATGTAGGCACAAACTGCTCACTTTTCAAGCATCAAATGTCAGTATCTCAGTTGGCTAAGGACTCTGCACCTTAGGGAGCGGAGAGGTCTTGTGTTCGACACCTACCTTCGTTGGCCACCTCCCATAGTTTTACCCGGTGCATGTGAATAGAAGGGTTTGCATGAAAGTCCATTGGATTGAAATCATAATAAAATGATGCCTCTAAACCACTAAATTTTTATGGACTCAAGATTCTGCATATAGGTAGGCCTCATATGGATCTTTCCATCCACTGGACTTTCATGATCATCATGCATCCCAATGGGCCTAAATGGGTGGGCGTTTTCTCTTTAAAAAACGCAAGGTCGCTAGTGCTAGAAAACTCCTCGGGCGTTTTTCTTTAAAAAAATGCTCTTCTTTCAGCTGATAAAAGTGTGACACGTGTCATCAGTGATACACATATCCGATTCTCTCCTAAATATTCTCTTATAAAGGTGGATCTCTTAAAATACGAAGAAATCATTGGCTATTAGATAGGGGCAGAAACTCCCCTTTTGAGGTAGGGGAGTTTTTGAGAATTTCCCATATATATGTGTATGTGTATGTATATATGAGCAGGGCTCTCCTAAGCTGCAACTTATGTTATCCTAAGCTGAACAAGTGCTGGTCCCACAAATCAAAGTTGATTATCTCTGTTTTTGGCATGATGGAACTGGAAAATCCAATTTTGATTGAATTTATCTTGATTTTGAAAATGATGATTTGAGGTAGTTTACAACGGAGATGTTATCTCTGTTTTTGGCATGATGGAACTAGAAAATCCAATTCTTTCTAGATTTATCTTGATTTTGGAGATGATTTGAGGTAGTTTACAATGGAGATGATATTGTAGACTGTTTCGGCTTAGGATAACATAAACTGCAGCTTAGGAGAGCCCTTCTCTCTCTCTCTCTATATATATATATGTATACACACACACGGAGATGCTCCTCACCTTACTATGAGAGATAAGGTGGGGCCCCTCACATCCACATCCAATGCCAACAACTTTGAGGCCACCCCCCCCCCCAACATCCTATCTCTCATAGTAAGGTGAGAGATGTTCTCATAGGAGCATCTCTCATATATATATATATATGGGCTACTAATGGAGCTGGGTGAAGTAAAGATTATTTTGAAGAAAGAATAAAATATAAGTGGGTTATGATCGTATTTTGTTTTTAGTTGTTTATTATGGAATCTTTTTGACTTTTTGTATTGATTGTGGAGTTTTTGTCTTTTAGTGGAGAAATGAGGTAACTTTCTTATTATTTTTTTTGAAAAATATGGTGGGAAATTTGAATTAAAGTGCTTTTGATGGGACTTTTTTTTTTTTTTGGAGAAATGAGGGCTTTACCTTACTTGACTCAATTAGTAGAGATATATACATATACATATACATATATATATATATATATACATTGGGGATATTCAAGTGCATCCATCCCTCACCATTTGTGGTGAGGGACACCTCTTTTGGGGAAGTTTCAAGTACAAAAGAGAGGTACAAAAGAAAGTACACTTCTTTTTTGTACTTGAAACTTCCCCAAAAGGGCTGTCCCTCACCACAAATGGTGAGGGATAGATGCACTTGAATATTCTCCTATATACATATATATGGGAGATACTCCTATAAGAGCATCTCTCACCTTACTATGAGAGATAGGGTGGGGGCCCTCATAGTTGTTGGCATTGGATATGGATGTGAGGGGCTCCACCCCATCTCTCATAGTAAGGTGAAAGATGCTCCTATGAGAGATATCTCTCACCTTATATGAGAAATAGGGGTGGGAGCCTCACATTTAAGTTGTTGCCATTGGATATAGATGTGAAGGCCTCCACCCAATCTCTTATATAAGGTGAGAGATATCTCTCATAGGAGCATCTCATATATATATATATATATATATATATTATATGGGGCTAGCTCTCCTACGCTGAAACAGTGATAGTCCCACAAATGAAGTTGATTTTTGCATATCGTCTCCAAAATCAAGATAAATCCAACCAGAACTTGATTTTCCAGTTCCATCATGCAAAAAACGGATATAATCAACTTTGATTTGTGGGACCAGCACTATTTCAGCTTAGGATAAGCTAAGCTGCAGCTTAGGAGAGCACTTATATATATATATATATATATGAGTTATCACCTGCGCACCTCTCGCATCTGTCCTGTCAGTCGGGACTTAATGACTCCCCTTGGATTAAATCGAATGGCTGATGTTATTTCCGCTTTAGTTTTTAGCACATATCCCATGGCATTGTTATAAGAAATAATTGAAAATGACAATTTCTCATGAGATATTGAGTGAAAGTAAAACTTGCTTGAAGCACACATTTCCCATCGATCAAAAGCATGTTTCCCATCAATCAAAGGCAGCCCATCCTCCTCACTCTTTCTCCCTTGACCTTTTCACAAAATCAATCCAGGCCATCAACTATCTTGCAACTTTTCACAAAATCAATAAATCCAGGCCATCAACTCTCTTGTATCTTTTCACAAAATCAATCCAGGCCATTAAAATTGTAAAGGAACTTGAAATGTGGGTTCATCTCTTCATCCAATTCCATGGCTGCAACTATCCAAAGATTTCATGGCTGCAACTATCCAAGGATTTCTTTCAGTAGTTGGAAACTAAAATGGGTTGAATGGCTTGTTAATTGTTCAAAAAACATCCAATTTTTAATTCATATTGAATGGGCGGAATGGTTTGTTAATTGCTTTTTCAATCCTAAGAACCCTAATAATTGCAGGAAATGCAGTAACCAAAACCTACACATAAAAACCCTAATAAACCTAAGAGATCATCCACTGAATGATGGAGTGAATGATGGATCTATATGTAACAGAAATTGGAAAAATGGAAGCACCAGATCTCTTCCCTTTTACAGTAGAACCACATAGCAGTGGTATCTCTGAAGTCATGGGAAAAAAGAAAAAAAAATTAAAAATGAATCTGCAGAAGGTGAGGGAAATGGGAAGGTCATTGGAGCTTGTTATTCCAAGGTCCTCATGCTGGATGCGTGAGATCTAGCGGTTCCAGTCCTCTTCTCACTCCATTCCGATCCAATTCATCTTCAACCTTTCTTCTTTCATTTCTCGATTCAGACTTTTTTTCATTTGACCACGACAATCTGTCTTTCTTCCTTCCTTCATCTTGTGATTCTCAGCTCTTTATTCCAATCTCTCGTGACATTAGTACGAGCCTTTGGATTTAAATCAACGGCCATCATTGAGTCGTGCACGGAAGGCAGGATGCGCGAGGTGCGCAGGTGATAATATATATGTAGTAGCTTGTAGTGGCTGCTATGTAGCCACTTATTATTATTATTCTTGCTCTTTTTTACCCCCATGAATCAATTGAAAATGCCTTGTAACTTGCAGACTAATGTTTCCCATAGATCAATCCGTAATGGTTTGAGATTTTATTAATTTATGTTTGAATTTTTGGAGATTTTTTGGAAAAGAAAATATTTTTCTCCTCAAAGTGGGCCAACCAAATCACACCATGATTAATTCTAAATTATAGATCTAAGTTTCCCCTAGATCAATACCAAATGGTTGAGACTTTTTAATTAATTTATTTATTTTTTAATTTTGGGATTTTTAAAGAAAATGATTTTTTTCTCAAAGTGGGCCAACCAAATCACATCCAAATGCATTCTAACTAGTATATTTTTATATTTCCTAAACCTCAACAAAAACATAGTTCCATTCACGATTTGAACTTTTATTAACTTTATTTAAACATAACTTTATATATCTTGTGAATTGTGCAGAGTTACTAAATTGCTCATTTGAATTTGGAATTTAGAATTTAAAAATGCATAATAGTGATGAAATTTTTATAATCTTATTTCATTATTAGCATTTTATTAGTTTCCAACTTATCATATATTGCTACTCTTTTTTGCAATCATAGAGCGATACAAGACCTCTATGCACTGAGGGGTCTTCTACGTACCCTATCTTAATTACTTTTTTTTTTTTTTTCTTTTCTGGAATGAGGGGTCTGCTACACTCATCTTTGTCACTAGTAAAAAAAAAATTAAATTCTTAACAATTTTCAATATTCTGATCGCCCGCCGCCATAACCGATAGTGTGTGTATTGCATGTGTATATGCACATACGTATGTATGCATGCATGCATGCATAAAGAAGACATACACAGAAGGCTAGTTACAAAGGTGAAAGGATGGAAGCATAAAGAAGACATACACAAGCCTAGTTACAAAGGTGAAAGGATTACGACCTTCCTATCAAAGCGATGGATGGACAGATGGAAACAAGATAAAATAGGTGGAAATCTTCTCCAAATCAGCAATGAGCCCAATGGAACCAGCCTTTGCAGACTTATCCACATCCTCATATGCCACCCTAGGCACATTGTGTAACTAAATAATATCATATACACCATTCAAAATAATTATATATATATATATATATCATAGAGCAAGAAGAAAAAAAAAATACTCAGCAGGCTAGCCAAAGTTTTCTGAGACCGGTTTTTGGTACCTAGTAAATTGGTGCATGGCGAGCCAGGCCCGGGTCAACTGGGCCAGACCCATGGCCTATGTGTCAATCAAGCCGATAGGGTCAGCCCCAATGCAACCAGTTGGTTGCTATGGAGTTTTGAACTAATTAGGATCCTTTCAGTTAGTTGAGTTGGTTTGTTTTAAGAAAGTTTCCTTTCAACTTAGTTTCTTTTGTTTAGATTTTTTTTTTTTTTTTTGAATGGCTTCTTTTGTTTAGAAATTAAAGTCCTAATTAGGAAAGGGGACGTCCAATCCCTTCCTATAAGCATGTAGCCCTCCTCTGGGAGGGACACCTTGATTATTTGAATAAAGATTCCAGGTATTCCTATGATTTGTGAGTGTTTCTTCGATCGTGCATGTTACTGTGCATGGAATCCATTGAAGGATTCGGCCAACTACGATCTGAGTTGATTTTTCTCATTCGCAAGATCCGTGCTGCATCACAACTGTGCATTTGCAGAATAACAATGGGTTCAGAAGATTAGAGTTACAAATACCTTAGAGAATTCCTCATCTGGAACCTGCAATTTCTTCTGGATACGCACTTTAACCTCAGCTAAAGTCTCACCTTCATGGATGATCAAGAAGAAGGGTTCTCCAAAGTTCTGAACCTGCTGTTGGAAGTATAAGAACGGAAGTTGAGTAATTTATATTCTGAGCACTCTAAACCAGTTTATGAATGTCTCATAGTTGACAGTTGAAACATACATCATAAATTTAAAATTTACCATCTGATTTTGAGACGCATCTTTGGTAAAGTGATAAACATGAATCAAGCGATCATGAAGGCCAAGGGTTTTCTCTTCATCTGGGATCTGAGGCCAGCAACAGAAACTGTTCAAACTCCTAGCTCTTTCTAGCACTTAGAAAGACGTACTCAGCACTGATTATCATCTAAAGCTATCAAATTGTTGTTAAAACCATATGGACTAACACTGATAATATGATTCGGCACAAATCCCATAAACAGTAATTTATAATTCAACTGGACTTATAAATTATCATTAAAGAACTATAAATGAAACGTGTTTTCATTTGGAACTGAAATTCATACACTTAACACATGCAAATGCCCATGAATATACAAACACAAAATAAATAAGTATAGAGATATAAGTAAATACATAATTTATAGAAGTGGTGAAAGTTTGTTTTGGAAAGTTCTGAAGTTTGTTTTGTTAATCAAGCCAATGTCAAGTGACTATATGGAAAGAACCCCTCTTCAAATTCTCTGGAGTCCGATTTTTCAGAGGAACTTGTGGGAGTCAGAAGAGTGACAACTATTTAGCCTCCTAGAAGCTTTCTATCAGATGAGGGTTTTTTTTTTTTTTTTTCCCAGTTTCTCTGCACTATTGCTGGGTTTAGGTTGAACTCAAGTCAGGCCTAGCAACTGGGCTCAATGGTGCCGCCCAAGTGGGATATGGGCAAGGGCTGTTGGGTTCATGCTTCGTGCACATAGAGAAGAAAAGGAAGGGGGGTTCACCTATATTTACTGCAATGCTTCGACAAAGAGAGTGGGAGTACATGCTAAGGGAGTTGGGTACTGTGATGCGAGGAGCCATGGCCGAAGAGAAGATGAAAATGATGGCTGCTGGCGTCGATGGATGCGGTGTCAACGGGCGACAACAAAGGGTTGGTGATGGCGCGGACAATGATCGTGCGGTGGTGCAAAGTTTTGTTGCAAAGACCAGGTAAACCTTTTTCTTTTCTTTTCTTTACTCTTTTTTTTTTTTAGCTTCGGGCTTTCCTCATCTCTCTATCTTCTCTAACTCTCTCCCTTTTTTTTCTCACGGCTGCTTTCTTGTCTTTCTTCTTGTCTCTCTCCTTTCTCCTTTTTTCCCTATTTTTTCTCCAAATGGGTTGTTGCTGTGATGGTGGGGTTTCGGTGGACTAGGGAAAAAATAAAGGATGGGGGTTGCCGAGGTGGAGGTTTGAGTCGGTGGAGTGGATGGCAGGTAGGGTTCGGTTGGATGGGGCTTTTAAGGGCCTGGGACTTGGGCAATTCGGGAATTATTTGGACTGAGGTTGAGGTAGGTTTTTTTTTATTATTTTTTTTATTATTTTTTTATTTTATGGGGATTGGGTGGAACTAGGTTGTAGGGTTTGGCTGCTATGGAAGCATAGAGAGGGGAGGTCGCAAAAGGGTACTTGATGGTTACGTGGGTTCAGCTAATGGTTTGAAGGAGATCTGGAGTTTTGGTGATATGGGTTGGGCGAGATAGGGGTTCCAGTTGGGGCTGGGTTCAAATAGCTGGTTAGTTTTGGGGTTTAGGGTTTTCAGTTTTGTGAGGAATCTGGTTTATAGAGTTTTGGTAGGGATGGTTTCGGCCGTTGGGATAAAGGGCTGGATCTGGCTGTTGGATGAACCAGATGTGCTGGAGAAACGATTCGGCCACTTGGATGATGGGTTTCAGAGATGTCTGGCATGCTGGATCTGGCCGTTGGATGAACCAGATGTGCTGGAGAAACGATTCGGCCACTTGGATGATGGGTTTCAGAGACGTCTGGCATGTGGGGAGATAGGATTCCACTACTCTGGATATGATGCAAAAGTGGCTTGGTGATGGTGATTTTGAATGGCAGAGATGGATTTGATTGTGGGACTGTTGGTAGTGAAGGATGGGTGGAGAAGAAACTGGAGGGGAAATGATACCGTGTGCTGATTATCGAATCTAGTTGAATCAATCTTCGGCTCTGATACCAATTGATGCGGACAGCAGATCGAGATGCGGGGTGGGTAGATGGGGATGGAAGATGGAGGGCGTAGGTCAGGCATCACACATGAGAATCTTGGTCTCATGCCAAACTCTAATCACTGGAGGCAAATTTCTCCTCTGAGGAAGAAGAGAGCAAGAGCACTCAACATGTTTTTCATTAATCAAATCACCATAGCTTAGGCGACTTTACAATGCTTAAGTAGGAGAAAACATAACCCTAAAGTGAATTTGGGTCATCCAAACACATCGATGGCTAGAATTAAAACATCCAATCTACTTAAAACTTAAACAGTGAAATAAAAATAACTCTTAAGTAGGCTAAAGATAGGTGGGTTGGGCCCATAGGCAGGTGAACCTATGGGGTCCACAGGTCTATCCTGCGTCAACTCCATTTGGGCTAGAATTGCCGGAAAGTTCAAGAATTGGCTTGGGGCAGAAAGGAATGCCCCCTGAATGATTCCGGGCCCATTTCCAGTTCAATCTGGTCATACCGGCCCAATTCAGACGGAATGGAAGCTCCAAAAGTTTCATTTTGCTACGTTTATTGAGTAGTTATGATAAGTTCACATGTTTCACACTTCCATTCAAACATAGTGAAAACTAGCAAATAATCAATTGCAAAGTGTAGTTTAAATTATATGATGTAAGTACGCATTTTCAGTATTATTTTAGCACTCTACTATGTGTTTTTTTTTTCCAATTTTAGGTATTTTTTTAGTTTTTTTTTTTTTTTTTTTTTTTCATTTTTCATGTGTCTTTTCCGGAATGGAATACCCAAATTGATTGGAATGCCGAAACATTCCACTATAGGGTGACACCGGAACGGGACCAAAACGGAATTGACAAATATGACTATAGACACCAAATCCATGAAAGCAGAACCTGGCACCAGAAACCCAGATCTGAAGATGCAATATGCATAACCAATTCGCCAAATGGGGAAAATGCACTAGATATTCCTTCACTTCCATCATGCCCCTAATTTACAGAAAGAAAAAAAATGGAAAAGGAAAGAAAGAAGGAAAAAAGGAAAAAAAGGAACTCACCTCCTCTGCACGCAAGGTCCAGTACTGATCATTTATGTTCTCAATCTTCTCATTCAATGGAAAAATCTGCAAATGACTCATGGACCATGAAAACAATATTATTAGTGTAGATATAAAGTCCGTATCAGATTTCCTAACATTCCTTTCATTTGTCCAAATGGACAAACTGGTAATAGGATTCGGTCATGACATTTAGCTCTTCCAGCTAGCAAACAAGAGGTTACAAAGTTGGAAGTACTTTTATGGTCAAATTTCTCAACTTGACAGACACCAAGCTAAATCAACCTGCTTTAAAGAGGGCCAAAAGCATTACGAACTGGCATTCGCTTATGAACATGACACCTTTTGGATATAAATGGTTCTAGTTTCAAACTGAAGCTCCATTTTATATTGAAAGTTAGTCTTGAATCTCCATCTTGTATCACACTGCAAGTGTCTATCTGAACTTATAATACTACAATCCATCAAGGTTGAAAATTTTAATCAAATTTGGAGCTATCATGCCACTAAGTTCTCCAGGGCTGCTACAACAAATATAAAGGTCATAAATTGTTTTTCCATTATCCTGGTCACATTTATTTTAAAACCCCACCCACACAAGCAAACAAAAGGAAAGGGGAGAAAAAGGAAGGCTGCAAGCATACCTTGTAGATCTTATGATAGAAAACTTCAAGGAGTCGAAGTTCAGCATTAGGATGAGAGAGCTCAACCTATTCCAACAACACAGAGGAGTCATATTTTAAGTACATAAAATTGAAGAATTCATAGTGCACCCCACGTACTAACTAATAGAATGCATGCATATCATGATGTGCTTAGCATAAAAAGCAACTCCATCATGCTAAAGAAAGGAAATAAACATGCTCTCCAGTCACATTCATTGTTCTGTATAGTTGTATTATTTCGATTACTGTTACTACTGTTTCCATGGTGTTGCGTGCAGCTACAACGATGAAAAGTAGTATTACATCAATTAGTAGAGGGACGAGTGCATAGTAAGTTAACAACCTTTGTTTTCAAGTCATTGATCACATCCCCAACGGTGCTCTGTTTTGGCAATCTAATACTGTGAATGGTAATCTGCAAACACAGAACATAGTGTTAATAAGATACACCCCCAAAGTTAACATCGTCTGGCATCAATGAACTCACTTCATCCTTAGTGGAGTGGAAAGCAACTTTTAGAGTTTTCAAGCCTTGTAACTCTGGCAAAGGAATGTCCAGAACCTCATAGTATAAAATATCAGATGTCTGTCACAAAACAAAATCTATTAGGACTTTCCAGTTGTTCCACAACAAACTATTCATACTATAATATTACTGCAACATTCTAAATAAGTGACATAAATTACTTTAGGTGAAACACAAAATATTGCAATACTAAAATATTAGGCTCAGAGGGGTGCCAGACATCCTCTGTGAACTGAAACTTAAATAAATATTTCAACACCCCAACATCTGGTAGTAGTCAGCATACAACATTGCCATACCCACCTGCATTCTTGGAATACAATAAAAATGACAACACTACTGTTACACAGGTTTGTCTGAAGAGAAACTATCCTACTATAATCTTTAGCGTACAGAGATTTGATACCACGAAAAAAAAAGGAGTAAAGTCTATAGAGAGTTGATGGACAACCTGGTTGTAGTGGACCAGCATGTCTGACAGATGATCTACACCCCGGTACTTAATGGGCTGGGGTTTAGGTTGCTGAGAGTAACAGTTATGAGATGTAAGCCTAATTTTTGTTGGATCATCCAAACCAAGTTGGCGTGCAACTCTATCCACAACTTGATCATAATTGAAAAGTTTTGACCTTCAAAATCACAATATATATGGACACAGATATCAGTCAAGATAAAGTATCAAAAAATAAAACAAATTGAAACTCAAAACCTCAGATATCACAATAGTTTATTCTGAAATACATACAGCTCTAAACAGAAGTCATCCTCCTTCGGTTTCTCCAGAGATCGGAAATGTACAACCTACAGCATCACAAGAAGCAAAGGTTTAATAATTTTAGATGTGTTTTAAACTGAAAGTAATCAGAGAAATACTTTTATATGAACCATAAAAAACTGCACAGATTGTAGAATGAAATACTGTAACACTATTTAACTATCTTATGTATCCAACAGATCTTGTGACACAAGCCTTCTTTTTTCTTCATTTTTTTGGGAAGAACATTCTTGATGAGCGTTGAAAGATCAACTTCCCCAGTTGTTAAAAAAGTTCCAGAGAATAAAGCACTTTCATTAACAAGTGACAAGCAGACAGCCTCCCACTGACGCCCAAGCACAGCATGCATACGGAAAAGGCATCAATGTATATAACATAGACATGGAACAAATAAATTAGATGGATCGGATATGTCAATATGCCGTATGCGACGGATAATATGCCCACTTTAGAGTAACCAGGTAAGATGGCAGCCGCCTAGAAACTTGATCAAATATTTCAGGAAAATATGACATTACAGCTTTCTTTGGAATGAAAAAGTACTTATACCGGCCTATTAATACAATTTCTCACATCAGTCTCCTTTTTTTTTTCTTTAGGTCTTCTGTTAGATTAATTATGGCACCAAATCATAATCTTCATGATACAGTTTATATTAATAGTACTAGATAAATAGATATAGTTTCATAGTTTTTTCTTTTTCTTTTTTCCCAATTGACAACTGATTTTATTAATATGCCTAAGCAGTACAAGAGAACACTGAAATGGATATGCATTCGTACTTGACAGAACATTCTTACTATTTTCCTCATTTAAGAAAAAAGTAAAATATTGGAACATTTAATGATCATTTAGATAATGACTCGTACATTACTGAAATTACTTTCACAGATACTATTATTAATTTTATTTTATAGCAGGAATTAAAGAACCTAAATTAAATCTTATTCCTGCTGCACAATAACCTGCCGATGCAGGCCTGCAAAACCGGCTATTAACCATTTTCTCTAATGCATTTATAATAATGAGATCCAAAGTTGGGTCAAAGGACCCAGATAAGACTAACAAAGTAACAATGGTATGACAAGAAAAATCTAGTGATAAACATCATCATCAAGGCCCACGATAAAGCTATGTTGAGTTCAGCTACATGAATCCTATTCCATCATTCCACTTTATCCTCGGCCAAATCCTAGGTTAGGTCACTTCTCCAAATCCTTACAACATCAATCCATGTCCTCTTCAACCTATCCTTTATCCTTGAGGGGACCTCAACTTGCATTGAAAAAACTTCTCCTCACCATTGTCATTGTTGGCCTACATTGGACAATGTCCAAACCATCGTAAACGACTCTCTTTATTGATGCTTCCCCTAAATGCTCGCTAATGCGCTCATTTCTGATTCTTTCCTTGTTTACTACACACCCATCTCAACATTCTCATCTTTGCTATACTCAATTTTTTGCATGTGTTGTTTCCGGATTAGCAAACATTCTACTCCATAGGTTACAACAGGTCTAACTGTCTTGTAAAATGTCCCCTTCAATCTTGTTAGTATAGGCCAATCAAAAAACACTCCAAAAGCAAGTTTCCACTTCAACTAGCTCTTATCCTATGTTCGACATCCCCCCCACTCTCCATCCTTAATCATAAAGCCGAGGAATAAAAAAGAATCCTGTTGTGGTATCGTACAAGAGTAGGGATGGCATTTTTAACCCGCCCCGTCCCAACCCGGAGTGCCTGCCCCTCCCCGCACGGGTTTTCCCTGCCCCGACTCTTAGACGGGGCGGGGACGGGGTAAAAAAACTTACTCCGAATCCGGGACGGGGCGGGGATGGGTCTGTTTCTTGCCCCGCCCCGTTGCCCCGCCCCATGCCCTGCCCAATTGCCTCGCCCGGAAATTAATAATCCTCTAAAAATATAAATATTTTAGATTTCTTTTATAATAAATAAACATATTTATATGTAAACGTATATATTGATTTTATGTTGTTATTAAGGGTTAAGTAGATTGATTGAAGACTTTTTTTAAAGTTAAACATGTAATTGATTGAACCCTAGACATTATAAAAGCATATAAATAGATCCCATTCCCTCTAATTCAAATTTAATGAAATTAAAGTTGTTAAAAAATCTATCTAAGCTTATTTGACTTTAATCATATATAATGTTAAATTGCGACATGATAAATCATATTAAATAAAATGAATATAATAGAATGATAGATTATGCTTTAAGCTTATAATAACATATATGATTAGACATAGCAAGGTAAATTATAATTGGTATGATCCTAATCATACTAATAACAATATAAATTATACTAATTTGATATAACATTACAAGATATATCATGCTATATGCTTATAATAACTTATATGATTAGAAATAGCAAGGTAAATTATAGTTAGTAACTTAATATGATTCTAATCATACTAACACTATAAATTATATAAATTTTAATTATATGTAATCAACCTCTTTATTAGTGAGTGGAGTTCAATACCAAAAACGAAGTAAAACCATGTATTGATGGAGTTCATGATATTTTAGAGAGATATTGTCTTTTTTATAAAGAATGTCTCAAAGCATATATGATATTTTCAAGTGTATGTTAGTGGCCTTCAAGGGCTTAGAGAAAATCTTAAAAGAATAAATCTCACTTTAAATAGGTAAAATTTCAGGAAAAGGAAAATTTATAATATTAATATTAAATAATTTTTAAAAATTTTAAAAATATAACAGTGCACCAAATCGGGGCGGGGCCCCGCGGGGCATGTCAGGGTGGGTTCAGGGTATTTAACATACCCCGAATTGCGGGGCGGGGCGGGGCGGGGACCCATGAGGTGCGGGGTGGGGACGGGGCAACCACAAACCGCCCCCGACCCGCCCCGTTGCCATCCCTATATAAGAGTTACATCTGTTTGCAGATCCCAGCTAAAGTTGCAATTCATACATTCAGTCTTTATACAATTCATTTTAAACACCTTGGATTTTAGATAATCCTATCATCTCTTAAGTTTTCACATCGAAGCCATCTCTCGATTCATCCACGAACACTACATCATCCATAAACAACATACACCCAGGTACCTCCTCTTAATATGAAAAGATAACTTCATCATAAACAGGGCAAAAAGATAAGATCTTAAAATTTACCCTTCATTCAAACCTATAGTCAAAGGAAGCTCATCTCTCTCTCCACAAGTAATTCACACTTGTTATCACTCCCTCTTTTTTTTTTTTTTTAATTCTAACAGAAATTATATTGAAAAAAGGGAAGAACACAAAACCACAAGCAAAAAACAAAAGAAATAGATTGGAGGGTAAATGAGCTAATACCCCCCAAATAAACAAAGAAAGCAACAGATTACAAAGAAATCATGCACAAAGGGAAACTATTGGGAAGCCCCACTCTTGGCCAACACATCCTCTTCCTCATAGAGAATATGCCTAAACTCCACATCCAACTCCACGGATAAGAACTTGATTTTGTCAAGATAAAAACCCCTTTTATCTAAAACCCACCAAATCAAACCTCTAGATACCCTACATTAGGCTCTCTCTAGATCAATGAAGACCTATTTTTCCACTTCTATCAGTATTTTTTTCAATATTGTTTAAGTGAGAAGTGGCTTCCATAGTTGATTCCCTTGAATGAAACCAAACTGATTTTCATATATCTCAGTTGTTGTCTAAGTCTTTGCTCCATTACTCTCTCATAGCTCCCTAGTGTGACTCATAAGTTTAATCCCACGATAATTGGAGCAATTTTGTACTTCTCCTTTCTTCTTATTTATAGGTACTACAACACTTTTCAGTCATTGCACATTTTCTGTCCTCAGTATCTTGCTTGTGTAGCCTTTTTCAAGCCTTTTATGTTTGACGCTGTGGCATTTGTACAATTCTGTTTCATAATGAAACAAGCTACTTCTAAAATATATATACAACATTAGTACCCAATTTGAAAGATATACAATACTTCTTTTTCCCAGTATTAATCCTCTCCTTCGGCCATTTTTTCTTTCATCCTTTTCTCTTGGTCTTCACAGCGCCTCATTGGCTGCAGTCAGCCTTGTCCACATTATTTACACACTAATGCAGACATCATGCATATACATATAGGACCCTCCCGTAGTTGAAGGCTCCAATGTTGAATTGGATGGTAGCTCCAGCTAGAATCCCAGGTTTTCTGCCTTGAAGGGCATAATTAAGGATGAAAATTGGTTCACAACATTATCTGTCCATGTGAGCTGGTATTGGTTAGACAACTAGCACAGAATACTAGCCATTAAGTAAGGGTTTAATCACATAAAATTAATATTAAAACTTGTCTTGTGGTAAGTCAAAAAAGCCATGGTGCTTTCCCTAAATCCTCTATGAAATCAAAGTCTCATAAGGGTGTGTAGTAAGAGGATTCCACACACTGCGGATTTACATTTCAGAGAGAGAGAGAGAGAGAGACCAAAACAAACATTTCAAAATTCATAGGAGGTATACCTGCCGGTTATGCACATATTCCAAAAATGAAGGTACATCTGGATGGCGGCGATGGCTAGGATTTTCAGCAGAAAGAAGTTTTTGAAAACAAATGATGTCCCCATCTTCAAGCTGCACAGCCCAAAAAAGAAAATGATGCACCATTTGCAACTCAATACTCTGTGACACAAATCTATGAAACAAGGGCAGAAGACTAACAGCATATGTAATATCTGTACCTGGCTAGCTCGAAATGTTAGCTTCTTGTCAATATGCTCACACATTACAGTAGGCTCGAACTTTATTTCCTGGCAATCACCCAAATGAAATACTAAGAACCTTCCCCTTTTACGATAACCTAATAAAGAAGATGCATTTTTGCTACTGCTGACTTCAAAACACTGAAGAGACTAAGCTCATTAACAGAAGATACATTTCTAAACGAAGAAACCACCAGGAGAAGCTATCAACATAACTGGAGAAATTACAATCTAGTCAGACATTTACCTCATAAAGTTCAATTTCTTCATTTGGAGAGAAGCCGGCCATTTCATTTAGTTTTGTTAGGATTTCTGATGGCTTACCTCCACCTTTAACAAAAAGCCTCCCCACATATCTGAGAACAACATCATGGCAAAAGCTACATGTCACTAAAATATTCTTCTGAGCAAACCAATAGTAAGAAAAGAAATCAACAAATACCGTAGCTCTTCTTTGTCTGGATCATAAAGCTTGAAGAATAGGAGTATATCTTCTTTTGTTTTGTCAGGTGGAGGAAGAGGACGTAGGTCCTTCATGATAACAAGTAAAAAAAAAAAATATTAGTAATACGGAAGAACGGAAAGGATTGATAGCATATTTCATTTCACATCTAATATAAAATTAAAATCCACAGAATTGTTCTGTTTCTAGGGGGAAAAGTTCAAACTGAGACACAATGAAAGACTAAGCAACACTAAATTAGAAAAGGCAACATTTACCAGTCCAAGTTCAACTTCCAAGAATAATTTTAACTCTGCATTGTGAGCCTTATTAGACACCTCTCTCAGTTGTCCTACCTACAACACAACAGACGGTGATTATCAGCATGGGGCATCATTGTGACTATGAAAAAAACATAGTGAAAGCTAAATTGCAATATCCCTCAGATACACACACATATATGTAGTCAAGATTAATGAAAAAGAAAATAAAAGAAATTTCTACACCACAATACAGTCCAAGGGCAGTCATCACAATCAGATTTGGCAACATTGACAACAGAATTACGTATCACATCAAATTCAAACAACACGGCCATTAGAATTGCATTACAAGACCAAACTTTCAATTCGTAGTGCCCACAATATCAGTGCATACAATATTTGTGGCTAATGTCATGTAAATTTGCAATATTATGATATGCAAAAACATATCAGTTTCTGCTGAGTTGTGTCCCAATAATATAGATTTACATGTATTGAAACAATGCCAAATTTTTTGAAAATTTGTACATCATGACCATATTCATATTCTTTCTGTCATTAACTAATTAACACCACTTAGTAGAAGAATCCATAATGTCTCGAGCTGTGTATCATATCATATCATATCATATCACAACACATCGTTACCAAGCCAGCAAGATAATTAAGAGAAAGAAACAACATTTCAAAAACTGGATAAGAGCCAAAATTTACTAAGATGATGAGAAAGCAAAACTTAAAGTAGTAGGTTTTAGCTAACCATTATGAATGATCGCGACTGTAGATGAATAAGCCAGTACTCACCGACTAGATCAATTAGGGTTTTCACCAGGAAAACACCTCAAACATCTTATTTCTTCAAGCAGCAAACAAAACAAAATAGTTCTTTATTTAGAACTAAAAGCCACTGCCTACTACATAATAACACAATAATGAAGAATTTTGAAGTGTGCATACCTCATTTACAGCGTGACTCTTAATTTTGTACTTTTTCTAATAGTTAACTTTCATAAAAATAGCTAAATGGCATAGAAGAAATATAGAGTAAGAGCTATAAGAAACAGAAATGTACTGCAGCAAAAATGTGACATATATCCCCCATAGATTGAATTTTAGCACTGCCAAATAAGTCCGATGAACTATTATGAGTGTCTAGCTCATCTGATTCAACAATTTAGTTGAATCAGTAAGATACAATCCAACCATACACTAAAATATGTCATACTTGCATTACTATGCTCACATGCTAGACAACAAAGTCACCAGAAAGAGACTTGAGACGTGCACTGCCAATGCAATAAAATATGCTAAAAAGCTACTATACGGTAGAACCACATTAGCAGACTATTGAAACAGCAACATTCCACAGTTTATGCACCAGAAAGAGACTTGAGACATGTACTGTCAGTGCAATAAAATATGCTAAATCGCTACTACACAGTAGAACCACATTAGCAGACTTGTAAAACAGCACCATTCCACAGTTTATGTATATACTGATACCCCTAATATGGCAACTTTCAGCACCCAAAAAAAAAAAAAAGAAAAAGAAAACACTCAGATTGCACGTGAAATTCAATAGAAGATAGAAAGCTATTACAGATTGCGCTTCCTCTTGATGTGTCAATGGCCTATTGGGACGATATGTGTGGTTTTGGCGCTTTGCCCAGAGCCAAAAACGCTGAAATTGCACCGGCACACCAAATTCTTTTGCCACATCCTCCTGTGAGGCATTGTTGAGTTAAAAAATACTTAATTGAAAAGACAAACTCTAATTAGGGAAAAGAGAAAAGAACATGGTGACGACAACAACAACTGCATACATAAAGCAACTTGTCAACTGGATATATTTATTCTAGGGGATATACAAATTTTGACGGAAGAGTCCAAGGCCTCGTATCACCATAAGCTTGTTCAATTTGATTCAGTAGCAGAATCCAAGGCCTCATTTTATCATACAGTAGCAGATACTTAGTCCAAAACAGGACATCTAGAGCTGCTTTCATCTTGTTTCTGTTATCAAAGTTGTGTTGTTATGCAAATGTGATGTTTGTTTTGCTAATTTTCAGCTGATGATCAGTTAGCCTAAAAGATTGAAGGTTGCTGATACGTATCATTTTGGTATCATGAATAAAATTATCTTATCTGTCTCACCTGCCTGGCACAGCTGGAAAGGGACATCAAATCTCCCATTAGGAGCTAGGAGACTTTTTTGGTAGAGACAAGATGTATGTGTCCACAACTTTTTCGGCTTCAGGGTATCTTTTTAGGGGTTGAGGGGAGAAGTAAAACTCACTACCAACCAGGATTGGATAAGGCTCCAATGGTGATGACATTGACATCACATATTAACGTTACAAACAAAATAGAAAGATACCTTGAAGAGGTTAAAAGGCATCTGTTTCTGAATACGGAAACTGCGAACTTTGTCATGATCAACAAGATCAAAATAAATATCCCTTCCAATGTGTTCTGCAAGATCCTCATTTCGAGCAACCTAAGCGTGTTGAAACAACTGATTAGTAAAGAAAACTGTATCAGTGTACAAAGAAGGAAGGTTGAAAATGAAAACCTTAATTATAGTATATAGGTGTGCCTCTGCTTTTTCCTTCTTCTTGTGCTCCTTCTCTTCTTGCTCTTTCTTCAAACGTATCTGGAAGGAGATTTCATATACACTTAGTGCCAGTCTTCCAAAGCATAATTATGTGTATAAGCTAAATCCAGAAATGTACAAAAACACCTTACCCTTAGGTGTTCGGCAATGTCTTTCTCATCCACATTACAGATGATTTTCTCTTTATCACCTTCACGAATGTACACAAGCATATATGCATTTGAATATTTTGTAAACTTGAATGGAGTGTTGTTGAAACCTGGATTTGTCTGTGGTAACTGTTGGATATAAACAGCAGATGAAATAATATACATCAAATATGAGTGGAATTCGCCAATCTCTACCATGTCATGATGGTTAAAACCTATGGTTTAACCCATTAGGTGATTGGTTCGAGATGTGGCACCAACAAAAAAAAAATGTGGAATTCAAGGAGAAAAGTAGAACCTGTTTTACAATGATGATTTATGGTAGACGAATTCTTACCTCTTCTTCACCACCATACTGCTCCTCTAATGCCCTCTTCATATCTTCTTTAGTAACCCTCTCATCATCAAACTTGAACCTAAAACATAATCATAATTATGATAATCGTCAACTGAGCATTATCCCATCTTTGTGGGAACTGAAACTCATAATATTCTAATCAATAAAGATATACCGACTCATTCTAGGCAATGTTCCAGTGATAATAAAAACTACAGAACTGTCATATATACCTGCCTGAGAATAACCGAAATAGCAATGCAAAATACTGTTGTGTAAGCACATATATGCAAACAGAACATGCTCGTTAAAACTGACCATTTTATATTGGAATCAAAAGAAAAGGTCAGTGAACCTCTACATTCATTGCATGGTTGTGCAAGTCACAAAAATCTGTATACCAGCTGAATATTTTTTAGTTTGGAAGGTGAGAAAGGTAGTTAGGATGCAAAATACATACCACAGATCAGAGAGAGTTGGCCTGATAAAGGCATAATAATGTCCACCATGCACGCCACCACTGTGAACAAGAACACTGAAAACAGAACAAAGAAGAGTCAGCGCAATATTCTCTATGCTCCCACTTCACAGCTTCATCCAAATAGCGTTTTCTTTTTCAAATTAATTTAAAATAGAAAAGAGAATATATAGAAAAGGCTTCAAGGACAGAGCAATAGAAATCTTCTCTATACTCCCACATCACTGTGAGAACCAGTGATGTCATTTGCTTCTCATGAAGCCATATTATTTGAAAGATGCATATTCACAGTATCAATAGCAAGCTAGCACAACAATTGATTGCCAAAAGAACTCATTAGCAGATATTGATATAATGCAAAAGAGCAAAAGAGAGAGAGATACACAAACGTTTGGAAGAAAAGTGATGCCTCCATTGAGGATCGCCCAATACTTTTATAATTAGATTCATCCTAATTACATGCTAAAAATCAGCAGAGATTACATACTAATTACAATCATAATCAATATAATCAATGAATGAAAGAATCCTAATCTTCTATACAAGGCAGTATAGCTTTGATACAGAATGGGAAGTCCCACACGTGGGATTCTCTTCATGGGCCCAGATGGGTCTGGTGTACATGGGCCTTTTTATTTCTACATTCTACACTCCCCCTCAAATTGATGTGGTAAGGCAGAAAACATCAATTTGCTAGTAAGTTCATGATGACGCGGTTTGGGTAGAGCCTTGGTGAAGATATCCGCCAACTGATTAAAAGTGGAGATATGAGGTAAAGATATCTTCTCAGTAACAACATGCTGACGAATGAAGTGACAATCAATCTCAATATGCTTCGTTCTTTCATGAAAGACTGGATTGTTTGCAATTCTGGTAGCACTGGTGTTGTCACCGTGAAGCGGGGTAGAACGACGAAGAAGAACACCGAATTCACAGAGAAGACGGCGTAGCCAGATGATTTCAGCACTCGCGGAAGACATTGCCCGATATTCAGCTTCGGCAGAAGACTTCGAAACGGTGGTTTGTTTCTTGCACTTCCACGAAATCAGAGTCCCCAAGGAACATACACCGGCCAGTGGTAGAGCGCCGAGAGTCTGGACAACCAGCCCAGTCGGCATCAGCATAAGCGGAGAGACACAGAATTACCAGAAGGGTAGAAGAGACCATGGTGAAGAGTGCCTTTAACATAACGGAGTATGCGTAAAGCAGCAGCAAGGTGAGGTTTGTGTGGATTGCTAACAAACTGGCTAACCGTATGAACCGCGTGAGAAATATCCGGCCGAGTCATAGTTAAGTAGAGCAAACTACCAACTATCCACCGGAAAACTGAAGGATCATCCAGGGGAGAGCCATCATCTGAACTGAGTTTGCAGTTTAATTCCATAGGCGTATCAACAGAGTGAGCATCATCAAGCCTGGAGGAAGTGAGCAAATCGGTAGCATATTTGCGCTGATGGACCCTAATGCCAGATTTGTCACGTACAAACTGAAGCCCCAGAAAGTAGGTGAGAGGACCAAGATCCTTCATTCTGAAGTGGCGAGTAAGATGAAGTTTGAAATCTGAAATGCCAGTAACATCATTGCCACTAATAATCATATCATCAACATAGACTAAGAGAAATGTGTAGCCTTTTGGTGTCCATCTAAGGAAGAGAGAACTATCAGAGTGACTTTGACGAAATCCAGCTTAAAGAAGTGCTGTCCGAAATTTATCAAACCAGGCCCTGGGAGCTTGCTTAAGTCCATAAAGGGCATTATTCAATTTACAAACATGCTGGGGAGGACACGCATATCCCGGAGGTGGTTTTAAATACATAGTCTCACGCAAGTCGCCATGAAGAAAGGCATTTTTTACATCCATTTGCCATAGGGGCCAGTTGCGGGCTGCAGCTACACAAAGAAGAGTGCGAACAGTGGTCATTTTAGCCACTGGTGCGAATGTCTCTTCATAGTCAATCCCATATTCCTGCTTATAACCCTGGGCAACCAAGCGAGCTTTGTAGCGGTCAAGACTCTCATCAGAGTGAACTTTAATGGAATAGATCCATTTACTGCCGATTACAGATGCGCCATCAGGGGCTGGTACCAAATCCCATGTTTTGTTTGCTTCAAGAGCAAGCAACTCCTCAGTCATAGCATCCTGCCAGTAAGCAATCTTTGAGGCCTGTGAATAGGAGGTGGGTATAGGAACACTATCCAGAGAAGTGAAAAGAGCAGGAAAACCATAACGATCAGGAGCAACTGAAGGACGACTAGAGCGTCGCAGGGGTATGATACTATCAGAAGAAGCATTAATACCTGAGGGTGCAGTAGGTGGCACAGGAAGGGGATCAGGAGGAGTCGTCCCCACAGGAGGGACCGTGTTACGCCAGACATAGACATTGGAAATTGGTGGTGGAGAAGTAGGTGCAGGGAAATTTGGCATATAAGACACAGCAACAGGGTGATGGTCCAAACGTAAAGAAAAGAAGGGAATGTGTTCCAAGAAGATCACATTACGAGATATTCGCATGCGTTTTTCGGAGTGATCATAACAGAGAAATCCCTTGTGTTCAGTACTGTAACCCAAAAAGACACATTTGGCAGCCTGTGGTGACAGCTTAGTGCGCTCTGTAGAAGGAAGGTGAACAAAGCATAAGCAACCAAAAACTCGTAAGTGAGAATAGGAAGGGGCATGACCAAAGAGAGTTTCATAAGGAGTCGTCTTTCCTAGAACGGAGCTAGGATGACGATTGAGGAGATACACAGCTGTCTGTGCAGCATCACACTAGAAGGTGGGAGGAACTAAGGATGCAAGGAGGAGAGTACGAACAGTTTCAAGAATATGTCTGTTCTTTCTCTCCGCAACACCATTTTGCTGAGGAGTATGGGGGCAGGATTTTTGGTGAAGGATTCCTTTATCAGAAAGGAAAGCAGAGAATTCATGAGACATGCATTCGCCACCAGAGTCAGACCTAAGAATTTTTATGGCTTTCTTAAATTGAGTTTGAACCATGTTGTAAAACTTTTGAAAAAGATAAAATACTTCAGATTTGAAGCGCATAAAATAAATCCAAGTAAAGCGAGAATAATCATCAATGAATGTCACATAATACTTAAACCCTATCCTACTCAATGTGAGTGCAATGCCCCAAACATCCGTGTGAATAATATCAAAAGATGACAATGCACGAGAGTGATGAATAGGAAAAGGCAAAATATGACTCTTACTCAAGCAACACGGTTCACACTTCGATTGAAGGAAAGAGGACACCATTTTATTATCAAAAGTAGGTTCTAAACATCCACGTTGAAATAAAGAAAGTAAATAAGCATTGTTCACATGACCAAGACGACTATACCACACAGTCCACAATTTATTTAAAGTAGGAGAAGAAGAAGAAAAGAGGGAATGATGTCCAATGTCCAGCAGAAACAGTCGACCATGTTTACTCCCCGTCGCGATCACCTTCCCAGTTTGCCGCCCCTGTATGACACAACCAGTGAAAGAAAAGTTAACACAATAGCCATCATCAATAAGTTGTCCGACAGAAAGTAAATTAGCCGATAATTTGGGAACAAAGTAGACATTGGGAAGGTTGATGGACTGGCCAGAGGCACTAGATAAAGTAATGGTACCAATACCATAAATGATTAATTGGTCGCCATTAGCAGTAGTGATTTTTGTCTTTGCCAAGGTAAGGGTGAGAGTCAGTAAAGCTATTTTCAATAGAGGTCACGTGGTTAAATGCTCATGAATCTAGAAACCAGGTGGATGGGGTGATAGAGGCAGACAGAGAGACTGAGGAATGAAAAGCAGGAAATGCTATAGGAGAATGAGTTTGATACCGACCACCATTAAGGCCCATAGATGCATAGGCTGAGGTCACCGTGTTCTGAATCAGTTCTTGAATCTACGAAGGGGTCATGGAGATGGACCTGAAAGAGGTGCTTCCCGTATCAGGGAAAGGTGCTTGAACTTGGAACGCAGCGGGAGAGTTATGTTTGGAAGGATTCTGCTTTTGTTGGGGCCCATTCTTTCGCTGTAAACTGCGACAGTCGTCAATAAGATGACCAGATCGTTTGCAATATCGGCAAACCAATTTCTTACGACAGTTCTTGGCAATGTGACCGAGGCCTTTGCATTCATAGCATTGAGCAGGCTTCTGATTGGGGGTTGCCAAAAGAGCAGAATCAGTTGAAAGCGGAGCTAGGAAGGCCTTCGGTTCTTCAATAATAGCACGCTGTGAGTGGAGGCGAAGTTCTTCGCGGAGGATTTCTTGGAAGCAAGTATCCAGGTTTGCAGCGACTTCTCTATTCATGAGAGCTGATCGAACAGATTCGAAGTCGGGTCGGAGATTCATAAGGAGCTGACTGATGTGGGTGTCTTCTTGTAATTTAAGAGCCTCTGACAGGAACCCAGAAGAAACAGTTTGTATAATCATAGCATCTCTCTCAGTCCATAAGGTGAGAAAGCCATTGAAGTATTCTTGCACCGTCTGATCTCCTTGACTGAATTTTGCAATTTCACTATCTAATTGAAATTTGCGGGCTTTATTAGTTTGATGATAAACTTTCTTGAGATGAGACCACATATCAGCTGCGGCAGTATAAGCTTGAAGAGCAATTGCAAGAGAAGGATTAATGGAATTAAGAATCCAAGTGATCACTTTTGCATTTTCTTTAGACCAGGTGGATAAGGCTTTTGAGTCAGCCGTATTTGTAGGAGAAGGTTTAGTTATCGATCCATCAAGATAACCAAACAAGCCTTGACCTTCGACAAAATTCTTTAGATGAAAAGACCAGGCCATGTAATTATTCCCATTAAATTTAACAGGAATGACATCATACTTGTCCATGGTAGCACAACTAAAAATAAGCAGCAACTATGCAAACAGTAGCAGTGGGATGACAATAGTGCCCAAGAAGAAAGAGAACAGCACTCAGACTAACCACAAGGTGGTCTGATCTGATAGAAGATAAATACTGCAGTAGTGATATCAATTAGTGCAGTAAAAAGCCCAGATCAGTCATGAATCAGCATCTATCCGTAAAAAATGGCTTGGATCCACAGCATACAGCAATAATCAAGCAATCAATATGATCAGAAGAAGAAGATAGCAGGAGACAGCAGCATCCAGAACACACAGAAGCAAAAACCAGCACTCACAGTGCAGTTTTGCTCAAAACAGAGCCAGGCGTCCAGAAAAAAATGGCTTGGATCTGGTCGTGGGCCCCACAGTATGATCGGAGCACAGATCAGAGTTTATTTCTGGAAAGTTGATCGATGGTACCTTCTACAGTCCAAATCTGATGAGATTTGGAAAAGGATCCACAAATCTGGACGGTCCTGATGAAAACTATCTGACAGGATTGAATAAAAACCGACAGATGAAGAAGTGGATGGAAAATACCTCAAAAGTGATGGAAAAAATCCAGAAAAATCCTTAGAAATATCCTCAATATTGGTCGATCACAACTGTAGAGGTCTCTTGTAGATACGAAGATGATCCGTGGTGGGCCACTGTTGATCAGTGACACTAACGGGGATGAATGTCACGCCAGGAAGAAAATCCACGTCAGGGATACTTAGTGGATTAATGAGAGAAGAAGATCAATCAATGATAGGAGATGATCGATCATAACCAGATCTCTGATACCATGATATAATGCAAAAGAGCAAAAGAGAGAGAGAAACACAAACGTTTGGAAGAAAAGTGATGCCTCCATTGAGGATCGACCAATACTTTTATAATTAGATTCATCCTAATTACATGCTAAAAATCAGCAGAGATTACATACTAATTACAATCATAATCAATATAATCAATGAATGAAAGAATCCTAATCTTTTATACAAGGCAGTATATCTTTGATACAGAATGGGAAGTCCCACACGTGGGATTCTCTTCATGGGCCCAGATGGGCCTGGTGTACATGGGCCTTTTTATTTCTACATTCTACAGATATCACTAACTAGCCAATTGTTTAAGATATAAAATAAATTTGAATAGAAGGGTAGAAGTCCTTTTTATGGTAACTGAGTCAAAATGAGAACTTTCTATGGGGCCCATTTGTGGGTCCCATATAAGGATGGGACCATAGGGGATGGAAAGATCTATGTGGGATCACCCCAAGTATCAAGTTCGACCCCAATCCCATGCCCCCCCTAACCCTTTCATCCGTTGCCCACAAGTTTAATGGGTTCATATTAAAAAAAAAAAAAATCAACCCTCCATCCAATGGTCCAGTCCATTTGGATGGGTGCCAAACCTCAAAATTAGTGACTATATGGGGAGGGTGGGTTCCTTGCTTGTGCACAATTTAGATCGGTTGCTAGGTGAGCCCCACCCCAATAGTTCTCACGGAAGCACAGTGAGAACTAGTTCTCACTTGAATATTTCCCATCCAGATATAGTGATCCAGTGTGCGAGTCGTGCACTAGTCAATGTGCGCACCTCAATGTGGGGCCCACATGGGGCCCCACCTGGGACTGGGACCTAGGGGGATCGAAAGATCTCCTTGGGCCCTTCATCTCTGCAAAAAAATCAACCCTAACCCTAAACCCTATCATCTTCATTCGGGTCCCACAAGATTTAACGCTGTAAAGTCCATTCAAATGGGTATACAGTCCAATCCATTCCGATGGGTTCAAACCCCGGGGAACGTGTCAAATTTGCGGCGGCCACCCGGGGGGGTTCCACCACACCTAATAACCATTCTCTCTCTCTCTCTATATAGCCGGGGCAGCCCGAGCCCGACCCGGGCCTAGCCCGCTTTGGGCCGGGCTTGGATTAAGTGATGGAAAGCCCATAGCCCAACCCAGCTTGTGTAAGAAATGCATGTAATTTAATTTAATTAGTGCTCTCTAATGCCCACAAAAGTGATGAAAAGCCCACTTCAGCCCAGCCCGATTGATTAAATGGGAGGGCTTGGGCCTAACTTTTATGGCCCGTGTTGGGCTTGGGCCGAGCATGGGCCAGTGTTTCTAAAGTCAGGCCGGGCGTGGATATGCCTTAGCCCGGCCCGGCCCGGCCTGGCCCATGAACACCCCAAGAGAGAGAGAGGACTCATCAGGTGGGCGAGGTTTCATGCGCACCTTTTCGTGGGGTGGGGATGGAGCTAGGGGGATTTAAAGATCTGGTTGGGGCCCTCTAATGTATAAAAAAAAAAATCAACACCATCTGATCATCCTAACCCTTTCATCCACGGCACACAAATTTTCACCATCTAAAAGGGGTGCACAGTGCACATTGGATCCAATGGTCTAGTCCATTTGACAGGGTGCAAACCCAAGGGACGAGTGACTATCAGGGAGTGTTTGTGTGTGTGGTCTAGTCAGACAAACCATCAGGTGGGCCCCATTATGAGGTGAGCATGGGTGTGCACATGAGAACTACTATGTGTGTGTGCACGCGCTAAAGCTGAGAACATAATAACATAAGATCATTGTAACGGTCAAAAGATACAGAACAATCAAGTATTATCAGAAAAACCAACCACTCCTAAGCAAGTATTTACCTGTGTAGAGTATAAAGGTTACGAACTCTCCTATCTGCATCGGGAGAAAGATACTTTCCATTTTCTCTATCAAGGTCAAGTTGCAAAGGGAACTCATAACGATCGTTTATCTACATGTACAAAAGGACGTCCAGGCATTATGACAATTCTTAGGGGATAAAAACATGCATTATGAATGAAGAAAGTTGCAGTCAAGTGTCAACGAAGAAATAGTAGAAACTACTGCTGAAAATGGTCCACAGTAACTATTCACTGAACCAAGACAGGTGAAAGCAAAGGAACAAACGGAAAGTTAACCAAAACTAGCATTAGATGCACGCTTAAAATAAAAAACATAAATTGAATGGATCACAAAAGGAGAGTAAAACTGAATACTTGGCACTCAAAAGTCCATTTCTACACAAAAAGCTTAAGCCAATCACAAAAATGAAAAATATTATATTATCCACTTTCTCTTGTAGTAAAAACTGGAAGAAGACTGGTTGTTCAAGCAAATACACAGCAGACATTGGGGCTTCAATTAATTGCTCCACTGATAACATCAAAGTCCCACAGAAAATACTGACCTTTACCATAGTATCTCGCATGAAGTCATATTCAAACCGTTTTAACTGAAGTTGCAAAACTGGAGGGAAGTCAATGAACAGCACACCCTTCTTAGCATCCTGTGATAGTCATAAGTTTTCAGGTAATTACTATAGGAGAAGAATGAGGAAATGTTCGAGCATTACAGGCTACAATTGCATGAAAATTTGAAAAGAAACAACAATGTCGAAAGCATGATATCACTGGCACAATTTTCTATTTGACCTTAGTTCTAAGATGATATGCCCTGGAAGTCTGGAACCCCGCTCCCTTTCTCAACAAATATTGGTTTGCTGAAACCCAGAATCAATTTTAGTGAATAAATAAAGATTTTTCCATGATATCAGGCCTGGAAATCTGGAACTCCTCTCCTTTTCTCAACAAATATTGGTTTGCCGACACCAGGAATCAATTTGAGTGTATAAATAAAGGTTTATGGTACAAGAATTCTTTGAAATGACTAAATGAGAATACTGAAACATGTCAACATGGAATTCCAAATTGCCGTTACATTTTCTTCTTTAAGATTAAATCCAAGAACAGTTGTACTGGATTGTTTAGTTTGAGATTCAAGTTGAATATTGTATTTTAGTTAAATTAATACTCTTAAATTTCTCTATAAAATAACAATGGTTATTTATTTTAATCGATTTAAATAATGTCCTGAAACCAAGAATCCCAATTTCAGGATGTGCAAGTGCCAAACGTGTCGGATTGCAATGTCCGTTTGACAGTAATCCAATGAGAACCTTTAATACAGCTTTTCATGTGGTTACCCAATCTCAAGCCTGAGTAAAGGTTGAGAGTTGAGACCTTTCTAAATATACAGTTTTCAAGGCATCTTGCAACAAAAGCAACTGACCTGTAGCCCATGCTGTTCCGCATGATATTTGTTGTCACCTTCGAGACGTTCAACTTCCACGTACTTGTCAAAAGAAGCATAAACATCACGACAGCCTTTTACATCTAGCTGAAGGTCTGTCAAAGTAAACATAGTCAAATACTTCCCATACACACACATATACACACATAAATTTTAATCGCAATCAAACCAACATATTATGATACAATACTGAGCAACGAAATCTTAATCCATAATGTACCATAAAATGACTCCTTCCTCGTGGATTTATAGTCTACATTGATGCACTCGATGTAGTTCATGTGGTGACCTTCAAATAACTGCTGAATGGTACCCTCCACAACTGTTCCCTGACCCATTAAAATCATATATTAAATAATAATAATAATAATTTAAGTAGCCACTAAGCAACAATTAAATCCACCCGTGTGAACATTCTACCTTCATCTTATCTTCCAGCTTTTCACAGAGAACCCTATTGAGTTCTTGCACATCATGTTGCATAAAAGAATCATATGTGTCCCATCCAAATGACTTGGTCAGTTCTTTAGTAGCAACACTGTTGTCACTGTACTGAAGCTTGTAAAACAAGCTCTGCAAAGCTAGAGGAATGCTTCCGGACGGCATATCATTCTCAGTTGTAGGCATATGGTAAACAGCCTGGAATACACGATTAACAGAGGGTTTCTCCTTTTAAATAGAGTTCAAACAGAGCAGTTACACTGATCTATCAAAGAAAATCCGGACCAAATCTGAACCTTTCTGAAGTAGGGAATATGGTACAGAGTCTGAAGAAGAGAGTTCATGTAACAGGTTGCCCCTTGGTTCTTAAGACCAACATAACCTGTTTCCTTTTTTGAGTCATATGTCCAATAATCGATAACCCGACGGACAGCAACCTCAGCTTCGATGACACATGTATCATTCACAAGATAACCTCGAGATGGATCATAGAGTTCACTTAGGTGCATAAATGATGTGAAACCCCAATCACTCTCCCGGGCATTGAATTGGTGCTGCGTGTCTGCACAATGCACAAATAATAATGACAATATCGAAAAGGAACATAACCAATACCGAATTCGTAAGTGAATGTCATAATAAGGCAATGCTCAAAATCTCCCTGCAGAGAAGATTGGACAATCCACTATCTCCACCCATAAATTATTACTAATATATCTACATAGGGCTCATAGTGGCAACATGTGGCGGCAGCAGCCAAAAACCTTATAAACATAATTCTCTTTTCAAGTAATGTAATAAAGAGATGAGCAATATTAAATCAAATAGTAATATAATAAAGTGATGAGCAATATTAAAACAATATTTGATTGAAAGCACAGGACTTATGCAGGGACTACAAGTGCCACATTACAACCACGCAAATGACATGACAATCACATTCTTCCAAATGCAACCATCCAAGCTATAAAGTAGAATTGCTTGTGAAATTTAGAATGGAAACAGAATTTCTTCAACTTTGCCCGTACATATCACAGCATGGGGCAATATATATGAACGGAGAAAATAATGAACAATCATAAGTTTCTTCAAAATCCTAAGACAACAGCTCATAGAAAGTAAGAAATCAAAACTTGCCCTCACATTCTTCATTCGAATTCGTCTACCTGTTTGTGGGCTTTACCAATGGAGTTGAGTGGAGTAAAGATTATTTTGAAGAAAGAATAAAATATAAGTGGATTATGATGGTATTTTGTTTTTAGTTGTTTATTATGGAATCTTTTTTACTTTTGTATTGATTGTGGAGTTTTTTTTGTCTTTTAGTGGACAAACGAGGTCACTTTCTGACTTTTTTTTTTTAAATATGGTGGGAAATTTGAATTAAAGTGCTTTTGATGGGACTTTTTTTGAGAAATGGGGGCTTTACCTTACTTGACGCTATTAATAGAGTTGCCAAACAAGGCCCGGGTTTGATCAAATTACAAATGAAAACCAAATGAGATGTGCAATTGGTACCAGGCAAGCACAGGTCATATCGCTTGCAAATTGTTCAAAATGAGTTAACTAAAAGCAGGAGTTGCACTCTTACATAACTAATCAAATACACACATACATTTACAAATTACAAATTAATATATACACACACACACACATGTAGAGCTACACATATACAGGATTAAAAATTTACCTTTTCTCACACTGTACTTGTTATTGATCTGATTGACCACAGCCAAGCTGAACTGTGCATATCTACTCCACCCATACGGTAAAGTTGCAGAATCCGCCACATCTAAGTACATAGACAAGTGGTCCACGTTGTTTCCTTTGGGAAAAATTAGCACTCGCCTGCCCAAACCAATGCAGTTAACAGATAAACCAACAAATCTAAACAAAACCAAATGTATCTAGAACGAAGATCAGTACCATTTATAGCCACCGACAATGAAGATATCAGAGTAGTGTTTCTTGGTGTTTAGCCTCGAAAAGTTCTCGATCGTCCACGTGAATCTCGACGTCGGTGGATCCTCCACTGGCTGATTCTCCACTGGTTGATTCTCTACCGTACTCGCAGCTTCCGCCTGCGGTACTACTGAACAACAACAAAATTCAAAACCCTAATTGCAGGAAAAGCTCACTAATTTCATTTCAAAGCAAAACAAAAGGCTTGCGTCTTGATCTAATAGCAGCTCGATTCGAACAAACAGAAAGAGAATAGAAACACTAACAAAACCGAATTCATATGAGACAGTACCTTCCATTGGCTGCGGTCCTTCGGTAGCAAAATCCGAATGCGGAACGAGCATCTCGTCGTCTTCCTGCTGCACGAAACAAAGAACGAATCGGATTTCAGATCCTGAAAACTCGTGCCCTAAGGATCGATTCGGAACCCTAGAAATCGAAATCCAGCGGGAAGCGGGATTGGAATTGCAGTCGATTCGTTCAAAAATCAAAACCCTAGAAATCAAGCAAAGAAGAAAGAGAAAGATAGATGAAGAGAGACAAGGAGGAGGATTATGCAATTTATACATCTAACGGAGGAGGAGTCATCATAGTCATGGATGGTGGGAGGAGAGCCGTCCGATCGATGAATCTGAAGAAGGAGCTTTTGAAGAAACTGAAAAGAGAGATAGAGATAGAGATAGAGATAGAGAGAGAAAGCAGAGAGCTCTCTCTGAGATGCACAAACGAAAAGATGGTACGAGAAATCGGCGTAGGTGCTATAAAAGGAGGGGTAGTTTAGTCAATTTACTTGTGTAAAAAGAAGAGAAAACGGGGAGGAAGACGATGAACTGGGTGTAATGCGACTATCATCCTATCCGTCCATCATCAGTGGACCACGTAAAAGATGAAAGTACAGCTGAAACCTCTTCCCCTCCTGCTTTTCTAGATCCAGACAATTTAGGCCATGTTTAGCAACCAATTCCTTTGAAAAATGGTTTTCACTTTCCATGAATCATGGAAAATCCAAACATGGCAAGAGACTTCCCGACTTCTACCAATGGAAATTCTCAATTTTGGGAATATTTAGGCCGGGCCTGTCTTATAGGATTTAGTAATCCTACTTTTGTAGATTTGTACAATAAAATTAATTTTTTCAATTATATACATATCGGTAAACACCTATATTAATACCATATCCTCAGCAATACAAATTCTCAACGAAAAAAATTATTTCCCAAAGGGCAATGAGGAATCTTCATATCTATGGATTTACCGATTACAAAATGTGCTTTGGTTTGGATTTAGAACAATGGCAACAGTGTAACCCAAACCCTACCATTCGATAAATCGGGTTTGATGTGTTAACCTCAATCACAGGTTAGGGTTGGTTGGGGGGTTTAGATTAAGATGGGAGTGGTTAATCCTCTGCCATTAGGTGAGAAATAGAGTGTCCAATTATAAGGGAGGTTGAAACTAAGCATAATGTAAGGGCCTCAAACCAATCCATATGATCAGATGGGTTCGGGTCAAGTTGGCTAGTCAGGTCAATGGCCCCCATACCATCTCGTTGAAGTTGGGGCCCACTGGATGGAATCTGAAGGTTCAGTCCTGTCTGGTTAACCGCCATCTCCCTTTGACGGTTTGGATGGAGGCGTGATGCATGTTTGCCACATGCATTGCTGTGGGGTGGACAGTCCACATGTGAGAGAAAATGGTGGAAGACTCACATCAAACGTGACAGAAGTGGGAAGCACGGAAGGAAGCAAATCCGGATTACTGAAGCCGTGGGCCCACCATGCATAGAAATTTCCATAAAGATCGATATGATCAGACAAGGCCCCATCACCATCAGATGAGCCATGACTATTCAAGATGGGAAGATCGCAGCCATCCAATTTTTCAATACTTTCTTTGGGGACTCTTTTTGTGGCGCCCACTTGGGGCCATGAGATCAGGATCATTAAATGGCTCTGTAATTGCAGAATTGATTTTATTAAATAGAAAGGTAAATGTTGTCCGCCCAATTAAGGCAATGGGAATCTCTAGGGATTCGATTTTAACTCTTTTTCGTTGCATGGTAGGTTGTAAACCGGTCGGTTCCGGTCTAGATCCATGATAGAGCTGGAATCGAAACTATTAAAAAGAACATGGAACTGGATCCGGACCCTGACCCATTTCGGAACCTATTTCTTGGCTCCGGAACGGGACCAGATATGAGGCAGGTCTAGATCCGGGTCCAGGTCTAAATAGAGAATTATATTAAAAATATGATTTTTAAGAGTGCACAGGTTTGAACCAAGGGGGAACCGGACCCGACCTCATTTACTTATTGGGGCCTAAATAAGGACCCAGACCCGGATCCCATTTTTAATGGGTCAGAACCTTCGGGTAATCAGAGAATCGGGGATTCATTTACATCCCTAGTGCGTGGGCTTCCTCTTTTCACTTGAATGGGCTCTCCTCCACATAGTGTGGGATTCCTCTTTCTACTTGTGTGGACTCTTTTGGGCCTCTTGCCCCTAGGCCGAAGTACACATTAAACAAACGATTTTGGGTAGTTTTTAACCATCCAATAGCCATTTATGTAAAAGTTTTTTTCTTTTAGGGAAATCTTTATTTTTAGGAATTCCTTACACTGACGTACTATTGTTCTGCTAGCAAGGGATGCAAATGGTTGGATCAAAATCAAGAACAGAACCGATACAAAATCTATGTGTTGTGTTTAGATCTAACAAAGTTGTATAAAGTGGATCAATTCTAAATTTTAATATGAAATAAGATGTAGAGTGTATTGGTATAATTAGATTAAAGAGCTTAACTATACAAGTGAAATTATTAGATGGTATACATCGAAGTTAAGTAGACTATCAAATATAAGTAATACGACTCAAGCTATTTAGATCCTTGGATCCTATCTATATTTTTAATTTGTGACTAATCATCTTTATATGAGAATTCTTAGGATTGGAGCATGCAAGGATCCGATTCTCGATTTGAATATTCCAGATCCTATATTTGACTCAAGCTATTTAGATCCTTGGATCTTATACATATTTTTAATTTGTGACTAATCACATTTATATCGGAATCCTTGGGATTGGAACATGCAAGGGTTCGACTCTCGATTTGATTATTTTGGATCCTATATGCAGGTTTCTTAGTCTAGATCCAAATTTCGCCCCAATTAAAAAAAATAGATTCCATACCTGCTTTGTTTTGTATTGGAAACTTGGAATCCTTGGATAATCAATACTCATTTGCAACCATACTCCCAATTTTATGAAAAATTTTATTTAAATAGAAATATGTCAAAATACAACATACAAAATGTCACGTTTTCCTTATAGAATTCTCCAAATTTCAGTTTACAAAATGTTACCAATTAAACAAATTAAAAAAAAACCTATGAATTCTGGCGAACAAACAAGTTTTTAGTTTACTGTCACAAAAAAAAAAAAAAAAAGGAGGGACTTTGGTTCTCTATGATTCTCAGACGTCTCCAACCGAAAAAGAATTCTTTGGGTGTATTCAGATGGGTTCATACTTCATAGTCTCTCCTCTAATCACTAATACCTAAAAAAAATCAAGTTTCAACCTCATTTTGACTCCAATAGATAATCAAATATAGGGGTTGGATTTCAACGGTCCATTCGGACCGAATAAAGTGGGACTCGTTCTAGTGCATCTGGTGTGCATGGCGTTACCGTGTGCACCACCTAGCCCACTTAGAAGTTTTAAAGAGGCTGCTGGCCTTAGCTTGGAATGCCCATGATGAATTGATAGGCCACTTTCTCTACAGATTTGGATCTGATACGGGTCTAATACCTAAGAGCCCCTGGATCCGGATCAGACATAAACAAAAAAACAAACCTACTCTTATAATCCTTTCATCTGCCTTTAATTTGTTAATATGATTATAAATTATGAAAGATGAGATTTACAAAAGAATTTTTTTTTTTTTTTTTAATTCTAGAGGGTGTCCCAGCTCTTTACGCCGAACTAATCCCTTCGGACTCGAGGGTAGCCAGATAAATCTCCCGTAACGCCAATATGATAGCGCAGTTTCGAACCAATGTAGAGCCGGGTAAATTGGCATCTTCCGCTTTTACAAAAAAAGATTTGCATATGTGTGCGCGTGCTTTTTTTACTTAATCCTATAGTTGGGGTAGGGGCTTTTAGAAAAGACACAGCTCCCTTATTTCAAAAATAATATGTTTTAATTTTTATTTTATTTTTTTGGAAAAACCAAGTATATAAATTTCCAAAGGATGGTGCAAATTGCAATCAAAAAGTCTAAATGGACAAACTTTTTGGCATGAATTTGTGACAAACTCTCATGTGGCACAATCTTAGAGGTGCAACTTTTGAGAGAGGGGGAAAAAGCACCTCTAGGATTGTGCCACATGGGAGTTTGTCACAAATTCATGCCAAAAAGTTTGTCCATGTAGAAGGGTTGGATTGCAATGTACAAAAAGAATGAATGAGCAACAGCCATGCCAGGGCAACAAGCACCCTAAAAAAATAGTAACAAAAGAACCCATAAGCCGGGTCAGCCAAAAAGCCCACAAACAAAGGGCAACAGGAAACAGAAGACAGCCCACAGCCAGTGCTTTGACAAAAAGGAAAACCACCTCAAAACAAAGTAGGCTAGAAGATCCAGCAAGAAAGAAGCAGCATCTAAGTGATGTTGCTCCCCACTATTTATTTTTTATTTTTTTTATTTTTTTTTTTTTTTGCTGTCGGAGGGTGGTTCCCAACCCTTAGGGAAATTCCCTTGTAGCCCAACACTAGCAGTTTCGAACTTACAACCTCCGGGTGCAAACCATGGTTCCAGACCAACTGAAGTTTTTTCCCAGAATAGCACCCTCAAATAAACTAATTCCCATAATAGCACCCATTTGAAAATAATACCCAGAATAGCATTTCGAGCCTACGTGGCATATCCATTCCTAATACATGTTAATGACGGTAACAGAAGGTCAAAATTTCCAGCTACCCAAAGCCACTAATTCCTAATTCAGAGGTCTTGTCAAATCACATATTTGGGTCTTTACCAAGAAAGCAACAGTTCTGGCATCACTAAATACATTGAAGATATCAAATAAAATGGTTTTCATCACTTGATATTATATGATGAAAACCCACTTTTCTGTCCAAACCTACGTAAAAGGTAACAAATTGCATAAACTTTGAAAATTTTTGTCCATGGCCAACGTGCAATAGTAATATAATTGGGACCACTAGCATACATGTGTAAAGAATTAAAAAAGTTCCTTCTCTATATCTGTATTGAATTGCATCTACAACATAGCCACAAAAGTCCATGGCTAAACATGCAGCACTAAACAAAACAAAAAAATCAGTCTATCTATAAAAAACAAAATAAGAAAACTCAAAGCCACACAGGGGTGTCAGATGTGAATTTTGATCCCCCAGGGGAGGGAAATCGCCATTCAACTATATGAGATATTAAAAAGTTACATCGAAAATGAGGATTCCGACTACCCTAGGGTTTTATTTTTTTGTTTGTTCTTTTGTTTTGTTTTGTTCTTTTTGGGAATTAACTTATCCCTTTTTTTTGTGTGAATTATGTAGTTCTAAATTTTATCTAAAGGAATGAAATAAAAATGCAACTAAGTTACATGATGCATGGACATGTTAAATGCATGGGCATATTGAGACATGAATTAAATAATCCAAAATAAATAAATAAATAAATAACTACAAGTTTAAATGCATGGGCAGGTTGGATGCATGGGCTAAGAACAAATTAAATCAAAGTAAAAAAAATGAAGAATGCTAATTTAAATGGATGAGCATATTAAATGCATGAAGTAAACAGCAAGGTGGAATCAAACCAGATAAATAGAATGTGAGAAAATAATAAAACGAATTAAAATAAAATGAGTGTATTAAAATAAAATAGACATGCAATGAAAAAAAGGGCTACGCATGCATGGGGGGTGTAGAGAGAGAGAGAGAGAGAGAGAGAGAGAGAGAGGGAGTGACTGGGAAGAGAGGGAGTGACTGGAAAGAGAGGGAGAAAGAGTGAAGAGAGAGAGGCAGGGAGTGAGAGAGAGGGCAGAGAGAGAGAGTACTGAGAGTGAGAGAGAGGATGAGAGAGAGAGAGAGAGTTCTGAGAATGAGAGAGTATAGAAAGAGAGGAGAGACAGAGAGAAGAGGGGAGTGGCAGAGAGAGAAGGAGAAAGAGAGAGAGAGAGAACGGGCGGTGAGAGAGAGGACTGAGAGAGAAAGAGAGGGAGAGAGGGAGTGAGGGAGTGAGGGAAGAGAGAGAGGAAGACACAGAAAAATAGAAGAAGAGGAAGGAGAAGAAGAGAAGGAAGAAGGGAAAAAGGGAAGAAAAAAGAAAGCAGCGGCAGGGGGAGGAAGATGGGAGTGCGCAGGTGGGTCTGGGTGCAGGTGCTGTGGAGGGAGACAGGGGAGAAGAGGAGAAGAAGAAGAAAGAAGAAAGGAAAGGGAGAAGAAGGTGTGCAGGCGGGTGGTGATGCAGGGCAGGTAGTGTGGGTGTGTGCAGGTGGTGGGGCGTGTGGGGAAGAAGGAGAAAAAAGAAAGAAGAAGAAGAAGGAAAAGAAGAGAAGTGCAGGTGTCGTGCGTGGAGGAGGCAGGGGTGAAGTGCGGTGAGAAGGTGGGTGCACAGGTGTGGTGTAGTGGGTGAAAGGAAAGAAGAAAAGAAAGAAGAAGAAGAAAGAAAAGAGGAGAAGTGCAGGTGTCATACGTGGAGGAGGCAGGGGTGAAGTGCGGTGAGAAGGTGGGTGCGCAGGTGTGGTGTATTGGGTGAAAGGAGAGAAGAAAAGAAAGAAGAAGAAGAAGGAAGAAAAAGAAAAGGAGAATGGAGAAGAAGGTGTGCAGGCTATTCTGGGTATTATTTGTGTGACAGCTTCTATTGTTGGCAAAAAATTGCCCGTCATTAACATGTATTAGGAATGGATATGCCACGTAGGCTCGGGATGCTATTCTGAGTATTATTTTCAAATGGATGCTATTATGGGAATTAGTTTATTTGAGGGTGCTATTTTGGGAAAAAACTCGGCCAACTGAGCATTCCAAAGATCAACACCAACTTCACCAGGATTTGGTCTCACAGCAAATGGGAGGATGTTGATAATTTCAAAAAGACTGAACATAGCCAGCCAATCTTCTAGCTTAAAAAATGTGCTTCCATGATGATTTTGAAGGATCAGTCAAGGCAATATAAACCATATTGCAATCATTAACAATTGCAAGACTCCCTTGATCTTTGGCAGCAACTTCAGAGATTGAAATGAAGACGGCTTGGAGGTTTCTTCATGATCAACCAAATTAGTATAAGAAAGAGAGAGTCGGTGGTTCCTGAAGAAGCCAATAGATAAGAAGCCATCCTAAAATGAGATGAACAAGAAGTTCCAAAAATCAGAGAGATGTTGAGCAGGTCTACATTTTTTGTGATTGAAATAGATTGAGATAACAAATGCAGGTTCTGTATCTTTCTCAGTGAAGAGAGAACTGCTTAATTTAGACCAAATCTAAAATGGATGAAGCAGATCATCAGCATTTTAAGGCTATTCTTCAAAGAAACCAAATCTAGACCTTAATTTCCCAACTTTAGTACCAGATGGGATTGGTTAATGTTGGCCATAATTTTTCAGAATAGGAAGGCACTATGCATTATGAGGGTAGAACACCACCTATTTATAGGGTGTAACCTTTGAATCTTTTTTTTTTTTTTTTTTATCAAAATTCACCATGACTTTTCAGAATCGTTTTGGGTTGAGTTCTGATTAGTCATTTTGATATCCAAACAAGGTAATTTTTGGATTAACAAAACAAAATCTTTTTTATTTTTCAGAGCCCTAGACCTATTTTTGGATTAACAAAACAAAACAATGCTGTGACACTATTATGAGACGGAAGAGAATCCCCTGTTTGGACCACTCAAGGGGTGCCACATGTGGGGGAGATGTCACATCAATGACATCTCATCTCCATCACTTAGAAAAAAAATTTGTTTGCTTCCCATGTGGCACCCCTTCATTGGTCCAAACAGGGGATCCTCTTCCGAGTGAGACTGCGCCAGATGGGACTGTGTAGTCAGGGCAAGATATAATAAAAACACCATAAAAACATATTTCTACTTTAAAATTTAATTCTCGGTTGAGCCCACCATTATCATATATTAAATCGGAAGGTTTTGAAATCAATTTTGACAAGATCACTTTCAATTCTGACTTGTTTTTTATTGAGCCGCCATTGTAAGAGAAAAAAAAAAAAAAAAAAGAAAGTACAGAGGTTAATAGGTTTGATCTCATTACCTTTTGCTTTTTTAAATAACTAACCTAATTAACCACTACACCACACCTACACAATACTTATATCTAATTACTTTTCAAAATAATATCAAAAGTAGTTAAATGGAGCGGGTACCCTACCCGCGTGCCTGTATCATAGTATTGGAATTTGGAAGCCATCTGAGACTCGGCTCATCAGGTCGAAACTTGGACCGAATCTTATACCGTTCGACTTGCGCGCACAGCCCCGGTAGAAGTGTAGATGTTACAATGGAGAGAAATGTTCTCACACAGGCAACAGCATATGCAGTCCAGCTCGGCTGGGGTCCACCTTTGATCTGAGTGGCCCTTTCACACTCTCGTCACCCATTATCTGGCACCAAGCCCAATTTCACTCTCATCAAACCTTTATCCACCATTGGATTGAACCTCAAAGAGGTCTATGATTTAAAGACCACAACACTTTATAGCCAAAAAATATATATATATAACTTCCCAAACTTTTTTTAGAGGATTGTACCGAAAAAAAAAAAAAAACTCTACATGGCCACTACACTAAAAAGGTCACTTTTGGTGACTTCACACCAAAGAGGCCTTTCCCACCGAAAACCCTTTTTTTCTTTTTTCTTTTTTTCAAGGGCCGACGTCGACCTTGGTGTTTGTGTTTCATTCATGATTTTTACCCTTGAAATAAGATCTTACTTAGTTTTCTTTTAAACTCAATGGGACCTGTTAAGCAGATGCCTTGAATCTATGTGTGTGTATTATCTCTATTCTCTTAACTCTAAAGGGGGGTTTGCTTATACTGATAATGTAAAGGTGGAGCCTGCTACAATACCATGAAACCATGTCGACAATCCAATCTAAGGGACTAATGTTATAATCTCTGTTTAGAATCTGTGAATATGAAGAATTGAATTCCTGTGGTTCATATGTATGCAAGATGATAAATTTAATATCAAGGGACTGAAACTCAGTAAAAGGATTCAAAACAGAATGTGAATTTTGCTGGTACACATTGTCAACAACTACTTGTTCGATTGGGCTAGTGCGACAATGACAAGCCCCTGTTTGAGTTAGAAACTCTCCTTAATATTTAGGCATATCATGCAATGCTATGCATCATGGTGTGTAGGATCATTAAGTACCCCTTTTAACTCAAATCCACCAGAAATTGGTGAAGAAACCAATCTGAGACAGGAAATTTCAGTATCCAGTTCGTCTAGAACCTGTTTCACGCTTTGGACTGTGGGGCCGAAGTGGGCTACCTGATGCTAAATCACGACCGTGGATCTGAAGGCAGACCCATGGGCGATTATGATCAACCCATCCCTCGATGGGACAGAGCCAATAGGACCCACAGATCTTGGTCCAAAGTTTTCCCTGCATGATGAAGAGGATTTTTTTTTTTTTTTTGATAGGAGCATGATTAAGAGTTACAGTCGAACATAAGCCTCCACTGTTTTGAGTCCAGATCTCCCCTCTAACATGAAGAAATCTTGTAAATATGTGTAATGAGATTTATGTGACCATTAAGGATTGACTTCACCCCAACATGGCCCAAGAATTGAATCAAATCCAACTGAAATTGGACTGTTGCAAAGACGCCAATGGCACTGTTTTGAAATCTGGTAGTGGGGCCCACATGTCCTGTCCCATGTATGATCTCGACCATCCGAAAGAGTGGCCATGGGCAACAACGGTAATCTGGTCTACATGTGGATGGGACCCACTGGGGTCCATCATCCAACAAACCTAAGTGAATAGGCGTGAAACTCAAACCTAGAAAAGATGTCAACCCACCCTATCTGTTATGTAGGCATCTAAGAGGGCCCCATGAGCTGGAATGTATATGATATAAGAATGCAGTCTGCTCCTAGGAAATCACAGGCACACCAAAACGAAAGAACTACTTCTTTTGCATTAAAATTGTATTCAGATTCTTTTTTTGGATCGGAATATCAGCATTGAGGATCAGAGAATGCATTCCATTATTCACCATGAAATAACTGTTTCATGTTCCTCCCTACAGGTCTGAAGAATCACAAGTTCATGACAAAGAAAAACTGTTAAAAATGATTACAATCCTATGCATTTTCAATGGTTTAAATAAACCAGCACAGTATCAGCTACAATTTTGAGCGTCACATCTACCATAACATATAGTTGTCACAGGCCTTTTCCTTTCCATTGTTAGGCAGTATTGTTAGATAAAAAATAAAACCCACTAAGTAGATAGGCCTCACCCTAAAGAGTTTTGATTATGAGGGTGCATGTGAAGAGGAGTCCTACTTTACAATGAATCTTTATGGGAATCCACATTTGTATAGATGATGCTGCAGAAGGGTTCCTTTTACACTTTAACCCTGCTAATATCATATAAAAAAATACCAATTTATTATTAGCAAATAGATTTTGCATCAGAATTTCTAGTAAAGAACTGGGTAGCTTAAACGCATGCCTGCTGGCTCATGAGTATTTCCACAGCAACATTTGGATCTCCATCAGCAGCAGCAAGAGCAACTTCTGCCTGGGTCTGCAATATAAGACAAGACACCATTATCAGTTGTGTGCAGCTTGAATGGGATAGCATCTCATTGTAGTGTTTAAAGGACAAGATAAAGTAATCAACAACCAAAACCAGATTGCTTCAAAATCCAAAGCTAAGAAAATCAAAACTCAAAAGATAAGACTGTAAGGGTACCATAAGCTCTTTTCCTCAACAAAATTGCATAGCACAGTTGGAATGTGCTCATTGTCACAACCATAAGTGTTTGCTTTTCCAAACAAAGGAAAAGAACCCACCACAGTAACTTTAAAATAAAATAAAAATAAAAAAACAGCTACTCGTCATCTAGTCCGAGTAAAATTTCTAGTTGCTAAACCTTTCTTACATTCATCTAATTTTCTATCACGAAACATTTGGACAGGGAAATCTTGTAAGCTTCCATTAGGGAACTGTAAGAATTCAATCATAATCCACTCAATAGTCCTTACATGTTGAATGGGGGCTTATTAAATCCAAGGATGCGGACTACTCTTAACATGGGGATACTCTCAACTCCATATCCTTCTAAACATTGTTCTCAAAAAGACCTTCTAAACCGGTTTAGCAATGTGCTTTATTTAAGCACTCTGTCTTATGGTCTTGAAAAGTTTGTCTTTACAAATCATAAAACATTCTGCATACTCACAAACTAAGTTGCCACATGACTTCCAATCAAAGCTGAAGACAAATTGTGAGATATGGCGGGCCAGAAACAAGGTAGCAGATCCGGTTGAAACCCAGTGTGCCCATCACCCGCCAAAGAACACCCAGAATGTATGGGACTTCTTTTGGCCCACATCGGAAGCATCCAACTCCTGACCCTGGGCAAATATGTGCAGCCTGTCCTTAACTCCACATGACAAGTTTTAAAGCCATGAGACTTCGGTCAAAGCAGACAATATCATGTGGATAGTGGGTCATTGTCACAAAATAGCATCAGAGCCGTTCCCGGTGGGCGATAGTGTGAGATCCGACGGGCCTGGGCCAAGGTGGTAGATCCAGTTGAAATCTAGTACGCCCATCACCGCCAAAGAACACCCAAGATACGAGGGACTCCATTTGTCCTACATCGGAAACATACATCCAACTCCTGACCCTTGGCATATATGTGTGGCCTGACCTTAATCCCACATGATGCGTTTTGAAATCGTGAGGTGAGACTTCGATCAAAGCGGACAATTTCATGTGGATAGTGGCCCCGGGTCATCACACATATAGTTATCAAGGCTGCTTTCCATCTTGTCACGATTTTTACCTTCATTTACCTTGAACTTACACTCAGCAAATCTAGTTCAAAAACCTAAAAAACCCTCTCCACCCACTGCCTGAAGAATAACTAATTCTTGGTTTTGCTCTCTTTTCAACAGTAATACTTTATGGCCAGTGTTACGAAATTCGGTTTGTTTCGGCTGAAATTTCTAAATAATTTCAGTCTGTTCACTCTACTGATATGAACAGGACCCCTATAATATTCCGAAAAACAATATTCCATGGGAAGGACCAATAAAGTGTAACCAAACACATTCTCATGATTTTTGTTTCATGAGAACGAAGAAATGTTCTCAGGAAATGATGCCAAACTAGCCCTTACACTCCAGAACAGAATGAAGTAGCCAAAAGAAAACATTGACATTCTCAATAGTCAATACTGCTTTCTCTGTACTGCACCCACACTTAGCTTAGTTTTGATTAGTTTTTGGGGGAATCAAATTCTCACTGCGATCTATCTAATGTCTTCTTTGGGGTCATACCAGAAACTCTTTCACAAGAAACCAAACTATGCAGATCTTAGTGTTTTTGGTTCCACATGCTTTAATTTATTACCTCATGAGAGGATTAATTAACCCCCCCCCCCCCCCCCCCCCCCCCCCAAAAAAAAAAAAACAACCACACAAAACCCAAATCTGCTATTTCTGTGTTCCTTGGCTTTATAGCATTCTATGCAGTGATCCAAAAGCAAATCGACTTCATATCTCTAGACAAGTTACACTTTTAGAACACTCCATTTTTTGCCTTAAGTGCTTCTTCCAGCTCCCTTCACCAGCCATCTTTTATTCTTATTAAAGTTATTCATTACTATGATAAAAGTAAAAGAAAAGGAAAAAAATATTCTAGTGGATAAAAGTCTTGCTTCTCTTCTTTCTTCTTGGCCTTTCAAAATCATAGCTCAAAAAAACAGAAGGAAAAAAAACCAGTCCAAGTTTCTTCTCTAACCAGGTTCAACTGTGGGTATACCAGGTCACTGCCGGAAAACTGGACTGGTTCACCATAAGCCAGGTATGACCAAGAAACCAAGCCCTGTTTCTCCATGAAACAAATATCACTAGGAAACAAAGACCGATAATAAAACAGGTATAACCAGGAAACCAAGCCTGGTTTCACTATGAATGATAATAGACCTGGTTTTCACTACCCAGACAACAGTCAACACACTTGTTAGATTAAAAGTATTACAATAACAAGTTTTAAAAAAAAAGTTAACTAAATTTACTAAAAATCCAAAGAGATCACACAACACATGATTACCTATGACAAAATAATGATAAAATAATTAAGTTTTTAGATTACCTTTTCAAAACCCATCATTACCAGCTTCTGCATCACCTCATCGAAAGTATCTGAACCCTGCATCAAGTACATTACAGAAGATGTTTCTAAAGTAATATAAATGATACTCTAGAGGTTGGTAAAACCAAAGAAATAATTGAAGAAACCTGATTGTGTGTAAGTGCTTCCCCACCTTCAGCTGAACTAGTTACAGTTGAATGCCTGAAAAATAACAACAGAAGTAATGACCATTACGGGTAGAAATGAAAAAAACATGCCTAATTTAAATCAACTGAATGAGACGAGCTGTTTCAGGTTGAACCCTACTGGCAAGTTTAGCAATGTGCAATACTCAGTGTTATTAAACCACGATTATACAAACAAGTTTAACAATGCACAATACTTAGTGTGCAAACCATGTTAAAAATTCAAGATTAACTCAAATCCACTGGATCAGAGTCCACACCAGCTTAAAACTCAATCTTATGGCTAACTAATGACATTTTGATTGCGAATGTACAACGAATATACAAAACAAAAGTTTCAGAACAGAAGGGAACAAAAGTTTTTGAGAGTGCAATTCAGTATTACCTGGTAGTGATATAAATTAGCCCACTTAATTTCATTTAAATCAATATAGCTGAATCAAATTTGTGACTTTATCAAGTATACAATCCAACTGTTAACCACCACAGAAATTACTCTTACAGGAATGGCTATAATACCTTCCATCCGATAAGTGTTGACCAGTACTCAAAGCTGCTGCTTCTGAAGGATAATCTGTTGAGCTGTTATCCAAGAGTCTGGCCTGTAGGCTTGTATCAGAAGCTGCTTGATTTTGGGGGGAACCAAGTGTCCTTCCCCTTCCAGGAAATCTGCTATCATGTGCTGCCTACAAATTAATTTTAAATATTCAGGATATAATTATTGTGTTCCAAGCTTTTTAAATCAATTGTAATTCTATTAAAACCCCAAAAATAATAATTTATTTGAAAACAAACACGGCACAGAAAAGAAAAGAGGGAAAAAAAAAAGGAAAGATGCAAGAAAATGACATCAAACAAGCATATGCCACTACATTTAAATAAAGACACATCAGAACAATATGTAAGGGGTTCATCTCCAGAGATAATTTATAAAGGTAACACAATACCTGATCAGCTGCTACTTCCCTCTGTGGCATCCAAGAAGAGAGATTTCTCCAGAGATTTCCAGAAACCAAGCCACTAAATTGAGGAAGGAACACCAAATTAGGCCTTCATCAAGAAGGAGCATAGAATAAGATAAAATATAACAAAAGAGCAATTGTTACCCAGATGTTGGACTGGTACTTGAATATGTGGGTAACTGACCATAAGGAGTCCCTCCACTGCACAAAATATATCTAGGTCGCCTCACACAAGCAGACTGTAAAGTCATGGCATTTATCACTTGATATTAAACTTAAGGATCAGATACATTTTTAATACACATATGAAAAGGAAGTTGCATCATGAACTGGTTTAACCATTTCAATGTACAATGTGTGAGTTTCTCAGAACCCAAGCATGATAAACTACTTAGTTTATGTCGAGCATTGTTCGAGCAGAAAAGGTAAACTACTTAGTTTTTGTTGGAGAAAGGCAAAATGTTCGTACTCAACCATCATAAAACTTACAAGCAATGAAGAGCTTTCAATGGCCGAGTAGAAAGATGGTCCAGGTAATAGGTAGTTGAAGAATCCATACGTATCTGATAAAATGAAGCAGCCGCCTCAATGTTTCGGGTGTCTTAATACAATGAATCATAAAAGGAAAGTGAAGCTGGAAATGAAAATGTTGTAAAGAAAATGAAAGGAGCGGAAGAACAGACATGCAAAGCCAGACAGTATTCCACATAAGTGCCCCAGTAATGAAACATTGGTCATCAGAATCTGGAATACTATCAATAAAATCCATGCATACCTGAAATGTGTATCCAAGTTAGGATCTTGGAAAAAACAACTAGCCAATGGAGCATAAAAATTGTGAAATCCAATAAACTAGTATACTACATGAACACAGTAAAGCTATACCATTTTGCCGGCACACTGAAAAGCCCAAACACACTGTGGGAAAAGAAGATGAACATCATTAGAAAATGGTAATGCCATGAGTAAAATGTAAAATGTGAAATTAAGTACCAATATAAATAAATCAGTATATATATTTTGAGGTAACTAAACGGGTTCCAACACAAAGGTTGTAATAAAAAACACCACTCCTCAAGTCATAAGCCTCCAAATATATCACATGTTAAAAGCATTAAGAGTTTAAGACACAAAAATATAGCAAGTTTTTATCTTCTTTCTTTTTCTTTTTATAGAGGGACAAAGGTCGCAGATTTCAATGAGATATATCATGAAAAAATGATAGCAGTGACTACACAATGCCTACAATTTTCATTAATTATATGATTCAACTCTACCAACCTTCTAGACTGGACTCCACTTAGACTTGTCTCCATGACGATCATAGAAAATATGATTCCAGAGAAACCAATGGCGCATTCATTCATGAGATATGCATCAGAATGTACAGGATTATGTGCCACCACTAGCACAATAAGAAGATGAAGAATAGCATTACTTGTAGCCAATAGAAATATCACATGCAACAAGCGAAGAGATCCCATGATTCTCTCCAACTCAGAACCCAGAGGAACCAAAGCCAACATATTAAACAGAACATGTAGCAGTGACCCATGAAAAAGAATTGATGTGTATATCCTGTAAACTGAAAGAAACCAGAGACAGAAGGGGAAAAGGGTCAGAGCTTTAAAAAAGGGAAATATGCAGAAAAAAAAGTAGCACTTGTAATTAGGCATGCTTCCAGAAAACTTAAAGATCTTTGATGAATTTGTTTTATGATCAAATGACTTCTTCCATAGTTACCTAGTGACAAGTTCAATTGACCTAAGAGCATGAACTGTTTCGACTTTAAATTTTCTTCTGAATCAAAAGATCTGAAATGTTATGACCATAAACAGAAAGATAACTTCTTCTTCTTCTTCTTCTTTTTTTTTTGTAATATTGAATTCCTTAGAACTCATGTACTTTCTAAAAAAAATTCTCCTGTGGGAACATCCACATGTGGAGTTGAAGACATCCCACTCCAAATGATAAAGAGGTATGGGGCCGTCAAAAAAGGGGGACCCCCTAAATTTGACAGCACCCACCGTGACATCCTGTAAGATCCTAGTCCCGAAAACCCAGATAAAATTGGTTTTGACCGTAGGATGTCATATGTGGACCCCACCCTTTTGGACACTTTTGCGCACGAAATTGTGTTTTATTTGTAATTGTGCATTTTGCATCATTATCATGACACGCATTTTTTTTATTGTTTGTTTAGTCTATCTTAGGGTGGGACCCTTGTACTAGTCGTGTGTGAGTAGAGAAACTTAGTGGCTTGGTGCCTAGGAATCTAGTGGGAGAGATTAGGATTCATTTAAAAGTTTGAGTTGCAAGTTTGGATAGAGATCCAGTTGCTTGAGAAACAAGCGGCCCCTTGAACTCATCTATTTAAAACCCATCTTAGATCTCTCATCTCTCACGATCCCTCCCTCTCACACGGTCTCCTCTCTCTGGCATTTTTCTCCCCTTTTCTATGTTTCATTTATTTTTCTTTTTATCTTTTTTGGTACTTCATCATCTCACCTCTTTATCTTCACCACCCATCAGGTCCAGTCAACTCTCTACCCTATTGAACCTTATCCATCACGGCAATAAGCCAAAACATATTTGAACCCATCTCTGCATCCTTCTTCATCATAACCAAGCAACTCCTCTTCTCTACCCTTCAATCCTCCCAAACAAACTGTCCTGAATGGCTGAACCCATACACACTAGCAAAAGAAAAGAAACTCAAATCCACAGAACCCAATCTCCATCCAACCAAACAAACCAGCAAGGACCCATCACTCATGGAACCTTCTACATCATCATAGTCCCAAACAACCCAACTACATCACCGCCATCCTCACATCCCAACAAAACCCGAACCACTTCCCCATTCATCTTTTTTGAACCCAATCTCCTCTCATCAAAGACCATCATCTCTCCAACCAGCCACAACGCAAGCCCAAAACCAAGCCCTGTACACGACTGCCATACCAGTATAGCACCCAAACCGGCCCCATCTTCCATCTTAACCTGTGTTTTACTCCATCCCAGTGATCCTCTGTAACTCACCATCACATACAAAGTACAAGCCAGCCAGCACCAACCGTCATCACCGCCCTTACCCACTCAACCAAAACTTGGCCAGCACATATACTTGCTTCCGACATCATCAACAATTTTCATTCAGCATTTCATGTAAGTGATTCTTCACCACCATACACATTGCAAGTAGGTTAAGGTTTTAAATTTTAATTGCTACGTAAAATACTAAGATTCATGCTCCACAGATTAATCATTGAATGATTGGAATAAAACCCAGGAAATCAGGGTTTGATTGCATGTTTGGAATCATAGATCCCAAGGTGGGTTGTATGATGATAGCAACGACTCATCCATGGATAGTGCACAGGCACGGCCACTTGTTTATATAAAATGAACTGTGATAAGAAACAAACATGTTGGAGTATAGTACTTGTCACTGCTTGACAGGTGCATTGTGCTTGACGCATGTCCTTGCATGATGTTTGGTTGAGTCCCCTTTTGAGAAAAAAAAGGATATATAGTGATTGGGTTGATGTATTGTCAATGGCCATGATGAGATATAAAAGGCAAGGCCCATTTGAAGTTCTCATCTTAAGCTTAGGTGCATGTTCTACAATCAGAACGTCATGGATCCTAGGTGAGCAACGCTCATTGGTACTTGAGTACAAAGTAGGCCAGGTCAGGTTAACCCACCCACCTATTGAACCGTTGAGGCGTTGACCCCTTATTGTATTCATGTATTGTGTGTACTACGTGTTTATAGTATTCAAGTATACATGCAATTAATATGTATATATGTACACAAGTGTATATAAAAAGGATATTATGTACTATTTGACTCAGACCCAGACTGACATGAACCTGACCTGTCAAGCCTAAGCTCATCCATATGTTTACATGGTTATGCATAGTAATAGTGTGAGTTGCTAATTAGACCATCCTAGACCTGATTCAACCCATGCAAGAGTCGATCTGTGTTGAGTAGAGGACGCACATCGCGTAGAGGTCGTTGCTCAACACCCTATTTGACTAGATCAAATGAATACCAACCATTGAGACCTTATTTTTGTTAATTATGAACTCATCGGGACTCAGAAACATGATTCGACTTTCTCTGTGCACTCCTTGCAACTGGATTTAATTATTGGTATGGTCAAATCAATCATCCAACAGTTTTTAACAATGGCCTAGACCTGATTGATTTCTAGTGCATGTATATGAATGCACTTGGGTCTATAAATCGGAATACCATAGGATCGCTTGAACCCAGATCATGACCATTGATGTGTAGATCTGAATGCTGAGATTATATTGGCAACTTAAGTCAACACTCAGGTTGACCCAATTGATTGATATCAACCCTTGAATAATAGTTTTAGTGATTACAGGCAAATCCGAACTCAGATTTTCGATCCATTTTCGCCTGTGTAACCCTGAAAAGCATATCTATTACTAGTATGATTGGATTGCTCATTTAATTGTTATTAGTTAGCATATACTTCTTATTAGCATTAGACTTACATCATGTGTTTCGAAGAGGCTAAAAAGAAGGCGGCGGCTAAGGATCATCGTCGTCTAGCATCATCACCTCCTTCTATTGCCCTCATATTGGTATCATCACTCCTTTGCATATTTTATAATCAACAGCATCAGGTAAGTGGAGATTTATTCTTCCAATGCTATCTCTTGGGTTACGAGGTCAGCGGTCAGGCCTTGGAAATTTCATTTTTTTCCCAATGAGATCAAGGAGATCGCTTCTTCTCTTTCTGTAGTTTTTTACCATGTGATTAGATCAACTAATGGGTTGGCGGACTCCTTAGCCAAACAAGGGGTTTAAAGGTCGTCTCCCTGGGAGGTTATTCTTGTGTAATTTTATCTTGGGTATAAGTATCTTATACTCGTGTGTTTGTATTTTTATGGTTCTTCAATAAAATTTACCGTTACTTTTCATCAAAAAAAAAAAAAAAAACCAACAACATCAGGTAAGTGGTCAAATTTAATTAACCATGCTTTGTTATTCATTGTAATTCGATTTTAATGTGCTTTTGCATATTAGCCAGCCCTATGCTATGTTTTCTTCATGATTTTCATTCCACTATGATTTCTTTTAGTTTCTCCAATGATTCTATATGTTTTTTAATGAATTAGGATTTGTTGTATCTTGTTGTTAGCTTCATAAGACACCTATGGTTTGCTGAAAATTGATTTCTAATGACTTAACTATCACTGTGTTTGTAAAACCTGTCCAAAACAAATTTGGCAGCACCCGTAGTGACCGCTAAATTGTTAATCAGTAAAAGTCAGAAGGAATTGGTTTTCGGTGTCTTTAAATAAAATTATAGATCTTTGAGTTGCTGAACTAACTCAACTAGAATCGCATTTTTCTGAGTACTGGAGAATATGCTATGCATTTCCTATGATCAGCTATCAAAACTATTTTCACGAAAAACTGGTTTTTGGTAAACCTGCACTGTTTTTGAATTTATTGGTTGGAACTCCAATTATGTTAGGACGAGATCCTAATTGCGTATGCTAATGTTGCCAGCCAAACATGTATTGTGAATCAACTATGTTTACTCCTGTGTATACCTTTGACCCCTTAAGGCATTATCTGACATAAGGGCAACGCAACGTGGGGACGCTCACACGTAGTTTTAGCCCCTTTTTTAGGAATGACATTGGAATTGGGAACCCCTTTGTGCAATATTACTATACGGCAACTAGCCACTTATATTTTTGAGTTATGAAGCTTTTGGGATTATGCCCAACCGTAACGCATGCCAATTACATGTGGATAATAAAAAGGTTGAAAATTGTACTTGCCACTTGGTCAAGGCTTAATTTTAGCGAGTACATGTGCTTGGTCAAGGCTTAATTATGGCGAGAACGTTTTTTTGTGAATTGTTACTAATGATATGCCTTATCTTAGTGTATATTTTGCATTGTCCCCTGTTATGATCCTATGTTTATGCCTTCTAGTTAGGTGATTCCTTGATAATCGTGTCACATCATATTCTACCTCAGTGTGTCGATTTAACCTGGTCCTGTTCAGTTAATTTAAGTGCTTCTATTGTACATGTGTATGTTTTGTTGAGATTTGCTTTATGTGAATTATGATTTTAAGGTTATTCTTTGATTTTCGAAACTTTATGATATTTATTTTCAAACTGTGTAAATTGAAATTATGTTTAAACTGTCATATTGAATTATAAATGTTTACTTTGTATGCTTAGTTGATATTTGTTTTACTTGTTGAGCTCCAAAGCTCACCAACTCCACACTTCAGTTTGTGCAGGTAGTTTTGTTGTGCTTGGGATCTTGGGAAGTGTAATCAAGAGGTTTGGAAATTTAGTGATAAGTGATAACAGACTTGGAGAATCAGTTTTTAGAACTAGAAATTTTGTTTAGACTTTTATTCAAGTGATTTCAGTATTGTTTATGCTTGGACTTATCTTTAATTAATAAAGAATTTTAGTTAAGCTCTGTTTATCATGATTGCAATTCTGCTCGGTGATTTGACCATGATTGTATTAAGTGGGACTTGTAGCTCGTCGAGATCCAAGGGTCATATTCATTGGTGGACCAAAGATTTTTGTTTAATGGGGGGCGGATAATGGAAATAATGTTACTTTTTTCTTTTTCTTTTTTTCTTTTTTCTTTTTTCTTTTTTTTTTTTTTTTTGAGGGGGCGAGATGTTTATTTCTGAAAAGGATATTGGAATTAAATTTAGTCAGAAAGCATGAAATTGGAAATGTCAGTCTAACAGGCCACCCCAGGTCCAATAGGAGGACTGCCCCCAATACTCATTACCTAGGTCCGCCCATGGTCATATTGATCTTGGATTTCGAGGCGTTACACATCCACATGCAAACGTCTCATAGGAGAGAATCTCACTACCTTCTATTCAGCTAAAGTTCTTTTTCCTTCACATGCAGAAGGAAGCCATGAGGATAGCCTATTTGATCCTACTGGAATGCTAATCAAACACAAAGGAATTAAGTACTAAGTTCATGATCTTTTCCATTACTTTTTCGTCTGATATTCTGAATAAAAATATTCTAAATTGGCATCAAAGCCTATCTAGCAAGAAAAAGGACTCAATAATAGCAGGAAAGAGCTGATTTGTCACCAACAGGTAGCCATACGGAGTCCTAGGGCTGACATCAGAGCAGCTGACATAAGCACTCTAAGGCTGACATAAGCACTCTAAGGCTTGAAAAGCCAAAAAAGATGGGGTGTAAATGTAATCACTAGTTGGGGCCTGATTCTTGAGGTATGTAAGCTCATTGATTAAAGTATTTTTGATTTTTTTGGTGAGAAGGAAGGGTCTCATTAATAGAGTTAAATTGGTTCAGTTCTAGAAGACTTTTGAGAGTGGTTTTTCCTCAAATTTCTGAAGGTTTTGGAAAAAAATCATAATTTCTCAAAGAACAGACGCGAATGATAAGTAGAATAGGGGAAAAGTTCAGAGTCCACGTGAAATCTAATATATTATCTGTACTATTTTGAGTCTGACGTTGCATTCTGTACCATTTTGAGATTGAAACTGCATTTTTAAAGTATGCAAGGTACACATTCAGATAATTACCGCTTCATGATGTTTACTTAATTTCAGCCCTGGGCACAAAATTGAAGTCTTTGGCATACTGATCCTATTGGAGACTGGCATAATTACAGTCAAGTGCTTGAAAAACAACTGACAGGAAAAATGCTAAACAGAACCACACGCAGTAAGGCACATGCCATCGATTCAACCCCATAGATGGAACCTGCAACCACCTCTACCAACTAAAATCATTCAGGAGGAGTTGTTTCAGATTGAAAGGCATTCCTTTCAATATCCTAGCTCAGTAGCTCCTCGACTAGCCTACTAAGGAAAGAATTTGAGTGTTGATTCCCGCATCACTTAATTATGATGCACATTGTACGTCGATGCTATCTGGAATTCTGGATTATCAGAGAATCACATAAAACACTATAAGGTCGCCAACCAATCATATAATCTCACCATTACAGGACCGATTCTTATCCCCATTTCCTATCCTATAGAGCATCCATTCAAGCTCATTCCCCTGCCTTGACAACTGACCACATCATTGCTTAGCCAACCTACAATTCTTAATTAGTGAGAGGGAGACCATGCAACATTATGGAGTATAGACCACAATAAGCCTTTTGGAGTGAGCTGACAGAATCCATAGGCTCTTCCCATTGAGCTATTGAACAACTAATTCCATGATTTATATATATATATATATATATATAGCTACAGAGCGCTAGCAGATCTGGTGAAATGAGAACTAGTGGTGAACTCCACTCCTTTCCCAGGAAAAGAATGCATCCCAGAAATTCATGTAGGCTAGACATGATGTAGCATGGTTATCAACAAGAAGAAAAAAAGACATGATAGAGCATGGGATGCAAGAATCATCTCCTCACTAAATGGATAAAATATAGTTCTAGGTTCCTATTTCATGATGCAGATTGCCCCAAATCTTTCCTTCTCTTCCAGGGCTTTGTAAGACAACAGCTCAGGAACCTGTTCCTCTTTTCTTTTAAATCCTATATGTTGTGATTAACCAGGAAAATATCGACAGGAATTAGAGCAGCAGCAGGTCAGCTAGATCACATGCTTCCCATCGTTAAGCTCTCAAGTAGGAGCTTTGCTTGTAAATGTGCAGGCCCACTTACACTGTTAGAACATAAGACGGAGGAAGAAGAATGAGAAGAAGAAGAGTGGAGAGAAGGTCGTGCCATTCCAGAGCATCGACTGTCATATTTATATTAATGTAATGCCTTAATCAAGGCTCTAATTTAGTAAAGATTACAAAGTAGTTACAAATTAGAATCACAAAAGAAGGGAAAGAATCAATCATATCATATACATAGAAGGAGAGAAAATTAGGAACTAAATCCTATCCTATCTGTATATCCCATGTATGGGCTTTGTACATGAGCTGGGCCTGCGGGCCTGCTGGTCTGCTGGGCCTGCTATCTTCTACACTCCCCCTCAAATTGATGTGGTAAGATTGAAAACATCAATTTGCGAGTGAGATCATGATGACGCTGTCGGGGAAGGGCTTTGGTGAAGATATCCGCTAACTGGTTAAAAGAAGAGACATGAGGTAGAGTTATCTTCTCAGTAACGAGATGTTGGCGGATGAAGTGACAGTCAATCTCAATGTGTTTAGTTCTTTCATGGAAGACCGGGTTGTTGGCAATTCTAGTAGCACTGGTATTGTCCCCATGGAGAGGTGTGGAGCTACCAACAAGAACACCCAATTCACACAGAAGGCGGCGGAGCCAGATAATTTCAGCACTGGCAGAGGACATCGCCCGATATTCTGCCTCAGCAGAAGACTTTGAGACAGTGGTCTGTTTCTTGCACTTCCATGAAATGAGAGATTTTCCAAGAAACATACACCAGCCAGTGGTAGACCGCCGAGAATCCGGACAGCCAGCCCAGTCAGCATCCGCATAAGCTGATAATTGCAGAGAAGTATCAGAAGGGAAGAAGAGACCATGATGTAGTGTTCCCTTAACATAGCGGAGGATGCGTAACGCAGCAGCAAGGTGTGGTTTGTGGGGATTGCTAACAAACTGACTGACCGTATGAACGGCATGAGAAATATCCGGTCGAGTCATAGTTAAGTAGAGCAAACTACCAACTATCCGCCGGAAAACAGAGGGATCATCCAGGGGAGTGCCATCATCGCAACTGATTTTGTTGTTCAATTCCAGAGGCGTATCAAAAGTGTGAGCATCATCAAGCCTGGCTGACGTAATCAAGTCTGTCGCATATTTGCGCTAAAGGACCCTAATGCCGGATTTGTTACGCACAAACTCCAGCCCCAGAAAATAGGTGAGAGGACCAAGATCCTTCATCCGAAAGTGGCGAGTAAGGTGGTGTTTGAGATCCGTAATGCCGGCAGTATCATTTCCACTGATAATCATATCATCAACATAGACCAAGAGGAATGTGTAGCCCTTCGATGTCCATCTGAGGAAGAGGGAACTATCAGAGTGACTCTGATGAAACCCTGTGTGAAGGATTGCTGCCCGGAATTTATCAAACCAAGCCCGAGGAGCTTGTTTAAGCCCATAAAGAGCTTTCCTTAATTTGCATACATGCTTTGGAGGACAAGCATATCCTGGTGGAGGTTTTAAATAAACAGTCTCGCGCAAGTCCCCATGTAGAAAAGCATTTTTGACGTCCATTTACCATAGAGGCCAGTTGCGAGCTGCAGCGACACAAAGGAGAGTGCGAACAGTGGTCATTTTAGCCACAGGTGCGAAGGTCTCCTCATAGTCAATCCCATACTCCTGCTTATAACCCTGTGCCACTAATCTGACTTTATAACGGTCAAGACTCCCATCAGAGTGAACTTTTATGGAATAGACCCATTTACTGCCAATAACAGATGCATCAGCTGGGGTCGGTACCAATTCCCATGTGTTGTTCGCTTCAAGAGCAAGCAACTCCTCAGTCATAGCATCCTGCCAGTATGCAATCTTCGAAGCCTGTGAATAAGAGGTGAGTATAGGAGCACTATCCAAAGAAGTGAAAAGAGCAGGAAAGCCATATCTGTCAGGAGCAACAGAAGGTCGACTAGAGCGTCGCAGTGGTATGACAGTATCAGTAGAGGAAGGAGTAATACCTGAGGGAGCAGGAGGCAGCATAGGGATAGGATCAGGAGAAGGAGGCCCCACAGGAGGAACCGTAGTACGCCGGACATAGACATTAGTAATAGGTGGTGGGGGAGAAGTAGTTGGAGGGAATTGTGGCAGATAAGACACAGCAACAGGATGAGTGTCTAAACGCAAGGAAAAGAACGGAATGTGTTCCAAGAAGATCACATTGCGAGATATTCGCATGCGTTTCTCGGATTGGTCATAACACAGAAATCCCTTATGTTCAGTACTGTAACCGAGGAAGAGACATTTGGCAGCCCGAGGTGACAACTTAGTGCGTTCTGTAGGTGGAAGATGGACAAAGCATAAACAACCAAAAACACGCAAGTGAGAATAGGAAGGGGTATGACCAAAGAGAGCTTCATATGGAGTAGTCTTTCCTAGAACGGAGCTAGGATGACGATTGAGAAGATATACAGCCGTCTGTGCAGCATCGCACCAAAATTTTGGAGGGACTAAGGAGGCAAGAAGGAGAGTACGAACAGTTTCAAGAAGATGCCTGTTTTTCCTCTCCGCAACACCATTTTGCTGTGGAGTATGTGGGCAGGATTTTTGGTGTAGAATGCCTTTATCAGACAGGAAGGCAGAAAAATCATGGGACATGTATTCTCCGCCGGAGTCAGACCTAAGGATTTTTATATCCTTCTGAAATTGTGTGTGAACCATATTGTAAAACTTTTGGAAATGAGAAAAGACTTCAGATTTGAGGCGCATGAAATAAATCCAAGTGAATCGAGAATGATCATCAATAAAAGTCACATAATACTTAAACCCTGTCCTACTCAAAGTGGGTGCAATTCCCCAAAGATGAGTGTGAATGATATCAAAAGATGATAATGCACGAGAACGGTGAATAGGAAAAGGCAAAATATGACTCTTACTCAAACAACACGTTTCACACTTTGATTGAAGTAAAGAGGACATCATTTTATTATCAACAGTAGGTTCTAAACAACCAATTTTAAATAGAGAAAGTAAAGAAGCATTGTTCACATGACCAAGACGACTATGCCAAATAGTCCACAATTTATTGAAACTAGAAGAAGAAGAAAATAGGGAATGATGTCCAATGCCCAGCAGGAACAGTCGACCATGTTTACTCCCCTTCGCGATCACCTTCCCAGTTTGCCGCTCTTGTATGATACAGCCAGTGGAAGAAAAGTTAATATGATACCCATCATCAATAAGTTGGCCGACAGAAAGTAAATTGGCTGATAATTTGGGAACAAAGTAGACATTGGATAGGTGGAGAGACTGGTCCGAACCACTAGATAGAGTAATGGCACCAATTCCAGAGATGATTAATTGGTCTCCATTAGCAGTAGTGATTTTATCTTTACCAAGGTAAGGGTGGGAGGTTGTAAAGCTGGTTTCCACAGAAGTCATGTGGTTTGATGCTCCGGAATCTAAAAACTAGGTAGATGGAGTGATGGAGGAAGACAGAGAGACTGAAGAATGAAAAGCAGGAAATGCTAGAGGAGAATGAGTTTGATACCAACCACCATTGAAACCCATGGAAGCATATGCTGAGGTCACCGTGTTCTGAATCAGTTCTTGAATCTGGGCTGGAGGCATGGAGACAACCCCAGAAGAAGTGCTTTCCGTATCGGGGAGATGGGCTTGAACTTGGAACGCAGCTGGAGTACTTTGTCTGGGCACGGTGGAAGAATTTTGCTTCTGCTGAGGTCCATTCTTTCGCTGTAAGCTACGACAGTCATCAATAAGATTACCAGAGCGTTTGCAATATCTGCAAACCAATTTCTTCCGACAATTCTTGGCCAGATGACCGAAGCCTTTGCACTCATAGCATTGAGTAGGCTTGGGATTGGGGGCTGCCAGAAGAGCAGACTCAGTCTGAAGAGGAGCGAGATAGGCCTTTGGTTCTTCAAGAATGCTACGCTGAGAATTGAGGCGAAGTTCTTCTCGAAGGACTTCTTGGAAGCATGTATCCAGGTTCGCTGTGACTTCTCTATTCATGAGTGCCGACCGAACAGATTCGAATTCGGGTCTGAGATTCATAAGGAACTGGCTGATGTGGGTTTCCTCTTGTAATTTAAGAGCCTTAGATAGAAACCCAGCAGACACAGACTGAATAATCATAGCATCCCTCTCAGTCCATAAGGTGAGAAATCCATTGAAATACGCCTGTACAGATTTATCACCTTGACTGAATTTTGCAATCTCACTATCGAGTTGGAATTTGCGGGCTTTATTTGTTTGATAATAAACATTTTTGAGATGACCCCACATATCAGATATAGTAGTGTATGCTTGAAGAGCAATGGCAAGAGAAGGGTCGATGGAGTTAAGAATCCAAGTGATGACCTTAGTATTTTCTTTAGACCAGGTGGCTAATGCTTTTGTGTCAGTAGTTGCAGTAGGTTTAGTTATCGAACCATCAAGATAACCAAACAGTCCTTGGCCTTCGACAAAAATCCTCAGATGAAACGACCAGGCCATATAATTATTTCCATTGAATTTAACAGGAATAACATCATATTTGTCCATAATAGCAACCGTACGAATAGCCCGAATAGCAATAAGTAACAACCAATGACAGCAACCAAGCAGACAGCAGTAACAAGGATTGATGACAGTGCCAAAGAGGAAGAAGAGCAGCACGCAAACCAACAGTAGCAATTAGCACTAAAGGTGTCGATTGCCACAGTGTACTAAAATTGCAGATTTCCACCCAACAACACAAATAGTAGCAATTAGCACTAATCAGAAGCACTATCAGTAGTAATATCACAGGAATATGCAGATGGGCAGAAAAACAACCCAGACGAACTGGATTTTGAGGAGAGATATGTGCATGGGGGCCCACAGATGGATCTGAATGGTGATCAGATCAGTAGCAGAGGACCAGTATCCAATTTCCTTTCCAGCAATACAAGTAGCATCCAGATCCGTACAGAATCAGAGATTTTGGACGGCTGAGATGAAAACTATTTAATGAAAGTGAAAAACCACAAGATGGATCAAAACACTTACCTCTGATCGCTAAAAAATACTGAAAAAATCTCCAAAAAGATGAGGAGAGATGGGCGACCAAGATGGGAAGGAGTCCCGGGGATTTTGAGTTGATCGTAGGTGGGCCACTTTGATCACTGTTGAAGAAACAGTAGGTTTTCACCTACGTTTTGCTCCTTAAAGGCACAGATCCATGATCTATGTTGCTCTATTAATGTAGATGAGATCTCCAATGTAACAAGGCTCTGATACCATGTTAGAACATAAGACGGAGGAAGAAGAATGAGAAGAAGAAGAGTGGAGAGAAGGTCGTGCCATTCCAGAGCATCGACTGTCATATTTATATTAATGTAATGCCTTACTCAAGGCTCTAATTTAGTAAAGATTACAAAGTAGTTACAAATTAGAATCACAAAAGAAGGGAAAGAATCAATCATATCCTATACATAGAAGGAGAGAAAAATTAGGAACTAAATCCTATCCTATCTGTATATCCCATGTATGGGCTTTGTACATGAGCTAGGCCTGCGGGCCTGCTGGTCTGCTGGGCCTGCTATCTTCTACATACACCAGTAGACAAACCCCCACACTGCCCCTCTGGCTTTAAAAGCTCTCGAACCTGAAGAGTGCCTTTCCACTATCACCCACAACTATTTTAATGCATCAAATATTTCTGATTTCTCTTTTACATAGTATAATCACATCTTTCTACTGAACTTATTCACAAAGGTCAAAAAATACTGGCTTCCGACATTTGATATTACATCAAATGATTCAGCAATCCATTTTTTCAAATTGTAGTAGCCTCGAATCTATCCTTATTTTCCAACTCAGAAGCTCTTTCATTTTTTATTTACCCCCTTCACATATTTGATTCAGTGGTTAATTTTCAGCACCCTTTCACCCTTTCTCTTCCATCCATAGCTTCAACCCACTGAACCCAAAATTATTTAGGTATAAGTAGATATGACATCCCAAAGCATCACAAAGTATAAATTTTCTTTCAAAACAAAGTTATTTTCTCCCAAAGTTCCGTTATAGCAGATAATAAATAGAACCTTGTAGAATCCATCCGCATTCTCATTAAACCATCACAAGCAGTTAAATAACTTAAGTTCTAGAAGTGATGCCTAATATAGCCCAGCAGTTAAACTCTAATAATGTAGCAACAACCTAAGAAAGTAAAGCAACATTGAAGTTATACAGTTGGCCAATAAATAACAAATTAATGGTAACTATGCTACATAGATCCTTAGAGATGAACAATATAAATCTGGTGACACGTATTAACACAGATTATCATAGTGGTACCTCCTCAAAATATTTGGGTTCTTCTATGTTGGTAATGCATAATTGTAAGCAGAAAAACTAGGATGTTTCCAAGGCCGATAGTAGCTCTACACACACACTGCAATCCCTCTTCCAACCAATCAATCTTATGAGTTTAGGACAGCTATTATAGAAATTTGAGTAAACAAATCAACTTGTAAACTAATGAAATGGGAGGAGTAGACCTTTCCGAAAAGGAATGAGAAAGCCCTTTTAATAAGAGTTAACTTTGTAACTTTAAAATATTTATATTTCAATTAATTTAATATATTTCCAAACCCATCAAACATTAGCAACCATATCATGCAATTTCGATAGTTAAGGGAAAACAAAATATGAATGGCACAAAACCTTCTCTTTGAAACATAAGCGTACCTTGAAACCGTGAAATCACTGCAGAAGGCCAGAAGCAGATCTCAGAAAATGAGTCATATCCAACCAACAGACACACCAAGTAAATAACCCCACATACAATAACCACTCCAGAAGTGATGAATGGTACACCTCCCCACCACTGGCTCACTCTAGTGGGCAACCCAGCCTGCGTAGTATGAAAGAACAAAATATATAAAATTACATACATAATACTAATGGAACTTTATACTAAAAGGGTCCAAGGATACTTGAATATTGTTTCTATCTAACCAATAAAAATCTTCAATTGCTAACTACAATAAGTATCCATACATTACAGCTTATCTTTTGGAAGGTGAAAAAATACTCGATCACAACATAATGCTGCCAACTTAAACAATTGCATTAGATAGGAAAATATTTGAGAAATACTGGTAACTCTAGGATAGAGTATTAGAATGGAAAGATCCATTAGATAATGCCCAGACTTCACTGAAGAAAAAACAAAATCAAGTATAACAAAATCTTCTGTTTTTTTTTTTTTTTTACCAAATGCCAACCATCAGGTTCTAGAGAACACATGTTTTCCTTAAATATCAATCCTAAACTGCATCCCATGGTTTGTACTTCACCCAGCACTAAGCCGAGTCTAGTGAGTCAACTCAATGCCAATCATTGAATGGGACAGTGAAATTGCACCAGTGGGGATAGACTGACACGAGGTCGGCAGTGACTGGTCAACTAGCACATGACTCGTAAGAACTGAGACAAGCACAAATCAACAAAAAAAAAAAAAAAAATGCAAACTCCTTTTTTCACTTTTCTCCTCAAGTTTCAAGCTAAAGGGACAAGTACCATTCATCATCATTTTCTAATGCCAATCCAAACAATACTGGGCAGGAAGAGTACTGCCTCCATTTAAAGGAGACTCAAATTGGTTTGACAAGTTTTTACAGCCGACTAGCTGCCTAATAAGTATCTAGATGGTACCAAAATCCAAATCAATGGTACCAAAATCCAAATCCTCATAATCATCAATATGGATATGGGGCCAACCCTATTTTTTTCATTTTCTCTGTTCATTTCATTAGCTACTTCTCTCCTTTTTCTCCTTTTGTCTTCTAACATAATACATATGTGTGTGTATCCCCTTTTGTTGGACGAATAAGAATGGAGAGAAGTTAATGAGAGAATTGCTTAGGTAGAATGGTTATCTTTTTAGGAAAGAAAGCCAACAAACACATTCATTTTCTCCTCCTTTTGAAAAAACACTTGCAATTAATTTAACTGACTAAAGAGGGAGTATCCAGACTGTCTTTGTGTATTGTAACTGACAGTTAATATTTTTTGCCTTTAGGTTCATGCCTGATTTTATGGGGGTGGACAACCCTTTCCTTTTGGGGATTTTGGATTTTGCCCTTGGGTTTTTTGGGGCTTTTTGGTTATCAGTATACTACTCTTATACTGTAAAGTTCCATAGTGAAATGAAATGAATTCAGTTATCCTTTCAAAAAAATTTAATTTAAATTGCCTATTCTTTCTCCTTTTCGAATAAGAATGAATACCTCACAATCTTTTCCAATTAACATCATGATTCATGAGTGGACCCCTATATAAACCCAACTGCCATTAGTGGTAGAATTGGTATTAAATTGGGAATGATGACAATTCATAGGGGGTAGGTCAGTGTTAAGGGCTTGGATTTATCAGAACCAAATTTCATTCCAACAAGATTTGGGCCCACCATCAAATTGGTGACTATAAAAACTTGACATTTTACTAATTAGATGGTGTGCCGAACTCTTAGTGCCTGGAACCTCCTCTTAGCCCTCTCGATCCCGCTCCAAAAACACGGATCAGCATTTTCAGAGCAGATCGATGCTCGGAGCGTGGTTCGACCATTCTCGGAGCGAACCGCACAAAATCTTTGGTTTTTTGTGCATTTTCGTTTTCTATAAGCTTGACATTTATCTTTTGAATGAAGAAACTTCATCCAACTTAGTAATTATTGTCTATTTTATGTGATCAAATTGCAAAGTTATTTTTTTTCCATTTTTAATACTTAAATATATGGATAAGATATATTTGTGCCTATTAGTTAATTGTTTATAAACCCACAACCACTATGTTGTATAGGTGCTACGGAGGCACTCCAAACATATAATTTTTTTAAAATTTAGCATTTCAGCGTTCCCGCCTCCGCTCCCACTCTAAGCACTTGGGCCCAACTCCTATTGAAATGATATTTAATGGGGGCAAACTTCCACATTTGACAGCATTTCAAGATTTTTATAATTTGATGGGGCCCAACTCCTATTGGAATGATAGTTGGTGAGGCCCCATAAGAGGTGAAGCCATCAATTTTAATTGGTTTTTCATAAGTATGCCCCACAACGGAGAATCAGAAAATTCTCATTGGTTTCAAAAGAAATGCAATGGGGCGTTGCTCCCACTGTTGAAGAGTATTTTAATTCCATCGTTGATGAGGATTTATAGGCGTGACAGCTATTCAAGACATAGCATTTAAGAGGATTTAGGATATTTGTAAAGGGATTTAAGACATTTGCTTTTTATTGGATGTTTGCATAGGTGTAGAATTCATCATATACATGCATGCATGCATATTATATATATATATATATATATATATGGGAGGTTCTCTTGTGAGAGTATCTCTCACCTTGCTATGAGAGATAAGGTGGGGGCCCTCACATCCATAACCAATGCCAACAACTTAAAAATGTGAGGGCCCCCACCTTATCTCTCATAGCAAGGTGAGAGCATCTCTCATAGGAGCACTTCCCTATATACATATATATATGGGGGGTCTTCATGTGCATCCATCCCTCACCATTTTTGGTGAGGGACACCCATTTTGGGTGTGTTTCAAGTACAAAAGAAGTATAAGAGGGGTACTTTGTACCTCCCTCTTGTACTTGAAACACCCCCAAAAGGGGTGTCCCTCACCAAAAATGGTGAGGGATGGATGCATATGAATATCCCCCTATATATATATATATATGTGTATATATATATATATATATATAAAACGATCCTAAACGCAAGAAATCAAGATCTTTTAGATCTAAAGGTTAAGTCTCTTCTTGGTTCTTTAGATCTTGTAAGTTAATGGAGGCTCAAATCATAAATAAATACAGATACATGTTAGACTTCATTATAATCATGGCATGAGCAGTATGTCAACATTAAAAAAACTAAACATCTTTATAGTTAAGATAAGATACAACTGAATCATCAGATTTGCACATTTTTAGCTTTCAATATTTCTTACTTTTCTTTATTTCTTTATTTTTTTTTACTTTTCAAGGCCAGAACAAACTGGCACTGACTCGCTCCAATCCAACTGGCAAAAAAAAGCCAGTAGCAGGATCTAAAGCCTTGTTCCATCTCAACCAAGAAATACAACTTTGAAAGAGAAAATTCATCATTTTTTCATTCTGGAGCAACATTAAAATATATTTTTTTCTAATACAAAACATATATATCATTTGGAAAACACAGAAGATAAATATTTTCCAATGGAGATAAATGACTTGTCATAGACAAGCAAGACCAATATATAATCCAAATTTTGCACATGGATCCCCAACATCCCTAGACCTTCATAATTAGAAAGTTCTTAATTCTTTCCACAATCTTCAACATGAGATTGCCACCAATTTACCGGACGCATACTCAAGGCACATGTCATTGAGATTCCCACACAGTATCAAACGCATGCGGAGAGATTTCTGTATACCTTAAATTGAGGGAAGGAGAGAAGGCTCAAATGAAAAAACGAGACTTAAGTCATTGAGATTCTCACATCCTGGTGCATCTTGATTTTCAAGAGTTGTCAGAGACAGCTTCGGTATGGGAGAAACAACACCAAGGATGGGTTCATTAGTAATAAGGTTTTCTTAATAGGGCTATTAGTTTTTTTATTGGTAGGTTAGTTTTTTTGTGGGACCTTATTCTCATCATTTGTGTGTGGGGACCTTATTCTCATCATTTATTTGTGGGCCACTTTAAGGGTCTTAAAAAGAGTCAAAATGTTTAATAAATAATTAGATTTCTTTAAAAGGGGTTTTGGACATTATTCTCATCTTTTGTTTTTAGGCCGTTCTTTAGGGCCAGTTTGGTAACTGAAACTCTACAAATATAGTCAAGTCAAGTAAAGTTGATTTTGAAGAAGGAATAAAATATAAGTGGGTTATGATGGTATTTTGTTTTTAGTTGTTTGTTATGGAATCTTTTTGACTATTTGTATGAAAAAGTGGAGTTTTTTTGTATGCTTTTTGACTTTTTGTATGAAAAAGATGGAGGGAGTTTTGAATAAAGTGCATTTGATGTGACATCTTGTCTGGAAAATGGAGACTTTACTTGACTTTAATTGTATTAGTAAAGTGCCAAACGGGAGCAAAAATTGCTACATAATCAGTTCATATGGTGGCTTATCCATTTACCTTTACCGACAAAGCAAAAGTCATTAGATACAGACAAGTCTTTAAAATATAATGGCCCATTTAGTTGTCATGGTAATTGATTGAAAGTATGATGATGCAATAGTCGCTAGAGAGCGGTTCAGCAAGTTTTGAGAAAGTTATTGCTCATTAAGTCATCTTCGTGCCTCTTTTCTTTTCCTATTTTCCCCTTGTTTTTTCTAAAGGCTGTCTCCTAATGCCAAAAAAGGCCAACAAGTCTACAAGAGAGTAGCGATGATCATGGTATCCAAATGCCAAATATCTGAAGGACATGAATTGAAAAGATATTACATGTATCAAATATCTAGACCCACAATCAATTCGGGTTTGGGTGGAGGTCCACTAGATAGGCTTTCTATCACTTAATCCAAGCCCGGCCCAAATATTAAATGGACCCAAATTTTATATCCAAGCCAGGCCTAAAGAAGGCTCGTCCATGATCGTGCCCAGGCTAGCCCTAATTTTAATCATTGAGTACGAGAGTATACTAATATCTCTACAGCATTTTCCATTACCTTCTGGCCTTCTTAGAGCGGCTTACACTCAACAATATGATCCCTCTTATCCTATAGCTCTAGTGCACTTTCCACATCCTACTAGCCACTGCTTTATCATTTTGAAATAGTTTCCTTCAACTTTTTTTTCTTTTGTTACTGGAACTCCATTTCCAGTGCTACCCAATAAAATCAAGTAAGTAGGCACATATCTTCAGTCACCTCTATAACATTGTCTTATTATAACAGTGTCATTAAAGTCCACAATATGAGGCCAGTTGAAATCCCAAGTTTATAGTTGTGTGCGTTGGGGAACAATATGTGAGGTGCATGGGACATGCTAGCATGTTATTATTCATATTTTCACTCAGGTTCTCTGTGGAGTGCTTTGACATACTGTTGAAGTTTGTGCAAAATCTAGATGTACTCATGCATTACTTATTTAGATCAGACTCCTCCATTCTTGATGCTAGCTGAAAATCTGCAATTTTGCTTGAGGTTATTAATTATGTCATTACGAACATGCAAAACCAGCCACTGACTTGCATCATTCTCCAAAGCTAATGAAACTAGGAATCGCCTAAAAAAGTCTTCTGTAAGTGCCACACTGATTTATTTGCTGTTGAGCGGGTGCATAGACGGCTATGAATGTGCGTGTGTTTTGAACCATATTATTTATGTTGAACCAAAGAAGAATACATATCTCCATTTTCGACAGAATAAACCCAAAACATGCCCCGCGTCACTATGCCAAACTGACTCTAAGGACCCATTTATTTACATAGAATTGAACACATAGGAAATCATGGTAAGAAGGGTTCCACATAGGATTGCTAAAGTAGCAATGGGTGAAGGATATAAGGTGAAGATATAAATGAGATCTTGACTTTCCTAGCATTTGAGTTCCTAGGGTTATGGCTGGCTATTCATTTTTCGTTTTCCATAGAAGGGGAGGTTATTTCATAGCCACTTATAGTTGTTCAGGGCTCAGAACGCCACAGAAGAAAATCACTTCCCATTATTACATTGCACTACTACTTTTGACGAAGTGATCGACTGAACATAAATCAACCTTCTGATCCAATGACCACTTTCTAATCCAACTAAATCTTGCATTCTACAAACACAAAAATCAATCATGGTTTCATTTCCGACCAACTCTACAATCCACAAACACATGAAATGGGTGTTTCACACGCAATGAAATTTTCATTAAATACTGAATGCAAACAATCTCATAGAGAAAATCAAGAAAAGAAAAAGGTTCCAAACAGCTACAACAACTGAAATCATGGCTTTGCTCAAACAACACGCATTCGATTGAAAAAAAAAACACCTAATAACAGGAAATAAAATCAAGAAGAAGAAAGAGAAGAGATAAGATTTATTCGGATCTGGCCACGGGAGGAGAAATCGGAAGATTTACCTCGGAAACGATGTTCGATCTCATTTCCTTGCGCGAACTGAAAACGAAGACGCCCTGAAAAAAAACAGAATGACAATATCGTATTATCGTATCGTAATCTCAGGCGTTTTGTTTTTTCCTTTGTGCTCTTCCACAGAGTCCAAACGCTTCTTCGAGTGCGTTCTTATTTCAGTCCGGCGGAGGGAACTTCGACATCTAAGCAAAGGGTCAGTCGAGTGGGTGGGTCCCACCTCCGATTTGGAAAAACTTGTTGGTGACTCAATCACCGTACACGTGGCATACAAGCAAACCAAATGGGGTTTATAATTTTATATATATATATCATATATATAGGACTCGGTTGATTCTGACCGTTTGATGTTATGATTCAGTTGGCTTGACTTTGACTGCTGCATTTGAATGGTGATATAGCCTGATTGGATGCAGTTTTGTGGGGCCCACTGTGGACCCAGTGGAGATTATTTTCTGCTGATATTTAACCTGAATTGGTTATTGATGTTATGGAGCATGATTGATTTAGGTTAAGCCGTCAAGGTCATACCTCACAAAAGTCACTCCTAAATTTTATATTTTTATCTTGCTTGTCCCTAGATTTTAGATATTTTCATCAAGATGGGGCTATGATGCAATTCCTGGGGAACACCAATTCATGGCATCAGTATTACCACATAACTCTTCTGGACACGGCATATTTGTGCTATACTATTGTCAGTGAAATGGAAGTGTGTTTCCTTGTTGGTTTGAATGGCCTCTTTTTTTTTCTTTTTTTTTCTTTTTTTTTTTTTTTAAAAAGAATGGCTTTATTCAGTACAAACATGGAAGTCCGGTGGGGAAAATCAATTTCTACCATCAAATGAAATTTCATCAATGATCGATTACATCAACCACAGACGAGTTTAAGAGCGGACTTTTAATAATTTTATAAATATTTGTTTTAAGACATCATCTAATTAATTGCACGCATGAATGAATTAAAAAGCCTCTTTAATAATATCCCTTATTTGGCGGCCCCTCTCTTTCGTGGTTTTAATCTAGGATAATTTGACTCATTCTTTGTCTCATTTTACTCGTGCGCGTCTTTAATTCAGGATAGTCTGTCACCCTAGCCTTCACCCTTCCTTGGGACATCTACATGCAGTTATATTTTTCTTTTTTTAGTGACCTAGAGGAGAGACTATGATTACATGCAGTTATTACTATGGGAAAAAAATTCACCATAATAATTGTTGAGGCAGCATCAAGCTAAAAGCCAGCTATAGAAAATGTCTTTTCCTCCATGTGTGAACATCCACAGTTTGGTGGAATGGTGTTATGCGCAAAATAAGCCATCTTTTCGCTCAACAAGAGGATTCAGTGCTTCATAGATTTCTATTTCTACAAAAGAGAGGGATCGTGCATTTCTATCGATCATATAAGAAATCAAAATCCTCTTTATCAAGGAAAATCAGTTCATTCTTTTATCTTTTTTGCAAGAAAATATGTTCCATCAAAAATTAAACATTAGGTGTCATGGAAAATCAAAACATTTTCCTCTATTGACGAATCATGTCGTTGCTCAAATATACCATGATTTCCTCCTACCTCCTCACCGATGTGGTTGAAAAATAACAACCAAGTTCATACAAGATCTAAAGTAGGGGTGTTCATAGGCCAGATTGAGCAATATCTAGGTCTAGCCCTAGTACAATTTGGCCCAAGTGCCTGAACCGAGCTCGGCCCGTTTAAAAAAAAAGGTTCAGCCCTCGATCACAGCCCTCGATCACAGCCCTAGATTAGGTGAATTAGTTTTATTATAAAAGGAAGGCTTCCTAAATTATTCTAAGTTGTAGCTCATCTGGTCGGGATGTTGTGCATGTGTGGGAGACTCAGAATGCAAGTATTTGAGCACCATTAGGAAAAAAAAAATTCTTGTTGCTTCAAATGTGTCTCAGTCGGGCAGGCCGGCCTTAGAGCTTTCTACTAATGAATTCAAGCCCGAGTTGAGTACTAAAACATGAGGATCAAGCCTAGCCCAAAGCGGGCTGGGTCCGGGTCGGGCTAATTCCAACCTGGTCCTTGAGCACACCTAATCTAAAGTTTTTACTTTACATAAGTGTGAACCCACAATGCCAAGGAACCAAAGACCCTTTCAGTTGCTCAAGTAACCTGCGAATTTGATTAAATGTTACTGCTGCTACTTGTAATTGGCAATGGTAAAATATAAACCAACTGTTCTAGGTGTGTTTCAGTTTATACAAACAATTGAACTGTGAACTGTCGTTTATTCATGAACTGAGTTGCCTGCGTTCACTTTTCAGAGATCCAAAAGAGCCGAGGGTTAAAATCACATCCCATATATTAAAAGATGAAAAAATCATGGACACATGTATTTGGCCAGGGGAACTCCAAAAGGGGCGCCCATGCAGGATGGGGAGCACCCCGGCGTGGAGCTCCTGGATGCCCTGGGCGCGGTGCTCCTTGCGGTCCTCCAGGCGGTACTCTTCCAAGTTGTGCCCCTCCTTACCCGGCGAGCATGAGTTGCAAGATCTGCTGGTTTTGGGTCACCAACTGCTGCATGGTCTCCAACATTTATCGAGGGGTGGGAGCAGTAGCATTTGGGACAAGATTGGTAGGTGGAGGAGCATCCTCGCCCTCTCGTGAGGGATTATCCTCAAGTCGATTCATCGATCTAGTGGTGATCACCATAAGTTTAACAGAGGAAGTCTTTTGAAGTGAGAACTTTAGTCGTTCCCACAGACGACGCCAAAATGATGATGCACAAATTGACCTTGCACACCACCGGTCAAGTAATTGGTAATAAATGCAGTAATTTAAGAAGAGAGAGAAGACACGAATTATAGTGGTTAGGTCAGCGTGACCTACGTCCACTTCTCAATGGCTGAGGTCGCCGGATATTTTTATATCTCAAGTGTGCAGAGGTTACAAGCTATGAGAATGGGAGGATAAGTGCATGTAAAAGAGAAAGATTTTCTTGCCCCCCAAGTGTTGATGGGGCTTTTCATTTATAGTCTTCCCTTAACATATGAGGATGACTTTACAGCAACTAAATCTCTACTTCGATAGAGCTTTTGAATTATCCACGACGGACGAGGCGGTTGAGATATCCTTCGCAAGACTTGGTAAAAACGGGATGAGGATTGACCATTTCCTAAGCGATGAGGGTGAGGCTTCCGGTTGCCTTCTCGAGGACGTGACCCGGCCTTATGGATTTGGGCTTGGACCTTATTGGGCTAACCGGGTCTTTATAAGTTTAAGCCCTGGCTCAGCATGGATTGGGCCACTTGGGCCTGACCCATCAAATTCTAAGTTGTTGTCTCCGCCACAAGGGACATGAATCATAATGCCCAGAACTCACAACACTAGTGTGAGAGATTCAAATTAGGGAGGGTTATTTTGGTGGATTTCTAGCTGCTGACAGCATCAAATTTTTTGACTCTCATCTACAATGGAAGTAGTTACAAGGGGCAAGATCCATGGACAGGAAGACTTCAGCCACTTGAGAGGAACTGAACAGGTGGAAAATGATTTAGGACAGGGCAGGAAAAGCAGTTGCAGAAACCATGAAATTATATTTAAGTAGTAACTTCTTGCTGGAGGAGTGCCCTACAAGAGGAGTTCTGGGCATCTAGGGGCACTATAGTCACTAGAGTCAATTCCAGAAAATGAACTCAAACAACAGATAAATATGTCCTCTTGTTTTCCTAATGCATAAACAAAATTCAGCTCACAGCAAATCAACAACAGTTCCATGAATATCCCATTCCCAGATATAATTTCTAAATAGGCCACATCATGTTCAAGTTTTCCAACCCTTTGGGTTGGACTAATCCCTTCAGATCTAGAGGGAAGCTGAGTAAACACCCCTCTAGTCCCAATGTGGTAGCACTAATGGACTTAACCTTCGACTCCTGAAAAAGAAGGAATCGGAGGTCAATACGAAGACCTCTAACTCCGAAAGAGGGAGGAACCATGGTCCTGACCACTCGGCCAACCCCTTTGAATTGCATCGTGTTCAAGTTACCATTAATAATTCTTATGAAACTATAGGGCTAGTTCCCAATCGCCTAATCTGTCCTCTGGATCATAGTTAGTAAAAAGCCTAAATTCATTTCCAAGTTCGGGGCCTGAAACCACATGGATGCATGTTCAAGAGTTCCGCAGCTGTTTCTTTCTGCACTTCTACGTAAGACCACAGAAAATCAGTTGGATGTAGATTCATCAGTCCGGAAATAAACAAAACCAAATGCAGAATCATATGTTAAATAGGTTGGAATCCTACATATGCATAATGTTCTCCTGCAGGAAGACTTGCATATATTGGTCATATATAGTCCAGACATGGCCCCCAGTTGGATGCATGTCGTCTGTCAATGGAGGGCAGATGGAAAGCTCTCCTTATCAACAAGATGGGGGCAATTGCACCTCCAGATTATCATAGCCCTTCATTTAACAGCCTCAACGTTTAAAGGCATCTTAACCGTTGTTTTTTTTTTTCAGATTCAACAATGGTGAGTTAAGGTTCAATGGATATAAAATTATGCCTGATGCCAAATCTTATCAAAGATGGGCCCCATATGCAATTCGCTCGTAGGAGAATATTTTCCTCGTTATGGAATTCAAATCCTACAAAAAAAAATTTTTTTTTTTTGGGAAAATGGTGACTATAATAAGGTCAAAAGCTGTACAGTATGGAAGAATTCAAATCCTACGACTTAATCGTCCATAGTTAAACTTGGAGAGCTTGAATCATATTTTATAGGTACAGTACAAGAATAGCATGGTTCCACTCGCGTAAATGCTGTGGTAGTATCATGATTGTTTTGTGGCATTAAAGTTATGGGCTAATCTTTCATTTATTGTTGTTTTAACCCCGGCCAATAGCATATTGTGTGGCAGTCTTATGATTGTTTCATGGCATTAAAATTACATGTAAAATTTCTTGTACAATTTAATCCGTTACTGTCTATGCTGCTATTATGAGAGTATTCAGAATTAGCAACCTATATCATGATGACTTTACAACATTTGCTGCATTTTAGTGAAGTCATTTATTTGTGTTCATGTCCACATTTAATGTGACAAAAGTGCTCTTCCTTCTCAAAGTACTTATTAGCATTTACAAGATCAATAAGCACAACAAAGATGATGGTAACTTCTCCACCTTACTCTATCGTGCATTCATGCACCCTGCCATTTTCATATCATTTCTTTCCCACATGACCATTGGTCTCCTGCAGTCACTTCTCCCAACAAATTTGTATTGTACTAACTCATCCATCATGCTCCAAAAAAGTGAAAAAAAAAATAAAAAGACTTGTCCCAACCTGGTTGGGGTCAACTACAAGAATTCTGTTTCACCATCAGAATTCATGCTGTAGTCACGGTAAAAGTTATATGCTAGCTGCCAACCTACCTAACGCAACCTCCATCCCTTATCTGAGCTTGGGATCAGCACTGACAACAAACTAGCAGAGAAGTGGAGGGGGGGAAAGTATAATGGACAGAAATAGAATATAAACAAAAGGCAGATCTACCTGTGAGTAAAAGCAACTAGGATTCTCTTGGTCGCACAAGGAAATCTATAGTTTGAGCAACTTTCTCCAAGCATTGCTCTGCAAGCGGAAAAATAAGTGTGAAATAATTAGTCAGCCAACTCAAAAACAAATCATATGACTAAAACAAGGCAACAAAAGAAATGAGAGAGAGTTTGAAGAACTAATTCAAAGTCACCCTAAAAGGTTAATATGGCAATTTCAATCAAGTTTCCTTTTATTAACACGAAGTCTCTTATTGACCCAATCTGAGACAGTTGGGAGGGACTCAAGACACAAGAAAGATGGTCGTCAGGTTGTTGGTCTTTAGGCTGAAAATCTACTTGAACTCTTCTTCATTCATTTTTTTGTCTCGTGAGTTTTCTTTCTGCTATTTGATTTTATTGAAATTTTCATCTGCTTGCTTCAAATAAGGGAGGATTGTAAAACTAATCAAATTCAAATGGTTGCTCAGAAAGTTAAATGCACTAAGATACAATGACCAAAGGAGAAATGTCAATTGATGTGCTAGTTCTTTTTCCTTGTTTCTTTTTTTTTTCTTTTTTATCTCTCCAAAATTGATGTACGATTAGAGAATAGAAAGAACCGTGATTCTGGGGTTGGTGGCCTTTTATATTAAATAAACCTTGGGCATGCGGGATTCTATCACCGATTCATTAAAGACTTCTCCAAAATTGCACGCCCACTATGTTCATTATTACAGAAAGGGGTGGAGTTTGTTTTTGATGAGGGTTGCTTGCGAGCATTTGAGCTGGTGAAAAAGCTTTTGACATCAGCCCTTATTATCATGGCACCTGATTGGAGTTCGTCATTTGAGCTCATGTGTGATGCCAGTGACTATGCTCTAGCGGTTGTGCTTGGCCAAAGAGTAGAGAAGCTTCCACGTGTGATTTCCTATACATCCAGGACCCTGAATGATGCACAATTGAACTATTCTACTACTGAGAAGAAACTTCTTGCTGTAATTTTTGCACTAGAAAAATTCAGACCCTACCTTGTTGAGTCTAAGGTAATCATCTACACAGATCATGCAGCAATGAAGTATCTACTAAGTAAGAAAGATGCAAAGCCAAGGCTAATCAAATGGGTATTGTTACTATAAGAATTTGACCTTAAGATCAGAGATAAGAAGGGCAGTAAGAACGTAGTGGCAGACCACTTATCCAGGTTGCTGAATGAAGAAGTAAGCAAGGGGGACAAAATCCCGCTAAATGAATCTTTTACAAATGAGTAGCTATTTTAGATTACCAAGCTTCCATGGTCTGATGACTTGGTGAATTACAAGGTTTATGGTGAGTTCCCACTGTATTTTACTAATCAAAACAACAAGAGGATGGTGCACATGGCACGTTTCTATTACTTGGATGACGCATATTTGTTCAAGTACTGCTCATATCAGATAATTAGAAGATGTGTATCGGAAGACGAAATTCAGAGCATCTTAGCACATTGCCACAGCAAGGCATGTGGAGGACACTTTGGAGGGAAGAAGACAGCTGCTGAAGTACTTCAATCTTGTTTCTTTTGGCCTTCTATATTTAAAGATGCACACGCGTTTTGTTTAAGTTGTGATAGGTGCCAGAGAATAGGGAACATTTCCTCTAGGAATCAGATACTACTAAAGGGCATATAAGAGGTGGAGCTTTTTGACGTGTGGGGGATAGATTTTATGGGACCATATCTATCATCCTATGGTTATCTCTATATTTTGGTCGGAGTAGACTATGTGTCCAAATGCATGGAGGATATCCCAAGACAAATGACCACAAGTTGGTTTTGGAATTTCTGAAGAACATGATATTTACTAGATTTGGGACACCCAGAGCAATCATTAGTGATGGTGGTAGTTACTTCAAAAACAAGTCCTTTGAAGCATTAATAAAGAAATATGGGATAACTCACAAAATAGCTACTATGTACCACCCTCAGACTAGTGGCCAGATTGAAGTGAGTAATAGAGAGATCAAGCAGATAGTAGAGAAGACAGTGTATCCCAACATGAAAGATTGGTACTTAAGGCTGAATGATGCACTTTGGGTGTATAGGACAGCCCACAAGACTCTTATAAGCATGTCTCCATATCGTTTGGTCTATTGGAAAGCATGTCATCTGTCGGTGGGATTGGAGCACAGAGCATTCCGGGCGATCAAGAAATTTAATTTTGATATGAAAGAGGTAGGTGAGAAGAGGAAGTTACAGTTGAATGAGCTTGAGAAGCTACGATATGAAGCATATGAGAATGCTAAGCTATATAAAGAGAGGACTAAAGTGTTCCTTGATAAGAAGCTGCTGAAGAAGACGTTTGCAGTGGGACAGAAGGAATTACTCTTCGATTCAAGACTCAAATTATTTCCAGAGAAGCTAAAGTCCAGATGGTGTGGCCCCTTCGACGTCACTCAGGTATTTGAACATAGGGCTATTGAGATCTATAATCCAATGAATGGTAACAAGTTCAAAGTCAATGGACATAGGCTCAAGCTCTATTGGGAGCAGATTTTTGAAAATGATGTGGATGCGATTACATCTACAGATTCCCCTCCAGCTTGATAAAGACACCTAGTCCAGCTGAAGACTATAAAGCAAGCACTACTGGGAGGTAGCCCAGATCTTTGCGAGGAAAAGTTGAGGATGGCGATTCAGAGCTGTCAATGTACGCCATATCCAGCTGAGTTCTTTTACCATTTTCCTTGTGTTTCTACTTACTTTTCTGTTATATTTTTAGTGTTTCCTTCTTACTTTATTTTACAACATTGGGGACAATGTTTAATTTTAGTTTGGGGGAAGAGTCTTAGTTAGGATAAAGTCATTAAAAAGAGTTTTATTTAAAAAAATCCGAAAATCACAAAAATATTTGTTTTTCTTTAAGTCATAGTTCCTTCCTACCACAATAATGAGAAATGATGATTTGTCCTACATGGTTCATTGAACTTAATTCTGCTGGTTCTTTATATTATTCAATTGTTGTAATTCTCGTTTAAGCATGTTGCGCTATCGCTGCGTGGATTTTAATGCTTATATAGTTTGAGGTTGAAAGCTCTTGCATAATTGAATGATTAGAAGCTTTTTGGTGGAAACTTGTATAACCTAGGGAGATTTAAGCCTAAATGCTTATTCTTGAGAGGGTTATATGCTGAGTGATATGATATTTCATTTCTTGATCTATATGATGCAGTTGATTTCATTATCATTCTTAAATCACATGTTTTGAATTTTATATAGAATAACATGCTAGAACTCTCATTTTTATCCGATTGAGGCATATTTTGACTACATGAACCATAGGAGATGATTTTAGGCCACGTTTGACTAGTTTGTATTTTTCTATCCAATCATTTGGGTGTTTATTACTAGTAATCCATGTTAAGCTTTAATTAAGCCATTTCTTGCACCCATACCAACCCTTACGTTTGGGGGAATTACCTTACCGTTTGTGTATCCTTACCTTATTTAAGGAACTATAAAGATGAATTCAAGATTTACTACAAAATGTGTGCAAGGCTTGAGAAAAAGAAAATAAAAGAAAGGTTACCACTACCCTGCATCTCCATAGTTTCAATTTATTAAAAAAAAGGGGAAAAAAAAAAGAATAAAGGAGGGTACACCTGTGACTCAACAAGGTGGAAATTCAAAACGCAAGCCTTAGCCTCCAAAATCAGAAGTATATAAGGAACCAAAAGTGTGATTCTATACAGATTCCTTAAATTTTGTTATCCATTTCCTCTCATTCTTAACCCTTCACTCTAGCCCCATGATAACCTATGTGTAAAAGTCCTACTTGATTCTAGGTAAAGTGTAGTCCCAGTGTGGAGATGAGATGGAATGGGAGCCTATGGTGTGTGATTTCACTTCAAGCATGTGGTATTTTTCACGAGATCATTGTCTGTTCACTCTTAGCCAATTATTGAGTGTTTTATTGGGAGTGTATCCATGGTGAGGATTGAAGTTACTGATTTGCAAAAATGATTGTTTGGTTGTGTGAAAGCCTAAACTAAAAGTTATGTCGGTATTGTTTTACACACAAACCTTTGAGCATGTGGATGTAAGCTAACTTGTTATTTGGGTAATCTTTAGAACTGGTTGTGACTCTTGTTGCTGTGAATCATGTATTGATCAGACATCTTTGAAACTAATGGTGGAAGGATAGGAATCATACTTTAGTGTTTTAAATTTTCTTTCTTGTTTAGTTTACTGTTTTGCTCAAGGACTAGCAAAAGGTAAAGTTTGGGGGAATTTGATAGGTGCTTAATTGTTTACAATTTTAGCCCTAATATTTGGTTTATCTTGTGTTAGTCATAGTTGTTTTATTTCATTTTACATAGTTTTTGTTAATTTTTATGCAAAGGTCAAAATGAGCAAAAAGAGAAGAATTCATGAGGAGAATAATGAGGGTGAATCACCAAGAACAAATTGGAGAATGAAAGCATAATCAAAGAAGGAAAGTGGAATAAAGAAGAAATCCAACCAAGGGTTACACGCCCAAAGGGGGCTCACATTCATTGCAAAAGCTAAATTCCAGAATTGGAAAGTCTTATTCAAGTCAAAATGGAAAGCAAGAATAGAGGAGAAAATAAGGAAAGTTTAGAGCAAGAATTCAAGCCAAATTAGAAGTCTGAAAAAGGATCCTACACGCATTGTGCACACATCATATGAGCCCACTTTTGTGTTACAAGCTTCAGATTTAATCTCTTTTAATTAAGTCTTAGATTTATGGGTTCATGTGAGAAATTTTCTAGAAGATACAAGTGGGACCAGATTTAGAAAGTCTTGCTAATCAAGAAAGAAGACTCCTATTTCATTCTAATTAGGAAGTTTAATTATAAAGCAAGTTGGAGATCCAGACCTATAAGGAAACTATTCACTAAAGAGGGTTGTTGCAAAAGTATGTAAGGGCATACAGGGGGGTGGACGACCTCACCATCATCACACAACCCTAGCAGCCGTACAACCCTACTTGGAGAGCTTTTTGGAGCGAGGAAAATTGAAGCAAGCTGCTGGCCAACTTCTTCTTCTTCAATCTTTTAGAGTTTTTCCAATGACTTTATTTTCTATTTTATTTTCATTAGATACATGAGTAGCTAATTTTTTTTAAGGCTAGGGTGTAATTGAAACCATAGTCTAATTTTATGTAGTCTCTTTTGGCATCTTTTAATTAAGAATTCAGTTTCATTAGTTTAGATTCAAATTATGTTTTTAATTGATGAGTTGTGTATATGTCATGCCTACCATGCCACGTTCAATTAAATTTAAGAGTAGCTAACTTAATTTTGATTAATCTTGATGTTAAGCATTTAGGGTTTAGAACCATGAATAATCTAAGTATATGCCATGCTTAGACTCATGCATTTATCTTTCCCATTGTTTTTTATGCATTATGTTTGTCTTGACTAAATCATATGCCATGCTTAGTTTTTGCATCATAATGAACAATTCATGTAGTATGCCACTCATGAATTAGGTTTAGGGGAATAGTAATCTAGATACATATGCCATGGTCTAGGTTGATAGATGTCACTAATAAATTCTAATTTTTGGTTAAAGGATAATAAGGGACATGCATATGATAGGTTAAGGGAGTAGATGAAATCCTAGTTCGTTCCTTTTTATTGTTTTCAAACCTAGTAGTATTCTTGCTATGTTATTTTCCATTTATCTTTTGGTTATTTCAAATAGATTAATTTAATCATCCATTTATCTTTTGGTTATTTTAAATAGATTAATTTAATCATCTTTTTCATTTATTTAATATTCTGATTTTTAGTTGCTTTTGACATTGTTTTATATATAGTGATCTTGTGCGCTTGCGAGTTTTAATTGTGTACATATTAGTTGCTTATTTATAGGTTGCTTGGTGCATACAAAGTTTAGTCTTTAGTTCAGCTGCGGAGAATTGTCCGCTTTGGCCCACAGGCTTCACTTTTGTTTATGGTATGTCTCAATCCACCAAAAGACTTCATGCAAGGTACGGGTGCAAACTCTAAATATAATTCTAGACACTTTTCTCTCTATAGTCAATGCGGAACTCCAAACTCCAATTCGTCACAATAGAAATACCAAACAAGCCCTTAATAGGCCCAAAATAATACGAGTCCAAGATTTTGGATAGATGAGTTCTGAATTGGAGGTGACCCGGTCAAATCAGCCCTTTTGTCTTATTTTGGGTTTCTCATAAGAGAGTAAAAAAAAATAGGTATTTTAGAATACCACCGTTTATTTTCCCCTTAACCTTTTCTCTCCTGCCCCGTTGGTGCCATATGAAGAACCCATGACCCGGGTATTCCGGCAAAGGTTCAAACCATCATGCAAGGCTACAAATTGGCAAAAACGAAGTCATATATTATTATTTTCATGTTATCTTTTTGCCATTCATGCCTTGAAATGTAGGATTTAAGCTTTTCTGCCTGAAGTTTGCCACTAATGACCACCATCAAGCAACATTTGCTATTAGGGACATCAATCAAGTCGTGTTAACGAATTTATGTTAGAATCACTTCAGCTTGTACACAACCCATTAAATAAACCGATCCAAAAATCAAACACAAACACGGCGCGATTATTTAACGGGTTACACAACATAACCCATGTAACCCATTAGTTATATTAGGTCATTTCGAGCCATGTCAATTAACATGCATAACCTGCTACTATCAACCTGTTTAACTTGTTAATTAATTATAAAGTGACTTAGTGTCCCTCTAATTGTATTAAATAGCCTGAAATCTAAATAGGTGAAAAATAAAATATCCTCTCAATTTGCTGTGAAAAATAAAATAGCCTCTCAATTTGCTACTAATGATCACTAAGCAATTTGTATTCCATTGCATACAATAACAACTATAATAAAAGTCCAATAACAAAAACAAGTCATTAATGATACCGGTTTGGTGGGTTATTAATGGGTTACTGATTTAATTCGTTAACGGCCCACTAATTTAACTTGGTAACGGGTCCGACCCATTAACGACATGAACCCATTAAGAGGCCACCCGAACCTGTTAATATCATGTGGGTTTGTGTTGTGTGGCATTTTGACAGAACTATATGCTATGTAGGATAAGAAAGACCATGTGTGCCAGCATGTTATCTTCATATATTTCTTCCCTCTTAAAATGCATGTACTTTTTGCTTAAGTAAATGATGTCATTTTGTAAGTAGAAGTTTGATGGTATGTTGGCATTCAATTTTATTGGTTTGGATCAGTAATAAGTTGGCCGGTGGTGAGTTCCAAATATCGCATGTAATATAGACCATTTGGGCATATTTGTTTGTATGAAGGGAGAAGTGGAGTAAAATAAAGAATCAAATCAAGAGAAAAATAAAAGAGGCATAGATTAAGAGTAAAAGACACAAAAATGACGACATACCATTAAGTTTTACTTTAATAGAAGTTGGCCCCACCACATGATCGAGCCCAAGACCAATCATGCAATAAGCATTTTAAAATCAGGACGATCGGTCGTCGAATATCAACAAACATATGTCAACCAAATTGGGGTTGCATTTTAAAACCCACAATCCTAATTATATGGCTGTATAGTGAAATGGTTGGGCTTATGTATGCTTAAATTCCCCGTTCAAAATTTTGAATTTTATTGGTCAGAATTAATCCTTTAGACCTGAAGGCCTTGTAATCAATTCCAAGCATGTATCTGAAACTAAGATGCTAACACCACTCAACCATATAAGTACGTTGGCTCCCGTCCAACGCAATTAATGCAAATAATCATGTACATTTGCAAACAGACTGAAATTGGACACTGCTTTCGAGCCCGTGGACTGAAAAATTATATTGATTCAATCCAACCTAATGGGATCCATCATGCTTTGAAAAGCTTTGGTTTATCCTCACCTTCCCATGAACACCTCTAACCAAGAACTGAAGAAGTAAACATCTTCATTACTTTTGAAAGTAAACATATCTCAGATGGTCCCATTTCCAAAGTCGCCCACTACAAATTATATTGATTCAATCCAACCTAATGGGATCCACCATGCACTGTGTAAGGACAGTGGATCTTCCAGAACAGAAGAGAAGAGAATAAAAAAATGGAGGTATTTTAAAATACCTCGGTTTCACATTCCCCCCTCTCTCTCTTGTGCCATATCTCGAACCAACGACCCATTGGTTGCAACCAAAGTTCCAAACCATCAGGCAAGGATAGAGATTGGCGTTAAGAAAGCTCATGTTTATTTCTTTCATGTAATCTCCTTGAAACTATTAATGCTCGCAGACTAGCCATAAGACCAATGAAGCCTTCATGTTCTGTAGGATATAATCTTTTCTGCCCCAAGATCTGCCAACCACCCATCAAGCAGCATGTGCTTTGTAGCATAGGTTGATGGGCATGACCATGTGTGCCAGCAGGTTTTCTTTTGAATGCTAACATCTCTTTCTTCTCACTAAAACTGTATGTACCTTTTCTCAATGAAACGATTTATTCAGTATGCAAAGTGCATGTACCATTTGGTATGATTTCATACCATCATCATTTTCATAATTTCAGACCAATACGTAAGTGTCTAAGGACGTGTGTGTGATTTTATAGTTCCTAAATTTGATTTACGTGTTTTAAATATCATCAATTTGGTGGCCAGATTCTAGGTATATATATATATATATTTTTTTTAAGAACCCAGGGTATCTCCCACCCAGTCCAGCCCAAGAGACACTTGATTCTGGACGGCCAAGAACTAATCCCTAGGGGCACATGAAAGAGGCAATAATTTTATCCAAATTAAATTTTGCAAACTTTATGATTAGGGGATCCAATGGTAATGAGAAGACGTTTACCTGACCACTTCCAGACATGGTAGCACTTCATTCAAGGACGAGGCCCAAGTTAAGGCATAATGTGAATTGTTGCGATCATTAAAAACATCAGACGTTCAGGGCATATGGTTCACTTCAAAGATATTCTACGGCCATTAAATGTAAGGATAAATTGGGACAGTGCAAAAACACATCTAATCTTGGCAACTTCTTTCTGCAATGCTATTAGCCTTCAAGTCAGCCAAAAACATCAGGATGAAAAGTTCAGAAAGTCGCAAATTGGAAACACTCAACTACATGACAAACATGCCCACTGGAAGAAGAAAAAAAAAGGTGATGAAATTCACATGCCATAATCCTCATAATTTATTCCCTTATCTACTCTTAAAATGCCTGGTGTAATGCATTAAGGAGACTCTTTCTCATACACTTCACTGGCATATTTCCAGTTTATAACCTTCCAGATGTTCTTCAAATAGTCGGGTCTCACATTTTTGTACTGCAAAAAAGAAGACAAGGTGAAAAATTAAGATACGGAATGTTAAGATGGATACTTTATTTAATTTCTGAAGATAATGAACAAAAGAAACAAAAGGTTTGGGACTAATCAAAATTAGGATCCATTTTCTCATACTTCGTTGTCATCTTCTTTAATCTTTAGGCTTTTCACTTCATTTTCTTACAAATTAAAAGTTTCCATTCAAAGTTACATCCTTTTTTTTTTTTTTGTGTGTGTGTGTGTGTGTGTTGGTGGGGGGGGGGGGGGGGGGGCGCGCACAAGTAGTAATTTGTCAAGAAAAGGTTGCTTGACATGCAGGCAGAAATTTTTGGCATCTACAATGGAAGTAGCTAAAATGGGCAAAATCCATGGAGAAGACTTAGGCACTTGAGAAGAACTGAACAGGAGGAAAATGATTTAGGTTCGGGCAAGAAAAGCAGTTGTAGAAACCATGAAATTATATTTAAGTAGTAACTTCTCGCTGGAGGAGTGCCCTGCAAGAGTAGTTCTGGGCATCATGGGCACTACAGTCACTAAAGTCAATTCAAGAAAATGAACTCAAACAACAGATAAATATGCCTCTTCTTTTCCTAATGCATAAATAAAATTCAGCTTACAGCAAATCAACAACAGTTACATGAATATTCCATTCCCGAATATAATTTCTATGTAGGCAACATAACTTTCAAGTTACCATTAATATTTCTGATGAAACTATAGGGCTCGTTCCCAACCGCCTAATCTGTCCTCTGGATCATAGTTAGTAAAAAGCCTAAATTCATTTCCAAGTTTGCCTGAATGTCGGGGCCTGAAACCACATGGATGCATTTTCAAGAGTTCTGCAGCTGTCTCTTTCTGCACTTCTCCTACATAAGACCACAGAAAATCAGTTGGATGTAGATTCATCAGTCCCGAAATAAACAAAACCATCTCCAGAATCATATGTTAAATAGGTTGGAATCCTGTATAATGTTCTCATCCAAGAAGACTGCATATATTGGTCATATATAGTCCAGACATGGGTCCACTCCCACTTGGATGCATGTCTGTCAATGGGAGGGCAGATGGAAAGGTCTCCTTGTCCACAAGGGGGAGGCAAAAAATCAAAGCCCCCCCAGATTATCCTAGCCCTTGATTTAAAAGCCTTAAAGTTTAATGGCATCTTAATTCTTGACCGTAGTTTTTTTTTTTTTTTAAGATTCAACAATGGTGAATTAAGGTTCAATGGGTGTAAAATGAGGCCTGATGCCAAATCTTATCAAAGAGGCTCCACTGATCAAAGCTGGCCCCATATGCAATCTGCTCGTAGGAGAATATTTCCCTTGTTATAGAATTCAAATCCTACAACCCTTTGTTTTTTGGAAAATGGTGACCATATTAAGGCCAAAAGCTGTACAGTAGAGAAGAATTCAAATCCTACGACTTAATTGTTCATAGTTACACTTGCAGGGCTTGAATCATATTTTATAGGAACGATACAAGAATAGCATAGTTCCACTCACGTAAATGCTGTGGTAGTATCATGATTGTTTTGTGGCATTAAAGTTATGGGCTAATCTTTCATTTATTGTTGTTTTAACCCTGGCCAATAGAATATTGTGTGGCAGTCTCATGATTGTTTCATGGCATTAAAATTACATGTAAAATTTCTTTGAATGTTGTGAATCCCTTTTTTTAGAAAGATGAGTGAATATATTCCGAAGCAAAAACACAAAGAATGAGAGCTAGCTACCAGAAATTTACCCAACTCAAATGAAGGGCATCTGAAAGGGAGATAGCAACACACCCACAGACTGGGCCAAAATAAAGAGACCAAAAAGAAACCAACCGAGTCCATAGGCCGGACTAACCAACACAGACACAGATTGGGCCAACAAGCAAATGAATTCACTGTGTAGCCAATGAAGCAAATGAATGTTATTAATGTTATCCCCTCCCAGTTATGAGTACCCACAGGCGGACCCAGAAAATGGAACTAGGGGGGCCAAATTAAAATTACTAAAAGAGAATTTTAAAATTATAAGGGGCAAAATAAAAAAATTACAAAAGTTCTAGTGGTAAAAAATAGCATTTTGAAAACTTAAGGGGGGCTGTGGCCTTGGTCTACACGTAGGTCCGCCAGTGTGAGTACCACCACATTCTTCTCGGATGATTCATCAATTTGTCTTATGTGTATAATTCTTGTTCCCTTGGATTTCCAAATACGTCTTTGGCAATTTGCTATTACATTCCGATATTTAATCCCGCAATTCATTAGAATTCAATGACCTATTTCAATTGCCTCATCTTAGTACTATTTCAATTGCCTCATCTTAGCAATCTTTTAGTGAAGTGATGCAGAACGTGCCATACATAACATAAGTGGTCCCGCCCAGTTAGAGATTTTTTTTCCTTTAATTTTTCCTAATTATTAGTTAGCATGTTTCTAATTGTAATTAGGGTAGTTTCCATTGCTGCTTTAGGTTTGATTAGGCTCTAAGTTGACTTTTCTTATTTATAATACATTGTAGAGATGGAAATCTCAGACTTGATTATTGAATAGAATAGTGGGTTTCCCCTCGGAGAGGTGCGTCCTCATGTTGAAGTCTCTATGGAGATAATTTGAGGTGTCTGCGGACACGGTGCTTTGGCACTCCACGCAAGCCCTAACCCTAGGGCCTGCATCAGTTGGTATCAGAGCGAAAATCCACATCGCTCGCTCCGATCACCCTACGGTCACTGATCTGAGCATATCCATCCAATCCATCATTCCTGACCATCCTCCCCTTCCAAATCCCCAATCCCCACGTCACCCTCCCACTGCCAGTAACCCAACTCCCTTCATTCTTCCCTTCCTATCTTCCCGATATCCCCAAACGTCCCATTGAACCCAACCACTCCCAGCAACATCGTCCCCCACAAACATGACCCACACACACACACACCAAAAAAAAAAAAAAAAAATCTCTAACTCGGCGGCACCACTTATGGTATGTATGGAGCATTCTGCATCATTAAGTAATTTATTTGTGTTCATATCCACATTTAATGTGACAAAAGTGCTCTTCCTTCTCAATGTACATATTAGCAATTACAAGATCAATAGCCACAACAAAGATGACGATAACTTCTCCACCTTACTCTATCGTGTCTTCACGCACCCTGTCATTTTCATATCATTTCTTTCCAACATGACCATTGGTCTCCCACAGTCACTTACTCCCAACAAATTTTCATTGTACTAACTCATCCATCATGGTCCAAAAATTCATTTCATCACTTCTTCTCCGCATGCCACTTAAGGTGCGTGAGCAATAAAAAATCTTGGATTCCTTTTTTGCCTTGCATCGTCTTAAACCAACCCTGTAGGTGTCATGAATTCTGATGAGGTAGAGATCTTGCCTATCTTGAGACATTGAGGACATATTCATTTTCTTTTCATGAGCCACTCAATTGCAAGAATGATCGTCAAATGCTGCCACTTGGGTCTCTAATCCGAACAAAAGACCTTGGAAGTTTCATTATTTACTAAATCAGATAGCCTTGTTGTTGTCCTCTATTCAGGTGTCTTTTCGTCAAATTCTTCACTACACAAACAATAGTGTGGTCTCCGTAGCCAAGCAAGCAGTTCCTAGGGTTAAACATTGGTTTTTTGCTCGTCTTGTGATGTAATTTTTTGTTTTTCCTCTTGGGGGTTGTGTTTATTATTGGCATAATTCTCTTATACGGGACTCCTTTCCTATTTGTCGTAATGTTTTCGTTTGTTTGTTCAATAAAACTTTGCTGTTACTGATCCCAAAATAAATAAATAAAAATATTTTTTTGAAAAAAAGAACGACCACTGAGCTTTCCTACTTCATTCACACCTGCCCTCGAAGATGAGGAACTATGGCCTATTTTAGACAATAAACGAGCATCTCAACTGCATGTTCTTCCAAATAATGTGCTAGCACACTCATGCATAGCTGACACTCATCATCATCACCAAAAAAATAAAATAAAATAAAGACTTTCCAACCTTGTTGGGGTCAACTACAAGAATTCCGTTTCGCCATCAAAATTCATGCTGTAGTCATGGCAAAAGTTTTACACCAGCTGCCAACCTACCTGACGCAACCCCATCCTTTATCTGAGCTTGGGATCAGCGCTCACAACAAACTAGCAGAGAATTGGAGGGGGAAAAAGTATAATGCACAGAAATAGAATATAAACAAAAGGAAGATCTACCTGTGAGTAAAAGCAAATAGGATTCTCTTGGTCGCGCAAGGAAATCTATAGTTTGAGCAACTTTCTCCAAGCATTCCTTACTCTGCAATCAGAAAAAGAAGTGCGAAATATTTAGTCAGCCAACTCAAAAATAAATCATATTACTAAAACAAGGCAACAAAAGAAATGAGAGAGAGTTTGAAGAACTCATTCAAAGTCACCCTAATAGATTAATATGGCAATTTCAATCAAGTTTCCTTTTATTAACACGAATTATCTTATTGACCCAATCTGGGATGGGTGGTAGGGACTCAAGACACAAGAAAGATGGTCGTCAGGTTGTGGTCCTTCAGGCTGAAGATCTACTTGAACTCTTCATTCAGTTTTTTGTCTTCCGAATTTTCTTTCTGCTATTTCATTTTCCTGAATTTTCATCTACTTGCTTCAAATAAGGGAGGATTGTAAAACTAATCAAATTCAAATGGTATCTCAGAAAGTTAAAAGCACTAAAATACAATGACCAAAGGAGAAATGTCAATTGATGCGCTAGTTCTTTTTCCTTGTTTCTTTTTTTTTCTTTTTCTCCAAAATTGATGTGCTATTAGAGACTAGAAAGAACCATGATTCTGGGGTTGGTGGCCTTTTATATTAAATAAACCTTTGGATACTCAAGTCTTAACATATTTGTTTATGGTACACCACATTAATGTGTGAGGCTAAAAGACAGACACTTTCTGACATATAAATTGTGTTTTTACCAAGTAAGGGGGATCGGCAACAACAACTTGATAAGCATGCTTCAACTCTGATGGCAACTCTTCTGGGTAGTTGTAGTCGTAGAATGTAAAATTACTTCCATATTGCTCAAAGCGCTTGTCATACTCAAGCAGTTGCACTGAGATGTTAGGATCAATTTTCTGAAATTTGAAGAAAGATATTAGTATAGATGAAATTTTAAGACAAGAAAAGACAACAATATAAGAGGCACATTGGTTAGGCATCCCCTCCACCAAATAGGAGGCAATGAGGTCCAAGCAGAAGTAATCTCTTGAATGTGTTATTTGTGTATACTAATGTGGTTAGCCTTCCTAAAAGAAGAATTTCAAATGACTAAACATGTACTTGATAGAAAATAACAAATATCGACTTCGGCAGGGTAAATGGATGCGACTACTGCACAAGAACCTGAATTCAAAAGATTAATTACAAAGATGAAAGGTTCGGGCATAATGAGAAACTAAAGTGCCTCCCATGCTTCATCATCACCAAGCCTAATCCTTAAATCTAGGGTTAGCTTTATGAGTTCTACTTTTCTTTTTACCCCCTTTACTGGAAGTAATACGACTCACACTGGTTGCAACAATTAACACCTTCCAACTATGCCATGGGATCCTGCCAAGTTCCACTTTTCTGCTCAACTCTAGTTAAAGACATCTTCTCTTTTACTCCACAATATGACATGCCATTACTGGTCTCTCCCTTCCACTAGCCCACTTAACTTGTCAGATTTCATTGCAGTTAATTTTAGGACAACATCTTGACACAATTCTGTGGTCTATATTATTGAGAATAGTCGATGGCTAGTTATAAAATACAACAAAAGATGCCAACTCAAACAAGGAAATTTAATCTTATAATAATAGGAAGCTCTAGTCTCTAGTAACATCATAATACTAGCCTAATACAACTTATTTATTCTAATCCTAATTTAGACAAACTTACTCTCATAATTACAAATTAACCCATTAATCAATAATTACAAATAAACCCCAATTGTTTATCAACCATGGTTTAAAATATTGGCCGATGCCAGTATGTCTTGGCCGATAAGCACTGGGAGTCTGGGATTAGCCGCGACCAAACCGAGATTATGATGCGTATCGGTCTCAGTAGTGGGGAATCAGATACGGACAGATATTTTGAAAATATTCGTTGGAGACTGTTATTGCAGCCAATACTTTCAAAATATCGGCCAACGAACACTAAAACCCTTCTTTTTCACTCCAAGCTCAATCTAAGCAGTGAGAGAGGTTCAATCTAAGCGGTAAGACACCCAATTTCATCTTTCCCAACCTTCTTTTCTATCATTTCTCATCAAATTCTCAAGATTTGAGTAGATTTTCTTGCGACAAGACCAAAGAGCTCAACCGGGTAACTTTACGCAAGCATTTTGAGTCTATTTTTCTTTTCTTTTTTTTTTTTCAAGTTTCTTTCTCAAAATGCATTAGAAATTATGGGAACATGTTGGATCTAGAGTTTTGAAACAAATCTTCAATTGAGTACTTATTTTTTTATTTTTTTCAATTTTTTTGACTTTTACCCAATATATGATTTTAAAAAAAAAAGTGTGAAATAAATGTAACCAAGTCGTCACATTGAGCTAGATTTGGTTGTAGACTCTTAGTTCTCTTAGATTTAGTGATTTTGAGCCTGGATCTAGAAATTTTGGTTTTAAAAATTTGAAGCTTCTTTAAATCGAGTGAATTTGAGCCAAAATCTTAGTTCCTCTTAGATCTAACTTCTCTCAATGCTCCCTCTTAATGTTAATGTTATGCAATTTTCCTTGAAGTTCATTGTTGTGACATGTAAGTTGTAACATGTTCGAAGTCATAACTTGCTTGATATTTGAGTACTTAACTACTTATTACTTAAGTTAAATATTACTAGTTTATGATATTTCTAGTACTATTAATATATAAATGTAAGTCTATCATTAAAATTAAACAAAGTTTGAACAGTTTCTGACAAGACAACAATATAAGATGTTATGGCTTGGGGACTGACATTTTGGTTTATAGTGTGTACCAATGAAAAAAATTGCTTTCAAGCATTTTCAATATTCTAGAATTTTTTTTGATATTTTAAAAAAAGAATTATGATACAGACCATGGTTTGCAGCTGTGTGAACCGTGACACAACGCCCTGTCATAACATTTTTCAAGGCCGGCTGCAATGATGACCATGACTTTGAACCACACTCAACATTCCCTCGCAAGCCGGTACATTGATACTATAAACAGCTTAGAATGAACTCATAAATCTTCTTCCCTTTTATGACTGTTTAGAAAAGGACTTTATCAGCTTGATTTTCAGCACTTGTGTGGATCTTTGACCTATCTTGCAACCTGACTAAGGAAGGAGATGAAACCTCATGTACTCCACAAAATAAACAAAACAGTCAACAACAAGGCAAATTTAGATTGCACCTTGGTATGCTAAAGTACATTGCATATCCGAAGATGCTAGAATGCTGTGCTGCATTACACAGTCTTTTTTAGTGGTTGAGTAGGTTTTACACAACCCTTTAATGAATGAACAGCCACCCAAACGCATGACAACAACTTTCAAACTCTTGTCTACTATTATACCTACTCCATTTCTAGCACTGTTCTTTCTTGTGTAGTAGAGTTTATAGCCATCAGTGAGCTCATTAGCTTCATCTCCTTTCCACTTTGTTTCCTACAAACCAGGCTACATTAACTCTTCTTCTTTTCATTGTATAGACCAACTCCATGCTCTTTCTGCCAATGAACCTATACTCAAAGCAACAACTTGAATCCTCCACTTCTTCTTGACTAACTTCTTCACTTGTACTCATCAAGATTGGTGCAAGAAAAATAGTTGTAAATCATGTTCCGGTCCCGTTTCGGCTTGGGCCAGAGTAGAACATTCTGACATTCCGACATCCGGTCAACTCCGGTGTTCCATTTCAAAAAGGGCACGATTTTTAAAAAAGAATAAATGTAAAAGAATATCTAAAATATGAAAAAATAGTAGATTGCTAAAATAATATAAAAATGCATACATAATTTTCTATGAGGAATTCCTCAGGTGCGCTACTGAGTTCACCTTAATGTGCGCTTTTACCGCTGGATGCGAGACTTGACTTCCCAACCAACGGTCGGGTGCGACTTGAGAGCACATTAACACCTGCTCAGTAGCACACGAGGGCCCTATTTCCTACTGGAGTGAAATTTGGCTAGGGCCCTATTTTCTATTCCAGTGAGATTTGTCTAGTGCCCTATTTCCTTTTCTTTTTCTTAATATTAGCATTCATTGAAAAAGCTACACAGTACATGGCCCTACTATTTTCTATTAAAGTGAAATTTGACTAGGGCCCTATTATTGTTAGGGCTCATATTCTATTAGAGTGAAATTTGGCTATGGGTCTTAATTTGGCTTGATTAATTCAAGTTATTATTAAAAAAATAATTGCCTAGGGTCTTAATTCTTATAAGAGTTAAATTTTGCGAACTTTAGATTTTCAAAAGGTGAGCCTCATGGTAGAGCCCACGTTTAGATATTTAATCAAAGGTAATATGGGAAATAAAATTAACCCTTCGAAAGGGTTCTACCGAAACTTTTGGGTTGAGAGCAAGACAGAAAACAAAGGAGAGGGAGAGAAAGAAAAAAAAAAGGAAGATGACGGGAAAGGAAGAAGAAGACCCAAGAAAAAAAAGAGGAGGCAGCCATGAGCCAATGCAATCCTTAGCAGAACAGACACCCGGTGCACCCTTAATAAAACCCTCTCCCCCTCTTCTTCTTCTTCAGAATTTTGAGAGGGATATTTAGTTCCATCTTGGCCCAACTCCAAAATATTCCAGCCAAAATTGGCTGGATGGAAGGAATTGACAACTATGGAAAGAAAACTTCCCTACTTTCCACTACAGTTGGGTGCCACTGTAATTCGTTGTTTATAGTGGGGAATGCCCTACCATGATGACAGGACCCTTGCTTTTTCACAACAACCAGAGCCAGTGCAGTGAAATCCCCCCAAACCCAATAAAATAAAACCCACCACTAACCACCACAATCAATAGCACAAATATATACATTCCAATGCTTTAATTAAATTTTGAAATAAAACATGTAACATTATTTAACGCCTCACACCCCGGCCCCACCCCACGCCAAACAAAGGGAATTAAACCACCACCCACCCATACACCACAACCAAAAGTACAAATATAACCATACCCAAGCCAAAAGCCCAAATTTTGTTTCTCAATTTCAAAATTCATTGGCCTCTCCCATCCCATTTTCTCTTTAATGGCCATGCCATCCATCCAGTGGCATGACCTTACTAGTTGCCGTTTTTAATTTTGATTCTCCTCCTTCCACTTTCTTTGATGCAAACCAGGGCTCAACTACCATTTATAGAGGGGGAAAATGTGCTAAAAGAATCAATCACATGATACCATAAGCAGTTAACTCTCATAAATCTGAATCTCATCCACACAATTAACAATATTAAGCAAGTGCAATTAGTCACAAAAATGCGATGGTTCACATGACTAAGAAATTCAGTTTGAACGTTCAACATTGATGATTGCCTTTTCCAACAATAATCAAAGAATAGCCCAACGTATAAACAACAACCTCCAATGAGCTAAAATTGAATAACGGTAGATTTTTACTTGGGGACAGATTCAACGCGTGTTCTCTAGGACCAAAACCAATACGAATAAATAAATAAAGGTCATATTTTCTATATTTACCTCTTTTGGTAATTTCATTTCTGGACAAAAAATCTGATGTTACCATTATAGATACGTGCACACATCACATGGGCACACGAACGCGTGCACAGAGAGAGAGAGAGAGAGAGAGAGAGAGAGAGAGAGATATGACCTCCTCGGAACAAAGCCCATGGAGATCATGAGCGAGAGTCCAGTGAGGCCCACCTAAGAGATAGGACCTGTCCCAAGTCACAGGGTGATGCAGGTCTAGATAGGGGTTCTCTAAAGTACAGATCCAATGGATATGTGCAAAGCATCAACGGTCAGAGACGTTGGACTTTAAATCCCACGGTTGGGATTAGTTTGACAGCGCCAAATTGGGCCTAGAGGCAACAAAGGAATCAGAACGTTGGCAGTGGGGCAGGGATCACAACGCGTGCTGCCCTATATCAATTTTTATAGAAGAGATCTAATTAGATTGCCAATTGCACAAACCATTTTCCAAGGGTAAGGTGCCTTCTCATAAATCCATGTCTTTAAAGATACAAAGAGCTTTGATATGGTGTAAAAGCAAGCCCCGCAAATACATTACACATCATGAGAGGTAAGCTTCCACCCATGTTGAATTACTTATGCTCTTAGAAAGAGGGTGTTCGTGGCATGAAAAAAAAATGAAATGAGAAAAAAAAATTCAACCAATCAGCATGGACATACAACCGATGCCTTTGACACATTTTTAAAAGTTTCTACTAGAATAACAATCCTGAATCGAATTTGAACCTATCAAATAATCTTCCCCTTAAATGTTAGATACTTCCTAAATTAGCGCATCTACCAATAAAAGGGGAAAGAATCAAGCAGTATGGGGCAGAAACCACCGCAGGAACACCTATAGGGGTTATTCAACTAACCAACTTACCCCATGTAAATCACAACAATATTCGACTAATACCTCTTTTATTAGGATTAAACCAAGCATCTGAAATAGCCCATATAAATCTTAATGAAACATGCATCTACGTTTATGTCCATGACTTATAATAACTCCAATTCCCTTATAAAAGGCCCCATCCATTCCTCTATAGGAGTCATCCAACTTACAAGTTCTTCCCATTTACTCAAGAATAAAGCCTCTGCAGATGCTACACACAACTCGCTTTATCTCGAATATAAATCTACATGAAACCTGCTTCTCACTCCCAATTCTCCATGGCAACTTCATTGGTAAGGCACAGCTTCTTTCTGTCAATCAATCCACATGTAAAACCTCCACCCTTTTCGTAATTCTACAGATCTCACTATCGATAAGAGAGATTTTATGCGAACGTCTAAGTGTAAATTTCCCTATTTGTTGTTGTCACCCCAAAAATTTAAAGAATGAAATATGGAGGATTGATGATTCACCAAAATGGATTTCTAGAAACACTGATGTCAATCAAATGGACATTTAATGAAAACCCAAATGCTCAATTCTCATGTGATGTACATCCAAACGCACCCCATAAAACAAAAACTAAAAAAGCTTGAAAAGAGTTTGCAGAAGTAGAAAGAAGCGACCTTGAGATAAGCGTAGAGAGTGGGGCAAGCAACGCAAGCGACGGGAGAAGATGTTGAGATGCTGAGATTCTTAAGCTCAGTCGCCACTATCTCTGCAGTTTCTCTGTCGTACCAGAACTGGCTCAGTCTCCAGTCCTCGGAGACTAAGGATACCGCCTCTTCCTCTTCTTCCTCGCCATGGGAGGATCTCTGCTTCTGTTCGTTTAGGAACTCTTTCAGAGCTTCGAGAGCTCGAGAGCTCAACAATGGCGGATCGTCGTCTTCTTCTTCTTCGACGGTTGGATTCGATCTCTCCTCGCTCTCTGCTGTGGCCATTTCGTCTCTTGTGGGGTTTTGTGCAAGTGTACTTCCGTTTTGGGGTTTCTGTAGGTTTTCAGGAACCGGACCGGAATTTAGGGGTGCTTGAGGACCGGGTCAGCCCAGGCTCGACCAGGGCCCAGCCTGTTTGGCTGGGTTCCGGCCTTGGGTTTTAGTACTCGGGCTATACCCGAGTTTCAGCTTCCTCGGAGTTGAGCATCCTCGGGCCTCTGAAAGCACATGCATTCACAAGATTGCCCCGGCAAAATATAGCATAGCCAAAAATATATTTTTCCATATTCTCTAGAAAAAACGACATCCGTGAAAATTTGGAACTTATCGTGGTCACTGGCCACTGGTTGAGAACGAAGTCTTTTTTGTTACTTTTAGCATTTCCTTTTTTAGTTCATTTTTAATCTTTTAATTATTTATTTAGTAATGAAATTTTTGTTTAATGAATAGTAGTGGAAATGTCATTTAATTAAAAATAAGTTTCTTTCTTAATTTTTTTAATTAACAGCGGTCCATGTCCTCAAAATGAATAAAAATTACAACTATTTTTACTTCTAATAGCTCTCCGTATCCTCAAAATGAATGAAAATAACTAGCAAATGTTTTTATTGCACTTTATATATACATATATGAGGAACGTTCATGTGCATCCATCCCTCATTATAGGGTGATGGACTCTAACCCTGGCTTTCCCATTTTGCACATGAACATTCCTCTTCTGTATATGACCACATATGACTTTTCCTCTTTTGCATATAAATATAAATATATATATGTATGCTACGAGTTTTTTACAAAAAATGCTCATTTTTTAGCCAATGAAAGTGTAACACATGTCATTAACGATACACATATCTTATTCTCTCTCATATACACTCTCTTACAAAGGTGGATCTCTTAAATACTATCAAATTATATATATATGCGCTAATCCTCCACCATTCCCATCGTCGGGTGAGGAAATGTTGATAACATTGTAAATGATCATTGTCAGTGATCTGCACTTTAAGTAATATTGTTCTAGGGAAAATTACCTTACGGACATTCTAAAACAGTGAATTTACCTAATACAAGATGAAAAACTACAATTTACCCATCAGCAGATCGTACATGAAAAGACATCGAAAGTTGGACAATTTTACCTTTTTTCCTACGATATCCTTAGCCAGTAGGATATCCTAGAGTTATCCCAGGGTTTGATATTGCACGCCAGTAGGATATCGCACCAATAAATATCCTCCACACATAGGATATCTCTTGAAAGTTTTCACCGCTCTCCTTTCAACCCAGGTAAAACAGCTCGGTAAAAACCCTCTTTTACTTTTACTGTGATCATCTTCTTCTTCGATCCTCCAATAGTTTTTCCTTTTTCTTCTTCTCGTCGTCTTGCTACGGATACTGTAGGATTACAGCCTTCCACTTCATTTTCCTTCATCAGTCGCTGCAAGGTCGTGGATTTTCAACTGTGTAGGGTTTTACTACAGGAAATATACCCACCCGTCAGCAGGTTAAGGGATGGACAAGAAGTATTGTTTTTTCTTTATCTACGTATTTGTTTTAGTCTTTTTTCTGGATTAGGGCTTGTTCTAAGGCTAGGTATTTGGTTTTTTATTGTTATTTGGGGGTTGAATCGTGTGATATTGTACGAATCTTGTTTTTCTTCCGCTCTCTGATTATTGGAGATTCCTTGAAAAACATTTGGTAGTGATGCTGTTGTATGCTGATTTTACCATTTTTCCATGAAAACCTTCGTTGCTCTCCATGTTTTACTTTTAGGCTTAAAAGGTTGAACACTCACAAAATGGTATATCAGCCGATTAAAAATTTTCAAGTACGATAGGGTAGTTTGAATCCTACTTCATTCAAAATTAGTCCAATAAATTGGTAAACCACTCATCATAAATTTAATAGCACATGCTAAGAGAACTAAAAAGAACTAAATACCAGATTTAAAATTTAATTTGGATCTCTACTATATATTTCTTACAATCTATTTTTGCAACATGAAAATGGCTGTCATAGCACTACTATTCCGATGTCTGAGTTGATTATGATGGATTTTTTTTATATGTTAGATTGGCTATTAAATTGCATTGTATTTTGACTCAGTTATTATTTCCACCTAATTCAAGTAATGCTTGGCAGATGGAACCATTTCAACCTAGTCCAATTGATTCATCTGTATTATCAGAACAAGAAAATCACGTATCCACGTCAATATGGAATGGCAAGGAACCCGGTGTTTACTGATGTATTCCTGCTAATCCGAATAGTGGATTTTGAAAATTAGATGATAGGCAATGCGACATTGTGAAAAGGACTGGCCTCCACCATCTATCGCAGATTTGCCACATGCGGATCGACCATGTTTTGATAATTGCATTAATTGAAAGGTGGAGGCCATAAACAAATACCTTTCATTTTTTGTCCGGAGAGACCACTATTACACTTGAAGATGTGGCATATATTTATGGGCAACGCATTGATGGTCCACCAGTTATAGGTTGTACATACACGAAGAGACCCGGCATTGAGGATGTATACAATTCACTCTTAGGAAAGGTGCCTAAACCCACGGACGTCGAGGGTGGACGGCTTAAACTGACATGATTTCATAAAAACTTCGTTGAGCCCCCAGAGAATGCGTCTGAAGATGATATCAATAGGTATACTAGGGCATATCTCTTTTGCCTTGTTTCAACCAAAATTTGTGGGTTTACGTCAGGGTCAAGGGGGCATACCTACCTTCTTGAGTTATTTGAAACATTCCAAGTGTATGCATGGGCTCCTGCTTGCCTCGCAAATTTATACCGAACACTGTCCAAGGCCACTCGTGTGAAGGATGTGATAAGAACAATATGTGGGGCCCTCCAACTTATTCAGATAAGTAATAACTACCACGTATATTGCCTGATTACAACAAATATTGAAAATTCAAGTTTATAAATTGATAATATTTTGGACAGATATGGGTATATTCCCGAATGAAAATTGGACGTCCAATCAAACAAAATATGGATTCTATCAAATTCGAGGTCTCACTTTTTAAAATGTGGGAAAAAAGACTGAAAAATCACTTTTGGTTGACTACTATTGAAGAGGCCGTCACCAACTCGATCAGCAAGACATTGATCAGGTAAGTTCTTTCAGTTATCTATATGTTCTTATCCATTTTTCCTCTCAATATGAAATAATGAAAATATGGGTGCAGTTTGAGTGGCAGCTTTATCTCCAATTTGCTGAAGAATTGATTGAACACGTGTCAGAAGCAGATAGTTGTCTCTTTACAGCATGCTCGGAAATGATCTTTTACTCAATTATTAACCTCACAATGCGGATCGTGTAATGAAGCAATTTGGCTGGAGACAAATCTTACCTCTACCACTCCATCCAACTCCCTGAAGAGATGAAAAAACATCAAACGTTACAATCGATTATAGAGTTAAGCTGAAACAAGTAGGAGCATGGAAAAATAGAGTGTCACTAGTTATCGGTGGAGAGTGCGATGGCTTGATTGGTAGACATTCAGATGAGTACTTTGCTTGGTACCACCGTATCACTACAATGCGTGTCGGGCAGCCACCACAAGGGAAGAGAAATTCATAATATGAACATGTAGTCCAACAGGTAATTGCAGCTGCAACGTTAAGCTGAAATGTTATTGAGACATTACTTTTTTTTTCTTTTTTTTTAAAGTACACATTACTCTGTGATATTGATATATTACTTTGTTAGGAGCTAATATTGACATAATTTATCATCAGATAAAAATCTTCCTCAAACATGTTGTGGCTACTGTAGATAGTGTGGATGAAAAATATGATTCATGGTTCTTGTATAAAATAATGCAAACAATTCAACAGCAATGTTTGAAATTCTCGGCTGCTTGCTTTGCTAGATTTGAAATTTTTAGCTTGGATGAATGTATTGAGTCATATGAGAATTCAATAAGGTTAGTTTTGATACATTAACATTTCTTTTATTGTATACTACAACTGTATTGAATTCCATTGGTTGTTTAACTGATGTTGAATATAATATTATTGGCAGAACCCAAGCAATGTCTGATACACATGTACGTCGACGTCCTCAAGGGAGGCAAGTCCCAGTCCAAGCTGACGATGCAGAGGCAGATTCCATTGAAGATCGGCTCCCTGCGATTGAACATGCAGTGTATGATCAGTCTGTCCAGATTGAACAATTGGAGGAAAGGGTGGCAACCGGTTTTTCTAACATTCGTAATCAACTGACCGAAATGTTCAAACATCTTCGTCATTAATGAAGCGCCTGTTTTGATTTTGATTTTTATTGCTTTTCTATTTGTTATCCATGACAATGTACAACAAGTATAAAAATTCTATGCTTCAGATTTATGTTTTAGTTTTACATTATGTACACTATTATCTAATGAACTAAATCCGACTTAACATATCCAACATTATTCCATTCAGATTACCAACACCCTTAGGGTATCAATGTTCAATTAACTGGCACATTTGCCCTCAAAACAAATAATCCACAGAATTCTACAAAAACATTACAAAAAATAAAAATAAAAATAATTTTAAAAGGTGTTACAAATTCAAGCAAAAGAGGCTGGATTCATTTAGTGCAAATACTTCACAAATTTATCTATTACAGAAAGGCTATTACAAAAAGGACCCTCATGATGATCATCACCAAATCCTACCAACTTTTTGTACGAATGAAATGGCATTATTCTTGAGCCGATGGATTGCGACATGTTTGTCGATTATGACCCTTTCTTCGACAACGAGAGCACGTGACTGGATTCTTTTGTCGATCTTCCGTACGAATTCTATTTTTATTGGGTCGACCAGGTTGTCTTCTTGCATGGGGTGGTAACACCCGCACGTTGCTTCTCTCCTCCCATTGCCTTATATCTCGTGTTGCATGCAAAACATAACTGTATGTTTGTCGATATGTGTCTCTACTGAACCAATGCTGACAAAAGTCGTACGGGTTGAGACTTCTATCCTTGATTACCGCTAAGGCATGAGAACATGGGATCCCAAGTACGTCCCACTTCCGACAAGTACAAGAATGTTTGTCAAGCAAAACAACGTCTACATACTCACCAGGTGAATGAACCTGAAATTCCCATTGATTGGTTGGATGCACTCCCAATCTACGTGAACGTTCCAACTCCTTGTTTATGACCTTTTCAGCATAATGGGTCATCCTTGTTTCCAGCAATTGTGATTTCAAGCGTCGATCTTCAAAAAACTCCATTAGTTTGGCGCGTATCGCTTCAACTTGTTTCGCTATAGGAAATTCCCTCACTTCCTTCAGCAAAGCATTCGTACATTCCGCAATGTTCTGAGTGAGCATATCATAACGTCCGCCCTTTACAAATGCATTTGCCCACTATTCTTTTGGGATGTTGTCAATGAAAGTCCGGATCCGAACCCTAGAGGGGGGGTGAATAGGGTGAGCTACAACTTAATGACCAATTATGACAATTTTAAACTTCTTTTAAAATAATTAGCCACTTGTGATGATTAACAAATAAAATGCGGAAGCTAAACAACAACAATCACCACAAAAGCATTCACCATAACACAATCATTTATAGTGGTTCGGCCTCAATGCCTACATCCACTACCGGCTTGTGATCTCACACCCCACCGGATTTCCACTATTTATGCTTTTCAAATGGCTAAGCAATAACCACTACAATATGCTTTCCAAGGATAAGCAATAACCTTACAATGTTGTTTTTCAAGGCTTAACAACAACCTATACAAGATGCTTTTCTAGGCTAAGCAATAACCTTCACACAATGCTTTTCTTAGGCTAAGCAATAACCTTTACAAACAAATGATTTCTCTCAATAAAGTGTTTTCACAAAGCACTCTAAGAGATTACAATTAAAGCTCAATTTAATTGCCTCTAGATTAGGCAAATATGAAAGTGTAAAACAAACTCACACAAACACTATGAATGCAAAGATGTATGCTTATGAAGTGAGTGTGTGGAAACTTCAATCAATATTAAAATAAAGATTAATCAATTTATGCTTGAAGTAATTTAAAGTTTAATACACATAAAAAGATTTGATTGAAGTAATATGCAAATCACATGTACCAAATACAAACTTGTTGAAGATATGAAATCAAAAGCCCACAAGATGTATGAAATTAATTATGTCTAAACATGTGATGCATATTCAATGTTGTTTTCAAAAACAAACTAATTTAACTAAAGTTCAAATGAATGAAAACAACAAAGATGATTCAAACAAGTTAATGAAACATGTTTATAAAACAAATTAAAAGTTTTGACAAAACATGTTTTATAAAGTATTAAAACAAACTTGTTTAGAAATCAAGGTGAAGAATCCAATGATTTAAATCAAAGATTAAAGAGAGGAATGGATTCAACACATCATAATTAATATGCTAAAAATCATTTACCAATAATTTAGACAAAGCATAAAACATATGATTATGAAAAGTCAAAGCTTACTTGGTGATTTAACTTCATTAATCCAAGCTTTAGCTTTACTAATGACCCCTTAGCCTTCTTAGTTCATTCCCCTTTGATTGGCCTTAGAACACCTCAAAAATGGCTTCAAGAATCATCAAATTTGGCCTTGGAATGAACTTCCTTTTATAGAAAAAGTGTCCCAACGGCTACCTGTCGGTTAGGGGTCGGTTAACCGACACTCCAACGGTAACAAAACGGCTAGATTTGACCATTCTGGAATTTGAACCGAAGTGGGTTCGGTTAACCGACATCTTGAGTTCGGTCGACCGACATCACTGTAGCAAAAATACTGTAGAAAAAACACTCTAGCAAAGTACTGTAGCACAAGTACTGTAGCACAAAAAAGTTTTGCCTTCTAAAATTGTTGAGCAGAAAGCTACTCCAAAGTATTTTGCTAGTGGAAGTTCTGGGCCATAGAAATCAAGTCTGAAAACATGTTTTTAATCAATTTAAGTGTTTTAAAAACATGAAACATAAAAAGTTTGTTGACTGAAGTGAACTTGTCGGTTAGCCGAACTGGACTTCGGTTAACCGAAAGTGTGACCGACACCTGACCGACATAGAAAATCTGAAAATTTAGCTCTCTGGAAATTGAACCGACAGAGGAGTTCGGTTGAGCTCGGTTCACGATCGGTTAGCCGAAACCTGACCGACAGGCTGACCGACAGTTTTAACAAAATCCCAACTTTTGTATATTTCAAAGAATTTTCAAGAGGGGATTTTTGGGCCATTAAACCAAGCATGATTTGAAACTTTAAAGTCAATGGCTAGCTTTGTTTATAAAAATTCTTTTTCAAATTTAAATGCATCCATGTTTAAAACCAAAACATGCGTAAATCATAAGGTTTATAAGATTTAAAACAGTGCATGTATAAATCAAGATTTCAAGTTTTTCTAAAACAATGCATGTGTGTGAATTCAAATGATGAATAAAATGAATAGTGCATCCATCAAATTGCAAGATACAAAATCCTTAACAGTCAATGTACTTGTATGCTTCCTCTGAAATAATTCTTATATCAGCAATCTCTTTCTCATACTCACATGCTTTGTATGTTTTTACAGCTCTTCATAACTTAGCCACGATAGCTTTATCCTTGAATCTTTCGGCTATATTTTATGCAACATGTCGTACGCAATGACAATGATATGCAATTGGGAACCTATTGGAAGCAGCTTGCACAAGTCCTTTTTACCGATCAGAGACAATGGTAAAATTCTGTGTAGGGCGAAACGCAATAGAAATTGCAGCAAGGAACCACTCCCAAGAATCTTGTCGCTCAATTTCAGCTATGGCAAATGCGAGCGGAAAGAGTTTGCGGTCTCCATCATAGGTAACAGCTGTGAGTAAGACTCCAGGATATTTTCCACAAAGATGGGCACCATCGATAGCAATTAATGGTCTTAGGGATGAACGAAATGATTGTATGCTTGACCTAAATGCCTAAAAAAATCTTAAGAACGAATCATCATCTTCCTTAATCAACACCATTACACTGCCAGGATTTGTCTTCTAGAGCTCAAGGCAATAGTGGGGCAAAACACTGAAGGACTCCTCGTAAGAACCCAGTATATCAAGTATCGCAATTTCTTTCGCTTTCCACGCCTTCCTGTAACTAAGTAAAACACCAAATTCCAATTGAAAATCAGTTATAATTTCCTTCGGTGTGTACGACAAATGGTGTTGAAGCCGCTCATTAACCCACTTAGCGACTAAAATCGATGTAGCTTGCCTATGTCCCATCCCCATCGCTGGCTTTGAACAACAGTGACTGCTGTTATATGTCATCACTTGAAATTGTGGTCCAGAAGCCACAATCAAAGCGTGGATACTCCATGGACAAGCAGAATCAACACATCTTGCAGCGACTTCTGTCTTGCTCGTTTGTATAGGCTTAATAGCAAAGTTTTTGTACATTGCAAATTTCGCCAATGTTTATTTGAATGAATCACGATCTGAAAATTGTCTTCCCTTCTACATGTCAAATTGGGAATTCTCTATATGCTCATCATTAGTGTGCTCTAAATCAGGAATCAAAGTATCCACAATAGGTTCAGTGTCTTGTATTACATTAGATTTCTCTCCATTAACTTATGCGACACATGTTCCGCTTTCTTATATAACAAAATGATGGGATTCACACGATGGGGGAGTAGCATATGCCACGGGACTGTTTAAATCGAATTGAATAGGTTCAGTGCCCGGACTATTTAAATCGAATTGAATAGGTTCAGTACTAGACAAATCAAACCTGCCAGACAAATTAAACCTGCAAAGTGGATGATCAATCATAAACACATTGATGGAAAAATATTCAGAAACTAAATTTCAAAAGTTTTAGTTCAAACCTATTGGATTTAGTAATTGGAAAAAGACTGCCTTCATCCCCAAGGACTATTGATGGGTTTATATCAGCTTCATTCAGAAACAATCTCTTCTTTACGCTATTACCTCTCGTTGCTTTCTCATTATCTTGTTCATCCTCAAAGATTATTGATGGGTTTATATCAACTTCATTAATGAACATTATCTTTCTTACGCCTTTACTTCTCGTTACCTTCTCATCGTCTTGTTCGTCATCAAACACTCCTGATGGCTTTATATTAGCTTCATCCATGAGTGATCTTTTTCTTACGCCAATACTTCTAGTTACCTTCTCATCATCTTGGTCTAATTGAGATATTGTACACCTACTATGCATCCAAATTGATTTATGTAATAAAAATTATAATAATAGCTATCAAGCAGTAGTGTAATTTATTCCATACCTTAAACTTGGTTGATGGTTTGTGGCAACACCATCACTTCTATGGATATACAGAAAGATAGGATCAACTCCATATCGAAACAATCTGAACATTCTCATGAGATCGTCATCACCTCTTAGGCCTACTAATGTGAAGTTCCGGCCTGTTTGATATATGTATTGCAAGTAAGGGTACCTATTTCTCATCTCTCAATTGGTTTATGCTGCAACTTTTTCAATTAGTGAATTGTAAGTTATGTTGCTATATACAAAGATAGGCTTCTGCTCTCCACTGTTATAATTGGATGTGAGCGATCCACATCTAGCTCTCCATTAAAGTGCAGTATAAGACACAAATCAACATCTGACATTATAATTAAAACAATAAAAATAAAATATATTTTATTAATAAAAATTGCATGGGTTGGAAATATGTAGTAATTATATGATGAATTTTACCATCAAATCCTTTGTTATGAGATTTATAGGAACAATATAATGCCACAATATTAGTACCTATAAAAGACTAAGCATGCCTTATTTTCTAGTGAGTAACAAATTCATACATTTTACTATAACATAGAAATAAAAAAAAAAGGCTTCACCAATGGACTATTAAATAGGTTAACGGTGAAATATACAAAATGAGGGAGCAGTATATCAATAAAAAATAAAAAACACATCAAATGCAAGAAGTTGAAAAAAATAATGCATTTCATGGAGGGATTTAAATCTTAACGAGTGATTTACGGTTTCCATCATAAGAATCAAAGTAGAAAAAAAAAAAGGTTTATCAATACTACATTTGTGGGCTTTTTTTTAACGCATTAAGAAATTATATGGTCCCAGTACCTGTTGTGATGAATAAAATGTATAAAGTACCGATGAAAAAAGATGTTTTGGTAATATCCTATTGGAACCCACAAGCCAAAACGGAGAAGAAGGAAGCGGAGCTCTGTAGTTTTTTGAAACGGAGGTCTGTACTGGTGTAAAAATGAGTTTTATATGGGAGTAGGTAATGGTGCGGTATCTTACAAGCATAGGATATCGAATTTTGAGATATCCTATAATCCTAGGATATTGAACGGTGCGATATCCCACTCGTCTGGGATATCGAACCGTGAGATATCCTACTGGTGTAGGATTCACAGGATATAGGGGAAAATTGTCCAAAATTGGAGGTCTTTTCATGTACGATCTGTTATTGGGTAATTTGTAGTTTTTCGTCTTGTCTTGGGTAAATACACTGTTTTAGAACGTCCGTACGGTAATTTTTCCATTGTTCTATACCGTGTTACTTCAAATTGGATTTTACACATCCTCGTGGGTTTCCTGCCTTGTTGGTCTAGCTTTGCAACAATTTTCTTGAGAGTTCAAAATTTAACTTTAAATGTTTGATGGATATGTTGGTCTTGACTCATGTGGTTTGTTATGGATTAGGCTTAAGAAGGTGAATAAGTCTGAGTACAGTGTTTGCAGCATTTATGCAGGTAATAGCCGAGTTGAGATTTAATTGTCTTTAGTTTTATCTATTGTCTTACAAAGCAACATTCTTCCAAATTGATTAAAGCAAGATGAGTGTTGCTATCAATACAAGATGACTGTGCCTACTGTTGTTCTTGAAGTAACTTTGAATGGACATTACGATCAGAGCTCTTGCTCTTCGAACCAAGTGGAAATACGCTTTTGAGGTTTGTTTTCTCATTTGTTTTTAAATCTACCGCAGCTTTTCTTGATTTTTCTCCCATTCATTGTAGGTAGAAAAGCAAATTGCTCATTTATTTAGTGTGACAATCAACTAGCATCAAGCCCAAACAAGGATAGTTACTGAGGATAACTTCAGCTGCAAAAGGAGATTTTAAGTTACACTCTTAATTTTCAAAATTAAGATTCCAAAAATTATATATTTTGAATATTAGTGTTAAAATATCAATATATTTGTAATCTTGTTTTGGATAGTTTATATTTTTTGTATAATGGTATAGTGTGTATAATTGAGTAATTTTATGCGACATACATAAAAAATTATAGTGATAAAGTAAAGAAACAAGCATAACAGATGAACAATTGATCAACAAATTAAGGATCAAAGTTTGGTCAACTCCGAAGGTCAAAACATGGGTTAGAGCTCAAAACAGCCCAAATACATGATTTGGAAGGTCTCCACAAAGTTTTAAGACAAATGGAAGTTAAGATCTACTCAAAGAATTAGAAATATAAATATTGACTCTAAATCGCCGAATTAACAAAAGATACAGTCAGAAGTCTGGACTGTTGACCAGAGCAACCTGAACCTCCAATTGACCAAGTTAAAACGTCGATAGACAGTTTTCAAAAGTTTCATGAATGTTCTGGGCGGAAGTTTCCCTCCTGCTGTTGCAGCCTAATCTCCCTCCCCACAGGCGACTGGGAGGGGGAGGGGGAGGGGGAGGGAAGGAGAGGAAGGGAGAGAGGGAGAAGAGGGAAAGAAAATAGAAGGGGAGGGAGGAAGAAAGAGCGGGGAGATGAGGGAAGAGGGTGGGAGAGGGAGGAATGGAAGAGGAGGGAGGGGGATGGAGAGGGAGAGAAAGGAGGGGGAGTTTAGATTTTTTTTTTTTTTTTTTTTTTTTTTTTTTTTTTGAGGTGGGGAGAGAAACTTTTGAGGTGCCAGCATAACCTCCCTTCTATGAATGTAATATCTTAATTATTGTGGTAGACATGCGAGTATGCGGCAACAATTTTCACACACATCAAAGATTCTAAGTTGAGCTTAGTTCCATAAATTCAATATTTAAATCTCCATGTCTCGACATCATGCGGGTGATTAGACGATCAATTGAGATAAAATAAAAAACCGTAACAATGACCTTTTCGTGTGTTAAATTTGGGTTTAGCTTCATAAATATAATATCTCGATTACAACGTTAATCTCATGGCACAACCTTCAGGTACATTAAAATCAATCTTAGTTCCATAAATGCGATTTCTCAATCTCCATGCTAGTTATGTGTTTGGTATCCAACAACTTGTTTGTAATATTTGTACGATAAATTTATTTCAAGAGAAAAGGGGTGTTTTTTTTTAATTACGCATTGCCTATAACACTCGCAACAAGTGCATCCATCTTCTAATATATATATGTGTGCGTGCGTGGGCGCCATATGTTCCAAAGATATGAAATGCCAACATATTTTTTTCTTGCAATAAAGTTGCACGATGCTTGAACAATATGAGTATAGTATAATGGATGCAAAAAATTCTCTTTTGCTTTTCCTTTTATTTTTCACATAATGTGGGAACAAAATGTTATAAAGAGCCCTATTGAGTATGCTAAACTAAAAATTAAAATGGAATAAAATGCCATTTTAAAATCTTTAAACCACATCGAACAGACACATAAAACCAGATTCAATATAGTATCTTTTGGTTGATTAGTAACATTTATTAAATCAAAGCTTAGTGGTACATTATATATATAAATCTAAAGTCTAAAAAAAAAGGCCACCTAAAATAAAATACATGAAGGTAACAACTTGTAAGTGCCTAAATAATACGGACTTAGTTTAAGTGATGGAAGGGATTAGGAAAACTCTGTTTGATCGGAGAAGTCACCGACGGCCTGGATCCTGAGAACAGGGAAGAAAGAGCAGTCAGAGCCCGAGGCTGCTGTCAGCCAAAGGCACTCCGACGCCTGAGTTAGTGCAGTCACTGAACTAGGGTGAAGTGAGGGAGAAGATGTAGGTGAAATAAACAGGATGTAGACTGTATATTGCTTACCTTCTATGGGGCTCCCATGCAGGTATTTGTAGGAGAGAGTAGAAGTTTCCATAGTGGAGGTAGGTGAGGATACTTGTCCCATCAGCCCACTCCTAAGATGGTAGGTGAGGATACTTGTCCCATCGGACGTCCGCTCAGCCCCCTTACATAAATGTGGAAGTGATAGGGAAGGTCCCTTATCAGCACTTGGCCACCTTCTGTCAGGGGAGCTTTGTCATGTAGCCGTCCCATCTCATAAATGGAGACTGAGACGGACATCCATCTCAGTCAAGTGGACCGAGATGGGAATTACCGAGATCAGGGGATGCAGGAGGTCGGTCATGGGTACCGAGTCGCTCAGGGCAGGGCCCGTAATGAACGAGGTCGGTAGGCAGACCGAATCAAATTCCAACTCGGCGACAGCTGGCACTCTTGCCGAACTGGAATAAATCAGGCCGGAGTAACCCTTAATTGGTAGTTTAGCGTCGAAGTAGGAGATTACCTCGGTATTACGTAAGCACTCCACACAATTGCCCCTCAGCTGTCGAGCTCGTCAGCTCGGGGCTGGAACGAGGTCGGGAGCTGGAGACGTGGAAGCTTACATGAATACCGAGCTAGCATACTTTTATACTGGCTGCGGTTGTCACGGTCTTCATAATGACTTCATTTATGAGCTCCATCAATCAGTCGCCAGCCTGTCCGCTAGGAAGCGTCAAAATCGCTGCGCCTGCCCGAGAAAATTAATTGTTCTGACGGCGTTTACTGCGAAAGCCGCCCTGATCTCGACACGTGGTGCCATCTGGTTCACGGTACCGTAAACCGAAGCGACGTGTGCGTCTTTTGAGGCAGTGCAATGAGGGCGTGCTTTCGGTTTCCGAGGAGGCGTCTTGTTGCCCTATAAAAGCAATGCCTCCTTCTTCCTCCGTCTATCTTTCTGCTCAAAATCTGGGGGAGACTCTGCCCGTGTGATTTCTCAGATCTTCTCTGTGCAGATCATCTCTGTATCTTCCCAATCTTTCTGTCCTTCTGCGTCTAGTTTACTGTAAGTCTTCTTCTCCCTGAACTTTCCTTTGAGCACCTCTTCTCCAGTTTCTTTCTTTAGCTAGGGCTTTTCGTTCACCCATCTTAGTTTTCAGAAACATGGGAAAAGGGGTTTACCGTTGTCTGGTCGATACCCCTGAGGCTCTGTTTAGGTTTAGGGCGACCTATGATATTCCGGACGACGTCCGGGTTAGGCTGGATGATCCAGACAATCCCTGGGATGGTGATGTCTACCGAGATGGGTCGATGCCCTTTCCATTAGTCTCGGTGGTGGAAGGGGGAGTGAGGTTTCCCGTCCACCCGTTGCTCAGGCGGTGTCTGGCAGCGTGGCATCTTGCCCCTTGCCAATTGATGCCGAATAGCTATAAGATTATCATGGGGACAGTAGCACTGAATAGGATTTTAGGCATCCAGCTCGGTGTCCATGATATTGAAGAGGCATATGATATTAGCAAGTCCACCGGGGTGATCGACGACCGCTATTACCTCCGTAGCAAACCGAAGATGGTCTCGTTTGTAAATGCCCTGGAGGACTCGATGCGCCATGCCGGGACCGATCGGTTGTTCGTTAGTGGCAACTGGGAGATTGGTGCGGACGAGACCGAGGCAGAGAAGAGGTACCGGGTACCTCGTCACTTTGGGCGCCTCCCAAGTAAAGCACCGAGCTCAAAATAGCTTAACTTTTCAACCTGCTATCTTCCTGCCGGACTGACACACGCTGATCTGTTCTTTTATACAGGCGTTGCTGATAGGAGACAGGCGGCCATTCTCGACGGCTGGAGAAAGAACGGAGGTTGGTTCGATAAAGTCCAGCAATACCAGGGGCATAAAGGCCGGGCTGCCTGGTGTCTTATAGGCTACTTGCCGAGATACAGGCATTACAACAAAAGGCAGGGGTCGGAATTGCTTGAGGTCGGTCCTAGCAACGCACCAGAGGCGTTTGGGCAAGAGCGGCCGATCTCACCCCTTACCGACCCGGAAGAAGCCTCTGAGGAGAATCTGCCCGGTGCCGAGATGGGTCAAGATCCTCCTGTCACCAACCTCCGGGAGAAGCTTCTAGGAAAGCGGCCATCCTCGTCGTCGAGGTCGGCTCGTTCTTCTTCTTCTTCTAGGGACGCCCCTCCGGCGCCCCCATCTGGCTCCTCCCGGGATGATTCGACTGTAGCCAGGGAGGAGAGGCAGACGAAGAGGGCGAAGGGCGAAGAACCGCGCCAAACCAGGGCCCGGAAGGAGAAGGCCAGTCGGAGAGGTCTGACGGAGGAGGCCGAGGAAGAGCCGCGGGTGGAAGAACAACCTTTGGTTCGCCGAGGGAGACAGGAGGAGAGGGTGTCGGGGGCACCTGAAAGAGAGGGCCCATCCCGGCAAGACCCTGTCCTGCCCTCGGCGCCTCGCGCCCCTCTGGATGAGCCCTGGAGGCCATCCTTTCTTCTAGCCCCAGGGACGCCGCTGACCTCGGGACACCATTTACAAGGCTGTCCGGCAGTGGCGGCCGTGCTGGCTGGGGCATGCTCACTTCCCCTGGACGTTGAACGTTTCAGGAGAATGGAAGAGCCTACGCTGCTTCAGGCCAACCTGTCGTCGGCCCTGATGGTGAGCATTACTCTGTATATACATTTAGACACATGCTGTATGTCGCTTCTAACTTGTTCCTGCTGTCCAGGTGGTGCAGAGGTCTGTGGTGGCTCTGGAAAAATGCCAGCAGAGCCGTGCCGAGATCCAATCCTTGCAGGCTGATAGGCAGAAACTTGCTGCAGCCCTGGAAAGGAGCTCGGAGGAGCTGAGGAGGGCCGAGGAGGCATGCGCCAAGCTGAACGCGGAGAACGAGGCTGCTATGGAGGCGATTACCAAGAAAAGTGCTGAAAACTTTGAGCTCCAAGCAGCCGCGTATGAGATGGAGAAGAAGGCCAAAGAGAGGGAGGCCGAGATGGAGGTCCTGAAGAAAGGGAGGGAGGCCGAAGTGGAGATCCTGAAGAAGGAGAGAGCCAAGGCCGAAGCTCTGCTGAGGGCCGAGCAGGAAGCTTCAGCCAAACAGAAGGCTGACTTCGAGGCTTCTCGGGAAGCAGAGCTCGAGGCCTCCTTTCAGAAGGGGGTGGCACAGGCGACAAAGCTTTATGAAGAGCAACTCGTTCCGCTGGGGGAGGAGCTCTTCGAAATGGGATGCCTGGCCGTGCTGAGAGAAATGGGGGTTCCCGAGGATCACCCCATTCGTCAAGGCTTGCCCAAGCTTCCCCGTGCCGAACCTGAGTCGCCAGCCCCTCCGCTCTCCGAGGCACCTCTGGACCACGTAGATGAAGAGTTTCGCGCCCCCAAAACCAGGATCCGATCTCGGGGACGCGAGCATGGGGAGAATTTGTAGTATTTCCCCTCCCAGGATCCGCGTGTGTGAGGATAACAAATTCACAACACATCAAAATATTTCGCGGAAGCTATACGAGACGTTACGACCCGGAATCCGTATCCATCAGGTTCCGTGTCGTACTCAATCTGTCAGCACAAAATTGTCATAGACAAATTTAAATTCAGACTGGAACAATTCATAATATCAAGATATACAGAGCTGACAGCAACAGGCTTATCATTACCCAACGTATTCAAGTTTCAAATTAACAAGTGCATTGATTACAATTCCCAAGAAACAGGCTAACAAAAGCCGTACACAAAAACAAGCTAGAACAAATACTACCCAATGGTGTAACGTAACTCCGGAGTCAAGCATGACGTCAACATGACATCGCTGACACTACAAGACTGCAAAACTCGTGGCTCAACAGCCCTCCGCACGCGAACTAGCTCAAAACAAGGACCTGCTATCTAGAGCACCAAAGCAGAAGTATATCAGACACGACGGTCTGGCAGGTAATCAATATAGGCAAGAGCATAAACAAAACCGAAGTTTAAAGGAAACAAGAACTAAAAACACTTCATTGAACTTGAAACAAGTTTACAAGATTTAAAAACAATGCATGTACAAGATACTTATCGAGAAATCACTAGTGCATGCACGATATACGAAACAAGGTATGAATACATATAATATCATGAAAAGATAAATCCACATGAGCTCATCCTTTCTCCGTCATACATGATGACAAGAGCAAGCACGCAAGACAAGCACGACAAGAAACACGATCCCACGCCACACAAGGTAGACGGGGTATCCGGCCGCGGAACCGGACCACGAACACGCACGATGTGCCATTCAAGACACGACTAGTCTGCAGACAGTCCACGAGTTTAAGGACCCCCAGGTAGTGGATCAAGCTAAAAGGGCGGTCCAAGCTCAGTGAAATTCACTTATATCATGAATGCACAAAACACGGCAATACGAGATCGAAAACACGACAAAACAAGAGGGAAATCATTTGTCAAACACGTCACGACAAGGCTAGCACGATAGCATAATATAAATGCTTAACAACTGAAGAAATGATCCCCTTTTTCTTTCTTGAAACACGATTCTTGAAACACGTCTTAAAACAAGCTTATACTTGAAATTCAAACGAATGCACGATGATGCACAAAGCATCAAAACAATGGTCTTGGTTCTTGAAACAAATCTTCAAACAAACTTATACTTAGAAATCAAACGAGGACACGATGATGCATGAAGCATCAAAACAAGAATTCAAACACGAAATCTATCAAGTTTAGGCTAAGACCAATCATTGACCCTTGTGGAGTTGAAACCCAAATGTCGGAGTTTTTAACAAGATTTGGTGCCCCAGAAGTTATAGTACATTTTGGAATTTCAAGTGCACAAAGTCAATAAAAAGGTCTAAAACCTAGTCTAGTTTTCATTCCCGCAAAAATCTTCAAAAACAGTACTTCTGGTTGTGGTTCACGCCTCTCTACCGGTAGAAATACCGGTTGAAGCGTCTCTACCGGTAGTACTACCGGTAGAACCACCTCTACCGGTAGAACTTCCGGTTGGAGCACTTCTACCGGTAGAACTTCCGGTAGATCTCATGCTCCTTAACTTTTCTCACTCTCTGCCGAAATCTGGGCTATTTCTACCGGTAGAACTTCCGGTAGAACTTGGGGTTTTTCAATTTCCTCACTCTCTGTCAGATTTTGGGCGCTTTCTACCGGTAGAACTTCCGGTTGAAATACCTCTACCGGTAGAAATTCCGGTAGAACTCAGGGTTCACGGTTTTCTCAACTCTTTGTCAAATTTTGAACCATTTCTACCGGTAGAACTTCCGGTAGGGTTCGGAAGCTCATTTCTTTCACACTTCTCTCCCTTCTTCACTTCCACATTTGAACCATATGCACTCCCCAAGCCTTCATGCTTTCCAAGGGATACATTTACAACATTTGGCATCATTCCATCCACAATTAAACCCATTCATTCTATAACAAAGACATCAAAGCATTTTCATGTACAAAATCATAAAACTTACAAGACTAAACATGATTCAAGAGCTTGAAAAATCAATGCTAACAAGACAAATGAAGAAGCCCAAAACTCATGACTTGAAAGAGCATGAACATGACTTGCATTAATTAAACATGGAAGACATGTCTTAATGAAATGTTAAAACCCAAAATGAAAGCATAAGACAATAAACATAAGAAGTCCTATGAAGATCACTTGCCTTTGTCCAAATGCCAAGCAAATCTTTCACAAATCCAAATCAAAGAGTTGATCCACGAAATCTACACAAAAGCCCCAAAATAGAACACACAAAAATCACATTTTGGCCACTACAAACCCCCATTTCGAAAATGGGTTTGAAAACATAGAAAACAAGTTCTAAATGAACTAAAAGAACATCAAATGAAAAGAGGAACAAGAGCCCTAACCTTTAGCTAGCTGAACAAGAAGAAAGGAGGTTGAAGATGATGAATAGTGTCGGGGATTTGGCTCAAAAACGGATCCAATCGAAGCTTGAGAAGAGAGGAAGAAAATGGCGGAGTCGGATTTGAGATTGGAGCTCTCTTGATGGAAGATCCAAGGGAAAAGACCAAGAGGAAAAAGCTTTCTCTCCTCTCCACTCTAGGGCAAACCGGTTGCAGGAAAATGGGAAGAAGAAGAATGGAGGAGAGAGAGAAGAAGGGTATTTATAGTGTCTGGAGGGTGGGTCCCAATGCAGTAGAACTTGAAACGCTTAAAACTTGGTCTTGTGGACCCCGGGTGAAATCGACGAAGAAGAACAAAATGATCGTCGAAAAATCTAGTTTCCAAAAAGTATATTTTCCCCAATTTCTGAAATTTTCGAAATTCATGGACAGATTTAGTGAAAATTGTCATTTTTGCCCATTTTTCTCGAAAAACGCGATTTCTGAATATTAAATCAAGATGGTCAAAACATGAAAGTTGTTTATAACAATAAAATGAGTCAAAAGGAATAGAAATTGGAATTTTTAGAAACCAAGAATAAATTCTCACAAAATACAATTTACAAGGGTCGGGTCAAAACAAAGTCAATGGTCTTTTAAAACTCTCCAAAGTTATGAAAAATCTATTCAAACTCAAAAACAAAGTCAAATCATCTCTAATCTTGTTTAAAAAGCTAAATCATGGTTAAAACAATGCTAAACCCAAAAATTGAGGGTCGGGGTCTTACAAAGAGCCTCAGGCCTCAGAAATTCTTCAAGTTCCAGCCACCGAAGTTGCTGCTGATCTCGGGCCTGTTGCTACTGAGGCTCCTCTTGCTCCTGCTGGCGATGGTGAAGTCGAAGATGTGTCTATTATTGACATAGATCGACTGCCATGATTTTTCTGCCTTCTTTTCTTGTGCCCATTTGGGGAGATTACATGTAATTTTTTTTTTTGGTGATTAATGAAACCTCTCTTTTGTACATGTTTTTCTTGAAGTGAATGGAATCCCCTGTTTTTTATGCTCCAATTTGTTTTGTACATGATATCCTTGTCTTGTTTTTTCTCTCTTTATGCGTTTGGCTGAACAACCAGAATAAAGTAGGAAATAAAACAAGTCTATGAGCTCGGTCCATAGCCGTGCTTAAATGTATTTTTGTAACCCGAGACGCGGTGTTGATCCTGCAATCATAACCAGCGTTGACCTCGGTGACAGGTGCCTGGTCCTGTGACCCAAGCTGAGTCCGGTTTTACAGAAAACAACTTGACTGGCCCAACGGCCGCGCCGAAGTGGTTGATTCTGGTAACCGGGCTGTATGTATATGCCGAGCTCAATGGCTCGGTCATAGGAAATAATTTGGAGAATATAAACATATTCTATAAAGAGAACCTGTTTATTACCTTCCGAAATTAGATTACAACTTAGAAATAGAATTTCTTGAGGTGGGTGGCATTCCACGGGCGTGGTAGCTCTTTGCCTTCCATGTCCTCAAGCCTGTAAGCAGATTGCCCCGCTACCGAAGTCACCTTGAATGGCCCATGCCAGTTCGGTGCAAGTTTTCCTTCGCTAGGGCTTTTGTCTGCTGGAAGGGTCTTTTTCAAGACCAATTCTCCAGGGGAGAATTTTCGCTCTTTGACCCTCTGATTGTACCCTCTAGCCAACTGTCGTTGGTAGGAAGCGAGGTGGATGGCTGCAGCATCCCTTCGTTCCTCAGCCAAGTCGAGCTCGGTGGCGAGGTTTGTATCATTTTGGCCTTGGTCGAACAGTTCCGACCTGAGAGTCGGGAGACCGACCTCAAGTGGAATTACAGCTTCCATTCCGTAAGCTAGGGAGAAGGGAGTTGCCGAGGTCGAGCGCCTTGGGGTAGTCCTGTACGCCCAGAGGACACTTGGAAGTTCCTCTACCCATCTGCCTTTAGCTCGATCTAGTCTCTTTTTGAGTCCGTCAAGCACCACTTTGTTCGAAATTTCAGCCTGTCCATTACTCTGGGGGTATGCTGGGGTAGAATAGTAGTTCCTGATGCCAAGATCTTGACAGAAGCTTCTGAAGAAGTTGGAGTCGAACTGGGTCCCGTTATCGGTGACCAAGGCTCGAGGAATTCCGAATCTAGTGACGATGTTTCTCCATACGAAGTTTTTGGTATCCTTCTCAGTGATGGAGGACAACGCTTCAGCTTCTATCCATTTGGTAAAATAGTCAGTAGCTACCAACAACCATCTCTTGTTTCCTGGAGCTCGGTGGAGTGGTCCCACGAGGTCCAGCCCCCATTGGGCAAAGGGCCAGGGGCTAGAAAGAGGACTTAGGTCTTGTGCTGGCTGATGGAGAGAGTGGGAGAACTTCTGGCACTTCTCACATTTCCTGGCATAGACCTGCGCGTCTTTCTGCATATAGGGCCACCAGTATCCCTGACTGATGGCTCGGTAAGCCAGTGACCGACCTCCAATGTGGCTGCCGCAGATCCCTTCGTGAATTTCATAAAGGAAGTCCTCGACTTTGCTCGGGTGTACGCACTAGAGGTAAGGGCCATTGTAGGACTTTTTGTAGAGTTTGCCATCCGGAGAGAGCCAGAATCGGGCTGCTTTTAGCCTGATTTTGTGGGCCTGGTTCTTGTCCTCGGGTAGCTGATCATTTTTGAGATAGGAGATGAGTTCATCCATCCAGCTTGGGCCGAGTTTAATGCACATGAGCTGCCGAGGTGGTTGAAGTTGTATACTCGGTCTGTCTAGTGCTTCTACTTCGACAGTTCTTCTTTTTCCTGCCTCGACAGCAGAGGCCAAGTTTGCAAGGGCATCGGCGTGAGAGTTGGAGTCCCTGCCTATCTGCCTGACTTCAGCTTTTTGGAACTGAGATAGGAGTTGCTTGGTGTGGGCCAGGTAGGCTGCCATTCTGTCATCACGGGCCTGGTAATCCCCATTGAGTTGGTTCGTCACCAGTTGTGAGTCGCTGAAGATCACCAGTTGTTGTGCCCCCAGGATTTTTGCGCTGCCCAGCCCTGCAATTAGTGCTTCATACTCAGCTTCATTGTTAGATGCTTTGAAGTCAAGGGTCAGGGCTTGCTCAATGACGAGGCCCTCTGGAGATTGAAGGACTATGCCAGCGCCAGCCCTTTTGGAGGTGGAGGACCCATCGACGAAGACTTTCCAGGAAGAGGTGAGGAAATGTTTCCAGGACCGCTCCTGTTCGGTCTCTGCCGAAGTGCTCGCCTCCTTGCCCCCCAGTTCGGTGTCGAGGTGGCTCGGTGCCGAACTAGGAGAGGTGAATTCGACTATGAAGTCTGCCAGTATTTGGGCTTTAATGGCCGTCCGGGGCTGATAATTGATGTCATATTGCCCGAGTTCGACAGCCCATTTAGAAACTCTTCCTGAGAAGTCTGCTCTCCGAAAGAGGGACTTGAGCGGGTGTTCGGTGACAACCGTGATGGGATATGTCAGGAAGTAGTGGGAGAGCTTGCGGGATGCACTGACGAGTGCAAATGCGAGCTTCTCCAGTGGCAGGTATCTCGTTTCGGAGTCCAGCAAAATTTTGCTTGTGTAATAGATGGGCTTTTGCTGCCTGTCATCTTCTCGCACGAGTACAGAGCTTACTGCATGGGCTGATACTGCCAGATATAGGTATAAAACCTCACCCCGAACCGGGGTGGAAAGCAGAGGAGGTGAAGAAAGGTACGCCTTCAGTTCCTGGAGAGCGCTTTCGCATTCCGGGGTCCATTGGAACCCGGAGCTCTTTTTCAAGAGTTGGAAGAAGGGATGGCATTTATCTGAGGCTCGACTGATGAAGCGGTTCAGTGCTGCTGCCATCCCGGTAAGTCGCTGAACTTGTTTGGTCGAGGTCGGACTCTGTAGGGCTCTGATGGCCGAAATCTGATCGGGATTGGCCTCGATTCCGCGCCTAGTAACCAGGCTGCCAAGGAACTTGCCCGAGCCGACGCCAAATGCACACTTGGAAGCATTCAGCTTGAGCCTGTATTGCTTGAGGATGGAGAAGGTCTGATGGAGGTCAGTCAAGTGGTCCTGTGACCGTTTCGACTTGACGACCATGTCATCAATATATACCTCGACCGTGCTGCCGAGCTGGTCCTGAAACATCCTAGTTACCAGCCTCTAGTAGGTGGCACCAGCGTTCTTTAACCCGAAGGGCATTACTTTGTAACAGTAGGTGCCCCTGGGTGTTATGAATGCGGTTTTCTCTTGGTCAGGCTCATACATTGGAATTTGATGGTAACCTCGGTAGGCATCGAGGAAACTCATCCTTTCATGCCCGGCAGTGGCGTCGATCAGCTGGTCTATCTTTGGAAGAGGAAAGCTGTCTTTGGGGCAGGCTTTATTCAGGTCGGTGAAGTCTACACAGACCCTCCAGCTTCCATCCTTCTTTTTGACCACAACTGTGTTGGCTAACCACATAGGGTAGTGAACTTCTCTAATGGCGTCAGCTTCGAGTAACTTGCTGACCTCCTTGGTCACCGCCTCTGCCTGTTGGGAACCCGATCTTCGAATCTTTTGGGCAACAGGTTTATGCTGAGGGTCCACATTCAGTTTATGGCTTATGACCTCCGGGCTGATGCCGGGCATTTCATATGGGGTCCAGGCGAAGACCTCTCTGTTTTGTAACAAGAACTCGAGCATCCTGGCCCTTTCCTTATCAGCAAGTTGACTACCGAGCAGGAAGAACCTCTCTGGATCGCTGGGGTCGATTCCGACCTGGGTGAGGTCCTCGATGCTCTTCTGCTCGGGAGTCCGGCCCACAGCATCGAGCTCAGCCTCGAGCTCGGTCATGTGGACTCGCTGAGGCTCTGTCTCTCCGGGGACCACGGCCAAGAGGCATTCTTTGGCCATGTCTTGGTCGCCGTGGACTATGACGACTTCGAAGCTCCCATCTTTGTTCTGTAAAGGGAACTTGAGCTTCTGGTGATGGGTCGAGGGAACAGCCTCCATGCGATGAAGCCAGGTTCTTCCCATGATGGCATTGTATGGAGATTGTGCATCCACCACCAGGAAGTCTGCCGTCGTGGGGGCTCCTCCGACCTCGACCTTGAGGGAGATCTTCCCTTTGGGATATACCGTCTTGGAGCTGAATCCCACTAAAGGGGTGCGAGCTTCGAGCAGATCCTCTTCCTTCAGACCCATTCGTTTGAAGCAGTCGAAGTAAAGGATTTCTGAGGAGCTCCCGGGGTCCACTAGGATCCTCTTGACGTCGAAGTTTTGCAACCTCATAGTCAAAAGGAGAGGATCATTGTGGGGTAGCTGAACCCCGGCCAAGTCTTTGTCTGAGAACCAAATCTTTGGTCTCTCTACGCGGGCCTTCTTTACAGAGGGACCGAGCTCGGCTGCCATCACATGTTTGCCGTGCTGGGTCCTCCTGGCCTCGGCACGCGCCTGATCGCTGCCTCTGGGAGCAGGGGCCAAGTGAATGACATCGATGGTCCCTATAGGCCCATCGCTGTCCCTATCGTCGGGGTGGTGCTGCTGGGCTTGGTTTACCCTTCCCTCCTCTTTGATATGATCTTTGAGGTGCCCATCTTTCACAAGCCTTTCAAGGTGATTCTTGAAGGAGTAGCAATCCTCGGTTCTGTGTCCTCTATCTTTATGGTATGCACAGAACTTGCTCTGATCCCGTAGGGCGGCGTCACCTTTCATAGGCTGGGGCCATTTGAAGAAAGGCTGGGCTTGGATTTTGCCCAGGAGTTTGTAGATGGGCTCCTTGAAGATGGTGTTTACGGCTTTGTGAGGGGCGCCACTTGGTTTCGGCTTTGCGCTACCTCCCGAAGTGGGAGCAGAACGTGCTGCCGAGCTGGATGGTTCTCCACTTCGGTCCGCCTCCCTCTTAGCAAGCCTCTTGGTCCTCCTTGAAGGTCGGCCCTCGGAAGGTTGGCCCTCGAGGAGTGGGAGCCAAAGATGATGGCTCTCCCGAGCCCGGAGCTCGTCTTCTTCCTGCTCTACATACTGGTTCACCCGGGCCATGAGTGCCTTCACTGAGTCCGCTGGGCGACGCGCCAAGTTTTTCCGAAGCTCATTTCCGGGTAGCAAACCTTGCTGAAAGGCTGTGACGGCTACCTTTTCATTTGAATTCTCGATTACGCTGTAGATGGTCTAGAACCTCTTGGCGAATCGAGTGATATTCTCTGTCGGCCTCATCTTGATAGAGATTAGGTCGGCGTCGGTTTTTGGGATGACCCGATGTGCTTGAAACTTCTCTACGAAGGAGTTTCGGAGCTGTCGCCAGCTCGAAACCGATCCCTCGGGGAGTGCACAGAACCACCGAAGCGAGAGATCACCTAAGCTGGAGGAGAAAACCTTACAGTCGAGGTTGCCGTCGCCGCTGAATACCGACATCTTCTGGGTGAAGTGTCGGAGGTGAGCTTCGGGGTCTGACGTCCCGTCATAAAGATTGAAGCGTGGGACGCTGAATTTATCAGGAAGAGGATGGTCTGTGATTTCCCGAGTAAATGGGGAGGTGCCGTGGACGTCGGCATATCTGGTAACCAACCGACCTCGAGCGAGGCCGGCATGCTCCAGGTTCTGCTGCACGGCCAGCTTAATCTGCTGATCGATATAAGCGGCCATGTCGGGGTCGGCACCGACCTCCCGCTTTTGCCTCTGGTGCTGACGCTGGTCGGCGCTGGCGTGAGTGTTACTCGAGCCTTCTTCCCGAGCTCGGGCACGTCTTTCATTTAGCTGCTCCCTTAGGTCTGGCTGACCTTCAGGGACCCGCCGAGCTTTCCGCTGAGGTGGGGGCGTGTGAGAGGCTTCGGGCAGGGGTCCGCCCTTGACCTCCAGCTGTTGCTGGAGCTGGAGTATCTGTGCCTTCTGTTCCTCAATGACGAGGTTCTGAGCCTTGATTGCTTCAGCTTGGGCTTCAGCATTATCCTCTTGGGCCATGTCGTCGTCACCTTCGTTACTGAGGTGGACATGGTCCTCCTCCATGTGGTCTTTGTGATGAGACCGAAGAGGCCGAGATTGCTCGGGAGCTCTACCTCGCTGGGACTGTTCCTGAGGAGGAACGTCCTTGCGGGGTGCTTGGGTGAAGACGACCTCCAGGCGTGGACGCTCCGCTTGGGAGGACGTCGTCCGGGCCCGTACTGCTACGGGACCGCTTCGAGGAGATGCTGGTACACCTCTCGATGATGAGTGTGTCACCGTTACAGGTGACCCTACGCTTCGAACAAGAGGATCCCCTTCCGCTCTTTCCGACTGAGGGTTGTGTGGTGTTCGCCTGACATCTCTTTGCTGTCTTGTCCCTAATGCCCCTGCCTGGTTCGTCATCAGTGGAGGCGGCGTGAGGGGCAAGAATATCTCTGGCTGGCCGGACATGGACGGTCCAACAACGCTCTTTCCCTTCTTAGCCTTAGGAGGCATGGCTATTGGGATGAAGGTATTGGTTTTGCAGGTCGTGGGTTCGAAATTTCCCCACAGACGGCGCCAATTGTAAGTGCCTAAATAATACAGACTTAGTTTAAGTGATGGAAGGGATTAGGAAAACTCTGTTTGATCGGAGAAGTCACCGACGGCCTGGATCCTGAGAACAGGGAAGAAAGAGCAGTCAGAGCCCGAGGCTGCTGTCAGCCAAAGGCACTCCGACGCCTGAGTTAGTGCAGTCACTGAACTAGGGTGAAGTGAGGGAGAAGATGTAGGTGAAATAAACAGGATGTAGACTGTATATTGCTTACCTTCTATGGGGCTCCCATGCAGGTATTTGTAGGAGAGAGTAGAAGTTTCCATAGTGGAGGTAGGTGAGGATACTTGTCCCATCAGCCCACTCCTAAGATGGTAGGTGAGGATACTTGTCCCATCGGACGTCCGCTCAGCCCCCTTACATAAATGTGGAAGTGATAGGGAAGGTCCCTTATCAGCACTTGGCCACCTTCTGTCAGGGGAGCTTTGTCATGTAGCCGTCCCATCTCATAAATGGAGACTGAGACGGACATCCATCTCAGTCAAGTGGACCGAGATGGGAATTACCGAGATCAGGGGATGCAGGAGGTCGGTCATGGGTACCGAGTCGCTCAGGGCAGGGCCCGTAATGAACGAGGTCGGTAGGCAGACCGAATCAAATTCCAACTCGGCGACAGCTGGCACTCTTGCCGAACTGGAATAAATCAGGCCGGAGTAACCCTTAATTGGTAGTTTAGCGTCGAAGTAGGAGATTACCTCGGTATTACGTAAGCACTCCACACACAACTAAAGAGAAAGCACTGAGATCAAAAGACAAAGAAGACAGCTACTCCTCAAAGGCTCTAAAAGAGGCGACCTCCTTCTACATGAACATGAAGAGACCCACTGAGAAGCCAAAAGAAGAAAAAGATGAAAAGATCGAGAGCCAGGAAGCAACACGGCATATTCATTGTCATGGTCGCCATCATCAATGGAGCCTTCTCTCATGGTGTTTATCCAGCTAAAATAATTCTACTTTAAAAACTCCTCCCATCAATATGCCTCTATGTAGCAAAAAAGAATTAAGGCGTCTCCATCTATACATAAGCACATCTACTTCTATCTTATTGGCTAGCAATCATGTAAGAATGAGATATTCTATCTACCTCATCTTTGATATATGTTACAAAATGTCACTCTTTGAGTACAAAATGAAACAACCATTCATCTTAATTAATTCTTGCAGAATGCATCTACCAGTATCGACCAAAATGCTTCAAAAAGATATCCATTCACATAAATATATACACATGTCGAAAATTTTAAATTTAAACATTTAAAGAAAAGGAAAAAAAATAAATAAATACAAATGTATTTTATAATTATTGGGATGTTCAATGTTTGTTCCCCAAACACTAAAAGTCAGGGTGCAATCTGTAATTACAAGAAATACATGCATATATATGTAAAAACCAAAATAGGGAAAAAGCTCAAATTGAAGGAGCCCAAACCCTACACACCTCAATGTATGTACCCCAAATGTTAAAAGTGAGGATGCAATATGTAATTGTAATAACTACATGTACATCTATAAAAACCAAAAAAGGGAAAAAGCTCAAATTAAAGGAGCCCAAACCCTACACACCTCAATGTATGTATCCCAAATGTTAAAAGTGAGGGTGCAATCTGTAATTGTAATAAATACATGTATATCTATAAAAACCAAAAAAGGTAAAGCTCAAATTAAAGGACCCCAAACGCTACACACCTCAATGTATGTACCCCAAATGTTAAAAGTGCGGTGCAATCTGTAATTGTAACAAATACATGTATGTATATCTATAAAAACCAAAAAAGGGAAAAAGCTCAAATTAAAGGAGCCCAAACCCTACACACATGATGCAAGGCATACATCTCAATCTATGCTTTCCCAAATATTAAAAATCGGGGTGCTACTTGCAATTACAAGATATACATTTCTATCTGTGAAAACTAAAAAAAGGAAAGAGGAATTTACGGGTAAAATCCCTGTAGGACTGCATACGTCCCAACAGGACCTAGTTCTATGTTCGATACGGGAGGCATCCTCATATGGACTTTTTTTCCTTTTTTTTTGTCGTTTTGCGATATGGTCGATATCGACCATGTAACTGAAAGGAATTTTTCCCTGCATTGTCGATATCGACCATATAACTGAAATGCATTTTTCCCTGCATGGTCGATATCGACCATATAACTGAAAGGCATTTTTTTTCATTTTTATGGTCGATATCGACCATTCTGCGGGAACCCAAATAAAAATTGGGTTTTTCAAGATGAAGAAAAGGGGAGGGGAGGAGGAGGAAGAAGAGGGGATGGGTCGTTTCACAATCCCTTCTTCCTCATCGCCATTGTTCCTGTGTCTCTTTATGCTGCACTCGCCTTTTCTCATAGTAAGGCAAGAATTTAAGTCCTTAGTTGAAGATTTCCCTTTTCCTTTATGAAAGCAAAGTCTCATTTTCAATCTGTCCTTCCTCTTCTTCTCGATTGGTCAAGTCAATGAAATCTAAGTCTATAAGAGGAGCTGTTAGCAGTTTTGCTTTACTCGTCCCATAAACCAAAAAGATCCCCTTCTGCTTGTGGTGGTAAACCAACCATGGCTTCCTTGTCTTTTGCCCTAGTGTTTCTGCTTGTGTCTTCCAGCTGCTTTGTTCTGGACGCCCGTACGCCTCATGTTGTGAAGGGGATGTCTTTTACATTCTACAAATCGAGCTGCCCCAACGTGGAAAAGATCGTGACGGACTATCTTCGTAAGGTGTTTAGGGAGGAGGAACAATGGCGATGAAAGGACCCATCCCCTCTTCTTCCTCCTCTTCCCCTCCCTTCTTCTCCATCTTGAAAAACCCAATTTTTATTTGGATTCCCGCAGAATGGTCGATATCGACCATTCGCTAAACGACAAAAAAAAAAAACAAAAACGCTAGTTGAGGACTTTATCTATAAATACGATGTATTTGGGACCTCAACAGTGGTATGGGGTCCTATGGGGACCTATGCCGTAAATTCCTCAAAAGGAAAATAGCTCAAAGTTAGAAGGAGCCCAAGCCCTACACACCTTATGCAAGGCATGCATCACACCTTAATCTATCCTCTCCCAATACTAAAAATCAGGGTGCTATTTGTAGTTACAAGATTTACATGTCTATCTGTGAAAACTAAAAAGGGTAACTAGCTCAAAGTTAAAAGGAGCCCAAACCCTACACACCTGATGCAAGAGCACCACCCATCACAAGTCAGGGGCAAGGCACTCTCTTCTGTATCCCACAACAGCAGTGGTAAGGTAAAATGTCTCTCAGTCTAAAATGTCATTTTCCCATGTCAGATTTGTTCCAAACACATGCATGTCCTGAGATCAATTTTTTTTTTTTTTCCAACATTCCACACTTCTCAACTCTTCTTCCTTTCCCTTTTTCTTTCTTGATTTTTCACCATCAACCCACCCACCTTTGGAGGCATCACAAAGAAGAGGGAAAGAAAAGACCTTTTCTCTCTTTCTTTCTCATTTCCCTCCATTACAATTTCACAAAACCCTCTTTTCTCTCTACCCCACTAACCCTAAAAATCCAAATCAAATTCCCCGACAAAAGGGGAAAAAAAAAAAAAAAGAGGAAAGAGCCCCCTCTTCAAACCCTAAAATTCAAAGAAACCCCCAACAAAAGAAGACCCTCTATTTGTCTTCCTTCACTTTCCATGAGATAAAAAGAGGAGGAGTAATCACATTCCTAGCAAGCAGTTAGTTGGTTGATTAACATAGTAGCGCATTTTAGCAGTGTTCATGTGTTAGTCAGCTCTTGCCGGGCTGAAATGAAGCGCATTTTAGCCCAACCGGCGCACTTTAAATCCCTCCGTTTGCTTTGCAGCTTTGAAGCTTTCCACGGTTTTACGGAAGAAGGATAAAAAATGGCGGATTTTGCTCGTGGGATGGTGTGAATTAGGGTTTCTGGAGAATTCAATTCATTTATTCTTGCATCTGCAAATCTATTCGATCTGCGATGTCGTCGGATGATATGCTGATGCATTTCTCGTCGAATTCGAATCAATCGGACTCCTCTTTGCCGACGAAGCTGGCGAAGCTGGAAGCTAGGATGGCCGGGAAGGGTTCTTCGTCGGCTGTTGCTCCTGTGCAGGCGCAGTGGCAATCTGGGTCGGCAGCGAAGTTTGAAGGAATGAAGGATTGCGCTGATCCTTTAAGTTCTAGTGATTCTGATGATGATGATGTGAGCTCTCTCTTTCATGTTTTGATATTGCAAATTTCCTGGTGCTTTGGTGTTTGTTTGAATTGCGCTACACACACTTGCTCGCATATATTTGGTTTATTGCATCTCAATTTTTGCATGTTGGACTCTACATCTGTTTGGTAATGTCTACATTGTTTGGTATTACAATATATGCATTAATTAGGAGCTATATCAAAGTCTGGCATTGTATTGGTACGTGCATGTATATCACTTTAAATTTTGAGATCCACTAAGTTCGGGTATAGACTGAAGGTATATGACTGAATGAATTCTAACTTTCTGATCTCATAGGCTTGAGTTTGATTACTATTATTATTAATTTTTGCATGGGGTGGTGAAGGTGGGTTATTTATTTTTATTTTTTGGATCTTGTTTTGGCTTGGAACTACTCAAACTCACGCACTGTCAGGGGTTTTAAGTCTCCCTAACCATCTGAGCTACACCCTGACACGTGGGGGGAGGGCTTAGTGGTACGTTTGACGGTCATGAATTGGATAAAGAAGATAATTTGGTAGTATGATATTGTACTTTTCCTTATCCATGGCCTACATCGTGGCTAATGGTTTGTACATTCTAGATTGAAATACTTTTGTGCGACATATATGGTAATTGGTGGATATGCAAAAGAGGGAACCCATTGTGCCCATCTTAGGTGGGGCGTTTGTTATTATGTTCAAGGGTTTTCGAGTTCTCACCTATAAAAAAGGCTTCCAAGTTCTCACGTTGGCACGCCTTGGAATATTTTGAGTGCTTCCAGTTTGGTTTGACTAGCTAAGTTTGGTTTGACTAGCTAAGATAGGGTTGACAAAGGATTCCCCCTCTATTAGACCAGCCTTTCTACACCGATGAAAAGAATGATTTATGACTTATGCAGCATGTTTTTGTTATTGTGTTGAAACTAATGCTCGTAGTCACCGACTTCAGATTGGCGAGGCATTTTTGATACAAGCAAACATTCAGAAACGCCAGAGACTTCAAGAGGATGACCATACATCCGATCTTCAACAACCGGAGGTGCATTTTTAACTGTTCATTTATGTATTGATTTTTTTGGAAAGAAATCATTGAAAACTGAGGGTGTTGAACCCATTGTTGTTGTGGTTGTTAGAGTATACATCCCTTGGATCCTGATGAGCTAGATTTTTATTGTTGCCTCTTCCATTTACAGCCATTTATGACCATTGAGTTTCAAATTGCAGTCATTTGTTTGGACACCTTTTTGTGTTTTTAGGTCCATAAGTTATTTGTTTGGACCAATGATAAAAAAACATTTGAGGCATGACGTGATTGTGAGGTGATGCGTTTCAACTTCCAAATGCCCAAAGTGTGCGGTGTAAGCCTCAATGTATGGGGTGTAAGCCTCATCAACATTAAATTATTACATAAAATATGGAATAATGTTAGTATAAATAGAAAATGGTTCCAATTTAGCTGTTTCAAACTAGGGTGACTCAGGTTACCGTAGTCATAGGAGTTTTATACTTAAAGCTTTTAAATTCTTAGAATTGGAAATTTTCACTCCCTTTTTGTTAAAAAAAGGTTTTGCTAATGGGGCACCCCAACGTGGAGTGTGACTCAAGCACATGCTTTATGCGGCGTGTTCACCTCAAAAATGCCTTATATGGTGAGGCATAATCACAAAATGCAAGCCATGTTCAGATTTGACCCCCTAGGTATTTTCTGGGATGCCTTCTCATGTGGTGTAACTCCAAAATGCTTCCAAAGACTTAAACACTGGTTTGGGCACATTTATGAAGGTTTGTATTTTGTAATAATGTACGCTTAAGCTGCTTCTAGTGATCAAATGTACGGTTTTTCAACAAGTAAATTGATTTTAGTGAACAGGACATTAGAACTAGTGTATCTCTAATAAATTCAGTTGTGACCATCCGCTTCCGATAAAGATTTTAGCCCATCTGAAATGTTTTAGTAGCTAATATGAACATTTAAAACGTTTTCATGGACATAAAATAGTGGAGTGAAGTTTCATGTTGGTAGCCATTGGGCTGCGGGATACCTGTTGCTATGCATAGAAGAAAAAAGGATCGACATAGGTTTAGATTAAGACTTTAGAGGTTTGAGTAGCACAAGTTGTGATGTGCAATTAGGATGGTGTGCTCCTGAGAGGAGCCGAGTCAGAGGTTAGTGGGTTGATCAGACTGGCCATTTATTACTTTCTCAAATAGGGGAGGTTGGGAGAAAGGACAAGGTGGACCAAACGGATGATTATGGTAATTGGTCTGTTGCTGGTTGACTGAGATTAGAGACTTCAGCGTGTTTCCAAAAAGAAAATGTAGTTTTTCATGATCCATCCATTTTTCATCTATTGCGACATTAATACACTGACAAATAAGATTATGATACAATTATATAATGAACATCATTGATATATATTAATGTCTCATAATTGACTTTTGTGAATATTTAATATATATTAATGTCTCATAATTGACATTTGTGAATTTTTAAATATGTTTAAGATATCAATGTTGCTGAGAAAAATAAACGGATTGCAGTGTTTTTCTATTTTAGTTAAAAAAATAAAATGAGTTGAAATAATGAATGTGAGTTTTATAGTTAGAGAAGCATTTAGAAAAAAAGAAAAGAAAAGAATGTAAGGTGAAACCTCATACGTACAGTCAAACACCCCAATCACATGCTATTCCATATGTATCTCTAAAACCTCCCCAACCCAAAATCCCACAAGTTCTTAAGAGGTTTCCTCACTCACTATATAACCTCTTTAAAGATAGACACACTAAAAAAAAAGAAGTTAAATATATTAATATTAGCCATTTGGTTGTGGCTATTCTCACCCAGAGGAATTTCCTGTAAGATTTGATAAAACAAGTATTGAATCGTAAGATTTGCCGGTAAATGGGGTTCATTCTATAGATACAAATATATATTTTTTCCTTAGAATTAGATATAAATCTTAGCATTTTCACAACAATGGCTCTTAGGGTTTTCACGACAATGTTTCTAATACCATTACAATATTTTGAGCAATTGCGATTTTAGAGTTGAGACCACAAGGTTGTGGGTTCAAATTTTAATGCTTTGTATAGTTGTGGGTTGGGGCTGCATGCTAGAATAGGTTCACAACAGAAAAATCTGCAGCTTGCCAGCTTCCATACACAACGGATTTTTTTAGCAGCAGCAACGAAAAAAAAAAAAAAAACCACCCAAGATGATGACAAATGAAAAGAAAATAAGTGCAGTAAAGAAAATGAATGAGACATGAAACTAAAGCCCATTTATGGCATCATTTCTAAGGAGCTGGTCTGTATTTCTTTAAAAGAAAAGTTGGAGAAATGCATTTGGACAATCAAGTTAGCCATTCCAAAAAAGAAAATTCTGCAAAACATTTCACAAAATAGGTCTAGCGGAAATGCAAATAAGACAACTATAAGAAATAGTTTCTCATTCATAAAAAAAGGATAATTAAAAAAAGGATAATTTTTGGAATCCAAAACAACTAAAGAACTCCAATGGAGCTTGGTTTGATACCAAAATAATGGAGGGTAATCGTTGTGGAGTCTTCACACATATCTTGGAGCTATGCCAATGGAGTCTTAATGCATTGGGGTTGCCTAGGAGTTACACTAGGCTAAAAGACTTTGATTACTCTCACTATTGGAAGAGAGAATAATATTCATTGATCTCTTTGAAAAGCATTACAACCTTTATATAGAGTAGATGGCAACGATCTTGGCTCTCAATTAGAGATTGCCCCTTCTCAGTAGGGAGGACAGCAATCTTTGACTCTCAAATTAGTTATTGGTACTTTCTAATCAAGGTATCTCTCTTTCCAACTCAAGAACATTATCAACTTGATTCTTTCTTGACGGTTGACAAGGCTTTCTAAATTATGAAATCTTGCATGTGCAATGACCATAATGCTTTTATTTAACATGCGGTGAATTCATTACTTAAGTTATTGATGTAAGCCAAACTAGAGGGCCATGCCCAAAGTTTTATACCCTAAAGCCCAAGTCCAACAGGCCCAATAAAGAGTAAAATTTCCCTATGTGTCTCCAACGACACCTTCCTATTTTGCATATTCTAGAGGATTTTCTTTTCGATTTTTAGTAATTACTAGAATAAATTAGGAGTTTCTATTTTTATTTTAGACTTGTTTTCCAAGTTAAGGCATAGACTAGCCTATATAAAGAGTCGTAATCCCCTCTTAGTCAATCACTGCATTTTGAATATAATTTCTGAGTTCCTCTCTCTCTCTCTCTCTCTCTCTCTCATGAGCAAGAATCAAAATAGCGGTTGGTCTAGCGTGAGCAAGGATCAAAATAGTAGTCTTGAGTTTTGAATACAGTCAACGTTTTAATAAAAAATAGGATCAAAATAGTGGTAGTGGTTGGCGTAGCGGCTGATCGCCAAAACACTACATAGCGGCGTAGCAATGCAATTCGAAAAAATCGTAATACAAATCCAAAAAAACTCCAAAAAATTCAGAATAATGTAAATAGCTAGAATGTGTGTTTGTTTTGCAAAAGTAACTAACGGGGTGTAGCGGTCCCCTCATTGCATGAGGTCTTGTTTATGATTAGAAAATAATAGTATTAATCTAATTTTTCGCATGCATTCATGTTGATTACTTATACTAACTTATAAACTAATGAAATGCAAATAAAAAGCTTTGTATGTTATGAAGATATCGTCAAAACAAACACTTAGGAGCCATTTTCAAGTGATTTGATTGGTTTTATTTAAGAAAAAATGTTTTTTTTTCAAAAAATACAAAAACAAAAAAATAATAAATAAAAATAATTAAAAAACCATAAAAAAATGTGGGTTGGATCTATGGGAAATGTGGATTTATCCCTTAGAAGACATTTCCAAGAGCTTCTTGGAAAATAAGAAAAAGAAAATAAAAAAATCTGAAAAAATTACATACAAAATACCTTGTGAAGAGTGACTTTTAGTTCAACGATGATAAACGACCTTGATTTGCTTCATCTGTGTGTGTGTGCGTGCGTGCGTGCGTGCGTGTGTGTTTTCCTTCTTCTAGCTTTAGATTGGAAGAAAGTGATGTTAGGGACCCAACTTGGAGAAGAACTGTGGTAAAAAAGAGGAGCAGTAAAAAGAACAGTGTGATGTAGATTTATCATGTCTTTAGCGTAGTGGTCAGTGCCGCTATGGCCGATACATCAGCCGCTTCGAAGATGTTTTATTCCTTGCTCGTGAGTTATTTCTTGTCTTTGGTGTGAGACCTAGACGACCTACCCTAAGCCATTGGATTGGAGAATAGTCCATTGGCTATTCTTCGTTACCTGGCGTTGCGGCAGTTATGGGCTCTCTTAGTTGATGGGGTCGATGCTGGTTTTCGTGGGCCTTATTTTATGAGTCTTGAATGATGCATTTGGCCCATGGCTTGCTTCAAAATCATATTATGAATAAAAAAAAACTTTGATTAGCTAAGAAACTAACAATCTGAATTGCAATGAGTAAAATGCCAATATATTGATAACAATTAGGTTGAGATAAGCCAGGCAAGAGATGAGTGAGGATTTCCCAATATGTACTTGATCTATAGCTGTACATGCAGGTCAATCTTAATCTTAATATAATTTTAATTATTTCTGAGATGCACATTACTTGCCACTCTTGAAATGGATTTTCTAATCCCAGGATAAGTTTTGAGTTTGGTTGGGGCCATCAACCTTGCTCCAGCCCACACCCATCCCCATCTCTGAATGCGGACAAAGTGCTTGCTATTACATGATTGGTTGATATGGATAAAATATTTACAATTGATAAATCGTAGAGTGTTTTGTCATATATGTTTTCATGATGTCTATAGGTTGGAAAAACCTATTAGTCACTTACCAATCCACTGTCCCTTTGCTACAATGGTGTGGGTTTCTTTCCATAGGTGTCTGGTATTGATTGGATTATGGCCTGATCAGTTTGGTGTTTGGGTTTTGTATGTAGCCAGGCTAGGACTCATTGGGGTCGCGTCTTGGTTGCCATTTCATTCTCATTGGAAAGAGCAAAATAGCTGGGCCATTCAAAACAAAAGAAAAAAGAAAAAAAGAATAGAAGTTCAGTGAAACTAGACAAAGTTGATAAGCACTGGGAGGATAATAGAGAAACAGAAGCACAAATCGAGAAGCATAGAAAGAGAGCAATTGTACCTAGCAACATTGGAGTTTCTTTGTTTATGGATGAAATCTACATTTAGGAACTCAATGCATTTAATTAAACCTACCACCATGAGTTTGTAGCATGGTTTAAAAAATTGGCCGAGTTGGGTTCTATGGGGGTCGGACTTGAATCATGTGACTCGGCCGAGTTGCATAGGACTCGGCTTGACTCAGAGTCAGGTCCCGAGTTCGTTTTTTTAAACCTTGGTTTGTAGGAACCAGATCGATGTCATATTCACTGTTGGAGCTCCAGAAGTCCAATCCAACTGTGAATATACTCTGACTGGGGAGCAATTTTGATGCTTGCAATACATGGGGTGGGTTTGATTCAGTGTGTTGGGTTAATGATGATGGGCCCAATATGTCCATTTCTGTTGGCAACATTTAAGTTCCAATGTTGCTGGTGGCTTATTTTTATTTCTTATTCACACACTGCTGTCAAAGCATTATTCCTTCTATTTGGGTTGTCTTTGTACGAGCACACACACACACAAATACACGCATACATTAAATTTAATAACCATTTTTGTTATGTATATTAGGCCCACTCAACCTGCATACACAAAACTTTAATAACCAGTTTTGTTATTTATATTAGGCCCACGTAACCTATGATATCCAGTACTTCAAAGTAGGCAACATAACATGTTGTGTCATAGCTGGTGCTTCACGTTTTATATGTAAATATCCTTGTCCTTTGACATATCCATGGCGTGTCCCTGTCATATCGAGGCCGTACCTGAGAGTAACAGACACGTAATATACCACCTCCATGAAATTGCACTCACCCCTATGGCGCACCATTTAATTGAATCATGATAAACATTGCACTGGCGAAATAATTAAACTTTGAGGCCTCAATTAAAATCTAGGATTAGGATCATCTGTTTGTGGTGATATTTGACAGCTCCTTATCAACATCAAACCTTCCGGCTCTCCTAGCCCATGATTGGCATGCATCCAGGTAGGCCCGCAAATTGAGACTGTGCATTTCAATACAAAACCCATTTTCCCCCGTGTGTCTGAAGCTTTCTTTTTGAAGAATTTCACACACTAATAATAAAAATTTCAGGATGATGGAAGGGCAAAGGTCGCAAATGTTCCGGAAATGGGGTTCAATGATGTAAATAGGAAAAAGCAAGGTCGTGGAAGGGGTCGTTCAGTTACAGGGAGGGGCCGTGGGTCAAGAATTGATGATCAAGTGCGCTCCGTAGTGTCTTCCTCGACTTCATCAAATGGCCATCTAGAAAATTCAGCACATAAGGTATATGCTTAGTATTATGAAACCATGTTTTTTAAGATACTACATTTTCATTTCCAATTTCTTACTTTTGTTTTTCAGTACTTTCTGGTTTTGGATGCGTTTGTTCCAGAATCAAATCAATTATTAATCATTGTAATTATGTCGAGGTAAGCCTATTCAACCAAGGATATACATAGGACGGGTTCAAGTTGGGTCCATAGTGAATCGTGACTTGGACCTGATTAAATGCTTATACTTGCCACTTGGACCTAGGCTTGACTCTGATGGATCTGACTGGACTGGAACTGACTCAGACTCAAAATAAGAAATGTTAAAAGCATATTACACATTGGCAATGGGAATGAAACATGTGACCTTGTCGTTGCAGCAAGGGGTCTCTACCTTGTTTGTTGTATTTTTTTTTTTTAATTGTAATGATGGGTTTTATTTAATAAGCATGAACGCAAATGAGGAGATAACAACGAGGAGGCTTGATCCCCGGGAAGGGCACCAGCCCTTTGAGAGAATAGACACTGAGAGACAATCTAATAAACCAGACAAACAAAAAACAAGCACAACCAGACCCAATTCACATGCAAAAAGAAAAGTTGATCACAATACACCGTCCTTAGCTAAAGAGTATTCCTGACCCTTAAAATACAAGAATAAAACACTTGGGGGCCCTTTATGAGATCTGTCAACCCTTCTAATGGATTTATTCTCCAAGGATGGATGGAAAAGATCAAATTTGCATGCCTCATGCACTCCAGTTAGAAGAGTGGAGTTCGGCTCATTGATGCTTTTTACGGCCGCCGTGCCTGAAGAGATATTGGCAGCTCCTACGCTATCCGGGATTACACCTCCAATCTTTTCAGTACTGGATTACTATTAATGCTAGCTTCAAAATTTCTCTTCCACCGTCTAATATCTGGAGGTGAACCAAGGAAGGTCTTTGTTGAATGACAACCAACATAGTCTATTATCTCTTTCGAACATCTTTTATTATCTCTTTCCAACATCTATCAAGGTGAATGCAGTAAAAAAAAGCCAAGTTCTGATTATAATGTACCCAACGAACCCTGATCTTTAATCAAATAGTCACTCAAATGTATATAAAGGAGAAACAATAGAATCACAAAATCGATGTTCTTCAATTTAGTGCGAGATAACTCTACCCAAGGAGAAGGGAAGAATAAAAGTGCATAAGTCACTTTGTTGAAAATTACTATGAAAATAACAAAGGTTCGGAATGTTGTCGATTACAAGTTACAACACATATTTTTTTGAATGGAATTACAACCTATATTTATAATGGAAAATCTCAAATAAGGCCTTAAGTTTTTACCTTATTGCAAAAAGGGACACAAGTTTCAAAACTTTTCAAATTAGTCCCTAAGTTTTCCGGAAAGTTTTCAATTAAGGACATCCATCCATTTAAAGCTATTTTTCGGCAACTTTTTTCCTCAATTTTTGTTAAATACCCAAATTACACTTCATTGAAATGAAACTCTCCTTCACTTCCTCTATATTATTCTCATTTCCTTCACTGGTGCCCTCACTATGATTAAGGACACCCAGCGCCCCCACGGTGATCGGCTGCATGTAGTGGCTGCCAGAATCACGTCATAACTTTAAATCAAGGGTAATTTGGGTATTTAAAAAAAATTGAGTGAAAAAGTTTCCAAGAAGTACCTTTAAATGGCTGGATGTCCTTAATTGAAAATTTACTGGAAAACTTAGGGACTAATTTGAAAAGTTTTGAAACTTTTGTCCTTTTTTGAAATAAGGCAAAAACTTAAGGCCTTATTTGAAAATTTCCCTATCTATAATGCTTTCAAACCATAAAATCTATTCTTAATCTCATCTATGCATCTAATAATAGAATCCTAACTGATTCCTAATTACATTAAAAAGGAAAGAAGTAAATGTAAAGAGTAGTAAAAAAGGAAAAGTAAATATTTGTAGAATGCTACATCCAAATTATGTTGTCATCCAGTTTTGGCAAGTCCCACTTGATGGTGGTTGGAGATATCCAGCTTTGATTGCCTTTTAAGATTTGCTTGCACAACTAAGAATCCTGGCTTGACTAAATAAGAAACACCTGAAAAGAAACTATCTTGTAACAACCCTGTCACACTCCCAATGTCTATTTCTTCCTCGGGTGTTGAGAGACTCAATTACTTCTTTGGGCGTCTTTAGAGAGCGAAAAAGTAGTATGAGCCATATAAAGAAAAAAGTAGGAGCCATTTAAGCTGTTTTATTTCCTTTTTTTCATGACAGCTACATTGAATGCTATTACTTATCATTTTCTGTTTCGTTTGTCAAATGCATAGGGCATTTTTCTTTTCAAAATGCCTGGGTGCTGTGTAGCATCCTTATTTATTTTTATCTCTTAATTCTTTCATAATTTCCTATCCACGTAGATTTTTATTTATTTATTAATTTTTTTTTTGCTGATGAGGGATCCATGTAGATTTGTTACTGCTCAATTGGACTGTGTGCAAACCCCTTATGGACGAACTGGCTGTTTAGGTTTAACAGCTGCGGCCCCCCACCAACCCACCCCCTTCTCCCCGACAATGACTGGTGGGGCCAGCCAGCCACTCCATGCTGGTCACCAGTCCTGGGCGACCAGGCTGATGGTGATCCTAATTGGATTGGGTTTAATTTGGGCCGTGATTTGATAGCTCAAATCCAATTAAGGGGTTGTCCACGATTCTGAGCGTGCTTTGGCTTAATTGAGGCTGTCGGGATGGTCCAAATGGGCTTCCGTGGACCTGTTTAGTCGCCTTCCACTTCAGAAATTTTCACTATAGATTTAGACCGATTGGGACCTCCCCAATTTGATTGTTGACACAATCCACTTAACCAGGCCCTTATGTAAACAGACCAAGTGCCCATGAGATCAATCAAATCGATCCAAAGACCCAAGGTCTTACTCGGTCACATAATCAATTAGATCTAGGCCATCTGCTCCTGCGTCACAACTGACAGGGTCTTCGCCATGACTCCACCAAATTGATTTGTGGCCAACACCCAAGATATTGTTCTTCTGAGTATGGATATGGGGCTTCTAAGTACATCTGTAAGCTATCGAAGAACCTAAGGTGCCTTTCTTTCCAATGAAACCAGATGGCCATTGCAAAAGATGGCATCCACATAACTTTGCCACTACGAAATGAAACACAAGTTGCCAAGATTGGAAGTGTACTGTTTATCACCAGGAAGCACCCAAGATACCCCAAACCATTATATGGATGCATATGAAACCTCCTTTGCTATGGCACAACTGAGGAGCAAATGATTGTCGGGCTCTGTCTCTGAGGCAATCAGGCAAAGGGGGCAACTATTAACAATTATATTTGCCTTCTTCATTAATGGTCCATTGAAAGTTGCTATCAGTTTAAAAAAAGGTTGCTACTAGCTGTGGACTATATTATTTGGAGGGGCACATATGGACCATTTACCATTCACTGCCATGGAGAAGGGAGTATAAACACTTAAAGATTGAACTTACCATCAATAGATGTCGACCGTATGTAAATAAATTCTAACACTGTCAAATGCTGATTAAAAAGTGGTGACCGAACAGCCTCAAAATTGGTGCCTTACAGGTAATCTGCCACCTTTTCTTCCAGATTGGAAGCAATTCTTAATATAGTAGGATATCCTTAATTTACCACAGTTATGTCTCCAACCATATGGCTTTCTAGAAGCGACTGCAATTTCCATCTCCTGGCTTGAACCTTTTTCTCCGGTTAAAATCTTCTTTCATCTTTTAGATACCGGCTAGATGGCTGAGACAGATCATGAATTCAGCATGGTTCTCCATCCATTTTCCTCAACTTTATAGTTATAGCAAAGGATCCTCTTCCATAATCTGAGTCTATTATAGCCATTCTTTGAGGACCTTTGCTCATTTTGTTTTAAAGAATGAATCCCCGACCCCCCTTCATCATGGGGTTTGCAATTTGTGCTAGATGATACCTCTTCTCCTCCATGCCAAGCGAGACGCACTCTCTTTAGATCCTTTTAATTTGCTCCATAAATGACATTGAGCATCCTTTGAGAGTTCTTTTAGCTTAAAAGATTCACCCGAAGCTTCACATATCTCATTTTTAATGTGGAGAATGGGTGCACCCCTGTTCAATTGACACCCTCACACACCCTTTCACTTTCCCTCTTCCATTAAGGTGGTACCACCACCCTCCATCATTTTCACCAGTGACCTTATCCCATCTATTTGGGTGGAATTTACAAGTTTTGTTTTTTTTCCAGTTTCCACTCCCCCCATTTTTTGACTCATCCAGCCATTATGCCCTGTTGAATAGAAGCAGTAACAAATACTTTCTGTATTAAACCCTTACTCTTCCGAGTTTTGAATTTAAATTCAAGATCATCAAATCTGTCTGATATATGGCCTATCCCTAATCCACATCTACACATTTCCATCCACCTCCCTTCTATGATTGTGATGCATTCGTTCAAGTGGGCTCCATGTGATGGGTGTGCTTTCTAAAAAGTGCTCTAGGGATGACAAGTAATCCTAGTCCTACCCCCACACTCCCCTCTTGAAGCAGGAGAAACGAACAGAAGAAGGTCGAGCAGTACATACCTGAAGCATCGTCAGGGATCAGCTGCTCCACCGCTGTCGCTGATCAGCCACCAGTTGTCGAAGTCGCTCGGGCTAACTGATGCATGCCAGATAGGGCTGGCAGACCATGGATCTGGCCTGCATCAACACCCGAACAATCAGGTGCACACTGTTTGCACCAAAGGAAGGTGGAAGGAAGGTAAATGCCTTACTTTTTCGGTACAGCTATGATCCATCCATCTCCTTCACAGTCATAAGTGCATGCCCCCTGTCCCAAAGTGAATACTTATTTGGTTGATAATGTTGGATTGTAGTGCTGACTGTATAAAAAGGAAACTTTAGGGTGATTTGATGATGTTGATTTTTTGCCCGAACTTAGGCCACAATGAAGTTTTTCCATCCTTCTAGCCCCATGATAGTGGTGCATTTAAGTAGGCTCCATGACAGGTGTGCACCTGGCTTATGAATTATGATGCACGAGGTGTGCAGCTGCACTCATCCCATCCCAAATTGATACTCATCCGACTGTTTATAACTGTTGTATTCTAGCATAAAAATCCCATTTTATCTAAGCCTTGAAAGTTGTTAAACTTTCAGGCCCACGAATGAAGGGAGATGATCTATGTTTCCTGGATACTTGTACATGCCCAACATATCTGTATCGGATCAATACGACACTCATATTAGAACTCGATGCTGCATCGACACTTCTAAGGGACAAGTTTAGATTTTTCTTACTGACCAAGTCCATTATTTCATATAATACTTTTATGGCGTGTTTGTGTAGGGTATTTTCCGCAGAAGTGGAACTCTTATTTCTGTGAGATTTGGTGCTTCCATTTTTCAGTGTATCCTTTGCGAAAAATTGAATTTTTCATGTGATTTTTCCTCGGGAGAGAGGAAAGCGGATAAAGAAATTTAACCATAGAAGCCCTAAGTTTCTGAATTTTCAACATAAAAAAAATGTTTGAAAGGAATTTAAACAATGATAATTTTATTAATTCAGAAATGTTGTTAGGAATATATTGGGACGACCATATTTGTAAATGTTTCCTAGGTTACTAAAAACACAATCGTACCTATGATCCCTGTATCCATATCCATATCCTTAATGGAACAAGCAGGATCCATATAGACTTTTTTCTAGTTAGAAAACATGACCGATTGGATTGTAAGGTTATTCCAGGAGAGAGTTTGACCACACAACATAGGCTAAGTAGTTTTAGATATTTGCATTAGAAGTGGAAAGAGGGGTAGTAAATAAAATGTGCCCTAAAACAACGTGGAGGGATTTGAAAGGAGAAAGGCGACAATATTTAAGGACGAAGTGATAGATGAGGGAGAATGGGATTTTGAAGAAGAAATTGCAACGATGTGGAATAAAATGGCTAACTGTATTAGGAAGGTTGTTAAAGAGGTGCTTGGAGAGTCGAAAGGGAAAAGATACGATAATAAAGAAACTTGGTGGTGGAGTGTAGAGGTTTAGGAAGCTGTTCGAGCAAAGTGACGCTATTACAAAGTTTGGCAAGATAATAGGAATATGGAAAACTATGAGATGTACAAGAAGGCAAAGAAAGAAGCTAAGAAAGTAGTAAGTGATGCAAAGTGCAAAGCATATGATGACCTACATAATAGGCTGGGAACATGAGGAGAGAAGGATTTTTTTAAGCTTTCAAAAATAAGAGAAAGGAAAATTAGGGACTTAGATCATGTCAAATGTATTAAGAGCAATGACCAAAAGGTTTTAGTAGAGGACAACGATATCAAAGAAAGGTGGAGGGAATATTTTAGCCTACTTTTAAATGAAGACTATATCAGAGACATAAGAACAAAAGAGGATACTTCTGTAGCAAAGCATTTTTTCCCGTAGAATTAGGGTGGTGGAAGTGTGGAAAGCATTAAAACAAATGAAGACAGGAAAGGCTACTGGCCCAGATGACATCCTGATTGAGGTTGGGAAATGCTTAGGAGAAGTTAGGGAGGTTTAGCTAACTAGACTTTTCAATAAGATATTAATGATAAAAAAAATGCCGGATGAATGGAGAATAACTGAAGAAGTGTTGTAGCACCTATATATAAGAACAAGAGAGATATTCAAAACTGTACAAATTATCGTGGGATTAAACTTATGAGTCATACTATGAAGCTATGCGAGAGAGTAATAGAGCAAAGACTTAGACAGAAGACTAAGATATCTGAAAATCAATTTGGTTTTATGCCAGGGAAGTCAATGATGGGAGCTATCTTCTCAATTAGGCAATTGATGGAAAAATATCGAGTAAAGAGGTAAGATCTGCATATGGTTTTCATCGATCTAGAAAAAGCCTACGACAAGGTACCTAGAGATTTAATTTGGTGGGTTTTAATTAAAAGGAATGTTCCAGAGGTTATTTTAAAATTATTAAAGACATGCATGAAGGAGCAGTAACGAGTGTGAGAACTACTTGTAAAGAGACAGATGAGTCCATAATGACCATAGGTTTGCATTAAGGGTCAGCGCTAAGCCTTTATCTCTTTGTACTGATTATGGATGAGTTAACTGCTCATATTCAAGAAGAGGTACCTTGGTGCATGTTATTTGCAGATGATCTTGTTTTGGTAAATGAATCAAGAGATGGTATTAATGCAAAACTCGAGAGATCGCGGGAGGCTTTAGAATGCAAAGGCTTTAAAATAAGCCGTACAAAGACAGAATGGGCATACAGAAAGAGCTGAAACTACTGTGAGAATTGAAGATCATGAGATAACACAAAGTGAATCTTTCCGCTATCTTGGCTCTAGAATTAGTAAGGACGGGGAGATTGATGAAGATGTCGAACATAAGATAAAAACGGGAGAAGTGGAGACTTGCTTCTGAAGTGCTTTGTGACCGACGAATGCCAACAAGATTGAAGGGAAATTTTACAGGACAACGATTAGACCAGCTATGATCTATGGAGCAGAATGTTGGCCAATGAAGAAGCAACATTTGCACAAAATGGATGTAGCTGAGATGAGAATGTTGAGGTGGATATGTGGTAAAACTAGGAAGGATAAAATTAGAAGTGAGCGTTTTTGAGAGCATTTAGAGGTAGCAATGATAGGGGATAAAATTTGAGAAACTCGTTTGAGATGGTTTGGGCATGTCCAACGTAGGCCGGTAATGGCGCTAATAAGGAAAAGTTTGGCCATGACGGTTGATGGCCCACCAAGGGGAAGGGGTAGGCCAAAGAGGACGTGAATGAAGGTGGTAAAAATGGATATGAAGAAGTGTAACTTATCTAAGAATTTGGCTCAAGATAGATCGAAATGGAGAATCAGAATTCGTGTAGCTTACTCCAACATAGTTGGGACAAGGCTTTAATGGTGATGATGATGATGCTATGGGGATCTGATGGAGCCCATTTTTGGCCCACCCTTAGTCCAATTTAGCCCTGCATCCTCCTTGACTGGCTTGTAGCCATGTGGCCACATCGGGATTCCTTATTTTGTAACTAAGGTCCCAGTTTATACTGATGACTTTTGAAATTAATGATAGGGCCTTCCCAAGCACATTGCTTCAAATTAACAAAAAACATGATGGAGGCCTTTAGATGCTCATTGCCAGACCAACTATTGGCCATCCTTTTGCTGCCTTTAACTATAACCCAATGGACCCCAAGATTAAGAACAGTCATTTAATTCCTTTGATACCCCTCTGAGTTGAATTTACAGAGCCTTCTAGACCTCACTGATAATTGCTGCATTTTCTCCACCCATCCCTACTCACCACATATCCACAAATGTTTTAGTGCCATAAATGCGCATGCTTCCCAAAATTCTGACATCTTGTATGGACTAATCTGTCAGGAAAGTTGGCCAAAAGAGCATCTTGGAAAGGATGAGCGGGCATTATTACTGGTATGTTCTTCTGTACTCTTTATTTTCACTAGAAGTGATGGGCATCATTAACTTGATAATTTTGCAACCACAGCAAGCATTTATTTTCTTTTCAGTTAGTTAGGAGACACCCTTTACTAAAAACTGACATATATTGAGCTAATGCTATGTTGGCAATTGATATACACGGCCACTTCCATACATGACACCTTTCAAGACTTACGTGAATATAATCTTCTGGCCACTCCATGGAAAAGTGTTGTAATGCACACCTTAGGTGAGGTAGCCTTGTATGTTGTTGCATGCTGTTAATTTATTTTTTCCAAATGGTTTATTAATAAAATATCCGTTGAGTCTGCTTTTGAGTAAACCATGCCTACTTTACTATGGTGTTAAATAAAATTATTCATAAGTGATTATCTCATGCTCTGGCTCAGTTATTTTGTTTTATTTTGGACTTCTTTTTTGTTGTGCTCTGTTGCGGGATCTTCTTTGGTTTTAGCCACTTCCATTTCCTTTCATGTGTGGTGTTTTTGTGATTTACATAGGAGTGAAATTATTTTAATAGGGTGAAGTTATTTTAAAATTTGTTCTGTTAGTTGCTCAAAGATATAGTGAATTCTTACTATATTATCATCCTTTTGAGTTACCATTAGGAGGAGATAGTGTCATTACGCAAGAAAGTTGCCTCATTAGAAGACGACCTGCATAAAGTGCGCCAGGAGGCTGCTGGTCATCAACAGCTATGTAGCCAGTTGGAAAAGGTAATTATGTTTGATTGCTTTCTCTGCTACTAGCTTGTGTAACAGAACCTGACATTCGCTTTCATTTATTGCAACTTATGCTCAGGAAGTAATAGATCTTAAAGAACAGGAGCAGCAAATGAAGCCAAAGGTAATATTAACACAAATTGCCTTCATTAGATTTTGAGATGAAAATCTGCTGGTGGATATTAAGGTTCATGCAATGACTAGTGAATTTATTAGTGATGTTGAAGTTTAAGTAAAATGGAATTGCTGACTGTTTGTTGTCTAGAATTTCATATACTTGTTGCATTTTGCCTTACCTTCTGAAGCAGTCAATCATTTCTTTTAATGTAATTTCATATTGACATGAGGCTATATGAATTATGAGCATAAGGATCTTAAAGTGCAGTTTATCTTACCTAGGAGTTGCATTTTACTTAATTGAAAGTCAAGGATCCCATGAAGAATGGGATGGGATTACTTTTCCGACTAAAAAAGCTTACATATCCATTTGTTGCACTCATGCAAAAATGTGGAGGTGGGGAGGGTTTGTCTGGGGATGCCCCTGGAAACCTTTTGAGAAATTACACATCTAGAACACAGTGGGTGTTTTCTAGAAGCAACTTGCTATGGTGAACTCGTTTGCATTGAAAAGTGGGTTGTGTTTGGATGGGTAGTTTCCTTTAAGGGAGGATGAGAAAAATAGATCTTTATGGGAAAGTCAATTCCAATTGATTATGGGCCAATGAACCTTGATCTTTAATTGAAGAGAGAATCAACTTAGACAAGGAGAAAAGTAGAGACTCGCTTACTGTTGATCACGAAAATCCATTGTAGATCTTCAATCCAATGGGAGAAGATAAACCAATAAGGGAAGAGATAATAAATTGCACGCTAAAGGAATTTTATTCAAGATAAAATTATCATAAAACAAGTGTACATGGACATTCCTTTACATGCCTTTAAATAAAGCTAAAAGGAGAAAAAATTAAGAAAAACCCTAGATTTAATCCATCTGTTAATCCAACAATGGAAACCCTCATCGCTGTGGATCCTACATAAAATGAAACATCCCAAAAACAACTTACGACAATGAAGATAAGAAGAAACTTGCTTGTTGGAACGTCTTGGCTACAATTGAGTAATTAGTCCTGGGGCCCATATACTAATCTTTTGGAACAATCTACTCAACCTAATCCCAAATAACAATTTCCCTCTAAATAGGATCTTTTACAACCCATAATGGCTAACATATAGGAAAATTAAGGAATGAAGAATTGGACTCTGCACACTCTTAAAAAGGACATGCTGTCCTTTTGTGTTGCAGGATTTTTTGGTAATTTCCATAAAAGCCCCTTTGTCCATAGATCCAGCCTATTAAGCATAAATGGTCTAAGTTGGGACTGTTGGGCTAATACAAATTGTCCTTTTATGTACTTATTTAGTCCAATATCAGATTTAGTAATTTTGTCATTTGGAGCCATCTGGACGTGTTACGAAATTCGGTTCGGATGCCATTTCGGTTTGCCCTCCAAATGAAATGTTTCGGCCGATTTGGAGATTTCGGTGAAATATTTCGGAAAGTTTATATATATATTAAAATGAAAAATAATATATGATACATTTAATTTCTTGTACTAAATCAATACAGTATGTCGATTTATATTTGATAGGCTATTTCATATTAGAGTGGCTAGCTTATTCAAAATAAAATATTTTTTTATCGGACTAAAATTTGATTAGGGAGATAGGGCCCATATAGTTATTTAGATTTTAATAGATGGGTGGCTCCATATTGGAGCCCACTAATTTCTCTAAGCCAAAAGGCCAAAAAGGTAATTTTACCTTTACTTTTAAGTTTTAAAAAAATGTTTAGCCGCTTCAGTTTTTTTATTTTTTTATTTTTTATTTTAAAGGGAACCGAAATGTTGAGACAAATAATTGGACGAATCGGACGAAATCATAAAATTCGGACCGAATCGTATGAATTAGAATGAATTCTGGGACGAATAATCACAAGTTCCTGTTTGTTTTGGTAGAGTGAATGAATCGAAATTATTTGAAAATTTTTGCCGAAACGATCCGAATTTCGTAACACTGATCTGGACCGTCCAATTCATGATTTCATACTATTTGCTTGGTTGAGCCCCAATAGAGATGGACCAAGGATCCTTGTGATCGATTAAATCGATCTATATAATCGAGGGATTGATTAATCACATGATCGATTAGATCTGGGCGATGTGCTCCTGTGTCGATTATGGAAGATGCAGATGGTACTCCTTTGACCATTACTCCTTGATGGGCACCGGCCCCCCACCATTAGCTTCCTTGCTGCTGATCGAAGGAGAAAAAGAGAGGGAAAAAGTGATGAAGGAGAAAAAGAGAGGGATAAAGGTGAAAAGGATAGAAGAGGGTACTGGGTATGATTTCTAAGAACACGACCAATGCCTGTAGGCCCCGGCTTGCCATGAGCTGCTCCATACACATTAAACTTTAAAACTCCATATGGAGAAAAACATCAAGTAACTTTTTTCCTCTTATTAGGAGCTCCCAATATCATACCTGCTCCCTAATTAAGCAAAATGTTATTTGATATCTGAAAAATCCTTTCTTACACTAGCCCATTATGCAATCCTTAATGACACCGTAGAAAGAAGAGCTTACCATGATATATTCTTCTTATTAAAGATTTTCTCATTCCTTGCCATACATGCAGTTAAAGCATTAGGGACTTCAGGTATTCAACCCTTGGACCCATAAGTCTGATCCAAACCTCAATTTGTAATGGGTCCAAATCTTGGACCCGTTCTGAATGTTTTGTCTCGGGCCATTCAGGTATTGGGGTGTCCAGTGACCCATTTCAATCACTGGCTGATGTAATATAGTGGAAGTTCACCACGCTTTAGTACCTCCATTTATTTGCTAAACCATTCGTCATTGAACCTTTATTCTTTAAAATTTTTTTTTCTTATCCTTCTATAGCTTCTTATAATCTCTGGGTTCATTTGGCTACTTTCAAATTCAAGGGATATGTGCTTCCTTGAAACTATTTTTTGGTTTCAAGCGTTGAAGTGGAGGTGTTTGCCCAATTACGTTTTCACTGGTATTTCAGATCCATTTTTCCTATATTTCAAAGTCGTATAATGAACTCTACATCTACAAGGACATGTTGCAAAGTTATATGTTCATTCGCAAACATGTTTTATCTTCTTAGGTTTTCGATCCCAAAGATGACCCCAGTGAGGATTTTTTGACTCAAGAACATTGGATGGGCCACAAGTGCACAAAAACAGTGGATGGTTAAAAATTTCTGGCTGTCACTCAATGTTTATGAGTTTTGTTGTCCTAATGAAGAGCAATTTGGGTTGATCTTTTGCAAAGAAGATCTTCATGGTGGCTTCCACCTTCAAGTGATTTTTATCTCGCATGCATCCTGAATGTTGACATGCGATTGTGGGAATTGTTGTGGGTGGCTTAGCAGAGCATAAGTGAACTATTTTAAAGTAATGATAATTCTTGTTTTGGCATTTGGTTGGTGGGTGTGGGGTAGTTAACCATTCACTCGGGATTTTAATGCTTGATGCCCTTTGACAATGCTTGAGATCCTAACAATGCATTTGAATTCTTCTTTCTTTAGACTCTTCATGCTAGGTATTTTATCTTATTTTTTATTTTTATGTTTTAAATTTATTTCAACTAATTCTATGTAATTTGGGTATGTGCTAAAAGTTTGCTATGGACATTCTTCTGATATGGTTGGGTTTTGCTCCACTGATGCAGAGAATGAAAGTATTGACTGATCTACTTATATCTGTCTCGAAAGCAGAGAGACAAGAAGCAAGATTGAAAGTACGACAGGATTCTATGAGGCTAGGCAATGTGGGTGTAATCAGGTAGGATACAAATATTGAGTAATCTTTCATCTTGCTGAAGTACTAGTCAACTTATTGGTCTCTTCACAACGTCAATTGTCATTTTCTTTGTTCCATTGGCTCTTCTTCTTGTTAATTATCATTTTCTTTGTTCCAGTAAGTTCTCATATTTCCAACAAAAAATAGTGTTTCCAACAAAAATAGTCTGCAAAAGGCCCTAGTTCTCAACTAAATTTATTACTGTGCCACTTAATGCGTGCAATTACCCTTTTTATTCTCTTTTTCTTCATCAATCAGTTTTTATGAGGGAAATAAAACTATAATTAATCTTACCAAAATGCAAGTAATTATAACTTATAAACATGTTTGATCTCTACTGCCTGTTTATTTATTTATTATTTTGAATGGTAACTTTGATTAATCAAAAGCATATTGGTACAGGAGAGATATACTGACAAACAACCAAAGAGAAACCCTGAACACAAAAACCACAGGGAAACAGGGAAACGAAAGAGCAAAGAAAAAATAATAACAATGAACCAAAAAAAAAAAGAGGAACAGGACTAATAGAAGGCCACTTCCCTTGATCAAGTCGAAATCAGATCAGAACAAAGGCCTCGAAACTCAGAGAGGATGTATACCCACAAGACGATGGCATGTCTCATTCAATCGGTCACTTCAGGGATGGAATACATAATGTCTTCAAAGCATCTAAGATTTCTTTCCTTCCATATTGTCCAAATAACCGCAAGAAAAGAGGACTGCCACGTAATTCTCCCACCCCTAAATTCCAGGCATCAAAGAGGTCACTAAGGAGTCGCGGAAGAGGAAACCCTACATGTCCTCTTCCACGCCACCACTTTCCGATCCGTCCTGGTAGGATTTCTGGATTCTCTCCATTGCAAAAAGCACGCCTAAAAAGGTGGTTTCCTCCCTCTAATCCTCGCCACACCAAACGGCAACGAGGAAGGTGCCAAAAAATCTGACGCCTTGTCTCCCTCCATTTCCGCGGAAGGGGGAGTTACCCAAATGCCTCCTAAGGGAATGGGGAAAGACCCAACTTAGCTCAAACCAGCAAAGAACTGAATTCCAAATGGTTTGCATTGTCGTGGAATTGAGAGCTGGCTTTTCATTGTTTATTGATTGTTCAATGATGGTTGTTGAGTTTGTAATGCAAGCAAATTTTGCTGAATGGGAAAACATTTATGTAACAATATAAAGGTGTACTTATTCTGTTTGTATAATTTTCTTAGTGATGAAATCCCACTGGATGTTAAGTGGTGAAACTTACGGGATCCACATCGATACCAATGGAATAAAGATTGACACCGAGATTGTAGATCTATTCATCATTTGTTCTTTTTATAGCACCTGGGTGCAATCTATTGGCCCATTTTGGTCCGTGTACTTTATTTTGTGAAATCTATTCATCATTTGCTCTTTTTATAGCAACTGGGTGCAATCTGTTGACTCATTTTGGTCTGTGTACTTTATTTATTATTTTTTCCCCAAACTGCAGAGCTGGAACTGTTTTATCTGAGAGTTGGGAGGATGGTCAAGCACTGAAAGATATCCATGCTCATCTCGTATGTACTTTCAACTCTCAATTCTCTTTCTAGAACAGAGCTTTCTAGTCTGATGTGTGTTTACTTGTTTATGAATCATTCAATGCCATGTTTTTAACATGTAACGAGTTCTTATCATCAAGATTATTTCATACATGGATAGTTCAGTATAGAGCACTGTTTATCAGAAGATTAGGAACTCATGCTACAAGGTTAGCAGATGACACAAGGTGGTATCCTTGCTGGATTCTATTCCCACTAAAATTAAAATACCCAATATGTAGGGACTTCTAGTGAAGTTGGGATGGTTCTCCCATTATATCATATTTACTGCATGATATGTTGCCCTAGTAAACGAGATTTAATGTGGCAGCAGAAGTTGTTACCTTGTCCAAATATTTCAACTGGCTTTTCAATATTTCTATCGTCCGTCAATTTGTTCTTAAAATACAAATTTTCTGTACTGAATATCTGCTATAGGATGCGGCATTGATCTAACTCTCTTTTTCTGTATTTCTTTTCTACTAGAAACATTTATTGGAAATGAAGGAGACAATTGAGAGGCATCGAAAATCATTGAAGAAACGCCAATCTGGTAAAGTTCACTTCTATTTTTTTCTTTGTTGATGCTGTACTTCTTAGTCATTCTTGTGCATGGGTTTGTGCAGTCTTCTATATATAGGAATTGGACCTGTCTGATTTTAGAATTCAAAATCTTATGTAATTTAGTTATAAAAAATAAATTCTCTGTAATTTACTATAGATGCATAATCTGCTTATGTTGTTGTTGTGTCTTGAAGATAAGGGCGATGGAAGCGACCATGAAACAGGAATACCTGAAGAAGATTTTCTCATCCAGGATGAGATTTGCAAATCTCGTCTAGCGAGCATCAAACGGGTTGGTTTTTGCTCCTTATGTTTGGTTCTAACTCTTCCGTTTGTTTTAAGATCATCTTCCTTCCCGGGATTCACATATTATGTTAATCATTCTACTCTCAGTGGCAGCATTTGTCTCTCTATAGATGATGTTGGTTTTTGGATTTCTTTTAGGAGGAAGAAATCGCTTTGAGAGAGAGGGATCGCTATGAACTAGAGAAGGGAAGGTTGATACGTGAAATGAAGCGTATAAGGGATGAGGATGGTTCCCGCTTCAACAATTTTCAGATTCTAAACCAACGATATGCTCTTCTAAACCTTCTTGGGAAGGGAGGATTCAGTGAGGTTTACAAGGTGAACCATATGTCTTCCGGCACTCTTAAATCATATCAAGTGTCTTATGATAATGGGTGCATTTAATTCAAAACATATTATTATAATTCTGCCTTCAACAACCGTCTTTCCATATTGTTTGCTATGATGGTTTGGAATCTTCACCTTTCATGACCTACTCACATATATACTAATTGCACGATAAAAAATAAAATAATAAGGAAGATAATTCTAGTCCAGGGAGTTGTTTAGCCTATATAGGCATTTGTGAGATCATACTTTTTTGCAGTGATTTGAAGTGGGAACTTTCAAGCAGGCATATGACTTGGTGGAGCATAGATACGTTGCATGTAAGCTTCACAGTTTAAATGCACAATGGAGTGAAGAGAAGAAGCAAAGTTACATTCGCCATGCGATCCGAGAGTACAATATTCATAAGACTTTGGTGCATCCTCACATTGTACGGCTATGGGACATCTTCGAGATTGACCACAACACATTCTGCACTGTTTTAGAGTATTGCAGTGGTAAGTGACTTATTATTATTATTATTATTATTATTATTGGTAACTGGAAACATTTTATTGAAAAGGTAAAACTAAGTACAAAGGGCGGCGTACAAGCTCTTAAGTATTTCAATGTCATGTAGACTCAACAACATCCTTTCGACGATCTCATAAGTTTCTATGCATAACCAATAAAAAAGTGGTTTGTGCATCAATAATTTGTAGGAAAGCCTTTTACAAAACTCTCACCGCAAAGCATGGTTTCCGCAAGTGACCTTTTTCCATTCTTGTTTATTCTCTTTTTTCTTGTATGAGTTATCTCTATTTGTTGAGCGTATACCTTTTTCTTGAACAATATTTGTCACGACCCAAAATCCGGGGCCCTTGAATTCCACATCATGAGTAATTTGTATCACATTCACATTCATAAGTCAAATCAAGTAAGCATAATAAGAATTCAGGGCGTCCAATTTAAACTTCTGAACTTCTTCATTTAAAATCTGAACCAAACTTAAAGGGCTTAACATAAAAACTAATCATAGTAGCTAAGTCCACAATTGTCCAAATAAACCTGACTATCAGTTCTGTCATTGCATAAAAACAATTAAATTACTCTTAAACATATCAGACTAGTCCTCTAATCAAATAGTTGAGCATTGCCTCTCAATTTCGCATGCCAAATCCTACATCTCCTTCGTCATCTAAATCTGTATCCCCTTCAAAAGTCTAAGTAGGGGCAATCCAGGAGTCAGTGAAAACTGAATGAATATATATTCTAATCTAACAGTGCACATGAACAACAGATTAAATAAAATTACACAGAAAATTTAAAGTAACGTCCAAAGGGTATCACTCATGGTCATGGCAAGGTGAATTAGGTCAAATCTAATGACAACCACCTAATCACTTCGTAGCACAAGCCCAAAAACTCATGCACCATAAAGTTGCCAAATATAACAGAAAGGTACCAACAAACTTTTTTTGCACATAACAGAATGACCACCAAAGGGTCCACACAGAATGACCTCAAGAGTCCAAAAATCATCGGAATGGCACCACATAATCAAATTCTCCCAGAAAGGCAAAACCTGACTGAAGTCGATAAACCTCCCAAAGTTGGCCATTGTATGGGGATGTCTTCCCATACAGTGCTAGCAGTCTAGGGTGTCCAAAGGCTTGCTCCAAACAACTAAGTCATTCCTAGTTTATCATGTTCGCTAAAATCTTCATATTTTAATGTCAAATCCAGAGACAGTTGTCATTGACATCCTCTGAGATGTGACAGTTGTATTAAACTAGTGGGTTGGTTTATGTAACCAGTCCCTTCACACACCAGATATTTAATTGCTCCAAACCTTATCATTACAGAAATCCGATTTGTGTATAAGATTGGTTACATAACCAGCCCTTTATAGACTAGAGGCATACATCTGAAATTATAATATATTCTTTACATACACATTGCAAGTCACATAATCAGTTCAGTAGAAGTCACAAAAATCAGCTTATATAGAATGGATGCAGTATTGCAGAAAACCATAATATACTACGAGTACACATCAATAAGTTTGTGTCCAAGATGTAAGAATCTACACAGTTACAACTCTTAGTTTAATACACCAAAACTCTGAACATACATAATTTGACATATATGATTATATCTAATAGACTACTCGCATACCCTAGACCAGAATTCAATTCTGGGTACTATATATACTAAGGTGTTATTCAGAACTACACATCAACTCAGTTTGGTCACTCATATTAGAGGGATTCCTATCTTAGATGAAGTTAAAGAGGTCGCCCAAGGTTATAACTCCAGATGTGGAGTTCGGCCAAACTGAACTCCCTACTAGGGATTCAGCCATACCCCAAAACCTATCAGATCTGGTTCGGCCAGTCCAAAATTGTAGTTTGGGGTTCTGCGAAACACTTCAGATCACTACCACATGTAGACCAACCAGTACACACAAAATTCAGATCTTAATTTGCAATACTAGTTACAAACTAGAATAAACTTGCATAACCGTGGTTCAATAGCTCATAGTGGCCGCATTATTGGCCACAAGGGTTGAGGCTACTGCACTAGTTTGAAAATAATGGCACTACGGTCTAAAACCAAGTAGAGGCAAGCAATTTTAATTAAAAAGACTGTTTTTCCTTATTTCTTCTCCTCAGTAACCTTTCCTAAAGTTGTCTCTACGCTTATATGGTTCCAATATGGTTCCAAATCACTAAAAAAACACAAGATTGTATCCTAAACAAGATTCAAATTTTTTTGATCACTTAAAAATTCACACTGCCATGCTGCTATGTATCACTGCAGTCGCTATTCTTCGCCCGCAACGTAGCGTTTTGGCTATTGGCAGCTACTCCCGCTGCAACTACTATTTTAATCTTTGTGCATAACAACATGAAAGAAGGTAAACCATCAACAAGGTGGGCTTTAGGTGAGTTCAGTCATAATAGCTTAAAGGATCAATGTAGCATGCCAACCCCAAGATTGGAGTTTGGCTAGGTCCAAAAACCTAACTTTGGGGTTCGGCCAAGGGTGTGATGCACCCTACTCTTGTTCGATCATCATAAGATGATGAGCTCCATCTTGTGCAACTAATTTGATTATCTAACCACACTTTCAAGCATCATTGTATCCCAAAATCCCACCCAACCACCCCCCCCCCCCCCCCACCCACCCACCACCACAAAAAAAAAAAAAAGGAAAGATCCTATTTAGAAGTATGCATACACCTGGTGTAAGCTATGGTTGCTCTGTTGATTAGAGGAAAGATGAAGGTCATCAATCAAACTTCAAATCTGCTGGTCCGCTGCTTCTCCTCTTCGTTTCTCTTCTAGATCTCACTAATTTCTATGTCTTAGAACTAGGGTTAGGGTTTTAAATGGTAGGGAGGCGAGAGGAAAGAGAGAGAAGTTGTTGAGAGGGGGGGTTTTAGGCTTTCAAATGGGTTTTAAAAATGGATAAGAGGTTGGCGGCAACAACTGGAATCCCACTGGGATTGGTGTGTATAATCTTGGGCTTCTCGGGATTTGTGCACAATGTTAATAACCAAAAACACCAAAAGCTCAAGTTGTTAGCGAACGACAGAACAATGTATATCGAAGGGTCCTGAAAGGCGACAGTCCCCCTCACATGTGGGGCTTTGCACGTGGACAGAAACACACCAAATGGCCGATGTGGACAGAAACACATCCCCATGGATTCAAACACACGACCCCTGACTTTGATATTATGTTAATAACTGGAAACACCAAAAGCTCGAGCTGTTAGCGAACGACATAACAAGGGTCCTGACACACATCCCTTATTGGGATCAAATCTCATTCTTTCTCTTATTTTTTCTTCTTCCTCGATGATGGGTCCTATCTCTCTGTTAGTTGCTCTGATTAAATTCTATTACTTGATGATGTTTAAGAAGTCCTACCAAGATGGGTTGAAAACAACTTGAAATCTCATTTTCTACAATTGTACAACCAGTTCGTGTGTGAGAAAAAGTTACTCATCTTTTGTTTGAAGGACAGAGGGAAGATGTGTGTCTGAGAAAAAGTTACTCACCTTTTGTTTGGAGGACAAAGGGAAGATCTAATCACTTCCTCACAATATTCCATCGTCTGTAGTATACTTTAGGTATCATAATAAATCACACATTAAAATAAATTTTATACACTACCTGACCACCTATACAAAAAGTACAATTTCTTTTAACATCTTGAAATGATTGCATTTGATTTTGTTTCTGAAAATCATGTTACAGATTGAATCTACGTTTCTGTTACAATATATCAATTTAAATATTAGCGGCTAGCAGAATTTGTCTAAATGATAGAGGTGGTGTTCTTGTTCAGAATTAGCTTTTCCCTTGCCATACCCAGTCAAGGAAATAACTACGAATGGTAGTTGACCTTTAACATGTGAACTGTCTTCTGCCTACAGATTGCATGTACTTTATGATGCTTGGATAATTCTACCAGTCCAAAAGTATTAGAGCACATAGGTTGTGAGGCCATTTCTAATCCTTGATATTGCTAAATACTTCAGTGTCTTAGTTACATTACAACAACCAGCCCACACATATAGCCAGTCACTTGCTGTGTTCTGTATGTACCTGTGCAGACGTTCTTGTCCTTGTTTTCAGGTTTGATGGAAACAATGAGTTGCAGTACTAGTGTTTCTTTGATCTCAGAACTCAGATGCACATGTTGGCATCATCATTCATGATTTTCACTCAACTTGTGGAGCTTAATATCTAGTAGAACTATACGCATCAGCTGTCACTCAACTGCAATGTCCCAGGCAACAACTTGTATCACATGCTCTGACACTTGTCATGGTTACCCTGTCATGCTTCATAGCCGTATCCTGATCCACACCATAGTAACCTGGCATTCTAAGTTAGGCATGACTGCGGGAATGTGGGTTCATTATTTGCTGATTGTTGGATGAATCCAGTAGGATAGGATTGTGTTGGTTCTTCTAAAATTTCTTGGTGCTCATTACTTGGTTCTTAGGTGAAATGGACATAGGCAGCGTCTCATCATTGGACGGTCTTTCCTTCCTTGAGATGCTTAACAGTTAAATGATCTAGGAAAAACTCTTGTTCGCACAATAGATCATGCTAGACAGCAACAGAATATGTAGGAAAAGACCCATATGAGTTAAGCTTGTAACAATCAAGATGTTCCAGAAACTGACAGATAAAACTATAATGAAAATGTGCCCAGATCGGCCTTCTCTCATCAGCAGTTCCTATCAATGGCTAATTGCATGTGCAGGATGGCTTCATCAAGAATCTGTAGATTTTATCAGCTGATATCTATATGACTGCATTCATTTTTTTTTTTTTTTTTTTCAGTGATTTTAACAATGTGTTCATCCATTTACGCTGCTTACCAGCAAAATCATGGCATCAGTCAGGACATAAGCTTACCTTATAAGGTTGATGATAGAAATAATACAGCACGAGATTGCAGATTTGAGTAGTGTGACCCATCAAAAGTAAAAAGCATATACAGGGTGGAGAAACAGCCCAGTCTTGGGAGATATGTACTGACAAAAGCAAAGAGTTACAGACTAGGAATTGAAACAGAAACATTATAAGAGACCAAATGCATAGTAGCACGATTAGCTCTAGGTTTATTCATCAAATTGGCCAACTCTTTGGCTGCTCTCATTATTTGATGAAACTCTTCACTGAGATACATTACTCTTCAATCCATAGAAAACAAAGTTGAACTTCCACAGGCAATCACAGGGATAACAGAACCTATTGATCTTGTTAGAAGAATTGCTTTCAACAATCAGGCAAACTGAGTAAGATATTTAAAAATACTTAAAGCTTCCTTGATTTACCAAATCTCAGCCTTGTTGTAATGAACCTAAATTAGGTTGGAAAAGTGGTGCAAACCATTTGGCTTGTTGGTGAGCCACGACTCGGTTTGCAAATAACCAGAAAAGAAAACATAGAACATGGGCTTGGCCCACTTGCTCCTGTATCAAAAAGCCATCACGATATCACCCTTCTCATCAGAGAACTACTCTTGCCTGCCGGCCTTGGCTGCTCCCTAGCTGCTCTTTTCCACATTAAATTTGAAAGCACCAAATGGACGCTTCCAGTTTTTAATAAGTTGAACCTTGTGCTTCTGTCCTGCCAGTTGATGGCTACATCTCATATCGAGAGAAGTGTTCCCACAAATTTCAATCATACATTCCCAGACATCCAGTCAATTTTAATTCGTGTCACAATACATGTTAAAGACATTTCACTTCCACACTAGAATTCCAGAGTATAAACAGGAAGTAAAAGACTAGCAATTCACCCAACCTCATGTAATTTTACCTTTTAAAACAATTAGATGCATGTATCAGTGAACAACAATCTGTTCCTGCTTCACAGAATAATGGTTGCTCAGAATTTTTAGTGAATCCTTTTGTGATTGTATGCTAGTTGGTAGAGAAATCTGAGGTCTTCCTTTATCTTTGGAGAATTCTAGTGCTGCCCAGAGTGCTCTCTCTCTCTCTCTCTCTCTCTCTCTCTCCCGGTAGCAGTCTTGGATATTTTCTTACAATTGGTAATCTTAGACGGTTGCATTATCTAGTTTGTGATTTAGAGCACGTGCATCTGCTTATCCACTCCTCGATTCAATTTGGAAATATTTTGGACTTTTTGGGGTTTATGGTAATTCCATCAACTCTTAAGTCACTCATTACTGACAAGTGCAGGTTTGGGTTCCTATGAAGCTGTGGGAGGATCTTATGAAGATCCTCTCTTGTAGTGACCCTATGGTGGATATGGATTCAGTGGAGTATTAGAACATTTCATAATTAGGTGTCTGGGTGGAGAAGTTCCACAGGGTGGTTGAGCAAACATTTTCTCTTGGACTGTTTTTTGGAAGGAGTTTAGGGGGTATATCTATATCACATTTGTGAAGATGTTGGATGGGATGGTTTGTTATTGAATCTTCAGGCTTCGGCCCTTTCGGATATTTCGCATTGGTTCCTTTAAGTTGTGATGCTAAATTAATTCTTATTGGAGTCCTGTAAGTGGAACTATGAGAGCATGTTGCATAGAAATTATTCAAGGTCATAGGGGCATTGCAGTTTGGATTATTCAGAACATTTGCATGATGCATTTTTTATTGAGGCTAAGGTGATGGCAATTCTTGTAGGGTGCAGGGAGCTTGTTAAGATGGGTGATTAAGGTGCTATTGTTGGAGGAGATACTTCTTGTTACAGTGTTTTTTTAATAACATCTTTCTCTGGTAGAACCCATCTCAACAGTCCAATGGCTGTCGCCTTAATGGTTAACGCACCGTATATGAGTGCTAATGAGTTCTCGAAATCCTGCCTTTCCACTCTGCGTGATAGTGTATTTTGAGACTACAGGAGATGTGTATGAGTAGTTTTTTATCTTCACCTTTAGTTTTTGTTGGCCTAGTTTGTTATATTAAATAGTATTATTTGTGTTGCCAATCCACTAGTACCTTAGTGGTGAGGCAACTCCCTTCCACAGAAACAACCAAGTATCAAATCCCAGGCTGTGAGGGAGAGAGGCTTTTGTTTTTTAGAATGGAAACTCTTACTCAATCTTGCTCTTGTATTAACCTAGTCAAGCCTGGAAAAATTTAAGCCCCATCTGTTACAATACCACAGAAGTCAAAACCCCAAAGTACTTTGTCTTAATAAGCATACATTGATAAATCAAATGGCCGTCCCAAGTTGTGCTATCCCTTGGATATGTAATGAGTGTGGTCCCCTCATGTGTGCCTGTATCAAGGACTGTGCATCTGATATGGATGCGTGTATCCACCAGACTTAATTTTTCCTTTTTAGAACTGATGTTTTTCTTTTCCTCTTCCTACTGGGACCTTTTGGGCTGGAACTTGTTCTTACAACATGTATATCTCTATCTTTTTTTATTGTTTGTTTTTGTCACAGGGAAAGATCTTGATGCGGTCCTTAAAGCAACACCTGTACTTCCTGAGAAGGAAGCTAGGATTATAATTGTTCAGATATTTCAAGGCCTTGTATACATGAACAAGAGACCACAGAAGATCATTCATTATGATTTGAAGCCAGGGAATGTTCTATTTAATGAGGTTGGTGTTGCAAAAATGACGGATTTTGGTCTCAGCAAGATAGTGGAGGATGATGTTGGCTCACAGGGTATGGAACTTACTTCTCAAGGAGCTGGAACATATTGGTGAGTGCATTGCTTCATCTAGTATGTCAAACATAATCTTTCTGAAACATTACTCTTCTATTTGAAGCCTGAAAACCCGGCTGGCGCAACTGATCAGGGGGTATAAATCTGGATGATGCAAAACTTAGCTTACTTGATATGATTTGTTCTTGAGTGGTATGTCATAATTTGGGCATCACATTTGCAAGGCTTTTGCCTTACTGTAGATGGCCTGCTGCTATGTCCTATTGTCACTGTTATAAAACTTACGGTTTTTTTTTTTTAATAGGAATGTAGAAAGATCGACATTTGTGATAAGCCTGAAGTTCCCTCTATTGTAGTAGCTATTGTCTGTTTGGTTTCATTGGTGTTGAGGCTTTGCTTGTTCTGCTTTCTGCTGCTATCTGTACATTCTTCTTGTACTGCTTAGCTGCTTTGTAAATTTTTTTTAATTACGTTTAAAAAAATGGGCCAAAAAAAGAAAAAGAAAGAAAACATCAAAATTTGAGAAGAGAGGAACGAGGGAACCCATAAGGTACTACGAAGTTGAAAAATAGTCGTGCAGAGTTTTGTAATATTATCTTTAATAGATTAACTTTATCTTATTGATTGTAATTATGATTTTTTTAGCTATATCATGGGTAATATACTAGTATAAATAGTGTCCCATCAAGATAGGGACATACTATTCATTCCTCAGGACATACAATTCATTCCTCACTATTATCCTTCATCCCTTTCTTGCTGAGATACAACTGTAATTTACATGGTAGTAGAGCTACAAATCTATAAATCCTATGATGAATTTAATTCCTGATTTCCATTCTGTAATTTTGGATACCCTTTTGAAAAAATAATTTTTTTAATGATATTTGAGACTTTAGAGCATATATTAAACTCATCTCTTTTTCTATCATTTCAATTGTTATTACGATTCATTTGATGACCTTATTAGTCCATGAAGCCATATGATTATTTAATTCATCAGTAAAAAAGGCATCATGGCTGCCTTTTTCTGTACAATACGATTATTACTTACTTGTTGGATTTATTCGAGTCATTTGCCATTAAGTGATATATATGAAACTTTGATGTTCCTTTCATTGAGTTTCTCCATTTGTCGTTTACAGAGTACTGCACAATTGAAAAGTAGTCCTGTAGAGTTATGTAATATGGTCGCAAGAGATTAATTTTTGCTTATTGATTCTAATTAGGATTTGCTTAGCTGCATAATAGGTCATATATGGTTATAAATAGGTGTCTCATCAAGAGTTGTCATCATCATCATCGAAGCCTTGGCTACATGAGTTCTGTCACTCTTGATAGATAGGTTTCCTACCAAAATTCATTGCTCACTATTATCTTTATCCCTTTTCGCTGGGATACTATTGTAATTTTGTTTTTTTATTTATTATTGGTAAAATGATTTGTAACCAAAGCACCTTCCACTGTATCAAGGGCTCTTGTCAAATACTGTTGTAATTTACATGGTATTAGAGCTACAAATCAGTGTAGAGGAGTGGGTCCCATCAATTTGAGGGGAGTGTAAATGACAGTCCTGCAAGAAGCTGTAAACACAAGGGTATCATTGTGTTTATATACTCCTGTGGGACTACCATTGTACATACGATCTTTAAGAGAATGAGTTGTTTTCCTATTGACTGTATGTACGATTTGTTTGGCTGTGTAATTATTCCAATTTATAAGTTATATACAATTATAAATCGTTGTTCTCTTACAAGAGCAAGACTCACAATTCATTCCTCAACATTTTTTATATCCCTTTTTTGCTGAAATACTTTTGTAATTTATATTAAACCTTTGTGTTAGTCTCTTATTTCTACTTAGTCCGCTTTATCTGGCACTGAATCATCATAGCATTTGATAAAATCTCCTCTCTTGGGATCGATGTAAGAAATCGCAACAAGAAAATCTTCAAAAGGAGGAAGGCCCTTGTAAGAGTAGAGGCAAAAAGATTTCGCTCCATTTCAGGTGAGGAGAGATTTTAAGTGTGTAATTCTTAAAGGTAGTGAGGAGGATAGAAGAAAGCACGTTTGCATCCTCAATAATTTTCGAGTGGGTTGGAAGGAGTATTAAATTGTAACTCTTAAGCTTAAATGGTTGTTGAGCGAAGGATCCAGTGGCAACTGCACATCTGGGCATTGCAACTTGCTTGAATTACTTCAGGGAGTTAAATTTTTATCTTTTGTACTTTGTTCATTATTGTGATTACCAATTTCCATAGCACTTGTATTTCAACTGATTGCCATAGTGATATTTAAAGAAATTATAATCTAAATTCCTTTTTTCCCCCTTTTTCTCCTTTTTAGATTTGTAGTATATGCTTGCCTTGGCTATATGACAAACTCACTATATGCATTTTGTTATATATTTTCAGGTACCTGCCTCCAGAGTGCTTTGAGCTCAGCAAAACACCCCTCATATCTTCCAAGGTTGGTAACTTGACAATAGTATGGTAGATTTTTAAGGCACTGTACTACCAAAGATGCCACCTTGTGGAACTGTCCATTATAGATTTTCAAGAAATGTTCATACATGTTTGAAGTTTCTCTTACAATTCAACTGACTAAAAATGTTCAGAATTCAAAATTTGGACTTCTTTCCAATAGAACTTGGGAACTTGTATTTGTCGTCTGCTACATAAATATAAGGAGTTTTTAGGAATGGCCAGTTCATTCTGAAGTGAAAAACATGGCCTGGCGTGGCCTGGGCCCACCTGGACGCATGCCGGTCATGGCGATCTAGGGGGATGGAAAGGTCTATATCTGTCCATTTAATCATTTTGACCCTTGATTAAGGGCCTAAAATTGGACAATTTTTTTTTAGCCATTACACTTTTTTTTGTTTTGATCGGTAACCAAACTTATATTAAAGAAACGGAATCACAAACACGAATGCAAACAATCCAAGGACAAATTGGCAATTATTTGGTATAAAAGCATTCTACCAAGGGAAATAAGAAATGATTACTTGTAAAAAACCAAAAAGGGAGAAGACTGATCCACCCCTTGTTTGGCCAAAGAACCTGCCTCTGCCATCCCATTAGATGACCGTACCTCATGTTTGGAGTCAAAACTGAATCCCAGAAGACAAGACCTTGATTTCACTCAAAAAGAAATAAAACTTCCAGTGGCCTTCACCGAAGGATGAAACTGATGCAATAGCATGGATGAATCACCCTGTGTGATAAACTATCATGAAAGTACAAAACAAATATTCTAAGAGCCTCTAAGATTGCCTCACTGCCGTTTCATTGGAGTCTTTAGCTCCAATATTCTTGGAGAACGTCGTAACACCACTACTATATTATTACTAAGCACTCCTTCAGTATCCGTTGGACTTGGTTTTCCTCTTGCAGCTCCATCAGCGTTGAATATCAAGACCTGATCCAGAGGTTGGACCCAAAGCATGAACCTCTTCACCCTAGAACGCTGGAAGGAAAAATAGCCTCTTAGTTGTGCATGATATCATCTAATCTCAAATTACGAAACTCTCTTCTTAAAGAAGCCCATTGAGCAGTTCTCAAAAGCTCTCCCATTACATGGTCCCTGTTTTCGTGTTTTTCGCATGCTCAATTGAAGGGTTAGTAGAACTCTGAATAAATGTCAAATTATGGGCGTGCTAATTAATGGGGTGGTAGGGAGTTTGATGGGGCTTGGTTAGGGTTTCAAATGGGTATCCAATTATTTGATTGTCCAGTGTATCTGACTCGGAAAGGAAGGGACTTCGAACCTAATTCTGATTCCGATAAAAAAAGGGATCCAGATCCCGTTCCTATTTTCAGAACCCGTATGAAATTGGGTTCACTTCTGGATCTACATGTTCTGACCCTAGGACCCGGAACCAGGCCCATTTGTAATTATATGTCCTCCTCATGCAAACCAACCTTAAAACAGCTGGTATTCCCTTTCTCGTATCCTAGAAATCCAATCCGACTCTATTAAGATCTGTCGTCAGACCGTCTACATCCAAACATCCAATCTTCCTCCATTCCACCTGTCCTACTTTCGACATAACGCTGTAGCAACTGGTCCGCTGCACCCTGACCTGGCCTTTCACCTTCCCCATCACCCAGATCAAACCCCCATTCACCTACAACCTCAGAAGTCAGACCTGATCTGATTGTATAATAATAAAAGATAATAAAAATAATTGCAGATCACTGAAACCCAACTTGCAGATTAGTTCGAAACTGTTTTTGTCATAGCTCTACCAATCTGAGTCTTGGATCTCAGACCTGGTTAATGCCAAAGCCACTAAGATTCACACTATTTCTGCATCACAACTGGCCTTAGCCTATTTACTTTACAAAAAACTAAGATGTCAGATCAGACTTTCAGATCACGTATCTGTGGTCGCTGGCGGCACTCAAGAACTGTGAACCCAGAAAACCAACACCCCTGGCCGCTGACGGCTGACCTCAAGGGCAGATCCCACACTCCCTCGACAAACCCAGATCGTAAGCATTGAAACCAGATCTGTATACATGGTTCTGTCCTGGACCCGACCTGTTTGCAACCCTAGGAAAGATTGATCATAGCGGGGCCAGTTGGGCTCCACAGCCCTGATCTGCTCTAGAACATTCATTCTGGATAATATCATTTGTATGCATGTAGGAAGATTTTCTGGAGTGAACATACTAATACAGAACCACATGGAGCTTTTCGTGGGGTTCACCTATTGTCAATCCTCAATCCAAATGTTCAAGTACCTACCTAACCTGGTGAATTGATATTTTATCCTGATTTTGACTTTCATTTAGTTACCATGGGGTTCATCAGTAAAAGACTTTAATCTAATGGTTAATAAAGGCAAAACTTTGGATCCTCTACATCAGTGGTCACAAATGTTTGATGGGGCTAATTCGTTGCCCACCGTTATTCCACATGTTGACCCACACATCTCCTCCCTTATCTGGTGAATGGGGTAGCTTATTCCAAATGAGCTTCCTGGCTGCCCACATTATAAGCCTTTTTTTAATCAATCTGTATGTTGCCCGCATAAATCGAGTACTTTCTCAGTGCGCCGATACAAAATACAATCTGTGAATTGTGGATGCTACCTTGCAATGGAGAATAAAGTTATTTCTGTCATGCTCTACATTTTTTTTTGCACATGTTTGAAAATCAGAGTTTGGGTCTTCTTGTTAAATTTTCTAGCATCACATTATTGTTGGATGCATCTTCCCATCCAGAAACTTTGACTCTTAAGAGTCAGGGTTTTAAAACTCGGACATCAACTGAGTCTCCCATTGAGCACAAGAACATTTATAAAAGATTGAACAAAATACCAAAAAATATAATAAACTAGAAAAAAATGTTCTATGAATCTAGAATTATTAGACTTGATATGTTTACTTATTAATAATGAATTTAAGTAGCAATAGGCATCCACATATATATTTCACCCAATTGGATGATTAGCACCTACAATCTTTTGATGCAAGGGATTCTAAAATACATGATTTTGATCCTCCAAAATCAATGTAAAATGTCTCTTGGAGCCTCCGGAAGCTTCTGCCACCAAAACACAGGGAAAACAAAGTGAGTTGGGGCAAAAAAACCCATTAACACTTAGGACTTGGGGGTGATTCGATTCGGCTGCCACTGCGTCCTTGGGCCCTTACCCTCACACAAGGGGGTGATGGCAGATTGATCTAGTGATGCTAAAAAAGACTTCTTTGAAGTTAAGTGTTGTTTGAAGACAAGTTCCAAGTTTTTCAATGATCTGATATACTGATCTAATAAGTTACTTGTCAGCTGAACTTCCATTATTAACTTCCCACTGTTTTCTTTTCAAAACATTCATTGACAAGAGAATGCCTTCAAATTTTGATGCAAGGGACAATTTCCAAACTTGTCATCACTGAGTCTTCAACCTTGCAAGAATCAACATGATCCTCTTTGCGAATGTGGAGTGACTTAAGTCTTTTTGACTCATTTGTTACCTGTACTAATCTTGCGATTTGCTAGTCGCCTTTCCATGCTTTCTAACATTCTACTGCTAATACAACAGGTTGATGTTTGGTCGGCTGGTATTCTGTTGTACCAAATGTTTTTTGGTAAACGCCCATTTGGGCATGATCAGACCCAAGAGAGAATACTTCGTGAAGACACAATTATCAAAGCACGCAAAGTGGAGTTTCCTTCACGTCCTGCCATTTCAAATGAGGCAAAGGTAAAGCCCCTTCCATCTTAACATTTATACAGAAAGCTTCATTGTTTTCTTAAAAAGTCATGGGGTTGTCTTAGTTGTATTTAACGTGCATCCTGAAAAGTGAAGACAAACCCATCCCCATAGATTCTGACAAAGCATCCTAAAATGATCATAATCTTGAATATACGTGTGAAAGAGCTGCTAATTGGTGCACCTGCAGACTGCTATTACATATTTGGTGCATTAGAAGACTGGTTCACTCTAGTGTGTCTGCAGTCCACTAGATTAGATCAAATCATGTATGGTGCGGTTAGATTAGTTTCTCATTTTTTCCACATGTATTTCCATGTACTTCCCTCTGATAAGATAAAAAGAAAGGACTATTATGTTCTTGTGCATACATTTGATAATTGTATATATGACCATGCCTCTGCTCACTGAAAAGCATGGAGTTTGCATCGAGAAAACTTTACTTTGCAAGTTTTTTTTATTTCCCTGATTAACTGCATTTTATTTCTCGGCCCTTGTTTTTTCAATATGGAGTTGCATTATCCCGTTTTATCATTGCTGAATCTCATGGATTTGCACAAACATTTCTTTTTCTAAGCAAGAACTCTGAGATGGATGCTGGTGGGATTTTATGGTTAAAAAGCTTAAATCTTAATATTTGAACCAACAGTTGGTAGAGCTTCATGATTCACGACGGTTCTAATGATAGTTTTATGTTGTGCAATGAGGGATTGTTTTATAGATGGATGAAACATGTGGATAGCATAACATTTGGTGCCAGCTTTCTTGCAATTGTGCTGGTGTGATATTGATGAACTCTATATATTCATGACGGATTTTGCAATATGGTTGATTAGGGCTCATGATGCAGCTTTTTAATTTCTTTTTTTTTTATATACGTAAGTACCACTTAGAATAAATTAACTTATGCTTTATGATTCAAGAATCAAAACTAAAGGTCAGTCTATCCTTGTGATTCTTGTTAATTTTTCAGACCTTTGCTTGAGATATTTTCTACTCTTCAACAGAAAGTGTGTATTACATCGGTAGTTAATTAAAAAGGTGGTTGGCTCATTACATTTGTGCCTTTTCAAGAAGAATGCTTATGCAAATTGTGTGCCTCTATTTGCTGCCTCGATTGCACACACATTTACATGTGGCGTGATTTTCATCAGTTGGGCTCTGTCCAGGATGGTAACCCAATATATGAACTGCTGGATTTGATTTTAAAATGTGGATTTTGTCTGATCTGTCACGGATCAGATTTTTAAGAGGAGAATGTTTCGCACTTTCGGCTGTCCGGTTTTACCTCAAATCTGGTGGTTAGGGTCTCATTCAACTGATCTGAATTTTGGGACTGGTTTCCTTTGTGGGTAAGTCTGATGAGTGCATTTAATTCCTTGTGCTGCAATATGGCTGGCCATTAGTGATGTGCGAGGAGGGATGCAGTTCCCCTTGCAATTTCTGCATTTCAGTTTGCTGTTGCAAGCTTATCATGATTGTAAATGACACTGCCCTAACCTAGAAATCTTCGCTTCTCTTACTAGTTGTAGACATTTTTCTTTTGTTTGGGCTGGTAAGCACTGTGGGGGTCTTTGTTTTTCAAGAATTCCTGATGGGAATTCTAGCTGATGGGAAATTGACTTGCTGTCCCCACTTTTCTCTGTTTGATGTGTGAATTTCCTAAAATCCAACCTTGTGGATTGGCACTTTTGTATTATTCCAGCTTTCAAAATGCTCAGGGATCATGTATATTCCTTATGTTCTAAAACTGTTGCTGTGAATACTCTGAAAAGATTCTCATGTGAGGTTCTTGGTTTGCCATGTTAGATGATCTACTTCCTGGTTTCAGGTTATAACAAAAGCCGTGTTAAGATAGATATTGATTATAATTTTCTTTTGTGCTGCAGGATCTGATCCGCAGATGCTTGACTTATAACCAAGCTGATAGACCGGATGTCCTAACAATTGCGCAAGATCCATACCTATCATACACAAAGAGATAACAAAGGAGCTGACATGCTGCACAGAGATTACTGGGTTTCCTTAAATCATAATTAAAATGAAATACATGTCCAAATGAAATTTTGTAAATGCTGTAATTTTTTTTTTTTTTTTTGGTTTCTATTTGTATCTCTTGACTGTTGTTTGTCATGTCTCTTCTGTTAATGAGATTTGTATTCCTTATGGAAATTTCTGTAGTAGCTAAATTTTGTAGAGCTTGAATTGGGTTCACCTTTAATATTACTCAGTGTTCATTTAGTAGAATTTATTAGAAACCTCTTCCGTGGTGGACTATGCCTGAATCCTGTCAGTTGACTATTGATCCACTGTTGTCTTGATTAACATGATTTAAAATAAGGGCAGGTGGGCTGATTTTGTCTGCTAAGTAGTTGTTTGGATAGGAATCTGGGTCCTCTGAAGCCAGCCCTTTAAAACGATCAGAGGAGCCCACCAGTAAAATCCAAACCTCTCAAAATCAGACACCCACCCCATGCAGTGGTCCAAATCTCAAACCCAATTGGTGTTGGGCTTATGATAAATTTATCATTTACATGTGACTCCACATCTGTTGTTATTTGTATCTTAATCTTGACTCTGGGTCCAACCCTGAATGAAGTTTGGAGCCATTGGCTTTAGCTATTTTGATTTCAGAAGTGGGCCCCACTCATGGTTTTGATACTTGAAGTCAATACAACTGTCTTGAAAGCTGAAACATTTTGTAAAATGAGATAAACAAAAAGATGCTCTCTGATTCACATGTAAACAAATTGGGTGGGTCAGATCCTTTAGTTGAGGTCAAAACATGGTGACCAAGAAACAAAGTCAAGTCCTTTTCTGCAATATATGTTGTTAGGAAGTTTCCTTGGTGGCCATTTCTAACCATATGTATATATATAAACTAAAAAGTTAAATGTAAACAAAGAAATTCTACCTTGACCAGGTGTTAACCATCAATTTAATTATCATTAATATGATTGTTAGACATGATATGTGGATGATTTATAGAAAATGCCATTCCATAGCCCACCCTACTAGGTGGGGCCAATGTTACTCACCTTCATGCCACGTGGCTAGGGATGGCAATGGGGTTGGATTTTATAGGGCATCGTAGTGGGGGTCCCATATAGGACGGTTTAGGATCCTACAATCAACCTGTAAACGTGGGGCAGGCTCTTATTTTATGATAGAGGGCTTATTTATATGTTGGAGCATTTGATTAACTTGTAATTATATTTTCTGATTTCAGAGCTTATTTGAAAATTAGAGTTTTTGCCTCTAAAAAGAAAAATTAAGCTAGGGGGTTGCTTTTCTTAGGCCTGTTTTAAGTTCAAGCCTACGGACGTGGAAAATGTGAACTTTATAAGTGTTTTGGATGAAAACAACTTAATGAAAATTTCAAAATAATAAAAATGATGGGTTTTACATTCTAACTTTTAAAAGGCGGGCCCCGAGTACTACAATTCCTAACGTGTGCTCCAATTACCTCATGAAATAAGAGTTTATTTTTTTAATTTTACCAAATAGACTAATTATAAATTAAATATTAGAGCTTCAATTGTGCCTATTTCGTAAGTTTCACTAGTTAAGCAAGGTGAATGGTCATTTCAAGAGACAACAAAAAAAAAATCTGGTCAAATAAAAAAATATCATATTTCAAAAAATACCTTTACTTTTTGCGAAGAAAGTTAAAAAAAATTTCCCATGTCACCAAATAACGAAAAACGTCTTCTTTTTCTAAAAAAAGTCCAAAAAGCTACATTCTTATTTTTTCTTGAAAGGTGCTTAGAAAATTAAGGTGCTTTTGAAAGCTACATTCTCATTTCACTAAATAACAAAAGGCCATAACTTTTTAATTTTACGCCCACTCCCTTTGTTTTTTTGAAAAAATCAATTTGACCCATCATTGCACTTCACTTTTTTAGTGTAGTGAAGTGTTTTTTTTTTTTTTTTCTTTGAAAGATAAGATGTTTTCCGAGTGTCTAAAAAACATGATAATGTACAAGAGGAATCTCTTACAAAGGAAAAGATCCTATGGGGCATACCCCATAAGAACATAAGCATTAGAAAAAGAACCTATATTCCTGGTACAAGCAAATAACATATAGAATAGAGATCCCACAGTCCGAGTACAATCAAGCTAAGAATTGAATAGAGAAAGCAATGCATTCATTGGAACACGATGCATTACATGGAATGATTTCTTCAATTTCCTACTCAAGCGAAGTGAGCGAGTAGAAATCTCATGGAATTGAATTTCTTGAAACTTTCTAAAAACTTGTGCCACTTTCATAGCTTTAAAGCGGTCCATCCAGAAAGATTGAGTGTGGTCCTTTAAAACCTTGATTAAGAGACGATCCCCTCCAATCGATATACATAGCACATTGTGAGGGATTAGCTGCAGTAACTAACAAACACCCGAATCAAAACCCATATCAGATTGTAAAAGACCCTCTTTTGGTATTTCCTTATCCCCCCAAAACATCCCTAGCAAGATAAGGTGCATATGAGAAACAGAGAGGAGCATCCCATTGCTAAATTAGATCTTAATTTGAGCATGCGAAGTTGGTCCATGAGGAGGGAGGTCCCATTTGCTACAATAAAGAGACCCCTAAAAACAACATCCCATTTGGAAACCTTACTAAAGATAGCATGCAGTACATCAGCAGATTGGCAACTCTTGTTACTGAATATTCTTGCATTGCATTCTCTCCATATATGCCATGAATAAGCTGGAAAAATCAATATCCTCAGAATTTGCAAAATCCATGTGATTGGGATCAAGCCTATTAAGGATGGAAAGAATCAGAAATATCCGAAGGACAGTCACATGAGACAAAGGACAATAAAATATGCAAAGAGGGAACAATTCTTGATAGGCCAAACAGGCCAGGGAAATGTTACCCTTTGATGTTTCTACAAAGTGGGCCACATCTCTGCAATTGTCTGTAGTGAAGTCAGCTCTACAAAAAAAAAATGGGGTAACCCCCTCTTTCGTTCTCTCCTTCCAGTCGTTGGAATCAACATCGATCGATCTCTCTCTGCGCAGTGGAAAGAGATCAAAAGAAGAGAAGAAGTGTTTTTTTTTTTTTTTTTTCTTGTTCACATGTCTATGTATCGTTCTTCGAATTTGCTGTCTCTAACGTCTCCAACTCGTCTCAGGGAGTCCTTTCAGAGCTTCTCAATCATACCAACAACCTTGGCTCTCATCACCTCTCTCTTCATCCTCTTCTACATCTCTCTTACCTCCAGTCTCTTCCATCACCCCCATCACACCCCTCTCCTTCTCTTACATGCCTCTTCCAAATCCCACCCTCCAGCTCGCCAATTCATCCGTTCTTCCCCTCAGACCACTTCAGTGTTCGATTCCCAACGACCCCAATCGCCTGCACTTGGAGAGGCTCCTCCTTTTTCAGGTAATGGTGGCGTGCAAGCTCGGAATGACCCATATCTGTTGACCCAGAATCGAATAGGATCAAATGGTATGTGGGTTTTTTTTTTTTTTCATTTGTAATTGATTTATGCTCATGGGGTTTGTCCAAAATTTTAATCTGTTTTGCATTTGGGGCAGTAAGGTTGATGATGGTGAATAGAATTCTAAGAGCATGATCTGATATTGGGTTGAAATAAGTGATGTAGCTGTGCTGTTGTGTTGAGCAAAATTTGAAATGATAGAAACTGGCTATTAGATACAGTTAGGCAAGTAGCTATAGCTTTCTTAGAATTTGAGTCTATGTGGATGGTTTACCTAAGAGGACAATAGCAATTTTCGTGGCAGTTTTCAGTTCCTTTATGGTCTATGGCTAGCTGGCTACTCTCTTTTGTCATCTCCCAATAGCATGTATGGTACACAGATTATGTAGGCCTTTTGTACTCTATTTATGTGTTCTACTTATTGTTATTCTTGTTTAGAATTTCTTCTCTATTGTTGTATTGGAATTCTTCCAATAGTTTTTTCTAAGATGACTTTGGTGGGATAAGTTTTCATGGATGCTGATGTTTAGGATAAAAACAAACATCAACAAAATGGTTCTTCATGGGATTTTTCATCTATCAGAAATGGGGGTGCTTTTAACATCTCATTAGCAGAAACAGGGAGAAGAATTTGATTCACTTTGAACACTGGTCAGGATTGCTACTTCCAATGCGAGGAGCAGGGATCAATCCCTGATTGGTGCTGTGAGAGTGAGGTGCCTTGCTGCTGAGCTATTACTAATTTGGTAATTCATTTTATTTATTATGCTAAGCCTACTGGAGAACTTACATAAAAAGTGCATTTGGAACATCTGCAGCTCACGTCGAATTCAGTAAAGGTTATAGTTTGTTTTTAATAGGTTCCCTTGGTCAGTTTTCAGTTGTAGGTTTGATCAGATTAAGTAAAATTTGTTCACTTAATTGATTCAGTTGGTAGTGATGACTGCTGAGCGCTGAGTTCTTATATAGCTCATTGTAATGTTTAAAATATTATGTATGGTTATGACCTATAATTTCCTAGATATCTGAAGTTCATATGCATCACATATGGAACAGGTGAATCTACAAGTTAATTTTAAAAAGACATCTCTTTCAAATGTGGTATATTTGTGAAGCTAACATACAATTCTCTGTGTGATTTTTTCTCATTAATGGTATACATAAGGAAGTTCCAAATTAGCAAACTATCAGTGCAAATGTCGCCCATGGTTTTCCGTTCAAGATTATTGATCTAATTGGCCCAGATATATCATGGCATAGAAGTCTCTCAGATGGAACAATGGTGACTCCTCAAATATTGACATGCAAGTAGATTATCAAGAAGATTATCAAGAAATGCTTCTTGAGTGGTTTGTCGCATATGAATGCTAATGAGATTGAAGGGAAAATTTTACGGGACAATGATTAGACTTATGGAGCAAAATGTGTACAAAATGGATGTAGTGGAGATGAGAATGTTGAGGTGGATGTTAAAACTAGGAAGGATAAAATTAGAAATGAGTGTTTTGAAGAGAATTTAGGGGTAGCATCAATAGGGGATAAAATTATGAAGGTAGTAAAAATAGATATGAAGAAGTATAACTTATTTGAGGATTTAACTTAAGATAGATCGGAATGGAGAAACATAATTTGTTTAGCCAAACCCAACATAGTTGAGACAAGGCTTTGATGATGATGATGATCAATAGGGGATAAAATTAGAGAGACCTATTTGAGATGGTTTGCGCATGTCTAACACAGGCTGACAACGGGGAAGGGGTTGGCTATGCAAGTTGATGGCCCACCAAGGGGAAGGGGTAGGCTGAAGAGGACGTGGATGTAGGTAGTAAACCAGTTTTTATTGTTGGTCTCAAGCCTGGTTAAAGGAGGAGTTTTGTGTTAGGCAGGGTGACAACCAGCTTAAAATTTTGTCACAAAAAAAAAAAAAAAAAAAAAAAGAGTCAACCTCAACAGAGTTGGGACAATGATGAGATCTGTTATTTATTGTCCACATTCATTTGATAGGGGGCCAAAGATTGGGGTCAACGATCTGAATCATTGAAGCATGGCCCATCCTATTGTGGCAGTGTTCATACTGGGGAACTCCCTATTGTCATTAACAACCCAACTTGATTTGCCTTATAACCTGCATAGACATGAATTGAGCTTTGGCTCAAGTTTTCCTTGGTTATAGAACACAATGTTATGTTCCAACTTACCGTTGGTACAGTTAAGTGAAATGTTGAAATGGCCTGAGAAATTGGCTTTCTAGGTACATGAGTTAAACGCATGCGTTAAAACCTAACAAATACGAAAACAAAGATTCCAAAGCGTGACAATGGCTTGATTTCAAATTCAACTTTGCCTAGTTGATGCAGTTATGTCTTTAGAAGTCTCAGCAAGTTTTACAACTGCTGTTTTGATCTTACACTTCCATGAAAATTTTAGCTATTGAGGTCAGTTTCCATGTTTTTATGATACCGATATTAAGAGGACCTAACTTGCTGCTACTTATTTTTGAGAGATGTGGATGAGTTCTACTGATCTCTTTTTATTTATTTATTGTGAACACAACTCTAGTTACACAGTAACTTTCTGGTCATACTTCAGGAAAAAGTATCAGGAATGAGGTTTTTCATGAAAAAGATCTATTTCTGGAAGACTACAAAGAGATGAATAGAAGCTTTAAGATATATGTTTATCCACATAAGAAGGATGACCCCTTTGCACATGCACTCTTGCCAGTGGATTTGGAACCTGGTGGCAATTATGCTAGTGAAAGCTACTTCAAAAAGGTTCTCATGGGAAGCCATTTCATCACAAAGGATCCATCAGAGGCGGATCTGTTCTTCTTGCCTTTCTCTATTGCAAGGTTGCGGCATGATCCAAGAGTGAATGTTGGAGGGATCCAAGATTTTATCAAAATGTATATATCCAACATTAGCCAAAACTACGCATATTGGAACAGGAGTGGTGGGGCCGACCATTTTTATGTTGCTTGTCATTCCACTGGTAGGTCGGCAATGGAAAAGGCCTTGGAAGTAAAGTTAAATGCTATTCAAGTTGTGTGCTCTTCAAGCTATTTCCTCTCTGGATATATTGCACACAAGGATGCATCTTTGCCTCAAATTTGGCCACGACAAGGAAATCCTCCCAATGTTGATCCGGCAGAAAGGTAAATTTAATTGTTGTACTATAGCATTTTTTAGATGAAAATCAGATATTGAGTGACATTACAATTTTTTATTTTCATGCATGTTTGTCACTTAACATCTATTTCTGTCCAAGTCTGCATTTTAAAAGCATTTGAGGTTTATGCCTTGAGGCAAGGCGTCAGGGCTCAAGTCAAAAACAGGGGTAGCATTTGGGGCAGACACCTCATTGTATGAGCGATATTTGAGGCATGCAGTGCAGATGAAGCATACTCTTCAATCAGATTTCAAATAAGAGGGAATACACCCCATTAAGCATTACCACATCTTGTTTTAAGATAAAAGGGTCAGCTTATAATTTTAACAACTGAAAAGGTTTCTTAAAAAAAAAAAAAAAAAGTCATAATAGCTGGCGCTAGCTTAAGTCAACCTTAGTCGACTCATTAAAGATTTGAAACAATCAAACTTCGTGATATATTCTGATATTTTATTTAGTTATTTATTTAACTGAAAATGCATACTTGTGAGGCTTAAACTCCACTTGTTGAGGGTTCTACCTCACATTTTAGGCAATTGGATGCCTTGCTTAACATCTCATCATTTTGAAATATTGGTCCAAAATTGATTTTGTATACATTTTCAAAATTACCATGATCTGGTCCATACTTTCTGAACCTTTTCTTTGTTTTGCAAGAAGACTCTAGTAAGGAATTTATTGTAATATAAGTTTCTTCTTGTCAAGTCCCACTAGCCAATACATCCTAGAAGCTTAAGTCCTCCCCAAACACCCTCTCAAATGGGAACAGGATGTCATTTAAATTCGTAACCCACATGTGCCTACCCATGCGACCGAGGGGAATAATGCTTCTATAGGGTTCGAATTCGCGACCTAGCATGGCTCTAATACCATATCTAGTCTGACTAGCCAATACATCCCAACAGCTTAAGCTGATAGGAAGTGGAAGGCAAATCTACTTAACACTTCTTACTTTTTGACTTCTTGTACTTCCTGCTCTGATATAAAGAAAAGCCACATAACCTGCTTCTTCTAAGACTGTATGGATATTTATGGAGAAAATTTTATGTGACTCACGTATGCAGATGTGTCTAATGCCAGACGTAGTTTTCCGTACTAACACCTTTATTAATTGGACCCCTTATTCAATACATTAATAACACTAACCATAAAAAATGGGAAAAATATTGTTTTCAGGTTTTTCTTTGTTGTTATGTTGATGTTGTGAATTTTTCTGGACAATAGAGTGTTCTTGATGCATATTGCATAGGGAATGGGATTACTATTTGTGATTCCCCGGTATGAAGTTCCTTGGTTCTCTAAAATATTAGTCTTAATACACTTGAAAATGCGTTCAATGCTTAGATACTCAAGTACTTTTTTTTTTTTTTTGGCAAGCAGATACCCAAGTAGTTGGTGACTCTGTGTTGCATTGTCATGATTTAATCTTACAGGTGGAAAACTGGTGCTTTATCCTTTCCATATCTAGGTATTGACAATGCACAACAACCATGTCAAAATTTGACATGTCTCACTTCCCATTGATGCTCATGCTTCATTTGCAATTATCTGTGCATATATGCATATCAGCATAGCTAAAATAGGGATTAGTAAATGTGCTTGCGATTTTCTTGTGAATTTTGAGTTAAACAAAAGACCTGGTGATGGTTTATTAGTAGCTGCCTCCAGCATGGACCTTTTGCTTGGGTGTTCTTCTTTCTTGTTGTTCCTCTTTTATTCTTTTACCAATCTACGCCGCAAACCTCACATAATGCTCTTGCTGTTACTCTTTCAAACCACCATGACCCACATTTTCATTTCCTCTTTTTTTTTTTTGGCAGGAAAAAACTAGCATTCTTTGCTGGATCAGTCAACTCTCCTGTGCGTGAGAAGCTTCTTCAAGCATGGAAAAATGACTTTGAGATTGCTGTCCATTCTGGTCGTCTCAATACTTCATACTCAGAGGAGCTCCTTCATAGCAAGTTCTGCCTTCATGTCAAAGGCTTTGAAGTAAACACTGCAAGAATAGGCGATTCTCTCTACTATGGATGTGTTCCTGTAGTCATTGCCAACCACTATGATCTGCCATTTGCGGATATACTAAATTGGAAGAGCTTCTCTCTTGTAGTCGCAACATTGGATATTCCGCTGCTGAAGAAAATTCTACATGGAATAAGCTCAGATGAGTATACAATCCTACAAAAAAATGTGTTGAAGGTCCGTAAGCATTTCCAATGGCATCTCTTTCCTGTTGATTATGATGCTTTTTACATGGTAATGTATGAATTGTGGCTTCGACGGAGTGCTGTGAGAATTCCATTACGCAGGTCATCATCGGATTCTGTTCAACATGAAAGAAATATGTCCAAATGTATATAATTTCTCAATTTATCAGCCTCCATTTTATTGGGTATTTTTTGTTGCTGTTATTCTCCATGTTTAAATTCTAAAGGCAAGGCCACGCTAAAATGAGGCTGGGCTAGTTTTTCTTCTTGTTTGGACCATTATCTACAACTTGGACTCGAGCTGCATAAGCCTGAAGTCGAATACTTATTCATCTGATAGTGTTAAAATGAATCAGATTGGGCTAGACAGCTTTTCGGATTCCTCGCCCAGTCCAGTTCCTCGCCCAGTCCAGTTCCAGTTCCTGTGATCCATACGTAGATACGAATCTGCAAGAAAGAGGAGAATGTCATATTTGTAAATTCACCAGGTTAAGTACTAGTGTGTATGGGTTGAACCCAAAAACCAATATAGATGGATATTAGCCATTAGGTTGGTTGTGAATTCATTTCTTCTGTTGCTGCTTCCGTTTGAACTTCTAATCATATAGAGGCTGATATAAGAAGAAAAATCAGCCATCCTGCTGGATAATTGCTAGCCTATGATGGGTGTTTGTGTTGATATGGGCTGACCAAATCAGAAGAGTTCTCAGTAAGACTTGCTTGGGTTACTTCACTCAGAGGCTTCCCAAGTCTATGTTTCTGAGTTTTTAAACACTAGTTATCTGTTTATAATATGATTTATTAATCTCTGAATTTTAAAAAAGATGTTGGTATATGGGCAGGGGCAGTGTTTCAAACTCATTTGAAGTCATTGTGTTGACATTCCCATCTCCGATCTCCATTGAGAAAAAAACACTGTTTCTTGATCTGTTAATGTAACTTGGGAGGCTTGAGCCCTGGCTTATCCAAGAAATGGCCTATATCCTTGGCTACAACAGATGCCCCCCTTAAACATAAGATTAGGTTTCTGCAACCAGAATGATTAACGTCTCTGGGTTATTGGTTCCTTAAAAGTTGGTATGGGTCAATGACCATGATTGTTGATCTTATAAATCCCCACCACAACCACTACTTAAATCAGACCCTCAAGCACACTGCAGATCCCTCAAAGGATCACATGTGAGTTTTGCTAGACCTGATGTCGCTCTTCACAAATTGGCTTTGTACCACTTTCTGGCTATGTACCCAGTAGCTTTCACATTAGGGAATTAGAAGAAAGCGAAGAAAGAGAATGTATCATTGTATCATTGTTCATAGGAGCATGTTTTATAAATACAATCTCTCAATAGATACAATCTCAAGAATGTATCATTGTACATTCTTGCCACGTCGCAAACTTAGTCGTTCATGGCGAAGCGCATCTACTCCTATCAATACTCAGCGGCATATGGATCTTCTTCAAGAAATTCAGCACATGAAAAATGAAATTCGATTTCTCAGAAATCCTCTCATAAATAAATATGGCAGATTTATGCAAGAAGCGTCTTTTTCTCACGGTTCCGTCAACAATCAAGATGACTCAGACGAGACAATGCTTCCTTCTGGCACACCCGATGAATTTTAATTCAAATGTTGATCATGCAAGCTTTCATGCAGCAATTATTTGTCAACATACAGCTCTGTCAAATGCGTCTCAATGCAACTTCGCAATCAAATCGCGCCAGCATCGTTTCCAATGAAGCGTTAATACAGCAATACAGGTGTCTCCAATACAGTTTGTGATACAGCTCCAATATCTGCAAACTGTTCTTGAGGTACATGTGCCACACTCCTCACAATCCAGCAGCCAATATAGTCAACAATTATAAAGTGTCTTCATCATAAAGTATTACCACATTCATATCAAATCAACTTCACAAACAAATGCTATTCACAATGTACTTATCATGTCTTTATGAGGCTACCATAAAGAATCCATATACAAAAGCCTTAACATGTGAAAAGTCAACAATAGTGGGCTATCATATGGTACTCCTCCATATTATCTCTTTCAATAAAGCTATGCTCTTACAATCAATGCAGCCACAAGCACTTGCAACAATACAGTAATGTCAGATACATAGTAGCTACAAATTATCTGCGACAGTAATACAGCAACAGTACTTCATTTTATGAGATACAGTGATACAGTACAAATGGCGTATACATCTTATCCCATTGTGGATTTCAAATACATTTCAGATGTAATTTAGAATTTTGTCTATAAAAAGGGAATGTGAGCCCTTGTCTCACAACATCAAGTCCTTTAACATTCCTTGTAAATCTTCTGCCCTTATCTTCTTTCTCTTCTTTTTTTCAATTCAGTCTAGTGAGAGTTTGGCTCCGAGGCCTCTTGTCGCGTAGCCTTTGTTGCCCGTTAGTCAGGGGAGCATTTAGGGCTTTTGTGGCTTAAACTGTTGACAGGCTACCAATCATTTTTTTTTTTTTTTTGTTTTTTTTTTTTTTCGAAACGGATGTTTGGACTTTTTAGATCATTAATAAGAAATACATCTTCTAACACAGCTTCAACTTCTTCTTCTACATCACCATCCATCTGAATAAAATTCAATTAGAAATCTAGAAGAAATAAGTTTTGATGATATAGAAAAATCAAGCCCATCAGAAGCTGGATCTTATAGATCAGCCAATTCTCAATACAATCTGAATTAAAAGAAACAGAATTGGCTGATTGTATGTATTACTATCATTGATAGCAATTCAGAATTGTAATATTGGTATTACTACCTTTTATAAATTAACAGCAACGATACTATGAGAGTATGGAGTGGGGGCCCTCCAATCCTAAATTGACATAAATTCTCTTTCTCTCATTTTGAACTTAGAACTCCTGCTCCTATGAATTAATATAGAATAATAATAAGGGTTTAAAATAGTCCATGAGTTTTGGCTAATTACAAATGAAAGAAAGTTCTAACAGGAACCCGTCGATCTACGATGTTGTTCTTGTTCCCATTATTAAACGACCCTGTTCCAGAACTAAGAGTTTTGAGTTCTGACCAATATACCTAGACCCGGTCTGTTGGCAAAAATGTCAGCCTTTTTGGTTTTTTTATGACGAGGAGCCTGCCGACCCCCTTCGATTGATCATTGGAAAAACCCCGAATACATAAGACCACCCACTTGCATTTATTCTAAGGTATAAATGATTTCTTGGTAACACTAAAAAACACCTTCAATGGATTTGTAAAGTTCGATGGAGGAGATAGAGACCAAAGAATCATTGAAAGAGAGGATTTTTGATGCGTTGGTAGGATTTGAAAAAAACTCTCCCATTTTTTCTCTTTTTACCCAAACATGGGTTTTCCTCGAAATCGAGAAAAACTAGAGAGGATTCCTCACCCATGACATTACCCAAACATGCCCTAATGATTCCTTAGTAGCACTAAAAACACCTTCAATCGATTTGTAAAATTCGTTGGGGGAGATGGAGACCAAGGAATCATTGAAAGAGAGGATTTTTGATGCGTCAGTAGGATTTGGGAAATCCTCTCACTTTTTCTCTTTGTATCCAAACATGGGTTTTCCTCAAAATCGAGAAAAACCAAAGAGGATTCCTCACCCAGGACATTACCCAAACACACCCTAATGATTCCTTGGTAGCAATAAAAACAACTTCGATGGATTTGTAAAATTCGTTGGGGGGAGATGAAGAATAAGGAATCATTGAAAGAGAGGATTTTTGATGCTTTGGTAGGATTTGGAAAATCCTCTCCCACTTTTTCTCTTTTTACTCAAACATGGGTTTTGCTCAAAATTGAGAAAAACTAGAGAGTACTCATCACCGAGGGCATTACCCAAACACGCCCTAATGATTTCTTGGTAGCACTAGAAACACCTTTAATGGATTTGCAAAATTCAATGGGGGAGGTGGAGCCGAAGGAATCAGTGAGAGAGGTTTTTTTTATGAGTTGGTAGGATTTGTAGAATCCTCTCCCACTTTTTCGATTTTCACCCAAATGTGGGTTTTTTCTCAAAATCGAGAAAGACCAAAGAGAATTTCTCTTGTAGTACATTACCCAAACATGACCTTAAAGGCATCAATACCAGTATTTGATTCCCTTGACAAATCTACGAGTTTCTTTTGATTGAAATGACAAAACCATTCTTTGAAGGTATCGGTCTTTTGAGAATGACTTGTACGTTTGTAAATTCCATCACTGAATATCATTATCATAAATCGTATACAACTATAACTCTCAAATTTAAAGAGTTTAATCTATCTGTTGATTGTCTAATTGATAGTAGAGTTGATGTACATTTTATAAGAGAAGGATTAATTCTTACAAAATACTTTGAGAAAAATAAAAAATTACACAATTGGCATTGCAAATGGTAAAAATATAACAGTTAATTATAAAATTCTAAATGCTCATATTTGCAAAAGTGGAAAATGCATTCAAATTTCAATTGCCGTAACAAACGTATTAACAAATGATGTCATCCTAGGAACCCTCTTTTTATTAGAAATTTAGTCATTTTATGTAGACACAAACAGAGTTCTTGCATTAATTGATGATTGTCGCGACCCAGCTTGAGTCCGAGATTAGACCTCCCTTAATCGAGCATGGACCGTGGCGATTATCGGCACGCGGAGCGAGGTGGAAAGTTTCGTCCGCGGGCGCTTTCCCACAGGTTTCAGCGGTGAGGATCCCACACATGCCTCACGACTTAAATACGATAGAATAGTAGAAGCTTGTAGCAAATTAGATAAAATTAAACATGATAAAGCATGGCAAGTATCAAAGTAAGCAGTAGTGTGAAGTGGCAAAGTTAGTATTTGCACAAAAAGATGAGGTTTTAATTACAGTTCCCCAAAAGAAAAGGCCAACACGACCTATATAAAATAATCTTATAAAGAATGTCAATCTCAAAATGTATCGCAACTCTAGCACAGAACAAATGTTTAGATGACATCATCCGCGCGCCACTCGCCTAAAGGTTGCGGCTCCTCAACTGCCTCCCCTAGCTCCTCCGTAAGGGCAAGGTTGGTACCTACAACACCAATGTTAAGCAAGAATCGGGCACGACGACCTGGCAGGTGTTTAAAATGAAATATAGTGACATGTTTGCAGAAACAGAATAAGGACAGGACAGATTTCATGATATATAAATAAAATGTTGCAGCTAATCAGAGTGTACAAGATAATTAATCAAAGTAACATTTTTCAAAATTAAAAGTAAATAGCACCTCTACCAACAATACAACCTACCAAATTGGCATCCACATGTCGTTATACCCTCTCCATCACACTTGGTGACAGCAGCAAAAATATACTGACAGCGATACAGCTAGCTGAACAGAAAATACAGATATACATAATAACTAATATACATAATAACTAATGTGAGGCCCCACCCTTGGTGGGCCCTCATTTTGAATTTGAATACTATTAATTATGGTAATATAGCATAATTGTACTAATTAATAGGGATTAGTAAGGGTAGATAGATATTTTCCTAAGTTTTAGGCCTATTATGTATTTTATAGATCTATAGGGTGTCTTTTTATAATTTTTATAGGGTTTTAGGTGTTGAGGCCCTTGCTAGTAAATAGGTTTTTATGAGGGAGGTTTTCCACACTTGAGAAGATTCTAGAATTTCTACCATATGACCTAAATGCCCATGTTCTTATCCACATTCCTATGCAAACAAAAAGGCCCTTTTGGTAATTGTCTCAAAAACCCTAGGCTATATAAGCTAAACTATTGTATTGGGAAATGAACCCTAAATTTACTCTCATTTATCCTAGTTTATCTCTCATTTCACAAAACCCTAGCTAAAACCTTAAGTCTAAAACCCTAATTACAAGAAGAAGGATGAGGCCATCTTCTACCTCTCTTATTAATCTCTTTCTCTTCTACCAATCTAGGTAAGCTAGGCCCCTTCCTTAGCCAATTTCCATATGGTTTTCTAGGATTTTTTTTATCCCTAGGTTTCCTTTCTAAGCTTTGGTTCTCTTGTGGAATGAGTACTAGGTTTGGTAGATTGGATTTGGTTTGAATAGCTAGGATTGAGTTTTCTTGTTATTTTCCCTTGCAAATCTGGATTTGAGGCAAGTGTAATGTACATACTTAGCATAGAATGCATGTTTACTATTTTTTATTTTGGAAATTTTATTCATATTATGCTTAGAAATGTTTAGATTTACTTATGAGCTTGTTTATTTGGGTTTTAGCTATTAATGGATGGATTTCTTGCTTATTTGGAAGGTTGATGAGTCAATGGTGTTTATGATAGGCTGTTGGAGTCGAATTCCACTCAAATGTACCCATAGCCAGTGAAGAAGAACGACCTGTAACAGTTCCCGACATGGAAACAGTGAGGTTCTGATTTGTTCTGTAAGAAATACAGTATTCCTAACAATGACTATGATCATCTTCCAGACAGAAACTTGAATCAAACAGAAAGCTTTGAATCCTCTGATGCTATTGCTTAGAGCGTCTACAATTCTACAATATTCAAGCATATCAAAATCAAATGCTCATTAATTTAAAAAGACATCTCGAATTTGCCCGCACTTTTAAGGCCATCTGGAGCGATGGTCGTCGCATTGTTTGTCTAGATGATGACCTTGTAGATGACACTTTCGTGTATTATGATTCCCTCAAATCAGGCCATATAATTCTTGATGACATCCTCGATAAGTTCAATGTATCGTCTCTTGATATTACTGAAAGAACATGGAGACAACTCATTCATCCATTTCAAAGAGAAATTGATTTTGGTGTATGGACTCCTAGTCTTGAAGATCCAGATCGATACATCATCAAAGATTCCTAAAAAATCCAGCACATGCCGAAATTATCATCAAGCTTGTCGACATACAGCAATGCGAAATGCATTTCGCACAAATTACAATGCAGAGTTACTTTAGAGTTACTTCAGCAATACATGTGTCTCGAATGTTGAATACCGCAGAACCCCATGCGGACCCTTAGTGAGCAACTCTCTCCTTATGGCGCTAAGTGTTTCGAAGGAAAATTCATCCATCAACATCAAAAGCATAAACAATGGTTTAAAATCATTTTTATAAACAAAAGTGCATTTATGATAATGTTTTATGTCAAACTATGCAATTAATATCCTCATATTATGTTGGGAAAATTACCGTACGGACACTCTAAAACAATGCATTTACCCAAAGAAAGATGAAAAACTACAATTTACCCATCAACAGTTCGTACATGAAAGGACACCAAAAGTTGGACAATTTTACCCTTTTTTTGCGATATAGGATATCCCACAGTTCGATATCCCAGAATTATGGGATATCGCATAGTTCGATATCCTAGGCTTATAGGATATCTCAAAGTTCGATATCCTATGCTCGTAGGATATCGCACCATTACCTACTCCCATATGTAACTCATTTTTACACTAGTACAGACCTCCGTTTCCAAAAACTATAGAGCTCCGTTTCCTTTTTCACCGTTCCTTTTTCTCCGTTTTGGTTTGTGGGTTCCAATAGGATACTACCAAAAACATCTTTCATCAGTACTTTATACATTTTATTCATCACAACAGGTACGTGGGACCATATAATTTCTGAATGCGTTAAAAAAATAGCCCACAAATGTAGTATTGATAAACCTTTTTTCTGCTTTGATTCTTATGATGGAAACCGTAAATCACTCGTTAAGATTTAGATCCCTCCATGAAATGCATTATTTTTTCAACTTCTTGCATTTGATGTGTTTTTTCTTTTTTATTGATATACTGCTCCCTCATCTTGTATCTTTCACCATTAACCTATTTAATAGTCCATTGGTGAAGCCCCTTTTTTTTTTTATTTCTATGTTATAGTAAAATGTATGAATTTGTTACTCACTAGAAAATAAGGCATTCTTAGTCCTTTATAGGTACTAATATTGTGGCATTATATTGTTCCTATAAATCTCATAACAAAGGATTTGATGGAAAAATTCATCCTATAATTACTACATATTTCCAACCCATGCAATTTTTATTAATAAAATATATTTTATTTTTAATGTATTAATTAGGATGTCAGATGTTGATTTGTGTCTTATACTGCACTTTGATGGAGAGCTAGATGTGGATCGCTCACATCCAATATATAACGGTGGAGAGCAAAAACCTATCTTTGTCTATAGCAACATAACTTACAATTCACTAATTGAAAAAGTTGCAGCAGAAACCAATTGGGAGATGAGAAATGGATGCCCTTACATGCAATACATATATCATACAGGCCGGAACTTCACATTAGTAGGCCTAAGAGGTGATAACGATCTCATAAGAATGTTCAGATTATTTCTATATGGAGTTGATCCTATCTTTCTCTATATCCATAGAAGTGACACTTTTCATTTTCCAACAACTAAAATCCTATAGGCATCATTGCCGGTATTTGATTCTATTGATTTTCAATTTGATAAAGAGAGGTGGGTAGTCAATGTGATGGAAAGAAAATAAAGAGAGAATATTTTTACATAGTTAGTTTTACTTGCCCACTTGACAGTGTTTTGTGTGCTTTTGTAAGACAAGTATCTAATAATCTAGCCTGTACAATCACTTTGGATATCTAATCTCTTCTTCTACTTGAGTACTTAGTACTGATCTATGATAGTGAGGGGATTTTTTTTTTTTTTTTGAAATTGCCTAAAGAGTTGCCCTTAGATCTGACATTTACCCATGAGAGGTAAAAGTTTAAGTATTTTTCTTGTGCAATGTCACAGACATCATATATCATAGGGCCGTGCGATATCGCAAATGCGAAATCTTAGAGTCATGTGGTATCGCACAATTATTGTACAAATAGTTCTGCAGGAAATATTTAAAGTTTGATAGTTGTGGGGCAAATGTCAGGAGTAAGACCAGTAGTATGGTCAATATCCCTTTTTTTATATCAACAAAAATGGATGAAATTTTATTCTCTTTTGATTACCTTCAAAGGCTTTAAACATACAGGCTCTTAATTCTTAGAGAAAATTTTAATTAAGGCCTTAAATTTTTGGCTTATTTAAAAAAAGGACAAAAGTTTTAAAAGTTTTCAAGCCTCGTTGAAATATAACCTCTTTGATGTTCTACATATTTCTCAATATATATATATATATATTCTCAATGTGATAAATTTAATGTGACTATTGGAAGGCCATTCTCCAACCTAAAATAGGAAGGAAATGCCGGCGTTGTTTGGCATTTACACACGTGTTAGGAAAATGATTCGCATGTCTAAATGATGTACACGTGTTTCATTTCCATATATAATTAGAGTCTCATGGAAACACTTTCCACTGTTTGTTATTTCCACATGTGAATCTCAAAGCATTCGATAGCTCACCATTAATTTCAAAATCTTTAAAATCCATGATGAATCAGAACCTGACCAAAAGCACTGTATGCCTTCCAAAGAGAGTAAACGGTTCAAATAGTGAAAATGGGCCCCACAAATTTGTAAAATGGCAGATTTTAGTGTCTAGATTTTTCTATAAATATCTCAAAATCTGTAATGAATCGATTGACATTTGACCCCATAGTCATCTCAAGCCTGACACAGACTATAAAAGGCTTGCTCAAGCCCAGCCTGCCTGAATAAGAATCAGCCTGAGCCCAACCTCCCTTTGTGTTATGCATTTATACATTGTCCTAAGCAGCAACTTAATTGGTTTTGTATTTTGTGCCTTTGTGTGGTCATTAAAAAAAAAAAAAACAAAACAAAACAAAAGACTGCCTAGCAGGTGAATGATCCATGTAGGAATATCAACAGTTCGTCCAAGTAATAAAAGAAAAATTGAAAAATAATTCAAGGCTTACAAAAACATTTATTGTTGGCATTAAATTACAAGCACCAAATTCTGATGTCTAAGCAATCTTTTTCTAAGGCTTGATGATCACAGCCATGACAACGACAACAACAACTATGATGATAAAGAGCATGATGAAAAAAGCTTTGCACACACATTTCCAGTAACTCTTCTGCATATTCTTCGCCGTATGGAGAGCAGTCGTCCCAGATTGTACATGGTCAACAGCATTTGAAACCTGTTTATAGAAATGAATGCTCCATTAGGAGTATTGAGAAAATCTATCAGGAATTAGGGATTAAGGGTGTTAATTTTAGAAAAAAATGTTTAAAAGTGCTTTTTAAAGGTTAAGTCAAAATGCTTAAAAGTGTTTTTTAATGGTTGAGTCTTTATGCACAATTTGTTCGTAACCTCCATATCTTAACAGTTGTGGAGGGAAAAAGTTTAAATAACTTCGAGGATGGGTTCGAGCCAGCTCAGATCCAACCTGCAAAATGGACCCAAACCTACAGAGGACCCTACCTATGAAATTAATCCCGGGATCCTCCGCTGAAAGATTGAGTCAAGCAAGGCCAGGACAGCTGGCAGAGGGGAGAGAAGAAAGACTGGAAGTGGGGAAGGAACATCCCATGAGCGTGAGACATGATCTTCGCACGTGCCTTAATGGGGAAGGTGCGAAGGATCGTGGGTGGAGGAGCATCAAGAATATAAGGAAGAGCGGAATAAAAGGGGAAAAAGATGAAGGAAGGAAGGTACGTAAAAAAATATATCCAAAACTAATCATTACATTAATTTCAGATCTCGGTTGCCGACTTAAGGATCGGAGGGAACTCGATCGGACCAACCGATCGAGACTTCTTTGTTTGAATTTTACAGGGCCCATCCGGAGAATCTCACTCGAACCAGAAAAGGAGGATCTGTTTACGTTAACAAGTCAGACTACCAGTCCATCTGGAACTCATCTGAATTTTTGACTCCACAACCGTCATAATAACACACTCACAATTCAAAATTCATTAGTGGTGTAACCTAAATGTTTTATATGGTCAATCTATGTGATCTTATAATCAGAGTAGCATATGCACACCACCAAACACATTGGTATAGACCATTATTTCATCCTTGAACAAAATGATATCCACCTCAACATAACAAATGTGGTCATACCTGAGATTCAATGTTGTCTAAGATATCGCCTTGGGCCTCAACCAAAACTTTCATGTCTAGGAAAATCTACAAGGTAAATTGGACATGAATGTAAGACATGGAATCAGATAATGTCTTGTGATCCTATTATTATATATATATACATCAATCAAATGGTGTCAAGCCAAGTCTTTCATCATAAACTTCTTAGCCATGTGTCTAAAAAGTAAAATATACATATGGGGCGTGCTCCCTTGCAGACGGTCCGCATGGACGACCTCGTAGGGCCCACCAAGGGCCCTATCAATCATGGGGATGTGGGGGATCTAAAGATCCAAATGGGACCCACCATTGTATGAAATCTCAAGTCCGTTAGCTCATCTCAATCTCTTGATCTGTGGCCTTCTAATTTAACGGTTTTATAAGACATCATTTTTCCAGGATTTCAACCTACCAATGTGGAAAATTCAAATGGGTGTGAAACCTAGGGCCTGTGACATTTGGGGGCTAGTGGGTGTGACCAGCAGACTGAGGATTTTCATTTGGGTGGTGCGGGGCAATTATCAAGTTAAGAAGGTAAATAAGAAAATATTTTTTTTAAAGATACTATTAAGGATTTTTTTCGAATTCCGCGGGTGTGCGTGCACCTGCGTACCAATACTTAGGTCCGCCCCTGGGTGTGAAATTGTTGGATTGATCACAGGGATTCCCGTGTGCCTAAAAAAGGGCATCTGCATAGTTGCTCCCATGAAAAAAGTCCCCATGGGAGCATCTCTATCTGTGTGTATTGTTTCTGTCGTTGTTGATGACACATATACAGTCCCGATCCCATGTGTGCGCTGTAAATGGAGCAATCCATGTACGCCTATCTGTGGGGCCCACTTGGGGATGGGGATGGGGATTGGGCTGTGGTGTGGGGTGGGGTGGGGTGGGGTGGGGTGGGGTGTTAAGAATCAAAAGATTTGGTTGCGGCCTATTCGTGTAGAAAATGTAGTGTCCAACTGATCATCCTAATCCTTTGACCTGGGCCCACAAATGTTAGCCCCTTAAAAAGTGTGCACAGTTGAACCAATTGTCCAGTCCATTAGGACGGGTGGCAAACCTTGGGATCGGTGTAATTTAGAGGGTCCCATATGTTTGGTCCATTCAAATGGGTGATCAAATGGGCCTGACTATGAGGTGCACATGAAATGCTTCATACGTATTGTGTACACTGGATAATTTTCATACACACACATACATGCAAAAATTTTCACTACACCTTTTTTTGAGGTGTCATCGTGCACACAACCTAGTGGGGCCTGCTTGATCACCCATTTGAATGGCCCACACACAGAGGATCCCTTTGAACTATACCAATATCTTTTTTTTATACACCTATCCGAATGGATTGCATCGTAGGATCGACGGGTCAAATTATCCTGAGGGTTGAAACTTGTGGGCCATTGATGAAGTGATTAGGATGATTAGGTGGGCCCCATATTTTGTACACATGTAGGCCCCAACCTTATCTTTGGATCCCCTAACCCCATCTCCAGGTGGGCCCAACAGTGAGGTGAGCAAAGAAAGCTTTGTGCACACTGCACGCAGGTGATCAGTTCCACTCACATATAGGGCTGCACTAGACAGCACCTACGCGTTATTCATAGAAAAATGCACCTCCTAGTTGGGCCCATTGAGATGTATGACGATCATGGAACTCTATTGGATGGAAATATCAATACGAGACCTACGCGCCATGCGCTGTCAAGGATAATTGATTTTTGGGAAATAAAATGATGAAAAACAAACATACCTGTTGTAACTCAAAAAGCTTCTTTTCAAAGTCTCTCACTGTATCATGGCGCTCCTGGATTTCTGCCAATGTGTCCACTACCTGCAAGCATAAATTCAGGTTTTTTTTCCCTTTTTTCCAAACTGAAATTTTCTTCAAATCCAGCAGTAAGGAATAGTAACTAAGAAAGAGAAAATTTTCAAATAAAAAGAATAATAATAATAATAATAATAATAAGAGGCAAATTCAGTAGCATGCAATTGTTAAGAAATTATTACTAACATGTCAAATACAAAAACATTTGATTCAAAAAGTTGGGTTCTGGAGCTCTCTCATCCCCTGCTAAAAGCCAATTTGAGCTGGCAAGCATGCCTTCCTCTCTAGATAGCACTGCTAGTTTGCAAACTGTTGTCAGGTCTTATAGACCACTCTAGCTATAGAGGAAAACAAAATCAAAGGGAAAGGAACAATCTGATTTTGCAAAAAAGCTCTCCTTCTTTAAACACAACACAACAACAACGCTTATTGACAGCTTCTTCATGTAAGAAACCATATACCAACCCAAAAGCTTAAGCTCATAGGTGGAAGGCCCATACATATATACTAAGACATGTCAAGCCTATTACTTAGGTGATGCGGGATGTGGGACTTCCCAACACTCCCCCTCATGTGCAGGCCCAACAGATATCATGGACACCCTTGTCACATAGGCTACACAAGAACAACGGGATTGGAACTCGCTCTGATACCATGTAATCTTTCTAGATCTTATTAGATAGATTTAATGGTAGAGAAAAGAGAAGGAAAAATATAAATAGAAGAAGAAGAAAGATAGAAAGAAGAGATACTGTCGTTGTAGTTAGGGCTAGTTTCAAAGACTTTTGGGTATTTACACATGAGACCTTGCTCATTTCTAGAACTTCAAATCAGTCCTACAAACTTGAACTTATTTTCCTACACTCCCCCTCAAGCTGGTGAGTAGATATCTACGATCCCAAGCTTGGAAAAAACGCTTGTCAGTTGTTTCTTTGTGACTGATTTTGTGAGAAAATCTGCCAATTGATCGGCAGTGTGTGTGGGCATCAATACTACTTCTTGTCTTGTCACTTTCTCTTGAATAAAATGACAATCAACCTCAATATGCTTTGTCCTCTCATTATAGACAGGATTTGTGGCAATATGGTAAGCAGAATTATTGTCACAATGAAGAAGCATTGGCTTCTTGCATACAAATCCCAACTCTTGCATCAGTGTTTTAAGCCATAAGAGTTCACATGTACCACGAGCCATAGCACGATATTCCGCTTCAGAAATTGATAAAGCCACGACACTCTGTTTTTTACTCTTCCAGGAGACTAAGTTTCCACCAACTAATGCACAATACCCAGTTGTGGATCTTCTATCTGTTAGAGAGACTGCCCAATCAGCATCAGTGAAAATCTCAATAATTTCAATATCAACATTACCATGCTTCAAATACATTATACCTTGGCATGGAGCCCTTTTCAGATACTTCAATATTCGATAGATTGCTTTTAGATGCTCTGTGCGAGGTGCCTTCCCAATCAGCATCAGTGAAAATCTCAATAATTTCAATATCAACATTTCCATGCTTCGAATACATTATACCTTGGCCTGGAGCCTTTTTCAGATACTTCAATATTCGATAGATTGCTTTTAGATGCTCTGTGCGAGGTATGAATTGGCTCACAACACTGACAGCAAACCCAATATCAGGTCGGGTAATTGTTAGATATATCAATCTCCCCACTAATCACTGATACATTCTTGGATCATCAAGAAGTTCTCCACTATCCGAACATAACCTGTGGTTTTGCTCCACTATCCGAACCTGCTCTGATACCATGTAAGAAACCATATACCAACCCAAAAGCTTAAGCTCATAGGTGGAAGGCCCATACATATATATTAAGACATGTCAAGCCTATTACTTAGGTGATGTGGGATGTGGGACTTCCCAACACCTCATAGGTGGCATTGTTCTTCTCAATCTGCTTCCACATTTGATCGTGAATCTTTCTGATGTGTTCATCAAATCTTTCACCTCCTAATCAATCTATCTTCCATCAGGCATTGGAATGTGGTCAGCCACATTGGTTGACATTGCTAAATACATAATCTCAAAGGTTCATTTTCTGAATGGTCCTATTCATTAGTCGGTTGTGAGTAAATTCAAAATGTGTCAAGACAATGCCCCACTTCTTCATATGACTTTTAACCAAAGATTACAAAATGTTTGCAAGACTTCTATGTCCACCAAGGTCACTGTAAATCTATGGATGATGATACACACTGTTGAAATATAGCTTGGTTTCCACATCTTGTGCAACATATACCAAATTTGACTAATGAATATTCTGCCTTGAATGTATTTGCCTCTGTTCTCAAGTGAATTAACAAGGCATTAATTTCCCACCACTATTAAGTCTAAAAATCTACATAAATGATAAAGACATATCTCCAAGGCAGATTTTTTTTTCAGTGACCACAGAAATGACGTTGCTGGAGTCTCCATTCGAACTCATTCTTTATGGAAGATAAAATCTGAGGGAATATTGCATACAGTTCTCATGGAACATAACTAAAACACTACCCTTACTCAAATAGTGACTCAATGAAGTCAACTCAACTCAATAACAACTCAATTGATACTTAAATTTTTATGGAAACAAAGAGACAAGCACAATTAGGGAGAAACTGACCTGGCCTCGGCCTTGCTCCTGAACTGCTCTTTGGAATATTTGCTCGCTGTTTCCATTTTCTATCAACCATTCAAGAGTCTAAACAGAGTTCAGCAATCACGTTACAAATTATACGAAGTACACGGACAGATACAATGGTCAATGAAATCTAACAGGGTAATCTCACCTGTTCATCAGGTCTAGTGCTTGTTACTGTTCATCCAGAAAATCCAAAGAAAAAAAAAAAGAAGGATGGGAACAATCAGTATTATTATAATAGAGCATCAATATAATATGCATCAGATGCCAAAGGACAGATATTGTGCATGAGAATCATAATAAGAGCTCTAATAACCTGTAAAAACCCTTGTCTCAATAACCTTCCCATATTCCTCTTGGATTGTTCCTCTTAAAGCCTGCAAAACAAATTTATGGATTACAAAACTTGAAAGCATAAGTAACAACACAGTTAGTGTCACAGTAAAAAAGTACAGCATCTCTAGTCACCTGAAATTCAGACATCTTCTCTTTCAGCTTCTTTTTCAAGGAACTGCAAATACCAAAAGAAAAAGAAAAAAAAAAATAGTAAATGACATGTCACAAAGGCATTCCACGTTTCAAAAACTGTCAATGTTGGTATCAAGTTGGACACATCTAGGCATATTTGTAGGAATGACCTTATTTCTGTATCTTGTATATGCTGATAAAAATATTTCTTGTAAACGGTACTATATGTGTCCAATTCATGCAGTTCTATTATGAATGGAAGTGATACCCTTCTCAACTAATAGTGGCTTCTCCACTGTCACAATATTACTTTATAGACTTCAAAAATGTGGTTTGTAGGATTCTCCAAGGTTGCCATGTCTGGCACTTGATGTCAACCCTACAGACATGGTGGTGTCTAAGCTGTAAGCTGTATGTATTTTTTTTTCCTTTTAATAAGCTAAAGAATGATACAAGTTCACATATAGAATTACACAGTCGTCGCCATTCTGGAACGATCTACACTGGTTCCTTTTCCACATCCGGGCTTCTTCCTGCTAGTCAAATTCTAGAAAAAAAACAAAAAAAAGAAATCAGCATAATTCAACTTTCATGCCAAAACAGCTGTGATTAGGAAACAGCAACAAGTAACATTACATCTCTATCGAGTTCGTCAAGTGTTGATTTTGCCAAATGAGCAACTTTCCCTACTTCATCTATGTCTTTCTCTATACGCTGCTTGATTGCTGGAAACCATAAAAAGAGCCAGTTAGAGCTTTAATCGTCAATTTTGTTACATTTCGGCAGGGTTGCCTGAACTAAACAAGAAAAGTGAAGTTTCAGCCTGTTCCAGTTGGAACAACCCAAACAGGTCTCTTTTGCCTCTATTCCAGTGGGAAGTAGCAATTGACCTATTACTTTTTTCATTTTTTTACCTAAAAAAGCTCAAAATTTCTTTTTGCTTTTTAAATGTTTCCTAAAACACTTTAAATGCACATGGAAGACCTTAACTCTGTTAAGCTTTTTTGGTAACAACAGCTGAAGGCTAAAAAGGATAATTCCATTTATTTTCATTTTCTTTGTACACAGAGAGAATAAAGTATTAGCCAAGTTATATCTTTCAGTTTCTTTGAATTGATTAACAGTTTATTATAAAATGCTTGCAGGTGACTTTGCCGTGCCTTTAGCTAATTGAAAATGACACAGGATGACGACACTTTTCTCCACACATGATATGGCAGTATTTCCTTTTCCATTGGTCAGTTCATAAGCTCAATATGCTACAAATAAGATACTCATAATTTTAAAATTCAAATGGTTTATAAATGCATGGTGGAATTAATTTAGACCCCAAATGCCTAACCCTCAACAATTTTCTATTCAGATCCTTCGTGGGTGTTGTAGCTCAAGAAGATGTAAAGGAACTGGTAATATTACAAGATTGAAAAATAGAGTTTATACAATTCTCAATGGAATACAGGTAACCTATAGAACTTATATGTGTAATATTAAGGCCCTCCTAGAGTCTTAGCTTTCTGCTGAGTAGCATATTTAGATAAGACTTTGACAGTTAATCATTTACAAAGTCAGAACTTTATTATTTTGAATGGTTGTTATCCCTTGTCTTCGGCACATTAAGGAGTCAATCATCTGATGCTCCAATGAAACTTTGCTGAGATAAGGTCATGGGTTTATTTCTTAAAGTTGCTAAATGTTCCTTGAGCTATGTGTATTCTCCTTGGAAACTTAGTTTAAATTGGTGGAATGAGATTTTTAAAAGAAGGGCTGAATCTATGGCATCTTTCTTTTGTGGCAGTGACTGGAAAATAAAACACTTAACATTCAAATCAATGAAAGAGAGTGTCAACAAAACAGGACAGTATGTGCAAACAAGAAGGCAAATGGATATAGTCCAAGCTTCAGATCAGCATAAAAAATGCAGTGACAAGAAATAATTACCTTTCATTGCAGCAGCATTGGTTACATTCTTTAACTCATCATTTGCATCCTACATGTATCATAAGCAAGTTAGCGATAGAAGAATACATCTGAGTTTAGGCAAGTTGTTTTAGGAAACTATTATAAACAAGAATTATTTCATATTACTAAAAATAAATAAATATCAGTTCATATAAGAATAAATGATGAGGAAATCCCTCACTTTATTGAAAAAGACAAAAACCAACTCAAAAGCGAAGAAGGAAAAATCCTCGCCTCTGTCAAATTTCTGCTCAACTATGAAAATTTGACCTATTTGACCAAAATTGTTGAATTCAGAACCAAAGCAGAAATTTCAGCCAGATAGAATCAAAGTCCGAATTGTAATCTTTTATAAGGTTGTTCGTTTTGGCTTATTGACCAGAAAGAATAGTTTCAGCAAGTCTGGCTGGAATGAACTGAAATTGACAAATAGGTTAATGATGCAGATTTGAGTGCTTGAGAAATAAAACGGGAGCCCACATCAGATAGGGAACAAGACGTGGCGGAAAATGTAAAATAGGATTTTATGTCTTTAGATTAGAGTCTTCATTCTTTTTAGAGATGGAAAAATATCAAGTCTCAAAAGATGTCTGAATGACTTGAAGTTAGGTGTGTTTGATGGATTACCTATTAACGAGCCCAAGATTGTGCAATTCTGAAAAGTTTTAAGAAGTTATGGCCCATTTATTGGTAAGGAATGGAGTAATGAGTTTCAAGAGTCCTAGTTTGGTTGGAAGTTGTTGCTGTTTTTGGTTGGTGGGCTATTCCAAGTTGTATAGTTAGCAGAAGCCTTAATTTAAAAGTAGCTTTGATGTCGTTGTAAAGGGAAAATCAGTTGAAGTTGTCTTGGAATTAGATGATGTCTTGACTTTCAAAAAGGTCTTTGTGTAGATGCATGGATGTTCCATTCAATACAATGAAATCTAATCATTTTTCCTTTCCAACTCTTGGTTGTTGTGATTTCCCTAGACATTCCCATGGGGAGAATTCCATCGGATCAAAATGCCCCTAGCTAATGAATCCTAGGCCTCTTGTCACATGTGGTAAGTCCACAGTGTAACTCAAGGTTCCAGACTGCATGCAGTCGGTTACCAAAAGCCTCTGGTATAGGCTGCAGGAGTAGCAAAAAAGAGAACTAGCAAGCAGCTACTAGCATGGACAATTTTTATTTGAAATTGGCACCTCAATTGGAAAACAAATAATATGGCAGGCTGAGCCCAAAGGTTAATTCTGAATATATCACTTCGTTTCTGACTGAAAGAAATGCCACTGAGGTTCGAAGTATTCAAGGGAAATAACATACTAGCACATCATAAACCAAACCTGGAGCTTCTTCAGCAACTTGGAAAGCTTCTCATTTTGATTCTCAACCACTTTAACCTGAAGCAAAACAGAACCATGCCAACCATAACACCTTACTAATGACCATGTAAACAGAATAATATGGGGAAAAAATAATTCAGTGACGTTTTTAAAATTCTCAGTGCCTATTAAGCTTCATTTTATGCCTTCCAGTTAGCTAAAGGATTACATCATTCATATGACTTCTGGGGCACATTTGGGCACATCCATGAACCGTGGAATCTGCAGGCGCCACAACAGCAGATTCAGTGGTCAGTGAATCCCCATCCTGACACCGCTCCTAAGAAATGAGAATCCACTCAAACAAGGATTTTCAATGCGCCACATCAGCATACAGAAATTGCTTTTCATTCTCTACTGATGCACCAAGTGAGGAACCCAGGAAAAAAATAATCTTCTTTTTTCCCGTGACATCATTTATACAAACAAACTCTTAGCTACCTGTCTGAAGAAATCTTCTAAGCTTAGTTCTGCAGAATCCATTGGAGCTTGGGTTCCTAATTCAATATCTTGATCCATTGATGCCTTCCCTCGAGCGATTTCGAAGGAAGCCTGCATGCAGCCACAATGAGATTATGAGAAAATAATACTCACTACCACAGAGAAGTCTAAAATTATGTGGAACACCAACCGGAAATAGTTCCATAGTAGGAAAAAATGCTAACAGGGAAGAAGCTATTGTTGTATCTCTTAGATATGAACAGCGAGTGCCCAGAATTCATAATATCAGAAAACATACTACATATTTATTTATAGTTTTTTTATAATTTATTTTTTGATCACTAAGGACTAGCAGAATATCATGAGCTATGACCCTTTAAAATCAAATAATAAGGATTTTTAGTGCAAATTGGCCTATCATGTTAGATGTACTTGTTCTGTCTTCTTATCCTCATATGATTAGACCACAACTAGGCACAGAATATATGTCATGAAAATATATACTATTCTTTTGCATTGTGTTTATAAATGTGTAGTTCTTTAAAGGAATACAGGTTCTAATAAGAAACCAGTTCCCATGCAGTTATGATACGTAAAGTACATAGAAGCTTGTTTTCACACAGTATTAAAAGGCATTGCCCATTTAAACAACTGTCTAGGAACCATTGCCCTAAAGTAGTGGATTTATTATGTAATTTTAAAATTAAGTGTGGATTCATTACCTAGGGTCCTCATCTACTGCAGTGGGAGCCTCAACTGGAGACAATTAGAGAGGGAGGGGGTTGGTCCTAAGAATAAGGGTTGGGTCAAGTTTCACCTGCATCCAATGGGCCTAGGGATGTGACTTAGGCCATTAAAAAAAAACAGCCATTCAAAACTGTAGGCCTTTCTCAACGGCCTAGATAATAACCTTGGAGCTTAGGATGGGGTTGAAACTCGAATCACTCCTATCCTTGTGGTCTCCTTTCCATTCCCTTGTCCTTCCTCGGAAACATTTTCCGAGATGGTTCCCACACACTTCCACCACACCATTTTATGCATGGGATATGAAGGGAGGGTCCATATGTAAAATTTTCATATGTGAAACACATTATCATGTTTGTTTGGCAGCACCATTTTTATTCTAATAAATAAGAACATTGAATGGCTTTAAATGTGTGCGTGTGTTTCACATATTTCTCAAAATATACAATTTATGATATGAAACTAAATTTTTGGATGTTTATCATTCATATGAGAATATTAAACAGTGCAGATAATGAATTGAGGGCCCATAAAACTGCAGAAAATCAGATCTATAGGTCGTTAATTTTTGGGCTTGTTTCACATGTGTTTCAAATTTCGGAAGATTTAAGATATGTAACTAAACATCTTGGGATTTATTAGTCCAACAAAAAGATGGACAATTCATTTGGTATACCCACGGGACTTCAAAAAATGAAAGGTGGCTGACGGGATTTGAGCCCGTGACTTATTGTTGCAGGGAAAATTGAGCGAGGGTTTTCTACCATCGCCTTCACATGGGAGGTGGGGTAATTTTGGACTGAAAAGGGCTCTAGCTACACACCATTTTCACACATTATTTACCATGTGATTGGTAAACGAGCGCAATCAAACATGAACATCCATAAATGTTACACATGTGCAACAATTACTGTTGAGGTCAACGCCCACCCTCGCTCCTGAGCGGTCATAATTGTGGTCGAACCCTCGCCCTCACCATAAAACCATTGTTGTGCCGTTTCCTATCACCAATTGGTTTTGGGATGAGTGGTAGTTCAATGGGGTGTAAGATCCTACAAGTGGTATCAGAGCCTGGTAGGTCGAGTGTTCGAGTTACGGGATATGCGTTTTGCGAGTTGCGCAGCAGGAGTCGCGGTGGGTGTGCCGTTGAGGGAGGGATTGTTGAGGTCAACGTCTACCCTCGCTCCTGAGCGGTCATAATTGTGGTCGAGCCCTCGCCCTCACCATAAAACCATTGTTGTGCCGTTTCCTATCACCAATTGGTTTTGAGATAAGTGGTAGCTCAATTGGGTGTAAGATCCTACAATTACATATATGAGTGCAAATAAACAACCCCTCAATGTAACAATTAGATCCAGTTAGCAAACACCCAATAAAACAACTAGGATGGTCTGATCACCATTGTTATGCAGAATGGTTTATCTAATTATCTAGCTGATGGTAGAGATTGTAGAGAGAAAAACCCTTATTTGCATATTTCCTAACTAGTTCTTCTCATCACCGTTTCTGGTTTCTACAACACCAATACTCAAAAAGAAAACTATAGAGAAATCTGGATATATCAACCACTTTCTGAAGCAGAAACATCATAATTCAGTAAAAAGGTCATCTTCACAAGCTATCTACAACTGCATTGTATTCAATTCAACCAGATGATCAATTCCAAATCCAGAGACAATTCAAAAAGAAGAAGAAGAAAAAAGACAAACAAACCAGATTCAATGATGCATTACAATGAAACCAAGAATATAAGACTAAGATCAACCCCCCAAAAGGCAGAAACTAAAGAGAATCACAATAAAACAAGATTTCCTGAGCGGAAAAATACCGTTATAAGGTCGTTCATCTTCCCGCGAAGCGATCAAACAACGAGGGAAGTTGATATAGAAGATTTGAGAGAGGAGCAGGAGAAAAAGATAGTGAAGCTTTCGATCTAACGATGACTTCTACCAAGCTGGGGTTTTGGGGTTTGGAATTTTAGAGAGAGAGAGAGTGAGAGAGTCCAGAAGCTCGAAGCGCGGTTATCTGGCGGGGTTTGATTTGGATACGAAAGGTTTTTAAAGCAAGTGAAATATTAAAGTAGTACCTGGTTTTTACGGAAATATCAAAATAGTCCGTAACTTTTTTTTTACTTTCCTTTCCTTGTTTGAATGCATCCTTTGTTCGTTACTCACTTTTATTAACTAGTTGTAATTAGGATTAGTTTTTCGATTTCATTAGGATTTCTTATTTTTAGTTTTTAAAGTTAGTTATTAATTATTTCTGTAGTTTGATTAGGAGTCTCGTTTTCTATTCTTATTTATATGGAATTGTAGAGATTGAATCTTGGAGTTGAAATTAATAGAATTTGTGGGGTTTTTGTCCCAAAGACTTTAAATAGGATTTGTTGCCTAATTTAATTAATTAGTTATGATTAGAATTAGCGTACTAGTTTCATTAGGATTTCTCATTTTTACTTCATAAAGTTGGTTATTAATTACTTGTCTAGTTTGATTACGGGTATCCGTCCTTAAGTTTTCTATTCCTTTTTATATGGAATTGTTGAGATTGAATCTCAGAGTTGAGAATAATAGAATTTGCGAGGGTTTTGTCCTCTTTGAGGTGTGTCCTCAAGTAAAAGTCTTTATGGATGCCATTATTGTGCTTCAGCACTTATCGCATAAACTCTGACCTTAATTAGGGTTCTGCTTCAGTTAGGGGCCTTTGGCTTCCCTAATTAAAAGAACTTAGATCTAACTATGATAATAGGAGCTATTGCATTCAAAAGTTGGATAGTAGTTCCATGTATACGAGTCATTGACCCACTAGCTCGGACAGGACTTTGGAATCAGATTCTCATGGTATGAAATGAAATTTAGCAATTTGTTTCTATTTTATTTGTTCATTTCATTCCATGACTGTAAGCTAAATAGCTTGCTACATACAACAAAACCTTTTTCAGATGGATACATCTTAAAGATTGTCTATTTCAAAAGGTAATAGAGAGCTTCCTATTGCACGTCTTCAAAGGATTCCAATCCAGTATAATCCAGAGTTCAAATTACCCCAATACTTTTTTAGCTACTCTGCTGCTTTTTCAGTGGATGTGGCTTTGGAGGGAAAATTCTCACAATTACATGTGCAGCTTAGCTTTATGGGTTCTACTTGAGCCCACATTTGGTCAGTTAGTCCTTTTCACACTTTTATGGCCATTTTGAGTTCATTGAACCTTTGCTCATGGTTAGATTGAATCTCAAAAGATGTTTATAGTTTGTAGACCACTAAATTCTTGAGCTTTTTATACAAAAGTCTATTGTATTTTCACATAATTTCAAAAAAGGCCTCTATATTTTGTATTTTTACTAAAACCCACCTGCGTCCAAGGGGTGCATAAAAAATCCGCCGATCCGTAAAACCGATCTGATCTGCGGATTTTTAATCGAACCCAAGGTAAATGGGTTAATGACAAATTGAAAATCTTATAATCCATAAGCAATAGATCGGTGACAGATTTCACTATCAATCCTCAGATTCAATCCAATTCGATCCGTCAACATTAAATATAATAAAAAAAACTTAAGGGGTCTAAATATAAGTTAAGAAGTCTAAATTTAAAAGAAGAAAAAACTTCAGGGGTCAAAATATAATTCACTTATATATATAAATATAACAAATGAAATCCTAGACGATCGGATCAGTTTTTCACAACATGTTTGATCTCTTTCTCTTAATATTAGATTCGACGGATTGAACGGACGAAACCGATCCAATCTGGTCCTCACGGATCAGATCAGATTGGTTTTTTACTGCCATGGATTGGTGACGGATTCCCAATCCATCAATCCATAGGTAACGGATTGGTGGCGAATTTGGCTTAATCCGCACTAATTCGATCCGTGTACACCCTACCGGGTAGTAACAATCAAACTATATAAAAAGTAATTACATCTCAATTTTTTTTACTGATTTTCCCTTTAAAAAATTTCAAATGGCTCACCTCTTGAGTTAAAAGATTAAAAGACAATTTTACCCCTCCAAATTTGAGGACCTGGAATTAAAGGCTAGGATTGTTTTGAATGCTTTGATATTATACATTTTCCTAATATATACATTCAAGTTTCTATTGCCATTCAGATGGGCCCCCACTAAAAGTAACTCATAAAACAAGTTACATCATTAGATCAAGGCCCTCTTTTGTGAAAAAAAATAAAAAGACATAGACCTTTTTGAGGACATACGTTGTTTGAAAATCCATGGGCCAACAAAACCTCTAAGTTTTAAGGGATGTTTTTTTTTTTTTTTTTTTCATGATCTTATCCTAAAGAGACCTTTCCATCCATCCTACCCTCAATTAGAGAAATGCGTCCCAGTGGACCCCATGAGCCACAATATATGGCATGTTCATAGTAGAATATTCCTCTATATATTTTGGACAATAGTCATTTAGTAATAATTGGATCGGTCGGATCATGTTGGGACCTTTTGAATCTAGGGAGATGAGGATTAAGTGGGCCCCACCTACATGCTTGGCACCATCTATTCAGCCATGGTATTTTCTTATATCAAAATAATTGTAGAAAAAATAGGGTGCTTCTGATTTTATTTTAACAAAGATGGGGCTTAGGGCTGCCAATTAGGCACTCTTACGAGGGTACTTGACCCAGCTTTTAAAAGCCCTCAAAATGAGGGCTTTTGTTCGTTTTTAAAGCCCAAGGATCCGAATTGGATAAAACTTTTGTAGGCTCGCTAACTTGAGGGTTGGGTTTGGACAATATTAGGCTTGGCTGGTCCTCTCATATAGTATTATTATAATATGATACTAATATATAAATTTATATAAATATTTTATACAATTTACTAAAATGCTATTTATTTTCCTCTGTAATTAATAGTGAGGTATGGAGGTAATTTCATAAATGCCAAATCTAGAATCTGTGTTTTCTTTTGGTAAAATCTAGAATCAGTATTAATATGAGATTCGTCCAATGTTAAGCTTACTGTTTTCTATTTGGAACACTCGTATTGTGGACTATAGAATATGGTTTAAATAATTTGAGTTATGTGAGCCTTGACCTCATAATTTGTAGGGATTGTAATGGGACTGGTTTAAACGGGGACCCAACCAGTCCCTCTCCTATTAGGGGTGGGTCTGATATTGTGTGGTAGGTTGGGTATGGTTTTCCACACATTAACTCGAGTTGGATTTGGGGTGGGTTTGGGGTTTTGGGTGCATCTAATCCTCCTTGTGTATTGTTTTCTCATACCATTGTGGGGTCCTACTAGGGATGTAAATGGGTCCCCGATTCTCCGATTATCTGGAGGTTCCTCTGGGTCCTTATTTAAGCCCCGATAAGTAAATAGGTCTGGGTTCGGACCCGTGGACCTAAGAACTGATATATTATCTCAAATTTCAAAAATCTCCCCTATAGACCCGGACCCGGATCCAGACCCGTCCCATATATGGATCTGGTTCTGGTTCCGATGCTAAGAAATCGGTTCCGAAATGGTTCCGGGTCCGGATCCGGTTCCACCTTCTCCTTAACGGTTTTTATTCCGGATTCGCAATGGATCCGGACCCGGAACCAACCCATTTACAACCCTAGGTCCTACTAGTTCTTTAGGTAAATGGGCTCATACTCCATTTATACAAGTCATTGATCCGATTAGCCCCACGGAAGAGGACAATCCTAATTGTCCTAGTGCTTCAACTCTTTTCAACTTATTGTTGTTTCTTAACCGCATTGTCAATAAAAGAGTAACTAATTAGTGAGATGTTTTAATCGATCTGTCCATCCGTTGCGGTATATGTTGGGTCATAGTTCATCTTTGCACTTCGTGTTCGTGGGCTTTGCACTACTACGAGAGAAACTCGTTTCTTAGATGAAAATAAATTGACATTTATATGGGTGTTTGGAAATAAGATATTTCAAAAGATTTTACTACACCAAAAAGAAGGTTTTTGGATAATTTAGAAAGTATTTTAAAATATCCCACTTTCTTTCTAGAACATTCGTATTCAATTATTTAAGGATATGCGGTATAAAATAATATTTTGTTAAAAACATTTTCTATATATGAAAGAGTTCATGGGCAACCATTAATTATAGTAACGTGAGTAGTGACCCACTATAAGTTTTAACGTCGATGATCCTTATAGGAGTACAACTATGACTCCCAATATTAAATTTGTCCGACAATACTTACAAATTTTATGTGGGGCCCTATAACTATATCACAATTACATAACCCTTTTAATAATTATAATTAAATGAGTCTTACTAATGTTACACTAGGAGGCCTTCATCATGATTACCAATATTAGGTGAGTCCCACATTGCCAAAATTAGCCAAGTTCCTTATTAATTACAAAGATTGAATTCTGTGATTTTAATTATCAATTTGTCATCATTAAATGAGTCCTGTTATTTATAAAACCCCTTGTGTTAATATGACTACCAACATCAAATGGGGTCCACAATAATTTCTCATAGATAGATTCATGAATGATGTTTGACATTAGATAAGGATTTACCAAAGGGAAAAAAAACTAGATATGGCCATTTGTGATAATCACAATTAGATGTGTTACACTATGGTTATCAACATTTGGCGGACCTACCTTAATTAAATAAAATTAAATCCTCTGATCTTTTAACAATAGATGGGTCCCACCATGATTATTAATGCATGTGATTACTAATTAGTGGGCCATTCAGTGGGTCAATGGATTACTTTTATTCCATTTCTTATTCGGTATATTAACTTATGAGGGTTTTTTTTTAACAAGTCGTCAAACACTGTAAAGTTATATATATTGAAGTTTGTGAAAATTGTCAAACACCATAAGTGACTCAATATAATATTGATACTATTTTGTTCTATGATAATGAAATCTTATAATATTTAAACTTATTGATATTATATTATGGAGTTATTCAAAATCCCCCACTAAGATATTTTTATGGAGTTGCATATGGATGGCTGTGCTTGGATCGATTTACAAATGAATGTTTTATAGTGGTTGTGTATTTTCAAATGAATATTTTTTCTAGTATTTTTTTTTAAATAGGTACCCTAAATATTTATATTTAAATTGTTCTAATTAAAAAAATATAAAATTATTCTCTTCTCTTCAAACCCTGGGCCCAGCCCTAGCCTAGAGGGCAGAGTAAAGGCCTAGCTGATGCAAGCCCTCCTAGGGCTTTAGCCCACCCTGAGCCCCATCCACATACCTATGGATAGGACAAGGGCAGCCCCAAGTTTGGCACTTTTACAAGCCTAATTGTGGCCTGCAAACTAAAATATTGTGTTTTCTTATGAGGTCCAAAAACAATAAATTAAATACCATATTAATGCCAAATACTTCCTTTGATAATAATTAGAAATGTTACCATATGGTCAAAATCTCAAAATATTTGTCAATATTTTGTCATGAAATTACCCACTAGTTAGGGCTGGGCCATGGCAGGCCCGAGTTGTCCTTATCATACCCTCGAAATATGTGGGCCAGGCCAAAGGCATTGAAGGGCCTGCACTACCTAGGCCCTCACTCTATTCTCACAGGCCAAGGCCAAGGCCAGGACAGCGCTTGTGCCAGGGCCCGTAGAGCAGAGAATGAATTTTTAATTTTTATCAATGCAAACTTTTATGAAAGAATATTAGGTTTTTAAATTTTTATCGGCACAACTCTAGCAATTTTTTTTTTTAGCTACCCATCTCACCTAGTTTAAATAACTAGCATTAAATTCTAGACCTCATTGACAAGAGTCGGGCACAGTGGAAGGTTCTTACTATTGCAACCATGAGATTGTAGCCTTGTGGGTTTGAGTTACTAATAATTAAAAAATGTCTTGGTAGTTGTTAACTTTAATCAAATTCTTATTTTTAAAAGTTGAAAAAAAAAAAAAAAAAAAAAACCCTCATTCTCAACCCCTCCACGACCCACTTCAGTAGCTCTTCCCTTCTAAAAGTGGGAAAAAAAGACTGAAAAACTCTATCATTAACTAAAACGGAAGAAACAAATATCTTCAAATGGCCATAATTATCTCTTCTGTGGTGGGAAATGATTACGCAATCATCACCCCCTAGGAAATGAAATGACAAAAAGCCAAAGTCTACATCTCCATTTTATATCCTCCACCCATCAGCTCTCCATTCCAATGTTCATCGGTTCCATTTTATTATGGATGCCTTGGAGTTCTATACAATCAGCAGTCCCTAAGTGCATATTTGTTTGCATAGGATACATGGGATCATGGCCTAAAAATGATTAACAATGATGGTTAAAAGTGAATATCTAAAAATGAGCATAAAATGATCTTTCTTTTATGAAAATAGAATCAATATAAGATACGAAGATACGTACCCAACCATCATCTTAATAGTTTAAATATTAAGAAAGTCATAGATCAATCTATACATTCCTGCATCTATCCTGCACCCCTTACCTCTTTAAAATGGAGCTCATTTACCAATGCATTCTTGTGTATTGAATTTGTACACATTCCATGTAAACACAAGCCCTAAGCATTTTTTTCTTCCAAATTTGGTATTTTAATATATTGGTACATTGAATAAGTTTTTATTTTTTAATATGCAGAGCCGAGCTTCTGTTAGCCTTTTATGGCCAATAATTTAACTCAAATATAGCCTTAACTAAAATACAGTTACGGTTGGATGAATGCCAATCCAACGGTGGGAGGAGGGAACTGCGTTTGTATTGGGATCACAGGTGAGCCCCATTGTATCTAATAAAATGGGGATCCTTTTCAGCAAACATGGAGCTTTGGAGTTATGGACACAGCTAGCAATGTAAGTATGGCAGAAATCTGCCAAACCAGCAGTTGGTGAGGCATACCCTCCATGAAGTTAAAATCATATATTCAATCCATTGAACTCATCAACTAGTGATTAAAGTATCCCTAAAAATGATAAAAATGATGAACTTGTATTGCTCGATCTCCACATCCAACAACATTCAATAATGGGCCTAAAGAAATGCAAATTGCATGATTTTAACAAATTTATTTGAGCTTGCTTGGATTTTGATTAAGTGGGCCGCATCGTGAAAAGTAAATAGGTAGAGAAACAGTTCTTTGGACAAAAGTAAATGATGAAATTGCCCTTTTGTGTTTTGAAAGTTCTATTCCTTACTAAGAGAGACAAAAAAATATGTTAAGGGCTCCACCACTAGTCATTAGGGCAGCACATACAAGAGAACTTTATCTTTTTTTTTTTTTTTGCTAAATGGTAAATTTGAATTGAAAGAAAGAGAAGGGCAAAGCCCCGGGACAAAGAGAAGAAAAAATACATCCAAAGGAAAGCAAACACAAAGGCCAGCCTTAATACAGGGAAGGCCAAAACCAGAAGACAAAAGAAGAAGAAACAGAAACCTGAAAAACTCCAAGAAGCTCTGAAAAAAAAAATTCCAGGCAGCAGCAGCAGCTGCTCATTGCTGCACTTCATCCAAAAAAGAGACACCAAGGCAAAGCAGCAGAAAACAGATCAAACAGTAGCAGCTCATTAAGGAGAACCAAACGGGGCACAAGAGGACAAGAAACCAAGCTCTCCATAGCAGCAAAAGACTATGGAGCACACTGCTATGCTGCACTTCAAAGAGCTTGAAGCAACCAAACCAAAGCGCGGCAGCTAGAAGAAAACTGACGCATCCTAGAATCACTGCGACACCCGGCCGGCAGACGAGGAAGAATAGCAGACCAGCAGGGCAACTAGGCCTGGAAACTAATGCCAGCACTTAAAGCTTTGAGAAGATAATAATCCAGGCTAGAGCAGAAGAAGAAGCTACTACGGGAAGGAAAGCTCCAAACAACAGAGAAACCAGCTGGCCGAGAATAGAGGAGGCCTGAAAAACTACCAGAGGCAACGGCCACGGCTAGAAGAGGAAGGAGCTAGAAAAAGGGCGAAACAGAGACCTACACTCCTACACTGCACCATAGAGCAGACTGCAGCAAAACACGAATCGAAGCAGCGGCTACAGCACTTTGCTGCACTTCAACCAAAGCAGAGCTAGGACAAAGGCAGCACTTCCTTGGCAATACAGCAAGAACAGAACATAGCAGCAGCAAATCCAGAAGGTGGACCAAACGGGGCCAAGAGAGGATTCAGCTGCACCATGCCATGGCAGGGCAGCAACAGCAATACCAGCTCTGCACCTACCTGCACTCCCCCAAACCACAACCGAGCACAGCCAAAGCAGAGCCACAAGACCAGCAGCGAACTTTATCTTTACGCTTGCTTAATATGAAAAATTCTTTTATTGATGCTCTTACATTTTTTTCAAGCTCATCAACCTGCATATACCTTTCATGCCATTTTTATGAAGCACTCAAATGTTATGAACGTACAAACATGTAGTTTCATTGATGAGAAAGTAAATTTTCTAAGTACCTCTCTACATTGTCCAGGCCACAGAGCTCTTTGACCACAGGCATTGTTGCAGGGACCTTTAGTTGAAAAATCGCAGACCCATCAAAGCCATTGCACGGAAGATGCTCTTTCCTGGCTTCTTTAATTGCTTCTCTAGTTGCACAATGAACTGAAACCGCTAGAAGCAATGGTGGCTCGCCAGAGGCTGCAAAAGGTTACCAATTCACTATTTCACTCACTTGATCTTGATCCGCAGAAAATGGACATTATTGAAGTAAACCGGTACTTTTGGAGGACTAATGTATCTTAAAAGCAGTATAGAAGAGAAAATGGTAATCAAGCAAGCTCCACTTTTACAAACTAAGCAAAAAGAACATTCCATGGCTAAGCTGCATATCAATTACTGTTGCAAAGACCTATACGTGAAAGAAACTCACATAAGCCTGTGTAACTAGGAAACTTCACTTCGAAAAGCCTGCCGTGTCTGACAGTACATTAGAAGACAACCTTAATTTATAACCTTTTTCAATTCTTTTTTGGTTCTGTGTAGAAGGAAATGACAGGTTCAGGGGCAGTTGAACACCTATAGAGGGAGTTCATAACAAGTTAACAGTCTTCATCACCATCAAACAAAGATGCAATGATGATGGGAGCTGGGTTTTCTCCTCCTCACATTAGGTGGGTGCTCGAGTACATCCCACTTCCAACCATCAACCTAACTTGAATCAGGAGTGAAAGTATCCACCTATATTGGTGTATTGTTGTTTACCGCAAATACAATTCTTTGATATTGTTTATGGAAGATGAAAACCAAAGTCCATCTCATGGACAGAAGTCTTGAGCCAGCTAAAGCAGAATTGAAGATAATGGTTGCACTTACAAGAAAACAAGGAGACAAGAAGAAACCATTTAGTTGTTTGGTAATTTTACATGTAAAATAAAGTATAGTAAAGCATCAAATTAAGAGAGAATAAAATATAACGGGGTTATGGTGGTATTTTGTTTTTAGTTGTTTGGTATGGAATCTTTTTAACTTATTGTATAGGAAATTGGAGTTTTTTTGCTTTTTAGTAGAGAAAGGAGGTGACTTTTTGACTTTTTTTGAAAAAGATGGAGGAAATTTTGAATTAAAGTGCTATTGATGTGACCACTTTTGAAAAATGGAGGCTTTACTTGACTTTTACTAATATAGTAAAGTGTCAAACGGGCCCTAAAGATACTAGCCCAAAAAGCTGAGTTTGTCTGAGCCCGATATTGTCCAGCTAGAAAAGAACAAAATTAATAAAATTAATACATCTGTAGATTATGTGAAAGAAAAAATAAAAAATAATATTTTGATGATTAAGCAAAGAAATGAAAATCATGAACCCATAATCAAACATTAAGCAATTTGAAGGCACGGTATGAATTTGATACGCGTCATATAGCACAGAGGTACAAATTTAATGACAGTCAATCATTGGTCACATTTCATCAAAGAGGAGTCAAAGACAATCCATAGGTAGGCAATGGAGTTAAGTTGGGCCATGACGGATGCAAGAGATGGAAATTTAGGCTAAAGAATGAACATTGGCATTGCCAAACATGTTCATGTGTTAGGTGTTCTCTGCTTGGGTCATGACGGATGCAAAAGGTGGAAATTTAGGCTAAAGAATGAACATTGGCATTGCCAAACATGTTCATGTGTTATGTGTTCCGTGCAAAGAATAGGTTTACCCAACTTTTCCGTTTCATGTGAAAAATAGTTAACGACCTAAGATCCCTTCATGATCTATCATGCTTGTTTCTTGATCTTTTATGAGACTCCATTCATCATTTTTAAGCCTCAAAACAATGAAAAAGATATAAAAAAAGGTCATACGAAAAGTTTTGGAAGAATTTTCTTTATTTCTTTTGGATTTCTTTGTATGGTGCTTATAAAATAATTACTTACTAGGATTAGAAGACACAAGTTTGTCAGGTTAAAAACTGGGCTTATTTGGATGGATATTATCATCTATACAAACTGTTGGCGAAATTACTTTAAGATTGTGCAATCGAAAAAATAAATTGGAAATTAAAATAAATAATTAATAAACTGTAGTAAAAAATGCTTAGCAAAAGTGGGAAATAGAATAAACAAAGCAAATGGACAAAGCACACCAATTAAGGCACTTTCTTAAAGATAGAAAATTCCCACATGCAAGTGTCATGATAAAGTTCTGTCCCAAGGATACAATGCACAACTCTATTTCGTGGTCTGCACACCAGAAATAGAAATATGGAATCGCCCTTTAAAACAAGAAAATAAATAAGAAAAGGGAGATGAATGTGCTCTAAGAAACACTGTCAGTTACTGTGGTTTTGTAAATTGCATTGTAATCAGAACTCGAAATGGATCTATTAAATAGAGTTGGATAGCATCCCTTAAAATCGGGCAGCATCCACTCAATCAGCCCAAGGGACACGTCCCATCAATCCCAATAGTTAAAAAACTATCACTTTGAAAATTTGAAATATTTTGCATAGTCACTTGAGATTGTTTTAATTCTTGGTTTTTAGAAAATATCCACCACAAACTCCTAGACTTCTTCTTGTTTGTCCGATTTTGACCAATTACAGAATTTAAAGCAGTAAAGAACTGAAACTAATAACCATTTTGACCGATTCAATGAAGTTCAAACAAAATCCTATGATCTCTCTAAAACTAGAAAAAGACCACACTCATACTAACATTTTCTTTTTGAATGGTCACTCATACTAACATTCCTTTCTTAATATAGACTTGACAAAACTAAATAATGCAATTAACATCCTAACTAATTATGAAAAGACATTTTCCCCTGGGAGATTTAGGGCATGTTTGGAAGCACAACACAAGTTAAATTGCAATGCAAGTGCAAGACAAAACAAGAATCTATAAATATGGAAGTATGAAATCAACTTGAGCACATACGAAACCAACAACTTGAAGTAAAGGTATACATAAACTTTGTTACGCGACTGCTGCTACTTTGCAATTTTGGCAGTTAGTGGCTACTTTGGGATTAGCCAAACACAAACATAGACAACTCACACCATAACTCCATAACAAACAGAAACACAACTTTCCTAACCAAACAAAACAGAAACAGAACGTGGGATCAAGCACTGGTGGTACTAGTACGTAACAAATTTCCCCTTGTGTATACAAGACCAACAACTTATTCATGTTCCCATGTGCTTTGTATGTGTCCAAACCAGAGAAGATACGAAAAAAATGTCACAATGGAATTTTTATAAATTAACAAAACAATAAAAAAAGAAATTCTATCAATGTGATTGATAATGAAGGCTGCAAGTCGCCAAGTTCAAAAATTCAGACTCAGCCCAGCAGACTCAACTCAGTTATCAAGATCCAACCCAATATAATCATGCCCAGCCCAACCATGTTGATCCAGCTCATCACTCAAATCCTGCATGTACAAGATCGCCCGGCTCAAGAGGATTATCTTCACATATATTTTCTGCTAACTTGGAGATTGACAAGCAAATGGAAATCATATCTTCACCACCATACACAGACCACATGTCAAGAGTTATCTTGGGCGCTGGAAATACCTTGTGAAAAGACCTCTGCCGACCTCATCCTATGAAATCAAAGATGCTATGCCATAGCGTACAACCCATTCCCTTGATACTTGGAGCAAATAAAGAAGAATATCCATTGGCCATCTCATCATTTGACTGAGTCCACTATCAATTCATGAAGAGGATGACACATCAAAGATGCCATTAGATAACGCTTGATCGATCCTTTCTCATTACAAATTTGTAAAGAAAATCAAATGAAACATATATATATATATATATATATATATGGGAAATATTCAAGTGAGAACTAGTTCTCACCTATTATATGAGAACTTTTTGGCGGGGCCCAACTAGCAACCCATCCAAACCTAGCAACCAATAGAGAACCCCCTGATAGTCACTAATCCCAAGGACTGGCACACATCAGAATGGATTAAACCGTTGGATCGAGGGTTGAATATTTTTTTGAATATGAAGCCATTAAACTAGTGGGCCACGGATGAAGGTGTTAGGGGCATGGATTTAGGGTCAAACTTGATACTTGGAGTGGTCTCACATAGATCTTTCCATCCCCCCTGGTCCCATCCCCAAATGGGGCCCACAATTGGGCCCCACAAAAAAGTTCTCACATAATATGTGAGAACAGTTCCCACCTGAATATTACCCATATATATATATATATATATATATATATATATATATATATACAAGAAAGAATGAAAACTTGTCACCTGGAAAAAAATTCAAAAAAGGGGCGAACGTTTCTGTCTTATTACATGGTTGGCCTTATACTTTAATTCTTGGCTATCTTTCTGTAAATTGAGAAATTCTTTAGTGATTGAGCAACAACATAGTTTAACTATAACAAATGAGAGACAGACATTCATCCATATTGCAAGAGAAAACAAGTACACCAAGCCTATCATAAATGGATGAAATAAGATTCAATGTTGATTAGAAATATATTGATAGGAAAGAAATTTCCACTCAATATCATCTTAACATATCTTCTTTTCTTTTTTCTTTGTGTTTTTTTAACAGAATTCATGTCCTTTACAACATGTTATAGACAAGATAGAACAAGGCCCTACGGAGGCCACCTATACCAAACAGACCTCATTTTTTTCATGTACATATATTTCATCCTAAGATGTGAACAAGATGGTTCACGTCCATCTCAGACATTTTGGTCACAACAAAACCACTTCACTCGTAAAAGGAAAAAACAAGAGACCTTTCGAATTTGGTTGAAATATCATATAGAAGGGTGGGTAATAAGGCTCCACTAATTATTTCTCCAGATAGTTTAGTTGATCGGGAACTTGGTTTTGCACAACTATTTCACAAATTAAATGTAAAAAATAGTAACGACGATAATAATAACAGTAGAGAAAGGAGAAAAAAAACCAATCAATGAAAGAGTGGTGGTGCAGTAAACTTACCTTTTGTAAAGTGGTCCACTCAATCTCTTTCTATGATCTTCAAAATAGCCGATACAAATCGAAAGTCCAACCAAATAGGCCCCTTCATTCATTATACAAACACTTGCACACACAGAAAGAAATTGATCAGGTTTCTTACATACTTACGGTATATATTTAATTATTTAAACAGCAATATAAACCATGATAAACTTCTTGAGCAAATTTATTATCAGAAAAATTACATGTGAATGTGATTTCTAATAGATGAAACTAAACTGAGCATGATAAATTATGAGAAAATTTCAAATGCAAGCATAGAAAGAAAAAGAAACATGCTCGTTGTGATGCTATTCTCGATTCTGGTGTGATCTATGCGCATCCGACTTCATTTGGATCTCCCTCTTCAAATGGCCTTCTTTCGATTTATACAGAAAGACCCCAGATTCCAACGGTCAAGATATCATCAGACAACCTACCAAGGAATCGAGGAGCTTCTACCACAAATGGCACAAAGTGAAGGCATGTAGAGCTACAAATTTATCGAAGTTTGTGGACCAATGTTCTCAACATGAATCACTTGAAGTTGGAGATTAGTTGAGAGCAATTGGACACCTGTGCTCAATGGAACTAGGATTTAAGGATATTCAGCTGTTTCTATTCACAAAAAATCAGAATGTGATGCTAAATTTGATTGGATTGCACTATTCCTTGTTTTGCCTAGGAACACGGAGGATCAATGTTCTAGTTAAAACTGATGGCTGAAGTATTCAAGAAACGCATTTTGAGCACATATTATCTGACCGATCCTCTAGAAAGGACAATTAAATTAATTAAAAATAAGAAACATCTAAAAAAAAAAAAAAAACCTTAGAAGATCAAGTAAGAATTTCATCTGTGGCAAGAACAATAGTTTCTAAACTTGCAACAGATAGGTAACAGAACGATCATTCAAGGGAACAAGCATCTTTGAAAAAAGATGAACCGGTTGAGACATTACATCAAACACTTTGTGGGCATATGAGATTGTATTCAAACTTATCCAACAAAGACCAAAAAAAGATGTGGTGGTTTTGTCATGTTTAATCTATATCCCTTTTTTGGCCTTGCATATCATTAAACAAACAGAGATCATCAACTTTTTTCTTTGAGTTTTCTAAGCAACCCATTAATGAAAAATGACAAAAGAAAAAAAGAAAAAAACATGCAGTGCACATTTGAAAGAAATTTCAAAAGAAGTAAAAGAATTGAAGAAATGTAAAGAGATATTTACCTGTTCGATCTAGCTTATGAAAAGAACTGAGGAGCTGGTTGCAGCAGAGATCATTACCAACAAAGAATCGAAACGGCTTCGAAATTTCAATACGGAAAGAAAATGGAAATTTTAAAGTTACTATTTCCTCCAGTTTCAACGCTTATATGCATTGTATGGACCAAAGCCAAGGCAAGCAGCGACACTTTCAACATTCAAAGAAAAGAGGTTGGAGTCGTCGCTTGATGACATTGTCTTCCCACTCCAACGCTTCCAGCCATGACCTCTTGGCTCTAATCTTCTTTAGTGCAGGTGCTACAATATTGGTGCCATTGGAGAGGAATGAGAGACTCTTCAACTTGGGACATCCACGAATTTCAATTGCTTGTAGTGATGGCCATTCGAAATTAGAAAACCCTCGGCAAATGCTAACCAATTCTGGAAGAAACACTAGATCAATTCTCTTGATCTTAGGGAGGATGAGTCTATCATTATTATAACTTATAACATTACGGGTATGGCTTGCCATAGACATCTCCTCCTCTTCAATTTCTATTATCTCTTCCATGTTCGAGCAATATTCGACCCAAAGGAATTCTAAACTGCAGAGTTGTCGAATAATACCCAATTGGAAAACCTTCTTCAAGTTTTTACAATTAAATAAACTTAGATTTCTTAGTTTGGAGAGGCTTCCGGGCAACAATGGACCATCGTATAAGCTCCTCAATTCAAGAAGATTAAGAAGATGAAGAATCTCCAAGTTGGGTAGTAGTGCACAAGCCTCCTGTAGTTCATCTCCGTCAAAGAGAGTTTCCATCTTTTCACAGCTTTCAACCCAACATTGTTTCAACTCATTCATAGTTGCCATACCCAACTCTGATAGCTTTCTTGCTGTGCGGTGATCCATTAGATGAAAAATGGAAGAATGAACAAGAGTCTCCATAATGGTGGCGGCATGTGACATCCCAACACCACCTTTATATACCAAACATCTTTCCCATTCTTGACCACGATAACCAAACCGCGATCTATCCCTTATCTCAGTGCCAACCCGAAACCGGAATCTCCTAAACCACACCAATTTGCTATGACGTAGAAAATGCTCGAGACACTCCACTTTTGGAAAGTATGCATCGAGATAAGTAAGATGTTCCAACCTACATAATTCTTCAACCATGACTTCCATGCTTTCATCATCCCACTGTTCCTTTTCAACACCAGTTGGTACATAATCGACATACAAGCTCAGTTCTTCTAAATATGGAAGCTTTGGAATTATTCCAGTTGGAACTCTCAACTTCACGTTCCATTCTTTAGTTTCCTCGCTATCATTTTGATAACAGTTGCGGTATTGAAATCCCACTATCAAACGTTTCAAATGAGTTAGTTCCCCGACCTCTCTAGGCAGATATTTAATTGTTGTGATGCCTCCCAAATGAAGCACCTCCAGTTGCTTGAGCGCTCCTATTTGGGATGGAAGTTCTTCTAATTTACGACAATCCTTCAAATAGAGACCGCGGAGATTAAATAAAGTCCACAATGAAGAAGGCAAGGACTTTATTTCTGTCCCACTCAAGTCTAGAATACATAGAGAATGCATATATATGAAGAAGGAATCGGGGATCATTGTTAGCTGTTTATTATCTTGTAATAATAATGTGGACAAAGATCTGCAATTTGGCCTCCCCAATAAATTGCACAAATTAGACTTCATTAACGAAATCTTTTGCATTTGCAACCATTCCTTCTCTTCTAGTGGATGCTTTATATACATACCAGCTCTTACTAAGAACCCAGAAGCTTCTCTCAATGCGAAATCCCTCACAACATCATGCATTTTGACATGTCCCTCCTTCGCACACTTCTCCAACAATGATGCATCTACGAGATTCGTTACAATGGCGTGACCCTCATCCCGTGCATCTTCAATGCTGCCAATCCCATGAATGTAGTCCTCTAACCAACAACATTCAACCAAATCATTTATACATACCTCATAGTCTTCCGGGTACAATGAACAATACAAAAACACATTTTTTTTGCAATCTTCTTGCAACATATCGTAACTAGATCTCAAGCAGCGGAAGACTCGTTCTTCCATGTCTTCGTTTTGAGATGAAGTTGGTAACTGTAACCCCCTTAATGTATTCCTCCACACAACAACATCATCATTATTTCTCAATGATGAACCAACCACATTGATGGCAAGTGGTAAGCCACCACACTCTTCAACAATATCTTCAGCAAATTGCTTGATGTCAGAGGTCATGGCAACATCTCCAGTACTTTTAATGAATAGGTTCCATGCCTCATCTTTTGGAAGCGTCTCCACTTTGACATCCTTATTTGTTTTCATCTGTCGACATACCTGTTGAAAAATAAACAAATTAATAGCATGGAGTTGTATGTTGGTTAGGTGTTATTGTTTGTACTGTTAATGAGTTAGTGGGTGGTAATGTGTGTGCAGTTATGAGTTAATGAGTGAGAATGTAACTAAATATAGGTTAGTATATTTGGAAAGTCAAGAGTCATTTTGTGTGCGAATGCATGAGTTCTATCTATACTCTTGTAGTTGTGTCAAGAAATTTAGATATATATGAAGAAAATTTCTCAAAAATAATATAAACTTACTCCTTCATTTCCAACAATACCTTCAAGGAACGAGTGGTTAATACAACCTTACAGCCATCAACTTGATTGAGAGCTGGGATTCCAACATCAGACAAATTTATCATTTCCCAAACATCATCTAAAAGCAACAAGAACTTCTTCCTCCTTAAGCAGTTAAATATACTTGCTTTTAGTTGATCATCAGATTCTGATACGATCAATTTTAGACGCTCTGCAATTGCATTTTGCACCTTTCTTCGACTTCCATCTCTTGAGACAGTTATCCATAGGACAATCTCAAATCTTTGGGACACTTGAGGGTGATCGTTCAACAATTTCATAGTTGTTGTCTTGCCGACCCCACCCATTCCCCAAACTCCAATCATTTTGGCATTGTCCTCTTCTATAAACGTCAATATCTCCTTTAATGTACGCTCGGTTGCAGTTAAGGAATTATTTTCTACATTTTGTGGCTGAACTTTCTCCAGTGGTGCATCAGACAACTCTCTTCCCTCGAATGTCGACCGCTTGTCGTTAAGATCGGTGATTTCCTTGATAATTTCTTCTACACGTTTGCTGAACTTCGTCTTAGAGCAGACATTAGGACACCACCTTGCAAGGCATTTCTTGTCTTCTTTATATTCTTCTTGAATGACACTCACTTGATGTTGTATATCTTTCACATCCTTAAGCCACTGGTTACATTCTCTTGTTGCCACCTTCGATATTTCTCTAGTTATCTTCTCTTCCAAATCAACCATTTTGACATCCAGACACTCTTTATGTTTGTTGAGTTCTTTCATATTCTTTTTGAGGTTTTTAATGTAACCAATTCGACGGCCTATAGGATCCCACGCGAGTTTCACAATTTCTAAAACAGGCGTAATGAAGTCCATTCCTGCTAAGAAGCTAGAAGACAGTTTGGAGAGATGAGCAATGGCATAAATAACACCAGGGTAATGAATAAACATCATCTTTAGATAATTTATTAAACACAAATACATAAGATTGAAAGAATGACCAAATGAACAAATCTGATTTTGTCTGTGTAGAGAGAGTTTTTCTCATCCCATGAGAATCAATTCTTATAATATTGTTAAATGAGAACCACCTTGTGAGGCCCACTTCAAGTTAATAATGGAGGTAGAGGTTAGAAAGGTCTATAAATGAATTAGGAATGTCAATCATCATCACAATGATTTTCAAAGTTGCAAAGAACATCAATAAAGACATAGGCCTCTCAATTCAAAGTGTGATTAAGAATTAGAAGATTTCAAACTAGCTATGGCAAGTTTCGAGCTAGCTTTCTCATAATTGTATAACAAAATAGCTCTCAAGATGGAGATTCTGCGATATATTATAGGCAACGTCCCCCAAATGAGTGATGCTGATCTCCACATAAATGTGCAAAAGCAGTACTAATCTCAGAGGCTCTTCTATCACAAGTCTATATAAAGATCATGCATTTAACTACAATTCTTCATAAAAGCAACTTTCACACTATCGAAAATCTTTCCCTTAGGTGTTGTTGGATATGTGGGTTCAAGACCCTGGTTAAAAAGTTAAAAAAAAAAAAAAAAAAAGGGAGAATCTATATATAATCACACGCCTTCTCTAATATTATCACAAATAATGACCTCTTTTTTTTTTTGTCTTTATGTATGACCATCTATATTTTCTCAACCATATCAGTCAACCACCTTAATCATCGGTCAAATAGGTCCTTTTTTCCACCAAAACCAACAATCTAAAAGACAAACTTGCCATTTTCTTTCACCTGTTTGCAGCAAACAGTGTTTGACCAATAGAATAACTTAAACAAAGTATCTTGCCATTTTCTCCATTATCTAAATACAATATTTAGAACACCATGATATTTTTATCATAGTTTATTTTCAATGTCAAAGTACAAAGGTGACAGTATTAATGGAAGCTTTTGTCCTTAAAGTAGGGCTGCAATATCAGTTGGGTGGGGTTGGTTAAGGACAACTCAAGCCTGATTTAACCATACATAATTCGAAAAAAACTTGAAACTAAGCCCATGTTTGGCACCTCTATTTTCAATCTCTATTTGTCTAAATGTTTAAAGCGGGTAGAGGTTTGAAAAATAAGAGCTTTTGGCATATGATTCTACCTGCTAGCTGCTTTAGAAAAGTAGTGGTAAATCCTCTTAAAATCAAAGGCCCATTTTGGGATTGTGAAAATAAGATTTAGCCTCTTTTTTTTATGGCTTTATTTTGCATAGCACTCTTGGAATAAGAGTAGAGATACCAAACAAGGCCTAAACCAGACTTTGATAACAATCCCTCAGCCTTAACATTAGTGGTGGAACTAGAAAATCTTCTCTTTTTTCTAGCGGTGGGGTGGGGTTTTTCCTTGGGGGGCGGGGGCTGACTATGAAAAATTAATAATAATAGTAAAATAAATAATTAAAGAATAGGGGGCCAGTATAGAAAAAATTCATTAATTTTATATAACATCTAGGGTTTTTCTTTTAAAAAAAAAATTTGGGGGGCCATTGCTACCCCTGCCCCCTATTTCCACCTCTACTGAGCATAAACCAAGTTTAATTCTCATAATTCACCCCGGTCAAGCTAGTTTAGTTTGTCTCATACCAATCATATTCCAAAATCCTAATTTCTCATGGACGGTAGAAGTAAACCTGAAGCCCACAACCTAATAACCGTATTGCCACTGTGGTACATACTTCAACAATGAGAAAATCAGGGCCGACTGTAGACAATTTGAGACCTAAAGCAACAATCCTAAATGAGGCCTTTTCTACTTTTTAATAATATCATAAATCTTTTATTGAAAATCTATTTTTCTCGCTTTTTGTGATGTAAAATACTAATTAAGTTTTTATATTCAAGTTTTATTAACATATCTATTTCAATTGATAGTTTGGCTAATCCACCTAATCTTTGTAGCGACATTATCGATCTTATGTAGGATTTTACCAATTTATAACTTTTGAAAAACTTCCAGCAAAAATAACTATTACAAGAATTGGCAATAATATTATGTAAGCAATGTATGCATTTGAAAAAGAATCTAGTTTTTTTTTTATATATATATAATTAAGTAGTCAATTGGAGTGTTTTCTTTTATTTGCAAAATTTCTTTTAAAGCTTTTAATTCTAAAATAAATCTAAACCATCAATATCAGAAAAACTGTCACGTCTTAATGAACATTCGTGATTAAGATGTTTTTTTTTTCAAACTATCATTATCTAGAGATTTAAAATTTTCAAAATTAAATAAAAAATGAAAATACGTTTATATATTTTAAATTATTCAAAATTGAAGAAATAGTCTGATCATAAAACAATCAATTCAAAAAGAATGATGACAATTGATTTAATGAGTTTTTGGAATGCAAAAAGATGACTTTATTGAGATGTGATATTAATTACTATTATGGGGCCTTTTTTTTTTTGGAGAAAAAAAAATATATGAGAATTTCTATGATGCGTTTTTGGAATGTGAAAAGATGGTTTTAGTAGGATATGATACTAATTATTATTATTTACCAAAAAGATAATAATTATTATTAGGGGGGGTTATTTTTTAGGGGCCTAAAGCAAGGGCTTTTCTTGCTTTATGGTCAAGTTGGCCCTCAAGAAAACTTACTATAAAACGCAAATAAATAGAATCAACATATAAAGTAAAACAAAATCATATAGTTTGAAGAAGTAAGTAACGAAGGAATAAATGAAGGAATAAATGAGGCGGCTCACCATTGAAATGATCACACTTTTTTTTTTTTTTTGGATAACGGAGGGTGTAATAGCCCTTTCGGCCAGACTAATCCCTACTGGCTTAGGGGGAGCCAGGTAAATCTTCTGTGGCCCTGGTGTGGTAGCGCAGTTTCGAACCTTCAACCTCCAAAAGCAAACCGTGGTCCTAGGCCAATTGAGTTACCCCTTGGGGTTTGAAATGATCACACATGCATATAGGAATTTACCTTTTCTCCGCATAGAAAATGAAATCAAGTTGATCACAGATAAAAAGCATGAAGAATCTAAAGTTATAAGACGACCCACTATGATCGACTTTAAAGTAGGGCCAAATTCAATACAATGAATCTTAGGTACGAGTTAGTGAAAACGGGGGTTTACCTAGTTGGCTAGCAACCCCGACTCACTCGGATATGCTGCAATATTGAAATATGACAATGTATTGTTGCAAACACCAACTTCGTATCACTCTCAATAGCAATTCATTTTACTACATCCGTTTTAACTAGATATGCATACATCATGTATGAGGTGGGAAGAGGAGGAAGAGAAGGTTTATATTTTCTCTACAATTTAGTGGGCTTCTGAAACCCAAAACTTTACAAGAAATAAATAGCTCATCCTAGGCATAGACAATGGTTCGGATGATAAACCGGGGGCCTACAAGGAGGGATACTGTAAAAAAACTTTACAAAAAAATAAACAGCTCCTCCTAGGCATAGACAATGGTCTGGATGATGAACCGGGGGCCTACAAGTAGTGGTGTAAAATACTGGGCCGAGCTGCACTGGCCCAAAACTTATGGCCAATGGAAAGGCCGTGTTGGGGCCAGACACTATCGTACTTGTAATTTTTACTTTTAATTTATGATTTTTTAAAAGTTGAAATTATCATCACACTTGTAAGTTTTATCTTAAGTTGAAATTTATCACCAAAGTTGTTGTGAATTTTATTTCAAGAAATATAAAATAACTAAAATCTTATTTCTGATTTGTAAATAGCATCAATAGTTGTGCATTTATTTTAGTCATTTCAACTTTATATCAGGTTGAAAATATTAAAAGTCCATAAACTCCCTTTCAATTTACATAAAAATTAAAAAAAAAAAAAAAGATTAGGAGGGGCCCGTGGGCCAGCCCTGCTGCTTGGGCAAGGCCCAACACGGCATGACAATTGTCATGCCATGTGCCGTGTTGGGCCGACCCCCTGCCTGCCTAAGCACGGCACATCCCGGCCTGGCCCGGCTCAAGCACGACTTGGCCGGCCAAATAGTGCCTGAACAACCCATTTTACCCTCGTACCTACAAGATTGCAAAGAAACAGTAAAAATGAGATTGAGCTGGTTTTTTTTTTCATCATCATCATCATCATCATCATCCAAGTACTCAAAATCACCGAGGATCTATGATGCGAAACTTCATACCTTGAGGTTTATCGATTTTATGAGAATCTTGAATGGCTCATCATGAATTAGGGGATGCATTGAAAATGGGCTGAGTATGTTTTTAATTTTTTTCATATGTTTTGAAATTAGTAAAGATCTAAGACAAGAAACCTACACCTTTGTGTTTATAGTCTTTATGAGAATGCTGATGGGTTCAGATCACAAATTTGGGCCCCAGAAGAGAGCAAATAAATCAGAATAATGGGATTAGGAGAAGCTTCTGATGGTACTGATAATATGATCTGGGTCCCGCTTTGGCCACAATTTTCCCATATGTATTTGTTTAATATCTATCATCATCTGCTGCCAAGATGGGTCAAGATCTTCACCGAGTCATCAAATTAATCATGTCTATCCATTTGATGCACTTGGAGTTGGGGCCTGCCCTTATTTGAAGTCTATTAGGTCTATTAATTGCATTTTCAAAGTTGATCATGTTGGTGATAAAAGAGCCAATTGTCTTTTTATCTATTAATATATAAATGGGATGCATCTTAAAAAAATTGGTATGTTAACACAAAGTTAAAGAGTCTGAATCCTTTGAATGTCTCACTGGAATGCACATGTTTGTGTACAACTAAAAAAAAAAAAAAACAGTTCCTCAAGATTTTTCTCTCATGCGGATTTTGTTTTACCAACCACCCCATTGGATTTTATTTTATGAGGAACCGCAAAAAAATAGCATGTTTTTGCATTTTTCCATGAAGGAAAATGGCCACACCAACCATAGATGTTACTGTAGTGCATAAAATCATTTCCAGAATCCTTGATTTTTTCACGGAAAACCGACTACAAGAACATGCAGTAAATCTAGTGAGTAATGAACACACACTCCCATCCCACCCCTAGTGGCATCTTGACCGATTAGATTAGGACCGTTTTTTGTTTTTCACACTTTTGGCAAGGTTTTTTTTTTTTTTTTAATAAATTTTCCTTGTTTAAGGCGTGGAGGACTCTCGTAATTACGGATTTATTGTATATTATGAACTATTGTAATAAAGTATCAATTTCAGCTTTACCCGAGAGTATGAAGACACTCTACATGGATTGAGAAATTAACATTAATTCATGCAAGATGCCTAACTAATTGGGCAATACTTTCGCATGGGTAGGTTTTTCTGTTGAATTGAAGATTTTGAAGTTTTGAGTTGTCATAGGGCAACTTAGGAGGGTAAACTAAGATTGAAGGAAAGAAGAAAACCAAAATCTCAATCATTTCAAAGGAAGAGTATGAGTTCTCAAAAATTAACAATAACAAAAGGAAGAAAATGTAAGAAAAGCCAGAACTTCTCGCATCATAATAAGTAAAGAAATAGATTGTATCCAGGGTTGAGATGATAACATACTTGACTGATGCTTTGCAGTAGGAAGATTGAACAAGATAAAGACTAGAGATTCTTCAGCTGATGGGTGGTGATTTCCTGATTTGTGTTGTGCGTTATACAAGGGCACTGAGATTGCTCATGTAGCCAGAGCTCACAATGCAAGTCACCGGTCAATGAAAGTCTTGGACGGTTGAGATTGACTGGCTTAAAGGTTACTGCGACCATTGAAATCTGGGAAGGGCTGAGACGTATGGATCACTACAAAAGACAATTTGCTCCAACGAGCTGTCTGCATGTACAGGTCAGCGCTCTATAAGGGCCACTTTGGGCCATATTTGATCGGTGCATCTCCCTTCACATTCTTATCCCCAATAATCTGCCACCGTGCCTGGATTTCATGCTCGAGGTACCCTTGCTTACAACCGTTGGATTAAAATTTTAAGAAGTGTACAGTTAAAAAGGCCATTGAAACTTAAGGGTATTAAATCAAGGGCCAGGAATGATCTAACGGAGCTGATTTTTTGTACCACCATTATCCGCAAAGAAATCTTTCCATCTATCCTTTCTCAAAGATTAGAATTGCATTCAACTGGGCCCCACATGGTGGGCCATATATCTACGGTGTGCCATCTCCTTGTAGGTGAGAATTTTTATACCAGAGGTGAAGTGTTGTCGGCCAATTATATGATACATTACACTTTTTCTGATAAGAGGAGAAAGGTAGACGTGGGGTCCACTCCGTACTCCATAATGAAAGGGAAAAAGCAGGGAAAATCATTAAAGTAGGAGAAAGAACCCTTATCTTTAGAAAAAATAAAATAAAATCATGCTTATAAATTGACCGTTTCATTTTAGGTGGTGCCCACATGCCAACCCATGGTTAGCTCAATGGTAACCTAGGCACCTTCCTTTCTGAAAAAGGAATCTATCCCTGGACATGGCCAAATGTTATAGAATTTGTTAGTGTGTGTGTGAGAGGGTATTTGAGTTGTATAAGAGAGGGAAAAGAAGAAGTACATGTACTTTATACCACAATGACAAAGGGTTAAAAATGAATATCAAAGATAAAATTTGAAAATAAAGTATTAAATAATCTTTCGTTTAATCGTTTCCCATTTATTTTCCTTTGATTCTATTATCATGAAAAGGAAAGCTATGTAATACTCATTTTTTAAAATAAACTTATTAATTTCTTTTTTTAACTTCTGATGCCATAAATTTTTGCATTCGATTTCTATATATTTGAATGTAAACAGATAGGACCTTAAGCATTTTGGACCGAAAGGTATTTAGTTATGGAAGTTCGGTGGTAGTCTCAAGCAATCAAAATATGTAAGATTTGGACCAAATGGAAAATGATTTATTTAAAAACCACATAGTTTTTCGAAGAAAGGACTTCTTTCTTGAAGAGTCCCCATTTAATTAACTAATTCACTTCAACGGAGTTGGAATGGGAATCTTTAATACCGCAATTTGCATGAGTTACATCTCGTTGAGATTTTATCACTAGGAAATATCATTTGTTGACCCCATTGCAAGGGCGAATCCGGGTGCAAGGGTGTGGGGGCTTAAAATAGTTAAAAACTGATAATTAATATGCTTTTTATTTTTTACATTTATCCCTTCCTCCAATATTTCTATATATTGTAATCCAATGGTGGCATAAGCCTTCGCCTGTATGGCATAGGCCTCCCAAAATCTATACATTTAGGACCACACAAGATGTATTGTCACTCTAGTCTTTTATATATACGTATTCCACTAAATTACTTGAAAGGCAGCAACCTGTACAAAGGCAAGCAATCTCGTGCACTTCAGTAAATCACACCTTTTACAGAGAGGCTCCACATGCACTCCAAATGGTGGGTGTATTGAAAATCTCATAGATTGGAAAGGCATGCAATCTTGTGCACTTCTAGGAGGGTATTTCTCTTTAATTACGTAGCTACATGGCGTCTTGTCCGTTGTCCCTTTTCACGCATATGAGGCATGAAGCAATGAATCCACACCCAGATTTATATGATGGAAGCTCTTTTCTGTCAAGATCTCTATATAAAAAGAGAGACCAAACAAAGATAATGACTTTTATCTTCTTTCTAATAAACAAAGATTTAAAAAGAAAAGTAGTGGGTGGAGTCCATGTCATACTCAATAATGTGGTAATTAAAAATCAAAAGGTCATTTGACATTATAAAAGTAACCCTTTCCTTTTGTCGATTCTTTCTAATAAACAAAGATTTAAAAGAAAAGTAGTGGGTGGAGTCCATGTCATACTCAATAATGTCGTAATTAAAAATCAAAAGGTCATTTTACATTATAAAATTAACCCTTTCCTTTTGTCGAGAAAAACCATTAAATATAAATAAAGATCCTTTCGTTTTATTGAATTGTGTAAATAATAAAGCCCTTAAAGTGTGGGATAAAGCGTTTTTCTCCTACCGGTTTCAAGTAAATTTTGGCGGCTATTAATTTTAAAGTGCCCTTATTTTGTTTTACATGTTAGATTTGTGTAAATCCACAATGTATTGATTCTCCTTGATTATGGTACATATATAATGCACTTACAACAGATGGGAGATAAGACTCATAGGTCATTAGATCCTATCTCATTCTATATACAGAAAGTATTCCAATATAATTCATCAGTAGTAAGAGCAAGGGATCTATATTCTGACTTAGCGTTGGATTTAGATAATGTTGGTTGTTTATTGGTATTCCAAAAACTTAAATTGGGTCCAAAGAAGACAACATATCCCAAGGTAGATCTCTGATCATCAAAATCTCATGCCCAGTAATGGGTCAATTGCAGAAGCGAAGACCATTGGTGATAGTTCCTTTAAGAATTCTTTTGACAAATCACCCAATGAGAAGTTCTTGGTTTATGTGTGTGTGTATATATATATATATACTGATAGGCTTGGTTAACTGCGAATGCAATGTTAGGCTGTGTCAAAGTGATATATTGAAGAGCTTCAACCACACTACGATATTCATATGTTGTGGGTAAAGGATCTCCAGAGAACTTTGAGAGTTTGTAGCCAGAATATTAATCAACTGGTGATTTTATAGGCTTGGCATCTTGCATATTTGCTTGTCATGGCAAATCCCAAATATATTTTATCTGTGTCAGATTCAACTCTAATTTAATCATTCCTCCAAGAAAATAATGCAGGGGCCCATATCTTTCATCACAAATAGGCGGCCCATATCAAACAAATAACTTTGATAAAGCAGCAGAATTATTGCTCGTCACAACAATATCATCAACATAAATCAGTAGAACAATAAATTCGCTGCCAAAGTTTCGAAGAAACAATGAGGTGTCAGCATGGGAACAAATGAAGCCAAGCCTTTGAAGATAACTTGTGAGATGAAGATACCAAGCCCGGGGTGCTTGTTTGAGCCTGTAAATCACTTGTTTATTTGTCTAAATAAAGCCCTTAAGTGTGGGATCAAGTGTTTTTTCCTACTAGATTCAAGTAAATTTTGGCTGCGATTAATTTTAAAGTTTCCTCATTTTGTTTTACAGAGTTCGGTCTTCTTGTGTTTTTTTTTTCAAAAGAAAAGGCCTTATGTGATAAATTATTTAGAAATCCATATTATTTTGGGTATGGTCCACTCGGATAACTGAATGTGTGACGGAGCCAACCACATCTAATGATGGAAGTTTGGTGGGATCCTGAAGTAATCGAAGCATAGTAGGTCCCAAACAAATGGTGATAGAATGATTCTCAAAAACCAGATAATTTCTCCAACAAAGGTTTTTCTTGCTTGCTTTTAGTGTAGTCCCTCCTTGTGGTTATAACTCACTGGTATTTTAAATCCATGGCAAAAAAAAAAAAAAAAAAAAAAGTTGGAACTTGCTTAAATGATAGGCTGGATGGGTTCTCCACAGATGTAAATCTTTGTGATGTGCGATTTTGATGGCTATAATTGAGCAGACTCTCCTAATTTCCCCAGTTTAGAGTTTTATTATTTCTACTTAAAAGATCGATTGAAATTGTAGGCTGTTCTCAAGATCTTTGAAGGCTCCATGTTGTTTTGCAGGTTCCATTATTTGGTTTTCTGTGCTGATAAGAGGATAGATTTGCTATTTCATTTCTGTTGATTTCTGTTGGTATGTGGGTGATGTGGCCCACACAAGATGGCCACAATGAGCCTTAAAAGGGTTATTGATTTTTATTTGTCAACCGTAAGTAGGGATCCGGTTCCCAGAAACCCCTCAGCCAGCCGTTGGAAGATCTGTATAAGACCATTTCTCAAGTTGAAAATGCACAGAATACAAAGTGATGAGAAAGATGCAATGCTCTGCAAATACTGGGGATTTTCCTGTGTTGGACTGGCCTCAGGGCATTGTCCCCATTTTCACTGCTTGTAATTCTTCAATTTCTTAGGAAGAAAAATGGTCCGAAGCATCTATTGTGTTTTCCAAGTTATGTTTGATATCATAACTGCAAAATGATCCGAAGCATCTATTGGATCAGCTGTGCCCATCAGTTTGACCACGCAACGCGTGTATGAGGTAGATCTGGGTGCAAAATGGGTCGGCAAACTCAAGCCTTTCATTTGTGCAATGAGAGGATTTCGTAGTGGTTTGTGGATTTCTGTTTTCACTGGAGAGAGAAATTATGCATTCCTACACCTCTCATAAGAAATTATGCATTCAGCCAAAACATTTAATTAACATGGGTAAGTCTTTATCAACATGATAAAGCAGGATAGCTTTGGATTTTGGTTTTGAATAGGTGCTGTCCTAGTGGTGGAGATTACTCAATAATATTATGACTTTTGTCCGATTAGCAAGGCCCACTTGCTCAATAATCTTTGACCCGTGCTATGGTTCGTTCAATTATGTGGTTTCAGGGAACTCTATTTTAATCTCGGAGGAGCTAATCAGATAAAGATCTTAAAGAAAAGTCCTAAGTTTTTATATTAAATTTACAATTAGTGTGCTATAAAATTACAAAAGAAAGCTCCAATTTTACATTAGATGGTTTGGTAGACCTATAAATAAGGGCTTCTAGGAGGGTATTTCTCTTTAATTTCTTAGAGATTTCGATTTTTTAACTTGAAAACATCTGGTCTTAAGACCAACTAAATAGTTGATGGCCTTTGCACATAAGAAAATTTTCAAGGGTCATTTGATAGGAAGGAGATTTTCAGTTCTCCTACTCCTACTTTTTATTAGTGTTGCACCTCACACTACAAAAAAAGGGCCGTGCCCAAAAAATAACTGCTTCATGAATCGCAATTTTCCTATGAGAGCATTAATTGTGAAAAACGCCCATTCCCAACACGTGCAGTAATTAAAAAAAAATCCGACAATTAAAAACGTATCAAATGAATTTAGTCTAAAAAAAAGGTTAAAATAGAGATCACATAACTATTATTCAAAGTTATGTAAATGATGGTAATTCAACGCAATTCTGTTGATCTAAAAGAAATTTCATCAATTAATGTTATTTCAGTTCTACAGCATTAAAAGTTGATGCAAAATTTTGTTCTTCCAATTCTCTAGAAGAAGTACTTGTTCCAACGTTTGCAATGGTCCCATTATTCCGCCCTTGCAATTCTATAGATAAAATAATAGAATAATTTAGAAAAATGAAATGACGAAATTTAAATTTGATTCATTAAACTATCTGCTAATCCTTATTTATCTCTATCTATAATAAGCAACTCATATCTCTAATCATTTACACTTTATAGAGATCTATCAATTTAGCAATCTAACAATGATCTCTCTATCTTTTCTATTATCAATCTCTATAAGAAGCATATCAGGCTCCACAATGCAACTATGTACAGCTATTCTTTGCTTCTGGGTCGACCCATGTGATGAAAAACAGCATCTTCGATCTTAGACCCAGGACCTAGGTCCCGGAAATTGAAGCTCGATCGTCCTCTCCACTTTATACTTCTCTTACTTCATTTTTGCACGTCCATGCTGCAAGGACCATTGTAGTGGCACTTGCAAGTTCCTTTCAGATCCTTCCAAAATCGTCAAATATTTCTTGTGACAAATTAAATGTTAAAACCAGATAGTGTCAAATGGTTATGTTAATTTATGAAAATCAAGTGTTATATTGGCCATCTCTATCGCCTTCAATTCAAGAAATTCAAGAATTGGGATAACGATGTTACAATAAACACTTGTACTTCTAGATACCTACCGAAATCATGTCCATGTCCCAGAAGATAGAAATCTCCCATGCCCTCTAAAGCGTCACATAATGATTTGAATAACCATCTTGAACCATCCGTGTGTCATTGTATTATAAATTTGAGAAGTTGTCGTGTGTACCGGAGAGCACTAATGTGATAAGGTAGAGATTTTAGGTTTTTTTTTTTTTTTTCTTTTCTTTATTGGAGGGAGGGTGACTAATCCCTCTGGGCCAAGAGGAAAGCCGGGTAAACACCCCTGCGGCCCCAAGGTGGTAGCACTAGTAGATTCCTGAAGAAGGGGGTAGATACCAAGACCTTAGCTCTGAAAGAGGGAAGAACCGTGGTCCTGACAATTCAGCCAACCCCTTGGGGTTAAAGAGATTTTAGGGGAAGAGGGAGATATTTTAGGAATTTAATTAAGAGAAATTGTGTGCAGAGGGAGAGTTTTTAGGATAAGTAAATGGAATCGATGAGAGAGAGAGGCATGGCATTAAGCTCTCGTTTGGAAGAGAGAGAGGTATTTGAAAACCATTTAAGTCAATTTTGGAGATAGATTTAAGAGATAATTAGCGAAAGGTCCCTATAATTGAATCTATCCAGCCTCCAGTCCAGGCAAATTCTTTTTAAGGGTTGTGGTCCAAGCAGCTAGACTGTTTGTAGCCAGAGGTCCCTAAATCCACACAATCACATATTTTCAGGACTAATTTGCCTTTTCAACTGTTTTAGGCATAAAATTTTGAATTTTAAAATTTCAAATCTTGTATTCTCCCTCCTTGGGCTTGGGAAATCCTAGCGTGTGGTTATTCCTTGCAGAAAAGAGAGATCGGAGAAGAAGGATTCCGGAATCAGTTCGTTGTAATGAACTGATCTAGGATCGTAGAAGATCAAATTCTTGGTGGGCCACACAAATCGAAGAACCAAAACGAGGAAGAAGAGGTGACATGGCACTGTATCCCGGACGTTGCCGAAGAAGTTCTGGTGATCTTGTCTCGCTGAAGCCATAGGTAGTCCAGCAGAGAAAGCCTTTTGCTTCTTCGCAGAAGACGGCCCAGATCTCTGTTGATCAATCTCGTCCCTTGTTGCAGAAGATTGTCGGAAAAGAAACCCAGAATCAGAGAAGGGGAACCGGATTTCACCGAACTAATTAGGAAGCACAAAGGACTTGGATGCTTGGGACTCGGAATCCTGGTGCGTTTTCCTATCGAAACGGTTGCAGGCCGACGCCTGAGAAGCATCTAGACTTTCTTTGCTGAGAGAAGATCTGAAAAAGAGGAGCCTAGGTTTTTCTACTGCCCAGTGACTAAGGATAAGGAGAAGGGGTTCTCTGTTCAAGTTGCAGGTGCACGCCGGAATTGGAGAAGAAAAGTACTCAATCTTGCTGCCCGATGCAGGAGAAGATTGATGTCCGGACTTTCTGCGCATCTAGCCGGTCGGTGCTATTGCAGTGAGATAGAGAGCGCTTCTGGTTCGTCGTTACCGAAGATGGGAAGGGACATTGAGACTCTGTTTTGTTGCTACAGAAGCCGGATGGAGGAGAAAGGTAATCTGCCCGGTGCCGTACGGTAGCTCAACGAACTGCTGCGTCTGCTTTGCAGAGACAGATAATAAGGCCTAGGTAGGACCCAGGTTAGGTTGGGCTCAGTTTCTACCCGACCTTTCCCACAGAGAAGCCCAGTCCATCGCAAGTGAAGCCTGGCCTGCTTGAAAAGCCCTATGAATCTGGATAATGCAGAACATGGAGAGGAGAGGAAGACAACCCAGGTTCATTGGGTTCAGTTTCGGGTTTGGGTCAATTTCGCCTGACCCATAAAGCAGAAAGCAATCTTAATTTATCTGAGTTTTTATGAAATTTATCTGAGTTTTTGTGAAATTTATCTAAGTTTTTGTCAAGTTTATCTGAGCTTTTAACAAATTTTTATGAGTTTATGTCAGAAATATTTGAGTTTTTTCATTTATTGTCAAATTTATCTGAGTTTTTATGAAATTTATCTGAGTTCTGAAACAAATTTCTCTGAGTTCTGGACAAATCTATTTGAGTTTTTGGCTAATTTATCTGATTTCTGGAACAAATTTATCTAAGTTATGAAATTTGGAAAATTGGTTTATCTTAGTTTTGGAAACTGTATTTGCGTTTTTTAAAATTTATTTGCATTTTTAAATTTTATTTACGTTTTTTGAAATCTATTTGCGTTTTTAATTTTATTTGCATCTTTTGAAATTTATTTATGTTTTTTGAAATAAATTTAACTGAGTTTTGGCAAAAATACTTGAGTTCTTGGCAAATTTCTCAGAAATTTGAAAAATGATTTATCTTAGTTTTGGCAAATGTGTATGCGTTTTTTAATTTTATTTGCATCTTTTGAAATTCATTTGCGTCTTTTGAAATTTACTTGCATTTCTTGAATTTTTTTTGGATCTTTTGAGATTTATTTGAGTCTTTTGAAATTTATTTACATTTTCTGAAATTTATTTCAATCTTTTAAACTTATTTTCATATTTTTAAATTTATTTGAGTTCTTTTGAAATTTATTGCTTTTTTTAAAAAATTTATTGCTATTTTTGAAATTATTGCGTTTTTTAAAATTTATTTGTGTTATTTTGAAATGTACTTGTGATTTCTTAGAATTTATTTGAAAATATCATTAATGGGATTCCTTTAATCGTGGGCAATTAAGTGATAGGATATGATTCCTTTAATCTAGGGCAATTAATGGGATTTTCCACTAATCATGGGATATGATTTAAAAAATGGGCAAATTGGACATTTCGGGTATGAGAAAGTGTGTGAGGGACCTTTGGCTGCATGACTTTTTTTTGTAGACTGTTTGCATTAAAGTCACACTTTGAGAGACCTCTCGCCGAATCCCCCTAGATTTAAAGAATTTGGAGAGATTTAAGGATTTAGAGAAGAGAAAGATTTGGAGTGATTGATCGAGAAATTTAAGGATTAAAATTAGTGGAATGAAAGATTTTGGGATAAGGATTAGTTCGTGGGTTTCAGGATTGGGCCCTTCCATATGCATTAAGAAACATTTTAAATTAAATCATAGAATGAGGGATTTTAGGAAAAGTATTATGGAAGGAGACTTAATGATAGAACGAGAGATTTTAGGGAAAATGTCAAGGAAAGAGAAAAATCTAGGCAAATTATGTGACACCCTCCACAGCCCTTCTCCCCAATTGCTTTAATATATAACAACTGGGAGGGAAACCGTGTGAGAGATTTTAGGAGAAGTAAATTTAAATAAAAAATTTCCCTTGATTTAGGGAATAGAAGAGATAATGGAAACATTTTAGGTGAGTCAATATTTAATTAACCCTCACGAAAACTGGGTGCGCCACAAGTCAATTTGTAACCCATGCCACTTGGTGCTCCCCTGTGAGAGAAATCTCTATGCTGCTGACGTGGTACACTCCACAGCCCACGTTCCAAATTACTTTAATATATATATATATATTTAGGGAATATAAGAGATAATGGCAAAATTTTAGGTGTGTCAATTTTTAATTAACCCTCACAAAACCTGAGTGCGCCACATGTCAATTTGCAACCCATGCCACTTGGTGCTCTCCTGTGAGAGAAATCTCTATGCTGTTGACATGGTACACTCCACAAGCCACCTTCCAAATTACTTATATATATATTGTAGAGTTCTAATTGTATCTTTGGTCCGTATTCATTGTAAATATTGAAATGATTTGAGTGATACTGGTTTCCTTCCTTCTATTCTGTTTGTGATCATGTGTCTGCTTCCACCACATTATCGGGAGCCTTGTGTCCTGTCCCTTTCGTAGCTACATGGTTTCTTGTCCGATGTCCCCTTTCACGCATATGAGGCATGAAGAAATGAATCCACACCCAGATTTATATGATGGAAGCTCTTTTGCTGTCAAGCTCTCTATATAAAAAGAGAGACCAAACAAAGATAATGACTTTTTCCATTCTTTCTAATAAACAAAGATTTAAAAAGCAAAGTAGTGGGTGGAGTCCATGTCATACTCAATAATGTGGTAATTAAAAATCAAAAGGTCATTTTACATTATAAAAGTAACCCTTTCCTTTTGTCGAGAAAAACCATTAAATGTAACTAAAGATCCTTTCGTTTTGTTGAATTGTGTAAATAATAAAGCCCTTAAAGCGTGGGATCAAGCGTTTTTCTCCTACTGGTTTCAAGTAAATTTTGGCGGCTATTAATTTTAAAGTGCCCTTATTTTGTTTTACGTGTTAGATTTTTGTAAATCCACTATGTATTGATTCTCCTTGATTATGGTACATATATAATGCACTTACAACAGATGGGAGATAAGACTTACATGTCATTAGATCCTATCTCTTTCTATATACAGAAAGTATCCCAATATAATTCATCAGCAGTAAGAGCAAGGGATCTATATTCTGACTCAGCGCTGGATTTAGATACTGTTGGTTGTTTATTGGTATTCCAAAAAATTAAATTGGGTCCAAAGAAGACAACATAACCCGAGGTAGATCTCTGATCATCAAAATCTCATGCCCAATAATGGGTCAATTGCAGAAGCGAAGACCATTCGTGATAGTTCCTTTAAGAATTCTTTTGACAAATCACCCAGTGAGCAGTTCTTGGTTTATGTATTTATATACTGATAGGCTTGGTTAACTGCAAACGCAATGTTAGGCCGTGTCAAAGTGACTTATTGAAGAGCTTCAACCACACTACGATATTCATATGTTGTGGGTAAAGGATCTCCAGAGAACTTTGAGAGTTTGTAGCCAGAATCAACTGGTGATTTTATAGGCTTGGCATCTTGCATATTTGCTTGTCATGGCAAATCCCAAATATATTTTATTTGTGTTAGATTCAAATCTAATTTAATCACGCGTGCTTCAATTCCAAGAAAATAATGCAGGGGCCCATATCTTTCATACCACAAATAGGCGGCCCATATCAAACAAATAACTTTGATAAAGCAGCAGAATAACTACTGGTCACAACAATATCATCAACATAAATTAGCAAAACAATAAATTCGCTGCCAAAGTTTCGAACAAACAATGAAGTGTCAGCATGGGAACAAATGAAGCCAAGGCTTTGAAGATAACTTGTGAGATGAAGATACCAAGCCCGCGATGATTGTTTGAGCCTGAAAATCGCTTGTTTATTTGTCTAAATAAAGCCCTTAAGTGTGGGATCAAGTGTTTTTTCCTACTATATTCAAGTAAATTTTGGCTGCGATTAATTTTGAAGTGTCCTCATTTTGTTTTACAAAGTAAGGGTCTTCTTTTTTTTTTTTTTCAAAAGAAAAGGCCCTATGTGATATATTATTTAGAAGTCCATATTATTTTGGGCATGGTCGACTCAGATAACTGAATGTGTGACGGAGCCAACCACATCTAATGATGGCAGTTTGGTGGGATCCTCAAGTAATCGAAACATAGTAGGTCCCAACCAAATGGTGATAGAATGATTCTCAAAAACCAGATAATTTCTCCAACAAAGGTTTTTCTTGCTTGCTTTTAGTGTAGTCCCTCCTTGTGGTTATAACTCACTGGCATTTTAAATCCATGGCAAAAAAAAAGTTGGAACTTGCTTAAAATGATAGGCTGGATGGGTTCTCCACAGATGTAAATTTTTGTGATGTGCGATTTTGAGGGCTATAATTGAGCAGACTCTCCTAATTTCCCTAGTTTAGAGTTTTATTATTTCTACTTAAAAGATCAATTGAAATTGTAGGCTGTTCTGAAGATCTTTGAAGGCTCCATGTTGTTTTCCAAGTTCCATTATTTGGTTTTCTGTGCTGATAAAAGGATAGATTTGCTATTTCATTTCTATTGATTTCTGTTGGTATGTGGGTGATGTGGCCCACACAAGATGGCCACAATGAGCCTTAAAAGGCTTATTGATTTTATTTGTCAATCATAAGTGGGGAACCGGTTCTCAGAAACCCCTCAGCCAGCCGTTGGAAGATCTGTATAAGACCATTTCTCAAGTTGAAAATGCACAGAATACAAAGTGATGAGAAAGATGCAATGCTCTGCAAATACTGGGGATTTTCCTGTGTTGGACCAGCCTCAAGGCATTGTCCCCATTTTCACTGCTTGTAATTCTTCAATTTCTTAGGAAGAAAAATGGTCCGAAGCATCTATTGTGTTTTCCAAGTTGTGTTTGATATCATAACTGCAAAATGATCCGAAGCATCCATTGGATCAGCTGTGCCCATCAGTTTGACCACGCAACACGTGTATGAGGTAGATCTGGGTGCTAAATGGGTCAGCAAACTCAAGCCTTTCATTTGTGCAATGAGAGGATTTCGTAGTGGTTTGTGGATTTCTGTTTTCACCGGAGAGAGAAATTATGCATTCCTACACCTCTGATAAGAAATTGAAATCCTTTCTATGCAAAAATTTATTTTTTGAACAATAATCCATGTTGCATCAGTCACTTCCTATGGTTTAATCCTCTCCTTACACAAACGTGCCATGAACATCCCTCGATGCGCGACCCTTTTTGAGGGTATGGGTCCGCCTTGGTTTGAGTCGGCTGACATATGCGTTGGGTCAGCCCTTAGCAGAGGTTGGACTTGAATCATTCTTTATCATAATTGTCACCATAAGCAAGAACCATGATTTCCAGCAATAGGGAGGAATATTGACCGGTTGATTTGGTACTTCTAATTGGGACAGTAAAATAATCTTTGTCCGATCCAATGGTTACTCTTTATTTAAGTACATTTAAATTTTACATGAATATAGAATGCAAAATTTCTGATATCTGGATTCAATCAGTAAAAAGTCAGCCCCACTATTCAACAAAAGGCTTTGTTGGTTTTTTTTTTTTTTTTTGGAGATTTAATAATGTTTTTTTTTCCAATCTACTGATACATATTTTTTTGGTTTGAAGATGTGGTTGAGTCCAGGGTTACCTGATTATCATATCGCAGTTTTCAGTTCATAATCCAAGATTTAGGTCTAAGATTTCAAGCCGTCTGATCGGGTCAAAATTCAAGAGGACTAGATTTTAAGCAATCAAAAAATTGGAAGTTAAACTAGATCATATAAGACTGTATTGCGACCCAAACAGACTCGACCCATGATCAGGTCCACTATGATCAAGATAATAACTCAATCACAGGGCGGAGGCGGTTAAGGGGTCTACATGACCCAGTTGAGTCCACTCTAATCAAACAAGGTAACAGTTGATTTTTAACTTTAAGCTACCTTCTCTCAAACAAGGACATCTTGGTTGTCAAAACACACAGGGAATAGGGGCTATTGCATCCTTGGTAAGTCAGTTTGCTCTTAATTCTAATGATAGCAACTTTATTTGCCTGAAATATTGGTTATGGCATAAAAAAACTGAATTACCGACACAGATCTTCTTTTAGGATCATTTGACAACGATAAAGCTAGAGATGAAGATAACAATTTGACCATCTGAAACTGAAGTTCACTATTCAGGCAAAGACGCCTTGCAGACAGGGAGATAACTGGAGTTACATTTCCTGGAAGCAGATTGCTCGGCTATAGGACCTGAGCAGTTTCCGAATTTCCAATATCAGCTTCTTCCCTGCTGTCCACACAAGTGGTCACACATGATGATTCGAGACACAAGAATGTCGCATTGACCTCCTTTGCGGCACCTTTTGCCGACAAGAAATGCCCATAAAATCCAACCGCAAAGATATCCCATAAACCTTGACCTCCTGCAATATTCTCGTATTGTTGTCTTCCAGTCTTATTGATGAAACATCTCTTAAGCACTCAAAAAGCCGAAGTAGGAATGGGGATTTCTTCCTTGTAATCACTCAAATCGTTCTCCTCTGCTTGAATCTGAGACAACGCTGAAGGAGCAATCTGAACCATAACAGCCTCAGGCTGGACTTCCTTGATAAGATACTCAGTGTCTAAAGCAGATTGTTCAGATGAATTACGTGCCGCCAATACATATATCACAGCCTGTGTCTTGGGATCGCGGACGGCAAACACAAATTGCTTCGTCTGGTCAGGGATCGAAAGCCTATGAACCAATCCATCCGAAGCTTTCAAGTCCCCATCAGTTATGGGTATAGAAAATGGCCACAAATTCTACAAACAGGATAGGATTGCATAAGCCATGACAAAAACATTAGAAACCGAGTATCAAACGCTACTAATCTCTTCTCTGCAGCAGAATCTACATGAAATCAACAGAAACAACAATATAATCAATGTACAGTTCTACAAAAGCACATTAAAACTATCAAACACAACTCTTCAAAAAATAATAGTAATAAACAAATTCCCAACTTTCCAAAGACCGAAATGAAATAAGAGAATGTTTTAGTGTAAATCTGGATCCAAAACAAAACACAATCAATTCGGATAATCATTCCATAATTTAAACCCAAAACCCAAATCCGCATATAACCTATGAACTGTATCACTCCCCCTAAAATTGAAATCTCTTAGAAATTGTTTCATTTTATTATCTTCCTAAGATTGTCAAAGGAGCAGAAGTAAAATGAGCAAATGGAATGGATATGTAAACCTGTACTTTAGAGCCATATATCAATCTCCCTGAGACAAATCAGGAATCTCATTAGGTGGGTCATTGTTTTTAAATATTCTAACCATGGGAATGTCTGTCCAACTGACATTTCCACACCCACATAAAATGGCACATAAAAAACGATTCTTTCCATGAATCTCTGCATCACTACACCAAACAGAAATTCCCACAGCATGTAGAAACCACACCGCATATCTAATTACCTACTTTGATGGGGTCCGGACTCGAACTACAAACGCTTTCAATCAGTTCCATTCAGAAATAACAAAAAAAGAAAAATACCCCACAGTTCGAAATAGTTCAAACAATCAAGAAAGATGAAAAGGACAAAATCTTGGTTCATGGAAAACCCAAACACGAATTTGGTGGAATTGCGAATCAGGTAACTACTGTGTCCAGTCGTGCCCTAAACTCATACCTACATAAGAAAAATGAAAATAGAAAAAAGTAGGGATTCTGTCAAAGAAAATGGGAGATTGAACAATCGAACATCCAAACGCACCCAAGTTCAGAACCAAATTCCTCGAAAAAAAGAAGTGGAAACTATGAAAGGGATTCCTTGTTCCCACTATAGTTTTTCATGATTTTGTTCATTTTACCTGAAAATGGGATAAAGATGAGAGCTTTCGGTGCCTTTCTTACTTCTTCTTGCATGATCGATCGATGGATGACAAGAAGACGACGAAGAAAGAGTTCGTTTAGAGTTTCCAGAGAGAAAACCTGAAGTTTGGAAAGGGTGATTCTAAATGCACCCACCATTCTTGCTGAACACACCCACCTCTCTCTATGAATAGTGATTTTAAAATCACTGTTCAGAGAGAGAGAGGTGGGTGTGTTCAGCACTTTATGTGGGCGCATTTAGAATCACCCGTCTGGAAAACCTTGAAATACGATATAGTGAGTGATCATCCACAAAGGTGATTCTAAACGCACCTCCCCTGAGGTGCTGAACACACCCACCTTCCATTGTGAACAGTGATTTGTTCAGCAAGAATGGTGGGTGCATTTAAAATCACTCCATCCACAATTCTCACTGACTGGGATATGTGAAACCACACTCGGGCCCACTTAATGAGTATTACCCAAATTAAAGGTGACAAAACTTGACCCGCCTGACCAACTCGGCTCGTATTTGACAGTGTAACCCGACCCGCATAAACTACAGATTAGTGATAGTCAAATTTGCTGACCCACACAAAAAAAGGGCCGAATTAATTTTCCCGTGAATCTTTTCTTGATTTAGCCTACTGGATAGGAGTGAAACAATCAAGCTGAATACCGAAGGACTGATATTGGGGAAATGTGTGATAATTGATACCAGGTGCCAACACGATTAGTGTGTTGGTGGATAATCAATCTTTCATGATTTTCTTGGCTTTCTATCTTGTTTGGGCAATTCACTTGTAGATTGAATTGAAGTGAGTTAAGCTCAATTTAAGAGACATGAAAATGATGGTTAAATTAAAAGAGAACAAAATGCATTCATCAAATGGCTGGCAAATTGGATGTCGGACCATGCTATCACATTGGATGGACCGTTTATAAGATTTCCCATCTTGGTCTCCTTTTGAGTCATTCCTGCTAAAACCTTGGAAGGCTCAATTCAGAGGTCGGGCCAGGTCCGTGGAGGACCCTGATTCAATTATTGTTTCCTCTACCTAGACCCAGCTCCAATTGACACATGTGGACCCGGACTAACTCAAGGCCTGTCTCAAAGCCCAATCATTATATATATGATATATAAGAGTAATTTTCAGGAATTGGCAGGTCATCCTGCTCATTAAAATACTTGGTCTATGAGGCCCACCTGGAAGCATTAACAATCAAGGTGGGCAGGGGTTTGAAAGATCTCCTTTTGACAATGGAAACCTTTCGATGTGGGAACTACACTTTTCAACTGGGTTGGGTCAAAACTAGGACGAGTTGACCATATGTTTTGCTTTTGGCTGAGACCCAACTAGTGGTCCACCTGTTTTAGAAATCGTAGCTTGATAAGTTTCGCTGGCCAATTTTCATGATCAATCCAATGGCCTCCCAGTTGGATTGGCTTTTTGATTGGCTGAGATTTATCACAGGGTGAGGCCAGGCTGTTCCATGCAGGCGTGGTGATGAGTCAGGCCAGGCTGAACACTATGTGGTATTTACTGGGGTTGGCATCTCATAATGCAATTAGTTGGGCTCAATCAGGTTTAGATCAGTCGCAAGTATCGCCACCACCCATCCCTGAAAGTATCATATATTTGTACAATTGGGTATACAGATTCTATAACCAACTGGACCCAATCTGGACAACCACCATTGGATTGACAAAATCTTGAACAAGTGGGTAAAACACAGAGATCAATCTAGCCGTTGGCCTGTTGAAATTGACTTATAAGATTTTGATAAAAGTAAATACCATGGGTGTTAGAGGTATATCGACAACGATTAGGATTCTCAAAAGGTGGGCCCACTTGAAACTTTAAGGGTCCAATTTCAAACTATCAACTAGTCTAAAAAGGAGCTGTGTAAAAATAGGTCTTAAAGTAAATAGCTCCCAATGTTTCCCGGGCACCTTTTTCATATTATTACTTGTTCAAAATGGTCTGAAGCATTCATTGGATAGCCTGTGCCCATCATATTGACCCTATGAAAGACGCAATACATACCCGTGAAGCAGGGGCCGCGAGGCAAAAAAGAGAATGGTAGGTTAAGGTTAACCGGCCTCAAGTGCAAATCAATTCATGCGTTTAAGGGCTAACTTTCCAAGATCTAAACTGTTCAAACAATGAGCTCGTTTGTGTTTGCAAAGGCAGGTCCATGACTCATAAAAGAAATTACTGCTGGATTAGTGAGTTTTTTTTCCAAAATGTGTGATTAAATATCATAGTTGATAATTCCAATTAAGAAAATCATTGATTACAATTATTTAAAATTGAGATTTTTACAGTTTTCCAATAGTATTAAGAGAAAATTCCTAAATTTGAAAAATACCCTACTGCAGTACTGGTTTTTTATATTTCACATACGAATGCAATTCTATATTGTTCTTAGTATTAGCAAGTACACAGTTTGTGTGTGAAAGGATTGAGCTGAGCAATCCTAGACTTTTTCTTGCAAGCAGGTTTAGAAGGTTGTTGAAACAGATTTTGTATTGCCAGAGTACTACAAGTTTTGACCATGGCCAAATTGATACTTTGATTAACGTCATGTTTGAGGCAAAGAGAGATTTCATTCCATGGTTTGGTTCTGGAAAGGCGAGGCTGCATTGTATCTAATTTGGTAGCTGTTTTTAACAATTTAGATGCATCATGTTCTCTCAAACATGCAGGTAATTAACTTGAAGGATAAGAGATATCAGTGACAACACATCTCATGTCGTCTAAAAAGTGCACGGTCAATTCCTCTTCATCAAACTATTCAACATAGAGATTTTCTTCAACCAAAAATGTCATATCAATTATAACTCAAATTTAAAAATTTTGTATCCAACTGATGCAACTTAGACCATCTTATTTGGTGAAATTTTCAACAATAATATAGCAAATTGGTGTACAAAATATTCATACAACTGGATAATCCGGTGAATACAAGAATACATTGCCAAGGGGATTGCCTGCCATCCAGATTTTGCACATTGAAGGAACATTTGATTAAAAAAAAAAAAAAAAAGACGCTATACACCATGATAGCTTGTGTGAGATCTTATGCGAGATGACTTTTAGAATGGTCCCAAAGACGAAAGATACGGTCACAGACGCCACAGCTACCCACATGGACACAAACGTCACAACTATATAAAATTATTCTCTTCTCTTCAAACCCTGGGCCCAGCCCTAGCCTAGAGGGCAGAGTAAAGGCCTAGCTGGTGCAAGCCCTCCTAGGGCTTTAGCCCACCTTGAGCCCCATCCACATACCTAAGGATAGGACAAGGACAGCCCTGGGTTTGGCACTTTTACAAGCCTAATTGTGGCCTTCAAACTAAAATATTGTGTGTTCTTATGAGGTCCAAAAACAATAAATTAAATACCATATTAATGCCAAATACTTCCTTTGATAATAATTAGAAATGTTACCATATGGTCAAAATTTCAAAATATTTGCCAATATTTTGTCACGAAATTACCCACTAGTTAGGGCTGTCAAAGGGCTGGGCCATGGTAGGCCCGAGTTGTCCTTATCATACCCTCGAAATATGTGGGCCAGGCCAAAGGCTTTGAAGGACCTGCACTACCTAGGCCCTCACTCTACTCTCACGGGCCAGGGCCAGGCCAGCGCTTGTGCCAGGGCCCGTAGAGCGGAGAATGAATTTTTAATTTTTATCAATTCAAACTTTTATGAAAGAAAATTAGGTTTTTAAATTTTTATCGGCACAACTCTAGCAATTTTTTTTTTTTTTTTTTTTTTAAAGAATTCAAGCTCTACCTTCAGTGAGCGACCCATCTCACCTAGTTTAAATAACTAGCATTAAATTCTAGACCTCATTGACAAGAGTCTGGCACAGTGGAAGGTTCTTACTATTGAAACCATGAGATTGTGGCCCTGTGAGTTTTAGTTACTAATAATTAAAAGAAGTCTTGGTAGTTGTTAACTTTAGTCAAATTCTTATTTTTTAAAGTTGAAAAAAAAAAAAGACTGAGAAACTCTACCATTTACTAAAACTGAAGAAACAAATATCTTCAAATGGTCATCATTATCACCCCCTAGAAAATGAAATGCCAAAAAGCCAAAGTCTCAACTACATCTCCGTCTTTATATCCTCCACCCATCACCTCTCCATTCTAATGTTCATCGGTTCCCATTTTATCATGGATTCCTTGGAGTTCTATGCAATAAAGAGTCCCTAAGTGCATATTTGTTTGCATAGGATACATAGGATCATGGCCTAGAAATGATTAACAATGATGGTTAAAAGTGAATATGTAACAATGAGCATCAAATGATCTTTCTTTTATGAAAATAGAATCAAGGGAAGATACGAATATACATACCCAACCATCATCTTAATAATTTAAATCATAGGAAAGTCAAGATCCATCTAAACATTCCTGCATCATATACTTCACCCCTTACCTCTGTAGCTCTTTAAAATGGAGCTCATTTACCAATGAATTCTTGTGTATTGAATTTGTACACATTCCATGTAAACACAAGCCCTAAGCATTTTTTTTTTCCAAATTTGGTATTTTAATATATTGGTACTTTGAATAAGTTTTCCTTTTTTAATATGCAGAGCCGAGCTTCTGTTAGGCTTTTATGGCCAATAATTTAACTCAAATATAGCCTTAATATTTGAAATGGATTGAGTTTGGCCTGCACTTCTACAGGTTGACCAGCATTGACTGCGGATCCTGTGAATTGGGTCGGATTGACCCGCAATGGGTGTGGGTAAAAAGTTACTTGACTGACCCATTTTAGAAATGGGTTGAACTTCAACCTCTAGATATGCCTCTTCCAATCAAACCCGTTTTGATTCGATCCGACCTGTTTGCCACCCCTAGCAGGGCACTGTGATTCATGTGTCGAGCTTCATTGCAGGAAATGGAATGCATTTTCAAGTTGATTTCTTCTATTCCACCCTAGCCTAGAAAATACATGGGAATATGAATTGCTAGCCAGGATTTATTACTGGCATCAATGGCATATTGTATTCTGGTGCCAAGCCTCATGGCATGGCTGGTCTGCCTTTTAAGTTGGTTTATTCTATTTCACCTTTTAAAATACAAAGGGTAAGGAAAATACACAGTGCTAACACAAATTGCTAACCACAAAACTATTAGCGGCACTAATGGCCTGTTTCTCTACTAAAATTCCAAGAATTCCTACCTAGAGAATTTGAAATTCTTCAGGAAGGCGAAAAGCTGTCTACTTCAGTGGGATTCCAAATTCCTCCTCTTGATAGAGCATTTGAAATTTAGGGGTATTCATGGATTGGGTTGGCCTGAGCCTGGCCCGGGCCCATCCTGATATGGGCTGGAATTGGGCATTTTGTTTTAATACTCGGGTCAGGCTCGAACATCTTATTTCAGCCTGTTTTATAAATGGGCCAGGCTTGGCCTCATTTGTTGAGAACCTAAAGCCTGGCCCAGCCCGACCCGATTGGAAAAAATGTAGGGAGGGGGTTTTGAACAATGGCACTTCACCTTAATGGTCATGTCCAAACCAATTAAACTACACCTAACACTGCAATTTGGCTCTCTTTTTAAATTATGTATTAATCACGGGGCGGGCTGGCCTGGGCTGGGCTTGGACTTACACAGTTCCAAGTGGGCCAGGCTTGGGCCAAGTCCTTGGAGCCCAACTCGGGCCTGGTCCAGGCTTGGACATACAATTAGAAGCCGGGCCGGGCCGGGCCTGGATATTCCTTAGCCCGGCCCATGAACACCCTCCATTGAAATTTCAAACATAATGTAAAGAGATTAGAATTCCAAGAATTCCAAAAGTGTTAGAAAAGGAGAAAACTTAGAGAACGAAGTTTAGAGGGAGAAAAGAGAGTTTCTATTATCTCAAGTTTGTACTAATATAAAAAGGAGGAGGCCTATTTATAAGCAAAGTAACCTTCTAATTGAGAAACCCTAATTACAATAAGATTCTAACCCTAACTCTTCTTATGTGGGCATCCACCCATGATCCATATCTTATAACACTTCCCCTTGGATGACCACTATTCAATGACTGTTGTCTCATTAAAAACCTTGCTAAGGAAAAACCCAATGGGAAAAAATCAAAGCGAAAGGAAAAAGAGTACAACATTTTTCAAAATCATTGAACTAGTGTTGGACGTGCATAATGCTGTCTCGTTAAAACCTTAATTAGGAAAATCCAGTGGAATAAAACCTAGAAAAGGAAAAAGAGTACATCGCACAGATATCGTGGGTAGCATGCTTCAGGATGCCCCCCAGATGGCAGCAACCATTCATAGTTGAATGATGAACTCTACAAATGTTAATCTCATATACAAACATCATACTGATAACGTGTTAGAAAAGGAGAAAACTTAAAGAAAGAAGATTAGAGGGAGAAAAGATAGAGAGTTTTCTATTATCTCAAGTATGTACCAATACAAAAGGAAGGAGGCCTATTTGTAGGCAAAATAACCTCCTAATTGAAAAACCGTAATTACAATAAGATTCTAACCCTAACTCATCTTATGTGGGCATCCACCCATGATCCATATCTCATAACAAAAAGGTCATTAAAGCGACTTTTTAGGTGTCCGAAATTTGGAATTCTAATAAAAAAGATATGGCATTTCAAAACCAGGGGAAAAGACATCACATCATAAGTTCTAGTAAAGAAACAGGCCCCTAAATCTCCACCTTATATCCCCCACACCTGCCCTCTTTAATATTCCTTAGGCCACACTGTATTATGTATTCCTAGGAAATAAATACCAAGAAATTTAAATTAAAAAAAAAAAATTACGGTTGGATGAATGCCAATCCATCGGTGCGAGGAGGGAACTGTGTTTGTACTGGGATCACAGGTGAGCCCCATTGTATCTAATAAAATGGGGATCCTTTTCAGCAAACATGGAGCTTAGGAGTTCTGGACACAGCTAGCAATGTAAGTATGGCAGAAATCTGCCAAACCAGCAGTTGGTGAGGCACACCCTCCATGAAGTTAAAATCATATATTCAATCCATTGAACTCATCAACTAGTGATTAAAGTATCCCTAAAAATGATAAAAAATGATGAACTTGTATTGCTCTCCACATCCAACAACATTCAATAATGGGCCTAAAGAAATGCAAATTGCATGATTTTAACAAATATATTTGCGAGCACAATATTATAAAATAAATAATTTTCTTGAATGACATAATATTGGTTTAATAATCGTGTCATGCATATGTAATTCACTTCTAGATTATTAATCCTATATAGAGCTGACCCCAACAAAGTTGGGGCAAGGCTTTGATGATGATGAATTCTTAATCCTATGTAAATGCAAAAACAGGCGACATGAATATCATTAAACATAGCATTTTATAATGCACAGATTGTGTTAATTAAAATTTCAGGAAATCCCATTAGTAGGGTGGGAAATCCATTTGAGCTTGCTTGGATTTTGATTAAGTGGGCCGCGTCGTGAAAAGTAAATAGGTAGAGAAACAGTTCTTTGGACAAAAAAGTAAATGATGAAATTGCCCTTTTGTGTTTTGAAAGTTCTATTCCTTATTAAAAGAGAGAAAAAAATATGTTAAGGGCTCCACCACTAGTCATTAGGGCAGCACATACAAGAGAACTTTATCTTTTTGCTTGCTTAATATGAAAAATTCTTTCATTGATGCTCTTACATTTTTTTCAAGCTCATCAACCTGCATATACCTTTCATGCCATTTTTATGAAGCACTCAAATGTTCTGAACGTACAAACATGTAGTTTCATTGATGAGAAAGTAAATTTTCTAAGTACCTCTCTACATTGTCCAGGCCACAGAGCTCTTTGACCACAGGCATTGTTGCAGGGACCTTTAGTTGAAAAATCGCAGACCCATCAAAGCCATTGCACGGAAGATGCTCTTTCCTGGCTTCTTTAATTGCTTCTCTAGTTGCACAATGAACTGAAACCGCTAGAAGCAATGGTGGCTCGCCAGAGGCTGCAAAAGGTTACCAATTCACTATTTCACTCTCACTTGATCTTGATCCGCAGAAAATGGACATTATTGAAGTAAACCGGGACTTTTGGAGGACTAATGTATCTTAAAAGCAGTATAGAAGAGAAAAGGGTAATCAAGCAAGCTCCACTTTTACAAACTAAGCAAAAAGAACATTCCATGGCTAAGCTGCATATCATTTACTGTTGCAAAGACCTATGCATCAAAGAAACTCACATAAGCCCGTGTAACTAGGAAACTTCACTTCGAAAAGCCTGCCGTGTCTGACAGTACACAGATATGCAGCTATTAGAAGACAACCTTAATTTATAACCTTTTTTCAATTTTTTTGGTTCTGTGTAGAAGGAAATGACGGGTTCGGGGGCAGGTGAACACCTATAGAGGGAGTTCATAACAAGTTAACAGTCTTCATCACCATCAAACGAAGATGCAATGATGATGGGAGCTGGGTTTTCTCCTCCTTACATTAGGTGGGTGCTCGAGTACATCCCATTTCCAACCATCAACCTAACTTGAATCAGGAGTGAAAGTATCCACCTATATTGGTGTATTGTTGTTTACCGCAAATACAATTCTTTGATATTTTTTATGGAAGATGAAAACCAAAGTCCATCTCATGGAAAGAAGTCTTGAGCCAGCTAAAGCAGAATTGAAGACAATGGTTGCACTTACAAGAAAACAAGGAGACAAGAAGAAACCATTTAGTTGTTTGGTAATTTTACATGTAAAATAAAGTATAGTAAAGCATCAAATCAAGAGAGAATAAAATATAACGGGTTTATGCTGGTATTTTTTTTTTTAGTTGTTTGGTATGGAATCTTTTTAACTTATTGTATGGGAAAGTAAAGTTTTTTTTGCTTTTTAGTAGATAAAGGAGGTTACTTTTTTACTTTTTTAGAAAAAGATAGAGGGAATTTTGAATTAAAGTGCTATTGATGTGACCCCTTGTTTGAAAAATGGAGGCTTTACTTGACTTCTACTAATATAGTAAAGTGCCAAGTGGGCCCTAAAGATACTGGCCCAAAAAGCTGAGTTTGTCAGAGCCCGATATTGTCCAGCTAGAAAAGAACGACATTAATAAAATTAATACAGCTGTAGATTATGTGAAAGAAAAAAGAAAAAATAATATTTTGGTGATTAAGCAAAGAAATGAAAATCATGAACCCATAATCAAACATTAAGCAGTTTGAAGGCACGGTATGAATTTGATATGCCTCATATAGCACAGAGGTACAAATTTAATGACAGTCAATCATTGGTCACATTTCATCAAAGAGGAGTCAAAGACAATCCACAGGTAGGCAATGGAGTTAAGTTGGGCCATGACGGATGCAAAAGATGGAAATTTAGGCTAAAGAATGAACATTGGCATTGCCAAACATGTTCATGTGTTAGGTGTTCTCTGCTTGGGTCATGACGGATGCAAAAGATGGAAATTTAGGCTAAAGAATGAACATTGGCATTGCCAAACATGTTCATGTGTTACGTGTTCCCTGCAAAGAATAGGTTTACCCACTTTTTCCGTTTCATGTGAAAAATTGTTAACGACCTAAGATCCCTTCATGATCTATCATGCTTGTTTCTTGATCTTTTATGAGACTCCATTCATCATTTTAAGCCTCAAAACAATGAAAAAGATATAAAAAAAAGGTCAAATGAAAAGTTTTGGAAGAATTTTCTTTAGTTCTTTTGGATTTCTTTGTATGGTGATTATAAAATAATTACTTACTAGGATTAGAAGACACAAGTTTGTCAGGTTAAAAGCTGGGCTTATTTGGATGGATATTATCATCTATACAACTGTTGGCGAAATTACTGTAAGATTGTGCAATCGAAAAAATAAATTGGAAATTAAAATAAATAATTAATAAACTGTTATAAATAATGCTTAGCAGAAGTGGGAAATAGAATAAACAAAGCAAATGGACAAGGCACACCAATTAAGGCACTTTCTTAAAGATAGCGATTTCCCACATGCAAGTGTCATGATAAAGTTCTGTCCCTTGGATACAATGCACAACTCTATTTCTAGGTCTACACACCATAAATAGAAATATGGAATCGCCCTTTAAAACAAGAAAATAAATAAGAAAAGGGAGATGAATGTGCTCTAAGAAACACTGTCAGTTACTGTGGTTTTGTAAATTGCATTGTAATCAGAACTCGAAATGGATCTATTAAATAGAGTTGGATAGCATCCTTTAAAATCGGGCAGCATCCACTCAATCAGCCCAAGAGACACGTCCCATCAATCCCAATAGTAAAAAAACTATCACTTTGAAAATTTGAAATATTTTGCATAGTCACTTGAGATTGTTTCAATTCTTGGTTTTTAGAAAATATCCACCACAAACTCCTAGACTTCTTCTTGTTTGTCGGGATAACCGTATCATAGCATTCAATGTCACCAGATTAAAAAGGTGTTAACTTCCATTTTATTTTCCTTTTATTTTCTTTAATTTATTATTATTATTTTGAATGCTAGGAACTACCATTTATATCCTTTTTGAACATGAAGATTAGGTAAAAAAGAAAAAAAAACTGAGAAACCTTTAGAAGAGAGAACTCGTTCTTGATGATGCCCGCTGTTAAGTAATTCAACATTGAATTGCCTAGGGATGGTATCCACAGTTGGGATCTTGTATGTCCAGGTTCCATCTGTAACCACCAATCCATCCGGGTTTGCTTTATAATCTTCGAGCATAAAAAATCCAAGACCTTGAACAAATGCTCCTTCAACCTGTAAGATGTCAATTCAGATGTGAGGCGTCTAATATGGGAATCGCATTATGGCAGGTGCAGATACGGTAAACAGACAAGTATTGGAGAGATTCTCAGTGCGATCGGGGGAAATGTCAAAGCTAGTTATTGTAAATACATCCCACTCGGCTATTTATTGAGCAGGTGGTCTTCCAGGCCTAGCACACATAGGTGGCCTAGCTATTGATGAAAAGCATGCAAGATATGACCTGATGCACACAGTGTATAGACAGATGCTTATTTAATAAGCCTTCAATCACATTCAAACTGGGCATCCAGTCTAAACTTTCTTTGAATTTGTTCCTCGTATGTAGTAGTTCCACATATTTTTTCATAATCACATCCAGACATTATGGATACTAGGTAGTAGGCAGTAGGCAAACACACATTCATGGTCACATTATTGACATGCACATGTACTCCTATAATGCATCTTATAGTTCTAGTTCGATAACTCAGCTCGGCCATCTTACTTGTTTGGCCATTGGGTGGAGTTGGTTTGAAGATTTGATTGAGTTTTGACCTAGTCAACAAGGAAAAAAACTTGTTCAAGGCATAAATCCATATCAATATCTTCCACCAATATCATCAAAACCTAATGAGGTCGGCCAAAAGAGTTCAAAACTCAACTACTCTGAGCCCACAATAACTATCGACAAATAAATACGAACAAGAAAACAAGGTCTCTGCATCTATGTTTGTAATTTGTATTTGTTTTTAAGAACGAAGGAGATAATCTTTCTATCTAGTAAATGAAAATCGCTGTTTATTCACCCTTTTGACTTGTCAAGGATCCATTTATGCTCATCTATCACATTGTGAAAACAATCTATTTAGGCCCGCCTTTTTGAGTTTTGCTCTTCGCCTCGACCATATTTGAAGCCATTGTCTCAGTTGCTCCACATAATGCCAAGTCTTTCCACTACTTTCACCCATTCTTTTGACTGGTCTCCCTATGTTCCTAGTTTCCTGTGCAAACCAGATTGCCCAAGGCAAATGTGTTGCAACAAAACCAACCTATTCATAGGTTTGAAGTTTTTATTTTCTTTTCTTCAAATCTCAAAAAGCTTCCCTTCTTCCTCTTTTAATTCCTTATATAGGTTCCACAACACAACCAAGGTTTGAGACTAATCTGGGCCATTGACAAAAAGATAAAAAAAAAAAGTCTAAACTGCCCTCAACAAGTGGGGTACATAGCACAATAGAAGATGAAAAACCAAAAGAAGTGAAGACCCAATAATGGGTCAGGCCCATACAGCCAGATGATTGACTGTGGTCTACGTCATTCCTTCAAGTAACCCTTTAATGTCTTACAAAACGTTGTTTTGAGCCCTCTGTAAGGGTGCCCAAACCATTTTAAGCAATGTTCTTTGTTTTTTTTCCCTTCAATTGCAGGTTACTTCTAGATTTCTCCTTATGCAATCATTCCCAATTCTAGCATTCCAGTAACTCTGAACATCCTTCCAAGCATGTGCATTACAGCTGCAGCCTAAATGAACTTTAGCTTTTTCACATTTCTTTTGTCAGCTATGAAACATTTTAGGCATAGCTGTTGTCTATAAAAATGCCCCCTTAATCTCAGCAGCAAACAAACAATCACATAGCACCTACTTGCTGTCTCCACTTAACACATTCTAGGATGATTCTACAATTTCTATCTAATTTGAACCTCTTTTTTCTCCTACGAGCTCCCAAGTATTGAGATTTATCACTCTAAGTTACCAGGTTGTTTTCAACTTTGACCATCTCAACTTCCCTAGTTCTCGACTCTGATCCAGTAAACATGCACTCCTTATATTCTCCTAGATTTATTATTTTCAACCCATTCAACTCAAATGCTTGATGTATTTTTCTAAAGTTCTCTCTCTCACTTTACATATACATATATATACACAGCTGTCCACAAATAAGGATGCCAGAACCATTCTAATATATTAAGCTAGGAGGTTTTGGCTTCAATTTTGACTGTCGGTTATAATTTTGACTGACAGTTATGTAACTACTCATGCAACTACCCACTCATTTGTCCATCAAACCATTCATGTTTCAGTTGTTCCTATGTATCTATACCTTTTTGCTCCAATTTCTCTATTTTTATTTTATCCAACTTGTCCTATGGAAAGAGGTAATTTTTTTTTTAATATGTGATTATTTATTTTGCATGCAGGGAGAAACCGTGCTCAGCACGGGTTATTGGCCTAGTCCTATTTTATGGCCACCTAGCCCACCTACGATCAAGTTACTCCCACCCTAACCCTCCAAACATGAATTGGCACTCTCCCATTTTGACACTCTTCTCACTTTAACTATTGGATTTAAAATCCAAAATACTCTAAAACCATTAGACTTTGGGCCATAGATTGGGGGGTAGGACGATGGGATGGGGTTGATATTTTATACAACCCAAAGTCACATCGAGATCTTTCCATCTTCCACCCCCTCATGAGTGACAATTTGGGATACATCCAATGTAGCAAATATCATTATTGGAATAATATAGATGGGAGATAATATTGAATGATTTTAATATTTTCTTTTTATCATGATATTATTGGGGTAAGTTTTGCTAAAACAAAAAATTAAAAATGAAAATGAAAATATAAAAAAATATAAATGACCTGAAACCAGAGAAAGAAAAGAGAGAGAATCTGGAGACAAGCCCATGACTATAATCCATCAGCGGAGGCCACCTTTGAATCCAAACCACTAAAAAACATCGTCCCACCTTGGACTATGATGAAGAAATTTTTTATTCCAACACCCACCATTCGATTGATAAAGTGCAAATGACATGATTACAATGAGAAAAGGTCATCAAATTATGATGATCACATGACTCTCCTTAATGATAGATCAAGGTGGGGTTGATGTTTAGTGGTTTAGATTTCAAAGATAAGCATCACATCAGTGTTGATTTCACCTCCACAACCTACAGCTGTAAAAAATGCAATAACATCTTCTTCTTTTTTCTTTTTTCCCTGCTAGTTCGGTTCACTAGACAGGGAGTGGGAGTTCCAACATGAAGATAAGGGATTGATATTTGGTTGGTATCGTCAGATTGAGGTGCCTCTACCACAGATCCGTCAGTGGTTCGCACTCATACTGTCACTGCCATTGAGCACCAGCCCATAAAGTTAGAGCGCACACAAATAGAAGGGGGGAGAGAGAAGAGGAGGAAGCAAATTTTTGAACTTATAGGTTAGCTTCGGTTTCCATTTACATCCCTAAAATGTTTTAAATACCACAAAACACACTTGTAATTCCATAGAACTATAGAAAATGCCATTTGACCATCAATGAGAAACACTGTAGTTGGCTGGGCCTTTTCGCCAGATTTTCCGAGTCAACTGAGTCCAGCCAAAACAGCATGGCCAGTGAGTTCTGAGCAAGTCCCTCTAGTATTCAGAAGTTGAGTTCATATGGGCAAGATTGACCAAGTTGATTTGAGCCTTTTCACTATGGTGCATGTCCTGATACAGCACTTACAAACTCTCCCTAAAATGCACCAACATGCATTCATGCACAATGGACAGATGTGCATTAACATCCCTCTTATAATGTAAATATGGATGCCATGGTACAAAGGTGCTGGAATGATATTTCAGTGAGAAAAAGTAATGCAGTTCTGATAGGATTTTTACTAGGCGGAACATGATCCCCCTTCCCCATGGCCCGGGGGTGGCCATTTCAGTGAAATTACTTCTTTTGACTCCAGTTCTAGAATCAGTTATTCATTAGTGAAATTATTTTGGTACAACTAAGTTTTTCATTTCATCTAATTCAAGCCTCGCCAAACAGGAACTGAGAGAGATCTGTAAATGTACCATAGTATTCAAACAAACCTGTCCCAAGTCCACGGCAGGGTTTAGGCTCTGTCCGCAGTCATAGATGATATCCGTTCGCAAAATTGTGGTAGCACCTGTAAGAAGATCGATCTCCACCTGGAACACCCACAACTCCTCAGTATTCAATAGATAAGACTTTGGATGTCTGAAAGAAAAATTAAATTGTACAGACATAGCAGGCAATGATCAAATACTCCGAAACGGAAAAGTCAGTGAGATCATTTCGGAAAAGACAATACAGTTGTCCCAAGTACAGACAACTTGACCATTGATAACAAGACAAAGGGAAAAGGAGGGGAAACTGGATGAAGTAGAAAAAAGAAAGAGAAAAAAAAATGATAGTAGGAACTGCAATGTTTGAGTTTAAAACTTGAGTATGCATTTGGTTGTACCTTGAGTATGCAGAATGGAAAGTTATCCATTCATTTGGGTGTGCATTTCTGATGTGTAAACATCTGAAACCACATTAAGAGGAATAATGGTTTTACAGTCTTCTTTTTGCTCAAATTAATATGATTAATCTGTGAAGATACATAAATGGTAGAGGTTGATGGGCCTCGCATCCAATGGATGTGAACCAAATTGGCCCATGTCCTAAGGGCAGTTGTAGATAGGGATTACCCCCTTGCTGTTGATAAGGCTTATCAAGCCCCATCATGCGTAATATAAATTTATACATAGACGGTCACATTTTCCAATTGTGCTGTCTTCCTTGTTCCTCCTCATTGTCATGGTATCTGAGCCACAGCTATGCGACCAATTCAAATCAGGGTTGAGGAATTTAATTACTGCCCGGCACTACAATAACATGGTTCGTTCAATTTTCTTTTTCTTTGTTGATATCTAGCGATTCTGTTCTTTGCAATACATCATTGTGCCTGTGGCTGTACCTTGGTCGGACCACCTCGGTTTGTCTGATTTTTACCAGCCATTGGATTCCATTTTGACTGATTCATTCAAGGTAAACTGCAGATTTTGTATCAAATCCAATTGGACAGCTTTTGGTTATAACCACTTCATCTGCAACAGAAAACTTCTGGTTAGGCTGGTGGGACCCATTGCTATCGTTTTTCTCCAAGATCACTTAATCAGCCTGTTTGCCCAGTTCTGAGGAGCTGCTGGTTAATTTTTGATATTTTTCTCCTTTGTTTGAAGGGGTTTTTACCCATGTTAGCGGATAGACACTTTTTTGGACCTAGATTTCATCTCGGCTATCCATTTTTTTGTCTGATTGGTCTAAGACTCAGCCATAGGGCGTGACTCCCTCTAGGACACATCCCAGGTGTCTGATCAGGAGTTTGACCCGATCTGAGTGGCCTTTTCTGTTATCTACTACCACGGCCATATTCGTCCAGTTCATGCAATGTCCCTGCCTTCATCTTCTTCTTCTTCCAGGCTCCCCGATCTACACATGTAAGATCAGATCTGGACTTCCAGCCACTGGTCTGTTAATTTGGTAATCTAATCACCAGTGCGGTCCTCTTGCCCTCCTCAACAGCGCGCCATTCCGACACTCGTGAGCTTTATCGTGGGATTTGCTGCTCCTTTTCTTTTCTGGATCTTTCAAGGCTGATAATGATTTAGAACAGCACACAGTATTTCATGTAATATGGACTCTCATCATGCTGCCCCAAATGCATGGCAGATGGATCCATCCATTGTACAAAAAAATTCAAATAAACAGCCTCACAGAAAAGGTCCATGTTTTTAAGGGCTTTTAGGGAAAATCATGAAGAATGAAGGGCATTTTGGATGGATAAGGTTTACTGCTCGATGGATATAGAAATCATATACAGAGAAAGGTCAATGAACACAACAAATTGAACATGAAATAGGAAAGACCTTTTGGAGTTATGGTATTTTGTTGAGAACTCAGTGAAAAGGAGTAAATTTGAAAATTGATCAACTTACCAATTATAAAATATTTTCTGCAAGGTCAGCTGAATCGGGTTTTTTTTTTTTTTTTTTTTTAATCAAAATGCAATAATGGGCAAAATTTAAAGACTTAGTGCTCAATCCAAACCAAACTAATTTGTCCTAGGAACATGTCTGACAGTCTGAGTATTTAGTTGTTAAACAGAACAGTAGTTTGACCCTATACCAGAGGATATGTGCATGGTATAACCATGAGCATGTACAAGTGACACCTGTGGATCAATGCATGAAATGGGTCATCTTATGAGCCCATATGTGGACAGAACATGCCACAAAGAAACTCCCTGAGATGATCCTAACCCTTCAATCAACAAACTTAAAAACACGTGGAAAAGAAAAGGCGACTAGAAGAGTTCACTTTCAACAGAAAGACAAAGGTCAAATACTGGACAACAAGGATGTAACTAAGTTATTTGGAATTATCCATACACGATGTTGCTAATTAGAACAGTCCAAAATCCAGAGCATCAAAACCAAGATCCCGCATATACAAATTGAAGATTCAAGAATAGAAGGTGCATCCTCAAATGAAGGATCATATGCTTCAATTAAGTTGCTGAACACGGGATAGAATATAAAACCAAAAAATTCATGAATTCACCTCGCTTACAGCAGCACCATAATTTAGATAACGCATTGAACTGAAGTTTGGCACCCAGAGAGTACTAGCTGATAAGTTCACTGACTGGAGATTTGCCTACAAAACAGAAACCAAGCCAAGTGAGAGTGTGTCAGTGTTACCACTTACCATTCCACTTCTATATCAGCCTGAAAACTGAAACAGAAAGAGTAGTAGCCATGTCAAACAATGTTTACCTGTTAAGCTGTGCCTGGTGATTAAAAGATTTTACTAGAAAAAAAATTTCTATGACTCCTTGATGAAAAGTCAACATTTGTTTTTGTCACTTTGCAGTATGCAGAATAAGAAGAAAAATATTTTTATTCTATCCAAGTTAGTTTGCAAGGAGAATCTCTAGAAATGAGAAGTTATGGCTAACGAATAGTTGGCAGTTCCGTTAAATCATTGTCTCTAAAAATTGCATTCTCAGCCCTATTTAATCAAGTTTGGAACACAGAAACTGAAGGCAGACAAGTGAGATTAGGGAAGTCAATGGACTTCTGATTACCCAGTCAACTGAAGGCTGAAAGATAACACCTGAATAATCCAAGTATTGGCCTGATTGACAATTGGGGCCATTTCCAGGTCCAATCATGCCAATACCTGAAAACCCATGCATCTGACTTAAAAGTATAAAAAAAATATATATATATATATATAAATATATTTATATAAAACATATATTTTTAATGGTTTTAACATACAAAAGTAGACTCAACAAAAGCTTGTAGCTCAGATGGTAGCTGTGTACTTGCATGCAAATAGTCTCACATTCAAAGCTGACGACCACCTTATACTACATGTTAAAGTTTTATATAAATAAAGGTCTTGAGCTGGGCCAGAGTTGCGTTCTGGTATAATTGGTTCTAGGCCCATTTACAGACATATAAACCAAATCAGACCTGGTTCCGGGTCTGGAATTTGGATCCACAATGGACTGGTAACAAACCTGCCCCTTTATCATCCCTGGGCGACATAGGAGTTTTACCCTACTAAACAAAATAAACTCCATATTGCTCCTTACCCCCACAAGCCACTTGATCCCAAATGAACTGTGAAGGTAAAAAGAATAAGATGTCCTATGGATGTAAACTAAATGTTCAATAAAATATAACATTCCATAGCCAATTTCCAACAAATGGAAAGAGGCTAGTCTGATTTCTAAGCTGCTGAATGTGCTGATGTGGTAATTGACACTCAAGCACACAAGACCTCACTAAGACTCCGTGGACCAGTGTAATATCTTGACTTGCCTGGGCCCAAAGACTAGTTTGGCCCAGGAAGGACCTTAATTGGTGACTTATGATAGAATTAGAATTTGCTTCTCGGTGAAAGTTTAGAAAGGAAAGAGAATGAGTTGTTATACAACTCTAATTAGGAAGGTGATTAGGACTCATTCTTCTCTTTATTTATATATAGAACCCATGTCCCTCTTGTAGTATCCAATTCATTGCTTTGAGAAAATCTGAGAGAGAGAGAGAGAGAGAGAGAGAGAGAGAGAGTTGTGGCTGGATATTTAGGGGAAGAAGAGGAAGAAACCAATCAAAGGGGAGCCGATCGTCGGATGTCCTATTCACGTCCGCACATCGCAAGAGCAACGATCACATACCAGAGGTGAGTGGATTTCCTAGTTAACTAATTGATCAATTAAGATGATTGATATTGTGATGTGATTTGGATAATCTGTGTGTTGAGAAGATCTACTGGTTATGATATTATTTGTTATGAGTTAGTGACATTAAGAAGATCTGATGGATATATTCTGTATTGCAAGAATTGTTGAATCTCATACTAATAGATAAGGGAATGGTGTTAATAGATTTGGATGCAAGAATATGAAACAGTTCTGCAAATTTGATGGAAAACAGAGGCCTGACGGGGTGCTAGATATTGGTCGTTTGTAGTTGTAGGACCCATCTATTGACTTGATCAATGATCAAGACCACACATCCTGTAGGGGACCCCTGGTCGACCGTAGGGCACTTGGATCCATGAGGAGTGGGCCCCATCTGAGCCCTCATCCAATGGATGTGATGAAACAGGACGACTAATACAGGATCTTTACACTTCTTGTCGTCAGGCTTAGTGGGACCCACCTGGACACTTGATTGAAAATCAGCACCGGCCATCGAGTGAAGGACCCTTGGGCGATCTTAGTGTAGTTGGACATCTGGGGTTTTGAACCATTGGGTCCCACTGTTCAAGAGGGGTATTGAATTCCTGGCGTGAATCTGTTGAATACAGTGCTGTAGGTCGACATCCAATGGTGGGACCCACTACTTAAGTCAATCAGAGATTGGGACCCCACGTTTTGAATAGGGCCCAGGGACGACCTGAATGGTGGTGGTCCCATGTGGCCTGGGCCTCATTTGCCTAGATATCCAGAAGCTTCAATTTTGTTAACCATAAGGCTTACTGTGCATATTTATTGACACTGTGGGGCCTGTAAAGATATTTGATGGTAAATCCAATCCATTAAGAGTAAAGCCTATCCTTGGAGGACCTTAGACATTAGGTCTGATCTTGATTTGGTCTAGTGGGACCCACTGGATTTTATATTAAGAGGTACTGATATAAACTGTTGGTTTATTTTATGTTACGTATGTTGAGATTTGTTCTCAAAAAGGTCTAATAATTGAGAAATACCTGGATTTTGGTGTAGCAATATTAAATATCTTCTTACCTTGACGAAGTGAAGTTTTGAGAATTATGATTAATTGTGATTAGTTATGATTAACTGTGATTAATTATGATTAACTGTGATTAATCCTTTAAACTGCGAGAAATTAATGTTATGGTTATAATAAAGTGTGGGCCACCCCTATATCACTCAATACTATTATGATAAGAAGTGGGGCAATGATTAGTAAGAGGCGCATAGGTTGGGCCCACGCTGCTGCATGTGTGTTCAATTATATTATTTAATATTCCTATTTTGGTTGTTATGTGATATTGTGCACTGAGTCCCAGAGTTGAGATGTTGGAAGTTGTGTCCGGGCCTTTATGGCGGCTGGTCCTTAGTGGACGAGAATGGCCATTATGATGGCGGGTCCTTAGTGGACGTATCTAATGAGACAGGGTCATGGTGACCGGTATACATGTATACTAAGCCTGTCAATGGGATGGGATGAAACGGGTAAAAAGTCAAGCCGGCCCGTCCCAAGCCCGAAAATACAGGGCTTTTAAAAAAATTTAAGCCCAATGGGACTGGGTTTGGACGATACATTTTAAAGCCCGGCCAAAATGGGACTGGGACTGGGCAGAAACAACCCAGCCCGTTCAGGCCCGGCCCGGCTCGCTACAAAGCCCTTTAACAATAATTTTATATATATATTGAGGAACAACTCTAGGGGTCGTTCTTACAAAAATGCAATAAGGAAGGAGGAGAATATTGAGGAACAATTATGGGGTTCACTGGATATGGTCAATAGAGCGGAGCCTCAACTGCTCTTGTGTCCATTATGGCTCACATGCCAATACCCTCTTTTTGAAAGACACCATTCTTTATCCACCTGAAGCCTGGAAGTATTTTTCGATCCAACCAACCAACCCAGAACTTAAATGATGATCACATAAGCTACCAATTAACATATATGGTTGATAGACACCATTTCCTGCATCCAATTGAGAGGAAAATAACACTGAACTAGCATTGTGATCTGAATCTCTCATCTATGGAGGGTGCTAATGCTACAGGACAACAATCGTTGAATGAGAAAGAATCAGTAGATTAAAAGATTATGATCATCAAAAGCAAAGCCTATTATGATAGATGATATTTCTCTTGGTATAAAATAGCTGCTTGAGGCATCAACTCAAGAACACCTGAAGGTCCCAACTATACCATCTCTCCGTTCAAGTGTCCCCAAGAGGGTGTTTACCACCAGGGCCTTGAGTTTATGATGCAGATTGCTTGTAGGACGATCTCTAAAAAATCCCCCAAATGTGTCAACCATATATCATTACAGCTTACCTGAATGTAGAAAAGTCCAAATGATGGACCCATAGAATGTTACAAACTACTGAAGCATAGAATGAGTTTTGCTTACAAACCTGAAGGTCCCAACTAAAGAATGATCGAGCTAATCCCAGGCCCGGCCCTGTCCCAGCCCAGGCCCGTACGGGTCGGGATTAGATGTAGGCCCGTTCAATTTAGGGCCGGGATTGGGCAATACCTGGCAGACTCGTCCCATTTTCAGGACAGGATTGGACAACCCAAGCCCAGGCCCTGCCCGTCCCATTGACAGGCCTAATGTATACGATGAGCCTTTTGAGGCATGGTAATGTGCATGGGCACGGATTTGGATGTGAATATTCTTTTAATGATATTTGATTTATTGATTCAGCTTGTTGATTATGTGATGCTATGTTAATGTTATATGTGACTTGTGTAATTAGGAAAATTCATTCACCAGTTATCAAACCCAGAAAGAAGAAGGAGAAGAAGACTGAATTGGAATTGTGAATTCGATGATCCCTTAAGGGTCACAATCCTTCATTTTATAGATGTATTGTTACCATATAATGTACAGTAATTGTAGCAATTAAAATCTAATTACAATCTGATCATATCTCCTAATATGGTAATGGATAAATTACATAGCTATACAGTCGTGACTTGCTTTGACTCATAAATTGGGCTTTTTAGTTGTCATGGGCTGTGACCCATTGACCTAGATCCAGTAACCCATTTAACACCCCCCCTCAAATTGATGCGGGTGAATCAACCAGCATCAATTTGCCAACTAAGAATTGGTGCCGTGACCGAGGAAGTCCCTTAGTAAATATATCTGCAATTTGTAGCCCGGTAGGAACATGAGGGAGAGTAATATCTTTACGCACAAATGCATCACGTATGTAATGACAAGCCACTTCAATATGTTTGGTGCGTTTATGGAAGACAGGATTTTCAGTAATCCTGATGGCACTGGTGTTGTCAGCATATAGAGGTGTAGGACCAGGGGTGTGACTTGCAGTGGCAACATATGCAACATCAAGAGAGTTTCCGGAGGATTGTTGCTTCAGAACATGCTGAGTGAGTTGACTTTGTTCCTCTCGCAAAAGTTCATTAAGACACTCATTCAGGGATGGAGATGGGACCCTGCTCATCAGATTGGACCGAATGATCTCATATTCCGATCTCAATTTCATGAGGAACTGATCTCTGTGAGAAATTGCCTGCAATTTTTTAATCTCAGAAAGAGCGGCTTCCGATACATTGAGGTATTTGATTTCATCATATTCTGCCCATAAATTGAGAAAACCCGTATAATAGTCCTGGATGGAAGAAGTGCCTTGGAAATACTGAGCAATCTCCAGCTCAAGCTGGCATTGACGGGCAGAGTTCCCTAGGTGATATACTTGTTTCAGATATTCCCACATCTCCTTAGAGTTCTTGTAGGGTTTGAGGTTCAGGATATATTGTGGTTCAACGGAATCAAGGATCCAGGTTTTTATCTTTGCATCTTTTGTATTCCAAGAGAGTATTTTTTCTCATCGTCCCTAGGGCGGGGATCCAATCCTGAAACAAGTCCCCACATTTCCTTTCCTTCAAGATAGACTTGAAAGTGATAGGACCAGGAAGTGTAATTTTTTCCATTAAATTTGATCAATGCAATCTCATGCTTTTCCATTTCAATCAAGAGAATCCAACTGTTCTTAAAACAAAGAGGATGCTAAACAGAGAAGATTTCTGACTTCCAAATGTTCCAACTAAGCAATCAGAAAGGACAGCAGTGAAACAGACTATTTTCTGCAAAAAATAGCGCCAAGCGTCCAAAAAATTTGAACCAGAATGGAGTGCAGCTGAATAAACTTGAATTGAATGATCAATCAGACATCATAGATTGATGATGAATCATTTTCGCATCCAATAAACCTGATTTCATGCTAAACAGAGCCAGATCCAAGAATTTGGACGGCTGTGATGAAAATATACTGTAGAAACTGAGATATTACTAGAAATGGTAGAGATCCTACCTCTGAGCTGCAAAAAATCCTCAAAAAATGTCCATAAATACCAGAAGGAGCAGGCGACCTGAGTGGTTGCACTGTCTAAGGTTGATGGTGCGGATCTGGGGTGGGCCGCGTTTGATCACACCTTGATCTGACGACTTCCAATGCTAGGAAGATGAAGAAGATATATGCAGAGAGTCTCCCAGGGACTATGACAACTTCCAATGCTTGGAAGATGGAGAAGATTCACTCAGAGACACAGCTCTGATACCATATCAAACCCAGCAAGAAGAAGGAGAAGAAGACTGAATTGGAATTGTGAATTCGATGATCCCTTAAGGGTCACGATCCTTCATTTTATAGATGTATTGTTACCATATAATGTACAGTAATTGTAGCAATTACAATCTAATTACAATCTGATCATATCTCCTAATATGGTAATGGATAAATTACATAGCTATACAGTCGTGACTTGCTTTGACTCATAAATTGGGCTTTTTAGTTGTCATGGGCTGTGACCCATTGACCTAGATCTAGTAACCCATTTAACACCAGTAATACTGATGTTGTGTTGCCACCTTCAGGTAATCATATTGCGGGCGGGCCAGAGCGGATTGACGATCAGCACATAAATTTTGGCATGCGTGGCTGAAAAGAGTGAACGAGAAAATTTGAATATTTGATAGAATTATTAATCCTTGTTTAGGAGAAGTTATTAAATGTTTTAGCACATTATTGATTTGAGTCAAGACATAATAAGTTTGATTATTCAGAGATTTTTGATAATTATAAATGGAAAATATACTTTGAAACTAAATGCCTGACTCCTTGTGAATATTATTTGATGTGTGCATGGTGAATACTGTTATATGATCACGATCCAGATATCCGAAAGGGCCCCGGAATCTGGGTTGTGACAACCAGAGTGCCAGTAACAATAGCAAATGCATAACATGCATTGGAAATGTCTTTACCATCCATTGATTCTAAACACTGCAGCCCACCTGATTAGTAGATCAGCCTAGTTTTGAGTTGGGACACTTGCATGGTGTGAAGGTGTGGAGAGAGGGAGGAAGCACAACTCCCATCGCCAAACCTATATATAATATCCCAACATAGTTGGGATATATATTTGCAATCCGATTGTAGATTTAACCATCTCATAAGGCAGGCCCTTGCACATAACTACATGGTGGCCCTTCAAGGAAAAATCCTTGACTCCACCCTTGCTGGTGTGTGCTGTTACCACAAATGGAAAATTAATGGAACTCTGCCCTTTCTCCATGGATTCATAGGTACAAAGAGCTCTAGCATTTTAATGTGATAATAGTAGCTCAAGGATGCCAATGTAAATTTCTAGATCTAATTTCAATTCAGACCAATCAAAAAGCCAGATTTCTCTGGTATAATTCATATATAAAATTATCACCTGACGAATCATAGTCTCCCATGAAATTGCACCCATTTGCTCCTGCAACCTTTCCCTAAGTGGCATAAGCCTTTCAACCAAAACATTGCAAGCAAGCCGAACTGCTTCGCAGCTACATTCGGATGTGGTGCTCCCTGCAGTGTATCCTCCTTGGACTAAACTCAAGGTATCTGCCTGGATAACCCGTACTCTATTCAAAAGGTCCTGACTTTCATCATTACACAACTGATTGAGAGCAAACGCTGTCATCTGCCTCACTTTTGTCCACAGCCCTTGTCCTAACTCAATCCCACCAACTTCCACAACGATTGAACTATCATTGAGAATACTCACCTTCCCCGGAGTTGGTCTCACAGTCACTTCATAAATGATGGGCATTCGAGATATCCCTCGCTTCCTCCATTTGTTATGACTATTAAACTGTTTGACCATCTCAGTTCTGTGGTAAAAGCTCGAAGATGCAGCCAAATTATCCAAAAGAGAAGGTAAAGTATATTCATTGAGTTCTCCAGCCACAGCATCATAAAACAACCCTAGACTTTCAAACGTATGCAAATTTCTCTTCCTGATGCAATCAGCATCCATGGAAAGAGAAGATGCAACATGCTCGATTACAGCCTCAGCAATAAAAGATGCCTGAACTTCTCCCGGGGCCCTCATGGCTGACTTACTTGAATGGTTCGTCTTGCAGACCTTAATATCAAAAGAGAGAGCTCCCCAGTTGTACTTTTTCAATGCCCCAACCATGTTCCATGGCAAGATTGGGCTTATGTCTGTTGATATCCCTGCATTGATTAATATATCAAAATTTAAAGCTGAGATCTTACCATCGGATTTGAAACCCACGGAATAGTCTATTTTCATTGTATGGCGTCCGCCTGCCATTATCATATCAGTCTTGCGGTCAAGGTAGGCTCGGACTGGACAACGTAACTTGTATGCTGCAAGTGCACACGCAGTCGCAACCTAAACATCACACAAGTTATTTTAATTGTGAGGCCACGCAGACAATAATTTCTTCACCTAAATTTGTTAAATAGAGGGTAAAAGATCAATTATTAAGCATATTATGACAAATCATTCACATACACATGCATCAATGGTATAACCAATAACAGCACCTGATAAATGTATATCATCCAAATTGTTCGAATCATGAAACCCACTGTAGATGGGGAAGAACTCCACACTCAGTTATTTGAGTCTGTGATTTATAGGCAATTCTTGTAGAATTTAGAGTGATGAGAATTTTTAATTCAACCATCCGTTTTATGGCTTTTAACAGACATGACCATCCATTGATTGTGACTTTTCTGTTATACCCTGCCTTTTTTAATGAATAAGTATGATATTTTCATTCAATAAAAGTTTAAATGTTTCAAGAAACCTTTCACAAATCATCATCATCAAATTCATCATCCCCAAAGCCTTCTCCCAACTATGTTGGGGCTACTACATGAATTATGTTTCTTCATTCTAAGGCAAATCCTCAGATATATACATGAATTCTTTCACGCCTATGAATAAGATTTTCAAACTATCTCCTTCTATGCACTCCTTTCTTTACCAATGAATCATCTTCACCTGCCAATCGACAAAATGCCAAGTAGCAATGGGCCTAATGGCCTAGATAGCTAAACCTGCTACAAAACAAAGGAGAACCTCCAGTTCCTTTCCTTTCACAACTATGGATGGGACTGTTTGCCTACATTCAGCTTCTATATTTTCGTTTCTTTACCAACAAATCATCCTCCTGTGCCAAGTGTTTGAAAGACAAGGAATGATGTGTAGCAATCACCCAAACCTCTTTAAAACAAAGAGAGTCTCAAGTCTCCACAGTTCCTTGACTTCCTCTACCCCTAAATGAGACAATCCATCAAGTAAGCAAACCCTCTTTGCACATTTCAATCTGTTTAGATATTTTTTGTCACTGGAGTGAAGATAACCTTGTGGAAGAGTTTTGTCAGACATGGCCATCCAACAAAAGGCTTCCAGTTTGGACGGTTTGGCTGGACACATGCACGGGAGATTGTGAGCATCTTCATAGGTGCCATACTCTGCCAGTGTATCAAGTGATGGATCTTTACTCAATAAAACGGGTAGAATCAGAATGCCACCTTGTTGGAAGCGTACGGTGTTGAGATAATAATGCAGAAATGTGATTAACTAATTTGCTAAATAAGTGGGCCAGATCTCAAATAGTAGCACTGGGATTATGACTGTGTAGGTGTTGTTATATGTTACGCAACGTTTTTGTTTGTGGACCCTAGTAACTAAGAGTGTGGCTGAGTTTTCGAGGAAAGTGGCTTGGTAGTCTGAGCGCGCTGGTCATGGACAGAACTATTAGAGGGATGGATGTTAGAAAGTAGTCGTGCTAGCAGTGTTTCAAAATTTGGAATCAGCCCCAAACTTGGCACGGGTTGGGTCAAGTCGAGTTGGGTCAACTAGGCTGAGTAGGGCCGTAGGGGTCAAGTCCCATTTTCCTAAAATTATCTCACCCTCATTTCTAAATAATCTCTTCCAATATGTTACCTCTTAGGGCTTCAGGAATAACAGAAGACTACTAAGTACCGGCAGCTCTTCCCTTATTTCCTACTCTCTCTCCAGTAACCTTACAAGGATGAAGAAGAGCAGAAGGAAGAGGAAAGGCTCAAATTCCCACTCCTCTTCCTCACTGATTACAGATTTCTGGCTATCATTTTCCAGCACCCTATTTCAAATAAATAGAAAATGAAGAACCGGAGATGACGATAATCAAGGTACCACCTTCTCTTGTGTGCAGAATGCAGATAGAGAAGAAGGTAAGACTCAGCCAAGTCCGAACCAACACGACTTGGTGATGGTCAAGTCCGATTCGTCTCAGCTGAGTTTTAAGACACTGGGTGCTAGACCTTAAATGAGAGGATGATCTAATTAATATAGTGACCATTGTGATTAGACTAGATTAGATAGAGAGATAATCTCACAATGTTATGATAAGATTAAATGGATATTATGATGGGATTAAGTTTCCTTATTTATCTCATTGTACTTTTAAAATAGGTATTTTAATTCTCAACAAATTTAAGATGATTCAGGTGTAAGACTTGAATTTTCAGGTTGCACTATAAACAAATAGAGCACTCTATTTGAGGCTGCCTCGTCTCAAACTTAACAGTTGAGAAGGGAAGACCTGTAGCACATTGGTTGGCTATCCTATCAACTTGCTCATCTATAGCATTAAGATCTCTAGGAGATAAGACGTATTGGAAAAGAGATAGGTACATGGTTCAACATGGAAAATCAGCATAGTTCATCAGCTTGGAAAAGTGTATCATAATTTTCTTTATGGTGAAACATTGTAGGCAACCATCAAATCTCCTAAAAACAATTAAAAAAAAAAAAAGAACTTTTTACAAGGTTTAGTTTGGTAAAATTACATGAGGTAACTTTTGAGAAGGGAAGAAGATCTGAGATTCCAGACAAGAGCTGAACAAAGAATCTCTAAGATTACTGGAAAGTTTCATTTAACTATGAAAATGAGAGGAAATTTTCTTCACTAAGAAATAGTAAAAGAATCTCAAAAGAGAATCTTGGTTGAAAACCATAAACATCAATACTTACAGGAATTGCTCTTACGGCCTTTCCACCAAACCCCCCTCCAACCCTTCTTGTAATCACACGAACATTATGGTCAGGAATCCCAAGGCATTTTGCAATTACTCCTTGTGCATTTTCAGGACATTGACATGAACTATAAACCACTATGCAGTTATCTTCATCTGGCACGGCAAGTGCTGTTTGTGTCTCCAAATAGAAATAGTATTGAGACCCAAGTTCAATCTGAACAGTATCATTGCAAATTAGTTGATCTTAAGTGTCCATTTTCAGATAAAAAAGTAAACTATACAGTCTCTATCAGAGTATCATGTGGGTTGCTCCACAAAATATCAGTAAAAAAGGTTAGGAAATAAATAACACAACTGAGAGATTCCACATAATTAGGACACCTGGAATCAAACCAGGTGGATGTGTGTTTGTGATGATGGGGTCTTCACTGTAAAGAATGGTACATTATTGGCATGGGAAAATGTTGGAATAGAAATGATGCAGCAGCAATAATATGTCATGGCAACAAGACTCGTGGGCCACATGTGGGACCCATGAAATTCTGATTTTTAATTGTTATTAGTTTTATTTTTAGCAAAGAGTGTAATTAGAATTAAGTTTCTAATTTGAGTAGGATTATTATTTGGTTTCCTAGTTTGATTAGGAAAGCTTTCTCAGAGCTTTAGTTTCTTTTCCTATAAATATAATATTGAAGAGATTGGTAATCTCAGAGATTAGAATTGATTAATAGAATTCCCTGTGTGGATTTTTCGTTGGAGAGTGTCTTCTTCAAGTGATTGTTCTTCAGAACCCTAATTGTGCTCCGCACTTGCATCCTAACCCTAGGTTGCATCAAGAAAACTATCAAATTCTGTGTGAGAAAGAATATTGATATTAAGGCATTAGGCATGGACCAATATTGATACCAGATTACCAGTACTCGTGAAATTGGTGTACTCATCAGGCAGAGTTAAAGAGAGAGGCTTTTTATCTTTCTCCATTAAGGCTGTAAGTCAATTTTGTGATAACAGCACAATGGGTCCAACTTGAATCTGTGCATCGACCCCACATTTGGGATCACCATGTTCAGGTCCTAGGAACTCATAAATATTAGTCAGATTCAGCCATTCAGGTTGCCCACATCTTGTTATGAGTTAAGAGTAGGACTTCATAAATATAAGCTTTATGTAATTTGGAAAATATCTGGGTTTTTTGTAATTTTGAGAAACTGAATGTCATAAATATGTGTGGCAGTCCTACCCTAATGAGTTCCTCAACTCTCTCGTTCTCCTTTTTTACATATTTTCTACTCGATGGTTTTTTCTGACCTTTTTTTAAAAACCTAGATATATTCTCATCAACCATTTCAACTCATTTAACCAATGTGCAACCTGTTTAATAATTAATGAATAAGATGTGAAGAGATGGCATAAAATGTGTTGACCCAATGAATATACTCCAAGGTTTCAACTCCAACAGGGTTTGGACCCACATTGGGGCCCATCAGGTCAGATCCAGGTCCTGGTCTTGGATCCGATTAATAATCAGTTCAGATTCAGGCTGACCCTGGTCTAACCCCTTATGGACCTAGTCACCTAGATTTGATAGAAAGATATAAAGCTAGATGGACTTGATAAACTTGATTGATTCTTGATCTTATTTACGAAAGTAGTCATACTTGGGTCATCATTTAATCCTAGAGTTTTAAATTCCCAAACAATAGGTAGAAGAAAAAAAAAAGCATATAAGGAGAACCTTGGCTGAGAGAATTTTGTGATCAGCTTCTGCCATTCCTTTTGAAAAATCGCCAACCTGCTTTGGCTGAAGCACAGGAGGGACCTCAAAAAAGCTGGATCTTTCAACGGCTTCTTCTACAGTCAAAATAGGTGGTTCAAGATTCTCAGTGTCATAATCAACTATAGCCTGATTAGCAGCCATGTTAGCATATCTCTGTGTATCTGCAATCTAAACCAGACATTTTATCATAGTCCAACTAAACAAAGGAAAATGAATTAAAGAGAAGAAAAAAAAATGCTCAGACTAAAGCACATGAAAACACATCCAAGATGATGATGGTGATGATGACCCAAGATCATGAAAAATAAACCCAAATTTAATTCAGAAGTTATCCCTAGAAAATATGAAGAACGGGTCCTGACAAAGTTGCAGACTTATCAACAATGTTACCCAAGTACAACACATGGTACATGTCACGTGACTCACGTCAAGTCTCTACACTTTAAAATAAACAGTTGATTATAGGTGGATCACCCTTTTGTAAGGTTATGACCTATTTTGAAGTGTCAGGGAAACAAAGGTTTGCATTATCACCAATTCTTTACATGTGAATTCATTATTCAAAAATCCAAACCACTCAAGGCAATTGGAAGTGCACTTGAACTTTCAGTTCAAAATTGGCCTATAGCTGCTGATACAGAAGGAACGTTTTCATTTGAAATCTTCTTTTTTTTTTTTTTTCTGATTATTCCTTATAGCCCCTTAGAAAAGAGGGTTACATTATCTTTTTGACCACCCAATAGAACGCCCATGTTTTGAAGAGGTAAGAATGTGAAGAGAGTACCAATTCCAATACGCCTTCTGGCATGGTATTGGTACCTCTACAAGATTCATCCAAAGACAGCATATTAGCCCAGAGAGCTTATAATGAAGATAACTATTATCTTGTGAATGTTGTAAATTACTTGATTTAACCTTGTATATGTCTTTTCCTTAAACCTCTTTAAAGGGATATTTATGTAATTGTATAAAAAGGACAGGAATACATAAATTGGGCTTTTCCTCAAAGAAGGGATGACGAATTTCAGAGCTTCCCTACATTGTCATGGTATCAGAGGCCCTCTATAGTGGATCATGAGCAGGCCTCCTTTATCATTTTCATCCTTTCTTCTCTATTCCATGGTTGCTCTCAAAGGTTTGTCGCAAGGGTTTCAAAACCCTTGCCTCGTGAGAGCTTACTAAAACACCTAGCCTCCATCTCGGACCCTGCACATATAAGGAGATTGTCATTTCATTTGTGGAAACTTAAAAGATGAAACTCTGCTATTTAACTTATATCTCATCCCAACTGCAGCTGGCCAACTTGTATATTGAAGCCATGTCTCATGATCGTCATTATTCCTTGATACACAAATTGGTGTTTGCTTTTATCACCTGCATCAATTTGATGGGAAGTATGAAGAGTGTAATAATTCCAATACACTTGCAAGGCCTGGTACCTCTGCAAGATTAATCCAAAGATAGGATATTACCCTAGAGAGCTTTTCTTGAGATTATTGTTATCTTGTAGATGGCTGTTGTAAATTCCCTCTTTCCTGATTGACCACTATGCATATATTTTCCTTAAATCTCTTTAAATGGGTATTTATGAATAGTATTGGCCGAGCGCTGTGAAATTACGTAAAGATTCACCAGAGAATGTAAAACCTTGACCTCAACCCTAACCATTATGCGAGCAACAGACCCCTTTTTGGTGAATCTATGTGGTACCAGCAATTTCTAACATCTTTGAAGGCTAAAACAAGACCAGGCCAATTAAAATCTTTTTATCATTTGGAGAAAGATCGTAAATCCGTTTTATTTTGGTTAATTGCTTGAGACTTATATACAAGGCATTCCTTTCCAGTAAGTAAATGAAATGGGTGCCAAAACAGAATTGACAACTATACTCTGGTATTAGGCTGGTCATGGCCTGTACCAGCCCAATCACAGTTTTTATTTGTTTTATTTATTAATTTTTATTTTCCTTTTTGCCTCCCCCCACTTTTTTTTTTTTTTTTTGACGGGGCTGAGGTGTAGGGGAGTCTGTAGGGGCCAGTAGACTAGGCCTTCTAGCCCAATAATTTACTTGGCTGGACTTGAGCCCATGCAAGCATAAAGTTTCAACCATTAGGACTAACCTGGCCCAACATAATCTTCCAAGTGGAGTGGGGCTTGGGAACAACTCCCAGCCCATGGGCTGGATATGGGCAGGAGACTTAGACTCAATAACTAAAAGAGTTGGGATTTGACAAGCTTCATCCCGGTAAGGCCCATCGCATTACCAAGTCCTACCTTATGACCCACCATGGATGACATATGAAAAAAATCCCCTGTTGAAAGAACGCAGTCCTCCACTCTTCTTTGGGTTTTTTGGATCATTGTTGTATTATATTATTATTTATCTAATTCTAGGCCATTGATCAAAGAGGTAGGATCTTCCATTATGGGAGATTATGGAATTTCATCTATCCACTAAGGGTATGAGGACATCAACTATAAAAAACAGGTATTGCAAGCACATCACTGAGAAGCATAGCAAACCATAGAAAGACCCTGTAATTCCTCTTAAAATTGAAGGATGTGAGAGAAGAAATATGGATACCACAAAACCAAGCGGTTGACTTGCATAGAGAGTAACATCTTCTGCAAAAAGAGGTTCACTTCCAAACATAGTTTTAGATCCTATGTTCATCCCTCCTTTTGGAATGTCTTTTACAGAGATAACTGTAGAGATTCTTCGAGATGCTGGTGTTGACTTGAACTCAATGCCCTTAACACGTGCCAAAGGCTTAGTGCTACAAATGAATGCCCCGTGAAGGCAATCTTTGGGAGAAGGTATGTCATCCACGTACACTGCTTCACCTGCATGATTTGAAGGCACATTTCAAAAGATGCTTTGCGATTCTTGACAAGTCTTTATATTTATTTTTCTTTCCAGTTTTTCTTTCACAATCTTTCACTGGGGCATTGTTAAACCATATTCTCCCAAGGAACAGGTTTTGGCTTGGATGCTGGCTTATCTAACATATATAAACTGGAAATGTATCCACCCGCAATAAGGCATGGCATTTGTTAGACTCAACTGTAAAATGAAACACAGGATACCCACTACGCTTGCATGCTGGAATCAATACCGGTACTGGGTTTTTTTGTAGAATATGATTCAAGTGAATCCTACTGTTTTGGATTTGTCAACTTTTATTCCATAAAAACTTTCTTTGTCTTGATCATATGACATAATTCAATGTAGTATATAAAAAGATACATAGAAAAACTCAGCAGAAGGATCACTTGTGTTTATCATATTTAGGATGTTAGGATATGTTACAAACATATTTAGGATGTGTTTATTATATATTACATTTGATGAAGTGTTACGAGGTTGTGAAGGCTAAAGATGAAGGAGGTCTGGGTTTGGGAAGTTTTGCCCTTAAGAACCGTGCTCTGGTTGCTAAAATGGTGGTGGAGATTTCGGGTGGAGAACGAGGCTTTATGGAGGAGGATTGTTGTATCAAAGTTTGGTGAGGCTGGGGGGTGGTTACCTTCTAGAGTCCCTAGGCACAGGAGATCTGGGTGTTGGGGTGTTCTTTCATATCTTGGGGATGTGGCAGGATCTTGTGGGGAGGTATTTTCTTAGATGTTGGGTTGTAGGGTTGGGGAGGAAAGTAGAGTTTGGTTTGGGGTTGATGACTGGATGGGTATGGGTCCTTTGCCAGAGTTGTTTCCTAGAGTATTTACGATGGTGTCAAACAAAAAGTCGTCTATAAGACTGTCACGTCAGACTAAAGAATCAAGTATTTGTTGAGTTTTCTCTCCAATGCCTTTTTGTGCATGGATGTTCGCGACGTTTTTATTTGGAAACCAAACTCATCAGGGCATGTCTTTGTAAAGTCTATCTACTGGGCATTAGAGTCTTCTCATAGTGATGCACATTGCACACCCCTTATCTGTTGTGTGGCTAGGTTTGGGTCCACCTCATGTGGTTAGCTCCAGTCGACTGGAAGATATCAACGATAGACATTCTAAGGTGGACAGGTTTCTCTTCAAATGTTATGTCTGATACTTGTCCTTCACGTGGGAAAGAAAACAAGTCAATTTCTCATTTGCTTTTCATTGTGAATTTGCACATATGCTATTTGGAGTTTCTTTTTCAAAGAGTGTGGGGTTTCTTGGTGCATGCCTCATTCTTTAGTTGATATGTTTTATTCTTGGAGGATGGGCCATGCTATTATTTGGTCCATTTGGAAAGAAAGAAATAGTCGGACTTTCAATAGTGCAGCATCTTCCTCTTGCCTCGCTTTAAATCGGGTTAAGGTGAGAATCGGTAAATGGGCAATGATGAAGGAAGACCTTCAGAATTTTAATTTGGATCATCTCCTTAGTGGAAGGCTTGTATGGTTGGTGGATCATTTCAAGGTGATTAAACGTGAGCGGTGTTCTCCCCCACGTGACGGTGTGTTGAAGATCAATGTGGATAGATGATGCAGGATAGACCCATGGTTCCCATCGGTCGACCAGCCAAGGGGCCCAGCCCATTCATTTAGTGTTATTTTTTTTAGAGTATCAATTATTTTAGTTGGATGTTTTAATCTTGGCCATCAGCACTTTGGATGGTCCAGATTAGTTCTAAGTTATTTTCTTTTACTATATAATGATGTAAAGCCTCTTGGCTTAGGGATGGTTATTGACAATGAAAATTGAACCTCTTGGCTTAGGGGTGGTTATTGACAATGAAAATTGAAGCTTTTCGGATCTTCCCCAATTTTTCTCTTCAAGTTCTATCTAAGTACTCTTTGCAATCCTGGATTGGAGTTTGGGATGAGGCCAATGTTCAAGTTCACCCAATCTACCCCCTATCTCTCGGTCTTTTATCCATCCCACCCCACATCTCCCCTCCGTTCCACATTAATAAAATTACTAGAGGGAAGGCAGGCCCAACAAGTATTGGTGGCGTTCTTCGCAACCATGATGGCCTTATTTCGTTCTCTTTCTCCTCTTTCATTGGTGCTAAAGAGTCAAATGAAGCTGAGATTCTAGCTATCCTAGAAGCTTTAAGCTTACTCAGTGTTTCATTTCAGTAGCCTCTTATTTTGGAAAGTGATTCTCTTAACGAAATGTCTTGGGTGTCTAACGAAGCTAAAGGCTCGTGGAGGTTCTATTTTTATCTCAACAAATTCATGTCTTTATCTTCGGAGTTGGATGTGAAGTTTAGGCATATTCTCCAATCAGCGAATGAGGAGGTGGATATCTATTTTGGCTCAGAGAGGAGATGCGTAGTAGTTCTTCATTGTGGTTTTCTATGTTCTTTTCTATCCTGTGATGTGTTGTTTTGAGTGTTCAGTTGGTGGGTATTGCTCATTCACATCGCCTGCCCACCGAAAACGAAAAAATAAAAAACACCCCACAAACACTTATTATGTATTTTTCACTTTTGTTTTATGGTTGTATTTCGTTCTCCTTTAAATGCAATTATTGTTACCATTCAAAAAAAAAAAAGTTACAAACAATAGTGTACTGTGTACATTCAATTGATATCCCATCCATCCATAGTCAGCTTCGTGTTTCTACTTCTCCAATAAAGCACAGCTAACTATCATTTTACAGAAATGCATGCCCTTTAATCAAAGTAATAACAATTCACTGGTTCGTCCACCACTGATCCATTTTGCTATATCCAACTCAAATTCTCCATTTTGCTTACTCCCAAGGTACCGAGATTTATCAAGTTGGGGCATAAAATTATTTTAAGCTTTGTATCAGCTAATTATTTTCAACTTTTTACCAACTCATTAATTTAAAATTTGTTGAACTTGCATCTATATGTTTTGCCTTTGAATTACTAATTTTTCAACCAATTTGACAAAAAATTGTCTCCAAAGTCCTTTCTTATCATTTGCTAGCTTTCTTTCCTCTGGGACATTTGGCAGCTCTAAACCTAAGAAAATATTTCAACTGTTAGAGCTTGTTTACATTTTAGGTGTTAGGTAAACCTCTAAGTAGAGTTCTAATTTAGTTTTAAAAAATTAGAGGGAAAGCCTACCAATAAATAATTAGTTTGCATTCTTACCATTTTAAGAAGAGGTTATTCCCCTAAAGCCATAGAAGGCATAATGAATTGATTTAAGTAAGTTTTGAACAAAAACGCCTAGGATAGATAGAATGGTTCTATTCCTTAAATACTCTGCATATTTTACATCTTTTTCTCTTTGATCACATCTTCTTTAGAAAAACCATCAGCTGAAATCCCTCTAACCCACATCGCAAGTGAAGCTCTTCCTGCTGCCCATGGATTGAATGCAATCACTATCCATCCGTGTGCTTATGCCCTTTTCTTTTTTTTTTTTAGTTACTCCCACATAGCTATAAGCTCTAAGCCTCTTCTTCTTGAGAAATTAATATACAACAAACAATATTCATCACAACTTTATAGTAAAATAAATAATATTTTTCATATAAAAATCAAATTATACAATTTCTACCTCATGATGTAAATTGTCTCCAGTATCTTAATTACATTTTCATTTGTATCTTGGTACAAAATGACAAAAAGAAAATTAATTACATGAATGAAAATTCTATTTAATCGACTAAATATATTTGATAATAAGAAAAAATCTAGCCCATCCAAATACTCCACAAAGTGTAATGTTAACTTGAGAGAAAAAAAAAATTGCAATGTAATTTTTTTTTCTTGCAAATCATTAAAACTTGTGAAACATATATGAAAAATCTAAAAAATATAAATAAATTTCATGAAATTGATATCGGAAGGTCATTGATATTGTTTTGTTATTTATCACATATAATTTACTCTCATTGCATTGTACATATATGATAAAATGGAATGTAATTCAGGCTCTAAAAAAATTATTTCATTGTCAGTAGCTATAGGAGAAGTCAAATGTAGACCACAATTTATTTAGTAGTGGGCCCACCTTTCACACATCCAAGCTATTCAAATTCACGTGTCATCCATGAATTGTACTCACCCAATTGTGGCAAGACTTTTCTCTAGTTAAAATTATCTTTGAAAATGACAAAAAACGCCCATTTAATAAGCTCTTATTTGTATGTTCACCATACATACTGCTGTGAAAAAGAGCTTTCCTTCATAATTTTAGCAAACGAAGCAAGTGTAAATTTAGAACTTAGAACTTAGAGCTATTTGTTCTAGACCTAATCTAACTAGCTCTTATGGGCCCTAACCAACAAGCATTGTATATGTGAGTGTGTGTGTGTGTAAAAGCAATATGAAATTGCTCTCCACGTAGGCATGATGCATCCCCATGGTTCCACATAAGCACCCCAGTTTGTTAAAACCAACCCTTTGCAATACCATGTCATTTCTCCATAGGGCCCATAGGTCTATGAGAACAAGACCCTCAAGGTATAATCATTTCTATCTTAAACAATCTATTCATCCCTACCTATGCTCAAATCTATTCATCCCAATCCCCTAAAATCTCTAATTTTGCTTAAGTTACCATATATTCACATATGATTAATATCTATTCATCATAATCTCCTACCATTTTGCTAGAGATACTATATGTTTCCACAACCTACTAAAATATATTCTTTCATATCCCCTAAACTTTCTCTATTTTACATCATAGTCACATGAAATGAACAAATGAAGATGATAAAGAAAAAGATAAACATAGAGGATTGAATGATGATGTAAGAAACCCTAAAGTGGAATTGGGCAATGATGCATCAAGTATGAGACCGTGAACCATGGTCGCACCACCTATGTTGTAGAAGGGGTGCTAGCCGAATCCTATCTATACACCTTTGGGTCTTGTTACATTAAATTCAGTGAGATTCCTCATATTGTTCCTATGAGATTATGGCATTACGTTTTCCTAGAATTATATGCAAGCCACATAATGATGGATGCATTGACTTATAAATCTGAAATTGTATAAAACAAATACCTCTATGATGCCTTCTGAAGTGTTTTTTGAAATTCCTATAAGATATGTGGGGCGGTTATAATAGGTGATTCATATGTAAACCTTCGCAATCATGAATATGTTTGGTGCTGAAATTATTACATATGTGTGTTTGATTATACTCATATCTATGTGTTTGATGATAATTCTATATGCTATGTGATGCAGGCCAATCCAAAAACAGGAACCGCAGGCCTTGATGGACCCGCTTGATGGGGTCCACATGATCTCGAATTTTGAGATCCCTACATTGGTTTAGATAGTCTCTAAATCAGTAGAATTGCTTAGTATATTTACTTCCTAAATTCTATTTTGATTAAGATTAGGTAGTTTCTTATTTTAGGATGTCTTGGTTATTAAGAAACAGTGTTGCTCTATACATAGAGGAGTCCCCTATTGTAATGGATATGCTATATTCTAATAAAATTTAGAAGTAAGAAGTTCTTATGAGTGAGTTTTGGGTATTTTTCCATAAGTGATCTTAGGGTTTTGAGTCTTAGGGCTCGATCTCACCGTCGGTGGTGTAGATTTTAATCACTATGGTGAACAACTACATGTTGTATGAGACCGGTGATCATTATGGGGTTCCACATACACTACGTACATCATGTATAATGTTGAATTTATGAGACAACTGTGTGTTAAGTTGAAGGTGAAGGCGATGTGATCATTCCTACGCTAGTGGATACCAATTATGATATGAAGTGGGACAAGACTAAATCCGACTATGTGTAGGGGCTGATTACACACCAATAGCCATTTCTGTTGCTTATGTGATGAATGTTTTGAGAACATGTATGTTCCAGTCCATGAGAATGGTGGAGCCAGAGTACGTTAAAAGGGAACCATGGAACCCCTAGTCTGCTAGCATGGTGCGGGGTGATGATCCTATATTCGGGTCTTATGTTTATGTGAGATCTATGGGAGATGTTTTCCAGTACTGTCTATGCTACGGACCCTTGTGGTCGATATATGTTATGTACGTGCTATGCTATAGACCCTTTGGGGGTAAATTGTGTTTCTGGACCCTTCGGGGTGAATTGTGTTTATGGACCCTTCGGGGGCAGATTGTGTTCATGGACCCTTCGAGGGCAGATTGTGTTTATGGACCTTTGATGGTCGCTATGTTTATGGACCCGTTGTGGTCATTATGAATCATGTTATAAACCCTTGGTGAGTGGGAGGAGTTATAAGGTGGATTATGATATGCTATGTGATGAATTGCGCATTTTGGGGCCAAGATTATGTGACCTATGCCACAATGTGGATAGGTAGCAATCCATGGGAACAAGATAGTAAAGATTTCACTAACCACACTAATCACACATGATGCATCTATGTGTTATTGTATGATGCTATTGTCAATTATGTTCTACTTGTCCAATATTCTATACTTCATGTCATTGCTAAACTAGGAAATCCATTCACCAGTGTATACTGACGAGTGGTTTGCCCCACTTCAGGTAACCATAATCTAGAGAATGAGCTTTAGATGATGTATGCATTTGGCGTGCGCATTGTGAGGGAGAAAGATAGCATGACAAATAGAAGAACTAGATACATAATGTTTTAATTATTGTGAAAAATAAATGTCGTCTTTCCCTGCATTAGTTTTGTTTCCAATTTCAAGATTTATTAATTTATGCCTTTGAATCTGAATTATTTATATAAATTATGATGGTGATTGTGATACATTTTTAAGTCGCGATTTGGAATTTGAAGGGCCCCGGGTTCCGGGTCATGATAAGTTCTATGCTTACAGATGTGTGATCTCTCTCTCTCTCTCTCTCTCTCTCTCTCTCTCTCTCTCTCTCTCTCTCTCTCTCTCAACATTTTTACTTCAGTGACATGTGTTCAAGCCCTTGAATAAAACATTACCATTCAATCTATCTTTGAATCAGTTAATGGTGTTCTTTTTTTTTATTTTTTACTTTTTGCCCTCTCAAATCTCCAATACAAAGATCTAGGCCCTCTTTTTGCAGAACCTACTTGAATGAAACCATTCACAACTAGGGGGTTAAGAAGGGTGTGATATAGCTTAGGTGTTGGGATATGACGTTAATATTTTCATCCTAATACTTGATTATAGACAGCAAAATATAATCATGGGTGACTTTTTTGTCATGATTCACTCTAATGATTAGACCATTGTAGGATCATGCTCAAATTGAGATGAGTCAAATGCATCTTAGAGGATTTAAATGGATCATAAGAGGATTTAAATTGTATAAAACAGGACTGAAATTTTACTTTTAGGATTTCAAAGAAATTTACCCTCGATTAGGGAATCTTATCTCAAGTCATTTACTCTGAATATTGGGTCATGTAGTTGATTAGGTGAGTGTTTGTATTCTTGGCTTAGAAAGCACATATAGAAATTGTTGGTAGTGAAAATAAAGACTTGGGCTCAAATACAATGGCCTAAGATCGGCTACTGTTTTTCATGGAACCACTGTGTAGAAAGCTATTGTTTTGTGTATGAGTAACTTGTACACATGATGTTCTAATGAAACCATCCCTTTTAGCAAAATAATAATAATAAAGCAAACATAAGATTTTGGAAATGAGACACAAGATGAAATATTGATCAATGACCCACTATTAATGTGTTTCACTAATGGCTGTCAAATGTAGATAGATTTAGTTGGATCTAATGGGTACCATGTGGGTCCACTGATTTTTAAGAGGGCCCACAATGGTTATGTTATTTAGGTGGGACCACCTTAAGATTTGATTTAACTATTGGTCAAAAGATATTTTGACAACCTAGGAGTCATTTTTTCATACAAGTACACTACGTATGCTCCATATGTGAGCAATATACTAGGACACTTCTTACTAGCTTTTCATTTTAATTTCTTATTAATAACAACATTGCACATTATTATTTTTCACAAGAATATCTTTCTTTTATCATTAAAATTTAAGCTCTATTTTTTTTCTTATTTTCTTCAAAAAATTCTTAAAAAATAATAATAGTGAATTTTTTAAGGTTTAATTATTATATTAATTTAATATATCTCTGTTTCGGTCTAGGCTCAGCACGGACCTTTGTTGCTAGTTATATCTTATGCTCACAACATACACCAAGGAACTCCACCTTGGATATCTACCATATTTTGTCAACAACCAAAGCCAAAAAGTCAGAACTCAAAACGGATCCTTCATGTAATCCAACTCCAACTAGAGACGTCTCCAAACACATACCCACACTTGTTACTTCCCTTTTATAAGCATGTCATGTATAATTTAGACAAAACCATTTGGTGATGTTCGTTTAGGCACCGATAAAGTAAAGGTAAAGGTAAAGTCCAGCCTGTGTTCTGTTAGGATATGATTGAATAATAACCTATGTTCGTTGGATTATGATAAAGATTTGTTATCATAATAGATAAGGATTAGTATTTTAGATTAAAAAAATTCTTAAACAAAATTTTAAAATAGGGCTGAAGTTTTCACCAGATTTCAAATCAGGACAAGAAAAAATCCAGATTTCAAAACAGGGCTTAAGTTTTCCAGTTCCCTTTCAAATCAGGACATCCAACGAAATTTAGAGTTTTCCTGCGGCTTTCTTATCTTTTCATCCCAAAACGCCCAAAATGACCCAACACCCTCTTCCTTAGCCATCAAAGGGGATTTTGACTTGTCATGACATTTGCAGAACCGTTCTCCAGCCCAAACTATGGAGAAGATAAAATGATGGTGCTTGTACTAGGGGTCAAATCCCTGGCTCTAGAAGTAGAGGCTCTTATGCAAATAGGAAGGTGGCAGAGTCACTTCTTGAAGTAGCGGATTTTGAGGTTCATGTCCTGCGTGAGAAGGTGGCCCCATTAGAAGTTCAGGTGGACGATGAGTTCTTGATGGAATCCAACATGCCAGAACTCAATGAGTCATGTAATGCAAAGGAAAAAAAAAAGTTAATTCTTTGAAAACTAGTGATGGTTCAAGTCTTTCTCCAAATGGTACTGCTGATATGTATCACCACCTCCAGTTTACTCATCCTCTTCGGCAAATCAAGCATTAGGGAGAAGTTGAAATGGGTTCAATACAGAAAATCAGCTAATAGAACATTCACATCGAAGGTATACCATATATTCGATTTGAGGGTTTTGTATAAACAGATTAATGGTAATGGATTGTTTAACTATAAAAAAATCATCAACAAAACCCAATTTAACTTAAGTAGCTGAACACAAATACCCACTTCCTTGAACCAGACTCCCGAATTCCGCCATTAGAGAATTAAAGCTGCATCATTCCTCGTCCAATCCGAAACCAAAATCAGCCTAATCCACATTGTCACCATGCCCTGAAATTGTAAGCTCCTCCCTCTGCAATCTAGACACCAACTCCCTAGATATTTACAAGCACACTTCCATCGCAATCAAACAAACCCCCCAAATTCAAAATACATTCTTTTAGAGGGAGTTGGGGCATTTTGGGCATTTTTGAATGAAAAGAAAAGAAAGTCGCCAGAAAACTCTAAATCTCGCCGGATGTCCTGATTTGAAAGGGGACTGGAAAACTTAAGCCCTGTTTTGAAATCTGGATTTTTTCTTGTCCTGATTAAAAATCTGGTGAAAACTTAAGCCCTGTTTTGAAATCTGGATTTTTTCTTGTCCTGATTAAAAATCTGGTGAAAACTTGAGCCCTATTTTGAAATTTTCCCTTTTCAATTTGGATTATTTATGTTATTACCTGAGAGTCAAAAAGATCAACAACGGTTGTAAAATGTGGTCCAACTGTCAAACCAAGGCCTGAAGAGACTCAATCACGGGACCATGCAATTCTTAATCAAATAAGGACAATGGTATCCTACAAGAAGACTGCATATTAGAAACATGTAGTCCAGCTCAGGGGGCCCACTTAGAAACATGTCTATAAATGGAAGAAAGGCAGATGGAAAGGTCTTCTGATGGACAAGGGAAACTCAAAAAATCAGGCCCACCATATTATCCTAGCCCTTGGTTTAACAATGTTAAAGTTTAATGGCATCTTAATTGTAGATTTTTTTAAGATTTAATCCAACAGTCAATGAAGCTTCAACGAGTGTAAATTTAGTCCTGATGCCAGATCAAAGGGTGCAAAAAGGATCAAAAGGGCTAAACTGATCAAAGGTGGGGCCAGGTGGGCCCCATGAGCTGGACTCCACATGCAGTCCACTCATAGGAGAACATTTTCCATCAAATAAAGCTCTACATAAAATAGAAATGTGAAAATAATAACATACAGTTTTATACATACCAGAAGCCTGGATCTCAGCACCAACTTTTCTAGTAGGCTCCCCAACGGGACGATATTCCCCACTGACATCCACCACCTGCTTCCCAGATAAGAGCAAAGATGATCTGTGGACATGATCATTTTTATCATAAAAGTTACCAGTTTTGATGCAAGCCTTATCTGTTGAAGCATTTAAGTACTCTTTGAAGTCATTGGTAGGATTCTTAGCATTAATGGAACCATTGGGAATCTGCATGTGTAAATCTTTCACATGCTCTCTTACACCTTTAACAAATGGGTGGAGAAAATAAAAAAGATACCCAACAGCTAAACTGGATCTATAAGCAGGATTCGGTGTTCCCACTTCTGGTACCACAGTAACTAGAAGTAATTTGATTGCCTCGAACAAAACAGATGCATTGAGAGATTTTCCAGTTAGAAACTCCTCAACCTTTCTTGCCCTGATTGCATGTTTAGTCCCATATGCCCCAAAAGCCAACCGTATACTCTCCAGAACAAAACTCTCTGACATTGCATGGGTCGAAACTTGGGCTATGAAAGCGGCATTGAGATATGCCACAGCGTTTCCAAGGGGGCGTGCTGCAGATCTAAAGGTCTCAAAAAGCATCTTTCTTTCTTCTGCAGGTGTGTATCCAATCAAGTCACCCTTCTTAGAGTAAAAGTTTCCTGCTTGATTCCAGCTTGGGATATGAACACTTATAAGTGTAGTTTTAGAATCACATGGAGGTTCCTCTAAAAACTCCTCCATTGTAAGTGTGTGCATTTCTAAACCAGTGAGGATATTTACAGATGAACCGGCTGCGAGAAGAATGGTAGCAATATCAGATTCAAACTGATTTTGTTGAGCCATGATTAAATTACCTCCCAAACTTGCCATATTCCGAACAAATTGTGATGCGACCTTACGCATATGATCAGCTATTTTTTTGAACACAAGTCTTTCATTTGAGCCATACTGATTATCTTCTTCCGTCAGTGCTTCAATAGCCCTAGAAATTGTCACGGCAGCTCCAATTTCAACTCCGCTGCTATCCCTCTTAATCATCGAAAGTTCAGGAACTTGTCTAAGATCAATGTACTTGTTGTAGTGCTCTACTTCCTTGTAAACACCAGCACCTGTATTTCCGACAACCAATTTCACCCGTTCACCATTCTTCAGTCCTTCAGATTTTAGTAGTTCCTTGAGCTCCTCAACACTGGAAGGACTATACCAATGACTGTTTGTCTTACTGTTGCTTTTACATGTGGGCTCCGGTGGCACTGTCTCCTTGTCAGAAACTCTCAGTTGCAAATCAGAGAAATAGCTTGCAGATGATTTAATCTCATTTTTCAAGAAGTCAGGAAATGTAGAGATCTCATTAAGACAATAAAAGGGCAAGCCATTTGGATTTTTGTCCATGTTCTCCCTCTTCGTGAAAAATGAGTTTAGACCCAGGTCTTCCATATCAACATCTGCTGCAAAGCTTTTGCACACATCAGCAATGGGTCGATAACCAGTGCATCGGCAGAGATTTCCTGCAATAGCCTTCTCAGCTTCAGACATTGTAATTTTGGAAAACCCAATAGGGGGGTCAGGCCTTCCAGTTTTGTCGGCATTGATGAGAGCTGAGAACAGAGACATGCACATGCCCGGAGTACAGAAACCACATTGAGAAGCATGGAAACCTGAAATCCTTTGGTGAATTGAATGAAATCCATCTTTGCTGTTTCCAAGGCCTTCAGTTGTTGTTATTGAACATTGATTTATACTACAAAGAAGGGTGAGGCATGAGCTTACTGAGAACTCTTCGACTTGCTCCCGTAAAGGGTCATACTTTGAAAGAAGAACAACACAAGCTCCACAACCACCTGAGACAGAAAATCCACAGCTGAAATTTCAACTAAAAAACCATATTCTTCTATCATCCTAACATAACATTCATCAAATTATTTAAAATTTATCAGATGTGCTCAATACATAAACAAAAATCAACCCTCAACATTCTGGAAACAAATTATTAGTATGACATCACAATAACCATCCCTTTTCTTTATAATGTATTTTACAAAATTGCAAGTGTAAACTAGATTATCATAGAACAATACTACCAGCCATATCCTCAACTGAGCCAATGCAACACCTTCTTACAATTCAAGAGCACTTGTCCAGTAATTTAATATAATAAAAAAAAAAAAAAAAAAAAAAGACAAATGAAAACAATCTGGAAGTTGTATCAGTGCAATTGAAAGAACTTCCAAGGAATGAATGGAGAGATATGCATTGAGGCAGGCGCTCTCCGCAATTTCAGATTTTACTCAGACCCATTGCCATGTATTTGTTCGTCACTTAACCCAGGTAAACCATGGGCTTTTTAAAAGACTCTTTGACAACAGTTGAATTTCTTTAAATGCCGGTGAAAATGGCTCTCTATCAATATACACGGAAGAAGGAGAAGACTGAAATTCAGTTACTTGTGTTTATTTACTTGATTAATAGAGCCAGCGAGGCTCTCTTGTGGCCACTTATGTGGGCCTAAATGGCCCACATGTTGTCATGCCTATGACCTCCGAGTTAAAGGGCGTTGGTCCGGCAAGCATCCGCCTAGAGAGAGAGGGCGGGGAAAACTCTAAAAGAGTGGGTATGCAGTGGTGCAGGAGTCCCACATTGGAAACATGCAAGTCTTGGGTATAGAAGTGTGGCCTGGCGTTAACCCCACATGAGGCCTTACAGATACAAATGTTGGGGGAGATGTCATCAAAAGAAGAAAAAACTACAGTTTTATCGACCAATACTAGAAACTACTAAAATTATAAAATACCACAAATATCAAAAGAACCCACCACCCAAACAAAGAATGTTTTGAAGGAACAGCAATGCAAACTAACCAGGAACCCGTCTGATAAAAACCAATTTAGTCATAGAACTTTCACAAAACAAGCACTGGCAAGACCATAAATCAGCAATTCAGCATACATCTGATATGCTCATTGAGTTTCAAACTACTTCTAACATTAAATTTTTCTTGAATTTTAGCTTATTTCCTACCATCCTTGAACTACACATTTTAATATGCAACAGCATGACGAAGTACTAAACTACAAAATGCCAGAGTGTCACGACCTGGGCCCGAGATCTGATTTATCCAGACAGAACCCGGGTCGCGTTGTCCATACTTACTCCCGTAGACTCCGAATTAACCGAAGTTAAACGGAATCCATAAGGGATAACCATACATCGATACCTATCAAATGTACATTTTTGCGGAATATTTACATATATATATATATATATACACACACACATTGACAAACATAGCTAAGCAATACGGTTTCTTTACATAACAGTAAAGTTTAATACACATTTCCATTCCTAATTAATTTAACCACTGCATATTCATACACAATGCAGGGACATCTATTTACAATTTCCAAAGTGCATATACTAAAAGTAATTCCAAAACGTTTCCAAAATAAATTCCTTCAAAACGTTTCCATCCATGTTCTCGCACTCAGATATTGATATCAACAGATATCCAATCACGTCCATTCAATCAATCCTCCTGGAGGAATCGGATGGGCCTCTTCCTCTGGTGGCGCGGCCTATGTAGGACAGGCACGGGCAACTGGGCCTGTAATATCATCAATAATACTGTGAACACGACGGTTCAACAATGTATACACAATCTATGATAGTACATACTATAGCAATTTAGTTTAACAATTCTAGACAATTTAAATCAATAACATGAACCTATACAATTGGAATCAAATAATAACAAGTACTAGATTGGCAACTACAATAGTATCATTTCATTTCAATTCTTCCAAAACGAAGTATTCATTCATGTTCATTCATTCATTTCATTGATTTACAGTGAGTACTCATTATTAGGTGGCTTATCATTTGAGTGACTTTTCAGTCCATAATGTGTGGGATCTACCAGTGTCTGAATCAGAGATCACTGGAATCACCACGGAGCTCGGGAACACTCCAGTCCATCTACTGCAGTAGGACTGTTCATTAATTTATTCATTTCATTAATTTATTTCATTTCATTTCAGCTCAATAGCGAGCTTAGATAATTATTATGTAGTGTCAGACTTAAGAATTAAATCAATAAATCTATTCAATTTGCTTTCTATGCTCAAGCTATTCCTGATTCAGAACCATACATTAAGGTGTAACTCTTGGTTATCTAGTGCACGTGTTATTTTTTATGAACATCACATTAGATTTAATATGCACTAGAGTCCCTTTCATTAGCACCTATGAAGGTTCAGTTACAGCAATTGAATAATTAACACACTATTGAATTATAGTTAAACCCATTAATATTCTTTTCTTTTATTTTATATAAATCTTAATAATCCTATATTATGATATAATTAGTCCCAAAACTAATTTATAGATCATTTATGTTCATGGAAAGAGTATTTGGTTCAAATAGAACCGAGGTCCTATCGATCGGCTTGAAACCATGTCCCAGTTAGGACATGTCCGATTGATCGAATGTCAGGTCCGATCAGACCCATAACAAATTTGAGTTTCAGAACCTGAAACTGGTTTCTCTTTATTCCTTCTTCACTATATTCCATTCCTTAAAACCTGCATACAGTATCGGACCTCGTGTCCCCTCCTCAATCCTCATTTCATTCATATACACCCTCTTCCAAACATTCATTCATTCACTCGATCATAATCCAATTCTAAAAATAGGGTTACAATCACAATTGTATGGTAACAAACCAAAAGAACACCATATAAATTAGCATCTAATCACAGATAAATGTCTATACTTGCCTTATTGAGGATTAATTAATTCAAAGGCCTTCGTTTAGCTTGTTTTTGAGATGAAAAGCCCCCAAATTACAATATTCTTTCAACCTAACATCAATGCAATTCACACAAGACCACTACTATGAGCTATAGGTGTTACAAATCATTCCTAAACACTTAGAAGAACTTGGAACTTCTATAAATACAACTAACTACTTACTTGTGGTTTGTGAAGAGAAGATTGAGATCTTCTCCTAGCTCTAACTTCCAAGAAATGAAGGCAACTAGGTGGGGAAGATGAAGAGGATGAAGTTAGCACCCTCCAAACAAACATGCAAGCCTTAATCTTGAGGTTTGATGAAGAAAATAGAAGAAGAAGAGAGGAATGAGCTTAGGGTTTGTGCTGAGATTGAGTTGAATGAAATCATTTGAGTTCATCTAACTTATATAAGCACATTTTGCACTTAAGCCCACTCCTTTTCACTTATTTCCAATCCAAGTCAAATGAGAGGTCATTTGATCCGTTTTTTAGTCAAATGCAATCGCGCCTATGATAGAAGTTAACGAACTCTTTGAGATACACGTGTTGGTATCAAGAGTGACCATATTTGACAAAATACGCAGAAACCCGTATTTACGAAAAAGTCCTTGTTTTCCTTTGTGTGAGTCTAAAATCAACTCAATTACCTTAATCTCATTCATTATAACTTCATTAAGTCTAAATCAATCATATTGAATTTGGTCATTAACCATCATTAGCTTAATTAACCATGATTAATTAGCAATAATTTCAATTAATTAGAGTTAATCTCGATTAACCGGGGAAGGGTTCTAACACAGAGCCATCTATTAAAACCCACCAGCCAAACAAAAGAAAACTTGCATGGAAAACGAATCCAAACCATTTGAATTGCAATAGACCATCAGCTGAAAGAGAGGCAAAAAAAGATTCAAAGAAACAATCAGGTGAAAACCAAATTAGCAGTAGATTTTCAAAAACCAGTAATAGCAAGATCCCAAATCAGATTACAATTGATTACCATCTGCTGTCTAAAAGAAACCCAATACATTATTCTCTGAAAAGAACAACCCCAGAAATCTGAAACTGTTAAAACAATCAAATATCAAAAAAACCCAATAAGAAAAACGCCATCTTTGACGAAATAAAGAAGAAAAAAGATCACCTTCTCCACATCCAAGCTTAGCTCCTTTGAAAGGGGTTTCAGTCCTGAGGAATTCGAGCAAAGTAGTGGAAGGGTCGACGTTAGAGAGCTCGAATCTCCTTCCATTCACTGCGAACACCAGCTTCTCTTCTATCCCCATGGAATCACTGAACCATTCGATTCTCTTCCTCTTCCTCTTCCCCTTCCTCTTCTTATCAAAATCGAAAAAAGGAAAGTCCAAAAGCAGATTTGTTTACTATAAAAAATGAAACCCATCTTTCTTTCCGTATATTAGTTTAGATTCAGGAGCAAACGACAACAAGATGTTAAAATAAAAATTCAATGTGTCTCTATCCCAGTGAAGTCACTCTTGGCGCTTGCAACCAATGACGAGAGTAGTGAGGTGGTTTGGTAGCCGGCCGGCCGGCCGTGACGATCGTACGCGGGAAAGTCTGTGCGAGAATAGTACCCTGGATGCCAAATCTTTGGAACTGTCAACATGGGAAGGAGTTAAAAGAGTTGATGCATGATTCTTTTATGTGGGGCCTACTCAAGGAAAATCTCATCCAAATAAATTTCCTTTTTGTGGAGAATAGTTTGGGATTAAGGCATCGAGTGAGTGGATTAGAAGGTTGCTTGGAAAATAAAAAAAGTTATGCCAAGGGCCTAGGACACAAGCATAAAGAAAGCACGAACACGTGGAAAGATAGCGTACCCAAGGTTTAAACTCTTGACAGTTAGGCGAGAACGGCCACACCTCGATACGCGAGATTATCTTTTCTAATACATTTCTATAGATCTGGCAGAAGTAATAGAGATGACAATCTTTGAATGGAATGTGGGTCATAATATTTCTATTGCACTATGTAGGGATGTATGCTAAAAAAAGAGGACCGAAGCAAACCACATGAATGGACTTGTTAAAATGAACTTGTTGCTAGGTTTATGTCTTATATTCCGGGTTGACCGGATTGATTCATTGGATTGGTTGATGATGAAGGTCTTGTTTGGTATCACTTGATATCACTGCTCAATTTTTAGTACACCCATCAAAATAGAGCCAATAAAAAAAGAGGCTAGAATCAAAAGGAGTGTTCGGTATTGCAAAGGATATATGTTAAATAGACATTTTATATCAATGGTTGAAAGTTTTTCACAAACTTCTCGAGCTCCACAAGGTATTACGTCTTGAAAATTGATCCCCTGGCTGTACTCATCCTTCCAAAGAGATATAATGGTTTGGATCTTGTGTTTGGGGCCCACTTAATCCAGAAAATATTATCAAATGGCTCATTTTTTTGCTCAAATCTTGAGATAGGTGATGATCCAACTATTGAAATCTGGTCCTATAGCTAGGCTTGATTTTAAGAACATTTTCAACGGTTTGAGTCGTGTTTTACTGTCCCAAAAATAAAAATATAGAAAAACACTACTACTCATATACAAATCCAAAATTGAGCTTGATACATTAATCGCTAATATTCTTTTGTAAAACCTTGATATTCACATAGTATCAAGCCTTAGAAATTGACCACATAGCCATATTCAGCCTTCCAAAGAGATCTAAAATTTTGGATCATCTGTTTGGGGCCCATAGATTTCAAAAAAATCATATCCAATGGTTCACTTTTTTTTTTTCACATATCTCAAGATTGGTGATGATCCAACAGTTGAATTTTAGTCTCATGACCATGTTTGAACTTTTGAACATTTCCAACAGTTTAGATCTTAGTTTACACTCTTATATTTTGAAGAAAAAAAATCTAAAAGTCGGACTGGGGCATTGTTGGGCAATTTTATCCCCCACCATTTTATACATACATCGAGTGGTGGGTTGTGGGAAAAAAGGCATTGCATCTACTTCTCTAGACCACTGAAACATGGTGCCAAATGCCTCTATTCTCAAAATCTCTATCCGTTTTAAAGCTATAGAGGCAAAAAGTAGTGATGCCAAACAGGGGCTAAGTTTAGGGTCACAAGTAATTTGGTAACTGTACCAGGGCTTTTTCGGGGGCTAAAAAAGGGTTGCTTGGAGCCAACAAAGTGTGTAGATTATGATGTAATCTATAATCTATAATCCTAGACTTTGAGTAAGAGAGGTTAGAGAGCTCTCTCTCGTGGGTGTTGACGATTGCCGAACCACGAGGGACTAAGTAACGAAATTCGAGTTCCTTTCCGATGGACGTAGACACTCTTACTGGCCCATATGAATCTCTGTGTATAATTTTCTCTCTTCTTGTGTGGCTTGATAGAAAGCCGATCACAGTTTTTCAAACTTTCACATACACACGCACAACAAGTGATATCAAAGCTACAACACTTCCATGGTAAGTTAACCCATGTATTGTGCACTGCATCTTCAGGTCCAGGTGGCATTATTAGAAATTACAGGGGTGGAATGATGTTGGCTTTCTCTGCAGCAATGAAAGTGACTAATCCTTCGGAAGCTGAACTGATCAGAGCTCTTCATCAAGGTGTCTTCGTTTGCAAATCTAAAGGCTGCCCAAAATTTGCCTTGGAAGGTGATTGCATGATATTGGTGGAAAGTCTTGGGAAACCAAGGACTCTCTCTTAGGATTTCATGGTTCTCACTTCTATCTAATCTAGCCAACTTGTCAAGATTCTTGCTTTCTTTCAAAACTGAAAAAGCGATGTGAAAAGCGCGTTGTAAATTTTCTGGCAAAATGGCTTGCCCGGTGTCGAGCCTGTTTAGAAGTTTTCTTCCCCTGAAAACCTATGATTTTTACATTCAAGAACGTCTGAGACCATCAAAACCTGCTGAGAATGGTGAATCGTAGTTACCTAATTCATAGTTCAATTAATTTGCATTTGAGTTCGCAATTCATAATTCGAGACCTAGCTGGACCATAAAATTCGATGTAGTAGGTTCATTTGATTCGCTTCTCAATTCGACTAATTCGAAGTTCGAACTCAAAGAGTACAATAAACTAATTCACGTGTGCGGTGTGCCCATTTTGTAAGTGCAACAATGAAGGTCATTATCTAAAATCCAAACCACTCAAAATAACTTTTATATTCATTTTGCAACTTCCAAGGGAAAAGAAAGAGTCCATATCCCCTATTGCATCTCTTATCAGCTTTCCTTGTAACACACGACCGAAACTCCATAGCGGGACCCAAATGAGGATAATTTAGTTCATTCATCTCGAATCCCATCTCCTACAGTGACATATCCTTGAATTCACATCAATAGGTGTTTGTCCCACATTAAATCTAACGGTGGGAGAGGAGTTATGTCACTGGAGTAGATGCAATTCGAGATGAACGGCCTGGATTATTATCATATAGGCCCCACAGTGGAGTTTTAAGCATCTGTTATAGGCAAAGTTCTCAAGAGAAGCGACAAACATCCGGACTCCTCTTAAAAATTATTACTATAATAAGAATTGGGCCCATTATCAGATTCATCACATATGAAATCGTTCTATTCATTTGCTTTATATGTGATCGATCCCACGACTAGATGAACTTTCATTCAAGTCTGTAAAAAAATTATCGATTCCAATTTCAATGAATTAGTCCCACTAAATATCATTACCATGTTTTTATGGATAGAGGATTTGAAATTAGATGGTGCACCACTTTGGGGTAAGCCTTTTTTGGTCTTTAGTCAGCATGAGGATTGCACTGGCTGGAGTTACTGAGGCCACTGTTGTGCCTACTCATTTTCTTACCTTCCTCCTTCGATCTTACTGCACCTTTATTTTCTTCCATTTTAACAATTTATTTCAAACAATTTAAAATGGGTTAAAATCATTCTAACTGATGTATGGCCAGTTTGTTTGAATGGAATTGAATTCCTAAATTGTAAGAAATATATTCCTATCATTAGCTAAAACTGAAGAAACAAAGCTAAAAATATCTTCAATTGGCCTTGTTTTCGCTTTTGTGGTGGGAAATGATTGCCCAATCATCACCATGTAGGAAATGAAAGCTAGAAAAGCCAAGGCCTTGTCTACATCTCCACCCCTCACCTCTCGAATATTCCATGGTTGCAACTTACAACCCATTTTACGATGGTTTCCTAGGAGTTCTATGAATTAAGAGATAATTAGTGAAAGGTCCCTCAGATAAGATTTGTAAGGCCTCCAGTCCATCAACTTTTCCTCTAAGGCATGTAGTCCACGTAGCTGGACATATTTCGGAGAGAGGTCTCTAGACACGTCGACTCATGGAGAGAGGTCCCTAGACACACCACCTCATACATTTTCATGACTGATTTGTCTTTTCAACTGATTAGGCATAAAATTTTAAAATTTTAAATTTTAAATCTTCCATTCTCCCTCTTTTTCTTCTTCAATCCAGACATGGACATTGACGGATTGGACTTGTATAGTTGAGATCGATCTCTATTTTTTTTTCAAAGAACAAGATTAGGGTTTTTCAGATAAGTAGCATCGCCAAATGCTGCTGCTTCTTTAGCCCACACGCCATTGCTGGAGAGGAAGAAGAAGACCCCCGCAACCTTGCCCAGGTTCTGTTGCAGACTTGCAGAACACGAAACGAAGAAGAAGACGATCTTCTGCGCCATCGCCAAATTTCCTGCGCTACCGTCGTTCCTACGTGTCGCCGGAGAAGGGGGATCGCCACCGGACGCGGTGTCATGCCATCGCCGGAATCGAGGAAAAAGGTGAACGAAAGATGGCTTTTGTGTTTCTAATTCCAGAACGAAGAAGAAGAAAGTGGGCCTGGGCTCTGCAGCAGTTCCGGGTCGGTTCCAGGTCAGGTTCGACCTGACCCATTCCAGAAGTCCATCCCCATTCCAGTCGAACTCAAATTTATCTAAGTTTTGTATTTTTTGTCAAATTTATTTGAGTTTTGGACAAAATCTATTTGAGTTTTTGGCTATTTATCTGATTTCTGGAACAAATTTATCTTAGTTCTGGACAAATTTATCTGAATTCTGGACAAATCTATCTGAGTTTTTGGCTATTTATCTAACTTCTGAAACAAATTTATCTGAGTTCTGGACAAATTTATCTTAGTTCTGTACAAATCTATCCGAGTTTTTTGCTATTTATCTGAGTACTGGAACAAATCTATCTGAGTTTTTGGCAAATTTATTTGAGTTTTTGAAAAAAAAAAAGATGAGTTTCTGACAATTATCTCCATTTAAAAAAAATTAACTACGTTTTTGATCGAATCTTTCTGTGTTTTTGGCAAATTTATTTGTATTTTCTTAGATCTATTTATGGTTTTGAAATTTATTTGTGTCTTTTGAAATTTATTTGTATTTTTTGAAATAAATTTAACTGAGTTTTTGAAAAAAGACTTGAATTTTTTGCCACATTGTTCACTAATTTGGAAAATTGGATTATCTTAGTTTTGACAAATGTATTTGCGTTTTTTTTTAAATTTATTTGCGTTTTTTAATTTTATTTACATATTTTAAAATTTATTTGAGTCTTTTGAAATTTAATTATATTTTTTTGAATTTTTTTTGGATCTTTTGAAATTGATTTTCATCTTTTGAAATTTATTTATATTTTTTTGAAATTTATTTGGGTCTTTAAATTTATATGCGTTCTTTTGAAATTTATTGATTTTTTTTAAATTTATTGCGTTTTTTGAAATTTATTTGTGTTTTTTTTTAATTTATTTGTGTTATTTTGAAATTTATTTGTGTGTTTTTAGAATTTATTTGAAAATCTCATTAATGAGATTCCATTAATCATGACCCATTAAGTGGTAGTTGACTATTATTAATGGGATATCCCACCAATCATGGGATATGATTTAAAGAAAGGGTAAATTAAACATATCAGGTATGAGAATGTGTTAGAGGACCTTTGGCTGCATGACTTTTTTTTCTGGACTGTTTGCAACAAAGTTATACTTTGAGGGACCTCTCGCCGAATGCCCCATGAATTAAAGAGGCCCTAAGGGCATGCATAAGAATTCATGGCCTCAATTGTTAACAATGATGGTTAAAAGTGAATATCTAAATATGAGCATCAAATAACCTTCCTTTTATGAGAATAGAATCAAGGGTAGATGGAAATAATTGCCTAAAACCTCATCTTAGCAATTTAAATCTCAAGAAAGTCAAGGTCTATCTACATCGCTGCCTAATATCCTCCACCCCTTACTTTTTTTACCTTTTAAAATGAAGCTCATTTAACAATGAATTCTTTTGTTTTTATACATCGCCAAATGCGCCCCATATGACATTATTTTAAGTATTCGATTTTTTTTCTTCATACATGGGTCATGGCATGTGAGGCATGGGTTGGACTACTTGGTAAAGAGATCAAGATTCTTCATTCATTTCCACCAAAATGCAGTAATGATCATACATTCAAGTTTTTTTTTTCTTAATAACTCAGGTATCTCCTGTCCAGCCCAGCCTAGGAGCCTTTGACCCTGAGCCCGATGGACACTCAATTTTGGACAACCGAGAACTAATTCTTAAGGACACATACAAGTTCTCCTACCCACATACACCGGGAAAAAGTAAAACTATGGGAGGTGGCCAATGAAGGTACGTGTCAAACACAAAATTATGGTATGCGGAAGAAGGTTCTTATCAAATGTAGCCTATTGATTATATCATGACTTGGATTTGATTCCAGGTGAAGTGGTTAATGACACTCGCTCAAGCGATACATAGATGGTAGCTAATAGCTATAACATTTTAATGTTTTTATGTCATACAACTCTTCATTAGGGTGTGTTTGTGCGATGAAAGGAATCCATGGTAGAGAAAAATTATTTGATTTTTTGTACAACCCCCATTTTTCTTTGATGTGATATATTTTCCTTGTGAAAAGGAAAAAATTGAATTAATTTACCTCGATAGATAGATTTTTTATTTCCTATGTTATGGTAGGAATGCAAGATGCCTCTCTCATGTAAATGAAAATCTTTGGAAAGTGGAACCCTCTCTCTTTTTATGCACAAATGCACCTAAACATGGCGAAGTTCCATGGGGATGAGGATCAAACCCTTTTCATGTTCCTTACCCCCATGATTAGCATGCATCTTAGTTGGGATTATAAAATCCATTCATGTGCAAGACTGCTTATTTGAATTGTAAGGTTTTCCATTTTGATGAGTAGATCATAGCCCATTGAGGGTTGTGATCATTCTTGTACATGAGGGCTATGATACTCCTTGGACTACCATAATACTTGTGTAATTGATATTGTGTGTGGAGACCAAACTAAAGCAGGAAGTTTCTTTCATTGCAAGGCAATTTATTTTATTTTATTATTATTATTATTTTTTTGGGAGAGTGGGACGGTGATGGATGTCTTTCCTCAAGGCTATTTAAAGAGGGCTTCGGTCTCTAATTTCAACATTGCAATGTTGTCTCATCAATGGAGCTGCATGAGTTTGAAACTGCAGTACCCACATGGGATTTACTTTGCTCCTCCTAAGCCCATAGGGATTATTCAAGCTCAAAGGGCCGAGACATCCTCCGTTATTAATGAAAAAAATAAAAAAATGGAGCTGCATATGTTGTAGAGGGCAGAAAGCTAGACATAAGAGTGAAAAATCTAACATGACAACTTGACCCATATAACCCGACCAGTAATATAAATGGGTCAACAACAAGTTAGAAGAACTTGACCCGTAACAAACAACGGATTGGGTTAGGGTCAAATTTGATAATTTAATATTTTAGTGCTTCTTATAGGCTATATTATATGGAGAGCCGCGTCAGTGTTGGGCTTTTCTGGACAGCAATTTAACTACAAGATAGCTTTAACTATACACTTGCCTTCAGAATTAAATATGCCCTCCACCTTGTCAAATTTCAAAAAATTCTCCAAAGGTGTGTTGCATTTGATTTATGTAGAAAAAATAACCCCTTGCTGTTGGAGATTGCAATATGTGCAATTTCTAAAATAGAAACCTCAATAAGGAGATTTTTGGTGACTTTTAAGGAATCCTCTGTGGATTTCCCCCACGATGACCGTGAGTGGACTAATCAAGGTCTGCCACGTCATTGCGGGCAACCTACCATGCATTTGGAAAGAAGCTGCCCATAGTGATGTGGCAGACTGTGATTGGTCCACTCATGATCACCGTAGAGGAAATTCTCCAATGATCCCGATTCGGATTTGGAAAGCTGGAAAGAGAGATTCACTGATTAAACTATATAGTAATAAGACATAGAATGGTTTCGGCCCTAATGCCCATAGGCTTACCTTATAGAGCATCCATCCAACTAACACTATATTAATATATGGTTTTTCTGTATCAGTAACAAAAACCCATAAGAACTGCCAATATATGAGAGCATCTATTAGTATGATGCAATTTTTTTATTTACACATCCCAACTTGGAAGTTACATGTGTGACATCCCACCATTTCAATACACATCCAAACCAATCCATTCACATGCCCAGACTTTTTGATTCTTGTCCATCCATGGCCCACCACATCCATGATCCATCCCATTGATTAGAAAAGTTGATATCATGTAGGTGATATAGCTAGTGGGAGGGAGATGGGATAATAGGCGGCCCCCATTGGACATTTTTCCCCATCCATATAGTCCGAAAATATTTGTGGGACCCACTCAGAATATTTCAAATCTTTCAACATGTTAGGAAGTGGATAGTATATTGTGAAACAGAAACCCTCTCTATTAAGAAAAACCCATCACTGTATTAATGATCAAGATCACCCAACATGGACCATCACATCTATCTTCCATCACCAGAATAACAATCAAGATCACCCAACAAGGCCCACCACATCCACCTTTCATCATTCACACATTAAAATGTGTGTAAAAAAGATCCATCAAACCTAGCAGTGTGCAAAAATGAGCCATCAGACCTAAAATAAATTTTTCTTTCCAAATAACAATATATATTACTCTTTAAAAAATCTACTTCAACAGTTTGCACCATTTAAGTAATCCTACTCCAAAAACTGGATGAGAAGAAAATGCATTAATCCACATTTCACAATTTTTAACTTTTCATCCCTAGCAAAAAAATAAAGGGAAGAGGATCCATCATCTTAAAGATTATAAAAGGGCTATCAAACCTTTAATAAAGGTAAGGAAGATTAAAAAATAGTGCATGGAAAGGTGTCGGCCACGAGGAGAATGGAGAAATGTGGAAAAGGAGAAATGTGGAAAAGGTCACAACAGACAAAAGAAGACAAAAGGCCAATCCATATTGCAACATCCCACAAGAAGGGGCATTTCAGCCATTTTTCCTATATAAAACAAGTACGACACCCCCACTAGGTAGTTTTTTAAGCGAAATTCTACTCGCATACATATTTTTACTTTTTTCACACAAATTCTATCTATACACATCACTATAATTTAAAAATTACATTAGTTTCTTCCACACACACCAAAATTTCCCAAACTACCCATCCCTCCCTTTCCCTCTTTCTTCCCACACATCCCCATCTCTATATCTTTTTTACCATTTTTTCCATCCTAGATTACCCTTTTTTTCCCATGAAAACCTATTATGGGGATAGATTCTCATTCAATGTAAGGTTTTACAAACAATGTTAGTGTTTTTTCATGCATTTGGATTGCATTTTATCCATTATCGCAAGGGTTTTAAACCCAGAAATCATGACTGTTCGGTCTCTGAGTGGTCGAACAAATTGCAAGTGTTCGGACTTGAGTGTCCGAACATATGTATACTGTTTGGACCGAAGTGTCTCAACAGTATACAAAAGTATAATGTTCAGAACATACGTATAATGTTCAAAACTATATATCCGAACATATGCATTATGTTCGAAACTATACATCGGAACATATGCAATATGTTCGGACCTGAAAGACCGTACATATCGGAAACCTGCAACTCGTCCCAGGCGAGAAAAATATTAACAAAAGAGACAAAAATACAAAAAAATAATAATAATAACAAAGAAACGGACATTTCCACTGCTGCTCTGATTTAAAGGCACCATTTGATTGTTGTTTTCTTCCTTCATTGCACTAGAAAGCTTTAAAGATAGAATGAAAAAAGATCAAGTACAAGAAGACCAAAGACGAAAGAGGTGGAGTAAGATGAGTTGTCCAAGAGAAGAAAATGGAGGAAGATGAGTTGCCCAAGGAAAATGGAGAAAGTGGAGAGTGAGTTGGGTGGGAGAATTTTTTAGGGAAGAAGATGAGCTTGTGTGGGTAAAAAGAGAATATGTGTTGAGTTTTTATGGGATAATGGATATTTTGGTCATTTCATAAAGGGTAAGAATGTAATTAAAAAAAAAGACAAATTCCTTGTGTTTGAAAAGTAGAAAATTGTGTGCTGATAGAAGCACCCTTTTTTAAACTTTGACAAGATAGAGTGCATATCTAATTCTAAAGGCAAGTGTCCGGTCAAAACCCTAGCTTTTAATACTTGAAATGGATTGGGCTTGGGCCGCACTTCTATAAGTTGAGTCAGGTTTGACCAGCATTGAATGCAGGTTCTGTGGATCATGTCAGGTTGATCCACAATGGGTGTGGGTAAAAATGCTACCTGACCCATTTTAGAAATGGGATGAACTTCAACCTCTAGATATGCCTATTCAACTAGACCCATTTTAAGTTGATCCGACCCATTTGCCACCCCTTCCCGCGCATTGTGATTCTTGTGTCGAGCTTCAAGTAGGTACACCTTTTAAGTTTTTATTTATTTATTATTATTATTATTATTTTCTTCCATAGGGTGTCCTGGCCCTTTGGGCCAGACTAATCCCTACAGGCTCAGGTGGAACCAATTAAATCCCTGTAGTGGTAGAGCAGTTTCGAACCTTCAACCTCCGGGAGCAAACCATGAATTACCTTTTAAGTTGATTTTTTCTATTCCACCATAGAAAATACACAAGTATTATTCATTGCTAGCATGAATTGCTAACCAGCAATTATTAGCTATTAGGAGCATCAATGCCCTATTGTGATTCTTGTGTCAAGCTTCATGGCAGGTATGCCTTTTAAGTTGATTTCTTTTATTCCACCCTAGAAAATACATGGGTATGAAAAATATACGTTACTAACCAGGATTTATCAGTGGCATCAATTGATGCTGGGTGGGAATAAAAGAACAGCAGACTAAATCCTGATTAATTTTTTTTTTTTTCGAAATGGTTACTTTCAACTACATTTGATTTTGTGCCACCCCAGAATCAACTGCAGAATGGAATGCAAAAGTTTTGGAAAAATATAAATATCTATATATGGATCAATACAACTGCAGCTGCACCTTGAATTAACCATAAAGAGAATGTCCATGCAATTATTCTAAGCCAAGTCCACCTCATTGACTTTCATTCCTTAATGCCAATCAAGGTTCCAGAAAAGAGCCCACACACTCAAGCCTACCCAAAAAAATGAAACCAGTCCCAATTTATGGCCATCATTGACCATTCATTCAAATCAGCCTTCGAGAGTTGGCCGGACTAATAAACTTAAAATCTAATTAGAATGCTTGCCTCTAGCGGCCCACTTTGCTTGGTGTTGAATTCCTACTTCCTAGAAGTTCCAAGGAATGCCTCATCATTAAAGCGGCTAAAGGTGCCTTAAGTAGGAAATAATTACCCAGCTGTCACCTTCGTAAATCTAATTTTAGGAAAGTGCGAGTCTAACTCCTCCCCTCTTTAATATTCCTTATGCCACACTATATTATGAATTCCTAGAAGGTAAATACCAAGAAATTAAACAAACAGGCCATAGGGAATCAATAGAATTCGACAGTTGATTATGGTTGGATGGGTGTCAAATCGGGTCAAATGACAATCCAGTGGTGGGAGGAGGGGGAGATGTTTGTTCTGGGACCACAGGTGAACCTCATTGTACCTAATAAAATGAGGTGCACTTTTCAGCAAACATGGGGCTTCGGAGTTCTCGACACAGCAATGCAAGTATGGTAGAAAACTGCCAAATCACCAGTTGGTGCAACGGTTAGGTATGCCCTCCATCAAGGAGGGCAGGGGTACAATCTGAATGTATATGCTCAGGTCCTGTTTGTACTACCTTTAGGGGACCTTGTTGTCAATAGGGCAGCACATCCATTTTAAAAAAAGAAAGTACAAGAGAGCTGAAGTAGTTGAAGATCTTTACGCGTGCTTAGTATGAAAAATTGTTTTATTGATGCTATTACATTTTCTCAACCTTACCGATCAACCTCCATATACCTTTTATGCCACATTTTTATTAAGCACTCAAATGTTCTGAACATACAAACATACAGTTTCAATGATGAGAAAGTAAATTTTCTAAGTACCTCTCTACACTGTCCAGGCCACAGAGTTCTTTGACCACAGGCATTGTTGCAGGCACCTTTAGTTGAAAAATCGCAGACCCATCAAAGCCATTGCACGAGAGATGCTCTTTCCTGGCATCTTTAATAGCTTCTCTAGTTGCACAATGAACTGAAACTGCTAGAAGCAATGGTGGCTCGCCAGAGGCTGCAAAAGGTTACCAATTCACAATTTCACTCTCACTTGATCTAGATCTGTAGAAAATGGCTATTATTGAAGTAAATTGGTACTTTTGCGGGACTAAGGTATCTTAAAAGCAGTGTAGAAGAGAATGGTAATCAACCAAGCTCCACCTTTACAAACTAAAAAAGTTCATTCCATGGCTAAGCTGCATATCATTTACTTTTGCAAAGACCTATGTCCTATGCATGCAACAAAGAAACTCACATAAACCCATGTAACTAGGAAACTACACTTCGAAAAGCCTGCAAATCTGACAGTTCACAGATATGCAGCTATTAGAAGACAAAACCTTAATTTATAACCCTTTTTTCTCTTCTCTTTTTTTTTTGGTTCTGTGTAGAAGGGAAAGGCAGGTTGAGGAGCAGGTGACAGAGCTATAGAGGGAGTTCATAACAGGTTGTCTTTATCACCATCAAATGAAGATGCACTGATGATGGGAGGTGGGTTTTCTCTTATCCTTACATTATGTGGGTGCTCAAGTACATCCCACTTCCAAGCACCATCCTAACTTGAATCAGGAGTGGAAGCATTCACCTATATTGGTGTATTGTTGTTTAACACAGATACAATTCATTCATTTTTTTTTTATGGAAGATGAAAACCGAAGTCTGTCTCATGGTAAGAAGTTTTGGGCCAGCTAAAACAGAATTGAAGAAAATGATTGCACTTACACGAAAGCAAGGAGACAACAAGAAACCATAAAAGATAATGGCACAAAAATCTGAGTTTGACAGAGCCAACATTTTCCAGCTAGGACAGAGCGGCATAAATAAAATTAATACACCAGTAAGTGAGTGGTCAAATATGTAAAAGAAAAAAAATTTTAAAATATTTTGGGGCTTAAGAACAGAGATAAAAGTCATAAACCCATAATCAAACATTAAGCACTATGAAGGCACAAGATGAATTTGATGAGGCTCATATAGCAGAAAGGTACAAATTTAATGACAGTCAATCATGGGTCACATTTCATCAAAGAGGAGTTAAAATAAAAAAATCCACAAGTAAGCAATGGAGTCGAGTTGGGTAATGATGGATGCAAAAGATAGAAATTTAGGCTAAAGAATGAACATTGGCATTGCGGAACATGTTCATGAACTCAGTATTCTCCGGAAAGAAAAGTTTTACCCTCCTAGTCTGTTTCATGTGAAAAATAGTTAAGGCCCCTTCATGATCTATGATGCTTGTTTCTTGAGGTTTTATGCGACTTCATTCATCATTTTAAGCCTCAAAACTATGAAAAAGCTATTAAAAAAAGGATACTGTGAAAAAGTTTGAAAGAATTTTCTTTCTTCTTTTAGATTGCTTTACATGGTAATTATAATTATAAAATAATTACTTGCTAGGATTAGAAGACGCAAGTTTTTTCAGGTTAAAAACTGGGCTTGTTTGGATGGATATTATCATCTATACAAAGTCCTAGGCTTCTTCATGTTTTCTGGGATAAGTGTATCATTGCATTCAATGTCACCAGAATATAAAGGTGTGAGCTGCCATTTTATTTTATTTTGTTTTCTTTAATTTATTATTATTTTGAATATTAGGAACCACCATTTATATCCCTTTTGAAAGAAAAAAACTGAGGAACCTTTAGAAGAGAGAACTCGTTTTTGATGATGCCCACTGTTCAGTAATTCAACATTGAATTGCCTAGGGATGGTATCCACAGTTGGGATCTTGTATGTCCAGGTTCCATCTGTAACCACCAATCCTTCCGAGTTTGCTTTATAATCTTCGAGCATAAAAAATCCAAGACCTTGGACAAAAGCTCCTTCAACCTGTAAGATGTCAAATCAGATGTGAGGTGTTTAACGTGGTAATTGCATTACGGCAGCTGCAGATAAGACATGGTAAACAGATAAGTATTGGAGAAATTCTCAATGCAATCGGAGGTAAATGTCAAAGCAAGTTAATATAAATACATCCCACTTGGCTATAAACCGAGCAGGTGGTCTTCCAGGTCCAGCATACATAGATGGCCTAGCTATTGATGAAAAGCTTGAAAAGAATAACCTGATGCACACAGAGTGTATAGAATATACATAAATTCTTCTGCAGATGTGCATGTGAGCTTACTTTCATCGATGCATGCCTATATAATAAGCCTTCAATCACATTCAAACTTACCATCCAGTCTAAACTTTCTTTAAATTTGCTCCTTGTATGTAGTAGTGCACATCCACACATTTTTTCACAATCACATCCACACATTATGCATATTAGGTAGTAGGCAGTAGGCAAACACACATTCGTGGTCACATTGTTGACATGCACCAGTACTCCTATAATGCATCTTATAGTTCTAGTTCAATAACTCAGCTTGGCAATCCTACTTGTTTGGGCATGGGAGGTCATTTGAAGATTCGATTAAGTTTTGGCCAATCAAAAAGATAAAAGATAAAATAAAAAGAAAAAAAAAAAACCCTGGCTCAAGGCATAAATGTATATAATTATCTTCATCATTATCGTCAAATCCTTATGAATTCGGCTAAAAGAGTTCAAAACTCAACTACACTCAGCCCACAATACCTATCCACAAAAGCACGAACAAAAACAAGGTCTCTCTGCGTGTGTAATTTGTTTTTGTTTTTATGAATGAAGGAGATAGTCTTGATATGGAGTAAATGAAAATTGATGTTTATTCACCCTTTGACTTGTCAAGGATCCATTTATGCTCATCTATCACATTGTCAAAACAATCTATTTGGGTTTGCCTTTTTTGAGTTTTGCTATTTTCCATGACTACATTTGAAGTCATTGTCTCAGTTACTCCACATAATGCCAAGTATTTCCACTACTTTCACCCATTCTTTTGATTGGCCTCTTCTCTTAGTTCCTTCAAGTGTCCCTTTAATTTGTCCTACAAGAGGTTGTTTCTAGCCCTCTACAAGGGTGCCCGAACCATCTTAAACAATATTCATTTTTTTTCCCTATCCTAGCAGTTACTTTTAGATTTCTCCTTATGCAGTCATTCCTAATTATAGCCTTTCTAGTAACTATAAACATCCATGTGGATTACAGCAGCATGGATTTTAGCCTTTTCACATTTCCTTCATCAGCTAACATCCATTCTATGAAACATTTTTGGCATAACTGTTGTCTATACAAACGTTCCTTATATCTAAGAGGCATACAAACAATCACAGATCACCTTCAGGCTGTCTCCACTTCAAACGTCCTTGGATAATTCTACAAGTTATATCCGTTTTCTCCTATGAGCTCCAAGTATTGAGATTTATCACTCTTTACTAGGCAGTTTTCAACTTTGACCATCTCAACTTCTCTTGTTCTCCACTCTGATCCAGTAAGCATGCACTCCATTTATTCTCCTAAATCGATAATTTTCAACCCATTCGACTCAAATGCTTGACGTCTTTTTTCTAAAGTTCTCTCTCTCACTTTATATATACATATAGATACACAGCTGTCCGCACACAAGGATGGCAGAACCATCCTATTTTAGGGCCACCTAGCCCACTTATGATCAAGTTACTCCCGCCCTAACCCTCCAAACATGAATTGGCACTCACCCCATTTTGACACGATTCAGACTTTAGCTGTTGAATTTAAAATCCAAAAACAATAATTATTCTGAAACCACTAGACTTTGTACCATAGATTGAGGGATTAGGACAATGGGATGGGGTTGAAATTTTATACAACCCCAAGTCACATTGAGATCTTTCCATCTTCCACCCCTCATGATTGACAATTTGGCATGCAACCAATGTAGCAAATATCTTTATTGGAATGATATTGATGGGAGAAAATATTAAATTATTTCAATATTTTCTTTTTATCAAGTGATATTATTAAGGTTCATTTTCCTAAAACAAAAAACTAAAATTAAAAATGAAAATATAAAAATATGTATAAATAACTTGATAGAAAAGAAAGAAAATTTAAAGACAAGCCCGTGACTATAAATCCATCAGCGGGGCCCACCTTTGAAATCCAAACTACTAAAAAACTCTGTCCCAACTTGACCTATGACGGATAAGAATTTTCCTCCAATACCCACCCCATTAGATTGATGATGTGAAAATCATATGATTACAATGAGAAAAAGTCATCAAATTATGATGATCACATGAATCTAATTAAAGTAGTTTTTTCCTTTATGATAGATCAAGGTGAGGTTGATGTTCAGTGGTTTAGATTTCAAAGATAAGTATCACATCAGTGTTGATTCCACCTCCACAGCCTACAGCCATAACAAAAGCACCCAAAATCCCAGATGCAATAACATCTATGGTTTTTTTTTTTTTAGTTTGGTTTGCTGGATGGGGAGTGGGACTTCCAACATGAGGATTATCAGAAATTGACACTTGATTGGTATCAAAATGAGGTGCCTTTACCACAGATCCATCAATGGTTCAAACTCATACTGTCATTGCCATTGAGCAGCAGCCCTTAAAGTTAGAGAACACGCAAATAAATGGAGAGAGAGAAGGGGGAGGAAGGAAAGGGGATAATGGTTAAAATTTCTTCATATTCTTTATTATTTTTTGGATTTTATGTATCTCCAAAATTTTGTATTTATAGGTTGGCGGCTTTGGCTTCCATATATGTCACTAAAATGTTTTAAATACCACACAACACCCTCGTAATTCCATAGAATTATAGAGGATATTATTTGACTTTCATTGAGAGACACTCTAGTTGACCAAAGCTTTTTGCCAGATTTTCCAGGTCAACTGAGTCCATCCAAAACATCACGGACAGTGAGTTCTGACCAAGTCCCTCTAGTATTCAGAAGTTGAGTTGATTAGGCCAGATTGACCAAGTTGATTTGAGCCTTTCACTATGGTGCATATCCTGATGCAACAATTACTAAGTCTCCCTCAAATACACCCACATGCAATTATGCACAATGGACAGATGTGCATTAACATGCCTCTCATAATGCATTTATGCATCCCATGGTTCGAAGAAGCTGGAATGCTATTTCAGTGAAAAAATGTAATGCAAGATGGAACTTTTACCAGGCGGAACATGATCCCCCCTTCCCCACAACCCAGGGGTGTCCAATATCAGTGAAATAACTTTGACTTCAGTTCTAGAATCAGTTATTCATTAGTGAAATTATTTTGGTATAACTAATTTTTTTCACTTCATCAAATTCAAGCCTAGCCAAACAGGCACTGACAGAGAGATGTAAAAGTATCATAGCAATCAAACCAACCTGTCCCAAGTCCACGGCAGGGTTTAGGCTCTGTCCGCAGTCATAGATGATATCCGTTCGCAAAATTGTGGTACCACCTGTAAGAAGATCGATCTCCACCTGGAACACCCACAACTCCTCAGCATTCAATAGATAAGAATTTGGATGTCCAAAAGAAAATTTAAATTGTATAGACATAGCAGGCAACGATCAAATACTCAGTGAGATCATTTCAGAAAAAATGACAATACAGTTGTCCCAAGTGTAGGCAACTTGACCATTGATAACAAGACAAAGGGAAAAGGAGGCAGCGGAGCTAGGGTTTTCTTCTAGTGGGGGCAAAGTTGATTGACCAATAAAATTAGTAGGCCCACTTATGAAAAATCTAAACCAGTCAAGAAAAAATTTATGTTACAAGTAGATCACATGTAAAGTCCAACTCTATGGAGCCTGCTTGAGCCAACCTTTGATCATTTTGGCTCCTTTCATACTTATATCCCCACCTTGATTTGGCACCATGCCAAGTTTTGATGCTCATCGATCCTTTACCCACTATTGGATTGGATCTCATACAAAAAGAGATAAGTTATTATCAAAATAGTATTAAACTTTCAGGTTATTAAATCAAGAGCTAGGATGATTTCAACGTCCTTGGATGCCATCTACACAGTAGAGATGGTAAACAGAGAAAAGGAAAAAAAAAAACATGACAGAAGAGTTTCACGACAATAGGCCCACTTATAAAACATCTAAATTATTGAAGAACAACCTCCTCATATAGTGTATAGGCCTTATCAGATTTCACTCCAATGACCCAACTTAAGATTGTTAACTTTTAAGAAAAATATATTCCATAAAATTCTAATAAATAAATTCAACCTTTTCATATAGATCAATTTGACTTCGGCCCAAATCATATTGAGTTATATTTTTCATAGAGAATTAGAGCATTTATTTTATCGGGTTTATGTTTTTCCAAAGTTTGCCCCACTCAAGAGCATTGGCTCAAAAGGACCCACATTCCGAACCTGTTTAATTTTATAAAGTGGACTCCACTCAAGAGTTGCATTAAATACTCTCTAAACATGGTTGGATGTCTCAAACACAGCAAGAAGAGAGACAAATTGTGCTGTGAATTCGATGATCCCTTTGAGGGTCTCGATCCTCCTTTATATAGATGTATTGTTGCTATACAATTTACAGTGATTAGAGTCATTCTAATCTTGATTACAGCCATTCTCATCTAATCATATCTCCTAAAAAGGCAAAGAATAAATTTACATAGCCGTACACACGTGAGGTGTTTTGACCAAGTAGTTGGGCTTTATTTGACATGGGCTGTGACCCACTGACCCATTTAACACCCCCCCTCAAATTGATGCAGTTAAATCAACCAGCATCAATTTGCCAATTAAGAATTGATGTCGTAGTCTTAGAAGCAAGCCCTTTGGTAAAGATATCTGCAATTTGAAGTCCCGTAGGAATATGAGGAAGAGTAATGGCTTCACGCACAAATTCATCACGTATGTAATGACAAGCCACTTCAATATGCTTTGAGCGTTCATAGAAGACAGGATTTTCAGTAATCCGTATAGCACTAATATTATCAAATATAGAGGGGTAGAACCAGATTATGGAAATCCAAGCTCAGAAAGGAGACCACAAAGCCAGACAATTTCAAAGGTTGCAGCGGACATAGCACGACATTATCCCTCTGTGGATGATTTGGAAACTTTATCTTATTTCTTAACACTTCCAGCAAATAAGCAAGTCCCCTAAGAACATGCACCAACCCGTGGTAGACCGTTGACTATCAGGACAATGAGCCCAGTCAAAATCTAAGTAAGCAGTGAAAGAAGTCAAATTTCCCACAAGAAAAATAGGCCATTAGATGGTGTACCAAGAACATATCAAAGAATGCGCCGAACAACAACGAGGTGGAGATGGCGCGGTTGTGTCATGAATTGACTAACCAAATTCACCGCATATGAGATATCCGGCCGAGTGATGGTCAAGTAGATCAAGCTGCCGACTAAACGTCGATATAATGTGGCATCGGGGAAAAGATCACCAGTATCGTGTGAGAGCTTGATATTAACCTCAACAAGTGTATCTACATGAGTTGAGTGTTTAAGACCGGCTATCTCAATAAGATCCATATGATATTTGTGTTGATCGAGGATGAGACCTTTTTCTAACTGATGAACCTCAAGGCCCAAAAAATATGTGAGTGGCCCTAAATCTTTCATATGAAAGGATTCATGGAGGGATGTTTATAGATTGTTGGATCATGTCCGAATCTGTCTCAGATATAATGATGCCATCCACGTAAACCAAGAGGACAGTAATTCCATTCGAGTGATGCAAGAACATAGAAGGATCAGAGGCACTTTGAGAGAATTTAAGATGAAGGAGAGCATCTCGAAAATTTTCCAACCGAGCACGTGGTGCTCACTTAAGACCATATAAGATCGTCGTAAGCGAGTAACATCTCTTGCCGAGGCACCGGTAATTCCTTAGGGAAGTAGCATATAGACTTTTTCTTTGAGATCACCATGAAGAAACACATTCTTGACATCAAATTGGTAAAGAGGCCAGGAATGAGAGGCAGCAATGACAAGAACAATACAGACTGTTGTTATTTTTGCAACTGGGGCAAACGTTTCGTCATAGTCGATACCATATTCCTGTCAATTGCCCAATGCGACTAATCGTGCCTTATAACGATCCAACGAGCCATCTGACTTAAGTTTGACTAAAAAAACCCATTTGCAGCCGATGGGTTTTGCAAAAGATGGACATGGAACTAGATCCCATGTATGATTATCTTACAGTGCTGCTAATTCTTCTTACATAGCCTTTTGCCAACAATCATGCTTCACCGCCTTTGAGTAAGAGTTAGGGATGGCAATGGAAGATAGAGTAGCAAGCAAAGATGTGTGAGTGAAACCATATTTATCTGGAGGCTTGGAGAGACGAGTAGAACGTCGAAGCTAAACTGGAGATGAAGCAATAGTAGCATCATGTGATGAAGCAGGGGCAAGATCAAGTGCCGGCAACGGATATGGAGGGGGAGGCAGTAGTGGAACATCCTTATGACGACGTCGTTCATAAACAACGAGTGGGGAAGAAATTTCATCAATAAAATCTGGTAAATGAGAAAAAGAAAGGCAAAGGTTTAGGATGGTTAGAAAAGAAACTTTGTTTTTCGAAGCAAATGACATTTCGAGAGATGCGGATGCGGTTAAGCACAGGACCATAGCAGAGACACCCTTTTTGGTGGGAAGCATAGCCAAGGAACGCACATTTAGCTGATTGAGCAGTTCATTTTGTACGTTCAGAAGGAGGAAGATGAACAAAGCACACACATCCAAAAACACGCAAGTGGGTATAAGTAGGACCTGTATGAAAGAGACGAAAGTATGGTGTTTGATTGGTGAGACAAGGGGATAGTAAGTGGTTGATTAAGTGAACCGCAGTGATTAAAGCTTATGGCCAAAATTTAGCAGGAGCTGAGGATTCTAAGAGAAGAGAATGAACAATATCTAGGAGATGTTTGTTTTTTCGTTCAAAAAATCCATTCTGTTGAGGAGTACAAGGGCATGTTCTCTGTGATAAAATCCCGTATGTGTGCAGCAAATTTTGAAACTGATGGGACATATATCCCCCCCCCCCCCCCCCCCCCCCCCCACCCGGAATCAGACTGGAGAACTTTTATGCGAGTGGAAAACTGATTTTCAACATAAGCCATAAATTTTTGGAAAGCAACAAAGACTTCAAATTTAGAATGCAAGAAATATACTCATGTGAATCTACTATGATCATCAATAAATATGACAAAATATTTAAAATTTGTATGAGAAATTAGACGTCACTATGAATAATGTCAAAACAGTTTGAAGCCATAGTAGTTTATGAAGAAAAAGGAAGCACTTTGCTTTTTCCAAGTTTGCAAGCAGAACACTCATCAGAAATGTTACTAAAAGAAGATCCATTTTGATTAATGTTACCAAGATAACAATTTTGAATGAGGATGGCCTAATCTATTATGCCAGAGCCTCCAAACAGCTTGAGAAGAGAAACAAGAAAACACAGAGGCCTGTTTATTTTGAGAGAGAGAGAGGGGCACAAGAAGAGGAAACAGGCGTCAACACTTAGGCCCCTTCGTGATCACCATCCCCGACACTTGATCCTGCACAATACAACCAGACCAAGAAAAAGAGACATTACAATTATCATCAATTAGTTGTCCAACAAATAGAAGATTTGTAGTTAGATGAGGAGATAAAAACATTTCTCAGAGCTAATGAATGAATTACATCACCAAGAGCTGTAATGGGAAGCTTTTGACCATCAGCAGTATGAACTTGCAAATTTCCATTGTATGATTGCATATTAGAGAGATGAGTTGAGGAGGAGGTCATGTGATTTGAAGCTCTAGAATCAAGATACCATACTGAGGAAAAGGGTTGGTGGTTACCTGAAATGCCAAGTGCAGATCATTTGTTGAACAAGCTCAGGGGTGATTAGAGGAGCAAAGTTGGAGGCAGGAGGTGGTGAAGACATGACCGAAGCTGAAGGGGTATCGCTAGAAGTAGTAGCAGCCGTAGTGTTGGCATGATAAGCTCGAGTGCGATTTTGTGGCCGCCTTCTATAGTCAGTAATGACATGACCATTAGATTTGCAATAATTGCAAGACTTATTCTTACACTGCAAGGCATAGTGTCCATAATTCTTGCATCCAAAACACTGGATTTTACTGAGATCTCTTGTAGCAGAGACTGTCCTTTAGCAGTAGAAGTGGTATAATGGACAATCCCTCCTGGACCTTGAGATATACCAGGGGTGTGATTTGCAGTGGCAACATATGCTATGTCAGGAGAATTCCTAAAGACTGTAGTTTCAGAACATACTGAGTGATATGACTTTGTTCCTCATGCAAGAGTTCATTAAGACACTCATTCAGGGATGGAGATAAAACCCTACTCATCAGATTGGAACGAACAATCTCATATTCGGGTCTCAATTTCATGAGAAACCGGTCCCTGTGACTAGTTTCCTGTAATTTTTGAATCTCAGAAAGGGCTGTTTTAGATACATTGACGTATTTGATTTCGTCATATTCTGCCCATAAATTGAGAAAACCTGTATAATAGTCCTGGATTAAAGAGGTGCCCTGAGAATACCGAGCAATCTCTAGTCCAAGTTGATATTTTCGAGCAGAGTTCCCTTGGTGATATACTTGTTTTAGATATTCCCACATCTCCTTAGAGGTTTTGTAGGGTTTGAGATTCAAGATATATTGTGGTTCAACATAACCAAGAATCAGGGTTTTGATCTTGGCATCCTTTGTATTCCAAGATAATATTTTTTTCTCATCTTCTCTAGGTCTTGGATCCAATCCCTAAACAAGTCCCCACATTTCCTTTCCTTCAAGATATACTTGAAATTGATATGAGAGGAAGTGTATTTTTTTCCATTAAATTTTATCAAGGAAATTTCAGTCTTTTCCATTTTAGTAGATCTATTACAATCTGTAATTAATTCCAACCGATTGTTGTTGCCAGAAAGCAAGTGTACTAAACCCAACTGATAATGTCTTAAACAAAGACGAGAGAAACTCCCAACTGAGCAATCAGTGATGACAGAACAGTAAAATAGCAGTTTTCTGCTCAAACAAAAAGTTTGAGAGAAAAATTGTCCCAGGCGTGCTTGATTTTTCAGAGAAGATGGAATATAGCAGAAATATGGTGTGATGAATGATCAATCAGACATCATAAATAGATGAAGGATCAAAAGACGCACTAATTAAATCAAATTGCTCACCAATATGAGCCAGATCCAGAAACTTGGACGGCTGTGATGAAAATATACTGAAAAAACTGGAAGTTCTCGAGAAAGGGTAGAAAACCTACCTCTGAGATGCCAAAAGTTCTCAAAAAATATCCACAAAAACCAGAATATCCAGTCAACCAAAATGGTTGCAGTCTCTAGGTACAGTGATGCTGATCTGAAGTGGGCCGTGTATGATCAATTGATCACAACTTGATCAGACCAACGAATGGAAGGATTTTGAGCAGAGAAGATACCAACAACTTCCAATACTTGGAAGATAGAGAAGATTCACTCAGAAAACTCTATATAGAGTTGTGTCTGCTCAAGGCTCTGATACCATCTCAAAGATAGCAATAAGAGAGACAAATTGTGCTGTGAATTCGATGATCCCTTTGAGGGTCTCAATCCTCCTTTATATAAATGTATTGTTGCTATACAATTTACAGTGATTATAGTCATTCTAATATTGATTACAGCCATTCTAATCTAATCATATATCCTAAAAAGGCAAAGAAAAAATTTACATAGCTGTACACACGTGAGGTGTTTTGACTGAGTAGTTGGGCTTTATTTGTTTATTTGACATGGGCTGTGACTTGAGTATGCACTTGGTTGCACCTTGAATCACATTTAGGTTGGATACTTTGGCAGAGGACAGTTATCCATTCATTTGGGTGTGCATTTCTGATGTGTAAAAATCTGAAACCACATTAAGCGGAATAATGGTTTTACAGTCTTCTTTTTGCTCAAATTAATATCATTGATCTGTGAAGACACATAAATGGAACTAGAGGTTCACGGGCCTTGGGTCCAATGGATGAGAACCAAATGGGCCCATGTCCTAAGGACAGTTGCAGATAGGGATTATGTCCTTGATGTTGATAAGGCTTATAAAGCCCCACCATGTGTAATATAAATTTATACATAGACAGTCACATTTTCTAATTGTGCTGTCTTCCTTGTTGCTCCTCATTGTCATGGTGCGACCACCTTGGTTTGTCTGATCTTTACTAGCCCTTGGATTCCAGCTTGCCTCTTTCATTCAAGGTAATCTGCAGATTTTGTATCAAATCCAAATGGATTGTCGATCTTTAACAGCCTTTGGATTCCAATTTGCCTCTTTCATTCAATGTAATCTGCAGACTTTGTATCAAATCCAGTTGGACAGCTTTTGGTTTCAACCACATCATCTACAACAGACAACTTCTGGTTAGGCTCGTGGGACCCACTGCAACCTTTTTTCTCCAGTATCACTGAATCATCCTGGTCACCCACTTCTGAGGAGCTCCTGGTTAATTTTGGGTATTTTTCTCCTTTGTTTGAAAGGGTTTTTACCCACTTTCGTGGATTGACACTTCTCTAGACCCAGATTTCATCTCGACCATCCTTTTTTTTTTTTGTTTGATTGGTCTAAGACTGCCATAAGGTGTGTAATTCCCTCTAGGACACATCTCTGGTGTCTGATCAAGAGTTTGAAGTTTGAACCGATCTGAGTGGCCTTTTCTGTGATCTATTGCCATGGCCATATTCGTCCAGTTCATGCAACGTCTGTGCCTTCATCCTTCTTCTTCTTCCAGTCTCTCTGATCTGCACATGTAAGACCAGATGTGGTCTTCCAGCCACTGGTTTGCTGATTTGATCATCTGACCACCAGTGGGGTCCTCTTGCCCTTGTCAACAGCACACCATTCTGCCACTTGTGAGCTTTAATGTGGGATTTGCTGCTCCTCTTCTTTTCCTGATCTTTCAAGTCTGATAATTGTTTAGAACAGCATATAGTATTTCATGTAATATGGACTCTCATTATGGTGCCCCAAATGCATGGCAGATGGGTCCATCCATTGTACAATAAAATCCAAACCACATGAGACTTTGTGCTTTGTCAAATGCAGCCTTGTCAAACAGAAAAGGTCCATATTCTTAGAGGCATTTAGGGATAATCAAGAAGAATGAAGGCATTTTGGACAGATACGGTTTACTGTTTGATGGATATCGAAATCATATACAGAGAAAGGTCAATGAACACAACAAATTGAATATGAAAAAGGAAATAGACTGTTAAGAGTTAGCGGTATTTTGTTGAGAACTCAATGAAAAAGAGTAAATTGGCAAATTGATCAACTTACCAATTATAAAATATTTTTTGTAAAGTCAGCTGAATCGCGTTCTTTATCAAAATGCCCAAATGGGAAAAATTTTAAGATTTAGTCTCAAGTCCAAACCAAGCAGACCAACTTGTCCTAGTAACATGTCTGACTGTCTGAGTATCTAGTTGTTGAAAAGAACAGTCGTTTGACCCTAGACCAGAGGATGTGCATGGTATAACCTTGAGCATGTACAAGTGACACCCATGGATCAATGCATGAAATGGGTCTTCTTATGAGCCATATGTGGACTGAACATGCCGCAAAGAAACTGCCTGAGATGATGATCCTAGACCTTCAATTAACAGAACTAAAAAACATAAGTGCAAAAGAAAAGGTGATAGGAACAGTTCACTTTCAACAGAGAGAAAAAAGGTCAAATACTGGACAACAAGGTTGTAACTAAGTTGTTTAGAATTATCTATAAATGATGTTGTTTATTAGAACAGTCAAAACCAAGGCCCTGCCTGTCCAAATTGAAGATTCAAGTGCATGTCCTCAAATAATGGATCATATATTTCAATAAACTAGTAGAGCATGGTAAAAAATATAGAACTAGAACCAATAAATTCATGAATTCACCTCGCTTACAGCGGCACCATAATTTAGATAACTCATTGAACTAAAGTCGGGTACCCAGAGAGTACTAGCTGATAAGTTCACTGACTGGAGATTTGCCTACAAAACAGAAACCGAGACAAGTGAGAGTGTGTTATCACTTACCATTCCACTTCAATATTAGCCTGAAAATTGAACTAGAAAAAGTAGTAGCTGTGTCAAAAAATGTTTACATGATAAGCTGTGCCACACCTTGATGACAAGTCAACATTTGTTTTTGTCATTTGCAGAATAAGAAGAAAAGTATTTCTATTCTATCTGAGTAAGTTTTCAAGGAGAATCTCTAGAAATGAAAAGTTATGGCTGATGAATAGTTGGCAGTCCCATTAAATCGTTTTCTCAAAAATGTCTTTCTCAATGTCAGCCAAATTTAATCAAGTCTTGGTACACAGAAACTGAAGGCAGACAAGTGAGATTAGGAAGTCAAGGGACCTCTGATTACCCAGTCACCTGAAGTCTGAAAGACTGGACCTAAATAATCGAAGTATTGACCTGAAGTATTGACCTGATAATCATGCCCAATTGCCAGTAACTGAAAACCCATGCACTTGACTTATAAGTATAAATTATATATATTTATATAAAATATATGTTTCTTAATGATTTATAAGTATAAATTATATATATTTATATAAAATATATATTTCTAAATGTTTTACCATACTAAAGTCCACTCAACAAAAGCTAATAGCTCAGATGGTAACTGCACAGATTCAAACCTGACGATCACCTTCTCATTCATGCTAAATGTTTATATAAATATAAATCCTGATTTAGGCCCAGAGTTGCAGTCTGGTCTAATTGATTCTAGGCCCATTTCCAGACATATAAACCACATCAGGCCAGGTTCTGGGTCTGGATCCATCATGGACAGGTAACAAACCTGACCCTTTATCATCCCTGGGCGATATAGGAGTTTTACCCGACTAAACAAACTAAATTCCATATTGCTGCTTACCCCCACAAGCCACTTGTTACCAAATGAACTGAAGGTAAAAAGAATAAGATGCCCTATGGCTGTAAACTACATATTCAACAAAATATAACATTCCATAGCCAATTTCCCACAAATGGAAAGAGGTACGTTTGATTTTCTAAGCTGCTGAATGTGCTAGTGTGGCAATAGATGCTCAAGCAACCTCACTAAGACTCAGTGGACAAGAGTGCCTGGAATGTGTAACATACATTGGCCAGGTCTTTACCATCCATTGATTCTGAACATTGCAGCCTACCTGATTAGTAGATCAGCCTTGTTTTGGGTTGGGACACTTGCATGGTGTGAAGAAGTGGAGTCAGGAAGGAAACACAACTCTGATCCCCAAACTTACATATAATATCCTGACATAGTTGGGATACATATTGGCAATCACAAATTAGTTTTAGCCATCTCATAAGGTGGTCCCTCTCATGCAGCTTTTCTTTAATACATGGTGGCCCCTCAAGGAAGAATCCTTGGCTCCACACTTCATTGTGTGCTGTGTTACCACACATGGAAAATTAATGGAACTCTACCCTTTCACCATGCATGCATTGGTACAAAGAGGTGTAGCATTTTAATGTGATAGTAGTAGCTCAAGGATGCCAATGTAAATTTCAATTCAGACAGATCCAAAAGGCAGATTTCTCTGGTATAATTCATATATCAAATTATCACCTGAAGAACCAGAGTTTCCCATGAAATTGCACCCATTTGCTCCTGCAACCTTTCCCTAAGTGGCTTAAGCCTTTCAACCAAAACATTGCAAGCAAGCCGAACTGCTTCGCAGCTAGATTCAGATGTGGTGCTCCCTGCAGTGAACCCTCCTTGCACTAAACTCAAGGTATCTGCCTGGATAACGCGTACTCTATCCAAAAGGTCCTGACTTCCATCATTACACAACTGATTGAGAGCAAATGCTGCCATCTGCCTCACTTTTGTCCATAGCCCTTGTCCTAACTCAATCCCACCAACTTCAACAACGATTGAACCGTCATTGAGAATACTCACCTTCCCCGGAGTTGGTCTCACAGACACTTCGTGAATGATGGGTATTTGAGATATCCCTCGCTTCCTCCACTTGTTATGACTATTAAACTGTTTGACCATCTCAGTTCTGTGGTGAAAGCTCGAAGATGCAGCCAAATTATCCAAAAGAGAAGGTAAAGTATATTCAACAAGTTCTCCAGCCACAGCATCATAAAACAACCCTAGACTTTCAAACGTATGCAAATTTCTCTTCCTGATGCAATCAGCATCCATGGAAAGAGAAGATGCAACATGCTCGATTACAGCCTCAGCAATAAAAGATGCCTGAACTTCTCCCGGGGCCCTCATGGCTGACTTGCTTGAATGGTTCGTCTTGCAGATCTTAAAGTCAAAAGAGAAAGCTCCCCAGTTGTACTTTTTCAAAGCCCCAACCATGTTCCATGGCAAGATTGGGCTTATGTCTGTTGATATCCCTGCATTGATTAATATATCAACATTTAAAGCTGTGATCTTACCATCGGATTTGAAACCCACGGTATAGTCTATTTTCATTGGATGGCGTCCGCCTGCCATTATCATATCAGTCTTGCGGTCAAGATAGGTTCGGACTGGACAACGTAACTTGTATGCCGCAAGTGCACATGCAGTCGCAACCTAAACACCACACAAGTTCTTAATTGTGAGGCCATGCATGCAATAATTTCTTCACGTAAGTTTGCGAAAGACAGGGTAAAAGATCAATTATCAAGCATAGTATAACAAATCATTCACATACACATGCATCAATGGCATAACCAATAACAGCATCTTATAAATGTATATCATCCAAACCATGAAACCCACTGTAGATGGGGAAGAGCTCCACACTCAGTTATTTGAGTCCGTGATATATGGGCAATTCTTATATGTCACGACCCAAATCCGGGGCCCTGTCAAATATCCGGATCGTGATTATATAGCAATATTTACCATGCATACATCAAATAATTTCCACAAGGAATTAGGCATTTAATTCAAATATAATTTCAATTATAAATATCATTAAATCTCTGAGAATTCAAACTTATTATATCCTAACTCAATCCATAATATGCTTGAAACATTAGATAATTTTCCTAAACAATGACTAATAACTCCATTAATTACTTAAGCGTTCTCGTTCTCTCCCTTCAGCCACGCATGCCAAAATTTACGTGCTGATCGTCATTCCGCTCTAGCCCACCCGCAATATTGTTACCTTAGGGGGAAACACAACATCAGTATTACTGGTGAATGAATTTTCCTAATTACACAAGCCACATACAACACATTATCACATAATCATCAAATCTGAATCAATACAACAATTATCATTAAAAATACATCCAAATACAAAATTGTGCCCATGCACAATACCACGCCTCAAAGGCCCATCATATACTTGTATACTGGTCACCATGACCCTGTCTCATCAGACACATCCACTAAGGACCAGCCGCTAAAACGGCCCGGACACTAAGTCCAACATCCCACGTCTGGGATCCCGTGCACAATATCACATAACAACCAAAGTTCATCATTATTAATAATTTACACAACAGTATTATGGGACCAATCCCATACCAATCCCCATTAGATTAGTGCCCCACTTCTGATCATAATAGGCAAGGGATGATGTAGGAGAGGCCCACCTTCATAGAATATTAATCAAGGTGACAAAATCATACTAAATATTCCAAGATAGCCCATACAATTTATTATAACTATATGAAAGTCTTAATTTATTTGATGGAAGGTTTATTTAGTAATTATATACCAAGTCTAGGGCTAATTCCCCATTCATAAATTCCATCCAATACACCTTTATACACATAGAAACTATTACAGCAATGAATTCACGCCTGAAACCTTCTAAAGTGAAATCCAGTGGGTCTCGCTGGACCAAACGAAGATCAGACCTAATGTCCAAGGTCGCCCAGGGACAGCTTTACTCTTAATGGATTGGGTTCACCATCAGACATCGTTACTGGGCCCCACAGTCTCAATAAACACAAACAGAATTCATGAATAAGCCTCACGGTTAACAAAATTGAAATTTCTGGATAACTGGGCAGATGGGGCCCAAGCCACATGGGACCACCACCATCCAGGTCGCCCCTGGGCCCCCTTCAAGATGTGGGATCCTAATCTCTGATTAACTTAGGTAGTGGGTCCCAGCATGGATGTCGACCTTCAGCCCTATCTTCATCAAATTCACGCCTAGGCTCTCTAATTCTATTAGACAGTGGGACCTACTGGTCTAAAACCAAGATGTCCCACTCCCCTAGGGTCGACTGTGGCTCTTCTACGAGATGTGGGGTCTTGATCATTGATCAGGTCAATCGATGGGTCCCACAACCACAAACTATCAGTTCTCTGTATTATTATTCATTCACCGTTTTGAGATTTCAGGTACACAGATGGTGGTCAACTGGAATCCAATCCTTGTAGGACCAGTACCTCCATGGTCGCCCATGGGTCCCCTTCAGGATCCATGGTTCAGATCTATCAAGTAGTGGGCCAGGGGGTCCCACATTCCCTGACGTGAGAAAACTCTCTTCATGTGAGAGAGAAAAAGTAGTGCAGCTCTGCACAGATTCATCATCTGATCATCTTTTTCCCACATGATTCATCATCATAAGGCCAAATCAATGATAGAATCCAATCCTTCCTGTTTCACCATAAAATCAATTCCTACTTGTCACAGCCCAGAGTCTGAATGTATCGATGGACATAACATTCTTATCAAAAACTATATTCCTCAAGCATCTAATGCATCACTTAAATCATGAATTAGAATCATCAAGGAAGATCCACTCACCTTGGATAAACGACCGTCGCCTCTGCAATGTGTGGACGCGAATAGGACATCAATCAGCCTTCCCCTCCTTCTCCTATATTGCAGCCACAAGATTCTCTCACTCAGAATTTCTCCAAAGGAATTGGATATAACAGGGATCGTTGGTTATCTATATATATAAAGGGAAGATGGAATTCTAGTCATCTCAAACTTCCTATTTAGAGTTGTTTTACAACTCCTCTTCTTTCCAAAACTCATTCACATGGAAACTACCAAGTTTATAATAAGCAGCATTTCTAATTTCACATTAAGAAATCAACTAAACGTACTACCTGGGCCAGACTAATCCTGGGGCCCAGGTAACTCAAGATTTTACATTATAGAATTTAGAGCACTGGGCATTTATAATTCAACCATCCATTTAATGGATTTTAATAAACAACCGTCCATTTATTGTGACTGATGCTATGCCTTGCCTTTTTTAATGAATGACTATGATATTTTTATTCAAAGTTTAATGTTACACTTACATGAAGCCTTTCACAAATCATCATCATCGTCATCCTCAAAGCCTTGTCCCAACTATATTAGGGTTGGCTACATAAATCCAGTTTCTTCATTCTAGTCTATCTTGGACCAAATCCACGGATAGGTTACATGAAGCCTTTCACAACTATAAATAGGATTTTGGAACTATCTGCTTCTAGTTCTATGTACTCCTTTCTTTAGCAATGAATCATCTTCACCTGCCAAAAGACAAAATGGCAGGTAGTAATGGGCCTAATGGCCTAGATGGCTAAACCTGTTAAAAAACAAAGGAGAACCTTCAGTTCCTTTCCTTTCACAGCTATGGATGGGACTGTTTGCCTGTGTTCTGCTTCTATATACTCATTTCTTTACCAACAAATCATCCTCCTGTGCCAAGTGTTTGAAAGACAAGGAATGGCATGTAGCAATCACTCAAACCTCTTTAAAAACAATCAGAGTTGCCACTCTCCACAGTTCCTTGACACCCTCTACCCCTAAATGAGACAATCCATCAAGTAATCAACCCTTCTTTGCACATTTGAATCAGTTTAGATATTTATTGTCACGGGAGTGAAGATAACCTTGTGGAAGAAATTTGGTTTTTGACATATATGGCCATCCAACAAAAGGCTTCCAGTTTGGATGGTGTGGCTTGACACATGCAAAGGTGATTGTGTGCACCTCCATGGGTGCCATACTCTACCAGTGTATCAAGTAATGGATCTTTCCTCAATAAAATGGGTAGAATGCCATTTTGTTGGAAGTGTCCAAGTTAATGGTGTTGAGATAAATAATGCAGAAATGTGATTAACTAATTTGCTAAATAAATGGGCCAGATCTCAAAAAAATGCCATTTTGTAAAAAAAAATTTACAAGGTTTATCTTGGAAAAAAGTACATGAGGCAACTTTTGAGAAGGGAAGAAGATTTATAGTAAACTGGCCCACTATCTTATCAACTAACTCATAGATAGCAAGAAGCATCTGATCTTTCAGAAATGAAATATATTGGAAAAGAAATGGATACATGGCTCAATGTGGAAAATCAGCATCATTCACCACTTTGGAGAAATGTGTCATAATTTTCGGTGGTGAAACATTTTAGGCAACCATCGCAGTTCATAAAAAATTAATAAACAAAATTTGTTACAAAGTTCATATTTGAAAAAAATAGGTGATGTAGCTTTTGCACGTGAAAACCCATGAAATTTCTGAGAATAGGAAACAAGTTAAATGGTTTTCATTATTTTATTTCCTTTTTAAAATTTCAATTCGAACCAAATGAGGGAACTTTAGAGATCATTAAAAATAAAAAGCAAAATTTTTATAAGAAGAATTAGGAGAAGAATCAAAATGAATTTTATTCTTCTTGTTTACTTTCTATAACTTTCAAATTATTTGTTATTGATCAGTACAGAAAAATTAAATTGTTCGATCCATATCTTAAAAATCACCAAAATTTCACAACTTCGTGTCAAAAGACATTGTTGAGATTTGTAAGTATTCACTCTAATTGGAGATCAGTCCTTCCCTATCCATGTTGGACTCAGCTGAGTCAATAAAAGAACTAATAGGCAAGGAAATCAAGTGGACAATCTTTGGCCTCTTTATTTCTGTTTTCTTTTTTTTTTTTAAACTAAAGTTTGTTATCACAACGAACTTCCAATTTGGTCAAGCTCCAAATAAAGTTGATGGCTTTTATACTGCTGTTAATTTCAAGAACAAATCGAGATTATTTTGTCTCTAAATGCAACATTTCATCTTATAGAAGCAGCTAGTATACATGACGTTAAGGCATGTGTTCTTCCTAGAGACGTTAAAATGAAACTGGCAGGTTATGTTGGAGGATGTCCAACTACGAATTATTCTTCTTATCCGTTTAATAATTTATTTGCAAGATGGAACCCTTGTGCTGTGTTCCATTTTTTCTACTTAAAAAACTTCTATATTCGATAAACTAAATGTAAATAATAGGATATTCTTTTTATTGGTGCTGATAAATATAATGTGTAACCTCATTTTGAAAAGGTGTTAGTTTTTATATATTTAAAAAAAAAACAATTCCCATTAAGTGATTAGTGCAATGCATCCCAGCATACCATTTCTACATGCAGAACTAACTTTCCTTTTGTCCCGTCAATATGGTATCTGAGAGAAAATTCTACTCAAGCAAAATTTCCAAAGATTGCCTAAATCAAAACAAAACTTTATCCATCCAGACAAGAACTGAACAGAGCATCTCTAAGATTACAAACTGAACAGAGCATCTCTAAGATTACTAGTAAGTTTCATTAACTATGAAAATGCAAGGAAATGTTCTTCACAAAGAAAAGTAAAAGAATCTAAAAGAGTCTCTGGTGAAAACCATAAACATCAATACTTACAGGCAATGCTTTTAATGCCTTTCCACCAAAACCCCCTCCAACCCTTCTTGTAATCACACGAACATTATGGTCAGGAATCCCAAGGCATTTTGCAATTACTTCTTGTGCATTTTCAGGACATTGACATGAACTATAAACCACCATGCAGTTATCTTCATCCGGCACAGCAAGAGCTGTTTGCGTCTCCAAATAGAAATAGTATTGAGACCCAAGTTCAATCTGAACAGTATCATTGCAAATTAGTTGATCTTCAATGTCCCTTTTGAAGATAAGAAAGTAAAGTATATAGTTTCTATCAGAAAATCAGGTAGGTTGTTCCACATAATTTCAGTAAAAAAAAAGGGTTTCAAAATAAATAACACAACCGAGAGATTCCACATAATTAGGACACCTGGAACCAAACTAGTTCCGGTGTGGATGTGTGTTTGTGCTGATGAGGACTTCACTGTAAAGAATGGTGCATTATTAGCAGGGTAAAATTTGGGAATGGAAAACCATCAGATTCTGTGTCAGAAATAATATTAGTACTAAGGCATTAGGAATGGACCAATATGGGTACCAGATTACCAGTACTCAAGAAATTAGTGTACTCATTGGTTAGAGTTGAGCCTTATTTTCTCCACTAGGCTGTAAGTCTATTTGTGATAATAGCAAAACAGGTCAGTAATACCCCTGACCCTGTTATAAGGGCTAGTATTTTACCTAATATTTTATATGTTTAATTTCCTTCTTTTTTTTTTGGATTATATATTTTATTTGGGGTGTGTGTGTGGGACACCTTTTTGTGTTGCATAGAATTGTCTTTTAAATAGGTCCTTGGCTTTGTAGGACCTATTGATTTTAAGATAATAAGATCAAGCCATTTAGAATTGTTAAACAGGCCCAAGGCCCATACATCTCACGTGGAACACATTGGGTCAATATTTGACAGTTGTACATATACCTTTCTTTAGTTGCTTTCCTAACTTAGATATACTAATTGATGTAATTAGTTTCCTTCTTAACTTAGAATCCTAATTGATGTAATTAGTTGCTTTCCTATCTTAGGACCTTGATTAAAGGCATGTAATACCTATATATTGATGGATAATCTCCATAGAAACATAGACAGAAATAATACAATCAAAGGAGCATTCCAAAAACTCTTTCCCATCGTGAGTTTGTCATGGTATCAGAGCAAGGATCAAGGCAGTCTTGATCTCAGACATCTTCCAAAGCATTAAGGGAATAGAGATAGAAAGAAAGAGTCTCTCTCGTACATCACATAGATCCAGAAGTTTTTTTTCGTCAGCATTACTGTACTAGCGATGTCTTCTTCCTGCAAACAGCAACGTCCAGTGGTGGCCCACTCTTGATCAATCAGATCAACCTCAGAACTCACCCATTCATGGTCGCCCAATACTTCTAAGTATTCTAGTGATTTTTTTAGAATTTTTTCGACACTGTAAGGTACGTTTTTGATCATTCTCATGATTTCTCAAAAACCTGCACAAGTTTTTATCAAGACCGTACAGATTTTTGGATCTTCAGCAGATTGAGTTCAAACATCTTCTAGTCTGAGCGAAAATTGTGTGACTACATAGATCAGGACCCTAATCAGTGTCCAGGATCTTCTGTGGGGCCCACGTAAGGTTTTTAGAGCAAAAATCAAGGACGTCAGGGGCCTGTTTTTTCCTTTTTTGTTCTCTGCTTGGCCTGATTGGTCTTTTTTAGTGTTTGGATCTGTCCAGTTCCTTCTCCAGCACTCACGAACTGTAGTTCAAATACTTTTGTTGAGTTTATCACTTGTTGTTTCACTGTTTCACAATATACAGTTGAGATGGACAAATCTGAGGTCACTTTGATCAAATTTACTGGAAAGAATTACCCTGCCTGGTCTTTCCAATTTCAAATATATCTAGAAGCAAAGGAATTATGGGGATTTGTTTCTAGCACGGACCCTACACCCACTGAGGATGAGAAGAAAATCTCCCCTTGGTATACTAAAGATGCCAAAATCAAATCCTGGATTCTGGGATCCGTTGAGCCTCATCTGATAATGAATCTCAAGCCTTACCCCACTTCGAAAGCCATGTGGGGGTATTTGAAGAAAATATACCATCAAGATAACTCTGCCGGACAATTCCATCTTGAATGTGCAATTGCTGAATATACACAAGGGAATTTGTCCGTACAAAACTACTATTCAGGTTTCCGTACACTCTGGTCGGAATACGATAGTATTAAGTATGCGGATGTGGCTGACAATGTGTTGACAGTTATTCAAGACCTTCAGGCCTCTAGTCAGCGAGATCAGTTTTTGATGAAACTACGGAATGAATTTGAAAGTGTCTGATCTGCTCTAATGAATCGGACGCCACTACCTTCATTAGATGTCTGCTTGAATGAGCTCTTACGCGAAGAACAGCGCCTTATGACCTCGGCTCATATTGCTCAACAGAAGACTGATACCTATTCAGTTGCGTTCTCAGCCAATAAAACTTCGCAGCCTCCGCCTCGAGACTTGAGCAAAACCCAATGCTACAGTTGTCAGAAATTTGGGCACCTTGCATCTCAGTGCAAACAGAAAGTCTGCAGTTACTGTAAAAAGTCGGGACATATCATTTCTGAATGTCGCCGCCGTCCACCACGTCCGTCCACACAGTATCAGACTCCACAATATCCGGCTCAGCAGTATCAGACTTCACAGTCTCAGACTCCACACGCATATGTGGCTTCCTCCGTTATGCCTGCCCCTCCATCTGCCTCACAGCCCGGGCCCTCATCATCTCTCACTCCTGAATTGGTTCAACAAATGATTATCAATGCCCTCTCTGCCTTTGGTCTCTCAGGTAAGTCACCTTCATCTTCTACTTGGTTCATTGATTCCGGGGCATCTAATCATATGACAAATTCCCCCACCCCTTTCTCCACTATGACAAGTTACAATGGCCATCTTCAAATACAAACTGCTGCCGGTGGACATGTTTCCATTACTGCTGTCGGTGATATCCCTGGTCCCATCCCATTGAAAAATGTTTACCATTGTCCTAATTTAACTTCCAACCTATTATCAGTAGGACAACTTGTTGAAAATAATTGTAACATCTCTTTTTCTTCTTCTGGTTGTGTTGTGCAGGACCAGCTATCCGGGAAGGAGATCACGAGGGGGCCTAAGTGTGGACGCTTGTTTCCGCTGGATGTTTCTAAAATTTCTAGGCATCAACTTGACAATAATGTGTTTTGTTTTTCTCTTAGAGATAATTGCCGATTGTGGCATAATAGACTCGGACATCCAAATTCAAAGGCTTTGTCCCTTATGTTAATTCTAGTTTATTAAATAAATCTCTTGGTTTATCGTCTTGTGTGCCTTTTGATTGTGCTACTTGTAAAATGGGGAAGAGCAAAACTCTTCCGTTTCCTCATTCCACTTCACACACCTCTAAGTGTTTTGATTTAGTTCATAGTGATGTATGGGGAATTGCTCCAGCTCTTTCCCACGCTCATTATAAATATTTTGTGACTTTTATTGATGATTTCAGTCGGTTTACATGGGTCTACTTTCTACATTCAAAATCTGATGTTTTCAGTGTTTTTCAAATATTTTTGGCTTATGTTGAAAATCAATTTTCCACCTGCATTAAAATCTTGCGATCTGATTCTGGCGGGGAATATATGTCCTCTGCTTTTCAACGGTTTTTGCAACAAAAATGCATTATTTCTCAAAGATCTTGTCCTTATACTCCCTAGCAGAATGGAATCGCTAAAAGGAAAATCGGCATCTCCTTGATGTCACTCGTTCCCTTCTTCTGGAGTCATCAGTTCCTACTCGTTTTTGGGTTGAGGCACTGGCTACAGCAACTCATCTTATCAATCGCATGCCATCACCCTCCATTGAGAATCAAAGCCCATATTACCGTTTGTACAAAACCGCTCCATCCTATGCGGATCTTCATGTTTTTGGCTCCACTTGTTTTGTGCACTTGCCTCCTTCTGAGAGGACAAAACTCACGGCACAATCAACTCAGTGTGTGTTTTTAGGTTATACACCCTTCCAGAAAGGGTTCCTTTGTTATGATCCTCACATTCGTCGTGTCGGTACCTCTAGGAATGTCGTTTTCTTTGAACATCAGTATTTTTTTCAAAAACACATTGATCCTCCTGACTCCTCTTTTGTGTCATTACCTGGTTTTCCTGACGACCCGTCAGTTGTTCGTTTTAATCCTAACTTTGTGTATCACTGACGGAACAGCACAGCGCCTACCAGGGATCCCCCTCCTGATCTTCCTCCGGCATCTGATCCAACACCGGCAGTTGATCCATCCGGACATCCTTCACTGCGTCGCTCCACTCGGATTTCGGTACCACCAACCCGTTATGGGTTCTCCCATACTTCCTTAATGGCCACTTTATCTTCCTCTTCCATTCCCCAATCCTATTCTCAGGCTGTGCGGGACCCATGTTGGAGCAAGGCTATGCAAGAGGAATTGAAAGCGGTAGTGCAAAATCATACGTGGGATATTGTCCCATCTCCTGTGGGTGTCAAACCTATTGGCTGTAAGTGGGTATTTTCTCTCAAGTTAAAATCTGATAGATCTTTAGATCGATATAAGGCGCGTCTTGTCGCTCTTGGAAATCGGCAAGAATATGGCATTGATTATGATGAGACTTTTGCTCCGGTTGCCAAGATGACCACCGTCCGCACTATTCTTGCTGTTGCTGCATCTCAGTCTTGGCCTCTCTATCAAATGGATGTCAAAAATGCATTTCTCCATGGTGATCTCAAAGAAGCTGTTTATATGCGACTACCTCAGGGCTGCTCATCCGGGACCGGTAAGGTTGCCAAACTTCGTCGCTCTCTCTATGGTCTAAAACAAGCTCCTCACGCATGGTTTGAGAAATTTCAGGCTGCTCTTCTCCGCTTGGATTTTCATTCAAGCCCATATGATCCTTCTATGTTTTTACATCATGATCCATCCGGGATCACTGTACTCCTTGTCTATGTTGATGACATAGTCATTACTGGTCCTAATGCCACCATGATTCAGAAGATCCAAGCGTCTCTTCGTGAAACATTTCACATGAAGGATCTCGGCCCCCTACATTATTTCCTTGGTCTGGAGGTTCATCAATCGCCCCAAGGCATAGTTCTCAATCAGCACAAATACACTATTGATCCCATTGCCTTGGCTGGCCTTACTGCTTCCGCTCCTGTGGATACACCGGTTGAACTGAATGTCAAACTTAGTCGCGAAGAAGGTGATCTTCTCTCTGATCCTACTACTTATCGCCAGTTAGTTGGTAGCTTGATCTACCTCACGATCACTCGCCCTGATATCTCGTATGCAGTAAACCTGATGAGTCAGTTCATGACTGCTCCTCGTCACATTCATCTCGTTACTGTTCGCCTCATCATTCGATACCTTATTCGTACACCGACTCGTAGGTTGTTTTTTCCATCCAACAATCCTCTATCTCTCAAAGCTTATTCCAATGCTGATTAGGCGGGTTGTCCGGATACTCGCAGATCGACGACTGGCTGGTGCATGTTTTTAGGTGATAGTCTCATTTCTTGAAAATGCAAGAAACATGACAAAGTTTCAAAATCCTCTACCGAGGCTGAGTACCGTGCCATGTCTGCTGCCTGCTCCGAAATTCTTTGGCTCCGTGGTTTGCTTTCTGACATTGGTTTTCCAGCAGTAGGAGCTACCCCACTCTATGCAGATAATATAAGTGCAATTCGGATTACTGAAAATCCGATTTTTCATGAACGCACTAAACACATCGAGGTTGATTGTCACTTCATATGTGATGAGTTTAAACGTAATGTCATCAGTCTTCCGCATGTCTCCACTGAACTTCAACTTGCTGATCTTCTCACCAAAGGTCTTCCACGACCACGCCATCAGTTCTTGGTTAGCAAATTGATGCTGGTTGATTCTCCCGCATCAATTTGAGGGGGGGTGTTAAACAGGCCCAAGGCCCATACATCTCACGTGGAACACATTGGGTCAATATTTGACAGTTGTACATATACATTTCTTTAGTTGCTTTCCTAACTTAGATATACTAATTGATGTAATTAGTTTCCTTCTTAACTTAGAACCTTGATTAAAGGCATGTAATACCTATATATTGATGGATAATCTCCATAGAAACATAGACAGAAATAATACAATCAAAGGAGCATTCCAAAAACTCTTTCCCATTGTGAGTTTGTCAAGAATTATTGTCCTTGGCTTTGTAGGGCCCATTGATTTTAAGATAATAGGATCAAGTCATTTAGAATTATTGGTAGGACCATTTGCATATTAAATCATTTGTATTTTATTGATGGACTTCTAATTTGGGGAATGAGAGATATTAGTGGCAGTGGGACCATGAGAAGTGATTTAATAGGAATTTTATTCTCATTATAAGAAAGGACCATGAACTAGAAAGAGGTAGTTGATTTAGAATAGGACGGGGGACTGCTTATGAATTCTACAAGAATTAGAAAGTCAACCTTGTTGCCTAATGCTATGTTTGGGAAGGGGGGAGGGGAGGGGAGGGGAGGGAAAATTTGAGGGGGAAGGAAAATGAAGGGAAGAGGAGGGGAGGGAAAATTGGTGAAAAAGTAGGGTTTTGTTTGTTTGTGAGGTAGAGAGAAAATTACCAATTTTTCCTTTGTGAAAAAGTGAAAAGGGCATTTTAGTAAAATGGTGAAAAGGGCATTTTAGTAAAAGGACACATTTTCCCCTCTTTCCCTCATACTTTCCCCCCATTTTTGAGGGGAAAGTTTTAAGGTGGGCCCACACAAATTTTCCCCCCACAATCCCCCCCCCCCCCCCCCCCCTATTTTCCCTCCCCCCTTCCCAAACACCCTCCATTGTCATTTTCCCTCCACTTTCCCCCCATTTTTTTCCTCCCCCCCATTTTCTCCCCTTCCCAAACGGTACCTAAAAGGACTCCTAATACAAATTAGAAAGAAGACTTTCCTAGGAGAGTTCGAGTTAGGAAAGTGGATACGTAGCATTAAATTATAAATATATGTCTCCACAAAAGAAGCCTACACACAACCTCTCCATTTTCTCTAGCCGTCATATCAACTAGAACCCTAGAGAGAACTAGAAGAGATTTGAAGAGAACTAGAAGGAGATGAGATGAAGCAACAATTAGAGCATTAGTTAATGTCCTTAAGCCTCCCTGGCATTGCTAAAACAACCATTTACTGTACAAGGTGAGTAGACTTCTAAATCAACGTGTGTATAAGGCTTTTCCTTCTATTTGATGTGTCTAGAACCCTAATCTACTTGTTTTTCTACTCAATTAGTGCCCTTACTACTGTAGGAATTCTACAGTTTAGTGTGTTTTGAATGTTATTTAAGCAATAATAGTCGGCAACCACTATTCACACTACCCTAAATTGCTACAGTGCTCACTACAGTACACGCTACAAGAACAGTTTTAGAATTGAATTACATGTCCGTATTTGGTTCTACATGTTTCTATCTGCATATGATGTAATTTCTACGGCATTCATAAATGGTGATTCTATTGTGCTATGTGTGAATGTGATATTACATGAGTTTTTTTTTATAATAATTGTGATATTACACGATTTTAAGATGGTTAATGAAATGTAATTGTTTCACATATTACCTATCGCACATTATTGTTATAAGTTGACTTTTGGTTTTTTGTGGAACATCTCAAACCATAAGGGGTTGATGCAGGACAGAATGAAAAACCAACCTAAATGATGCGGTTTGAGATCTTTGAAACTAATTAACAATTACAGTGGATTTATAAAAAGCAAGCCTAGAACAACAATCCATGCAAATTAAACCAAGACAATTAATAGGGATTCAAGGCCTTATCACAGTCCTGCAGTTAGGCCTCTCAGATAATTGAGAGATGGACCAAATGGAAGGTTGAACTTCCACATTGCCTAGGGATCAATTGATTTCAAGTGGGTTATCGTGATCATTTGAGGATTTGTGAAAGGGCTTGGTTCAAACTTGTCTAACAATGGTGATTGTAAGCCCAATTGGTAACAAGATATGTAATTAGATGAGCCCGGATTGAAATTCCCACAACTAATTAAAGCCCAAATATACATTCAGAACTGAATTCAGATTTTAAAATGGGTTGAAAAGTAATGAAATTGGTGAATTGGCCCTCCAAAGTGGGCCAGCCCAATTGTAAATGCGCTGGACCAGATTGGGCTAGGCCTGGAATGGATGGTGATGGATTAGTGGAGGATGATAGAACGGCCAGCAAGGGAAGGGCCTGGTTGGTGGGTTGAAAGTGATGAATGGTATGGATTTGGGTTTAGGTGAAGGGTTTGGTCTAGATCTAGAATCCCAAAAGTGGGATGGATCTAGATCTAAAGGTTTAGATGGGTTCAGTTAAGCAAATAATGGAAAGAAAGAGATGGGAAAGGAGATTGCCTTGAAGAAGACCACTTGTACCTTGGCCTCGCGCCAAATTCCCAATCTAGGGCGAGGAAGATGAAGTTCTTGCAGGGGTAAACCTTGGAGAAAGGTTCAACGAAGACTTGATTCATTAATAATTAATAATGTCTTCTCTTCATCAAGATATACAAATGGAAAAGAAAGCAAAATAAAAGCCCTAAGAATGAAGGGCTAAGATTAAAACATCTAAGTCTCATCTAATAACTCACTTAAAACACAACTTAAATAAGGGAGATGCTCTTGTGAGAGTTACTCTCACGATACTATGAGAGTAACTCTCATAGGAGCATCTCCCCTTAAATAAAATAAATAAAAGAGAAAAAAAAATCAACAAAGACATCATGCGCATGGGATTTTGTGCCCAGAGGGTCTTGCACACAAAACCCTATGCACGGTTAAGTTGTGGGCCCTTGTGACCCCCTCTTTCATATCCTCTTTAATCCTTCACTTAATTCCTTTGGGTCCTAGCAATGCCTTAAGTTCTTCATGATAAATCTCCATTAATCCCTCTCCTGCGGTCCATCCTAGTGTGGGGCCTTCCTCATGTTTGTTACGGGAGGTCTTCATCCAGTTGTACGTCAAATCCAACGGCAGATCTTCAAAACTCGGATCCAGCAGTAGAACTTCTCAAATTGCAGATCCAATGGTGGATCTTCTTAATTTCGATGGATTAAGCCCAGGAAAGGCTGATCCATCCACAAATTAGCTCCATTTGCTCTGTTCTTCTTGTGACGTTGCATCCAGTAGACCTCTAAATACTTGGGATTGATGGCCCCATCCAGGGTTAGTATGCAATTGCCTTTATATGACCAGATACCAATAATGAGTCGGTGTGGACCGTAATAAATCCAGATGTCGTATAAAAGGCTAATTTCAACATCCTCATTATGCAAATTCAGAATGACAAGAAATTTGTAGTTGGAATAGATTGGACCTACCCATTAGACACCCCTAGATCAGTAGCACGTGAGGCTAAGAATTGAGTTGCTTACGTGGCTTTTAGGCCATCAGAGTAATTTCTCTGACTTTTCTAGGTCACTTATTGTTTTATTGGCTATAGGACAGTCGGTCGATTGATTATAGTTCACCCTTATTTGTTACAAAAGGCAACCTTAAGGTGTATGATTTTGAATGCCTTCGCATACGGCGGTTAGGCAGTGGTCCCAAGGTTAGAATTAGAAACCTTAACTGGACTTAACAAATAAACCCCATTGTTGTCACATGCCATGTTGAATATTTTCATTTATTATATTATTGCTACATGTAGACTTTAGGAATCTATATTCACTCGGTATTAGTGATTGTTTTCCATCCCAATCCAAATAATCAAAACTTAGAGATGCAAGAGGATCCAAACAAGAAAGTTATAGGATTCGATATCTGTGGATGAGCATCGACGGGAGTCCGCAGATTCATTATAACACTGTGACGCCCCGGAGTCCCACATCCTCTATAGAGAGGACAGGGAAATGGGGTTATATGTAGAGCTTACACCCTTACCTTGCATGAGGCCTTTTGATCGGTTGAGGCCCATCAGAAGCAAAACCGTGAGGCCCGTGGGCCAAAGCGGACAATATCATGTATGGGTATAGGGCGGGGCGTTACAAATGGTATCAGAGCCGACTCTCGACTCGTTTGAGTGTGGGTCCCCTGCCATGGTTTGATGCAAGTGAGCGGGTCTCTATGTGGGCGGGCCAAGAGGGTTGGCAAGCTACTGCACAGGGACGTGCAGCCTTGAAGGGGGTGGATTGTGACATCTCGGAGTCCCACATCCTTTATAGAGAGGAAAGTGAATGAGGTTATATGTATAGCTTACACCCTTACCTTACATGAGGCCTTTTGATGGGTTAAAGCCCATCAGAAGCAAAACCGTGAGGCCCGTGGGCCAAAGCGGACAATATCATGCAATGGGTGAAGGGTGGGGTGTTACAAACACTTTATTTTCTTTTTTGTCAACATTAAGATTGTCTATCGGATTGCAAAGTTTCATTAGTTTGACTTATTATTTGGACATCTTTATTAATCAAAGAGGTATTGTTTACATAAATGCTCAATTTATTAAGCAGCTATGATTTGACCTATGTATGTGAATATGATGCTATTTGCACACTACGAGGGATTCGTGCCCACGGGTCCTGGATTCTAGGTTGTTACAAGGTCCGACTTGAATATGTGCGTCAACCCGACATTTGGGATCATGATGTCCAGGTCCTAGGAATTCATAAATATTAGTCAGATTCAGGTTGCCCACATCTTGTTATGAGCTAGAGTAGGACTTATTCATAAATATATAAAATTTAGGGGATTTATATAATATGGAAAATATCTGGGTTTTTTTGTAACTTTGAGAAATTGAATGTTATAAACAAGAATGGCTGTCCTACCCTAATGAGTTCCTCAATTCCTTCTCTTTCTCCTCTTTTTCCATCTTTCCTACCCTAGGGATTTTTTTCTAACCTTCTTGGAAAAAACATAGATCTCTTCTCATCAACCATTTCAACTCATTTAACCAATGTGCAGCCTGTTTAATAACATATAAATAAGATGCGAAGAGATAGCAGAGAATGTGTTGACCCAATGGACATGCTTCAAGGATTCAACTCCAACAGCGTCTGGACACACATTAGGATCCATCAGGTCAGATCCAGGTCCTTGTCCTGGATCCAATTAATAATCAGATCAGATTCAGGCTGCCCCTGGTCTAACCCCTTATAGACCTAGATTTGATGGAAAGCTGTAAAACTAGATAAAATTGATTGATACTTGATCTTATTTACTAAAGTACTCATACTTGGGTCCCCATCGAATCCTAGAGTTTTAACTTTTAAGTTCTCAAACAATCGGTGGAAGGAAAAAAAATAATAGCATATATGGAGTACCTTGGCTGAGAGAATTTTGTGATCAGCTTCTTCCATTCCTTTTGAAAAATCACCAACCTGCTTTGGTTGAAGCATAGGAGGGACCTCAAAAAAGCTGGATCTTTCAACAGCTTCTTCTACTGTCAAAATGGGCAGTTCAAGATTCTCTGTGTCATAATCAACTATAGCCTGGCTAGCAGCCATGTTAGCATATCTCTGTGTATCTGCAATCTAAACCACACATGTTTATTATAGTCCAACCAAACAAAAGAAAATGAATAAAAGAATATACACACACACACTCAGACTAAAGCACTTGAAAACATACCCAGGATGATGATGATGATCCAAGATCATGAAAAATAAACCCACATTTAATTCAAAAGTTATCCATAGAAAATGAAGAATTATATGGGTCCTGGCGAAGGTGGAGCCCTATTAGCAATGTTACCCAAGTACGACACATGGTACACGCCATGTCAAGTGCCTACACTTAAAAAATGAATAGTTAGTCATAGGTAGATCACCCTATTTTTGGAAGGGTTATGACCTATTTTGAAGCGTCAGTGAAACAAAGGTTTGCATTGGCTTCAATCTCCAATTCACTACATGTGGGACCATTATTAAAAAGTCCAGACCACTCAAGGCAATTGGAAGTGCAATTGAGATTTCAGTTCAAAACTGGCCTCTAGACCAGCTAATACAAAACAAAAAAAACAGAGTCATTTGGAATTTTCTTTTTTCTTTTGATTATCATTATAGCCCCTTCGAAAAGAGGGTTAAAGAATCTTTTTGGCCTCCCAATAAAATGCCAATGCTTGAAAGAGGCAAGAATGTGAAGAGAGCACCAATTCCATTACACCTACCGGCATGCAACCTCTACAAGCCAAAGATGGCATATTAGCCCAGAGAGGTTATCATGCGGATAACCATTATCTTGTAAATGTCAAAAATTACTTGACTTAACCTAGTACATATCATTTCCTTAAACATCTTTAAAGGGGTATTTATGTAATTGTATAAAGAGGACAGAAATATATAAATCGGGCTCTTCCTCAAAGAGGGGAAGATGAATTTCAAATTTTCCCTACATTGTCCTGGTTTCAGAGGCCCTCTATAGCAGATCGCGAGAGGCCCTCTATAGCAGATCGTGAGTGGGCCTCCTTCATCACTTTCATCTTTTGTTTTCTATTCTACGGTTATTCTCAGAGGTTTGGATCAAGTGTTTCAAACCCTCATCATTGTGAGAGCTTGCTAAAATATCTAACCTCCATCTCGGACCAAGCAGATTGTCATTTCATTTGTGGACACTTCAAAGCTGAGACTGTTAAATAATACACAAAAATAATACATTCTCAAGAGTATTCCAAAACTCTTTTCCATCTTGAGTTTGTCATGGTATCAGAGCAAGGCTGCCAGTCTTGATCTTAGACATCTTCCAAGGCTTTAAGGGAATAGAGATAGAGAGAATAAGTCTCTCTCGTGCATCACATAGATCCAGAAGTTTTTTTTTCAGTATTGCAGTACCAGCGATGTCTTCTTCCTGCAAACAGCAACGTCCAGCGGTGGCCCACTCTTGATCGATCAGATCAACATCAAAACTCACCCATTCATGGTCGCCCAATACTTCTAAGTATTTTAGTGATTTTTCCAGAATTTTTCAGAGACTCAAGGTTGGTTTTTCACTCATTCTCAAGTTTTTCCAGAAATTTATATTGTTTTCATCAAGACCGTCCAGAATCTTGGATACTTAATAGAATCAGTTCAAACTTGGTTCAGTAGAAGCCAGAATAGAGGAGTATCAAACATCTGTTGTCTGATCTGGATCTGGATCCTTAAGTGGGGCCCACGTAGTGAAAAAACAGGCCCTGTCCAGTTCGTCTGGGCTGTTTTTTCACCAAATTTATTGCTGCTGGTTTTTTTCTCTCTCTCTGCTTGATTGGATTGTAGTTCCTTCTCACAGGGAAGATATCCTACATATTTTCTCTTGTCTGTGGCTAGTTCTCCTTTCATACAGATTGATTTGTTTCCAATTTGGTTGTAATGGAAAAATTTGAGGTCACGTTGATTAAATTTACGGGAAAGAATTACCCTGCCTGGTCTTTCCAATTTCAAATATATCTAAAAGCAAAGGAATTATGGGGATTTGTTTCTGGCACGGACCCTAAACCCACTGAGGATGAGAAGAAGATCTCCTCTCGGTATACTAAAGATGCCAAAATCAAATCCTGGATTCTGGGATCCGTTGAGCCTCATCTGATAATGAATCTCAAGCCTTACCCCACTTCGAAAGCCATGTGGGGGTATTTGAAGAAAATATACCATCAAGATAACTCTGCCAGACAATTCCATCTTGAATGTGCAATTGCTGAATATACACAAGGGAATTTGTCCGTAAAGGACTACTATTCAGGTTTCCGTACACTATGGTAGGAATACGATAGTATTAAGTATGCGGATGTGGCTGACAATGTGTTGACAGTTATTCAAGACCTTCAGGCCTCTAGTCAGCGAGATCAGTTTTTGATGAAACTGCAGAATGAATATAAAAGTGTCCGATCTGCTCTGATGAATCGGATGCCACTACCTTCATTAGATGTCTGCTTGAATGAGCTATTACGCGAAGAACAGCGCCTTACGACCTCGGCTCATATTGCTCAACAGAAGACTGAAACCTATTCAGTCGCATTCTCGGCCAATAAAACTTCTCAGCCTCCGCCTCGAGACTTGAGCAAAACCCAATGCTACAGTTGTCAGAAATTTGGGCACCTTGCATCTCAGTGCAAACAGAAAGTCTGCAGTTACTGTAAAAAGTCGGGACATATCATCTCTGAATGTCGCCGCCGTCCACCATGTCCGTCAACACAGTATCAGACTCCACAATATCCGGCTCAGCAGTATCATAATTCACAGTCTCCGACTCCACACGCATATATGGCTTCCTCGGTTATGCCTGCTCCTCCATCTGCCTCACAGCCTGGGCCCTCATCCTCTCTCACTCCTGAATTGGTTCAACAAATGATTATCAATGCCCTCTCTGCCTTTGGTCTCTCAGGTAAGTCACCGTCATCTTCTACTTGGTTCATTGATTCCAGGGCATCTAATCATATGACAAATTCCCACACCCCTTTCTCCAATATGACAAGTTACAATGGCCATCTTCAAATACAAACTGCTGACGGTGGACATCTTCCCATTACTACTGTTGGCGATATCCATGGTCCCATCCCATTGAGAAATGTTTACCTTTGTCCTAATTTAACTTCCAACCTATTGTCAGTAGGACAACTTGTTGAAAATAATTGTAACATCTCTTTCTCTTCTTCTGGTTGTGTTGTGCAGGACCAGATGTCCGAGAAGGAGATCGCGAGGGGGCCTAAGTGTGGACGCTTGTTTCCGCTGGATTTTTCTAACATTTCTAGGAATCAATTTGACAATAATGTGATTTGTTTTTCTCTTAGAGATAATTGCCGGTTGTGGCATAATAGACTCGGACATCCTAATTCCAAGGCTTTGTCCCTTATGTTAAATTCTAGTTTATTAAATAAATCTCTTGGTTTATCTTCTTGTGTACCTTCTGATTGTGCTACTTGTAAAATGGGGAAGAGCAAAACTCTTCCGTTTCCTCATTCCACTTCACACACCTCTAAGTGTTTTGATTTAGTTCATAGTGATGTATGGGGAATTGCTCCAGCTCTTTCCCATGCTCACTATAAATATTTTGTGACCTTTGTTGATGATTTCAGTCGGTTCACATGGGTCTATTTTCTGCATTCAAAATCTGATGTTTTTAATGTTTTTAAAATCTTTTTGGCTTATGTTGAAAATCAATTTTCCACCTGCATTAAAATCTTACGATCTGATTCAGGCGGGGAATATATGTCCTCTGCTTTTCAACGGTTTTTGCAAACCAAAGGCATTATTTCTCAAAGATCTTGTCCTTATACTCCCCAGCAGAATGGAATCATTGAAAGGAAAAATCGACATCTCCTTGATGTCACTCGTTCCCTTCTTCTCGAATCATCGGTTCCTACTCGTTTTTGGGTTGAGGCACTGGCTACCGCAGCTCATCTTATCAATCGTATGCCATCAACCTCCATTGAGAATCAAAGTCCATATTACCGTTTGTACAAGACCGCTCCATCCTATGAGGATCTTCATATTTTTGGCTCCACTTGTTTTGTGCACTTGCCTCCTTCTGAGAGGACAAAACTCACGGCACAATCAGCTCAGTGTGTGTTTTTAGGTTATACACCCTTCCAGAAAGGGTTCCTTTGTTATGATCCTCACATTCGTCGTTTCCGCACCTCTAGGAATGTCGTTTTCTTTGAACATCAGTATTTTTTTCAAAAACACATTGAGCCTCCTGACTCCTCTTTTGTGTCATTACCTGGTTTTTCTGACGACCCGTCAATTGTTCGTTTTAATCCTAACTTTGTGTATCACAGACGGAACAGGACAGAGCCTACCAGGGATCCCCCTCCTGATCTTCCTCCGGCATCCGGTCCAACACCGGCAGTTGATCCATCCGGACACCCTTCACTGCGTCGCTCCACTCGGATTTCGGTACCACCAGCCCGTTATGGGTTCTCCCATACTTCCTTAATGGCCACTTTATCTTCCTCTTCCATTCCCCAATCCTATTCTCAGGCTGTGCAGGACCCATGTTGGAACAAGGCTATGCAAGATGAATTGGATGCGTTAGCGCAAAATCATACGTGGGATATTGTACCATCTCCTGTGGGTGTCAAACCTATTGGCTGTAAGTGGGTATTTTCTCTCAAGTTAAAATCTGATGGCTCTTTAGATCGATATAAGGCGCGTTTTGTCGCTCTTGGAAATCGATAGGAATATGGCATTGATTATGATACGACTTTTGCTCCGATTGCCAAGATGACCACCGTCCGCACTATTCTTGCTGTTGCTGCATCTCAGTCTTGGCCTCTCTATCAAATGGATGTCAAAAATGCGTTTCTCCATGGTGATCTCAAAGAAGCTGTTTATATGCAACTACCTCAGGGCTGCTCATCCGGGACCGGTATGGTTGCCAAACTTCGTTACTCCCTCTATGGTCTGAAACAAGCTCCTGGCATATGGTTTGAGAAATTTCAGGCTGCTCTTCTCCGCTTGGATTTTCATCCAAGCCCGTATGATCCTTCTATGTTTTTACATCGTGCTCCATCCGGGATCACTGTACTCCTTGTCTATGTTGATGACATAGTCATTACTGGTCCTAATGCAACCATGATTCAGAAGCTCCAAGCGTCTCTTCGAGAAACATTTCATATGAAGGATCTCAGCCCCCTACATTATTTCCTCGGTCTGGAAGTTCATCAATCGCCTCAAGGCATAGTTCTCAATCAGCACAAATACACTATTGATCTCATTGCCTTGGCTGGCCTTACTGCTTCAGCTCCTGTTGATACGCCGGTTGAACTGAATGTCAAACTTAGTCACGAGGAAGGTGATCTTCTCTCCGATCCTACTACTTATCGCCAGTTAGTTGGCAGCTTGATCTACCTCACGATCACTCGTCCTGATATCTCTTATGCGGTAAAACTGATGAGTCAGTTCATGACTGCTCCTCGTCACCTTCATCTAGCTACTGTTCGCTGCATCATTCGGTACCTTATTCGTACACCGACTCGTGGATTGTTTTTTCCATCCAACAACCCTCTATCTCTCAAAACTTATTCCGATACTGATTGGGCTGGTTGTCCGGATACTCGCAGATCGACGACCGGCTGGTGCATGTTTTTAGGTCATAGTCTCATTTCTTGGAAATGCAAGAAACATGACAGTTTCAAAATCCTCTACCGAGGCCGAGTACCGCGCCGTGTTTGCTGCCTACTCCGAAATTCTTTGGCTCCGTGGTTTGCTTTCTGACCTTGGTTTTCCAGCAGTGGGAGCTACCCCACTCTATGCGGATAATACAAGTGCAATTCGGATTACTGAAAATCCGATTTTTCATGAACGCACTAAACATATCGAGGTTGATTGTCACTTCATACGTGATGAGCTTAAACGTAATATCATCAGTCTCCCACATGTCTCCACTGAACTTCAAATTGCTGATATTCTCACCAAAGGGCTTCCTCGACCACGCCATCAGTTCTTGGTTGACAAATGGATGCTTGTTGATTCTCCCGCATCAATTTGAGGGGGGGTGTTAAATAGGCTCAAAGCCCATCAGTAATCAGAGGCCCAAAGCCCATCCGAAAAGAGCCCATTGTTATATCTCACGTGGGATTGAATGGGAGACAGCAGGAGCCTTCTTTACTTAGAATACCAATTGCTGTAATTAGTTTCCTTCTTAACTTAGAACACTGATTGATGTAATTAGAGAGGTTTCCTTTCTTAGAGCCTAGATTAAAGGCATGTAAATACCTATATAATGATGTATAATCTCCATAGAAAGATACACAGAAATAATACATTCTCAAGAGTATTCCAAAACTCTTTTCCATCGTGAGTTTGTCAGAGACTATGACACTTCCCATGTCTCATCCCAACTGCAGCCCACGGACATGCAGATTAAAGCCATGTCTCGTGATCATCACTATTCCTTGATACACAAATTAATGTTTGTTTTTATCATCAGCATCAATTTGAGGGGAAGTATGAAGAGAGTACCAAACTACCAAGTCGAATACACTTGCAAGGCAGCTTTTCTTGAGATTATTGTTATCTTGTCGATGGTTGTTGCAAATTCCTTCTTTCCTGATTTATCATTATACATATCTTTTTCCTTAAATCTTTTTAAAGGGGTATATATGTAATTACGTAAAGAGGATACGAATAAATATACATTTAGCTCTCCCACAATTGGGGACGAGAGTTTCACGGTTCACCGCTTCCAACATTGTCAAAGAATACGACTTCGGGCTTACAGGAAGGGAAAAAAAAAAAAAAACACTTTTCCCTCAACCCTAACCATCATGCGAGCGACAGACCCTTATTGGTGAATCTATGTGGTAGCAGCAACTTCTAACATCTTTGAAGGCTAAAACAAGACCAGGCCACTTAAAATCTTTCTATCATATGGAGAAAGATCGTAAATTCATTTTATTTTGGTTAATTGCTTGAGACTTATATACAAGGCATTGAGTATACATGTAGAAATGGCCAAAGGCATTCCTTTCTGGTAAGTGAATGAAATGGGTCTTGCTCAAAAAGTAAATGAAATGGATGCCAAAACAGAATTGACAACTGGGCTATGGTATCAGGCTGGTCATGGCCAGTACCAGCCCAATCACAGTTTTTATTTGTTTTATTTATTTATTTATTATTTATTATTTTCCTTTTTTTCTTTTTGGAGGGGGCTGCAGGTTAGGGGAGTCTGCAGGGACCAATAGACTAGGCCTTCTTCTAGCCCAGTAATTGACTTGGCTGGACTTGAGCCAACGTAAGCATTAGGACTAACCTGGCACAACAAAATTTTCCAAGTGGGGCAGGGCTTGGGAACAACTCCCAGGCCCATGGGCTGGATCTGGGCCAGAGGTTTTGGCCCAATAACTAGAGCTGTGATTCAACTAGCTTCATCCCTGCAAGACCCAGCCCATTGCCAAGTCCTACCTTATGACCCACCATGGATGACATGAAAAAAATACCCTTTTGGAAGAATGTAGTCAAAAACTCTTTGGACTTTTTTCTGGATCATTGGGTATTATATTATTATTTATCTAATTTTAGGCCATTGATCAAAGAGGTAGGATCTTCCATTATGGGGATTATGGAATTTCATCTATCCACTAGGGGTATGAGGACATCAACTATAAAACAGGTCCTGCAAGCACGTCACTGGGAAGCATAGCAAACCATAGAAAGACCTATAATTCCTCTCAAAATTAAAGGATGTGAGAGAAGAAAGATGGATACCACAAAACCAAGCGGTTGACCTGCATAGAGAGTAACATCTTCTGCAAAAAGAGGTTCACTTCCAAACAAAGTTTTAGATCCTATGTTCATCCCTCCTTTTGGAATGTCTTTCACAGAGATAACTGTAGAGATTCTTTGAGATGCTGGTGTTAACTTGAACTCAATGCCCTTAACGCGTGCCAAAGGCTTAGTGCTACAAATGAATGCTCCGTGAAGGCAATCTTTGGGAGAAGGTATGTCATCCACGAACACTGCCTCACCTGCATGATTTGAAGACACGTTTCAAAAGATGCTTTGTGATTCTTGACGAGTCTTTATATTTATTTTTCTTTCCATTTTTTCTTTCACAATCTTTCAATGGGGCATTGTTAGACCATATTCTTCCAAGGAACAGATTTTTGCCAGATGCTGGCTTATCTAACATATATAAATTGGAAATGCATCCACCTACAAAAAGGCATGGAAGTTGGAAGACTCTTGTGGAAAATGAAACATAGGACACCCACGATGCTTGCATGCTGGTATCAATACTGGTACTGGATTTTTGTCGAATATGTTTTAAGTGAATCCTACTGTTTTGGATTTGTTAACTTCGATGCCATAACAACTTTCATATCTCTTGATCATGACATATTTCAAAGGTAGTGTATAAAAGATACATAGAAAAATTCAGTAAAAGTTATTAAGTAGTTAGTTTGCCACACTTTTAACGCCTAGGCATTTTGGGTGTATTGGTTAGCAACATGAGATGGTATCAGAGCCATCACGTCTGAAGTTCAAATCTGCGAAAGGCAAAAAAGGCCCCATCCCACGTCTTGTGTGCAAGAACATGTGCGCAAGGCAAAAGGACCCCATGTCACGTCTTGTGCAGGTGTGTGCTTCTAGTTCGGACGATGTCCCGCCTGAGGAACAGACAGGGGGGGGTGTTAAGTAGTTAGTTTGCTACAACTTTAATGCCTAGGCATTTTTGGTGCGGTTAACAACATGAGATTGGGTCCAAGTCATGTTTGATAGGAGTTAGATGTGGAGTGTAGGCATATTCTCCAATCGGCGAATGAGGAGGCGCATATCTTGGCTTAGAGAGGACCTGCACAGTAGTTATTCATTTTGGTTCTCCATGTTTTTCTCTCTTGTGATGTGTTGTTTTGTCACTCTTCATTGTGGTTCTCTATGTTCTTTTTCTGTATTTTTTCGCTTTTGTTATATGGTTGTATTTCATTCTTCTTTCAATACAATTATTGTTACCATTCCAAAAATAAAAAAATTCTACAAACAGTGGTATACATTTAATTGATCATCCCATCCATGATCCATCCATGATCGGCTCTATGAAAACTACTTCTCCAATCAACCTTATTTAAAGCCATACTCGAAGCAACTCCATAATCCATAATGTATTTCCTCATCACTTCCCTTGGGTCTTTTTGTTCCCCCTTTGCTATTTTTAGGACACATATCCCTTCAATATGTTGTACATGGGCAATTTCTGACCTTTTGTCTTTTGTACTCTTGCCCAAACATTTCAAATGACATTACTTAATTCTTACTTCCAACTTAGCATTGCAACTTCGCAACATACACTTTTGCTTCTCATTTCTTTCTTGTCCAATATTCAGCTCCATTCAATAAAGCAAAGCTAATTATTAACTTATAGAAATTCCCTTTAATCAAAGTAATAACAATTCACTGGCTTGTCCGACCATTCAAAAAAAAAAATTCACTGGCTTGTCCGACAATGATCCTATTTGCTATATCCAACTAAAATTCTCCATTTTGCTTACTCCCAAGGTACCAAGATTTATCAAGTTGGGGCAAAAAATTATTTTAAGCTTTTCTATCAGCTAATTATTATCCGTATTTTAACAACTCATTAATTTAAGATCTGCCAAACTTGCACCAATATGTTTTGTCTTTGAACTACTAATTTTCAACCAATGTGACAAGAAAATTTGTCTCCAAAGTCCTTGCTTATCATTTTCTAGCCTTTTGTCTCAATGACATTTAGAATCTCTAAGCTTAAGAGATTATTTCAAGTGTTAAGAGCTTATTTACATTTTAGGGTGTTCGGTAAACCTCTTATTAGAGTTCTAATTTTATTGGAAGTAAAGGGAAAGCCTACCAATAAATAATTAGTCTGCATCTTACTTTTTAAATACGAGGTTATTACTCTAAAGTCGTAAAAGGCATAATGAATTCATTTACGTAAGTTTTGGAAAAAAAATGCCTATGATAGAATAGATTTATTCCTTAAATACTCTACATATTTTTCTCTTTTATAACATCATCCTCTTAAGAACCCTTGCGACAAAAAGCCTCCCTCGGAATTTCTCAAGCCTTTTTTCAAGATAAAATGGATTTATTCCTTAAATACCCTCTGTGTATTTTTCTCTTTGACTGAATCAACTTCATTAGAAAACCCATCATCTAAAATCCGTCTAAGCCACATCGCAAGTAAAGCTCTCCCTAGTCCCTCCTGCACATGGATTGAATGAAATCTCTTTCCTTCAACATGCTTATGCTTTTTTTAGTTTTCACTTACTCCCGCATGGCTATAGCTCTAAGCCTCTTCTTCTTGATAAATTAATATACAACAAAAAATATTCACAACAACTTTATAATAAAATGAGTAATATTTTCATATAAAAATCAAATTATACAATTTTTACCTCATGATGTAAATTGTCTTCAATATCTTAATTATATTTTCATTTGTATGTAGGAACAAAATGAAAAAAAAAAGGAAAAGAAAATGAATAACATGAATGAAAATTCCATTTAGTCAACTAAATGTATTAGATAATGAAAAGAAAATATTTGCTCATCCAAATACTCCACAAAGTGTAATGTAACTCGAGAGATACCAAAATTTGAATTTTACAATGTAATTTTTTTTTCTTGGAACTCATCTAAAATTGGGAAACATATATGAAAAATCTAAAACTATAAATAAATTTCACGAAATTGATATCGAAGGTCATAGATATTGTTATGTGATTTATCACATATAATTTACTCTCATTGCATTATACATATATGATAAAATGAAAATGTAATTCACAATATAAAACAATTGTTCCATCGTTTGTAGTTATAGGACAAGTCAAATGTAGACCACAATTTATTTAGTACAGTGGGCCCACCTTTCACACATCCAAGCTATTCAAATTCATGTATCATCCATGAATTGTACTCACCCGATTGTAGTAAAACTTTTCTCTAGTTAAAATATCTTTGAAAAAGTAACAAAAGTGACCCTTTAATAAGCTCTTATTTGTATGTTTGCCATACATACTGCTGTGAAATAAGAGCTATCCTTTAGAATTTTGGCAAATGAATCAAGTGTAAATTTAGAACTTAAAACTTAGATCTTTTTGTTCCAGACCTAATCTACCTAGCCCTTATCGGCCCCAACTAATGAGCATTATATCTCATGCTCACAACATACTCCAAGGAACTCCACCTTGGATATCTACCGTTACTTTGTCAACAACCAAGGCCAATAAGTAGGGTCTCAAAACGGATCCTTGGTGTATTCCAACTCCAGCTAGAGATGTCTCCCAAAAAATACTTACACTTGTTACTTCCCTTTTATAAGCATGTCATGTATAATTTAGACAAAACCATTTGGTGATGTTTGTTTAGGCACTGGTAAAGTAAAGTCCAGCCTACATTTTGTTAGGATATGATTGAATAATAACCTATTTTCATTGGATTATGATAAAGATTCGTTATCATATTATATAAGAATTGGTATTTTAGATAAGGATTTTCTTAATCTTGAATGCCCCAGTGTACTCTGCATATGTTGGTTTTAACGCTGGTCCAAGATATCAGATTAACAGAAAATCCCTCTTAAAGTTTACAAAAAAAAAAAAAAAAAATGCAGTTTTTTATCACATTCAATGTCTAAAGCAAAGGCTATATGGTACATTGCAAAAATTTTATAATTTGGATTATTTTTGCTGTTATCTGAGGAGGCAAAGAGATCAACAATGATAGCAAAATGTGGTCCAACTGTAAGATCAAGGCCCGAGGATACTAATTATATCCTCAATCATGGGACCATGTAATTCCTAATCAAATAAATCTCTAGATAAAACAGAAATACGAATAATAAAATACAGATTTAAACATACCAGAAGCCTGGATCTCAGCACCAACTTTTCTAGTAGGTTCCCCAACCGGACGATATTCCCCACTGATATCCACCACCTGCTTTCCAGATAAGAGCAAAGATGATCTGTCCACATGATCATTTTTATCATAGAAGTTACCAGTTTTCATGCAAGACTTATCTGTTGAAGCATTGAAGTACTCTTTGAAGCCATTGGTAGGATTCTTAGCAATAATGGAACCATTGGGAATCTGCATGTGTAAATCTTTCACATGCTCTCTTACACCTTTAATAAATGGACGGAGAAAATCAAAAAGATACCCAACTGCTAAACTGGATCTATAAGCAGGATTCGGCATTCCCTCTTCTGGTACCACAGTAACTAGAAGCAAGTTGATTGCCTCGAACAAAACAGATGCATTGAGAGATTTCCCAGCTAGAAACTCCTCAACCTTCCTTGCCCTTATTGCATGTTTAGTCCCATATGCCCCAAATGCCAGCCGTACATGCTCCAGAACAAAAGTCTCTGACATTGCATGGGTGGAAACCTGAGCTAAGAAAGCGGCATTGAGATATGCCACAGCATTTCCAAGGGGGCGTGGCGCAGCTCTATAGGTCTCAAAAAGAATCTTTGTTTCTTCTGCGGGTTTGCATCCAATCAAATCACCATTCTTAGAGTAAAAGTTACTCTTTTGATTCCAGCTTGGGATATGAACACTTACAAGTATAGTTTTAGAATCACAAGGAGGTTCCTCTAAAAACTCCTCCAATGTAACGGTATTCATTTCTAAACCAGTGAGGATATTTACAGATGAACCAGCTGCAAGAAGAATAGTAGCAATATCAGATGCAAACTGATTTCGCTGAGCCATGATCAAGTTACCTCCCAAACTCGCCATATTCCGGACAAATTGTGATGCAACCTTATTCATATGATCAGCAATTTTTTTGAAAATGAGTCTTCCATTTGGGCCACAATGACCATCCTTTTCTTCCGTCAGTGTTTCAATAGCCCTAGATATTGTCACAGCAGCTCCAATTTCAACTCCGCTGCTATCCCTCCTGATCACAGAAAGTTCAGGAATTTTTCTAAGATCAATGTACTTGTTGTAGTGCTCTACTTCCTTGTAAACACCAGCACCTGTATTTCCAACAACCAATTTTACCTGTCCACCATTCTCCAGTCCTTCAGATTTTAGAAGTTCCTGAAGCTCCTCAACACTTGCAGGACTGTACCAATTCCTGTTTGCCTTAATGTTGCTTTGACACGCGGGCTCCAGTGGCACTGTCTCCTTGTCTGAATTCTTCAGTTGCAAGTCAGAGAAATAGTTTGTGGATGATTGAATCTCATTTTTCAAGAAGTCAGGAAATGTAGAGATCTCGTTACAACGATAAAAGGGAAAGCTATTTGAATTTTTCTTGATGTTCTCCCCCTTAGCGAAATATGAATTTAGACCCAGATCCTCCATATCAACATCTGCTGCAAAGCTTTTGCACACATCAGCAATAGGTCGATAACCAGTGCATCGGCAGAGATTTCCTGAAACAGCCTTCTCAGCTTCAGACATTGCGAGTTTGGAAAACCCGGTAGGGGGATCAGGCCTTCCAGTTTTATCGGCATTGATGAGAGCTGAGAACAGAGACATGCACATGCCCGGAGTACAGAAACCACATTGAGAAGCATGGAAACCTGAAATCCTTTGGTGAATTGGATGGAACCCATCTCTGCTGTTTCCAAGGCCTTCAGTGGTTGTTATTGAACATCGATTTATACTATAAAGAAGGGTGAGGCAAGAGCTTACTGAGAACTCTTCAACTTGTTCACATAATGGGTCATACTTTGAAAGAAGAACAACACAAGCTCCACAACCACCTGAAGCAGAAAATCTACAGCTAAAATTCCAACTACAAAAATCATATTCTTCTATCATCCTAATACATTCTTTATCTTTATTAAATTATTTAAAATTATCAGACGTGCTCGATACATAAACAAAAATGAACCCTTAGCATTCTAGAATAAAATTATTACTATGACATCACAATAATCATCCCTTTTCTTTCTAATGTATTTTACAAATTGCAAATGTAAACTAGATTATCATAGAGCAATACCACTTGCCATACCTTCAACTAGGCCAATGTAAGAACTAAAGAGCAACACCTTCTTAGATACAATTCATCATCATCATCATCATCAAAGCCTTGCCCAACTATGTTGGGGTCGGCAACATGAATTCACCTTCTTAGATACAACTCAATTATGCAGATAGGAAAAGGAAGCAATGTACAAAGCTTTACCTAGGTTGCATTTGGATGCCTACCAAAAACAACCAAAGTCAGGGAGTAATTTAACAATAATAATAATAAATAAATAAATAAACAATTTGGAAGCCGCATCAATGCAATTAAAGGAACTTCCACGGTCTGAGTGGAGAGATGCTGTGAGGCGAGCGACCTTTGGCATCTCTTAGACCCATTGTCATGTAATTCTTCATCACTTAACCTAGGTATAACCATCAGGCTTTTATAGTCCCTCTGGTAGTGGTTGGATTTACTGCAAAATCCATGTCCTATACAGAGCTCTAATGAAAATAAAATTTAAGAGATTTAACTAGTGCAATCAATTACAAATAAATGAAAAAGGAAACCCGCATATAGGATGTGAAAATAATAAAAAACCAAAAGAACCCCACTGAAAAGGCCTAATCTTCCTCAAGACCTACCACTCGAAAACAAATTGATTCAAAGTGGCAATCTCTATGTAAAGATAGAGGAAACCCAAATAGGTCGACTTGACCTATGGGGTCAGTCCAAACCCCAAACAGCAGGCCCATTTGAATTGGTCATTGGACATTTCATGTACAGCTAGCATTGTTTATATCCATTAGTTAGTTTCCTTTTATATTTGTAAATCACCCAAATCATTGGGTTCAAACTTACTATAGATGGCATCATAGAATATATTTATAGACTATCGATTGTATCACAAGATTATCGAAAATACACTTCAAATTCTCTCATCCTTATGAGAGTAATATGGTATCAGAGCTAGATGTCACAAGTTCGAAATCCTTGGGAGGCATGTTACCTCCATTTGTCGAATCTGCTTGTTCCGTCCCATCTCTCTATTGGGTGTCGAATTCAAACAGCTTCCCATTCACTAACAGCTCAAGCTTTTGGTGTTATTGGTTATTAACAAGGTATCAAAGCCAAAGGTTACAAGTTCGAAACCCCTAGGAGGCAAGTTACCTCCATCTGTCTATTTTGTCTGGTCAGGTTTGTTTGTTAGGTTCCGAATTCAAACTGTTTTCCATTCGAAGGGGGGTGAATATACGTTGTTATGCCGTTCATTAACAGCTCGAGCTTTTGGTGTTACTGGTTATTAACACTCTAAACATCCAGAGAAAGAAATTCATCAACAAAGTTGAAAAACTTTTCTTTTCTTTTATTTTTTAATGATAACTAAAAGTTTCATTCCTTAAAAGAACAAAAACCAAGTCAATGCTGAAAAAAGAATTTTAAAAAAAATGAACAACAAAAAATCAAACTTGAAAACTCATTAATACTACCCACTCCCTCTTCAACAAACGTTAAACATCAAATCACAGTAGGGCAACTTCCGTAACAAAATTCTTAAGAATAAAAAGAATCATATAAAAACTTACCTACACCAATAGAGAGAGCGAAAGAGATGAGTGATATAGTTGAAATATTTCGTTCAAAGAAAATGAGAAGAAAAGGAAGAAGAAAGGAAAAAAAATTTAAGAAGAGGAAGAAAGAGAAGTGGAGAGAAAAGAAAAAAAGAGAGGAAAGTAGTCCGGTTGTTCAACTTAGGGTTGAGAGAGCAGATCAGTTTATACATATTATTAAATTGTTAATATTTACACAAAAGAGTCCCTGCAATTTCCTAGAACGACAAACCAGTGCCTGAAATTCTCAGAATTACAACCAGTCCCTTCAAAACCTTCAAGACTCCCCTTCAAGCTAGTGGACAAATATCAATTATGCCCAGCTTAGAGGAAACATCTGAATACTTCTTTTGAAAAAAACTTTTGTAAGAAAATCTGCCACTTGATCGTTTGTCCAAGCATACTCTAGTTGTATACCCCTTGCCGCCACTTCCTAACAGATAAAATTGTCAATAGAGTTCTACTTATGCTTTGTCCAGGCCCAAGCCCAATAGTCACCTACCCCACGCGTGAGACTTGGTCAAAGATTTGTGTGTATATTAATAACTGATTGCTAGGATTAGAGAAGATTTGTGTGTATATTAATAACCGATTGCTAGGATTAGGGAATAATGACTGAGTAAAATAGATGTTTCCTTTTAAAGGCCTAGAACATATCCTGTAATTGGGGGATCCAGCTCTATATAATAGATACTCAATCGTACCATGGGGGATACGACATTCAGCAATATTCTTATCCTTTCTCCTTTTAATTTTCATTCAACATCTTCTCAAGATGTCATGATATCAGAGCAGGTTCCGATCCCGTCATTCTTGTATAGCCCACGTGGCTCCTGTCGTTCTTGTGTAGTGCACGTGCCCGTCCATAAAATCTTGAATGTCGTATCCCCCATGGCATGATTGATTATCTATTATATAGAGCTGGATGCCCCAATTACAGGATATGTTACAGGCTTTAAAAGGCAACAGATATTTTACACAGTCATTATATATCCTAGCAATCAGTTATTAATATACACACAAATCTTTGACTAATCGTAGCAATCAGTTATTAATATACACACAAATCTTTGACCAAGTCTCACACGTCGGATAGGTGACTATTGGGCCTAGGCCTGGACAAAGCATAAGTAGAACTCTATTGACAAAAATGACAATCAACTTCAATGTGTTTGGTTTGCTCATGATACACTGGATTTTAAGAAATATAAATAGCAGCTTTATTGTCACACTGTAGGATCAGAAGACTACTTTCTACAAATCCTAACTCTCCTAGTAGAAGCTTCCCCTATCGACATCTTCCCCGATAGTTTTTTTTTTCCAGTCTTGTTCTTTTAGTGAATAAATTAGGTGAAGGCCAGGAGGTGGGACATGTGACGAGTCTGGTTTGTCCATCTCCTATTCAACAGTGTCCAAGTCCTCGGGCATTGTCAGGATGACACAGAAGGCCCAGGGAGTTTCCTGTGCAGGCTGATCCTCCTGTAGGTTTATCTCCCATGTCTGCTGGTCCATTTTATGTTCCAGCTCTTCAAGCATTACTTCTTAGATAAAAGAAAAGACACTGACAACGTCTAAACAATTGAAATTTCAAAGCTCAATCTGAAAACCTCTCAACAAGAGATAGAGAGAAGCTCAATCTGAAAACCTCACAACAAGAGAGAGAGGGAGAGAGACCATTTCAGACAAAGCAAAGCTCGGAAAAAAATCTGAAAGATCAACTGCTTCAACTGAATCAGAATTCACAAGTTTAATCCAAATGTCATGCTTTTGTAAGTCATATGAGCATGACCCTCATCTCTTAACTTCTTAATCTGGAATGAATGTTGCATCTAACACCTTTGTGAGTGATTTTTGCTCTTTTTGGGCTTCAAATGGCTGTCAAAGTTTTGAAAAAAGTGTCACGTTGGGAATGACTTCTTTTGATTGCTCATTATAGCTGGAGCGGGAAAGCTTCTCTCTTGAAAGAATTATTGTTCGTTTCTGCATTATGTTGAAAGGTTTTTCTTTTTTTGTCCTGCTACCATATGTTGAAAGTCAGAATTATCTTTCAACCACAGTTTTTTATCCAGCAGAACTACGTTTACTGCTAATAGCCATATGTTGAAAGTTAGAACTATCTTTCAACTACAGTTTTATCAAACAGCACTAGAAAGTACTAAAATTATAAAATACCACAAACATCAAAAGAACCCAGCACCCAAAAGGAAATCTTGAAGGAACAGCAATTCAAACTAACCAGATTTCAATCTTTTAACATCTAAGAGAAACCCGTCTGATAAAAACCAAATTAGTCATAGAACTTTCAAAACCCCAGTAATAGCAAGACCATAAATCAGCAATTCAGCATACATATGCTATGGTCATTGAGTTTCAAACTACTTCTAACTTTTATTCTTGATGAATTTTAGCTCATTTCCTACTATCTTTGAACGACACTTTTTATACAGCAGCATATCAAAGTACTATATTACAAAATAACAGAGGCATCTAAAGAACCCACCAGCCAAACAAAGAAAACTTGAAGGAAAACCAATCCAAACTATTTGAACTTCAATAGACCATCATCTGAAAAGGAAAAACAAAATAATCAAAAGAACCAATCTGGTAAAAACCAAATTAGCAGTAGATGTTCAAAAACGAGTAATAGCAAGACCCCAAATCAGATTACAATTGATTACCATCTGCTGTAAAAAAGAAACCCAAGACATTATTCTCTGAAAAACAACAACCCCAGAAATCTGAAACTGTTAAAACAATCAAATATAAAAAAAAAAACCCAATAAGAAAAACGCCATCTTTGACGAAATAAAGAAGAAAAAAGATCACCTTCTCCACATCCAAGCTTAGCTCCTTTGAAATGGGTTTCAGTCCTGAGGAATTCGAGCAGAGTAGTGGAAGGGTCGATGTTGGAGAGCTCGAATCTCCTTCCATTCACAGCAAACACCAGCTTCTCTTCTATCCCCATGGAATGAATCACTGAACCATTCGATTATCCTCCTCTCTCTCTCTCTCTCTTATCCGGATGGAATGGAGGAGAGTCCAAGCACGCTTTTTGGTTTCCATATAAAATCAAACCCATCTTTTTTTTTCGGATTTTAATTTAGATTCAGAGTTTTTTGGATTCAGATTGAGGAACAAACGACAAAAGATGTTAAAAAACTATCGATGAAAATTCAATGTAAACTCTATCACTTTCAAAAAGAAAAGAAAAATGTGTCTCTATATTTAGTGGAAGTGCCACATGGCCAATTCAACTGAGAACGAGAGCAGGGGAGCAGGGACGTGGTGGTCCAAGTCCAAATAGAATATTACCTTGGATGCCAAAGCCTCCGATTGCAAATGTCAGGGGAAATTTGGTGATCTTTCTGTGGGTATGCCCACCCAAAATAATAATAATAATAAAATGAAAAAAAAAAAAGGAAAGAAAGAGAGGAAGAAATTCAAAAAAGTTAATTTAGTGATGCTTTCCGTGGGTATGCCCACTCTAAAAAAACAAACGATGAAAGAAAGAGAGAAAAGAAATTACGTGGAAAATGGTTGCACCTGGAAAAAAATAGTTTTCCATGGAAAATTACAAGATTTTCTGCAGAATTTAGTTATACAAATGTGCCATAAGCAAAATCTCATCAAAATAAGTCTTCTTATTTTTATGTATGGTTTTTTAAATGACGCCGTATCCCTTGTTGCGTCTTTTACGGGATTTCCGTGATGCTAAAAACTCCGCAGTGGGTCTTACATGATGATAATCTAGACCTTACATTTTGAATATGACGCCCTCTAATGATGTATCTTGGAATTCACTTTAACAGGAGTTTGTCCCGCCGTTGGATTGAACATAATCTTATGTATTATTAATCAAATGGCGTGATCTTATGTATTATTGATCAAATGTCATAATCTTGTTATTAGTAATGTATTCAATAAAGGGGCCGGACAAGTTTCTCTTGTATTAAAGTGAACCGTGAGGATATGTCACTAGAGTTGGTGGGGTTCATGATGAATGGTTTAGATTATTATCATGTCGGGGTGCCACGATGGAATTCTAGACATGGGAAAGCCAGTAAAAACTACAACATATATGGACGCCTTTTAAAATTTATTACTCCATTGAGAATTTGGGCCATTGTTAAATTGAGTTGACGTAAATTCCTTGTAGGGAGATATTCAAGTGCATCCATCCCTCACCACAAATGGTGAGGGATGGATGCACTTAAATATTCTCCTTCCTTGTATTCATGGTAATGTGATTGAATCAGATCCATGAGAAGTTATGGTTTTCGATTTCAATAAATGAGTCCCACTGAATAGCATTACCAATTTTGATTTGAAGTTGGATTGTGCGGCACTTTGGGCCCCAAGCATTTTTTGTCTTTAGTCTCGTGATAAGATTGCACTAGTTGAGTGATTGAGGCCACCGTTAAATTGATCAGACGTGAATTCCTTGTATTCATGGTAATGTGATTGAATCAGATCCATGAGAAGTTATGGATTTCGATTTCAATAAATGAGTCCCACTGAATAGCATTACCAATTTTGATTTGAAGTTGGATTGTGCGGCACTTTGGGCCAAGCATTTTTTGTCTTTAGTCTCGTGATAAGATTGCACTAGTTGAGTGATTGAGGCCACCGTTAAATTGATCAGACGTGAATTCCTTGTATTCATGGTAATGTGATTGAATCAGATCCATGAGAAGTTATGGATTTCGATTTCAATAAATGAGTCCCACTGAATAGCATTACCAATTTTGATTTGAAGTTGGATTGTGCGGCACTTTGGGCCCCAAGCATTTTTTGTCTTTAGTCTCGTGATAAGATTGCACTAGTTGAGTGATTGAGGCCACCGTTAAATTGATCAGACATGAATTCCTTGTATTCATGGTAATGTGATTGAATCAGATCCATGAGAAGTTATGGATTTCGATTTCAATAAATGAGTCCCACTGAATAGCATTACCAATTTTGATTTGAAGTTGGATTGTGCGGCACTTTGGGCCCCAAGCATTTTTTGTCTTTAGTCTCGTGATAAGATTGCACTAGTTGAGTGATTGAGGCCACCGTTAAGTTGATCAGACGTGAATTCCTTGTATTCATGGTAATGTGATTGAATCAGATCCATGAGAAGTTATGGATCTCGATTTCAATAAATGAGTCCCACTGAATAGCATTACCAATTTTGATTTGAAGTTGGATTGTGCGGCACTTTGGGCCCCATGCATTTTTTGTCTTTAGTCTCGTGATAAGATTGCACTAGTTGAGTGATTGAGGCCACCGTTAAATTGATCAGATGTGAATTCCTTGTATTCATGGTAATGTGATTGAATCAGATCCCTGAGAAGTTATGGATTTCGATTTCAATAAATGAGTCCCACTGAATAGCATTACCAATTTTGATTTGAAGTTGGATTGTGCGGCACTTTGGGCCAAGCATTTTTTGTCTTTAGTCTCATGATAAGATTGCACTAGTTGAGTGATTGAGGCCACTGTTGTAGGAGACTTTCGCTAGAATCCACTACAAAGAATGGACCACATTGCTGTTAAAAGAAAACTATAGCCTATTGTATCTTGGTGACACATCTCTTTCATTGACTTGTAAAATAAAAATAATAATAAACAAAAATAAAATTTCAACAGTTTTCGACTCAACTATGATACTCAAAATAAACAATGAATCATATCCCATTCGATATTTCACTTTTTATTTAAATTTTTTTTGTCCTAATCATATCCATAGCATGTCGCTCCCACATTCATGCCGTGTCTGGGTATCATAGCTACTCATAGTATCTTCATCAATCGCAATCAATATTGCTAACTTACTTTTTTAAAACCAAAGATTTTTATTACTCCAAAAGGAGAATAACAGATTTTGTTTCTAATTTCTTATTAGAAAAACTAAAAAGTTCTTCTTGCTAGTCAAATCTCGGTGTTTTCTTTTCCAATTTCCTTTTGTTTACCTTAGACCCCAACTTGCAAAACAAAAAAATAATTACAAATTCAAACTGAACACAAAAAATACAACATATTTAAAATGAATTTTAACAAAAACATTGTTTTTATTAATATTTATGTGTTCAAATGAGAAATGGTTCTATGTTGATGTCCACATATGGCTGCCTTGATTTTTAATCCAAGAGACATATATATTTCACATTCTGTCACGTCCCCCGAAATAAAAATCGAGGAAAAACGTAAAAAAATCAAAACCAAATTCAAATTCCTGTATTCAATACAACACAAGCTTTCAAAAGTGGACCCACATAAAACTTCAACCCGTGGTGAGTCAAAATAAATTTCATTAAATGTAGCGAAAGCTTTATTCAATTGGTATCCAATGTTCATAAATGAGATCCAACACAAATTCAGATAAAATAATAATAGTTAAAGTTGCAGAATAAATTAAATAATTTCTAAAAGAGGTCTCAACATTATAAGAAAGTTCATTTAAAATAATTCTAAGATGACGTTCTCTCTTGTGCAGGCTCAAATGACTCCCAAGCCATCTCCAGCATCCAACTCGGGTTCGTCAGTTGGCTCAAACGTTTGAAACGTTTGACCCTCCTCCGTCTCCTCGGTAAAGTAGTGCTCGGTACCTATGCACCAAATATTACAAAGTAAATAGCAAGAACATAATCATAATTCGAAATTTAATACAATAACGAGAAGAATATAGACAAGTGTGATCATATAAAAGCAATGACAATGATATGACAAGAAAGAACGTAGAACATAATCCAAATAAAGCAAAATAAGCAATATGATTCACACGAAAACAAGTGTCCCCGTTTTGGGTAGTCAGCCCCAAATAAATCGGAAAAGCTTGTCCATAACGTTGGTGGTCATAAACCAATCAAATAAAAAATCACAATAACATGTTCACATTCATAGCGGATTATAAGTGATCCGGTCACATCGGTGATCAACCGACCATATATCGATCTGCAGTCGTCCATAATTGACCCGCATAACATAAACATATAAGCATAATAGACCTAAATAATAAAGCACCGATACAAGAGTCCTAAGTCAGAGTAAAGTGCTGGTCATTCCACATTTCATATCTTAATCAAATTGTCTTACAAAATTTTGCTAAGCCACGTTATAGTTAATAACACACAATAGGGTATGCATCTAAAGGAATACATATCCTAAATCAACATAAACATGCATGTGAAGGTTAAGACATAGATACAAATCGATCCTAAGGTCAAACATAAAGTCTTATACCCAACAACCACAGGAATCTCTAATAGATAAAAGATCAACGCATCCCTTCTCCATCAATGGTGCATAGACCCAATTAAGGGTTTTCCAATAGAGATGGGTTGAGTTCGATTCCATTAGGATTTCCCTAAGGTCATACAAAGTACTAAACCCTATATTAGTAACATACCGTGTGCCCGGACGATATTTACTTGGTCCAAAGATCTAATAATAAAGTACAAAAATATAATTTTAACACATTAAAAAACTAAAGATATCATTTAATATTAATTTACAAATAATAATAATTTTGGTTTATAATTTTAGAAAACTCGAGGACCTCACCTAAAACACTTTCCAGATTCAATTTTTTATAAAATAAGCCAAGGGTCTAATTTGAATTCATTAAAAGCTAAGGGTCTTTCTTTTTTTTTTTTTTTTTTAATTTCTAAAACCAATGGTACCATATATAAAAAATCATAAGTTGTGTGCTGGTACAACCTCACTCATCTCGCCCCCACGTCACCATCTCTCTCTCTCTCTCTCTCTCTCTCTCTCCACATGTCATCATTCTCTTTTATCTCTTCCTTTACATATGCCACAGGTCATCTTCATTCTTCCTTACACAGAACCGAGTTCTCATAACCAGCGCGCAGTAACTGTGCACTCCGAGTAATGGTCCACTGATCAAGAGCCCATGATCACCCCCCATCAATATGGTCGCCCAAGCCCTCTCTTCAAGATGTAGCGACCCGATCAAAAATTAATGGCCCACATGGGTCCCACAGTCCCAAAAACAGAAACAACCCAAACCCTCTTCAATACCGTCAGCCCTCCTCTTCAGCTACTAAATGGTGGACCAAATAGGGCCCACCTAACATGGGTCTGCCATCTCTATGGTCGCCCCGCCATGTCCGGCTCGATGAACGGACCAGATCTATGATTAGATCATATAGTGGGTCCCACCATCAATACACACTAACAACTTTCATGATTCTGTATCCGGGGTTCTGCTACAAATTCAGTCCTCGCGGGGTTGGTGGATTGGGGCGTCAACAGTGATATGTAAAATAAGAAAATCAATTCAATCATCCCTAATCTCCGATCTCATCACAAAAATAATTAACATCATAAAAAAGCATCAAAGGGTGTCTATATGCACCACACTGGAATCGACGAGAAACAGATGTATTAAATTCACAAATTATGTTTAGGTACTTGCCTATTACCGAGGTTGAAGAAAAATACACAGATCCTAACCAATACCCAAACCGAGATTCCCACAGCGCTCGAGAATAATCATATGACAGATCTGACAAATAAAAAGGAAACAAATGCTCAAATGAACAGATCTATGGTACTCTTATCGAAATCTACCATTGGAAAGAAAAATGAGATAACCCTAGAATATAAATCTACTCTTAATGATTTAAGGAGAGGGTTACCTAAGATAAGATAGTTGAGCGAAAAATGATGGTATCCTCTGATCTTGATTCTGATGGCTGGATCCTAAAGTTGGAATGCTTGAGAAGTTGAAAGAGGAAGAAGACGAAGAATAACTGGGAGGAGTTGCAGACGAAAGTGAGGAGAGATGAGAACGTGCAGTTTTTAAAAGAATGAATTAGGTTAAGAGAATATTCTCTGGGCTTGAGTCATTGGGTCAAACTGCAGATCAGGTCATCTACCCGTTAAACCAACTCACCGATCCACATATCTAATTTAACGTGTACCCCACTTAATCCTACCCACTTAAATAACTAAAATACATTTAATTAAAATAATCATAATATTCTAATAAAAATATAATTAAATATTATAAGCGGGACCGAGATTTTACAAATTCCCTAGTCAATAGGTAGTTGCTGCAATGTCACTTTGCCTCTGGAAGAGTCTCTTCCAGAATTGACCTATGACACACACACACAAAAATAAATAAATAAATAAATAAATAAAAACCTCTTTTTTGCTAGAACAAGGAGAACTGACCTATGACATTATCATGCCAATCTGTAATGTGAAAATGAAATATTTAATCAAGTCAGCCAATACAAGCCAGGGATACCCTTTTAGAGGTTCTAATATATTCTTTTGACTACCTCAAAAAAAAAAAAAAAAAAAATCTTTTCCTGTGTTCTCTTATAATGGCACATCTTCTTCTAAAAAGATGGTGAGCATCATGAAGGACCTCTACGCCAGTTGCCATGGTCCTCAATGAGATATATGCTCTGTTGTGTCTGAAATAGGTGGGCCTAAATCCCAACATGCTGAGAAAACCTCATAGCCAGCGCATTTGTTTCCTTTGTGTATCATTGGGGGGGGGGGGGGGGGGGGGGGGGGGGTTTGATTAATCCCATAAGATGCGAGCCAGTAGAGACTGTTATCTTCAGGCCCAAATCAAAATGGTGGCATCATCATTATTATTGATGTTGTAAATAGAATTTGGTTAGATGGTACTATCAAGTAGAGGGCAGAGTTCTATAGCTGCATGAATGATTTAACTTGTGGGCCTCTTTTACGGTCGACTTACCTTATAATTTGATTACTAGATACTTCCTCTCTTTCTTTATGACACTTATTAGAGCCTGTGTGTACATACATTTATTTAACGAGGGATATTTATTTGCATCATCCCCTCACCATATAGTAAGGGACAAACTTAATGTGACCCACGTAGGGATCCATTGATCATGGGATTTACGGGGGATGGGAAGAGACATTTTGAATAAGACCATATATCAAATTTGGAGTTAATCCCATGCTTGTAACCCCTCATCCATAGCCCACAAATTTAATGACTTTATATTAAAGGAAAAGATTTGACCCTCAATCCAATGATCCAATTAATTTGGATAGGTGAAAATTCAATGGATCTAGTGTACGTAAGGGGGTTCCATGTGTGTGGATGATTCGGATGTGTATAAAGTCAATCCTATTATGTTGATGGATGCACATGAATATTTCCCTTATTTAACAATGAGAAATGATCATGCATATCTATTCCAGATATACACCATAAAAGTGTCTTGCATCACAAAAAAAAAAAAAAAACAATTCCCACGGTGAAGCTGATTCTGTTCACAATCCAAACCATTAGATAAATTTCTTCCTCTTAACAAATGGAAACACAAAAGCAAACACTTGGACAAAGTCTATATTCAGCATTGATTGAACAGTCTAGATCACAATGATTAAATGCAAGAGTCCAAATCGAGTTGATCGTGTCATCTGCCATGTTTCAATCCATCATGGATAAAGAGTCTGATCTAACATTGGTACAATTGGATTCTTATGCAATTCAGATTCATCAAACAACCCATACATAACCCAATTCAGTCCCATAACTTAATTAATATACTGAGATCATTGTCATCATCAACATATCATACATACTACTATAACTGACAAAAACTAACATCTATCCATTACCTTACCTTACCTACATCATCCGATCCGACAGAGAAGGAAGTCTCTTGAAAAAGTTCCGAGCCGGCGAAGGCATGCGGTCTCTAAACAAAGGATGCCTCAAGTAATAAAACCCACCAGCCACTGCCACCATCTTTGTGGGCACCAAATACATCATCACAGACACCAAAAAACAAAACCAGATAAACATACCCGTGGCCCGAGGGTCCCTCCACGTCACCAAAGCCTGGACCCGCTCCCCCTGCATGGCCAAGTCCCCCAATACCGTCTGCACCCTTGCCCCCAACATCCTCAACCTATCATACCTCGCCCTAACCACATCGGGTCCCCGAATACTCGGAATCGGGTCGAACTCTTCATCCAGTTCATCCCGATCCGCATTCTCAGCCTGCGACATCTTCGTGCACGGGTGCGGGCTCAGGACCCGAGCCCGAACTCTCCGCTTCCACGCCCCGACTCCAAACACGTAAAAAGCCACAGTCGGGCACACCAGATCCGGATGCCACACGAGCAACACCAACAACACGTGCACGATCATCGTCACCGTCGGATTCCTCCACGACCGCGTATCCTCGATCCAACGCACCAGATCGACCGCACGTGCAACAAGACTCATTATCCGGGCCCAGTTAGCCCTCACCCTCCTCATGCTGAACCCGCACGTGTCGGCATCCAACACGTGCAGCACAACCTCCCGCCTTAGCGGCGGCTCCGCCCTCGCCAGGTGCTGCGCCACCACCCGCGCCGCCGCCTGCCTCAGCGCCTCTTGCTGGAAAGTTCCGATTGGTTTTAAGTGGTGCATGCGTGGGAGCATGGGCTGGGTGTACACGTGCAGCACGTCGAGGGTGGATGTCGCACGTGCGAATCTCACTGCCAGCTCGACCTCGCCCATTTTTCTAACTCCCGTGGGAAGCATCAGCAGTAGAGGATACGAGCCCCGGTACACCGTATTGCTCTCTAGCGTAGAAATACGTATTCGTACCTTCCCGATACGGAAATCCGGTCTTGTGGCGTCCTTTGTAACGTCCTTCGTGTCGTCCACGCTGTCGAAGACGCCAACCGTCAGGACCGTGCAGGGGTCGTAGACCTGCCACGTGTACTGTTCGTTCCACTTCGGTTCCAAGCTGTTCGTGACAGTACGCGATCGGACCCACTTCTCGCCGTACTTGGCGACGGCGTAGGGGTCGGCGGTGCCCTTTCCGGCGACGGTCTTGACTGGGACGAGGTTCCGGCAGCCCAGGATCCCGAGCTCAACGGTCCCCACCGGCGGCTTCCAGAGCTGCCGGGCGGTCGGGCGGAAATCGCTAGTTATGTGAGCGGGCTCGTCGCTCACGTGATACCCGCCGTCGAAGCAGACCCGCACGTGGAGGCGGCCGTTGTAGACGCACTTGACCGGATTCTGGAGGTCGAACCACCGGGAAACCACCTTCATGTCGTCGACACGGCGCTCGATGGTGACGAGCGGTATTGCGGCGGTTCCCAAAACCGTGGCTTCCTTGCCGAGGCGGTTTTCGAGGGAGAGGAGGAGGTGCTGGTCGCCGAAGGGCTCGGCGGCGACGAAGATGACGTCCTCGTTCCACGACGGGGAGCCGTTACGGCTGGTGGTGTTTCGGGTTTTCTGGCTCTGGAACCCTAACTGCGCTCTGACGGAGAATGACGGATCCTTTAACGGCGTTAACGGAGAGAGGTCCTGGGCTTCGATGATTGTGGCGCGGAGATACCAGAGTTTCGGAGAGAGGTAGACTTTGGAGCGGGAGTTGGCGCTGCCGTTTGTGTCGGTTTTCCACGCGTCAGAGAATGATTCGTCCGCTTGGGTGCCGATCCACGTGGCTAGCATCAGGTCCCCGCGGTTGGCCCCACCGCCTTCCAGCCTGTACCACTGTGGGGCCAATGGGCTGTCTGGTGGGTCCCTCAAGGGGATCTCCGACACGTCGAAGCAGATGCCGCCGAGGAAGTTGTCGCCGCAGGTTTCGGCGGCGTCGGGCCCCGGTGGTGGTGCGGAGGAGAAGGGCTGCGGGTCCCAGACGGAGACTTCGAGGGTGGAGGCGGATTCGTGGGCGTCGCCGCCGAAAGCGAAGGTCTGGTCCCACTCGAAGAGAGCGGTTTTCCGGGCGGGTTTGGAGCGGACGTTGGTGCCGGAGACTGAGATTTTGACAAATGGATTGGAACTGGAGGGGAGAGATCGAGCTTTGACGATCCGGATGAAGAGGTAGTGCATTTTCTCGACGAGGTCGTACGAGGATCGCTCGTTTGAGAATCTCTCCGGCTGATGACCGTCTCGAGGGTAGACGTCCGATGGCCGTCGCCGGAAAACTGCCTCCTGGGGAATGAATCCGGGGGTGTTAGCTTGTGGCCCCCACTTGGGTACTGTCTCGGTTTCTGCCTTGGGCGGAGCCGCCGGTGGTGGTGGAGGAGGAGGTGGCTGCGGCGGGTCGGCCGGTTGTGGTGGGCTGGCTGCTTCTACCTGCGCTTCTGCGCTTTCTAGAATTGGGGGTGGTGGTTCTGTTGCCGCGACATCCTCAGCCGGTGGTGGCGGTGGAGATACTGTTTCATCTGTTTTTGGGGCATCGGCCGGTGGTGGGTCCACAGGTGGGGTGGATTCGGCATTGGGAGGAGGCGGAGGCGGCGGTGCTGGAGCGTCGGGCTTTTCCACGCTGGCAGTTGCATCAGTTGGTGGTGTCTGATTCTCTTCAATTGCTGGCGCGGCGGGTGCATCAGTTTCTCCACCAGCCGCCGGTGTTGGACCACCAGTCTTACCACCCTCCTCTGCTGCGGGAGACTTTTCGCCTCCACAACTTCCACTATCAGCTTCTTCACTGACGTAATAGATTTTCAACCCAATTTCACCCCGAACCCAGCTGAAGAAGCTCTTCTTCTCCAAAGGATAGAAAATCAATGCCGCCTCATCTTCCCTCACGAACTGGCTAGAATTCAGCCGGAGCCGGCCGAGGAAAATGTTCCCTCTTGGCTCTGGTCGCCTGTCATGGAACATGTCGATCTCTAAAACCTCATTGGTTAAATCTGCAGACCCATCGATCTGGAATTCAAACACCTCATTCCAAGCTGGATTAAGGTCGCGATATACCGTCCTTGTCTTCCTCCGTTGGCCATTGAAGTCCACCATCACATATGGGCTTGAGGTCCCATGACCATCCTTTGGTCGGAGATCTTTCGCCTCCACAACTTCCACTATCAGCTTCCTCACTCTCTTCATGATAGCTGTAAGAGGCTTCTAACCCAGATCACATGGAAGGAAATATGACAAGAGCTCAGAGAGAGAGAGAGAAAGAGAGATTACTTGCTTGAAGGTGATATATAAAGGAAGCAATGGAAGTAAGATAGTAGGTGAAACATAGTTGGATAGAAAATCATAGAGGGACAGAAGGTGGAGCCTGAGAAATTCATGAGGCTCCTGGGGCTCATTTAAGAGTTAGATTGTCTTTTATTAGTGGGGTAATGAAACATATTATCATGTGTGTTTGGAACGAATATTTTCACCTGTGTAGAGGTAGAATAGATCAAATTACATATGTAAAATATTGATATTATCTCAAAATCAATGAAAATTTAGTCCTGCAACTAAATTTTTAGTGCTTAATATTTCAATAACATACAGTTCGCGTTAAGAATTTTGAGCTCTCATGACTTGCAAAAAGTTTCAAGGCAATGATGGAGTTTGATATCATTGACCTCACTTGAGCCAAAATTGGACTAGCAACTCTTTGAAGTGTGAAGGTGTGCACAGTGACATATCCAGAGAGATGTAAAAGTGGCCTCATTTAAATACCATGTTCACATCAGACATGTAAACAAGTGCAAACAAACATGTTGATTTGCGGTAACATGTACATATACAAATGAGTGCAAACAAATCACTCTTCGTGAGAAAATCTAAATGGAAGTGGGTTTTTAAGCTTACGGGTCCTTGGAAGATTTTATCCCAATAGAAGATATATAGGGCGCCTACCCTTCAATAGATCGCTTATAGAAAAAAAAAATGCAAATAAAGAATCATAGAACTTTAAGTATTTTTTACTGATCAATCAATCTGATGGTAGGACAAGGACATTTACTTTGGACGATTTACTTTGTAAACAAGCCCCACAGTCCACACCTTCTAGTGAGTGAAAGCCTAGAAGATCCAGACAAAGGTATTATAATGAGAAAAATGAGTGGAATTCTTGGTTTTGGCAAAAGATAGCCAAAGGTTCCTAACTTCAAGAGTAAGCAGCCTCAGCAAGGCCACCTTTTCTCTGTTTTGTTGAATAATCCTGCACTTGCTTTTCAGATTCTAAGTTTGCTTTACATCTCTTTGCAGAGAGTGCAGGCTTCTGTACATATACAATATAAGTGTGTAAGGAGAAAGGTCTCCTTCATTGGTCTACTTGGAAAAGGCAAAGTGACTGAATTTCAGAACCTTTATGAACCGACCAGTGCTTGTTTTGTCCCTCAACTTTCCCTTTTAAACACAAGCACCGTAGACTTCTCTTTTCTAACAGCGTCACGTGACTAGTGCGTGCCATTTCTTCAAAAGGTAAGGACAAAGGAGTGTGTGTATGGTCTTCCACTACAATTGGACGGTTTGCATGTGGGGCCATTGCATATTTGAATGATCTAGTGAATCCTTTCAAAACCCAAATTCGGGTTAACTTCATTTACAAGTAAAAGGGGTTTCAAGAACTCTCATTAGGTCAGTAGACCCAAATTGCCCCCACACTCACCAATCTTTTGAGCTTTGACTAATCCCTCCATGCCCAAAAAGTTTTATCCATAGCCCCCAGCTGGTAGCACTAGTGGATTCAACCTTCGGTTCCTGGAGAGGGGGAAAACGGGGATCGATACTAGGACCTCTGGCTCCGAAAGAGAGAGGAATCGTGGTCCTGACTACTCAGTCAACCCCTTAGTTAGCTCAAATAGCAAGGTTATCTTAGCATGAGAAATTTTCTCCTTTAGGAATCTCACACAGCTCCCATATGGGAGTTTCGATAGGTGTCAATAATTCAAGGGTTCCACTTTATGTGTACAAGCTAGAATTGAAAATCCCTCATCATTTCTGCGGGGACTCCCCTGGGTTGGATTTGGACCCTAATTTATAATGTTTGGGCTGGGCCTGGATTAAAATTGTAGGCCTGATTAATATTTGGGCTGGACTTGGGTTAAGTGATTGGAGTCCCAAAGCCCAGCCCGGCCATGCCCGAACAATACATATTGCCTATTTGCCTTAATTTTGAAATTGAAAGGGAGGGAGATCATGTGGGATTTCATAGTAAGGCATTTGAAGAGAGAAAAATTTAAGAGAAAGAGAAAAGTTGGGGATAGGGTCTCTTTAAGACACAGAGAAGTTAATATATATCTTGCATTGATATGGTATTATTAGAAAGTGGATTATCTCTGTGGGCAAGAGAGAGAAGGAAGATTGGCCCAGCTTGGTTTGACCCAATTGACTAAATGGACAGGCTCGGAGCTCACACATTGGGCCGGGCTTGGTCTTGTGTGTCTAAAGTCGAGCTGGGCTTGGATATGCTTCAGCCCATCCCATGAACACCACTAGGTGCCTTGAGATAAAGGGGCATGGCTCGATCCTCAAAAAGCCCTTAAAATGAGAGCTTCATTTTATAAGGAAAAGCCCCAGGACCGGGCTTAGATAATTTTTTGCGGGCCCTGAAATACAAGGGTCGGGCTTGGATAGTACCAACCCAGCCCTGCCCCTCATACTTTTTTATTTTATATTATATACGTAAATATAAACTAAAATATCATTATAACAGTTGCTTAACGCTAATAAAATTGGGTTATGAAGGGAATTTCATACCCCCATGCCCATAACAAAATGTCTTAAAAATCCATACGTACACATACTTAGTTCATTTCATCTCTATTTAATTATTTAAGCTATGTATTATACTTAATACATAACCAATAAGTATTTCATGGTTGCTTGCTTCTTATTTGGGCATTTATATTGTTTTTATGTATTATAACTCGCGGAAAAGGGGGTATACCCTTGTTAATAAGGATACACTTTTTCCACTAGAAGCCGACTTGGAATGCAAACCAATTCATAAAGCTGATGTACATGTGCATGGAACTTCAAGGATATGAGTTGATCCAAATATTCTTTCGATTAGATAATTATAACTCTCAATTTCTTAAATTCTGAGTTAATAGTGATTTTTTAAGTGTATGTATTTTTGTGACTGAATCTAATAATGCTTAATAGTCTGGTCATTCTTAAGTTGAAAATAATGTCAATTCATCAAACGTAGGTGAATGTAAATGGTTTAAATCTCGATGATTTGGTACACGGATATTCCTGCGAAATGTGTGAGATACAACAAACTCTTTAACCATTCATTCTTTAACAAAATAAATAAGACTTTACATCTAGAGCTCAAGTCATTAAAGCACAAATTACTTTGTTCGATAAAAAAAATAGAAACAACTGTTATTCTCCAAACGCTTTCTCAATGGTCTATTTGCAATAAAAGTTAAACAAGAGAACGCTTGGTCAACACTTGATATTTAGTAACAGTGTAAAAAAAATTTAAATATTTTTTTTTTGTTGTATTAGTAAATTCTATTTGATCCAATGGTTTTCATTAGAACACAGGAACAGTAGCATTCCCTGTGCATTCCTTAAAATATACATCTAAAAGATACGTACTTCACATGATTCCTCCACTGAGTGATTGGATTGCATTAGCTTTCTTATTTACTGAGTGATCGGTTTTCATTAGCTTTTGACTTGCATCCAAGCCAAGCTTAGACTGTAAGAGGAAAAAAGAACAAAGTGATTAACCTATCAGAAACAATTGTTTGTACAGGGTTTTCTTAATGTCCAAGAATACCATCTATTGTCAAATCAGTGGCTAAAGTTCATACACAAAAAAATGGTTCGTTCCACCAGTCTATGGGTGACAAAGACATCATACTTACTAGTTCCACTGTGACTGATTAATAACTGATGTGACCCATCTTCTTGTGTAGATGGGACCCACATTCATCTTAGTGCATCCTTTATTCCTGCCTGGTTGGTTGACCGGTTGACCTTGACCTTGACCCTAATTAGATTATAAATTTTCTATGAAGTTGCATGTGGTTGGTATTTCATAACCATCAGATCAAGATAGAGGCTACACTGCAGATTTGATGAGAGAATGGCTGTAGCCCACCTCCAATTCAAGCTCAACCTATTAGTAAGTGGACTGATATTTAGGGCCGGTTCCAGCCCCCACGAGCCCCGTTTGCAGGCCCTTTCCAAGACATTAAGAAAATGTATGCCCTCTATGCTCGAAATATCGGGCTGGGCCAGACGTTTAAGTATAAATTGGTTTAGGCCTGGCCCATTGATGTATCAGACCAGATGTTTAGGCTTAGGTCCAACCCACAGGCATAAAAGCACAGCCCTAATGCGGCCCGATGTAAGTCAACCTTGGGTCAGCCTCATGTTGGGCCCACCTACTAGATCTTGCCCCACGCTGTGCTAGACATGCTGTCCTTGTTTTCTTTATTTTCTTATATATTTATGATATGTCATACCAAACTTGCCACTTTATGGGTACTCGGGTTTACTCGGGTTTACTCAGGTTATCCTTTTAGTTTTTATTTTAGGATATTAAATATCTTTTGTGCTGCACTCGGCATTCTGACTTTTTTAAATGTCTTGTACAAATTGTGCTAGATGAACTTTGCATTTTATATAACTATATTGAGGAGCGCTAGAAAACTCCCAAGGAGATTTTTTTACAAAAAAAGCCCATCCCAATTGGAACCACTGTGATGGAATGCCGTTGGATGGAATAACCTAGTTTAGATTTGCCTATATAAAAATCTTGAACTCCATTGGATTATTCTAACCCCTTGATCCATGGCCACAAAGTTTAATGGTTCTAGAGGCATCACTTTCTTGTGATTTCAATCCAACAATGAGAATTGTTCTCGAGTTGGCTCTTCATTTTTAATCACTTATAAGCCCTTTCTTCTATCCATATGATATCTAGAAATTGACGGTCGTGATAAGACTTTTCATAGTTGTGGTGAGAATAGTCTTCACCTGAATAAATCTCATATATATATATATATATGAGATTATTAACGTTGGAGCCCTCTTGTATTACACTAATAGTAGAGAGAGAGAGTAAAGAAGGAGACTATGGCCAAAAGGGATACACATTCTAGTTCGGTTTTCTTTTAGGGATGGCAATGGTTTGGGTTAAACACAGATTTGTCCCAATCCACTCCTATTGGGGGTTTGGTAGTGGTTTCGTTTGTTCTGGGCAAATTTCGGTTTTGTTGTCCTACCCCCGTACACCCCTATGGGGGTTTGGCACTGTGCGAACAGTAAGGACCGTCCTTAAGGGTTCGGTTCTCATATACGAAATGTTCCATTCGATTTCACCTCTTAATTAAAGACTCGAAGTCCCAATATTCTCCCATCAAGATGTTATTGGCCAACGGGCTGTTCATCATCTCAAGGATCATTTCGATCTGGTCACCTTCTATCACTGATTGGAGGTTGTGGCCCTGAATCTCCCCATATAAGTGGGAAACGACTCGTCTGGCTTTTGATGCATGATCTCCAACTCGTGGCGTGTTGGGGCGACATCGATATTGTAACAAAATTGCTTGATGAACAGATCGGCCATCCTATTATTCCCTCTATGCCTAAGCCTCCCCCCCCAGAGCTGACCGAAGGGACTAAACAGATTATATTCTTAATCAATCGGTTGCTCCGCTTCCGTACACTTCCTGCTTAACGGTCCTTAACGGTCCTTTCCAAACTCCCTACTAATGGATTTGATTAGATGGCTCCATATCTCATTTTGTGGATTCCCTACCTGCTTTTGGAAGTGGTTGGGCGGATGCTCAAACTCTTTCTTCTCAACTGTTTTCTTTTACACAGAATAACTACCCACTGGATAAGAAAGGCACTCACTCATAGGCACTCACTCATATCGCAAAACTCATTTTATGCAAATGGTTTTGTACATTAACTTAAGGCATGTGGGAAGAAAGATACACTCACTTACTTTCCATGCGTTTTTATATTTTGTAGAAGTCTTAAGCTTTAAATCTGGCATGCCGTTGCTATCAACTAATCTTCAATTTTTCAATCAAGATCAAAGGAGCCCACCTATCCTAGGTTTATAGAATAATTCTTTTAATTATTTTTGCCTTTCAAGTATTTTTTTAAAATAAATGACAGTTTCCTCAATTCCAAAAAAAAAAAAATGATGGTTTCCTTGATTTCACTTTAAATAAAGATTTAATTTAGGACTTTTCATGGTGTTTTTCTTTGGATTAAATTCTACTTCATTGTAGTGTGAGGATTTTTGTCTTTATCCTACGTTGAATGAGTTTTAGAGCAAGACAAATGACAAGCGAACAAATAGTTTAAATGATTTTCATTAATTAAATTATCATTTACAAAAGCACATATTTATAAAATATTAGTTTGGTAGATAAATAACATGCTCGAGTATCAATTATAACGGGCATGGCCATCCACATTTTGGATCAAACACAACAAGAAAGGAATTGAGTGGGAATGTGAATAATATGGAGGTGGATTTGTCGTAACTCACTTGATTCTATCCCGTGCAACACTGAATTTCACAACAAGTAAGGGGATAATCACATAATGATAGTAAGGGAAGAACAAAACTGTGTGATTTAATCTCGCTTTATCAAAAGTGAATTAAGACCTCTATTTATACTTCTACTTTACACAATGAATGAACAAAATTAAAATTAAGACATGTGCCATTCATCCCAGAGGAATTTCCATACACTTTTCTGGATAAATCCTATCTAATTCTACTTTTATCCAGAATCTTGTAGAATACACTCTTTATATAAACTCTAACTTTACTCATATCCATAATCTAATAGAATACTCCATACATTTCCATAATCTACAATGATAGTCCACACATTTTATGAATGATATAGCCTCCTTGATTTGGATTCGAGATGGATCCATACCAATTGGTGAGATAAAAATTGTCTTGTGCAAATGAGGTGGCATAGCAATTCAGATAAAATTTGTTGGTTTGGAGGGTTTTTTTTTTTTTTTTGGAGTGCAAGGATGGTTTGGAAGACAGAGATACATCCCTTTATTTTCTGTATTTGACAGAACCTAAGTACTTTCTATTTTATTTTATTTTATTTTATTTTTTATAATGGAGGGTGTCCCAGTCTTTTGGGCTGGACTAATCCCTTCAGGCCCAAGAGAAGCTGAATAAATCCCCTTTAGCCTCCATGTGTAGCGCGATTTCGAACCCTCAACATCTTGGAGTAAGTTGTGTTACTAGGCCAACCGAGATATCCTTCTTGCAAGTGAAAAATAAAAACGAAAGAGGAATGGTGCAGCTTTGACCCACGGACGGATGAAGGTTAGTGGTGTTCATGGTTGGGATGGACTGGGCCAGGCTGAGGCATATCTTGCCCTAGCCTGACTTTAGAAACATAGGCCCATGTCCGCGCAACGTCCTACATGTCCCGTCAATGTCAGGCCTGAGACTGCCACTATCAATTAGGGTGACCCAAACTGGAAACTGGGCTTCGGTGTTTCTAGCTTTCTATTTAAGTGTTTAGACAAATTAAATTAGATTTTAACCACTCCCACGGCCCAGGTTGAGTTTTGGGCTTTCCAAACGCCACTTTGTTAGGTCCTGTAAGATCAGGACCTAACTTGGAACTGGGCCCAAACGCCGAACCAATAAAATTTTCATTTTTGGGCCTGGATGTAGCAGGATCTGCCTGACACTCGACCAGTTGCCGTCCATAATTCAACCCGACAGTGTAATCAGGTGGGAGAACCAATAGGCCCATAATATCTTTGTGGGAGCTGAAAATTGGCTGTTGGAGGAAACTTACGCAAAATAAATAAAAGAGCATTTGGCGACGAGTCCTTGAACATTTCATTTTGTGGTCTTAAATCCACAATCTTTTTACATAGTGTGATAGGTCCTTTTGCCAAATTTGAAGACCAAAAATGTCTAATGTACCCTTTTTTCAAAATCATATCCCAGATTAGTGAGATATGCCATTAATAATTGTCAACAACCATTTACTTGGCCACGATTAATGAAATCCCATGAATAAGATTTTCAAATAAATTCTAGAAAAACACAAACAAATTTCGAAAAATACAAATAAATTCAAAAGAATGCAAATAAATTAAAAAAATGCAATAATTTAAAAAAAATGCAATAAATTTAAAAAAAAACGCAAAGAAATTTAAAAAGTCGCAAATAAATTTCAAAAGATCCAAATAGATTTCAAAAAATATAAATAAATTTCAAAAGATCCAAATAGATTTCAAAAAAAATAAATAAATTTCAAAAGATCCAAATCAATTTCAAAGGATCCAAATAAATTTCAAAAAATATAAATAAATTTCAAAAGACACAAATAAATTTCAAAAGATGTAAATAAAATTAAAAAAACGCAGATACATTTGCCAAAACTAAGATAAACCAATTTTCCAAATATCAGAAAAATTTGCTAACAACTCAAGTATTTTTGTCAAAACTCGGTTAAATTTATTTCAAAAAATACAAATAAATCTCAAAAGGCACAAATAAAATTCAAAAACACAAATAGATCTAAGAAAATGCAAATAAAATTTCCAAAAACACAGAAATATTCGTTCAAAAACTAGGTTAAAATTTTCAAAATGGAGATAAATGTTTTAGAAACTCAGCTATATTTTTCAAAAACTCAAATAAATTTGTCAAAAACTCAGATAGGTTTGTTCAAAACTCAGATAAATTTATTGCAGACCGCAAATAAATAGCTAAAAACTCAGATAGATTTGTCTAGAACTCAGATAAATGTGTTTCAGAACTCAAATAAATTTGTGTAAAACTCAAATAAATTTGACAAAAAATAAAAAACTCAGATAAATTTGACAAAAACTCATATAAATTTGTTAAAAACTAAGATAAATTTGACAAAAACTTAAATAAATTTCACAATAACTCAGATAAATTGCATAAAAACTAAAAATTTTTTTGCCAAAAATGATATAACAGCCTTGCTGCCTTCTTTTTTTGGCAATGGCGCGGCAACTTCTATACCGGACAACGAGAAGCTCCTTCTCCGACGACGGCGGTCGATCTATGCAACTGGGATCTTCTTCGGCAAGTGCAAGGAATCGTATAATCCACTATTTTGCAATGGTTCATGTTTATGCAAAGATTTTGGGTTCTGCAAGACTCTTCAAACAACAACAGAACACAGAAGTCCAGATCCTCGTGCTTCTTCTTCCTCTCCGGCCAAGGCAAGGTGGCACGGAGTGATGGCGAAGGGCACGACTGTGGATTCCAGCAACAACCCTCTTTCATTTCTGCAACGGATTCCAACCCAACCTCTGCAGCGGTGGTCCTCTCCTCCTGCAATGGGTGAAGATAACAGCCCGGCTGCATTCCTTTTCTAGGGATGGCTATGCAACTTCTATGCAAGACAGTGAGAAGTTCCTTCTCCGACGACGACGGTCGATCTATGCAACTGAGGATCTTCCTCGGCAAGTGCAAGGAAATCCCAAAATCCTCTGTTTTGCGATAGTTCTAGTTTCTACAGAGATTCTGTGTTCTGCAAGCCTCTTCAAACAACAAAAGAACATAAAAGTCCAGATCCTCATACTTCTTTTTCCTCTCCAGCCACGGCAAGGTGGCGTGGAGCGATGGCGAGGGGCGCACCTGTGGATTCCAGCGGCAACCATCTTTTGTTTCTGCAATGGAGTCCGGCCCAACTGGACGATCTTTGAAAGTGGGGGAACGGAAGATTTGAAAATTTAAAATTTTAAAATTTTATGCCTAATCACTTGAAAGGGCAAATCGGTCATGGAGATTTCTGACCTCTCCCCAAATTATGTCCTGCCGTATGGACTACAGGCCTTAGAGAAAAAGTTGGTGGACTAGAGGCTTTACAAGACTGTGATGAGGGACCTCTGGCTAATCATCCCATAAATGATAAATAAATCAAGAAAGAAGGAAAAGAAATCACCTTACAAATTTTAATAGAAGTAAATCTTATGTTTAAGCTATCTGGTGCCCCGCATATAAAGATCAAGATATACATGTGATATATATGAAATAAAAACAACCGCTCAGATAGGAAATAAATTAAACTAACATTTTATTCCTAAGTTTCTTATTTCCAGAGTCATTTTTGGGTACTTTCTTTTGTTGTGGATTTATTTTATAACATATGTCTAGGGTTTAGTGGAATCCTGAAACTTCATATCAACAGTTCTCTCTCTTTCATTCTCTTGTCTTCTTTTATATCACTCTGATTGCTTTATATTTTGTCATATTTCAATCTCACAAGTATAAGACAGTTTGAATGAATGAGAGGTGGGTCACTCATTAATAAATAGAGGGCATACCATTGTCTAATACTACTCATGGACATTCATCTAACATAAAAGAACCATTGGCATGGGTCCATGCATGTAATAGGATATTGGATCGTAAATAAAGATAATTGAGCTAGTTTTCCCTGAAAAGAACAAATTAGAAAGAATCAGAATTGATCATTCAAATAAGATACAACAAATACCAAGTCTTCCAATTATATGAGCTCATTAAAATCATTATATTGTATCTCGCATCTATCTATAATCTACATACTCAAAAGCTGGTAGAAATAGACTACTTTAAAGTTTCCAGCACATGATCAATAAACATCATCAGCTAAACATCAAGCAATTTAAGGTAGGCATGATACCTGCATATCGATATGGGTGCTGCTATTGGCACACCAATTTTTACTTTTCAAACACAGCCAATTTATCATTTTTTTTATTACATTATTACCCCTTCATAAAATGACCAAAATATCCAAAATTCCACAAAAACTCAAAACCCATTCGCTTTTCACACGCAAGCTCTTCTTCTTCCTCTCTCACCCATTTCATTCTCCACTTCTCACTCTCCACTTCCTCCATCTTCCTTGGGCAACTCATCTTCACTCACAGATCAGCACTTTCTTCTCCTGGGCAACTCATCTCACCCTCCACTTCTCACTCTCTACTTCATCCATCCTCTTGGGCAACTCATCTATATATGTTTGGCTTATCCATATAACAAGATATTATGACTTTGACCTGTAGCCCTACAGAGATGAGTTTTCCCTCCACCTTTTCAAAGAATCTAATTTTCTGCATACCTTCTCCGTGCGAGGGGAATGACAAAATTTCCCACCTTAGGAACAAAATTCAAACCCTCCAAACTCTTACAATAAATAAATCTTACAATAACATATTGCCCTAATAATAATTCTATAATCATAATGTATTATCCTAAAATAATTCCACATATAAATATTAGTATACCATTTGATATATCTTATTTTACTTTCAATAGAGTATAAGATGAATGATCCATTGATCTACATTTCACGGGTTAGAACATTTCATCCACAGTAACATATGCCAATTAGGATAATCTGGTGGGGTTCATCGCAGAAATAAACCCGCGTGATTTAGGCTGCTATGATCAAGGCAATCGCTTTACGGTCATTTTTAATAATTTAAATCCAGATTTTATCCCTCTTTATAAAGATTTCTCCTTGTTTAATCCAGCAATGCCAACAGTCTTTTTTTAGAATGAGACTCTTAAAGCCACGATTTACACAAGTTGGATCTCATCCAATCTCTACTGGGTTTGGATTTTACATGATGCTTATATTCTACAAGGTTTGTGTATCTTACTGTTCAATGCTTATTATTTCAAATAATATGGTTACTTCTTACTGTTGAACATTAATAATGAAATAGATGAATATAAATAATTGAAGAAATGTTCTAAAGAAGGGAATATATTTCTCCTGTCCCAAGTTTCAAGAAGTTCAAAACTCCAGATCTCCCTACCTATGTCTATCTATGAATCATAAATCTTTTTGTAAGTACAACTTTTGTTAAAATGCACTAAATTATGATCATGTTTAAGTAGTCATTGCTAAGAAAATGTTATTCCATCTAGCACTCTCATTTTGGAGACTAGCTAGGCTATTGTCAAGACACAGTTCTATGTATAGCAAACTTTCTTAGGCCTAGCTATAGAGTCCACAAAAGAACTACTATTTATAAGACAAACTAAATAGGAAACTTTCCAATCTTTATGATAGCAAGGTCCATGGTTTTTGCAGTAACTCTCAACTGATAGAAACTCCAACCCTCCTCTACCAAACATCAAATGCATTATAAATCTAGGTATGGTTCATAACTCCCACAGACAGAACATGGAACTACAGAAAAAAGAAAAAAAAGAAAAAAGAAGACTTAGAAAATGAAGATATGTTGCAACATTTTTATATGGATCTTAAACAAGCTTCCAATATCTCCCCTTCTCATGTGGGGCCAAGTCACATCTATCAGCTCTTTGTCCAATTATTTTGAGACAAAAATCAAGGAAACAAATCCTAAACTTTAGCATGTAAGCACCATCATATCATCAAAGCATTATCTCATCTATCGAGGGTTACCTCTGTGAACTTTTTATTCTTACTAATCCTATTTAAAGCCACAGTAACTTGACGATTTAACATGTCTTCCTACAAGAGCATGCAAGTATAGATATTAGAACCCTAGGTCCTTATCATTGGATCTTGCACCAGACCTTAAGAAACATACATACATAGAAAGCACACTATTGAATTTCTACACAAGGGATCCAAACAACCTAGCTAGAATTGAGAATGACAGGAGTAGATATGATCCCATATCACATGGAAGACTAAACAATATTTAGGTAAGGTAAAAAAATAAAGCTATACAAAAGATAAGCATGTGGTAAATCATTCTAATAGAGATTGCAACATAAATCAAGTTTAAAAACAAACTTTAAAACAAATCGATTGTGGATAATATTAAAACAAGAGAACAAAAAAAACAAGTAAATACCAGAAAAGGTGTGATACTAAAAATTTCCACATGGGGATTTGGTGAACCACTTACCATGGATGATGAATGAAAAGGAAACAGGCAGGTCAGTTCCATATGGGAGATCAAAATAACATCTGGGCTATGGATCCATCTATTTAGAGGTTAAGAAACCTCATGAAAGGAATGAGATAACCATTGTAAACTCACCTGATTTCCTTCTGATGGAAAGTTTAGTGTGGGGAATGAAGCCTGGTCCGAGATCTGTTCATGGAAGTAGGAGCAGAAAAAGAACAACACTGATGGGTGAAATAGAAGAAGAGCAGAAAAAGATAAAGAGACATGCAATGATCTTGGATCAAACTTCATTCCCAACACCCACTTTCCTTCTCCTCCTCCTCCTCCTCCTCCTCCTCCTTCTTCTCTCTCTCTCTCTCTCTCTCTCTCTCTCTCTCTCTCTCATGATTTTTCAATCAAGGCAAGAAACTGTCAAGGTCTACCTCCCACCATGTAGTGTTGAGTGGGTTTGTTGAGGGGTGGTTAGAGGAGGAGTAGAAATGATATTATAGAAAAGCACATATGAGAGACAGGTCATTTGGCACATAAAATAATGAAAAGGTGGTAGGTTTTGGGGTTGATGTTGTCTTCTTCTAAGGCGTTTTGATCGGAGGGAGGGTGTTAAGCTTTTACAGGCTAACTCTGACTAAAGAGCACTTAAAATAACTAGGAAAAATAAGAGAGCATGGGAGAGGAGATGGGCCTCCTTGGGTGGAATTTTATACGGTAAAGTTGTGGACAGGAAAACAACGTGTATTCATCTGTGGAGAGAGAGAGAGAGAGAGAGAGAGAGAGAGTCACCGACTGAAATTGAAGCATGATATCAGCACCACCAGTCCAATTGAGAGAGAGAGAGAGAGAGGATGGGATCTTTTTTTGTTCTTGTTGTTAAGCTGATATTTTTTCTTCAGATACAAAAAACGACGAAGGCTAGAGAACAAAAAACTAATGGGATATGACTATGAAGGCATCTCATTGCATCAGACAGACCCCAACAGAACACAAAAGCATGTTGCAAAACAAAGAGTGTGTAGTACTAAAATGGCTAAGAAACTCATGTGAATTCCTCATGTTAGGATAGCTGTACACATGGTCCTGAGTCCGATCCATCCTATCTACGTGTGTGTGATACTATATAATAACACACACACACAGATATATATATATATGTATGTATACGTATGATTAGGTGGCGTGCACCTAATGGTCCATCCCATTGGATCACACAACCCCTTCAATTACACTGGATCCTTGAGTTTTGCACCCATCCAAATGGATTTAGCTATTTTGCATCAACTGAGTTTTTTTTTATATGAAGTCGTGGACGTTGTGGGACATTGATCAAGGAGTGAGGATAATGAGGTGTGCCCCAAATTTGGTATAAGATAGGACCCATCCAGATCTTTTAATTCCCCAACCCTATCCCCTAGTGGGCCCACTGAGAGGTGCACACAGGATCATTCCACTATGAGAGTATACAAAAACATTTGTAAATAAGATATAAAAATGCATGTTCATAAGTAATTAAATCATTAAATCATTTCTACCTGTGCTTTATCCACAACTTGGACTCCTAATTTATAAGGTCTCCACTAATACACGCGTAATTGTTAAGATCCAACTTATACAATACTTTTAATTAGTTGTATAAAGCTAATTAAAACATAACCCAAAATGTCCAATATTGATGCTAGCTCATCTGATAAGGGACATCAAAGTCCTTTTTGCGGAGGTATGAACCTAGGTTTGAGTCGAATACCGCCTTAAAAATAGGATTAAACTGAGCAGATTATCAAATAAATTAAGAGGGTTAATTAGCATTACTGAAACATAGGGACAATTCTCTGCTTTGACTCGCTAACATTGTCTCTTACATATCCAAGGTGTCACCCTAGTTGGCAAAACTTTATTTTAGTTATGAGTCTTTTAAAATAAAACAGTTTAAACTACCTGCATTTGATAAATGAGAGATATAATGGTTGATAAATATCAATAATGGAGTTTAAGAGAGGACAACAGAAGTGTAGCAAAACAAAAATCCTAAACATCATTATTTTGAATACGCCCGAAAACAGAATCAAGAGAAAAAAATTAGCAAAAGATATACCCATTAGGAAAATATAATTGTAATTAAAAAGACTTTATATTGATGAAGAGAGTGAAAAAAAGAAAGAATCACACAAAAGACTGTAGAGACTAGAGGGAGAGAGAGAGTCCCCCCTCATCCTGAAGAGTCATATCATCACATCAGCTACTAGAATGATTGCATATTGGCATCATGATTTCATGGGGTTTTCACATCAAAGACGATATCACCTTTTGCTTTCTGTTAATGGGCCAATCTCTCTTTTCCCATTCCACCCTCTCTTGTTGAAATGAAAAACTCAAGAGAAGAAAGAAATGATGCCTCTCCCCCTTTTTGGCCAAGGATTTGGAACAACATACATGTCCGTTCCACATGTTTTCCAATGACTGGTGGATTTCACCATCCTTCTTTTCCATGGTCTTGCAAAGACATGCATGATTGGTCTCCCTGTAGGTCCCACCCCCACCACTTCATCGGTTCTTGTGACCTGACACCAACTGGGCCCAATGACCAGACTCACATATTTGTGTTTTACCCAACTTTTCCGGTTCACACATTACACATTCACATCTCTTTTTCCTAACCTTGATTAAACGTGGCACATATCCATATTTTACCAACTTTCTTTCTTCTTACACTTGGGGTTGATGATGATCATACGATGATATAATTGGAAAATGATCGGATACACTAAATATTCTCTCTGCAAGAGATCTCTACTGCTGTGCCATTGGATCTAAGTAGTGCAGATAAAATGGTTAGATGAGTGTTTTATTTGAACCCAGAGGTGTGGAAATCACTCTGATGGACAAGGTCCCCTCTAGCACAGTCCCATTCTGATTGAACAAAGCGGGCCACGCGTTGATGATCGCATGGGTGGATGCACTGGGTCATTCCTCTAGAACTTTTTGGCACCCAAATATTTCATCAAAAGCTTATCACATTGATCTGGTCAAGTGATCCAAGCCATCAATGTAATGGGTCTCAGGTTGAGTAAGGATGCCCCAAAAATCTTAACAAATGAGAAGATCCAAAACCCCTGAATGGGTCCTATGGAAGTCACGGTGTTTGTGCAGGGAATGATGGAAAGCCTTTTCAAATCCTTGGAACCAGGGGCGAGTTTCACATCGTGCCATTTGGATGTGCCCATGTTTCCACGAGATAAGGGTGTAAAAAACATGTTTGGTATGTGTAAATAATTGTTCCGAATTTTGTTCTCATAGGAAGGAATTTCAAAATTTTAACCCACCAGCATAAGAAAGTTGAAAAAAACTTCATTTTTTTTTAAGAAACAACTTGCTAACACAATTGGTTCTTTCTTATCTCCTACCTTTTAAAGAATATCATTTGAAGATCCTAAATCATCTCACTTATCCTAAATATAAGCTCCACGTTCACAATCCCAAAGGAGGTGGCCCCACTTTATAATTCCTAGAGGTGGGTCACATAGTCACAATTACAAAAGGTGCTCCTATTATAATTCTATAATGGTGTCGGACCACATTATAAATTGTTTATAAAGGTAGACATCATGTTGTGATTTCTCTAATTGGGTCCCGTGTCCACAATCACATTTTAATGGTTGCCACATGTTTGGATTTCTAAATGTGGGTACCACATTGTAATTTTTAAAGGTGGGTCCCATGTTCACAATTAACAAAAAGTATGGCCCCACATTTTAATGATGGCCCCATGTTCGGATTTCTAAATGTGGGTACCACTTTGTAATTTTTTAAAGGTGAGTCCCATGTTCACAATTAACAAAAAGTATGGCCCCACATTATAATTCTTATAAACATGGGCCAACATTATAGATTTTATAAATGTGCTACCCCTGTGTTCTAATTTTTAAAGGTGGGCATCACTTGCTAATTTCTAAAGGTCAGTCCTGTGTCTACAATTACAAAAAATGTGGCTCCACCTTGTAATTAATAAAAATGGGTCATATAGTCTCGTTTACAAAAGGTGGACCCACATTGTAAATCCTATGAATGTAAGCCCATATTCTAATTTTTAAAGGTGGATCCCATATTTACATTTACAAAAAGTTGGCCCACATTATAATTCCTATAAAGGTGAGCCCACATTATAAATCCAATGGATATGGGTTCCATGTTCTAACTTTTAAAGGCGGGTACCAAGTTGAAACTTCTATAGGTGGGTCCCATATATGATAATAACAGTATTGCACACAATAAAAGGTGGGGTCTCACATTGTAAATCCTATGTTTGCTCCTTGAAGCAAAACCTTTATAATGTTATTAAACAAGTTCCGTACGACATATTTTTAGTTGAGTAATTTAATATAATATTGCCAAACAAGTTCCGCAGAGTATAGACTCAGCATAACCTAATTTCAGCACAACCTAATCCGAGCACAAAATTGGGAACAACACGAGAACGATGCCAAACAAGCCCTAAGTTGCCCTGCAATAGATAATCTGTTGACTCAAATGACCAGCATGGATTGTTGCAAACTGTGGAGTTCACATGCAACTCAGGTTATCCAAAGGCAAGATGCATGTAACTCGAGTTACACAGAGTTCAAAAGAACCAGGGGACCATTTTGAATCTTAAATAAGCAAGCAGTCATTTCATTCATTGTAATTAGAGTTGCTAGTACCTCAGGAGAAAAACATGTGCCAGAACGATTAAAATCTGAAAGTATTCTTTGGGAATGTAGCAAACAATACAAATGAAAAGTCAGAACTTACCTTCACACTAAGAAACAACGAAAAAAGAAGGAAGCAGGGGGGGGGGGTGGGTTTGGTAGGAAGACATGAAACACAGAACTTGCTTTAATGGCACTCAGAATTGCAAAGAACAAAAAGAAAAAAATAAATAATAAATATAAAAAAAAAAATTACACAATATGCACTCAGCGCCTCTCCACCATGCAAAATATGGAATAACAGAAATTTCACACCTTTGACCAGAGCGATGCTCCCCAGTTTCAAGCCATCATCAACCTTATGATAGAGTTGCCGGATTCCTTCATATATGTAAAGTCACACAACTTCACCATGCAACACTACTTGATTATGCAGTAGCAATCGGATCCTGCTTTCAAGAAAATTGTAAAATAAGGTGTCAATTTAAAATATCAAAGGAAATCCTACCTTGCTTTATTAAAGAAAAGTACCTACAGTCAAACATGGATCCTTTTCTTTTTTTGATGTTTGCTCAAACAATTGCAGCAGTGACTTCAACCATATTTTTCAGAAAGGGAGTGATTCAACCACATTTAAATCAAGAAAGTCTGACGGCATAAATTTAAGCATTCTATTATGCTTTTACCAGTCTAAAAAAAGGATCTCTCTGTGTGTGGGGGATTGTTGAGAATAAGATCTTCTTTAGAAGTTAGAACGAATTTTATTAAAATAGAAATTTGGTGATAAATATAACTCTCTCTCTCTCTCTCTCTCTCTCTCTCTCTCTCTGTGTGGAATTGTTGAGAAGTAGAACGAGTTTTATTAAAATAGATGCAAACTTAAAGTACTCCACAAAAGAAAAATAATGTTAGCTGCGCATATAATTATGTGAAATGTAAATAGCAACATAATTTCCAGCCCCTAAGCTCTCTACAGGCCTACGTGAGAGAGAATAAGTTTGCTATATAAGTGAATCTCACAATCCTCCAGATGTCCACCTCTTATAAGTTGAGCCACAAAATTCAGAAGGCTGGTACTAATTTCTAAACAATGGGTACAGTAGGCAATGATATGTTACAGCCAGAATAAGGAATGACACAAGCAAATGCTGGTAAAGGACACCGACTTGATTAATAAACAGAACATAATCATAAGAAATCACAAGGGTTTCAAAAGAAGATTATAAGAACCCTCAAAGGTCATTTATTGTAGAAAAGTTCAATCTGTATGTTTTGTTGAAATTAGTGGTCCACGAGTGAAGAAAGCAAATATCACTCCTTGAAGTATTTTTGTGCAGGTGGCCTTGGTAATGAAAACAAAAGCAGATTAGGTACAATGATAACCCACTAGTAGATCAGTGATGAGACATCTCCTTATCCACAAAAACAACTAGGGATAGATCCCTGGCTTTGCTGGTTAGGGACTTGGGAAGGGGATGAGTGTGGAGCATGGTTTAAAATCTCGGTCTCGGTCGCGGTATCGGCCGGGCCGAAAAACCGATATGATATCGGTATCGGTCGCGGATATCGGTCCATCGCGGTCGTCGCGGTGTGAATTTATTTTTTAATCCAAAAAAATTTGCAAAAATATCCAAAAAATCCAAAATATTAGAAAATGCTGGAATACAATATCTTTTTCCATTAGTAACAACAATAAATCAAAATCTCGGTCACCTTAAGTTATGAATACTGTCTGTGTCGCAGTTCGCTATCTTTTTTAGTATTTCATATAATGCAACCATTATTGATGCTCATGATCAATTTATTAGTGTAAAATATAAGAAAATAAAGATAACATATCAATCATCATTTAATGCTCACTTAATTATCAAATAAATTGTGAAATTCAAGACCCTGAAGATGACACATTAAAATCAGAAACATAATAATGAGATAGATAAATCATAAAGCACTTGGGCATCAAAAGGTTCATGGTTCACCTGAAATTAGAGGGGACTAGTACTAAGGACAGATTGATAGCCTAATTCCAAGTGGAATGTCGCCCTGGCTCGATATCATCATCATCATCATTTCTTCAGTATTGGCTAAAAAGATATGCTCCATACTGTTTGTAAAATTTTAATAAAATCATTTTCAAAATCCTAAATACATAGATCTAGCATAAAAGTTTGTAAATCAATCATTTATACACCATACAATGATCATGAATCATTAAAAGAACATAGTTATGATGAAATCCCCAAAAAATGATATATAATAATTCAAATATCAAAAAATCCGAAAATAAAAAAAAATTGGAAAAAAAAGTTCAAAATCATGTGTATGAGTAGATCTAGCATGAAAGTATGTAGATCTAACTTCTAAATGAAGAACACAACACAAATGACAAACCTAATGATTTCTATACTTCATCTAAAAAATTAAAAAAAAAAAAAAACCACTTGATAAAATGCTTTGGGTTGATTTTCTCATTCCTTAGATAATATTTTATTCAAAAAATTAATGTGGGATTTGAAAATGTTGAAGAGGGAGTAGGGCTGGCTGGGCTACTACTATGGTTGGAGAAGAGAAGAGAAAAAGAGTAAGATGGGGAAAAAGTAGCAAAAAATAGGGTTTTCACTCATTTTATATCATCTCGGCCGATATTTTGAAAATACCAGCCGAGATATCGGTTCACAGCGAGTTCATCTCATCTCGGCCGAGATATCGGGATTTTTTGGGGATATTTAAGCGAATCCGATATCTCAGTGAGATATCGGTTTGGTATCGGCCGATACCGAGTCAATATGACTCGGTATCGGCCGAGATTTTAAACCATGGTGTGGAGGTATGAGTATTTACCAGCAAAAGAAATAATAACAACAACAACAACAACATTAACAGTAGAAATTAAGAGAGAAAAATGTTGGAGTGGCAAGTACACTCATTATCAGTTAAGTATATAGGATAACAGTATTCTTCAAAGGAATTATATAATACTTAACCAGAGGTTATGCACGCATAGGGGCTGAATGGCGTAGGTTTAAAGTAAATGTAAGCTTAGAAGAGCTGAGATATTTGACTTGATAAGAATAAAATGGTTCTTAGAGATGGAATTCTTAAAATTCGTCTGAGAGGATACAGTGATTGATAGTTAAGTAATTCTAAAGAAGTAGACGATCCAGATTTTTCAGGCATCCATTCAACACTGTAGGAATCAATTGATTGCTTCCCAGAAAAAATTGCTTCCAGGAGACGATAATTGGAATGAATCTAAACCTGTGCCATTCGACCTTATAGTATATTTGATGCTTGCGTTTGTGCATGATGTACAATGCCAAAGGATGCTATGCATATTTCTGAGGTTGAGAATCATAAAATGCATAAATTATCCAAATTTCAAAGGTAAAACACTTCTGAAAACCAAGAAAATTTGAATCCCTTGAGCAAGTGGCACCATTTCATGTCTTCCAGGGTCTTTAAGATAGATAAGATAAGATTCCTGAGTCCTGACAAGAACTATGTACATGTTCTTACAAGGGCGGTAGTAAAGCTCACCTTTGCAGTCAAATTTGTCACAGCCAACTGGAACTTTTCTCTTGTTTTGGCGCCTGCAACATGCCCAACCTTTGCCACTTTGCTGAAAGCTCCATTCAGCCATGCAGTTCCTGCAGTCACATATCTTTGCACCCAACCAAACCAAAAAAAAAGGCCTCAGCAATGTGCATGGAAAGAGCCGTGAGATCAAACTTACAAGTGGGGAAAAAAGATTAAGAAGAAGAGGATTATAGAACAACCGAATGCCCAGAACCTTAAAAATAAGATCCTCTACCATACACCAATTTTATTTTTAAAACCTGTATTCATGTCGTATCCTACTGTCATTGCAATATCTATGTGGCATCTGGATTTCATATATTCTGATAAGACATTTTAAGGTTTATGACCATAAAATGGATAGCATAGTTTTTTATTGAATAAGTGGCACTTTGCATTATTTAAGAAAGACTTTTCATTCACCTCAGACATCATCAGCATTGTAGCTTTATCCCATCTTTCCTTCACCTCAGAGGATGGACATGATTTAGTTCAAATGCGTCGCGTATCATATTGACTTCTTAAGGAGACAGTATTTTATCATTATTTATTATATAAAGTAGTTTATAACGATAAATACTATCTCCTTAATAAGTCAATAGAGTACGTGATACATGTGACATTATCACATATTTTTCAGTCCTTGAAACTGTTTCTCAAGCACATTGTCAAAGCAGCTCATTCAATGTGATATCCTGGCCCACTAAGATTTTGGTAAACAAAATGAGTGCACCATGGCACAGTAAGAAGGCCTCTCTCTCACAAGTTTTAGAGAGGCAAGCTCTCTTACAGACTCATTTGCAAACTCAAGGGTATCTAGAGAGAAAATGTTTGTTGGAACTTGGAAATGTAATATAAGGTTGTACATTGTCCAGTTCACATGATTCAGATGGTATGAAGATTGTACTTTTCCATTAATAATTATCTCCTTTGTTGATTCCAAAAAAAGAAAAACAGTGCAAATGTGCCGGCTTGTATGGGATCACCATGTCTGAAAGCGCTGAATAACCAGTTTGAGGGAAAAAAAAGGTCAATCAATTAAATGGTGGTCATGCTCCTGGAAACGAGAGTTGCTTTAGTCCAAGAAGCATATTGATCTGCCAAATCATAGAAACTCATCCTCTCATGTATGGTACAAATGTCAGAATCTTGGATGAGCCCATGTGTAGAAGTTAGGAAAACCCATAAAGAAACCAGGTTTGTGGAATGTGGCTTCAACAGGAAGAGAGCAGCCTTACCCAGATATATATATATATATATATATATAGAGAGAGAGAGAGAGCAAATGTTCACTTTAAATATAATGTAAGGCAGTATATCATCCCGCTCCCATCTTGATGGTAGCTTGTGCAGTTAAATGCAGTACTGTCAGCAATCACTTTTGTTGAGTCCCAAAAAAAAATATATATATATTTTGCTCGACCAGGATCACCATGAATGTGGATATATCCAAAGATCACAATCAGTTTGAGAATATAAAAAAATAGACCAATGAATTAAACGGTGGCAGTTACTCATGCTCTTGGAAATGAGAGCTACTTCAATCCAAGAAGCAAATTAAACTACCACCTCAATGTTAAGTTGGCCCACGACTCATGAAGGGATCCAGCCCAATTCATAATACATCACGTGGATTACTTGGGTCAAATTGATACAGTTGTACATAGTGTACATATTCTATTTTAGTTTTTTTTCCATAACTTAAAATTGTAATTGATACACTTGCCTAGATTAGAGCCTTGATTAAGGCATGTAATGGTTATATATTGAGGAGGAATCTCCAAAGGAAAACACACGGAATAATACATTCTATTCCATTCTCTTCTCTCGTTCTATCTCTGAGCTTTATTGTTGTAAGAATGACATGGTATCAGAGCCAGGTTCAAAGAAATCTAGGTATGTGATCTTACATAGCATCAAGGCAATAGATTAGAGAGAAACCAATCTCTCTCGTGAAAAAAGACAGATCAAGGATCCGTTTCAAGAAATCCACACAGTTTCGAGCAAGATAGATCACGGATCTGTATGGTGGCCCACCTCTGATCATCAAGACAATTTCAGCAACCTATCCAAACATGGTCACCTGGATCTAGGAATATTGGAGATTTTTTCAGCACTCCTAGGTTGGAGTTTTACTCATTCTCGAAAATTTCCAGATTTTTAAGAATTGTTTCATCTAGACCCTCCAGAATCCTGGATTTTTAGTGGAATTGGATAAATCTTTTTTCAGTAGAAGCCAGGTTTATGTGCTTCCTTAGCAATCACATCTGATCTTGGTCCAGACCCATCAGTGGGGCAAATGTCAAGGAAGGAGATCGCGAGGGGGCCTAAGTGTGGACGCTTGTTTCCGCTTGATTTTTCTAAATTTTCTAGGAATAAAGTTGACAATGATGTGTTTTGTTTTTCTATTAGAGATAACTGCCAATTGTGGCATAATAGACTTGGACACACTAATTCCAAAGCTTTGTCCCTTATGTTAAATTCTGGTTTATTAAATAAATCTATTGGTTTATCTTCTTGTGTGTCTTTTGATTGTGCTACTTGTAAAATGGGAAAGAGCAAAATTCTTCCATTTCCTATTTCCACTTCACACAGCACTCAGTGTTTTGATTTTATTCATAGCGATGTATGGGGAATTGCTCCGCTCTTTCTCACGCTCACGATAAATACTGTGACTTTTATTGATGATTTCAGTCGGTTCACATGAGTTTACTTTCTGCATTCCAAATCTGATGTTTTCAATATTTTTAAAAAAAAATTGAGCTTACGTTGAGAATCAATTTTCCACCTGCATTAAAATCTTGTGATTTGATTCAGGCAGGGAATATATGTCTTCTGATTTTCAACAGTTTTTGCAACACAAAGGCATTATTTCCCAATGAACTAGTCCTTATACTCCACAGCAGAATGGAGTCGCTGAAAGGAAAAACAGACATCTCCTTAAAGTCACTCATTCCCTTCTCCTTGAATCCTCGGTTCCTACCCGTTTGAGTTGAGGCACTAGCTATAGCAGCACATCTTATAAATCGCATGCCCTCCACCTCTCTTGAAAATCAGAGCCCCTATTTCAAATTGTTCAAAACATCTCCATCCTATGATGATCTTCATGTTTTTAGCTCAGTTTGCTTTGTGCATTTGCCTCCAGCTGAAACAACCAAACTGACCGCTCAATCAGCGAAGTTTCGTTTTTTAGGTTATGCACTCTTCCAAAAAGGGTTCCTTTGCTATGATCCTCACATTCGTCGTATACGTACCTCTAGGAATGTCGTTTTTTTTTAAACACGGTATTTTTTTCAAAACCACCCTGATCCTCCTGACTCCTCCTTGGTGTCTGTACCTGGTTTTTATGACAACCCATCAGTTGTTCGATTTAATCCTAACTTTATGTATCACAGACGGAATAAAGTAGCGCCTACCATGGATCCCCTCCTGATCTTCCTCTAACATCTGGTCCACCTCCGGCAACTGGTCCCTCTGGACATCCCTCCTTACGCCGCTCCACTCGCATTTCGATACCACCAGACCGCTATGGGTTCTCCCATACTTCCTTAATGGCCACTTTGTCTTCCTCATCCATCCCACAATCCTACTCTCAAGCTGTGCAGCACCAATGTTGGAACCAGGCTATGCAAGATGAAATGGATGCTTTGGAGCAAAATCATACATGGGATGTTGTCCCGTCTCATGTGGGTGTCAAACCTATTGGCTGTAAGTGAATTTTTTCTCTCAAGTTAAAATCTGATAGCTATAAGGCGCGCCTGGTCGCTCTTGGAAATCGGCAGGAATATGGCATCGATTATGATGAAACTTTTGCTCCCGTCGCCAAAATGACCACCGTCAGTATAAGTCTTGTTGTTGTTGCATCTCAGTCTAGGCCTCTATATCAAATAGATGTCAAAAATGCGTTTCTTCATGGCAATCTCAAAGAAGACGTTTATATGCGTCTGCCTCAGGGGTAATCATTTGGGAAGGGTATGGTTGCCAAGCTCCGTCGTTCCCTCTATGGTCTGAAGCAAGCTCCTCACGCATGGTTTGAGAAATTTAAAGATACTCTTCTCCGCTTGGACTTTCATCCTAGCCAGTATGATCCTTCTGTGTTCTTACATCATGCTCCGTCCGGGATTATTGTACTACTAGTCTATATTGATGACATTGTAATTACTAGTCCCAATGCACATATGATTCAGGAACTCCAAGCTTCTCTTAATAAGACATTTCACATGAAGGATCTCGGCCCCTTAAACTATTTCCTTAGTCTTGAAGTTCATTAATTGACTAAAGGTATAGTTCTCGATCAACACAAATACACTGTTGATCTCATTGACTTGGCTGGTCTTACTGCTTCAGCTCCAGGAGATACGCCGGTCGAACTGAATGTCAAACACAGTAAAGATGAGGGTGACCTTCTTACAGATCCTACCGCATATCGCCAGTTAGTTGTTAGCTTGATCTACTTCACAATCACTCGTCCTGATATCTCCTATGCGGTCAACCTTATGAGTCAATTCATGACTGCTCCCCATCACCTTCATATGGCTACTGTTCGCCGCATCATTCAATACCTTATTCGCACACCGACTCGCAGGTTGTTTTTTCCATCCACCAATCCCCTATCTCTCAAAGATTATTCAGATGCTGATTGGGCTGGTTGTCCGGATACTCGTAGATCCACAACAAGATGATGCATGTTTTTTTGTGATAGTCTGATTTCCTGGAAATGCAAGAAACATGAAAAAGTTTCCAGATCCTTTACCGAGGCTGAGTATAGAGCCATGTCTGATACCTACTCCGAAATTCTTTGACTCCGATGTCTGCTTTCTGACATTGGTTTTCCAGCAGAAGGAGCTACCCCCCTCTATGCAAATAATATAAGTGCAATTCGGATTACTGAAAATCCGATTTTTCATGAATGCACTGAACACATCAAGGTTGATTGTCACTTCATCTGTGATGAGTTTAAGCGTAATGTCATAAGCCTTCTGCATGTCTCCACTGAGCTTCAAATTGCTGATATTCTTACAAAAGGTCTTCCACGACCACGCCATCAATTGTTGGTTGGCAAATTGATGCTCGTTGATTCTCCCACATCAATTTGAGGAGGGGGTGTTAAGTTGGCCCACGACCCATGAAGGGATCCAGCCCAATTCATAATACATCACGTGGATTACTTGGGTCAAATTAATACAGTTGTACATAGAGTGTATATTCTATTTTAGTTTTTGTTTCCATAACTTAGAATTGTAATTGATACACTTGCCTAGATTAGAGCCTTGATTAAGGCATGTAATGGTTATATATTGAGGAGGAATCTCCAAAGGAAAACACACGGAATAATACATTCTATTCCATTCTCTTCTCTTGTTCTTTCTTTGAGCTTTACTGTTGTAAGAATGACACTCAATCTCTCTCCGTAGTATGATTTGGATCAATGTTGCACATGTACAAATATGAATGTCAATAAGAGATGCCATTTCTATATGTGTGTGTGTCTATATATATATATATATATATACGTATATATGTGTGTGTATGTGTGTATATATATGTGTATATATATATGTATATTAATCGTAGATGAGTAAAACAAAGATGGTAAAACTTGAAAAGAAAAAGGGTTGGTGGATTCAATAGTAGTTATTAAATGGATATAAATAATACTTGGGTTATAGCAGCATCAAGCCATCAAAATGAATAGTGGATAGGTCAAACAAATTTATAGGAAGTGATTTTCACATCCTATTTTAGCATTAGAATAGTATATAATAAATGATGAGTACATTTACCAACAGCAGATACAAAGTGTGTCATAAATTAAAGTCAAAATCTCCCTGTAAGATTGTTCAATTGGGAAGGTAGGAACACAATTATATGTCAATTTAGATGAAGTTTAGGCAAAAATAAACATAAGGCACGACAATAGCAATTAGCATGAAATAATTAACTGAAGCACCATTGACTTCGGTTCTGGCAACTTAAAATATACCTAATACCTGTTTGTTTTGACTGCTGAACCTGTGTCATTCAGTTTCTGTTCTGCTACAGTCAGTACTGCCATCGTTTTATCCGACACATGCAGCCTTTGATCAACAGACTTCACTTTCTCATTAACGACCGAGATGCCCACAGTTATTTTCTCTGTGATGCCAACCCTTCTATCGAAGGAGATGACTTTGGCAGATGCATTGGCTGTCAAGCGATGCTTCTCATCAAATGCTTTAGCCTTGTTCATAGCATCTTGTCCAATAGCAGAACCCTTTGCCAGCATACTGGAGACAACATCTTGAGCTTTACTGACGTATATCCGTCCATTGCTTGGAGAGGTGCCTTTAGGCTGCTACAACAATAGGGTAACCAGGTCCATGAAAAAAAAAAAAAACAATAGGGTAACCAGGTCCATGAAAAAAGATAAAAGTCATTTAATACTACAGCATTCCAGGGCAGAAACTGAAGCTTACTGACGACTCGACATCCGATGTATAGTTTTCAGTAGGAGTTATATTCACGAGCTGGTCCGTTATCACAATCTCCTGCTCCTATTGAAATGCACAAGACAAAAAACTAAATTAAATAATTAAAAGTCAAAGCGAACATTTAAGAAAAAATTAATTGATTATAATTTCATAATTTCAATGTATAAAATTTTGTCACAATTTCTAAACTTGCACATACCTCCACTTTTGGCACATAGTTTTCAGCAGGAGTAATACTCACAACCTGGTCTACTATAGTTGCACCCTGCATAAAATGCAAAGGTAAATGTTTAGCATCAGCTAGTGCTTGCAGAGGCTATTGAAGCAGAAATGTACAAACATTTAATGTAAAAAGGATCTTCCATAAGTGAAAAGGATTTCTGTCCAAAAAATAAGAGCAAGGTTTTGTACAAAAGGGCCCTCAACAAGCAATTGATATACGACCAACTCAGTTATGGTTATAAGTTTCTCCCACAATATATTAAGTAGTTGCTCCACAAAATCATCATTACCATAAATAAAAAAAAGTTAAATTACAAGTTTTAAACCAATATGCTTGATAAAGAAGGAAATGAGGGTTCCAACTCTAAAGGGGATGGCTCTAGTGAAACTCAAAATGTGCTCAACCCTGATGGAAATATCAGTGGGAGCAACTTAAGGTCGATCAGCGAAGATTAAACACACAAAAAAATATCAGTGGGATCTCACAAGGACAAGAAGTTTGTAACTCAATCCCATTTCAAACTAGATACGAATATAGTTGATATGACATATATTCACCTTCATTTTCAGACCGGAAAGTTTGAATTTCTGCATTAAACTTTGTCGCTACCATTTTATGGAAGGTGTCAAACATACAAAATACTTCATGAGATTTCAACAAATACACCCAAGTGCATCTAGTGGCATCATCAAGAAAAAAAAAATGAAATGTCATTGATAGAAACAAGAGAAGCACACCACATATTACTTTTGAGTAAAGAAAAAAGGAGCAATACTTTTATTTTTATTGCTAACTGGATAAGAGTTCTACAACTTTTGGCAAAGTGACGTGTGTTGTAATTTATTTCCACTACACCATCACTAATATTTAAATAAGGAAAGACATACTTAACACTCCTAACTACTACAGGGGAAACTATTATGTATCTAACCAAGAGAGATTAGCACTTGCTATACCCACTTCTGTAGGCAGGGGTGATGGTGGCCATGGCTAAGGTAGTGGTTGTGGTGTCAGAGGTGACAATTGTGGGGGTGGCCTTGGTCATAGTGGTCCACCAGGTGTAGATCGAGATAAATTGCATTGTACTCAATGTGGGCGGACCTGCCATACTAGAGGCACCTGTTGAAATCTAGTCGGTCAACCACCTAGGGTCAACACGGTATTTGTAGCTGAGTCCTCTGGTGAGAAAAATAATTTTGGGGAGAATGTAGGAAGCAAGGGGAGATGAATGTTAATGATGAAACTCAACCATTGAGACGGGAGATTCAAGCGTCTAGCCAACATTTGCAAGCACTAGAAGGGAGAGGCTCATTACACTTGACAAGTGTTGCATGTTACTTTGCAATTGATACATCAAATATGGCTTCTGCATCCTCATCATCTACTCCATCATGGGTTATTACTGAGGTGCCATTAATCATGTGCCTGATATGTGCTCCAATTTCACTTCATACACATCCTCACCCTCTCTTGGGACAGTAGAGTTGCCAATGCTAATCACACTAAAGTCTTGGGTGAGGGGACAACTGACATAAACCATACTTTTGTTATAATATATGGAAGAAGAGAAATAAGACGAAGAAGAGAGTTGGAGAGAAGGTCATACCATTCCAGAGCATCGACTGTCATATTTATATTAATGTAATGCCTTAATCAAGGCTCTAATTTAGTAAAGATTACAAGGTAGTTACAAATTAGAATCACAAAAGAAGGGAAAGAATCAATCATATCCTATACATAGAAGGAGAGAAAAATTAGGAACTAAATCCTATCCTATCTGTATATCCCATGTATGGGCTTTGTACATGAGCTGGGCCTGCTGGGCCTGCTATCTTCTACACTCCCCCTCAAATTGATGTGGTAAGATTGAAAACATTAATTTGCGAGTGAGATCATGATGACGCTGCCGGGGAAGGGCTTTGGTGAAGATATCCGCTAACTGGTGAAAAGAAGAGACATGAGGCAGAGTGATCTTCTCAGTAACGATATGTTGGCGGATGAAGTGACAGTCAATCTCAATGTGTTTTGTTCTTTCATGGAAGACCGGGTTGTTGGCAATTCTAGTCGCACTGGTATTGTCCCCATGGAGAGGTGTGGAGCTACCAACAAGAACACCAAATTCACACAGAAGGCGGCGGAGCCAGATAATTTCAGCACTGGCAGAGGACATCGCCCGATATTCTGCTTCAGCAGAAGACTTTGAGACAGTGGTCTGTTTCTTGCACTTCCATGAAATGAGAGATTTTCCAAGAAACATACACCAGCCAGTGGTAGACCGCCGAGAGTCCGGACAACCAGCCCAGTCAGCATCCGCATAAGCTGATAATTGCAGAGAAGTATCAGAAGGGAAGAAGAGACCATGATGTAGTGTTCCCTTAACATAGCGGAGAATGCGTAACGCAGCAGCAAGGTGTGGTTTGTGGGGATTGCTAACAAACTGACTAACCGTATGAACGGCATGAGAAATATCCGGCCGAGTCATAGTTAAGTAGAGCAAACTACCAACTATCCGCCGGAAAACAGAGGGATCATCCAGGGGAGTGCCATCATCGCAACTGATTTTGCTGTTCAATTCCAGAGGCGTATCAAAAGAGGGAGCATCATCAAGCCTGGCTGACGTGATCAAGTCTGTCGCATATTTGCGCTGAAGGACCCTAATGCCGGATTTGTTACGCACAAACTCCAGCCCCAGAAAATAGGTGAGAGGACCAAGATCCTTCATCCGGAAGTGGCGAGTAAGGTGGTGTTTGAGATCCGTAATGCCTGCAGTATCGTTTCCACTGATAATCATATCATCAACATAGACCAAGAGGAATGTGTAACCCTTCGATGTCCATCTGAGGAAGAGGGAACTATCAGAGTGACTCTGACGAAACCCTGCTTGAAGGATTGCTGCCCGGAATTTATCAAACCAAGCCCGGGGAGCTTGTTTAAGCCCATAAAGAGCTTTCCTCAATTTGCACACATGCTTTGGAGGACAAGCATATCCTGGTGGAGGTTTTAAATAAACAGTCTCGCGCAAGTCCCCATGTAGAAAAGCATTTTTGACATCCATTTGCCATAGAGGCCAGTTGCGAGCTGCAGCAACACAAAGGAGAGTGCGAACAGTGGTCATTTTAGCCACAGGTGCGAAGGTCTCCTCATAGTCAATCCCATACTCCTGCTTATAACCCTGTGCGACTAATCTGGCTTTATAACGGTCAAGACTCCCATCAGAGTGAACTTTTATGGAATAGACCCATTTACTGCCAATAACAGATGCATCAGTTGGGGTCGGTACCAATTCCCATGTGTCGTTTGCTTCAAGAGCAAGCAACTCCTCAGTCATAGCATCCTGCCAGTAGGCAATCTTCGAAGCCTGTGAATAAGAGGTGGGTATAGGAGCACTATCCAAAGAAGTGAAAAGAGCAAGAAAGCCATATCTGTCAGGAGCAACAGAAGGGCGACTAGAGCGTCGCAGGGGTATGACATTATTAGTAGAGGAAGGAGTAATACCTGAGGGAGCAGGAGGCAGCATAGGGATAGGATCAGGAGAAGGAGGCCCCACAGGTGGAACCGTAGTACGCCGGACATAGACATTAGTAATAGGTGGTGGGGGAGAAGTAGTGGGAGGGAATTGTGGCAGATAAGACACAGCAACAGGATGAGTGTCTAAACGCAAGGAAAAAAATGGAATGTGTTCCAGGAAGATCACATTGCGAGATATTCGCATGCGTTTCTCGGATGGGGCATAACACAGAAATCCCTTGTGTTCAGTACTGTAACCGAGGAAAAGACATTTGGCAGCCTGAGGTGACAACTTAGTGCGCTCTGTAGGTGGAAGATGGACAAAGCATAAACAACCAAAAACACGCAAGTGAGAATAGGAAGGGGTATGACCAAAGAGAGCTTCATATGGAGTAGTCTTTCCTAGAATGGAGCTAGGATGACGATTGAGAAGATGTACAGCCGTCTGTGCAGCATCGCACCAAAAATTTGGAGGGACTAAGGATGCAAGTAGGAGAGTACGAACAGTTTCAAGAAGATGCCTGTTTTTCCTCTCCGCAACACCATTTTGCTGTGGAGTATGTGGGCAGGATTTTTGGTGTAGAATGCCTTTATCAGACAGGAAGGCAGAAAAATCATGGGACATGTATTCTCCGCCGGAGTCAGACCTAAGAATTTTTATATCCTTCTGAAATTGTGTGTGAACCATATTGTAAAACTTTTGGAAATGAGAAAAGACTTCAGATTTGAAGCGCATGAAATAAATCCACGTGAATCGAGAATGATCATCAATAAAAGTCACATAATACTTAAACCCTGTCCCACTCAAAGTGGGTGCAATTCCCCAAACATCAGTGTGAATGATATCAAAAGATGATAATGCACGAGAACGGTGTATAGGAAATGGCAAAATATGACTCTTACTCAAACAACATGTTTCACACTTTGATTGAAGTAAGGAGGACATCATTTTATTATCAACAGTGGGTTCTAAACAACCAATTTTAAACAGAGAAAATAAAGAAGCATTGTTCACATGACCAAGACGACTATGCCAAATGGTCCACAATTTATTGAAACTAGAAGAAGAAGAAAATAGGGAATGATGTCCAATGTCCAGCAGGAACAGTCGACCATGTTTACTCCCCTTCGCGATCACCTTCCCAGTTTGCCGCTCCTGTATGACACAGCCAGTGGAAGAAAAGTTAATATGATACCCATCATCAATAAGTTGGCCGACAGAAAGTAAATTGGCTGATAATTTGGGAACAAAGTAGACATTGGATAGGTGGAGGGACTGGCCCGAAACACTAGAGAGAGTAATGGCACCAACTCCAGAGATGAGTAATTGGTCTCCATTAGCAGTGGTGATTTTATCTTTACCAAGGTAAGGGTGTGAGGCTGTAAAGCTGGTTTCCACAGAAGTCATGTGGTTTGATGCTCCGGAATCTAAAAACCAGGTAGAGGGGGTGATGAAGGAAGACAGAGAGACTGAAGAATGAAAAGCAGGAAATGCTAGAGGAGAATGAGTTTGATACCGACCACCATTGAAACCCATGGAAGCATATGCGGAGGTCACCGTGTTCTGAATCAGTTCTTGAATCTGGGCTGGAGTCATGGAGACAACTCCAGAAGAAGTGCTTTCCGTATCGGGGAGATGGGCCTGAACTTGGAACGCAGCTGGAGTATGTTGTCTGGGCATGGTGGAGGAATGTTGCTTCTGCTGAGGTCCATTCTTTCGCTGTAAGCTACGACAGTCATCAATAATATGACCAGAGCGTTTGCAATATCTGCAAACCAATTTCTTCCGACAATTCTTGGCCAGATGACCGAAGCCTTTGCACTCATAGCATTGAGTAGGCTTGGGATTGGGGGCTGCCAGAAGAGCAGACTCAGTCTGAAGAGGAGCGAGATAGGCCTTTGGTTCTTCAAGAATGCTACGCTGAGAATTGAGGCGAAGTTCTTCTCGAAGGACTTCTTGGAAGCATGTATCCAGGTTCGCTGTGACTTCTCTATTCATGAGTGCCGACCGAACAGATTCGAATTCGGGTCTGAGATTCATAAGGAACTGGCTGATGTGGGTTTCCTCTTGTAATTTAAGAGCCTCAGATAGAAACCCAGCAGACACAGACTGAATAATCATAGCATCCCTCTCAGTCCATAAGGTGAGAAATCCATTGAAGTACGCCTGTACAGATTTATCACCTTGACTGAATTTGGCAATCTCACTATCGAGTTGGAATTTGCGGGCTTTATTTGTTTGATGATAAACATTTTTGAGATGACCCCACTTATCAGATGCAGTAGTATATGCTTGAAGAGCAATGGCAAGAGAAGGGTCGATGGAGTTAAGAATCCAAGTGATGACCTTAGCATTTTCTTTAGACCAGTTGGCTAATGCTTTTGTGTCAGTAGTTGCAGTAGGTTTAGCTATCGAACCATCAAGATAACCAAACAGTCCTTGGCCTTCGACAAAATTCCTCAGATGAAAAGACCAAGCCATATAATTATTTCCATTAAATTTAACAGGAATAACATCATATTTGTCCATAATAGCAACGAGCGCGAATCAGTAATTAATCCGTAACAAGTAGCTTCCACAGCATATACCAGCAATCAGACTGATCAATAGAAGAAGAAAAGAGAAGAAGACAGCAGAACAGTGTAAGTTTTGTGTAAAACAGAGCCAGACGAACTGAAAAGTGGACCTGGATTTGTGCGTGGGCCCCACGGTGTTGTCTAATCACAGATCAAGTTTGATCTCTGTAAAGTGGATCAAATTCACTTCCTGCAGTCCAAATCTGATGAGATTTGGAGAAAGATCCACAAATCTGGACGATGGTGATGAAAACCTTCGGAGAAAACCGTCAGATGATGAAGAGGTTGGAAACGACCTCAAAGGTGATGGAAAAAATCCAGAAAAATCACCATAATTCCCAGAAAATCCAGTCGACCATTCCTGTATGGAGGGATGGAGGCTTCTTGATGATCGTCAGTAGTCCACAGTTGCAAAGCATGAAGCAGACGACGTCAGACGACCATGTCGTCAGTGGATCGAATTCCACGTGGGGTCCTTTAGGGGATCAGTGACCAGATCTGAGGTTGGGGATGAAAGGACAAAGTATTTTCGCAACTCCAGGCCAAAGTCTTACGCAAAACGGATCAAAATCCACAAATTTGAACGGCTGTGATGAAAATTGTTGCACAAAACTGAAAAATCACAAAATCAGGTGGATATCCTACCTCTGATGATCCAAAAATCTTGAAAAAATACTCATAAATAAGAGAAGAACCAGTCGATCAACATGGGCTGCTTCCGCTGCTATGATGATGATGATCGCTGGCGGGCCACTTTTGTTCTGAGATGATCAGGCTCTATTAGAGAGAAGATTTTCACTCCGGGAAGAAGATCCAAGCCCGGATTAATGACTGGATCAATGAGAGAAGATTTTCCGTGGCTCTGATACCATGTTATAATATATGGAAGAAGAGAAATAAGACGAAGAAGAGAGTTGGAGAGAAGGTCATACCATTCCAGAGCATCGACTGTCATATTTATATTAATGTAATGCCTTAATCAAGGCTCTAATTTAGTAAAGATTACAAGGTAGTTACAAATTAGAATCACAAAAGAAGGGAAAGAATCAATCATATCCTATACATAGAAGGAGAGAAAAATTAGGAACTAAATCCTATCCTATCTGTATATCCCATGTATGGGCTTTGTACATGAGCTGGGCCTGCTGGGCCTGCTATCTTCTACAACTTTATCCCTCAAATCCGTTTTACATGTTCCTTGATTCTCATGTAATTTACTTTCAATAATCTCCATTTCAAGTCACATAACTGCAGTGTTATTTTTTTATCCTTCCTATTGTGCCTTTTAGGATCTAGAGACATGTAGGACGATTGGTGGTGGCTGTGAGCATAGTGGTTTATATTTTCTCGAAGTTTCTCAAAGAAAACCAGTAGCATTGGCGATTCCTCATTCTGTAATATTCCAAATGAAGGAAGCGGATATTGGTTAAATATCTGCACCTATACAGTCTCATACTCTGGGTTCCAACCCACAGAAGATTATAAATAAGTTGGACCTCTAGATGTTTTTCTTGTTCTTTCTCACAGCAAGGTTTAAGAAGTTAATCTAGGCTAAGTTCATACCACATTTCTCTTAAGATAGCATAATAATCTCCCAAAGATTTATCTCCTTGTTTAAATTGAGCCAACTCTCTTGTCAACTGATAAATCCTCATATGATTCCTTTTCTGAGAATAAGTTGTCGCTATGGCCTCCCACAAGTCGTGCACTTTTGCAGTAACGGAAACTCTTTGAGATTAGAGGTTCCATGGAGTTTAGGGTCAAATTCATCACAAGCATATTTTCTGACTCCAAGTCTTCAATTTTTGGATGCTCTTTGGAGGGTTCTTTAATACGACCGTTAATGTATTCCAGACATTTTGCACCACCAATGGCCACCCTCGCTGAAAACGACCACTCTTTATAATTTTTTTTTCCATTAAATAGAATAATTGTAATCTGAGCATTAAGATTGCTGTTTCCATCAGGGTTGAGCACATGTTGAGTACCACTGGAACCATCCCCTTTAGAGTTGGAATCATCATTTCCTTCTTTATCATGCATATTGATTTAAAAACTTGTGATTTAACTACTTAATATATTTGTGAGAGTAACTTAAGGTCAATCAATGAATATTAAACATAAATATATATATATATATCTGGAGCTTTATCTCAACACACCAACCACACATTCCTTCAATTGTAGGAAAGCTTTGATAATGCATAGAAAAAACAATACATGGGCTATTGAACGAGATATAAGGTTGTTGACTGCAAACCAAATTACCAAACTACCGACTATGAAATTAAGCCCTGTCGACCAGCACACTACCCAGACGAACACACTCTAGGGTTGTCGAACTCACAAATCACGCCTTTGCAACCAAGAAACCCTAGCTGACCATAGATCAGGCCTTAGTGATCAACAAAGGACCTCGCCAAACACACAAACTAGGCCCTGACGACTTCAATGAAGCCCAGCCGAACCTATACACAGGTTAGGCTAGGGCAAAATGATCACCAAAATCAAACTCCCCTCAGATCCTTCTTATTCGAAGCTCCTTTTTGTAATGATCATCAAGAGATGCTCTAATACCAAGTTGTTTTTCTAGATACGAGAAAGATATATTGTGTTTTATGAAGAGGAGGAGAGAAGATGAAGAAGACAGAGAGAAAGTAAATGGAGGAAGAGGAGAGTCGTCCAAACCCTTGGACGACCTCTATCTTTTATTTTATTTAGAGTTTATGTGAAATTCCAAAGAGAACCCTGCATTATATGCAATTACACATGCCATTAAACCATGTAAAAACATTAAATAATGTTATTTCTCTACAGACCTGAACCATTATGCTCAATTGGGCCCATGGAGATAAATAAAAGGACCCTTTGGTCCATCAAATTGATCCAAATAACCAAGAGCTTGATCAAACACAAAATCCATGAAATATAAGCCATTTGCTCCTACATCAACAAGCATTATGCCGATTCAATGCAGACTATTTGGCTAAGGAGGTTGTTCAGCGCCAATATGTGGCAATTTCTCTAGACAATGGTCTTCCTCCTTGATTTGCCTATTTTCTTTGTTTGTGCTTTGGGTTTGTTACTTCTTTCTTGTGGCTTGCTAAACAGGACTGGGATGAGTGGGTGTCACCCTTGCCGATACATGTTGTTTGTGTCATACTAATAAGGACGCACCAGTCTTAAAACATCACCCAAGAAATTTCAAAAAATAAGAAAATTAATAGATAATATTAAGGAAATTTTTCAAAAAAAAAAAAAAGAATAAAACTTTTGGCTCAATTTAAAAAAAGTAAATGAAAATTTGAATATTTCAAAACAATATAAAACTCTTCCATCTTTCTTTCAATCAAGTCCTCCCAAGTGGTTTAACCCCACCACCAGCAACTTGTCGTATAATTAAAAATGATGAAAATACCCTTCGAAAAACAACAAAAGAGGGTTTTTGTATTTATTCTCCCCCTTTCTCCCCCAAAACCCACGACTTTTCTAATCCCCTACTTCTAAAACCCATGTTGTAAAATATATGTTCAGTAGGCTAGAAGTAAAACACTTGTTTGATGTATTTCATGCGGTTGCAAATGGGAAAAATATAATACAATCAGTTCTTTGGGGGGACTTTATATTGGATATTGGATATAATAAAAAGGAATGATAGGAGATTGCAAGGTGTTCACTTGTCCCTAAATTCTCAATGGCTAGTTCTTTGCAATGTAGGCAAAAGTGATGCAGGGGTTTTAAATGAGGAAACAAAGCGAAGAGGTCAATTTCCAATCAATGGCTCCTTACTTTTGCTACTCATTTTTTTCGTTGTTTCTTCGGTTGCCAGACAACATTTTTACACAAAATTACCATCATTGACTGCCTTAATGGCTTAACCATTTATAATGTTTCAACTTGTGTGATGCTGACAAATTTTGGTAACTGATGGCAGACTATAGATGTAGATAGTAGTTATGGCTGGAATACAGTTAACGTAGATAGTAGTGATGGGAACATGGATGGTTCTTGGCTTTTGGGGGGAAGAAAGACGGAGGAGGGAGAAGAAAAGACAAAATCCCTCTTTTGTTGATTTCATATAGTATTTTTGTCATTTTTAAAAAATAAATTATAAAAAAGTTGTCGGCGGTAGGGAGAAACCACTGGAGAGGACTTGATTGAAAGAACGATAAAACAACCTTTATCCTATTTTGAAATATTCAAGCATATAGTTTTTTGAGAATGAGCCAAAAGTCTTATACTTATTCGAAACTTTGCCCAATAGAAAACTGTGAAAATTTGAAAACCAAGTTGTATCTTAAATCAATTACAGAGACATTTAGATTTTCTTAAGACTAGTGCAGTCTTCGTTGCTTCTAGTAACTAAAGGAAAGATCATTTAACACATACAAAGCACCAAATTCCCAATGTACAATAACAATTTATAACTTAACACTCATGATAGAATTAAATTAACAAAACACAAAACCATTATATTAATTAAGGCATTGGGGCAGTTAATTCTTTAATGCTTTAGTGAGTTTCAAGCTAGTTCAAGTCTTCTATCCAAAAAAAAAAAAAGTTAGTTCAAGTCTATCTTCATCATCATACCATGTTCTCCATCCAATGCAAAGCCAACGGCCCGACGCGACTAGACATGTCTCGCCCACATGTGGGACCCAATGAAGTCTAGGACTTGTTTCTAATTTTATTTCCTTAACGTGTTCTAATTAGGATTAGCTTTCTAATTCCAATAGGCATCTTTGTTTAGTTTCCTAGCTCGGTTAGGAATCTTGGATGGTAGAGTTTGTTATCCTATAAGCCAATTGGGTGATGCAACCAGACACATGGCCCACATATAGGACCCAAATCCCAATGAACTCTAGGATTTTATTCTTATTTTATTTCATTAATGAGTTATAATTAGGATTCGCTTTCTAATTCTAACAAGAGACTTTGTTTAGTTTCCTAGTTCGGTTAGGAGTCTTAGATGGTAGGGTTTGTTTTCCTACATACATAAAGCATTGTAAGAACATTAGAGGCAAAGTTGAAGATTAATAAAAGTTGCCCTTTGTGGGTTTCTTTTCCTTTTGAGGTTTGTTTTCCTCTTTCTGAGTCTTTTGGGACATTATTTTATGTGCTTCGACACTTTCATCATTTTTAATTTAAACCCTTCCCTAAGGTTTACATCACCATCTTTATTGGATAATTATGGAAATCCAATAGAAAGAATACCTAAAATACAACACCAACTTCATCATCATACTGATAGACCGCATGTAACATTCATAATCAATCTCACACTACCTACCACCATACCAGTACTGATTGTAGGCCCATTATCCATATTGTGGAGTAAGAATTTATTTTGGCCACCATATTAGTACTTGTCTCTTTCATTTCAAAGTTCAAACTCAAAGGAAAATGAAAAATGAGTTCATTTTTATGTTTTTGGTTGAGCCATTATCTCTTTACATTGATTATGGACAAGTTAACTGCTCATATTCAAGAGGAGGCACCTTGGTGTATGTTTTTTGCAAACGATATAGTACTGGTGGAGGAGTCCAGATTCAAGAGATAGGGTGAATATGAAACTTGAGAGATGGCAGGAGGCTTTAGTTACCAAGGGGTTAAAAATAGGTCGTATTAAGACAAAATAAATGGATTGTGCATACAGCCTATTGAACAGAATGTTGGTCAATCAGGAAGCAACATATGCACAAAATGAGGGTAGCAAGAGATGAAAATGTCGAGTATATGTGTGGGAAAATTAAAAAAGATAGAATCAGACATGAGCACTTACATAGGATAAGAGAGGGATGTTTGAAGTGGAGACTTGCTTTTAGAGTGCTTTGTCATTAGCGCATAACAACAACCTTGAAGAGAAAATTCCATGATTTCAAGACCCGAACTCAGGACCCGACTCGGCCATGGCCGAGTCCTAGTCGACTCATCCGAGTCGCATGGGACTCGGCCAAGTCGGGTTTAGCTCCATGTTGTGCCCAGAAAAATATTAAAAAGAAAATAGAGAAAAAGGAACCCAGACAACTGATAAAGAAAAGGGGGGAAGGGGGGGGAGATAAGTGAAAAAGAAGAGAGGTGAGTTCCGTGCCGGTGGGAGAGAGAGAGAGAGAGAAAGAGAGAGAGAGAGAGAGAGAGAGAGAGAGAAAGAGGTGGGTTGGCTAAGCAAGGGAAAGAAAATTATAAAAAAAAAAAAAAGGAAGGAGGAGGAGAGCGTACAAGGCACCTTAGCAGCAGCCGATCGGCAATAGCAGCAGCAGCATTGCTGCAACAGCAGCTATAGGCAGTGCGTAGTAAGCCAGCAGTAATAGGTAGTAGGCAGCAGGCAGCATTGTAGCAGCAAAAGCAGTGGGCAGTAGGTAGGCAGCACTGTAACAGTGTAACTGCAACAGTAGTAGCAGGAGCACAACACTGCACCGCAGAGAGCTAGAAGTACCCAGCCTACCAGGTATGCTTTTGCCTTTTTTTTTAACATGCTCTCTCTCTTCCAGTTGTCCCCTGTACTTCCCCCTTCTTTCCTTCTTTTTTCCCCCTCCAATGATGCAGTCGAGTCCCATTGGTATTAGACCCGACTCGGACACGCAAAGTTGACTTGGACTCAGCCGATTTTTTAAACCATGGAAAATTCTATAAGATAGCGATAAGACCAGCTATGACCTATAGAATAGAATGTTGGCCAATCAAGAAGCAATGCGTGCACAAAATGAGTATTGCAAAAGATGAGAATGTTGAGATGGATGTGTGGTAAAACTAGAAAAGATAGAATCAGATATGAGCACTTTCGAGAGCATTTAATAATAGCATCAATAAGTGATAATTAAGAGAAACTCATTTGAAATTGTTCGAATACGTTCAATGCAGGCTAACAAAGCACGATGTTGAAAAAATGTTTCTCTATACAAGTTGATGGCCCACCAAGGAGAAGGGACAAGCCGAAGAGGGCATGGATGGAAATAGGAACGATAGATCTAAAAAAGTGTGAAATATTCGAGGATTTAGCTCAAGATAGATCAAAATAGAGAAATAAAAATTCGTGTAGCCAACCCAAACATAGTTGGGATAAGGCTTTGATGATGTGTTGATGTTATTGTTCAGCTTAGTCCTTAACAACATTATACTGCTCAAAGCCAATCCCATGCTAATTTGTGTCAGTTGTACAGGTCCGTACCAATCTCTTGTTGGTCATTCTGGTCCAACTCAATATTTTCAGGATCCTGGTGATAACTTTGCAAATGAAAGAAAGAAGAAAGGGAATTGACTTGAAAAGTCACTCTGGTCACACCTTGGTTCCCATTAACAAATTGTATTTATAACAGATTGCATGTCTTATTTTGGAAATATACAAAAAGGAAACCAATCAATTTGGATTACAATGAGCTAATCAAAGATCTAATCAAACCTTAGATAGTAATCCCATCCTAGATAACAATATGATACATTGCAAGATTATGGAAAAAGTTTATCCTTTTCTCAGTAGTCAGGTGCACATTACACTATGTCTCTACACTCCCCTCAAATTGATGCGACAAAACATCAATTTTCTTATGACGATGAGCTTCCGTCATGGGTTCAGCGAAAATGTCATCCAACTAAAACTGGGAGAAAACTTGTTGAAGTTGTAGTGTAGCTGAAGCAACACGTTCCCGAATGAGATGGCAGTCTACCTCAATGTGCATTGTGCGCTCATGTAAATGGGGATTGTTGGCAAGAAGAACAACACAGATGATGTTTTATCCATAAAGAGGGGAGTGGCTTCCGTAACTGATACACCAGATTCTGTAAGAAGTTGATGCAACCAAATAAACTCACTAGCAGCAACGATCATAAAATGATGTTCATTCTCGACAGAGGAGACGGAAGCAGTACTTCACTTTCTAAACTTTTGAGAAATCATACATGTGCGAGGCACCATGCACCATTCAATATTAGAATGTCGTATATCAACACAACCGACCCAATCAGCATCGGCGTCAGCATATGATGTAAAGGTGGTGATGAGGAAGAGTAGAAAAGTCCTCAATCAACAGTGCCTCTAACATATCGGATGATGCGATGAACAGCTGTTAGGTGGGGCTGTTGAGAGGAGACAAGCTAACTCACAATTCGTACAGCATGACCAATGTCGAGTCTCTCATACAAGTGGATCTTTGCAAAGGAGTAGGCTTGGCATAGGACATACATGTGGGCTCAACAAGATGAGGATCCAACTGTGAAGAAGGATCAAGGACAGATATGGTTGGAGGCTCCTTTTGTCATCAACTATAAACTTTCTCTATTGGAGGAATGAAGAATTATCAAAGACAGGAAGATATGAAATATGAGAAATAGTAGGGGTATAAATGTGAGCAAAAAAATAGATATGTTCAAAGAAAACGAATTATGAGAAATACAAAGACGATGAGCCAGTGGGTCACAGCAAAGAAATGCTTTATGATTCTTACTGTAGCGAAGAAAGACACATTAGGTAACCCGGGCAGATAATTTGTTTTGCTCGCGAGGACGAAGATGGATAAAACACAAGCAACCAAAGGTGAGACGAGAATAAGATTGTGGATGTCCAAAAAGACATTCATATGGAGATATGTTGTCTAGAAAAGAAGTCGGGAGCTTATTGATATGAATAGCAGTATTAGCTGCTTCATACCAAAATATGGTTGGGATATAGATTCAAGTAGTAATGCCTAAACTATTTCCAATATATGGTATTTCTTCCATTTAGCAAGTCCATTTTGATGGGGTGTGGGCCTGTGAGGACAGGATTTTTATGCAAGAAACCATTTTTAGCCAAAAAAGAAGAGAATGTATAAAATAAATAAAATAAGACTTTTCCCCAAACCAGAATGAAGAGTTTTAATGGATTTACTGAATTGGGTTTGCACAAGGTTATAGAAGCCCTTGAGTATGGTAAAAACTTCAGACTTAGAATGAAGAAAACGAATCCATGTAAACAAAACTTACAACTATTGTTGTGAGAAAAATATTTAAACATGACAAATGTATGAGTGTTAACATATATCATTAAAATTTATTAGTTAAGAATACCCTATACCCAATCATTGCCACAATTGACACATGTACTGGATAATTACAGACTGACAGCAAGGAGATGCATTTGTTTTGAACATCCCCATTGCTCAACTTGCTGGTTTCAGTTGAAAAGGTCAATTTCATAATGTTAATCCCCAGCATATTCTTGATTGCACAGAATTATATGTCATGAATATGATGGCCAAAATCTACAAAAGAGCCCAACATACAAAATTATCCGCACCACACAATTACTTTAAATTGGAAATTACCGATAACAGTAATGCGATTTCAAGCGCTCTTGGTTCTTTAAACGTTACAAATGCACATTTCCCTTCTCCAGAGCCACTGCCCATGACATCAACTCAAAATGTTAACAGAAACCCCAAAAGACAAATAATCCCAAAATAACAAAACCCAACAAAAATTCAACATAAAATGACAAAAAAAAGATTATAAAAGAATAAATTCAATAAATAAGAACTTTCCAATGAAACCCTATACTAAATCCCAGACCCCAAAAAAAGATCACAATGACAGTAACAAAAACAATAACAGAATAACATTTGATTGGGCATTTTGTGCCAAAACCAGAAACTTCTACTAATTAAATAAAAACCCAATACTTCAATAACACTAACAGAAATAATACAACTAGTAGCAAGCTACATTCATAAACATACAACAGAAAATCTCATACACACCGAAAAAAAAATCATGATAGAGATGGAGAAGAAGAACCAGACCTTTGGATCTCAACGTGTTCAATGTCTCCAGAAAACGAGAAGAATTCTCTAATCTCCCACTCTCCTGCTAGATCTGAAATGTGCCCTACTTGAACTGTTCTTGTCTGCAAAATCAAACACCAAAAACACCAACTTTTTTGTTTCAAATGAAATGGGTTGCTATTGCAAGATCTTGAAATGAAGCCCCCCAAAAAAATTCTACAAATGGGTTAGCTTTAGATGTCAAACTTACCTGCATTTTTGCTCTGTCTCTCTCTCTCTCTCTCTCAAGCTGTTTCGCTGCACAATGGAGATTCGAAGGAGGAAAGTTGAAGAAGAGTGGGCTGGTTTTTTTTAAAGTAGGCCTGGTTTTGGACACAAATATCGGAACTGCCACTTCAGTTGTGAATTGAGATTATTAAACACCCTCGGATTTGTGGAAATTATCGAAATTGCCACCGAGGCGGCGAAAATGGAGTCTCAGTCATGACTCCTCGCTGAAGACGGAAAGTGATCCCGAGAGGTGGAGCCCACTGTCTGTGGGTTGTATTTACTGGGCCCGCCGCCCACCTCATTGTCCAGGAAATAGTTATTGGTTGGGACATAAATGGGCCCCGATTCTCCGATTGTCCGGAGCTTCCGTCCTGTTAAAAACTGGATCTGGATCCTTATTTAGGTCCCGATAAGTAAATTGATTCAAGTCTAGTTCCACCTTGGTCCTGACCCATGGACCCGGACCGGAACCGACCCGTTTACAATCCTAGTTATTAGAGAGTTCTCATATGTGGAAATTGTCTGAATATTTTTTTATTTTTTTGGGTTTTCCTTGGAATAATTATGTGGAGAATTTTATGGAAAGTAAATTATTTGAAGGGTGCATTGGGGTGTGTATATATATACACTAGCAATAAACGCCCGTGCTAAGCCGGGCCAAAAATAAAAATACATTAAAATTTTAAAATATTATTAAGATAAAATAAGTTTAAAATAAAGAAATTTATTATTTTTGAGTATTAAAAATCTTTTAACATGTAATGAAAATAAATATAAAATGAAGTAAACTTACATAACATAACAACCTCTTGAATTTAAAGGCATTGGCCATTACACAAGTATAAATGTGTGTCTATGCAGGGGCAGCTCTCCTACGCTAAAGCTAAGGTTAAGGTAAGCTCGAGTTTGTGGTGGGGCCCACTTGGCAACCCACATGGGGGTGGTGATGGGGGGATTTCAAAGACTCCCTAAGACCCTTCTCTCTGCAAAAAATTAGTTACAACCGTGGTTTCCACCATCTCCATCTAGCCCCAATAGTTTAATAGTCAACAATCCATTCGGATCGGTAAACAATTGATCCAACAGTCCAGTAAATCCGGATCTGACAAAAAGCTAGTGGACATGTGTAATTTAGGGAGATCGTATGTTTGGTCCATTTAGATGGACCAAGGATGGGCCCCACAAGCATAAACTTATAGAATTAAATGAAGACGTATAGTACCCGGGCTCGAAAAATATAATGAAACATGTGATTTTTTCTGAGATATTATTGGAAAAGAACAGATTTTATAGAAATAAATAAGTAGTTTATATTTATTATATATAACTTTAATAAAAAAATAACTTTGTGGGGTCACATGATGTAACATCTAACGGTGGGCCTCATATCCTAATTCCTTCAAGGTGTGTCCAATTGGACAGTGGAACCCTGCTGATGTGTCATTCCGAGGATATTTAGTGGGGTCACATGATGTCACATATATTTAGTGGGGTCACATGATGTCACATATAAATATAGGCTCCTATCCAAATATCTAAAGGTATGTCCAATTGAACATTTAGACAGTAGGCCCTTGTTCATGTGGTGTTCCAAGGAGCATTGGTGGGGTCACAAATATAATTGATCATTAGAGTCCATTATTTCCTATTCATTGAACGTTGGATTCCACCTTGTAATTAACAGTCTAGATCATGAAACTATGGTCTTGATACAACTCCATATTGGTTGGTCCCTTTTGTTGGGTGTTCCATCATCCGTGCTGTTGGTTTGATGGGCCCAATTGGATGGTGGTGCCTTTTGAAGGTGTCTATCAATTGGGAGATTAAAGTGGTCCCCACAAATCCATCTGTTGTTTTCTACTTTATGTGGATGATTGATTTATTCTTGGATCATGATAATTTAGTCCTACCCATTCTCTCTGACTGGCAACACCATGAAAGTGGGCCCCATTGACCTCTATTCAATGGAGTTGATTCCATTCTTGTAAGGAAAATGATATAAGGTTTACATTAAAATGGGAGTGATCGAGATTGTAGGGAGAACAAATCCAAGGAGTTTTGTTGCTAGAAATAGTAGTGTGATCTAGATTTAAGGGATTAGATTTAAGATTATAAATATTCCTAGGATTAAGGGAGGGGATTTGAGGAGATTTGTTTGGGTTGAGATTTTAAGGGAGGAGACTTATTTGAGAGGAGTGTAGTGGCCCACATTAAACCCAAAGCTCTGTGTAATTTTATAAGTATTTTTCTGAAAGGATAAATTATGGGTGCTGACGTGGCACCCCTCACAGCCCTCCTCTTCGTTTGTTTTAATTTATACTAGCGCTTCAGGGCCCGCGCCCAACGCGAGCCTTTAGTTCATGGAAGGAAAACCCAATTTAAGTTGAAAGTATACACCTAGTAAACATACAAACTACATTTAATACAATTATATAAGAAATTTAAGATTGGTCATCATCTTTTGGAGAACCCCATATACGTTTATGCCTTCCAATTCATGTGGCGTGGATACTTGATAGAGAGAGGTTAGTTGAAAGTAAATTTAAATATAAATAGGAAGTAATTGTGGATGTTCTACCATAGGGCGGGCCCGTGCTTATCAGACAGAAGAGCAAATGATATTCATTTTCTGATTTGAGAGGTTTTGACTATTGGAATTGATTCAATAATGACAATAAAAAAAATTTCTGTATTGTAGGCCCATAATGACAGCCCAAGATTTTAGGACTCCTCAGTTGGGTTTAGTTAGAATTGCCAACCGGTTCTCTTTCCATTTTAATTAAATTAACTACTATGCTGGAATAATATTGGTTTCTAGTATGCTTACATATCAAAGAGATTTTTTTGGAGAGAGAATGAGAGAGTGTAGATCAGCTCAATTAAGCCCGGGCCCGTGCTCATCAGAGAGGGAAGAGCAAATGATATTCATGTTCTGATTTGAGAGGTTTTGACTAATGGAATCAATTTAATAATGACAATAAAACATAAGAAAAATGAAATTGTTGATATATAATAACCTTAAAAACAGGAAAATATTTTTATTAGTGGTTTTTGTTTTAGTTATGAGTGATTTTGGGGAAAAAGACATAAGATAAATTAGAGGAAAAAAAAAAAGCAGAAGACGTTAGAAAATTTATTCATAGTTTAATAAACATGCTTGAACTAAGTGCGACTTAAATAAAATATGAGTATGATAATTCCTCGGAATTCAATTGTTGGCATGTGGCCCACAAATGATGGCTATAAAAGTGCCTCATATGCCATTGATTCAGTCAATGATATAGTTGCAACAATCTTACTATTGTTTGAAACCACCCATTGATATTGATTTATAGTTGTTTTCACCAGCATTTGATTAAATAAAACCTTTGCTAGAAAGTCTACAAAAGCCGGATCATAGTATAAGGGCAGATAGATGAAGAAAGATAATTGCAAGCTTGAAAAAGATGAGTGCTCAAGACCCACTTTGGATGTAGAGATTGATAAAAAGATATCCAAACAAAAAGGGAAATTGGGGATTTGATTTTGAAAGACATTTAGGGATAGATATTGGTTGGTCAAATTAAAATTTAAGATTTGATGGAGGGAAGATGGAGATAATTAATGATAGTTTTTGAAAAAATTTGAATGGATTATGAGTTATCAAAGGAGGGCATGCCACACATGTCACTGTGAAAAAGAATAGAGGGAGAGAAAACGTGTGTGTTGACTGTTGAGGGAGAAATTTCGTGCCGCCGCATGTCTCTGAAATTAACTATAGCTTATAGAATGATCCGTACAAATTCCCATGCGTCGCCTTTCAAGTTCACACCATTCAAACTCAATATCCCATGATTTCATCCAAGGCTAAATTTATCTCCATAACAAGTAGGCCCATAGTCCAATCAAATAATTGAAATCGTTCAAAGTCTCTAACATGCATTCATTCAAACTAATTTTACTCCAAAGCAAGCGGCGCACAAACCGGTCAAAGTTGCTATCCCATGTATTTGTCACAGGCCAAATCTTACTCAAAAGAAGGTAGGGTCCAAAGTCCAACTGAAGAATCCAAACCGTAGAAATTCACTATCCTAGGTGAGGGCCATTCCAATTAAAAATATGCACAAAACACATATTTTTTCTCTCAAAATTTTTTTTTTTTCATTTAGTCACATCTTTTACATATGACCCTAATGAATTTGACCCCGCTTTAATTCCGTCCAGCCATAATGAAAGAAGTGATGATGATTTCAAACTGTCCGGATCCAAGTGGTGGGCCCAACTGATGGAATCATTGGGTTTGCCTCTTAGAAATCTGCACTAACAATCCGGGATACCCATGAGGCCCACTCATTCAAATATGCATGTGGGCCACACCTTTATCATGACAACTCTATAAGAAAATCAAATGGTGGGGCTAACTTTGATTGAAGTGAAATTTGGGTAAATGCTAATTCATATAAAGACAATGATTTTGAATGGCATAAATTTTATAAGGAGTCCACTATTTTTTTATAGTGGCTAAATGAAAAAGAAAAACACAAGAAGAGAGAGAATAATGTGTTTTGTGCATATTTTTAATCGAACTGGGCCCCACTTACACAAAATTCTGGTGTAGGGTGAGTATATAAGATAGTGACTTTGTATGGTTTGGATTCTTCAATTGGAGTTTGGGCCCACCTTCTTTGTAGGGTTTGGCTCCTTTTGATTCGTTGTTGAAAAGAGAAAAAGTAGGGAAGAAGAGTAGTCACTGGTTAATTTGAAAAGGAAATAGATAGAAATTAAGGTGTTAAAGTCATTAAGCCGGAGAAAAAGTAGGAAACAAACTTACTGTTATTAATGTTGATAGGAAACAAACCGCCATGTGTCATCCTCCCATGAAGTCCCCTTCCGCCACGTGGCGCTCTCCCAAGAAAAGTCCATTCTCTTTATATATATAACTAGTGCAATAGGCTTGCGTTGGATTAAGAAACTATTAGAAATATATCTAAATATTTAAATTAATTATAAATGAATATTAATATATAATTCATAATAAACATGGAAACTCATTAGAGAAACTTTAGGTAGGTTGAAATATTTAGGGAAAGATCAAGTATATATTAAAGACTTTAGGACATTAATTTGATTATATTTGTGGTTAGCCATAAATTGAGTGCGATTTCAAAATTAAATGTGGATTATGGAATTAATTGGCTTCCATAATGGGCCCCACGGATAATTAATCCTACCAAATATCTAAAGAAAAATAAGGAGAAAAATATCCATAATTGGCCCACAAATTAATCTTACTAAATATTGAAAGGAAAATAAGGAAAAAAAAGTAGTAGAATATAGCCTATGAAAGTGACCCGTGCTCTAGTATAAAAAAAGCTCTTAGTGTGTTGGTATAAAAAAAAGTGGACCCCATAAATTGTAAGTTTGGAAATAAAGAAGACTTGGATTTCATAACTAAAGAGAAGTTATTATTGTATGCGATGCTTTAGGAAATGGATAACTATCTTATTTCAAGAATATTTTAAATTTGCATTGAGATATTTTAGGTGATGAGATGAGATTATATTAGAAGGGTAATTCCGGAATATAGGATTGCAAAAGTTTAGGGATGCGCCACGTGTCCCTCTCCCAGGAAGTTCCCTGCTGCCACGTGTCACTTCCATACAATTCATCTGCTGTTTTTTATTATATAATAATGGGTTTTTTGTATTGCTAAAAATAGTGTTGCGTCAGCAAATGGTTGTTAAGGAAAAGGGTTTTCTTTTTAACCTTGATGAAGTGGGCTTTTCGTGCTTAGTTTGACTTTGGATTCGGCTGCGAGTTTCTTTATAAGGATTATTTTTTTAATTTAATGTATATTAAGCTTTTCAGATTTTAAAAAAATGAAAAGTATAGTCATAAGGCCAAGAGTGGTTTTTCAAATCCTTTCCCTTGCCATGAATAACTGCTTCGGCTTGCTTGAATTATAAATATAAAAGCAATTGTTGTTATTTTTTGAGTTTTTTGTATATACCACCTAGGTTTTATAGAATTTGTAAATAGGCTCATGTGGTTTCAATATTTGCTTATACCCCCTACCTTTTTAATTTAATACCTTCCATATCCCCAAATTTACTAGTCGTAGCGAACACCAAAAGATTTGTGTTTAATTTTTATAAAAATGACAACTTTGCCCTTAAGTTCATTAAAAAGATATAAGTATGTCATTATTTTATCCCAAGTCCCAATAGTCTCTCTCAAATTCTCCCATGCACATGACACCTAATTATGTATTTGAGACTTTCATTAATCTAATTGGGGGTTGTGCATGGATTGGGTCAATTATAACCAATTATGAGTACAATTGTTGATTTTCTTTGTGATTGATTTAGATTTGATGAAATGGGTCCTGTATTGATAAAAATGGATTTATGTAGGGTTACTATCTCCCACTGAATGTACTGTAGTAATTGTTAATATTAAAAGCTCTAGAGAAAAATAAATCCAAGCTTTTGAAAATATGCATATATGAATAAAGAGACGGGCAAAAATGTCATTTTACTCTGAAGAACTTGTGGTGTTTGTAAGGCTATTAATTTTGAGACAAGAAAGGTATTAAAATGAGAAGACAGGTGGGTATATACAAATATTGAAACTATAGGGGCCTATTTACAAATCCTATAAACCTTAGGGGGTATATACAAAAAACTCTCGTTTTTTTTCTAATTATTACACTTTTGCCAATGTACTTATTATGATTTACACAAACATGTCCTGATTCTCATTGACAAGCATGGTTTTTTAGGGATTTTTTTGAAAAAAATTACTTCCAAACACGGATACAATTAATTGAATAGTTCCAAACACGCCCAGTTTGATGCACTTCATCGATTTTTGGCAATTTTAGAATTTTGACCGGGGACATTGTTCATGCGCCTTGCCGAACACTTGTTTTTGTCTCTATTCTTTTAAACTCTGAGTTTGATGAAATTCATGTGGTTTTCTTCATCTCATAGTCCTAGAGTTATTTTTTATGATATCGTGATGTGAGGAAGTTGTTTTTCCCTGGTTCTTCGATTTTTGTGGAACCTTCATTTTTTATTGAGTCAATTTTCCACTATTTTGACAGCTCCTTTTCTTTTGTCTGTTTCTTTGTCAAATTTACGTGTCAACAATGTTCACTTTAATATACTTGGTTGAAAAAATGATTGCTAAATAAAAAAAACGAAAAAAGTCCGTTGTGTAAAAATCAATTCAAATCTTAAGGTAATGATAGGGCATTCTCTTAAATAATACAAGTACATGATACTCATTAGATCCAATTAATCAATCCACCTATAAGTGTCATTAGGGCACGTTTGGTAACAAAATCTGCGGAGAAAATATTTTCTCTTTTCACTATTGTATGCTATATCCAAGTTACCCATCCAAACCTTAAAATTTTCTATTCTTTGTTGTACCTTTCTTTTAAGTCTTTAATATAATTTACCGTTACCGCAAAAAAAAAAAAAAAAAAATGCTATATCCAAGTTTGGTAGCAGCATCGCTGATTTTTTGCGCCTAAAATTTGCGATTGAGATGATTTTGGGATCCGATCTCCACCCATCGGATATGCAAATCCTGCATGCAAAAAGGGTGGGTATAAAAGCCAAAATCCCACCCCCACTTCATACCGTCTCGACCTTTCCCGCAACCACATATTGCTATGGTAGATTGGATGTTTGGAGAAATAAAGGAATCCAAGTAAAAATGAGAAAATTTTCCATATTTATTAAAACTTAATATCAGGATTCGGTTTAAAATGATTTTAAGCTACGTAAGTGATAAACAACACATTTTATAGCACTTAAAAATTCACAAGTTGAAAAAAAATCCAGAAAGGAGAAGACCTATGAGTATAGACACCCTGAAAAAAGACATATCGTCGTTACTATTAGAACATTGATTGATGAAATCCTCAATGTCTCCACATTTACAACCAAACGTGGAATGCAATGAATTATTAGCTATATAAATCATTTGCAAGAATTTTACTTCTCCCTTGGAAGAGAGGAATCTTAAATCATGCAAATTCCTCTTAGGTTACCAAACGTGTCCTAGTGAAATACATGAACAATAAATTCTATAGAAGGATGCAAATGCAAAGAGCCAAGCGAAATGGAACTAGACCCCCTCATCCCCCACGGTCCAATCCTCAACTTTGAGTTTCCCACTTATGCTGTGATGATACTTGAAATTTTATAGTGGACCCACGTATTGAAAATCCAAACACTCAAAATGAAAGGGAGACTCGACCCTTCAATGAGTTGAGCACCAAATTTTACTCTAATAGGAGTTAGTCCATCATAAAACAAACTAAAGAGGTGGAGTTTTATTTTAAATGTAGATATCAATTAGGTGGACTATGCCGTGGAGTTTCACACCTTTCATGAGAATCGCGAGTGAGACGTAGAAAGGATTTGAACACCTCAATGTGCACTATTGTTTCCTTTCAATCTTCACCATTTGTCTTAGCATAACTTGGTGAATGCCTTTTAGTGTTGTCCTATCAACCACCCATTATTATATATGAAGCACTGAATATTTGATTTACACATTCTACCTCGTAGGTCCCACTTAGATGCAAGTTTACTAACGGAAAGAATGCAGATTGGAAGATCTCCTTATGAATATGGGATTCAGAAAATTAGCCCCACTACTGTTGGCAAAAAAAATAAAAAATTCCCAACATAACAAGAAATACTAAAGATGGACATAGAAGAGAAGGTCAAGGCTCGCACTTTAATTTCTCTAAAATTGAAGGTCCAATGGACACTTATGGAACACTCCTAAATGCATCAGTACGTAGTAGTTTCGCCGGTTGAGTATGGGGTCAAATCAATAGGGAGCATTTTCAATTAAGTGCTTTTCAACCTATCCTAAAGCTAATTCCAACCTAAATAAAAACTAAATAAATACAAAAGATCCCAAATAACTGAAATTAAAAGTTTTATTACAAATTTCCAATAAGTAAAAGAAACTCAGACTAAAGCAAACCTATGCTAGTAAGCCCTAACTAACTAGAACCTGCAAAAACATAAAAACAATCAAAACAACCAATTTATTATGATATAAATCTAAATGAAAATTTCTAAATTCAGTCCTAATTTCCAAAACTAAACTTAATGCAATTATGTATGAATGATACAACCCTAGAAAACAATGTGAACCAAACAAAAATACTAACCATATGTTGAATGCTATAAAAAATTTATAAGTCTGAAAATTGGTTTGCTGGACTGCACGACCAACCTAATATGACCTGAAATTAAATTTTATGGCTATAATGGAAACTCTTATGATGTATGAATACAAAAAAATATATGCATATATATAAGTGAAAAAAGGAATTAAAATGAAAAAGATATGCACTCTTAAAGATGCCTAGATGAACATGTTCAGTGTAGGAAATCTAAAATGCGTGACTGGGTACCATGTTTAGGTCACTGGAAAATTGACTTCCTGAAATTATTTTGATCTGAAATTAAGGAGTTTCAAAGATAAATCCCTAAAGTTTAATTTTGCAAAATTCCAATGAAAAATAACATAGTTCGCTTTGTTTTTAAATCGTGTACTTTTGAGACAGAAACAGGTTGAAACTATTAAAACTGTGTAGTTTTTTTTTTCCAATATGCAGATCCCTTCCTTGTACCAGATCCAAATTTAATCTTTCAATAAAAAATTGTGATTTTTCATAAACTATAAATATGCATAAACTTAGATCCTAATGCATGCAATGATTATTTTCCAACCATAGATTATGCAATGAACAAAAACAGAATGTATATGAACCAATGATAAGTCTACAAAATTGACCTAAAAAGCCGTCATTTCATGTGCATTCGTATGCATATTTAGGAATAATACTACACCAAGATTTGAAACGGTTATGACCCGTTCCAAAAAGTGGCTTGGCTGCACTTTGATAGTTTTAAACCGTTTCAATTTACGAGTAGATTTTTTCCATGCCGATAGGACGTTCCTAATTTACGTTTTAGGTGTAGTGTGATTGCATCATATATAATTCCATGATTTCAAGCATTTGAAACTAAATGTCGACTTATCATTAGAATTAGCTAAAAAATCCTTAATTTTGCATGAATTTATGAGATTAGGATTTTTCATCATCCCTAGGCCCCACCATTTGGATCTTAAGCACTGTGGCCCCATTGCATTAGGTCTGATTTTTCATTACATAATTAATTAATTACTTGTTTTTTTTTTCATTGTGTAGGATTTGTCAAAGCAATTGGGGGGGGGGGGGGGGGCTTGCATGAAAGAGAGACAGTGGAAAAAAGAAAAGAAAAGAAAGAGAGAGAGAAAAAAAAGGGAACCACACCCGTCGGTGTGCTTCCCAATGCACGCCCAAGGTGGGTCCCACACTTGCACAGTTCTCCTCTCTTTTGATCTCTAAGTGTCCAAGATGCCAAAGCCTTCCTCTCTCCTATCAATATTTGAAATTCAAAACAAGGAAAGAATGTTATGGAATAAATCAGAGCTAGAGTCTCGATTGGAAAGCTCTCCCAGAGAGATTTGACTCAGCCAAAGTGAATGAATATTCTAAGTGCAAATCAAATCTCAAAAGTTAATCCCCTTTTTGTCAAGACAACCCAACTTGTAAACGCCATAACTCTCAATCCGACATTCGGATTGATGCAATCTACCCACTATTGGAAAGCCTATTTAGAGTAAATATCAGTGGAGCCCAAGATTGCACAAATTGGAGCTAAATCGACAAAGTTATAGGCCATGGGACTTTTACTTTACATTTTTAGGCAGGATTGCAAATCAATCCTCACCACTGGTTTCCTATATGCTATGCAACAATCATCACCAATGGGACCCACTACTCTGAGTTTTGTCTATATGAAGAAAGAGGATAAAACCAATTCCAATTCAAATTGCAATCGCTTAGAGTGCAAGTGAAACAAGAGATAAAGTTTCATCTCCAGAAGAACTCCAAGCAAAATTGGCCAAAACAAATATAAAGATTTTTCTAAAAAAAAAAAACATCTCTTTTGAGAAAATTTGATTTTGAAGACATATTATTCAGATTTAGATGCCTTGATTGGGTCCAGATCTAAAGTAGAAAATTTAATCAACCAAAAAAAGGGTTCTTTTGTAATGCTTAATGGATTTTAGTGCCTTGATCTGATTATTAATATTGTTTATCTCTTTACTATCATCAACATCTCATTATTCTAATTGCTTTGAATTTTATCCATTGATAATTTGTGACATCTTAAGCTGTAATTCTTAAATCGCCCTCTGTGGGTTCAACCCGTACTTGCCGCTGTCTATTTATAGAAGTCGTGTACTTGCGGTTATTTATTGTTTGATTACACAATACATCAACCAACATAAACTTGAAATTTCTAAGTTTAAAATTGCTGTAAAATATTTAGAAAATAATTGAAAATAAAAGAAAAGGGGTGGAAAATTTAAAAGTGGGAAAATATGCAATCCAAGATTTAAGAACTCAATAATAGCCTAAGCATTGAAAATATGGGCATCTTGGCCTTTTGCCTCTCTTCTCAAAGCAAAGAAAGATATAGGCAATTACAAGATGCGTGATTTCTCTTTACTCAAGTCACCAAATTTATTTTCAATGATTAGTTCTAAGCATATGATATTGATGATGCACAAATTGACTTTGCACACCACCTGTTGAGTAATTGGAAATAAAGGTAGTAATTAAAGTAGAGAGAAAAAGCGAGAATTATAGTGGTTCGGTCAATGTGACCTACGTCCACTTCTGAATGGCTGGGGTCGCCGGGTACTTTATTATTTCAAGTGTGCAGGAAGAGCAGAGAGTATAAGCTTTGAGAGGGAGAGTAGAGTTGTTCTCGGGTGAGAGTTTGATGCCCCCCAAGTGTTGGTGGGGCTTACAATTTATAGTCGCCCCCTAATGGGTTAGGGCGACTTTACAGCAACTAAGTAACTATTTCGATGGAGCTCATGAATTCTTATCAATGGGCGAGGTGGTTGAGATGCTCTCCACGAGACTCGGTAAAAGATGAGGTGAGGGTTGACTATTTCCAAAGCGGTGGGGTGAGGCTCCCGGATACTCTCTTGATTACGTAGCCAAGCTGATGAGTTTTATTGGGCCTGGACCTTATTGGGCCTGCTGGGTCTTTAAAAATTTGAGCTATTGATTATAGTTGGGTTTTCAGTATGGATTGAGCCATTTGGGCTGGCCCATCAGATATATCGGCTACAAAAATAACACATCACATAACTAGAACAAAGAAAATGAATTACTTACACTAAGAAAAGGTGTATGCACGCAAAGTCAATCAAAGATTAGTTTTATTTTTCATTCTTGGATTTACATGAAATTAAGAACTCTTCTTCTTTAATGACTCTCTCTGGCAAATCTCTCGATTCATGTCTAAGAAGAACTAAAAGAAGTAGAGAAGAAAGGGATTTAGAGAGAGAGAGCGGGGGGAATGGATGGATGGAGTGATGGGGAGCCTTGGACGTCCTTGGCTAGTGTTATTCAAGGCTTGGACCTCCAGCCCCTAGGATGGTTGTATTCATAGATTTCGAGCTACCTCTTTTGTAACTCTTTGTTTCCTTTTATGACTTGATTCTTTGCTTAATTCTCAAGCTAGGCTTCTCCCATAGAACGAATTTGAATTGTAGAGGATTTCTTTACCAAAAGTTTTTGTTGTGCAAGACTTTCCTTGTATGTGTGGGTCCCTCTTCATCTGCACAATTATAATCCCGAGTATAAATTTCAGCACTGACTTCTAAGGGGTCATATCCCCCTCATTTTAGCACTGATTGACACAAACTCGGGCTCTGTGGATATTTACTCGAAAAGAGATTTCTTGTGGTAAGTAGATTGCGCCGATCCGACACTCAGTTTAAAAGTTATGGCCATTACAAGTTTACTGCCCCCGAGAAAAATGGAAATAATTGTGCACAAAATTTGACATTCCATGTGTTGAAGGTCCAAGGCATAGCTCAGAACCTTTCCTTTCTTGCTTTACTTGACGCTTTCCTTATTTGCTTGAATTCCTTGCTCCACCACTTTGACTATCCTATTCCCATAGCAAACTTTCTATTTTTGCATTCTTTCTTGTTTTTGCATTTGGAAACTTCGTAAGCAAACTTTCCGAATTTGAATTTTTTGAGTTTTCAAAATTTGAACTTCCCATTTTTTATTTTCCAAATCTCGAAAGATGCCAAATAGGCGGTCCACCTTGGAATCCATGCCCAAGGTGGACCCCATATAGGTGTGTCATGTATCTTCTTTATTTACTGAAAAATTCTTCTCCCCTTGTTTGACCTCTCTCCAATTTTGTTGGCCCCAAATTGTTGATGTCTCTTACACAAATTGAAAGAAATACATTCAGCTATATTTCTATGTAGAAAATTTACATGGACCATACATGGGACGCTAACATGCACCACGATGTACCATATTGACCAAGTTTCCAAAAATAACACTATGGTACAAAAAAACCCAGCAAGCATGCATTAATGAAATAAAAAAGCTATTTGGTATGGTAATTTGATGATGCAAAATTATAATTTCATAAAAGTCATGCAATGTGATGAATTTTGACTTATTTTGACCTAATTTCCAAATTTATGCTCAAAAGCATGATATCATGAAATTGAATGCAATTCTATGCAATTAACCTTAATTAAGTCCACAAACGTACATGAAATAATGATTTAATGACCTAATTTTGTGGGCCTATCAATACTCTCCATGGTCAAAGAAGACTTCAAGAAATTTCCAACACCACTATAAACGAAAGTGAAGCTAAAATAGTGGAAATCTACTCAATGTATTGGAGGTTCACACTATCCATACATGGACACCATTGACTGTGTCCAACCTAGTTCCAAAGGCTTGGTTAAGGTGAATTCTCATTCAAGTCAAGAAACACATATTTAAAGTGTTTACCAAAGTTTCAAAGAAATCCAAGATCATATGGATGGAAATTCAATCAAAACACTCAAAGCCATAAATGCTCGGACATGGAATGGAATTCTGCATTAAGTGAACCTCTAAAAGTCAAGAGCTGGTGAAACCACTTCAAAGGGTAAGACAAAAAGTTTAAAAGACATGACTCAAACTTACCAAACAAGCAAAGATCACTTGAATACAAATTCAAGCACAAATTAGTGAAAGTCAACCCAAATCAAGTTGGCCAGACATAGCAGGGTGTGATTCACTTTCACCAATTTCCATGGGTCAAACGAAGATGGAATCTCTCATAAGGATTAACATAAAAATTACAAGTCTCAGTACAAACATGGGTCATTTGGACCTAAATTCAAACAAAGAGAGTTTTAAACAACCCAATACTGGGTTGGCCGGACATAGGGAGCTAAGATTCATTTTGACCAACTTCCAAGGGTCCAATTAAAGACAGATCTTTTACAAAGTTAAAAAAAAAAAAAAAAAAAAACAAGTTGTAATGAGTCTTTGTTTGAAGTTCATTTCCATGAGTCTTTGATGTCCATGAATCAATTTCTAAAAGTCAAATGATGGTGAAATCTTTTTCAAAGTTCGAAAACAAGTCCTAAAAGCATTTCCAAAAGCTTCAAGCCATTTGAGTTCATTTGGACATGAAACCAGTCATAACATATGAGCTAGTTCCCTATGTTCGGCTAAAGCCTCTCTGGCCAGACATGGTTTAGCAGTGAGTTACTTTCTTCACCTTTTCAAATTGTAACTCTTCAAAACTGCCATAAACTACAACAACTGCACTCCCGGGCTGTAAATACCCCCTTGGTGATCATTCAAGCACAACTATAATCCCTTGAAGCATGGCAGTCTTTTTAAAACCTCTTCTTGCTCAACATCTTTTTTCAGGAAGTTGAAGTTATGCCTCAAGGTTTTGAAAACCACTTCCTTAGCCTTTGAAACTCGGTCTTCAAACTTTGAAATGCTCTTCTATAGAAAGAAACTGAGTGTTTATGATCTTTGGACAAAAATCCATGACTGCACAGTCTTCTTCTTTGATTTTCTCACTTAAAGGAGTATTGAATATTGATGTCCTTACATTCGAAGTACCTTTGTGCAGGCCTGCTTAGGCTTCATTATGATCCTCCACAAATACGGAAAAAGAGTTACACAACCTTGGACACTAGCTGGCGCAAAAAACAAGCAATTCCCTTGCAATGTACAAAAACATTCTTTGAAAAATAAGTGTTGAATTTTAAAGATCACTGTTGGTCAAAATCAAACTCCACCTATCAAACCACTTGATAAAACTATCCCAAATCAATGGCAGAGGAGTACAAAAAACATGAAAGCCAAATATGGAGAGAGAAAGAAGAGAAGAAGAGGAAGAAACAAGCAAACAAAGAGTCATGTCCAACTATTGCCAATTTGGCCGTACATGGGCTCACAGAAGCCAGTTTTTTTATAGTTTTAATTATCTTCATTTGTGTTTAGTTAATATATTTGTTTAATTTTATGTTCGGCTTGAAACCATTTAAAACTGGATGAAGGAGTTGTAAAAAATGAATTTGTATATAACTCGCATCCACAAGGCCAGAACATGAACCCATGTATTACGAATTTGAGAAATGAATAAAAGTTTATCTTTTTTATTAAATTTAAATATTGTGAATTAAACACTTCATTTTAAAACAACAACCACGTAATCTTGGCCCTTGATTTAATAACTTTATAGTTTAATGACATCTTAACTATATATTTTCTACTGATCATGAATTTTTTTTTAGCTTACTTCTATACTTTTTCCCTTGAGAAATCGGCCACTCCAAATATAGATTTTATTGTAATAAGAAAAATCATTTCTCGACATCCTCACTTATTCTATGTGGCCTAATAATGTTTTAAGTCCGGAACCCAAGTTGATCAGATTGAGTCACCGAGTTAACTCGGCGAGCTGACATCAAATTCCAGTGAAGCTCTATTTTACCCAAAAAAGTAAAAAAAACCGGGCTCTATATAATTTGTTTTCCAATCGATGACTTTTTATTTCTGTTGCTCCTTATTTTTACTTCTAGAGAAAAATCATCTGCTACATTTCCAAGCGTTACTTCTTCTTCTCAAAACCCTCCAAAACCATGGCTCCAAAAGCCACCGCAGCATCCAAGAAGAAGGTCACCAAAACCACTCCCAAAACACCATCCAGTGCCTCCAAAACCACCCCCAAAACCACCACCAGCGAATCCAAAACCACCCCCAAAGCGGTCACTACCCGGAAACCCACCGCCACTCGGAAAACCACCCCTTCAACTCCAGCCTCCGAAACCACTCCCCAAACAACCACTATCCCCCCGAAAACCACCTCCCCTAAAACCTCTTCTCTCCACACATCCCCTCAAACCACCCCGGCCGCTCCCAAAACCGCTTCCCCTGAAACCGCCACCGTTCCCAAACCCGCCTCGCCGGTGACCACTACCAGCACCAAGCCCGTCCCACCGGAAACCGCCACCATCCGCAAGCCAGCCTTGCAGGAAACCGTCACCTGCACCAAACCCGCTACTCCAGAAACCGCCCCGAGAGCCGTAATCGCCTCGCCAAAAGCATCGAAGAGTCCCAAAGCCACCTCTTTTGAAACCACCACCACCGCTGCCGCTCTCCAAACCACTTCCGAGATTGCAAAGGTTGCTCAAACGGCCTCTTCCGAATGCAAGGAAGCTACCCCAGATACAACCATTACCCCCAAAACCGCCCCTAAAACCGCCACCAAGATCAAGAAGAAGATTGTGAAGAGGAAAGTCATCAAACGCGTCAAAGTCAAGAAAGAAGAGAAGCCCCAACTCCCAGTCGCAGATGAAAACCCTAACCCTAACCCCAATCCCAACGAAGCCATTGAAATGGAAAACCCCAGCTCTGAACCTATGGAAACTGACCGGATGGATTCCGAAAAGCTCAAATCAGAGAATCCAAAAGAGGAGAATGATGTGGAGAACAAGGAAGGGGAAGAGGTGAATGAAAGTGCAGTGGCTGGGGAAGAGGAGGCAAAGGAAGTAAGGGCTTCCGAGCGGCATCTGCGAAGGAAGACAGAGATTTTCATTGGGGGATTGGATAGGGATGCTAGAGAAGAGGACATCAGGAAGGTTTTCGGGAAGATTGGCGAAGTGCTCGAGATCCGTCTCATGAAGAATAGCCAGACAGGGAAGAATAAGGGGTATGCTTTTTTGAGGTATGGGTCGCCTGCTGATGCAAAGCGTGCACTCACCGAATTTGCCAAAGTTGAGGTATCTTTGCTTAAAATTCTGCCTTTTGATCTAGAATATGTAGTATTTTGGATGAATGGCTAGTACTTTATTATGGTTATACTTTGGAACTCTGTGCTAGAAATGAAATGTAGTTAAAGCAAGATTGTGTGGTGGAAGCTAGTGGGTTTAGAAGGTCAGGTTTTGTGTAATGTTCATGATATAATGCTCTAAGAATCCTAAAAGATGCGAATGTCTTCGCGAAGGATGATGATTAACTTATAACAAATATGATAGGGGTATACTTGCATTCTAGCATGTATATGCCACCAAATGAGAGGGCATAGTCTATACACTACAACTGTGAATTGCATTTGAAAGCAAAGTTTATAACTGAGTTCATGCAGGAAATATATGAACCTCTAATTCCCCCTCCTTCCCCCCTCCTTTTTTTTTTCTTGTCTTTAAAGATCGATCAAGGCCAACCGGTTGTACCACAATAGTAGTTTAACCTTCAATTCACTTTGCGAGACCTATAAGACCACTTTCATGCAGGGTCTATAATTATTAGAAGGACCTGATTCATTGATTTTATATGATATAGGGTTCAACTTGATTTTGATGATTTAATATCGAGTCAAGAGCAGGCAAAATGAGCAGCTGGGCAAAGTTAGTTCTAGCCGTCTGTTTTGGAGGCTGCTTGTGTGACAGCTACAGGCTTATGAGCATCAAATTAAGTTGATTTTTTGGGCAATATTTTCTATATCCAATCTGTGAAAAAGCCATTACTGTTTATGTTATAACTATCTGCTGTGAATTAATGTGGGCTACGGAGTGTTATCGCACTATGATTTTACTATGATTATAGTGTAAGCATTTGAACTTAATCATTCCTCATTTGTTTGTATTACTATAACCCTTAGGGGCTGGTTGGAAACTCTATTCTAAGTAATAAGAGCTATTTAGAATAAGGTCTAAAATAAGACTTAACTTTTAAGTTTTAATTTACATTTAGTGTGTTTGATAAACTTATTAAAAAGCTCTTGTACTGGTTTTTTTTTTTTTTAATGAAATTAACCATTAAAAAAATAAAATAAAATAAAAAGATCTTATTTCATTAGGTAATTGGGGCCATCTTTAGGAATTATTGTAAATGGGGCCCACCTCATAAAAATTATAACAAGAACCTGCCATCTGCATCATTTAGAAAATTTATAAGTTTATTTTTATCCAAAATAGATAATTTTGCATTGTCCACCTCTATCCAGTTTACCCAAAAAAGCTCTAAAAAAACAGCAGCCCCACTTAGCTTATTTTTTTAATGTGGCAAAAGATCTAATTTGTTAATAAGCTCTAAAATCGGAAAATTAATTAGAGGTTTACCAAGTGCTATAATATGTCAATAAGCTCTAAATAAAAAAATAAGTGCTTGTTTTAGAGTTTTATAAAGGGGCCCTGATTGTCTATTAAATAATTATTGTTCTTTCAGTGCCTGGTAAGAAATCAGAAAGGAAAAAAAAGTTTGGAAGAGCACATCTCTAACCCATAGTTTAAGCATTTGGACTTTTATCATTCCTCATTTGTTTGTATTACTATGATACCCTCACTGCGTCTTAAATAATTATTTTCCCTTCCAACTTCTGCTAAGAAATCGAAAGAAAAATAAAATAAAGTGGAAGAGCCAATCTCCAACTCTGCCGTCAGGCTTCCGTGCATGCACTACATGTCTTATCATAATTTTCTATGCTATTTATATCTTTTCAATTCAAGGTTGGTGTTCTGTGGAGCGTTTTCTTTTCAGGCCCTAAGTTGAATGTATTTTACATAATGATGGTAGTTTTTCTCCTGAATGATGGCTTTTTATGATGATGGTATTGTATATCACTGTAAGACATTTTCTTCAACACTTGGTAAAAAATCTTCCTCATTCATGTTAAAAAAGAGAGTTATTTGCACACAGCATGCCGTTGGTCATATATTACAATATAGTGTAAAGTGCATACACTTTTACCAAGTGTCCTTGTCATGAAATACACTTTGACTTATTCCGTGGAATTTCCTGTAAGGTTTGTGGAAAGCAATGTGGAGCAGTACCAGTTGAAGGCAATGAAACAATATTTCTTGGTAACATTGACAAAACTTGGAAAAAGGAAGATGTATGTCTTAGCTTGTTGACTTATTCAGTTTCATATTCTTATTATCCAGTGTCTTTGTATAGACACCCATTCTGAGTTGGATTCTTATGTCTGAGCAGGTAATGAAGGTTTTGCAGGAAATTGGGATTGAGAATATTGACACAGTCACAGTTATTGCAGATCATAGTGATCCTAACTGTAATCGTGGATTTGCGTTTATTGAACTTGAAACTAACAAAGATGCACAAATTGCTTTCAAGAAACTTCAGAAGAAGGATGTTTTTGGAAAGAACCGAAACATCAAAGTTTCTTGGGCTGAGCCATTGGCACAGCCAGATGAAGAAGAGTTATTGAAGGTCTGTATGTGTGTCTCAGTGATATACATTGGTTACTTGCGAAGCTGATTGATGAAAAATGGAACACTGTTAGTTTTATTTAAACTAATTGTTATCTAATTAGGATAAAATGTCACCGAGATTTTAAAATTGTGAACTCCTTGAAATGAGTATCATTTTATATCTGTAGATTTGAATTTGGCATAGGCAGTGCATTATTGTGGAAAATTTGTTATTTAGTGGAGGCTTGTCTTCGTGCAGGTTAAATCTGTTTATGCTGAGGGTATACCTTCTTCTTGGGATGAAGAAAAAGTGAAAAAGCATTTCAAAAAGTTTGGAGAGATTGAAAGAGTCGCTCTTTCACGCAATATTCAATCAGCAAGGAGAAAAGACTTCGCGATTGTTAATTTCAAAACTCGAGAGTCTGCTATTTCTTGCATTGAATCATTCAAAACAGAAGAGTTGATTGATGAGGGCTCCAAGGTCCATTATTTGTTACATACTTCTAGTTGCTGGTTAACTGTGACCGGAACTTTATGAACACTTCTTTTTTCCTTCTCATTGTGCAGCTAAATGTTAAAGTATCACTTGCCAAGCCCATACCAAAGAACAAGCAAAGCAAAGGAGGGTCGAAGTCTATTCAGGATTATTCCAAAGAGAAACTGAATGTTGAAAACCGTGAGTCCCTTCTTTCTCAGGAAAAGTTAATACTTTATTGTTTTTGTATTGGACTCATGCTTATGCATGTTTTATAAAAGGTGCATATGCATTTGTCTGCATGTGCATCTTGTGTGTGCATGGGGGTACTGGTGTTATGTTCTGTATGCGCATGTGCTTGTGCATGTGTCAAAACTTGGAACATTTTTCTTAAGTATACAGGAAATCTTTGGGTGGTGAACATGGTTTAAAATATTGCTCTATCCATTGCCTCGACGAGATCTGCCTACTCATTGGTCCACCAAGCTGGAGGGGAAATATTGACCCATATTTTGAAAATACTGGCCGATGGCTACTCTATCTTAAAAACTAGGATTGCAAAGGGATATCTGGTTCTTCGACTACCCGGAGTCTCTGATTGGAAAAATACCGGGTTTGGAACCTTAATTTGTTTCTTGTAAAAAATCGGATCTAGATCTGGTATTTAGTTTTGGCTTCAGTAGAATTTGAATATGGAATCGGGTCCATACAGTTTCCTGCCCAAGTAGCCCAGAAGCATGTCAAACAGAGGCAGTTTTATCATTTTGCTAGGGATAGGGATTTGAAAACCCTTCCTTTTCCTTTCCGTTTGCTACTCTTCTCAGAAACTCAATACCTCTCCCCCCCTCTCAATTTGACCCATCTTCACCTCTCTCTCTTCTTCCACATCGCCTATGGTCCTTTACAATCACGCTTTTCTCAGAAGCCCATAGACCTCTCTCTGACCTAGCCTCCACATTTCTCTGTTCTTCCATATCTCCAATGGCACACCTAAGGAATGATAACTTTGTCTACATTTCTTGTAGGAAAGTTTAGGTTCTCACAACCAGCAAGAGCGATCACTTTGTTCATTAGAGTACAAATGAGTCTATCTCGCATCATCACTAACGTCTCCATAGCCACTCCATCCTTTCTGGTAAAAGCTGAAAGCCCTGTAACCCGACTGAACCCTAAATCCATCTAAACCATCTCCATCAAAACCTAATTGAACCCCTCAATGAAACTCCCAAACCAAGTGTATCTCAACCAAACTCCATATCCATCCCATCTCAACCCTTTGAACCCTAATCCCCAAAAGTTTCTCCCAAATCTCTGAAACCATAAGCCCATCTGAGCCCACTCAACTCCAGCCCTGCCACCTGAATCCTCTCATGTTCAAAATTTCCCAAATTCCCAAAATTCTCCAAACCCCCTTGTTACCCCCCGCAAAATTTCCAAAACCCAAACCTAGTTGAACAAACCCAAAACCTTAATCCCGTTATCGTTTCCCCAATCCCCACCCACCGTAACCCAAACCAGACCTCAGATCACCTCTTTGAACCCTCCACTGAACCCATTTGAAACCCATCCTCTATGACCACTGAAATAAAAGGGAAGACAGAGGAGAAGTAGGATCATAGAGAGAGAGAAGAAGAAGAAAGTGAAAAAATAAGCAAAGAAGAAGAGAGGATGAGAGAAGAAGTGGAAAAAAAAATTGTGATTGCCTTCAATGGCTGGTACCAACCCAACACTACTAAACTTCCATTTCCTTGCTGCCACCATCATCCTTATCCGCAAATTGGTTGAAGCAGCCCTTTCATCCCATTTGCTCTCTCCAGATCTCAGCAAGAGGGTGTCAAGATCAAAGTTGAGAAATAAATGGGCTATAACCCCTTTATTTCCTTAAAGCACTATCTCGACGTGGGTCTCGTGTTGATCGTCAATCTTCCTCACCCCAGCTATACTCTTCATCACCATCGTCATCATCATCACCGACTGACTGCTGTTCCTTCCATCATCGATTGCGGATGAGATTGAGTAAAAAGAACTTTCGGTTTCAACCCTTTTCTCCTTCGACACAAAGCCCAAGGCAACAAAAGAAACAAAAAGGAAAAAAAGGAGAGAGAGAGAGAGGAGCTTAGTCTGCCAAAGTGAAATTCAACTGAACCTCGAATGCAACCAGGAGTTGAGCTCCATTTTAGTAGTCAGTCCTGCTCCTTGGGGAATGTGGAGAGAAGAGGGAGAGGGGGTTCTTCTTGCTCTTTTCATCTTAAGAATAAGAACACCTAACCCGGACAGAAGCTTGATCTAATCCATAAGTGCTAACATTGGTGTCACCTATGATGCCCAGATACGGATGCGGATATGGATACGAACACTGATACGGGTATCGGGGATACGACTCCTCACTTTTGAAAATCTAGGACACGAATATGGATATGGGTGTCCAAATTTCTTCTTTAGATCACTTTTGAATTAATGAAATTATCCTTGGTTTCGTACCTTTCTAGCATTTTTAATATTAAGAAGTAAAAGGATTAAAAGAACTATATGAAATAAAGGACTTTATAAGTTTGATATTTTAACTTGATTCCTAGAAGTATTAGTGCAGTATCACTGTATCAGGTACCAATACAAGTGTCGTATCGGTCGAATACGGATACGTTGGGCTTGTACATGTATTTGGACATAGGCACAACACTCCCACAAGCACTGACACAAGCAAATGCCCCTCGGATGTGCTAATGGGAAGAATTAGTGAGGATCATGGGCAAATAAGACTTGAAGTTTTTTAAAGGATTGATGAAAAATCAAAAGGGGTCCAAAAGGGATGGTCGCAACACTTAAACCCAATGCATTGGGAATCGTGCGGAAGCCCATGTGCATAGAGGTGAAAACTGGACTGGGCCGGCCAGGCATGGTACGCCCCAACTCAGAAAAAACTGTGCTTGGGCCATGCTCGGCCTGTTGACTGGGCCGACCCGGCATGACATGACCCAAAAGATGGGCCATGCTGGGCCAAGGACTCCTGGGCCATGGCACGGCACGTGCCAGGTCCTTATGCAAGGCAGTCCCCCCCTCTTCCTTTCCCCCCCTTCCTCTCTTCTTCTCCCTCCCTCCCTCGTATGTCGACATGTTCTCTTTTATTTGTTTTCTTCTTTTATTTAATTTCTTTTATTTCTTAGTGGGTGATGTTATTAGTATTAGATCTGAGCCATCTCTACTGTCATCTCTTTTAAGACTTGTATTTCTCTTTGAGAGAAGATTATTGACAACTGAATGAAAATCTCCTTGGAAGCCTTCTCTTGTAAGTTCTTTTCTCTGTCTTCGCCCGTGATGGGGAGTTTGGCGTGAGGCCAATGATTTTTTCGTAGTCTTTCCATCCCCATCTTTTTACTTTTTTCTTTGCAAAACCCTAATCACCTTTTTTGCCGAACTTTAGCAACAAGAAAACCAAGAATCCAACCCTAATCCTCACTTCACCACTAGAACCAACCCCAAACCCATATCTAAACCGAAATCCAGCCCCATATCCACCACCTACACCCAATACCATCCCCTCCAGATCTGGCCCAACCCAGCCCAGCGTATTCCCCACCTGGCCGAACCCCTTTGGAACCCCAAACCACCATTTGTGCTCCTCAAAAAACCCATAGAACCTTTTTTCCCTCTTATTTCACATCTGAGTTTCACTTTTGGGCCTTTAATAGTTGTGAGACTCGCTTAATTCACATCTGAATATGAATTTATTGTTTATGAAATTCTCCAATTACCAATTGCTAACCAAACCGAGCCAAGCCACCATCAAATCCTCAAAAGGTACGACACTTTTACTTGTGTTGGTGATTCCCTAGACAAAGTGGAAGTCCTAACCTTACATTGGATCCATCTTTCAATTCTTTGAAGGATGTAACTAAATGATTGTGACAAGCCTTGGATCATCATTTAATTATTTTTGTTGGATCTACATTGATTGGTGTGCTGAACATTAATTTTAGAGGTTTATTTATAATTGTTATTTACTTTACGACATGGACCATTATTTCAAATGGTATAAAATGTCGGAGGCAAGAATAGTTAAGTTGGTCACCATTAAGTTAGTGTCCCAGGCTAGGATATTTTGGACCAACTTAGAGCACCATGAGCAACAACTAGGTCTCCCTGCCATTAATACATGGGAAAGAAAGAAAGAAATGCTTGGGGGTCCTTTGTTAATTTCACATGTGATGTGAAAGTGTTTTACATATGTAAATAACTCACATGTGATTCATTTACACATGCAAATGAGTTACATGTGAAACATAATCCATCTTTGTTGTTTTCACCCCTTTTCAAATATCAATCTGATTGCATCTAACGGTTTACTAGTCTTCATAACTTTTCCCAAGTTTTGAGAAATCGATGATTTGTCAAGTGATGAGATTTGACCCAATAATCATTGTTGGCCTTCTAAAGAAGATTTAACGGTTTGGATCGGGAAAAAGAGGCCCACAAAAATCAGAATTGAACCATTAATGCTATGGGCTTTTTTACAAATATCTCACAATCTATGAAGGATCAACGGTTGAAATTTGATCCACTAGATGTTTTTGGCCATATAAATAGGATTTGCGGTTCAGATCTTGCATCAGAGGCCTATATTTTTTCACAAATCTAGAAAAGAACGGACTTTGTTTTCTGTTGCAACAGTACATTCATCTAACAATTGATATATATTTTTTGAAATGGTAACTTGTATTGATAGAAAAAAGGAAATTACAAAAGAGCTTTATAGTATAAAAGAATTATATTGAGGAGCGGTTGGGCAAAAACCCCAAAAAACAGCCACCTCCCAAAAGGAGGGAAAAGAAAAACAAGGAGAGGGAAAGAGAGTCAAATCAAGTTGAGATGACTTCCCTCCAATTGAACATGATTACATTAGTAGAAAAGCCCCAAAAATCTGGAAGATAGGAGACCCACGAGGCAACGCAGAATTTCATTTTAAGGATTAAATCTTCTTTGGAGGAAGCAATCCCTTCGAAACACCTTCTATTTCTCTCTTTCCAGATCATCCAGATGCAAGCCAAAAAGGATAGGCGCCACATGGTTTTCCCTTTGGAGTTGTTAGTTGGGGAAAGCCCACTTATGGAACAGGTCTTGTAAGGACTGCGGCATGACCCAGCTACAATTGAACTCGTGCATGATTGCAAACCAAAGGGCTTTCGTTTGCTGGCAATGGAGCAGAAGATGATCAACTGATTCCTCGTCCGCTAAGCAGAGGGGACAGGCGTTGACAAGGAGGATATGTCTACGGCGAATATTATTATCCATTGTTAAAATTTTATTTTTGAGGGCAAGCCAAGTAAAAGCGATGACTCTGGAGGGGCCTTGATCTTCCATAAAGCTAACCAACTTCGAGAAGCCACTGAAGTGGTCGATAAAGCGGAGAAGAAGGAAGATACCGAAAATGAACCATCACGAGAGGGGATCCATATCCTGCCGTCTTGCCTTTCTCCAGAGCTGAAAATGATCAACAATTGATATTTTCTTCATAGACATCTCATTATCCATGTTGAATCAACATTTGAAAATTGAACTCATAGCTAAAAATGACATTTTGAAGAGGATTAATGGTTTGTATTGTAAAGCTGGGCTCCACACAAGTCCGGAAATGATAATATAACGGTCTAGACATTTTTCTAAATACCTCACAATCTATAATGATCCAACGGCTGGAATTTGGTATCATGGCTGTTATTAGTCTCCTTAACATGACTAACGGTTTGGATCACTATGTAGGGGCCCACTTTAATTAAAAAAAATAAACAAATGTCCTGAGCATGATGGCACTGTAGCACCGTCTGATGTGTAAATGTTTCACACCTTATGAGGTGTGAAAATGGGCAGCCTGTTTTGCACATAATTTATACAGCAAAAACACGTCATTCATACACCAAGTGTGTAAATGATGTAAACAAACGTAAATTATATGAAACCATTGCACGTGTGGAATGTTTACATATGTAAATGGGCCAGCATAGGTGTGAAATGTTTACACACCACACCATGCCCAGTTTTGGCGGTGCTACAGTGCCCACCCGACCAAGTTGCCTTTTTCAATTTAAAAAAAAATTAATGTGGGCCTCTACATTGTGATCCAAACCGTTAATCATGTTAGGGAGGCTAAGAACGGCTATGCCACCAAATTTCAGCCGTCTGATCATTATAGATTGTGAGGTATTGATGAAAACGTCTAGACCGTTAGATCATCATTTCTGGACTTGTGTGGGCCCCATTTTCACAATCCAGATCATTAATCCTCTTCAAAATGTCATTTCTAGCTACGTATCCAATTTTCAAATGTTGATTCAACATGGATCATGAAATACCTTTGAAACAAATATCACTCGTTGGATGAATGCACTGTTGCTACAGTGCATAACAGTGCATTCCGTGATGTAAGAAAGGCAGTTCGTTTTTTCTAAATTTCCGAACAATGGATCTAATGCAAAATCTAAACCGTAGACCCTCTTTGTATGCCCAACAGCATTTAGTAGATCAAATTTCAACCGTTTATCCTTCACGGATTGTGAGGTATTTGCAAAACATCCCGTAGTGTTAATAGTTCAATTCTATTTTCCGTGAGCCAATTTTTCCCCATCCAAACCATTAATCCTCTTTAGAAGGTCAACAATGGTTTTCGGGTCAAATCTCAACCTTTTATCCTTCATGGATTGTGAGGTGTTTGCAAAAAATCCCGTAGTGTTAATGGTTCAATTCTATTTTCTGTGAGCCAATTTTTCCCGATCCAAACCATTAATCCTCTTTAGAAGGTCAACAATGGTTTTCGGGTCAAATCTCATCACTTGATTCGTCATGGCTTTTTAAAATTTGTGAATAACTGTGAAAAACATGTGAACCGTAACATGCAATCAGATTCACATTTGAAGAGGTGTGAAAATGACAAACGATGGATTATGTTTCACATGCGAGTCATTTGCATGTGTAAATAAGTCACATGTGAGTTATTTACATATGTAAAGCATTTTTACATCACATGTGAAATTAACAAACAAGTACGTTCCCCATTCCTATCAGGAGAGACTCTTAGATTAGTGGAGCACTTTTTGACTGGGCAGCAGGACTGTCTCCAAACACATCACAAAAATTAATAACTTAATTTGAGATATGATGCAAAAGAGGATCCTTCTTTGCTCCTTTCTTGGTTTAGGATGGGCATAGGATCACAACCCTTGCAGAAATGCACACGAAGGTGCAAGATCTGGATCAATTTGTGAAGTTTCAGTTTCCAAAGAAAGTAGATTCGGGCAACTTTGACTCTAGGGCAAACACTGTGAGTTCGAAAACTAATTCAGGAAACTCTAAATTGAAGGGGACCACTAGTTGTCATTCTATTTTGTGGGACCCAAAGGGAGTTGCTTCTCAGAACTCCAAGAAATTCTTTCGATCCAGGTGTTACAAGTGACATTGGTTTGGACATTTTTCTAACGGTTGGCCCACCTGGAACTTGCTGATAGAAGAGGACCGGGAGGATAGTGATTTGGATGTAGATAACTATGTATCGACTGTGATCCATCTGATGATGATTGTGAAAATCTCGATGATTGTGTCTCCTTCCTTAGGTTTCTTCCTGCATAGCAGGCTGAGGAAGAGGAGAAAGTGAGTGAGGACGAGAGTACCCAAATGCTGATGCTTAGAGTGTAGATGTGCCGACCCTTTAAGAGGATGAGGGAGGATGAGAATTGGCAATGGACTGCCATCTTCCATACCTATCTGAGGGCCTATTTGGCAACTTTACTATTAAAGCGAAATGGGGTGAAGGGTCAAATCAAGAGATAAGAAGAGAAGAGGGGTCAAATAAGAAAGTCATGGGCTTTTGTCATATAGTGAGATGAGAATGTAGCCTTTTGACATTTAAAAACAAAGATGATGGCTTTTTTTCATTTAGTGGCATGGAAAAGCAACTTTTGACTTTTTTGGTAAAAAGTAGAGGTGTTTTTTTTTTGAAATATGGTACTTTTGGATTTGACCCATTTTCTATTATTGTCTCTTGAAATGACCCTTCACCTCACTTCACTAGTAAAGTGAATTTACCAGTAGGCCCTAAAGTGTAATGGAAGGAGATGCAAGCTCATCATTGACAATGACAGTTGCACTATTGCCATTTCTTTTGGTACCGTCACTGGCTTAGGGTTGAAAACTGAACCTCACTCTAAACCATTCCGTGTTTCTTGGGTACACTCTGCGTCTATTCCTATTTCTCATAGGTGCTCGGTCCCGTTAGGACTTTCCTCTTAGAAACCAACTGTGGTGCGATGTTGTCCCCATGGATGTGGGACACATCATTTTGGACAGACCGTGGCTATATGATTTGGACGTCACCAATTTTGAGTGGTCATTTGCATCTTCAATTTCGAAGGTAGGAAAGTGAAACTCCATCCACTTCCTCTTAAAGATCACGGTGACAAGAAGAGTCCTTACAAGGTACCGGGTGAGAAAGAGAGGGACATGAAAGGAAAGAATTCCAAATCGAAGGGCATTCACATGTTGGGTGCTGTAGAGTTTGAGAGCGAGCTTCTAGATAACCTTGAAAATGGCAAGGCGGGTGAATCTGCCATGTTTGTTTTGGTGACTAAGGAAGTCACTAATGAGAAGGCTGTAGAGATCCTTGAGGTGGAGCAAGTTTTGCATGAATTTCAGGATGTCTTTCCCGAAGAATTACCCAATGAGCTCCCACCTTTATGTGACAAAGAAGCATGCCATTGACTTAATTCCCGGCGCAGCCTTGCCAAACCTGCCACATTACAGAATAAACCCCACTGAACATGCTGAGTGGAAAAGGCAGGTTGATGAGCTCCTTGAAAAGGGCTTCATCAGGGAAAGTTTGAGGCCATGTACAATGCCCGCACTCTTTACGCCTAAGAAGGACGAATCTTGGAGGATGTGCTTTGATAGCCAGGCGATTAATAAGATCACAATCATGTATTGGTTTCCCATACCAAGGCTTAATGACATGTTAGATATGATGGTTGGTGCCAGAATTTTCTCAAAGATAGATCTTAAGAGCGGTTACCCCCAAATTCGTATCTGACCTGGTGATGAGTGGGAAACTGCCTTCAAAATGAAGGACGGTTTATATGAATGGTTACTCATGCCCTTTGGGTTGTCAGATGCACCTAGTACATTCATGAGGGTTATGACACAAGTGCCACGACCATTCATAGGCAAATTTCATGTCGTCTATTTTGACGACATCTTGATTTACAGTAGCACTCAGGAACAACATTTGAATCATCTGAGAGTGGTTTGTCTCACTCTTAGGAGAGACCAGTTGTGTGCTAATATCAAGAAATGCACTCTGAAAAAGTCAAAGCTATTGTTGAATGACAAGAATTGCGGAATATTCATGAGGTGCACAGTTTTCATGGACTAGCCCACCTTCTATAGGCGGTTAATTTGGAATTTCAGTACCATAATGGCTCCAATCACGGACTGAATGAGAAAAAGGTGAATTCAGTTGGAGCAGTGCTGCCACCAAAGCATTCAAGGAAATTAAGGAAAAGATGATTGAAGCTCCTGTCATGTGGCTTCTCGATTTTTCTAAGGTTTTCGAGGTGGCAGGTGACACATCTAACGTCGTAATTGGAGGAGTTCTAAGTCAATATAGGATATCATGTTGCCTATCTCAACGGAAAGCTAAATGCGGACAGACAGAAGTACTCCAATTATGAGAGGGATTTTACATAGTAGTGCAAGCATTAAAACATTGGAGACACTAGTTACCACATAAATTTGGTGTGTACACAGACCATGAGGCTCTGAAGTACCTCCAATCCTAGGCCAAACTAATCCACGAAATGGGTCGAGGAATTGGAAGAAAATACTTTCGTGCTTAAGTATAAACTAGGGGTTGAGAACAAGGCGGTGGATCCTTTAAGCTGGACGATTGCTTTCTACACTCTTCGAGTGTAAATGTGATGGGTTTTGATCCATAGTTATCAGAATCCTATGATTCGTACCCCGAATCTCGATTCATATCCCTAATCTTAAGGAAAACAATTTGTATTTATGCAACGAATCCCATTTATAAATGAATCTTAGGATTCAGGTGTGAATCCTATGATTCGATACTCAATTCATCAAATCTTGCGATTCAAGCGATTCGGCTAAGCAAGAATAGCTACAAACAATAAGTTAATATTTATAATCTTTTACCTTTTTTCTTTCTTTCTTTCTTTTGACGCTTTTATTTTTAAAAAGTTATTTAGTAGTTCATGAAACCTCCTAAGAATTTTCTGCGGCTTTGATAAGGTTGTAAGATGAATAAAGAACATGCATTTAACTAAAGCATTCGAATGTAAGTATGGTGCTTGTTTATATCTTCTTCTTTTAATCTATTTTGGTTTTTTTCTAAATGAACATTTTCTTAATTTCAAGTGATATCCTACTGTGTAGAATTGATGGTTTGGATTTTATTTTCATTTTTATAGTTTGATTTAAAGATAAGAAAAAAAAAATATTGATACTTTAAACTTATTTAACTATTTACACATCATTTATTTCATATATATATTATTAATATATGTGTAACGACCCGGAATCCGGGCCTTGTTGGACTCCGCACCGTTATTAACATGTAGCATAACCACAACATAAATCAAATCATTCAAGCATAATTAACTAGGCTTTTGCCTAAAATCTGAACCTTTAATCAAAAGATTATCCGATCCAAGAGTAATGTCCAAATAAAAGAAATAAACTACATAATTTCCAAAAATAGTCTTTGTAGTTTGAATGAATCAACTGATTGAAATAATGAAAAGTAGTCCTTCATCTTGTATCTTCTATGTGAATCCGTCACTCAGGAACGCATGCTGCAGCCTATCCCTTGACCATCATGATAATCCTTACATTCTAAGTCCTGGTTACCTGGTTTGGGGCAGCAAAACAACAATCAGTGAAACTGAGTGAATAGAACTCTAATCTACATGGGTGCACAATTTCGGGTTAAACAGGAATACTAATTTTTTTGAATAACAGTAACGAGAATGCATTTACTGTTAGTCTGGTTGAGGTTTCCTCCAGACAATCCATTAACCACTTGACGGCACCACCCCACAAATACCTCATGGATGCTCATATCATGTACAAAGGGCTGAAGTCCGGTTGAGGTTTCCTCCAGACAATCCATTAACCACTTGACGGCACCACCCCACAAATACCTCATGGATGCTCATATCATGTACAAAGGGCTGACCTACAGTAAGTGAAAATAAATGACATGCAGTCAGGTGATAAACATAAACTGACCTGTGAGTCATGGAATACATCTGACCTTTGAGTTAGGGAATAACATATTTGACCTAGGAGTCAGAGAATCGGCTATATCTGACCTGTGAGTCAGAGAATAACATTTATTCCAGGGCCTTGGTATGTGCTAGTAGTCTAGGGAAGGTCCATTGGGTTGGTCCCGGTTAACAGACATTTTATTCCTGAAAATCATATAAGCATGATTCATACTTGAACAAAGTTCTTTACCATTCTCAACACCTACGTCATGGTAGTTTGAGATCAGCGCCTTAGAAAATCCTGGATTTTTGTTATGCCACGCACACAATATTATTGGTTTCCAATTGTGTAAGGGCAATCATATAACTAACCTCTTATAGGTTTGAGGGGAATATTTAATTACCAAGTTAATTGTATTACAGTTACACAGGTGATATCCCTAAATAAGAATGGTACATAACATGTATCATAATCCACAATATGTTTCAAATCATAATTACTCAAGTAAGAGGATCCTAAATACAATATCCCGAAGTTACGAAATAAAGAAAAAAACTCCAACAACAAATATAGCAACCACGATTGAACTGCCCTTATGTGTAATTTCAGAAAGTCTGAAATTCAAGGAATGGTCTCAAATTAGTACAGGCCCAGATATGTAAATAAATAAATACCAGGCCCTTATTTGTAATTTCAGAATCTTGGAACTCAACTAAGTAATCCATAAAAGGCCCAGTTGTAATAACTACTATAATTATCAGGGCTTAATCTAAATTTTTAGAACACTTAAAGAATTCGAAGAAGTCAAGGAGAAGGGCTTTTGGAGAGTGATATGTGCAAGAGAAAGTGAAGTAAGAGAGATGTGATATGGGTTCTCTCCATGCGTCTTCTATATATACCCTGGTTTCCCCCCCTTTCTCCATCGATTTCTTATTTTGAGTAAAACTCTACTTCCCAAATCGTGAGACAATTCTTCTACGAGACATGCATAAGTCTCCTTATTGTTTTGGGGGTCGATCACACTAAAAGACTCAAAAGGTTGGGTCCCAACTAATGTATTAAAAGTCATCTAATGTGATTCACGGGTACCATAATTCTAACAACTAAAAGACTCATTTAAAAGAATAGGCTTTTATCATAACAAATAGTGGTCCCCACACACTTACATAATCAAATAAATTGTCACAGTATAATAAAAGGAAAGAAAAAAATAGGACAAGGATAACAATTATTAAATCCATCGAAAATTCCTAGCCGCTACCGAGACTTAGGGATATTACAATATGTCACGATGGTCTTGATATGATTATATGATAGACTTACTTGTTTTTATATTTATATCGCTATAAATGGGAAAATGGATGGTTGTGAATAATTACTTTTTTCCTTTTCTTTTAATTTTTAATTATTTTTATTTTTATTGGAAAACTAAAAAATCCTACGATTTGTGATATGATTAGCGATTCGACCTGATTCATGGGTATAAATGATTTTCGATATGATTCCGATTTTGAAAACTATGTTTTGATCAATTGCTGGAAGCGTACCTTACATGCCCAGATTTTGGAGATCTCTATCATTCGCTTTCGGATAATCCCCTAAACAACATTAAGGGATTCCTGCTGAAGGATGGGTTCCTCTTCAACTTCTCTTGCATGTCATGCATCCACATGGAAATGTGGAAAGCCATTTTCCCTTTTTTTAGTGGGTGGGTGGGTGGTTGGTTAGGTTTAGGTATTCTTTTGACTATAAACACCCTTTTGTTTCCCCAAAAATGATCCAATTGCAACCCACCTGATTTCTCCAAAATTTTCTAGCTGAAGTATAGTTAGCAAAGGTTGCTGAAGCAACAAGCAAGGACTGCGACGGAGCTTTTATATCATGATATGAACATTGTTTTCTTCTTTTGAGCTTTTATATCCCTTTATTCTATTTATGAAAAAGAGGAAAACTGTTTACAATTAGTGAACATGAAAAAGAGGAAAATTGTTTTCTTCTTTTGAGCTTTTCTATCCCTTTTATATCCCCAAACTGTTTACAATTTCATATCATGAAATGAGTTTGCAATAATTTTTTTCTTTCCTTACCATTTTAAATTATATATATTTTTATAAATTGTGTTTACGTATTAATGTTTTCGGCCTTGTAGGGCCACCTGGGGCCACACCAATTTATGAGAGGTGGGGATGGAGAAGTTTGGATGTAACCCATGTGTGTGCAAAATTTCATATCCATCAAATTATCCCAACCCTTGATCTGTGGCCCTCAAGTTTAAGTGTTTAATGGTTTTTGTTTGCATAATTTATTTGATTTCAATCCAATGGTCAATCCCATTGGATAGGTGTAAAAAACACGGGATTGTATTTTGGAGAAGGGGGAAAGAGAGAAGAGGGGGGGAGGGAGGGTAAGTGTGTGTCCCATTCAGATTTGATGACAGGAGGTCTTTTTAGGGCATCTAAGTGATTTGGGCATGAGCTCACTCGAAAATTCTCATATATATGCGCATGCGCTACACATCCCTAACCAGCTGAGCAACATCCAGGGACCCAAATATGATATTTCATTTATGGAAGATTATGGGATTTTTATGGTGTGTACATTGAAGTAATCAGCTTTTCATTTGGACCAAATTTTTTTTTTCCCTCATATTAGCAATGAATTCTTTAGTAAAGGTTCTAATCTGTATACTCGTGACAGTTAGTTTGAACTAACATGCTTAGATAATACTAACCGAAATACCGATAAAAAAAGATAATATTAAACCTAATTGTCTTGTGGTAAGAGACTCCATAAATTCTGTTTTGGGTGGACCAAAAAGTACTATTCTTCGTGACTTCCATTGCTAAATAAACATATCATGTATTCATTATATGTTAAAACACATCTGTCAGTATCCGGTTTTCCTAACTCATTTGGTGTTATCAGGTTCCTCCAAGGTAAAAGTACCCATCAACAAAGGAAAATTTGTTGGACATCCTGTTAACAGTGGTTCAGACAAGAAGTCTTCCACAGCACAGGAACTCGTTCAAGTTTTGAGGGAGCAGGCAGCTTGGAGTCAGGGATACATGGGTGTGGCCAGAGGTATAATAACATGATACTGTGGACATCTATTTATATACAAGATGCTTTACCTTCCACATCATGCCTATGTGCACCTGTTTTCATCTTCTGGTTGACACAGTTTCAGATACCAAGATCCTGATGGTTGTGATTATCTTCCTCCCTAAATAATTTGGTTGTGCATTCTAATCTTGTTGTACTTATATGTCACAAAATATTTGTTGGTCTTTCAAAGATATGGAAGGAGGAGCATGGTCAAATTTTTTTTTTTTTGGAAAAATGAGATCATATTGCAAAATTTTCAACAGGTTGAAGCGAATCATATGGTGATTTGTATTGAGAGCTGCAGGATTTTTTTATTTTTCTTGTAAAAAAATAATTAATATGTTTTTTTGATTGGTAACAAGAACTTCATTAAAAAAAGGGAAAACACAAGACAGAGAAGGAAGAATAGAAAAAGAGAACAAAGTGACAAGGGTACAAGAGCCTTGAACCCACTAAGAACCAAATCACGTAATAAAATCTCCCAAGGATTAATCCTTCAACCCCATGTTTCTTGTAAAAAAAAAAAAAAAAAAAAAAACAGTATTCAGAATCCATCCATTTTCCATCTATAGCAACATCAATACAGTGACAAATAAGATTGATACAATTATTTGAAGAACATCTTTGACACATATTGTTATATCGTAAATGATATATGTCGTTGTCGTCATCGTCATCATCATCATCAACTGTTAGGGTCAACAATTTTGTTGGGGTCAACGACATGAGTTCTATTTTGCCATTCTAGTCTATCTTGAGCCAAATCCTCGAATAGGTTGCACTTCTTCAGATCTATCCTTACTTCTTCCATCCATGTACTCTTCCGCCTACCCTTCTTTCCTTGAGGTGCTATCAACCTGCGTAGAAAAACTTTTCCTCATTGGTGCTGTTATTGGCCTGCATTGGACATGTCCAAACCATCCCAAACTAGTCTCTTTGAATTTATCACCTATTGATGTTACCTCTAAATTATCCCGAATGTGCGCCCATATTTTTATTCTATCTTTCATAGTTTTACTACACATTTGTCTTATCATTCTTATCTCCTACACTTAGTTATTTTTTTTATATCGGTAACAAAGGAATTTAATTAAAGAGGTGATTACAATACAGCTAAAACAGATAGAAGAACAACTATCAAAGTATTACCGGTGCAGGAGAAATGTACCAGCCACAAACTACAAAATATAGGCACTCAAATTACAAGATCTATCTACCCCTTGCTTAGCTAAACAATCAGCCATCCCATTTGCATATCTAATAATGTGCTAGTCTAATTCTTATTTCCTGTTTGGCTAACATTTTGCTCATAGGTCATAGTTGGTCTAATTGATGTTTGTAAAATTTTCCCTTCAATCTTGTTACTTGTTAGTATGCACCTATAAGCACTCTAGAAGCAAGTCTATACTTCAACCATCTAGGTCTTATTCTATGTTTGACATTCTCCTCAATATCTTTATCCTTACTAATTATAGAGCCAAGCTACTGGAAGGAATCTCTTATTGGTATCTCTTGATATATTTATGATATTAATACTTGCTAGAAAAACTAAATGTGCTGCATCATTTTTAAAAATTAATAAATAGAAATAAATTCTAAATTATGGTTAGGATGTCTCGTAAAGTTAAAGAGGTAGTCATGAAGAGAAAAAAAATAAAAAAGAATGTAAGATGAAATCCATACGTACGTTTGAACGCTCCAATCACATGCCTTTTTCTTATTTATCTCTAAAACCTCCCTAAACCCCTACACATTTTTAGAGGTTTCATGAATCTGAATATAACCTCTTAAATATATACATACTAAAAAAAAAGAAAATAAAAATATTACTAATATTAGCCATTTGGCTATTCCCACCTAGAGTGGCCCAAATCATAAGATTAAAAAAACTAAGTATTGAATCATAAGATTCACACTAGAAAATCCCACTCTTTCAAAACCCTAAAAAAAGATTCACACTAGAATCCTAAGATTGACTTGTATATAGGATTCATTAAATTATAAAAAAGTTGATGTAAAAAAAAAAAAAAACCTAGCCACCCCGGCTCTCTCTCTCTCTCTTCACTAATAATTTTTACTCAAGTTTGTTTTTCATTTATGAACCGGTTATTGGTACTCTTATTGATGGAGCCTTGGATCCTTGATTGAAAATTAGACCGATCTCTCAAGGGATTGATCGAATCCAGGATGGATTCAGCCACTAGGGCATACTCAAGATAATGATTAACACCATTACCGAAGAGAAATTCAGAAATCTTTTTTTTTTTGAAATGGTAACTTGTATTAAAAGAAAAAAGGAGCAATACAAAAGAGCTTTACAGTATAAAAGGGCTATACTGAGAAGCGGCCGGGCAGAAGCCCCCCAAAAAACAGCCACCGCCCAAAAGGAGGGGAAACAAAAATAAGAAGGGAAAGGAGAACCAAATCAAGTTGAAGTGATTTCCCTCCAATTGAACATGATTGCATTAAAAGGTAAGCCCCAAAAATCTGGGAGATAGAAGACCCACGAGGCAACGCAGAATTTCAATCTAAGGATTAAGTCTTCTTGGGAGGAAGATAACCCTTCAAAGCACCTTCTGTTTCTCTCTTTCTAGATAGTCCAGATGCAAGCCAAGAAAGAGAGGCGCCACATGATCTTCTTTTTGTTGGTGTTAATCGGGGCAGCCCACTGATCGAACAGGTCCGGTAAGGATTGTGGCATGGCCCAACTACAGCTGAACTCCTCCAGGACCATTGACCAAAGCGCTTTCGACAACTTGCAATGGAGCAAAAGATGGTCGACTGATTCCTCGTCCGCTAAGCAGAGGGGGCAAGCATTAACAAATAGCAAATGTCCGCAGCGAAGATTATCCATGGTTAAAATTTTGTTCTGAAGGGCCAGCCAAGCGAAAGCAATGACTCTTGGAGGGGCCTTGATCTTCCATAAAGATGACCGACTGTGAGTATCTGTTAAATTGGATGATAAGGCGGAGAAGAAGGAAGATACCGAAAAAGAACCATCACGAGAAAGGATCCAAACCCTGCTGTCGTCCCGTTCTGTAGAGCCTTCTATGCCATTAAGCACCTCTAGAAGATTGAAAAGGTTGGCTTCTTCAGCCTCGGAAAGATTCCTTTGGAAGATAGGCCACCACGATTGGGCATTAGTGCTCGTGTTAAGATAATGACAAATCTTAGCATTACGGTTTTGGGCACATCTGTAGAGATCAGGGAACCGGAGCATTAAAGTGGTCTCACCCACCCAAACATCATGCCAGAAAGAAATATGCTCTCCATTGCCAACGCGGTAGCGGATGGAATGGGTGTAAGAAGTCTTTGAATTGTATATCCCTTTCCAGAAATTTGAGCACCTTCGCGGAGGAGTAGAGAGATCCCAACCATTTCTACTGACTTTATAATTTGCGATCAAGATGTTTTTCCAAAGGCCTTGTGAGTCATCTCCTAGTCTCCAAAGCCATTTACCCAGCAAAGCCTGATTCATAATCCTTAAAGGTCTTATTCCAAGACCTCCAGAGTCTTTAGGGGAGCAAACCGTTTTCCAATTGACAAGGTGGAATTTTTTAGAATCCTCCCTACCTTGCCATAGGAAGTCTCTTTCAAGCTTCTCAATGCGGTCAATGATTGCAGCGGGGCACTTGAGGATGGACATGTAGTAGATAGGAAGGTTGGCCAGAGCGGATTGGATCAACGCAATTCTTCCTCCCAAGGATAAATACTTAGATTTCTAGGAAGAGAGCTTTTTCTCAATCCTTTCAAACACTGGATTCCGAATAGAATTAGGGACTCTGTCCAAGCATAGGGGAAGGCCAAGGTAGGTGGATGGGAAGGAGTCAACTCTGCACCCCAAAATGGTAGCATAGTGAAGGAGGGAGATGTCTTCAATTGAAACTCCAAGGATGGAGCTCTTTGAAAAGTTGATCCTGAGACCCGAGATAGCTTCAAAGCATCTGTGAGAATGGCAACCAAATTTTTTATTTGGTCCTCATCAGCATCGCAGAAAATGAGGGTGTCATCTGCATATTGGAGGTGGGAGACCGAAGGAGCATTATGAGAAGGCTTGAAACCATGGATCAGATTGCAGTCTTCTGCTTTGGACAGCATACGACTGAGGGCTTCTCCAATAATGACGAAAAGAAACGCTGACAAGGGGTCCCCCTGGCGTAAGCCCCTCTCAGCTGGAAAGAAACCCTTCGGTGAGCCATTGATAAGGATGGAGAAGGTAGCAGAAGAGATGCATTCTTTGATCTAAGTCCTCCATTTTGAACCGAAGCCCATTCTGCGCATCAAGTAAAGGAGGAAATCCCAGTCCACCATATCGAAAGCCTTTTCCAAATCAAGTTTGCAAATGATGCCGGGAAGTTTGTCCTTGTATCTAGAGTGGATGCATTCGTTGGCAGCAAGAACCCCGTCTAAGATCTGTCTGCCTTGAACAAAGGCACCTTGAGAGAGGGAGATATGATGGAAGGGAGTATCTTTTGGAGTCTAGAAGCTAGCACCTTAGCCAGGATTTTGTAGATACTGCCTAAGAGGCTTATTGGCCTGAAGTCCTTAATACTATCAGCTCCTGTCTTCTTTGGAATAAGGGCGATGAAAGAGGCACCAATCGATTTAGACAACCTTCCCCTAGCATGAAATTCCTTCATGAAGGCCATGATATCAACACGGAGGAGGTCCCAGAATTTATGGAAGAAAGATATCGGGAAACCATCTGGCCCTAGAGCTTTGTCACTGGCAAGATTAAAAACCGCCGCTTTGACTTCTTCCTCTTTAAACTCTTCTTCCAGCCAATTTGCATTCTCTTCATTGATGGTGGAGAAATGGAGATCGTCTAAGGAAGGCTTGCTAGTACCACATCTTTTTTTGTACAGACTTTGAAAGAAACTGAGATTGTGGTTAGTAATTTCATCTCTGTCCTCTAATCTGGTGCCATTGGCCAGCAAGTAAATGATCTTATTACCCCTCATTCTCGTCGTGGCTATACTGGGGAAAAATTTGGTGTTCTTGTACCTTCCTTTTAGTCAACGACATCTAGATCTCTGTTTCCATTTGATCTCTTCTTCTCGGACTTTACGTTCAAAAAGATCTTTGAGATTCAACCTCTTAGAGACATCCACTTCCGACAGCCCTTGTGATTCTTCCTTAGAGTCGACAGAGTGTAATTCTTCTAAAAGTTTAGCCTTGATAGATTCGACAGACATCAAGTTTGCTGTCCTCCAATCTTTGATGCTTAGCTTCATCTTCTTGAGCTTCTCGAAAAGTCTGAAACCTGCCCAACCATTGATATCATAGCTATTCCACCACTCCTTCATAAGAAATTCAGAAATCTTTGATTAATTGAAAACGAACATGATTTACAATGAGACTTGTCCATCCATATATAGGATCGTTCCTATTACTTGGCAATCAAGGATTTTTTAATAATTAAAGAAACCTAATTAAAAGAAGAAACTTAGAAATTAGCAATCGTACTCAGTTAATAACAAAAAATGGAATTAAAACTCTACAGTGGCAGTCAGTCTAATTGGGCCTGTGGGGTGAACCCAATGGACCGGGTTGACTCATGGTCAATGGGTTGGCCTAGTTGACTTGGGCCTGGTCGATACTGCATCACTTACGTCTGGGAAATTCTATTTTCGTAGGTTATTTATGGAAGCTCATAGTTGTATCAATGGCTTGGATTATCCAATATATGCACCTACATGTGCAAACTATCTAACAGAGCGAACTGTGGAAGAGAAGTTTCACACCATCTAATTACCAATATGTAATGCAATAGGAAAGCCTTTTGTTGTCAAGCGACAAAGTGAACCCTAGATGATTTGTTGCTTTCCAACTTCCAAGTTGGCGATTGGTTTTTCCATTTCACTTTTTTTTTTTTAATATCATATTGTCTCTTATCTATTCTTTTTTATAACTCTGCTTCTTAACTAGCATTTCTGTGGCAACGGCTGCAATTGGTGTTTGTATGACCTTTTTTCATGGAACAATGTAACTCTGTAGCATACCTGTTCTAATTAGGAAGATTGGTCATACAAGATTTTCAATTTAAATATATCCTTCATCTATGGTTTTTTGTTAAGTTGCGGTTTAGGTCTTCTGCAGATGGTAGTCATCACTAGGCACTACAAGTAAAGATATGGGATTTTATACTTTCAGTCCATGAGTATCTTTGTTTTCATCTGATGATCAAGTGGGTGAATGTGCACTTATTGGTTGAGTGCTTTCAGACACTATATGATATTATGATTTACTGCATTATTTTTGAGGGTAGCTATTCTGGTCAATTCAAGACTGTAAGTTGAGAGGTTTCTTGTGCCAGGTTCTGCTTACCAAGACCATGCACATGCCTTACATGGAGGAAAGCGTCCATTTACTGCATTGGTATTTTCAATGCTGTCACAGTTACTGTTATTAAAAAGAATGCTGTCACAGTTACATTCGCTCTTTGGCTTCAATGACTCACTTTCACATTGGATGCTGTAGGGAGATGATATGATTTATTCAGATCCAAGGGGTCATACTCGTGCTCGTATTGACAACACTTTTCCGGTTGAATATTCAAGGTTCCTATTCTCTTGCATATGTGTATATATTATGCTAGACCAAATGTTTCCATTGTTTTGTTGATTTTTATATATGTTATTTCTGTTGTAGTTATAGCACGTTGTCCCACAGAATGTCTAGGACATCTCTACCATATTATCAACAGCTAGGTGCTGACTATACAGCAGGTATATCATGCATTCTTTGCTTATGGATTTCATTAGATCCAGAACTTCTGAAAAACTTTATAGCATAACTTGAGTGTTCCTCCCTTGATACATCAGGCATGCCTTATGGGACTACCAGTCGTTCTAGTGAATTTCAGGTATTTGCTCTTTTCATCATCATTAAGGACTTCCTTTTTCATGTCAAACTTGCTCATGATAACTTAGATAGCGCAAGATTGGATTCTCTCTATGAGTGGACATGCATTGAAGCTACATGTATAGCATGTAAAACCCAAAGCCTTATGACATACTATTCATTATCATTGAAGCTTTACACTATCTATTTAGGGTCGGCTTTGTGAGTCTACTCTATGATGCCCGGATTTACAGGCTTCAAGAATATTAGTGTAGTTTTTTAAATTCCTAGACATGAATATGATATTCCGCAAATTATCATTTTCCAAATCACTACTCCAAATTCCAAAACGAAAGACCTAGATGCCAAAACTGCCAAAACATTTCTGTTTAGAGTCAAAACAAAACGGGCTCCGAAATGAAATTGACAACTACGATTTTGAAATTCAATGAGAAATTGTTGAATTGAGGTGATTGTGGCTGTTCTGTCATTCCATCCCTTGTGAACTGGGAACTGCTATGGGGTTCTCGATCTATGGGGATGTTTTAAGCTGAAGTTCAATGCTAGTGCAATTGGTAATCCAGGCCAGGCTGGGGTAGGAGGTGTTTTGTGGGACTTGCAACGAGCGATGATGTGGTGCTTCTTGGGTCTAGTGGGTTGAAGGTGGAGCTGCTTTCATTGGTGGGTAGGGTAGGTATTGGGCAATTAGGCTCCAGCTTTATCACCCTATTATAGAGGAATGACTCTTATGTGGTGCATTGGGCCACAGGAAGGAGTACAGAGTTCTACCATAGAGTCTCTCCAGCTTATTGGGGAACTAAATGACCTTCTGTGGCATGTTCTGGTTTTCTTTATGCATGTGTTGAGGAAGTAAATGAGAAAAGTGGACGAGCTTGTAATTGCTAAAGAAGTGGTGTGTGCTGAATCTTTGTGTGGGCTTATTTATGATGTAGTTAGTGTATTTGCCATTTGTTGGCCTGTTGGTTTTTCATTTTTCCCTCCATGAAGTCTTGTGCTATGCTGTTGCCCCCCTCATGCTCCCCTCACTCTTTCTCCATCTCTCCATAAATTCAGATTCTCTCTCTCTCTCTCTCTCTCTCTCTCCACATAAATTTCAGTTATCTACATAGATTGTTGTATGCTGCCTTTTATGCTAGCATTGCTCTATTTATTTATTTTTAAAAATTAATTAAATAATTAAAAAATTAAAAAAGTGTAAATCTGGTCTTATATTCTTTGAGGATTTTCTTCATCTGTTTCTATGTGGGTCTTATGACCTCATACTGCATGTTCAATATTGGATAGGGCACAGGTGGTGTAAGCTATATCCACAGTTTTGTTATTGTTTGAAATTCAGCAGAGTTTGATGCAGTTTTCCTCTCTAAGTTTTACTTGTGTTGCTTATATTTTTAATGCCATGTTCCAAACAATACCCCTTAAAGTTGTATGTGCTGCAATGATACATTAGGCTATTTGTCTCTTGGAAAGTATTATTCTTATTGGAAAATCTAAATCCAGGCCTGTGTTTATTCCTTGTATAGTCAACCATCCTCATATTATGCTACTGTAAAAATTGCATTTTCTAAAGCAAAAGTTTAGGGTCTGTTTGGTTGGTCTACTACACATATTGCGATTTTATTGTGATCCAGCAGTTATCATTAAACAAATAAATTCTATTTTATTTTTTGGTGTTTGGTTTGCAACAATCTGTAGAAATTTGTCATGATAAAGCATCTCATTGTGATCTGCATATGTTCTTCTATTTGTGGGAAAAATATCTCTCTCGTGATGTACTAAATAACAACTGGCCTTGAAATGAGCTTTGAATAGTTATGAACGCATTATATCTTTCAAGGAAACAAAAACGCTACCACTGCGTTATACTTCCATTTGGACCCTTTCGTGGCATGGAGTTGAATTCCCGGGAACTCTAAGAAATGTATTCCTGAAAGGTTTAAATTGAACAATGGTGAAGATTCATAAATCCTAGGAAAGTTGGGATGACATACTATATCTTCACTTAATATCCTTTCCTAGATGGTAGTAAATAACCACTATTGAGTAACCTAAGGAAGATTACAAAGCACCAAAAAGAAACACATTAAAGCACATGAAACACAAGTTTCATAGCATTATACCATACACAAACGCTAAAGAACTAAATAAAAGAGCTCAGAGGAATAGTCCTGTCCACCCCTTGTGATGCAGGCCAGACTAATGGGCCCTGCCAGTGGTGGAGCCACAGTCCCGAATTGCTCCCCCTCAATTTCTAGGTTTCCTATAGTATAGGTAGAAAAAATCTTAGAAAGTTCTCATGCCTTTCTTTATCTCCTCTTTGCCCCCTCCTCAACTCTCTTCTTTTCTTCTTATTTGCCCCTCTAAAGAATAGAAGTTTCAAAATACATGAGGGCTGCTGAGTCATTTACTTTTATCCAAAAGACAACTCATTAAAGTTATCCAACTACGATTTCCATTTGAATTATATGGTTGGTTTTAATTGTTTATCTTTCTTCTTTCTCCACCAATTTACTTCTCAGGAGTGGAAGCTCCAAATTACAATCGGCCCACTTAATAAAAATCTGGAGCGCTCAAATGAATTTCCCACCCTATTAAAGGATTTTCACAAAGTTTAATTAAGACAATCTTATGAATTATAAAAGACTATATTTAATTATATTAATGTCATCAGTGCATGCACTTATAAAGGGTTGATAATTAAAAAGTAAATTGCATCTTAATGATGTGAATATCAAACCTATATTATGACATTTAGGAAAATTATTTAATTTGATTTTTTTTGTAATATTGATATTGTGCTAACAATTATATTTGTTAAAATCATGCAATTTGCAATTTTTCTCTAGTCTTCTTAGCCCATTATTGAATGTTGTTGGATGTGGAGGGCAATACAAGTTTTTCATATTTATTAGCATTGAAGTTAATTTAATAACTAGTTTATGTGTTACATTGGATTAAATACATGATTTTAACTAGTTTATGAGTTACATTGAATTAGCAAAAAGGCATTTTTCTAAGAATAAGAGAAGAGGCGTTCCTCCTCGCCAATCTACACAGTAATGATCCTAGGGCTTCAGAGAATCCCCTCCGCTCTTTTTTCTTTCTTTGTAAAACAAATTAACAAACGATTAATAAAATCCACCAACCAATAATAAAAAACAAATTTAATTTAAAACACATTTCGTAAAGATTCAGGTGTTTACTCCACTTCGAACCTCTACCTCTCACACATGGGATCCCCATCTTCTTCTGACGGAAATACTCGTTGATCGGCATCTCCCTTCATGCATACCCTAAGAGAGAAAGAGGAGAGAAAAACACCGTAATTGTCAAAGCGAAGAATAAAAAAAAAGGGTCATCACCCAGTGCGGTCCTGCCGAAGCAGGGTCTTGGGAGGGTCCAGATTGGAGACAGACCCAACCTTTTGCAATTTTGTGCAAAGTGGTTGCTCGCAGGTCTCAAACCTGCATTCTCACGCATGGCACCTGAGACTTTTACCATTACACCAAAGCAATGACCCTAAATTTTTGGTATAATGTTAACTAATTAATTAATTTATTTTTCATTTTTATCAGCAAAATATTATTATTTTTAATTATTTCTCAAATTCCTGCTTGAGAGAAATTTCTTGCCCCCGTAAGAGAAAATTCTGGCTCTGCCACTTGGCCTTGCCCAAAGTTCTAAACCTGAAAGCCTGAGTCCAATGTGGCAAAATGAAGAAGGAAAGTCTCCAGACGTGTTTTCCAACACACTTTCCTATTCTGCAATTTTCTAAAAGATTTCTTAGAATTTCCTATTTTTTTAGTAATTGCTAAGATTTAGATTTAAATTAGAAGTTAATTAGAAAGTTTATATTTTTATTAAGGATTGTTTTCCAAGTCAAGGCATAGACTAACCTATATAAAGAGATGTACTCTCCTCTCATTTGATCATTACAAATTGAATAGAATTGAGTTTCTTCTCTTTCTTGAGTTGTTTTCTATCTTTGGTGTGAGACCTAGATGATCTACCCTAAGCCTTTGGCTTGGAGAATAGTCCTTGGCTATTCTTCTCTTACCCGTGCTGCGTCACCTTGGTTTGCCAAGTAGTCTGCCATCCCAGTAGCGGGTCTACCCACATTCTGGAAAGAAACCAGAATGGATGAAGTGAGCCATTTGATCTCTTGAAAATAGTGAAACCGCTTCCAAGGATGGTTGATTAGAGAATTCATCCAAGAAGTGGCATTGAAAAAGTCACTCTCCACAATAAGCCTCCCATAAAAATGCAAAGCATAAGAATGAAGAGAACTTCCAAAATGACGAGTACGGCCGCCTTGGCGCCTCATTAGAATCCTTAATGCCCACCTGCTCTGAGATTAAGAAAAGCACCTTCTTTCATTCATTATGGAGAACTCCACCTATACCCACTGTCCTCAGTTTGCTTTGGAAGCCCCATGAACATTAAAGTAAAAACTTCTAGGAGGAAACCATAAAAGAGTACTCCTCACCTTAGAATGCCACAAAGACATACAAGCATCCCAGTTAAACTACTGTCTTTTGGCATGTCTTTGAACTCCTTCTGAATAGTAACCCCACTTATCTAATCTCAAAACTACAGCATGAAATAACTCATCCATAGACGTGAAAAATCCTATTGTTTCTCTCCTTCCAAATAGACCAAAGAATGGGAAAAGGAGCAACTTTCTACATAATCAAGCCCTAAAAAACAGAGTCAATCTCCAAGCCTCAACTACTCCAATCAAAGAAGTCAACCTAGATCGCGGCACCTCACTTCCTAAAAAATGCCTCCACTGCAAAGCAGTCATCAACTGCCTCCCGTTCCTTGCTACATAAGCACAAACATTAGAATTGGATTCCGATGACAACTCCTGAATCCTGATATTATCCACCTTAGAAACTCTACCTGCCACCACCAGTCAGCAAAACGCTTCAACTCTAGGGAGTCAAACCCAACCAAAGAAGTGCACAATGTAGTCCCTTCCCAAGATATCTCTGAAGTACTACAAAAAGACTTGAGAGGTGAACTTCCTAGACCGATTTGAGTCCAAATGCGAGAATCATCATTGTTCCTGCAAATAAAGATGTTAGGAAAAAGACACAACATGGACTTAATCTCAACTGACTCTGATTGATTTTGAACTCTTCTAAACTCACTACCCATGACATTTTTAAACTCATTGACTTCTTATTGGACACTGCCCTAAACAATCTAGGAAAACAGACAAATAGAGGACCCACCCCCACACAATTGTCAAACTAAAAGTGAATACACTCCTCCCTACCCACAATAAAGCCCACCCTACACCCCTCCCACATACATCCTGTTGGACTCTATCCTAAATCAAGAAATAATGCACCATAAAACCTGACATAGAATTTCTAGGGACCTTCTTAGGAAACCATCCCCAACCATCCTCACCATATTTTAAAGAAATAATTTTTCTCCATAAAGCATCTTTTTCCTCACCAAACCTCCCCCAATTGAAGACTTCCCAAGCCTTGGCCTTCTTTGACCTTGGGCTTCACAAACAACACTCCATCTTTTGCGATGCATCTTGTTTTTGTTACTATGACCTACCCGGAGAATATTCCTATAGATCCAGCCTAGTATATCCTAGGGCTGCACAAAAAATCCGTTATCACCGCAAAACCAAACCGAACCGGGTGGTTCGGATCGGTTTATAGTAGATCGGTTCGGTTAACGGTTTTAAAATCATAAAAACCGCTTACATTGGTCGGTTATCAGTTTTAGCCCACGATTAACCGCTTAAACCGAACCGACCGTATGCAATAACTTAAGTATTGCTTTTTTACTATTTTAGCCTTAGGGTTTCGTGTTTTACTACTTTGATAGTTACATTCCACAACTCCATTCTCACATGAACTCAATCGTCAACACTGCCTCAGCTGCATCTCCTCTAATCTGTTGAATGCTTTTTGATACTTCATTGCAGCTGGAGGGATTATTGTACAAGGTGTTTTCCTTTCATCATAATTCCTACCTCGTTTCAATGAAGTTTTTGTCAAAAGGCTGCACTCTTGAGAATGCTAGAAAAGCCAGTAGAGCCTAGCCTTTTGATGGTTGGTTTTGGTCTCACCTAACCAATGTGTTAAGAAACCTTCATTTCTAAAAAATACAGTGGGTTTTGATATAGATTCCATTTGTGTGTGACTTTTCTTGACATGAACTATTATTCTACTGTAATTTCAAATGGTATCATGTAGAATGAATTTTTCACTGTAAGCTATTTTCTTCTTCTTCTTCTTCTTTTTTTTTTTTGTGCGCGCTTGCATTTTGTCCAAACTCTCTTTTTGGAGTAGAAATATTTTTTTATGTGCGTTTAGTCAAGTCTGGAATGTTGGATTTTTATGTTTGCACTAAATATTGGAATAGATGCAAAGGACGGAGTATCATAATTTTGAAATTTTCAATGTCTAATTTTCAGAAAAAAAAAAAAAAAACAAACGGTTTAACCGACCGAACCGTTTGGTTCGGATTGGTTTGGTTTAAGGCCTCTCCATCGGTCGGATCGGATCGGATCGGTTAATTAAAAAACCGACAGGTTCGGTTTGGTTGTTGGTTTTATTGTTAAACCGATCCTAACTGCCCATGTGCAGCCCTAGTTTATCCACAACAAACACCAACATTTTGAACAAAAACATATTATACTCGGGCAAATTAGAAAGAGTGGATTTAATAAAAATACACCATACCCTCCCCCCACCAGCCCAATAATAATTACTCTCTTCCAAGGGGACAACTTTTTCTCAAAATTTGAACAGCTAGGTCCCAAATAGCTTTCGATTTCAAATTTAGCTTATTGATAACCCTAAATATAGAAACCATTCAAAAAAAAAAAAAAGAAGAAAGAAAAAAGGAAAAAAAGAGAGAAAAAGATCGCCCTAGTCCCTAAGTATCGTATATGAAGGCTTTCCAACTTTCAATGAAATCTGCTAGCTAATAGCTGAAGAGTCTACCCCGAACAATTAACTTCCCCACCCTAAATAAAAGGCCACCTGTTTGTTTAACACCCCACCCGCTCACCCACCCACCCACACATCCTGTTGGATTCTCATCGTAAAGCAAGAAATTGACACACCATAAAACCCAACGTTCAATTTCTAGGGACCTTCTTAGGAAACCATCCCCAATCATCCTCACCTTATTTTGAAGAAATAAGTTCTCTCCATAAAGTATCTGTTTCCTTGCCAAACCTCCCCCGTTTTGTAAGGTTCTCCAATTGAAGACTTCCCAAGCCTTGTCCTTCTTTGACCTTGGGCTTCACAGACAATGCTTTTATCTTTTGAGGTGCATGATAACCATAAATATCAAATAGGAAGGCTCCCCAACTTGTGACGGAATCTGCTAGCTAATGGCTGAAGAGTCTCCTTTGAACAACTACCACCCACCAGAGAACTCTTCACTAAATTAACCTTCAAACTTTAGTGCAACTGGAAGCATTATCTCAAAATACTTTTAAAAACTGCAAGCTCCTCCCATTTAGGAGAGAGTAAAATTATGTCATCTGCAAATTGAGGATGAAGGACACCTACCCAATTGGGAACCTTCAACCAATTAAATCTCCTTGGCGTTGGTACTAAGAGAACCTAAGAATTAAACAACTGAAGTGAACAAGAAGTGGGAAAGAGGACCGCCTTGCCTCCAACCTCTGGAAGCTTTAAAAAGATGGGAGGGAGCCCTTGCCTTATTCACTAGCACGGAAAAGGATGTTTTAAAATTACATTTCCAAATCCAACCTCTCTATCCAACTCAGGAGCAAATATCTTTTGAAATACAATCAACAAATTGCCACTCCACTTGGTCATGCGCTTTCCTCAAATCTATTTTAATGGTAAGGTGCTCCTTATGAGACCGCTTCCTAGAGTGAATAAAGGTATTAGCAATCAAAATGATTAAGAATTTGTTGTTATGGACAAAAGCCCCTTGAAATGGGCTGATGATCTTTAGAGGTACCTCCAACCGGTTTGCTAGAATTTTAGAGAGGAGCTTGTGCATACTATCAACTGACTAATGGGTCTGAACTCTGAAGTCCTTTTGAGTCCATTAGGTTTGGAATTTTTCTGAATGAAAGTATCGAAAGCTGCATTGATCTCCTTGCTGAGCCAACTTCTGTGGTAGAATCTTGACAACATTTCACAAAAGTCTTCTTCAAGAATCCCCGCACTCTAATAAAGGAAAATTTTAAATCATCTGGTGCTGAGCCATATCCTTCATTCATTCTTGCAAACCTTACTAATCTACTCTTCAAACTCCCTCTCAAGCCACATGCTCAAATCTGAAGAGATGGAAGGGAACTAAAGGGCACCATCAAAACATGGCTTTGAAAAATCTTCTTCCAGTGTACACCTCCTTAAAATATTTTGGAATTTCTTCTTTGGTTTCGGATGGATCTTTCGTGAAACCATTGCCAGCTCTGATCCTCTGTGTTTCCATCACTCTCTTAAAGCCAAAGAGCTCTTGATTTCTGCCTCCATGAAATTTCTTCTGTCCTGTTTTAACTCCTAGATATTGCTAAACGGCTTCCCATTCAGACACTTACTATCTTCCTCAATCTTATCCCAATTCTTAACCTCCTTAACACACGATTCTTTATAGACTGTTCAGATTGCAAAGCACATCGTTGTTTGATTCTCTATTTTCATCTTCAAACATCGCAATTTCTTGGACAATCCAAAGCTAGTGACCACCATTGCCGAACTTTATTCAAGTAATCTTTATGCAATAACCAACAGTTTTTAAGTTTAAAAGGCTTCAGGCCCAATTTACTACAATAGCAGAAAGCTTGAAAAGGACACTATCAGATATCTGATGAGAAAGTGCCTGATAGCCCCAGAAAAATGATCCTCCCATTCCTTGGATAATAAGAAATCGATCCTTCCTACTCCTAGCAACCTGTCCTTGATTGTTGGTCCAAGTGAATTTCCTTCCAGCAAGAGGAAGATCAACAAGCTCATTCTTTTCCTTCATGACCTCCCCTTTTTATGTTTTTTAAAATAAATAAACTAAACAGTCTCTAATTTTATTAATTAGAATAATATCTATTCTTTCTGCTAGTTTGTGTAATATTTGATATAACAAGATTGCAATCTTTTTTTTTTTTTTCTGTTGAATGGACTCTTGGTTAATTTTCTTGATCATGTTTTGCAGGTGAGACAAGAAGCTGCTCCATATTTAAGGGACCATTACCGAAGAAGTAAGTTTTATTTAGATATCAAATAAACTTCTGGGATTTGGATTTCATGTTTATTCTTCTTCTTCCCTTTTCTTCTCTTTGCCTTAGTTCATATAAATGCTCTCACTTTTGCCAGAAATTTAACAAATTAATCAGCGATTAGTGGAAAAAAGAAAAAAACAACATATTGCTTGAAAGAATGAACAAAGGATGGAAAAATTAACTTGGCAATGGTTTTCTCTGGTTAAAGGTGACAATTAGTTCAATGTGCTTTGTTTGTCCATGGGTAGTTGGATTGGAGGAGGATGTGAAGAGCAGTCTGGTAATTGCACAGGAATTAGGAAGTGACATTGGAAAAGCTCATCTGTTGTAAAAGAAAAGGAAGTCGTAACATCTCACAGCTAGCAAAAGCCATTGCTTGATTTTCAGCTTCGACACTTGACCCAAAAATAACAAATTGCTTTTCTTTCTGTGCCAAGCCATTAAATTCCCCAACATACATACAATATTTGCTTGTTGCTGTTGGGCCTCTTTGACAACCTACCCAGTTGACGACATCCAAATGGTGAGTACATGGCCTCTGCATAATGGCAACTTTGGTTGGCTGGTTGGATATTAGCTCGACCAAAGCCTAATTTGAACTGTGTGGTTCACCAAAACCCAAACCCCCTGCAATGAAGCCTGAGTCTACCTGACTAGATCTGTAAATTCTGTCCCCGAGTACATTTCAAGTTGAGCCGGGTTGGCTTGAGTAGGGTTATATGCAACCAAATTTCTTGGTTTGCTTTGGTTTTCAAAGGGTACACATATTTAGTAAATGTATCTACTTCATATATATTATGGCATAGTGCCATTTTTCATATAGTCTATCTACTTGTATTTAAAAATAAATCAGGCACCTGCGTCTAATGGAGCACCAGAAACTTAAAAGCGAACCTAACCATAGTTCCATGTGGGTTTTACAATCTAGGCCCGAGGCAGTCCTGTACGTGAACTGGCTCAACCCAAATTCTCTTGTGCTTGGGTGGGTCATGTGGGTTCGGGCTTGGCCTGCCTGACCTAAGTTACACCCTACTTATGCATAAATTGGATAACTGATGCAAACTGCACACTAGTTCATGTAATCCCCGGCATGTTGGACCAAGCCGAAGGGCCCATTGGTCCCAACAATTTATCTTAGGAGGCCCAAGTTCAATTAGTTGAGCTGTAGATCCATGAGCTCCTTGCACAACCAATTGGATGATGTTTTTACTCTGCATTTGTTTATTTGTCATCTTTAGAATCTAGATATTTAAGGATCTTATTTAGAGTAGTTAATTTGTTGTTGCTATCATTGGATTCATTGATTGATAAGGATATGTGGAAATTATCAATAGAGTAGTTGTCATTTAGGATTAGATCCTCAAGCTTTTTTGGATGCTCCAGCCAAGAGGGGGATTCAAGAATTTCATCCTACGGGACAGCTTTTGGAGAATTACAAATTCTCCATACATGAATTCTTTGAAAGAAATAGGCCCATACGGGCCCGTTCAGTAATTCACTTGTAAAGTGAATTCAAAGTGAAGGGTCACTTTTTTTTTTTTTTTTTAAGGTAAGTGAAGGGTCATTTTTAAGAGACAAGAAATTGAGAGGGTCTTATCAAAAAGTTGAAAACTTCAACAATCACTTTTTCTTTGTTTTTTAAAGTAAAAAAGTCAATCTCCCATTCCATTAAAAGATAAAAGACCTCTTCTTTTGATCCAAAAAGTAAAAAAACAAAAAAGTTCCTTTACATGCCACAAAATGACAAAAAAATAAATAAAAAAAATAAGGTGGATTTTGAAATTTTGTTCTTTTTTATAGGACTTCTCTTCTTTCTTTCTTTTTCATAACAGAGGGTGTCACATAGCCCATTGGGCTGGACTAATCCCTATGGGCCAGGGGGAGTAGGGTGAATCCCCTGTGGCCCTAGTGTGGTAGTGCAGTTTCGAATCCTCAATCTTCGGGAGCAAACCGTGGTCCTAGGCCAACTGAGCTACCCTTGGGGTTGACCCCTCTTTTTTTTCTTGTCCAAAAGTGACCATTCACTTTACAAGTGAACTTCCAAACGGGCCCTAAGTGTAATAGAGATGAGAATGTTGAGATGGATGTGTCGTAAAACTAGAAATGATAGAATAAGAAATGAGCGCTTTCGAGAGCATTAAGGGGTAACATTAATTGGTGATGAATCAAGGGAAAGTCGTTTGAGATGGTTTGGACATTCCACTGTAGACAAACAATGGTGCCATAGAATATTTTTTTTCTTCTATGCATGTTGATGGCTCGTCAAGGAGAATGGGTAGGCCGAAGAGGACATGGATGGAAGTAGCAATGAGAGATTTGAAGAAGTGCAACCTATTGACGACTTGACTTGGGATAGATCGGAACAAAGAAACAAAATTCATTTAGCCGACCCCAACATAGTTGGGACAAGGCATAAGATGATGATGCCGCCTCTTCCCCTTTATTGTTGTGACACTAATTTTGTTGATGACATGCACAATATTTAGGTGGGTGGAGGTCAAATAAACCAACTTTCCAACTGGCCTTTACAAGCTTAGATTAGTAAGAGGTTCATTTTTAAGATTATGATATCTATTATTAACTTTGATCGGCATCGAACCCAGCCTAGGTCCCAATGAACCTGTATCTTTCAATAGACCCAATGCATATTTCCAGTGGTGGAGTGAGGATTCTCTCTTAGAGGGGGTAATAAATTTAGCCACTCCAAAAAGATGCACAAATAGCGGCAGATGAAATGGGCTTTAGCAGCGGTTTTTTTTTCTTTTTTTTTCGACGCTAAAGCCCACATGTCGTGTTAGTGTCGCTATACACTGTCTAAGATAAAGGGGAGCTTTTGCGGCGGAAAAAAAAAAAAAGGCCGCCACTAAAGCCCGCTTCGTCGGCTGCCGTTTGTCCTTTTATTGGTAGTGTTGGCAACAAATTTGAGAAAGAATAAAAAAAAAAAAAAATTATGTTCAACATTTATTTTTTTCTTCTTCTTTGCCTCTTAAAATCCTTTTGCCCCCCTCAGTAAAGAATAGTACTTTAAAAAACAAAGGACAGTTTCATCTTTTACTTGTATCGAAAAGACAACAGCCTAAATCACTTCTCTTTCTTTCTCTTTGACCTTATTTCTCAAAGAAGTTACCTATGGTGCTTGATGTTCTTCCTTTTTTTTTTTCTTAGCTCTTTATTGATACTAGAATTCAAATATCAAAGTCTGAGTTTTTAAATTTTTAATTCAAATTTTGAATTAGATTAGATTAAATCTAATTCTCAACTAAGAGATTTCATACGCCAATATAAAGGTGCTTAAAAGTTCTCTACACTAATTACATGCACAAAGGTTCCATCGTCCTTAACATTATTGTTAAAATAATAGAAGGATTTGAGCTTGAAACAATGCGCTGAAAATCAAGACCTTTTCTCAACATCAACCCCATATTATGATGTTCAATAAAATAATTTAATTTGATTTCTAAACTATAAACGCGTTTCACAAGTAAATATGTAAAATCATGTAATTTATGAGTTTTCTCTAGCTTTTGGACCATTATTGAATGTTGTTGGATATGGAGAGCAATACAAATTATCATTTTTATCATTTTGGGGCTATAATCTAATAGCTACTTTAATATGCCAATATGTTAATTGGGGTGAACACATAATTTTAACTTTCTGATATAATGTTGATAAGTTAAAATTTTTTAATGCTTTCTCAAATTTCTTGCCAACACTAAAAAAAAAAAAAAAAAAAAAGAAGAAGAAAGAGGAGGCCTATCATATTTTCCCTTTGCAGTCTTTAGAAATAAAAGCCTATTACTGATATTAGGTTCCATGGAATTAAGAAGCCTTGACATCACAGTGTGGTTCTCCCATTCCCCACCGTGATTGTTCTGATTTGATGCTAACTTTCTGTTTACTAGGGTCCATGGGATTCTTGCTCTCCACTTTCTTTTTCTATTGATTTGACACTCAATTTTATTTTATTTTATTTTACTCTACCCTACAAACAAACTGGACCTTTTTTTAGAGAATCCCTTGATTACAGATACGTAGTGATTATGAGATACTATTCAAATGCTTATTAAAATCAATCACAATCTATCAAGAATGAGAAAAAGATTTCCTTGCTATGATGCTCCCTAGCACCATGATTTCCAAAAATATTCTCCTATGTTCCGGGCAACTAAGCATAACACGAGATCCTGCAGAGCTGGCATTGGAGGGGTTATCCATGATCATAGTGGTGCTAGTGTTCGTAGTTTTTCATGGTCCACTCAAGCTTTGATGCTTAGAGAAACAGAGGTGAGCAGGGTGCTGGTTGGGTTTTGTGAGCTTATCACCATGGGGCGATCATGTCCTGGAGGCACTCTTAATCTTCCTCCCAATGGTTTTAGGTGGTCCTTTTTTGCCCATAAATATATATTCGGATCGATACATAGTCGATCCAACGGTCCAGTAAATTCGGATATGACCGAAACTTGGTGGACATGTGCAATTTAGGGGGGTCATGCGTTTATGTGTTTGGTCCATTTGGGTGGACAAAGGTGGGCCCCACAAGCATGACCTTATAAAATTTTATCCTAAGCTTGAGCTTAGGAGAGCCTTGCTTATATATATATTTAGAGAGAGAGAGAGAGAGAGAGAGAGAGAGAGAGAGAGAGAGAGAGAGAGATCTTCTCTCACGCTCATGCCATGGGTTCCTTACGTGCACCGGACAATCCAGTACATTAAAAGATATGAACAGCTGGGATTTATTGAGGCAACATTACTAATTTCTTATCTCCGCTCTTTCTCCTTTCTTCAATGTTATATTCTCTCCTCAGTTACTTTTCTTGTCTTCTTTCCTCTCCAATGTTTCGTTCTCTCCCTTCTCCATCCATCTCTCTCCCCTCCATTTAGTTTCTCTCTCTCATCTCCCATGTTTCTGCAGTTCTTCTCTCTCCATCATCTCTTTCTCTCCCCTTCCATCTCTCTCTCTGCTACTCTCTCCATCTCTCATGTCTCTCTCCTCCCAGACGAACTTGTATAACTTAATGTCTCTGAATCTCTCTCCTTTGGTTCTGTCTCTCTCTCCTTTCCTCTACACATCTTCATCTCCTCTTCATTTTTCAACCCAGTTTCACTTTTTGGTACTCCCTTGCTCTAGGTGGGCCTCTACTTACCATCAAACAAAGGAATCTGACTACTAACATATTTCAGAAAATTGTGACACATGATAGCATCGCAATTTAACTTGAATGTATCAATAAGCACTTGGAAATCTTAAGATCTTGTACCACAAGGGAACATCACTTGTTGTGAAGGTCATCACATGTATAGGACAAGTTGTTACTTTCATCACACCACTGCAGATTAGTTGTTTTTAAAAACTAACTAGTCTCCATAATGAATTTCTCATGAGCTGTAAAGAACTAAAGATTCTCTGTAACATCATTATACACAGATACAAATAAATGGCGAGATAGAGAGGAGAATATTCAAAGCCATAGTATCTTTCATCCTTTGCATTTTGTTAATATCTCTTTAAACTTAGTTATATGCATGTACCTTTTTCTTTAATATGGAGTGGGGAGAGACAGAATAGAAAGGGAAATGGAGAAGAGGGTGGGTTGAGATATGGAGTGGAGAGAAAGATATTAGCAATTGAGATGGGAGAGAAGATTCGTTAAAATTGAGTTGAGAAAAATGGATTTGGCTGAGAGATGGTCGGAGATGGAAAGATAGATGGAGAGAAGAGAAAAGAAAGGGAGGTTTGGGTTTATTGAGAAAGGAGATATTGGGCTGAGAGGTAAGGAGAGAGTGTAAGAGAAGTAGAGATAGGAAGAAGAGAGAAGACGAGGGGCGACTGAGATTGAAGGGCAGGAAGACGATGTTGGGACTCTTTTGTTTTTGTAGAAACATCCGGTCGATGCTAATGATCATCAGGACTGACGAATAAGGGTGGAACGAGAGGGGAAGAGAGAGAGTCGGGGGAGTAGTTGAAGTATTTGAATATGAAAAGTGCTCCTTTTGTGGGGCCTGACGGCTAGCTGTCCAATCAGATTGCACAGTGTACATAAACTTCTTCATCGCACGAGCGCAGAGAACAGGACTCTCTCTCTCTATATATATATATGTGGGGCTAGCTCTCCTAAGTTGCAGCTTAGCTTATCCTAAGCTGAAACATGGTTGGTCTAACAAATCAAAGTCGATTATGCTGTTTTTTGCATGATGATTGTCTCCAAAATCAAGATAAATCCAATCAGAACTGGATTTTTCAGTTCCATCATGCAAAAAACAGATTTAATCAACTTTGATTTGTGGGACCAGCATTATTCCAGCTTAGGATACTCCTATGAGAGCATCTCTCACCTTACTATGAGAGATTGAGTGGGGACCTCACATCCATATCTAATGCCAACAACTTAAATGTGAGGGCCCCCACCCAATCTCTCATAGTAAGGTGAGAGATGCTCTCATAGGAGCATCTCCCTATATATATATATATATCAATGTTCTTTATATAATTTTATCATATATTTAACTATTCACACACATCATTCATGATACATGAATGTCATTGTTCTTCATATAATTTTATCATGTCTTATTTGTCATTGTACTTTTACTGATATAGATAGAAATTAGATGGATAATGAATGACTATTGTTATCTTCTTTTCATATTTATAGGAAAAATAAGAAAATCCAACAATTTGCGTTATGATTCTCGATCCGAATTGATTCATCCCCACTTTGAACGATTTATGATGCGATTCGATTCTCAAAACCATTCTTGCCTGTATACTTTTAAGTGGTTTATCTGTGTTGTACTCGATGGCTGAATTTTCATCATTGTTACACCAAAATGAACTGCTTCTAATTTTCTGTTTATAATTATAATCAGGTTAGCAAACGTCTTGGCATTTTGTACCGAAGGTTCAGATTGCAATTCCAACCTGAAAATCATTGAAAAGTTGGCAATTTATTTTGTTCAATTTGGGAAATTCAATCCTTTGTTGACTCTGCTTATAACTCTGGTTCTTAATCAAAACAACATTTTCACATTATGTGTGGGGGTTTTAGTTCTGCATCAGTTATCATCTTGTTCCGAGTTTGTTTGAATTTACGTTGCCTGATAAGTGTAATGTGAGAACTTCAAGGGCGAGGAACAATATTTTCCCACAATGAGCAGCTTGTTATTTTTAGTCCAAACCGGCTTAATTTAAGCGGTGCGAGATGCAGTGTGTGGCAGCTGAATCGGTAGCTGTACTCCCAGAGTCTCTTTCCAATTCACTGATCCCATCAAAGCTCCAGGCTTCTCAGAGGGTATCCATGCCTTGCAGATACTGCTGTCAGCATCCAAAGGGAATAAAGGATACTTGAAAGGGTGCATAATAGATTACAAAGGTAAGGTCGGGCTCTAAAAATATGTTTTTTCTTCACTCTGACAAGTTTGGATTGAATGTAAAGAATGTTAGTTGTTAGGAACAGCAATGATTATCTATCTGAATAACTCCTACTGTCTTAGCCATGTTTGTACTTATCCTGCTGGATTACTGTTATGAAGCCATTCGAATATTAAAATCTTACATTAAACAATTGTGAAACATTTGGGTTTTTTTTTGGAAGGGGTTAAGATTATTGTTGTTGTTGTGGCTGTTGTTGAAAATGGGGAAGAGAGTAGAAGTAATTTCTTCTAAGAATGATTTTTTGTAAAAACGAGAGGAGGAGAAACCATCCTAGTGTTGGTTCTTTTGAATCTTGAGAAATTCATGAGGCTCCTCACTGTGATCAACATCAAAATCTTAGTTGGATTTGGAAACAAAAAATGCACCACTCTATTACGAGTGTCATCATCATCAAAGCCTCGTCTCAACTATGTTTGGCGTTGGCTATATGAAACTCTGTTTGTCCATTTCAATTTATTCTGAGCCAAATCATTGGATATGTTGTGCTTCATACTTGTTCATACTACTTTCATCTTTGCCTCCTTGGCCTATATCTATTCCTTGGTGGGCAATCAACTTGTATAGAAAAAATTATTTCCTCAACAGTGTTGTTGTTGGCCTATGTTGCACATGTCCGAACAATATTAAATGAGTTTCTATTAATATTTCTTATATTGATGTCTCTAAATGATTTTGAAAGTGTTCATTTCTGTTTGTTATTTTTATTTTTTTTCCCTAGTAGAGACCAAACTTCACTTCAATCGATGCATGGCCATCTGTTGTGGGACCTAAAATGCGGTGGATTTTTGTAGTATTTTATTCATTTAGTAGATATTGAAGTGAAATGTGGCTGCGCTTATACATGGATGGATATTACGTTTTGCTATTGAGAATTTTGATAAGTGGGTTCAATCAAGATTATGAAAAATTTGAGGCTGTTGTGTTGTTGGACCCATTTTTTTGGGTATTCAAGTTTAAAGTATCAGTAGCATGGTTCAAATTAATGGTCGATACCGGCTCATATAGGCCGATACATACTGATATTGGTCCATATACCTGTCCGATATCGCCTGCGAATCAGTCGCGATCTCATTTCGGCAAAAAAAAAAACCCCCAAATTATCATGAGTTCTCGGTCAATATTTCAAAATGTTGGTGAAGTTCTTTTTTTTTTCTTCTCATTTTTCCTTTTGTACTTATTTTTTCCTCTCAAATATAATAGATGCTGCTATTGTATTTTCCCAACACTTATTTCACTTTCAAGACATTGCAAAGTTTTATTATTATTATTTTTTTTTATGGATTTCATTCGGTAAAATCATACACATCTCAACCAAGGTGAGTATTATGATTTTTCTTGTCACAATTTTTCTTTAAAAATTTATTTAGAAATGGCTTAGAAATGAGGATTGGATGCTCTTTTTATTGTGAATGCATTTCATTCTCTTTTATTTACACATTTTGAGTAGCTACTGAGATTTATTTGGAGTGTGTTGAAAATGCTTGTGGCTTCTTAGTTTGCCATATATCTATCGAACAATGAGAAAAATCTTTAGTTTCTTAAATTTAATGCTAATAGATAGCTCATAAGTCACAATTTTGATTGTATTTCATTGAACTTGTGATATTTTAACTTATTTTAGTATGTAAATGTAAATATATTTAATTATAAATAAGATTTATACAATTGCAGATAAGTCGATAACATGGGGGATCGATATTTTTATTTATACTTGTTACTAATGGAAAATTTTTTATTTCAGCATTTTATAATATTTTATATTTTTAAGTTTTTTTTTAAAAGAATCTTCTAGGGTAAAAAAGATTCATGCTGCGATGACTGTGAACTGCAAACGATACCGATACGAGCGATTTTAAACAATGATCAATAGTCTAAACTTAGGAAATAAGAAGGAAAAAAAAGTTCTCCTCTTGCGTGGGTGTCGGTGAGATCTCACTTCAGAAAAGATGTTCTACCTATGAGCTGATTGCTTGTGTAGTAGAGCTCCAAGGGGCCAACGTGGACCCACCTTTGATCATAGCAGCTCCTTTGATACTTCTGTCATCACATGATCTAGCATCAGGCCTAATTTTACATTCATTGAACCTGCACTCATAGTTGGATTAAATCTAAAAAAAAAAGCTATAATTGCAATGTGATGAGTTTTAAAGCTATTAAATTAAGGGCTAAAATAATACGATGGGGCTGATTTTTCTCTCTCCTCTGTCCAGAGTGAGGCTTTTTTTTTTTTTTTCTTTTTCCATTGATATATAAGCTTGCAAGTGGGCTCCATGAGCTAGACTACATAGAGCTATCGCTCTCTCTCACTTTATGGGTGTTGTGCTCGTTGTACTTAAGACTAATTACATATTAAAAGCATGAATAAAACTCACTTACTTTGTTACATGATGAATATGAAGACGGCCTAACTCCTATATTAAAAGTAAAACTTGGCGTGTTCATTTGCGTTTAGATTCCTGAAAAGTGGGCCCCACAGCCTCAGGAACTTCTCCCTGAGTTCGAGTATCAGGGGACCTAGACTTCGTACCATTCACTAGTGATAATTTACTGACCTGGGGCCAATTATTTACCCTACTTTGATCCATTATATTAAACCTTTCCACCTTGAAATAGTTTTGATTTGAGGCCTTTCCTCAGTATATTATATTTGTGTTATGGAAAAAGTACCCAGGAATCTTCAGCAATTTTTTTGGATGAAGTACTATTTTTTTATAGTTTGTGATACTCTTTAGAAGTAGTCACTGAAATTCTTTATTCCAAGTGCAATAAGAAAGCAAAAAAGGCATTCCCAATGTGCCACTGTCATGGGACAAATAAAGAACCTTTTGAGATGTGTCATCCCACACAATAAAGAACCCATTTCATGTTCAGGTGTCTACTAGGAACCATCAAGTCCTTCCTTGTCCTACCATAAAAGAAGCAGCCGTGCTACTTGGCCCGGGATTCAAGCCCGGGCCTTGGCCCGACTCCACATGGGAGGGGCAAAATGGTCATTTTCTAAAAGACCATTTTGCCCCTCCCATGTGGAGTCGGGCCAAGGCCCGGGCTTGAATCCGGGGCCAAGTAGACTTTTTCTAAAAGAAGTCTTCAAATTTCTCCAGTCTTCGAAAAATCACCTTCTAAAGTATCATGCCACACTTTATCCCATACATGTTCTCCACCTTTTCCCCCCTTTTTCCCACTGCCACATCCTCCTAGTGGGATTCATCTGTGGCCCAAAAGAAGGAGAAAAGAAAAAAATTCCCTTCCTTGGCCCCTAAGGAATGACTACATGCTCAAGACTTGACTCACAACTTCAATATGTACCCAGTGGGGTGTCTTCACTATCACCCCCCACAACTTCCACATACTATGGCTTCCAAATATCCCAGTTCTTTGAATTCTTCTGATCGTGAGAAGGACTGTAAGGAGATCCATGACTCGTGGGGCCGGCTGAATCAACTGGGTCATGGCCTGGCACATCGGTCTCGTAGTCAACTTCAACAGGTTAGGGAGACATACAAGGCCATGTATGGGGAAGATCTGGTGGATTGCATCCAGAGGGCAGAGGGTGTCAACTCCAAGAATGAGGTCAGGGTCTCAGATGTTCTTACATGCGCTCGCGCGCTCGCGCACACAAACACACAAACACATCATTTTAGTAGATATAATTAACATCATCCTATGTGAAATTGGTGGTTTAGATATGCATGGTCTTGTCACTTTGGCTTTGTGAGCCACATGAGAGGGATGCTATTGTGGCTAAGGATGCGATGGCGCAAGGCGATACCAAGTACAGAGCACTTGTCGAGATCTATACTGGCCGGAAATCAAGTCAGCTTCTTCTCATTCAGCAAGCTTACCGAGCAAGGTTTAAGAAGCATCTGGACCAAGAAATCAGCATATTAGAGCCACCCACATCTACCCAAAGGGTAATTTGGTTCTAACACATCCTTTGTCACGCTTTAGAAAAAAAGTAATAGAATTTACAACTAAAAAGGTCAGGCACCCTCAACCATGGAACCATGGCATGTTTTGATTGCAAGCATTTCTGACAGGAATTTCGGTTGTTGAAAACTTTGAAGGCGAACTCCCGTCAGATGATGTTTGGTTGAAGTTTTCCATGAAAAGGGCTTTTGTACCTTTGGAAAGTCTTTGAATTATAGAATTTGGATTGTTCTGATGATGCTAACAAGTAAAGGGGTTGGGATGGCACATGATAGATGTTAGTGGCACTGGCGACTTCGCACCGGTCACTCCATGTGGATGTTAACCAACATGTAGCCAAATGCGATGCGAAGAGGCTTTATGAATCTGGGGAGGGAAGGGCTGGATCTGCTCCCATCGACGAATCTACGGTGCTTGAGATCCTCAGTAAGAGGAGCATTCAACAGCTTAAGCTTACATTTTCTACCTATAAACGCATCTATGGACATGATTACACAAAGGTACATATGCTCTACCTGCCTACAATCAGGTCTCCTCTCCATATGGATACTTGTTAGGTTGATTTACTTATAATTCAAAGGGGTTGTTTGGATTTCTCTGATAAAACAAATGGAGAATGTATTTTCTTGAAAAATGGAAATGGTTTTCAAGAATGAATTTTGGTTGTCCTGTTTTTCACCAATTTTTGTGGGAAAATGAGTACAAACTCCAAAGAGCCAAGAACAATTTTCTGCAGTCTCAAGTAGTCATTTCTGCAGAAAATGAAATCACTGTGGAAAAATAAATACTAGGACTTCTTTTTTATGTTGACATCTTGCCTTGTTCAAATAGATATGGAAATGACACTAACATGTTACTAATTTCATCTATGTGTAGTCACTCAAGAAGGGCACTTCAGGAGAATTTGAAGATTCCTTGAGAGCTATCGTCAAATGCATGTACACTCCAGCCAAGTACTATGCAAAGGTATACCAATGCTTATATGGATTTTGCTTGATCCACACACCTGTTTTCACAGACTAAGCTCACCTGAGTCCTGCAAAAGATGGGCCTTACTGGATAACCGGGCCAGGTGTTTCAAAAGTGGATAAACCCACCTAAACATGACCCGGTAGTTAAGTGGTCAAGTTGACCTTTTTATTCTTCAAGGGAATGTTTGGGTTGGCATTTCTAACCCGATCAATAAAAAAGTCAAGTTGGCTGGATCCACACTTGCTATTTGAGCTGAAAACCCCGACTAGAGCCCGAATCACTGGACTCTAAACCATCAACTGACCTGGTAATTCACGGTCTAGGCTGGCTCTTTTAACTTCCAGGCCAGATATGGGTCGACATTTTGTAGATGATTATTGATTTCTGGTTGGGCGATGGACTGTCTGAAGTGATCAACTTGACATGAAACCTCAGCTGACCCATTTCCACCCCTAGGTTTAATAGAGAAAACCAGGGTCTGTTAAATTAATGAATGCCATTGTAGTTTGCACAGACTGGGCCAACAAAGACCCAAGCCCCTTTGGCTCCACTCAGCCTAGATTTTATGCTCTTACACTGGTGTGAGCCTTCATTTTCATGATGGAAACTAGGTTTTTAAGTCCTAAAGCTGGGCTGGGCTCTCTCTGACTTACTGCAGAAAGGCTCCTTTTCACTGGTTCTGCCTAAACAAGACTCAGAAAGGCTGATTTCTGTTTACTGGGCTGAGCAACAGTTCAATAGTCTATCTATCCAAACAGTAAATTAATTACTAGAGTGTTGCACTAAGAATCCAGATTGCAGGAGGGTCAGCCCTATATATCCATTAGAGAGGCCCACCCAAGAAACCCAAGCGTCTCAAAATCACTGTATCCACATTTATTGGTGCTGGGCTAAGTTTCACTCAGATTAATGTTGATATTACCATCAGATTAATCAAGTGCGAAACTTATGATTGAAATAATAATTGACAAAAAGAGCAAAATGAGTTGTTTTACAAGTGATTAACGTGACACAAGATCCAGATCAGGTTGCAGCGAATTTGGCCCAGCACCAAAACAGAGGGAGACCATGATTTTGAGTTGTTTAGATTTCAATGATTGATCCCTACAGAAGAAGATTCAAAGCACTGGCCTCAAAGAATTCCATGAGGCTTGCTCCTAGACTTCTTTCATCACTAAATTAGAATTCACCAAGAGGTATCATCTACAGAGAACCAATTTCTTATTTATGCATGACTTGAAGGGTGGGTACTTTGTGATGCAATGGGATTAACAATAATAGCTTCATTAGTGTCAAGTGGAGGGCAAAATGTTAATGTGGTCGCGGTCGACCCTAATTTTTTTTTTTTTTGTTTAAAATAAGCATCAGTTTTATCTTGAGAAAATTCTCCTTTCTATATATTTTTTCAGATGCTACATTCAAGAATCAAGGGAACAACAATGGACAAAAGCGCCTTAGGGCGCATAATTGTGAGCAGGGCTGAGGTAGACATGAAGGAAATTCAAGAAGTCTATCAAAAGAAGTATGGCATGAAGCTATATGATGCTATATGTGAGAGCATTCCAGAGGGGGCGTACAGGGACTTTCTTCTTGCTCTAGTAACAAGGCCACCATCATCTTCTTCCACCTCTTAATAAACGTCAAATCCCCGCTGGGGTGATTGTTGAATCAATTTCAAAGTATAATGTCTCCCTAGAGTAAACCATCTTACTGTTTTGGTTCGTTTGAAACTGAAGGAAATAGATGTTCAATGGTGGGTGTTTGTAGAAAATTGGTTCTTTGTGTCTATGGGATTTGTGATACTAAGTTGTTTAGGTTTAATCTATTTGGCATATAAGTAGCTGAAAATTTATCCATTACACTGCAATGTGATTTGTGCAAGATCTAGGCCACTTATTAGATGGGGGCCTATGTCGATCACCGTGCATTTGAGGCTGAAAAAAACTATTGATCAATGAAGGTTTATCCATGCTCACACTAAAAATCAACAGAGCACATACACTTAGAGGTGGCAATCAGGTTGGATTGTGCTAAACGGGTCGGACCCGTTTATTAAACGGGTTATTCAAGTCTAACCTGCATCATGGGTCGGAAACCCCTAACCTGTACGCACCATGGGTCAACCCGATCCGACCCACTTAAACCCGCATAATCATTGTGGGTTTTACAGGTCATGTCGACCCGCATAACCCACATCCATCTAGTGAATCAATTGACTCAACCATGGTTCCCTGCCTGACCAAAACTGACAGCTCAAATTTGGTCTAATCTTATTTCAACAATCATTTGATGTGCATTACCTTGTTTTCCATTAATAAAAAGGGTGGGGTTGAATTGGTTAAGGTCCATTCATTCATTTTTAGCATATGCATTAAACACAATCAAATTCAATTTTGGCTTACATATGCAGGTTCCGCTGGGCAACCCTAACCCGACCCGCATAATTGCGGGTCATGAATACTTCACCCGTGAGTCCGTGACCGACCCGCCTATTAAACGGGTCGGGTTAAGCGGGTAATACATGGGTCGGGTTGGGTCGGTTTGGCGGATTGGGTCATATTTTGCCGCCTCTACATACACTGCAATGTGCCTTTTTCTTTTCCAGAGAAATTATAAGTGATAAGTAAATTATGAGCTTTTAACTTCGTTGAAAGCAATGAGCTTAAACATCAATCGAACCTTAATGAACCTTTATGTAGAATGAGGCCTTAATGGGCATTGGTGGGCTTTTCACTTCAGCTTTTGTGGGCTATGAAGATCTTTGACATTCAATTGAGTCTTAATGGGTCTTGGCACCTAATCAGGCCCTAATCAGCCTGAGAAGACCTCATCATTATGTAGGATTTAATGGGCCATTGTTTACTTATGCTTTAATGGACTTTGAATGGCCTATCATTGATTGGACCTATTGACCCAATTGAGCTTCCTCGATCAACATCTAATTGGGCATTGAAAAGCCCGATCATTGAGTGGGCTTAAGTGGTTCCACAAGCTTTCGGCTTTGAAGCTGATGTCCAGTTGGGCTTTGATGGGCTTAAAACCAATTGGTCCTTGACATGCCTTCTCATTTAGTAAGCTTATGTAGGTTAGCAATCTTCTAATAGACCCTTGATGGGCAAACATTCCATTGGGCCTGGGCAATCCTCATCATCAAGTGAGCTTATGTGGCTCAACGGTCAACATCCGTTTGGATTTGATGAGCCAACACCCAATTGGGTCTTGACGGGCCTCATCATTAAGTGGGTCAAAATCCATTTGGCTTTGAAGAGCCTTAATGGATCTCATGATAAATTGACCCTAGCTAATGAGGTTTGACATCTTATAGGTTTGTAGTGGGCCTCAATGGGTATCAACATTGTTTGGGCTTCAGTAGGACCAATGAATTACACATTTTCTATTGTTAAATTGATGATTTGGATGTTTGTATGAATGGATTGTTAATCGATGATTTTTCATCATTGGATCTATAATCTAAGGGGTTTCCACCATTTGATTAGAGATCCACATTTTTTATATTGTCGGATCAATGACCAATGGTGTCTCCAGACTGATAACCTATACATTTCTATCATTGCATCAATAGTATGAGGTGTCTCCCCTATTTGATCTGCATTCCACATATTTTCTAATGTTGGATCAATTATCTGTTGTTGTCTTCATCGTTAGATCAGTAATACATATCTTTTTTTTTCTTATCATTGGATCAAGAATTTGATCAGTTGCATGCATACTTGTGAGAGAACCTATGAGAGATCTCCTCAAAAGAGAGTGAAACAGAGAGGTAAAGGGGCGAGAGCGAGTGCGTAGAAAGAGAGAGCATTTTGCAGGAATGAGGGATTTCGATTCCTTGCCATTGCATAGGTATGCATAGGTATTTGAATACTTTGTAATTTCTAACTTGAAATATGGGAATGTTTTCCTGTTTACTTTTCTAGCTGTACTTACGTTCTTTTTTATATGAGGATTTAACCGGAAAAAGCACTTAATGTGGACGTGTTACGCAATGAAACACTTTAGCCATTGGTGCACCAATTAGAGCAATTTGGCCCGATTTTCATTTTTTTTTACCAATTTGTCACATTGTCGGCGCTGACCTTATTTACACTGAATAAGGTCGACGCCGACCTTATTTACACTGTAAGGTCGGCGATGACTCTGTCCACGAACTCTATATAGCCCTTACCTTATATTTTCAAGTACAAGTCAGCGATGACCTTACCTTTTGTAAAATAAGGTCATCACTGACGCATATTTCTATTTTTTTTTACCAAAAGTTACCAAAAGTTGTAACTTTTTCAAAGAAGCTTGTGGCAAAATTAAGGGAGAAACTGCTCCTCAAGAGAACTTTGAACAGCAGCATTGTTTGGTGGAGGATGAACCATTAAGCAAGCATGGTAGTGATTTGCTACAATTTTGCAGCTTTGCTAAAGTGCCAACCAGGGCATGCTCTTCATTGGCATTGAGTCTTTCAAGAGTTGGTCAAGGTCCTCGAAATGAAGAGAGGAATGACTGTGATATTGCTCCTGCAAGTAGATCCAATGTTCCTAAGGAAGAAGATTTTGCCAAGGCTTCCACACTCAGTTTGAAAAGCTCTACATCAGATATCTCTAGAGTTCATTCTGTCCGGTCTTTGGATGAAGTTGTGGATGTGGATGCCCCATTTGTTCAAGAGAGGTAAAGGTGCACTAGCTCACACTCTTTCTCTGATGGGTCATCATCTATGCACCAAGAAGACTCAAATGATGGTCCACCGGGTTTTGTGACATTCAAATCTGTGGTTCTTTTGAACAAAGGTAATTGTTCTGCAGATCATTTTAGCGCAAGGGAGGAAGACAAGAGACCTATGGAATCTCCGAGCAGATCCAAAATCCCCAAGGAAGAAGATTCCGTTGAGGCCTCCGCTCATAATATGAAAAGCCTCACATCTGATATTTCTAGAGTTCATTCTGTCCCTTCTTTGAATGAAGCTGTGGATTCAGATGCCACATTTGTTGCAGGGACAGAAAGATGCACGAGGTCACAATCATTCTCAGATGTGGCTTCTTCTATACACCAAGAAGATGCAAGTGATGGTCCTCCGGGGTTTGTAACATGTAAACCTATGGTTCTTCCTAATGAATGTGATAGTTCTGCTCATCATGTTGGCACATGGGTGGCACACATGGGACCTGGGAATTGCTAAGTGAATCCAAAGTCCCTTGGGAAGAAGATTCTGTTTTGGATTCCCGACGCATTAAGTCACAATCTTCCTCAGATGTGTCTTCTTCCATGCACCAAGAAGATGCAAGTGATGGTCCTCCAGGGTTTGTAAGATGCATGGTTCTTCGTAATGAAGGTGATAGTTCTGTGATTCCTGTTGGCAAATGGGAGGCAGAGAAGAGACCTGGCGAATTGCCAAGCGAATCCAAAGTTACTAGGGAAGAAGATTCTATTCAGGCATCCATCCACGGTATGAAGAACCTCTCGTCTGATATTTCCGGAGTTCTGTCTTTCAGGTCTTTAGATGAAATTGTGGATTTGGATGCCCCATTTGTTGTAGAGCCAGAAAGATGCAAAAGGTCACAATCTTTCTTTGATAGGTCTTCTCTCATCCATGAAGTAGATGAAAGTGATGGTCCACCAGGGTTTGTAAGATGCAAATCTGCAGTTCTTCCTAATTGTGGTAATAGTTCTGCTCATCATGTTGGAGCATGGGAGGCAGGCAACAGTCTTGGGAAATCACCAACCGGATCCGAGGTCCCTAGGGAAGAAGATTCTATTCAAGCCTCCATCCATGGTAAGAATAACCTCTCATCTGATACTGAAGGAAGGCGGCCTCTGCGTTTTTTGTGAAGTGGGACGAATGAAGCTCGAAATCGGGTTATATAGAGTTCGCAGACAGGGTCATCGCCGACCTTATTCAGTGTAAATAAGGTCGGCGCCGACGATGTGACAAATTGGTAAAAAAAAATGAAAATCGGGTCCAATTGCTCTAATTGGTGCACCAATGGCTAAAGTGTTTCATTGCGTAACACATCCGCATTAAGTGTTTTTTCCGGTTAAATCCTCTTTTTATATTGTACCGGTCTGAGGCGTGACATGTAGACTCGACCTTAGGCATGAAATCCTCTCTCACTTTGTATGACTTAATTACTTATTCTTATTAAACCCCAAGGGGTTGGCCGAGTGGTCAGGACCATGGTTCCTCCCTCCTCTGGAGCTAGAGCCTAAAGGTCTTGGTATCAACCCCTAGTTCCCCCTTCTTCAGGAACCGAAGGTTGAGTCCACTTGTGCTACCACATAGGGGCCATAGGGGTTTTATCAGGTTTCTCTCTGGGCCAGGAGGGAATAGTAAAGCCCAAAGGGTTGGGAACTCTCTGTTAGAAAAAAAAAACCCTTATTCTTATCATTTTTATCTGATATGCACTCTTTTGGCATGAACGGTTCTTATTATTAGATTGTATCTGACAAAAAAAAAAAGTTAGACTGTATGTCTTCAATCCAGTAGATGATGTGAATAAGTTGATTAATTATTTTAATTATTATATAATTTCATGTTTTTATTCATGATATGAATATGATTCTATTAATCGTTGCACATATTTGATACAAAATGACAGGATTGTTTATGAGATAAACATGAGCCCTTAAGTATATTAAATGTGACCCATTCGTGTGGATGAGATTCACATGCAGGAGATATAGACCACGATTCTTATATTTAAAATATTTCACACTTAGCGATGAGACTGTGCATCTCATCTGAAAGATTGTAGCACTACAATCATTATGTGATAGTGTGGTTTGTCTTGACCATTAGAGTGGAAGACTCTGTATTATTGTGCCAGTACATTTAATTGGTTGTATTGAGTGACCATGGGTAGCACTTAAATATAAAATACTATCTTTAATTAAGGAACGCTCTCATAATTTTCAATCAATAGCGCTCTCAATCTTGAGGGAGTAATGGACTCAAGTCTTTGCTATACATTTACTTTAACTTACCAATAAGTTATGCCAACTGTAAGTTGACACCTTAGTATCTTGGGTAGGTGGTGGGACTGTGGGAACATTTATTCTCAAGATGGAATTGTCCTCATAAGAGAAATATCTTCTTGTACTGATTAATGGAATTTAACTTCGATAAGTGTACACCCGTTCTGGTTAAGAGTTAATCAGATGGTATCGATGATCGATATGATTAATTGAGTCACAAGGATAATAAGAGGTAAACTCACGTTGGTTAGACAATTTATTTTCAATAGATCCGTGGATATAATTGACGGAGGGGCTTGTTTGTAGTAATTGGAAAGTTTATGGTCTTCTTGTAAAATTCCGTGGACTTCAATGCAATTACATGTATATCGTGGAGTTATTTGTAAATAACTGTTGGTCAGAACTTGCATGAGATGTGGGGTTTGAATGTTTCAATTGAAGCCAGTTTCAAGGAATCCCTAGTGGTCCCCATGCTTGCCCTAAGAGAGAGAGAGTTGTATACAAATAAGAACTCATAAGAGAAAGAGAACTAGAGTTGTGAGACTATAAAAGTCCACCAGGGCTAGATGTCCAAGGCATTTGTTGGACATCAAGGGTGGTCGTCTCCTCTCCTCTCTTCTCTCCTACAGTTAACTAGTTGAGTGCTTTGAGGAGCTCCTTCTCAATAGAGATCCCACCATTCGTTTTGAGAACTCTTGATTGGGTAATGGCGTGGAAAACTACAAGGTCCGAAGATCGCGTCTGCGAAAGAGTTTTGCAGACACAAAGACCGAAGGCTCGATTTGAGCACAACAAAGCTCCTCAGGTATAGATCTGCTTTAGTTTATTTGTTGATCTAGTTGTTACTTGTTTAGATCTATCTTAAGATAAGAGTCTGAGACCTTGGGATTGGTTCCATGGTGATTTGGATGTCAGGTCTCCGCGTTAAGTGGATCAAAAATTTTGAAATCTCATCCGAAAGGCCTTCCTACTTTGAACACTTATTTTATTACTTGCCATGATTCATGTTTTCACATTTCATTTTCATGCACATGAACCCACCTCTGTAGTTGTCACTCGGAGTGACCCTGAGCATTAGTCTATCGGCTCGAATGCAAGCCTTCTTCCATTAGATCAGATAGGACCCCTTTGTATGAGTAATTTAGAAGGTAGGCTGGCACTCATTTGTAAGCGATTGTTCCAAACCAACCGTATCTGACACTTCTTCTCTCACTCAATTCGGGTCTTCTTGGACATGCCAGAATGTTGCCCGTTTGATGCTAGACATGTAATGACCAAGTTGGAGGGATGAAAAGGCCTCTCACTATTTGTTTTGCTTCATTGGGCATTATTTCATTCTATTTTGGATTTCATGGTCTACTATTCTATTTTGCATTTCATTGTTTATTTTGCCCTGTTTTACCACACCGACCCCTTTTCGACTAAGCATAGCTTGTTTGGACTCATTATCGGCTGTTTACCATATTGTAACCTCATGGTTTGATTTTGAGATCATGAAGACTTGATTTACATTAACTACTTTTTTCATAATGGACTTACCCAATTTGAGTTGCATGCATGTTTTTCCCGCATTAGCCACTTAACTCTGACCCGGCACAGTAGGCGTATGACTACGTGCGGGTTTAGACGATAATTATTAACTTACCGCGTTGTACTTCATGTGAGGTGATTGCAGATTTATTGTCTGCTTAGTACCATTAATTTCTACTTGTATATCATGTACTATTATATAACCATTCCAAGCATTCCTGAGCATGTTTGGATGTATGGTGAATTAAAGTGCGGTGGGGTGAAGCATCGAATCAAGAGAGAATAAAATATAAAGTGTTAATAATGGTGTTTTGTTTTTAGTTGTTTGGTATGAAATCTTTTTGACTTTTTGTATAGTAAAATGAAGTTTTTTTTGTCTTTTCGTGGAGAAAGGAGATTGCTTTTTTGACTTTTTAAAAAAAATTCGAAGGGAATTTTAAAATTGTGTACTTTTGATATAACCCCTTGTCATTTCTTATCTAGATTCAATTTACTTCATTTTAACTAATTAATTGCCCAACACTAGGGTGCTTAATTAGTACTCATGCTTTTTTGTGTGATGGTGATCCTATTAGGGCTTAGCCAATGGCAGGTGGACAGTAAGACATCTTAGCCATTTGAATGCCACATTGCCTTGGATATTTCCTTTTTATGGACTTGTCACTTGGACCCCATGCATCATGCTTATGTTATTACGCATCATGCATGCTGGTTTTATATTTTCATACTTGCTCATTTGGATTCCTGTCTTTTGTCTATTATTTATCGCATCATGATATGATATTCATACTGCTTATTGCCAAGACTATTTTTGTATTGTGACGCTGTTCGCTCGGTGCATATAGGTGATGTCTCTTCTTCCCCTTCCGAGGAGAACGGCGGTTGCGGAGACACCATGGGACTGGATGAGTGGAGCGCCGATGACGTTTAGTAAGGCATTATCGAGCGTAGAGTTGATGGACTTGCTTGGAGATAGTTGCTGATAGAATGTTTGTTGGCCATTGATGTAATTAAGACAAATCTTTACTTTGTTTCGACTTTTAACATGTTAATGATTCATGTTTACTTAAGCTATGCTTTGTTATTATCTGCTACTTCTATTTAACTTTGATGGACTTGCATGGAGATTGTTGCTGACAGAATGTTTGTTGGCCATTGATGTAATTAAGACAAATCTTTACTTTGTTTCGACTTTAAACATGTTAATGATTCATGTTTACTTAAGCTATGCTTTGTTATTATCTGCTACTTCTATTTAACTTGTCTGTTGGATGGATGCCATAATCTTGCTATTTGGTTTAAGCAATTTGACCCAGCTCACATGCGCGGTCCTACATGTACCTAATTATATATTGACTAGTGTTTCATTGGTAATCATCATCCACACCATCATGGCCCGAGCCGTGGATCATTTTTGTTGGTTTCGGAGACCCCCGGGGTTACACCATACAGGACTGGTGATAATGTACCTGATTTGCTCACAAGTTTTATGAATATATTTAAGTCATGATAATCACATTTAGTATTGATATGACATGATGAATCATGTATGCCAAACAATTTATGATGAATCCACAAACACACACATATATACATTCGTCATGGTGAACTCTATGTACTTGTCTAATCGTGATTTGCATAATCGTATGCATTGCATGCATAGCCCTATTTTACTTGCAGAATCCTCATTGCAATCATGGATCCAATATAGATAATAAAGAAAAACAAGTGTATGTAGGGGATGCGTTGTCGAGGAAGAACGTCAAGGACATGCTGAGTGGAATGTGGATAATTTCTATTAGACTTTTAGTCATGGATTGATATCTAGTTATTTTAGCTAATTAATAGAGTTAGGATTATATATTCCTGTGGTTCCGGTCTTGATCATGTTATGTGTTTGATATAAATTATTCCTCTTTGATTTGACTTATCTTACATGATTGATTGATATGTATTCGAGTGGCTTGATTTCTGGATTTCGGAGTAAAAAAGGAAAGGGAGAATTTTAAAAAAGTCCTTAAGTAGTTTCGACCTTATTTCAAAAAAGGATATAAGTTTTAAAAATTTTCAAATTAGTCCCTAAGGTTTTTAGGAAGTTTTCAATTAAAGACATGCATCTATTTAAAGTTATTTTTCGGCAACTTTTTTCCTTTTTTTTTTTTAAATACCAAAATTACTCTTCATTATAATAAAACTCTCCTTCACTTTCTCTATATTATTCTCATTTCCCTCGCTGGTGTCCTCACGCTGATCAAGGACACCCAGTATTCTCACAGCAATTGGCTGTATATAGTGGCTGCTGAAACCATGTCATGGCTTTAAATAAAGGGTAATTTAGGTATTTTCAAAATATTAAGGGAAAAAGTCATCAGAAAATATCTTTAAATAGCCGGATGTCTTTAATTGAAAATTTACCGAACAGCTTAGGGGTTAATTTGAAAAGTTTCAAAACTTGTGTCCTTTTTTGAAATAAAGCAAAAACTTAAGGCCATATTTGAAAATTTCCCCCCAAAAAATAAAAAAACAAAGATCCAGAACTTGGGTTGTGACATTGAGTAGATCACAGACAGATATTATTAGAAGATTAGTTGATTGTGGGCAGTTATTATTAGAAGTCATAAAAAAACCAATTAATAGCCTTCTAAAATTTGAAAATTTCGCGTATAGACTTTAAAAAAGGCGTTGAGAGAAGAGAACTCCCAAATGAGGAGATGATATTATATGGATAACTAAAATGGAAATAGAGTGAAATCTCATTTTGATACGAGATTATATTATCCTTCGATAAAAAGAGTGAAATGAAAATAGCGTTAAGTTGAGACTTCGTATTTTTTTTATTAATCTCATTTTATCTTTTAGATTAAGGAATTCTATGGATGACTAAAATGCAATTGTCCGATATGGTTGGTAGTTAAAAGCAAAAATAACCCAACAACATTAAACTCTAATTAAAGATTTTATGGTAAAAAGATTAAATCTCTTATAAATTGAACCTACGCAAATTCTTTGAAGGTGAATTCACCATATGACACACAACATACTATATATTGAAAGGGTAAAAAGGATTCTAAGTTGAATTAATAACGATAGGTTTAGGGCCTTTTCGGCTCTCCATCCGGTGGGCCGAGTCGTTTTGGTCAACCCGGTCTCCCTCCATAACCATCTCAAATATTGAACTAGGTTTCTACTGGCTCGACTTTAAATCTAAGTGTGATTTTATACCGTAGCTTGACCCAAACCCACATATCTGACCCGAGTTTGTATTTCTCTTGATTGGGACAGTTGGGGATATAAGTTGGGCCTGGCCCAAACCATACCGTTACCATCCTATAACATAAAAGAGGAAGAAACATGTAAAGACACTCTTTCATTTTTTCAAACTAGTTAGTTTATCTTCATCTTTGTTGGGTCCCATCAGTTTAACCAATCCCGTGACTGCAACTTTGAGGGTCTATTGGGCCATGTCTCTACATGCAATCAACCTATGTTATAATAGAGCAGCATTTATCCAATGGACATGAAATTAATGTACAAATTGACACTGGCCTAACGATCATAACCGTTGAATTGAAAGACCACCCTCACATAGTTTCTTTAGATGGCTCAGATCATTCATCACATCTGTGAGAGACATAGTGATACTGAATTAGTTAATCTAATCAATCCAACGACAGAGCTATCTTCTTCTAAGTGGAACAAAGTCTGGGAGAGTTTTATGCAATTAGCGTTGTCAACAGGTCGGTTCCGGTTCCGGTTCAGGTTCCGGGTCCACCAGGTGGAACCGGTTTCTTGGCTCCAGAATCAGAACATGACCATATATCCCAGATCCGGGTCTAAGTAGAGAATGATATTAAAAAAAAATGGTTTTAAAAGAGATTTTCGAAAATTGAGGTAATATGTCGGGTCTCGGGTCCACGGGTTCAAACCAAGGTGGAACTACACCCACACCCATTTACTTATCGGGGCCTAAATACGGACCCAAACCCGGTTTTTAACAGGTCGTAACCTTTTGGGTAATCGGAGAATCGGGACCCATTTACATCCTTATATGCACCGAAGAGTGATCTCAATTCTCACCCATATGTTCAAAGTTTATGGAATCTTATTTTACTAGAAATCTAATCAGACTTATGTGTGGCCCACCTATTCTAAACTCAAATCACTCAATTTTGTACTTGCATGAATTTTTTCTTCAATTGGGTGACCGTCCGATTTAGGGTGAAAAATATTAGGAATTGGTTAGTCCAGATCATCTAGGGAGTACTTACTCCTAGAGCATTGAAACCTTGAGCAATTTTGAGGTTTAGATCAAGCATAAGTAAGCCCCACTTACATCAAACAAGTGCTCCCTTCAATTTTAAGATTTATCATTTATATGATTTAACCAAAATGGAATATAACTACGCTTTTCCTTGCTACATTAAATTAAATTTATGTTTTATGTGGCCATTTTTCAGAAAAAAAGTTTAAAAAAATCAACTGACTTTTTCGCTATTTCATGGAAAATAGTGTCCAGTTGGGGAGGGGGCAACTGATTTTCCATGGGATGGATTAAAGTTTCCTCACGTATGGTCTAATTTTTTGCAGCACCCCACAAACATGCCGAATGGATCAAAACTCTAGAATTCAAATATTAGAAGTGTAAAATTACATGTCTATGACTTGCTCAAAACTTTAAATATCATTTTTTTAGTTCATGGACCTCATAGATTACCACATATTTCCCATCCTCATAATTCAAAATAATTTATTTTCAAATCATGTCTCTAAACACATGTTCGTGACTGCCCTATAAAAACAAGGATAAGCATTTCCCCCGACTTTAGCCACTTATAAAACATACTAGCAACAAAAGTCCGTGCCCGAGCGGTAATTATAAAAGACAGTAATTGTAACATGCTGTTTTTTCAATTAATTATTATAAAAATTTGGTAAATATATGAAAATTGATTTAAAAGAAATTATAGCTCCCGATCCCCAGGCAGAACATCACACTCTGAAGAGTGCTCCATTTTTATTTTTTTATTTTTCTTAATAATATTAGATTTTTTAAAAGTTTTTTCAGTTTTCATTTGTATCATATATTTTTCATGTTTTTGCACCAAAACTTGTATTATTTGTTTGCTTTGGCTCTCCGATTGAGTTATTCAAACAAAGATCCGATCACAAGATTAGATTTTGACATAAAAAACACAATAAAAGACAAGTCCTTATGCAAAAGCCTTGGCATAAATTAAATTTAATGTTAAAAAAAAACTAGCTTTTATTGTATTCTTGATATAATATTAAACTCATGTCTTATCTCATTGTCCAACAACCCAACTCCTGCTGTAGCATCCAAATCTAGATGACCGACTTGACCATCCAAATCAAATATTCTTCTATGTTTGCCATGCACATTAATCTTATTTACAAAAAGAAAAAAAACATTAAATGAGGTTAATCTCATTCAAAAGTAATTATCAATTGTGAATGATAAAGAGGAAAACTCTTTTCAATGTGGGTGTGGGTTGGTGGGGGCTCGTTTTGAAATGGATTTTCCATAGGATGCGGAAAGGATATTCAGTAGATCGAATTTTCCGCAACACCGCACAAATGTGCCCTAAAAATCACATATTTATGACAAATTCGAAACTTTACATACCATATATATATATATATACATTTTTTTTTTTTTTTTTTGAGTTCGTGGACCTAGCTAGCTCATAGACTGCCAAATATTTGCTACCCTCACAATTCATAACAATTTATTTCACACATTATGTCTCTAAAACACATGTTCAGTGTGAGTGAAACAAGGATAAGCATTCCCATCACTCTTTGCCACTTATAAAACAGATTCCTTCTGGAAATTTAAAGCTATCATAAATTGTAACAAATCCAACCCTCAACAGCCAGTTCAGCACTCATCTCCCATGCATGAAACCCATTCATTGTCCCCACCCAAAAAAAAAAAATAAAAATAAAACAACCAAAACTTTACCATGTTTTCCAAACCCTGTTTGCTCATCCAAAATTTCCCAATCGCCGATATATCGGTGCCGAGACGATATATTTGCATGGAATGGCCTTCTATTTATAAGCGTGAAAATAACAGCGTGTAATCTTTCATTAGATCTCCTCCAAACGAAAATCTCTCTCATGCTCTCTTCCTCTTGTATTTCCTTCCTTTTTCTTCTCCAATGGCAGAAATCTCTGTTTCTTCCTCCTCTCTCTATCTCTCCGGAAACCAATCTCCACAATCCGACGGTTCTCAGCTCCAGGCCCCTGTTACGATCCAAAGACCCACTACAAACCCGAAATCGGACATACCCGAATCGTCCAATGCCCGTTACGATGGGTCGTCGGGTGGCGAGAGGGAGAATGGAGTCTTCTTCATGCAAGCGCCGGCGAAGATCCGATCCTGCGATGTGTACATCGGCCTGCGTGGACGGAAGCCGGCGGTTATCCGGTTCGTCAACTGGCTGCGGGCGGAGCTGGAGCTTCAGGGGGTGTCCTGCATAGTAACGGACAGGGCACGGTGCCGGGACGCAGAGCAGCACCGCATGGCGGAGTTGGCGATGGGCGCTGCAACTATCGGCGCGGTGGTGATAACCAAGAAGTCGTTCTCGAATCCGTTCAGCATCGAAGAGATGAGATATTTTCTGGGTAAGAAGAACCTAGTGCCTATCTTCTTTGGTTTGGATAGTAAGGATTGTCTGGTGAGAGATGTGATTGAGAGAAGGGGAGAGATGTGGGAGAGAGATGGTGGGGAGCTTTGGGTTTCATATGGGGGAGTGGAGAGGGAGTGGAAGGAGGCAGTTGATGGGCTTTCTCACGTTAGTGGACGTCTCAAGATCGAAGCAAATCCATGGAATTGGAGAGATTGTATTACAGAAGCTGTGTTTCTGTTGGGGATGAGATTGGGAAGGAGATCTGTGACTGAGAGGGTGAGTAGATGGAAGGAGAGAGTGGAGAAGGACGAACTACCCTTTCCTCGAAATACCCATTTCATTGGAAGGAAGAGAGAGTTGTTTGAGCTTGAACTGATGCTGTTTGGAGATGTTGAAGAAGGTGGAGATGAAAACCAAACCTTTGAACTCAAAACAAGCAGCAGCAGCAGCAGCAGTAGAAGAAGAAGAAGAAAGTGTAAGGGTAAGATGGAAGTAGAGGAGAAGAAGAAGAAAAAGGAGATGGAGGAATTGAGATGGAAAGAATCAAGAGAAGAGATTGAGATGGAAGGGGGAGAGGGCTTAAGTCTTCCAAAGGGGAAAAAGAAGAGCTCTTCAACGTATGGCAAAGGCATTGCATGTGTTTCAGGTCACTCAGGCCTGGGCAAGACAGAGCTGTTACTCGAATTCGCTTACAAATTCTCTCAACGCTATCGTTCGGTATTGTGGATCGATGGCGAAACTAGATATCTCTCCCAGAACTATATGAATCTTCTCTCTCTCCTCGATATCGATTTGACCGCCGAAAACGCGCTCTGCCCAGAGAGAGACAAGCCAAGAACCTTCATGGAGATGGAACACGAGGCACTTCGCAGAGTGAGAAAGGAGATGATGAGAGACATTCCTTTCCTGATCGTGATTGATAACTTGGAAGATGAGAGAGATTGGTGGGATGGTAAGAACGTTATGGAATTTCTACCTCGATTTGGTGGAGAGACCCACATCATAATCTCCACACGTCTGCCTAGAATTCTCAACCTAGAGAATCTCAGACTCTCTTATCTCTCAAGTGCTGAGGCTCTCTCTTTGATGAAAGGAAGAAGGGAAGATCTCCCAGTCGAAGAAGTTTTAATTCTGTCAGCCATGGAAGAGAGACTGGGTCGGATTACTTTGGGTCTTGCTCTTGTTGGGGTGATTTTGTCTGAGCTCTCAATCACCCCAACAAAACTTTTCGACTCAATCAATTCAACCCCTTTAAGAAACATCAAATGGAGCGGAAAAGAGGATCCTGTATTAAGAAGAAATCCGTTCCTTCTCCAACTTCTTGACTTCTGTTTCTCCGTTTTCGATCCATTGGCAACTCGAATGGTCCTCGCAAGCGGCTGGTTTGCTCCTTCTCGAATATGGATTCAACTGTTAACACTAGCAGCATCCGAAATCGAAGAAGATGAAAGCCATAACAGGACTCGTTTATGGAACAAGTGTCTTCATCTTCTCACTCGCTGCTGGTTCAGACCCAATAATGAAACAAGATCAGAAGAAGAAGCTTCATCGATGTTGGTGAGATTCAAGTTCGCAAGGGAAACCTCCAAACCGGGTTTCATCCACATCCACGAAATCTTCAGGCTCTACGCGCGCAAAAGAGGAGGTGTTAAAGCAGCAGAAGCCATGGTTCGAGCTGTTGCTCGTCGAGGGTCGATTCCTAGAGACTCCATGCACATCTGGGCTGCTTGTTTCTTGCTCTTTAAATTCGGAACAGACCCTTCAATCGTCGAATTGAAGGTCCCAGAGCTCGTATCTTTCATAAAACAACTAGCCTTACCTCTTGCTGTTCTCACATACACGGCTTTCTTCAGGTTCAATGCAGCCAAAGAGCTTCTACATCTTTCCACGGAGGCTTTGGGAGCAGCAGAAGAGAAAATTGAAACGGGGTTGGAGAGATCTCTCTGTTGTGGTGATTTGAATCATCCAAAGACACAGCTGAACTTGAAATTGTATCAGGAGTTGGCTCTTTTGAACGCTACATTGTTGGAGACTAGGGTGGAGTTGATGATGAGAGGAGGGGTGTTTGATGTGGCAGAGAGGCTCTGCAGGACGGCCATCAGCATCAGACAGGTGATCTGTGGCTGGGATCATCCCTTGACTCTCTCTGTTAGAGAGAGGATGGACAGGATCACCAGGATCCAAGCTAATATGGTTGGGATTTAAGAAGGGTTTATAAGAGGTAGAGGTAGAGGTAGAGGTAGTGGGAGAGGTAGTGTCCTTTTTTGAATGGATTGATGTAAGTTGGGGTCTTAAACAAAGTTGTGACATGAGTGAGATTTCATGTAATCTTTATTTATCTTCATTGAGTTGGCGCTTTGAATAAAATTATGCCATTTTGGATAGGGAATCCAGATTCATATTTGTGGGGATCTTTATCAGATTTGTAGGATTCCTTAGTAGGGGTTTTTGTTGCATTGGGTCAGGTCGGGTCGGGTCGGGCGCGGATTGACTTTGTATAGGGGCATGCTTGTTTAATTATGGGGTCTAAATATATTATTAACAGCTGGATCAGCCTAGCAAAACAATGTATATAAACCCCATTGTACTATGTATATTAGATTAATTAGGCAAGGCCTTTAAGCATGTCCATTTAGCTATCAGGGTTGAAGATTAGACCATGCATGGTCCAGCCCATGGAGCCCAAAATGGCATCTAAATCTAGCTTGATCATGTTTGAGATGGGATTGGCTTGAACTAACCTGGCAACAATATTACAATATCTATGTGTTGCAATTTGAGAAGTAAAAGTTATCCTACATTCAATGAGATAGGATAGGATAGATTTGTTTCAAAATCTGGGACAGAGGAACCTCCATCCTTATCACTTGCTAATGAAAGATAAAAGAGGGATATTTCCAACATTGCATAAATCTAGACACACCCATGTATGATCACAAGTGGGCTTCACCAACAAAATGCCAACATTAGTATAAATCTAGACATCAGTGGTTTACACATGATCAAAAATTGATCAGCTCAATGGCCTAATCCCACTCCAACTCATGTTGAGTGCAGATCAAATTGATCACATGCAAGGCAAATGATCGAAATAAAACCCAAAGGAAGTAACACTGTAACATCCCTGGTTGTAGAAATGATCAATCTAACAAGTGAAGCAACTCCTCCGATTGGAGTTAGATATGGACTAGGGACACATGAGGCCATAGTGCATTCTGTAGCTTTGGCTTTTATGCGGGTTCCACTAATAGATTTAAAGGACAGCCTAGAATTTTATAGAATCAGTTATAGGGCTATTAGCGAAAAGATAATTTTTTTTTTTTAAAAAACATTTAAACATGAAGGACGCAATTGGTAGAACCCATTCTTGGAACAAAACCATTTGGATCTTTTTTACTTGAAGGTTTTTTAACAGGATTATCTTCTAAACCTTTACATTCTTTTTGGATAATAAAAATATAAAAAATAAAATACTATATTTTTTTATATTTACAATGAAGAACCGGAAATAAACTAGACTTGTGGTCCGCTAATGTATTCGGGTGGCTACAATTTGCATATTTGTTTTGGTAGTACATTTAATTCTATTTAGGCTTGAATTTTATACAGCTGATAAGTCTACAAAATTGGATCATAAAATCATCATTTCATGTACATTTGTGGACTTTATTAGGTAAATTTATATTTAATTGCAAAAAATTTCATGAACTCATGCATTTGAGCATAAGAGTGTAACTTAGTTCAAACCGAGTCAAACTTCATTAAATTACACGAGTTTTATGAGATTTGGATTTTTGGACTATTCAATCACCCCTAGGTCACACCAATTAGGCTTTCAGTTCGGCACACGCATCAATTATGGCACCATTGCATAGGATCATCATGCATAAAATTGCATTAAGCAGGTCCTATGCATAGCATCTACAAAATCCATTTAATTTATTACCATTGAGTTATTTGTTTTATCTTTATAGGAAATTGTCATAGAAATAAATTTTCATGCTGAGAGAGAAAGCCTTAAAAAAAAAAGAACATAAGAAAAGGAAAAAAAAAGGGGAAACCACACCCCCACTAGGCTTGGATCCCCATGCACGCCCAGTAATGGGAGGGGCCCATTGTTGCTGCACAATTCAGATAATTGTTGGAATTGAACTTCTTCCCCAAGTTTTCTAAAATGAGAAACCTCTTCCTCTTTCTCTAAGATTTGAATTTCAAACTAAAAACCTCTTCCTCTTAGAGATTTGAATTTCAAACTAAGGAAGGAGACTTCTAAAGGAGTCAAAGTTCAAATTGGATAGCTCTTTCTAAGAGATTTGAGACAATTCAAAACCAAAGAAATAGAGTCTGAAGATGATGAGGAAATCAGTTCAACTTCGAGAAGAGATAAAACATAAACAAGGAAGAATCCAAAGGGGTATTGAACGCCCAAAAGAGACCCACTTCTCCCTTGGGCGTCCCACATGACCTCTCTCTCATGTCTACAAAATCTGCATCTTTGGAAATTTTATCTCGTGGTGACATGAGAGATCTCTCATGCGCCTTGCACAACAGGAGGTTGAGATGAGCAAGAATATAATTCAAATTTCAAATCATTCCAAGGATAGGATAATTGCTTGGAGTGCAAGCCAAGTCAGAAGAGTACAAGATAGAAATAAACTGTGAGGCAGAAGAGAAGAAAAAAAAGTATAAAAAGGGTCCTAGGGGGACGTCTTGTTGGAAGTAGGTTGGCCTCGTGGATAGGTTTTCAAAACTTTTGACCCGCTTGACTCAAGGATCAAGTATCCACAAGGCCATAAACCACATCTAGGATCCAATCCCTCTAACTCATCAACCGTGTACATCAATAAACTCTATCTAGAAGATAGAAACCAGCAACAATCAAGTAACAAAAAATCTACAACATATAAGGAAGTATATTATACTTTTGAAGCCCGGTAGTGCTCTAATGGAAAAAAAATACTTGCTTGATGAAGAAACTCTTTCTTTGTAAGCAACTTAGGATCTCCAAGACCCCTTAGTCTTCCACACTATGTCCCGTATCAGATCTCTTCTCTAAAGGAGATAGGTGGGGTTTCCTAAAGAAAACAACTAGAAGATTTAAAGGAAATTAGAAGAGAAACTAAAAGAGGAAGAGGAAGAAATGTGGGGCGTGCAACTCTTGCACTTGAAGGGGGCTGGGCGTGAATTCTAAGGTGGACTGGGGCCCCTTTTGCTCCTTTATTTATAGCTTGACAATCCTGCTCTTTTTATTAATTGAAATAGAAGTCTCACTTCCACAATAATTAGTAACTTTCTCTTCCTACTATTACCACTATTAGAAGTCTCACTTTAAATAGAAATAGACGTCCAGCTCCTTTTGCTCCTTTATTTATAGCTTGACAATCCTGCTCTTTTTATTAATTGAAATAGAAGTCTCACTTCCACAATAATTAGTAACTTTCTCTTTCTACTATTATCACTATTAGAAGTCTTACTTCAAATAGAAATAACAACTTTCTAATTCCTTTCTTTTAGAGTTCAAGTAGGATTAGTAACTTTCTAATAACTTGAGCTAGCGTAGGAATCACTCGGACTTCCATAGAAAGCTGGCTCCAACTGGGACACAGCGACCCTACATCTCATGTGCAATCCAGGCCTACAGTTAATTGCAAATAACTCCACTATATAAATAAAATTACACTCCAGTCTTAGGAATAAATTACAAAGAAGACCCTAAACTTCTCTATGACCACAAGTAGGCCACTCTATCCTTATCTATGGATTAAATTTGTCTATTCCAATTTTAGATCCACATCTTATTATCCTTGAGATCCAATTAATCACAGTGATCATCAGTACCATCCAATTAACTCTTAATCAAGATGGGTGCGCACTTACTAATGATAAATCCATTAATTGACACAAGAAGATAATATAGATAGATTTCATCTAGATCATTAAATGTTCCCACAGTCCTACTATTACGTATCCAAGATACCGAGGTGTTGACCTACAATTGGCCTCACTTATTGGTGACACAAAGCAAATGAATAGACAGGAACTTGAGTTCATCAATGTATCAGGATTGAGAGCTTATTGCTAAGGAATTATGAGAACCGACTTTAAGGTGAAGACAGTGTTTCATAAGGTGCTTCTCATGGTCCTTCAATACATCCAATGTACCAGCTCCATGATCCAAAATCTTACATTCTGATGATCGAGACAAATCATATTATCTCATAGTGATCAAAGTGCTGCAACCTTATTAGATGAGATGCCCAGTCTCATCACTGGTTGTGAAGATATTTAAGTATAACATTTATGACACATGTCTCCCATATGTGGATTTCATCCATATACATATATCACATCTAATATACTAATGGGACCCGGTCCATCTCATGAACCATCATATCATATGTATTAGTTATGTTCATAGAGTAATAAAACACCATTCATCTCATGAAAGCAAAGCATAATTATATTGATAAATAAAGAAATTAATCAATTTATTACATCATCTGATGGATTTAGTCCATACGATCTAACACGTCCAACCCATGCCTCTCTCTTAGGGCTAGGACGTCCCCACTCCCTCTTTCTCCTCTCTTCCCTCTCTTCTAGCACTAGGGTTCTAGTTCTAGTTCCCTAGTTTTAATTTTTTTATTTTGTTTAATGGTAGTCTTGGGCCTTGTCCAAGCAAGACTTAGTTTTAGGAGAAGATTGGACTGATCGAAGAAGTTATTAGTGAAAGATCAATTTCTCTTCCGTGCAATGGATGAATAATCCGTGATTAAGGCTTGGGATGAAACTAAGTAATCATGTTTTTTAATTGAGTTAATTTCTTATTGTTTATGTTACCGACTTATTGATTAATAGGCCTGTCTTCATACTAGTTGGTGCCTTCCATGCATAGTTATCAATATTAAAATATGTTTTTAATCGCTCGTGCTTACGTTTGATAGGCCATTCTTAGGATTGTGTTTTTTTTTTTATGGGTTATGCATATGTTTGATGAGTGATGCTTAAATAATTTTAATAATTTTATGAAGGCAAGGAGGTCTTGGCCTTTTGCATATTTTTATTAGAAAACAAATCTCTCATAAAGAGAGAAGTTGGACTTTTAAAGTTAAATGATCCATATCTTGATGCATTGATTTGGTGTTGATCTTAAGCAAAGAATTGGACAAGATTGGTTTTTCTTAATCAAAAATGGATTTTGATTACTTAGTGGATTCCTATGCCTTGATCATTATCAGTAGATTGGTAGTTTTATCTTGTTATTTGCTTGTTTTTATTTCTGATTATTTGCTTTTCATAATTACTAGTTCGTCATCTTATCATCAGTTTTATGAAATTAGAAGTTTTTCTTAATTCGCTCCCTGTGAGCTCGACCCATGTTTGCCATTATCTCAAAAAGGTAGCCGCACACTTGCGGATTATTATTTTGTTCACAACAACAGTTATGAGGGAGGAAATTGCACATCTAATATATTGTTGACCATCAAAAGATAGGTCCTGTTATGATCATAAAATAAAATAATTATCAAATTACTTTAAATGTGCTTGCATCTTGTTTTTCTTCCCTTCATGGGTTCTTAACCACTTCCTTTCAAGTAGAGCTAAAGCTTTCTAGGTAAACAATGTGGAGCTACAGCTATAATAGTTAAGATATCTCGAATGAGGGCCTCCAGTTTGTTGATTTACCTTACATGACCACATCATATGGTCAACCTTAGATGCGAATATGCCGCCTTGTCCCCAAATTGAATTTCCTTAATGGTTCCGATTCCATGACATAACTAGTGTAGGGACTCGAGTCATTAGGACCTCAATATAATTTTATATCAATACTGATGAGTCAGGCCCAAGTGGCCCAGTCCGTGATGAGCCAAGGCTCAAATTTATGAAGATCCGTTTAGTCCAATGAGGTCCCCAAATCCATGAGGCCTGACCACGTCAAGGCAACCCTCGTCGCTTCGGAAATAGTCAATCCTTATCCCGCTTTTACCAGGTCACGCGGAGAATATCCCAACTGCCTCGTCCATCGAGGACAGTTCGAAGGCTCCTTGTGAACGTTGCTGTAAAGTCGTCCCCATCTGTTAGGGGAAGACTATAAATAGAATAGCCCCACCAGCACTTGAGGGGCAAGAAATATTTTCCCTTCTACACACTTCAACTTTCTTATCCTCCTAGCTTGTAATCACTACGGACTTGAGATATTAAATATCCGGCTACCTCTGCCATTTTGAAGTGGACGTAGGTCACACCTACCGCACCACTATAATCTCTCTCTCCACTTTAATTTCTGTATTTATTACCAATTACTTGACCGATGGTGTGCAAGGTCAATTTGTGCATCATCAGTTTGGCGCCGTCTGTGGGAACGACTAAAGTTCTCACTTCAGAATATTTCCTTTGTCAAAATTATGGTGATCACCACTAGATCGACAAGACGACCAGAGGATAATCCCTTGCGAGAGGGCGAGGGTGATCCTCCACCGACTAATCCTGCCCCAGATGCTCCTGCTCCCACTCCTCAACAAATGTTGGAGACCATGCAAGAGCTGGTGACCCAAAACCAGCAGATCCTACAACTCATGTTCGCAGGGCAAGGAGGAGCATAATTTGGAGGAGCACCGCGCCCGGGGCATCCAAGAGCTCCATGCCGGGGAGCTCCTCATCTGGACGCCCAGCCCCAAAGCACCCCTTTTGGAGTTCCCCAGGGCGCCCCTCATGGAGTTCCCCTGGGCACCCCTTTTGGAGTCCCCCTGGGCGCCCCTCAGGCGGGAGCCCATCATGAAGGACCCCCACCTCCGGGGAGAGCCCATTAGGGAGGACCCCCACCTCCTCCTTCTGCCTCTCATGGGGAGGATCCTCGTTTCCAAGAGGGTGAGAGTGAAAACCAAAGCATGGATGATGGGAGTCGTTTCCATGATCAGTCCAGAAGAGCCCCCAATCGCTGGGACGAGAAGATCAAAGAAATGCAAAATCAGCTGGGTGACGTCTTCAACGCCATGAAGGCGCATAGACCTGAGACAGTGGATTACCTAATAAGGCGAACGGACACACCATTCAAACCCGACGTCGTGAACTACTCACATCCTCGGAAGTTCAAAATGCCATCCGTGGAGACCTTTGACGGAACGAATGATCCACTAGACCACCTGGAAACTTACAAAACTCTAATGCAGCTGCATAATGTCCCCGACGAGATTATGTGTATGGCATTCCCAACCACATTGAAAGGTTCTGCACGACAATGGTTTGCCAGTCTCTCCCCAGCCTCCATAGGCTCCTTCGCCGAACTGAACAGATCATTTGTGCTACAGTTTATTGGTGGACGCCGCCAACAAAAGCCTGCCACCCATCTGCTCAACATAAAACAGGATCGAGACGAGAGCCTGATGAGCTACCTCACTCGTTTTAACGAGGAGGTCCTTCAGGTCGAAGAGCCCGATGATAAGGTCAGCATGACCGCCTTCCTAGGAGGCCTCCGGTCATCAAACTTCCTCTTTTCAGTAATGAAGCGACTACCAAAGAGCATGCTAGAACTATTGGCAAAAGCTCAAAAATATATGAATGCTGAGGAAATCAACAGGTTCAGGTGGGGTGAATCATTTCGCGGATCGCCAAAAGCTTGACCTGCCTCTACACTGTTCTCAAACATGCAGCCTATATATCCAGCTTTGCGGCTCTCTCGCGGGTCGCCAAAAGCTTGGTCTCTGCACTGTTCTCAAATAGGCAGCCTATCTCCAGCTTAGCGGCCCGGCCTCTGCACTGCTCCCAAGCGCCAACCTATATTATCAAACTGAACGGCTCCTCGTGAGTCGCCAAAAGCTTGGCCTCTGCACTGCTCTCAAGTAGGTAGCCCATACCTCCAGCTTAGGGGCTCTCTCATGGGTCGTCGAAAGCTCGGTCTTCAAACTCTGTCTTTGCTCTCATGCAAGCAGCCTGCCTCTCTCTCCAGGTAATCATGTTATATATTTTTTGATGTTGGAATAACGTTGTTTTTGCTAGGCACGTTTTTGAAATTCAGGCCCTCTACAACCCGCGGGACTACATTAGATTGAATGTCAATAATCGGACCTCATCTATCTGGCACCTGCTCCTGGGTACTAACGCCCCTCCTGGCGCCCAGCCTGAGTAGCGTAGTCCTGACAACACCCCTCAGGCGTCTAGAACAGGCGCCCAGCACCTCCTAGGCGCTTAGCATAGGCTCCCAGCACCTCCTGCTCGCCCAAGCGGCACCCTGCTGTTCGCTTCCTCGCCTAGCAGCTCCCCAGAAGATGCCTCAGCCCCGGCCACAGCAGCCTCAGGACCAGCGCACGCCTCCTTCACCCCAGCTGCTGCACGCCCCAGCTGCCCGCCTCCTTTGTGCACAAGGGCAGCTCGCCTAAGGCCTCCAAAGGCGCAGCCACCTCCATGGTCAGCTCGCCCAAGGCAGCCCTAGGCTCGCCCCAGGTCCATCCATTTCAGCCCGGCGGTACGACATGGTGGGAGGAATATGATAAGAAGCAGCAATCCTCAAAATATCACCATCAGTGTTGAGTACACTAAAAAGAGTGCTCACCTTGGATCCACCATCCTCAACAACAACTTTTCCTCGACAGCGACGAGGACGCAAAATTTTGCGTGATACGTTGCTGGGAGGGCTGTTTCCTATTTCTCTTGTCTCGTGACGGCCGGCGCCCGGGCCCACAACTGCAGACAGACTGGCGCCCACGCCTGCCCGGGCTGCGACGCCCGCGCCCGCAGGGCCCACGCCTGCCCGGGCTGCGACTCTCGCGCTCGCAGCCGCCGCCGAGCACACCCTCACGCTCGCCGCGGGTGCCGCGATTGTCCTCTTGCCCTGGGCTGCCTCGCCCACGTTGCTGCCGCCGTGTTCACACCCGGCGTCGCCCGCTGCACAGCGCCCGCCGCGCCCGACGCCCGCTACACAGCGCCTAGGCCCAGCGCCGCCTGCTGCACGCCCGACTCCTCCTGCTGCCCGGCGTCCCCGTCTTACGCCCGCTGCTTTGCGCCCAGGGCCGGCGCCGCCCGTGGCACGGTGCCCACGCCCGGCGCTGCCTTCTGCACGTCGCCCACGGTCGACGTCACCTGCCGCACGATGTCCGCGACCAACGCCGCACCGCCGCCCGCTGCAGCCGTGTTCACGCCCGTGCTCGAGGGGGCTGCTGCTCAGGTCGACGCCACCAGGCCGACGCCCACGCCCTCACGTGAAGCGACGGCCACGCCCGCAGGGGCTGCTGCACTCGTCGCCGCCGCCTGTCGCCCGGGCTACAGCTGCCTCGCCCGCCCAAGCTGCCGAGTCTGCTGCCGCCCCTGCATGCTGTAGGCCAATCCACTGCACATTTCTGCCCAGTGCTTAGAACACCCTTTGTTGTAGGCTGTGGACTAATTCTTGCCTTCTTCCTCCTATGGGCTGATTCCCCTTCACTTTCTTGGAATGGAGAAGAACCCTGGATATTCGAAATGCCACCCTTTCAAAGTTTCCTTGGGCGCAGGGCATTGAGGGGCAAATGATGAGTCAAGCTCAAGTGGCCCAGTCCGTGATGAGCCAAGGTTTAAATTTATGAAGATCCGTTTAGTCCAATAAGGTCCAGGCCCAAATCCATGAGGCCTGGCCACGTCAAGGCAACCCTCGTCGCTTCGGAAATAGTCAATCCTTATCTCGCTTTTACCAAGTCACGCGGAGAATATCCCAACTGCCTCGTCCATTGAGGACAGTTCGAAGACTCCTTGTGAACGTTGCTGTAAAGTCGTCCCCATCTGTTAGGGGAAGACTATAAATAGAATAGCCCCACCAGCACTTGAGGGGCAAGAAATATTTTCCCTTCTACACACTTCAACTTTCTTATCCTCCTAGCTTGTAATCATTGCGGACTTGAGATATTAAATACCCGGCTACCTTTGCCATTTTGAAGTGGACGTAAGTCACACTGACCGAACCACTATAGTCTCTCTTTCTACTTTAATTACCGCATTTATTACCAATTACTTGACCGGTGGTGTGCAACGTCAATTTGTGCATCATCATATACTATACCTACTAGGATATCACATGTGAGGATATAATACATTTTTTTCAACACATTTAAAAATTCCCACACAGAGGCAAAAATGAACGATAGTAGCCGAGTTCCATATCGCATAAAGTAACCAAGCAAATAGAGTCTCGGGATATTTAAAACATACGGTGTTTAAGTTCACAACATAAAAGAAAAGAGTTTTATGTACAATCCCAAAACATTTAGTCCATCACATCTATCCCCACAAACTCTTCCAAATTGGGATTTCCCTCCATTTTGAGGCCTCTTTCCTGGTTGGAGATGAGAGTGAAGTGCTCGTCCTTGCCACGAGAGATGGAGAGGAGGAGCGACTCGAGAAGGGGGCTAGGGTTTTAGGATGAGGGTGGTTGGGTTTAGGGTTTTTGAGGGTTGGGGAGAAGGAGAGCGTGGAAGATGCGGGAGGGAGAAATGATTTGGTGGAGATGGACAAAGACATGGCTTTGAAATTTGGATGGGAGAATGTTGGGCAGTTTTGAATTGGTACCATATAACTTAACGTTGTACCCACTGGACAAATGACTGACTGTTTCTAATGGCGGTTAGCATATAAAAGTATTCAAATGTATAAGGGAGGTACAACTGGGATGAGAATAGGGATGGCTTTATTGGGGATAATGTTTCCAACCATTAAAGAGATTTTAGGAATGAAAAATCGAATTCAAAAAGATGATTTACAGAATTGTTAAGAAAGAGATATGATAGGTTTTAGAGAGAAATCTTAGGTGATTCAAAATCATCAAATGGATAGCTTTCTAATTTAGCATTTGGGGGTGGGCCCACATCAAAATCGTGTATTTTTTCTCAAATTTTTTTTTCAAATGGAGAACTCATGGGTGCTGACATGGCGCCCTGTACATCCTCTCTCTCTATTTCTTTAATATATATTAAGTGTGACAGTCTTATAATTGCTTTTGCAAAACAAACAATGAAGTGGGAAGCAAACTGCTGCTATCACTATCAAAATTGCATTAGCAAAACAAACAATGAAGTAGGAAGCAAACCAATGCTATCACTAATATGAGCAAAACTATACTTTCAACAGGCAAGTAACATCTTATAAAAAAAATTAAAAAATAATAATAATTACCATTAAAAAAAAAGCTAACATGTTATCATTGAGAAAGTTTGAATAATAATGCATTCAAGATACCATAGACATTCATGTTATCACAATTACATGAGCCAATGTGATCAATTTGGGCCCTTGATGTTGTGAGCCAACCAATTGTTTATCATGAAAGGAGATGTGCTAAATTTACCCCACATTGGTTCCCACGTACAACTTGTACAGACATATGCATTGAACTGAACAATATCAATACAATAGAGCCCACGAAATAAAATGATAAAAATATAGCTTACAAGTAGTATGGCAAGAACTTGTAAATTATCATTTGCATCCAACACATGGTTATAGTGCGGCTATAATTTAGTAAAATCATAGCTAACCATGCAGTGGGGCATGCGAACTGAAAACGGTATATAATATGCAGGAACATATGTGCATAATTCATTGATTAGGTGAGCCCACTATAAGGTAGTGTTCTAATGTGGATTAATTGCAATTGAAATAGATATGGAGTTTAATTATGTAATATGTAGAAATGTATGCAAATAATTGGTTGATGATTAGGTGGGCCCACAATAAAATGTGGATGAAAGGAAATTTCAATTCGATGTGGCAATTTAATTTTCCATATGGATTAATAGGTTGATGATCAATAAGATAAGTGTCTTAATGGCTATGGAAGAAAAGGGATTTTTGGCTAAAGATTAGATGAAACCGTGTAGTTGTGGTTTAATAAGAAACATATTAGATTAGGGAATTGAATTTTCGTAGGAGTCTGGATCCCCTATTTTAGGAAACAAAGAGATATTGTTTCGGCCGATTCGCATGTGCCAACTGTGTAAAATCTCTTCAGAGGAGATACAGATTCTGAGGGTCCCACAAAAATATAGACCTATCAATGTTGGACACGTGGTGTGCCCGGAAGGTCCAGCCCAATCTAGAAATCAAGCACTCCCAACCCCTCATGCCTGCTATTATGATATATATAAAGGGCCTTCTGAGATTTCTAGATCCACATTGACCCATATATCTGCGGGTTGGATGCAAGTCGGATTTGTGGGTTGGGTCAGGTCTTGCCACCTCATCCTCTACTTCAGCCCTGTTTATCTAGTATTATTCACATTAGTTTCACACTACCTTCATTAGGAAGAAAATTTTCAGAGCCCAAAGGAAAACCAACAAGGCACTCCTCCAAGCACTGCCCTTGGAAGGAGAAGGAATAAAAGAACATCAACCTTACCCATCCAAGAGGAAATCTCTTAACCCATCAAGAGCAAAGGATAATTCAATCAACAGAGCACGTAAGTCCTGAGAAATCAAAAGGGTATAATTCCCTTTGGAAGAAAAGGGGAAACCCCCTCCAAAGAACTCCCTCCACCCCCTAAGATTGTTATGTACATGTGTGTATAAAAACCCATGCAAGTGGAAGTATTTTACCAGTGATTAGAGAAACTTAGCAGTCGTTGTCTAAACAGATCATCAAAAAGAAGGAAGAAAGTCATTTGAAAACTTTCCAACAAGCAAAAGAGAATGGACGCGAGGAGTCGATCTCCTGCCGGACGCTCATATGAAGATTTCCAGCCAGTATCTGATTGGATAAGAGAGGCTGGAGTCGATACTCTGATTCTTAATCTTCCAGGTATTGATTCATCATATTGCCTTAATCTTTATGAGTTCTAATTGTCTACTCATCCCTTTTTAAAGCTATGTGTTGCGGTCCTAAATGGTTATAAGATTTAATTTGACGTGCGTTCCATCAGTCCAGGAGCTTTTGGCGTATTGGTTAGATGCATAATTATTCGTACATAACACTATGTTTTTTTGTTATAAAAGACTAAGTGCTGCTTTACAGGATTCAAGAAGGAACATTTGAGAGTTCAATTGGATGATAACCGCATTATGAGGGTCAGAGGCGAACGCCCACTTGACAACAACAGGTCGAGCCGCTTCTCCAAGGAAGTTCAAATCCCAGAGAATTGTGACATCAGTGATCTCCGCGCAAGGTTTGAACAAGGAATTCTCTATATAACAATGCCAAAAACAATCCCTTGGGTGGGTGTCACTGAACAAACTACACCAACCAAGCAACCCCCTCCAAGCCAAAACACCAGCAAGAGACAAGATTTTGAAAAAGATTCAACCGATGCTCACATGAAACCTACTAATTTAATCACCACCGGAGATGTCACCAAAAAGGAGGTTACTTCAACTGACGCTGAAAAACGAATGAATGGGTCTAAAGGTGCTGTAGATGCTACTACAGATGAAACCAAGAAGAAGGAAGAGGAGAAAAAAAAGGATGAAACCAGAAAAACATCCGAGGGATCGACCGAGATGGAGGCCAATGGCGGGCTTCTGAAGGAGAGTTATATGCATGGAGGAGGATCGTTGCTGTTAGGGATGGATGAGTCAAGGCAGCTGGTGGTGAATGTTGTTGTAGGCCTTTTGGTGTTGTTGGCACTTCTGGTGTACATCTTACAGAAGATTACATCCTAAAAGTAAGTACCAGAATGTTGGTGTGGTTGTAACTAATCAATCAGTTCACTTTTTCATTGGATGTATGCACTTGTTGATTTATGATGTGAAAACATGAAATGACTGTTCTTCATTTAGTTCAAAATTTGGGAACCAGTTGTTTGAAATATGATAGTTCTGTGTGTGTGGTTTCAGACTTCTTCAGTTATGGTAAGATGAAATATAATCATCAAGAAATCATCAACTGCATCAAACTAGAGCGATGGGAACAACAGAAGTTCATAGGCCAGGTCGTGCAGGGTAGAACCTAGTCCAATCCCATCCCGTACAGTTATCAGGCCAAACATCCATGGCTAAACAAGCCCGAAGGGCTGAAAATTAAGCTAAGATAGCCCTTTTTATTTTTTTGCTATCGGATACTAATCCCTCCGGGCCTAGAGGGAAGTAAGGTAAATACCTTTGTGGCTCGAAGGTGGTAGCACTAGTGGACTCAACCTTCGATTCCTGAAGAAGGGGGAACCGGGGTCGATACCAAGACCTTTAGCTCCGGAAGAGGGAGGAACCGTGGTCCTGACCACTCGGCCAATCCCTTGGAGGTTAAGATAGCCCATTTGAAATATATATAACCTCCTCCTTGGTACATTTGTTGGGTTTGGTAAGGTTTTTTAAGGCAACTAAACTTCATCGAGCAAGCAGGCTTGGGTACTATCCTTGGGACTAAAATGATTGCCTGAATACAGCTTAATGTGGGTTGGGGTTGCATTGAATTTTCAACAGCCCACCCCATGAACATCGATCCCTAGGGAATCCAAGCCTGGGCCTGGACCCAGGAAAGACTGAATATGAATAGGCTGAGTACAAAACCTGGTATCCTTAATAAAATACAGCAAGCCAAGCGGAATGAACCATTTCATAAAGGGCCAAAATAAAAACTATAAAAAGAAAAAGTAGACAACAACATTAACAAAATATTTTTTGATTAAAAAATGTAACAAACCATCCAAAATATACAAAAATAAATCATATTAAAGTTTGGCAAAGTTTTTGAATGCAACTGCCAATCTACTCTAATTTCTGCTCATATTTGGAGCCAACGAGAACATAAATAACATGGGAGATACAGAAATCAGTCTATTGCAGTCAGACCATGAGCAACACTGTGATCACAATTGCTGCCCCTATCAGCAAATGATGCCCAAACGGTGTGATTGCAATCGCCAAGCTCTGTTCTTTGTCATCAAGAACGTTGATGGCCAACTTTTGGCCTCCATTCTCACAGTGCTTGGCCACTCCACATATGTACCATTTGTTTTGAGGTTGATAACATCATTTCCAGTAGTTAGAGGCACATTACTAGTAGGCGCCTCACAGTTCTTGAAGCCGGTCCTGTCGACTTTGAAAACATTGTGAACTCCTTTTGGGTAGTTAAAACACTGCATGCCATGGTTGGATCAATATCTAAGGACATTAGAAGTAAGGAATGAATTGGACTATTGGATAAATAATTGGAAAATCAGGTGACCATGGATGGTCCTCAATGGAGATATAGTTCGAGAACTCGACCCGACCCAGACTTGGCTTACTGGATTGACTAGGAATGCACCTGATCAAGTCTTCAAAAAACCTGGTCCAACTTGCCCCAGCTAAACTCTTCTGGTAACTCTGGTGAGTCATATGGACCCACTGGTCGGACATGGTTGGAGTTTTCTGATCCACCAACAACTAATTTGGGCTCTTACATCCAACTGGGCTTGTACGTGCCAATAGGCCCCAAAGTTTCTTCTGGGTTTTAAGGCTTAACTATTTACTTACTCTTATTCCATAACGAGTTTGATTTGGGTTTTCTTAATTAAATTGTTTGAAATACATAATTAAATGTCTGATAGTACTTCTGTTTTTGAAATAAAGAAATGGAGAGGAGATCAAAATGTAATGAGAAAACACTGCATAAACTATTGAAAAGAAAAGAAAAAAAGCTGAGAACAGTACAGAACTAAAATACTTTTTGTATATCTTGTCTCAACTTTAATTATAGTAACGAAATTTATGCTTTACTCCTCAAACTAGCTACAACGCCCCATGCTTAGCCCGGGGCAAAAAATAAGATATTACATTTTGAATTTATGAGAAATCAAAATTAATTATAAACATATAAAAATATATTCATGCATATTTATATAAAAACAGTTAACACGTCTTCAATCACAAATACAAGTGGTCAACACCAACAATAAACTATTACAAAGGTAATGCTAAAAAATCCATTCAACAGCAACATAAAAATAATAATAACAGCAATAATTACTAAAGAATATATAGAAAATAGAATTTTGTTAATATATATAATATTAGTAATAAGAAATGCATTCAAGTTTTTGTTACCCATTGATAAATTCAAAGCCGAATAAAACAAAGCCACCCCATTTGGACTTGTTTGTGCAACAAGATGATTTTAGTTTATGGAGATTTTGATTTCCTCATGAGAATGGAATTTTGTATTTTTGTAGAAAATCAAAGTCCTCTCTATTAAGGAAAAATGATTCATTTTTTTCTTCCATGGAACGAAAATATATCACACCAAACAACATAATATTTTTAACAAAGAAATTCATAAAAATGTGCAATCAAAACATTTTTATCACAAGCCCATCTAGAGGTGGTTTACCAGAAGGTCGGGTCTGATTTTCGTTCACATGTGACAATCTTTGAATAGAGTAGAGCTCTATTTGGAAACTAAAAGAAAATGATATTTTTAATAAAAAATTTATCAGTATGAATTGTAGAAAGGTGGCCTCAAATATTAAAAAAACAATGACAATCTTGAAAAGATGGAAGATATATGTGTTGAGAGAGAGATAGCAAAACTAAGAGATTTTAGGGAATAATGATTGAGAGACTTTAGGAGATAGAGGATATTGATAAAGAAATTTTTTTGGGAGAAAAAATTGTGGCATTTGATGACATGGCACCTTTAAAGCAATCTATGTTTTTTTCTATATTTATTTGAAAGGAGAATGATTGGGTTGCTAAAGTGGCACCCCTTACAGCCCACCTCTCCCTTTGCTTTAATATATATATATAAAGAAATTTTTTTGGGAGAAAAAATTGTGGCATTTGATGACATGGCACCTTTAAAGCAATCTATGTTTTTTTCTATATTTATTTGAAAGGAGAATGATTGGGTTGCTAAAGTGGCACCCCTTACAGCCCACCTCTCCCTTTGCTTTAATATATATATATATATATATATAAAATTGTTTATACTACTATCATCTGATATTTATTATTGTTGAAGCTTCTGCAACAAATGTTATTGATCGAGGAACCTTATCTAACCTCACTGTGAACTTCAATCCATACAATTGGGCGTCACAATTATACTAATATTAGAAAAGTTTTAATTGGCACTTAATCTCGCTCTCCGGAATGCGGTTTAATGCCTAATCGGATCCGGGGGCGTGACACTAATAAATCACATGGGAGTGAAGAAGTGCTTAATTTAGGTCACATTTGGTAAAAGATTATGAATCTGCAGATTTGAGGATTCCTTGAGGTTTCCGCGCTACACATAGAACAGGGCTTCCCTCACTGAGTTTTTTTTTTTTTTCTTCTTCTTAATTCTCATAGCTAAGAATTCCTTACATCACATTTGGTCACATGTGAAAAAATCGCCAAATTTGAGGATTTTATTGCCTCCCTTTTCAGCTAAGGAATTTCACATCCTATGGAAGTTTGGACCTGAGAAACCTAAAAAATGAGAATCTTATATGGATCAAATCCTAAAAGTTTTACAATAGCCAAAGATCGATTTTCCACAACTTTACTGAAAGTGAAAATATTTTTCCCAATGATATAATTTTCAAACATGACCTTAGTGAATAACCAATCAAATAACAATCTTATCATTACTGATTTAATAATCAATATAAGCCCATGACCACTTTTTAGGTGGAGAGATAGAAGTGCCACCAAAAAAAATAAAACCCTAAAATTTTAAGAATGCACTCTCAATTGGACAAGGGTAGACCCATTTTGATAAGGATTCCAGGAGTGAAGAAGCAGTCCGTTTTGGACGCTGATGCAACTGTCACACTCCTTACTGGTATGAGCACATGTACTGAATCCTAACTCTAGCATGTTGATGGGTGCCGAGCATACCCACCTTGGAGGGCGACCATGGCCGCACATATTTTGGGGTGGAGAGTGGAGGACTTGTACAAATCATGAATGAGATGTGTAGCCCCGTGAGGGAGAGAAAGACTCATGTCATGTGATTATATATACAAGTTTAATGTTTTTAGAAGGCAAGATTTATATTTTAATTCAATCACCATTCCAATTGTGGGGTAGTAGGAGGGCGACCATGGCCGCTCATATTTTGGGATGGAGAGTGGAGGACTTGTCCAAATCACGAATGAGATGTGTAGCCCATGAGTGAGGGACAGAGGATTCATGCTATGTGATTATACAAGTTTAATGTTTTTAGAAGGTATGATTTATATTTTGATTCAATCAAACGATCAAATGTCATTCCGATTGTGGGGGTAGCAGGAGGGCGACCATGGCTGCTCATATTTTGGGGTGGAGAGTGGAGGACTTGTCCAAATCATGAATGACATGTGTAGCCCCGTGAGTGAGGGAGAGAAGATTCATGCCATTCATGTGATTATACAAGTTTAATGTTTTTAGAAGGCATGGTTTATATTTTAATTCAATCAAACGATCAAATTCCATTCTGATTGTGGGGGTAGTAAAGAACGGCCTCTTACTTCTTACCTCCATCTTCCCTCACCTCAAGGTACGGCCTTTTACTTCTTACCTCCACCTTCTCTCACCTAATGGCTATCTTGCCTCACCAGAGGTCTACTTCCCTCACACGAGGGCTAGGGTCCCAGTCTCTTAAGCTAGGTACCAAAAAAACGGGGTTAGTAGTGGCTGAAAGTGGGTAGGGGGGCTCAGGTGGGCTCCACAACTTGTATTGCACCATAGATGGTGTGCAAGACATCTGCACAAGAGCACCAGCCATATAATTTCTATAGTGAGGATTCGAACTCAGGCACTCTCACACTCACGTCCGTATCCCAGACATGACAAGCGGGAGTAATATTTTAAAATGAACTAATAATTCATTTTTGAAAGGAACATTTTTATGAGCCCAAATGAATGGATGCTTACCATGAGAGGATGAGCAGTAAACAAAATGCCTCAATCAAACAATTCTAGATTTGATTTGTGAGCTTTAAGATTTGCCATGGGCTCTTGTTAGTGGGGGCATACCCACATATATGGTTACGAGGGTAGTCTCCCTGTCAAAGTTAGGTCCATCTCCAAAACTCACATGAAAGAAGAAATATATAATTAAAAAGAAGAAGAGACTTAATTTGGACTCACAAACAATCAAAAGAACTCTTTTCTCTTTCAAAGCAACTTTATAAAATAATCTGTTACAAATTGCATGTGGGTGATCAAATTATAGCAAAAGAAACCTAACACCAGCCCCATGTGAAACGTTAACGAAAGAAATGGTCTTCTAATATGAACTTTAACAAAGTTATCCTACATAATGTAGATAAGATCATTTTGGGATGGGATCGGTAGGGATTTAAAGATCTATATGGGACCACCATGAATATCAAGTTTGGCCCCAATTACATTATCCTAAACCCTTCATCAATGACCGACAAAGCCCAGTCCATTCGTATGGATATATAGTCGATCCAACAGTCCAATTTATTTGCATTGGTGTCAAACCCTTGGGTGTGTGATTATCAAGGGGGTCCATGTCCATTGCAAGGTTTGAATTAGATGATAGATGAGCCCCATCCATAGTTCTCACGGTTAGATCCGTGAGAACAGTTCTCACCTGATTATTTTCTTAACTTAAAATAAGATATTATTTTATTTTAGAAACATGCTGAGATGGGCATGGCCTCTTCAAGTAAATTGGACGCCCCCCGGCCTTTATTTAGATTTTGACATGGAGGTGAAAGAACATCAAACGGGGAAGAATTGCAAGAATCAAATATCTATCAAATGTATTCTTTCGTTACTATTCATTGACATGACTTGTATACACAACTAAGCATGTAAGAATGACCAGGGGATGTAAAGGGCAAGAGGGGACAATAGAAAAAAAAAAAAAAAAGAGTATGATCATTATTATTATCATCAAAGTCTTATCCAAACTATGTTGAGGTTGGCTACACGAATTCTATTTCTCCGTTCTAATCTATCTTGAGCCAATTTCTCAGATAAGTTATACTTCCTCAATTCTATTTTTGTCACCTCCATCCACGTCCTCTTTTGCCTACCCCTTCCTCTTGGTTGATGGCCAAACTAAGAAAAAAACGTATGATAAAAAAGAAAATTTACTTAATTACTTTTCATTGACATGACATGTATGAAAGCATAACAAGATCTCTAAGATCTCAACAAATAGAGAAAGAGAAGAAAAGAACCCAAAGCTCTCAATTCATTCAATGTTTTCCAATAATACATCAGTTGTTTCAACTCATGTATATACAATTCAGAAAACGAAATACAGTTATAGGGAATCTATTCAGTTACAGCCAGCTGTCACTGAGTTGTAAATCTGGACCGAGTGATCTGATCATCATCTTTGCTATCAATGTATACATTACTCTCCAAGTAAGTCTTCATGGTTGCATCAAATTGTAACAGATCTATTTTGCTTGTATACAGTTAATGCTCATGCTATTGTCATACAATAGCACTTTTCCTATGTACATCAATTCAGTATGGTCTGAAGCTCCAAACGCAAGTGTTTGGTCTCACAATCCCAGTGGCACGCAATGTCTTCTGCAACTCTTTGGGCACTGATGGAAGCTCCTAGTAATCCCCGTTTGGTAAAACCAACAGCATATAGTCCATTCTTGCCTTTCCAACCATTGGGAAAGGCCATTCTTGGAATTCCATCCTTGTTGAAAAAGCCTTCCTCCTAGCAAGAATCAAGAAACATTTTAGGCAATAAATTAGTCAGAGTCAACAAATCTGCCATCTGAGTATGTTTGATTCAGGAGATTCTCCACATTACATTGAAATATCATATCATCTTCAATTAATTTCAAACAAGAGACAAGTTGAAAGTCATTCTTTGGATTGTAAAAATTTGAGTTGAAACAGATCCACACCAGTTTATCACTGCATGGAGTAACTTCATTCTAAGAATTTATATTGTCTAGACTCCAACCTCTTTCTTTTATTTGAGGCTGGAGAACAATAAAAACAAGATAACCAATTTCTGAGTCTTTACCTTGAGCCATTTAGGGACACTGCTTCTGTATCCAGTTGCCAGGATTAATGAATCAAATTCCCTTGATACCCCATCCACAAATTCTGCACCTGTAGCTGTAAATTGCCGTATAGAAGGAACCACCTGAGGAGAACATCCCCAAAAGATTATTCTGACACCAGTTTACCAATCTTATAATTGTAGTTTTTTTTTTTTTTAATTTTAGATTCAATTCAACAGTGAGTGAGTAAAGGACAGATGAACGGTTTGGATTGCCTGACAATGCCACGGGTCCCACATAACGTAAAAATAATCAAGAATGATTTACACTAATGAAGGGTCAAATAAAAAAAAAAAAAAAAGAAGTTATGTAACTCTCCAAACCTTGATTTGGCCACTCTTGATCTTAGCAAATGTCCCTACGTCGAGAACTGGAGTCCTTCCAGTGTCATTCTTCAGTTGGAGTGGCCCAATTTTAGGCCTTTCTAGCCCAAATTGCACAGTATCTCCCAAGACCAGCCTTGAATAGAAGAGGATGAGAGCATCAACCAGTTTTAGAGGGAACCATTTGAGCAGCCACATGGATAGAGCAAATGTTGATGTTCCAAGCACTTCTTTGGGCAATATATGCATCTGCAAGATAACAACAGTTAAGACTTTTGTAGGAAAACAAAGCAAGAAATTGAGCACACTGAGCTGTCCACCACTAAATGGCCAGAGAGTGGGACCCACTTATTTTGTGCATGGAATTGTCATTTGCTGTTTTGTGAAAGATACAGACTTCTAAGAGGAGTGAGACAGGAAAAATAAAGAGAACCTTTTAAGAGTGTAAGAAATGTGACAAGCTACATCATTGCATGTTTCAGTGTTAAAAACTAAACTAAAAAACAACTATACTACTGTTTTGTAAGTCCAACTTTTTCCACTCATTTTTCATTAGGCATCCTTCTCTTCATTGGACTCTACTTATAATATTAATTAATATTTGTCAACTTTAATCTTCTATTCACATGTACGGATCATTTTAGATGATGTTCCTTTTTTCTTTTTCCTTCCTTCCTACGGACTATTTTTCCTTTTGCTATCGGAGGGATCCCAATCCTAAACTCTCATGAAGCTCTAATGTGGTAGTCCAGTTTCGAACCTACAACTTCCGGGTGCAAACTGTGGTCTTAGGCCAACTAAACTACCCCTTAGAGTTAATTTATTTATCTAATCATGTCTAGTTTTTGTACTTTCTACTCACTCATCTTACTCATCTTAGGGATGTAGAAGGATTGGATTCAAGGTGGAACCCTGCTATATATGAATCTGTTTTTTGGTAGCACGAATTAGAATCGATCTCAATCCAATGGTGATCTTATGTGTTGGATCCAGTATCGACTAAACTATTGGAGATCCGGTTCGGAAACCGATGCAAAGTGGGCCTAACATGACCATATTTGATCGATGAGTCCCAAAATAAATATGTTAAGTATATGAAAAAATCAGTATAATCTAACCTCTCTCAACTCTCAAATGGCAATATGATTGATGAAGCTTCCAAATCCTTAGGTAGAACAAGGATCCGAGAACTTAGAGATAGTGTAATTAAGCATGGATCAGGATCTGAATCCAAGTCTCACCCGGATCTAAATGTGATTGGTTCAAACTTTCTCTGTTTAGAAGATCATGGCTGATCAAGTACCACATGATTACTTGCTATTATTATAAACATACAAGTCATAAACCGGAAAATGAATATAAGAAGGTTTTAGGAATTTCTTCTACGCTATGGGACTATAGAATTTTAAGAATCACTTCTTTCCATAGATTTCACGTAACCATTATTTTTTCCACTTGGCTTGGAGATATACCCATTTGGAGAAAAAAAAATCAAGTTCATTGTATATGGTGAAGGCCATGAAATTTATTGCAAAATAGAAACTTTGCTTCTTGTCCATTTCATGGCCAAATGCGGTGAAGGCCATGAAATTTATTGCAAAATAGAAACTTTGCTTCTTGTCCATTTCATGGCCAAATGCCGGCATTTATCTGAACCTTTTTTCTAGTTATCTATGTCCAAATACCCTCTTGTATTGAAAGACTTGTGAGCATAAAAAACTCGGCCAAGTATCATATTTTGAAGGGGTATTTACACATTAATCCTCCCTAAATCTAATTTATCTAATTTCATGATAGAAATTCAAATAATGTCACAAAATCGGCCGACTCTGGTCAATTTTTTTTTTCATTTGACTTTTTTTCCCTTGAATGTAAAAAAGTAAAATATCCCACTAGTTCTTTTCATTCACTTTCTATTTTCACCTCCTTCCCTTTCTTTTTACGGAACCAAGAGAGAGATTATCTTAAAAGTTTTCTCTCCCTTTCATTGAAGCAACTTTTCTCCCCCACATTGCCCTCTCCCTTTTTCATTTTTTATTCTTCTCTTCTTTCCATTTTTTGGTGAAAATTTCTTGAATGCTATAACTTGATGAATGGTGGTCAAATGTGTATTTACTTTCGTAAAAAACCATTTTTCATGTTATCTTTGCTTGTTGGAGAAAGTGGGTGTTACAAAAATAATAATAATAATAACAAATCCCATAATATCATGGGACTGTGATAATATGAGGAGAAGGCGGGGGGAGAGAAGATGTACGGGAGAGAAAACTTTTAGATCGACTCTCCTTTTATTATGCAAAGAGAAGAGGAAAGTGAATGAAAATAACCCAGTAGTCGTTTACTTTTTACATTGGGATATCATGATATCTTGGGATTTGGAGGAAAAAATAAATAAATGTTGACCGGAGTCGACCGACTTTGGTGGCATTATATGAATTTTTGTGATGAAATTGGAAAAACCAAATTTAAGAAAGATATTAATTTATCAAAACCCCCCTTTTAAAAATAGCAAATAGCTTCCGGATCTACAAAGAATACCTTATTTCTAACAACCATAGATGGTTGAGCACAATGTTTACTAAGATCCAAGCAAATTTCCATGCCCGAGTTCCCGCAGCCCACAACCAAAACCTCCTCTCCTTTAAAACTAGCCCCATTCTCATATGAACTGGAGTGCAGAACCCGTCCCCTGAATTCAGAAATCCCTGCTATGTTTGGCACCACCGCCTCCGCATTTTCTCCGGTCGCGACGATGAGCCACCGGCAAATATACTCGGACTTGCTGGTGAGGACCCGCCACATCCCAATTCTCTGATCATACTCGGCCTGTTTGACCTCCTCCCCAAAAACAGGCTCTATTGAGAATTGTTGAGCATAAGCCTCTAAGTAGCTTATGAACTGCCACTTTGTTGGGTACTTGGGAAATTCCGGTGGGAACGGCATTAGTGGGAGCTCACAGAATCTCTTGGGAAGATGAAGCTTCATGCAATCAGATGTTTTCAGATTCCACAGTGATGCTATGCAGTTCTCTCTCTCAAGAATCAGTGAGGGGATGCCTTTCTCTTTAAGGCATGCTGCAGTGGCCAGGCCTGATGGCCCTGCGCCTATTATCAATGGTCCTAGAGCCATCACACATTCTTGTCTGGGCTTCATCCTAAGTTCCAATGCGCTTCTTGTTGCCAATTCCACGGAAAGGACAGAATCAAGAGTAAAAAAAACACAGTTTCAAAGGAATAACACATGCCCCATAAAAAAGTGGAGTCCTCAAAACAAAAGTTCTATTTGAATGTTCTGTTTTGAAACTTAATGCCTACATATGTCTATGGAATAAAACATGAACGTAATATGATCAATCCTCCTAATATCTGCAAGCCTACAAGAGAAGCAAATAAAGAGGAACCAAATGGAATTTTTGACAAGAAGTATAGAAGGGTTTTCTCAGCAATAAAAATGGTTTGTTCTTGTATCAAAACAGGACACACTCATTCAACAATTCAAATGAATAAAGTGTAAAGGGTCTTAATCTAACAAAGCTCTTCACTAAAGTGGAATTGGGTGTTGCTTTTTTGAGACTCTCAACATTCTCTGAAGTATAATCCTAGATCAGAAAGAGGAAATGAACACAAGCCTAGCTAGGATGGACTAGAGCCCTTAATCGCAAAAAATATGCAATTATAACTGGGGATGTGGTTTTTTTTTTTCTTAAAGTTGCAGAAGCAGCGAAGCTAACATATAAATAGCAAGAGTTGGGAAATTGAATTTGGACTTGTTCGGCCTGAGGAACAATGACATCTCTGAAGATGAAAAATAAAATTCGTTCGAATTGGCACTTTGTTGAAGGAGGGAAAGGAAAACAACTTCTATCTTTTCTTCTGCTGATCAGCTCTTCCAATTTGTAAATTAGAGTAACTAAACTACTGCCGGGAGATTGAAAGATCTCCCAGAAATTAGCTGTCTTCCGTGCTGATGCCGATGAAAGGTATGCCACTACCGATTACCTAAACAGACCGGGCAGAGACGTAGGTGGAGAGTTACTTGGGTCACAGACGCATTTGAGTCCAAATTCTTTTACCCATGGTGACCGTGGGTGGACCTATCACCGTTTGCCATATGAGTGGACCAATAATACTTCACCACGTAATTCAAAATTTTAGGTGATTTTCTTTTATCTGATTTAGACTTTTTAAACTTCAAAATCACCTAAATTTTTGAATGATGTGATGGAGTATTATTTATCCACTCACGGTAAATGTATAACAAATGTGATAGGTAATCCGGACTCGTCATGCGCACGGAGCTGCTATCCTATGCCCGGGCAGGGACTGCCCACTGTAACGTGGCTGACCATAATTGGTCCATCAACAGTCTGCGTGGGAAAAAAAGCTTCACATGATCACTCTTACGTGCAAAGAGTCTCCTTCACTTGAAGTATGGGAATTAAACAAGTGAAATGAAGTTAGTGCTTTCAATCAAAATGTAATAAATAGGACAAAAAATTTTTCATCAAAATAAGACTTCAGTTTCTTTGGGCATACTTAAGTGGAACTGGATCCCCTGTTTGGATCAATCAGAGTGACACGCATGGAGGAGATGTCAAATCCCATCTCCTCCAATGAATAAAAAAAATTCATCTCCCTCATGTAGCATGCCCTGATTGGTCCAAGTAGGGGATCCGTTTTCGAAAATTGGGTGATGTGGCACATAATAATAGAAGCCTCACATTTTATTTCCTTTTTTTTTTTTTTTTGCTCTCCAATCACCATCAGCTCAATAGTCCTATGTGGGTTTTTTTTATTAAAAAAACCAAAATATCCATAAAATGGTTACAATTGCAAGTGTCAGGAAGTAGGTAGGGCTGTCAAAAGGTCACACCTAGGCTGGGCCAGGGTCTACCCGTACCCTACTCTCACATATACAGACCAAGCCTTTATAGGGCCATATACAGGGCCATATAGGGTATACTATATGGCCCTTGAGAAGCCCATAGTAGCTAAGCCTTTACCCTACCCTTAAAAGGCCAAGGTCAGGCTAGGGCCTAAAGAAAAAAACAATCATTTCTTTTCTATTTGTTTAATTCCACCATCAACGATCAACTTGATGCAAACCAATGCAACTTACTGTTGATAATTACATGATGATCCAAAATCATGGGGGCTTTGGGACTTAGGACTAGGAGCCTCATAGGTTATGCAAACGATGTCGACATTATAACAATGCGTTTAATTAGCAAAAAAAATGCAAGGATGATAAAAGGTCACCTGTGTGATACAAAGAAGGGGGAATTTTAGACGAGGGCTCAAGTTTTGCTTAGATTTCAAATGAGGACAAAAAAAAAAAAAAAAAAAATTCACATATCAAATCAGGGCTTAAGTTATCCATTTGTATTTCAAATCAAGACATCCAACGATAATGTGAGTTTTCCGGCCATCTCTTCCTCTATTTCTTTTTTTTTTTTTTTTTCAAAATACTCAAAATGACCTTAGGACCTTTTCGGTGGCCGACCTTCAAGATTTTCCCTCCGATGCTTGAAATCATTGGTGATTAAGACTGCTCCAATATATCTTAACTAAGTAGAACATGAGGTATTGGGTGTAGGGTAGTTAGGATGTGCCTATGAGGTTTTATGCTAAACCCTAAAGAGTGATCTTTCCATAATACACGTTGAAAATAGATTTTCATTATTGTTGGATCTACATATAGAGATCAAAGAGCGGGCGTGCTCGGTGTGCTTCTTTAATTTTTTTTTTCAATTAATTTTTCTCCTTTTCGGTATTAAAATTAAAAATTAGAATACAAGCACAAAGAATGACAGATATTTAAGTGGTTCAGTCAAACTCGACCTACTCCACTGAGAAGAATGTGAAGGTTGGAGTATTTATAGACTTTGTAAAATTGAAATGGACACAAAATACCCCTTATATAATTGTTTTATGGCTATTGGCGGGGGAGTGCGGTAAAATGGATAATTAAAAAAAAAAATAGCCATTTTTGGACTGGTAGGTCGGCCCACTGCTGAAATGGGCCGATCGTGCCCATTCCCTCGGCCTAGCACAACCCTTGGCACGGGTCGTGCCAAAATCGGCCGGCCCGGCCCGGCCCATTTGACATCTCAAATTGGACCAAAACTCCAGCTACCCATGGGGATCGATGCCTCCAAAAACATATAAAAATAAATTCTAATATGGTAGGATATCATACATATGACTTTTTCTTAGAAAAACATATAAAAATAAGAGAATTTTACCTAAAAAAAGGACCTTAGATGGCCACTAACCAGAAGAGTTACCAATAGTATATATTGCACGGAAGTGGTCCCTTCCGTTTTTTTTTATTAATGATTGGAACGTGCGACGACGTCGTCGCACATTTAACCCATAAAACTCCCCTGAAACCCCACTTCCCTATTTTCCCTTTCTTCCTCAATCACTTTCTCCTTTCCCTTGGCTGTTTCGTCTCCTCCTTCCTCAAAAGACAGTTAAGGTAGTCCTAAAAGTCGTTTTCCAATCTATTGGATTGCAGCATCAAGCTTTCCAGCGGTTTAAACTCTACTTCCCCATTTCCCCCTTCTTCCTCCATCGCCTTTTCCTTTTCCCCTGGTGGATTCGTCTTTACCTTCTTCAAAAGCTAGTCAAGGTGGTCCCAAAGGTCGTTTTCCAACCTTTTGGATTGTAGCATCAAGCTTTTCAGCGGTTTATTAAGCGATTGTAAAGTATATATTTTGCCCTATATTGAGAGCCTTTGGTTGGGGTGATTAATTCGCTATTTCTGCTCCCGTAGTGGCTCTTTGAGCGGCGGCCCTGCTGCTTTTTCTTCTTCTTCCTTTTTGTCTTGTGCAGTTTTGTGGTTGAAAGGCCCTGCTTTGCCTTTCTCGTTGCTGTTGGTGCTCTTAGTTCCACTGTTATGGGTTTTTCTAGATGACAGGTGTTGTGGAGTTCTTTCTTAAAAATGTCAGTTGGTTGTGTTACTTGTGTAGCTACTCCCGTTCTCTGTTCCTTTTAGTTTGGGTTGTTTTGTTTGCAGCGCTCTCTTTCTAGTCAAAGTATTGGGAGCAGTTTAGCTTTTTTTTACCATTGTTTGGGCTTGCTTTTTTATATCCAAAGCCATTGTATTTTTTCTTCCTTTTGTCATATGGCCTTCTTCCCTTCATCTGTTATGGAAATGTATGGCAAGATAGAAGCTTGTAATTCCTCTGGATCTTGTAGTACGTTCGCACATTAAAATCATACAAACATAATTTTTTTTCGATTGCAACGGTTAGTGACGACGTCGTTGCTTCACAGAAGCCAGTGCAAAAAAATTGTGTGACTATATAACAACGTTGTTGCTTAACAGAAGCTAGTGGAAAAAAATGTGTGTAACTATGCAACGACGTCGTCGCTTGTTGAAAAAGGGCAAAAAAAATAAAAAATCTGGCGAGAATACCACTTTCGTGCCATATATACTATTGGTACCTCTTATGATAAGTGGCCATCTAAGGTCCTTTTTTAGGTAAAATTCTCTAAAAATAAATCTTCTTAGTTGTGTGTGTAATATTGCAAAAATATTAAAATGATATCAAGAGATTCTCACATTTTTATCACTTATAATTGGGATTATCAATAATATATTTGAATTTTGACACCAATCATACCCAACCATATTAGAATTTGTAAGGAATTTTGCCCCTGTAAGTGCCCTAGCTAGGGCCTGACATTCCCCCGTTAACAGTTGAATCTTAACAAATTTTTACAAATATATTCTTGCAATATCTTAGGGCCACTTGATATCACACCATGCGATATCGCACATATCGCACTATACAATATCCTACACCCATTGGATATCACACATTTATTGTATGAAGAGCTCTACGAGAAATATTTAAACTTTGAAGAGCTCTACGGGAAATATTTAAACTTCGACCGTTCTGGGACAAATGTGAGGTCTAATGTCAACTGTATGGTCAAAATCTGACATTTGTTCATGAATAGTCCAAGTTTAAACATTTCATACATAGTTATTCGTGCAATAAACGATGAGTCGCACATGGCAATATCATACCTTTCATTGTACAAAGAGATTTGTATTAAATATTTAAACCTTCAATTGTTTTGGCTCAAATGTCAAGTCTAATGCCAAATCTATGGTCAAAATCTGACATTTATCTATGAATGGTTCAAGTTTATATATTTCACGCAAAGTTATTCGTACAATATGGATGCAATATCACGTGGCCTTAGATATTATGAGAACAGCTCTAAAGATATACTTAAACGTCAACCACTCAAGACTGAGGTCTACGGACTACATAGCAATATCCAAAATCCAAAATTCCAATGATCTGTCCTAATTGATGAAGGAAAGGTAGACTTGGGAGAAAAGAACAGGTTACATCCAAACATTCACTGTGATAGTGGCCCTCCGAATCGGAAAAAGGACCTTATCAACACTAACAGTCTGTTTGGGAAGGGGGGAAAGAGGGGGGAAGGAAAAAAAAGGAAGGGAAAGTGGGGGGAAAATTTTTTTGGGGGGTGTTTGGGAAGGGGGGAAGGAAAGTGGGGGGAAAGTTTTTGTCCCTCTTGTGGCAAAAATTTTTCCCCCAAAATTATGGGGGGGCGGGGGGGGGGGGGGGGGGGGGGGGGGTGGGAATGAAGGGGAAAGAGGGGAATGAGGGGGAAAGTACCAAAATGCCCTTTTTGTCTTTTTGAAATTTTTTCAAAATGAAGGATAAAATAGTCTTTGTCTCCCTACTTTTTCATTTTCATTCCCCCTACTTTTTGACTTCCCAAACAAGAGGAGGGAAAATTAATTTTTCCTCCCCTCCCCTTCATTTTCCTTCTCCCTCAAATTTTCCCTCCCCTCCCCTCCTCCCTTCTAAGCACAGCATAATGGAAGGGCCCAGCAAAAGGTAGGAGTCCCAGTGATGCGAAACCTCGTTTTCTCATTCCCTGTCCTAGAACTGCTCATTTTCTATTTGTGGAAAGCTTTTTTTCTTTCTCCTTTTACTTGGTTAAAGAGGCTGACTTTATTAACAAGAGCCTCTCAAGTCCCAATCATGATGCATATATAAAACAAAATATGAGTAGTAAGGGCATGTTTGTGTATACACCCTTTTCACGGAAAGGAAAAATTGTCACTTTAGTAAATTTCATAGAAATGGAAACCTCGGAAATAAATTTCTATAGAATTTAAAAATTCATGTTTGATGCAAAAAAAAAAAAAATCATCATTAAATAGGTGCTAATGTTGTTTGGTGTGGCAGTGGGTTACTTATAGAAAACCAAAATTTCTTATTTAGCGAAATAATTTTTTGAAGAAAAATAACATAACATGCATATTATTTATTTGATATCAAATAATAATTTATTTAAAGAAATAAAAAAATGAAAGAATTGTAGGGTTTGGGGTTGAAATGGACAAGAATGAGGAAAAGAGGGAGAAGTTTTTCGAAAAAATCCATTTCTCATACCCCCGATAGGAAACCCATTTCCATCATTATCAAGGAAAATGCTGATGATGCAAGAAATTGTTTCCGCGAAATTGTTCTACACCAAACGTTAGAAAAATGGGTTTTTCGTGGAAAATCAACAACTTTTTTTTAGAAAAGTGCTACACAAACATGCCCAAGAAGGCGTACATTTGATATAAAGCTTGTACCCCCTCACACCATAACTTTATTTGATGATGTAAAAACATCAATATCAATCATAGCAAAAAGGGGGGAAAACTAAAGCCTTTGTCTATTGAAAATATAGAAAACTCTATGTGGATAGGAATTGGAGGAGAAGTGAGTTTAGGTAGTCTCCCTTTGCCACTAGGACAAGCAAGAAAGAAATCCTTTGTGGATTGTGTGACCGAAGCTATTTTGATCCAATTTTAATTCATGGCATGCTGCCAAATGCTAACAATTATAGCCTCTTCTTTGCTAAAAGTAGAATTAAACTACGCAATAAACTGCCACTTCACATGGTGGGCAGGTGTCTTAAACTAAGTGGGTGGTGCGGCATGGCGTTTGGCTTGGGCTACCGAGAACCGATGCACTCGGAACCACATTTTCCTGCACTTTAGCGCACGGTCCACGATCCATGCCAACTCCTCACATGACCTTGTTTTGTATATGATTAGTGGAGCCTTGCACATGCATTCATGCAATGCATGTGCAAGGAACATACTCTTTCAAGGAACATACTCTTTCTGTATATAATCTGAAAAAATAAAGTCGTTGAAAAACTCAATATTAACTATCCCAATGGAGAATGACCAGTTTACATATAACTCAGTTTTTTGGCAAATTAAGTAATTTACAATCACTCATTGTTCTTATGAAATTTAGTAAAAAGCTTCAATAAAAAAAAGTAAAAAGAAGATGGGATAACAATATATATGGAAAGAAACTAATTTTCAAAAAAAAGTTGAAAACCAACCTTTTCTGGCTATACATGATTAGGCAAAATACTCACAAATTTCAATATAGATCAATATTCCGGCCCATTTTCCATTAAAATTTGTCTAAAACCTAGCGCCAAATACATACAAAATTCAATGAAATAAAATACTAACCAACCAAAATAGTACACAACTCATAACTTTAAACGAATCAACAACAAATCACAAAAAATCCAAGCAAATTGTGTCTTTACAGGCATTGGGATTGAAGTTGAAATTTTCTATACATGAAAATCTCAACTGAAATTTCTCATTTGAGTTGTTGTAGTGAATGAACAAATTCTTCAAACACAACCCTTTTCATGATTATTTGAGCTAAGCATTTCATCGAAATATAATAATAGTAAGTGGGCCCACAGATGTGTAGTTCTCTTTGATTATATATATAAAATATAATATAATAATACTAAGTGGAGCCCATAGATTTGTAAAGAAAAAGCATGACAAGTTCTTTTGCTAAGTGAGTCCCACAAATGTGTAGTTCTCTTTTATTTTATATATAATATAATAATACTAAGTGGGGCCTACAAATGTGTAGATGTAGAGTAAAAGCATGACAAGTTCTTCTACTAAGTGGGGCCCATAGATGTGTAGTTCTCATTTTATCATATATATATCTAATATAATAATACTAAGTGGAGCATACAAATATAATAATAATACTAAGTGGGGCCCCCAGATGTGTAGAGAAAAAGTATAACAAGTTCTTCTATTAAGTGGTATAATATAATAATACCAAATGGGGCCCATAGATGTGTAGTTTTCTTTTATTTTATACATATATATAATATAATAATACGAAGTGGGGTCCACAGATGTGTAGTTCTCTTGTATTATATATATACAATATAATAATACTAAGTGGGGCCCACATATGTCTAGATGTAGAGAAAAAGCATGACAAGTTCTTCTACTAAGTGGGGCCCACAGACATGTAGTTCTCTTTTATTTTATATATACATAATATAATATAATATTACTAAGTGAGGCCCACAGATGTGTAGAGAAAAAGCATGACAAGTTCTTCTCTTTTATTGGAGCCCATATATATGTAGTTCTCTTTTATTATATATATAATATCATAATACTAAGTGGGGCCCATAGTTGTGTAGAGAAAAAGCATGACACTTTTTTCTCTTTTATAATAAGGGCATAGATATTATATGATTATTATTATAATATAATAAGAATATATTATTATACTATCTTATATTATAATATTTGGGGGGCCCCACAAAGGTGTAGTGAAAAAGTATACAACTTCTTTTCTCTTTTATAATAAGGGTATAGATATAGATTTTATATTATTATTATTATAATATAATAATAATTGATGATTATATTATATTATAATATAATAATTGGGGGTGGGCCCCACAAAGGTGTTGTGAAAAAGTTTGTAATTTCTCATAATAATATATTAGTATATTATATTATACTATTTGGGGGTGGGCCCCACAATGGTGTAGTGAAAAAGTTTGCATTATAATATTTGGGTTGGCCGCACAAAGGTGTAATGAAAAAGTTTATAATTTCTCATAATAATATATTATTATATTATATTATAATATTTGGGGGTGGGCCCCACAATGGCGTAGTGAAAAATAATTTACAACTTTCTCTCTTTTATAATAGTAGTAGATAGTAGATAGTAGATATTTGGATGCGGGTCCCACAATGGTGTTGTGAAAAAGTTTGCATTATAATATTTTGAGGTGGGCCCCACAAAGGTGTAGTGAAAAATTTTACAATTTCTCAAAATAATATATTATTATATTATAATATTTGGGGTGGGCCCTACAATGGTGTAGTGAAAAAGTTTGCAATTTCTCATAATAATATATTATTATATTATATTATACTATTTTGGGGATGGGCCCCACAATGGTGTAGTACAAAAGTTTGCATTATAATATTTGGGGTTGGGCCCACAAAGGTATAGTGAAAAAGTTTACAATTTCTCATAATAATATATTATTATATTATATTATAATATTTGGGGGTGGGCTTCACAATGCTATAGTGAAAAAAGTTTGCAACTTTCCCTCTTTTATGATGGTATAGTAGTAGATAGCAGATAGTAAATATTTGGGGGTGGGGCCCACAATGGTGTAGTGAAAAAGTTTGCATTATAATATTTTGGGGTGGGCCCCACAAAGGTGTAATGAAAAAGTTTGTAATTTCTTAAAATAATATATTATTATATGATATTATAATATCTGGGGGTGGGCCCCACAATGGTGTAGTGAAAAAGTTTGTATCAGATAAATAAATAATAAGGGTATAGATATTATATTATTATTATTATATAATATATTATTATAAATTTTTTGGTGGGCCCCACAGTGGTTGTAATAAAGAAACATTGTAACATTGCCTCTTTTATAAGAGTAGAAGATAGATAGTAGATAGTGGATATTTGGAGGTGGGCCCCACAATGGTGTAGTGAAAAAGTTTACAATTTCTCATAATAAAATATTATTATATTATATTATATTATACTTTTTGGGGGATGGGCCCCACAATGGTGTAATGCAAAAGTTTGCATTATAATATTTGGGGTTGGGCCCCACAAAGGTATCGTGAAAAAGTTTGCAATTTCTCATAATAATATATTATTAAATTATATTATAATATTTGGGGGTGGGCCCCACAATGGTGTAGTGAAAAAAGTTTGCAACTTTCCCTCTTTTATGATGGTATAGTAGTAGATAGCAGATAGTAAATATTTGGGGGTGGGCCCCACAATGTTGTAGTGTAAAAGTTTGAATTATAATATTTTGGGGTGGGCCCTACAAAGGTGTAGTAAAAAAGTTTGCAATTTCTCAAAATAATATATTATTATATGATATTATAATATTTGGGGGTGGGCCCCATAATGGTGTAGTGAAAAAGTTTGTATGAGATAGATAGATAATAAGGGTATAGATATTATATAATATATTATTATATATATTATTATAAATTTTTTGGTGGGCTCCACAGTGATTGTACTAAAGCAACCATGCAACTATGCCTCTTTTATATAAGGGTATAGAAATAAATCACCTAACGTGCTCACCAGTCACCACTCTTAAAACTGAATAAAACCATTTTTCTTTGGAGACTTTTGAAAGAGGAAGAGGAGAGCTGATGGTTTTTCTTTTTAAGTCGGTGTACAGTGGAACTCATACAAATGTCACTAGCAAGAAAAGCCAGAACTTGCTTATAAGTGGGCTCCACCACATATTAAAAGAAGTCTCTTACAAAATATGCTCATGCAGACGTTTTCTCCAGCTTAGACAATGGAACCAGTGGGCCCGAGTGTGTAGAGAATTTTAGTGAAGCAGCTGGATGCATGACGGGAAATTCTATTTGCATCCACCTCTTTTCTTAGTCCACCTATATTTTTAAAAATATCCAAAATACCTTCATCTTCTCTCCTTTCCTCTCCCTCTCTCCTTTCATGTTCCCTGCTTCGGCCACCTCCGCCCAATCCTGCCACCGTCGATCCCTCTCCCTTTCTCTATCTCTCTTGCCCGCCACCGGTAGCCCTCGTCCCTCTTCCCCACTTTCTCTTTTCCTCTCTCCCTCTCACCTGCCTCCGGCTCCTTACCCAAAATCCTCCAGTAGGTGTTGGTGCGGTGTATTGCGATAGATGTGCTGGAACTCCCATTTTGTCCCGTGCACGTTGCGGATGGAGATATTCTTCACCGACGGATTCGCATTGAAGTTCAGTCGAGGGAAAATCGAATCTGCATAGAAGCGCGGCACCAAGAACCCTCCGCCATTGTTGGTGTCACTTGGCGTGAGAATCACCCTCAGCAGGGCTACTAAGAGGGAGGGAAGGTGAGGGAGATGGGTCGGCGGCGGGGTCGGGCAGAGGTTGCCGGAGCAAAAAGAGGGAGAGGTGTAATTCGAGTTTCAACGTTGTGCACAGAGAGGTGCACGGACTTTCAGAGCCGTGCACAGAAAGAGGTGCATGGCTGGGGAAAGCCGTGCATATATCATGTGCACGGCGTTTCATACCCGTGCACATGATCAAATATGCACAGAATATGCATGCAATTTATGGGTATTTTCGTCATGTGCAAGTTTTTTTTAAAAAAGGTGGGTGTGCTCAGGAAAACCGATGGTGTGTCCAGAATCACCCAAGCATGACACTATCATCTGTTTTATTATAAGGGTTATAGACATGAAGGCTTCAAGTTGGGGTTGAGCACAGGTAACATGCAAAGGCATAATCGAATCCCACATATTTATGCATAAGGTCGAAAATAATAACATTGTTAACTAGAAAGGGGGGAGTCCAGGTTCGTTTAGAAGATAATATTTTGATTATATATCAGGTCTGCTTTAGCTGATAGGATAAATGGGTGGGAACTGCCATTCTGCTTTTGTCGTTCTTTTGAATTTGTGGGCTCATATTCGTCCAAACCTTCAAATTGCTATGTTTTGGTGGAGATCTAGAATGTTCTCCTATATATGAGCAGATTGCATACGCAATCATTCTCTATGGAGTCCACTTGGGGACAGCTTTGATAATTCTTGCCCTTTTGACATTTTTATCGTCACATGATCGAGCATCACACCCATACATTAAATCTGTCCTCACTGTGCTATTGGATTGAATCCGAGAAACAATTGAAAGCCAACAAATTTTAATTCTGTTAAATCGAGAACTATGATAGTATTATTTTGACATATTTTGACATATTAATCCTCTTTAAATCCAATTTTTCAATTTCATAATACAAATTCAAAGAAAGTCACCTGCAGACTCTAGTCTTTATTTTTTATTTTTTACTTTTTTATCCTAATGTAAAAAGTAAAAACCCTACTAAGTTCTTTTCAATCACTTTCCCTTTTCACCTCCCTTTTCTTTCTCTTTAGTGAACTAATAGAAAAACGATCTAAAAGTTTCTCTCCCATGCATTAAGGCATCTTCAAACCCCACCCCCCTGCTTGCCCCCTCTAGTTTTCTTTTTTCATTCTTCTCTTCCTACCTTCTTATCCTCCCATTCTCTACTGAGCGCAATACACATTACTAGGAACTTGTGTATTTGGTCAAAAGTGTATTTCCTTTTCTCATCTAACCACCATTTCTCAGGTTCTAACATTTTGGAAATTTCACCGAAGCTACCGTATATAAGCCATGACGTCATGGGATAGTCCCATGCTATCATGGGATTTAATAGTTTTTGTAATATATACTTTTTGTAACCGGCCACCCCCCTAAATTGAATCTCCATAAATCACCCAAAATTTCGGGTTGTGACTGGTGCAGAGTCTACCAAAGATAACATTTCACTCTACATTCACCCCTTTTTATTTTTATTTTTTTTTGTGTAAAAACCATTTGCTTTGTTAGTTATAGTGAAATAAAGGCCATTTTTTGGACATCACTTTTGAGTGCCAGATACTCATTCCTTGTTTTGAATTCTAGTTGATTAGCAGAGAAGAAAGGAAGGGAGGTGAATAGAGACTTATTGCCGAAGATTTGTATAGTTGAGGACTTCACAAAACATGATGTGTATTGATGCATATATCTAAGAAAAAGGGATTTTAGTATGCAAATTCAAGAAATTGAGCATTTCTAAATCTTATGAAAAGAGGTCAAACTTGAAAATCCTCACAAAGAAAAATTCTTTTGGACGGTAAATACTCGCACACCCACCCACACATGCCCCCACGGCCCCAACTAAGTCCCTCACCATCAACACTATAATCAAGGATTGATTCATAGTTGTTTCTTTCGAAGGGAGGTATCACACCTACTGTGTTGCCGGTGGATAGTTTACCAAACGTGAAAACCTGAAACTCTTCCTGCGGATTTGGTTGCAAAATGTGACCTACATATCCTACAAACAAATAGGCACTAAGGTGGATGTTCTTGATTTGACCCACCAGCCAAACCCCAACTTGATAATTTAGGATTAGGGTTGTAATTTTGAGTTGGCTCAGGTTAACATTTTTCAATCCATTATATTTGCATATCGATTAGGACTTTAAGTATACAATTCCCGTTCGACCTTCAAATTAACCTAAACCTAATTAGACCTAATCGTTGAAGTTTGACCCAATAACTCAGCGTGAATGCATCTTGATAATTCAGGTTTTGTGAGATATTCTTAAATGAGGATTGTTTTTCTTTTTCTTTTTCTTTTTTTTTTTTTTTTTTGGTAAATAGGGTTCTTTTTCTTAAAAAGAATGAATTTTTTTTTAAAGATTTCCATTCCAATTAATACATTGATCCTGTTTGAGATGAGTCCATGTTTCTATTGAATTGTCAACATGACCCTGAACGTAGTCCAATTTGACTCAAATAACAACCCAAGATTCTAAAATGGGTCGAGATGACATTTCCGACTCGGCCACCAAAGTCCAATAATTGTCGAGAACCAACACTTAATTACCTCACTTGGCTGCCCAAGGTTCAAACTTCAAACCCTGGATACGCAACCTCTTTCCACTTATGTTGGCTTTCTTCCTGCACATGCGGGCTTTTTTTCCACTTGTGTGGGCCTTCATCCTGCTTATGCGGATTGTCTTTTCATATGCACGCAAGCTCTCTCTTGGATTCCAGCCCCTTGGTTGGGTTAAAAAAAAGTCCAAATAATTGTTAACAATAGTTAACCGACCCAACTGGCCCTTTGCCACATTTGAATTCTATGAGATCGCAACTTGCTCCTCTAAAAATTTTAAAACAAAGGATTCTAAGGCTTTGACTTGGAGAATTCCTTCTCTGAAGTGAACCCACTTGGTTGTTTGGCATTTACGCATGAGATGCATAAATGCAAATTACATACGTAAATGTTAAATATGTAAATGGTGAGTATGTAAGCTTTCCACATGCGTTTTTGTTTACGATGTTTGGCAAATAGCACCATTTTCACATGATTTACGCATGTGGTTCATTATACCACGTTTGTTTCAAACAGATATGTAAATGCATGAAAAAAAATTTTGTGTTTATATGTAAAAGTTGAAACAACTAATAAAAATGCCTATAGCATTTGGTACCCTATATAGATTGTTCTGCCCACTATGAGAACCAATAGATTGTTGACAATTTAAATAGAAGTGATTCATTATTTTTAAATTAAATAGGTCCATCATAATCAACTAGGAGCTACACAAAATATAAGACAATGTAAATCAACTACAAATAAATAAAAGAAGCTCATTTCAAACACAACCTACGGTCCACCCAAGATATACTATTATCTGTTTACAGAATATAAATTCTAAAAAAATGAATATATTTCCTGCAAAAAAATAGAGACAAATCTCTACATATTAGTTCATCGAGCTCTTCTATTAGCATTAGCATTAGCATTCCACATCTCTAATGCAATTGTATCCCGTAAACGATATGCATACTGGCTGTCAGACTCTTCATTTGTTTCGCCTTCACGATCATCATTATCGTCAACATCAATGCCCAATGCTGGCACCTATTATATCACATTCAATGCCAAAGACAGAAACAACTTTCTTTGAAAAAAACAGAAAAAGAAGAAACAAGCGCCCCATTCATGTTATCATAATCTGTTTCTAGGGAATTTTTGCTTTTTGGTGCCATTACTGCAAGTGACGCCATGCTATGAATTTTCAAGTTGTAAAAGTAAAGAACCCACTAGGCCTTTTCATAACTGAGGCCATTTGATTTTTTCTAATGGTTTGAGGCCATTGTGCTGTAGCAAAGAAGACCCATTACACCCACTTCTCTGTTTCCAAACACCAAGTTGGTCAATATTGCCATCTCTCAATGAGAAGTTTATGTCCACTATATGTCTTTGAATTTGAATGAGTTGCAATGCAATAATTTATTTCAAATTTGCAAGGTTACAATTGTGTTATAACAAAAGATTATAACGCATTTGAAAGATGAAGAAGCAAAAGCCATTCCTCAAGTAGTTGTTGAATAGGTAAGGTCTCCAATTCAGTGAATGCATTAGTAAGAATGATGTTAAAGAAAATGTAAAAACATTGTAATTACAGATCATGTGTTCCTTAATAGTTCATCCACGTAGAAGTTTCTATGACAGAAGACATTAGTAAGTTGAGAAAAAAGGGACATTAGTAATCAACTCATAAATGTTAATATCTGTAAGGCAAAAATCAAGTCCTAGGCACATGTATGATTAAAATTATCCATACATGTTTTCCATTCAGGTGGGAGTTTATAATCAGGGGTTAAAAGTAGGATGGGCATCATGGCGTGCAAGTGGGCAAATTCGTACAAAAAGCATTAATGTATTAGATGGATGTCATGAATCAGTTTATTAGACGTTACAGCTCAATGCATTCCATCTAATAATTTAAGAAAAACATGAATTCAGGACTATACGATCAAGGAATAGAAGTTGAAGAGCACCCATTACATTTGCAAGGAAGAAAACAACAAATGATACACACTAAATTGAAAAACAGAACCAGAAATTTCACAAACACAAACCCCCTATTCCTCATTCAAAGTCCAAAACGAAGCAGAAATCAGAAAACACAGATCACATTCGTACACAGGTCAAGAGATTTTGATCATCTGATGGTGGGGTCTGTTATTGGATGGCTGATATACGTTTTCTATGGTGCCAACTGTATAGATCATCCATTTCTTGTAGTGGAGTAGGAAAAACACTCCGTGCTAGCAACAAGTGAACAAACCCTTGGATTAAAACCCTTGATATTCCAGAAGAAAAGGTTGAGACGGGATTGAGGGGTGGCGTTGAAGATGGAACGAGTCGACGAGGCGACAGGAGCAGTAGAAGAAGAGGAGCTGGCTGGAGAGGTAGAGGTCGCAGGAGAGGTTGAGGTGGAGGATTAGGGCGTGGATTTGAGTCCCTTCACGGACTGAAGGGGCTGCTGCGCAGAGCTTGGTGAATGGGTGAAGGGGTGGATTTTGTTTTGAAAGAGGTGGAGCGAGTGGGAGGAAGAGAGAGGTGTGAATGGAGTTTGTGGGGTGGAGATGTTGCTTTATGAGAAGAAGAAGTGGAAGTGAAATGAGATTTTTTGGTGTTGGGGAGTCAGAGGGATGGAGGAGAATAATGGAGAGGTTGATGGAGTGCTGTTGCAGCCATTGCTCAAAATCAAATTGTTTGGCACGGTCCCTTTGCATATGATTAGGAATCTGAAATGGGTTCTGGTTTGTTCTTCGGATTGAATTTGATTGATGGATTCTTGGAGAGAGATTTGAAGGGAGGAGATGGGGATTTGCATAGAGGAGAGACGATGGCTTCTTGACCAAAAAAAAATCCCAAATATAAGCAGATGACCAAAATATGAGAGAGAGAGAGAGACAGAGAGAGAAAGAGAGACCATACCGTTGCACTACAAGGAAGCCTGGGGGTTCTTGAGCAGCACTGCAAGGAAGATGAATGGGAGAAGACGCTTTGTCTACTGTTAATATGTAGGGCTGCAAACGTACGTGTTGCAAATAAAAAAATGAGAAAAAAAGCTCAAACTGGGTTTCGAACGTTGCACTGTTGTGACGGAACGTCATTGGTGCTCACCGTCCGCCTTTTTTGATGTGTTTTTCTTTCATGTGCAAATCACATGTGATTCATTCTACTACCCCTTCACATGTGAAAATCTGAGTACGAAAATGACCCCTTTTTACACATCATTTACACATCAAAATTTCACACATGATACATAAATGACCTCAACCAAACATGAAGGTGTGTAAATGATTCGCATATGAGTTATTTACATACGTAAATGCTCTCAACCAAACAACCCGAACCCTAAGCACTTAAAATAAATCCCGTCCTAATTTATGAGGTATTCCAAAATGTTAAGAGTTGCTCCTGACTTATGAGGTATGCCGATTTCAGCCGAAATGTGATTTTTTTAGTGTAAATGGTATTTTACATAATTAATTCTTTTTACTTTTTATATATGTATATTTTGTATTTCTTATATTTTCCCAAAATATCTCCAAAAAGTTTTACAAGAATGGATTAAATCCATATTTATTTATTTTTACTTTTCTATATATATTTATATATGGGGGGTCTTCCTATGCATCTATCCCTCACCATTTTTGGTGAGGAACACCCCTTTTGGGGAAAAAGCAAGTACAAAAGTGGGAAAAAAGCAAAGTATAAAAGTACACTTTGTACTTGAATATTACCCAAAAGGGGTGTCCCTCACCAAAAAGTGGTGAGGGAAGGATGCACTTGAAGATCCCCCATTTATATATATATATATATATATATATATATATTTTTATATTCCTTCGAAATGTAATTCCAAAAAGTATCTCCAAAATTGTGAATCGGTCGGAGCATTTCATTTTGGAGGCCAAGTCAAAATGGGTTCCGAAACAATATTGACAACGATGGTCTACAAGTAAATGGATTGTTCTAAATCCAATTCCATGGTTGGAGTCTCCCTTAAGGCAATGTTTTTTCAGAAGAGATAGAATAAAACAGTGGGAAAGCAGAGTCCCAGTTGCCTGTAAAATTTACTTTTACTTTACCTAGCCCCCAAAGAATCTCACTCTATAAAACTTAAGTAAATTGGTTACTTTACAATGTGTTGATTTCTCATCTCACTTTAGATTGTTGATTTCTCATCTCACTTTAGATTGACTCACCTCATGAAACAAACACATTCTTACTTCACCAGAAAATGTACTTCTCATTTACGAAAATAGTATAAATAAATAAAAATCAGTGGCAAAGGTAATGATTAAATAAAGAATAAGCTTCTGTTTTATTGAAGGAATAATGTATTTGTTTCCTTGAAGTAAAGTAATTTGAAGTGAGATGAGACGTCAATTAATGGTGATCAACCAAATCCATGAAGCACCATATGGAAGTTCCTGTTTGCTTTCTTTTTTTTTTTTTTTTTTTTCTGGTTTTGTTTTGTTTTGTGATATGGCTAATTCGAGCTACTAGTCGTAAGTGATATTTCAGATTTGAAGACCAACGTACGGATGGTCATCTATGTGAATCTAAAGTACCACTATCACTTAACCATGAGTTTGTTCACCGCCAGGGGCGGACCCAGAAAATGGAATTAAGGGGGGCCAAATGAAAATTATTAAAAGAAAATCTTAACAATTTGGGGTAAAAGTAAAAAATTACAAAAATTTTAATAGTAAAAAATAAAATTTTGAAAACTTAGGGGGTGGCATGGCGCCCCTAGGCCTACATGTAGGTCCTCCCCTGTTCACCGCATATGGGTGTTTTCATTTTGTGTACTTTCTTCATCTGTCCTATGAAGTGCATTTTATTGAATAAAAATCACAAAATCCATCATTTTTCTTTAGAAGAGTGAAAGCATACTACAACCTTGTTTCCCCTTTTATGACAAACTCCTAGCAAAAAAGATGTGAGTATCAGAACTGGCTTTTTTAAGTAGTGACCCTTGTTTCATTGACAAGATTTTTGTTAGTGTTTAAATCTAGCCTTGTGAGGACAGTGCCTTGCCGTTTTTCTCCCCTTTGGTATCCACCTTGCCCTTTGTCTAATAGTGGGTTCGGCATAAAGTCCTTTGATTGCTACAATTCACAAAAACTGAAGAAAATGCACAAAGGAATTCTGGAGCAGCAGCGTAGATATTTTTGCTGGTATATTTTCGAAAAGAATTTAAATTGCTTTTGGATGCACCATCGAAGTAGGTTGTAAAGAACGACAACATTTCACTTTGGTAAGGAGTGGCGACTCTTACCCTATTGGCAACAGGCGCCGGTTTTTACATGCTTGTCCGGATTCATCGTGGGTTCGAATCCAGACAAGTATCTTTCCTCACCTGAGGCTGTGATACCTTTCCAGAGGTCTACTTCCCTCACCAAAGGGCCCCCCACCTCAACCAAGGTTTACTCCCCACACCTGAGGGCTCCCTCTCCAAAGGGCTAGGGGGCCACCACCCCCTAAGCTGGGATACAAAAAAAATATATATATATATATTGTTTTGGTGAGAACGACTCCTTATCCAGGTGGTAAGGGGTGGTAGTTCTCACCTGGCTGTCTAGATTTCTTTTGACAGTTAAACTTTGAAAATCTTCTCAAGAATTAACAAATGAACGAAAAGAAAAGTTATACCAAGTTGACATACCATCCTCAATTCCAAACCATATTGACAATCAAAATTCACAAGAAGAAAATGATAGTAAAAGTCAAAACCTTGATAGTAATTGCAATTATGACTTTGACCCTTAGCAGTAACCTCTCCTCTCCCTCTTCGATCTCGCTCCAAAAAAGCAGATTGCCATTTTCGGAGCAGATCCGTCCTCGGAGCGCGGTTCGAAGATGCTTAGAGTGCGGATCAACTGAATATGAAGCGAACCGTACAGAATCTTTAGTTTACGTGCATTTTCTTTTTCTATAAGTTTGACATTTATCTTTTAAATGAAGAAACTTTTTATAACTTATTTATTATTGTTTATTTTATGTGATAAAATTGCAAAGTTGATTTTTTTCTCCATTTTTTATACTTGAATATATGGATAAGATATATTTGCGCCTATTAGTTAATTATTTATAAACTCGTAAGCACTATACTGTATTGGCGCTCCGGATATATAATTATTTTAAAATTTATCGTTTTGGCGTTCCCGCTCCGGTTCCTGTTCCCGCTCGGCGATATGAGCACTTAGCCTTGACCATATCAATATTATTAAGCCTTATCCCATGAATCTTGGGTTGAATGGTATCACCATCATAAGAAAAACCATCTTATTTTAGGAAACATAAAATCCATGACAACAACTCGCAATCTGACATTGACGAGCTAGAGCTCTTATTTTAACAAAATCCCAATAACATCAACCATAGATCAAAATCAAACTATGACCAAAAGAGCAATGGCGGCAATGGCTGCCGCAAATGCTTGGTACCCAGATGCCAGAATTCCATTTGCAGAGCTGGGAGTGGGAGCCCCAGCGGTGGGCATGGGAGATTGGGGTGGAGCGGGAGTGGGAGCCCCAGCGGTGGGCATGGGAGATGGGGATGGAACTCCCAAAGCTTCCTGCACATTGATGACAAGCTTCATGCCTCTTGCCGAGCAATGCGTTGGCTTTCCACAGATGTACCATTTCTTTCCGCTCGTCTTAAGGGGAATTGTGTCCCTCCCAGAAGTCAAACCCTCGCTAGGCGGTGGCACTTCACAGTTTTGAAATGCAGTTCCATTAACTTTGAAGACATTGTGCTTCGTGTTGTTATAATTGAAAACTGCAGAACAAGATATTAGAAGTGAACGAAGGGTACTGGTGTCAAATATGGAGACTTATAAAGAATTTGCTGAATCCAAGTTAATTCTATTTCACTTTACTTATATCATCATAACAATGTGACATTGAAGATATTCAATCTCAAGATCATAAGCCCATGTGTTTAGTAATATCATCCCAGTGTATTTTACAAGGGGAAAATTTTGATAACTCTACACATGCACTACTTGTGAAACCATTGGTAGGACTCACTTTGATAATGAAGATAATAGGCTTTGAGCTATTTTAGTCCTTTTCTCATTACTAGAATAGGAGACATACAAATGAAGAATTATTTGTCGATCACAGTCATCTATTCAGGGGCTCTAGAAACTTAACCGTTAAATTTTGATTACTTGGTGTTTGGCGGATGGATAATCTACAATCACCCTTTCAACATAATTGGTGTCTACATATGTAAAAAGTTAACATAAAGTTTCAGTTATATATATCTAACTGTTCTCAAAAGAAAAGCAAATGAATCAATGCTAGTTGGATAATTTACCAAGGCTATCTCCCACCCGGAAAACCTTATCAGCTGTCCAAGCTGTATAATTGAAATCGGTTGTCCAGCCTGCTTTATCCCCGACAAAAAAATCGGTCGCGAGAGCGAGAGAAGGAAGGACGGTCAGGATGATTGCGAGAACACCATACATTTGCCCAGAAGCCATTGGATTGGAACTCTTGTATTGATGAATTCAATGTAGTGAGAGAGTTCCAATGGAATGGCCTTGTGATTGTTGAACCCTGGTGTTGCTTAACAAAGAGGGGGAAGGGTCTTTATATAGCCTTTTCTCATGGGATTACATGACAAAGTCATCAATGAAATGCAGTTCAAAGCAGCGCCATTTGCATTGTAGCCGGCTTTGGGCGGCCTCAGGTCAAGAGGCAATAATAAGAAGGGAGCTTTGGCGTGACATGGAGATGAGAGGGAGAAAATAATTCACAAGTAGAACCAACATTGGGAGGTTTTGCTATCACTAATTCAGGGGTCCTAATGGACAGTGCCAGTTGCATTGGGGTTGGATTTGGACTATGTTTTTGGACTAATTCAGGGGTCCCCAAATACCCCATTACCCAAATTGGACAAACCTGGTATGGATCCAATGGTTGGATGTGTTTTAATAATCCAGGTCCAGGTTTTGGTGCATTGGATGGACCCAAATAAAAACTGGGTCCAGGTTCTGGTCCATGGATTTCAAACCCATAGACCCAAATTGTTGAAGCCAAGTGCACATATTGTACATATATAGAAGGATTTTTAGGTATAAATGTATTAAATGGTGGTATCAAAGTATTTGAGCCTTGGGTTGGGCCTGGTGCAGGCCTATTATTTGAAATCAGTTTATGGGCGCGGGGGATGTAACCTGTTGCAAAAGCATTATGTCGGCTATTGAAGTTTGGGTACTGGTAACCTCACTCGAATCCAATCTGTTTTAATCCCTGGGCCCATTTGGAAATCAAAGTAAAAGCAACGTAAAGCATTCTTTTTTTTGACAAGGGGTCATATTAAAAAAACACATCTTCAAAATTTTCTTATTCTTCTTAAAAAAAAAAATAAAGTCAAAAGGCAACATTCTTTATCCATTAAATGATTTAAAAAAATACCTACTTTTTACACAAAAATGTAAAAAAGACTCGTTACCAATCCACTAAAGACAAAATACCATCATAACTCACTAATATATTATATTCTCTTTATTTGATGCTTTACTTTACCTTTATTTGGAGATAAAATTCCCAAACCGGGGTAGAATGTCACTTGCATATCATATATGTCATATTACATTCATCATATTCATAACAAACTCATTCCATATTCATGCATTGTATATATATTGAACTGCACTCACTTCAAACTTTTGTTTGGATTTAAGAAAAAAAAGAACTTTTGTTTGGAGGAAATTCTGATTGTCATTTCCTTCTTCTAGAATTGTGACATTGCTCGCCAAGAATTTTGAATTTCTTGTTCATATTGTAAGAATTTGTAAAACCAATAAATCCATGAAATATCACTTTTGTCTAATTTAGTTCTCCAAATCTTAGTTTCGAAAATGCTACAATTTAGATTTACGTGCATAAATTGGTTTATTTTTCAAAACATCCCAACAAAAATTCTCAAGTTTTTGCAAACAAGCAGTCCACACCAATATGGTCAAAAATATTATTTTCCTGGCAATGAATACACGGTCAAAAGTTCACCGTACTATTATTAATATTAATTTATTATTATTACTAGAGGATTTTATAAAAATAAATAACTTTATATGGCCAGTGGATTGAATATGGAACTTTAGCCTAACTCACACCAAATAAGGAATCCATACAGAAAAATCAACTCTTTTTTTTATACAATTTTTCTTATAGTTGATGTTGGCCTTCATTTTTGAGGTCGACGGCGACCATGAGCAGGCATGTTTTTTCATCTTTTTCCTCTTCTTTCTTTTCCCCAAATGCAATCTAATGATGGAGAAATTCCCATGTCTGTCGGGAATGATTACTAAAGTCCTAAAATTGGGGGGGAGGGGGGTGTTGTGTTTTGTTTGTAAACTAGTGATTTGAGTCAACCCAGAATGGACAACGTCTAGTACAAAAGGCCCATTCCTCAGGTAGCTACTTGACATGTATAATGATACGACCTATTTAGTAGGACTGCACATGGGCGGTTCAGATGGGGGGGGGGGGGTGGGGGGGTGGGGTGGGTGTTGTGTTTTGTTTGTAAACTAGTGATTTGAGTCAACCCAAAATGGACAACGTCTAGTACAAAAGGCCCATTCCTCAGGTAGCTACTTGACATGTATGATGATAGGACCTATTTAGTAGGACTGCACATGGGCGGTTCAGATCGGTTTAACACTAAAACCAACAACCAAACCGAACCTGTCGGTTTTTTAATTAACCGATCCTATCCGACCGATTGAGAGGGCTTAAACCAAACCAAACCGATTCAAACGGGTCGGTTCGGTCGGTTAAACCGTTGTTTTTTTTTTTTTTTTTTTTTTTGAAAATCAGATATTGAAAATTTCAAAACAATGATACTTCATCCTTTGCATTTATTTCAATGTTTAGTGCAAACATAAAATCCAACATTCCAGACTGGACTAAAAGCAATAAAAAATAATTCTACTCCAAAAGGAGGGTTTGGACTAAACGCAAGTGCAAAAAAAATAAATAATAATAACCAGCTTGCAGTGAAACATTCATTCCACATGATATCATTTGCAATTACAATAGAATATTAGTTCATGTCAAGAAAAGTCACACACAAACGGATTTTGTATCAGAACCCACTATATTTTTCAGAAATTAAGGTTTCTTAACACATTGATTAGGTGAGACCAAAACCAACCATCAAAGGACCAGTGCAGCCTTTTGATAAAAACTTCATTAAAACGATATAGGAATTATGATGAAAGAAAAACATTCCGTATATTAATCCCTCCATCTGCAATGAAGTTTAAAAAAATATTTGAGAGATTAGAGGAGATGCACTAAGGCAGTATTGACGGTCGAGTTCATGTAAGAATGGCGTTGTGGAATGTAACTTTGAAAGTAGTAAAAAAAAAAAACCCTAAGGTTAAAATAGTATAAAAACAATATTAAGTTACTGCATACGATCGGTTCGGTTTAAGCGGTTAACTGTGGGCTCAAATCGATAACCGACCATTGTAAGCGGTTTTTATAATTTTTAAACCGTTAACCGAACCGATCTATTATAAATCGATCTGAACCGCCCAGTTCGGTCGGTTCGATTCGGTTTTACGGTAATATTGGATTTTTTGTACAGCCCTACTTCCTTTTTATTCCACATGAACAAGCAAATGCTCTCATTTGGTCCATTCCAACCGGTCCATCAACTTTTAATAGCCAAAGGTAAAAGAAATCGTTGTAGGTTATCGAACTTTTAAACCCATTATGTAAGTCCACTCCTTTTGAACGCCACATATTTATCATGAGATGAAATAGAGACATATAAATCGAAATAAGAAGATTGATCACAACCATTAAAAATCAAAAAGTGCCCTGTTAAGGACAGTGCCCTGCCCTTTTTTTCCCTTTGGTATCCACCTTGCCCTTTGTCTAGTGGGTTCGGTATAAAGTCCTTTGATTGCTACAATTCACAAAAACTGAAGGAAATGCAAAAAGGAATTCTGGAGCAGCCGCGTAGATACTTTTGCTGGTATATTTTCGAAAAGAATTTAAATTGCTTTTGGATGCACCATCGAAGTAGGTTGTAAAGAACGACAACATTTCACTTTGGTAAGGAGTGGCAACCCGTACCCTAGTGGCAACAGGCGCCAGTTTTTACATGCTTGTCCGGATTCGTCGTGGGTTCGAATCTAGACAAGCACCTTTCTTCACCTGAGGCTGTGATACCTCTCCTGAGGTCTACTTCCCTCATCAGAGGGCCCCCCACCTCACCCAAGGTTTACTCTCCACACCTGAGGGGCCCCTCTCCAAGGGCCAGGGGCCAGCACCCCGTAAGCTGGGATACAAAAAAAAAAAAAAAAAAAAATCCATTTTGGTGAGAACGACTTCTTATCCAAGTGGGAAGGGGTGGTAGTTCTCACCTGGCTGCCTAGATTTCTTTTGAGAGTTGAACTTTGAAAATCTTCTTAAGAATTAACAAATGAACGAAAAGAAAAGTTATCTATACCAAGTTGACATACCATCCTCAATTCCAAACCATATTGACAATCAAAATTCACAAGAAGAAAATGATCGTAAAAGTCAAAACCTTGATAGTAACTGCAATTATGACTTTGACCCTTAGCAACCGTAACCTCCCCTCTACCTCTTCGATCCCGCTCCGAAAATGCAAATCGCCATTTTTGGAGCAGATCTGTCCTCGGAGCGCGGTTCGAAGATGCTTAGAGTGCGGATCAACTAAATATGAAGCGAACCGTACAGAATCTTTAGTTTACGTACATTTTCTTTTTCTATAAGTTTGACATTTATCTTTTAAATGAAGAAACTTCTTATGACTTATTTATTATTGTTTATTTTATGTGATAAAATTTCAAAGTTAATTTTTTTCTCCGTTTTTTATACTTGAATATATGGATAAGATATATTGGCGCCTATTAGTTAATTATTTATAAACTCGTAAGCACTATGTTGTATTGGCGCTCCGGATATATAATTATTTTAAAATTTAGCGTTTTGGCGCTCCCGCTCCGGCTCCTATTCCCGCTCGGCGATCTGAGCACTTAGCCTTGACCATCTAGTTAATAAGATACAATTAATATTAATATTATTAAGCCTTATCCCATGAATCTTGGGTTGAACTTACAAAGTTATACTTAACATCAAAGACAAGCAAGGACCACAACATCTATGGTATCACCATCATTAGAAAAACCATCTTATTTTAGGAAACATAAAATCCATGACAACAGCTCGCAATCTGACATTGAGGAGCTAGAGCTCTTTTTTTAACAAAATCCAAATAACATCAACCATAGATCAAAATCAAACTATGACCAAAAGAGCAATGGCTGCCGCAAATGCTTGGTACCCAGATGCCAGAATTCCATTTGCAGAGCTGGGAGTGGGAGCCCCAGCGCTGGGCATGGGAGATGGGGGTGGAGCTGCGCTGGGCATGGGAGATGGGGGTGGAGCTGCGCTGGGCATGGGAGATGGGGTTGGAGCTCCCACAGCTTCCTGCACATTGATGACAAGCTTCATGCCTCTTTCCGAGCAATGCGTTGGCTTTCCACAGATGTACCATTTCTTTCCGCTCGTCTTAAGGGGAATTGTGTCCCTCCCAGTAGTCAAACCCTCGCTAGGCGGTGGCACTTCACAGTTTTGGAATGCAGTTCCATTAACTTTGAAGACATTGTGGTTCGTGTTGTTATAATTGAAAACTGCAAAACAAGATATTAGAAGTGAACGAAGGGTACTGGTGTCAAATATGGAGACTTATAAAGAATTTGCTGAATCCAAGTTAATTCTATTTCACTTTACTTATATCATCATAACAATGTGACATTGAAGATATTCAATCTCAAGATCATAAGCCCATGTGTTTAGTAATATCATCCCAGTGTATTTTACAAGGGGAAAATTTTGATACTCTACACATGCACTACTTGTGAAACCATTGGTAGGACTCACTTTGATAATGAAGATGATAGGCTTTGAGCTATTTTAGTCCTTTTCTCATTACTAGAATAGGAGACATACAAATGAAGAATTATTTGTGGATCACAGTCATCTATTCAGGGGCTCTAGAAACTTAACCGTTAAATTTTGATTATGTGGTGTTTCGTGGATGGATAATCTACAATCACCATACGGATGTAACAAGTTAACATAAAGTTTCAGTTATAGCTAACTGCTCTCAAAAGAAAAGCAAATGAATCAATGCTAGTTGGATAATTTACCAAGGCTATCTCCAACCCAGAAAACCTTATCAGCTGTCCAAGCTGTATAATTGAAATCGGTTGTCCAGCCTGCTTTATCCCCGACCATAAAATCGGTCGCGAGAGCGAGAGAAGGAAGGACAGTCAGGATGATTGCGAGAACACCATACATTTGCCCAGAAGCCATTGGATTGGAACTCTTGTATTGATGAATTCAATGTAGTGAGAGAGTTCAAATGGAATGGCCTTGTGATTGTTGAACCCTGGTGGTGCTTAACAAAGAGGGGGAAGGGTCTTTATATAGCCTTTTCTCATGGGATTACATGACAAAGTCATCAATGAAATGCAGTTCAAAGCAGCGTCATTTGCAACAATGTAGCCGGCTTTGGGCGGCCTCAGGTCAAGAGGCAATAACAAGAAGGGAGCTTTGGCGTGACATGGAGATGAGAGGGAGAAAATAATTCAAAAGTAGAACCAACATTGGGAGGTTTTGCTATCACTAATTCAGGGGTCCTAATGGGCAGTGCCAGTTGCATTGGGCTGGATTTGGACTATGTTTTTGGACTAATTCAGGGGTCCCCAAATACCCCAATACCCAAATTGGAAAAACCTGGTATGGATCCAATGGTTGGATGTGTTTTAATAATCCAGGTCCAGGTTTTGGTGCATTGGATGGACCCAAATAAAAACTGGGTCCAGGTTCTGGTCCATGGATTTCATAGCCATAGACCCAAATAGTTGAAGCCATGTGCACATATTGTACATATATATAAGGTTTTTTTTAGGTATAAATGTATTAAACGGTGGTATCAAAGTATTTCAGCCTTGCTTTGGGCCAAGGCCCAACCTGAATTTCGGTGCAGGCCTATAATTTGAAATCAGTTTATGGGTGCGGGTGATGTAACCTTTTACAAAAGCATTATATCGGCTATTCAAGTTTGGGTACTGGTAAAGCATGGATGATGGACCTCACTCGAATCCAATCTGTTTTAATCCCTGGGCCCATTTGGAAATTTAGTGTCAAAGTAAAAGTAACGTAAAGCCTTCTTTTTTTTGACAAGGGGTCACATTAAAAGAACACATATTCAAAATCACCTTATTCTTCTTAAAAAAAAAAGTCAAAAGGCAACATTCTTTATCCATTAAATGATTTAAAAAAATACCTACTTTTTACACAAAAAAGTAAAAAAGACTCGTTACCAATCCACTAAAGATAAAATACCATCATAACTTACTAATATATTATATTCTCTTGATTTGATGCTTTATTTTACCTTTATTTGACGATAAAATTTCCAAACGGGTTAGAATGTCACTTGCATATCATATATGTCATATTACATTCATCATATTCATAACAAACTCATTCCATCATGCATTGTATATATATTGAACTGCACTCACTGCAAACTTTTGTTTGGATTAAAAAAAAAAAAAGTTTTGTTTGGAGGTAATTCTGATTGTCATTTCCTTCGTCTATAATTGTGACATTGCTCACCAAGAATTTGGATATTCTTGTTCATATAGTAAGAATTTGTAAAACCAAATCCATGAAATGTCACTTTTGGCTAATTAATTTAGTTCTCCAAATCTTAGTTTCAAAAATGCTACAATTTAGATGTACGTGCATAAATTGGTTTATTTTTCAAAATATCCCAACAAAAATTCTCAAGTTTTTGCAAACAAGCAGTCCACACCAATATGGTCAAAAATGTTATTTTCCTGGCAATGAATACACGGTCAAAAGTTCACCATACTATTATTAATATTAATTTACTATTATTATTATTAGAGGATTTTATTAAGAAAAAAAAAACTTTATTTGGCCAGTGGACTGAATATGGAACTTTAGCCTAATTCACACTAAATAAGGAATCCGTATAGAAATACCAGCTTTTTTTTTATATACAATTTTTCTTGTGGCTGACGACGACCTTCATTTTTTATGTTGGGGTCGACGGCGACCCTCGCTATAACAAGTGAGGGTCGGCAACCATGAGCAAGCATATTTTCTCATCATTTTCATGTTCTCTTTCATCCCCAAATTCAATCTAATGATGGAAAAATTCCCATTTCAAAAGGAGTACTAAATTCCCCAAATTGAGAGAGAGGGGTAAACTAGTGTTTTGAGTCAACCCAAAATTGACAACGTCTAGTACTAAAGGCCCATTCCTCAGGTAGGACGGGCTTGCTTCAGTCAAAATACAGGGGCCACAAATGCGCTATTTGACATGTATAATGACAGGACCTATTAGCCTTTTTGTTCCACACGATCAACAAGCAAATGCTCTCATTTGGTCCACTCCAACCGGTCCATCAACTTTTAATAGCCAAAGGTAAAAGAAATCGATGTAGGTTATCGAACATTTATACCCATTATGTAAGTCCACTCCTTAGCAACGTCACATATTTATCATGAAATGAAATAGAGACAGGTCTTACGCCAATGGCTTAACAACAATATAAATCGAAATAAGAAGAATGATCACAACCATTAAAAATAAAAAAGTGCCATTCCCTATTTATTTATTGTCATTCCCTATTTACTTTTACTTTTTCTAGTTAGCTTAGTGGCTAGGAGAGGCGAAAGAGATTTGTCTATCTAGGAATCGATCCCTATTGTAGCCATGTGAGGGAGTGCACTATCCTGCGTAATTTTTGGGACGGACATGTGAAATTCTCATTATTGGATTTGATTTGGGTAAAAGAGAAAGAAGGAAGGAGATGACGAAACATGCGGGTCGACGACTCTCAATGCAGAAAATGAAAGTCAACGTCAACCACTAAAAACTGGTAAAAAAAAAGTTGATTTTTCCATACGAATTCCGTGTTTGAATTGAATTAGGCTAAAGTTTCATATTCACTTCACTAGCCACGTAAAGTTATTTTTTAATAAATTATTATTATTATTATTATGGTATTCCCATGGCATTTGATCCAATATAACCAATCCCCTCACTCAAATACAAACACCAAGCAACACATATTGCACCAAATAAATTTGGCGGTGTCAAACGAAAGATAGAGAGCAAACCCACACTTTATGCCAACTAACCAACGCCCGAGCGGGTAATTAATTAATTAATTCATTATCTTATTTCAGTGGGCCACACCTGATAAATGGCCATAGGCAAATCTGATTATTTTCCCCCTCTAGAATCACTTTTTTTTATTAGTATTATCACAAAATCCTTATAACATAACGAGCGGTCCCACCCTCCTGCATTACATTCAAATATAGGGTTTATCTAGGGTTTCTCTGTGCACCACCTTCTCAGTACCAAGATTTGGGTCTCTCTCAAAATCCCAAGAGCAGTCTCATTCTCTTTTCTCTGATTATACGTTTTTTCCCACCTTGTTTGGATTCAGGGATGGAAATGGAATCATTAGAAGAAAAATCAAGAAAACAGAGACGAAAAGAAGCAAGATTGACCAAAAAGAAAGACCGTTTCTCGTCGTGGATTCACCACCAGGTAAATTCCATGTATTCTCTTTTCCAACACTCATCTTTCTCAATCTATCTATCTCTCTCTCTCTTGAGCTAATTTTGATTTTACAGAAATCTCTTAAAGAGAAGAAAGTTCCATCAATTTCAAAGCCTTGGGCTGTTGAAACCCATGAGAGGAATCAGTCTCTATCCTCTAGTGAAGAGGGGAATCTGAAAGAAGTCACAGATAACAATTTGGTTGAGAAATTAACAGCGGAATCGAATTTGGGTTGTGTTTCTGAGGCTGATAACATGCCCATGAAGAAGTTGAAGTCGAAATCGAAACTGGGTTTTGGTTCTGATGCAGCTCCAATGGCGAAGGAGAAGAGGGGTTTGAAAGGGAAATCAAAGAAGACTAAATTCGAGGAGTATATGGAAATGGAAATGAAAAGAGGCACTGTTGCATCTAAGGAGGAGGATTTGGAGATGGAGAGGAAGCTCGCGAAGAAGCTGAAGGTGAAAGGTGGGAAATTGCGTGGCCTCGATGATGGTTTGAATCTGTTATTTGATGGGGTCCCATCACCGCTTGATTCTGTAGTTGGTGAAGATGAAACCATGGGTGCTGCTGGAATGGATATTCAGATTCGCAAATCAGGTAAGAAAAGGAAGAAGAGGAAGTTGTTGGATTCATCATCAAAGGAGGAGGGAGATGAGGGAAATGTAGCCATCGATGACATGAAAGAGGGAGTGGCTGAGGAGGCGAATGGTGCTGCAACTGCGGCGGTGGAAGAGCCTGTTGTTGAGGTTCACAAATCAGATGGTGACACAAAGTACATTGCTCCTCACTTGAGGTCGCAGCGGGGGAGTGAGTCGGAAGAGTGGTCTCAGATCCGGCGCCGGTTGAGAGGTAGACAATTCCATTGTCTCTAGTTTCTTTTCTTTGATTTGAATAAAATTCATTGCATTTGATGATGCTGAATTGGTTCCTCCATATGGTGTTTAGGGCTGCTGAATCGTCTTTCTGAAACAAATGTTGAATCAGTTACTGGAGAGATTCATACAGTCATTCAAGTATTTCCCCTTTTTTCTCTTTTTTTCTATCTCATTCTAACCCCTTAAAATAAGTCTCATATTTTTTGCATTTGGTGATATATACATACATACATATATGTATGTACGTATATTTTGCTTGATTTGCCGCTTTCTAGATGCTGGGAAGCCCTTTCTTCTGTTGCCAGGGACCAAACACTGGTCTGCCCTGTGACAGGGCAGGTGACTAAACACTGATCCAATAGTTGGCTTGCCTTTGGTTATGTATTTGAATGTTCGAGGCTTCGAGCTTGTAATGCTTTGTGTGGTGTTTATGTCATGACCCATTTGCAGTCTGTTAGTCGCAGCGCAGGTTGTCAGATAATCACTGAGGAGGTTTTAGCATCTTGTTTGAATGGACCTCGTGGAAATGAACAGTTAATCTCTCTCTCTCTCTCTCTCTCTCTCTCTCTCTCTCATACACACACACACACACACACACACTTATACATGCCTTATTGTTATTATTTTTGAATTGTTTAACATGCACTATGAATACTATGTGGTATCTGTGCTTGAGTTTTGCATTATGAAACTTGTAGATCATACCATACACACACACAAAAAAAATATATGTATCCAATTTTCTACCTTACTGATGCAGGCCAGACTAATGGGCCCATTTGAAAGTCTATGCAAGAAAGTCCAAAGCCCAAAAGGCGAACAATGGCTGATTCTCCAATGGCAGTTTCCTGTTTTACATCTTCTAGAGGATTTTCTAGATTTAGTAGATTTCTTATAATTGATATGATTTAGTAGAATTAGGGAGTTTCTAATTTTATTTAGCTTGATTGCTAAGTTATTGCTTAGACTGTATTATATAAGGATGTAATCCCTTCTCTTGGGATATACAAAAATTGAATGAATTTGAGATTTTTCAAATGTGTGATTCTCTAATGTCTTTGGTGTGAGACCTAGACATCCTACCCTAAGCCTTTTGGCTTGGAGTTTAGCCCGTTGGCTATCATCCTTCCCTGCACTGCTTCACTTACAAATATTTTTGGACTAAGTAAAGAATGTCCACCTTACCATTTACCCAGTTCTAGAGAATTATTACCCTTCACGTCACCCAAACTGTTCATATGATGGGTGTTACGCCGAATGGTGGATACAAAACAATTCTCCTCATTGGAGTATCATGCTGATTTTGATAGTTTGCTCTTTCTACATAGGAATATGTGGCTATAATTACCCATTTCATCCATCAATCGGACAACTACAATGATCGAGAGGAGGGATATTACTGGCATTAAGTCCATCCTTGTGAGAACACCAAGTTGTATTCATGATTCGAAATAGCGGCCACTACATAGTGTAATGGCCGCATTATCGGCCTTAGCAATGGAGACCGGGATGCTATTTTGAAAATAGTGGCACTGTGGTCTAAAACCTAATAGACCCAACAAGTTTCAATTTAAAACACTGTTTTTCCTATTTCTTCTCCTCAATAGCCTTTCCAAAAGTTATCTCTACCCTTGCATGGTCCCAAATCAGTAAAAAACACAATATTGGCTACTACACAAGATAGTTTTTTTTACCACTTGAAAAATTCACACCGCTACTCCACTATGTATCGCCCAGCAACGTAGCGTTTTGGCCATTGGCCACTACACCTGCTGCAACAGCTATTTTGATCCTTGTTCATATTAGATTTACCAAAAGATGGCCCTTATTTGTACTCTGTTGGTGGGAGACTGAACATGCGCCTCTAATCGTGAATTATTTGATACCACTTATAAAATGATCCAGAGGAGTGCTATTAGTTGTTTTAAGTCCCATCCATTGGAGAACATCAGATCATATTAGATTTACCAAAGGGTGGGCCTTATATTTACTGCTACTGGTGGAAGGACAAAACAGGGCCATTTCTCTACTTGTGGATTATCTGGTACCTCGTATATGTGTAACTGCTTGTGTTTGTATAATTGGTGTGTAAATATTATAGCACGACGAACCAAGTGGGCAAAATGTCATGGGAACAAAACTTGAGAGCTTGAGTTGGAAAGACAATGCAAAGGCAATTTGCCTTGTATGCTTAAGATTGAGAGGCCAGATTCTTAATGCGCTAAAAACTGAATCACCTTTTTTTTTTGGAATCTTCCCACTTGTAAAGTGCATGCATTCTTTCCATGAGTCTTTGTTTTATTAAGTTTTCACATTTATTCTGACAATTTGCTGTGCTTCTATAACTTAAGCAACTTAATTCTAAAAAACAACTTTTTTCACTTTTTATTTTTTCTGTTGGATGTCTTCTGAATATACCATGCTTTTCTTTTTGAAGGTATGCTGCTGTTTTTGCCGCTTTCATTGCGGGCATGGGTTGTTTAGTTGGGATTGATTTCAGCGCAAAGCTTCTTGCCTCTCTTGCTAAATCTTTTGAGGTTTGTGGTGCAAGTTACAATTGATCTTTTACTAACGGAACCAGCATTTACATCTTCATTATAATTGATGATTAAAATTAACATTTTAATAGTTAAAACTGTGTGTCTGGATCTAAATTCTCTTAAGGTTCCAGTTTTATAGTTAGATAAGGTTGATTGTTGATTCAAGATGGTATTTTTCAGAGCATTGAGTATATTGCACTTCTTTTAGATCTGAAAAAACGTTTTTGCTTCTTTGTCAGGATGAATATGTGAAGGAAGATGGCCTTTCGTTACGAAATCTCTCCCTCTTACTTTCTTATTTGTGCATCTTTGGAGTTTGTTCCAGGTGTGTGTCATGCATAATCATGGTGGCTTGCCATCTGAATGTATTCTTCCAAACCAGGAATGTGACCTATATTATAATTTATTGAAGAACGTCCGTTATATGACCTTTTCTTTTGTAGAAAATGAACCTTTTCTTCACAAATTAGTTGTGTGAGTACACAAGTTTTTATTGAATATAACAAAAAATCTATGTAGATCTGATACAATATTGCAGAAAAAATTATGTGTATGTGTTTGAAGAGGAATTGCATGGTCCAACTCCAATCACATAAACATGATGTGGCTCTTCCATCCAAATTGGACCTAAGGTTTTGGGATCCATGCTTCATATGGGGCATCTCACAAGGATGGTCCAACTCTTCCACATTGGAAGATCCAAGGAGAAAGAAATATTGGTGCCAATTACCCCGATGGTCAGGCATAGGATGATCTGTGTCATTTGTGCTGGTCTGTACCATGGTATAAAATTTTGGTGCGATGTAGACTCAGCTATCACCACTACCAAGTCACTTGCTACTGACCAAGTCACATCAACTCTGGAAATAGTGGCATTCGTAAAACTTGGAGTGAGTCATGTGCAACTCAGTCGGTGTTATACCACTCTATATGGACTGTTGTGGCCATGTTGGTTTGAAAACCTCAAAATTCCCAAAAAATGTGACAAATAAGAAATAGTTAGTTTGGAAAAAGGCATATAAATGTGATTATTTTTAGTTGTCCTAGAGTCGACCATAAACATTTAAGTGCTATCTTCAACACCTGTGTTATGTCATCACTTCATGAAAATTATTTACTGATCATTTATCAATTAAAGATACCAGTATATTATAAGCATGATATGGTAATATTTAAATACTATATAAGTAATTGACTTGAGATTTATAGACATGAGTACCATGTGCTGTTCATCACATTCACATGCGTATTTATGGTTCAAACATCAAGTGTTCAGGTGCTGAATCATGAAAATAGACCAATGCACTATTGACAAAGTGCCAAAAACATGGAGCTTAAGCATTTCCAAGGTCTTATATACCATATATTTGGATTTAGAGGAATTTACGGGAAAAACCCCACAGATGGGTGCTACACAAAAAGTCTTACTAAACTTTTGCAAAAAGAAAAGGTCCTCCCATTGGTTTTTTGTTTTTTTTTTTTTTTTTTTTTTTTTTTTTTTTGTGCTATGGTCGATATCGACCATAAGTCATGTTTAAGCAGAAATGCTAGTTTCAGTTGGGGTGAATCATGTCTTTCAGGTTGGTCGATATCGGCCATCACCTCTAAGTGGCTGGTCGATGTCAACCATAACTCATGTTTCAGCAGAAATGACAGCTTCAGTTGGGGTGAATCCTGACTGACAGGTAGGTCGATATCAACCATCGCCTCCTAATTGGTTATGGTCGATATCGACCACAAGTCATATTTCTACAGAAATGCCAGCTTACTGACAAGTTGGTGACAAACAAATTTTTGAGATATACATTCCACATGATTGATGACGAAAAAATTGTTGAGAAGAAGTGTTTGCAAATCACTGGTAATGCAATATTCAGTCTCCAATAATAACTAACCTATGAACAACTTCCCATTCCATCACATTTTATCTCCAAAAAAACCTATCATCATAAGTATCATATGTGTTTTTAGCAATCCATCTAACTAAAGTCAGAGACATCACCATGAACCATTTCTCCAACGTCAAAAGGGTCATCCTCAAGAATGCTTCCAGACAAAGCGCTCACCAATTCAAAGAAACTTCACCGATTCCAAACAAAAGCATTGATGGTCTGAGACTTTCTATCATGGAGCACCACTTACGCTTGTTGCAGAAGGTAGAGGAGCTGGAAAAAAAAAAAAAAAAGGAAGGGCTTTGCCCAGTTGCCCAGTTGCAGTCACTGCTAACAAAGAAGATAGGGGCTTGGGTTGTTCTTGGATTTTGGCGCAGGAGGTTTTACAAAGATCGGGACGATCCAGGGCTTCGTCAATGCACCGCAGCCAGAGAAGAACAAGATCAAAGGAGGGCCACGACTCTAAGTGTCCCGTTTGCATAGAATAGAGGTGGCCATTAGACCCTTGTCTGGTTCGGACGTCCTGGAGAAGAAAGATCAAGGATTGTGGACAGTTTGCTGATCGGAGTTGATCGGAGAAGAAGGGGGCGCTGCAACTGTTTGGCGTTTGAGGCTTTTCCAGTACGGTGATAGAAGACTTAAGAGGGTTTCAGGTATTCAGTTGGTGCTTGTCGCCAGAGAAGACACGCAAAGAAGGGATCCGGGCTCTCTCGGGTTCATCGGAATGAGAGAAGGAAGGTGAGGATTGCCTGCGTGATCGGCGAGGAAGAAGGGTTGTTGCCCTGTTTCAGCCGCTGTTCACAAAATCACTGCTAAGAGGAGTCGTCCGGATCACTGGCCGGAATCGAAGAAGAAGAAATGGATCAAGGCAATAGATCTGGATAGTCTCGGACCTAGGCGGTTTCAGTCGGTTTCTCTGTCGTTGCTGGAGAAGGTCAGAACAAAGGACAACAGAGGATTGGGACTCTTTGCTCCGTGTGCTGGTGTTCGTTTGAGTTGGAGAAGATGACCGACAGGGGTTTTGGACATTGCCACTGCCCCGTCGTGTGCCACCGATGCTTAAGAATGCTGAAGAGGATAGGCCGGGCTGTTGCTTCTCCTTCTTGTTGCAGGCCGGGCTGTTGCTTCTCCCTTTTGGCCTTTAGTAGATGTGCCGTGACAGTCAATATCGACCATCTGAAATAAAAAAAAGATGAAAGGGGCCCAAAGGACCCCTTCTGTTACACGATTTTAGTGGGTCTTTTTTTGTGTAGTGTCCATGTATGGGGTTTTTTCCCACAAATTCCTCTTGAATTTATATAAAATAACATTTGGATGAATAAAAAATTAAAAATTCATACAAAAATAAAATTAAAAAGATAGATAATCATGGACATGCCTCAAAGATCAATGAAACAAGTGCCAAATCCATGAATCCATTGTATTTCTATAGTATTTTCAGGATAACTGTTTCACCTACCTAAAATACATTATTTAAGTTTCTTGATCTTGGAATTGGAACACGTAATATTTTCAATGAAAGCGTGAATTTGAAATACATGTTTCTTTTGTGGATATAAGTGTCTTTCCAGAAATTGGAAATGTATTCATCAATTTTCAGGTGATTTGAAGCTTTTACCAAAAAAGAGAAAAATATCTCAGTTTTTTACCTGTTTTTCAAGAGTGCCAAATAGCAAATACCACTTTTCGAGCTCTTGCTTTTATTCTTCAAATCTCTATTTATTGTTGCTTTTGTTGAGGAGATCCACCAGATTTGGTACCAATCTATAAAAGAAAAGGGAAGAAAGAAAATAAAAGAATAGGAACAAGTGGAGAAAAAAAATTCTCCAGAGCAGGTGTAGTCATCCTAGATCTAGGGTCTAGACCAACAAAACATGAAGGAACTGAGTAGGAGCACAAAGCAAGGTAAGAGTCAACCATGACTTTTTCACATTTTAAGTGTTCAACTGTAGTCACTGAGGGCCTGAAACTGAATCAATTTTTTCTCCCAAGTTCTCTGAATTGGGGTAGAATGTAGCTTGCGGTCCTCCAAGCCAAAATATAGATGAGTGGGTCCTGATTTTGGTCCTTGGTTTGGGGATCTAGACATCTTATGGTGCCCACTATGTAAAACCAAGCAAATAGATTTTCCAACTTGGAGGTTGTAGAAATACGCATGACAAAAGACTGGATTGACGGCTTGGATCTTCAAATTTGTGAGAAATTTGTGACATCCCCAACAGCAGCGGAGAACTTTCAGTCCATTGGTGGATCTTCAATTCTGAATGACCTGTTATACCACAAAAAAAAAAAAAAAAAAATCTGAATGATATGACCATGGACTCCCTCGCATGCAAGTGATGTATCTACATGCAAGTAAATACTTCATATTTTATCATGCCACTGTGATGTTTGTCATGTAAAAGTGGAACTCATAAAGCCAACCCCATATTGATGGGTAGTATACAAATATTTATCATACAAATGATCAGTCTTGCATCCAATATATATATATATATATATATTTTTTTTTTAATGCATGTCACTTGTTGTAAATTAATGCAGGTCATGACTCGCCATTAAGTTATACATTTGTACATTCTCAACATTTTCTTTCTAATTACCTGCTCTTTGGTGGTGATCCACAGTGATTTAATTTATGACTTCCTGTCCGTGTTGAGCAAGCGCTTGAAGGAGTTGGATGTCTCCACGATATTGACTATTTTACAATGTAAGTATTCTCTGATTCTTGCTAATGTATAGCTGTATGAACCTCATACTTAAAGCCCTCTACTTTAGGATTTAGGAGATCCTGGATACTGTGGGACTATATGGCACCGGCTTAGTGGAATAATTCTTTAAATCACATAAAGCTACAACTCCTCTTTTGGTAGGTCACACTTCTAATGGACAATGCTTTAAAACGTGGCTGAGTTCAAGTCTTCTTCAACAAGACCGTGGCCAGTTCGGTTTTTCAAACACTGCTATTGGAAGATTATATGTTTTCAGTTGGTTCAGTGAAAGCAAGGATGTAAAAATCCTTAAACCCCATGTAAAACATCTGACAATTCAATGCATAGGTGGTTCACTAGTTGATGCTAACCCTGCATCATAACGCGTTTGAGCCCTACATTCCTATTTAATATTGCTTCTTGTGGTGTGGAATTTACTTTGTTTGTCCATTAAGAAAAATGTTCATTCTTAATTATTGCAGTGTTAATTCTCAATTGTTGTTCAGGTTGCGGGATGAAGTTACGTGGTGATGATCCAACTGCCATGAAAGATTTTATACTCGATGTTCAGAATAAAGTAAACGAGTTGAAGTCTCTTTCTGGAAGCATACCAGATGGGCAACCAAAGATAAACAATAAAAGAGTATTCTCATTTTTTCCTTCTTTTGAGATTTGTGTTTATTCAATTTTTTGTTCTTGATAAATAATAAAAGAGTATTCTTATTTTTTTCCTTCTGAGATATGTGTTTATTCGCTTTTTGGTTCCTGTTATCTTATTTGACTTGTCTATGCAGATGGAATTCATGCTTGAAACCATTTGTGACATCAAGAACAACAAAAAGAGATTGAAGGAGGACCCTGCTCCTCATACACGTTTAAAGAAATGGCTGCAAAAGGTTTTTCATACCACTTGTTTATTACTATAATACTGTGTCTTTATGTCACTTTTTTTTTTCTTCAAACTAATTTTTGGTTTTCAGAAAGTGTTTAGTTTGTTCAGGCATCCAACTTTCTGCTTGCCGGTTCCATTGCACTGCAATACTGCATGGTACTGAGTCTGAGTCGACTCAGGTGTCTCGATTTGGACTCGGTCCTTATTGAGTTGGATTGGAGTCGTCTTGGATTTGATTTTATACTCAACCGGCCGCTTTTTTAGACTTGAGAGAACCTGATACTTGCAATTTCCTCCCCATATTCTCTCTTCCATGTGACTTTACTTCATCCGCAACATTTCCTCCTATTTTCGCCACTCCTTCCCTTCATTTTCGCTTGTCTTCCCAGTTGCTTTTCCCACTGATCTTCCTCTGAGTTCCTTTCTCCAAGTAATTAACTTCCTTCTTCTCCAAGATTTCCTTATATTCCCTCCAATTTCTTTCCATTTCATCTTTTTCACATCTAATCTCTTCCCAATCGCCTTCCTTTCTACTGAATCTACATGCATTTCTTCATAGATTCAAATATTTCATTGCAATCACTTTATATTTTGGTTCTTCTGAGGGTTGTATTCTGAAAAGGAATGCCTGTGAAATTGTACTGCTGCACTTCCTTTTCTAATTTCTACCTGTCTCGTGGGGTCTGCTCTGCCCTCTACCCCTCCAAAACCCTAAAACCTCAAATACGAAACCCCAGCTTCTTCTTGCTCTATATGGTGCGATCTCCTTGCATACTGCAACAGCACTGCTGTGAACTTTCTTTCTATATAGCGGAGAAAAAGAAATAGAAAGAAAAGAGAGGCTTTAGAAATGGAAGAATGGGAAAGGTGACGATAAACATATGCGTTAAGGTCGGGGTGTGGGGTAGGGTGTTGAGACTCGGCCAAGTCTAGTGCGACTCGAGTCGAGTCGACCGAATCACACCTCAAGTCTAAGTTTTTAATCAATTATGATACATATCAGTAGGTTTGGAGGATCCAAAATAAGCTCATGTTTCAATTCATGGTTTGACATAATTAATATGGTGATCGTACAAGTGTTCTGTTTACTTTATTCAATTTGACATCTGCCATATGCCAGGGGACTATTACTATTAGATGGGTTGGATAGGGAATCCTACTTCTATAAATAAATTTGCCTTGAAGGCTTTCTTGCTTGTTTAGGAGTTTAAGATAAATCCTCTACCTGAGTTGGTGGAGAGGTTTTCGATAAATCCCCCCTCCCCTGCAAGGACGACTTTGTAAAGCTTCTAAGGATCCCCATCCACAATGTTACATCTTTTCTGGACAACTAAACCATGGGCCCGGGCTTGTTTGGAATTGGTGCATCCGGACATTCTATACGTCCCCATGCATCTGGACCCTAAGGTTGGCTTTTGTACTTGTTTTAAGTTGCACACACTCAGGCCAACAGACTTGATGTAATGAAGTGCAAGTCCTGTGCATAGTACTTGGATGTTTACCCATTTTAGGCTTCATTAATTTTATTGACTTTCAATCGCAGTTGCATGTAGTAGATGTTCTGCTTCGTGGGCTCAAATGGAGCATTCTCCTGGATCCTGACAAGAAAGGCCAATGGTGGTTGTCAGGAAATGTTACCTCTGCTACGGACAATGTCGTGGAGGTTGCCAGCACAATTGACCGAGAGGCTCTGGAAGCCCAAAAGTTGTTGAACCTTGCAGCTGCGCAGAGGATGAATACAGTTGCCAGGAAGGCAATATTTTGCATAATTATGAGTGGTGAAGACTACATTGATGCATTTGAGAGAATTCTAAGGTTGGATCTACATGGGAGCCAGGTCTGCATCCCTCTTCTTTTTCTTTCTCTTTTTTAATAGTGACATTTATTGATGTAAGATTAGTCAGCACAAGAGTCTGCTTCTTACACTTAGTCTTGAGGAATATACAGTGTCAATTGTATAATACTCTCTGCCCTACAAATGCATAGTGCATACCTTACCTTGATTCAACCTTCATACTTTATTTTGGCCCTATCATGAATTTAAGAGACCTCAAAAGCCTTTGCATTGAGTGGTCCTAAGCATTTTATATGTTCTTGAGAATTGTTGACCATTTATCCATTTGCAAGCTATCAGTTGGGAAGCAAGGGTCATCCTATATTGGGGATATTTTGGTATTGTCTGTCCCATTAAGCTATTTTGGGACCACAAGCTGATTAGCTTAGATAACAAGAGTCAAGAGGTGGGCCCAGTTGAGAAAAATGGGAAGTAAATCAGGGTTTTCTGGGAGGAAGATGAAAATAAGAAAGCAAGAAGTGGAGAGAATGGAGGAATAAAATGAATAATGTAGTGTTTGTCCCAAAGATTACCGCTTGTTTATTACTAAATTGTAAATACAGTATGGTGCTGGGTTACTACAAAGTCTATAAGCACTTCTGTCCAAAGTTTATCTATGTATTTTTTTCCCTTTATCTATCTATTGGTTTCTTCCTTTTTTTCTTTTTTCTAAATGCATTTTGGCATTTCCTATGAACTTACAGGATAGGGAAATCATCAGAGTCCTCGTTGAATGCTGTTTGCAGGAGAAAGTGTTCAACAAGTATTACACGGCCCTTGCTTCCAAGTTATGTAGTCATGACAAGAACCACAAGGTCACCTTAAAGGTACAGAATGCATGGAGTTTTATTTATTTTTCTTATCTAGAATTTGCTATGTGCTTCTCTCTTAGGAGTTGGTTGTTAAGTATCTCGGACATGGGAGCTTCCTTTCCTCACTGTACACCTTTTTTCCATGTTTGGTTCTTGTACGAATCACATTTCTGCACCCTACCTATCCATTTTTTTAGCAGTAGAAAGTCGATTGCTGTTTTCTCACTTTTATGGTCTTTATGAATTTTGAGAGCCATGTTCACTGGCCATTTTTTATGTCTTGGGAGAGGATTTCTAGAAGACGAACCGCACTTGGGAGCAATAATTCATAGTTTCCAATTTCATCTTGGAGGCTGTTTCAGTTTTGCCTCTGGAGTCCAGAATGGAAACTTTTGGAAATTCATTTCAGAAAAAAATGTGAAATAAATAGAATAGAAAATTAAAAAATTGGATTAAGATAATCAAATAGCTAAAATACAAACCATATTCACACTTTCTACATAAAGTACAATGGAATATGCTATGTTGCCTAGTTACAGGATAGATATGGTAGGAATATGCGAAGGATATTGCAGAGAATGCATTTTACACTAAAAAAAATGATTAGATACAGTATAACAGGGTAAGTTGACTACTTTGCAGTATTTGGGTATGATAACAAATATGTTATTTCTACAAAAGCCAAAAAAAATGAACTAAAAACTAAGGATACAACTTAGGTAGGCTGGGCCAAGTACGAACCAAGCTCAAGCCCAACTCAAATTGCATGTGGGTAAGCCTGAGTCCGAAAGAAACACAAATTGCCAAGCCCAAGATTGAGCCAGAGCCTGAGATGTTTAACACAATAAAGCAGTAACAAACATGCACACTTCTTTTCATTTGGACAACATGGGTTTTGGCTCTAAACCCTAAAAATCCCTTTTATTTTTCCCTTCGAAAATCTAGAAGTCCTCTTGTTTAGATCCAAACTCCCCCACCCCCCCCCACCCGGGCCTCGGGCGGGTTAATAAAATTCTCCCCTCATTTTCAATGCTTTATAGGGATATTTTAGGCAATGGGAAAAAACTCATGTGAATATGCTTAATGAGATTGGGGGCCTACACCTTTCTCCTTTGAACTCATGGGGATAGAGTAGACAAGATTTCAAGGCTATGACTTGAAATTAGTGGAAGGAGCTTGTAGCGGAAGGTTGGGCTGGTTTTGCAGCTTGCTGAAAAGCTGAAGAAATTGAAGATTAAAATCAAAGAATGGGCTGCCCAATATTATTGACAACTTGAAGACCTGAAGAACTCTAGCATTAAGGAAATCCAGATTTTGGATGAGAAGAAAGAGGCAGGCCAGGTTGTGCTGTAGGAAAGTGATGAAAGGAAGAATGCTGTATGAAGGCAAGTTGAAAGATGAAAATTAAATGACCTAGAGTTCTAAAAACTAACTTGTTAAAAGAGCGTGATGGGAATGCTCACTTCTTTCATGGTGTGGCACTTAGCGATAAAAGGAAGAATGTTGTATGAAGGCAAGTTGAATGATGAAAATTAAATGATCGAAAACCCGGAGGGGTAGCTCAGTTGGCCTAGGACCACGGTTTGCACCCGGACGTTGATGATTCGAAACTGCACTACCACACTGGGGCCACGGGGGATTTACCCGGCTCCCTCTGCCCGTATGGATTATTCTGGCCCAAAGGGCTGGAACACCCTCTGTTATATAAAAAAAATAATAAATAAATAAAAATTAAATGACCGAGAGTTCTAGAAACTAACTTGTTAAAAGAGCGTGATGGGAATGCTCACTTCTTTCATGGTGTGGCACTGGAAAGACAATTCTCCAGTGAAATCTTGATCAGCGGGAGATTAGAGGAATACATAATATCAATTAGTGTCAATTTCTACAAGGTGCTCTATAATGAGAAGGACATGATCAGTTTGAGTATATACAATCTAGAGTTTGCCGAGATTGGGGAAGAGCAAGTTGATTGGCTATAGCAAAGCTCTTTTTTTTTTTTTTTTGGAGCTTTGAAAAAGGATGTGGCAATCTTCTTTTTTTAATTTGCTGCAAGGGTGCTCGGTTGCACGCTCTCACGCACACGCCCCTAATCAGCAGAGTTATAGCTGGGAACGACGTGACAATCTTTTAATTATAGAGTGATGCATGGTTTAAAAGTAGGTCGATATGAACCAAGAAAGCTTTTGGTTACCTCTCTAAAAGAGGTTCTATATTATGAACTATTACCATCGTGGGCATCCTTTCGTCCATCTGACTTTGAGAGGAATCAAAGGACTTTCCAAAATTTGGCTACATGTGCTCATGATATTGCTTAGAAAACCTCAAATCGCTTATTATCTCTTGGGCTTTGATAACTAAAGAATTTGTAGGGGTTTTCTTTTCTGATCTTCGGCGTGGCATCTTGAATGGTGATATTAAACTGTTATAGTTTCTGTTGATTTCTTTTCTCATTGGCATTAGGAGGTTTGGAAATTGTCTTGTTTTCTTAATATAAGGCCAGTTACTTCCTTAAAAAATAAGAATCCTAAAGATTTTGTCAATATCCATGTGGGATTCAAGGTAATTTGAGTATTCCTTTTTCTTAAGCTATGTGACATTGTTCGGAAACAGCTCAATCTCTAGGATGGTTACTCGAAACGTGAGATGGATAAAATAATAACTGAGTCTTAAATCAAACTCTAGACACTTATATGAGGTCAAATTTTCAACTTTTCAAATTTCCAATTACTTCTCTAGTTAGTTAGTTAGTTTTTTTTTTTTTTTTTTTTTTTTTTTTTTTAGTTCCAGTTACTCCAAGGTTCATCATATTTTCTTGCGCTGTATTTTCAGTACTGTGTATGGGACCACTTCAAAGAACTAGAATCGATGGAATTGAGCAGGTCGATGAATCTTGCAAGATTTGTGGCAGAGATGCTCGCCTCCTTCTCCCTCTCTCTTGCAGTTCTGATATCAGTTGATCTTAGCAATCCCAAGCAGCTGACACCAAAGCGAGTTATGCACTTCAGGATGCTCTTCGAATTCATTTTTGACAAGCCAGACGCACTTGTATGGAACATTTTCACCCGCATAGCTGCCATTCCCGAGTTTGAAATGCTAAGAAACAACCTTGAGTTCTTTGTAAAACATTATGTTGCAAGTAGCTCCAAATCTGCCGCAGGGAAATTTAAGATTGCAAAGAAGGCCCTAAATAATTTGTCTGGGGTCCTTATGTAAATTATTTAATGTATTTTTTTTTAATGATCCTAATACTAAGTTAATTCAAATTATTGCAGACCTTTTTCCTTTTTTTTTTTTCTTTCTGTGTATTTTGGAATTGCAACTTGCAGGTTCAAATGGTGGTTTTTTATGCAAATTGCAGGTGTTTTATTTTTTGGATTTTTGGTATCTTCAGTTTCATTCTAGGTTCTGAATTGGGTTGTCATCTGGCCGTCTCATACAGACCATTTCATGTGAAGGATCATAATAGAATTTACCAATCAGTCATATCAGTAGTTTTTCAGCATATAGGGAACCAAAAATCTGAATCCTGAAATTACAGGATCCTGCATGAACAGGAAATTATTTATCTATTTAGTTATTTATTTTTATTTTAAGCTGAGTGCTACAAGGGCACCGTTTTGGAACTTAGCTATTAATTTCTTAAGGTTGTTTCTTAGGGTTTTGAGTGTAAACCAAATGTTAACCCTACTATTATTCAAGCTTGGGACCGAAAATTTTGATTTTCTCCTCTAATTAACCCCTTACAAAGAAACAAAATAAATGTGAGTGTCCAAGTGAGTCATCATGTGTTTGTGGACATGATCAGAATCCTTAAATTGTGAATAAAGAAATTCAAGTCTAAAGCCAAAAAGATCAAAGTGTATCACATGTCAAATAATCTCAATATTAGACCCAAAAAATATGGATGTGGAAGCCAAATCTCAATTTAAAAATTATGTTTGTAGGCCAATGCTTAAGGGCATATGGAGAGGGGGATCAACCTCGGCATTCTCAATTAATTTTGTCAGTGCGGTGCAATGACAGCCTTTGTCTTGACCTGTTGAGGAGGAGAAGACTTCTTCCTCTACTGAGTTTTCAATTGATTTCTTCTTTTATTGCAGAGTGGTCTCATGTGCTCTTTGATCCTTCAAAAATGACATGTTATGGTAGATTTCTTATGAGGCACATGCTTATGCTTTGCTTGCACAGATTTGAAGGGTGTAATATTATGAATAGTGTGCGCCACAGAGAACATACTAGGTCCTACTGTCTTAGAATAAATACAGATTTACCTTTGTCTTTTGATGCTGAAGCTCCATAAGTGTAGCCAATTCCAGTTTTTGACGAGTCAGTCTTTTGGCTTCCAAGTATTTCATCGAGCTTCTTAGACCCTTTGTTCATGCGATCCAGCAATTCAGAGGTTGTCATCTTGAGCTTTTCAATTAAATCAACCTTTTCAGCTTTACAGTCACTCAACTCTTTCTTCAAATTGTCCGTCTTAGATTTTGCTTTCAACTCTTTTTGCTTCAACAACTCATGGTCCTTACCTACAGCAATCAGATTGTTAGTTAAATTCACAATCTGTTCTTCTAACTGCTTTACCTTAGATTTTGAGTTTTCCAAGGTAGCTTGCAGAGATGCATTGTTTGCTTCCATTGCCTTAAGCTTAAAGGCTTTTTTCTCGCTTATCTTTGACATCTTGATAGATTCTTGAAGTAATCTCTTGTAGTCTTCCTAGACATCCATCTTGTTCTTGGTTAGAAAGATCATCAAGATATATTTCTTCTTGACCCATTAGTAGGAGACTCAGGTTCACTTTTATCTTCATATGTATCCTCTTCCCAAGAAACATTAAGACGCTAACCTTTGCCCTTTTGTTTTCTATTGGTACACTTTGCAGCAATGTGGCCATAACCTTGACACTCTTAGCATTGAATAGGCTTTGAGGACCCTTTTGATGGGTTCTTTTCAGATTTAGGCACAAATTTGGTCTTTGAGGGTGCCTTAAGGTTCTGAGAGTCCTTCATAGCCTTTTTATTCTTCCACATCTTTCTGAATTTTCTAATGATGTATTTTTCGAACTCCGCATCATCAGAGTAACAATCCGATTCAAAACTAATATCTGAAGATTTAGAAGACTTGAGGGCAATTTCTTGCTCTGACAATGATTGGCTTCATAGGTCTACAAATTTCCAACTAATTCTTCTACACTGAGGGATTTTAGATCTTGGTACTCCTCAATGGCAACTACCTTTGGACGAAATCTTTCTGGGAGAGACCTCAATATTTTCTTCACAATTTTGGGTTGAGGAATAGGTCCTCCCAAGTTAAAACTTGAGTTCATAATTTTACTTAGATTAAAATTGAACTCATCAAAAGTTTTAGAATCTTCCATCCGTATCATCTCAAAAGCGGTTGTCAAGTTTTGGAGTTCGGTTTGCTTGACAGTGTTAGTTCCCTCATGAACAGTCCTTAGCAAATCCCATGCCGCCTTGGCATTTAGGCACACAAAAATCCTATGAAATTCTACTGGGGTAACTCCTTATAGATTGCATTAATTGCCTTATTATTGGAATTAGACTCGGTCTTTTCACAATCAATCTATTGGGCTTTGGGTTTCAATTTTGTTTGCCCATTTACAACCATGTTGGGGTCAAATACCCCTCCACTTTCCAGTAAGCATAATTGGCCATTTAAGAGTAGGGGCTTGGTAGTAGACGTTCATTTTCTATTGAAGTCCATTAGAAAACACTGTTTTATAAATTACGAAATAACTTAGTGTAACCTGCTTTGATATCAATTGAAAAAAGCAGCCTTGACACAGGCTAAGGTCTCAATAAACGGTTTTTTTTTTCTCTATTAGATTTCCAAACTAGTGATTAAACTAGTGATTAACCCTAATTCCAATTAAAAACAATCACCACAAAGAGAAGGAGGACACAATATATACATGGAAAACCTTACTCAGGAAAAAACTACGGGCCTTATCGTCTAGGCCAACAGACAAATCAAGCACTATAAACCAAAAGTTACAAGAAGTACTCACAACCCTTTCCCAATTGCAACTCAACCTAAGGTCTGCTTTGATCTTGCCGACTACTCGCGTTACACCTTCACCGTACTTGAGCCAACCACTTTGAATTCCTTTTCAAATGAATCTACTGTGAAAGAGTAGCATAAAGAACTGTAAAGACTCTAAAATTCAGCACAGCAACTTGATGAAGTTTTGGAGAAGAAAATGATCTCTAAGTTTTGAATGGGAGAGAAGTGCCTTAGAATTGAGAGAGGAATGCTATATATAGGCTTTAATTCGTATCTCAAGACTTGTAGAGCAAGTAGGACTCAAATAAGTAATCTGATAGAAATTAGGAAGTGCATTCTGAATCAAGATTCTAATTTCGCGCATGGTCCGCTCAAGCGGATGAGGTTTTGTCTCCAAAAAACTTGTCCTCGTTTATCCAGGTTGAGCGCAGGATGGATGAGCTTAAGTGCTCCACATTCTGCTTGGGTCCACTCGAGCGGGGTGCAGTATCCATTCAAGCGACCATTGTAACTTCTATTTTCTTGATTTTCCATCTTTAATCTTCAATCTGGACAGTCCATCTATAAAATACATTATAAATAAAATTTCTGGTTTTGTCCATTACCCAATGAATTGGCCAACACTCAAATTAACCTTACAAATACAACTTTAGACTATGGATAGCTCTCAGAACCTATACTTCTCTACCTTTTTTTCATGAATTCAGAACTCCAAACCACATGAAAAGACACTTTTAGCCTTATTAATTCCCAGAATTCCAGCATTCCAAATGCTTAAAGGGGAGTTGAGCATGTGTAATTCTACTTTAGGGGGCAACATTTGGGGCATGCTTGTGTAGTTCATTTCCACAGAAAAGGAAGTGTTTTTTTGCGGAAAACCCTTTTTTCATACGTTTGGTGAGACAAATTTCCGTGGAATTGCTTTTTCGCCACGTTGGCTTTTTTCTTCCTAGGCCTAGAAATAGACTTCCTATGGGGGTGGGGTGGGGCGGGGCGGGGCATGAGAAGTCCAATTGCATAGAAAATTGACCTCCTTGTATTTACTTCATTTCCTATTTAATACTAGTTGTCAAAAGGGAATATTCAGCCGCACCAAACAACATTAGACCAATTCATTGAGGAAGAAGAATTTGTAGTATACATGAATTTATAACTTCTGTGGAAAACCTTTTCTGACGTATTTAAAAATCATAGAATGTGCTGATGTGGCGATTTCATTTTTCGATGGAAATTGCTTGTACAAAAACATGCCCTTGAAAATTTCAAAATTCTCCCAAAATAGGAATTCTCACAATTTTCCCAAACAAACAGGCCTATGGGTGAGATGAATGTTTAGTGGGATTGAAAGAGAGAAAGAGGGAGAATGGTTTTGAGAATGGGAGGGAGACTTGAGAGTTTGAGGGTCGGTGGGTGTAGAAAGAAGTCGGAAAGATTTAATTTACCACAGGGGTATATTGGTGATTAAAAAAAGTCTTGAATCGGTGGGTGTGCAAAGAAAGAGAGCCGCTACATGCACTCTACTTTTCACTTTGCACACACCCACTTTTTAAAAAATAAAAAAATCCCCAAATTGCCCCTCCCTCTCCCTCTCGTTGCTCTGCCCACCTCCACTCGACCACACTCGCGACCAACCACTCTCCCTCTCCTTCTCCCTATTTCTCTCCCTATCCCTGCTCGCAGCCCACCTCCGCCTGCGCCTCCCTCTCTCCCTCTCATTCTCCCTGTCTCGCTCCCTCCCTGCTTGCCGCCCACCCTCCTTGATGACAATGGGCGGTAAGTATAGAGTTTTGTTTCTAGTAAGTCTCAACCCACCAAAAGGTCTCATGCGGGGTAATGGTGAAAACTCTACATATAATCCTAATTACTTTCCTCTCTATAATCAATGTGAGACTCCTGGGAGCGTCACAATCCACCCTAGTAATCTGCCTGTCCCTGTAGCCTGCCAGCCCTCTTCCCCCTCCCATATGGAAAACTGCCATGTGGCAGAACCCACACTTGAACTTGTTAAGAGTCGACTTTGATACCATTTGTAATGCCTCAACCCACACGTATGCATGATATTATTCGCTTTGGCCCACAGGCCTCACGATTTTGTTTCTGATAGGCCTCAAGCCACAAAAGGCCTTATGCAAGATAAGGGTGTAAGCTCTACATATAATCCCAGTCACTTTTCTCCCTATAGTCTATGTGGAACTCCAGGGTGTCATAATGGAAAGTGACTGAAATTAAATGTAGAGTTTGCACTTACCTTGCATGAGGCTTTTTGGTGGGTTGAGGTCTATTAGAAACAAATCTGCAAGGCCCACGGGCCAAAAAGGACAATATCATTCATGCGTATGTGGTGGGGCATTACAAATGGTATTAAAGCCGACTCTTGACTAGTTTGAGTGTGAATCCCTACTGCGGTTTGGTTCAAGTGGGCGAGTTTTCATGTGGGTGGGCCAAGAAGGCTGGCAGGCTACAGGGACCGGTAGTCCTAAGGGGGGTGGATTCCCTGGAGTTCTACATTGACTATAGAGAGGAAAGTGACTGAGATTATACGTAGAGCTTGCACCATTACCTTGCATTAAGTCTTTTGGTAGGTTGAGGCCTACTAGAAACACAATTGTAAGGCCCGTGGGCTAAAGCTGACAATATCATGTATGCGTATGGGGTGGGGTGTTATAGAGGGAGAGGGGTCGGTCGTGGGCGGGGTCAGGTGGAGGTGGGCGGAGTTGGGAGAGGGAAGGAGAGTGAGAGGGGTAGTTTGGGGATATTTTTGGTTTCTTTTTTAGGACATGCTCATGGCACATAATATTTCTTTCGTCCCACACATTTTTTAAAAAAACCCACCCCCATGAAATTACCTTTTTGCCCACCCTTTCCCTTTCTCCCTCCCTCCCTCCCCACTGTTTTCTCTCTCTCCTATTCCCTTTCTCTCCCCCCACCTTCCTTTTCACCTCCGGCTCCTGCCTGGACCGGTGTTGGCCGGATCCCTCTCCCTCCCACCCTCCCCCACTATTTTCTCCCTCCCTTCCCCACTATTTTTTCTCCCCCTTCCCCTGGTCCCTTCCTCCCCACCTCTCTCCCTCTCCTCTCCCCTTCCTCCCCGTCTCTCCCTTTTCCTTCCTTTCCCTGACTGGCAGTAGATCGGGCAGGGAGAAGGGGGAGAGAAAACAATGGGGGAGGGAGATGGAAGGGGAGGAGAAGGATTGGTCGGTGCCGGTCAAGGCCGGAGGTAAAGGGGAAGGTGGGAGGAGAGAAAGGGAGGAGGAGAGAGAAAACAGTGGGAAGGGAGAGGGAGAGGGAGAGGGAGGGAGAGAGAGAGGAGACGGATTGGCCGGCGTCGGTTTAGGCCGGATCTAGAGGTGAAGGGGGAGGTGGGGAGAGAAAGGGAAAGGATCGACAAAAAGGTAATTTCATAGGGATTTTATTCTTTTAAAAGAAAAGCGTGCCCGCCCCCCCCCCCCCCCCCCCCCCCCCTTCTTTTAAATAAAATGTGGTGTGTGGAAAGTGAAAAGCCGTGTGCAGTTAGCAGCTCCCCCCTTTTAAAAAAAATGTGGTGTGTGGAAAGTGAAAAGCCGTGTGCAGTTAGCAGCTCTCGCAAAGAAAAGCTGTCTCTCGATTTAGAAGCTCTTGTATTTTTCGTCCGCGCAAACCGGACCGGTTAGGTTATTGCAGACCCGCCATGACTGCAGAAACCTCAAGATGGATTCTGGATTAGGGTTTATGCTCAAATTCGGAAAATCGTTATCGAAATCTCTGATTCAGAGTAGCAGAATTGTTTCAGCAACTAATGCATTGCCATCGATTCGACGATCATTAATCCTCATCGGTGGAGATTTCTGGTCTGGAAGTGAAATTAAGCAATTCGATTCGGTCGCAGGAAGGCGTAATTTCTGCAGCGGATACGCCATTGAACAGTTCTCCGATGATGAGTACGAGTGCGAATTCGAGAATCACAAGGTTCCTTCTTCTTCTTCTTCTAGTTGTTGCTTGACTTTGCATTGGATTTCATTGAAATGGGGTTAGATTTCATGCAGTCGTTTATGTGTATTCTTGTACTGATGAAGAAGATGACCTTTTTAGAAGAATGGGTTTTTTTTAGTTTGGTTATCATTTTGAGTGGGGTGAAAGTTGGCAGAATGGTAACCTGTGTGATGTTGAGTTTGTGCTCAGAGTAGGGAAAAAAATCCGTCTTTTATCTATCGAAGTGATGGGTGCAGGCCAAGGGTTGGACTATGATTGTTTCAGTTTAAAGCGGAGTTCTTGGATGCATCATCAAGAACAATGAATAGGAGTTGCTCCCTAGGACTGATAAGGCAGCTGCCCAAAGAGGGATGAACTCTCATTCTTTTTCTTTTAATCTGGAAGCTAACTGATAAGTTTCACCCTTTACATTTGTTTAGATATAAGAAATCATGGAGGTCCTTAAAATTCTAAATCTTTAGTGAAAGGGAAACTAAATGCAAATTCCTTTTCCTCACCATTTTTGGCTAAGCAAACCCCAACACAACTCCTAAAAATAAAACCTTCAAACTACACTCAACAGATAATAAAAGATTCTTAAAACAGAAAATCTCATAATTTGAACTTGAGTAAAATAGAAATAAGTTGATCCACCCATTTGGTGGACCACCCATTATGGGCCATGTCCAAAGGGCAGCGTCACAAAGTAGAGGTTCTTTAATGATAGATGGATTGTTAAAGAGTCTGATTGGTTTGCTCTGTGATGCTGACGTGCAAGTATTATCAATTGTACAGGTAATATATGAGTATGCCTATCCTTGGGTTTCAAATCAGGTGCCCCATTGTGGGTTGGGTGTATCAAACTAGTGATACTGATTGGTGGATGGTAAAAGCTTATGGGTTTTTACAAATTCTCAGAAGACAAATGCGTAAGATTTAGACAGTCCATTGGAATCGATCCTGAGAGCTTAATTTTGGCACCCGAATATCATGGTGTTAGTGAATACTAATTGGATTGAGAAAATGGTCTGTGTTCAGATTTGGAAGACAAATTAGGATGGTTCTTGTGCCCCACTAATTGACCTCTAATTTGTTCTTCCTAGCATGTTTTAGGGTTTTTGGGTGCCTCTTTAGCTTTGCTTTTTTTTTTTTGGTGGCTAGTTTCTAGTCTCTTTGTGGCTCTTTCCTTTTTTGAGTGGTGGGTGTTGCTTTTTTGGGGTGGGTGCTCCCCGGTTTGCTTCGCAGTATAATCCTTTTGTACTATTAAGCTTTTGATTAATATATGTTGGCATTTGAAAAACAAAAAAGATGATTAGAATACTACAAATCAAAGAATGCTAGATCATTGAATAGTCTTTATCTGTGATGTATGAAAGAACTAGTTTTTTGTCATCTAAGTGTGTAGAAAATGATGTTTTATTTTTCAGGTTAATGTTTCAAAATGGTGTCAATGTTTATTATGTTATTCCAGAGTCTTGTTTAATTAGTTGTTTTTGGATAAAGTGCAAGATGCCATATTTTGAATTTTGCATTATATTGTTTACAGGCTTCTTCATCAGTGGCCAACATTGATGAATGGAGATGGAAACTTAGCATGCTTCTACGCAGTGAAGAAGACCAAGAGATTGTTTCTCGAGATAAGCGAGATCGACGTGATTATGAGCAAATCTCTAACCTGGCCAAAAGGATGGGTCTTTATAGGTACTGGAACATAGCATGTTGTTTTCTACTTTTGTCATTGGTTGACAGTTGTAACTCGGTTGTAATTCTTATATCATGTTTGTCACATGGTCAGTGAACTGTATGGGAAAGTGGTTGTTGCAAGCAGGGTTCCTCTGCCCAATTACAGGCCTGATCTTGATGAAAAGCGACCTCAAAGAGAGGTACTGTATCAAAGACAGATTTTCTGAATGTGTGTAGTGCATCAATTCATAGGACAGGCTTTATAGATTTTTGTTGTTTCAATAGGTTGTGATACCACTTAGTTTGCAAAGGAGAGTTGAGGGTTTACTTCAGGAGCACCTAGATAGAATGCAATTAAGTTCTGAAAAGGTCAGAGATAACTTGGTCGCCAATCCGGTCATCGGTCAGAACGAAGATATAAATGCAGATGAAGATCAGGATTCCTTGCTTGATGCCTCAGTCATGGAAAAGATTTTACAAAGAAAGAGCGTTCGGATGCGTAATCTGCAAAGAGCTTGGCAGGTCAGTCATACACTCGTATGATTTTTTTTCCCCTGCAAATAGTTGGCTTCTGACCCCAATATAGTTGGTGTTAGAATAGACGCTCAAGATAGATTGGAATGGAGAAACAAAATTCATATAGCCGACCTCAACATAGTTGGGACAAGGCTTTGATGATGATGATGAGTTGGCTTCTATGTCTAATTAATACTTAGTACTTCCAATGCATTGTAGCTGCTTTTTTTCTTGTTATGTCTACTTCTGTCTTCCTTGTCTCCGAGTTTTTATTTTATTATTATTTACTTTCAGACCTTTCTTTTTGAGTATTGCCTTTGTCATCCTTCTATATGTGTATCTATGTCATGGAGGCCAACTCTGGTCTTTGTTGCTTAGATACAGCCATACAGGCACTTGTTATAAAAAAGTCATATTGGAAAGCTAGGTATGCTAATGCTGCTTCTATAGAAATAATGATAATGAAGAGAAGTTATCAGGGGTATTTCGGTCTTTGTAGTGCAAAATATATAGCAGTCATAGTTGTCGATACTGTTCTTGTCCCTATTCTGTTTTAGCAGTGGAATGTAACATTTTTAGCGTTCTTGTTGTCACTTAAGTTTTCAAAAAGATGCAGTTAGAAAAAACTCTTGACATGAAAAATATTGGAATATCAGCAGAACTCTGAAATGACAATGTAATTTAACATCAACTACACTTTGTAATTTTTTTTATAACGTGTACGAGTTATGTTAAGTCGTAACTACACTATATAATTGCCATGTTTCTTTTAAAAATCTCAGCTTGTTTTCCTTTTTGAAGAACTACTCATGGTTTGCCCCCCAAATTTTTAGGGCTTATAGAGAGGTAGATTTGGAAAAAAATTGGTCCTGTAGGAATGGAACCAGTGTGTAATGTGGACGGAATGGACCAAAATCCAGACCGAAAAGTTTAACTGGGGTGTTCTGTCCTGGTTTCTTTTCTGAAATTGAACAAAATTGGCATCTCTAATTACATTAAAGCGTATGTTTAGTAAATGTACACAGCAATTAGGTTTGATTTTGGTGAATGGTGATGACTTTGCAGGGCAATCTGAAGCCTAACAATGCATGTTCGGGTGTGTGAAAACTATTACCGTCCTATCCTTGTGTCATTTTTGACTTCTTGCGTGGGACTATACACCCGTTCTTTAACCATCTGGGGCCCTACACCTTACTGGATGGGAGTATACACCCATTCTCTAACCATCTGGGGCCCTAGTAGACATCTCACTTACCCCTGTGTATTATTTGGCTTCTAGGTGGGCATCACAAGATAGCATTATGGATCTCCATAGTCCTTACAAATATACACACACACACACACACATGCATAAATAGGAGCCATTTGACATTTGCACTGTGGGACACCCATTTTTGAAATTTAAACCATATTTCATTCTCCACCCATGGATTGACACACTTGATTAGAATCATGGTTTAAAATCACGGTTGCGGTTGCCATTGCATTTGACTTTGAAAACCATTATGACATGATGCAGCATCACGTCGCGGTTTACGGCCATTGCGGTGCAAATTTTTATTTTACTTCAAAAAAACCGAAAAAATATCTAAAAAATCCAGAATATTATAAAATGCTAGAAAACAATTTTTTTATTTTTCAATTAGTGTATGGCCCGAATCCCGGAGCTCATTAGGACCCAGGGCATTACTAATGTAAAATCAAGATCACCACATAAATCAAGTTATGACAAAGAATTGAGCAATGCTTCTAATTTATTTAAGAGAATCAATAAATAGGAGATAAGTGATAAAAAGTCTGCTAACAAAGCAAATCCTTAATCATAAAGAAATAAGTTCAACATTATTGAAGAAGCAATCAGTCACTAAAATCCTAAACATCACTTTCCAACACAATTGTAACGCTCTCTCATAAGCCACGCAAATTGAAGTACAATGGCTGATTTCCATCATTGCCAAGCTCCCCCAAATGTTGCGCACCTGAAGTGGGGCAAACCACTTATCAGAAAACTGGTGAATAATTATTCTAAATACACAGGTCATTACTAACACCATTCATTAACAGAAGTGTAGAAGAATCCATGAGATGATAATGGATATCCTATATTTTTTTTTATTATTTAATGAGGATTCATATTCATTTCCATTATTGCCAAGCTCCCCCAAATGTTGCGCACCTGAAGTGGGGCAAACCACTTATTAGAAAACTGGTGAATAATTATTCTAAATACATAGGTCATTACTAACATCATTCATTAACAGAACTGTAGAAGAATCCATGAGATGATAATGGATATCCTATATAGTTTTCTTATTATTTAATGAGGATTCATATTCATTTCTTAACTTTGGTCAGTTCATTAATCCCCATGAGGGGTTCTTATAATACAATGGAACTCTATCATAAGAGTTTCAGTATGTCAGTCCCTTCCAAAAAGAAGTCCTTTCTATAATTCATTCAAAAACTCTCCGTAAGTAGATTAGTTCCAAAATCAATAATTTAGTCCCCGTCCAACCTTATTCCTCCTGGCCCACAAGGGGTTCAATTCAATATTCGGAAGTAGGAATCTTTATTGACATTTCAAATAAATCACCACTGTTCTATATAGTAATCATATTGAAATGTTCTACTTTCAAAAGCAAGGTACATTAGTTCTTTAATATCTATTATACATATAGTAGAAACTACCATAAAGTCATGTGTACAAATTATTTTGATATAGGACTAGTTCCACATAATCGGGTTTGCTTAGGCCCCACTTAAATCCAACATTTAGTGCTAACTTCTGTGGTACTACTACTTCTTGAATTCCATATACTCATCACAGATTCATTCATACATAAGAGTTGTTGTCAGTTAGAATTTTCCCATTTACTTAGATATTCATTTCATAACCCAAAACTAAGATTCAGATTCACTAAATATATGTCTATATAATATATAACTCTAAGTTATATAATTCAACCTGGATCTCCAGTAAAATACAGACCCATAACAGAGTTGTGGTTGACAACAGTCAGTTTATAATTTCTGGGGTAATGTAGGGTTCTGTAAAAATTTCTGCACATAACAATCATAATGAGTCTTTGGGAAGTTCTGGGAATTAACGGGGTCCATATAGAAAATAATCAACACAACCTCTTAAAAAGAAATTGAAGCACAGTATCATCACTTACCTAAGATGGGTGACTTACCTAAGATGGGTCTCACGCCCAATGTTTTTGAAAGGAAAGAGATGGTGGTTCTCTAGTGGTCCAATCCACCTGGGTCCAGACCATCTTGGTCGCCCAACTGGGAAAATTTTAATCGCTGGTTCTGATTAACGGCTGGAATGTTAATAAGAATAGTAAGTTATAAGGGAACTTTTAGAAGGGGGAGAATAGTAAGTTAGAAGCTCATTGTCTGTGATTGTGTGCTAAGTTGTGAACCTTTTTGTAGGGGAAGGAATATGAACAACCAAGAGAACTTTCAGAACGTCAATGATGGCCAGAATGAGAATGCGAACCTAAATAGCAATCGAGGCATTAACCCGAACCTTGTTGGGAGGCAAGCTGAATTGCCAGAATATGCTCGACAGATGTTCGCATCATTCATGATGGCTTACAGTGAGGTACAGGAGCAGATCCCGACCTTGGCAGCACGACAAGGTGGGAACAATGATGTCCGAATAGGCACTTCTGGTGAGGGAGGTGGAACTGTCACTAGAGGTAGAGATAGAGAAAGAGACACCCTATACAAACAGTTCAATGGATTCCGACCCAAGTATTTTGAGGAAACTACAAATCCTTGGGATGCTAACAAATGGGTGGAACACATGGAAGGGATATTTGAAGTCATGGGGTGCACGGACCGACAGAAAGCAGTTTTGGCCGCTTTCAAACTTGAAGGAGATGCGAAAGAGTGGTGGAAAGCCGCTAAGAAAAGCTTCGAAGGTCCAGAAAATGAAATCACCTGGGCATTCTTTAAGAAGAATTTTTTATTCTAAAATTTATTCCGGAGCATATCAGAGAAAGAAAGAAGAAAGGATTCCAGAATTTGGTGCAAGGGGATATGACCGTAGCAAAGTACTCTAACAAATTTACAGAGTTGTCCTACTTTGCAGAAGAATTAATAGCCACTGATGAGATGAAGCAGAACAAATTCATTGAAGGGCTACGACCAGATATTAAGAAGGATGTGAAGCTGGGTGAACCTGCTACCTTTGCAGCTGCTTTAAAAAGAGCCTTTATATTAGAGGAAACGACCACTAAAATGAACGAGACGGTCTCGGCTAGGGCAACAGGGACCAAGAGGGACCACCAGGGTAGCCGTGCGCCTCGGAAGAAGCAGAAACTGGATAAAAAGATAAAATGCCAACGGTGTGGGAAAAACCATAGTACAGAATAATGCCATTTGTCTACAGGCGCGTGTTTTGCATGCGGTCAGGTTGGTTACCTCATCAAAGGTTGCCTAAAGAAACAGGATAAGGATAGACGTCAGCAGCGAGAACAACCACCACGGCAGAATCAGCAGCAAGGGTACCAAGACAATCCCTGCCCGACAAATCAACAGGATCCACCGGCAAGGAATTAGTACAATGCTCAGAGCCAGCAAAATCAGCCAAGGGGACCGCCTAACCAGTCTCAAGGGCAAAACTTCAATCGTGGTCGACCCAATCATGGCGGGCATCAGAGGAGACAACAGCCCGAGGCTAGGGTCTTTGCTATTACTCAACAGTTAGCTCAGGCCGCCAATAATGTGGTGGAGGGTATGATTCTAATTTCCAATGTTAAAGCTTATGCTCTATTTGATTCTGGCTCTACACATTCCTTTGTGTTACATGTTTTTGCTCCCAAAATGAATAAGCCACCCTCTACACTAGATCAAACATTTACAGTATTAACTCCCACTGGAGGACACTTGAGCACTTGCACTGTATTTATGAATGTCCACTCATCTTCGAGGAAGCTAATATGCCGGTTGATCTGATATTGTTACCTATGAATGATTGACATTAACCTGGGAATGGATTGGCTAACAAAGTATAGAGCAGTACTAGACTGTTTTAACAAAGTGGTTCGCTTTAATCTAGAAGGGTTCGAGGACGTGTGTGTAATAGGACAGAGAAGGTCGGTGCACACGGCAGTCATCTCAGCAGTTAAAGCTTGTAAATTATTAAAGGGTGGATGTGATGGGTATTTAGCCTTTGTTACTGAAGAGAAGCAGAAGCCTAAACTGGAAGAAATTCCCATAGTTAAAGAATTTCCTGATGTGCTTTAGGGTTACCTGCCCGGTCTGCCACCAGTTAGAGAAGTGGACTTTGCTATAGAATTGGTACCGGGGAATGCGCCAATTTCTAAAGCTCCATATCGTATGGCACCTACCGAGTTGAAAGAACTCAAAGAACAATTACAAGAATTATTGGAAAAGGGGTTCATTAGACCCAATGTCTCCTCGTGGGGAGCGTCAGTTTTATTTGTTAAGAAGAAAGATGTGTCCTTACGAATGTGTATTGACTATCGTCAGTTGAATCAGGTTACCATCAAGAATAAGTACCCACTTCCACGCATTGATGAACTATTTGATCAACTGCAGGGTGCAAAATATTTCTCGAAGATTGATCTCCGGTCGGGATATCATTAGTTAAGGGTAATAGAAGGAGATATGCCTAAAACAACCTTTCGAACTAGGTATGGACATTATGAGTTCTTGGTAATGCCTCTTGGGCTAACCAATGCACCAGCAGTGTTCATGGCGCTAATGAACCGGATTTTCAAACTCTACCTAGACCAATTTGTTGTGGTATTCATAGATGATATACTTATTTTTTCCAAGTCAAAAGAAGAACATGGGGATCATTTGCGCACTTCTCTTAATCTACTGAGAGAAAACCAGGTTTATGCTAAGATGAGTAAGTGTGACTTCTGGCTAGAACAAGTGAGCTTTTTGGGCCACATCATCTCAGGTGAAGGGTTATCTGTGGATTCCAGCAAGATCGAAGCTATTTCCAATTAGAAGAGACCGACTACTGTATCTGAAATCCGTAGTTTCCTGGGGTTAGTGGGTTACTACAGAAGATTTGTGCAAGGTTTTTCCTCTAAAGCACGTCCATTGACCAGACTTACTTGGAAGAACGTGCCGTTCATTTGGGATGATAAATGTGAAGCAAGTTTTCTAATGCTAAAAGATAAACTAATTACAGCTCCAGTTTTAGCCTTCCCTTTGGCAGCGGAGGTTTTGTGATATTCTGTGATGCATCACTGCATGGTCTAGGATGCGTGCTTATGCAGCACGGCAGGGTGATTGCCTATGCATCCAGACAGTTGAAGTCACATGAACAGAATTATGCCACACATGATCTAGAATTGGCTGCATTAGTCTTTGCACTCAAGATTCGGCGGCACTACTTGTATGGCTAAAAATTTGAAGTATATATAGATCATAAAAGCTTGAAATATGTGTTCTCTCAAAAAGATTTGAATCTCCGACAAAGGAGATGGATGGAATTCTTGAATGATTATGACTTCTCTATATTTTACCATCTGAGTAAAGCAAATGTAGTTGCTGATGCTCTAAGCAGGAAATCTGCGCAGATGGCTTTGTTATCAGCTGCGAAGACATCGATGGAAGAAGTTGGGTATTTGAATGTAAACCTTTGGTTGATCAACAATAAGGTATTGTTGGGGAGTTTCAGCATCCAGCCCGAGTTGATCCAAAGGGTTAAAGATCGCCAGAGAGATGATTCAGCATTAATGGAGATATTCAATAGAAAAAATAACAAGCCTGATTTTTCTATCACCAATGGTACATTGTACTTCCGGAATCGGCTTTGTGTTCCAAACATCCCGGAAATCAAGGATGAAATTGTGAAGGAGGCACATTGCACATGTTACACCATCCATCCGGGGAGCACAAAAATGTACCAAAATTTGAAGATAAGATTTTGGTGGGTCGGCATGAAGAATGACGTTGTTGAATTCGTGGGTAGGTGCTTTACCTGTCAGCAAGTAAAAGCTGATCACAGGAAGCCTGGAGGGCTGCGTCAGCCATTACCAATGCTGGAATGGAAATGGGAACATATCTCAATAGACTTTGTGTCAGGTTTCCCAAAGATTGTTCGGAACAATGAAGTTATTTGGGTAATTATAGATCGGTTGACAAAATCGGCACACTTTCTCCCCTTTAAAAACAAAACTTCTATGGAGTACTTGGCACAGAGGTATGTAAAAGAGATTGTGAGATTGCATGGTGTACCTGTATCTATTGTCTCGTACCGGGATACGAGATTCGTATCGAATTTTTGGAAGAAACTGCAAACTACGATGGGTACCAGGTTGAGATTTAGTACTGCGTATCATCCGCAAGCCGATGGACAAACAGAAAGGACGAATCAGACCCTTGAAGATATGTTAAGGGCTTGTGCTTTGGACTTTAAAGATAGTTGGGATGAACAATTATCACTTATTGAGTTCGCTTATAACAACTGCTATCATTCAAGTATCAAAATGGCACCGTTCGAAGCACTTTATGGTCGAAACTGTCGATCTCCAATTTACTAGGAAGAGGTCGGTGATGGGAGAGTACTTGGTCCTGATTGGGTTCAAACGTCTACCATCAATATCAAGAAGATCAGAGATAGAATGAAAGCAGCTCAAAGTAGACAGAAAAGTTACACGGACAATCGCCGGAGGGAATTGGAATTTGCTGTGGGTGATTACGTATTTCTTAAAGTTTCTCTGACTAATGGAGTTATGCAGTTTGGCAAGAAAGGAAAATTGAGCCCCTGGTATGTTGGACCATTTGAAATCATTGGGCGTGTCAGCGATGGAAACGCTTATGCCCTTGGACTGCCACCCCAACTAGCTAGAGTACATAATGTGTTCCAAGTGGCAATGCTCAAGAAATATCAGCCCGACCCTTCTCATGTAATAAATAATGAATCGATTCAGTTGCAACCAGATTTATCTTATGAATAGGGACCGGTGAAGATCCTTGAAACCTAGGAGAGAGTCTTGCGGAAAAGAACAGTCAAACTGGTCAAAGTTCTATGGAAACATCATAATCAGCTTGAGTCTACCTAGGAGGCAGCAGATGAATTCAAGAGGAAGTACACCCACCTTTTTCCACTAGGTATGTACTAAATTTGGAGGACCAAATTTCCTAAGGGGGGGAATATGTAATAACCTAGGCCAGATTAGGCCCAGATTCGTTTGGTCCATAAGGCATTAGGTTGGGTTGGGTTGTACTAATTGTTTTTTTTTTTTTTTAACCTGCTCCAACTCATTAGAGCCCTTTTGTTATCGTTAGGTTGTTAGAACGATATTCCCTTGAGGGGGGATTTCCTTCGTAGAACATGGGGGGTGATTGCAACGGCTGGAATTTGGGGTTTTCTCCAGATTTTCTTTGCTTCCTCTTATTTAATTTTTCTATTGTCTTCCGGTGCTTTCATTTGGTTTAAGAAGAAGAGAGTAACATAGTGGAGAGGAGTTTCCTCTGAAGATCAACAGAGACCGGCAAACTTGTGGGAAGGAGGAAGAAGCTGGAAGGTCTAGTGGATGCTGTACTCGAGATCCCACATCAAATGTGTCACAATCTGCTACATAGGAGGTGAGTAATATTTTCAAGTACACAGAGAAGTATGGATTTATTTGGGTTTATAGTGTGTTTTTCGTTAATCATGATTACAACCCAGGGATAAGGGAATGAAAAATCTGATTACTGACAAATCTGGAAAATTTCATTCCCTATATGAAGATCTGGGGGTCTGACCAGAATCTGTGATCTTCATACCAAAATAGTAATAGAATATGATTATTGATCTGGCTAGATGTGATGATAATATCTCAATCGAAGAGGAATGAATTTGGTGAATTTTCAAGGCCGCAGGGTGGTTTTCAAAACCCAGTCGATATAAATAGGATCTGTCGACTTGGGTAGTGGGGCCATGTGACCCACCTGATCATGGATCATTTCCAGAGACCAGGTGCCATACGATATGGAGCTTTAGAAATTGGCGCAGTCCCCGGTACCAATTCTATAGCAAAGTCCACTTCTCTAACTGGTGGCAGACCGGGCAGGTCATCTTGAAACACATCAGGAAATTCTCTAACTATGGGAATTTCTTCTAGTTTAGGCTTCTGCTTCTCTTCAGTAACAAAGGCTAAATACCCATCACATCCACTCTTCAATAATTTACAAGCTTTAACTGCTGAGATGACTGCCGTGTGCATCGACCTTCTCTTTCCTATTACACACACGTCCTCGAACCTTTCTAGATTAAAGCGGACCAGTTTGTTAAAACAGTCCAGTACTGCTCTATACTTTGTTAGTCAATCCATTCCCACGATGATGTCAAAATCAGTCATAGGTAACAATATCAGGTCAATCGGCATGTTAGCTTCCCCGATGATAAGTGGACATTCATAAAATACAGTGCAAGTGCTCAATTGTCCTCCAGTGGGAGTTGATGTTGTAAATGTTTAATCTAGTGTAGAGGGTGGCTTATTCATTTTGGGAGCAAAAACATGTGACACAAAGGAATGTGTAGAGCCAGAATCAAATAGAGTATAAGCTTTAACATTGGAAATTAGAATCATACCCTCCACCACATTATTGGCGGCCTGAGCTTCCTGTTGAGTAATAGCAAAGACCCTAGCTTCGGGTTGCTATCTCCTCTGATGCCCGCCATGATTGGGTCGACCACGATTGAAGTTCTGCCCTTAAGGCTGGTTACGCGGTCCCCTTGGCTGATTTTGCTTGTTCTGAGCATTGTATTGATTCCTTGTTGGTGGATTCTGCTGATTTGTCGGGTGGGGGTTGTCTTGGTACCCTTGTTGCTGATTTTCCCGTGGTGGTTGTTTTCGCTGCTGACGCCTATCCTTATCCTGTTTCTTTGGGCAATCTTTGATGAAGTGGCCAACCTGACCGCATGCAAAACACGCGCCTGTAGACCTATGGCATTCTTTTGTACTATGGTTCTTCCCACACCACTGGCATTTTATCTTTTTATCCAGTTTCTGCTTCTTCGGTGGCGCACGGCTACCCTGGTAGTCCCTCTTGATTTCTGTCGTCCTGGCCGAGACTATCTCGTTCATTTCAGCGGTCGTTTCCTCCGATATAAAGGCTCTTTTTAAAGCAGCTGCAAAGGTAGCAGGTTCACCCAGGTTCACATCCTTCTTAATATCTGGTCGTAGCCGCTTCATCTCATCAGTGGCTATTAATTCTTCTGCAAAGTAGGACAACTCTGTAAATTTGTTAGGATACTTTGCTACTGTCATTTCCCCTTGCACCAAATTCTGGAATTCTCTCTTCTTTCTTTCTCTGATATGCTCCAGAATAAATTTCAGAATGAATTCTTTCTTAAAGAATGCCCAGGTGATTTCATTTTCCGGACCTTCGAAGGTTTTCTTAGCGGCTTTCCACCACTCTTTCGCATCTCCTTCAAGTTTGAAGGCCGCCAAAACTGCTTTCTGTCGGTCCGTGCAGCCCATCACTTCGAATATTCCTTCCATGTGTTCCACCCATTTGTTAGCATCCCAAGGATTGGTGGTTTCCTCGAAATACTAGGTCAGAATTCATTAAACCGTTTGTATAAAGTGTCTCTTTCTCCGTCTCTACCTCCAATCACAATTCCACCTCCCTCGCTAGAAGTGCCTGTTCGGACATCATGGTTCCCACCTTGATGTGCTGCCAAGGTTGCAATCTGCTCCTGTACCTGACTGGAAGCCATCATGAATGATGCAAACATCTACCGAGCATATTCTAGTAATTCAGCTTGCCTCCCAGCAAGGTTTGGGTTAATGCCGGTTGCTATTTAGGTTCACATTCTCATTCTGGTCATCATTGACGTTCTAAAGGTTCTCTTGGTTGTTCATATTCCTCCCCCTACAAAAGGTTCACAACTTAGCACTCAATCACAGACAATGAGCTTCTAACTTACTAATCTCCCCCTTCTAACGTGCTCACCATGTATCCTAGGAGATGCTAAGTCTTTTATATTGCTCAAAACCATGCTCTGATACCACTTTTGTAATGCCCCGAATCCCCGAGCTCTTCAGGACCCGAGGCCTTACTATAAGGAAATCAAAATCACCACATAAATCAAGTTATGACAGAGAATTGAGCAATGCTTCTAATTTATTTAAGGGAATCCTTAGATAGGAGATAAGTGATAACAAGTCTACTAACAAAGCAAATCTTACATCATAAAGAAACAAGTTCCACATTATTGAAGAAGTAATCAGTCACTAAAATCTTAGACATCATTTTCCAACACAATTGTAACCCTCTCTCATCAGCCACGCCAATTGAAGTCTAATGGCTGATTTCCATTGTTGCCAAGCTCCCCCAAATGTTGCACACTTGAAGTGGGGCAAACCACTTATCCAAAAACTGGTGAATAATATTCTAAATACACAGGTCATTACTAACATAATTTATTAACAAAAGTGTAGAAGAATCCATGAGATGATAATGGATGTCCTATAGAGTTCTCTTATTATTTAATGAGGTTTCGTATTCATTTCTTAACTTTGGTATGTTCAATAATCCCAATCATGGGTTCTTATAATACAATGGAACTCTATCATAAGAGTTTCAGTATTTCCGTCCCTTCCAAAAGAAGTCCTTTCTATAATTCATTCAAAAACTCTTCGTAAGGAGATTAATTCCATAAACAATAATTCAGTCCTTGTCCAACCTTATTTCTCCTGGCGAATCCTAAAATTTCCTGATCAAGCATCAGGACCAGTCACATGATTGGTCCCTGATGGGCAACCATGCTAGACTAGTGGGTCCCACAACCCAATCCACCTAAAAACCCATAAATCCCCAAATTACCAATGCAGGAAATTTTAGGATTTAGATGAGAGCCTGATGGGGCCCAGTTTCAAAAGGGTCCATCTAAACTATGGTCGCCCAAGGGTTGGCTTCTAGGTCTCTAGAAGTGATCCATGATCAGGTGGGCCCACCTGGCCCCACTACCCAATCGACAGATTCTGTTTCCGTCGATTGGGTTTTGAAAACCACCCTGCTACCTTGAAAATTCATCAAATTCATTCCTCTTTGATTGAGATATTATCATCACATCTAACCATATCAATAATCATGTTCTATTACTATTTTGGTATGAAGATCACAAATTCTGGTCAGACCCCCAGATCTTCATAAAGGGAATGAAATTTTCCAGATCTGTCAGTAATTAGATTTTTCATTCCCTTATCCTTGGGTTGTAATCATGATCAACGAAAAACACACTATAAACCCAAATAAATCCATACTTCTTTGTGTACTTGAAAATATTACTCACCTCCTAGTGTAGCAGATTGTGACACAGTTGATGTGGGATCTCGAGTACTGCATCCACTAGACCTTCCGGCTTCTTCCTCCTTCCCACAAGTTTTCCGGTCTCTGTTGATCTTCAAAGGAAACTCCTCTCCACTCTGTTACTCTCTTCTTCTTAAACCAAATGAAAACACCGGGAAGACAACAGAAAAATTAAATTAGAGGAAGCAAAAGAAAATCTGGGGTAACCCCAAATTCCAGTCGTTGCAATCACCCCCCATATTCTACGAAGGAAATCCCCCCTCAAGGGAATATCGTTCTAACAACCTAACGATAACAAAAGGGCTCTAATGGGTTGGAGCAGGTTAAAAAAAACAATTAGTACAATCCAACCCAACCTAATGCCTTATGGGCCAAACGAATCTGGGTCTAATCTGGCCCAGGTTATTACAATTAGTAAACACTTTAAAGCAAAATATTGCCCCGTTAAGTCTTAACATCCCATATTGCTATCTTATCTGAAACTTGTAAAGTCTATTATGAATTAAATAGATTGACATGTATATATTAAAATAAGTTGAAACATCACAAATTTTACAGTTTGTATTGCAACCACAATTTTAATCTAACCATTAATGTTAAACACTAGAAGTAGTAGTGAAATACTCAATTACTCAATCACCAAATAAGTTTAGAGTGAATTTCAACTTTCTAGTAACATTTACTACTACATTAAGATGAGTTAATTAATTAAAACAACGGGTTATGGACATAGGGATATTGTGGTTGAGAAGGGAAGAAGCCTTCATATGAGAATCTACCAAAATCTTACAAATCACTTGAGTTTTTGTGAAAAAAGAGGCTTGGGAAGCTCTAGCACAATCTTAGGAAGCCCCACAAATGGTTTGGTAAAGAAAGAAGCGAAAGAAAGAGGGGGAAAGAAAATAAAAAAACCCATTGTCAGCCATTATTCTCACCTTTTTGTTTTTTTTTTTGAGACCGTGACCGTTATGACTTATGACCATTATATTGAAAATAACATAACGGCATAGGCCGTTACCATTTCATAATGGCCGTTATTTTAAACCATGATTAGAATAATACTTACCCTTTACCCTCGCATTATTCTTGTGTGAGTGAATGGTTGATTTTGTGTTCCAATTTCCAAGGTTTAAAATATTGGCCGATACGTTTCATATCATCCAAGATAAATGTATATTATCACTGTTTGCTAAAATAGGGGCCATGTTGGCCACTATGGCCTGATTAGCCCGGTTGATACATGTCTCTTTAAGAGCCAAAAAAAAAAAAAACCCCCCCATAATTTCTGCTTATTTTACAAAAAGAAGGCTTGGGAAAAGGGCTTTTGGCATATCTAGCACAAGAAATACAAGAATACTGGATTGAAGACCTAAATGAAGAACCTAGCCCATATGCAATCCGTTAGCTTGAGGGTTATCTTTAGAGCAAGAAAAAGATTGAGTGAAATGTATAGGTGTTTTTGTTTTGTTTGGGGTAGTTTTTGTTTTGTTTGGGGTAGTATGATTAGCTCCTACATGCATTATTTGAGATATTTCAGAGGGTTTCATTTTATAATTATTTAACTAGTAAATACTCTGTAAGGAATTTTGCACATTAACTTTTAAAGGCTCTGAACTTCAGAGACCTAAGTATTATGAATGGAGGTGAACAAGTACATTAATATTGTTTGATTTGTAATCATATAACAATACTGGACCTATTTGACATTGAAGGGCTCTGATACATACATTATATGTATTTTTTCAATGGAAATAAACATAAAAAATCTAACATTTTCTCTTGTTCTGGATTTTCGATACTTTTTTTTTTTAAAGTTTTTATGACCCAAAATGCAATTAGGTTTGAAACCCGCGGCATCGCTACGCTGTACCGTCCTATCGGCATCATCATCAAAGCCTTTTCCCAATACGTAAATTATGTTTCTCCACTTCAATCTATTTAGAGCCAAATTCTCGAATGGGTTACACTTCTTCTTATCTATCCTTACTACATCCATTTATGCCCTCTTAAGCTTACCCGTTATCCTTGGTGGGCTATCAATCTACATAGAAAAACTTATAATCAATGGCATTATTGTTGTCCTGTGTTGGACATCATTGTTCAAAATAACGGCGTAGCGGCTACAATAACGGCCGGAGCGGTTGAGGCCGCTGCGTTATTTTGAAAATAGCGGCGCTACGGGCTAAAACCTAGTAGAGCTAAGAAGTTTAATTTAGAATACTATTTTTCCTATTTCATCTCCCAAATAGCCTTTCCTAAAGTTGTTTCTACTCGTATGGTTCCAAACCAAACCAAACCAAACCAAGCCTTTTCCCACTAGGTGGGGTCGGCTATATGGATTTGACGACGCCAATCAACGTATGGTTCCAAATCACTAAAAAACAAAAGATTGGCTGCTACAAAAGATTCAATTTTTTTTGACAATTTAAAAAATTCACACTGCTATGTATTACCACAACCGCTTCGTATTTGCCTGCTATGTGGCGTTTTGGCCATTGGCCGCTACGCCGACTGCAAGTGTTGTTTTGATCCTTGTTAGACATGTCCAAACCATCTCAAACATTCTCTTAATTTATCACCTATAAATGCTCCCGAAAGTTTCTTTCATTCCTAGTTTTATCACAAATACATCCCAACATTCTCATCTTTGCTCCAGTTATTTTGTGTGTGTGATTGGCCAACATTCTTCTTCATAGGTCATAGGTGATTCAAGAATTTTTCTAAATTTAGTTAATATGGTTACATGTTTGAAGAAAATTCTTTCCTCTTCTTTTTGTTCAAGGTAGCTATTTCTGAATTCATTGCTGCTTCCAGTTGTGCTTAAAAGATTTGTGATTCAATTTACAGGATTCACCCGAGGGCATGAAGATGCTAGCTTTTAGGAAATCTCTTCCTGCATACAAGGAAAAGGAGAGGCTGCTCTCTGCTATTGCGCGGAATCAGGTGTTTCTTTGGTGCTGAGATTCTTCCCTACTAGCATGGTGTTTCCAGCCGAGTATGTTGAATTACGTTTCATCTAATCTTGATAACATGCAGCTTCTGGAGGCACTATATATAAGATTTTCCCTTCCAATTATGCATTTTCTATTTTCCATATAATGGAGTATTTGTTTTTTTATTTGAGGAAAGTTTTATTATTTTAACTGAACCAATTCAGATTTCATAGCTTAATATTTTTTTTTTTTTTTCCTCATTGACGTAAATTATTCTTCTCGCAAAAGTTTTACTCTTGATGCAAATATTACTGTGGTTGCAATTGGCTTTGGAGTCTTCCATCAATGAAGATGCAATTATGCATCTAATACGGTGTGCCAATAGGTAAACATACTGATAGAAGAAGAATTCAGGTTGCCTTAGGATGCTGAAAGAGATGGACTGCTGGAATTAGGACTGCTGGAATTAGTGCAGAGTAAGCAACCAATAATGCAGAAGGGCAAGAGTAGGCTGTGGAAAGCTAATGGTTTAAGGCTAGTTAAGATTTTGGGGATTTCTGGTTGTATTACATCTGTGGGTGGGGCTATGATTGGGATGGTTGAGGGCTGATTTATGATTAGGATAGGACTGCCAAACAGACTGAGACTGTTAGCTGTAATGTGGGTTATCGTAGGAGTTTAGGTCGGGTTAGGACTTTATGGTGCATTTGTGCACGATCTGCAGAAGAGGAAAGTGTGTCTCCTCTTCCGTGGCAATGACATTCCTACCTTTGAGATGGAGTTTCGATTTGCTCTCTGAGAGCGGAAAGTGGGGCAAAAAATGTGGAAGTCGGTGGCTTTTCCAATGTATTTCAGCTATGCACCCTTAGTTAAGGGTGGGTTTGGATTAGCATTCCTATTGGGAGACTGGCTGAGAATGCTGAAACTGGCAGCAGGGTTTGCATGAGCTTGAGAGTGGGTTAGGGGTAATTAGGGTTAGGTTTAGCTGGTGGCTTGATCCAATTTGGTCTTTAACAGTTGGGTTTTATTGACGTGTAATTTTGGTCGGGATTTGGGTGCAAGCATTAAAAGATTTAGGTGAGATACAGGTCTACGAGTGCAGGACAAGGCAATGGTTAATGAAGACTGTTTTCTTTTGTAATTCGGATCAAATATAATGAGGGAATTAAGGTTCACATTGGGGCATTCGGCTATGGTTTGGGTCAGTTTTGGGTTAATTTAGGAAGGTTTAATTGGGACTAGATCAGGGTTGTTTTGACAGTGGGCGGAATTGATTTACATGATGTATAGGACTGCAATGGTACAGGTGGAATTCTGGTAGGCTTTTGGATAGACATTGTGATTTTTGGATGGGTGAAGTGGGGCTTAAATTGGCAATAATCTGGGTCTCAAATTGAAGGGGGTTTGTGGGGGAGTTTTGAGTATTTTGTAGAGGTATGTTCATGGTTGATTTGGGACTGGTTCTCATGTGGTTTGGTGGGTAAATTGAGGGTTATTGGTGTTGCAATCAAAGGGAAAAATTGTTGGTAGAAAAATAACAAGAAAAATTAGAAAATAAGATGATAGAATCATAAGCAAACAAATCCAAAATCTTTCTTTCTCCAAGCGTTAAATTCCAAAACTGATCCGCCCTTTCTTATTGATGGTAGATGCTGGTGGCCAATGGCTTGCATTAGCAGTGTTAATGGTACGAGCATACCTTTATGCTTTTTTGTCAGTGCCGTACAATGGAGAAGGTAATTCAAAAAATTAGATAGGAAATTGTGAGTTGAGTTACTAATACGGCAGATGTGGGATAATGGTTTGCACCTTATACAGATTGTGCCAAGTTTCTCTATTGGGTGGAAGTTCTCTGTTAGCTAGAGGATTAGTTTAGATAGCTTCCTTCTATTGACAATATGAAATTGAATTTAGTCGAAGTCTGATGAGAGATAATGTGAAGGCAAGGATTGGAGCAGTAACCTTGATGATTAGCTAATTTAATTGAGAAAATACATTCCCTTTGGTAGCTGTGTGTTTCACTGTATTTTAGGTAATAGAATGAGTCGGCATTTAGATTGGCTAAAGAGGTGTGTTTTACACACTCCTTTGTTATCTTTCCTACTACTTTTCCTTACAACTTAATGAAAACAACACCCCCCCCCGCCCCCCCGGAGCCCACTCTTTCCTTTCCAAGAAGTTTTTTCCTCTATTCCTTCACAAAAGCCCTATAGGTGTTAGCAACTTGACATAAAATGGCCATTAAGGTCGTCCTAATTTTGGGGCCTCGCCTGACCCCCAGGTTAGGCGCAAAGGGTCCCTGGAACCTTTGCACACCTTTGACTATGCTAATCATAAGTTGCCCATTAAAATTTGGAATTCTTCTTGCATCCTCCATTCTCATGGTTGATGCAATGGCGAGTGACTCTCGAGCTCCATAGGAGTTATACCCAGATCTACCAGTCTCTTTTCATTGGTCCACTCCATGTTGTCCTTTGTATTACTCTTGTAAGGTGTATGGAAATGTTACAGTATACCATTCAACTCCTAGGAAACTGATCATTCAGGATTTCATGCAGTGTATTTCACGTTTTTTGTTGTTGGTATTGATGAATATTCACAATTTGTTTTGACAGGTTGTAGTTATTTCTGGGGAGACTGGATGTGGCAAGACTACTCAACTTCCTCAATATATATTAGAATCTGAAATTGAATCTGGTCGTGGAGCATTCTGCAGCATCATCTGTACACAGCCTCGAAGAATATCTGCTATGGCTGTTGCAGAGAGAGTTTCTACAGAAAGAGGGGAGAGTCTTGGTGAATCTGTAAGCTCTGTTATACTTGTTGCATATATTATCATCATGTGAGAAAAAAGTACATTTCCGGGAACTTATTCTTATACATAGTATTTTGTGGTAGGTTGGTTACAAAGTGAGGCTAGAGGGAGTGAAAGGGAAGAACACACACCTGCTCTTTTGTACAAGTGGCATTTTATTAAGAAGGTTGCTAGGGGACCGCAATTTGAATGGTATAACCCATGTTTTTGTTGATGAAATTCATGAACGTGGCATGAATGAAGGTACTACTCAGGATTAATCTAATATTCTGATTTGTTGTTAGACGTTAAAAATAAATTATTTGAACTTCATGTTCATTAACTTATCTTCCTGCAAGCATTTTCTTAAGTTAATGTCACATGCATCTAACTGATATTTTGTGATACAGACTTCTTATTGATTGTGTTGAAGGATCTTCTTCCACGTCGTCGGGATCTGAGATTGATATTAATGAGTGCTACTCTGAATGCTGAGTTGTTTTCTAGCTTTTTTGGGGGAGCACCAACAATTCATATTCCAGTAAGCTTATTTGCTTGTAGAAATTTAGTTCACTTTTGGTGGAATAGTGGATAGACAATGCTAATAAGCAAGGCGTTTTGTCCTTCAATTCTATTTGTTGTGGAAGCAGTTATTATTCTTTTGATAAAAAAAACTCATTAAACTGAAAAACAGAACCGGAATGCTGAACTTGATCTAATTCAGGTACCCAAAGCTTGATCTGAATCCGCCTCCTTCATATAGTGTACTGTATATACTGTGTATTATACACCTTGACCTATCTGTTAATTTCAGTCCTGTTTGGTCGAACTGGCTGATACTATTCGTTTCAGGGAGTGGGCCAAAATGAGCACCCACCGTGAAATATTTTGGTCGGGACTTAAGCCTTGTTCAGATGGAATCCCTCTAGTGTTCCATATTTCGGTCAATATTTGGCAATGGCAAGTATGTATATAATTTGTAGTTCAGCTGGTTGGGTCCTATGTTTGTGTGTGAAAGGGTATGTGTTCGGGTCACACCTAGTGAAAAAAGAAAATTTTGCTATCCAGGTTGATGGCCCACCAAGGGGAATGGGTAGGCGAAAGAGGACATGGATGGATGTAGTAAAATTAGATTTGAAGAAGTGCAACTTATCTAAGGATTTGGCTCGGGATTGATTGGAATGGAGAAACAAAATTCATGTAGCCGACCCCAACATTGTTGGGACAAGGCTTTGTGTGTGTGCGCGCGCTCGCACACATGTGCATGGCGCTTCCAGCATGTCAGGATGGTAGGACCCACCATGCACACACACTCAGGAGACGCTGTGCGCTTGTGCGCAGAATGCAAATGAATATTTTCCATATATATATAATGAATTGGTTTTCAACCAATATGTTCTCCCTTAAGGCTGAGTATGCATTATTATTTTCTTTTTCCTTATGTTTTTTGCCTTTGTCCAGGATTTAAAAAGTGGGACTCGGGACTCGACTTGGCTGAGTCGGGCCGAGTCGCAATTTCAAATAAAATGGTCAGAGGGCTGAGTCCTATGGTTTAATGGCCGAGTCGGCTGAGTCCCATGCAACTTGGCCAAGTCACATGATTTTGAGTCCGAATCCCATATGACCCGACTCGGTATGTGTTGAGTCCCATATGACCTGACTCGGTATGTGTTGATTCCAAGTCGACTCGGACTTGGCTGATTTTTTAAACCATGCTTTTGTAATTCAAAAGTAACGCTTCGTTTGGCCACATCTTTGTTCTACTTATATATTTAGGTCTTTCCACCTTTGCAAAATGTTAGCTCCTTGTAGAATTTAGATGAGCTTCTTCTTTCTAACCCCCTTAAGGCTGAGTATGCATTGTTATTTTCTTTTTCCTTTATTTTTTGGCCTTTTGTACAAGGTTTAAAAAATTGGACTCGGGACTTGGGCCGAGTCCCAATTTTAAATAAAATGGTCAGAGCACTAAGTCGCATGGTCGCATGACCGAGTAGGCTGAGTCCCATGCGACTCGGTAAGTCAAATGATTTTGAGTCTGAGTCCCATAGGACCCGACTCGGTATGTGAAGAGTCTGAGTTGACTTGGACTCGGCCGATTTTTTAAACCTTGCTTTTGTCATTCAAAAGTAACCCATCGTTTGGCCACATCTTTATTCTACTTCTTTATTTAGGTCTTTCCACCTCTGCAAAATGTTAGTTCCTTGTAGAACTTAGATGAGCTTCTTCTTTTCGAAACCACCCCCACCTCCAACACACAAACACAACCATAATAGGGTTTGTGATTCATCTATTTGTAGTGGCAGAGCCAGGAATTTCTTCTAGGAGGGGCAAAAAGTTGAATTTTATTAAACAGGAGGAATTAAAAACTCCCACTAATGAAAGATGTTTGAAACATAGAAAATTGTATAAACATAAATAGTTATACATCAACCAACCATTCGATTCCGCAAAAGAAGAGTTTTTTTTACAATTGACCTCCATGACTTTTTATGTTCTGGAAGTGTTTTATGATTTATAGCTTTTTTAATTGTTTATTGTTATATTTTACTAGAATTTGATCCTCTACATTCTTTAATATATAGCTTTGATGATTGATCAAGTGAATGTTGTAACTTACAACTTCTAAGCCATCCTATCTAAAAATAAGTATAAAGTCCTTAGTTCATTAGTTCTATCACTAATCTTCACAGAACTATTTTATATAAACTTCTAAGCCCATTGATTCTATCAATAATCTTGACAAATCTATTTTCAAATTTATATGAAATTCTAAGTCCATTGGTTGATTACTAACAATGTTTATGTTCATTCATCACAACTTCCATATCGTAGCCTCTCTCCAGAACAATGAAAAGTCAAAGGAGATGTAGGCAAAAAAATAATGAGAGGACTTAAGGACAACTAGTGAAAAGAATAATGAAGGCACACGCAGCAAAATTTAAACATAAAAACCAATTGAAAGGACAACTAATAAAGAAAAGTACAAAAGCCATGAGTTGTCAATGTACCCTAGAAAAAAGCCCAAAAGGAGCCTTAAAAAAAACCCAAAAGGAGTAAAGGACTATCATCAATGTATTGTCCATTTTGTTAATCCAAGAGGCATACCTTGAAAGCTTGTGTACTTGTCACGACCCAAATTCCGGGGCCCTGCTGGGCATCCGGATCGTTACTAGTTAGCAATATTCACCATGCATTCATCAAATAAGTTTCACAAGAAATCAGGCATTTAGTTCAAAATATAATTCTAATTATAAATATCAATAATCTTTGAGTAATCAACTTATTATGTCCCGACTCAAATCCATAATGTGCTTAAAACATTAAATAACTTTTCCTAAACAAGGACTAATGATTTCATCAACTATTTAAACTTTTCTCGTTCTCTTTTTTCAGCCACGCATGCTGAAATTTACGTGCTGATAGTCATTCCGCTCTGGCCCACCTGCAATGTGATTACCTGAAGGGGGCAACACAACATCGGTATTACTGGTGAATGGATATTCCTAATTACACAAACAGCATGTAACATAACATCACATAAATAAACAAGTCTGGATCCATAACTCAATTTCCATTACAAGTACATCCATATACATATTCGTGCCCATGCACATCACCATGCCTCAAAAGCCCATCGTATACATGTATATCGGTCGATATGACCCTGTCTCATCAGACACGTCCATTAGGGACCAGCCGCTATAACGGCTTGGACACTAAGTCCAACATCCCACGTCTAGGACCCAGTGCACAATATCTTACAATCACATAATAACCATATCTGAGCATTATTAATAATCTACATAATCAACGGTGTGGGCCCAACTCCCCCTTTCCCCCTCCCTTACACAATTTTCTTTTCATTGCCCCACTTTTAATCATGACTGATGTTATTATATGTAGGGGTGGCCCACTCTTCATAACAAATCAAATATTACACAGTATCACATCAGATTTCAATACAACAGTCCTCATAATTAACTATAATCCACCTAATGCCTTAATTAATCTAATTAGGAAGATTAGATGTCTATCACATACAAAGTCCGGGGTTATCCTCCTCCATACAGTGCACCCATACTACATGTACACACACAGAACCTAGAAATACAAGTGTTTCACACCTATAACACTCTGATGTGAAATCTAGTGGGTCCCACTGGTTTGATCTAAGATCAACCCTAATATACATGGTCGCCCAGGGCTAAGCTATCATAACAGTGGATTTGATTCATCATTAGGCATCCTTACTGGGCCCCACAGTCTTAGTAATTACAAACAAGTCCATGCATGGCCTCACGGTTCCCATATTTGAAGTCTCTGGATGGCGGACATTGGGGTCCACTCCACATGGAACCGCCGCCAGTCAAGTCGCCCCTGGGTCCCCTTCAAGATGTGGGGACCTGATCTCTGATCAAGTCATGCAGTGGGTCCCACAACAGTTGTCAACCTTCAACCTTGTTTCCGTCAATTTCACGCCAAAAACATAAAAATCCATTGGATGATGGCCCAAACGGGGCCCACCTCCCTTGGGTACAGTTCCTCTTGGATCGACCATGGGTCCTCCTTTGGATCCATGGTCCAGATGCCTCATCTAGTGGGCCATGGGGTCCCACAGCCCTCTAACGTCAATGAAACCGTTGTTGTCAGGTCTCTGTTTTCATTAGTTGCATGACCAATTCAATGGATGCTCAAGGATTTTTACTCTAGATGATTTATATAATTCAAACAGTCATTCATACACAATTCCTTGGTCCAAAACAGATTTTAAATCTACTCTATGGTTTAAGAAGATCATTGTATATTTATCCATACGGAGTAATTGTATCATACTCCATTATAATCATCTTGGTTAAATCATCTAGATAATTAGGAAGATCCACTCACCTCTGGTACGTGATCGTTGCTCTTGCGATGTGCGGGCGAGAGTAGGACATCCGATGATTGCCCTCCCATCGATTGGCTTCTTCCTCTTCTTCCCCTAGATTCCCAGTCACCAACTTTCTCTCATATTTCTCTCAAACAAAGAATTGAATATCATACTACTAGAGGGATCGTTGGTTTACATACATACATACATATATATATATATATATATATAAGGATGAGGTATATACTTCCTAATTCTAATCCTTCTCTTATACTTCCTCGTTTAGAGTTGTTATACAACTCCTCTCCTTTCTAAAAAAAAAAAACCCATTCATGTGAAACACTTCTAATCCTGGGCCCAGGTAACTCAGGATAGTACAGTACTTGGGTTAAATAGAAGATGGTTTGGTGCTATACTGCTATTGCTCAATAGAGAAAGTCTTGAAGGGATAAAAAAAAAAAAAAAAAAAAAAAGAACCCATGTGGAAGAGGCACACCATAATTCTTTGAGAAGAAGGAATACAAGACGTGTAACCCTTGTTTCCTTTCTTTCTTTAAATGGAAGGACAAAGTCCCCTCAATTTCCTTCTTTCCAAGTCTTTTCAACTTTTTGAGGGGGAAAATGACAAATATAACCACATGGCCACATTTTTTTTCTAAACCCCAAGTATCATCATATAAATTAAAAGTAGTAGCCCTTCCTCAACACTGTGGGTCTGCCACTGTCTATTTGTTATGTAGATATAGCATATTACATTGTTGATTTTGTAGAATGAATTAAATATAATAATTTATATGATATTTGGTGTTTTTAACATATTTTCCAAAACTATTTCATTTTGGAGTCAAACCAAATGAAATTGACAACTAGAATTGTGCATTATGCAGACATATTTATAGATAAGTTAGGAACTTGGTTCTTGGAATGGTGATGTTTGGCCATCTTTATTAAAATTTGGTCCCCATTCCAAAGAAAAAAAAAAGTTGGGTACCTGGGTCTAACTTGGGTTCGGACGCCTGGTCAAAACCCAGCAAAATCTCATGTGGGTTTAATAAAGATCCAGGCCCAAGCCCAACCAAACCTGGACAATTAGGGGTGCTCATGGGCTGGGCTAGCTTGAGCCCAATCCTGGCCTAGCCCGCTTTGGGCCGGGCTTGGATATGTAATGAGGACCCAATTAATAATTGGGCTGGGCTTGTATTAAGTGATATAAAGCCCATAGCCCAGTTTGGACCGGCTTGTGTAAGAAATGTATGTAATTTAATTTAATTAGTGCTCTAATTCCCACAAAAGTGATGAAAAGCCCAGTTCGGCCCGGCCCAACTGATTAAGTGGGCGGGATCGGGCCTAACTTTTATGACCCGTGTTGGCTTGGGCTGGGCCTGGGCCACTATTTCTAAAACCGAGTCGGGCCTGGATATGCCTTGGCCAGGCCCAGCCCGGGCCATGAACACCCCTATGGACAATCCCAACCCAAACTTTACTTTTGGTAAGGTTGGGTCATGGGGTTCAGTTTTGGTGAACCCAGTTGTATTGTACCCCCCTACTGCCCATAAAAATGTTGTATAGGCTTTTTAAGTACTTGCATAAATGGTAGCGAATGATAGAAAAGATTTTTATATTTGTATTAGGCAAACGGTATATAATGACCAACACGAAGAAATTGATGCTCATTACATTTACTATATTAGGATTTAGGTCTCTCCAATATCAAATATCTATTTGAGTCAGCTAAGGTATTTCCCAGTATGCTCTTCCACTCAATAAGAAAGTTAACAGAGACATCTGTCATGGCTCGCATAAATCTGCTTTAGATGGTTGACATTAAGGAAGGTTAAAAACTGTTAAAACTTAAAAGTAGCAGATGAAAATAGTGGGAAGCACAGTAGCAAAATAGACTTCCAGCATAGATATTCATATATGGAAACCATACACTGTGACCACTAAAACTATAGTTTGACCTAGGTCCATTTTTTGTTTACTTCGCTGCATAAGTTAAAATGCTAAGTTTCTGCCAGGCGCTTTTCTGCATCTCTCATTATGAATGCTATGCTATGGGCTGAAGCCTTTTATTTTCCATCTTTGTGTCTTGTCTTACCTAGAGTTCTCAATATACCAAGGAGTAAAATCTTAATTGCAACTGCATCTATTAGTATCTACTATCTACCTAGTCATTCATGATAGCTGACCAAGTTGGATGCTGAAACTGAGATTTGATTCCTTGAAATAAACACACTTTGGTCAGCACTACCTGGAACGATTAGATTGCAGTTTTCTTTCTTTCGTTTTTGGTTTATTTGGATCATTGTTTTTACTTTGACATTTATGATTGTATAAAATTGAAGCGGATTTGTCACGCTTTTGGCCCCCTTGTAGAAGGGCGTTGGGTCCAGCGAGCATTTGCATATATATATATATATATATATATATATGGGAAGTGCTCCTATGAGACACTCTCACCAACTTGGTGAGAGATGGGTGGGGGCCCTCACTTCCATATCCACTCTCACCAACTTAAATGCAAGGACCCCCAACTTAAATGTGAGGGCCCCCACCCATCTCTCACCAAGTTGGTGAGAGTGTCTCTCATAGGAGCACTTCCCTATATATATATATATATATATATATAGAGAGAGAGAGAGAGAGAGAGAGAGAGAGAGAGAGAGACTCTAAAGGACTTGGTATGCAGTGGTGCACATGTCCCACATCGGAAACACACTACTCCTGATCTTGGGTATGTATGTGTGTGTGTGACTTAGCCTTAACTCCACATGAGACCTTTTAAAACCATGCGGCAAGATTGGGTTGAAATCCCATAAGCCAAAGCGGACAATATCATGTGGACAGCAGGCTCGGGTCGTTACAGGATTACTACGTTGCCTCTTCATTTCTTTAAGATGCTCACTATTTTTTTTTTTTCAAGTTCAAAGTGTATCCCTGTCTTGGCTTCAGGGCTTTACATATCCGGTGAGAGTACACTTTCTGGAAGATATATTGGAAATGACAGGATACAAGTTGGATCATTGTTTTTAGTTTGACATATATGATTGTATAAAACATAAGTGGATTACTATGTTGCCTTTTCATTTCTTTAAGCTGCTCAATATATTTTTTTTTTCAAGTTAAAAGCGTATTCCTGTCTTGGCTTCAGGGCTTTACATATCCTGTGAGAACACACTTTCTAGAAAATATATTGGAAATGACAGGATACAAGTTGACTTCCTTCAACCAAATTGATGATTATGGCCAAGAGAAGTTGTGGAAAACACAGAGGCAGCTATTGCCCCGGAAGAGGAAAAATCAGATCACTACACTTGTTGAGGTATCATGTTAAATCATTTGACAGAAATAATTATTCTTAATTTTAAGCAACAAAACCTCCACCTTATGTTTTTACTGTGCAGGAAGCGTTTAACAAGTCAAGCTTTGAAAGTTACAGTTCCAGGGCACGTGATTCTCTGGCTTGTTGGACTCCTGATTGCATAGGGTTTAATCTTATTGAAGCTGTTTTATGCCATATATGTCGGAAAGAACGTCCTGGTGCAGTGTTAGTTTTCATGACGGGATGGGATGATATTAGTTGCTTGAGGGATCAGCTTAAGGCTCATCCCCTCTTAGGAGACCCAAACAGGGTTCTGCTGCTTACTTGCCATGGTTCAATGGCTACATCTGAACAGGTAAGATCATTTTTTTTTTCTCTCAAAGTTTCACTTTTTATGGTTCGATTATGTGTTTGATGTTTTCCTACTCATTACGGTGACTGTTATTTGATCTGGTAGTTTGATTTTTGAATTTGGTACACATCCTAGTTACTATGCTTTGCCTGGTTCTGGAATTGTTGAATTTGAAGGAAAAGACCTAGCCAATCGTTGACCTGACTGAGCTTTTACCATCTCATCTGTTCTGTGTTTCCCCACTCAAAATCTTGGCTGAAAACTGCTGCAGCTTAGCACTCTAATTGAATCCCAAGCTTCAGTAGAGGCCATTGATTTGCACTAATTGTTTAATGCCTATCACTTTTGAAGAAGAGAAGACTACACTCCAAGGATAAATAAGATGAAAACAATCATGAACAGATGAAAACAAAGGCTAGAAATAGTGTGAGTTTCTTTGATTAAGCCCAGGTTCGTTCACTCAGCCGCTGGGCAAATTTCAAACTCCAAAGTTAGGGTCTTTGATTTTCTGCATGGGCAAATCTCAAACTCCAAAGTTAGGGTCTGCTGGCCCATAGTTGTGCTTCTATAAGACAGATTAGAAGTTAGCCCTAGAGGAAATCGAATTGTATGTCATGCAAGTAATTTAGACCGGTGTTGTAATCTAGACGTTACACTATTTATTGTAAGCTAAAAGCTAAACTTCTCTTTTACTAGGTTCTTTTAGATTTTAGGATAATATCAAAATGAATAAAAGCAGCCCATGTGACAGATGTATGTCCTCTGATTACAATAGGAATCTATGTAATCTTTTGGGACTAGGTCCAACCAAGGATAATAAAGGCAGTTGCGGAGGGCGTATCGGCTACTTGCAAAATGTACATATCTGTTAGCGGTGTGAATTAAAATTGAGGTTAAAATTTTTGAAAAAATATTCAAAAAATCAAGAATATTAGAAAGTGATAAATTTTAATGTTTATTTCCATTAGTATCTAACATAAATGTAAGTATTAGATCCTTCACTGTCATATAGGTCCTATAGCACTGCATTTGTTTGAAATAAGAATAGTGATATATTTATTCGTGTTGCTCAGTTATATTGAAACATAATAAAATGTTTTTTTTTTTTTTTTTTTTTTTTTTGTTGAAAATTAATGAAATTCATTAATAAGGAAAAACAGTACAAGAGAGATATACTGGCAAGCTTTATGAAAAAAAAAAAAAAAGAAAGAACAGACTAGGCATCAGCTAAGGGAAAGGCCCAAGCGCTCTAGTTTTGCACAAACATATCAGTTGGAGTGCCCCTAAAATGTGGACTGGTAGAAACCCAAGTAGCAGTTTCGAATCTGATGTGATCTAGAAGACTCTCCATATTTGAGGACTTTCCATCAAAACATCTAGAGTTCCTCTCTCTCCATATAACCCATAGGGTGGCAAGGAAGGAAGTCCTCCATAAATGTTTGCCTTTAGTTGTGCCTGACATCAATTTCCAAGCATTGAAGTGGTCTAAAAGGGTTTTTGGATAGACCCAGCTCAGACCAAACCAACCAAGAACTGAGATCCAAAGGCTATAAAAGCACCTTTACACCCTAGAAGGAGATGATCCACCGTTTCCTCATCAGCTAAACACATGGGGCAACCATTGATTATGATTATTCTCCGGCACCAAAGATTGTCCACGGTTAGAATTCTACCAAGAAGAGCCAACCACCCAAAAGCAATCACTCTAGGAGGAGTTTTTATCTTCGAGAGAAATTGCAGAGTGCTAGGAGGATTCTGATTGCCTATGAGAGCTGAGAAGAATGAGGAGACCGAGAAAGCCATCTTTAGAAATTGCCCAGATAAATTGCGAAGACTTAAAATATTCGTAAGGTCACAAAACTGTCTTTCCTCTGATTCAGATAAATTGCATCTAAAGGTGGGGGCCCAAACCACCCCGTTGTGATTTCTCTCCAAATAGTTTTGCACTGTGGCTTGCTGATCCATAGCACAATTAAAAAGCTCGGGGAATTTGGAGGCTAAGGGTTGCTCTCCCACCCAAATGTCGAGCCAAAAGAAGATCATTGCTCCAGATCCAACTTTGTATCTTATTTTTCTAAGAAGGGTTCCTTCATAGCAGATATACCCCTCCACAGTGCCGAAAAACGGTAACTTGGGGCTCTGATGTCCCAACCCAATCTGAAGGAGCCATACTTAGCTAGGATGATTTGTTTCCATAGACTCTCCGAATCATCTGCAATTCTCCAAAGCCATTTCCCTCGAAGAGCTTGGTTGATAGTTTTTAGGCGTCTAATACCCAAACCTCCAAATTTTTTGGTTTGCAAACGGACGTCCAATTTACCAAGTGGAAAAACTTCCTATCTAAATTCCTTCCTTGCCATAGAAATTCTCTTTGCAGTCTTTCAATTTCTTCATAATTGAGATTGGGCATTTAAACAAGGACAGTGAAATAGACCGGGAAATTCTCTTTGCCTCCTGCTGAACCAACAGCGTCAACAGCAATCCATTTCACAAAATTGCTGTTCCAGATTTCTTTGATTTTATTATCAGACATCCTACTAATTTTAGATTCTTGAAGAAGAACAATATGTACCTTGTTTCTATGCAAACAATCGTTGTTCAGCAGATGATGACCAGTACCCCCTAGACCACGAATATTCCATTATTTGATCCTCATTTCTTTTGGTGGCAATCCCTCTGAGTTATCCTTCATCTTTTCGAGGACAACTTTTCCAATTGACCATCCTGTTTTTATCATAATTAAATTAATTGAGCATGAAAGCCCATGGAGTTCTCTTGATCCTTTCCTCTTTGATTTAGCAGTCCCCTGTTCTTCTCGATTTTGAATTTCCCTAGACAGAGTGAAATTCACCAAACCATCCCTACCTTCTTTGGTGTTATCCACTGTGATACCTGCAGCCTTCCCACACTGTATAATCCTCTAAGGTAGCCAATCGAGGTCTTGCAGTTGGGATTGTTCTTCGCGGGGGGGCGGGGGGGGGGGGGGGGGGGCGGCGTTGTTGGGTTTGACGAGAGAGCTTTAAGAACACCTTTCCTTCTGCGGACTACTTGAAAGGAGCCTTATCAGGTGTCAAAGACACCCTCTCAAAACTGGCAGAGGAAGAGTCATACCCAATAGCAGAAAACCTGTGTATGGTTGGAGAAGAGCCCCCTGCGGAATCAGGCCTAGCGATAGAAATCTGCTGCCTGGAGTCTCTTCGCCTACTAGAAGGGGTTAAACTTTCTGAGCAACTAGAATCATACCCATTGGCTGACTCAATGATAGGAGCATCATTGGTTCTTTTCCCTAAGGTAGCTGGGTCCATCTTTTCTGGTGTCTCTTTGGCTTGATGCTGAGAATAACCATCAGAATCACCTGACGGCCATGATTCCAGTTTTCGGATGGTGGATGACTCTGATTTCCCAGGAGACTGCGATGTATTGCGGGAGATACTCTACCTGATCCTTTCGTTTGGGTATGTTGAAGGGACCTCCTGGCTTTCCGCATCTGCCAAAGACGATGAGGTCTCCTTCCCTCCATGGTTGCTCTTAGTCCTTCGAAGAGGGGAACTTCTTTCGGCCAGGGAGAAAACTCTCGATAGTCCTTTTTGAGGGCTCTCATCAAACGGGTCTCCCATTAAAATGGCCCTTTGGCCTGCTTGCATTTTTGGGCTTCCCATGTGACCCACGATGGGTCGGTTAAGGTGCAGACCTGCTAGCTTGTCACCAGATGTGGCACATGAGGCGGGCAGTTTAAAATCCAAATCTAAAGCAGTGTTGTCATCATCTTCAACCTCCTGATCCATTCTTCTCTGATCTCTCCTGCGAGTTTTATGATCATGCAAAATTTGGCCCTTATCTGAATGTTCTAACCTAGGGAAAGAGTCACAGTCGTCTGGGTCTTTCTTGATTTGGATCTGAAATCTCAGATCTTCAACCAATAAGGGAAGAGACATGGGTAGAGTTACTGCTCTGTCGAGCGTCACCTTAATCCTTCCTTCCTTCATAATTTCCTTGGAGGCGATTCTATCCTCGATTTCTATTGTACACCCAACAGAGTCCCCTATCAAGCGGAAGACCTCTGCATGCCAAGCATGGAGAGGAACTCCCCTCACCCTAATCCAAGAAGGCGTTGGTGGTGGTCCTAAGAATTCCATCCACCTATCAATGAAGTAGAAGGGAGACGGTGCGTGCATCTGAACTGGATGCACAGTGCAGTACATCTTCAACCTCCTGCTCAGAGAGGAACTGCATCCAGACGACACAAGGATCCAAGAGATGGATCTGCACAGGCTTTTTTCCCCGACATCTATCTAGCCATTTCTCTGCCTTCCGCAATCCATCAGAACAGGATTTAAGAAATCCTATTAGACTGAAAAATAAATTCTTTTTCTGTTCTTGGACAACCCAAGGGGATACGCGAATACCTTTCTCTGTTCCATTAGCTATAATCCAGCCTGCTACACACCTCGAGTTTGATTTAGGTGTTGAGTCTGTCTTTATCGACTGACTGTGATTGGTTACATGATTAAGAGGGGACCAATCTTCCTCTTTAAAGCAAGGGGCATCTCTGTTTCCCACTTTTTTCCCCAAAGAGAGATTCCCTAGAGGCTTGGATTGGTAGCGAGCCAAATTGACATGGACGTGCCTTCCACCCCAGGATTTTCCAGAAGCTAAATCCATGGCCCTCTCTCTGCCTCTCTGAGTGAAGCAAATTGCACAAATGCAAAGCCTCGACCTCTTCTGCTATTACGATCCTCCATCCAAGGGGATAAAAATGTCCACGATCTTGCCAACCCTGCAAAACATAGCCTCGATTTCAGCTTTTGAAGTGTCCTTTGAGAGATTTGAGACAAACAGAGAGATAGATTTGTCTTTCAAAGATCGCAGCTGCTTCGGAAGAGGTTGCCAGGAGGAAGAGGAGCCTCCAGGACTCTTCCTTATCCCAGTTTTTGCTATGTCCAGCCTGGATCTATACTCCATGTTTCTTGTCCTCACCCCTGTCTAGAGAGAGCATACTTCAATGAAATGAAAACAACATTTTGATTTACCCATGTAGGAGAAAATGTTCATACTGCTAAAATTCCATATCCTTTCGAGTTGAGTGTACTGAAAGACTCATAAATTTATATGGTATGTAGTTTCATGACATCATCAATCATGTACTGTTTGTTGGGAAGTCCCACATCCCACATCGCCTAAGTAATAGGCTTGTCATGTCTTAATATACCTGTATGGGCCTTCCACCTATCAGCTTAAGCTTTTGGGTTGGTATATGGTTTATTACATGGTATCAGAGCGGGTTTCAATCCCGTTGTTCTTGTGTAGCCCACGTGTCAGGACCATCCATGAAATCTGTTGGGCCTGCACGTGAGGGGGAGTGTTGGGAAGTCTCACATCCCACATCACCTAAGTAATAGGCTTGTCATGTCTTAATATACCTGTATGGGCCTTCCACCTATCAGCTTAAGCTTTTGGGTTGGTATATGGTTTATTACACTGTTTACTATGAGTATGTGGTATGCAGTATACTAGTAGTAGTTAGGTACTCCTTATTAGTTAAATAACACTTAGTAATAATTACTTAGTAATTAGTGCTTACTGCTCGCTAGTTAATAACTATACTCAGATTTAAGGGATTGACCAATGGAACATGTAAATTTAGGGGAAAAAAATACCAATGAAATGTCTGTGAGCAAATTTAAAAAAAAAAAAAAAAAAAATTTCTCATCTTTCCAAAAAGCTCACGATGTTGATGAGAAAACCTTAAAAAAAAAAGGGTTTGATAGTCCAAATAATGCTTTCATGAACAATTTTATGCTCCAGACTTGCATCTTGAATAATTATCAGATCATTTGTGTCCAAAACAAATGAAAAAGATCTAAAAGATTTGGTTCAATTTCAGATTTTTCTTGCCTTAAGAAAGCCTTTGAGTTGCAGATGGTCTATTGGCTTCGATCTTCGACTTAAAAAATTTTTCATTTTGTTTTAAGACTATAGAAAAGCACACAACTCTCCTCACAATATCTCTAAAAGATTTGGTTCAATATAGATTTTTCTTGCCTTAAAAGAAAGCCTTGGAGTTACACTTGGTCTATTCGCTTTGATCTGCAACTTAAAATGTTTTTAATTTTTTCATTTATTTAAAGTGTAGGGAGGCACATAACTCCTCACAATCTCTCTATGTAGAAAAGACACTTTTTCCTTAAAAAGGGTCATGTGATGTGTGTGGGGCGTATTTGATGTAGGTTCCAATGGAGTGCAGAAGTCCCATGGTAAACCAAGCATTGAAGTTGATCTAGCACGTGGGGTCCGAACCCATGTGTGAATGGTTCAGATCAGAAGAAGGTACCATAACGGCCCTTGAAAATTAAAATATTGCTTAAGAAAGGGGCTGTTCAGAAATTCTGCAACTACATGGGGTGTGCTGTAATTTCATAAATCCTGTTGCAGAATAATACAGCAATCAGATTGTTTTGGGATTGAATTAACTGGTCCCTTGACGACCCAGATCCAACTAAATCTACCACCGTTATGGCTGCCCATAAGCCTAATTTCAGCCCAAATAGAATGTTTTAAGAAAAGGCAAGGTGTGTAGGGCCCGCAGGTGGAAACATCCATACTGGTCTGGACACCCGATGCAAGTGAAAATTTCCTGTTTTGGAGCTTCTTCTCAATCAAGTCATTATATTTAGCAATAAGAAGCATAGTAGGACTGTAGGGTTAAGGACAACCCGTCTATAGTTATTTGGGAGGGTTTTGTTGGAAGTTTTGGGGTTTCAAGCACTATAGAAGTGTAGTGTAAAGGTCAACAGTAGGATGGCTTGTCATTCAATAAAGGTTCTTTTATGCAGAAAACCCTCCTTGAGGGCTGTAGTTATGGAGTTACACTTGAGTTTACTGATAATAGAGCTCGGATTCTTCTCTTGGGATTATAAGCTTGCTGGATTTTCCTTTGTTTGTCATTCTTGGCGTCGTCTCTGAGGTGACAAGGCTGAAAAACAGGTGTTTCAGAATGCAGATGTGTGTTTGCAGCTAGGTTTTCTTGAAACCATGATTGAGCTAGTATTGACCAATACTTTATCCACCAATATGTTCCATTGCAAAAACTTGAGCGGTCTGATTGATAAGGTTGATGTGTCAGCCAATATTTTCATCCTTTACTCCAACATGTATGAATACTCTTCTGTGACAATCATGGCCAGTGTTGCCCTCATGAAGGAACCCAAATTGCTCCATAGAAAAAAAAAATGGTTGGTTATGTTACGATGTGATTCCAAGTGAATGCCAAGTTGAATGTTGCACTTTTACTTGTTTACCGGAGAAACTTACATTGCAACCCTTCTTTAGCCTCAGAGGTACTTGTGCATCTCTCTCTCTCTCTCTCTCTCTCTCTCTTCTTACTATAATTCACTACCAGTGTAAAGGAGGGAAAGGACCAATAATAAGATATTTACACTTTTACATACCCAGCATACTGGAAAAGCACTGTATGGTGCGGATATTATTACCAACATCAAAATGATGATACTTCTAGAATTTGAACTCTGCTGTATTAAGACAGTTACAGTCATGCTCCTTACAATTTTTGTATATTTTGTATAAATATTTAGTGTTTGTGGAGAAGTGGTACTGTAAATGCTCTGTTCTTATTAGGATGATTGAAATTTTATTTTGATGAAGGTAATTATTAATTTAGGGTGCAAGAGAGACTAACAAAATATCTCAAGTTAAAAAAAAAAATTATAAAACTAAATATGAGTTGCATGTGATGAGTGGTTACCTATATCTGTCTTTCTCAAAATTTGAAAACCAAGAATTTGTATTCCTTTTCCCTTTGTCCTTGTTCATATCAATAAATTGTATTTGGACATATTGTATAAGTTGCAAAGGATGACTTATTTGATGTTTTATTACAATGAAACTCTTAGGCAATACATTTGATTATAATGTGTTAATAGTTAAAGACATGAAGTTTGCATTAGACTGGCCTCCAAATTACTACATGATGAAGCCAAAGTTGATGCTTTTGCTCACAATTTCTGCTACTTTTAGGATTTCCTTCTTTTCCTTTTTAGGGTTTGTTTTTTCCTTCATGATTTTCTTGTTTTAGGAGATGATTGTTTTCATTGCTTTTGTATTTATGACTTAGTAATCTTTTGATGGTTGTATTGTTTACAGAAACTTATATTTGAGAAGCCACCGCCTAATGTACGTAAAATTGTTCTTGCGACAAACATGGCAGAGGCAAGCATTACCATCAATGATATTGTTTTTGTTGTTGACTGTGGAAAAGCAAAAGAAACCACATATGATGCTTTAAACAATACACCCTGCTTGTTACCATCCTGGATATCACAAGCTTCTGCTCGTCAAGTAAGATTTTTAGTACTGTACCTTGACTTATGAAAACTAAATTCTTTCTGTCTTATAGCATGTTGCTTGCATGAAGGCATTATTTATTTTTTGAATAGTAAGAGCATAATGTTGTTGTGGATGAAATGCCATTCTTTATCTTTTTTCTTTTGTTGGGAGCAAATTGACAAACCCTAAAGAGGAAAGAGTATATAATTTCATTTTGTTTTTCTAAATACACTGGTAGTTGTATAAACGGACTTATTCCATTTTAGTATCTTAGACTTGAATGGTCCAGGTAGTGTGGATGCATGCCAATGAAAAATGATAATTCACAGTATCCGTTAAAAAATTATTATTCTTGGTCATACAATTTGTACTTGTTAATGTTTCTGATTTTATCATCGTCAGTTAAATTGGATATTTTCTTGTATCCTTTGCACAGCAAGTGCTTAAGATTCTTCTTTGGTCATAAAAATTGCCATGAATCAGAAGCCAGCAGATTGAATGATCCAGTTTCACAGTAGCAGGATAGCATATTCAAGAGAGAGGGATGCTATACTTGGTACACCACTGGCTGAGAGGGTCTCATTAAGTAATAGCCTTGTCATGACAGGATGTCACCTTGTCATGGATGTGTCTGTAGCTTTTCAGTGCTAAAGAATTTTGCCTCTGCAGTTTGGAATAAATTCATGAATTCTTGTTTATCTATGAATGTACCAAATTCGATGGAAAAAAGGTTGATTATGTAGGATAAGCTACATGCAAGTTTTATCACCATGTATTCATGTCGAACCAACGAATAATTCTTCGATGTGGATTTATTGGAGAGATTGTCACATGCACACTTTATTAAAAGATGGTTGGAGATCTTTCATAAATTTAGATTTGCGAATAAATTTCTAAATTATGCGGTCCTGTTTTTGTTTCTCTCTTTCATCTTTAACTTTTGTGGTCCTTGACTTGCATGCAGAGAAGAGGTAGAGCCGGTCGCGTGCAACCAGGAGAGTGCTATCACCTGTACCCTAGATGTGTATATGATGCTTTCTCAGAATATCAGCTTCCAGAACTTCTGAGGACTCCCTTGAACTCACTCTGCTTGCAAATCAAAAGTTTGCAGCTTGGAACCATAGGAGAGTTCTTATCAGCAGCTCTGCAACCGCCTGAACCATTGGCTGTGAGTATTTTCTGTTAAACCAAGTTTCTGCTTTCTACCCTTTTTCTTGTCCACATGGTTGAGTTGCAGCATGGCAATGCCTTCTTCTTCTTCTTCCTATTAGCACTATATAATGAAAGTTCCTTAATGATGCAGCCCAAGAGGGACTGCTACAGAACAGGTTTTTGGATCATGGCCAGATCCATGTTATAGCCCATTGGGTTGAGCTCCCATGGGCCAACCACAGGCTCATTGGCCCAAAATCTTATTGCAGAAGGCCCAGGCCCAAGTAATTGATCCATTAGTTAAGTAGTGGATTCATGGGCTCCTTGCATAGCCAATTAGATCGTGGAAGATAGTTTTATTTTGCCTCTTTTACTTTATTGTCATCTTTAGTATTCTTTATTTGTAAGGATCTTATCATGATAGGTGAAAGTTATCTAAAGTAGTGAGTTTGTTGCTATCTTATCATGATGAGTGCACGCGTCGTGCGTCGTGCATGCGTTAGATTGATAAAAGTTTTATCATGATGGGTACCAAAAGTCCAATAATTAGTAATTTAGGATATGTTAGATATGGAGTGAAAAGATTAGTTACATCATGTGATCAGTCCTCTAAGGGCTATATAAGTGAATTTATTTTCTCCTCTCAACCACTGAATGAAATAAAATTATCCTCTCTTGGTGTTGAATGTCTGTTGATGTGTGAATGTGCTTTGCTATAATCTTTGGCTTGGATTGATTCTTCTTCCCCACCCTTGTTGAGTCAATAATGTACACTTGTATGACCCATTGTTGATTAATTTAATATTGTATTCAATGTACTGTAGGTCCAAAATGCTGTTGATTTCCTGAAGAAGATTGGAGCATTAGATGAGAAGGAGAACTTAACAAATCTCGGTTAGATTGCTTGCCTTTCTTGCATGTTTAAGTTCATCGGACTGCTCCATGAAGGGTGAAATGTGCTAATGGATCTATATCTGCTTGATTTGTTCTCAGTTTCTCAGAGCCATTCTTTTTCTTTTTCTGGCATTTTCAGGGAAATATCTGTCAATGCTTCCAGTGGATCCGAAGCTTGGGAAGATGCTTATCATGGGTGCTGTCTTTCGTTGTCTTGATCCTATTCTTACAGTAGTATCTGGCCTGAGTGTTAGAGATCCTTTTTTGTTACCTCAAGAGAAAAAGGATGTAAGTTATACATACCCATGTACATATCTGTTTTCATTGTGTCCTTTGCACAGCTGTTTCAATGAGCAAATTGGAAGGATTTTTAATTGTCCCATAAAAAAGTAATTCATGGATTTCCCTGTCGCATTTTCTAAAGTTCAACTTCTCCATATTTCTCTCCAAGAAAATTATGATGTTTTGATAGGATTTAAGCTTAATTTATGAATGTTCATTGTTATCTATGCTTATTTATAAAGTGATACATTGGGTGCCACTGCTCAGTTCATTTTGTTTCTTTATTATTCTTGTTGTTGCTGTTATTTCCAAATTCAAGTGTGCCACTATAATTTTATTATTACATCGGAATTATCTAGAGATCTAGTCTATTATTTAGCAATTATTGGCCGGGCTGGCTTCCATGCTGTAATTGTCAAACTGTGGTGCCCTTAAATCAAGGGCTAGGATGATCAGATGGTTCCCATTTTTTGCACACATCTAAATCTTACATTTTACATTCCTCCCCTTGTGCATTATTGTCATACATCCTAGTGGACCACATGCAATGCTGCTAATTGCTTAATAGTGACCTTGGAGCAATGGATAAATCATCTAATCATTAGTCTAGAAATATACCAGACTTAGAATTAGATGATTTATCCATTTTTTTCAGGGAAAAAAAAAAAAGAAAAGAAAAAAGAGAGGATAAATCATCTAATTCTAAGTCTAGTATATTTCTAAGTGACAATTTCATTCAACCATTTCCAAAAAAAAAAAAAAAAAAAAACCCCATTTGAAGCGACTATCCATTTATGTTTTCTTTTCAAAGCTTCTGTGTCAGTACCTATTTATTGGGGTCATGTGATATGAAAGGTTGGGATATCTTGAAGCTGTCTATGGTGAGCAGTGGGAGGTTAGAGTGTTGGATGCATTCTATTTTCCAACAATGGTTCTTTAGGTGCCAGTTTGTTCGCGGTAGAATCTTGTGGAAGTTTTTATTGTATGCTACCTTTTGAAAGCTTTGGTTAGAAAGGAATGAGATAATTTTCAATAATAAGTCTTGCTTTGTGGAGGAGATTGTTGATAATATTTTTTGGACAGTAACGGAATGGGTGAGTATGAGACATGAGTTTGATGTCATTTTGTTGGATAACCTTAATAGATCTTGGGCGGCTGTCCTAGATGGGGTCTGGCAGGCTCTGTCTGGACGTCTACCGTCTAAGTTATTGGATGCCTCTTCCTCATGGGATTCTTAAGCTTAACTTTGATGGAAGTAGGAGTGGTGGTATTGGAGGTGGTGTTAGGGACTCTTCTGGTAATGCTGTTCAGGGGTTCTCAGGGCTTGTGGAAGTTTCAAATGCAAATGAAGGTGAAATGCTTGCTTTATTGGTTGGCTGTCAGAAATTACTCAATTTGGGTGCTCTTTTGGAAATTATTGAAGGAGACTCTTTCTCAGCCATCCAGTGGGGTTCAGGGAAAATTTCCCATCCTTGGTGATTGGTAGATTGGGTGGAGGAGGTACATGATATTTCTACTCAGCTACACGTCTCTTTTGACCGTATTCTTCGCGAGGCTGATGATATGGCCGATAATCTCGCTAAAAAGGCTGTGTTTCTTGATTCTGTCTGTTTACTAGCCCAAGTACTAAAATGCCATGAGCGGATACATTTTAAAATGTATTTCATCATAAACAACTGAAGTGCTTTCACCCATTTGTTCATTCCTTTGTACATTACCAAATTCTAATCTTATCTTTATGATTTAATGAAATGTCCTTCCCATCAATCTCCACCTGTCATAACCACAAACATTACACATTTAACCCATTTTGTATCCAGTTAGTAACTGTCACCGCTTGTGCTTGTTAATTAGTTCTAACTTCTAAGTGCTCAACTTTTCTTCATCATCTTTCTGCGAGGACCATGAGCAAGGCCATGGAGGACTGACAATACCCAAAAAGGAAGATTAGGAAGGCGAACAAGAGGTGATCTAACAGCGTGACGTTGGGGGAAATCTGCGTAAACATTTTCTTGGCTCTTAGCTTCATATGCCATCTTCTCCAAGCTAGGAGAGCCGTGGAATTTTTTTTAGATTCTGGTTGATAAACTCTGCTGGTTGTCAAGGGACTTTGGTTTGTATGGATTTGGGTTCGAAGCTGAAACAGCCACTGCCATTAAAGCAACAAATGGATCAATGCTTAATAGCAAGAATATTCTAGTGCAGAAAGCAAAAATATGGCACGGAGAAAAGGGACTCTAGTTTGAAGGGAAAAGGCTGCATCAAAGCAAAGCAATCATATGTAGGCAAACCAGCCACAAAATCCAACATGGAGTGTAAACAGAGATGAGAACAAGGTGATGAAAGAGAAGGAATTCACTAAAGCATAGGTTAGTAGGACGTTTTATGAAGGGGGGTTGAGGAGAAAGGAATGGAGGGACGCTATCATATTTTGAAGTTCTAATAGGCAAGAAGGCCGGAGGAAAGAGGCAGGAGATCCATCAGTTTTTTACACCTTACCAAATAGGGGTGTTATGTACTACAAATCATGTTTGATGTAGTTGCGAAAGGTTTTGAAAATAGTTGAGATCATTGCAGAGATTGAAGAGGAAATTGGGGGTGGGGGTGGGTGGGGTACTGAAGAAGCATGTAAATGGTTAACCTAGCAACAAGTATGGAGGGTCCAGCTCAAGTATTGATATCCTTCTGTCGAAAACACCATCCAGGGGAGTCCTGTTCGGCTGAAGGAGCCTTGTAGCCAACCATGATAAGGGAAGCTAGACAGAGCTGGGGAGAAGTCCAGGTCAAGAAGTTGCTTCCTCACTGGAAACATTCCTCTTTTAACAATGGGGAGTTGTATAGCCCAAGGAAGGATATGTTGCTTGGAGAAAATCTGACTAAAATTAAATGCAGGATGCACATGGCATGGGTTTGACAGGGGGTTTAAAATAGGGTCTCTTTGGTTGGGTTTGAAAGAGGATTTGTTGAGAAGAAGAAGAAGAGAGGATTTGGGGATTTGTTTAGAATAAAAGGAAAGGGTTTGTTGAGATTTGAAAGAAGATGAAGAGGAGGGGGTTCGTTTGGGGATTTGGTGAGAAGAAATTTGAGAGAGGGTTTGTTGAGATTTGAGAAGAAGAAAAAGAAAAGAAAGAAGAGGAGGAGGAAGGAGGTGGAGAGTTTGTTGGGGACTTGGCCAAGTCAGGCTCAACCTGACTCGGTGAAGTCAAAGTCCAAATCGAGTTGTCCGAGTCGATTTGAACTTGTCTGATTTTTAATACCCTAGTACAAATGCTATAGGTTCTGGTTTTTTATTTTTTTATTTTTTTATTTTTTTATTTAATTCTTTTTATTGTTTGTGTCTTTTCGAAACCTCAAAATTAGGAAAGTGAATTTTGCAAGATTATATAGTATGAACCAGTGAAAAAAATATCCTGATGGTTCAATTTCTCTTATCCAGCTAGCTGGGACAGCAAAATCAAGATTCTCTGCAAAGGATTACAGTGATCATATGGCTCTTGTCCGTGCATATGAAGGATGGAAAGATGCAGAAAGAGAAGGATCAGCATACGAATACTGCTGGAGAAATTTCCTTTCGGCACAGACCCTTCAGGCCATCCATTCTCTTCGGAAGCAATTTACTTATATTCTAAGAGACGCAGGTTTGTTAGATGTAGATGCTGGCATCTCTAATAATTTGAGCCATAACCAGTCACTGGTTCGTGCTATCATCTGTTCTGGCCTTTTTCCTGGCATGGCTTCTGTTGTGGTAAGGGATTATTGTGACGCATTTCTTTTTAAGTGCTGATGCTTATCTTAAACATTGCTTTGCTGATGTGTAACCTCTCTCCATGTAGCACAGAGAAAAGTCTATGTCTTTCAAGACAATGGATGATGGCCAGGTTCTACTATATGTGGTAAGTTTCCTGAAAAGTAGATGAAAAACATTGAACTTTTTAATGGGGAGGTAAAACAACTGGAAAAAAAGGGGAAAAAACCCTACTACAAATATAGCTATCCAGAAAAAAAGAAAGGGGGGAAAAAAAACCAAGGGATAGACGGAGAGGGGTCATTTACATGTGAAAGGAAATGGGTTTTGCATAGAAATGAAGAGAGGTTTGAGCATTAAAAGAAGAAAAGAAATGAGAAGAAAACTCTTCGAAAATTTTGAGGAATGAGCTGCCTGTGTCTGCTGCAGCTTGGTGAAAATGTAAAATCTTATTTCCTTCTTTTACCTGAGAGACATAGAAATGGAAGACTGAACTGGATTGAGTGTTAAATGGCTACAGTTGCTGCAGTTGGCCATTTTCAAAATGAAAAATCTTTTCATGGCATATGGCTGCTTTTGGGTTGTGCTATTTGGTGGAAGGAAGCCCACATTTAATTACATTTTCTGAGAATTTTAGGGTAAAGATGTAATTTCATTTATGAAACTTAATTACATTTTTTTGTTTCTTTCTTTAGTTTCTCTTTTCCCTTTGTACTTATCTCTGTTGTTCAGTATACTTCTTCTGTACTGCTCCGCTTTGATTAATACATTTCACCATTCAAAAAAAACAATTAATGGTGAAATTTGATTTAAAAAAAAAAAGGAGAATATGGAACTCAATACAATGTTCTAAAGGTAGCAAAATTGCACAAATTTCTTGGATGTTGCAAACTGTTCTTTGATAACTTAATAACCATGATACGGTGAATTGTAAGTGGCCCATAATTTACTCTTATTGGAGTGTGCCTGACTGTTGGATTTATAAACATGTGAAAACTCTGAATGGACACATTTTACACATTATCAATCCGATGTCAGGGCTGCCCTTAATTGGTGTGAAATTTGGTTAATTGACAAACCACCACTGGCTGTTGGATTTTTAAGCATGTGATAACTTTGAATGGACTTATAAGCATGTGATCACTTTGAATGGACGCATTTTACACAATCAATCCAATGGTAGGGCCGCCCTTAATTGATGCAAAATTTGATTAATTGACAATCCACCATGGGGGTAATATCGCTTTTGAGCTGGTTGGATACAAGCACAGTGCACTCCATGCCCAAAAATAGTGATTGAGGCTTTTGTTATGGGTGGTGGCCGTTGGGGAGGGGTTAGCTCAGGATCATCAATATAGAATGCTTATCCCATCTACTTGGGGTTAGCTTTTTCAATCCAATAAAACCCAATTGCATGTGCGACTCGTGTAAGTCAGCTGCTGCGCACCTTCGACATAAACCCTTTTTTTTTTCTTTCTTTCTTTCTTTCTTTCATTTTTAAAGGAAGCAGACGACAGACATCAACCCGCAATTGTTTAAAGAGAGATGAAAGGGCCTGTGGTGCCAATTTCACAAAAATCAAAAACCTAATTCGATGTAATTAGATACAAATTGACCCACCCTAATGTTAAAATTGAATGCCCTAAAACCCCCTAATTTCACCCAAAAAATAAAATGCCCAATTCAATCTACAGCAAATGCTTTCTTCAGGCTGAGATCAAAAGTCGATTAGATAACAAAAAGAAAAAAAAAATCCAACACGAGAGAGTGGCCTTCTTCTTCTTCCTCCCCTTCTCCCTTCTTCTTTCTCCTTCTGTTTCTATCTTGATGCAGATGGATTTGATCGAACACATGGTGTCTGAACCCATGTGTAGAAGTCCCAACTGCATTATGGAGCCAGAACAGCCTACAGTTTCCAAGTTATACAGCCGCAGGGGCTGTTTAATAAATCACATAAGCTACAGGGCTGTTTATGCAAATATAAATAAAACTGCACTTCATAACGGTGCTAAAAAATGGGTCTTGTGTGAGTCGTTTGGGCTAGATAGTTGAAGTTCCAAATGGATCCAAACCCAACTGCAGCTGGCACGCCCATGGTCGCCCATGAGTGTACAGCCAGCAGGCAGGGCCCACTTCTCCTTAAGATGGGCCATGTGGGTCCTGTGATCAATTTTGTGGAAAGTGTCTGAAACGACACCCGTTTTAGAAATCTGCTGGAATCCTTTAATTTATTGCTAATTAGTAGTTGATTTCATTCCATTATGTTATTAGGAGTTGCTAATTGTCTGGAGGCAGAAGCTTTGGATATTATTGCTTGTAATTAGGTGATGTAGGCTTTATAGTGTTGCAACGGTTGACTCTCTCACCAGTTCAGAGTCAACATATTCAAGACAGAATTACAGTGTGTTATTTTCTGAATTTTCTGCATCTCTGTGTATTTCTTACATCTGTCCCTTATTATTTGGGTGTTCTTGGTGTTTATACTGAAGATCCAACCAAACAGTGTGTTTTGATTTCCTTCCCAAGAAGTTGAATCATAGTGGGCAGTGTAATAGTCTTGTTACATGGTTACCGCAGTCCTTGGGAATGGCCAGTAAACTGTTCTGTGGTCCTTTTGATACCCATGACTGCGTCACATCTCCTCTTTGCGAAAATGGGGCAGGATGGGATGAAACAAAACAGAAACCCCCTTTAACTTCTTGTTTTGTTGTCAGCTTTAATAAAGAAATTACTAAAGCCGTTGATCCAACGGTTTATGTCGAGGTGTGCAGTGGATTCACTTACGTGAGTCCTGCACGTGATCATCTCTCTCTCTCTCTCTCTCCATAAGGAGAGCACCTATATATATAAACGTGTCAATGTTGATGTTTCTTTTGTGATTGTCATGTGTTCTTTTTATTAGTTATTGCAGCCTATAAATTAGAATACCAATCACATGCTCAGTTTAAATTAGCTAATGCTTCATCTGATTCTTCTTCAGAATTCTGTGAATGCACGTTATCAGACAATCCCTTACCCATGGCTGGTGTTTGGTGAGAAAGTCAAAGTCAATACTGTTTTCATACGTGATTCTACAGGTGTATCTGACTCCATACTCATACTTTTCGGAGGTGCTCTTGCCCATGGAGTTTCAGTAAGTTCTTGTGCTTGCTTCCTCATCTTTTCAGTTATGAGCTGAATTGTAGCGATACATAAGGAGGAAAGAAAAGATTGAATTATAAGCTGATATTATAAGCTGATATAAGTGCCAGCAGAAACTAACGCGAAATTTTGTTCCTTCAGAAGGGGCACTTGAAAATGCTGGACGACTATATTGATTTCTTCATGGATCCTAGTTTGGCAGAGTGCTATTGGAACCTCAAGGAAGAATTAGATAGACTAATCCAAAAGAAGGTAATCCTAAATTGTGACTTGCAAAGAACATGTAAGCTTGAACTCATACATACCTAAGAATGGATTCCTTCACTTCACTAGTTTGTTCATTAAGTCACAGATCCTGGCTTACCTACCAGCAAATTACAATATGTCATGAATCTAAGATACACTTTTAAGGATTTAAAAATTCTAGTGTACTTTTTCAGCTATAAAAAATTGAAACTTGGATGATCTGGTCCTGAAACATGGAGTGAACTTGGCAGAAAAGTGGAAACAGTAGTCTTCGAGCTATTGTGGTTCCATATCACATTGCTTCAAAAGCATTATGGAATGGGTCATCTGTCCCAAGATTTTGGAACCATTTGTGATTTGTGGTACACCCAAATGAACCCTATGTCACGAGCTCTGATACCATGACACGACCAGGAAGAGATAAATGGAAATTGATGGAAAACTTGGATGCAACCGTTGGTCGATCCTCCTTTCTTTTATAATCTCTTTCAGCCTTCAATCCAGGCAATTACAATCTTTATACATGTAAGGTATACCAATTACAGTCCTATATTTATGTTACAAAGAGATTTAGTCAACTAATATCTCCTATGATGGGTCAGTCATGAACTGGGCCTATTGCACATGGGCCTTGTGGGCCAGCTGTTGTTAACAAACCCTCAGTGAACATTTAACTTTCTTTTAGCAGTCCTCGAGTTCAAGACCTTCATTATACTAAAATCCATTTTTGTCCTAATTGTACTAACATCTTGAGTTTTCTGCCGATGTCTCTCTCTTTTTTTCTCTTTTCTGGGTGGGTGTGTGTACAAGATTTTACTGAAGTTGACCTCTGATAATGTTAGACTACCTAGCTAGTTTCACAAACTCTATGCATTGCATTGCAGCTTCAAGATCCAACATTAGACATTCACAAGGCAGGCAAGTACCTAATGCTTGCAGTGCAGGAGCTGGTTTCTGGAGACCTATGTGAGGGAAGATTTGTATTTGGAAGGGAAAGCAAGAAGGCGAGGGTTACTTGTGTAGATGGCAATGATGGTAGAGGTGTTAGAATGAAGGATGGTACTAACCCAAAGAGCTTACTCCAAACCTTATTGATGAGGGCAGGGCACAGCCCCCCCAAGTACAAAACAAAGCACCTCAAGACCAATGAATTCAGGGCATTGGTGGAGTTCAAAGGGATGCAGTTTGTGGGGAAGCCCAAGAAGAACAAGCAGCTTGCTGAGAGGGATGCTGCCATTGAAGCATTAAGCTGGTTGACACACACCTCTGACAAGAACAAGGATGAGGATGATGATTCCACGCCTGATGTGACTGACAACATGCTGAAGCTGCTCGGAAGACGCAAACGGTCAAAGCGTCGGCCAGGTTGACTATATGTTGTTGTGGATGAAGCTTCGGTTCAAATGCCATTTGCTAGTGGCGGATAAAGGATAATAGTATGAGTTGTGGATTTTGATTGTGCAATAGACACACAGGCGCTGTCCTCTGAAAGCTGAAGATCTTATGATGTAGATTAATGGAGTGGCCAGATGAGGGTTCACATTAGTTTTTACCCTCACTGATTTCATTGGAGGGAATGGTGAAAAATCCTAATGGGCGAGATGCTGTCTTCTTAGAGGCTTATCATAGTCAGACAAAAGAAAGGTAATTGTCACCTAAATTTTGGATCGAGGGCAATGTATGGAGGTTGTCAATATATAAATCTTAGGCAGTTGGTTGACTTTTTATTATTTGTAATAACAGGATTATATTTAATCATAGTTTAAAATATTTTTTCATATTTGGGCGTAGTTCAAGATATCACTTTGTAATCTAATGTTCTGTGATTATATTCAGATATATTTATTTCAAGAATAACAATAAACAGACGATTCTCATACATTGTTTCTTTCTACTGGTTTATATTGTTGCTACTTTCCTGCAGATGGTGCATTGACGCTATATACGGGTTACCTTTGGATTAAATTCATGATATTCTTGGACTTCTTTGCAACAACCTTGTTTTTTTTTTTTTGAACGGTAACTGAAACTTCTTAATAAATTAAAAGAAGGTTACAAAAAGGAAAACAAGAAGGAAGAGAAAAAAAGAACATAAAAGAAAGAGGAAACACAAAAGGAGAAAAGAGCAACTAGGTACAAGAGCGTTGTACCCCACCGAAGCAAACTACAAGATAATACCCTCTTAAGGAGACATCCTCTCAATCCTCTGTTCAGCTAAAGCATCGGCGAAGTAGTTGGCTGATCTAAGCTCATGGCGGAAGTAAACATTGATTGAGGAAGATAAAGCCCGAATTTCATTAAAGAGGAATTGAAATTTCTATGGATTCCTCTTCCGATTTGTCACCCAAGCGATAGCATTAAAGGAGTCACTCTCCACCATAAGGACACCATAAAAGTTTCTAGAGAAACAACGAAGAGCTTCCAAAATCGCTGAACTTCTGCTTCATTTGAGTCACAAACTCCTGCATGCTTAGAGAACATGAATAAAACCTCTCCCTTACTATTTCGAAGAACCCCACCAATTCTTGCTGGCCTCGGTTTACCTCTAGCAGCTCCGTCAATGTTGAACTTAAGAACACCAAGAGGCGGAGGAGACTAATGAATGGACTTCCTCACCTTAAAACGACCACACCTCATAACAGGCTTCCCAATTGACTAATACGTCATTAATACTAAAATTTGAAAACTCCTTTCTAACCAAAGCCAAATTAGCAATCATCAAAGAGATTGAGGCAACCAACTCTTTTGAAGTAGAGGAAACATTTCTAAAAATTCTGTCATTTCTTTCTTTCCAAATGCACCAAAGAATAGCAAAAGGAATCAATCTCCACAGTGTACGCCCACATCCAGTAAATGGACCTCTTGCCCAAGACTCTACCGCATCTGCAATATTCTCCGAGCTGCACCAAGCTACTCCACACCTGCCAAAGAAATAACCCCATATACCTGCTGCAACTTCACAGTGAAGAAAAAGGTGGTTCACTGTTTCCTCTTTCTTATGACACATCACACAAATGTCAGAGATGTTAGATGTTGCCAATCCTCTCCTTCTCGAATTGTCTGCCGTAGACACCTTTGCTGCAGCAACAAGCCAATAGAAGACCTCAACCCGGGGAGAAACCAGCCCCATCCAAACCAAAGAAGAAGGAGATCTAGAGGTATGGTTCCCCTCCAAGGCCAAGTGAAAAGCTCTAGCCGAGAACTCTCCGGATAAGGAAGGTTTCCAAATTCGAGAATCATTGTCATCCCTGCATAGAAATACATTAGAAAGAAGACTCAACAACTCCCCATATTGAACCTCCTCTAACAAGTGAAGCCCTCTCCTAAAAGACACATTCCACACAATCCCACCCTCCCTCACCTCATAACAATTACTGACAGCAGACTCCTTATTCAACACCACTCTAAATAACCCAGGAAATAACTCAGACAAAGGTCCTACCCCTATCCAATCATCGAACCAAAACCTGACCTCCCTCCCCTCACTCACCACAAAACCAACCTCTTTGGACAATACTTTCCCCCATTCAGAAGACACATCACCAACTGAAGCAATGGCACCCCACACTCCCGACTTACGTTGTCTAGGGCCAGGTGAAGGCCACCACCCCCATCTATCCTCCCCATATTTAGAAGCAATGACCTTCCTCCAAAGAGCTTCCTTCTCCTCCCCAAACCTCCACCACCATTTCACCAATAAAGACATATTTTTATTCTCCAAACTACCAAGACCCAAACCTCCACTCCACTTCGGTTTTATCACCTCACTCCACTTTAAAAGATGTAATTTCTTCTTGTCCCCCTGACCTTCCCATAAAAAGTTCCTACGGATACGATCCACCTTTTTCACCACTGCTTTTGGCATTTTGAAAAGAGACATATAATAGACCGGGATATTAGAGAAGCATGCTTTAATCAATGTAATTCTGCCACCCAAAGATAAGTATTGCTTCTTCCAAGAAGATAACCTTTTCTCAATCTTACCGATTAGTGGATCCCACAAAGCCTTGGATCTCGGCTTCATCCAAATTGGAAGACCAAGGTATAAGATAGGGAGTCTTCCAACTTGACAATGGACCAAGTCCGCTAGAGCATGGACAATATCCTCAGAACATCCTACTCCAACCAACATGCTTTTGGAGATATTAATCTTCAAACCCGAAACCAACTGAAAACACCACAATATCCTTTTAAGAGCCAAAATTTCTTCCCTATTAGAAGAGCTGAAAAGAAGGGTATCATCTACATATTGTAAATGGGTAATTGCCTCCCCATTTCGAGTCACCTCAAAGCCATTAATGACACCCAACTCTTTTGCTCTTAAAAGGAGAGAGCCCAAAGCCTTCATGACAATAGTAAACAGAAAAGGAGATAGAGGATTCATTCGGCGAGATCCGTTGATCAAAACTGAGAAGGATGTAGTAGAAATGCACTCGCGTATCCATCCACGTCCAAAGCCAAATCTGAGCAACATGTAATCAATAAAGTTCCAATCTACATGATCATAGGCTTTCTCCAAGTTGATCTTGAAAATAACCCCTTCGATTTTAGATCTCTTTCTGGAGTCAATGAGTTCATTGGCAATCAAAACTCCATCGAGAATCTGCCTTTTTGCCACAAATGCACCTTGAGAAGGACCAACAATGAGAGGTAGAATACGCTTCATACGGTTTGCCAAAATCTTTGCCAACAATTTATACACACACCCAACAAGACTTATGGGTCTGAAGTCACGAAGCTCCACCGGATTAGGCACTTTAGGGATAAGAGATAAAAAAAGTCGCATTTATCTCCCTATTAATTCTACCCCTCCTATGAAATTCAGAAAGCATGTCAGCAAAATCCTTCTTGAGGAACCCCCAACATGCCTTAATGAAAGTGAAATTGAATCCATCTGGTCCAGGGGCCTTATCCCCTCCACAATCCTCCAAAGCTAGAGCCAACTCCTCCTCCTCAAAATCCCTTTCCAACCAATTGCAAACATCTGCTGAGATTGTAGGAAAAAATACACCATCAAGCTTAGGTCTAACAAACTCTTCACCCTTGTAGAGATCTTCAAAGAAACGAACAACCTCTTCTTTGCAACCTTCTTGTTATATGGACATGGCTCAAAACACTGACAAGATTATTATGATTTATAATATAGTATACATTTAGCCAACCCGAACATTGGTGGGCCAAGTTTTTGGTGATGATGATAATATAATACACATTGGGAGAGAGAACATAAGGTCAACCTGGTGATTCAGATTGAATTTGTACATTGGAGGTCACCTGTTTGAGATATAGACCATTCACATGATATTCGACTGCTTTTTAAGATTGTGGTCCAATATTCTTTCCGTCTAAGTGATATTCATAATCAGCTTGAGAAAAACGTGATCGATTTCATATAGTAGGGCTCAATTTTTGGGGACCTAAAGATGCAAGTTCTGCTTCAGAAAAAGGACCTTTCTCAAACGGATACTGAACAAAATGCTGAAAGTGGCATTTGATTAATGAGGTGTTCTAGACAACAAAGAAAACAAGTATCATACAAAAGAGACGTAGGCACATTTCAACTACTCACACCCACCCTTGGAAGACAATTTTAACAAGAGTTACAAGAGAAACATAGTGGTTATATAGAATGTATGAAATACTAGTTGCATGACTAATAAACATTTAGGAGTCTGTTCAAAAAGAATTATGTCATCTGCAAAGAACACTCTTGGAACATCGCTAGGTAGAGCATGCCAATGGCAATGCCCTGTCAAAGCTACTTCGCCGCACTCTCCCGCGGTTCACCTTCTTCTTGAGGCTCTTCTCTTGCTCTCGAGCGGGCGCCCCCAAAAATGGGATCGGTGGACGCCCCACCGGTGGCGCAGCTCCATCCCTGACGGCTCCCCCGTGTACAAGTATACGAGCAATCCCAGAGTAATGTAGTGAATCAGCAATCTGCAATGCGGTGACTCCCTTGTTGGTGCGTGCATCAACATCGGCTCCCTTCTTCACCAGCAACTCGATCATCTCCACTAGACCAGCCTCGGTGGCACAGTGCAGTGCAGTGTATCCGTCCTCATCCCTGGCGTTCACGTCCAAGCCTTTGCTGAGGAGCAGGCGGGCGACATCCACATGCCCCTTGAAGCTTACACGGTGCAGTGCAGTCCAGCCATGTTGGTCCCGGCCATTGATCAATGCGCCGTTCTCAAGGAGGTGCTGCACCGTGCGCAGCTCTCCTTTACGTGCTGCGGCACATAGGCTGTCGCCCAGCCGCAGCGCGTCAAACAGCCGAGTTTGGCCACCCTCGTCTGCAACATCATAGGCTGTCTTGCCAAGCCTGTTGCGGATGTCCTTGTTTGCGCCCTTTTGCAACAAGAGCTTCACCATGTGCTCATCACCTAGCCCGGCGGCGATGTGTAGTGGTGTGTCACCGTCATCCGTGCCATGTATGTTCACGCGGGCGCCGCAGGCCAGTAGGAGGCGGGCGCAGTCCCGGCGCCGCTCCTCAACTGCAAGGTGCAGCGCGGTGCGCCCGTCGCTTGTGGGCGCGTCCAGGTCGGCTCCCTTGAGCAGCAGGAGCCTCATGACCTCTAAGTGCCCGGCCCCGGCTGCAAAGTGCAGTGGGCCCCATGCCGATGAGCCGGACCGGTCAGTGCTCGCGTGGTGTGCGAGCAAGAGCTCGACGATCAGCGCCTCGCCGGCTGCAGCCGCGGCTTCTAGTGGAGACCGCCCGGCTCTGCTCTGAGCCTCTACGTTCGGCTTGAACTCGAGGAGGAGCTGGACGAGGTCCGCTCGGCTTGCCGCAATGGCTATATGTAGCAGCGTCTGCCCCTGCGAGTCGACTGAGTCAGCTGGGTGCCATGCCGAGTCGCTCCTCTCTAACACCTCTCGAACTTCATCCATTGAGCCTTCGGCCACCAGCCGAGACAATATGGCTGAGCCCACAAATAGTATTTTGATACCACTGTCAATAAACACTTGCTTTCTCCTGGTGGTAAACCAATCATTTGGGACCGAGTCTAACGTGGAAGATGGATCCTTAACAGCTGCACCAGGAACCACAACACTATGCAGGAGGAACGAGTCATCCGAGTGAGGGACTGAGTCAGGGAGAGTCGAACTCGGCAGCATGTTATAGATGATCTCCACCGTCAATGTCGCTAGAGGGGAGATGATACCTGTTTGTGGCCGGACCGTGTACCTGCCCTTGTTAATGGGCTGCAGCCGGAATGCGACGGGCATGGTGTACATGACGTTTCGGAGGGTGAGCTCGCCATAGCACCGCTGACCCGGTTCAACTCGGACTGTCACCAGGTTAGATGGCTCTAAAGTTATAAGCCTATCCATCTCTCCCTACTCTTGCTGATTGATGAATTCTCTGTATATACTAAATATAAAGACAGGCAAAATACAACTTCCCTGTGCTTCTCTTCTTGAAGTTGCTGTGGGCTTGAGCTCTATACACCTGTGGTTGGGCTATTCTCTTGAAATGACCACTTGGGCCTGTTGTGATGCTTTACTTCTTGATCTCTCCAAATGGGCTGATGGGGGTATTGACTTTTCTTGTGTTTCCTTCAGCTTAGGCCAGGAGAAGTGAGAGTTCTTTCTTTTGTACTTAGTTGAATATACAAGAGACTTGGACTTGTTTGCTGAAAATGGTTTGTGGGGGTGATTCTATTTCCCTAATCCTTTCTTTCTTGATGGGTGAGAAGAACCCATGAAGAAGAGGAAAAGGAGGATTGGAAAGCAAGAAGGGATCAGTAGTGTTCTTTTAAGAGTGGATCAGATTGCTTGATTTGTAAAGGTTGGGTGGCCGGCCCGAATGAAGGAGTGCCACGTGGTGGTGTTGAAACCTATGCTGACTTGTTCTATCCGGCGTCCTCATTACAGTGGTGCTAAAGCTCCTTGCTGTAAAAACTAAGTGGATTTTATTGGAGTTGTTGGAAAAGTCCTTTTCTTGTCCACTCAGGTTTAACAGTATATGCAGATAAATATAATAAGGAATTACTTTTGTTTTAAGTCATGGACTTGTTTGTAGGGTACAAGTGGAATCAAGAGAAGGCTGAAGTTTTCTTTGAGTATGTCTAAGAAATGGTCATGGTTGTTTGTAAGTTTTCCATTTCATCTTCTTCCTTTTTTGTGTAAGTTTACTGGAGGACCATGATGATTTGGATAGTGATGTTATCAAAATCAATCATAAAATACCGCAAGTGCACGGGTGTCTAGATGAGACAGTGGCAAGAACGGGTCGAACCCACAGGGAGCTATTAAAGAAACTTTTAAATTAAGAAAACTAATTAACTAACAATTTAAGAAAAGTTTTGATTTCTTAGATTATAAAAAAAAACTAATTTAGAAATTCGAAATCTACCAATTAATGAAGATGATTAGAGCATAGGAATCCAATAAGCATCCACCAATTATTTATCAAGTAATCCTAACTTGTTCCAATTTTTACTTCAAATCAAAGACAAATCAATGTTTTTAATTTGGAAAATCTAACTTTAAAAATCCCTTTTTAATTATAAAAATTCAAAACTCAAGACTTCCTTCATCTCATAAAAGAATAAAAATAATTTAAGCACCACCCATCAAAAATAAGCATAAACCATCAAAAGATCTAAATCCAAAGCATGGCCTATCAAACCTAAGCATGAGTAGTCAAAAACTAATTTTTATTTTAGAAATAAAAATAGAGATTTGCCTAGGGCACGAAGACAAGCCTATTAATCATTAAGCACATAATCATGGAACACAAATTAGAATTACTAAACAAATAAAAAGACAATTACTTACCTTCATCCATAACTCTAATCAAGAAAATTAGCCCGCCATTGCAAAGAATGCTTCTTGATTTATCACTAAAAATTGCATCTTTACAACTTCTCATTCACAAATTTTCTCCTTCACAATAAATCCTTGGACATGGCCCAAGGTTACCAAAAATAAAAATAAACTAATGGAAAAGAAGAAAGGAAGAAGAAAAGAATAGGAGAGAGGGAGAGCTTTGGTCGTATGGAATATCTTATGGGTCTCCATCATGCCTCCTTTTATGCTTTTTGCAAACCCCTTTTAGTAAAGAAGTACCCTCCTTTTAGGTCTCCTTTTTCCTTATTGGGTAAGGATTCTTTCTTATTCTCCAAGTTAACTTCTTTCTTTGGAAAGACTTTTAAATTTGAGAGATCTCCTTGCCTTATTAGGTTTCTTGATGCATACACTTTCCTTGTACAATTCCAAGCATATATCTAAAAATTATATGATGATGTAAAGGGAATAAACTTCCCAAATATTGAGATTTCTTGCAATTCCCGCCTAAAACTGTAGCAGATAACTTCCCGAGGTCATATCTCCCTCAATATAGCTCTGATTTAGGTAATCTTGGGCTCTACGGATATCTACTCGAAAAGAGCTTTCCAACGGTGGCTAAATTGCGCCGATTTGACACTCGGTTTGAGAGTTATGGCCATTTTAAGTTGCTGCCCTTGAAAAATCCGGGAATAATTATGCAAAAATGGAAGCTTCTATGTTGGCATGCAATGGGGTGTGTGGGGCCCATGTTGGACTTCCAACCATGCTTGGACTCTCTCTTTGCTTGCTTATTTGACTTCTCTCTTCTCAAATTTCATCAATGTAGGTCCCATGTTGATTTGTCCTACAAATTGAAAGAGGCAATTTTAACATTAATCATATATAAGAAAATAATTATGAACCATGTATGGGACCCTACATTCCTAGTGATGCACCAAAATAACCAACTTTCCAAAAATAGCACATGGTGCCAAAAATAATAAGATATGCATTGATGAAACCAAAAGCCTAATTTTGGAGTGATAAATGAGATGAGAAAAACTTAATTTCAAAAAGCCATGCAATTCAATGAATTTTGACCAATTTTGACCATTTCTCCAAAAATATCCTCAAATGCATATAATCATGAAATTGAATGCAATTCTATGCAGTTAAACCTAATTAAGTCCACAAATGCTAATGAAATGATGAGTTAATGACCTAGTTTTGTGGACTTATCACACTCCCCAACCAGCCTTTTGCTAGTCCCTTAGCAAAATAAGCGACAAAGAATAAAACACATAAACTAATCCTAAAGAAAACAAACTAATGTAGAAAACAGAAATGAAAAACACCACTTTCGCTGGTACTCTCGACTGCATTTAGCGTATGCAGTAAGCCCTTAAACCCCTAGGTTCCCCCTAGTGGACGAGTTGTGCCTCGTGAGGGTTTGCAGTGAATATACCCACAAAATTCTTTGTTTTTTTTTTTTTTTTGCAAAGAATGTTTAAAACCTATCAAAATCCAGGGAAACTTCTTCCAAGAGAAAATCTATAGACACTGACTATTCTTGATTCTTGGAATTTTCAAGGACAAATCTTAAATTCGGTTCACAAATCCCATCTTTTGGTCAGAAATTCTCGAAATCTTGCTAATTGATCGTGCATGGTGAAGAGCATGTATACGAAATAAGCATCAAATGATCCACCAATAATTTTCGTAAAAATAATTAATTAATTTTTTTAAAATTGAGTTCAGGGCCGCCTAAACGTATAAAAAAACAGTCTTCCTCTGAAGGCGATAATGACGGCTTTCGCACTACTGTTTTTTCAAAGGGCCCATTTTTTTCTTTCTTTTTTTTTTTTTTTTTTAACACACATATGTGATTGTGCAATGCCTAGGTCCCTTAAGCTTTCTAATTAACCCATGTAACGAGTATTGTGCCAATGACTCCCAAACCAGATGGCTTTAGGGCACTAGGTATGAAAATACCCCTAAGGGCTTACTAACTCGGGTTAAAAAGGCTACGAACCCAAACTAGTCACAATTTTTTTTTTCTTTTTTTTTTTTTTTTCAAGAGTTTAACTAAACAAATTTTTTTTTCTTTTTTTTTTTTTTTTTTTTTTTTTTTTTGCGGTCCCCAACAATAGGCAGCCCTTTTCATGTATCCACCCGTCGAATAATGAAGCTTTGTACACTAAGGGTCGATTTTCCAAAATTTTTCTTTTTTTTTTCTTTTTTTTTATCAAAGAAAAACGAAATTCATAGCTTCACATTCAAAACCTTGAAAACATATACAATCTGTGTAAAAGTGAGGGATCGAAATTCAGCACTTTTCCAAAAACTCTTTCCGAAAATAAAATAGTGAACCATTGTTTTCTTTTGCCCAAAATAAATATCTTCAGCCAATAAAAATTCTCTCGGATGTTTCCCTCTAACAAAATTTTTCTTTTTTTTTTTGTTTTTTTTTTTTTAACTAAGAAAAACGAAAAAGAAAATGTAGAATGAAAATTGAACAAATGATCATATGTTAAGTTCTAACTCACACCCCCAAACCTAAATCTAACATTGTCCTCAATGTTATGAATGCATGTGCAATGTGAAATTGAACAATAAGGAAAATTAGAACATCTTACCATGTGGGGTGATTACAAAAGAATGTGATCAACTAGCTCAATTACCTTCCAAAATTGGGTTGCCTCCCAAACAGCGCTAAGTTTAATGTCGTCAGCCCAACATGACAAAAATGATTAGTCCTGGTAAATTGGGTCTTCCAGAAGGATATCCTCAATGTTTTTATCCTTCAGTTCCAAAAACGGTTTCAACCGTTGACCATTCACTTTGAAAATATCCCCATTCTTGGGATTTTCAATTTCCACCGCACCATGAAAGTAAACAGTCCTGACAATGAATGGACCAGTCCATCGGGTTCGTAACTTCCCGGGAAACAGGTGTAACCGGGAATTATACAAAAGGACTTTCATACCTGGTTCAAATGATTTCCTTAAAATTGACTTATCATGGTTCAACTTCATTCGTTCCTTATAGATCTTTGCATTCTCATAGGCATCATTTCGAAGTTCTTCCAACTCATTGAGTTGCAATTTGCGCAAATTACCCGCAGTGGGTAAGTCAAAATTAAACTTCTTAATGGCCAAATAAGCTCTGTGCTCCAATTCAACAGGCAAGTGGCATGCCTTACCATAGACCAACCTATATGGGGACATCCCAATAGGTGTCTTGTAAGCGGGTCGATAGGCCCACAGTGCGTCGATCAATCTCAAAGACCAGTCTTTCCGAGTGGGATTGACCGTCTTTTCCAGAATTTGTTTAATTTGCCTATTTGAAATTTCCGCTTGGCCACTTGTTTGTGGGTGATAAGGTGTAGCAACCTTATGGGTGACAGAATATTTTTTTAACAAATGCTCAAAGGGACGGTTGCAAAAGTGAGTGCCTCCGTCACTAATGATCGCTCTAGGTGTACCAAAGCGAGAAAATATATGATCTCTCACGAACTTAATCACCACATGGTGGTCATTCTTCTTTGTTGGTATGGCTTCTACCCACTTGGAAACATAGTCTACTGCTAGTAAAATGTAAAGATTTCCAAAGGAATTTGGAAATGGCCCCATGAAGTCAATTCCCCATACATCAAAAATTTCCACTATAAGTATAGGATTCAAGGGCATCATGTTCCTTCGATTGAGCTTGCCAAGCTTTTGACACCTTTCACAGTTCAAACAGAATGTGTGACAATCTTTAAAGATAGTGGGCCAGTAAAATCCACATTGTAAAACTTTTGCAGCTGTCTTTTTCGAACTAAAGTGGCCCCCACAGGCATGATCATGGCAGAACGAAATGACCGCAAGTGCACGGGTGTCTAGATGAGACAGTGGCAAGAACGAAATGACCGAGTAATGGTCATGATCAGGAATGCATCTCCTGATGATCTGATCCGGGCAATACTTAAAAAGATACGGGTCATCCCAGAAAAAGTACTTGACCTCAGTTAGAAATTTTGATCGATCTTGTTTTGACCAATGGGTGGGCATCTCCCCTATAACAAGGTAATTGATTATATCTGCAAACCAGGGGATTTGAGAAATACTGAACAATTGTTCATCAGGAAAATTTTCATTCAGTGGGACCTCATCTGAAGGCTCTAAAGGTATCCTCGAAAGATGGTCTGCTACAACATTCTCACATCCTTTGTTATCTCTTATTTCCAAATCAAACTCTTGTAGCAGAAGGATCCACCGGATCAATCGGGCTTTCGCATCCTTTTTTGACATAAGGTATCTCAGGGCTGCATGATCCGTGTAGATAATGACTTTAGACCCTATTAAGTAGGACCGAAATTTCTCCAATGCAAAAATTACAGCTAACAATTCTTTTTCAGTGGTTGTGTAATTGAGCTGTGCATCATTGAGGGTCCTACTAGCATAGTAAATCACATGAGGTAGCTTTCCAACCCGTTGACCCAAAACAGCTCCAATAGCAGTATCGGATGCATCACACATTAGCTCAAATGGAATGGTCCAATCAGGTGGCTGAATTATAGGGGCTGAAGTTAGTTCCTTTTTTAGTCTTTCAAAAGATTTTAGACACTTCCCATCAAATTCAAACGGGGCCTCTTTTGTCAGTAATTGGCATAAAGGTTTAGCAATGTTACTAAAATCCTTGATGAATCTACGATAAAAACCAGCATGGCCCAGGAAGGATCGAATCTGCTTAACTGATTTTGGTGGTGGCAGTTTCGAGATCAAATCAATTTTTGCTTTGTCCACCTCAATTCCATTATCAGAAATAATGTGTCCCAGAACTATGCCCCTTTTTACCATAAAATGACATTTCTCCCAATTTAATACTAGATTCCGTTCTTTGCATCTTTCAAGCACAAGGGACAAATGATGTAAGCACTCCTCAAAAGAATTGCCAAAGACCGAAAAATCATCCATGAAAACCTCAATGAATCTTTCTACCATGTCAGAAAATATACTCAACATGCACCTTTGAAAGGTGGCTGGTGCATTGCATAACTCAAAGGGCATGCGTCTGTAAGCGAAAGTGCCAAACGGACAGGTGAAGGTGGTCTTTTCCTGGTCCTCGGGTGCAATTGGGATTTGATTATAACCAGAATAACCATCAAGAAAATAATAATATGCATGACCGGCTAACCTTTCGAGCATCTGATCCATGAATGGGAGGGGAAAATGATCTTTTTGAGTGGCTGAGTTCAACTTCCTATAATCAATGCACACCGTCCATCCAGTCTGTATCCGAGTGGGTACCAATTCATTGCCCTCATTTTGAACCACTGTTATTCCAGATTTCTTTGGTACCACTTGAACCGGGCTCACCCATGCACTATCAGATATGGGGTAAAGCACTCCTGCATCGAGTAATTTTAAGACTTCCGACCTGACCACTTCCTTCATTGCAGGGTTTAGTCGCCTTTGTGGTTCACGAGAAGTTTTACATTTTCTTCCAAATGGATTCTATGTTGGACTACAGATGGGCTAATTCCTTTAATATCTGCAATGGACCACCCTATAGCTTCCTTATGCTCTTCCAGAATTTTAACGAGTTTTTCCTCTTGGATAGGGTCCAAGTCTGAAGCTATAATCACTGGAAGGGTTTCTAGCGGACCTAAAAATACATATTTCAACGTATCCGGCAATTGCTTGAGTTCTAACTTAGGGGCCTCTACAATTGATGGGACAGGTGGGGAAGCAGATGGAGTCAGAATCTCATGCTTCGGTTGCCACCTGGAGAAATCCATGGATGGGGTTGAGTCTAATAGTGCGTTGACTTCCTCAATATGTCCATCTACATCAAAATCACTTCCAAAGTGGGCCAAACAAGCCTCTAGTGGATCTTCAAGTTTCAAATGGGGTAAGTGATTTTCCACCAATTCATGAATGTAACTAACTTCAAAAACCCCATCATCCTCATCAGGAGGTTGCTTACTAACATTAAAAATGTTCACTTGGACTGTCATGGTCCCAAAAGAAATTTGCATTACTCCATTCCTACAATTGATCAAGGCATTTGAGGTGGCTAGGAATGGTCTCCCCAAGATAACTGGAATTTTGGGTTCAGCCCCCGATGTTTGTTTGGTATCCAAAACAATAAAATCGACTGGGAACACAAAGTCTCCAACTTTGATAAGAACGTCTTCAACTACCCCCTTGGGGTATCGAATTGATGCATCAGCCAACTGCAAGGTCACATGGGTCTTTTTCAACTCCCCCAAACCTAATTCTTCATAAACAGAGTATGGAAGAAGGTTCACACTTGCACCCAAGTCTAGCAAAGGTTTTTCTATGTGATGGTCCCCTATCTGGCAAGAAATGGTAGGACACCCTGAGTCCTTATATTTGATCGGGGTTGGACAGGAAATGATTGAGCTAACTTGTTGGGCTAGAAAAGCCTTCTTGGGCACATTGGTAGTCCTTTTGAATGTGCAAAGGTCCTTCAGAAATTTCGCATAGGCCGGAATCTGTTGGATAGCATCAAGTAGTGGGATATTAATCCTCACTTGTTTGAATACTTCTAGCATTTTATCCAATTGAACAGTTGATTTTGCTGGGCCTAGCCTCTGTGGGTATGGTGCCTTGGGAACATAGGTCCTAAGAGTAGGCTCACTAGGTGATGGTTCAGCATTGACTGGGTTCTTTGGTTCTAATATAGGTTCAGCATTCACACTTGGTTCTCTAGTTTCTACTTTCTCACTTGATTCGTCCTCAAGTTCCTTGGGTAGTTTGACCTTGTTATCAACCTGTGTACCAGACCTAAGGGTGATTATGGATTTGACTTGTTCCGGCCCTTTTCCTGTAGGATCATGAACAACCTGGCCCTTGGGATTAGGTTCGGGTTGACTAGGGAAGGTTCCCTTGTCTCTGACACTAATGGAGTTGGCCAATTGGCCCATCTGATATTCCAATTTTGCAAGGGTTTGAGTATGGCCATTCAAAAGTTGAGTAGTGGTCTGCTGGAATTGAGCAGTACTCTGGGTCAATTGGGCTGTGGTTTGAGACATGAGTTTCATGGCCTCTTCTAAAGAATCTACCCTCTGGGTCAATGGATTGGGATTGAAATTGGGTTTTTGGAAACCGGGTGGGGCACTCACTTGAGATTGATTGGGCTGAAATTGAGTGGACTGAGATGGGCCACCTTGAGTTGGGCCTTTGGTCCAAGAAAAGTTCGGGTTGTCCCTCCAACCTGGATTGTAAGTGTTAGCGTACGGGTCATACCTCGGACGATTATCAAAACGAGAGTTTTGATATAGTGCATTCACCTCCTCAACAGACTCGGTCTGACCCAAAGTTGTTGGGTCAATCCCTCCATTCATGGCCTGATTATATCTTAATGACTCCAAAGTGTTTGAAGTGGGCTTTTGGTTCAGCTCTAAGGCCTTTATTCTCCTCACCAGTGTGGCCAATTTGGCCTCTGCCTCAATTTTGGGTTCAATCTTGAACATCCCCCCTTTTTCAGGAATGGTGGGTTTGATGGGCTCCCTCTTAATTGGGGCCCACTGCAATGTGTTTTCAGCGGTATCTTCCAAAAATGTCCATGCTTCTTCTGCTGTTTTCTGTGTAAATTGCCCACTACAGAAAGATTCTACCATTTGTTTGGTTGGGTAATCCATGCCTTCATACACAATTTGGACTAATCGGATTTTTTCAAATCCATGGTGGGGACATTGGATTAAGAGGTCCTTGAACCGTTCCAAATAACTGTAAAGTGTCCCCCCTTCCATTTGATGGAATCCGTTGATGGCCTGCCTAATCGAAGCGGTTTTCTGCTTGGAATAGAATTTTTTGTAAAATTCTTCGACTAACTTGGCCCATGTAGTGATGGACCCGGCCTGTAAGGCATAAAGCCAAGCTTTAGCCTTTTCTTTTAGGGAGAAAGGAAATAATCTAAGTTTAAGGGCCTCTTCAGTCATGTGATTGATTCTCATGGTCCCACAGATGTCCTCAAATTCCCTAACATGTTGATATGGGTTTTCATGGTCTAGCCCAAGGAATACTGGGAGCATCTGGATCATGCCAGATTTCAGCTCAAATGTGGCATTGGTCTGAGGAAGGGTGATGCAGGACGGTTGAGTTGTCCTGGTGGGGTACATGTAGTCCTTTAAAGTCATGGGTGGGTCCATTTGATCAGCCATTCTAACAATTTCTTCAAAAATTGAAGACTTTCCGACAATGGTTAAGGCTAATTCGGGCTCTATCTTGACTAATCTTTTACCCTTGCGTACCCACAGTTTCTCTCTCTCTCAGGCCTAGAACGCATGCATTAGTTTCAACCTTAAAGAAATGCAAGCCTAATCTATATGCGGGGCCCTAATGATCTTACTAGATGATGCACAAGCAGTCAAGCAAAAAGCTTGAGCACAAGAAATTATCCTAGGGTTAACCTAACTCACTAGACAACTCTTAACTGGTTTGAAGAGTGCACTAAGGCCTCCAATCCGGTCTTATGAAGCCAAATCGACCAGGTAAGTCCCTAGGATGAGTGGTGGAGTCACAATGCACTTGGCAAGGGTCCCGCTTAAAAACCAAACTCCTAGAACAGAGACTGCCACCCTTTGGAGGGACAGGACTTACCTAGACATCAACTTGACCAAAGAGCGCAATTGGTGTAACCTTTTGTGGTCTTCGTCCTAATGAGCTCGAGTCCTATGGTCTCGTTTCTACTTTATCTTAATTAATGTTTAGGTTACTATGTGAGAGGTGGTTAAACCTAATTGGGCAAGGATCTGGTGATGAAATCCAGTCCTTATCTTATTGGGGTCAATTGCCCTTAACTAAGTGTGTATCCAATTAGATGGTGTGTCAATCAAGCATTCACACTTTGCAAAAATTAAATCATCCAAGCCCCACTTGCAAGTAAAAGATTCGTGGGGTAAAGTTTAGAAACTCTTACAGCGGGTCCACGCAAATCTTTAAACTGTGCAAGCTTAACCTATATTTTTTAGCAACTTTGCAATTCTGAGAGCAACTTGTTTGCTTAAAAGCAATCCCCGCTATTTCCTTCCTTTTAAAGTCCTTCAAAAATCAGAATGTAACCTCAAAGAAAACAACTAAAATGTTAGATCTAAATAATCTACTAAATATAGATAACAATTGTCAATAAAACTCCTAAATTGAAAAATGAACCTAATATAAATTTCACAACCCTAAACTACTGCAATTTGAATGAAAGATGCACTTCTAAAACTCCTAATGCAGTCCCAAGTTAAATGGAGACCTTCATGTCAAGTGCTGAAAAAAATCTAAGTGTTGGGACCTGTTGCACAGGACCAAGTTTACAGATCTGTACGACCCACTTGTATTAATCAAAAACTGATAGTAATGACTGGGATGTAATCTCCTAATATGCAAGAAACAAACAAAAAAAACAGAGACTAAAAAGGATAAAAGACAAAGAAGTTATGCTATAATGAAGTTGGCTACTTGAACCAGTTTTTCTGCTGATTACAGAATCTGCCTGACTGATTGGCCCTATTCACAGCACTAAAAGTTGGACTTCCAAAACGTATTTTTTACTGAAATTTTGATGGTTCAAAGTCAATATACCAAAGTCCTATCCACCCAAATTTCAAGTCAAAAGGAGTCCGTTTGACTGGTTTTCAAAGTGCGAACTTTTGGAGAAAAACCAAGTCAAATCTGTCAAAAAATTAGTGCTGAAATTTGTATTCTATGTAACCACTTGAAATCAGTCCGAAAATTAATTAAAGAATAGCAACAAAAACTTGAAAAACAGCAACCAATATCATTAAGAAACACAAAAACTAAACTAAATGCAAGTTATGAATGCAACTAACTAAAAAGTATGCTATGATATGAACAAATAATGCTAGAAATCCTAACTAAAAGATTCTTTTCAAATTGGCTCCCCGGCAACGGCGCCAAACACTTGATGTTATCAAAATCAATCATAAAATACCGCAAGTGCACGGGTGTCTAGATGAGACAGTGGCAAGAACGGGTCGAACCCACAGGGAGCTATTAAAGAAACTTTTAAATTAAGAAAACTAATTAACTAACAATTTAAGAAAAGTTTTGATTTCTTAGATAATAAAAAAAAACTAATTTAGAAATTCGAAATCTACCAATTAATGAAGATGATTAGAGCATAGGAATCCAATAAGCATCCACCAATTATTTATCAAGTAATCCTAACTTGTTCCAATTTTTACTTCAAATCAAAGACAAATCAATGTTTTTAATTTGGAAAATCTAACTTTAAAAATCCCTTTTTAATTATAAAAATTCAAAACTCAAGACTTCCTTCATCTCATAAAAGAATAAAAATAATTTAAGTACCACTCATCAAAAATAAGCATAAACCATCAAAAGATCTAAATCCAAAGCATGGCCTATCAAACCTAAGCATGAGTAGTCAAAAACTAATTTTTATTTTAGAAATAAAAATAGAGATTTGCCTAGGGCACGAAGACAAGCCTATTAATCATTAAGCACATAATCATGGAACACAAATTAGAATTACTAAACAAATAAAAAGACAATTACTTACCTTCATCCATAACTCTAATCAAGAAAATTAGCCCGCCATTGCAAAGAATGCTTCTTGATTTATCACTAAAAATTGCATCTTTACAACTTCTCCTTCACAAATTTTCTCCTTCACAATAAATCCTTGGACATGGCCCAAGGTTACCAAAAATAAAAATAAACTAATGGAAAAGAAGAAAGGAAGAAGAAAAGAATAGGAGAGAGGGAGAGCTTTGGTCGTATGGAATATCTTATGGGTCTCCATCATGCCTCCTTTTATGCTTTTTGCAAACCCCTTTTAGTAAAGAAGTGCCCTCCTTTTAGGTCTCCTTTTTCCTTATTGGGTAAGGATTCTTTCTTATTCTCCAAGTTAACTTCTTTCTTTGGAAAGACTTTTAAATTTGAGAGATCTCCTTGCCTTATTAGGTTTCTTGATGCATACACTTTCCTTGTACAATTCCAAGCATATATCTAAAAATTATATGATGATGTAAAGGGAATAAACTTCCCAAATATTGAGATTTCTTGTAATTCCCGCCTAAAACTGTAGCAGATAACTTCCCGAGGTCATATCTCCCTTAATATAGCTCTGATTTAGGCAATCTTGGGCTCTACGATATCTACTCGAAAAGAGCTTTCCAACGGTGGCTAAATTGCGCCGATCTGACACTCGGTTTGAGAGTTATGGCCATTTTAAGTTGTTGCCCTTGAAAAATCCGGGAATAATTATGCAAAAATGGAAGCTTCTATGTTGGCATGCAATGGGGTGTGTGGGGCTCATGTTGGACTTCCAACCATGCTTGGACTCTCTCTTTGTTTGCTTATTTGACTTCTCTCTTCTCAAATTTCATCAATGTAGGTCCCATGTTGATTTGTCCTACAAATTGAAAGAGGCAATTTTAACATTAATCATATATAAGAAAATAATTATGAACCATGTATGGGACCCTACATTCCTAGTGATGCACCAAAATGACCAACTTTCCAAAAATAGCACATGGTGCCAAAAATAATAAGATATGCATTGATGAAACCAAAAGCCTAATTTTGGAGTGATAAATGAGATGAGAAAAACTTAATTTCAAAAAGCCATGCAATTCAATGAATTTTGACCAATTTTGACCATTTCTCCAAAAATATCCTCAAATGCATATAATCATGAAATTGAATGCAATTCTATGCAGTTAAACCTAATTAAGTCCACAAATGCTAATGAAATGATGAGTTAATGACCTAGTTTTGTGGACTTATCAGATAGTTATGGTCCTATGGACGCCCATTGGGGAAATTGATGGGACCTACCTTGTAAGGCATCAGGCATGGACACCAACCGCACGACCAATCTAAAGTGGTTCCCTTTTAAGCTATTAAAAACTTGGGCTCAGTTTTGAAAGTGCACAACAGTTTGTGTGGGGCCCTCCAGAATGCATGCCAAGCATAGGTGCAGAGGGATGAGATAAACAAATAAGAGCATGTTTGGTAATGGGTGAAGAATCCTCGAGAAAACTTTAGAGTTGAGGATTATTCATTGAGGATTTGTTTAGAGGAAGATTTCACTTCGATATCAGTGCCAATCCTTTTGGATAGCTAAGAGAAATTAATATTTATCTGTAAATTGACAAAAAATGAGGATTTCCAAATCCTTGGTTTGGGAGGGGGTCATACCCGAAAATCCTCAAAGTGAGGATTTCCACTATCCCAAATGCTTGGGGTTTATAACTGTCAAATCGTGGATTCCTCACAACTTTGTGTAAGCCTGACGAGGAATCCCAAGGATTTAATTGCCAAAGGCGTTGGCCAAAATATTTATTTACATGTGATTTTGTTCAGCTGAAACAAAATATTGCAAAGAACAAAACAACAATAATTTGTAGTTTACTCAAGATGCCCAAATGCATGAACCTTCTTTACACTTTAGTTTTCCAGAATGAAATATGCTCAATGGGAACAGGTGATTCCCCAAGGTGATTATTTGGCCAATGGGTATAATCACAACTTTTTTTTTTTTTTTTAATTTTTTACTTAAAGCATTGCAGGATGTGACATGGATTTCTTCATTACTGATGTGACTGAATACATATTTTCAGTTCCCATTGTACAAACAATGATCTTTGAAACTTTCTTGTTCATAGAATAAGAGGGCATCTCTAGAATATGATTTGAAATCTTCTCTTGTAGAGGCAGGCCAATGAAACCTAGTTTTAGTAGGACCTATACAATGAAAAACTTATACAAAAAGGTAGATTTTGTCACATAGCTCCCTCATTTGTATGTGTTAGTGCTTGTTTATTACCCCAAGTGCCTCCATTTGCCAATGATGACATCATCACTGGAAAACATTCATTTGTCTTCACACTGCTAAGTTCAGAGTCCCATGTTTCATTTGACATCAACTATGTTTTACATGATAATAGAATTCTATGTTTTACATGGCAATAGAATTTTTTTTTTTTAACTAACTACAATGAAATAATGGATTTATCCTAATTAGGTGATCATCAATAAGAATTATCTCATCCTACCCCTACCAAACCTGGATCACTCAGATCAATCTGGACCCATGAACCATAAATTGCAATGCACCATTGATCTTATTGTACAGTGGCTGCTCAAACTGGTTCAAAGACATGGAAGGAGGGAAATATAATACCAACCATACTGTCATATAGAAGTTTTGGTAGTTTATTCTTGAATGGGTAGCTAAAGCAAAATAAAAAGTCAACCTGTCTAAGCCATCCTAATTGCCAAGATAATTAAACTGTTAGCTAGCATTTTAAGATAGTCACAGGGATTGAAAAGGGCTCACTGCTTACGACAGATATCGATTTTTTCAACACATTTCTACATCTCCATTTTGGATCTTTAACCATCCCAAAACCCATAGTCACACAGTTAAACAAAAAAATGGGAAAGGGTTAATAGGCTACTATTATCTTACCTTCACAATATGATACATTAGTCCCAAATGGGGTAAGATCTGTTCTGAATGTCTTTATCCATTCCAACGATCACATAATTATTCAAACCAGCAGGATGAGAAAATAAGCCAACAAGCTAGATGTCAATCCGAAACTCTCCATCAAGAGTAGGTCATGAATTAATTTTTTAGGCGAGAGATTAACTTTGGTACGTATTTACTATCTTCTTAATCCATTTGTCTCATTGCAGATGGGCCATTGATTTTTAACATCGTACTAATGAAAATATAAGATCGATACTAACAAAGCATAATTTGGCACTACAGCACAATCCATCATATTGCTTGGATCTTCATGGAAATGGACATTTTCCATTTTGGGAAGAGTTAAAAGGGTGATTATGGTTTGAAATAATCACTAGGAGGTGTGAATGAAAATGGGTGCAACTTCAGGTGTGAATGCATCACTAACTTGAACAGAATGGAGTGGAATCATCAAATGGGAATCACAAAACAAATGAAAGACAAAATGTGGGCCCCAAATGGTTAACAAAGCTGATTAACAATTTGAGTGCAAATTATTGATCATTGACATGACCCTTGATGTCATGAACCAGTGCATTCCATTGGTGTCTACAAGGATATGCGGATACTCCAATGACTGGGTATGTTGTGATTGGTTGACAATTTTGCCATATCACACGCAAAAAAGTCATTGTCATGGATACATATGCCATTGTTATAACCATTCTGTTGAAAGCACATTGCTCCAATTGCTTGGGCACCACATTGGAGTAATCGCAAGTGTAGGTAGGTGTGCTATTTGTTAAAAAAGAGTCACATCATTGAACTTATTACAAAGATTTTACAAAAATAATGCTGTAATCTCAATTGGATGTTACTATGTTTCGAGTAGACTTTTTTTATTGGGTATAAAATTTTGAAGTAAACTTACAATTTGGTTTTGACAAAATTTTTATAACCAAATGGTTGTATGATGGTAACCCCCTCATTAATTTTTATAACCAAGTGTGTGTCTGATGGTAATCCCCTCTTTGTGGAATCGTATAAACGACCATTGAAGAAGAGTGATTATTAAGATAGTCAAATGAATGGATTGCTGTCATTAAAGGCACCATCGTAATGTTGTCCAACATATAGATTAAAACTCACTAGAGGCATGTTTCTTAGAATTCCTGACAAGAATTTGGGATGTTAAGTTTTTCTGGACATAATGTGACATCTTGACACCGGGAATTTGCACATGCCTTATTTCTTCGTAAGTATGTCAAAACTCCAGCCACTTGAAAGATCTTAAATGCCATTTGGGAATTTAGGAATTCCAGCCCCTTTGAATTTTCGTGGATATTTTGGATGCTCAAGTTCAAACAAGCATTCAGGAATTTTACTATATTTGGGAGTTTAGAAATTCCCTGTACATGAATTCTTACAAAGGAGCAGGACATAAAAGAGAGCAGTAACAAGAGACCATCAAAAGATAGTCAGATGAACAAATTATAGTCGTTAGAAAGGGAGCTATCAAAAAGAGACCATCAAAAGTTAGTCCAACCCAAAAAAAGGACCACCCCCCCCCCCCCCCCCCCCCCCCCCAAAAGTTAGTCCAACCCAAAAAAAAGGACCCCCCCCCCCCACATCTAAAACAACCACCCAAAAAAGGTAAAGGACGAAAAGGTTCACAAATTTTATTTTTAGAAAAAAGTTTGAAACAATCCAACTTATCAGTTAGGAATTAATGTAATGGCCCATGAATAAAGGTTTTGGCATTCACCGGCACTGTACTAACCTTATGAATATACTGAATGAAGGCGATCACAGGTCAAGTTCCAACTTCCAACCTTATGAATCAAGGTCGGTTAGCACGTAGAGACTGAACCCTGGATACTCCGTAGGGGCAGGTGTTATATCTCCAGGGATGAAGTTTCTTACCACGGGAGCAGATAATGTCACCGGGGATAAAGTTTCTCAACCCAAAAGTAAATATTATCTTTCAAAAATTGGGTCTCTAATGGGTCCCAGCCCCTTAGATGGGTACCACAAAAAAGCCCATATGAATCAAGGTCAGAACTATTCGGGCGTGTTTAATTTTTCTAGTAGCTTTGTAAGAAAGTGAGGGAAGTATTTTGGTCATAGTAGCAAGTTCATAGTTAATTTGAAAAAACTGAAATAAAAAGGTCCACCCTTTCCCACATGGAATGAAGGATATGGTTAAAAATGGAGCATCCCCGGTAAATGTAGGCTAATGACTTCTACCCTTCCACCCCTTTGGTGAAAGCTATTGGATGAGAGAAAACAAAATCTTTCTTGATTAGATATGTGAAAATGACAAGAAAAGATCTTAGGAATGTGATGTTTTTTCCTAGTTGAGAAAAGCTCTCCATTCCTTGCATCAAATCATTCTTATCTTTACATTTTTAACTTGAAGGCAACGTTATCATATCCGGCTTGTATGTCTTGGTTTCAATTACCGTGGTATAAAATATTAGCCGATACCGAATATGAATCGGTATCGGTCCTAACCGGTCCGATATTTTGATGCGAATACCGGAATTGGTACCAGACACCAAAATATCGGACCATCTTGGCCAATATATTGAAAATATCTGTTTATCCGATGAATCGGTCGATATTTTCATAATATCGGCCAAGTGTAATAAACCGTAAATTCTTTTTTTCTTTTCCCTCATCATCTTCCTTTCCCCTCATCTCCCTAGTGCAACCCATCCTCCTTGGCTCATTCTCTCCCATATTTCCACCACTCTTCCTTCAAGAAATCATTTTATTTGGTAAGAGAAAATCAACTTAACTCCCTTATTTTTGCTACTATATATTTTTTATTTATTCTTTTTAGATAAAGCATAGAAATGAATGAAAAGATTAATTGCATGTCATTTTTGGGTTTGGGTTGTGTTCTTCTCTTAGATCTACACACTTTCATACTAAATATACTCGTATATATGATTTAAATCTTCTACTTTAAAAAATAATAATTGTTGGAGTATTTATGATACTAAATACTAATGGCTTATTAATAGTGTGTATATAATAGATCTACTCATACATATGATTTTGGATTTTTTCTAATTCATTTATTTTTGGATTTTTAATATTTAAATTATAATATATCATTTTTGGGAATTTCACCATAATAAGACAGTGAGTGAGCGACATAGACATGACTCATGAGTTAAGGTGACCAATATTTTGATTTGTTGATGTTACTAATGGAAATTATTTTCCAGCATTTTCTAATATTCTTGATTTTTTGGATATTTTTACGAATTTTTTTGGACAAAAATTTTTTTCACACCGCGACGGCCTTGACGGACTGATAATCGTGACGGATACCAAGCTTTTTATCCCCGGACGATACTGATACCGATACCGCAACCAATATCACGTTTTTGAACCATGGACTCTCAACTTTCTAATTTTGAACCAAGTTTTAGGACAGGACAAGAAGTCACTGGTGCCTACAAAATAATAATGAAAGAAACATTTAAAGTTGAAAATGGGATTAATTTCACCTAGAATTTGGGTCATAAAGAGAAGAAACATCTTTGAATTAGACCGTCAGATTTGTGATTTGTTAGCTCCAGGATTGCATCATACTTTTCTTAAAATAGACTTCAAATATTAATCAATTTGACAAAGAGTGAAACTTTCACCTATGCGAGCCTGCACAAGGGGTGGTACAAAATTTTCAATTCCTGTCATCCCAAGAAGGGACTCTTAAATTAAACGCACATACCTAAATCACACGACTTCCATGCGAAATTCCCATAGGAACACCCTTCCCCACCACCTACCCAACCAAACAAGGGTTGTTTAGAGCATTGATCTCGTTGACCATGGTGTGGACTTATTGCCTTAGTTTTGTAGTTTTAGATCACTACTTTGATTCTTTCCCTGAAGGTAGGCCTTTTGGTCCTATTTAGCGTAAGTTTTATAGTTTAGCTTGTTGGGAAATTGTGGATTCTAGCAACTGTTTTATATGTAAAGAGCCACTTTCTCAAGCAACCATTAGAAAGTAGCCAACCATTGTATATCTGTGAGTTGCGCATTGTCCAATTCTGGATCAGTATTTGATTCAGATCTAAAGAGCCCATATTTGACTTCACCTGATAAGGTAATCCAAATCCAGACCTTGAATCCAGAATATGAATCTTAGCGCTCGTTTTTATGGAGTCCAGATCCCCTGTTTCTCATCCTATCAACATCCGCCAGATGTATAAAATCTTTTTTTTTTTTTTTTGTTTTTTTTTCATTGCAAGAAAGCAATTGAGAGGAGGGTGCATTAGCTGACATGAGATTTTATACAATTGGCGAATGTTGATAAGATGAAACATCATCTCCTCTTTCAACGAAATATAGGGGATCCGCACTTGTTTTTGTGGGCCCATTTTCTGCTGAAACAGAAAGGTAGGGCCTGTTGATATTTCCCGTGGTCCTTTTTTGTCATTGGGTGCAAATAGACTCTCCGCGTAGAATCTTTTTATTCGTGAGACAAGAAAAAAATGAGTCTGACCCTCTTCCATGACGTTGCACAAACAAACCTTTAGGTGAATTTGAATCAGAGTTCACTTTTGAGTTGGAATGGATAGTTTCTTTATCGAAGAAATTTCAATTCCTCATTAGCCTTCATTTAGCATATGTACAATATTTACTAGCAAACGGTGCCTGTGACTTCACTAAATCAAATTTGCACTAAGCATAGCATGCAAATATACACACTAAGGGCCTTTTTGTTTGCATAAAATAAATAGGAATTCGTGACGAGAAACATTATTAAAGCGATTAAGGGTTAACGACATGAGGCGAGGAGTGAAAGATATAAGGTAGAGATGTAGATGGACCTTAACTTTCCTATGTATTGAATTACTAGGGTGATGGTTGGTTATTCATTTCCCATATAAGACATTTTTCCATAATGGAAATCATCATCTAAATAATGAGGAGTGGGCTCCACCCAAGGACGAGTATTGAAAAGTATTTATGCCGCTTCTACTACAGCTTCGAGGTTTTGGTAGAAATGGTTAGCTCAAAAACTTAATATGGTATCCGAGCCAACCGATTGCGAATTTGAATCTAGGATGAACAACTTGGCGCAAAAAGATATATATGTATTGCCAAAAGTGCACCAATCGGGTTCACTCCGAGGGGGAGTGTTGAGGAGTGGGCTCCACCAAAAGGTAGTATTGAAAAGTTTTTATGCTGCCTCTGCTAATAACTCGAGGTTTTGATGGGAATGGTTAGCTGAAAAACTAAATACTAGAGAGTCCGCAAAAAAATGTTTTTGCTTGTGCTTTAAGCAATTAATTGTGCAATTGATGAAATTAATTGCTTTTTACTAGACAACATATTGTATGGTATAGTTCATCTTAAATCTTTCTAAAATAACCTTCATTGAAGACATACTCATTAGAATAAAATTCTGAGTTAATTAGACAAGAATAAAATTCTGAGTTAATTAGACAATCTTCATTTAGATTTTTCAAATGGATTTCAATACAAAAACTATATGTGGTGCAATGGGTGGAGTGCATCTCAAAGACTTTAAAAAGTGAAAGAGTTTCTAGTTTGAAATCTAACCAGTACTATCACGGGCTGGGTTGAGCAAGGAGGGGGTGGACTTAGATTTAACCTGACCTACCAAGCCCTACAATTACTGGTCTTGGATCTTGGCAGTCAGGCCAATACCCAAGCCAACATATAACGGGTCACGCCAAGCCCGATTTTGGCCCATATCAGGCTAATTAAGGAAGTATAATTAAATGTTAATTACCAATGATATGTCCATATCATAACATAGCAAGGTTGGGTGCAGTTTTTATGAACTTGAGACCGACTTGCACTTGGCCACAGAACTAACTGATAGCGAGATTTTATGACTGAGTCTTTTGGTTGATCCATTCATGCTTTTTTTTTCCTCAATAAAATGACTAGTGAAAGCCAAATCAGAGGGCCCATGAAGCTTAAACAAAAAGTCAGAAATCTATATATGGTACTCAATGTAAGGTAATTTCTGTAACTTAGAGGGATTAATTTTCATAAACGATCCAGTGGGTCCCAGTGTCCTATTTCAGTTGAAAGATATTAGCAACTAGTAGTTATTACACATAAAGATGAAATGCTTCTCTACACTTAAATTACAGAGCTTGTGGGACCATTAGCCCAACAAGGCACAAAAGTCCTTTGAGATCCCTCCAATTGCAAAAATTATGCCCATTAAATGTTAGGAATGTTTCAATTAAGTCCATTAAATGTTAGAAATGTTAGATCTAATTTCATTAAGTAGATAATCAGGTGGACACTCAACCATTCATTTTGTGGCTTTAGAACATCACTGTCAAAATCAATTGAACTTAAGATTTTATAAATGGTTAATTTGAAAGGCCCCTTTATCTCTCCCAGAAGCCTGTCAAATGCTGTATTTTTTGCAGTATCCATGCTAATTATTGTGCAGCAAATAACAATGAGGATCTACATGAACAGCCTCTTAGTAGCAAGAGGCGTGTTTTCACATGCCATCTTTCCTGACCTGAGTGCCATTTTACGTCACTGGAGGTTCACTTCTCTCACTTGAGGGCTCCCTTACTCCACCCGAGGTCTCGTTCCGTCACTCAAATGCTGGGTCCCAGCACCCTAATAAGCTGGGTACAAAAAAAAAAAAAAAAAAAAGGATCCACAGTACCATTGAGGACATTTCCATCATTTCAGAAAGAGAAAAGGGTAAATGAGATGGAAGGAACTAGAGAAGGCAACTCCAGTAGTTTACAAACAATAAGCCTCTTATATACCAAACGGCTATGGGCCCAAATAAAGGCCCATAGACTTGAGACCTTATTGTTATTGATCTTATATAGGTACTAGTCTTAATGAAATTGAAAGTTTAGGCCTGGTATTCTTAGTCTCATTAGGAGTGTCAACAACGGATGGTAGGCCAGATATACAAAAGTATCTTCCTGCTAATCGCTTCGATTATCTTGTGTGGGATGGATCACCATTCTTGATCAAATCCATCTTGGATTAATGGATGGTAGGCCAGATTTACAAAAGTTATCTTCCTGCTGATCGCTTCGATTATCTTGTGTGGGTTGGATCGCCATTCTTGATCAAATTCATCTTGGATTAATGGATCTAACAATGCCTTTAAAATCGAGTTAAATCTCTAATTGAACTTCAAAACTTGACTACATATGAGAAGAGAAATAATATCAACACATGCAGTCTGGACTGATTGTTATACATTGACCCAAGTTGGGTTTATACATTGACCCAAGTTGGGTTCATGGACTCAGCTCGTTTGGCCTTCACTTGGCTGAGTCACCTTGAATGATCTGAATGAGTCTGTTACTGCCCTTTTTGGGGCACTCGGGCGAGTCGAATTATAAAACAAATCTATGGCCATAATAACAACAAAGCAAGGCAAAGTGTATTACATTACAAGATAAAACTTATTTTCAGATAAAAGAGCAGCAAAGTACAGTGCTTATTTTAGTGAGGCTTCATTAATTTGCACCACTACATACTACAGCATTATTAAATCATACTATTGCCCCACCTCTTTTACTCTTTCCCTCCTCATTCATCTGCATTAATCCAAAAGAAAAATATTAAAACATCAATAATAACATACATATGCATGGTGGTGGGGCCCACATAAGGATCAATAAGGCAGGCCCCACTATGGATAGATAGATAGATCATGAATGTCCGGGGTGGGGGGCCTCCCAACCAGATCAAAGACATTGATGATTACACATTAAACCTGTTTTGCATGCATGACAAACTAGTGTAGGTGCATGATATTACCACCATCCATTTCACTTAATAATTTTCGAAATGATTTTTACATGTAGCCCCATCCCCTTTTTTTGCGAGTTTTGCGATGAGAAATTATGAAAGCTTGGTCCGGACAACACCCTTAACCATGGGGCATAGAGTGTCAACCACAATCTTTCAATGGTGAGTCTCTCCCCTTGTTCTACGTTGGAAATATGCAAGTCCTTGGACTTATAAGTCAAATTCCATATCAACTCAACATGATGCGTTTTAAAACCGTACGGCCCTGAAAGTTGTAGGAACTATTGAGTTAATCGTGCTCGGGTGGGAGAATCCCAACAAAGTTGATAGTTTCATGCTGACTTGGGCGATGAGGATAAAGGTGTACATGGTGGGCCCAACGAAGTGGATTGGGCCCTATAGTAATCCAACCTGTTGGACTTTTCTGCATCTACATTATTTACACATCATATTCAGGTCTGTAGGCTCAATTGAACCTGATTATCCATCGAATCCAACATATGGACCTGGACCTAGAGCTGATTATAAGTCGGGTCCAAACTTAGAGTTTTCGGGCCGAGTCCTTATGAGGAGCCCATTGAAAACTGGGGTTACATGGTGATGGGAGCGACCTTCATCAGGTTCAAGACATGGTGGTTGGAGGACCTAATTAATTAAGTGATCCATGTGAGATTTTCCCATATTTCATCCATCCTTTTTTCCTCATCCAAAAGACCCCATGGGTAGGACCAAACTCCCCAGTAAAAGCTCCCATTATGGATGGCTACTAATTCTCTTTTGCATAGAGACAACACACACACAGAGTTCCTCTTAGTTATGGCCGAACTCCCCATATTAGAAGGCTGCCATAGATCCTTTCCACCATGGCAACACACATGATTCTATTAGGGTTTTAGGAGTAAATGATAGGGTTAGGCTAAATCTATTATAGTGAGGATATGATAACATTTTTATTTGATGTCCATCTTTGTAGATATGCTTTATTCGCTCATGTAACGTTGTATATACATCTACCTCTTAAGGTAAAACATGGGTATCACAAAACTAAAAATAACCCACCTGCTGCACTATGGATTCATGTTTTTGTACCCATGTGTTTGATTGTCATTTAGGATTCCACTGGTGACATCATAGACGAGCTGAGAGGTAACTTGGTTGTCAAACCCCGCATGTAACCTGGCTACCTAAGAAATGAATGATTCTTGGGTATGTCACTCCTCCCATGCACTTTGTGGGCTTCCTCTTTTCACTTGTTCAGGCTCTCCTTCCTAATGTGTGGGCTTTCTCTTTCCACTTTTGTGGGCTCTCCTTCCCAAGGTGTGGGCTTTCTCTTTCCACTATTGTGAGCTCTCTTGGGTCATAGCACCCTAGCTTGGGGTTGAGGGAAAAAAACAACAACAACAACAAAAGAGCCATAGGCTTAGACCGGCTTGTTCCTACGCTCTCATATGGCCAGTATCACCCATCCACCTCTCATTGGAGCAATTGTATGGAGCCGCTTTTTACGCATATGAGAACCCATGATCAATCCAACCCCTCACAGTCATTATTCTCTATGAATTTGCAGAAGCTACTCACCGTTAGATTGAAATCCTAAAAAATAAATAAAATTGATGCCTTCTAAAACCATTAAGTGCTATAGATAAAGGGGTTATGATGATCCAATAGAGTTGAAAGTTTTGCACACACATCGATCCCATTCAGATCTTTTGATCCATATCTCACCATGAATAGGTGATCCGAAGTGGGGTCAAGAAGGAGATGCTCACAGTAGGTGCTCAGGAGAGGTGTTCACGAGAGCTGGATGGCCCTTTTTAATCAGTGTGTTACCAAGTCGTAGGTTCGAAACTGCACTGCCACATTGGGGCTATAGGGGAGTTTACCCTACTTCCCTCTGGGTCCGAAGGAATTAGTCCAATCCAAAGGATTGGAAACCCACTGATAAGAAAAAAAAAAACCTTGGCGTTGCAATAGTGAGCATCTTTCACTTTTCCATTGGCCCTTTGTTAACTGCATAAATGATTGGCGCTTATTTTGTGTGGTGGAGAGTGCTGTGGGACCCACCCGGGATAGTGAGTCTCGAGGGGAGTTGGGATAAAAAAAAAGGAGGGGGGGGGGGGGGGGGGGGGGGGTGGAGATGGGGGACGTGAGCAGAGGTTGTTTTAAATTTCAGCCCCATCCAACATGTGGGGCCTACTGAAAAGGGTGATTGAAGATCAGGCCCCTTTTGTAGCCATTGAATTCTTCAATCCTTATTTTCAATGAGCCCTACCGCATATTAGATGGGGGCAGAAAGTCTAAAATTATAGGTCTCTTTCAATCCCAACCTTGGGTAGGTGGATCCCACAACACTCCACCAATCATCATTCAATTGACTAAGCAAAGACTCCATATTGGATTTGGCATTAATGATGATAATGTCAGGACTCACAGTCACACTCATTACCCTACCCGTATGAATTGGTTGGTACTGATCCACGTACCGATGTTAGGGGTCAACTTCTATTGGAATATAGAGCAACGTATTCATTTTGAGCTGTTTAGATATTCCTTTTCAGGTTACTCAAACTCGTTAATATAGCGCAAAAGAACTTACAGACTCATTCCTGGCTGTTTTCATGTTTCTGTAGCCTCGTTGCAGAGTAATGCCCAGGGAATGTTTGATGCAACACAAGTAGGATTAGGGATGTGGTTCCACCTAGTAAAGCACTGAATATGAATGTGCTTCTCCTCTGCCTTCTTTCTTCATAACTTCCATCCTTTCAAATGTTGTCGAAGCAGTCTTTCTAGTTGCAGCCTCCCTTAACCTTTCCTCTAATGTAAGGGACTACTGCATCAGTAATCCATCATTGGATTAAAAAGGTCCAGTTTTTCTATTATCTTTAAAAAGCCTTCTTCTGGATATCTTTCCACTATTAATCACTTAGTGCCTTACAATTCATATATACTTTCTCATTATGTTGATTTTTGCAGATACTGCCTTGTTCTTCAGCCTACCCTCCCTGATTGGCATATATGTTCAGGCGGTCTGATAAAAATGATGATCCCAACCGAGGGAACATGTGGGGATGGGAAACTCTCTTAATGGATGATGTGCCGGAAAAAAATAGGCCCAACTGGAATTTCAACAATTGATTTTTAGGGCTATAAGGTTTAACACCGCGCCTTCTTTTTCTTGATAAATTCAATGGCACATGCATTTCCAATTCCTGTGGGCAGTTTTCTCCACATGTGAATGACACCAATGACATCCATGAAGCTCCATTTGAATTTTGAAGCCAAAGAGAGAGAGAGAGAGAAAACCCACCACCAATCCATGCAATAAAGGAAGGACCAATAACCTTTTTACCCTGAGACAAAGAGGACTAATAAAGATTTCATTTTCTGCAATCTAAGGATGGACGATCTCAATTCATTTGATTGTACAGCCACATGTAATATTATATCTGGAGTCCCAGCAATACACTCACCAGATTCTCTTTACCTACATGAGAAAAAAAGAAAAAAAAAAAAGGAACAAGCAATTCTCATGGCTCCTAAAACATCACCCATTGACCTCCAACATTTCAATGGTGAAGTGCTGAGAACAAATGTCAGCTTTGAAACCATATTCTTGGACAACCACTCTCAAATTATCAAACCTCCAGTGGTCCTTTCAAACTGCCATCATCTGATCGCTCCAAGCATATTTGCACCACCAAGTTTGGCACCTTCCAAAGACTGAAATTCACAACACAAATAACATAAACGAGAATGCTCAGAAAACATATTGGTTCTTTTTAATCCTGCCTCGGATAGAATGTGTAGTACAGAATATTTTTGAAGCAACTGCAATTATTTAGAATATTAACTATAGAGATAACATACCAATTTCACTCCCCTCTTATCCTTTAAAAAACTAGTGCGCGCACACGAACACCCACCCACCCACCCATTCTCCAGTTTTCTTGTATCTAGAATTTGGATCCACTCAGATGAACTTGTGAGATCCAACCCACCGACCCAACAAATGAAGTTTTTCTTTTTGGCAACATATTAGGGTGTGAAATCCTTTGTTATGGAAAATAGCGCCACCTTTGATCCACATCAATCCTGTGATGCCACCACAATGAACAAGGCCTAACGCTCACACACACACACACACACACACAGAGGTATGTCCCTATCACATCTACTGTTAGGGTTTTAGGTTTTCTTTTATTTTTGAGAAAAAAAGTTTCCAATAAAAACCAGGATTTTAGCCATTTAGGCCTAAATGGTCCAAAATTTTACAGGGGGCTAGGACAGTTTGGACCACTGGCCAAATCAAACTGAATTTGAAAACTATGATTGGTGCTCATTTAAAAACATAGAGAAAAAATAATAAATAATAAAATAGAAGCAAATGGAAAAAATTCTTGGTAGCAAAAGTAACATTAGATAAAGGGGGACATTCATGTGCATCTATCCCTCACCATAGGGTGAGGGCACAAATGGTGAGGGGTGGATGCACATGAATATTCTCCTTAGATAAATATATATCTTCTACAAATTCTACAATGTAATACTTTATTTCTATATGCCAAAATAAATAATCTGACGGTAAGTCATGTGTGACTGAGAAATTATGAAATGCATTCTTATTTTCAATTATCGAGGGTCATTGCTTTGGTGCAATGGTAAAAGCCTTTGGGTGCCATGCATGATAATGCAGGTTCGAGACCTACGAGCAGCCACTTTGTGCAAAATTGCCAAAGGTTAGGTCTGTGTCTCCAGTCTAGACCCTCCCAGGACCCTGCTTTGGTGGGACTGCACTGGGTGATGACCATGACCTTATTCGTAGTTTCAATTATCAATGCTAAAGCATCAAATGACATAAAATAATCACATCCACTTGATTACAACGTTGCAATGGGGGTAGACTAGTCTATAAAATGACTTTCCAATCTTTTTTTTTTGCCTTGGACAAGGGCATTGTCATACTTGGATAAAATAATTGAAAAACTCCAACTCACTGCACACAACTGATGCAAAACATTTGGCTGAAATTGCTAGATTCTGCTATTTTGTTTGAATATGTCTAAATTATATAAAGAATACTTTTAGGGTCTTGTATACTTCATATAACTCACAAAAGCAAAGAGTTCTGGCCTGTTTGGCCACACAACATACCAAAATTGGCAACTACGCTGTACCTCCAAATATCCATCTTACTATGTGCGTGTCAATCACATGTATTTAAGCCTCTCCTCTTTTCTCTATTGTGCAGCATTAAGCTACATACTACAAAGCAAAAACATGTGTAACTGCCATCTTACGAAAAATCGTAGCAGCATGACAATCCACTAGCTTTTCTCAACTTAGCCCACTCCACTAGCTTTTCTCAACCACCCTGAGTTGATCAATCCTATTTTCTAAATCCAATCAAACTGATGCAGCCCATATAACATGGGGGAAAATTGTGGCTATCCTATTAGCTCTTCGATTTGATTAGTCTTTACTTTCCTATAAGCTAATGGTGTAGAGTTATTATTCTAATGCTATTGTGTGTGCATATTGTTCATGTTTCAGTCCTTGGAAATTTTATTACTGTCTCATGGAAATTAAGTCTTTATCGTTTTTTTTTTTTCCAGGTGGAGTTCAATCATATTAGGAGATAACAAAATGGGATAGCAGATTCTTTGGATATGAAAGAGGTTGATGGGGATGCTTCGTTGATTGCTCCTATTTGTAATTTGTTATTGCTTTGTCATTCAGTATAGTGCTCTTATATGTACTATCTATAGCTGTTCCTATTGCACTCTTCATGGTTCTTATTGTGGACTACTTATTTTTAATTTTAATGCAGTTTACAATAAGCTGGAAAAAAAAAGGAGAAGGATGGGACACAATGCCCTTTTGACACCCATGCATGCCCCAAGGGACAATTTGCGCTTCTAAACGATGCTTGCTAAAACTGATGAGGGTCTTAACATGGGCAAACAATATGTGCGTTTTACACCTTGTGCATCCAAGAAAGGAAGATTCTCAGTTCTAAATGATGTTTGATATCTTTCTATTCTATTGGAGTTAAAACACTTTGCTTAGAGACCCCTTCAACTAATGGCTAAAATTATTCTATTTAGACTGCATGTATGTGAAAAGGCTAGCATTATGGAGGTTTATTTGAATGAGAAACACAAAATCAAGTCTTGTGATGAATGCTCAAGGTAGTTTTTGAATTGAACATTCAAGATTCTCTCTTCTTCCCAAGGTTATTCCTCATGGTTTCTACTCAACATTCTCCCTCGCTCTCATTTCCGAGATCTTTCTCACTTCAGGGCACTCTCTCACTCTCTGTTCTCCTTCCTAATATTATAACTGTCAATGAATATGTAGGGACTGCTTAGAACCTATTTTTGTATCTATGCAGCTCGAGATAATTATCAACAGATCAGGCGCTTCAATCTACACCAATGGGTATCAGAGTAAAATGATATGAAAGATTTGATGAAGCATGTAAAGAATTCAACCGAAATTGTATTGATGACAGTGATGATGATACGATGACTATGTTGATGATGAACATTATAGATACTAATTTAAAGGACAGTGAAAATGATACATATTTATAACCCATTCCACATCATTTTACTTACTGTATCACGTAAATCAACATGTCGTAGATATGCCCTCTGCAGGTTTGCACCCTGCAAATTTGCACCACTTAGCTTTGCACCCTGCGAAATGACAGGAAAAGAATTTAAATTGAAATTAGAAATAAATTAAAAGTGTAAGAAGTTTAAAAAATGCATATGCTAACACTTGCCGTGTGTACTAACCAAGTGAAAAAAAAAAATCAACACAGTGGGACTTTTTCTTTTCTTCTTCTGATGAAAAGAAACTGGATTTTATCGGACAAAAAGATGAACATGATATGCCAACGACGGCATCATGGTGAACCACCAAAATGCCAAACAAGAGGAAGCCCCAAAGAGCAAGGCACAACAAAGGCACCAAACAACTTGGCCAACAGAAAGATTACATTCCTTTAGTCAGAACTGCATGTCTTGCAACGTCTTTCAACAGAATATCCCCTTTGCCATTGGCTCCGTTAGACATGAATGAAGAGGACAGTAAAGTTGGGAAGCACATCCCTTATAAGACCTGTTGCTACTACAGTATCTCGATTTTGAAATGGCTCAACAATAAGTGGGTCCACTTGCTCAACATAAACTGGATCAACACATGAGGTCGATTCCTAGACATTATCATATGACGTGGCAAACCAATTGTCAGAAATTAGTCACCATTGGTACGGCCCCAATCCTTTGACCCGCACCAGCATCTCTGCTTCCTATCACCGGAGACCAGACTATGTGAACCATAACGATAACGGACCGAGGCATACCAGCCCATCACCGGGGACCATCCTTTCGGACACTGACCCACTTCGTACAGAGAGCTATATCGCCGGGCTAATGGCTGAAACTGGTAGATGGCCGAGGGAAAATAAGCTAGAACCGGGGATCAGGGTTTTGACCTGAAACAAGCTTTTGAATTTCTACTGGTACAGCTGCTGGTCGAACATCGAACTGGAATCGTGGCTACTTTCTCCCCCTTCGCTGCTCGGTAAACTTCTGGTTTCGGGAAAACTTGGTCACCTGAATCTATATTTTGAACTGGAGACTAACAAACTATTGGATCTACTGGATCAAGTATAACGGGTGCTCATCAATATTGCCATGGCTGAAACAGACAGCAGGCAAAAAAGCAGCATCCAGAGATGCATGTACAATGGAGGACACATTGGTATAAAGATGTTACAGATAAAAGACAGAAGTTACATCATATCTGCTCGTAACGTATTAGCAAATCCACATTGATACAATCCTAGAACCTAGAACTCATGGAAAAATCCTGAAACTCCCATTCAGATGTACCAACCTCACCTTCATGATGTGATGAAAATCATGTCCTTTCGACAATACAAAATTCTATTGAGAATACATTGAGTTACAAGCACTTTTAAGCACAATAACAGGCCATTTAAAACCTAAACCAGTGACAGGACTTAATTTAGATGATATTGAGTACTGACTACTAAATGATTATGATTACTAAAAAATTGGAAGATGTTCAGATCTTGTACATATACAGAGTTCTCGAAGCTTCTTTTGGCAAAAAGGGAAAGTCGCAATGGGCATCTTAAATCTAACAGGAAATTACAATTATGATACGATTACTCATCTTATCAAAACTCAGTTGAGGAGAAGCACATTCCAATTATTATATTAATGTAAAAGGGGAGAGTTCCCTATCGGCATTTGACACATAAATATCAATTTCGTATCATTTTGGCTGAAATGGCCGAAAATTTTCATTTTGGTCCTTCGGCCAAAATGAAAAGAGGGTCCAAACTTTTCATTTTATATTCCGGTCTGTATCGGCAGAACTGGTGCATTTTTTCCAAACTGGATTTTGGCCGGTATGACCAAAATGGACGAAATGGTTTTTTCATATTGGTTTTTAGCTTTTTTTAAAAAAAGAAAAAAAGGAAAAAACAGGGGGCAAAGTACAAGAGAGCAGAGGCATTTTCAGCTGCCCTTTCTCCAAATCGAAAAACCCTAGCCCCCTTTCTACCTGCTGACTGCCAACTAATGTGACACTGGACTACTTCCCCTTTTTTATCCCCCTTCTTCTTCTTTGTTTCTCTGCTGCCTGTTCTTCTTCTTCTGCTTCTGCTTCTTCTTCCTTCTTCCATTTTTTTTCTGCCATCCATTCTCATTTGTTTTTCTGATTTTTTTTTTAAAGTAGCAGGTGAGAGTTGTTTAACATATTTTATAGCCACATATTCAAGTATTCAACACGTTTCAATGAAGGTGGGGTCTGAAAAGGACTTGACAACTATGATTTTACATCATTATCATCAAAGCCTTGTCCCCACTGTGTCGCGGCTACATGAATTTTGTTTCTCCATTCCTCTGTCCTAAGCCAAATCCTTGGATAGGTTGTACTTCTTCATATCTATCCTTACTACTTCCAATCTTCCATCCATGTCTTCTTTGGCCTACCCCTTCTCCTTGCCGGGCCATCAACTTGGATAAAAAAAATTTTCCTCAACGACGCCATTTCTGGCTTGCATTGGACACATCCAATCCATCTCAAGCAATTTTCTCTTAATCCTGCCAATTGAGGGTTTAAGACCCAGCTAGTTGTTCAAAATCTTGCCTTCTTTGGTTTGATTTAGTTCTTTAGGGAAAGCAAGGGAAGTGCGAGCTAACTAATGGCAAGGGGCGGAGATAGAGAGTGATGAAGGGGGAATTGCATTCATTAAGGAAGCAAACAAACATCGATCTATTTAAGGAAGGGATTCTCCCTCTCCACCAAGCGTTAACTGCTACATGAGAGCACAGCCAACCTAAGTGGGAAATATTGAATTCACAGACAGGAATCAAATCAAACTATTGAATTAAAGGAAGGGAATTGCACAGGAATGCTAGACTCAACTGATTGTGCCTCCTGGTTTGTTTACTCCACTTGAAGAGAGTCCCTGGAATACTAGACTTTGATAAAGGGAAAGCTACTGATACTTGAAAGACTCATCCTCTGGCAAAAGCTTGACTTTATTACTTCAATCGCCTATTTATTATTATAATTTTTCTACATATATATATATATATATTGCCTATGCCAGTTTGTGCCTGCCACTCGTACTAACTAACCAAAGAAGCAAGAGATACTGAAAGCGATTGACTTCTAGCCTAAGCTTCTATAAAAGTCAACAACTAATCTAATCTTCTTGAATTCTGAATTCCTTTAAAAGAAAACCTTTTATCTTTCGTTGTTACAGGTATATCCCCTCTCTGATCTCTTTAACAAAGCTCCTTATACTAAATAAAGAGAGCCCATAGATCGAAACTTCTAACAGGTGAACCTATCTCCAGATTCCTTTACTAACCGAGCTTGAAGTGAGATGATGATTCATCTCATCAAAACTCAGTTTGCAATCAAAAAGGGATTGAACATTGTTACGGGTCACAATTGTCGACCAGCTCATGATTGTCAATCAGCTCAAATTAAGACTAAACAGAAAAACTCCTAATTCCTATCCTACCGAGTGACCTTTTGTTGAGAAGGTTGAATGAATTAGTAGTTAAAGGGATCCTAAACATTTATTACCATTATAGTCTTTTCAGGCTAAAATCCCCTTTTGCTCGCAAATTGGTGGATGAATGGATTAACCATGGTACCTCCAATGTCATTTTTCTATACTCTCTATTAGTAGTTGCTAACGGCTTGTATCCATCCATGTGACTACCTTAAAGATAGCCTTCCTTTCTCCCAGCCAGCGACAGACTCAGGAATTTTGTTTGGGTGGGGTTAAATTTTTCTAGACTTTGCTAGACTTTTTTCCACATCAACAAATACTGAAAGATAAAATATATTGCATTTAAAAAAAAAGAAAAAAATAAGTAGTTAAAACTCAATTTCTATAATTTTATACGTGAAAGGCCTTTTCATTTGATGACTGGGATTGAATAGCTAATACTGTTTAATAGGGCTACGTGTAAAGCATCCAAAACACCCTCTTCATTCTTATATGGTTTTACTCGTGGTTTGAGCAACATTGAGCTTTTCATTTCACTTGGACATATATTGAGAAAAAAGAGTACAACATTACAGTGGAGCCCAATTACTGAAACCCAAGCCTTGCAAAATAAAGGCCCTCAAAGGTATACGATATCGAGAATCAAAATTAATCCGACCGTTTGATTGACTTTTTTATAATAACGTGATTAACATAATTTTATGTATATTCATTTCTATTTTTCATCAAATGATTAATCCAACAGTGGAACTGACTCAAATGGAGATCTCCATACTAATAGGGTTGTGATTGGAATGTGGTATTGGTTTAATGGGTTCTTGAGTATTCCAATTTTACTCTTACTCCAAAGCACTTGTCATTTCAACAAGGAGGCACTTTCCAAGTGTCATGGCACTTCATCTCTCAAGACTCCCTTGAAGACTTTCTTAGTTTTTAGAAGTTCAATGCTTGTATGACCCTACTTTTATAATTTTATTATATTCTTTATTTCAACATGTGTCGTAGTAAGATTGGAGCCACACTTTCCAAATAAGTGTGCAGCATACATAGACCAGATATAATGTGGGCCCACAGGTGGAACTGTTGCTTTTAGTTTATGGATAGAGGTAGAAAACGTTTATGGGGTGGGGCAGTCTTTTGGGCATGGCCAGGGGCCCATTATAATATTTTGGGGATTTTCGCCCCAGGTGCTCATCACCAAGGTGGCTAGGTCCACCCCTGCTCCCAGCGATGACCGCATCTACAAGAGGCGATGTTTTGAACATTGCCAAGGTTCCACTGTCTTGTTTTTGAAGGTCTGTTCTATCAACCTGACACGAGCTTTCTTTTCCTCTGGCATGTGTCCTGCCATGGTATGTGTTAGTCCCAAGCTCAAACATATGAGGATTGCATCAGAAACTAATCATACCAAAGTTTGAGTCTGCTTCAAGAAAAGTAACACTCAGGCAACCCGCGTAGATGGTACATGTATCCATGATGATGAAAGTGGCTTGAGTGGGTCAATGAAGTACACCCATATTTGATCATATATGTAGAGTGACAGAATATAGCCCTAAACGGGATAACTGAAAACTCATATAGCGCTAAACTCAAGATAGATGAGATATCGCTTCAATGAGGAAGACAATAATTTCCTAATAAAATAAAATTATAATTAAAAATGGCAATCATGAGGTACCAAGGAAGAAGCAATAAGAGATGGAAAGACCTTGAAATAACTAGCTCATAGCAGCAAACGCAGGGAATGTGTTTTTTTTTTTTTTTTGGAGATTAAATATATTTATTGTGAATATGAACCACAACGTAAACTCCATGTTTTTTCTTTTGTTTTGGTTGGTACATACTCACACACTCATGCTACCCAAGTCCCCTGTCCAGCAGATGCAGGGATGGATCCCTGGTTTTATCTATAGAAAGGGAGATACCTCACCACGGGGCTACCAGCAGATTGGCAACCTAAACTTAATAAAGCATTCCTAAACTGATTTTATAAGAATCCTAATATATTCTATAATCCATATTAGTAAGATAAATGTACCTTTAAATTGGCTCCTTCTAGATTAGCTCCTTCTAAGTTTGCATCAGTAAGATCAGCAGTCTGTAAAAATTATAATAGTGATTATATAAACACATCATGACACAATATAAAAGACTTAAATATCTGTAACAGAACTTTTTACAAGAGAGTGAGCTGATCTGAAAATGAGTTTCAATTAAGAGTTGAAGAATTAAAGAAAAAAGCACTGCCTTCAGGCCTAGTAACTGAAAAAAGGGAAAGAGAGGTCTCGACCTGTAAGTGTGCTGAGCGAAGGTCTGCCCCAGAAAAGCTGCACTTTATCAAACATGCATCTGCAAATTATAAACCTTCATGACATGATTGACTAAACACTTACTAGGCAGCAAACACAACTTAAACAATCAACAGTAGTCTCTGCACACCCAACTAAAACAATCAACAGTAGTCACTAGACCTAGTGTTTTTTGAAGATGTTACTGTAGCATGCTCTACCGTCCTATATATTATCATATATATCAGAAAAGGGCAAGCGGTGGGAAAAATATAGAGTTAGAGAATCCAAAAGGTTTACAGTGATAGATTTTATTAAGCACAATCATTGAAGAGTGCTTGATATATCATTTTTTCCAAAAAAAAATAAAAGAAATAAAAAATAGAGTGCTTGATATGTTTATTACCTTGAAGATTTGCACTCTGAAGATTTGCTCCAGCTAATATAGCTCCGCGAAGATTTGCCCCAGTAAATTCACACCTTCCCTAGGCAAGAGAAGTAACATTAAAGAGAAAAATAATATACAGGGAAGTTCAGAAAGACTTCATACAAGGAAAATAAGTGAACCAGCACAAGCCCCACATATTTAATGGCACCTAATTTTTTTAACACAATCTGAAATGAAATAATCCTCTGTAGCTAAAAGTCTACTTCGTTAGAAATTTACATAGAGCGATGAGTCATTTTCAAAATCAAGGCACAAACATTACCCTTTATTTTATATTGGTTTCTTTAGGGTAAAAGAGAAAGTACCACACATTGTGATAAAGGGAAAGGATATCCAATCACCACAAAAGATCCGGGAGTTACTCTATTCATCGGCGGAGTAGTTCGAATTCACATATGCTATCCTCATTCCTCAGACATGGGGAAAAGGTAATGAAAGGATGTGCCAAATGGAATTTCTTCCACCCAATCAGTCTCCACAATAGGGCATTCATCAAGGAAACTGCCAAAATTGAATCTCCCTTGACCCATTACTGATGTAGCCACGAGATGGTGGAAATTCAGACCTGTGTGTGACACAAATATTGGCATGACGGTAGCAACCACCTTTAAACCATTTGTAAACTTTTTCAACAAGTTAGAAAATGGCTCCTATTGCATAAGTAGGTCAGTAACATAATTCTGTCTCTCTATGTTTTGAAGTCGGGGCCAGAAAGATCAAGAGATAGCTTTGATATTGATAGAAGATAGGTTTCGAAGTTGCAGGTTTTGAAACACAGTGTATCCTTGGATGTGTAGTCCATTTAAGGGACAGAGTTCCACCTTTATTGACTATTGTTTGTGCAATCTAGCCATTCATCTTGGTTAGGTTCACATCTCTTATCATCCATCTATTTCAACCTTACACTATGAAGAAAGGCATTCTTCCCTTCAAACTGATACAAAAGGCCAAGCAGAATTTGCAGCAATAGAGAGAACTACTCTGCAGAATTTAATTTTGCAAGAAGAGAAGAGTTTTGAGAGAATCAATACCATATGCTTGTTTAAATCCCTTCGCAACAAGTCTCGCCTACACTTCAAACTTATATAAAAGGCCAAGCAGAATTTGCAGCAATAGAGAGAACTACTCTGCAGAATTTCATTTTGCGAGAAGAGAGGAGTTTTGAGAGAATCGATATCATCTGCTTGTTTAAATCCCTACGCAACAAGTCTTGCCTTGTACCTTTCAATCAACCGTTTGGGAATTTACTAATTAAGTGAAGGTGAAGTAAAGCCTCCATTTGCTAGACAAGGAAAAACTAGTGGTCATATCAAAAGTACACAAATTCAAAATTCCCTCCTTTCTAAAACAAAATTAAAAAAGCAATCTCCTTTCTCAACTAAATGACAAAAAAACCATCTACTTTTTACACAAAAAGTAAAAATGATTCCCTATCAAGCCACTAATGACCAAAGACCATCATAACCCCATTATATTTTATTCTCTCTTGATTTGATGCTTCACCTCACTTCATTCTACGTGTAAAATTCCCAAACGGGTAAATCATTTACATCCCACAATATACACTTTCCTGCTGAAATATCTTTCAGGTTCCATGTCCCTGTTTTATCAAGTGTTGGAATTTTCTTCATTCAAAGCTTCCTTCCACTTTCTATGCATTTATGCATCAAATACACATTAAAGGGTAAGTGTTCACATGACTTGTAAAAGGAATTCACAGTATGGAGGTAACAAATAAATATGAGGAACAAAATTCTGAATAGGATGTCTACTACCACATGATCATATACCTCTACTTACAAGATCAGTATCATGTATATTACTTCAAGGTGTTTCTGAATCCAGAACTGCTGCTTACGGTGCACTTGATTAGAGCTCTTTTCTCTTTTCTTGGGAGTATACTTGAAGAGATTTTTCTAGAGTGTTACCTGTTTCTGGAGTTTAGTCACCCTAGATATCAATTATATTAATAGGAGATGGCGGATAGGCTAGTGGAGATACAGATTGGAGTATTGAACTCCTCTTGACTAACTAACCTCTTTACTTGAGGTGAATAAAATGTACATCTGTGAAACAAGACATTCACTGTGATGAATGTTCTACCAACCTTTTTTGAAGATAAAATACCCTTTTTGCGCACTTGGATACCCAACAAATATACATTTGACTACTAATACCCCCTTTTTGCACACTTGCCTCTTGATGCAATCTAACGGGTCATTGCAAGAAGGCCATGGCCCACGTGTGGGACCACCCAAAATAGTTTAGGAGTTCTTATTTTCTTAATTATTTGTTCAAAGAGTTATGAGTAGGATAGTTTCTACTTCTGATTGCTTTCCTAGTTTGATTAGGATTCTTAGCTCCCATTAGGTAATTTTACAGAAAAATAAAAATAAAGTAAAGCATCAAATCAAGAGAGAATAAAATATAAGTGGGTTATAATGGTATTTTGTTTTTAGTTGTTTGGTATGGAATCTTTTTGATTTTTTGTATAGAACAGTGGAGGTTTTTTTTCTTTTAGTGGAGAAAAGAGGTTGATTTTTGCTATTGATGTGACCCCTTCTCTGAAAAATGGAGGCTTGACTTTAATTTTACTAAACTAGTAAAGTGCCAAACGAACCCTAAGGTTTCCTTTCCAAATTTATATGCATTGTAAGAGATGGAAATCTCAGCCTTTGATAATTATTAATTGAATTGAGTGGATTTTATCCCTTAAGGTGCGTTTTCATGTGAAGTCTTTGCAGAGACGTGTTATAGTGCATGCGGACATGTGTTTCAGCACTTCCATGCAAGCCCCTGGTCAATTGGTACTAGAGAAAAACGATTCCTCTAATCGGTTTGACCACGTACTCATCGTCACCATCCCTATCATCCATTGTCGTTCACCATCACCTGCAATTTTTCAAAACCCTTGTTCCCTACCCTATCCCACACTCAAGGCGAAGGAAATTGCAAATTATCAAGCCCAAAAACTTAGTACATCAAAATGGGCAGCGCAAAAGACTCCATCAAAGATGGATCCTACTCCAAGTGGTAGTTCAAAGGAAAATGCTATTTCCAAGCCTAAAGGTCAGAGTAAGGTCACGTGCTTCCACTGTCATTAGCAGGGGCATCGATTATTTGAATGTCCAAAAGGAATAAATCTCATAGAAGGTGAAGGTGATGTGCTAGATACACCAGATAATACTAAGGGTAAAGAGACGGGAAGTTGAGGTTGTCGATCCTTATTATGGTGAACCTCTTGATAGTGATGGACGTTAAACTCTCGTCATCCTCAAAGAGACTACACCAATTGTCAAGAAAAAATGGTTGCGAAAAAATATATTTTTCGTTCAACAGGTACTGTGAATGGGCAAGCATGCACAATTGTGATTGATAGATGCAGTTGCGAAAACATCATATCTCAAGCTCTTGTGAATTCCTTGAAGCTGAAGGTTTGAAAGCATTATCGCCCCCCTATCTTGCCTGATGGCTAACGACAGCTGATAAAGTGCAAGTGCGACATACATGTCAAGCTACTTTTGCCATTAGTGATGATTATAAAGATACAGTTTGGAGCGATGTGATACCGATGGATAGTGGTGATATACTTTTGGGAAGACAATGGGTGTACGATAAGAATGAAACTTGTGGCATTCGTGACAATACATACACATTTTTTTATGGTGAAAAGCAAACATCACAAAGGAAGCTCTTCAAGTACACCATGTCTACACTATATAGAGGCAATGTGAAGAAGACCTGAGTTCGAGGTCGAGCTCTTTTTTCAAACTGGGGGGAAATGATGCAATCTAAAGGGTCATTGCAGGAAGGTTATGGCCAACATGAGGGACCGCCCAAAATAGTTTAAGAGTTTTTATTTTCCTAACTATTTGTTATTAGATTTCTAATTTTATTCAAAGAGTTGTAAGTAGCATAGTTTCTAATTTTAATTGCTTTCCTAGTTTGATTAGGTTTCTCAGCCCCTAAGGTTTCCTTTCCTATGTATATGCATTGTAAGAGATGGAAATCTCAGACTTTGATAATTAATTAAATTGAGCGGATTTTATCCCTTGAGGTGTGTCCTCGTGTGAAGTCTCCAAAGAGACGTGTTATAGTGCCCGTGAACACATGCTTCACGACTTCCACACAAGCCCAAACCCTAGGGCTAGCATCACCTCTATGTTGTTTTGGAATATAGAGTTGTGGACAAAACAATCACACCCAAACTTTAGGAGGAATAGGAAATAATTGAGCATTCGGACACAACATCTGTATAGGACACTTATTACACGAGACGGGATGTGATTTACGAGAATGCATTTGTTAACACACCATTTGACCAATAGGATTTTGGAACATTCATCTCAAGTAAAAAAAAAAAAAGCTCTGAATTCTATGAGATTCTTGGTTTTATGCGCACCCACCCAATTTTGTTCAGGAGTATACGTAGTAGTCAATTTCAGTTTGTTTAGGCAGAATTAGCTGAAACTATTTGGTTTAGTTGGTGTACTGAACCGAACATACTCCGGAAAATATTTCGTCATTTTGTTTCAGTTTCGCATTCTATGAGATTCTAGGTTTTATGCTCAGCAACCCAATTTTGTTCAGGAGTATACGTAGTAGTCAATTTCAGTTTGTTTAGGCAGAATTAGCTGAAACTCTTTGGTTCAGTTCGTGACTTGATGTACTTAACCGAACAAATTCCATAAAATATTTGGTCATTTTTTTTCAGCTTCTTCGCATTTGTTGATACAAAATACGCCAAATTTCCTAATTTCAGCAAAACTCCATGAAATTCTCAGTGTGTGTGTTCAGTTTGCATTTTTTTATCCAAAATACACCAAATTTCCCAATTTCGGTCAAATCTCATGTAAATGCTCTCTCTCCTCTTAATTTAGAGCAACATTCCTTTTTTTTTATTCTCGTATCGATGGGGTTCTGGGGGAGAGATGCTAGCAACACCCCCCCACCCCACACACACAAAACCCCGGCACACACACACACACACAAAAAAAAAAAAAAACACACCAATCACTTTAATAATAAAAATAAAAATAAAAACAGGGGCGCACACACCTTCAAAACCAATATATGTACTTTACATCATTGGAATTTAGATTACTAAGGTGATGGTCTACTTATTTCTTTAAATATATATAGTTTAACTTTTTACTATTTTCCAAACATTAAAGTGGAGAACTTTTAATACTTTCCAAAACAAAAAATAAATAAAAATAAATAAAATAAAATAAAATAAAATAAAAAACTGAAATAGGCCAAATGTTTCAACCTGGAGTCAAACCGAAACAATGTCCGAAACAAAACCAATAAATGACAAGCAAATGATGTTTGGGACTATCCCTTTATCTGCAAAATATAACTGAAACTTGTTGGAAAGGTGCTCTACACCATCATCATAGCACAATATTTACTTTAGCACTGACTGTTTTTTAACAATTTATGGAAATTTTCATTTACCATAGACAGTTCATCACAAGTCCCCATAAGATAAGCCCACTAGTAAATGATCTACCACAAGCTATTCAAAGGCACAAGCTATCAAACATCAACTACACGTGTAAGCGAAAAATGGGTTTTAAAAATCAGCTGTCCAAGTCAACTTAGTCTTAGATACATTTTACCCTGATTATGGAAGATAAAAAAGATAAAAACCACATTTTTGGGTATATCTAAGCAACAAAACATCAGGGATATTATTCATCCAATTGAATGAAATATATATATATATGAGTGCATGTACAATGAAAATTTATCATTAAGAGGTGAAACACGAGCCTTAGAATTTAAGATTCATGGAACAGTATATTCATTTTTTTAGAACTTTTTGTAGTTATTTCATGGACTATAAGGCTATTGAGCTCTAAGGTGTGACTCAGTCAGGCTCAGCCAAGCTGACTTGACTCGAGGGTGAATAGGTCCCATGCACCAACAGTCTGATCTTTAAAACCGTGGCAAAACAAATGCATGCCCCTCAGATAATCTTTGTTTGGTAAATCTTCCATGAATGTGAAAGACAAAAATCCTGAGGAAATAAAATGATATGGATAAGTGTCTTACTCACGCAAAATTGCATCATGAAAATCAGAATTCTCAGCCTCCACATCCTGTTGAAGGGATATAACACCATTATTACAGTTTAAGAACATGATATAATGAAGGAAAAGAAAAACTTATTGAATATGATCTAAAGAACAACATGAACTAATACAATGAACCAGGTTGGAGATTAAAAACAGTATAGAAAAGAGAAAAAGGGAAGGGAAATAATGTGTCAAACAAGTAAAAACGTTATGTGGATTGATCCACATCTAGAGGCAGAGAGCAAAGATCCTTTGATGGGCCAAGCTATGAAGCTGTTAGTGGTTAATGAGAGAGTGTGTAGAACCCGTACAAATTTAAGAAGCCAAAGAATTATACAGACCCCAAAACAGTTTTTAATAATTTGACTGTTAGGGACTGTACTGTTAAAACAATACATAGTAGGGGATTTCCTGCAAATTTTAGCACCTCTACAGGTCTTCACCTGACCTGACGCAGCCTGGTCCAACCCATAAAAAATTTCATTTGAATTCAAATTCAAATTCAAATAGGACTTGATTCGAATTCAGATTGGATTTGTTCAAAACTTTAAATTCAAAAGGGATTTGTTGAGAGAGAAATTAGTGGGAGTCGGACTTGTATTTTAAAAAGGGATTGTAAGAGGGAATTTTTTGGTTAGGTCCTTTGGATGCTCCACCGATTTATTATAGTTACAAATGATGGAGTACAAGCAAGCATGGAGTACAAGTGGAGCTTCAGTGTTTGTACAAGTGGATTAACTTCAACTAATCCTTATCTAGTGTTACAACCATTTCAAGCACCAGTGGTTGGGTTCATGGGTGATTGCCCGACCCATAAGCCTAAGAACTTCTATTGACCTGTTCAGCCCAAGTCCTATTCATCACTGTCCACACGCAAACCCTACCCGAAATTTAGCAGCATGAAGATTAGCCCGTGAGAACAAAGACTTATGAAGGCATCCAAAGCTGAAGTCAACAAGCGAAAGGTCCTGCAGGAATCAAAAGATCTCATTAGTGAATCCTCATAGGCAAACATCCAAGCATTCACCTGTCTACTGGAATGGAGACAAGCTAAGCTCTGCATTACAGATTTGACCAGAGCAATCAAATTTAGTCATCTTGAAAAGGATCCGATTAAAAACTAGTGAATGAAAACAGATACAAGTTCATTAAGAAGAAGTTACAAAGGCTTTTTCCAAGGGGCCTTTAATTTTTTTATTTTTTTTCTTCATAGGAAAACAATAAAGAATAGAAACAATAAAATCTATCAGTTGATCACTTCAAAAAATGAAGCCCACAAAAAACTGAGAAATTAAAACAAACTGTGGCTTAAGAGATTAAAAGCCAATATTAAGTGATCCATTGAACTTCAATCACCTTAGGCTTAGTAATGTGAAATCAATATTAAATGCCCATTTTTTTCCTCTACATCATCATTTGCCCATTGTGGATGGCTGAAACATTTAGTACTTGCCTATATAACATGCTATTGGGTCCTCCTGAAGCTGCTCCACCATTATCGTTTTTGGTTAATAGACAGTTCTTCCCATCCCTCTCTCTACCCATCCTTTCTTCCATTCTTCATAATTTTGGGTTATATGATAACTACCATGAGGGTTGCGGACCATTTTTTTTTATTGGTAGCAGAGGAATTTTAATAAAGAAAGAGACAATTACAACTCAGCTAAAACAACCACAAGAACAACTTTCAAAGTATTACCGGTACAACGAGAAATTTACCGGCCACAACTACAAAATAGAGGCACTCAAATTACAAGATCTATCCACCCCTTGCTTAGCTAAACAATCTGCCATCCCATTTGCAAATTTGCTAATGTGTTCTCTTTTTTTACATATAACAGTAAAATTTTGTTTCACCAAAAGGCCAAAACAAAAGGACTAAACAGAAAAGCCGTACTTAGTCAAACAGGAAACAAGAAAACCGTAAGAAACCATGTACCAGCCCAAAAGCTTAAGCTAATAGGTGGAAGGCCCAAACAGGTATATGAAGCCCTGTCCAACTTAGGACTTGGGTGATGTGGGACTTCCCAACACTCCCCTCACGTGCAAGCCCAACAAATTTCATGGACAGGCCTGCCACATGGGCTAGACAAGAACGACAAGAGCCATGTTGGCTATACAAGAACGATGGGATTGAAACCCGCTTTCATACCAGGTACCAACCCGAAAGCTTAAGCTAATAAGTGGAAGGCCTATAAAGCCCTGTCAAACTTAGGACTTAGGGTGATGTGGGACTTCCCAACAAAAACAACTCCAAAAATCAGAAAAAACATAACAAAGTCTATTCATTTCTTCTAGCCAGCTATAAAAAGCACTAGACTACTTGCTTGGAACAATCTGGAATCAATGTCTAGGTATTTTGAGTCCTGAGTCTCACCAGAAAGATTCAGATGCCATCACAGCAACTGGCGAGCGATCTACTTGGGTCTGAACAAAAGATACCTAAAGAAAAGAAAAGGAGACGACCCAAGATGTCTGGTTTCAGCAACTTGGGTTTGTTGTGATCTCTGTCATGGAGAGAGATTGAGAGTGAAGAGAGCAAAAAATGAGATGAGATTAAAACCCTACATTGAAAGAGACGTTTCAGCATTTCAATTCTTCTATAATGAGAGACGTTGAGGTAGTAAACGTTGAGCGGGTTTTTTTTTTTTTTTTTTTTTGGGGTGGGGGGTGGTGGGGGTGTGGTTTATCTATGTGGAACATGAAGATGTAGAGTCATTGCAAAGGTCAAAATAAACTGGGCATATGGTCGAAATCAATTAGAAATGATTTCAATTTGAAATTAGCTGCTTTCATATATAATAACAAGCAAAACAGCACGGGCATTAAAAGTCATACAAAAAAATATCATTTAATTTCATGGCATAAATAAGAATTTTAAGGGTGATTTCATATGTTTATATTTTATAAAATCTACGATAGAAGTATTTCTCACACAAATAATTTATAGGCTTCTCCTTCCCTAGCAAGACTGTTTGCAATAATGTTTGCCTCACGAGGAATGTGATGAAAGGAAGCCCCCAACTGTGTAGAAATAGCTTGCACCTTCTCCACCCAATTTCTTATTCTCCACGAATGAGAAGCCTTCCCAAAACCCCACAGAATAGCTGAAAAGGAATCTCCTTCAATAATAGCACTATAACCATTCAACTTTAACAATTCGAGACACAATCAAGAGAGCAAACACTTCAGCTTCATTGGCATCTGAAGAATCCACAGACCCAAACCAATATAACACCTCCAAGCCCACCTTTTTTAATATACTGCAGATAGCTGCCATAAAAATTCAATTTAAGAAATCCAGAAGGACACAACCAATGAATTCTATGCGAAACTTTAGGCCGCCGACCCCCATTTAAAAAGGCCCCCCAAGATCTATTGAGATCTACTAATGTGTTAAAACGTGACTTGCATGTCAGAAATGAGATGACAAATTTCATTGAAAAGGAATTGCATTTTTCATGGCCACCTCAGTGTTTCACCCAAGATGTAGCATTAAGCGAGTCACTCTCCACAATAACATAATGATGAAATGAGGTATGATAAATGAGTAGAGCTTCCAAAATTGTCATAACTTCTGCTTTATTAGAGTCCTTGATCCCTACATATTTAGAGAACATATACAAAACTTCCCCTTTATGATTTCTTAGAATGCTTCCAATGTCGGCCAACCCCGGTTTTCCTTTTGCTGCTCCATCTACATTGACTTCTAGAATTCCACAAGGTGGAGAACACCAAGATAGAACCTTTTTCTTTTTCAAAGCTCCCGTCTTCAAACAAGCTCTCCAATTTTGCATAATGTAATTTATCTTAAGATTCGAAAATTCTTTTCTATCACAAGCCCATTTAGTGATCCTCAAAAGAGTAGCTGAAATTAAATCCTCCCAAGATGATTCTTTACTATTGAAAATTCGACCATTCCTTTCTTTCCATATTGACCAAAGAATGGAAAGAGGAATAATCCTCCATAAGAACAAACCATTTCCAACCATCCGAGTTCCCCTCCAAGCTCCAAACACCATCGCTAATGAACCAGGAAAACACCAACTCACTCCGCATTCTTTAAGGAAGAAACCCCAAATGGACGAAGCTACACCGCAATGCAAGAACAAGTGATCTATCGCCTTCATTTCCCTCCTCCATATGCAACAAATATCTATTGTCTACATATGAAATGGAATCCGACACCAACCCCCTTCTTCTCAAAACATCTACTGTCAAAACTTTGCCCGCCACTACAAGTACCAACCAACAAAAAGCCTCTATTCTAGGTGGAACAAGCCCCGTCCACACTGCTAACATTCACCCAATAACATTGGTAACATTGGTGAATGCGTTCACTCATCTAAACCACTGAGTAGATGTACCAACTCAACGGTTAGCTGTAATGTAAAAACCTCCCTTACCATAATCGGATTTATCTGGTGTAATCCTCTTTTTTTTTTTAAATGGATTTATCTGGTGTAATCTTAAGATAAGCCTTGTGATTATCTTAGAATATTTGATTAGTATACATCGAGGACTGGGTATTATCTATAATTCTATATAAGAGTGCACTGCAGGCCAGTCACATCGACAGACCCTCAAATTCAATTTGACTGTTCAAGCAGCATTCTTTCATTGTGTCAAAGCCCAGATCTCTGATCTCCTTCTATTCCATATGATCGTGACTTTATGGTGGTCTCGTGTCTTTCCTGCTTCAACATTCTGTGATGGGGTCCACCTTCCAGATCATGGATTTGTTCTCCTTTGTTTATTCTGCTCCAGAATACAATCAGATAGGAGGCCTGTTTTGTTATATAATCTCTGATGGGGCCTGCCTGGGATTATCATATGATTAATTGGAGCCATGGATCAAAATAGAAACAGCTATATCATACGATTATTTGGAATCAAGACCGCCACGCTAAATAGTATTTAGCACCACTCACATACATAGAGACTGCTATGCTCCGATATGGCCGCTACGGAGTGAGACAGACTACTACTTTCCAAACATTTTTAAAATGTATAATAAGGCTTATTTCTTTTCTTCTTCTCTCCAAATAACAATTTTACGCAACTCTTCTACCTTTCTATGCTTAAAAGAACACATAAGAAAAAACATCATCTCACTGAATTGCAGTCGAAACAGAGAGTTCCTCGGGCTCTTCTCTAGGTATATCCTAGTAGACACCCCCTTCGGTAGAGGTATTCTTTCTCTACACTTAACAAAAAAACATTTTCGATAAAAGTTAATTTGCTATTTAGTTTGAACTTTAAACTTTATTTAAGCATTATTTTATAATTTATACATCCTTTGTTATATATAGTTGTACTAAATTGCTTATTTGAATTATGAGTATAGAAATGTATAATAGAATCCAACTTAGTATAGCCAACTAACATAAATATATGGGGAAAATTAGATCCATATTGCCTTTTTTTATTTATTTATAATCATTCAGTGATACAGAACTTCTATGCATTTAAAAGGACCGCTTCAAACCCACCCCCCAACCCCAACCGCAATATTAGTTATTATAGAAAAAAAGAATCAAGTTCTAACATTTTCCACTATTCTGGATATTTTTCAAAAGAATTTGACAATTTTTTCGATTCACACCACTATGCTACTATGTATTGCCGCTACCGCTACGTAGCGTTCTGACCACCGGCCGCTACGCTAGCCACAACCGCTATATTTTGATCCTCGCTTGGAGCAAGCGATCGTCCTTCTCCTTGGAACCTATCATCAGTCTGATCAGAGAAATCCACCTTCTTCAACATTCTGTGGTGAGATCTACCTTCCAGATCATGGATCTGTTCTCCTCTGTTTATTTTGCTCAAGAATACAATCAGACAAGAGGTCAGATCTGTTATATAATTTATGGTGGGGCCCACCTAGGATTATCATTTGATCACTTTGAATAACTGATCCTTCTCCTCAGACTCCTATCATCAGTCAGATCAGAGAAATCCAGAAAAAACAGAAACTGTTTTGAAATCAATGATGCTGAACTAGAAGCATTATTGAAAATTACAAAAACCAAGGGCCGGTTTGGCATCATTCCTGTGTAATTCTCAATTCTGTGCTGAGATTGGGTTGTGCTGCAAGTGTGGCGTGCAGTACTCGGCTATATTATGTCAGATTGTTCTGCAGAGAAAGAGATGTGTAGAACTTGTTTGGTAATATTACGCTGATTGGGTTGTGTGCAGAAAACCGATGTTTTTATTAAATGAATGATTCAATGAAAGAACAGAAAAGGAAACAAAGCCCATTTTCAGTTAAAGATACAAAAATTTATACATCCAAAACAAAACCCTATTTGTTTTATCACTAAGAAAATACAAATCAATTAATCAAGCATAACACCCAGAAAACGAGAAAGAATCAATTAACATCATTTTAACAGCATGAAGACCATTTCATTCATGGAAAATACACAAAAACCCATTTTCATGTAAGATCATAAACTCAATTTATCCAAACAACATCTGGAAAACCCACTTCCATTTATTTCATATGAAAAAAGGAACCCTCGACAATATTGAAAAAAGTCAATCAAAACAAAACAAACAAGAAGTTCCCATCATATTCAAATTAGAAAAATACCTCTATCTAGCCATCCTTAAGCACCTTGGTTCTGAAAGGAAAACCAGGTGAGAGACAAGTGGGGAGAGAGCATGCATGTATGGGCGCGTGTGGCCGGGGGGGGGGGGGGGGGTGTGTGGTTTGGGGAGTGGAGAGTTGCATTCCTTCCTAAAAAAAAAAAATATTAATTGTTTCTATTTTTAATTTCCTGGTTAAACTGTTTCCTCCGGAAAGGTGACAGAACTAGTCCAAATGCACTTTTCCATTTCTCGTCTCATGGGAATGCAGAAATGTCCATGTGGAATAAGGCCAAACGAACCTAACATGCTATCATAGAATAAAGGGAAGCCAGAAGCCACTCTAAAAACTTCTTTAGCAAAAGAATTAGCTATATTTGCCTCATTTATAAAACAAATAACTTTTTCTTTCTCCTTTTCCTTTAAATGGTTACATAGGCATCATGTTCACCCTCAACAATGCTCCAACTTCGACAAAAAGAAGCTCATCAAAATCATCTCACTCTAGATAGACAAGGAAATCATATAAAAAAAATCTATGCGCAAATTTTTACAGTTAGGCAGGTAGCACATCACTCACTGCCAACCATAGACCACGGCCTTGGAATTACTGCAACTTTCACAAGAAAGTAAACATGTGGTAATGGCTACATATGCCACTTGGATGCAAATAATGTAACCTCACAGTGATAGTTAAGCAAATGGCACATTCAACTTGAATAAATTCCATCTCCTGTAAATCCTTACCAGTTTAGACAAATCAAGACCAGAAAGATTCACACCGCGAAACCTAACTCTTTTTGATTGTATGCATTTGATGATATCAGTGCGTGTCAATTCAGCTTTTGGTTCTTCATCCTTTCTCCTATCTAAATCTTCATTTATTCTCTCAACCAAACCCTGTCATTATATGCATGAAAGATCTGTCAACATAATGAAGGGTGGAATAATATGCATAAAACATCTTCAGTAACAAATCTTTTAACAAAATCTAGTGTTCTATATGGACACAAAAGACGATGAGAAAATTAGATATAAACTATTTCTTTCATGTAGTCCTGTCGATACTAACATGAGCAAGATACACAAAGGAACCAAGCACATTCGGCAAAGCTCAAATAACAATTGCAATGCTCACCACTCCAGCAACCTCCTTAGACTTATGCAAAAATTAATTTAAAGTGAAACATCACCAAATTCAAAATATATATATCGCGTCAAAACTAGTGAATAATCAACTCAAATAAGGCAATAAGGGCATATAAAGAAGAAGCACAAAAATGTCCACTACCAGTTCTTCAAGGAAAAAATCAATTAGAATAAGGCAATAAGAACCTACAAAGAAGCACGAAGATACTCACTACCAGTTTCTTCAAAGGAGGGAAAAAAAGACTAAATAGAGATAAATGTTGATAGCTTTTATCCATCAACTGCATCCCTGTAAAAGTCCTATAAAATCAAACCATGGTGCGCTCAAGATTCACTTTCAGGCTTCCATTTTTTTTTGGGGGAATGGTAACAATTTTATTAGAGAAAAATATGTGCAGTAAAACATTCAGGTTTCTTTCTCTCATGTCAAAAGGAGTGTGAATTTGGACAAAGATCAACTTGCAAAAGGAGTGGCTCATCAGAATGGTTTTTAGCAATGACGTCCTAAATCAACTGAAACAGCTTGTCTAACCTTTTGTATGTTTGGCTTAGCCTGTAGTTGGACCTTGAATTTAAGTATTTTTGAACCATATGAGAGGTATATATTGACAGGCAGCCAAACAGAAAAGAAAGCCCCCAGTCTCAAAAAAAGGAAAGAAACAAATTGAAACCCAAAGAGCACAACGACCTGATTAAAGTGGAAGGGAAAACACATTTCCAAAAAGTAGAACAGTACTAAATGTACCCGCTTCTACTAAACACATGAACAAAGGAGGCCTGAAGATTGGACGAAGCATTACACTTGTGAATGTTGAAATTTTGAAATTATCTGGGGATCAGAAAGCATGGAAAGAAGATGTCAGCCCTCCCATTCATCTCGAGTTTGACCAAAAAGGAAAACTTCTACCTTCACAAGCAAAGATTTCAGTACCCTGCAAGTTGGACAGAGTTAGGATCCTGACTCTAGTGGAATCAACCACTTAGAACAGGGAGGGAACACCATTTACCAACTTTGATCACCATTCGCAAGCACGGTCCAAGGACGAAGAAGGCCTTCTCAGATCATGCATGAAGAGGAATCCCAATAATCGAGCAGAATGGAGAAGAGAGCACTAGGAACTCATAGGACTCCCCTACCACTGCAGATCACGAGAATCAGGGAGGAGTCATTCTCAATCTATGTCTCCAATCTCCCACACGAGATAACCAAAAATGAATTGGAGGCAATGTTTTGGAGGGCAGGGAGAATAGTAGATGTGTTCATCCCAGTAGACGAGGAATAACAACAAGAGGGGCTTCGCATTTGTCAGATTTCAAACCTTCAGAGAAACAGAGAAGGCTGTAGAGCTAGCAGAAGAGAGATCCAGGGAAGGAAGGAAAATCCAGGCAAACATTGCTCAGCAGAGCTCCAGCAGAAGTGGAAGAAATGAAAAGGTAAGGAGAGCCACTCCTCTGTCTTTCTGGCTGGCAGAAGTGCCTCCTCCAATGGGTGTCCCAGAGCTGGTAAAAGTTAGAAATTAAGAGGGCAACAAAGAGAGGGTGAACACACAAGTAGCAGGATGGATAGTGAAGAGGGCACAAGAAAGGGTGTTAGGGTGGCTCCTTGGGTGATAAGGGAACAGAAAAAATTTCTCAACTGCAGTCTAGTGGGATTTTTGAAACCACAGTCAGATGGCCTTGAGGAAGCAGAAACTTGGCTGGAGAGATGTTTGGGGAAAAGGGCCCGCAATATTCAGTTGTTGGATGATCAGGTGGTTTGGATGAAGTTTCCCTCACAAAGAGAGGCGGAAGAGGTCCTCCTTATGGCTGAAACCAGAGGCTATCCATCCCGTTTTTCAGTGCTCGAGAGATGGACAGAGGTACTGGGTGCCCCACCAAGACCCTCCTGGGTGACTGTCAAAGGCCTGCCCCCCAAGGCATGGCATGAAGGTACCTTCAGGCTCATAGGGGTATGCTTAGGCAAATGGTGGAGGTGGATGAAAGGACAAGGAAGAGGGAGCATCTGAAGGTAGGAAGGTTCAAGATCTTGCTAGACAAATCAGTGACTCTGCCCCTGCAGGTGCCTGTCTGGGTGGAGGATTTGAGGTTCATGGTCCTTATTGAGGAAGAGAAGAGACGACAAGAGAGCAGGGAGGGGCGTGGTGAAGGGCTGGGAGAGAAGACTGTGGATAGAGGTTGTTGCTGCAGAAGCTCGATGGGGAGAAAGGAAGAAGACGATGACATCATCAATCTCGGTTTGAATTTTAAACAGCCTGCCTGTATCCAGCCAGCCCAGTTAAAGGGAAAGGGCTCAGTTGAATTGTTGGGCTGGGACCCAACTTTCAAAGACAGGCTAGGCCGGGGAGTCCAGGAGGCCCAAAACAAAGGAGGCTTTTAACTTCTAAGTTAGGGCAGAAAAGTGGGGTGATCAAAACCAAAGAGGGAGAAGAGGAGGGGGACTTCACTGGCGATGCTAGCAATCATCTTCTGCATCCAAGGAGGTCGACCAAACCAGCGACGGAAGTGGAGATGATATCCAAGGCGGAATCAAGCAGCAGCAGCTTCGGGAGCTTCTTCGCAGGAGGCGATAGGAGTAGGAATGACGTCAACCAGTTGGCCAGGGAAGGGCTTGTCCAGTGCTCGCTGGAAACGGAAGTCTCAGATGGGCAGGACCTGCAGACAAATCTCCCCATCGGTCTCAGATCAACAGCAGGAGGCAGCAGTGGAGGCCAATACGTAGCCGGGATGGAGGATGACAGCAAGTCGACGCCTGGGGAAGTCGGAAAGGCTGGAACATGCAGCAGCCCTATCAGATCTCCCTCGAGAGACTCTTGGGTGGATATCGGTCCTGAAGAGGCGACCTAGTTGCCAAGACGATCTGAAGAGGTGTCGTCCTGGGTTTGCGCCACCCCAGGGTCAACACTCCAGGCCTATTCCAGTCAGCAAATGGAGGTCTGCAGACTGGCTCTCACTTATTTCTCCAAGAAGAGCTATAACAGCCGATAAATTGCCAGGTAGCTCGTCTTCTAATGGGGATTTGGGGTTTAAGGAACTTCTTCATATTCAGACTGTAGAGGATTTTGGGGATTCTGAGGATAGGGAGGAGTACATGGGGGACTCTGACGGTGACGGCGATTCTAGGGATGGTGAGGAGCAGTGGCTGGCAGCAAGGGTAGTGCAGTGTGGAAAAGCCATCAGGATGAGTGGATAACCATGGAAGAGTCAAAAGGGGGGTGGGCCTCATTGATGGAGTTTGCTCAGGGTAGAGAGACAAAACAACGCCGTGAAGAAGGAAAACAAATCTAAGAGGAAGGGAGAAAGAGGGTTGAATGGTCTGTGTTGCTCCATTAATTATGACAGAGTTAAGGAATGGGAGGCAGGGGGCACGGTGCTAGTAAGAGTGGTAGGAAAAACAAGGGGGCCCTCTCTGGTTCTAAATGAAGATCCTCTCGTGGAATGTCCGTGAATTGGGGGTCCTCTAAAAGGTTCACAGTGAAAAAGGTTTTGAGGAGCAACAGGGTTCACATTGCAATGCTGCTGGAGTCAAAACTAAAAGAGATGTCAGACGGGGTGATCAAAGAAGTTTGGGGGCAAGAGAAATGTCAAATGGGTGGTTGTTGATGTGGTAGGTGCTACGGGAGGGTTACTGCGGTTGTGGGATACTCAGTTTGTCTCAGTTTTACAAAGTTGGAGTATTTTCCCTCTCAGTACTGGTAGAGGATCTAAAGAACAGCTCTAAATGGCTTCTAACGACTGTCTCTGGCCCAAATATTAGTCAGAGGAGAATGGAGCTTTGGAGTGAGTTGGATATGATCAAGGGGCGGTGGAACGGTGCGTGGTGCATCGGTGGAGACTGGAACACTATCAGTACCACAGTGAGAACGTGGGAGGAAGTAGAGCCACAGGTGACATGAGATGATTCTCGGACTAGATTAACTCCCACTCTTTAGTTGATCTGCAGCTAAGTGGAGCTTCCTTTACTTGGTCTAATTACTAGAGGAACCCAGCCATGTCCAGACCTTAGTAACAGGAACCTCCCCTCCCCATCTCCGATCCTGCTCAGAAAACAGGATTGGCGTTTTCGAAGCGGATCCGTCCTCGGAGCGCGGTTTGACCATCTTCGGAGCGCGGTTCGAAGATGCTTGGAGCGCGGATCAATTGAATATGAAGTGAACCATGCAGAATTTTTAGTTTATGTGCATTTTATTTTTCTATAAGCTTGACATTTATCTTTTAAATGAAGAAACTTCTTCTAACTTATTAATTATTGTCTATTTTATGTAATCAAATTGCAAAGTTTTTTTTTTCTCCATTTATATATTTGAATATATGGATAAGATATATTTATGTCCATTAGTTAATTGTTTATAAACCCATAAGCACTATGTTATATAGGCGCTCCGGAGGCACTCCAGACAAATAATTATTTTAGAATTTAGCGTTTCAACACTCCCGCACCGTGATTTGGACACTTAGGTCCAGACTGGACAGGTTCTTGATCACCACAAATTGGATGGAGATGTATCAGGAGGTCTTAAGAAAGCCCTTCCTAAACCAGTATCCGACCACTCTCCTATTCTGGTCAATTCTAAAATTGAAAGATGGGCCCCTTTTCGATTTGAATAAAGCAATTTCCCAGCTTGATTCAAGGGTGGTGGGAGGAGTTTAGAGTGGACGGTTGGGCTGGGCTAAATCGAATTTCGGGGATGTGCAGACCAAAAAATCTAACATCCTGATGGAAATCCAGGAGTTGGATAAAAAGGAGGAAAGTAACCACCTATCCATAGATGAGGGAAAAAGGATAGAGCTAAGAGAAGAGTTCCAGCGTAAGTTGAGAGAGGAGGAGATCAAGTGGAGACAAAGGTCTAGATGTCAGTGGTTGAAGGAAGGCAATAAAAACACAAAGTTCTTTCATGGGGTGGCTTCCTCGAGAAAGACTAATAGGATTTTAGTTATCATGGACGGGCAGAGAAGCTTGGAGAACAAAGAGGATATCATTAATCACACAGAAGGGTTTTTTGCCTCTCTTTATGCAGATGAGGGATGGGAGAGGCCATCCCTAGATAACTCGGCTTCTGATGAAATTGCGGACTTCTGGGCTCAATGGCTGTAGAGGGAGTTTGAAGAGGAAGAAGTTTGTCAGGTGGTTTTTGACCTTGTGAGGTGGTTTTTGACCTTGTGAGTGATAAGGCTCACGGTCCAGATGGGTTTTCGCTGGCCTTCTTTCAAAGATTTTGGGCCATGTTGAAAAGGATGTCGTGGCCTTTATAGATGAATTCCATCAGAGGGGGAAGTTATCTAAAGGCTTGGGGGGCTCTTTTATTGCACTTATTCCAAAGAAATCTAGTGAAATAGGCATAAGGGACTAGAGACCCATAAGTCTCCTAGGAAGCATTTACAAAATATTAGCTAAAGTCCTAGTTGGGGCCTGGGAGAATTCAGAAGGCTTTGCCAGGCATTATATCCAAAGAGCAAGGAGGCAGATTTTAGATGATATCCTAGTAGCGAATGAATGTGTGCATTCAAGCTACAAGGACAAACTCCTAGGGATTATTTGTAAGATGGACGTGGAGAAGGCCTACGACACAGTGGGCTGGAAGTTTCTTCAGTACATGCTCAGAAGAATGGAGTTTGAGGGGAAATGGAGAAAGTGGATTTAGGAGTGTGTTTCTTTAGCTCGGGTCTCTATCATGTGTTTCTTTAGCCTGGGTCTCTATCATGATTAATGGCACTCCAAAGGGCTTCTTTCAGGCAAAGAGGGGCTTAGACAAGGAGATTCTCTATCCCCCTTCCTCTTTCTAATTGTGGGAGGGGCACTAGGCCGGATGATAAAGGCGATGGTGGACATTGGTTTACTCGTGGGATTTAAAGTGGCTAGAAACACTCCTGCAATTAGTCATCTGCAGTTTGCTGACGACACCCTCATTTTTTGCGGGGAAGATAAAGACTAGATCAAAAAACGATAAAGTCGTTCTTCTATGTTATGAAGCTGTGTTAGGCCTAAGAATCAATTTTTCCAAAAGTGAGTTGATAGGGATAAGAATGGAGAAGTCCGTGCTCCAACACTTCGCAGGCGTCCTGGGATGCAAGGTGGGAGATCTGCCAGCCACTTTTTTGAAGTTGCCTTTATGTGTGGGATCGATAACTAAATCATTGTGGAACCGGTGGTGGAAAGGGTGGAGAGAAAACTGTCTTCTTGGAGAGCAAACTATCTATCCATCGGAGGAAAAGTCACCCTTATCAAGTTTGTCCTCTCTAATCTGCCAGTTTATTACTTCTCCCTCTTCAAATGCCCTGTGTCAGTAATTAAAAGATTAGAAAGGATGTAGATAGATTTTTTATGGCAAGGAAACAACATGCAGAAGAAGTATCACTTGGTGGGTTGGGACACTATTTGCAGACCGAAGAAAGAGGGGGGCTTGGGAATTAGACCTCTCAAACAAATGAACCTTGCTCTTCTGGGCAAGTGGCTTTGGAGGATAGGAGAAGGATCGGATGGACTATGGAGACAAGTTCTGGAAAGGAAATATGGTCCTCCGAGACATGTGTGGGAAGTCAAGGACGCCTCAACTAAGTCGTTAGCTTTATGGGAGGGAATCCTTTTAGTTAAGAATCACTTTATGAAGAATATTAGACACCATATCGGGTCCGGGGAGAGGACTCTCATCTAGAAAGACCAGTGGGCGGGAGAAAGGACTTTGGCTTATCAGTTCCAGGATTTGTTCAGCTACACGTTGGATAAGGAAGCAAAGGTCGCCTCATGTGTCAAGAGATGGGGATAAGGTCGTTTGGAGCCCTATTTTAGGGACGAACTTAAAGGATCACGAGGAACCCCAATTCATTGTAGTATCCGGGCCCAATATAAGGGCTAGATTATTTTCTAATATTTAATATTTAATTTTTCTTGATTTTCTTAGCATTATTGGGACCCATAGTTTGATGGAAGAATTTGAGTTGGACTTGTATTGGTTATACCAAAGACTCCTAGTAATGTTAGGAATAGGATTGGCATGTGAATTGGAAATAATAAAATTAGAAAGAGGACTTGGGGAAGGATTCTACCTTAGCTTCTATATATATTGATCAACCCAAGCCTCTCTCAAGCCATTCTCTCTCTCTTTTCCACTTTCTTTTTCATTAACCCAAATCCTAGTTTAGTATTAGCCAGCCATAGCAAGTGAGTAGAGATTCTGATCTAACTGTATGGTTATGAAATTCTGGCCTTGTTCTTGTGTATTTTCCTTTATTGTATGGTGTGTAGAATTCCCCATATACGTGTCTTGATGAAATTACATTATGAAGATGAATGAGTCAATGGTTGTACAGATTGCATTGCTTTACAATTACACCTTGTTTGCCAACACTTCTGCAACATTACTTTGTGATACAAAATTGGATTGTTGCACAATAGATCACAATTTCAGATGTTTGTAAGACAGTGTCGACACAAATAGGCCATGTTTTAAATAATGAATTGTTATTTTTCTTGGTTAGATATGATGGGTTGATTGTTGCTCCTAACTAGAGACAATTTTTGGTTGATGGGTGGAATTGATTCCACCCATAAACTGGAATTTCTGGTTTCTGCACGTTTAGACCAGTTTTGGTCGTTTGAAGTTGTGGGACCACTTGGCCCACTTGATTAGAAATCTGGACCAGGGATCTGAAAGGGGACTCATGGTCGACCAAGGAGAACCCGGACCCATGTGAGGTGGGCCCCGTTTGGGCCATCATCCAATGGATTTTTAAACTTCTAGCTTGAAACTAACGGAAAAAGGGTGTTGGGTCGAAAACTATTGTGGGACCCACTGCCTAAGTTAATTAGAGTTTAGGATCCCACATCTTGAAGGGGGCCCAGGGACAACCTGGATGGTGGTGGTCCCATGTGGCCTAGGCCCCATCTGCCCAGTTATCCAGAAACTTCAATTTTGTTAACCGTGAGGCTTATTCATGAATTCTGCTTGTGTTTGTTGAGACTGTGGAACCCAGCAAGGATGTTCGATGGTGAATCCAATCCATTATGAAGAAGGTCTAGCCTTGGGCGACCATGAACATGTGGACTGATCTTGGATTAGCCAAGTGGGGTCCACTGGAATTTACATTAAGAGGTCCAGACATAAAATTGTTTGTTTATTTTATGTTCTGTATACTAAGATAGGTTCTGTAAAGGGTTTAATAATTGAGTAAGACCTGAATTTAACTTGCAAAGATTGCAAACAACCCCGGCTAGTTTAATATTTTTACCCAGACACTCTTAGGATCAAACCCCATGTGTCTACAATAGAGTAGGACCCACTATCCAGTTGCCTTCAATATGAGAAGCGTGAGATCATGTTGGGAATCTGTCGAACCTGTGTTTTACCGTTGTAACTCTTCTGAAATTACCATTAGACCCTATTGTCTTATATAAATTGTAATGATCCTACGTTTTCTGAAATTGCAAACAAAGGCTTGTTATTCACTATTATTATTTGCAAATTGTTTGAATGGTTTCCTTCAGTTCTTGATTTGTCAAATCTGTATTTTGGACACTGTTATTTGAATATATGGTGACTTGAAATATGTATGTGGGTTAATATGCTTATCTCTTTGTTATTGGGGATCACATATGGTAGATTGTGTGGTTTATATATGAATATCTTGTGGTTGAGTTGGTAATTGAATATTTCCCTCAAAACTGTAAAGGGCGAGTTATGTAATTGATCTCTCTTATCTCATACACCAATTTTGATTCAGACTGGAGCAGATTGAATCCACATAATTTGAGAAGGGGTTGATTATGGAATTTGCCCATTTGGACATGCTAAATATCATATTTTTGATGAGACATATATTTGCTATTTGATTGGAAAACAGAGATACGGTGACTTTGTTTGTTTGGAGGAACTTTTTGGATAGCCATAGACCACGAGCATGTATGGCCAATTTTGTGAGGATTGTTGATGTTGGACCTTGTTGGAAAAGGTCGATTTTGGTGGTACCAGTTTACTGGTTTTGGACCTTTGTGGTCGGATTTACTTTGGACCTTAGTGGTCGATGGTTTTGGACCTTTATGGTCGGATTTACTTTAGACCTTAGTGGTCGATGATTTTGGACCTTGTGGTCAGATTTATTTTGGACCTTAGCGGTCGATGGTTTTGGACCTTAGTGGTTGATGATTTTGGACCTTGGTGGTCGATGACTTATTTTGGACTTGGTGGTTGGTTTTATGTTGGACCTTGTGGTCGATTTTATTTAGGCCGGTGCTATCAGGTGGCTAGGAGGTTGTCGTTTGTTTGACCCGATTTAAACCTTGGCTGGAATGAGACTTTGGATGTTACTTAAATTTGTTGTGTAATCTAATCTAAGTACATGTTTAAATACACAAATAGATTAGAATATCTATTCACTCAGTTGTACTGATATTTTGTGGATTTGCCCCAATCCAGGTAACCAGAACTTAGCGACTCAGGAAAACCGTGATGACCGGGAGATAGACTTTGGGATGAGTACTTGAGCATCGAAACCACATAGATGAAGAAGATTTAGATTTAATAGATTGTTCAGATTATTTCATTTTATAAACATTGCAAATTATATTTTTCGGACAATGTTACATTTGTTTATAAGATTTGGGTTTTTAATACAAGTTGTTTTAAGCTGGCAAATGCCTGAATCTATATGTGATCTTTGATTTAACCTGTGTGTGATACTTACGAATCTCAACACGGAATTCGAAGGGCCCCGGGTTCCAGCTCGTGACATTCATCTTGTTGATTAACATACTAAATGGTGTGCACATTCCGGAGGGAGGGGAGGATAGGAGGGTGTGGACTACCTCAAAGGATGGGCTCTTCTCAGTCTCTTCCTTCTTTTCAGCTTTCGATATTAACCCGGCGGAAAGGATGGTGACGAACAGCATTTGGAAGATCAAGGCACCGCAAAGGATGGTCATTTTTGGCTGGATGGCTATCCGGAAAAAATTATTACTTTGGACAACCTAAAAAGGGGGAGAATAGTGGTTAATGGTTGCCCTGTGTTTAAGAGAGGAGTCGTCGGTGGACCATCTCATGGTGAACTGCAAATCCGCCCAGTACATCTGGTGATCAGTGGTGGAATGGTTTGAATGCTATTGGGTCTTTCCAAGGACCCTTCCAAAGCTTTTTCAAGCTTGGAAAGCTTCAACTAGGGCTACCAAGGGTAAGAAATTGGGGAAATCGACCTTCCTTGCAGTACTTTGGACAATAATGAAGGAGAGGAATTCCAGGGGCTTTGAGGGGTTTGGAAATAGTGATAGCTCATTGGTGGAGAAAACCAAGTTCTTTGTCGCGCATTGGGTGTCGGGTGTCCATCATCCTTCTTTTAAGGGCTACAATACCGAGCAGATAATGATGTATTGGAAGGAGTTGGCCTTCTCCTTTGCAGGGTCAACTTAGCCTGGTTTAGGGCCTCCTCTTGTTTCTTTTTGGTTTTTCTTCTTTTCCTATTTTTGCTTGTCAGTATACCTCTCTTGTACTTCTTGCTCCTTTTTTAATGGAAGTAGCCATTTCAAAAAAGAGGAACCCCAATGATCTTGATCCAAACTGGCTGCACAACAGGCCCAAAGACCTCCATCCATTTATCTGTCTAGCAAAAAGGACCTAGTAAAAAGGTACTGCCTTAACAAGAAATCATCTGAAAATCATTTAAGAATAATAGAATGATCCATAGTTGAAAAGGGGGGTTCAAACCTCGACTTTGACTGGAAAACCAAAGCAATCCTCCAACCAAGCTTTCACTTCTGAAATTTCAGTGTCCAATCTGGATACACTTCCACAAATCTGTTTTCTGCATTCTTTTTCAAAACACTAGACAGACGCTTTGCTACCTTGCAAATCTCCACATTTCCCAATTGTTCCGTCTGGACACCATTTTCCCCACAAGATTTTCGAGTAAATCAGATTTTTTTCAGCCCTTTGTTTGCTTAAATCACTTCTCTGAAAGTGTGAATGAATAATGCAGAAGAACAAGGATTAACATTCATTTGTCTACCAGTATCTGGTCTCTCATATCTGTACATTTCCTCAGAAGTTTCTCATCTCCCATTCAATTTTTCAACAGTAGCATATCCAATTCAGCTTCCTACCAAACAAAAGCGACCCCTGTTTCTCCCTGTCACTCTATTCACTGAGATAAAGGCATTAAACAAAAAAAGGACCAACTCAACGAAAACCGACCTTACGTTTGACGGCATGATCATGTAAGGATGTTGCCTAATGATCAAGGTCGAGGACCCTCCCTCCAATCAAACTCAGCATCCATTCTCCGAGTGTTTCTGGTACAAACCCCCCACCCCCCAAAAAAAAAAAAAAAGCAAATTCTCATTGTAGAGTTTGAAATGGTGGTGGGCATAGATTTGAGATCCCACAGGTTTTTGCCACACCAAACAAGCAAATTCATGAAATTTTTTTTAAACAAAAATCCATTTCCAACAGAAAACTTTCCTTACAAAATTTCTTAAAATAATAGCAGCGTTTCTATTAAAATATGAGAAATTCATCAAAATCAGACTGGATGAAAAAAAAAATTTGCTGAAAAGCAACAGCCGGGCACGGGCACGGGCACGGGCACTGGCACTGGAAAATAAGTAAGTAACAAAATAGAAAACATGCATACCAAAAAAAAAAAAAAAAAAACAGCTCATTCCATTTCAAAATAAAAAAAAAAAGAAGCTCATTCATACCGTTAGGCACAAGCTGAAGAGTTCAGAACACCTTAATAAAAAATGAGTTTTACTTTTAGCTCTTGCAGGAATTTACAAAAGCTTAAATAAAAGAAGAGAACAGCAACTCTCAGGAAGTATGAAAATGAAAAAAAATAAAAACACAGCAAAATTAAAAAAATAATAATACCTTACACATATCAATTATTGGGAACACATGACAAAGAATTCAAATAAACAACAAATACATGCATCACAGACTTTCATAAACATGTACGAAGCCACAAAAACAAACAATAATGTAGTTGCCAAAAATATAATAAAGTTACTTACAAGTAGTTGATAGTATTCTGCTTCCCGCAGCAACTCTAAATATTCAGAGTCTGTAAGTGTAGGAACAACACCATCTCTCAACCAATTTAAAATATGCCGAAAATGTTTCCCATCCCTATCAACAAAGACAGACCCCTGCAAGAATTCAGTATGATCAAAGAATAAAGGTTGATTCAAGTACTTACAGCAAGGCAGCTCCTACCATTAAAAAACAAAACAAAAAAAAAAAAAAAATGAAATAAAAAAACACAGGAAAGCAGCTTCTGTGGAATACTGATTTTAAAGCCACATGAATAACCCTTAATGGATGACTTTAATTCGAATAAGAATGACCAATTATTTAATTAAAAAAAGGAAAATGCTTAACACTATAAAATATTGAATAAAAGTATAAAAGTACTATATACTAAAAAAGATAGGCTATGTGGTAAACAGATGATAAGGCATAGAAAAATTCATGGAATAATGCTTAACAAGTGGCGTAGCCCCGGAACCTCGATCATAGTGCAGACCAATCTCGAGGAGAAGATTGATTGTATCCTTCGGATTCCAGCCTTAGGGCAAAAGACAAGCCATAACACTCAAAGAGAAACAACTCATGATGATTTTATTAATTGAATAAGCATAGAAAATAACAAGAGGTTCTTCTATATATATAGAAGACACTATTTCTAAACTAACTAGGATATTGGAAATAGTAACTTACCTATTCCTACTCAAACTAGATATTAGAAAGCAATCCTATTAAGGAACTAAGTAATATTACTAATTTAGATGTTCTCAAATAAGGATAAAGATATCTGCCAAATCAGAGATCATGTGGACCCCATCAGATGGTCCATCAGGACCTGCGGGTCCTAGTCTTATGTCGGGCTACATCAACAAGGTGTATTTCACATGTGCAGGAAATAAGTTTTCATTTGAGGAAATGTTCATCAGTAAAAATGTTAAGAGGAAGAAGCAAGATCCTTTTCCAAAGACATTTCAAAATTAAAAAATAATAACAATAGAAAATAGGACACTGATAAAGAAATTGTTTATTTTTAATAGTTAACAATATTTTATTTGAAAAGGAAGGGACAAATTTTGGTGATGGGCATGTCCAACGCAGGCTGGCAACAATGCCAATAAAGAAAAGTTTGGCTACAAAGGCTAATGGCCCATCAATGGGAAGGGGTAGGCCGAAGAGGACGTGGATGGAGGTAGTAAAAATAGATTTGAAAAAGTGCAACGTATCTAAGGATTTGGCTCAAGATAGATCGGAATGAAGAAACAAAATTCATGTAGCTGACCCCAATATAGCAGGGACAAGGCAATGATGATGATGATAATGATGATGATGATGATGATGATGAACTAGCTATGTAGCGACCGCTATATCGAGCGTAGCGGTAAAAAATCGTTACACCCGCTACGGAGCTGCTACGAAGTGAGACAAATGGATGAAAATATCGGTCGCTACGTAACTATATCGGCCGTAGCTGTGGCCACCGCCACGCTACTGCCGATTTATCTCCTGTCGCACCCGTAACGGCCGCTACGCCCATTACGAGGCTGCTACACCCGCTACGAGGCCGCTACGGGGTAAGAAAAATTCCGACTTTCAAAATTTTCTTAAAATGCATAATAAGACTTATTTCTTTTCTTCTTCTCTCCAAATAACATTTCTACACAACTCTTCTACGCTTTTATGTTTAAAAGAACACCAAAAAGCACATGATTTCGCTGAATTACAGTCGATATAGATTACAGAGAGTTCTTCTCAAGGATTCTTCTCTAAGTAATCCTATTAGACACCCCATTTGGTAGATGTATTTTTTTCTCTAGGTACTCTGAATTCTTGACTTCATGACATAGTTTTTTCTTTTATGAGCCTTTCATTAGTTTCTAAGTTAGCATAACTATGCAACATAAACACATGTGAAAAAAATGATCATTACTATTATTTTCTATTTATACAGTGATACAGAACCTCATACAATGAGGGGACCGCTACGCCCCCTTATCTTAGTTACTTTTGCAAAAAAAAATACATTTTCTCTCATTTTCCAATATTCTAGATTTTCTACAATTTTTTTCATATTTTTTTGATGACTTTTCCAAATCGCACCGCTACGCCGCTACACTACGTACCATTTTGGCGGCGGGCCGCTACGCCCGCTGCTACCACTATTTTCATGCCTGTGAGACAAATTTATACATCCAAAAAACTTTAAAATGCATAATAAGATTTATTTCTTTTCTTCTTCTCCCCAAATAACATTTCTATGCGACCCTTTTATGCTTAAAAAAACACCAAAAAACACATGATCTTGCCGAATTACATCAATACAAAGAGTTCTTCTCAAGGGCTCTTCTCTAGGTAGACAACCCCTTTGGTAGAGGTATTATTTTCTCTACACTCAACAAAAACACATTGCTTGTTTTGATGACAGGTAATTTGTTATTTGGTTTGAACTTGAAATTTGAATTTTTAACTGTATTTAAGTATTATTGTATAATTTATATATCCTTTTGTTATATACAGTTGTACTAAATTGCTTATTTGAATTATGAATTTAGAAATGCATGATAGAATCTAACTTAGTATGGCTAACAAACATGAATGCATGAAAAAAATTAGATCAATACTGTTTTTTAATAATCATTTAGCGATATAGAATTTCTATGCATTAAAGGGACCGCTACACCCCTCTATCTTAGTTATTATAGAAATAAAGCATCAAATTTTAACATTTTCCAATATTTTGGATTTTTTTTTATATTTTTTCAAAAAAAAATATTTGACAACTTTTTCAATTCACACCGCTAAGCCATTGGCACTGTGTATCAGCTGCTTCGTAGCGTTTTGGCCACTGGCCGCAGCCGCTATTTTGATCCTTAACGATGAAGAAAGTGGGAAAAAGCACTATATAGCATAAGAGATTTATATTGAATAGGAATATGTTAAATACTGACGCATAATAAAACATCGTGTGGTAAAAAAAACATGCAAGCAAAAAAAAAAGTTTTTGGAAATGTAGTAACAAAAAAAAAAAAAAAACAAAAGAAAAGAAAAAAGAAGTCCATGGTAAACCCAAAATGACATGCCAGGATTCAACTTTTTTCCAACATATTCCAAAATTTAACCTCTTCAGCATATTAGTAGATCCGCAAATCGATGGCGGATTGTCCAGCAAAGCAAGGGGTTGATCATCTATGTAATTTAAGTGCTGCTACTGAAAGAAGGGGTTGAAATTTATGTAATTTAAGTGCGTCTGTTGTATAATTATGGGTGGTGTCCGCTATATATCTCTTAAATTGGTACGCCCATGTGAGGTGGTTTTTCTATTTTGGACCAAGTCTGGTTGTACTTTGTCTTCTTATTAATAAATTTCATTGTTACTAATCAAAAAATAATAAATAAGAAAACATCTATCATTCTAGGTTCAACAAACTACCGATTTGAAGAGTTTAAACCCCAAACTTCCTATATGGCTATATCTGAAAAGTTTGAACCTCAAACTTCCCATATCTTATCCCACTGATTTCAGTTCAGCTTAATGTGTTCTGCCCAGAATGCGTACAAGCCACATCCATATATCCTATCTTTCAAACTTAGTGCACCGAAGCGAGTTTTTTCATGTCCTTGTCTGAATGTGCACCATGGTTTACAATCACAGTCACAGTCACCATCGCATTAAACCGTGAAAACTGTTTTTTGATGCAGCATCGCATCGCGGCTCGTGGTCAATGCAGTCTATTGCGGTGTGATTTTTTATTTTAACCTAAAAAATCTAAAAAATCCAGAATATTATAAAATGCTAGAAAACAATGTTTTTTTCCATTAATACACACTATAAAGAAAAAATATCAGTCCCCTAAGTCATAATCTTGTATTGTTGTCTTATCTAAAATCTATAAAGTTTGTTCTGAATTAAATAGATTTACATGTAATATTAAAATAAGTCGAAATATCAAAAATTTTACAGTATGCATTGCAACCGTAATTTTGAACTAACCATTAGTGCTAGACACTCAAAGTCAAGAAACTACTAGTAGTAGCAGTGCAATACTCAAATCACTCAATCGCCAAGTTAAGAGTGAATTTCAACTTTCAAGAAACATTTACTACAACATCAAGATAAATAAATTAATTAAACAGCAGCGTATGAACATAAGGATATTGTGGTTGAGGAGGGAAGAAGCCTTTGTATGAGAATCCACCAAAATCTTGCAAATCATTTGAATTTTGGTGAAAAAAGAGGCTTGGGAAGCTCTGCCACAATTCCATGAAGCTCCAAAATGGTTTAGGAAAGAAAGGGGAAAGAAAATAAATGAATCATTTTCGGCCGTTATCTTGACCGTTATTTTCAAAATAACAGCCAGTATGGACCATTATTTTCTTTTTTTTTTTTTTTTGAGACTGTAACTGTTATGACCGTTATATTGAAAATAATGTAACGGCACCATTTCATTATGGTCATTTTTTCAAATCATACTATGCACATAATAGTGAAAATAATGTAGCGGCACAGTTATTTTGAACATTTGTATGAATGTGCAAATCAATTGTGTATGGAAGAAAGAGTGCACAAAAGAAAAAATAGTGACATAGAAAGTGGGACTGAAGAAATGCAGATACAAGTGATGAACAACATCTCCATCATAGTCGTCATACCCTATCTATGGGGATCATCTCTGAGTTACATTTTTCCACTCGACCTTTCCTAGAGGACTTGATCTTTGTAACTCTACCATCCAACATGTCTTTCCTCAATACTCAATCCAAGGTCTTTGTTAGTCTCTGGTTTCTCCTAATTCCTTTAACTTGCAACCCTTCAACTCCTCATTTAGTAGTTGATCCTAATCATTTGCGCAAAAGCCTAAAACATTTTACATAACATTCTTTGTTTTGTTCTTCTGTTGAAGCTACTCCTAGGTTTTGCTTTCATGTATCTGTTTCTAATTCTACTTTTATATTAACTACACACATTATCTTAGTAACTTCGAATTCCTAGATTGGGGATTTTTAAGGGACCAAGTAGGGTTAAAATGAGGAGGGTTTGAAGGGGAAGCTTGGGTTTTTTCAATGTTTGAGTTAGGACCAATTTAGGATAGTGAGTTGAAAAGATTGTGTGGGGTTTTGAGGGTGTAATTTGGGGGTAAATTTATGGTTAAGAAAGTTAAAAGATTTGGAGAAAACTAGGTGAAATTAATGGGGAACTTCAAATGCAGCAACAACTTAATTTTTGAAAAAGGTGATCATATTTTCTTTTTTGAACAACCTAAGCTAGTATAGAATTTGGAAGTGGAAACAAGAGCAATAACTAATATGATGGGACTCAAAATGAATGGAGTCTTTCACACATTCACCATGGATGCCTAGCCGTTTTAGTCACCACCATTGGCAACCCAAGGAGTCTTCACACAAGGGGAAACACTTGTTAATGCAATCACACTTACAAGAAGGAAAGAGTAAATTGTCATTGAATACATAATTGAAAATACGAGGGAATTTATAGAGGATGGGATGACAATTCCGCCCATTATTGTGAGATGATTGCATGTCTCTTTCTCCTAGATAGGATTTTCTTTACTCTCTTATTGATTACATGCCAACCATCCTGCTTGATTTAGGAAATCTTCTTAGAATGCTCTTCATTAAGAATGTATCGTGAGTAAATCTTCATCATAATTTGCTACACTTTTTTTTTAAATAGTTACAGTGAAAATTTGATACACTAAGAATATAGATCTACGAAATTTTCTTGGAAAATTGCATTACTAAGAAACTAGATCTAGTTGAGCTAATGAATTGCCTGACCATGGGCTACATCCAATGGGTTAGTGGACCGTGGGCTTGGCCCACTGTAGGTTAAGCATGAAGGTTGGATGACTCGAGGCATATTCTTAGGCCTCATTACATCAAACTTACTACTTAAATGTTGCAATGACGCTCTCAATGCTTATGCACTAGCATACATCTGAGCTTCATTTAAGTCTTTAACCCCAAAAGACCCCGGAAAAGAAAGAAGAACTCCTTCCAAAGCATCTCTCAACACTGCACCTTTACTCACTAGGTTGGCTTCATGGCCCAACATTCAGCTCCCACACAACAAATCAGAACAGCCTCTTATAAAAGTGGCCCTTAAAGTCACTCTCGACAATTGCATAGTATTCCACTACTTGCCTCCACCTTCCCAACCTATCTGATAATGTTCACAATTTCTAATTCAAACTCTTTGTTCTGATCTATTTTCCATCACATACATTTTCCTTTTCTTCTTAACATTATCAAATACATTTTCCTTATTGATCAAATACTTAAGAAAACTGAAATGGGTAGGACTTGGACATAAAATGATTGTGGTTGTGACAAAGAGGGATGCATAAAGAAATATTGAAGTGTTTTAAGAATTTTGGTGAAAAGTCCATGTGACCATACAAAAGTGCTTGAGGGCAACTGCAAATTTAACACTGGGTTCTGAGTTCCGACATTAGAAATATAAGAATACTAATAAAACTAGAGGTGAGAGGTGATATGAAAAAACCTTAAAACCTATAGCCTTTGTATACTAGCTTAGTTTAGGGCCTTTATGATTTGGCAAGTATATAGAAACCGTATGTAATCAAAATCCTAAAGATACGTCATTGAGATAAGAACGAAACAAGCTATCATTCAACAAAAAAAAAGGAACGAAAAAAGCTAGTATACAAAGGTGATTGTTACTAAATCTTATACGAAGAGTTTCAACATTATCCTCCCTTGTACACCTGACTACTTAGGGAAGTAGTAATCCCAATTGATGGTGAACCCAACGATACCCGATCTTCAATCAACAAAAATTAAAAGTCAATTAAGGGGAAATTAAGGATTCGCTTACCGTTGATCGCGAAATCCACCGTAGAGATCTTCGATCCAATGGGAGATGCTCAACCAAGGGAGAAGAAATAGAAAATTGCAAACATGAAAATTTAATCAATTTCTTTAAAAAAATCCAAAAACTACCTTCGTTCCATACAATGTACTTGCATATATGCTATGCCAACAAAGAAGCCTTAAACCTATGATTAAATCACAACCATTAATCATAATCCTAATGATAATAGAAACCCTATTAAAGAAGATCCTAATTACTTTCAAACATGGAAAGAAATTAGAAATTGTGCGTTAGAGATTCCTAGGGGTTGTGGACCCTACTTGCTGCTTTGTAGTTGCCAACCACTTACACAATCTTGATCGTAGTAGATTCTTCCTTAAAGAGTCCCTCTCGTCAACCCGAATCATCCGAATCATTAAGGTAGAAAATTCTCAAAGAATCAACGACATATAGAAAGAAAGCCTTCCATTTTTTGGTGTCTTGTTGCTTCATTCAGTTCTATCTATATATAGTAACTGATAAAGCTAAAACTCTTAACTTTCACTTAAGTATAAGGCCTTGCCAATAAAGGAGACTTGATTGCACTTAAATAGGGAGGAAGAGTCTCCAAATACGATCTAATCAAGAGTGAATGAGGACTGCATGTCTTGGTCAATAGAGCCCACGATTGTAGTGAGTATACAATTTTACCATGCAGTGAATTCTTCTTGCAACCCAATTAGAAAAGTACTAAATGAGAAAATTGCCCAATAAATGGGAGACTCCACAAAGTAGGCGAGCTGGAAAAATCTGCACACAATAATATGTAGGGACCAGTAGAGGGCCATATAGGACCAATAGAAAGCCCGGAATGGGTCGCCAAGTCTGACCAAACCTTTTAGGTCCTATCCCAGCCGGGCTGGGCCTTGTTTGGGCCTGGTTTGGTTGGGTTGAATCCAATGGACTGCTGTCCATATATTTTGAACTATTGGATCTTTGTGCGTCCGGTTGAGCTTGATGGATTGGGTCAATTATATCTTTTAGAAACTGATTTTGATAAAAAAAAAAAGAAAAAAAAAAAAAAAAAAAAAACAGAATATCCATCTTGACCATCCATTTGATGATGTTTGGTCCCATACTTCTTGATCAAACCCTTGGTAAGATAGGTCAAGGCCCCTTTCAAATTTTCACCATGAAGGATTCAACCAATTCAAACCTTTGATCAAAAACCAACTCTGCATCCACACCACTTTCAACAATTTGTTGTCTTTACATATATTTTCCTAGGTATTTTTTAAATCTTGTATTTGTTGCTAGAGAAGTTCTCTTTGATATTTCCTAATGAACATGATGAGCACAATCGCGAATAAAGTAATCCATTCTTGCCAATTAACATAACTAGATTCCCCAAGTGAAACCAAATACACAAGACAGATCAGGTCAGAGAACATCAAACCTACCATGCGAAAATAACAGAGCACTAGTAGTGGGTAAAGAATACAACTATGGTTAGGGGTGAAAGTGGGTCGGGCCGTCCGCGGTTATAAGCTCCGCCCGAGCTCGGCTCAAAAGACAAAAGAGCCAAGCTAGGGCCTAATAGGAGGCCCGTTTGCTTAAAAGGGCAGAGCTCGGGCTTGATGAAGCCCGGCTCGTAAGCCCTAGGGCCTACATATATTAATACATATAATATATATATGTACACTATAAGTATATATTACATATATGATATACCATAATCCATAAATCCTAAACCTTAGTTTTAATCCAATATAAATAATCCCTAAACCCTAAACACTAAACCCTAAGCACTAAATAATCCATAAACCCTAAACCTAAGCACTAAACCTTAAACCCTAATTTTAATCCAATATAAATAATCCCTAAACCCTAAACACTAAATAATCCATGAACCCTAAACCTTAAATCTAAGCACTAAATAATCCATAAACCCTAAACCCTAAACCTTTATTTTATGATGCTAGCCGAATACTTTATTTTATTCTATGATGCTATTGAAGTTTAATTTGATTTGTATTATTGTTGGAGTTTGATAATGCTCGTCTACATTAACATTGAACCATTATGGAGTGTTGGAACTAGGCTCCCTTTGCTTTTATGGAGTCTTTCTTATTTTAGTTAATTTTATTGCTGCAATCCAAATTATGGGAATGGGAATATGGAATGAATGCATGCATTTGACCATTTTTTGTTCTGGTTTGCATATGCAGATTTCTTTGAATTCCGACAGGATTTTTTTTTCTGAAAATATTTTCTTTCAGCTAGTGCTATATCATTATAAAACAGGCCAGGCTCACGAGCCGTGCCTAGGACCTCAATTGAGCAGAGCCCAAGCCAGGGTTTTTCATCTACTCTCAAAGCCCGGCCCTAGGGCCTCATAACTTAATAAGAGCCGAGCCCGAGCCAGGGTTTTTGAGGCCCTCTCGAGCTCGGGCCAAGTTAGGGCCTACTGAAAAATACTAGGGCCGAGCCTAGGGCCTCTCAAAGCCCGGCTCGGCCCGGCCCACTTTCATCCCTAACTATGGTATATAAGTATAACATCATCTAAAAATCCTATGATCCCAATAACAAATCAGGCTGGCACGTTCCAGGACTAACATTCAAAGGCCTTTCATTTAATTTAAAGAAAAAATTAAAAAAAAAAAATGAAGTTCATATTAAAGAAAACACGCAAAGCCAAGAATATGAACATTGTAATCGTAGCCAAGAGAAAATTAGTGCCTTTTCAGGATGTAGACATACTGTATGACGACCACTGAACATCGCCGCAAGCATTGATTCAGGCTCACGTTGAGTTAGTGTATCGATCGTTGTTGAGAATTTCTTACCTCCTGAAAAGACCAATTACAAGTGTTATACTAAATTCAAGACAACCCACCAACACATCACCAGCTCAAATACTCAAACCACATTAAAGAGGGAGGATTTCCAACCATCACAACAACTTCTCCAGAAAGGGTTTTGAAGCATTGTTATTACAGATAACATTCAAAATCTAACATACACACAAAACCCCAAAAACCAAAAAAAACCCTTTTCTCTTCCCCCTCTTCATCAGCATCAACAAAAGAGAAAACTTCAAACAACCCTTCAATCCCCTATCTAGAAACCCTTCAAGTAACTAAGCATCATCATCATCATAAAAAGGCTAGTGGAGATGGAGATCAAATGACAAAAGATCCATTGTGAGAAAAGAGATGAGAGATTTCTATGGAAGATGTAGAGGAGATGGAGATGAAAGAATGAGAAGGATCGAAAGAGATTTGATGTTAATAATACCTATGTCAAGAAGAATTGTGGAAGGGAGATCTGAAGTCATCGTCCTTCTTCTTCTTCTTCTTCGCTACAGCCGGAGAAGCAAATGCTGCAGTGAAATTACAGAGAAAGCCAAAGATACAAGCAAAGCAACCACGGAACAACAATAGGATGGCCCCCTCTTTATATTTTGTTATATGAACGTGTCGACAGTTTGGTACTGTCGAGTCGATCTGGATCGTGGGCCCTACGGCTACAATACCTTTTGAGGGTGATCAACCGCAATGTCACGCGCACTTTAAATCCTCACCCATGTATTATTTCCTCACCTAAAGTGGGTCGCATCTTCTTTAAAGTTATCCATCAATGGTTAGAAAATAATACCTCGCTTTTGATCCTCCATGAGCCACGTAAGCAGCTATCTCTTTATTATGAACCGATTTATAAAAAACCCGCCTCGCTATGAAACACTTCATTGGTTACATGACTTACATCAAATGCTCCGCCTATTAGGAAATAGACTTTCATCTTCATCAACACCTGTCTTTGCCTTTGTTTTTATCATCTGTACTAGGAATATGCATGCTTTCCATGCTCCTCTCCCTTCTCCAGTTCCTAGACCTAGAGGTTTCGAACATGTCTCTAAATCTCTCGATCTCAGTTTTGAATTCTGCTATTATTACTTTGTAATAGATCTGCCTTTTCACTTCTCCCTCTTGGTTTCTTGCTCTTTTTTAATTTTCTTTCACTTATTTCTTCTCGGATCTATCACTTCATTTGATCGTTGGTTGTTTTCATATAATCAATGACAGAAAAGCCATATTGAAACCTCTTTATAATCAATACAATTGTTCCTTGCTCAAATGGGATTGACCTTCTTTTACACTTGAGAGAGAGGATTTTACATTAGAGAGTAAGAGATAGAAAGAGGGGATCTATCTAGGCGCTCTGGTGAGCATGGTCGTTAGCCTTTTCACACTATAGAGAAACACAGAGATAAATGTATTTTTGGAACAAAAGCACGCGAGTCTTTGGCTTTTAGTTTTGAGCGGGACCCATCAATGATATGCGAAACTTATTATTAAAATCTGAGTCACAGGATCCACACTCTTCAAATATAACTTTTACATCAGCCAATGGTTGATGTTAGAATAGAACTTATGATGATGTAACAACAAAAACCAAGATCTTAAATTAGATGTTTTCAGATTCTATTATATTAAAAATGATATAAGGCCAAAATTATATGGCTATTTTAACTAGGTTAAAAACCATGTAAGGTGTATTCCTCGACAGTGGTCCAGATCAATGCATGGCAACTAGTTTGCCTTTACAGGTGAAAAATCTTTAAAAAAAAAAAAACCTGAAATTTATTGAATAAATTTAGTAACCTTTTATTAATCGATGATTAATTTGAATATTAACTTGGAGTAAGTTTTTAGTTTGAATGAGTTAACATGTGCATTACACGGAATCTAACGCTAGTCTTTCTTAAAAGAAGAAACCAAAGCCCAACCACCAGTCTTTCTTAAAAGAAGAGATCCCTGTTTGGTAGGACACGATGTTTAAATGCACACCTTGATGTGTGATCGTGCCCCAAGTATAGGGTTATCACGATTGTAGTAATAACCGGTGAAACCAGGTCGATCCACAAGAAGCCAATGATTGCGATGTACCTATCCTATTAGAAAACTAGTGCTAGCCTATCAAAAATTTATAAAAATCACAAATCCTACTTTAATTAAAAATTAATTACATATCTTCTAAGTAAAATTAATTACAACCCGAATTAAAGAAAAATCCTAAACTGAAAACCTAGTCTAATAAATCTATGCTAAAAACTGCATCCATTATAAAAATAATCTGAAAACCAATTGGAGATGTTAAAAATTCAGAATTGAATACGAGCTTTGCAATCTAAGGGTCAGAGTTCAGTTGTTTTCTAAATACTGAAAATATGGGTGATTTTGTTCAAGACCCAAAATCTGAAAAATCAGATTTATCAATATTTGAGAAATTTTATGAAGACTCTAGTCTCCTTCAAATATTTTTAATATTTAGATGCCTTTAAGCATGCAATATATCATTCGAAAATAAAGCATCAAAAAGACATAAATAAAAAAAATAAATCAATAAACTAAAAATCATATGAATTAAAATTGTTCACACATAAAATCAGTCAATAAAAATAAAGCAATTTACACCCTTTCTCCTTAGATTACAAATAGACAATTACCCCTCCATCCTTCTTCTTCTTCACACCAAAATTAATTTTTCCTTTGGCCTCATATAATAGGTATGTGAGATGGAAGAAGGAGAAAGAGAGAATAAGGAGAGAAAAAGAACTCCACGTGAGATAAATGGGATGTTGAATAACGTGAGGTATGGTCTTCTCATCGTGTGGAGTCTTTGGACGTCCAATGCTTTCGGTAATTCAAAGATTTGAATATTTTCAAATCTTCCATATTCTTTGGTTAGAATCCAACTTGTAGATAATCTTTCGAAGAGTCTTGGACTCTTTGAAATTTAAATTTGCACTAACTTGCTTCAGCAAAATCTTCTAATTAAACTTGGATTCTTCTTATCTTTGCAGCTCTCCACACATGGGTCGAGACATTGGTTTGAGAAAATCCTCAAATCTGAAATTCGAACTTGTTGCATAAATTGAATAAAGATGGGCCCCACAATGAGGTGCGCCCCTTGAATATAAGATGGCTTGGACGTCCATGTTGGCATGAGATTTTTTTTCTTTATTTCCTCTTCATTCTTTATCTCTTTCCTCCTCTTTGAATTTGAATTTGAATTTTGGAAGGGATCTTCTCACTGGGAATGAAATTCTGAATCTTTTTCTTCTCAATTGGGTCCCACCACGGCCGCCCCTACCTTAGGATTTTCACCCAATGTGGGTGGGTCCCACGATGGGTCTTATGGTGGGTCTTCTGCAATTTTTTTTCTTCTTGTGGGCCCCGATCTTTGAATTTCTGCAAAACAATTAAAACTAATTCATAAATAACAATTTTTATCAAAAGGAATGATGTTATGCATGGGACCCAAAAATGCAGAATTTGATAATTTCACCAAGACATGCATCTTTATGAGATTTTTACTTAAACTGAACCAAAAGAGTCTAATTGCATGATTTTGCGAAAATCTATGAATTCAATGCATTTTGTTTTAATTAAGTCCACAGATTTATGTGAAATAATGAATTAAATGTGACATTGTGGACTATAAATGTGGGGCCCACTTGGGGATGGGATCGGATAGGGATCTCTTCATCTAGTTGGGGTCTACTTGCTACGAAAAAATGGGCCCCATATGATCATCCTAATTCCTTTATCAATGGCCAACAAGATTCAACATTTTTAAAAGTTAACCCGTCGATCCAATGGTACAAACTATTCAGCTGAGTGTAAAAACTGGCATCGGCGTAACTCCGGGGTGTCCTTTGTGTGTAATTCGTTCGGATGGGTTATTAACTGGGCCCCACTATGATGTGTGCATGGTGAGCAAAAAGAAAATGCATGGGATAACTGCCATACGTCACCATAAGAAAAGGCGGGATACCTGCCATACGTCTCCAAACTGAAGCTTTAGCTGCTATTATAGAAGGCGGCAAAATGCATACGCAGGTTTTCCTCCGCTCTTTCCTCTACAAAGAGCAGAGGAAAACCTGCATGTTCTATTTTTTCCCCTCAAAGGTCTGGGATGAATCCGTTGTAGGGTCCATATAAAAAATGCATAACTATCAATGCATGTTTTCGCCTGTGATCACATTCCCTTTTTTTTTTTTTTGTTGCTAACAGAGTTGGTCTAATCCCTCCAAGCCCAATGAGAAGCTGGGTAAAACCCCTGTGACCTCCACGAGGTAGCACTAGTGGACTCAACCTTTAGTTCTTGAAGAGAGGTGAACCGGGGATCGATACTAGGAGCTCTAGCTCCGAAAGAGAGCGAAACCACGGTCCTGACCACTTAGCAACCACTTATCACATCTATGATTTGCTACGAATGAAATGTGCCGTTGGAATGAGATGATCTATGGCTCTGAGGTGGTGAACTCTGATCACATGCTTCTCGTTCTAGGACCACTGCCCCTGTCAATCATCCCATTGGTTTAGTATTTTAGATTAGAAGGTTTCTTTATGTTTGAATTCTATGTTTACCAATTAGAATCTTAATAGAATATGAAAGACCCTTTGATATTCACAATAAATATGTAAATCCTCTTTAGGGATTGGTACTTTTTATTATTGAATTGAAGAATTGAGTTCTAATTTGATTGGTGCTTTGGCTTTGTTCATCGTGCATGCATTCTCGGTTGTTTGAATCCATCTGAATTCTACAAAATCTTTGCCACGGGTTTGGTCTATTCTTGGCCTGCATCAGTTTGGTATCAAAGCGAAGATCCATCTCCCCCTTCCGATCACCGATCTAAGGTAACCTGGTATCCCATCTTCCAATATATTTTCTCTCCCCTCTCTATCGATCCACTATCATCATTGTCATCATCCCCATCCTTCCCTCGTCACTGCAGAATCCCTGCCCGTCACCCCCTCCCAAAAACTCAAAAGCCACAAACCCCAATTGTCTAATCCATCTCAGAACCCAATCCATCAATCCCTTCCAGAAACCAACCTTAAAAAAACAAAAACAACGTTACATTTGGTCATAAATGAGATCCATCTAATGTTAAGCCCAACTCTGGCCCAAGCAGAAATTGTATTAACAGATGTGAACTAGATTGGCTTGTATGACCGGCCGCAGAATCAGCCGAGACCTAAGTAACAGAAGATACTGATTAGTGCCCCTCGGATAAATGGCCTTTTGGGTTAAAGATGTGAGCAGAGAACTACTGATAGGCTTGTGCAAACACCATCAGAATTAACTGAGACCTGGCAACAGAGGATCCGGATCACGGGCTCATGATACTGCATCATTTTATGCAAATCTTATCAGGGAACTCTCTACTCAGCCAAACCCTAGAATTCCAACAAGGAGAAGTCCATTCCAAGAATGGGAGATTATAAAGAGCCAGTAACAATAGTTCGATATTCATAATCCACACGATAAGACATGACAATTCAAATGTACATATGTATAATGCACGCACACATGAAAGAGAAGTTTTTTTGCCCGAGTCAGATGTACCAACTACATGCAGCAACTCGTAAGCCAATCGCAGTGGTTGCTGCCATATTCTTGTGCATGCACATTGCTATCTGATGTAGTATGTCAATACAGTTATCAGGGTATGGTGAAAAAGGTAATGAAAATGAGTGAATGCTGCCATATCCTTGTGCATGCTATCTGATGCAGTGTGTCACTAGTAATCAGGGTACGGTGAAAAAGGTAGTGACAAACCCGGACTCCATTACATGAAATAACTGCAATGCTAAAAAGTCCGAAGGTAAACACAGAGAATGGATATACAAGACTTATGGTATCATTAGCCACAGTAAAAAGTCTCACATCTCCTGAAATTGCGTCAATATGCTGTATCTATTTTCAAGTTGTCAGCCGTACTTCAGTCAGATCCCTCTAGCCTTCTCCAAGTCTGGAAGATCTGAAACCAAACCGATTTTTGTCATTAACAATAATATAGGGCTCCAATTTTAGCAACCATTGTCGGCATGCAATTTCGTTTCTAAAACAGTCATGGAATAAGAAAATTATGTCAGCTGAAATGTATACATAAAAATTGGCTTAATATGGAACCCTAAATGTATATTAAAAGCCACGTAATATTTATGGGAGAAATGGTTTATAGGAAAACAAAACAGGAAAACAAAACAGGCAAGTCTGCTTTCCCATCCAAACAATCATTAACTGAGACACATGGCATCTTGGTGGGATACATTAACCCTACTAGATGCATATCAACCAAACATCATAGGTTGGTAGTGGACTAATAGTCTACCAAAAGTTGGTCTCATTTAACATTCCTGGCCATCGGATCTAAGTTGATGAAATCAAGGCTTTTCAACCTCTCAAGTAACTGGCTAACATCCAGGTGCCTAGGAGTACCTAATGGGCGCTGACTTTTCAAAATAACGAATCCAAAGCCCACATATGTATTTGGTAAGGTCAGTAGACCTCACTAAGATGTCACGTCTCAACTGAGCCGCTGTCTCTCACAGATAAAAGCAGCATTGCTGTGACTAGCATTGCTGATGGTTTAAATGGTGTTGTTCACTTAGAGGACCAGGAGAATTATAAACAGCCATCATTCCCACCATTATAAGATGATCATTCATGCGTGTATTATAGCTGTTGTAGCTGGACAAAGTTTAGCTATTGCTCAAGGAAAAGCATTTAACAGAGGGAAAATATGCCATTACTCACAAAGCATTCCTTCATCATCACTACTATCATCCTCCTCTTCTCTTCCCTGCACAAAAATAGAGTAGAATAAAGTAAAGATGCAGATATAGTGACCTCCATTTACAAAACTAAAATCTGTGCAGAAAAGTGAGAATTACCAAACCACCATCACCGTCATCAGAGGCAAGTTCCACTGCAAAAGAATGCAATGGTCACTAACATGAGGAAACTAAATAAAAATAAACAGCAGAATGAATAGATTAGTGGGATTTATAGAGAATTGATGAAAGTGTGAAACAACAGAACACATGTACCTAGCTCCACTACCATTCATATAGGTAAACGATAGCCGATATATTGAACTAAACCCAGTTAATGTGGATGGGCTCCCCAACTGAGCCTAATGATTTTCCAGAGTAACTTTATAAGTATTCAACATACTTAGCATTTTAATAGAATCAGTTTCACACAAACGATTAGCTCAAACATGGAAATTGTTTCTCACATTTTTACATTAAGTAACTAACAAATATATTGCCTATCTTGTGGTAATGCAACTAGGGTTGTGGGTGGCCTGGCACGCGAGTCACCTAGCAACAGCCCGGCATGGAACAGCACGTTGACAGGCCCGGCACGGCCCGGCCCATCCTAGGCACAGGCTGTGCGTGGTAAGGATGCATAGGCCCGTGGCACAACACGGCCCATATCCTTAAAGCCCGTGCTTGGAAATAGGGGAGACTTATGTGTTTATTGGTCGGTGGATAGACTCATGGATGTTGGTGGATTAATGGACCCATTTAAAAGGCCTATCTATGGCATGAAGATTTGAAGATTAAGGAACTCAAATTTCAATGAGTGGTATTTGTGGCCTCATTCAAGCTTCAATGTGGTATTTATGGCCGCATGCAAGTGTCGATGAATGATATTTATGTCCATCATACAAATTTCAATGTGGTATTTATCTCAAGTTAAATGTTTTTTTTCTTTATTTTTTAAATTTTTATTTCAATTTTTAAAAAAACAATTCAAAAAATGAGCTCGCCCAGCATGGCACATGGACTGGCACGACCCAACAAGGCACAAGCCTAGCTGTGCCCGTGGGCTGTGCTGGGCTGAGGCCCTGCCAGCATGGCACAGCACATGAAATTTCACGGGTCGGCATGCACAGCCTGGGCACGGCTGGGCTGGGCCGGCCATTTTGCCGGCACAACCCATTTTACATCCGTAAATGCAACAAAGAACAAATGTTGCCATGGAGGTGCCAATATTCTGTCCCTTCCAATCAGGGCAATGTTGTTTTTAAGAAGAAAAAAGGTCTATGGGGTAAATTTCATTGAAAAGATCTTATGTATTCATCTAATCATCTATGTAATTATTTATGAAGAGAGAAGAAAAGAGTGTGCGTGTGTGTGTGTGTGATACATCACACCGAAGAGGGAGAGTTCCAATACATTTGGGTCTATCAGTAATACTTTTTATAGGTCAAATCACGTTCAGGTATTAAATTCCATCCCCATCTTATTTCATATATCAAACTTCATCATCCTCACCTATCACTGTATCCGCCACCAGCAGTCCCCGCTTCCCTCCCACCCACCAACCAAAAAAAAAAAAACAAGACCTAAAAACAAAGGAAAACCCATTCTTGTAAACCATCAGGTCTGACAGATATGAAACTCGTCTCTACATTGCACTTCCTTGGTATGTTCAAGGACCAAATTTGCCTTCACACAAAGGTGTACAAGAACATGTACTAACCTGATGAATGCACCCAAATTTAGCCAAAATGATTTCCCTATATCCACAAGTTTCAAAATCCTTTTCAAAGCAACCATATGGGAATCACCTTCTATAAGTTCAGCACAGTCCACCAAAAAAGCAAATCTTCAAATCTGATTTGATTGCATATGAAACCAACCCAGATAATACTATTTTGATAGATGAGGAAAGCGCAAGGAGATGTCATGGAAAAAGATAAAAGTCCTTTACGTGTGAAGCCTTCCTCCCCGTTGATTATGTACAGTCCATCTTCCAATGATAACAGCATATCTGACAAGGGGACCGGAAAGTAGAGGAATACTAGTTTCACCAACTAGCAGCGCTTAATGATCTAAATGAGTTGGAAGAATAATTGGTGACTTGCTTCACCAACAGTCTTAACCTGTCATTGTTGACCTGATGGGGCTTGGCCCAATCTTCACCGTTGCAGAAGCATGCCAGCATGTGAGACTTGCTGAGAAGCGATTTGAGACAGTAGCATGGAATGTCATTCTCAAATCCCACAAGCCAATCCAGGGGTAGCAGTACTCGCTCTAAGTTGGAGCTGATCAAGCCATCAGGTGCTAACCAAGCACCCGAATTGAGAGCTCACAAAGACGGGGCAACGAGGGCAAGACAAAGAACTGTTCATTGTTATAAATGCAACGTAGACCATATTTCCTCGGAGAGTAGCAAATGGCAAACCACCTTAGTAGGCACTTCAAAGGGAAAGAACACCGTGGCTGAATCCAAGAGTGAGGTGAATTTTGAAGAAGCCAAAGATCTTGAGCATGACAACAACAACAAAGAAGGGATAGTAGGAGACAAAGTGGAGACCTTGATGATCCAAAAGAGCTTAATGACACCAAAAAGATGTTAACGGTCATGATGAATGTGACCCACCCACCCACATGATTACTAAATACAAAGATGGTTCTTGTTGGTCCAATCGTTGATGTATATCAATTATCAAGACAATGAAGTCATTGATCACCCAACCTTTGACAAATGTGAAGATGTTGATATTGAGAAGATGCCAACCTTCAATGTGTACCAGGATGAAGAAAGCTTCAATGTGCACTTCAATTCCATCTTCCAGTATTATGATCTAGAAGCAAGCACTCAAGGTATCATAGAGAATTTTGATCCTTTATTATACATTGATGGATACATTGCGATCCATCATTTTGAAGATCCATTTAAGCAAGCCCTATACACTGTGATGCATCATTTTGAAGATCCATGTAAGGAAGCCCTTTCGTACCAATGTCACAATACATTCATCTAATATTTTGACCATGCATCATTGAACCAAGGAATATTGGGTTGATTGGATGACAAACGGATTGTGCAAATATACTGTTCAGCGACAGCTACAACCATAGAGGTCCCTCACAAGATTTGTGGAATTGCAAATGGCTCTTCTCCATGATTGACGTGGCATTCAAATTCGAGAATGAATTCTTTCCAACCGAGGGAGAATGATGCAGAAGGAATATTTTTATCAAGATTCTGAACTCGACAAAGCCTAAGCAGACAGAATTGTGCATCCTAAGAAGGCCCGCAAAGTTACAATCAAGTTTTCCCCAGTTGGAACCAAACAGTCCCAAAAATTAAAAATATGAATTCAGGGGCCATTCTGGGAATAGACAGAAGAACAGAGGCTGTTCTGCGAGTTTCAGAATTAAAAGATCATAAAAAGGGTCTCACATGGAACAGATTTTGGATCCCAGTTTGGTTGGTCAAACCTGACCCAATCCAACTAGGAATCAGTCCACTTAGGTAGCCCAGGAGACCTCTTCAAGACAAATAGACCTGATCTTTGATCAGGTGGGCCATGTGGGGTCCACAGCCAATCTCCCAGATGTCAAGAGTGTCCCAGATTCTGGAATTTTCCAAAAATTTTATAGAAAGTTTGTTTAAGACTCCTGATTATATATGGGATCTATTAGGTAAGGATTACTAAGGTTTTTGTGAGAATAAAAGCACTATATATATATATATAGTTTAATGGTCAACGGTCCATTCAGATCGGTACACAGTCGATCCAACGGTCTAGTAAATTTGGATCTGACCAAATTTTGTTGGGCGTGTGCAATTTAGGGGGGTCGTGTGTTTGGTCCATTTGGATGGACCCCACAAGCGTTAGCTTACAGAATCTTATCCTAAGCTTAAGCTTAGGAGAGCCTTGTTGTAATATATATATTATATATATATTTAAGCTTAGGAGAGCCTTGCCCTAAAGTTGGTGGGCGTGTGCAATTTAGGGGGGTCGTGTGTTTGGTCCATTTGGATGGACCCCACAAGCGTTAGCTTACAGAATCTTATCCTAAGCTTAAGCTTAGGAGAGCCTTGTTGTAATATATATATATATATATATATTTAAGCTTAGGAGAGCCTTGCCCTAACACACACACGCACGCACGCACGCACACACACGCACGCGCACACACACATGCACACGCACGCACGCGCACACACGCACGCGCACGCGCGCGCGAGCTAACACACACACACACAGAGATTGACTGTCAGGCAGCCATGTTAAAGCCGGCAGTGAGAACTTCAACAAATCAGTCAGAATTTTAGTCTCCCTTTCATGCCACTTTATTCATTCCTTGGATCATGGTTTTTGTGTTGATGATCTAGCCTTTTAGGGTGGATTGATCTCATTGTCATTGCTTGCTTTCAAATCCAAAGACATTGCCGCCACAAGTATACTGCTGTGTTGCAGTAGTTTGACAGATCGGATAATGTCTCGTTGTTCATGAATACGTGACTGCATCAAAGTTGGTCTATTTTCGATCACGGATAAGGGGCTGCATTAATAAAACAACCACATAACATAGAAAGTAAACTTGCCAAATGGCACCGTAGTTTGTTCCTAAAGATTAGGAAGGAAGAGTGTGTTGTTTAGAAAAAAAGGCATTGTATGATCTTTAACCATTGTTATCGTAACCCCAAGGGGTTGGGCGAGTGGTCTAGACCATTGTTCCTCCCTCTTTCAGAGCTAGAGGTCTTGATATCGACCCCCGGTTCCCCGCCTTTAAGAATCGAAGGTTGAGTCCACTTGTGCTACTACTACCTGGGGGCCACAAGGGTTTTACCCAGCTTCTCTTTGGGCCCGGAGGGATTAGTCCAGCCCAAAGGGTTGGGAACCCTCTGTTATTAAAAAAAAAAAAACATTGTTATCATAATCCTACGATTTGTATCCCAACTCCAAAAGGAAAATGATTCATATCTATGCAACGAATCCCATTTATAGATGAATCTTAGGATTCATTTATGAATCATATGATTCGATACTTGTTTCATCGAATCTTACAATTTAGGTGATTTGACCAGGCGAGAATAGCTGCAACCAATAAGTTAATATTAATAATCTTTTAGCTTTTTTTTATTTTTTTCTTTTAGTGGTTTCACTTTAAAAGGTTATTTAGCAGCTAACGAAACATCTGAAGAGTTTTTGCAGCTTTGGAAAGATTTTAGAGATGAATAAAGAACGTGCATTTGATTAACCATTCACCAGTACACTTGGGCTCGTAGTTTTCCTCTTTCAAAAACCTAGGCACAAACTAGTATCAGAACCAAGTTCCAATTTCATGGATATCTTCTTTTTTGGTTTTTTTTCTTCATAAACACTTTCGTAACTTCAAGAGAGCCTAGTTCCAATTTTTAGGGTCTCTTTTTTTTTTTTTTAATTATTTTTCTTTTTCTCCATTAACACTTTCTAACTTCAACAGATATCCTACTGTGTAAGATGCTTTTTGGATTTTATTTTCACTTTTTATATTTTGATTTAAAGATAACAAAAAATAAATATATATTGATACCTTAAACTTATTTAACTATTTACACATAGCAATAGTGATCTTATGTGCGCAGTGCGCATGGAGGCGCTATGGGGCCCGCCTGCTGGCCCGCCTCAGGATGGTAACTAAGGGGATTTGAAGATCCAGGTGAGGCCCTCCTTCCTAACCCTATTATCCGTGGCCCAAAAGTCCAATCCATTCACATGGGTGCAAACCCAGGGGCATGTGAACTATGTGATGGGGTTGTTCCGCTCGGATGGACCATCGGAAGGGGCCCACTAGGGGTGCACACTATGTACGAGGCATGCTTAGGATAATTTATTTAATTTGTTAAACTTATATGTTAATATTTGTCATGATGTTCTGGATATGATTGCATGATAGAATGATTTTGTATTGTATTTATACAGCTCTGAATGGGAAAACTAATGGATTATGAATAACTAGTTGTTTTCCTTTTTTTTTTAATTTTTTACTTATTTTTCATTTTTCTTAGAAAAGTAAAAAAAAAAAAATCCTACAATCCGTTATTAGATTCATGATTTCGAATTGATTCATGGGTTTGAACGATTTGCAATATGGATCTAATTTGTAGAACAATGTCTTAAATTGTCATGCTATGGACCTAACCAATACGCCAAAAGCCCTAGGATTGATGGAACACGTCAAATCAAGTCTTATAACTATTTAGGACCGTAACAGACCACCACGCTTCCACAACCGACATCCTCAACGGCTCTCATTCTAGCAGCAGATAGCCCTTTTCCCCTCTTGGAACGGCTCACACTCTGCTCTAGGTAGCCCTCTCTGTGGCGGCTTTCACTCTGGCATTAGGTAGCCCTTTTCTCAATTTTTTTTAGACGGCTCTCACTCTACTCCAGGTAGCCCTTTTCGTGACTCGAACCCGAGACGTGGAGGTTGGCTCGGATACCAAATGTTATGGACCTAACCAATATGCCAAAAGCCCTAGGAGTGATGAAATGCATCAAATCAAGTCTTATAACTATTTAGGACCATAATAGACCCCATGCTTCCACAGCCGACATCCTCGGCGACTCTCACTCTGGCAGCAAGTAGCCCCTTTCCCCTCTTGGGACGGCTAGTCACCTACAGCTTCTTTTGACAAATTTAGCCAAGCTATTGTTGAAACAGAAATATAGAAGGTAATAGGTTTGATCACATTTTTTTTTTTTTTTTTTTTTTTTTGTGATAACAAATGATGAAAAGGTGTTTATCCTTACTGTGTATGTTAATAATATTCTTGTAACAGACAATGATGAGGTGAAGATTAAGTGTCTAACAACTTAGCTAAGAAAAGAGTTTGAAATTAAAGATATCTCTCTCTCTCTCTCTCTCTCTCTCTCTCTCTCTCTCTCTCTCTAGCCAGATAAAAGGGTTCTTATTTCTCAGCAAAACATATACAGTAGACTTACTTGATGAAACGACATAGTTGGGTGCAAAACACTCTAACACACAAATGAAACAGGATCATGGTCTAGATTTTGACAACGGTGAACTGCTACATGACTTAAAAGACATATCAAAGATTAGTTTAAAATTTGATTTATTTGACTATCACATGACCTGACATATTATATGCAATAAATGTAGTCAGTCAGTTCATAAAATGCTCAAGGGTTCTCCATGGCCAGGTATTCTTTATGCATGTCATGGCCATTTGAATGTAAAATTCACTTCAGATGCAGATTGGGAAAGACAACGTTAAATAAAGAGTCCGCTACTGACAATTTTTCCCCAGTGGCAATATCGTCATAGAAAAGTAAGAAAATGTAGGTTGTGGCTTGATCAAGTTCTAAAGCTTAATATTGGGTAATAGCACAGAAGGCTTGTGATTTATTATTGTTGAGAATTATGTTGAAAGAATTAAGACTACATAATATGGTCCCATGATTTTGCGACTTGGTAACATAGCCTCCCTTCATATTGCATCCAATCTAGTACACCATAAGCATATAAAATATAGAAGTGGATTTTCACCTAGTTCAAGAAAATGTCACAGAGAAAGAAATACAATTGGAATATATATGCACTGAGGAACAAGTTGCAGATTTTCTTACAAAAGTAGTTACTAAAAAACAATTATCGATGTTCTTTTCAAGCCAGGCATAGTAAACATATTAGGGTTCTTTTGTAATCTCCAAAAACTTAAGAGGTTTCTTGTCAATTCTAAGAATTCTTTAAAAATTAAAAAAAGGACTGGTTGCCCTCCCCTAATTGTGGTTTTCTTCATATTTCCTATAAAAAGATCTCTTCCTCTGCCCTTTTAATGCCTTCTAACTGTTTTCTTTCCTCATATAATTCACATCTCTTACACATTGTGCATATTTACCAAATGTAAGACTCAATATATAGTTTCTCATGGTTACCATAATAAAGAAATTTTTACCTATTCTATAAAGTAGAAGATGGAAAAGATGACAATTTTCCCAGTCAATAAATAAATAAATAAATAAATAAAAGATGACAATTGTATAGGCATAGCACCACAGCTATCTAAGCCATTAAATCAAACTATATCCCCTAAAAATGTGGGTTTATCTTAAATAAATTAACTTACACTTCATCGACTCTTCCTCATCCTCATCACACCATTTGTTCCAATCAACCTTGATGTACGGAGCAGGCTTTGCATCTGATTTAAGCAGTCTTTTCCACCAAGCCTTCTGTTCCTTTTGGACTGAGCAAAGAATATTTCTTAATCCAATATTTACTTTGCTGCCCTGCATAGGTGATTAAAACAAAAGTTTCAAGCATAAGAAGCATGATATGCACACTGCAGCAATACTGTAAGTTAAGCGCTTAAAACTACTAAAACTTGTTCAATTGAAATACCAAAATCCTCACATACGCACAAGCACACAAATCTACCAAAATGGTCTGGCAATTCTATAGCATATTAACAGTGAAGTGTATGGTGCCCACCTGGCCCCAAAATGGATCCTCCCCAACCCCCTCCTCCCTCAATCAGTGCTAACCCAAATTGATGCTCAGCTGAGTTTTTATCCGCAAATTGATCATCAAGAAACTTCATATACTGGCTGAGAATTTTGTCCAAATTTAAGAACTCTGAATAAATGGTTAAAATACCGCTCCCTCCCCCCCCCTCCCCCCCCTCCTCAAACACCACCCTTTTTGGCCCACAAGGCCCACAATGACACCCACCCCATCTCATACACAACCCCACTAATCATCATCAAACTCGTGTCCCAGGGGTTGGTTACAAGAAATAAATTTCTCCAATTCCGATCCATCATAAGCCTTGCACTTCTTCAAATCTATCCATACTAACATCCCTGTCCTTCTCATTCTACCCATTTTTTCTTGGTGGGGCGTCAACCTGCAACACCACCACCCCACCCCTTGCAACAAAAAATAAAATAAAATAAATAAAGGAGAAGAAATAGAAACCCATTTTGGCAAACATCCAGCCGATATGTGCCATTGAATTGACTTCTAATAAAATATAACCGGTGTTAGTCCTAAACTTTGGGGCCAAATTGGCGTATTACCAAATCACGCACCTATTGCCACGGCCGTAGATATAGGTATTTTGAGAATACGCCTCAACGACCAATGGTTAACGATCGCTGTGATGGGCGGTTTCGCTAGAACAGGCAATAATGAGATCACCATTTTCGTAAATGACGCAGAGAAGGGTAGTGACATTGATCCACAAGAAGCTCGGCGAACTCTTGAAATAGCTGAAGCTAACTTGAGTAGAGCTGAAGGCAAGAGACAAGCAATTTAGGCGAATCTAGCTCTTAGACGAGCTAGGACACGAGTAGAGGCTATCAATGTTATTTCGTACTAGTCAATGTATCAGAATAATCAAAAGAAGTTCTGTTAGGACAATTAGATTGGGCTGATTTCTTGCCAAACCCTAATTTACAACAAGGCATCAGCCCCTTCCTCTCCCCCCTTTCTCGCCCCTAAATGCCACCCTTTAATCTAAACAGGTGTGTGTAAAAATGGAAAATTGTCAAAAAAACATCCCCATCCCTCTATTTTAAACCCCTATGTTCTCAAATAGAAGACTCCAATTATGACAATCCAATCCCTTTGCACAAACAGAGTATATAATGGTGGGGGGGGGCGGGGGGGGGGGGGGGGGGGCGTGGTGGGGGGGTGTGTGTGTGGGTTTGTCTGAGGGAGTGAGGAGGGAGGGTTCAGGAACTAGGCCCAATTGCCACTGAACCATCAATTATCCAGAAGTCTTTATTATAAACACACATTAAACTTTGGGAATTATAGTCTAGGGTTCGGATTGATTAATCCAGAAGTCTTTATTATAAACACACATTCAGAAGTCTTTATTATAAACACACATTAAACTTTGGGAATTATAGTCTAGGCTTCAGATTGATTAAAGTGATACATGGTCCACCTCTAATCCATTTCACAAATAACCCCCCGCCAACCCGCCAACCCCCCCCCCCCACCTATCTATTATCATGCATCCAGGAAGGCCCCAAAGAGGGTTTTTGTAAGCAAAAAATGCAACACATTTTGTACTCTCTCGTAAAAAGGAAGAGAATGTTCCAAGCAGATGCCACACAGTTTAGGCTCTCGCATGAAAAGAACAGAAGATTCCAAGGGGATCCTCACCAGGACCCTTGGAGGATTAATCAACAGAGTTGTAAATATCTTTCAAAATTGAACGACGGCCTAGCAACACTGCCCCCTGACTAGGGAGAAAACAGAAGCTATTTCAAAATGTCAACAAAAGCCACCTAAATACAATTGTTTGGAAGATCCTTCCATTTGTACATATTTGATATGGCGATGAAAGCATTCTAAAACATTTCAGTAAAAGCTGGAAAAATACACACCTCAGGAACTATTCTTCCATAAAGTTCCAGTTTGAAATCAAAGAGTTCATCATGAGGTCCCTTAGCAGAGAAGCTGACTAACCCTTGAGGCTCAGTTTTCACAGAGACATCTTTCGCATCCGGTAAAGAAACAGTCAAGTAAATCTTATCAGAACGCTGTGCCCAAAGGACTTCAGGGTGACGACTGCATGCATAAGAAAGGAAAAAAAAAACCATTTAGTCACTGCTCCCAGCTAATTCCACTGAAAAGTTTCCATAATGTAAAAGGTTTGCAAATGCTCAACACATCATTTGGGAAATATTTACAAATTAATATTTGATTTGGTATTGTATGTGTTTAAGGATGCAGAAGTGACCAATAATTATTAATCCATTGTTCTTTTGTGTGTATGGTTTGAGAGAATGTCTTAGCTTTTTGAAAATGTCTTACCCTTTTGCTATAAGTTAGATGATTCCAAGTCTGATAGCTGAATATATAGAAATTTGGAGTTTAGGACAAAGCTCAGCCATGGGAGATGCTTATGAAATGTTTTTTTATCATCAAGGGTAGAAATCATCATGTCTCTAACAATTTTGCTTTTCAGAGAGACAAAAGGGAGTGGCATCTTGGGTAGCAAGGTTAATTTAGTTATAAGGAACTTGCAGTTGTTACTTAAAGCTGATGAGTGGATTGTGCTCGCGGAAGGGTTGTGTACAGGCAGCCCACTGTCCAATTGAAGTCCTTTCCCATGGGTAAGAGCAAGCTTAATTTTCACGAAAGTACTCAAGCAGTAGTGACATGAGATAACGGTGGAGATCTTCTCATGTATAGTACAATTGACCTTCCGGTGCTTTAAGAGAGGCCATTCCAATGAAGAAGAAGTTATGTCTTTGCTAAATAGGATGTGAAAAGTTACAAAGACTCAATCCTGGAGGAGTTATTATAGAGTGTGATTCTCTTGATGCCGTAAGATGGCCAATAATTGCAGCTAATTTTCTGTGAAAGATAGGCAGGAAGAGAATAGAGTGTCATACTGGCAGCTAATTCATCAAGGAGATTATGTCTTGGGGAATATCATTAGATTAGGCAACTCCGATGCTGACCGGCTGGGAACAAAGGTTGGGTCTCACATTAGATTTTGGTTAAGCAACCGTGGAGATGAGAATTTCTTCTTAATTTTGGTCCGATATTGTATTTTAATTAAGATCTTGCTCTTAGCAGCATTACTCTCATATAATACATGGGATTTCTTCACTTATTTCTTTCCTTAAGTAAACACAGTTACCATTTGAAAAAATAAACAATCAAGAATCTTGCCATATTTCTGCCTCCCACGTTTGGACATTACAGCAGAACAAAAACAAAATTTCAGCTTTTATATGCAATGCTGCTTCCCCTAATGTTGTTAATGAGTATTTCCCGCCACCCAACCTACATCAGGACAATGCCCATGCATGATGAAGGTGAAAACACATCCTGAAACCCCAGTTTACATTTTTCCACATAAAATGAAATCACTAAGACCCAGTTTGTTCGCATTAAAGTATACCGAAATTGAATACAAATTGGGCGGTTAAAAATGATGATCAAAGGTGAATTCCCAAAAAAAAAAATCATCAAACACCATCTTCTTTTGATTCTATTTCCCTAAAAGAAAATGTTATTTGATATTCAATTTTCTAAATTCACCTTCAACCTTCATTTTTTTTAACCACCCTATGTATTCAATTCTCATCTATATTCTAATGCAAACAAACCAGACCTAAGGCAATAAACTCACTCCACATGTTTCAGCTTTCCAATGGAGATTTTCTTTCCCACAGCAAGTTCATCTTCCATAGAAAATGAAAACTGAACACCCAAAAACATTTTCACCTCAAAAATAAAATAAAAAAATCCATGGAAACTGTTAACCACAACAAAGGAAAAATGCCATTCACCCACCAAAACCATTCCCAAAACTCACCATAAATAAAAAAAACCCAACACACCAGAAAGCAAAATGATTGCAACACAAAACCAAAAATCAATCTCCAGCTTCTTCACTTCCTCCTATTCAAATAACCAAAAAAAAACAGACAGAGGAACAAAGCCAGTTCTCAACAGAAACAAGAGAAAGAGATTGTTACCTCATTTTGGATGATTAACAAGAAGAAACCCTAGAAACCGAAGAGTGGGTTTGGAGGGGATTGTGATTTTGAGGGAAATGTGAAGGGCTTTCGGAATTGAAGGAGTGAAAAAGAGAGATTCGGTGCCATTTATATATATAGAGAGAGAGGGAGAGATATTGAAGTGGAGGAGACCGAAGAGGGAAAAGTACATGCTTTTAGAAAGAAGCCTAGTCACAATCAGATGGTCGCAGTCGAGGCTCACAAAAGCGGGAGAGGTGGGCCCCACATCTCCTTTTCCATTAAGTGGAGCCCCACACATGGGTTAAAAGCAAAGCCATGTGTGATGTTCTCAAACCTCTCATTTATTTCGTCGGCTCGTCTAGTGGGAGTAATGAAAGGCCAAACGGCCTTGAATCTTGATGTGCAAGTGTAACGACCTTTTCGTTTGGACGACTTGTTTTGGGAATGGATTGGGCTGAACCTGAGGGTGATCGTGACGCGGTTCACACCCCACCCGACCAAACCTGATAGTTGGGTGGTGTTGGTACCCTAGTATGGTTAGAGTTGCAAACGGAACGGTTCTGGATCAAAATCATAGTGGATCTGGATTAGGATTCAGTTCCGGTTTTGACTTGGAACCTATTTTGTTGGTTCCAGACCCGGATTTGGTTCCGGAACCGGGTCCACTTAGAGGACTGAAATCTAATTTCAAAATAAATTTTAATTTCTCTTTATTCTTCACTTTTCTTAAAAATAAGTATATCATTCAATTTATAACATTGCATTAAGTTTACTACCTCCAATATTATATATAAAAATATCCAAAAAAATTAATGTTGAGGTATAATTTAGAATATCAAATGCTCATATGCCAGGTATTGGGTCGGCGAGTCGGAACCTATATGGACCACGACCCGTTTATCAACCGGAACCTGGTCGCAATCAAATGATCGCAGTCGAGGCTCACAAAAGTGGGAGAGGTGGGCCCCACATCTCCTTTTCGATTAAGTGGAGGCCCACACATGGCTTAAAAGCAAAGCCATGTGTGATGTTCTCAATCCTCTCATTTATTTCGTCGGCTCATCTAGTGGGAGTAATGAAAGGCCAAGCGGCCTCGAATCTTGATGTGCAAGTGTAACGACCTTTTCGTTTGGACGACTTGTTATGGGAATGGATTGGGCTGAACCTGAGGGTGATTGTGATCCGGTTCACACCCGACCCAACCAAACCTATGGTTAGGTGGTGTTGGCACCCCGATATGGTTAGGATTGCAAACGGAACGGTTCCAGATCGAAACCATAGTAGACCCGAACCCGAACCCGTTTCTAAATAATGGTTCCGGATCCGAATTTGGTTTTGACTTGGAACTATTTTGTTGGTTCCAGATTCGGATCCTGTTCCAGAACCAGGTCCACTTAGAGGACTAGAATTTAGTTCCAAAATCAATTATAATTTCTCTTTATTCTTCACTTTCTTAAAAATAAGCATATCATTTAGTTTATAATAATGCATTAAGTCTACTACCTCCAATATTATCTATAAAAATATCCAAAAAAGTTGGTGTTGAAGTACAATTTACAATATCAAATGCTCATATGCCGGGTCTCGGGTCCACGAGTCGGAACCTATATGGACCCGAACCCGTTTATCAATCGAAACCTGAATTAGGTTCCGGACCCGAACCCGTTTATGAATCGAAACTTAAAATAGGTTCTAGACCTGGTTTTTTACGAGTTGGAACTTCCGGGTGATCAGATAATCGAATACCCGTTTACAGCCTTAAATATGGTACACGTGCTCAGGTATTGATCCCCATAACTCTAGATGGGTAGTATCGCTCATCATTGACGGGCCAAAGAAAAAGCATAATTAAAAGCATTGGTATAATAAAATCCTTATACCAAAGCCTAAAATCAAAATAAATTACACGATTGGAGATAGCAATGAAGCTAAAATAATAGAAGTATTACAAGAAGAAGGAAGGGAAAGCTTGATTATTTTTCCCTTTTATTTAGTTTTGTTTTCACTTCTGACAAGTTTTTAAAGAATAGCATGATAATGTCACAATATTTTTCAATGGCATCACTACGCTATCAAAGTAATTAAGCTATAACACTGCAAAAGCTTTGGTTGTAAAAGAATCGACCGCTATAAACGCAGACATAAATAGTTTATTGGATAGAAATCAGGTACATGATGTAGAGTTATTATGTAGCTTTTAGTTCGCTGGAATAGTTTTATGCAGAAATGAAATGGAGATCGATACTCTAACAGTAAAGACATATAATAGATAGCTTGGATCAAATTTTGATCAAGGTCTCTATTCGAGGGAATGATTATAAAGAGCCGTCCCAATCAATATGAGAAAAATAGAGCCCTTTGCACACCTTCATTGACAATGTTTTAAAACTCGCTCAAATCAACTTGTATCATATTGGATTGATTCTTGTTCTTTGGACAACCCTCAATGCATGAGAGTAGAGTGAAGATTAGTTGATGTTTATGTAGAAACAAGGAGGGTGGGGGAGACAACCCCTAGGGATTGGCCTAGTGGTCGGGACCACGGTTCCTCTCTCTTTTAGAGCTAGAGGTCTTGGTATTGATCCCCGGTTCCCACCTCGCAAAAAAAAAAAAAACCATGGAGGGATTAGACCCACCCCCAAATATATGGGCGGTGCCAAATTGATCACAGCTTAGGCCTAAACCCCACTCAATTTAAGAGTTTCACCTTACACTAGCTAACTTTACAAATTTTCCTTGTTGATGTGGTAGTGAACAAAAGTCACCATAAAATAATCAGCACCTAAGTTAATGGGCCAACTGTCAATAAAAATTTAATATGGCCCCATATTGCTAATATGCACTCTAGCAATGAGTTTTTAGAATTTAAAGGAATTGGTGACATTACTAGAAAATTAGTGGAGACAAAGAAGGATATTGTATACCAATAGGTTTATTTACTTCTAAAATTGGCGTTGATTTTGCTTTAGTCACTGCGATGATAGAAAGTGTGAGGCCCCGGAGTCCCACATCGACTATAGAGAGAAAAGTGAATGGGGTTATATGTAGAGCTTACACCCTTACCTTGCATGAGGCCTTTTGATGGGTTGAAGCCCATCAAAAGCAAAACCGTGAGGCCGGTGGGCCAAAGCGGACAATATCATGCATGGACCGTGGGGCGTTACAAATTGTATCAAAGCCGACTCTCGACTAGTTCAAGTGTGGGTTCCCTGCCTGCACAGGGACGTGCCCCCTTAAGAGGGGGTGGAATGTGAGGCCCCGGAATCCCACATCGACTATAGAGAGGAAAGTGAATGGGGTTATATATAGAGCTTACACCCTTACCTTGCATGAGGCTTTTTGATGGGTTGAAGCCCATCCGAAGCAAAACCGTGAGGCCGGTGGGCCAAAGCGGACAATATCATGCATGGGTGTAGGGTGGGGCATTATAGAAAGAGCTTTTTCAGTAATGAAGTATGTAAAAAACACAGAAAGAGCTTTTTCAGTAATGAAGTATGTAAAGAACAAGTTGCGTAACCGAATAGGAGATCAATAAATGAATAATTGTTTGGTCACGTATATTGAAATGATGTGTTTGCTAGTGTTGATAATGAAGTTAAATTTTTTTTAAAAGCATTTGGATTTTCTTTTTGGGTTAAGAATTATTAGTAACAATGCAATAAAAATTCTATTTTTTTCCTTAGAATTCAATATTATCTTTGTCAGATTAATGGAAATAGATAATTTGAGAATTTTATATTAGATTTGTTAAATTATCGAAAGTAGATGACAGACGCTGATAAAGAGAAAATTAAATTTATTCGATTTACATAAAAAGTCTACTATTGACCCAACTGACTCAAATTCTTGGAGCCAACAGTGCAGAAACATGTTATTTATATATGAAGTTTCCAAAAAAAAAAAAAAAAAAATACCTTACTGAAACTCATAAAAACAAAATTTATCTTTCCTCTACACATCTCTTAATCTCTCTTAATAACTCTAAAACACAAGTGGGTGCTAAAGCCCTCTATGTTTCTTTGAAGTTGCAGCCCAATTGTGTCCAATGCAGCATCTAGCTCCATGTCAATAGCAATACCTTCAGATTCTTCGGCAGTATCATTTTCTAAACTTTCAGATATCTTAAGCACAATACAGTACCAAGCATTACATTCTGCTTCTTTTTTCTTTCTTTCTTTTTTTTTTTTTTGAATGGTAACTGTATTATAGACAAAAGCTGTCACACTATAGGAGATCTAAACCAAGCCAAAAAGAGGGGGGAAAAAAGCCACCAGGCCACAAAAGAACACCAACAGAACACAGAAAAACAAAAAAAAGCTTTTTTGCACTACCTGATATACATTAGTGCAAAGAGTCCTTTTAACACATTCAAACAAGAGTCCATGACAAACAAACCAACAAACCAAAACCAGCAGAACCAAAAGCAAGGTAGTTCAGTACCCCAACAAAAAATCATCCCACATGACAACTTGGACTCAAAGGTTAATAATTGCTAGCATCTGCCTTCCTCATGCGCTTCTTGGTCTTCCACTGCTTCAGAACGTACTGGGCAGCCTCTTTCAAAGTTGCTTTTCTTCCTTCTTTGAAATTCCATAGCTCTTCTACTAAATACCTTCCACTTGGGTTATACTGCTGCATTTCATTCAAGGCTGTTACCACAGCCTTGAAGACATCTTCACCCCAGTCGTTCTTTAGCTCCTTCAACTTTTCATCATCTTCATTTAAGATTTCCTGAGAAAGAGAACAAAGAAGGACTAAGGTGGGAAAGAAATCAGCCAAGGAAATTATAACACAAGGCCGACAAAAGATGCGCTGACCAAACCATGGAATCAAAGAACTGGTAGGGGGAGACTTGGTTAAATATTGTCCTTGTTGAATGATGATAGCTACTGATTTAAGGAGCCACAAAATTTTAATGCAATAAACTAAGCTGGTCTAATTCAGGAGATATTATCACGGATCAGGATTAACACCGAGGCTGCAGAACAAGTCATGCGACTTGGTGTGTGCTAATCCAGACAATTGCTTGAACTGGAGCAATCACAAAGAGATGTCCATCAAATTCGAGGACAGGAGTGATGTCAAAATTTCAGATTAGAATGAAAGAGTGATCCCATTTGTCCTTTGGTGGACCTTCTCTGCAGTTTCAGCATTATAATTTATTTCTATGCAATTGACCATGATTACGGGCTTCCGATCCGTGGGATTTCACAAGATTATCACCATTTATCAATGGAAAGTATAGCTCAATTACTAAGCCCACTGTACCTAATGTTGCATCCAGATATCACAGGAAGCCCCACATCCTTAAGAATCAGAATATTAACAGAATGCTGCAAGGAAAGCTCATAGATTATAACATAAAATACGAAACCTCTGTTTTGTCTTCATCAGTGACAATCTTATAAGGGTGCCAGTGCGGGTCCTTTATGTGGTCCTCCCAAACACTGCATAGCGTTTTGGCCTTGAACCCTGCTTCTTTTGGAGAATATTTCTTTGCACAAGCAGCTTTAAAGGGTTTGTAATCAAGATCACCCATGACCTTGATCCCAAGTACTGCAGAACTGCTCATCATATCTTTGAAGCCCTGTAATGCAAGGATAAGCTCAATAAAGTCTCTGTTCATTAGCCTGTAACAGAAGACGAAGTTCAATATTAACGAATAGAACTTTCATTAATCACACGAAAAAAAGTACCTTGATGAATTCTTTGCGAGCATCATATAGCTCAGAGCTACTCTTCCTCTCTGTAACTAAGAGAGCCTGGTTTATGGCTTCCAGTTCTGACATTTCTTGTTCTTTGTTGTCCAGTTCTTTCTTCAATTCTTCCATAGCGTCATCATCAACTGCAATGTATAAAAGTTTATTATAACATGTCTTATGAAATCGCTGGAAAAAAAAAAAAAGATAATTTGATAATCAAAGGTTTCAAGTAATTCCTATTCCTCAAGAGTATGTTTTAATGCAACAAGGCATTACATCCCAAAGTTTGTTCTATCATTCGAAGCAAATAGAAATCATTTAGAGAATCACCTATTAATTTCATTAAAAAAGTTGAACAGAATCTGAGGCCGACTAAAGTTTCCAAAGAATTGCGCAAAAAAAAAAAAAAAAAAAAAAAAAAATACATGAAACAAATGAAGAGCTGGTGTTGCATGTATATATATTATTGAAAACTAATTCAAACATTGATTAACTTTGATTCCATTCCATATTCCTCCTGAAAAAAAAATCTATTTAGGCCCTGCCATTTTTTTTAAGGAATGATGATGCCAGCAATTTCCAGGGTTATCTTCCTAGCTCATTAAGTGTTTGGTATGAAGAAAAGATATAAATTTTCTCAGCCACATGTCCTGTTTCACACCCATATGTGATATGTCGTAGACCTTTTACCATAATAAATCATACAAGTTACTAGCAGTGCTTGGAACCCCTTGTCTACATTGGTTTTTTAGCATCATAAAAGTTATTTGGTGCAGGAGCATTCCTGCATCAAAATCTGGTCTCAAAGGTCAACAATATGTAGATAGGCAATAACATGAATATATTGACAAAGGAAACTAAAATTTGCAACTGAAAATGTAAAAAATATATTAAACGATAACCTTCAGGTTCTCTTCTCTTGTGCCTGTGTGTTTCGGCCTTCAACTTTGTCAGAAGATATTGCACAACCTCTACTAGCGTTGCCTTTGTCCCCTTACTGAAATTCCATAGCTCTTCTAATGCATACCTTCCACATGGGTTATAAATCTTTACTTCCTTCAAGGCATTGGTTACAGCAGTGTAGACATCACTGCCCCAAACACTCCTAAGCTCCTTCAACTTCTCATCATCATCGTTTATAATTTCCTGAGACAGATATATTCGTTCAAATATTAAAGAAATATGTGTGTGCGTGAGAGAAGAAATTAAGGGTAGTTTGTTTGCACATGCAAATGATTCACATGCTTAATGGTTACACATCATCACATTTGTTCGCACTCATTTACACGTGGTGCTTAATGAGGTGTGAAAATAATGTATGAATAAGGGCATTTTCATACCAAAATTTTCAAACCTAAATAGGGGTCACTACATACTTCACATCTCCCACTTATAAAAAGGCGCCGGTACATGCTTCACATGATTATTGCAATTGATTGTGCAATAGGTCACAAGATCAAATCCCATCAACCACTTACTTTTTTAATTCCCGTGAGCTCCATATTTGTAATCCAACCAAGTCATTATGTTTATTGAACCAATAAACCCTAAGACCATTAATCTGGTTATATTAAATATTCATAAATTTTGAGTAATTGGGATAAAAAAAATGTCCAAAAGAATCCCAACCTATTGATTATGCACTTTTTGCGCAAACCCCCAATTCATGACCCGAACCGCTCAATATTCTCAGATTAATGATAAGCATCAAGTTAGTTTCATATCTTAAATCTTCATGGATTTTGAGAAATTTGTGTAAAACATCTAAAAATTTCCGTACACATTTACTCATTGGATGAACTCATTTACTCATGTGAAAATGATGATATTTATTTCAAATGTCTTTAACATTTGTGTGGGTAACACTGACATGCATAAAACTCATTTTCCTATCCCATGCGTAAAAGGTAAACAGGCCCTTAGCTGCACAAAATATACACAGAATGACAAAAAACTTATAAGATAAAAATGCACCAACTGCCATTCATACTATGGGATAAGGCTCCAATATTATGATGCTGAAGTGCCTATATATATGACGGATGCATTGTTTGATGCTCCAAACAATCAATCCGAATCAATCCAGACAAAGAAGTGATGTTTCATACCATCATCATCTTCTTCATCATCATTTGAGCCTTGTCCCATCAACTTGGGTTCACTGATAGAGTTCTACCAAGCTATAAAAGGAAATAACCCTAACAAAATGAGCAACCAAAAAGTTTGAGATCATAGAGGGGGCAGGTAGAGGCAGTCAATTGGACTTCTTCTGGGCTTTGTTGCATTCTCAGTATGACCATTTATTTCTGTCCAATTGACCACACATGCAAAAATTTCTGAAGCTGTAGGATTTCCTGAGCACCATATGCACATAATGGGTCTCCATCGCAAAACCAAGGCGCTACTTTGTGGTGGGACCCACTGCGACATGAGACTACTATGGCCCGTACAAAATTTGGCACACCCGAGTATCTGATGGAACCAGATATTCAGTAAAAGATCCAATGCATTTACCTACATCCTATATATCTACTGCACTAAGTATTATTCATCAGAATGCAAAATTATTTTTATGCAAGCAAATCAAGTAACTTTCAGTGTTACACCAGCACAGAATGTCAGTTTGAGAACAAAGAAATACAAACCATAGTTTGGTCTCCTGAAGTGCCAACCCTATAAGGAAGCCAGTCTGGATCATCTAAATAGAACTGCCACAAAGAACGTAGCTCCACAGATTTAACTAGCGCATCTTCAGCTGAAAATTTACGCACGCAAGCAGAATAAAAAGTCTTCTCATCCAATTCACCTATTCTTTTTACTCCAATCAGTGTAGATCCCCTCAGAATATCTCTAAACCCCTATAAAAAATGGTTCAACATCAGTAACCAAAAAAAAATTTCAGTTCATCAGCTTGTGAAGAAAGAATATATACATAAGAGTATTTTTTGTCAGGTCATCCTACTAGTACTAGCTGGACTGGCTACAATTGGGTAAACACATCATCTGGAGGGCAGGGTCCAAGCCCTCAATAAGTTGGGACATCAACCAAAACCAGTACATGAAGCAACAGATAGGTCAAATATTATCATTCATCATGGGAGAAAAAAATGACAAGAAAGTAAAACTAAACATGAAAAAAAGAATACCATAATTAATTTTTGACGATCATCATATAGTTCCTGATTTAAAGCTTCCAGAACTTCTATTTTTCCTTGTTGCTCTTCTAATTCCTTCACCATTTCCTTCAGTTTCTCCTCAACTCTATCATCACGCTTATGTTTCAGAACTTCTAATTCTGCTTCCATATTTTTTATTTCCAATTCTGTTGCTTGGATGACTTTTAGCTGCCTTTCTAACTCTACTCTTTTGAAATTCATCATTGATCAGGCTTTCAGCTGGCTCAACAGAAGATCTTAGATAACAGTGCACTGTTACAGTAAAAAGAACTGGAATTAAGAATAAAGAAGGAACAGTTCTGCATCAACCTTCTTCAGCAATATCTATTAAACCAGGGAATTGTGACAACCCCAAATCACTAATTAGTTGAGCAGAAAGATCAAGAACAATTAAGTAGTCATCATCACCGACTTCATGCGAAATATGATCCTAGCTGTTCCTTGGTATTTAGAAAATGTTAGCATGTGGCAATCCATGGGCATACAACTAGTTTTTGGGATCAACACATTTTTCTCAAAATCCACAAGGATCTAAGATATGAAACTTCATGTCATTATATAGGTTTTCATTTATACAAGAATATTGAATACTTCTGATCATGAATTGATGATGCAGCCTGATCTCTGATCTAGAATAGATCAGAAAATGTTAGCATGTGGCAATCCATGGGCATACAACTAGCTTTTGGGATCAACACATTTTTCTCAAAATCCACAAGGATCTAAGATATGAACCTTCATGTCATTATACAGGTTTTCATTTATACAAGAATATTGAATACTTCTTCTGATCATGACTTGATGATGCAGCCCTGATCTCTGATCTAGAATAGACCAACTGCTCAAGGGGAAACTCAATATTTTATTGAATAATCCAAGATGCCCCTCTTAATGGAGGGATTCCCAATACATAGGATGGGCAGAAACGTCCATTCTAACCTACCTTAGCAAGTTTGCCTTTCCCTTAATCAAGAAAAATAAATGAAACTAATAAATCAAATCAATCCCTGAAATAATCTCTGCTGGACAATCCAAATCAAGAACCCAAAAAGAAAACATACTACTGAAATAGCATTTCCCACATTTACTGTAGGTCCTACTTGGTCTGTGGCCTAAACTATATGGCCTGGGGCCCTGGCTGGGATGACCCATAGGTCATGGGTCTGGCCCAATTCACTTGGGCCTGGCTTGTGTTGCACCAATTGAGGGCCCACAAAAGTACAGACATCTGAGTATTGGTTTTTTTTTTTTTTTTTTTGGGTGTTTTCACATATTTCTCAAAATCTAAGCAGATTTGAGATATGAAACTAAATGTCCCGGGGGCTATTAGTTCAATAAAAGATTTGAACAGTTGGGAATGCAATTTTCAGGCCAACCGCCTGAGGTTGATGGGTTTTGATCTCCTGAGGTGGTGACCCATTCCTGGTACTAACCATGCCTCATCTACACACCATCTTTACACCAAAATCTACTCATATGATGCAAAAATAAGCACAAACAAAAGTATTCATATAACGTGTAAGTAACCATAATAAAAGAGTGCAAACAAACAAACAAACCCCAAAAGTTGGTGGGGTTTAAAATCTTCTACATGCAACAGAAAATATATAAAATCTTGAGGGAAAAAACCTCAAATGATCATAACCCCAACACTCGTTTGGTCAGATCATACCGTGCCTCACCAGGTCCAGAACAATATTGCTCTTGGTTACACCACTGGATTACATCAGACAAAACTACATATAGTTCCTCTTAGTGTCTCTCACTCACACTTCCTCCAAGTGAAAAGGTTTGAACTATAAACTTTTCAAAAGGGTGAGCCCACAGTGGAGTGATGGAGGACCAAGACTGTTGAGAGAGATGGTCAAAGCAACATAACCCTCTTCAACTGCACAGGCAAATAGACAAGGAAGAGAATTACAAGGAAGGAAGAAATGACTAGTAGTGTTGTCAGTAGTGTAATGGCTACATGTATTAACAAAGAGCATAAAATGTATCCATATATGACTGAGATTTTTTTTCTTACCAGAAGACTGCCTCCTCCTCCTCCTCTACTGCGTTCGGAAATGCAGTGCAGGGAAACGTGAAGCCTTTAAAAGCAAGGTAGAGCTTGGGTACAGCGACGCTGCAGCATAATAAATCCAATGGGTACGCTCCATGTGTACGTGGAAGTGGAAACGGCACTCCCTCTTTCCAAAACCTTGGTTTTTCCCGAGTTAATTGAATGGATTTTCTTTCCCATTTTGGCCTTTCAACTCAAGAATCCTTTCAATCTCCCTTCCCTTCTGTTAAAAGAAAAATAAAGAAAAAAAAGGCTAAAACATCTTTCAACTAAAGAGTCATGTTACACAACATGGATGAATTGGCAAAGGTAGGTGGTGATATTAAGGAATTGGCCCGGACTGGGGGGCTCTCAAGAATGACTACCCATATGTAAATTTATATTAGGTTTCTTTTCTTTTGGAAAATTACAAAATAGGGTCTAAGTTTATGTCAAGATTAGAATTACATTTCAAAATGGGCTTTAAACTTTTTTAGAATAGATTTTACTTCAGGGCATCCTAAGCTTTATTAGCTTGGATTAGATGTGAAAAAATGGCCACAGAATGGTGAAAACTTTCTGTTTTGATTGTCATTCACCTCTAAGCTAATAAAAAAACATTTCACTTCTTGATAGATAGATAATTCTATAAAAAGCGATAACCTCAATAAAAGAAATCACTTCTTAACAATATCATCTTCTAAACAAAAGTGAGCTTGGCTAAAAAAAAAAAAGATCAAAATAAACTGATAAATTACTAATATCAGCTCCAAAAAAATTGTCAATATAGTGTTCAAAACAACTTCCTCATCTCCTATTGCGATTGGTCACTTGATATAAGATCAACTATATTCTGGTCTCCTATTCTCTTCTAATAATGTAGATTCCTGCATATCATAAAAAAATAATAAAAATCCATAAACTTTTAAATTATAAAAATATAGAAGGCTAATTTTTTCTTATGCAATATTAACTTTACCTGTGTTAGCAAGAAATGCATTGGAATACGATTTTCAATGAAAGAATTCTGATCGTAGAAATTACTTTCCTCGTTGCATCTGATTCAAAAAATAAATATACATAATAATTATTGAATAGAATTAGACTGACCACTATTGTATACAAATTTAATTTAAAACCTCACTTACGATGGTTCATAAGAAAAGTCTTTTTTTGCACGCCTAAATTATAATAGACACTTGGATCTTTTCCTCCTACAATAAACAAAGTTTACAAGATTAAAAAAATATTTTTATATCAATTGTAAATGAAAAAGTAAGATTTACTAACCGGTAAAAGTTCCATCAATTGGTTGATCATTTGCACAATATCTTGTGATAGCATTGACATTGTCCAATAATTGAGTATCATGAGATTGTGAAAAACATCTATAGAAAGAAATTAATTTACAATCATAATAAATATGGAAATATAAATTATGATAAGCACATGCGCGTGCGCAAACAAAAAAAAAAAAAAACCCAAATTAGAACAAAACATACGAAAATCCATTAAACAAGTACTCTTGTTGTTGAGCTCCTTGAATCCTCACATGTCCACTAACATTACATTCATTTGATGCCCCTATTTAACAAAAAGAAAAACATAATAATTAGAAAAAATTGTAATTACTATTAAAATTAAATTTATATTCACAAATACATCAAAATGCATTAAATTTATTACCTAAACCATTGGCTATAGAATTAAGACAATTGCGAGTGTTGTGGCCACATTTTCTACATTGGCTACATCTCTTTTTCTTCTTTTGGTTAATCTTAAGACAATTGCGAGTGTTGTGGCCACATTTTCTACATTGGCTACATCTCTTTTTCTTCTTTTGGTTAATCTCCAACCCACACTTGTATCTAGTAGATAACTGCCCTTTTGTTTTACTGCCTTTAGGATCATATAAAGTCTCTCCTTCTAAATGATCTACTTCAACATTAGAGTACTAATTAATCGTTGTACCATTAATCGTTGTACCATTCTCCTCTGTATCCTGTGCGTCCAAAGCATCCAATTCTTTGATGGTTCATTTCAATCCATTTAAAGCTATAACACAAGATCTATCAGATTTTGATGCTTTTTTTAGCAGCTCTTGGGCTTCATAATAAAGAATATTTTGTTGTACTGTTTTAGTTTGCTACCCCTCGACCTCTATTGTAGTCCATTCTTCATTAAAAATAACATTAGTCTTCGCATGTCTTGTCCATCTCTTCAATAAGTAGCACGTGGGAGCATTAAGATGTTCTTTTTTCCTAAAGACACTTATCATGTGTCTACATGGGATGCTTTGAAATTCAAACATTTGACAACTACAATTCGCTCTTATTTCAGAAGAGTTGTAAGTAACAATACATGCCCTGGGTTCTGATTTTTTTTCTTTCGCTTGGTCTTGTGATGAACCTTTTCAACTCGTACTCTGTAATAAAGCCCACTTTTCCAATTTTATTTATAACAAACTCGCTGCATTGTACTTCATTTTGAAACTTCTCAAACATTATTCTTGTATATTCTTTAGGTGCTTGCTTTTTATAGGAAGAATTTGTCTTTAAAACTGGTTCACTGTGATTTGTTTTATAATCTTCTTCATTTTCTATTTCACGTCGACTGATGAGTGCCCTTTCATATTGTTTAACAAACTCATTTAGAGTTGTCCTCGAATTTACATAGCCATCAAAAAATGAACTTATACTTTCACTACGTTGTGTTGTTTGCATATTTACAAAGAATGTATTTCTCAAGTACACTGACACCCATTTTTTATGCTTGTTATACATGGAATTGAGCCAAACATTATCTTTCAAATCATATCTTTCAAGTAAAGACTCCCACTTCATTTCAAATTCATCCACTGTCCCTTTTAGAAAGATGCACTTAGAGAATTCTGATGCAAAATCACTTCCTTCCTTGAACACATGTGTTAAATTCTTTGTTGCTTTCTTATATATGTGCCACAAACAAAAACGATGTCGAGTATTTGGAAATATTTTTGCAATTGCTCCTATAATAGCCCCATCTTGATCTGTAATTATTGATGTCAGATGATGTCCACCCATTGCATTCAACCACGTTTCAAATAACCATATGAATGATTTTTCAGTGTCATCTTCTAACAATGCACAACATAATAAAATTGTTTGACCATGATGATTAACTCCCACAAAAGGTGCAAATGGCATTGAATATTTATTTGTTTTATATGTAGTGTCAAAATTGATAACATCGCCAAAATATGCATAACCCATCCTTGACTTAGCATCAGCCCAAAAAATATTTGTTAATCGACTTTCACTATCAACTTGCACAGAATAAAAGAAATGGGAGTCTTGCATTTGCATTTTTGTGAAATAATTATACATAGATTGAGCATCACCAAGTTTAATTTCAGCATGTCGAATACGTGCCACATGATTTTGAACATCTTTTCTAGTGCAATAAAGGTTGGACGAACCTCCAACTTCTTCACTTAATATTTTTCTAATGACTGATGGTTTTGCACCTGCCTTAGCCATATTAGCAATTTTTTTCCCATATAGATCACCAACTCTTCTATGTGATTTCAAATATTGTACCTTTAACGGGCTTACTAATTCATGGTTATGATGATTTTCGAATTTAGCTACAACCCACTTTCATCATCCTGTTTCTTCAATTCAATTAATGCTTTACATCCAGTTCTAGTCAATGCCCGTTCTTTCTTTTCCTATTCTCAATTTCACTGTATTTTTTATGACGAAAGCCTTCTTTCCAACATACATAAGTAAACCTTTGTACAGTTCCATCGACCCGTTTAGATTTGCGCACTTGTCCTTTTCGTACACTAAACCCTCTCACCATGGCAAATGCATTATACAATTCTAGTGCTTCATTAGTAGATTCAAATAGCATACCGGCATATGGTTTTTCTTCAAATGACTTAGGGCTCCCCAGTATTACTTCTTTCGTTGTCCCCTCAATTTCATCACAATTTTCACCAAATATATCTTCATTGAGATCAAATTTATATGGTATATTTTGAGAGCTTGTACCTTCCATTTTCTTGTTTCTTTCTAAAAAAAGAACAAATTATAAGAGATACAGAATAAGTACTAAGATAAAAAGTTTAATGAATATCATTTCAAAAAGAAAGAAAAACACAAACAAATAACTATCCTAGAGAAAAAAAAAAGCTATTAAAGAACTTAAATTATCATGCATAAATATCAAGTCTAGGGAGAAATGGGTCATGCACAAAACTCCAATCTAATGAAGTTATGCTCTTCGAATCAAAGTTAAATTTGGGCCACTCATGATCAACATTAATGGAACATTCTATCCAACATTAACCATAAACATATAGTTAATTTCTTTCTTTTTTTTTTTTTTTTTTATGTTTGCACTTGAAGAGAGATTTTATGTTTGTTGCCAAAAAAACTCTTAATAAGAAAATATCAAATATATCATTGGACGATCAGTGGAGAATATTTGACTTTAGAGCGTACCACCTTGTAGTGTTGAAACTAATTGCATCATAGATGACATAAGATTTTTTAAATCTTTCCAGTTTTGTTGCAGACATGAGAGGGTTTGATAAGATTTTTCAACTAAGGTGCCTTATTTATTTATATATTTTTGTTTGGTTTGCTTGCACTATTGGATGTACTGATGGTATAGTCTTTTATATTTGAATATCTAGTATTTAAGGTTTCTAAATCTCAAGACAATAAAAAATGTTGTAAAGGAAAAGAAAATTAACAATAGCAAAAGAGAGATTCTACTGAGTAACATCTAATTTATAGGGAGTATTTGTACCTATCTTACAATAACAAAAGAGTTGAACGAGAGGATAGCTGGTGACAGATAAGTTGAGGAGAGAGATGCTTTAGCTTTTTTTTTTTTTTTTTTTTTGTTTTTTTTTTGTTTTTAAACAGAAGGTAAAAGAGATTGAAAGAATTCTTTAGTTGAAAAGGGCAAAATGGAAAAGAAAATGCATACAAGTAACTCGGGAAAGATTTTGAAAAGAGAGAGTGCCGTTTCCACTTCCACGTACACGTGGACGTAGAGCGTACCCATTGGACTTGAGGGACGCTGCAGCATAATCGCTGTACACAAGCTCTACCCGTTCTTTTGAGAGGACTGGGAATCCACATGCAAATCCATGTAATGATTGCTCTGAGGCTTCGAGCCCCCAAAAACTACATCCTGCAGTCTACCACACATGGGATTGGGATTGGGATTGGGATTGGGAATGAAGTAATGTACTAACAGTCTGTGACTGGGGGGATTTTGGGTTGGGGTCATGTCATTGTAACATCACCAGCTGTGCCATGTCACCCCAAGTGGCACTCACAAACCATGGTGGAATCAATCCAATCCTATTTAGCCCAAGTTGGATTATCTTTGTGCTGTATGGCTCTACAATATTGGAGATTTTGACATCTGTCACACGGATCTCCTGTTATAGCTATGATGGGTAATCTCGGTCGGGCTGTGTTGAGTCTACATCTGTTGTCATTGCTATTACATTCACATGCATGTAACTCCATTGTCAAGGACACTGAAGATGAGTCCATTGCCTGTTGGATGCAAAAAATAAATAAATATTTGACACCTAAACTCATAGATACCAAGATATCATAGGATATGGCGCAACAAGTTGAAGAAAAACATAGACCAGAGTCAAACGACTATGTTGACATTATTCAAATTTTGGTTATGAGTTGGCCGTTAAGGAGATAGAATACCTTACTCATGTATATAGAAAATATTGTGCGGCCCGTATGTTACAGGTCCCACGTCATATCAAGTATGGCATATGCCAACGGAGTTTTTACTCCCACTGAGACTAAGACTTGAGCCATCCCCATATATAGGACTCCCAATAGAGTTAATATATGTGGGTTTTTTTGGCGAAGATGTTAGAATAGGTGGGTGGAGAAGTGTTTGAGGGCAGATAAAATAGACAAAAAAAAATGTGGGTTTGAGACGTAGGAATACTTTCCTTAAGGTTTTATTTGCCCCCACTATGAAAAGTTTGCTAACGGGTGTATTGGCAAATTACCTCCAAGATACAACAAACCATGAATTCAATAATTAGCAATCTTATTGAATTCCCAGAACAAAGATGAATCTGAATTCAAATTTGGAGTTTATTTATAGCCAAAAACATGTCTATTCATAAAAGAGATGTAACTTTTCTAACAGATACAACCCAACAGATACAACCTTTCTTGAAAATGTGTCTTTTGGTGAAAAAGTGCAACTGTTACAACTGACACAACTATTGGTCAACAGATACATCCGTTGATCAATAGACATTTAATTCTAACCGTTAGATCGTAATTATTCAATTAACGGTTCAGATTAAATCTGAATACATTTAATTCTGACCTTTAGATGGTAGCCGATTAAATCAACGGCCTAGATTAAATCTGGAAAACACAATGTAATTTTCAATGTGAGACTTTTGGCTTTTCAACTTTTAAGAGATATATATTACAATCTCTATAACAATCCCCCACTAGATTGTAATATTTCTCCAAATCTTTAGTTGATATACTCATAAATATAAGAAGGTATATTTCGATTTAAACCTTCAATTAGTGACTGCACTTAAAAGCACTCACAAGACAAAGGTGTGCTAATGCATTAAACCTAGTATTTTATGTCAGTACCGGAAATACATCATATGTGAGCTATCTTAGTTTCAAGATATGTTCCATTCATATTAGCACTAGTACGGCCGTGTGCTCTATCTTGGCTTCATGAACATTTACAAGAGTAAACCAATCTTTTCTTAAAAACGGCACCATTTCGTATGTTCACATAGGTGAAGTTCATTACATGTCTTTAGCTACTTAAGACTTGAACTTCATTAAGAGTTTGTACTCATCCTCAATGCATAGCTATTTGCACTGAATCATCCTGGAAGGGACACAATTCAAATTTCAGTGCCTAACTAATCACTTATCAGTGACTTGTTATTACCCATTAAACTATGGAATAGCGGTAAAACTATTACAAGGTTGGGTTACCGTCACTGGTGATTCTTTTCAAAGAAAGGTTTCAGTCCCATTCCACTAGATGTATCCTTTACTAGGTCTCTTGATAGACCTTTTGTCAAAGGATCTACTAGGTTCTTATTAGACCTCACATAAACAACATTAATAACACCATCTGTTATTAGTTGCTTCACATATTCATTTCTTAAGCTAATATGTCTAGATTTTCCATTATATACCTTGTTATAAGCTCTAGACAAAGTAGCTTCACTATCACAGTACAAAGAAATTGATGGCATCGGTTGTGGCCACAACTTTATATCAAACAATAAGTTTCTCAGCCATTTTGCTTCTTTGCCTGCTGCTGCCAGTGCTACAAACTCAAACTCCATCGTTGAGTGAGTTATACAAGTCTATTTCTTGGATGACCAAGACAAAGCTCCTCTGCCTATAGTGAATATCCACCCAGATGTGGATTTGTTATCACTCGCACTGGTTATCCAACTAGCATCAGAGTATCCTTCAAGTACTTCTGGATAGTCATTGTAAAACAAATCCAAGTTAATGGTTCTTTTGAGGTAACCAAGTATCCTCCCAATTGCTTTCCAGTGTTCCGTATTAGGATTACTCATGTATCGAGACATTTTGCACACAGCAAATGCTATATCTGGCCTTGTACAATGCATATCATACATTAAACTTCCAATTGCACTTGCATACTCAAGTTGTGCAACTACTCTGCCAGAATTCTCCAGTAATTTAATACTAGAATCATACGGGGTATTCGCCTCTTTAAATTTCAAATGATTGAATTTAAGAAGCACTTTCTCAATATAATGAGATTGACATAATGAAAAACCCCCACTATTTTTCTTAACTTTGATACCTAAGATAGTATCTACCTCACCAAGATCTTTTGTCTTAAACTGTGAAGTTAAATACTTCTTAGTATCACTCACTCCTTGTATGTTAATTCCAAATATTATCAAATCATCAACATATAAACAAATAATCACGCCAAAATCATATGTAAATTTAGAATAAATACATTTATCGGCATTATTGTGTTTGAAACCTCGAGCCAAAATCACAGAATCAAATTTTTCATGCCATTGTTTTGGTGCTTGTTTTAAACCATAAAGTGACTTGACTAACTTGTAAACTTTCTTTTCATTTCCAGGCAACACAAAACCCTCAGGTTGTTCCATATAAATCTCTTCATCAAGATCACCATTAAGAAAAGCAGTTTTCACATCCATTTAGTGCACATACAAATGATGTATCGATGCAATAGCCATTAGCACTCTTATGGATGTTAATCTAGCCACTGGAGCATACGTATCAAAATAGTAATAGCCATTAGCACTCTTATGGATGTTAATCTAGCCGCTGGAGCATACGTATCAAAATAGTCTATACCTTGTTTCTGCTTGAAACCTTTGGCTACTAATCTAGCCTTAAACGTTTGTATAGACCCATCCGTATTGTACTTTCTTCTAAATACCCACTTGTTGCTTATTGGTTTTGATCCTGTAGGCAGATCAACCAAGATCCATGTCTGATTTGACATAATTGAGTACATTTCATCATTTATAGCTTCTCTCCAAAAGGAAGCATCTCTAGATGACATGGCCTCACCAAAAGTTTTCGGATCTTATTCTATATTAAGTAACAAGGGTATCTTATTAAGTACATTGTTTCTATCTCCTTCAACCAAAAAGGCTAAAGCTTGAGATGAAATAAAATCAGGTGCTAGAGATTTTTCTTTTCTTTTACGTTGACTTCTCCTAAGTTCAAATTTCTTTTCAGATTCTTTCCTTTTATTGCTAGTGGAGGAACTAGGAGTTAAGTCACATGGTGGATCAGAAACATATTCCAATTCAGTTGTAGTATCATTAATAAATTTATTTTCAATGAACTCAACATCTCTTGATTCTACCATAACATTAGAATCTAAGTTCAACAGCCTGTATGCCTTGGAGTTTTCTGCATATCCCACGAAAACACTTTTAATTCCTCTTGGTCCTAATTTTGAAGATTTAGGGTCATGCACTCTATAAAAGGCTATACAGCCCCAGACCTTTAAATACATCAAATTAGGTTTCCCATCTTTCCATATTTCATATGGTGATACATGTGTCTTCATAGAAGGGATTCTATTATGAACATGACATGCAGTAAGTAAGGCTTCTCCCCACAGATTATTTGGCAATCTAGCATTAAGAGGCATAGAATTGATCATATCTGTGAAGATCCTATTTTTCCTTTCAGCCAAACTATTTTGTTGAGGAGAAAAAGGGGCAGTTCTTTGATGAATAATTCCATGTTGTTCGCAAAAAGCATCGAACTCATTTGAAAAATATTCACCACCTCTATCACTACGAATCATTTTAATTTTCTTTTCTTTTTGATTCTCAAGTTCTGCCTTGAAAAGTTTAAACTTATCAAAGGCTTCATCTTTTGTTCTTAGTAAATACACGTATGTAAATCTAGAACAATCATCTATAAAAGTGATAAAGTATCTTTCCCCCCCCCGAGTCAAAACATCATTGTATTCACAAATATCAGAATGTATCAAGTCTAATATTTGTGTATTTCTTTCTGCTTTAGGAAAAGGTTTCTTAGTCATTTTTGCTTGAATACGTATTTCACATTTTTCATGACTAACATTTCTACAAGAAATTAAACCATGCTTTGACATATATTTCAAAGATCTAAAATTTAAATGTGCTAATCTAGCATGCCAAGTATCAATAGAATCAACAATATAAGCAGAATTCATCATTTTATTAATGCTGAGTTTGAACATGCCAGCACATGAGTACCCTTTGCCAACAAAAGACCCATTTTTTGTCAGAATACAATTTTCTGACTCAAGTACAACTTTCAAACCATTTTTACACAACAGACTAGCTGATACAAGATTCTTTCTAATTTCTGGAACATGAAATACATTTTTTAAAAGTAATTTCTTTCCAGAAGTAAATTGAAGTTCCACTTCCTTTTCCAACAACTTTGACAGCATCATGATTCCCCAAGAGAACCGATTGACCATCCTTTTCTTTTGCATATGTAGAGAAGAACGTCCTATCATTGCAAACGTGTATAGTAGCACCAGAATCAAGCCACCAATCAAAGGATTTAGTTGCTGCAGCCATGTTCAATTCTGTGATCATGCCAATTTGCATTTCAAAAACCATAGCACAGATTTCTTTAGGCGTCTCTTCGACCGTGTTGGCCTTGTTGGAATTATTTTCTTCTTTCTTCTTCTTGAATCTGCAGTCACTCTGTCGGTGGCCTTTCTTACCGTAGAAATAGCAGTTTCCAGTGAACTTTTTCTGGCCATTTCCAGATTTCTTGAACTTTTTATCATTATTGACTTTGAAGTTTTTCTGGAATTTACTTGCTTCAGCAACATTGACTTTGGAGGATTACTTTTATGATCACGAGATCTAGTTTCCTCTTCAATTCTCAAATGTTTCTGCAATTCTTCCAAAGTTATGTCATCCCTCCTATGAAGGAGTTTCTTTCTGCAACCATTCCAACTCTGGGGTAATTTAGCAATCACAGCTCCCACTTGAAATGGTTCAGAAATCTCAACTTTCAATTCTCGAAGTTTCGTGACCAGAACTTGCAACTCATGGATTTGATCCAAAACAGATTTAGTATCAACCATAGTAAATTCGAGATATTTTAAAATCAGAAATTTATCTGTACCTTCCTTCTCAGTTTTGTATATGTATTTGAGTACATTGCAAATTTCTTTTGGAGTCTCCATAGAATTGTAAAGATCATAAAGCCTGTCCGAAAGAGTGTTCAGAGTATGTCCCCGACACATCACTTCGTCATCTTGCATCTTCTTCCTTACAGCCTTCTCTTCATCAATGTCATCATCCTTGGCTTCTGAAATTGGCGGAAGATTCGGATCCAAGACATAAGCAATCTTTAAAACAGTGAGAAGGAAAAATAGTTTTCCTTTCCAGCGAGTGAAATTTGTCCCATCGAAACGATCAAGTTGAACATTCGGATTTAGAAAAGAAGCCATAGTCTTCTCGGCCTCCATTGAAAATAAAACCTTAAGATTGTTAGAATAGGTGGGTGGAGAAGTGTTTGAGGGCAGATAAAACAGACAAAAAAAAATGTGGGTTTGAGGCGTAGGAATACTTTCCTTAAGGTTTTATTTGCCCCTACTATGAAAAGTTTGCTAACGGGTGTATTGGCAAATTACCTCAAAGATACAACAAACCCTGAATTCAATAATTAGCAATCTTATTGAATTCCCAGAACAAAGATGAATCTGAATTCAAATTTGGAGTTTATTTATAGCCAAAAACATGTCTATTCATAAAAGAGATGTAACTTTTCTAACAGATACAACCTTTCTTGAAAAGGTGTCTTTTGGTGAAAAAGTGCAACTGTTACAACTGACACAACTATTGATCAACAGATACATCCGTTGATCAACAGACATTTAATTCTAACCGTTAGATCGTAATTATTCAATTAACGGTTCAGATTAAATCTAAATACATTTAATTCTGACCTTTAGATCGTAGCTGATCAAATCGACAGTCTAGATTAAATCTGGAAAACACAATGTAATTTTCAATGTGAGACTTTTGGCTTTTCAACTTCTAAGAGATATATATATTACAATCTCTATAACAGAAGATGTCTCCATAGAGGAAGGGTGACTCTTTGAACTTGTCTGTATAAAAGAGCACTAGGGTTGGATACTCTCCATTTTCAAAGGTTAGATAGAAGTAAAGAGATCTGCGGAATTTTCCAATCACCGGAACACACATAGATTTTCAGCTGCATGTTAAAGCCTCCACATCCACCTCCAAATCCATCAATTGAGGTCACCTACGGGCTTACAGGTAGCGACCATATCATCTTTTGACATATTAGTCCTCCTTAAATTCATTTTTTTTTTCAATCTCATAATCAAAATTAAGATAATGTCACCAGAGTCACTTGACTCTGGTCAACATTTTTTTAAAACTTTTTTGCTCCAAATCTCATGATATCATGGGAACAGTGTATGTCACAGAAATTGATAAATCACAGGATATCATGGGACTGTCCAATGATGTCATGGCTTTTATGCAGCATCTTATGAATTTTTCTTCTAAATGATAGAACCTTAGAAATGGTGGTCAAATGTGTATTTACTTTTCACAAAATGTTATTCTTTGTAATCAATAAAAAAAAATTCATTTGCTAGTTGCAAAGAATGTATGATAGAGAAATTGATAAATCTCATGATATCACCGGACTATCCCATGATATATGGAATATGGTGCCAAAAAAAAAAAAAAAAAAACTGACCAGAATCAAATGACTCTAGTGACATTATTTTGATTTGGATCATGAAATTGGAAAATCCACGTTTAAGGAGGACTAATATGTCAAAGCCCCAATAATAAAAGCCCAATCACAACGTGGCTATATGCAGGGATCATAAAACTGAATCACATGCATTTTGATACTAAATGTATGCATAAAGTTGTAGCCATTCCTACGGAACCCAAGTCTTTGAAAAGTGTTATCAAGCATCTGAGATAGTTCCTTGCAGTGAAGGAAGAACTGAATCTTTTGTATATAAAAATAAAAAAAATGGGAATTAATGCCAAGGAGCCCTCACATGAATGTAACTAGCACAACCACCCGTACTTAGCACGGCCGCATTAGAAATTAAAATTTTTCACATTAAAACATTATGTGGAGTACCTCTTTCCATCCATTAAGTAAGTTGCATAAATGAAAGTATAAATGAAAATAAGACATTTGGACATAAAGGGAGTAGAAGAGATGGGGTGGAGCAAGAGGCTTAAAAAAGAAAGAAGTGGACTTAAACTCGAGAGTAGTGGGTGGTTTGATGAGATAAAAATATGAATGGGAAGTTATATGGAGAGAATGTAAAACATTTTAAAATAGATGGTTAACTGTTGGTCAAAATTATACCCAAAACCTTCCAGCTTAATATATTACGATTGGGAGCGAGTGTGTCTTCAAAACCAAGGTCAAATTTGATGAAACCCTTGAGCGTTTTAAAGCTTGTTTCTTTGCCAAAGGGTTTAACCAAATTCCTCGGAATGACTTATTAGAGACTCTCCTTAGTCATCAAATTTGCACCAATTATAATAATTATGACTGTTTGTTCTTGCACATAATTGTGTAATTTGTCAAGTAAATGTAAAACATGCATTTCTACATGGACATTGAATCTGTCTAAATGGAATAGCCGCCAGACTTCCAAGGATCAAGATCAACTCAATCATTCATCACACACTCTACGTACATCATCAAGCGCCAGGGGCCTTGTTTGACATTGTGGATATGATTTTAGGCATAGACAAAAATAAAAAAAACATCTGAAGGAGATAATCCCAACCATTGATTTAGAGACCTTTAAATCCAACAATTTCTGGAGTTACATCTTTTGCAATCTTTAACCCAACATTGAGAACAAGGGGTTCCCTCGTCAATTGGGTACCCCATTTCTCACCTAACTGACTCGGTTCCTCTTCTTACTAGAGCAGGTTTCTTCTCATGGCTAGGGTCACTCATGGATCCTAGCCCTCTTGGCTGTGTACCGGGAAAAAAAAAGCATCAAACAGTAAGAATGATTCAGATTTGAAGCCTCTTAGCAGAACATGAGCCCATTAAAAGAAGCCAAAGGTACAAGAAGATGCAAATCCATATGCCCTGTATGAATCCTCGAACTCGGTTCCTCTGCAACCAGTTAAGCAGTAGTTCATTGTGGCAAAGAATAAAACAACTGTCAGCAACAGGTAATGATTTACATACAAACCAAATGATCTGCAATCAGTTTCCAAGATTCAAATGGGTGTGTTGTTCAAAGACTTCTTCCCTGATATGTAACCATGTCCAAATTTCATAGCAAGAAGAGCAGATGTGTCCTCAGTTGCCCTTGTTTTAACATACAACCATTATAAATTTAACAAGATTCTACAAGTACATAAGAAGACCAAAAAAAAAAAAAAAATTCCAATGGACTCAGCTCCCAATGAAGTTCATCTAAACCACAACTAGTTCTTTGGCTTTGTCGACCATGAAAGGCTGGTCGATGAGTTGTGCAGCTTAGCCTGAGATTGAATCATGCCAGGAAAAATTCTCCTGGTTCTCCAAAAAACAGAGGAGACAGTTTCCTTCCAAAATGATAGAGCAAGGCATAGCCTTCGTAAATTAACACAACCAGGGGAAATCATAAAAAATAATACAGAAATGAAGTTTTAACCATGCTAAACATTTTTATTTCTGTAAACAACAATGTGGGAAAGAAAAGAAAAGAATACATTTTACACTTCAGCTTTCGCTTTGTCAAAACTGTGTGAGAAAAGCATAGGTGAAAGCTTCTTTTGAGCTACAAAATTAAAAAGCAGGAAAAAAACCCACTTCTTAGGGGCCCATGAGTTCTTCGATTGTGTAGAAGAGAGACTTAGCCCACTCAACCTTGAATAGCAAAGTCTGTAAAGTCTTCATCACATTGTAGTCTGGATCAAGCTTGCGCTGCCAACCCTACAAACAGAAGAAAAATGAAAGGAAAGTGTGAGCGTGTGTGTAACAACAAAGTTAGATTAAATTTAAACAATCTTATGAGTTTGATTCTCTGTATCAATAAAATCAACTTCATCTGATTTTGGCACACTGAACTTGTATGCCATGTGCACACTGCTTTATGTGTGAGTTGCACAGGTCAAAAGATCCAGAATCCTATCAGACAGGCCACACCTGGGAAAAATAGGGCAGGCAGGCGATCCTTAACCACTAGATTTGATGAGGAAATATTGGCAATGAAGGAGCCTGACCAACAATCAATGCTGAGATCCAACAATAAGTATTGTCTGACCAACAGCCTTTTGTCCTAGGTCAAATACATGGTGGGGCCCATTTGTAGGACCTGAATCTCAAATGCATAATTTATGAGATTGGCATCAAGATATATGCCTTATGGTTACATTCATCTTGACGGAAAGTGTAACTGACCATGATTATTACAGTGGTCACATCGGGGACTCACGATCACCTTACAATCATTGTGTATGGGAAATGTTGCAAATTCTGACTACTACAACAAATTGAATACTATATCTTATTTTGAATTAAATTTAATCTGGGATATGACAAGCTTAATTGAAAGAAAAACCTAACATATACCAAATAATAAACATGGCATCCACTAATAGCAAGACATCCATGGTGGGGCCCATTGGGTTGCGCTGATTAAAGCATGTGATGCGTAAATGAGGTGTGTAAATGAGGCCATTTTCAGTCTCTCAGAGTCTCACTTAAACATCTCAAGAGGTGGTAAACGACCACAAACCTCCCTCTTGCAGAAAGCAGCAGTACAGTCCATTCAAGTCCTTGTGAATATAGATCATGGGTGCAAAATCCTACAACCACCGTTCATTTTTTCTAAGTCCTGTGGGCCTCGAATTCATGATCCGAACCATTCATTATTTTTCATAAACTAATAAACCTCAAGACATAGTTTTTTTTTATCTTAAATCTTCATAGATTTTGAGAAAGTAGTGAAAAAGTCCAAAAAAAATTCAACCTATAGATCTGATTTTCTGCACTTTTGTGGGCCCCCCCCCCCCCCCCCCCCCCCCCCAATTCATGATTCAAACCATTCAATATTCTCAAATTAATTATAAACATCAAGACATTTGGTATTGCAAAAGAAATGATAAGCATCAAAGCCCCTAAACCTAGTGATAAAGGGGCATCTGATTCCCACTTCAAAGGGTGTTGCAGACCCTAAAAAGAAATGACAAACATCAAAGCCCCTAATTCATCACAGATTTTGAGAAAATTTTGAAAAATGTCCAAAAAATCTAAATGCATCTAAAACCATTGGATGTACTCATTTACTCGTGAAAATGGTGATTTTGATAAATGCGGTAATGTGTTTCACATATGTAATATTTGCATAAGTAACGTTTACTATGTAAAACCCATTTTCCTATCCTGTGCATAAAAGGCAAACGACCCCTTACTCAGTAAGGGTGTTGTACAGCAATAGAAGCAAAAAAAAAAAAATAGTATATACTTTTATGTTTATTCCTTCACCTAGCAAAATTAGTCTCTCACCTAAGGCTCCACAACAAAGCTTGGTGCCTAGCTTGAGCCTGGCACCTAAACTACATTGATAAAGAATTGAACATTCATAACATTTAGACTAATGATCTGGTGAAAGAAAACTGCAATTTAACAGTATGAGAGAATTAATTTTGGACCCACCTGAGTGGTGGATTGGTGGGTGGGAACGGTACCGAGTGGATTGACTTGCCAAGAAACCAGCCTAACCAGAATACCAGATTACAGTTGGGGACTCCAAAATAGAAGGTTAGCACAATTTAGTCTAACTGCCCATTTTGCAGTCCATTCATTAGTTACAATCACCATAACGTTTTTCTTTTTATACACCGTAATCGTGCAATTGTTTTTGGAACCTTCCAATCCACACAGCCACCATGCATGTGTGTGTGTGTGTGTGGGTGTGTGTGTGTGTGTGTGGGGGGGGGGGGGGGGGGCATGGATGAAAATACAGCGGCCGATTTATCGGCCATCGCACCCGTAGCGGGCGTAGCGAGAAAAACTCCTACTTTTCAAATTTTAAAAAAATGCATAATAAGACTTATTTCTTTTCTTCTTCTCTTCAAATAACATTTCTACACAACTCTTCTACCCTTTTATGTTTAAAAGAACACCAAAAAGCACATGATATCGCCGAATCATAGTCGATACAGAGAGTTCTTCTCAAGGATTCTTCTCTAAGTACATCCTATTAGACACCCCCTTTGGTAGATGTATTTTTTTCTAGGTGCTCTTAAGTCTTGACTTCATGATATAGTTTTTTCTTTTATGAGCCTTTCATTAGTTTCTAAGTTAGCACAACTAAGCAATATGAGCACATGTGAAAAAAAAATTGATCATTACTATTATTTTCTATTTATATACAGCAATACAGGACCTCGTACAATGAGGGGACCACTACGCCCCCCTTATCTTAGTTACTTTTGCAAAAAAAATTACATTTTCTCTCATTTTCCAATATTCTAGATTTTCTACAATTTTTTTCATACTTTTTTTTACGATTTTTCCAAATCACACCGGGCGCTACATGCCGCCCGCTACCGCTATTTTCATCCTTGGGGGGGGGGGGGGTCACATGTTTTTGTGTGTGTGAGAGAGAGAGAGAGAGAGAGAGAGAGAGAGAGAGAGAGAGAGAGAGAGAGAGAGAGAGAGAGAGAGAGAGAGAGATTTTCCCCTTCCACCATAGTACTAGTACTAGTTGGTAACTTTAATAGGGGGTGAAACTATTTAAATCGAACTTCAGGGATATTTAAACCAAACTTCCAACTTCGAGGCTTAAGAAACGCAATTTCTTGGCTGAGTGGTGAAGCTTAAGATCCTGGAGCTTATATATATATATTCAAAACAAAGTTAGAGTCGGCAAAAATGTGGTGTCCTGTCCCACCATGTTCCTAGAAAGGAAAATTTAGGAAGGGGATTTTACCAGAAAAATCACTTTAGGTGGCCATTAGACCAAAAAGGTCACTTTAGGGAACTTGGCACCAAACTAGCCTCCCCGCTCGAAATTCCATTTTTTTTACCTGTTTTTTAAACTAACAAGTGAGGGTCGACGTCGACCCTGCAAGCAGAAGGAAAAGATGTGGGCTGTTTGTTTAGAGGGATAGAAGAGATGGGGCTCAGTTTGAATGGGAAAAGATGATGGAAATGAGGAAAATCAGTTCGGATTTGATGTTGGGCTGCTGGTGGTGACTGGAAAGTGCGCTAAAATGGGATTGGGCAAATCTGATGTTGCATTCTGGTGCGGTGAAATGATGGCTATGATGTTCGGTCCAGGAGGGTGGACGTGATGATGATTGGGTCTGAGCTCAGTCTCGCAGTTTTGGTTAGCATGGTCTTGGAAGTGGCCAAGATGGCTTTAGTTTTTTATTTATATTTTTATTCTTTCTTCAGTTTGCAGAGTAGTGACTGATTTGCAAAACAAAGTTGCAGGGCTGTTGTGGTTCATTGGATAAAGAGTGATGGAGACGAGGGGGCTGGTGCTGAGTGAAATGGTTAAGTGGGTTGAGTAGGTGATGTACTGAAGGTGGGTTCTACATAGAGAGTGAAGAAAGGTGAATTCTGTTTGGATATTTGGTTGGTGGAGAATAAAGACAAGGGTTGCTGTTTGGCAACTGGTTTGCAGGTTGGTAGATGGAAGAGAGAAAATATGAGATGGAGTACAACAATGATGGCAATGGTGCTGTAAAGCGGAGAGAAAAAAATGCAGCAGTGGCCTGAATTGGAGAGAAATGGGGCTGGAGATTGATGTGCAGTGGGTCGATATATGGTTGTAAAGTAAAGATGAAAGGAATGGTGGGGTTGGGATCTGTTGGTTGCACGAGGGAGTTGATATCGATGATGGATGGGTTCGGAGATGATGAAGGATTGGTATTTAAAGGGTTGTGCTTTTGTAGTTTGACATAGGGCAATTTACTTTGTTGCAGGCCCGGGCAAGGGGGTGAATCGAGTGGCCTTCGACCAAAGACAGAGATGTGGAGGAAGATTGGCTGCTGTATTTACAGGAATGTGCATGGGCTCATCTTGTGTGTTGGTTTGGGGTACTACAGATTGTGAAAAGAGAAAAAGGAAAAATGGGTTCTGTGATGAGAAGAGTAATGGGTTTGGGGAAGAGAGGAAGAAGGAAGAAGATGAGGGAAACTGTTTTGTCCGCCTGCGCAGGGTCGACGTCGACCCTCACTTGTTATAGCGAGGGTCGGCATCGACCCTCACTAGTTTTAGCGAGGGTCGGCGTCGACCCTCGAAAAAATAGGGGAGACAAAGGAATTTCTTGCGGGAAGGCTAGTTTGGTGCCAAGTTCCCTAAAGTGACCCTTTTGGTCCATTGGCCATCTAAAGTGATTTTCTGGTAAAATCCCCTTTTAGGAATAAATGTTCAGCTAAATCTGGGGTATCAAGAGGCGCTATTCATTGGTAATTAGTTCCATGAGAAGTATAGCTAAATGAATCCGGTCTTTTTGCTTAATTATATGTCCATTAACTTACTAGACAAGGCTGTACGTTAATCTTAGTTTGTTCTGAAGATTATGAACTAATGAATTGCTATTTCTGCCAAAAAAAAAAAAGAAACAGAGAGGCACCATTCTATTAAAAAAAAGTTGGAACAGAAAATTCAAGGAAAAAGAAAAGAAGAATACAATGTTTATAAGAATTCTAAGAATAAATATATTAACATGCATGCAGAATTGCAAATGCCTGCTCAGGTTACACAGGTGTGCATCAAGATATGTTTGTAGATAAGACATCAAATATATAAAGCAAGGATTACCTCAAGGACCAAAGTAGTCACCATCACAGTGCAAACATTCCCATCAATGTTGACTTTATGGCGCCGGACTTGTTCAAGTAATTGGTGCATGCACTCAGCAGGATGTACAACATCACCTTCTGCGGTGCCCCAAAAAGTGAAAGACCTTTCCACTTCCTGTTGGTAAAAATATCAGAGTCAAAACATCACCATCCTATCCCTAGAAGGGGAGGAATATTATAACCAGGATAACTTGGGTTTTTCTTATATAGACAATAAACAATACTGAAAACATAAACAGAAAGGAGGAAATTACACAGGATTCAAGTTGCAATGTCTGCATAAGAAAACAGCACATTCTAAATCAGAAACCAACGGAAAAAAACCAAGCTAGAATACCTCTAAACACGAGTTTAATGCACTATATCAAGCCTCAACGGGCTGCTTTCATCAAAGGAATAAAACCCTCATTGAAAACTCGTCTAAAACAGCCATGAATGCCACAGCCAACTAATTTGCCTCGTCTTTTATTCTGTGTTTTCAACAACTTTAACCTATGATGCCAAGATACAACATGGATACAGAAGGAACACACCATGTATATGGCAGGGACAAGGATTTTAGAGATAAAAAGTGAGGTATTAGACACAATATGACATGATACATTGCCTATTTTTGAAGTATATGGGTACCATAAACTAAAAACCTCTACAAGATAATACTATCTCAGCCATTGAAGACTTCCTTAAGAAGTAAACAAAAACAAATCCTGCACAAGTTAGAATGCCCTGAACATGAGTCGTCTGGCCTATTTGAGTTGGACAACCCCCAATTTGGGTCCAAATAGATTCGAGGGAAGTGAACAAGCCCATTGGGTCTGGTGATCACAGTTTGAGGCCCAAAAGGCCAAACAGGGACTGTTTGAGCTTCCCAGAAAATCTGAACATTTTACACATGGGTCTGGACCACTGTGCATGGTCAAATGCCTCCAGAAACGTCAAAGCTTGGTCCACATACAGATTGTACCAAAATGTTTACATCCTGAATCGACTATTGAGCCAATTTGATAACATTACCCTTTTTGTAGGATATTCAAAAATGTTTCTCAAAGCATATCCTTGTCAAGTTTGGACAGAAGTAAGTCAATTATTTTGCTGCTGCAAGCTCTTAATTCATTTTGATAAGAGAATTTACGCACAGGACATATTGATGACAAAACTATGCACTCAAGAAACACAGAAGAGCCAGAAAGTGTTACTTCTTTGGTTTCATAAACCCTGTGAGAAATAACTAGAAAAGTTGCAAGTAGAAGTTTCTTATCCAAGGAGGATACTAAGCAGAAAGTTTAAAATATCATCCATGGAAAAAAAAAAAAAAAAAAGGAATATAAATTTAAGATGCTACCTGAATGAAGGCCTCCGGATTTGGGCATCTTTGTTGTTTTGACAACCTCAATGTGCACTCTGCAGCAGTGCGGCCGTCTCGAAGAACAACAGATTTAAAGAACTCTAGCAAATTTATCCGGTCACTCTTAGAAAGCTCAGCAGTCATGCCTACATCAATGAAAATGACGTGAGGCCTGGATTTAAAGAGCCGTTTGCCCGAAGACTTGGAATGGGCTGCACGAACAAGGATATTCCCAGGATGCATGTCTGCATGGATAAAATTATCCACCTGGAAAGAGATGATACTCAATAGTTACAGACAAAACCATAATAGCTTAAATTATATCATTTGTTTCTTATGTAGATAATAGATGACAGCTCAAAGGGGCTAAAGCAGTAGTGCTTTTTTCTCCCTTTTCCTTGCATTGGAAACAGAAAAAATATATTAATAAATATAGTAGAGTAGAACCAATATAATATATGGAAAAATAAAGAACATTAAATACAAAGACATCAAATACGGAGGACTGCCTTTGTCTTGGAAGAAGACTTGCCACCCCATTTGCTTCCTTTCAGTGTCAACTTCCATTGGTATAAAAATAAATGTTGTTTAAAGTTTAAACTATAATTTTTTTATGACAAAGTTTAAGGTGGGTTTGGCCTCTCAACTATATATATATATATATATATTTTTTTTTTTTTTTTTGAATGTTTACTTTCATAAATATAAAAATAAATGAAAAAAGTATATAGCATATAAGATGCACATGAGAACCATACTGAGTTGGTCCGGGAGAGGTGAAAGTGTGAGACCCAGGGGCACCAAAGCAACAGTAAGCAAACCACCCACGAGAAAAGGATTAGACAAGCCTTTCATGGCAGAATATAAACACCATTGCTGAAGACCAAAACTAATTGGATATTTTCTACTAAAAATGTTCTATTGTCTTTTAAGGTTATTTTTATTCTGCATTTGTTTTTTCATGTCTTTGTCTTTTCTGGAATAAATATTGTTTCTACTTTTTAGGAGCTCCCTTTTTCATCTAACATGCTATCTTATTATATATTCGTAATGATTGTAAGTTGGATTTCTAGCTTTTTTTCTATTTTATACTATTTATTTTGCTCAAAATTTTTTTTATTTCAATTCTTTCGATACAAAATTTTGTAATATGCATTAAATGATTTTCCCTCTATCTCACATAATTTCATAATATGCTTCAAGTCATTTTCCCCTATCTTGTTTGAGTAGTTTTTTACTGTATTCAGTACAGAATATAGCTTTTTATCATTTTTATTCATGAAGCAAGTGTACAAGATTACTAATTGTTCTGCATCTCTGCAAAAGAGAAGGCATTTTAACATGGTTGCCAATTCTGTTTGGGATGATGTTTAGTTTGCCCTTGAAATGAAACATTCTGGTGTTTCAGCCATTTCAAGATTCCATTCAGGAAAAGATCCAATGGAAAAAGGAAAAGAATTTTAAAAATTAAATAAATTAAAAATAGTAGAAAGCTTAAACAACACTAACAAGAGCCCATGGCACAGTGGAAGGTGTTCACTATTGCAACCTTGAGATTTAGGGTTCAAGCCATGTCACCAACAAAAAGAAAAAGGCTTAAACAACACTCGAAAAACATATTTATATCATTTAACATAAATCACACCTAAACAGCTACTTCAATATTTTCAAATATGTTGACACCATGGATCTAAGTCATATATTAAATAAATGATCAATAACAAGCAATCAAGCACACATACAAATTCTTAAGAGTACATTTGCACAGTATTATCGCTCCTTATTTCAGCCTTAAATGAGAAAAATGTGAGAAAAGGCTAAAAAAAAATCTGGTGTTGGGGCGAAACAAGGCAGAACAGGCCTTGTTCTGACTGGAACTGACCGGAATGAGCGGAGAAAAAGGCAGGAGAGGGCAGACTTTGGGCCAAAATTCTTTAGGGGAGTGTTCTGTTCTGGTTTATCTGGAATACAAAATTGCGGCATGCAATTGATTACTACAATCTGTTGAGAGTTTGCAACAGAGATAGGATGAGATCACAAAAAGCGTAGGTGCAAGGATAATAGATGCTGTCTCTTATCACCTCATTTACTTACCAAGGTGGAAAAAATAGATAGAAAGGCTTTGATGGAACTTGCATCCACATTTTGGCAGCCACAGTAGAACATGCCCTCTAAAATTTGGATGAAGTGATATTAGGCTACAGCCAACATGTGTAATGCAGGAGGTTGGTACATCCAGACAGGCCTAAGCTAATGAGCTATGATGCCCAGATATAGACACGGGGAACGAGGATTCGACATGCTAACTTCAAAAAGTTAGGATACAGATATGGGTATGGCATCACGTAAGACACATTTCAAAATTTTATTTATGAAAAATAATATATATAGAAAAAATAAAAAAAATAAACATAGTTAGAAAATTTTAAAAATAAAGCTTGCCCCAAGCCCTGCCTATTTATAAAATTTGGTCTAATTTTACAAGACCTACCCAGGCCTAGGGCCCAGCCCATTTAACAAAATTTTCCCCAAGCCAGCCCAGTCCAAATCCCGCCACTGCCACTTTTATTTTTTGCTGAATCCCAACCCAGACCCAATCTGGCTCCTACCCCTTTAATAGGCCCCTTTTTCTCGAGAGTCTCTCTCTCCAAAAATTGATGCCCTCTTTTTCCTGAGAGCCTCTCTCTTTTTGAAGTTCAATGAAAAGGGGAAAAAAAGAAGAAAAGAAAGAAAGAAAGAGAGGAGATGAGAAAAAGAGATGAGGAAATGAGAAGCGAGGCAAGAAACGGCAGTGGACGTGAGAGGCAAGTAGCTGGCAACGGCCAGCAGCAGCAGCAGAGGTGATGACGAGGGCAACGCTAAGGCACAGGTAGATTTGTCTCTTCTTCTACTTCATTTTTTCTCTTTATTCTTCTCTCCTTCTCCACCTACTTCCCCTTGCAACCCTTTTTTTTTCAAGGACAGGGCCCATTCCTTCCGTTTTCTTTCTATTGGTCGCACGAAAGGGGGAAAAAGGTTAGTTTTTTTTTCCCATAAAATGAAAGAGCTGTATCCTCAAAATTTTATACTGTATCTTGCCGTATCCCATATCCGGATCCGTATCAGACCGTATCGGTACAGGTACCATAGGTAAAATGCCGTATCTGGGTAATTTTAGCTAATGAGAAAAGAAAGCCAAGATATATATTCAAAACTGCATAAGTGCATATTGTAATTGAGAAAGCGAAAAGGAAATCATACCAGAAGCATCTTTAGGAGTGCATGAGTCCCAATGTGAGCAAGAGCTTTTTTAGTCCGGTCATTTCCTTCAAGCTCATCAACATAGTGTGAAACACTTTCTCCGTGCTCATAGGTCTCCACCAAAACAGCTGGATGTACAAGAGGATAAAGAGGCTTTGGGAAGGACACATCCTTCCATCTGCGAAAATTATAAATAAAACGGCTCAAATGTGCAGCTTCCCTTGCAAGATCAACTTGTGACAACATGAAAACAGCAAACTGCTGCACACTTTCATCTAGTCTCAACCACTTCAATGTAGGGATGAACTTTGAGATCTTGGCAATCAAATTAATGATCACAAAATCCCTCCTAATTGATTCGCCAACACCAGGATGCCTAACTTTTACTGCAACTAACATGCGTTTCCCTCGTTGACCAGAGTATTGTACCCTCAACATAGCTCGATGCACTTGCGCTATGCTTCCAGATGCCACAGGTTCCTCCTCGAAGTCTTCAAAAATATCTGAAAGTTTGCGACTAAATGCTTTCTCAATAGATTTCTTAGTGTAAGCAAAACCATGTGCTGGCGCCTTTGTCTGAAGCTTTGTCAGCTCAGTGCATAGATCTCTAGGGAAGAGATCTGGACGAGAAGCCGCCCATTGACCCCATTTTATGAATGCTGGGCCTGCTTTTTCTAGAGTAAGATGGACAATATGAAGCCATGTTTTCCTGAATTGAACACCAAAAGAATCTGCAAATGGGGCCATTATTATGGCTGGCGAGAACAAAATTGCCAAATAGATTGATCTTAACAGCAAAATAAGACCTTCTAAAACTGTAAAAATGAAAGAAGTGAAATAATAATGCCCATCTTGTGCTGTCATATACAGAGAATCTCTGGTTGAGAAGTACACTGGATCGGCCCATGTCCTTTGAGTCCATGCCACCTCTCCAATTAAAAATGCAAAAATGCTAGGTCCCATCTGTGATCTGGTGAAAGCCAGGCTCAGCACACAAGCAATCTTACTCATTGGGAGAAAAGATCGGCCGTTGTGAGAAAACATGTGATACAGCCTCTTCCAAGCAACATGGGCATGATGAGTCATGGAAGTTCTAGCTGAAAGTGTTGAGAAGTTCTTGATGCAGCTACTCCTACAGAGACTTTCCTTTGCTTTGTATACTATAAATGGAAGAGATCCTCTACTAGAAAGCTTATATTGTGAATAGAATCTGTATTGGGATGAAGGTAGTCCAATTGCAGCAAGTGCCCCATGATTCCTTATAGGTGGAACACTCGAAGAACGTTTTGCAAGAATATCAGTTCCAACTCTCTTTATCTTCCCAAATGCTAAAAACCTACATGTTAGGTCAAGTACTGTAAGCTCTTCCAGAAGATGGATCCACATGATATTTTAACTTAGCAGTACATTTGCACTGCATGTGCAGAATTCAAACAACAACAAATAGATGGCTCACTATTGCATTTCTTAAAAATAAGACAAGTAATAAATGAGTTGTTGTAAGAAACTATCAATCATGCCCTACAGCAAGACAAGTTAAATTTAAAATCCAAGCGACAAGTACCAACATCCTTAGATTAAAAAAAAAAATAGAAAAGAAATTTTTGTAGGCCCTTAACTCTTCCTTCAAAGCTAGACCAAGTTATCAAGCTCTACGAAAAATTGGCAAAGGTGTATTTAATAACCTCCTGACGAATTTAAATTTTACTTCTAAATATCAATGAGAAAAACTTCAGGTACTGATCATTGTTTCTTTCTTTACTTCATAATAGAAGAGAAGTTACCATTTCAAAAAAAAAAAAAGGGTGGGTGGGTGGTGTTGTTGGGGGTGGGGTGGGGGTGTTGGGGTTGGTAATGAAGATGCTCATTGTTAGCGTTTTGTGCCTTCGCAAAGCAATAGTATTTTGGTTATACATTGGTTACAGAGTCAAGTTTCTCTCTCTGCCTGTATTATTGCACGATATGTTCACTATAACGTCTTTTAGGATGACACCTTTAGATAACAATGTCCAGTGACTCATTGCAAAGCACGTAGGGTTTATGCACCCTAGGTGTAAAAAGTGTAATAGAGCCTCAATAAACCAATATTGCATTCTTAAGCTCATTTTTTTTATCGGGTCTTGGGGAAGTGAAGGTCACATTCTTAAGCTCATTGAAGCCAAATTCCTCACAAGCAAACATTATTTTCCTAATGTTGAATAAAAGGTTATTTGAGAGCATGAAGTTAATATAAAACAGAGATATATATATATAGAGAGAGAGAGAGATGATTCACAATAAATTCAATACCATGCATCATCACAATAAATTCAATACCTTGCATCATGCCATCTAGCAAACAATGATCAAAACAATCTCTCAATACAAAGCAATGCAAATTGATTTCTCAGAGGCCCATCCAACAAACTATGATCAAAACAATCTCTCAATACAATGCAATGCAAACTGATTTCTCAACGGCCTGTTTGAATCATTGTAAATGCATGTGCAAGTCAATTGATTTACACATAAATCAAGGATCATTGATGCAGTACAGAAGAGGCCCAGCCATCCAACCCAGCGATTTAGGTGCAGCCCACAAGGCCCAAATTGGCTAAGAACTGTGGATACTATTTCTATCCTAGGATTAGTTTATTAGGAATTATTTCTAATTTTATTGTTAATTAGAATTAGTAGCTTTCCTTATTAGCAAACATTGTGCTCTATATATACAGAAGAGCCCTATTGTTATTTTTCATGCTTTTGAATTAATCAACAGATTATTCATGTGAGTTATGGATTGTCTTATGGTTTCGTTTGTGCCCTAGTGGCTAGAATCCTCTTAGATTCGATCAATCCCTCGGGAGATTGATCTATCAACTTGATTGCTGCGTCAATTGGTATCAGAGACGAAGACCAGTCGCCGAGGAGACGTCAGTCCTTCCCGGATTTTCTCCTGCACCTGCATTCATCATCACCACCCATCCCTATCAATAGGGGTGAAAATCTGGGCCGGGCCGGCACACTGAAGAAGAGCCCAACCATGCCTCGGGCCGGGCCGGCACGGCCCATGATAAATTGCGGGCCGTGCCGTGCCTGGCCCAAGGCCCCTGGGGTCAGCCCAGCACGGCCCAGGGCATGGCTCTGGTCGTGCCGTGCTGGGCTGGGCCCTAGTCGGGCCTGGCCGTGCAGCCTGTGGGCGGCCCACATATCTCCCTCCCCTTTTTTTTAAAATTTTTTTTTTAAGTTCTTTAAGTCTTAAAGACTTAGACATATAGACTCTTTACTCTTGGTCTTGGAGACTTGGACCAATTTCCTTAAAATAAAGAAATTAAGAGAAATAACAAGTAGAATAACACTAATGATGTTTTGAAAAAATACATCAAATAAATTGTATTTCCTTGAAATTTAAGTTACAAAAGTTCAAAAAAATTACAAGTTTGAACTTGGATCAATATATATAATGAAATTCAAACCTTATGATAAATGAAAAAAGAATTACAACTTAAAAACCTATGATACATTCTAAAAAATAAATTACAACATTAGAAACCTATGATACATTCTAAAAAAAAAATTACAACTTTAAAAACCTAGGATACATTATAAAAAATAAATTACAAGTTGAAAGCCTATTATACATTCTAAAAATTATACTTTTTTTTTTTGGGGGGGGGCATTTTAAAAAGAAAAGACCCGTTGGGCTCTCTGCAGGCCGGGCCCAGCCGTGCCTCGTGCCGGGCCGCCCACGGGCTTTGGGGCACTAGCCCAGCACGGCACGGATTTTAACCGTGCCATGTCGGGCCATGCCTCGGGCCTGGCAGCCCTGGCCCAGCACGGCCCAGTGGGACTGCCGGGCCGGCCCGTTGACCAAGTCAACGGGCCCAGGCACGATTTTTTCGTGCCGGGCCCGTGCTGGGCTTGGGCCGCCCGCCCGGATTTTCACCCCTAATCACTGCCCCTATCATCGCTGCTGTAACCTGTCCCAATCAAAGCCCCTCAGACCAAACCCACCTGACCCATATCACCCAAACCCATAACCACTTCAGCCTACCCATAACCAACCACCCCACTGCCAATCTCCAAAATCCCAAACAACAACTCTTCAACTCTTCACAGAAACTACCAAAGCTTGTAAGAGTCACTTGTAAAGGAAGAGCTTGCAATGCCATCATTGATGGTGGAAGTGCTATGACTGTCATATCCAAAGAAGCATTTTATAAACTTCAGTTGCCAACTATAAAGCACCCGAGACCTTACAGAGTTGCATGGGTAAATGATTATTCGATTCCTGTCAACCGCCAGTGCATTGTTCCCTTGAAGATGGGCTCGTATGCAGATAATTTCAAGTGTGATGTTATTCCAATGAATGTTGCCCACATCTTATTTGGCATACCATGGCTGAAGGCTTGAAAGTCATCACTGATCATTCGGATAACACCACACTTTCAAATGGAATCGATGTCGAATTCAATTGAAGCCCATGGAAACTCCATTCTCTGTAAAGCAATCCACTCCTACTGCCTCTCCTCACATCCTCACCATGCGCAAATTTGAAGTTGAAAGTAAAGAGCAAGGTGTGATGTATGCTTTGGTTGCCAGACTGGTGACCGAATCAAATGAAGACGCCAAGCCATCCACTCCCCAAGAGGTACAACCATTGCTCAATGAGTTTTCTAATTTAATTCCTGATGAACTTCCAAATGAATTGCAGCCAATACAAGACATACAACATGTAATAGATTTTAACTCCTGGAGAATCTCTCTCTAATCTTCGTGCGTATCGAATGAGTCATTCCGAACATGCTGAACTCAAGAAACAAGTTGATGATCTATTACAATGGGGATATATTCGGGAAAGCCTAAGTCCATGTGCCGTGCCCACTCTCTTCACACCAAAAAAGGATGGAAGCTAGAATATGTGCATGGTTAGTCGTGCCATCAATAAAATCACTGTAAAGTATCGCTTCCCTATCCCTAGACTTGATGATATGTTTGATCTTATGACTAGGGCTTTTGTTTTTTCTAAGATTGATCTTCGCAATGGTTATCATCAAATCAGAATTAGGCCAGGTGATGAATGGAAGACAGCCTTTAAAACTAACAATGGTCTTTATGAATGGTTGCTTATGCCTTTTGGTCTTTCTAATGCTCCTAGCACATTCATGCTTGTTATGAATCAATTGCTAAAACCGTTTATTGGAAAGCTCGTTGTTGTCTACTTCGATGATATCTTGATTTACAGCAAATCCAAACAGGAGCATCTTGATCACTTGAAGAGCATACTTCAACTTCTTCGCCGGGAACGCTTTTATGCTAATTTGAATTAGTGTACTTTTATGAGAAATTATGTGATTTTCCTTGGCTTTGTTGTCTCTTCTAAGGGTGTTGCAATGGACCCATCCAAGATTCAAGCTATACTCAATTGGCCTATTCATAAAACTCTCACTAAAGTTCGTAGTTTTCACGGACTTACTACTTTCTAGGGTTCATTCAAGATTACAGCAGTATTATGGCTCCAATCACTAATTGTATGAAACATGGTAAATTTAAATCGACAAGTGCAGCAACTAGAGCATTTGGAGAAATCAAGCGCAAGATCACGGAAGCCCCTGTCATACGACTTTCAAATTTTAACAAATTCTTTGAAATTGCTTGTGATGCTTCTCCGATCGGCATTGGAGGAGTTCTTAGCCAAGAAGGTCACCCAATTGCATTTTTCAGTGAGAAGCTCCCCGATGCCGCCGATATTCGATTTATGATATAGAATTCTACGCAGTTGTGCAAGCATTACGACATTGGCGTCATTACTTGGTTGGAAACGACTTTGTCCTATATTCCGATCACGATGCATTGAAGCATATACAGTCCCAACAGCATGTCAGTGATCGTCAAATTAAATGGAACTCTTACCTTCGACAATTCACATTCAGTCTCCGTCATAAGGTTGGCAATGAAAATCTGGTAGTTGATGCTTTAAATCGTCGAAAACATCTCCTCACTACTATGGCAATCATTGTAACAGGTTTTGAGCAAATTAAGCAAGAGTATACAAATGACAAGGATTTCGGCACAATCTATGCAGATTTCTTAACGGTGACAAGGACAGGCACCCCCATTACAGCGTACATGATGGATTCTTAATCCAAGGTAACAAACTTTGCCTCCCTGCTACTTCCATTCGAGAACATGTTGTTCGTGAATTGCATTCAGGAGGTTATAGTGCTCATTTGGGATGTGACAAGACACTCGCTCTCGTGGATGATCGTTTCTATCGGCCGCGCATGAGAGTTAATGTTATCAGCATATATGAAAGATGTCGCACTTGTCAATTGGCTAAAGGTAACAAGAAGAATACAGGTTTATATCAGCCATTGCTTATTCCGAATGCTCCATGGGAAAATATCACCACAGATTTTGTATTAGGATTTCCAAAGGCTGCACGGAAAGTTGATTCCATCTTTGTTGTTGTTGATCGCTTTTCTAAAATGGCACATTTCATTCCATTCAACAACACATCTGATGCTTACAAGGTAGCTCAACTGGTCTTCAAAGAAGTTGTCCGTCTTCATGGTCTCCACAAAACAATCGTTTCAGATCGTGACACTAAATTTACGAGTTACTTTTGGAAGACTTTGTGGATGACAGAAGAAACAAAACTTCACTTCCCTATTGCTTATCATCAGCAAACCGATGGACAAACTGAAGTTGTTAATAGAAGCCTTGGACAATTGTTATGATGCCTTGTACATGACCATATCACAACATGGGATCAGATTTTACCTATGGCTGAATTTTCTTATAATAATTCGGTTAATCGGTCCACAGGCATCTCACCATTTGAAGCAGTCATAGGTGTTCGACCGCGCTTGTCTATTGATCTTGTCCCCTTGCCTCTTGAAGCACGCCCTTGTGCGGAAGCCGATAACTTCATTAAACACATGCAACAAATTGATAATGAAGTTCGACGACATATTGCAGCTAGCAACGACAGTTACAAGGCTCATGCCAACAAACTTCGTCGTTTCCTAGAGTTTTCTAAATGAGACATGGTTATGGTCCGTATTCATCCGGAAAGGTTACCGCAAGGCGCAAATAAGAAGTTACATCCGAAAAAAACAGATCCATTCAAAGTGTTGAAGAAGCTCAGTTCGAATGTATATACTCTCGAGTTGCGATCTAATATTGGTATCAGCCCCACCTTCAATGTTGCCGATCTCACTCTTTATCGTGGGCATGATAATGAGGACAATTCTTATGAGCAAATTATTACGTTACCAGCTGCTCCGCTACCGCCTGATAAAATCATTGATGTTCTTGATGATTAAATTGTTTCTACTCGTCACGGAGGATTTCAGAAGTTCCTTGTTTGTTGGCAGAACTGGCCTGTCTCCAATGCTACCTTGATTACTGCTACCGACTTCCAGCGTCTGAATCCAGATCTTTATAACCACTATCAAGCGATTAACTCGCCGGAGTCGAGTTCTTTCATGCCAGAGAGAGTTGATGCAGTATGGAAGTCCAAAAGAGGCTCTGGGCCCACATGATGGGCCCAGCCATCCAACCTAGCTCTTTAGGTGTAGCCCACAGGCCTAAATTGGCTAAGAAGCTATTGTGGATACTATTTCTATCCTAGGATTAGTTGATTATGAATTATTTCTAATTTTATTGTTAATTAGAATTAGTAGCTTTCCTTATTAGCAAACATCATGCTCTATATATCCAGAAGAGCCCTATTGTTATTTTTCATGCTTTTGAATTAATCAACAGATTACTCACGTGAGTTATGGATTGTCTTATGGTTTCGTTTGTGCCCTAGTGGCTAGAATCCTTTTGGATTCGATCAATCCTTTAGGGGATTGATCTATCAACTCGATCGCTGCGTCAATCATGCATTTGGATAACAATAGTTTTTCAAACTGTGAATACAAGGTTATTTGAAAGTGTGAAGCTACGATGCCCGGATATGACATAGAAACCGTGGGGGCATGCCATGGGTATGGCAGTGACATGGATTTTACACAAAAAGTGAAGCATTAGATACGATACGACAATGATCAGTTGCCTATCTTGAAAAATCTGTGCATCATAGGCATGAAGTTAAATAAATCGGTAAAGAAGTGGGAAAAAAGCACTAATTAAATTCTATACTTTTCATTACACCATCCTACAAATTAATGATATAATTTTCTCAATACAAATGATTAAATTCTCTTTTTTTCAAAAAAAAAATTGATAAAGTTTTCTCAATACAATATAAATTGTTATCTTAATTGCCTGTTTGGATATTTGGAAACTCAAACTTAGATAATAAAATGAAGTAAACTTATGCTCTTCCGACGCCTCCCAAAAAAGGGTTCTCTTTGAAATCAAGGAAAATTAGTTCAATGGATTTTACAGCTCTCCTATTAGGAGAAAGGTGAGACATATTAGGAAAAAAGAATTTTAAATATTTAAAACTTCTTCTCTAGTCTCTCCTATAAACTGGGGTAATTTCTCTCAATAAACCCGTACTGAATTTGGTGAAATTTACAAGAATTGTGTCTTTAGAATTGTTCATAGTATCAGAGCCACGGCCCTATCTTGCTATCAAACAACCACCATGGTCCTGTGTCTTATACTTCTTCAGCAATAATCTCACCGTCAATTCTTCCTCCTATCTCTTGAATGAAAACCAAGTCGAACAACAAGCGCTTCCAAAAGAATTACAACATATCTCATGCAGGCACCAACATATGGACTCTACAAGATTGATGATCATGGCCAAAAAACGAATTCGGTCAAATGGATTATAGAACTTTATATGAAGAATTGCAATGTGATTGCAGCAAGCTCTAACAAAATTTCCTCTTGTACCAAACAAAATTTTGAGTCGGTGTAAACGAATTCGGTCGTCTAAATGACTCCTACTCAGAAAGATCACGGTACCAAACAGAGGTGGAAAAATAGCAGCTATGAAATTTTTTTTTTTTTTTTTTTTTTTTTTTTTTTTGCAGAAAACCTAGCGGAGGAAAGCAGAATCCAGAGAAAGTGAAATCGGAGCTTTCCGAACGCGTTATAAAGGAATTGAATTGTTCAGAGAGAGAGAGAGAGAGAGAGATGACCTTGGCATGGCGGGTTACTGGGTGTGTTTAAAATACGCAGGTGGTGCGCATTCTCTGCGGGCATTCTCTCTAGCTGCTGCTGCTGCAGAAGGGCCTTGGATTTGGAAAAGTCTCCGTTTGGGGGATTCAATGCTTTCCGCGCCTCTGTATTTTCTCCAGTCTCCCAACGTTGTACGAAGTAAAAAGCTGGAAAGTGGAAACCCTTGTGATTATAGGCCTGTAAATAGGACGTCTTGAACCAGATAGAAAGCCCGGCCCGGCCCGGCCCAAGCCCGAAAATACAGGGCTTTTAAAAAAAATTGAGCCTAGTGGGCTGGGCTTGGATAATACATTTTAAAGCCTGGCCAAAATGGGACTGGGACTGGGCAGAAATAACCCAGCCCGTTCAGGCCCGGCCTGGCCAGTTGCAAAGTCATTTAATAATAATTATTTATATATTACTGAAAGTGCCCTCACCAACAACAAAAAACGACTAATTAGGTTTTAACCGATTCTACATTACTTTAACTTGACTCATATAGGATACTCATTCTCATTCATTTCTATTGATTTTTTTATTTTCTACTTTCACTGGCAAAAAAAAAAAAAAGTTTTAACCGTTCCTACATTACTTGACCCATATAGCCTATAGGATATTTATTCCTTTCTATTGATTTTCTGCTGTTACTGGCAAAAAAAAAAAAAGAAAAATTTTTTTAACACCGCCATGTTGCTTGTTGCATTGCATTGCCGGTCCCAAGTCTGAAGAAAAGAAGGGTTTAAAGTCCTGTTCACACCGGGTGTCTGGTGACAGTAGGAATAATTAGAGAATGTTTTGCTTATGTCCAGGATTGGGCTAAGCCCAGGCCTGGCCCTGTCCTAGCCCAGGCCCGTACGGGACGGGATTTAATGTAAGCCCGTTCAATTTAAGGCCGGGATTGGACAACGCTGGTGAGCCCGTCCTATTTTCGAAACGGGATTGGACAACTCAAGCCCATGCCCGGCCCAGCCCATCGACAGACCTACTTGTGAATTGTGATGAGAGAAAATGCTTCCAGGAAAAGTGGAGTCAGTGTAACTTTGGCCCTGGACACATCCGAGATCCGAACCGACCTAAAAAGTTAACCCTAGCAAACTCGCGAGGCAGGAGTGGAACTCACGTCCAAGAGAGAGAATCCGTATTTATAATATTCGAGAAATTCAATTTGCACCCACCCACTTTGCTGAGCCAACCCACATTTTAGAGTTTTTTTATTCTAAGAATACCCATCTGTGAATTTCCCTAATTACCCTTGCCTTCATCTCCCTCTTCTCTTCAAGCCATCTGCTTCTTCCTGAGTTGATTTTTTCTTCTTATTTACTTCATCTTCCTCCTCTCTTAAGGATTTTATCTTCACTTCTACTGCACTTATTTCCCTTTAACAACATTATATTTATTTTTCTACTCCTTCTCATCATCATAAAGGTCCCACTTTGGAAGAACTCATCTCCCAATCCATCTCTCGATTTCCTTATATAAGCTATCACATCTCCAATCCAAGGCACAACATTGTGTTTTAGCGAAGCTATCTATAATATGGACAAGCAAATGACCATATATGAAGAAAAGGTATCGTTTTTTTGACATATGCTTTTATTTTTTTTCCATTCGTGTCCTACACGAATTTGCAGAGCCGAAATCATATGTAAGGATGTTGATTCTACAGGTGCCAGTGAGTGCTCATTAGATTCCACTAACGTCTTCACCACCGACACTATATTTAAAAGCCGAGATGCCCTTATCCAATAGACACGAGATGTAAGATAAAAAAACATGGCTTAGTAATTATAATCAAAATGTCAGATGCTGGTGCAGATGGTAGGAAACCAAGAATTATATTTTCTTGTGAGAGAAGCGGTACTTACAGGAGTTCTTCGAAGGTCTTTGAGAGAAAATGTCCGAATAAGGTGACGGGAACGAAGAAGTGCAATTGCCCTTTTACTTTGAAAGGCCGAAAGTTAGCAATTGATGACGATTGGATGGTAATAGTGATTTGTGGGGTGCACAATCATCCGAATGCACAACATCTTGAGGGACACTTGTATGCCAGGACACTTTCCGAAGAAGAATTTACTGTTTTGATTGATATGTCGAAGAGTTTAGTGAAGCCAAGGAACATTCTTCACACATTGAAGAAGAGGGATTTGAACAACACCACTACAATGAAGACTATCTACAATACTCGTCACAAGTACAAGGTGACAGAGATGGCCGGAAGATCACAGATGCAACAACTCATGATGAATTTAGAGGAAAATAGATACATTGAATGGCACACTAACAACGATGCAACAGACTGTGTTAGTAACTTATTTTGGGCACATCCCTCATCCATTGAGTTATTACGAGCATTTTCCGAAGTGTTGATAATGGATTCCACATACAAGACAAACAAGATATCAGCTACCCTTGCTTGAAATTGTTGGTGTCATGTCTACTCAGCTGACGTTCTCGGTTGCTTATGTGTACTTTGAATCAGAGAAAGAGCAAAACCATATCTGGGCTTTGAAGAGGTTGAAGTCATTAGTGGATGGATATATGTTACCATGTGTGATTGTCACAAACAGAGAGCTGGCGCTAAGGGGTCGTTTGTTTCCTGTGAAAGTGATTCACGTGTGTAAATGACCCACATGTGAGTCATTTGCATATGTAAACGACTCACATGTGGATCAGATTCCAATGTTTGTTACTAACATAACATTTCACATGTGAATCTATGAATAGGTTGTATATTGTTTGATGATATCTCAACATCCAAGCAACATCAATGGTTGCAATTTGGACACATGACCGTGTTTAAACTTCTGAAGAATATGAACAGTCCTGATTTTACAGGTGGGGCCCAGAACATTAAACAAATCATAAAAGGCGGACTGGGTGTGTTGGTAACAATAGGTTGTATATTGTTTGATGATATCTCAACATCAAAGCAACATCAATGGTTGCAAATTGGATACATGGCCGTGTTTGAGCTTCTGAAGAATATGAACGGTCCTGATTTTACAGATGGGGCCCAGAACAATAAAAAAATCATAAAAGGCGGACTGGGTATGTTAGTAACAATAGATTAATCCAACGACTGTAATTATGTTAATGATATCTCAACCTCCATGCATCATCAATGGTTGAAAATTAGATACATGGCTGTGTTTGAGCTTCTTAAGAGAATGAATGGTCCAAATGTTACAAGTGTGGCCCAAAAAAATAAAAAAATAAAAGGCGGACTGCTCATTGAGGCACTGTAGCACTCCGCCTGGTAACAGTGCCATGTGAAACTGTTTCACACCTCTTGAGGTGTGAAAATGTAAGGCACAAAAAGGGCCATGTTTCACACCATTTACATAGCTATTTTACACATGTGAATTGAAATCACATCGAACAAACATGATTTATGTGTATCCATTACCCATGTGATTTCATTACATATGTAAATGAAAAAAACAAACGACCCCTAATGAATGCAATTAAAAATATTTTTCCGAATGCTACAAACTTGCTATGCAGGTGGCATATTTCAAGGAACATCTTGACTAATTGTAAGAAGTTTTTTGAAACAAAAGATAGATGGGAGGTATTTATTACTAGCTGGAACACGTTGATAATATCTCCCACCGAAGATGACTACATGCAACTTCTAAGTGCATGTAACAGGAATTTCTGCGGGTATCCACAAGCTCTTGATTATGTGAAGAAATCCTGGTTGAGTGAGCATAAGGAACAATTCGTTGTTGCATGGATAGACATGCATGTGCACTTTGGGAATGTCACTATGAACAGGGTTAAGAGCACACATGCAAAGTTGAAAAGACATTTAGGGTCATTGAGCTGCAACTTTGATTCAGGTTGGATGACTATCCATGCCTTGCTTGAATTGCTTTTTACGGAGATAAAGGCTTCTTTTGAAAAGAGTTTGAACACCGTGCAACATAAGTTTAGACCGGCCTTTTTTCATGAGTTGAGAGGATTTATATCAAAGAGTGCTTTGGATATGGTGTTAAATGAGTAGATGAGAGTTGATCATATCGGTACAAACTATGCTGCATGTGGATGCATCATTTGAAGGACTCATGGATTACTATGTGCACACGAATCGCCGAGTATCGACTCTTAGGCTGTTCCATACCCCTGACATGTATACACCACCATTGGAGGAAGCTTGATTTGACACCCACTGTGGTCGAGGAACCCACTGAATTGACCACTAGCGCCGAGTTCGAGTTGATCACAAAGAGATTTCAGGATAGTGATCAATTGGGTAAAATACAAATATTGAAAAAAAAACTGAAAGAAGTGGCAAATCCTCCATCCACCTATCTTCTTGGGCCGGATGTCAAGTTGAATAATCGGGGTTGATCCACATCAAAGAAGAAGACACCGGATACTTCTACTCGTCGAGATCCATATGCTTTTGAATATGCACTCCCCATTCAAGAAATTGCTACACCAAAGATAAGCAATACGGTGATGACAAAGAAGAAGGAGAAGTTAGGTGTCCATCGGAGTCGATCATGATCGTCTACATCTTATTATGACTCACTTTTTCAGACTCTCAGACCATTTATCCAGCATATTAAAGATGTTGCAGCTGATGGCAACTGTAGTTTTAGATGTGTAACTGGTCTTTTGGGAATGGGTAAGGATAGTTGAGTTTAGGTCAAGATGGATTTGAGCAATGAATTGCAAAGATATCAAACATATTATGCCTTGGTATATGGAGGAGAACACAGGGTTGGTGAGCTATATTACGCATTGTTAACTTTGATAGCAATCCATCATTTGATCGTTGGATGTCAATGCCGGATATGGGTCATTTGATAGCGTCATTTTATAATGTTGTATTGATATACATATCTTTGCATCAGTGCCTTACTTTCCTACCTCAAAGGTCTAGTCCGATTCCAGCGCCTTTCCCCAATGTGTTCGCAATTGGGTTCGTCAATGGAAACCATTTTGTCCAAGTGTTCTTCGCATCCGGATCTCCCATGCCCCCCATTACTACAAATTGGCACAAATACCATCAAACATGTGCAACGGGATGGGAACTTCCTTATGCCACGAACATCGAGCAGTTCAAAGATATCATAGGGGACTCTGTTGCTACGCAAGAGACAATTCATCTAGATAGCGATTGACTTTGTTGATCTTTATTGTGTATCATGCCTAATGTAATGTTATTTTATATTTTTAGTGCAAAATTTTGGATCAGCATTTCTACTTTGATCAACATGCATACTTATTAAAACAAATTAGTAAACAATTTCATCCATTATCCAATAAAAGTACATCCGAAGATCCAATGTCATTTAAATAGTTCAATCCACATCAAAGTTCATCTATAAAAAATAATACATAGTTCAACCGTCAACCAACAAAATACATAACATATAAAAACCTGACTACGGTCCTTGTAGACGACGCCTGTATGTAATTGGCAAGTCTTTTAGAATTTTGAGTGTAGTCTATAACGCACGGTAATACACATCAGCTGGCTGTCCTGTTCGCGCAATCGCGGGACGAAGATGGTTCATAGCTCGGTGGACCTGTATTAGCCGAACAAGAAATGAATTTAGCAAATGGGTTAGGCATGCATATACCATTAAGGGGAAATCCTCAAATTAAATAATCTCACCGTTGTGGGGGTGGGGTCATCAGCGCCCTAGTGGGGGTCATAATGTGAATGGCGATTTGGGTTCTGGACCCGTACATACGAGATCCTCCGAAACCACTAAAGATAATCAGGGTCGCAATCCCATGCATGCGTCACACGACTCTTGCGGTGCTCTGGGGATAATATATGGTCACCCCACGTAAACCAGAATTGGTCCAGGAATTGGTAGGAGACCTATACCTAGCAGCAGTCGCTCCCCTAAATGCACGAACATGGGCATTTCATCATTCTTATCATCCTTTAGAGTCGTCTCCGACTCCAAATAATGATAAGGATGATGACATTTCATCATCCTCGAAGAAAAGGCGTGTAAAGGTTAACTTGACCGATCTTCCTGCAGATTCTGGGTTACGGAATCTAATATCAAGCTATCATCCTATGGATAGGGACCAAGTCCGAAGAGCATATCTACAAAAGGGCCCTTGTCAGCCTCATGACTATAAGTTTCCTTATATGGGGTGTGGACAAGATAAGAGGTGATTTAATCCTTTTTTGTTTAAGGATTACGGCAGTTGGTTGGAGTACAGCATAGAAAAAGATGCTGCATTCTACATGTGTTGTTATTTTTTTAGGGAGGAAACACGTTATGATGCTTTTATAACTCAAGGGTTTAAAAGTTAGAGGAAAAAAGAAAGAATTGAAAATCATGTGAGAGGCCCGAATAGTGTTCATAATCAAGCATATGAGAAGTGTCAGAACTTATTGAATCAAGAGCAACACATTGAGACGATTATTGTCAAGCAATCAAGTCAAGCTCATACAGATTATCGATCCGGCTCTCTCAATTATATCCAAATGATTTTTCGTACTTAGATCAGGCGATACTTGATAGTCAGCTTTTGACTTATATCACTGATATGCGCACCAATAGTAAGTTTTTCAGAGTGAAAGAAATTAGCGACCTTGCTCAGAAGATGATTAAAACAGAAAGGGACATTGCTTATCCTTTAATTTATTTGCTCTTGAAATTAGCGCTAAACCTACTAGTTGCCACTACTATTGTTGATAGGGTATTTTATGCTATGAAAATCATTAAGAATCGACTCCGCAATCGAATGGAAGATGAGTGGATGAATGATTGTTTGCTTGTATATATCGAAAAGGACATATTCAATAGCATTGATGATGAGACGATCATCTAGTGCTTTCAAAACATGAAGAACCGCAGAGGGCAATTGAAAAAAACTTTGTTTTGGAGTTGAGATGATTTTTGATGAGAGAAATGTATATTAGTTGATGTCCAATCGTTAATATGTACTTCTTTCTTCAGGTTGATACCTGAATTTTTTGGAGGTTGTGAACCCGAGTGATTGGTTTGCCCTCATTTTTTGGGAGACTTTTTTGTTTTCAATATACTTCTCTTATATTGTAAATTTTGGAGAAATGAATAGTCATCATTTCAAACAAGAAATATATTAGAGGATTTAACAAAAAAAAAAACACTTAATGCAAACGTGTTACGCAATGAAACACTTTAGCCATTGGTGCACCAATTAGAGCAATTGGGCCCGATTTTCATTTTTTTTTACCAATTTGTCACATCGTCGGCGCCGACCTTATTTACACTAAATAAGGTCAGCGCCGACCTTATTTACACTGAATAAGGTCGGCGATGACCCTATCTGCGAACTCTATATAGCGATTTTGATTAGGAGGAAGTCAGTGCATTTTATCTTCCAAGCTATATCTTTCTATAGGAAACACAGAAGGCAGAAATTAAGCAGCTTAGGAAGAGCTTAAATTTCAAAGCAACGCCCATGCCCAGTTTCTATTAGGAGGCAGCACCTCCCAAGGTGGAGTTGAAGAAGGTATGTTTGAGATTAAATGTTTCTTTTTTAAAATCGTTTTGATATATTGAAGGGACCCGTTATCAGCATTAGTCTGTATATCACTTTTATCCAATTTTTATTGCTACACATTAAATTATAAACTTACATGGTTAGTAGTTTTAGGGAAACATGCCTATGCCCATCAAACCTATTGAGATGACAATTCATGGTGATCAATATCCTCCTCTTTTGCCTTCATTATTGTTTTTTATATTGTTTATTACCTTTTCAATTTGTTCTAATGGGTTGGGCATCCATTTTTCTTAATTATCTTCCATTTGAAATTCTCTGCACATTTAATCTTACCTTTAGGTGTTCTACTCTGTGATGCAGATACCAACAACAAGAGCTAAATCGCCAAAGCTTGGTCGCCAGAAGATCACGACAGATACCGGCACTGAACAAAATGGTAGCCAATCCTCTCAGTTAGACAGGCTGAGCATGGATGATAGAGTCTCCCGTGGTAGCCTTCGCAAAGAATCAATGCCACATATGAAGAAGGCACTACGTAGGTCTCTTCCCAAGTTGCCCTCTGAAAAATCCACTTATGCACATCAAGTGGATGATGGCATTTCTCCCAAATTGCTAAAACATGAGGATCACCTGGATTCCAAGGAGGTCTCAGATGATGAACCAACACCTATTGTAACCAAGATAGAAGAACCTCCATCGACTGAAGGGCAAGAGAAGTCTGTAATTGAAGTGTAATGTGAACCTCCTTCCACTGATGAGCATTGAAATCGGTGTTGTATTTGTGCAGCGATTAATGTCAGTCATTTTCAAACAAATAAAAGCAGTTACCAACAAGGTTGCAGAATTGGTAGTGATTGATCAAAGAGAGCGTGAGAGGATTGTTTGTGGGTTGTGATGATGTCTTGTTGTTCATAGTTTTTCCTTGAGGTAGCCAGGTTCTCAAGTGTTCCATATTTGTAATTAGGACTTTGAGCTCACATTTGCAGTATTGTATTATTTTCAATCTTTATATATATATATATATATATATATTTTTTTTTTTTTCCTTTCCTGTAATGACTTTCTGTGTCTTCCTAAACCATCCTATCTAACCTAATTTTTCGTGAGCGGCTACTAGCCTACAATGTCCCTGTCCCAACCAAGGCTATAACTTGGCCACCCTGCCTCCCTGTGGACGGCTTTGATGTCCTTAACAGCTTCCTTCCTCTAAAGATCGCTTTTCTCTACTAGTGAATGAAGCAGGGGTAATTATGGTTTTTTAAAGTAATCCCACTTTTCTTGGACACAATAAACTGAATGATGGGCTCTCTCTCTCTCTCTCTCTCTCTCTTCACGTAAGGATTTTGTATTAGAATAAAGGGATAGCCCAGTGGCGGGAGTTCAGTTCTAACCCAACTGCCCAGATTTTGATCCCTGGGTCCTCTCCCTTTTGTGGGTTTACTCCTACATGAGTGAGATCTCTCAAGGGTCCAAATCCAACCCCCTCGGCTGGTACAAAAAGGAAACAAAAGCAAGCCCCAGAGGATCCAGCATGTTATCACTCAAATGTCAAAATCCAAGCATTGATTTTCTCTATAATTCCAACATCCAAAAATATCAGAGGTTGCATCCACAAACTGTTAAACCGTAACAGATTTGGGCACATTTATGCAGTTGGAAGCGGAAATCGGGTTCATAGCTTCAAGAAAGTGTTTAAAACTGAATTGGCTGGTCCTCTTGAGCAGCCTTCTGCATTCTCCATGGATTCATCCAAACCAAAACTCGAAAAAAGAAGCAAAGACGAAATCGACCCAATGACCCTTTCTTCTTCTTCTTCTTCTTCTTCTTCTCCCTCCTCCTCTTTGAAAAGTTACAACTTTTGGTAAAAAAAAAAAGAGAAACCTGCGTTGGTGATGACCTTATTTTATAAAAGGTTAAGTCATCGCCGACCCGTATTTGGAAAATTTGCCACAAGCCTCTTTGAAAAATTACAACTTTTGGTAAAAAAAATGGAAACTTGCGTCGGTGATGACCTTATTTTACAAAAGATAAGGGCTATATAGAGTTCGCGGACAGGGTTATCGCCAACCTTATTCAGTGTAAATAAGGTCGGCACCGACCTTATTCAGTGTAAATAAGGTCGGCGCTGACGATGTGACAAATTGGTAAAAAAAAATGAAAATCGGGCCCAATTACTCTAATTGGTGCACCAATGGCTAAAGTGTTTCATTGCGTAACACGTCCGCATTAAGTGTTTTTTCCGGTTAAATCCTCAATATATTAAGTTGATATAGTAAAAAAATTTTGCGTCTATTTACATGGAATACATTTTTCCTTTTGTTATTGTTGATGTGAAAAAATTCTAGCAAAAGTTTAGCCCCACCTAAACGAAAATCTTGGGTCTCCTTTGTCGTCAAGACTCCCTTCTTCTTCCATTGTTGGCCAACTCTTATACTTAACAAATTCTATAATAATAAAAAAAAGAGATAAGCTTGAAATGCCATATACATGCATGCAAAAATAATGTCTATTGAAGAGATGTTTCAGGTCATGGGGATCCAAAACCTTTGTGAAGTGGTAATTGAGGAAGGAAAAATGCCTTAGTGGAGAAGACATATGTTCTTTTGGGCTACCTTTTTATTGTTTAGAAAGACTTTAAGAAGATTTTTCATGAAAATTTAAAATCTATTATATAGCATTTTCATTTTTTTCAATATGGAAAACTTCTTTCATATTGAAAAGCATAACATTTTTTCAAACAAGAAAACTTTATACCCACATGGGAGATCCAATTTTCCCACATGCATGAGAAGAGCTGAGGAGATTTCCAATATGGGAAAATTCCGATATTGGAGTTTAACATTTTTCAAACTAAGTAACACCCTAGGGCGTCAAACAAAACCCACATATCAGGACTATTCCTGTCACATTTAAAACATGAACTTCAGATTACCCATATGGGAAAAGAAAATGAACTTTTGGCAGAGTGATGTATAGAGTCCCTATAAAGGAAATATGCAAAAGGAATGCACTCTGGGGGAATTTCAGAGTCCATGAAGTATTTTCAGAGAAATACTAATTAGATGAAATTAAAATTTTTAGTACATTACAAATACTTCTCATTAATAAACATGTAAATGGGTCATATAGGATCCTCCATAGATTTTTAATCCAATAAAATGCTAACAAAGCCAAAGCAGCCTGCCGTCCCCTAACTCAGGCAAGTTGTCCCATAGGTGTTAGTTAGGGTTTAAGTTTTCTAAAAAAGTCTTCTGAAAATTTTTTGTCTCACCTTTAAGTCAGAAATTCTCTTTCATGGAGAGAGGAAATTGAAATACTCACTAGTCGCCCTAGTAAAAATTCCGCCTTCCCTTTTATACTTCTATGTACCTCTTGTGGTCCTTCCCCTTGTTTCACATACTAATTTTCAGGGTTTAGAAATTGGAACCTTAAAAAGTCCAATAGGATAAAAATTGAGACTTCGTAGAAATCGGTCAAACCAAGTAAAAATCAGTATAAAACTCACTGTTGGGCCAATATTAAATGGGACGGTCAATTCAGATCTTTTTTTATCAAGTGGGGTATTTCAGGTGTGGCCCACCTGTTTGATGGCGTTGGATTGCCTAAACAATGGGCCCCACATCTAGGAAGCTGGATTCTATTATTCCTGTTATATATAACTATAGCATGAAAGCCCTATGCGATGCACAAGTTAAGTCTCATGTAATCTGAATAATATATTAAACATATCAATCCATTTATATGAAACACATAACACAAAGTTGCCTCTTTCTCACCTTTGTTGTCTTTTTGTAAACATATTTTGATCTTGTGCCTTACAGATTCTACACTTGCAAACATGTTTTGATCTTGTACCTTGTAGATTCTACACTTGCAAACATGTTTTGATCTTGTGCCTTGCAGATTCTAAACTACATTTGCCTCATCGAGGTCTTATCCATCTTTGACAGATTTTACACTGCAATTACCTCATCTAGGTCCTTTGAGACTACTGTGGTCTTTTTAAGATGTTGATGGTGCTTTTGGCAATTGACAAGTGTTAGGAGATTTTTTTGGGTAAAATCCTCTTCAAAGAGAGATAAATAGTTAGCATGTCTTTTGAAGTAATAAATGGAGCCTAATTGCTGATGTGGCTCAAGGAAAGAAAGATTTGAGAGTTTTTTTTGTTTAACTGCGTTCCAACCACTATTCACCTTTCAAGAGAAAGAATATAAACCCTAAACGGAAAGTAACGACTCTTCGAAATCCCAAACTGTTTAAGGCTAAAATGCACCATACTGTCCATTCTAACCTTCGCCTCTACAGACCAGCAACGACCGACCACCTTCAACACCACCTGTTCAGACATTTCAAACCCAATCCCGACTTGATTACCTCAACCGAAAGAAGAAGAAACCCGAATCAAGAAATCGATCCATCTAACCCCAGTTGCATCAAACTACACCATTTTGGCCGCGCCTTGAATGCCTGTGTCGACGCCCATGATCTCCGAAAAGCCACTGCCTTTCATACCCAACTCATAAAACTGCATTCCGACTGCCCCATCTCACTGTGGAATAGAATTCTTAATGTGTACTGCCAACTTGGGGAGATTGGACATGCCCATCGGGTGTTTGATAAAATGCCTCGACGAGATGTCGTATCTTTCAATATGTTGATTTCTGCTTGTGCTCATCAAAATCATGATGTTGTTGAGGCTCTGCACATTTATTCAAGTATGCAAGGTGAGAATGTAAGTCCCAACCACATCACTCTAGCAGCATTGCTTAGAGGTCGTGCGAGATACGGAGCTGGACATTTGATGGAGCAAATCCATGCCCATGCGATACTTTATGGGCTGAATTTCAATGAGTATGTTGGGAGTTCTTTGGTCAACAGCTATGCAAAAAGGAAGAGCTTGGAAAGTGCAATCCGGGCATTTGACGAGATTGCTGTGTTGGATTTGGTCTCTTGGAATGTCTTGATTGAGGGATGTGTGAGTAATGGTAGTGAAGAACAGGCATTCAGAGTCTTTGACCGAATGCGACAAGTGGGTGTTGGATTCGATTGCTTTACATTGACAAGTGTTGTAAAGATGTGCTCCGAGCCCAAAGCGTTGAACCAAGGAATGCAGCTTCATGGTTGTGTGGTGAAAGCCGGGTTTGCTTCAGAAACACCCATTGGGAATGCGCTTATTACAATGTATTCAAGATGTGAGGAAGGGATGGAATCTGCTGCCAAACTCTTCCCTAGAATTTCGACACCTAACATTATCTCTTGGACTGCGATGATCTCTGGGTACATGCAAAATGACCTAAATGAGGAAGCGATTATGTTCTATAGGGAAATGCTGAGACATGGTCTAAAAGAGAATGAGTTCAGTTTCGCCAGCATTCTTCCGGCATATACTAGTCTTGCAAGCATTGAACAAGGGAGGCAAGTCCATGCACGGATCGCCAAATCACAATTTTCATCAGACGTTTCAGTTGGGAACACTCTTCTAGATATGTATTTCAAGTGTGGCAGCTTAGCAGATGCTGAATTCATGTTTGCAACCATGGAAAAGCATGACTTAGTATCTTGGACTGTGATGATTGCAGGATTTGGTCAGCATGGGAAAGGAAGAGATGCACTTTTGACCTTTGAAGCAATGAAAAGGGATGGTCTACGACCGGATGCAATTACCTTTCTTGGATGTCTATCTGCATGTAGCCATGGCGGACTGGTGGATGAAGGCCTCCAGATATTCCGATCGATGATTGATGGTTATGGAATCAAACCCAAGAGGGAGCATTATGCATGTGTGGTCGATGTGTTGGGGAGGGCAGGGAGGTTGAAGGATGCGGAGAGGTTTATTGAGGATATGGGGATTGCATCAGATGTGTTGGTATGGGAAGCACTTCTTAGTGCTTGTAGAATTCATGGTGAGATAGAGTTGGGAGAAAGATCAGCACGGAAGATTATGGATCTGGAACCAGAGAAAGAAGGATCATATGTTCAGTTATCAAATATCTATGCCGAAAAGGGAATGTGGGAAGAGAAGCGCAAGGTGAGGAGGAGATTGGATGCAAGTGGATTGAGAAAGGAGGCAGGTCGCAGTTGGGTGGCAGTACAGGGCAGGTTTGGAAGTTTAAAAGATGAGATGAAAGTTTGGGGTTAAATACCAGCAACTCAGTTTTATCACATTCCATGGAGAGGATGAAGATAGATTGATCCAAAACAATAGCCACCACTGCAATATCTTTTTTAGCAGAACCAAAAACTGACATTAAGATTGCCCGAAAGATGTACGATCAAGTTTTACTCTGCGGTCATCCATGTTTGTTAAACCAGTAACATCTTTTGAGAGTGGGTTGCTAAGGTGGCTTCTTCAGATTTTTGACATCGATGAAGTCTGCTCTGTGTGAAAATTACACTGACAAATGCAGTGTGCAATTGGAGTTGTGTGCCTGATGTACGAGATTTCATCATTCATCTGTTTCATTCCAAGAGATGGTTCTAAGTGGAAGTGCATTCATCCAAGATTCAACCGAAACAATCTTCCTTGAGCTCTGAATTTTTTCTTCGATCTCCTGTCGGTTTTTGAGTGATTTGAGAAGGTTGAGAATGATGGGGACTGATGAGAAGAAGCTTCAGAAAGATCAGTAATGGAGATTAAAATCCTGAAGTACTATTGTCTACCGGAATTTTTATACTCTTTAGTGCATTGAACATCAAACTATTTCACTCCTCACTCTTGTCTCAGTAGCCTTGAACGGTTGATCCCCTTGATTTTCATCTTCTCCATTTCTATGTAGAGTCTAACCTCCAGGCAAGGAAGGTAGTGCAGATGCAAAATCCCTAGAAATCAAAGCTTCTCACCTTATAGTAGCAATTACAGCCACCAACCCAGATTGATCATGAGAAATGGTGCTTTTCCAATCTTTTCTCATGATATTTGCTGAAGCAAAGCAGCATCTTAACATGAAGATCGCTGAAGCCACAATCTATTAAGCTTCTGAGTTTCTTTTTGCCTCTTCTCTTTTTTCTTGCTTTTAGGGTTCATTTTTGAAAGATTGCTACTAAGTTATTTTACCTTGTTACGTTTTGCACAACAGATGGAAGGTCTGTCTTTTTGGTGTCTCCATATTATAATTGTTATAAACACTTCATTTATTTGAGAGCTGATATTGATTAAAAAAACCTGACCTTTTTATCTTTAGTTTCTCAATATGGGATATGTGAATTTGCATGTGTTCTCACTGCAGGACTTTATAGTTGTTGATATGAACTAAACTTTTTGAAGAAACAGTGTACAATGTAACTAGGTTCATTTCCCTCTTTTTTACCTTTTCTTTTACAAACCATTGTGGAATTAATGCTTTCTTTTGTTGCTTTGATTTTGATGAATCTTATGATATTTGGTACTTTCTTCTTAAGAAACAAATAAAGAAAATATGGGGGTGGCTGGAGGATGTGGGTTTGTAGGGGAGGTGTCTTTTTTTTCTTTTTTTTTTTTCTGCAACTGCTTGTGGTTGATGTTTTTAATTTGGCTTTTTATGTATTGTTTCTGTTTGTACAGTTGACTCATGGTTCATACTAAAATGAATCTAAATTGATTGATCTTGGTGGACTAGTCTGGTTCTTGGTTTGTTCTATTGTTGAGACCCATTCATGACAGTTTACTATATTCTCATGTCTCAACTTATCATCACAAGCTTAAGCTAGTTTGTTCATCTGAGCTCAGTAGTAGTTCTAATATTGTATTGCTGAAATATGGGGCCATCTTCATAATGTTTTTTTTTTTTAATTTAAATCCGAGTTTGATTGGTTGCAGAAATCAGGTTTTTGTGCACCATCAGCTAAAAGATGTTTGAATAATATTAATTGAGGTTAGATTGATGGTACCTTTCAGCATAAATAAACACTTGAGCTCAAGCTCTAACATGAGCTGAGTTAAGACTAATGAACTGATCCTCAGTCAGGTCAAGCTGAACTGAACTTGATTAAGCTCGGCTCATTTCTCAAACGAGCCTGTAAATGAGGCCAAGCTCAAACTCAAGTGAGCTCCAGCTCCAGCTGAACCAGGCTGAGCAGAAAAAGCCCACGACCTTGGCTCATCAACAGCCCAAAATTGGAGCTCTGACATTGGAAGGCATGGTGAAAGTTCCTGAGCATTACCCAATCATGCATGTTGATTGAAATGGATGCTTCCGCACATCGGAGGGGCTAAATATCAACCAGGTTTTGGCTACATATCAACCATCTCCGTTTCTCAGGAAACTGGCACAGAATATCCGCATCGGACCCGATTCACATCAGAGCTGTATCACTGTGATTCTTTGATATCACTGATAGAGGCCAACATAGTTAATAGATAAATAAACAATTCCAAAATTAATACATAGAAAACTCTAAAGAATGCCATCCCACACTGATGCCTTGTCTCATTTTCAAATAGGGCGACAACCATGATCAATTCGATCCCTTCACACATACCAAAACCCCCTTAAATTGGAATCCTGTCCTAATTTGACACCAATCTGGACTTTAATTAATAGTCACCATTGGATTTATCATGATTCATGAGTTTGCACCATATACAGTATTTAACCATTAAACTCTGAAGACCTAAAATTAAGGGCTAGAATAATTTGATAGGGACTTTTTCATAGAATGTCATGATAACACCCTAATATCACTTCACATGTGTATCACCATTCTAGATCATGGATTCAATTCTTATGCACACATACAAAGTAAAGCAACACGCATATGCAGGCAAACAGAATGTACACACATACAAACGCAAATATTCAAACAGAATGAATAAAGTTGCATCTTTCTAACAGTAAAAAATAATTTAGAAAGCCCATGGTTTTCTAGTTCGATAAAAGCATCTAGATTCAGAAAGGGGAAAACAGTCAATATGAAAATTTATTTAATGAAACGCATCTTTCTGAAGCATTATTTTTAACTACATTTATCACATTATGATGTGAAACTGATAAAAAAAATTTAAAAGAAAATAAAGCAGAGCTCTAGAGAGTCAAATTCATTTCAGTCGAAGAGAACGAACAGTTTTCATAATGTGTCGATTTTCCCTACTTGCAATGTCATTTGTTTAGGGGTATTTAAATCTCAACCTGCTAATGATTGGAGTTTATCCGCAAACATTTGTATGGATTATATTATGAGGAGCATGGCATGAGACTTTGAAAGAGGAAAACGCAGGGATTTTTTCTTACGCAGGCAACAAGTAATACATAGCATTCAAAAAAGGAGGAATCAATAACATGTTTATTCAACTAACTCTTTGGCGGATGGTCCAGCTAAACAAGGGGTTTAGACTCTCCTTGGGTGGCTCATATTATGTAATTGTTGCTTGTGGGGTATAATGCTCTTATATCCATCCTTGTTGTAGTCCGTTTTTGTAATGGTTTTCCCTTTTTTTTTTTTTTTTTATTATAAGTAAATCCGTTTTGTAATGATAAAAAGAACATCTTTATTCAAAAGCTATCCACATCTAAAAAGAGAATGCAAACTATCATCATTCAAATGTCTGAGGCGTTAGATGCCACAAACTCCAAGCATGGTTCTCTAAATTAGAATCAGAGAGAGCAGTCAGGTAAGCTGGAGAAGGAGCCATGCCCAAAAGAAAGAGTCATCCTTGTTTATGCCCTGTCCATTGCTAGCTAAGTTTGCCAATCCTGCACAATACATCCAGATGATGATAAGGTTACTGAACAGTTATTTTTAATAAGCTGTCCAACGGAAATAAGATTGGCAGTAAGCTTTGGGACATAGTTAGCATTAGAAAGGGTGAGATTTTGTTTCTGCAGCATAGATATGACAATTGTTCCTGTTCCAGAAATGGACAAGTTCTTTCCATCAGCCTTCAGAATTTGTTGATTTCCTGTTTATGGTTGAGGACTATCATGATGTTGTTCTACATATTTCATATGGTTAGAAGCACCATAATCAATCCATCAAGTAGAATGTTGCATATAGGAAAACAGTAAAAGGCAAGCCTGTGATAACAAACAAGAGAAGCCCATGATACAAGAGATAGAATTAACATCTGAGTTTTGAATCATATCTTTAATCTGGTCAGATGTCATTGTCATACCGGCCTAGTGGGGTGATGAAGTGTCAGAGTCATTAGTGGAATCTGAGCTTGAAGAGCAGCTTGTCTAGGTTCTACCTGACATCGGGGTCCTGACTCAAATTGTCTCTGCGGTTGATGGGCACATTGTGAAATATGCCCAGACCGTCTGCAGTAGGAACATTTTTTCATTTTCTTTCAATTACAAGCCAAGTGTCCATAAACCTTACATTCATAATACTAAATATTGCTGATAACCCTCTCATTCAGAGCACTAAATACTGTTGGGATCTCTTTAGATTTTTTATATTGAGAAGCAAGGAGAAATGCATAAGAAAGTGCAGGTGCATCATGAAGCATAGGTGTGAGCAAGGCTGGGAGTGCACTATTGAGTGCAAGTTGAGAATGAAGTCTCAATTCTTCTCATAGGACCTCTTGTACAGAGGAGAAATTTCTCGATTCATCCGAGCCACACGGACGGAGTGAAACTCAGGTTGCAGATTTATTAGAAAATGACTTATATGAGATTCTTCTTGTAAATGGAGGACAGTAGCTGGGGACTTTTGAGGAACCGATTGAAGAGTCACTGAATCATGTTCAGTCCTTAATGTCAAGAATCCATTATAATACTCCTGAGCTGAAAAATCACCTAGACCATATTTGGCTAGTTCATAATGAAGTTAAAGTTTTTGTGCTATGTTTGTCTGTTGATATAAGTTTCAGAGATGAGCCCTCATACTTGAGGCTTTGGAGAAAGACTGAAGTGACAGTCTCAAGTTTGGATCAATACAATTCAAAACCCATGTGGTTACATTAGAGTTATTTTGATGCCATTCCTGTCGTTCCTTATCAAGTTATCATCAGTAGGGACCGGAACTGTTGCTTCTAAATGGCCAACCAGTCCCTTCCCAGCCCATGACCAAGCTATATAATTCTTGCCATTAAATTTAATTTGAGTAGTCTCTTCTTTCTCCATGTAATTAATTATAATTCTAAATGCTTCAACAAATGCAGACCGCCAACAACAAGAATTCTGTCCCCAAGCTGTAACTTAGCTGGTAAGGGACATGGGTGTGTGTGAGTTTGATCCCCCAATGTAGCCAACAAAGGGGGAAAAAAGCAAGGAAAGTTCTATGAATGGTGCAGTGACAGAAGCACACAAAATCTGAACAAGATTCTTTGAAACTGCACTGTAATAATGCTTCAGAATTCAATGGGCCATATGTATTAGAAACGATCAAAATAAGGGCAATAGTTTGGGGGAAAAAGCGAACTGGACATCCTGATTCATGCAGCAGCAGAAGCTTCAAAACCTCAATATCGAGGGTAAATATGAATTCTGATGATATCATATGATGGCTACCCAAATGTTGCAAGTTATCTCTGATTTTCACAGAAATCAAATATCGGTCCAAAAGAACAATGGTGGTGATGATTGCCGGATCCAGAAAATTACAATAATGAAGATCTTGAAGATGACTCACCTTTCAGCAGTAAGAAATCCATAAAGAATCTTCAAAATACTCGGAAACGCAGCCTTGCTTGCAATTGCTTGATGAAGGTGATGGTGTGCCCCGCAGATGTGAAAGGTGGGGCAGATTCTTAGGATCAAGATAGCTGTACTTGGACAGGACTCAGGAATCCTTCAGAAAAGTTCTCTGATGACCCACTGATGTATCTCATATGATCTTCACAAATTCTAAGATGGAGATCTTCACAGGTAATGAACTGATAATGAGCAGAGAAATATTGTGGCTATGATACCATATTATAACTTAAGGTAGAAATAGAAGAGTTAAGAAGAAATAGGTATCGCGGGGTGGTCATTGTGGTTAGCACACCCCACTCCCACAGTGCCACCCAGGGATCGATCCCTGGGTGGATAGGTTTCCTTAGGTTCCCCTGGCCACTGGGCCAACTTGGCAAAAAAGAATAAGAAAACAGAGAAGAAATAACTTTCTTGAATGAATTTTCCCTCAGACATAGGAAGGGATGAACATCTCTATGTAGGGCAACAATAGGACAATGATAGCAGTTGCATCTAATCCAGATAGCTATTACAGCTAGGCTAGTCCCTCACAGGTGGTTAGGGACTTGGGTGTGAGTAGAGTGCGTGGGTTCAAATCCCCATTCTAGGAAAAAAAAATTAAAAATAAAATTACAACAATTCTGAGAGACAGATATGTACAGTTATCTGCTGGATAATGGTTACATATACATAAGGGACCACAGAATATAGTGTGCTACTTCTTATTGTGGTCTGCAAGAGCACTGATATTACTGTTCCCATCCTTACCATGAGAGACTTGGAATTGTCTTCTCTCCACTTCATTTAAGATCTTTAATAGTTTACCTTGAATGTGTAATCCTTAAATACATTTTACAGGGGCTTTTCGGGGTATTTTTTTGCCACATACCCATACCAGTTTGAATCTCTCTCTCTCTCTCTCTCACACATAATTTAGTAGGAATCTGTAGAATCTGCACTCAACTTGTTTTACTCTTGTGGCTTTTAGGTTGGTTTGATGCTTAGGGGTATAAACTTCAGTAATGACACATCCATTTATCTGGCATCTGGAAAGATCTATAATGCAGATAGAAATATGGCTTGGGTATGTATTTCATTGTATAGTCGATGTCAGATTATTTTCTCTTGTTTGCATAGTAGTTTGCATAGCTGTAATCTTAGTTATGTTATAAAAAAATCTTATTTTTTTAACGTATATTCTCTAGTCAATGGATTCAATTTTTAGTCTTGACATTTTCACTTGGGTGCGCTTTTAAGCCTTTTTACTGGGAGACTAGGTAAGTTATTTCTTCGCGCAAAATTAGATTTGACTCTCTCGAACTCTGCTTTATTTTCTTTTAAATTTCTTATCAGTTTCACGCCATAATGTGATAAATGTAGTTAAACATAATTCTTCAGAAAGATGTGTTTCATTAACTAAATTTTCATAGTGAATGTTTTCCCCTTTCTGAATCTATATGCTTTTCTCGAACTAGAAAACTATGGGCTTTCTAAATTGTTTTTTACTGTTAGAAAGATGCAACTTTATTCATTCTGTTTGACTATTTGTGTTTGTACGTGTGTACATTCTGTTTGCCTGCATATGCGTGCTTGCTTTACTTAGTATGTGTGCATAAGAATTGAACCCATGATCTCGAATGGTGATGAACGTGTGAAGTGATATTGGGGTGTTATCATGACATTCTATGAAAAAGTGACAGGTATGAGCTGACAACTGTTACATTTTCATGACCTTTTCGGTTATATTCCACTATTAACATTAAAATGGTAATGGCCGAACCAATATTGAAATGGGAGTATGTTGACACTTTTATTAGTAGTGGCAAATCTTGACCCGACCCGCCAATCCAACATGAACCCAACGTGGTTGTTTGGGTTGAAAGTTTAGGTGACAGTTTTTCCCAACTAATAACTAGGTCGTTTTTTGGTTGCGTCTATACTTGCCATTCAACCTGCCAACCCAACTCGAACTTGGCCCGTAAATTAAGGGTTTGGATTTTCACCCCTTTGATGTCTAGGTTGCATTTGTCGACATTTTCAACCCAATTAATAAATGGGTTGTGTTCGGGTTGAGCCTATACGCGTTACTGCAAACTGGACCAAACCCCAATTCCAACTTGACCTAACCCATTGCCACCCTAGTTTTTGGTGGTTTTGTTAGAAATGTGGCTATGACCTAATAGCCTACTTGACGTTTGGTTTTGAAATATCATATATTCTTCTTTAATTTGAGTCCATCTTTAGTTTGTGAGATCTTGAATAGGGTTAGGAATTCATGATCTGACCTGCCAATCCAACTTGAATCTGACTCAGTAATTAAGGGTTCAGGTTGACCAGTCTACTTTTGTGTTGTGCTAGGTTTTACCTCTCCAAGCTGATTAATCAATAGATTAGATAAAAATTTGTCCGTACCTGCTATTTTACCTGTGAGCCTGACTCAAACCAAACCTAACCCAGCCGGTTGCTCTCAAACTCAGATTTAGAAAATGCCTGCCTCCTGTGAGGCCCATTTGGATGCATGAAAGTGGGATAAATAAGTTTGGATGTGAATGAGGGGTTGGTGCAATTAATATCAGTCCATATCAAATTATCCTGGCCTGTAATTTTAGGTCTTCAAAGTTTAATAGTTAATGACTGTATATGGTGCAAACTCATGAATCATGATAAATCCAATGCTGACTATTAACTAAAGTCCAGATTGGTGTCAAATTAGGACAGGATTCCAATTTAAGGGGGTTAGGTATGTGTGAAGGGATTGGATTGATCATGGTTGTGGCCCTTATTTGAAATTGAGACAAGGCGTCAGTGTGGGATGGCATTCTTTACAGTTTGCCATATATTAATTTTGGAATTGTTTATTTAATGCCAGATCCTAAAATATTATGCATAGAGAAGATTGTTGATATAACTATATTAAAATATTACATTAGATGTGTCTTAACGCACATATTAGCAGATTGCACTAGAAACTTATGGGCTTGAGCAGAACCTCTCACCAGAACACATTTTTTTTGGGCTTCAGCAGTGTCCTGTGCGCGATGATATGTTCACTTTTATACATATTCTTGTTACAGATCTTTTTGGGCCCTGTTTGGTATTGGTTCTATTTTTTTGGAATACATGTTTATGCTCAAACTTCTAAAAGATCCTGATCTTCTTCCCTTTTGTGTTGCAGCTGGAAGGCCTTAAAGCGTCATATGTTGAACATGCGAACACACAGTGATGCCAAAGGGATTGAGCTTAAAAGACCAAATGATTCCATCTACACTTTCCCATGTCCTGACTGCATGTGCTGTGTAAACAGATCAGAAGTGGTCAGATAATCAGTCTCCATGATCTGTTTGGAAAGAGAGATTGTGTGAATTTTTGTTGTCTCATCGTTGTACTATTGTTGTACACTTCCCATTGGCCCAATTCTTTTATTTTGGTTTGGAGCCGATTCTTTCATTTCCAGCGGTGGGAGCACCCTTTCAGCTTTCTAGCTTCAATATTCATGGTGTGGAGAACATTGGTTTGATTATTTGGTTTGGGAGAATTGCATCCCACTTTGTACATGCTGAAATAGAGGAAAATGTAGCTTCTGTCGCTGCTGGAGTTTTAACTGGGCATTAACAGGAAAATGTCAGCCCCTACCCATTTGCAGCCACTGTAATCTAACAACATTGCCATGAGTTGTGCCCGTTACTTTGTCTTGTATATTACACTGTGATAGTCAGATATTGATTATTTTTTGTCAGGGCTGTAAAAACTGTGAGAAAAGAACCAACTAATCATAGTCAGGATATTGATTCTTTCCTGTTCAATCCTTTTTCTATTTGACTTTGCTTTGTTTTTGAATTGGTTTCACTTCCCCATTCTCCATGAGTTACAAAATCTGCTTTATGGAATCAGGCAAAAGCTTAGCAAGTTGAGAATTGATCAGGTACTTGTTTTGGTTCCAGTCTTGCTGCCTCTTGAGATAAAACAAACACTCAACAGGAAGGTTGGTTTTACCTCAAAAAAAAAAAAAAAAAAAAAAGGAAGGTGAGACCTTGGGTTCAACATGCATGATTGAGAAATGTTCAGGAACTTTCACCATGCCTTCCAGTGTCAGAGCTCTGATTTTGGCCTGTTGATGAGCCAAGGTCATGGGCTTTTTTGGCTCAGCTTGGTTCAACTTGAGCTGGAGCGCACTTGAGTTTGAGCTTGGCCTAATTTACAGGCTTGTTTGAGAAATGGGCTGAGCTTAATCAAGGTTAACTTCAGCTTGGCCCGACTCAGGATCAGTTTGTTATAGTCTTTAGCTCATGTTAGAGCTTGAGCTCAAGTGTTTATCTATGCTGAAAGGTACGATCAATCTAACCTCAATTATTATTATTCCAACATCTTTTAGCTGATAGTGCACAAAACCCCAATTTCTGCAACCAATCAGACTCGGATATAAAGCAAAATCCTAATTAACGTGGCCCCATATTTCAGCAATACATTAGAACTACTACTGAGCTCAGATGAACAAACTAGCTTGAGCTGAACAAACTAGCTTAAGCTTGTGATGATAAGTTGAGACATGAGAATGGTAAAATGTCATGAATGGGTCTCAACAATAGAACAAGGCAAGAACTAGACTAGTCCACCAAGATCACTGAATTTAGATTCATTTTACTATGAACCTTGAGTCAACTGTGCAAACAGACAATACATAAAAAGCCAAATTTATAACATCAGCCACAAGCAGTAGCAAAGAAAAAAACAAGGACCCCTCTCCTACAGCCCCCAACGCCCCCGTATTTTACTTTATTTGTTTCTTAAGAAGAAAGTACCAAATATGATAAGATTCATCAACACCAAAGCAACAAAAGAAGGCATTAATTCCACAGCGGTTTGGAAAAGAAAAGGAAAAGAAGGGGGGAATGAACCTAGTTGCATTGTACTTTGTTTCTTCAAAAAGTTTAGTTCATTTTAACAACTATATAGTCCTGCAGTGAGAACACATGCAAATTCACATATCCCATCTTGAGAAACTAAAGATCAAAAGGTCAGGTTTTTTTAATGGGAAATTCTAAACACCCCCACCCATTTTGCTGAGCCAGCCCACATGCTGGGCTCACCTACGGAGAAAATATAAACTCCTCTTTTTTGCTGAGCCCATCCACGGAAAATGACCAACGTGCCCCTTCTTCTCCTTCTCCTCCTTTTTCCCTTCTTCCTCATTTCCGTTCGTTCATTGAGAAAACGTGCGACGTCATTTCCGATCGTTTGAGCATCTCATTCGTGCCTATGGATAGCTCATCTTCCTCTCGCCTTCGTGAGCAAAGGCTTCTTCATCTTCATCTCTCCCAGTTACCTCTTCATCTTCAACTTCTTCCATTTTTTTTCCTCTTTGTTAATCTTTTTTCCAACTAAATAAACATGTAATGCAAATGGATTGAGTGCATACTGCATACAAATGGAATGGAGTGTGTGGGTTGCAATTGGAGGAAAATCTAGTTGAATGGAAGGGATGGGAGAGGGGAGAAGGGAAAATCACTAACGGATTGCGTGCAAAATAAATAACATTGTTCGTGTTCTGCATGGAAACGTAGACCCGTGCACATTTTAATGTGCACGGCAATTTGATGAAGTGCAAAAAAAATTTGCACGGCAATTCAAACACGTGCAGTTTGCATATGCACGGAGATTCAAATCCGTTCACGTTGCATATGCACGGAGTTTCAAACTCGTGCATTGTGCATATGCACGGGTAATTACAACCATGTAATTTCAGATATGCACTGCTAATGAAGTATGTGCAGTATGTTTACTTATTTATATTGGAAATAAGTGGACCTTGTGGATAGGTTTTCAAAACTTTTGACCTACTTAGCTCAGGGATCAAGTACTCATAAAGTCATAAACCATATCCAAGAGCCAAGACCTCAATTTCATCAACCATGATCAGTAGAACTCTATCTTTAAGATAGTAATAGCATCACCATGCAACCAAAATAAATCCACAACATGCAAGAAAGTATATTATACTTTTGGAGCTCGGTAGTGCTCTTAATGGAGAGGATGACAACTTGCTTGACTAAGAACTCTTCTTTGTATCAAATTAGGATCTCCAATACCTTGTTACCTTCCACGCTATGACCCGCTTCAGATCTCTTTTCTCAAGAAGAATGGTTGGATTTTCAAGAGAAAAACCAACTAGAACCTCAAGGCAAATCAGAAGAGAAACTAGAAGAGAGAGAGGAGAAGAGGGAGTAGTGCAACTTTTGCACTTATAGGGGTTGGGCGTGCACTCCAAGCAATGGGGATGTCCAACCCCTTGCTCCTCCTTTTATAATTAATAGAAGTCCCACTTCTATAATAATTAGTAACATTCCCTTTTTACTATTACCACTATTAGAAGTCTCACTTCTAATAGAAATAGTAACTTTCTATTTCCTTTCCTTTTTGAGTTCAAGTAGAATTAGTAATAATCTAATGTTGGGCTAACGTGGGAACTACTAGGGATTTCATAAAAAGCTGGCTCCAATTATGATACCGCGACCCCACATCTCATGTACAATTCGGGCTCACAATTAATTGCAAATAACTCCACTATATAAATGCAATTGCACTCTAGTCTTAGGAATAAATTACAAGAAGACCTTACCCTTCCCTATGACCACAAGTAGGGCCATCCATCAATATCTATGGATCAATTGGATAAAACCTGTCTCACCAGTTTAGATTCACATCTTATTATCCTTGATACCAAATTAATCACAGTGATCATCAGAACCATCCAATTAACTCTTAATTGAGATGAGTGCGCACTTATTAATGATAAATCCATTAATTGGCACAAATGAATAATGAAGATAGATTCCATCTTGACCATTGAATGTTCCCATAGTTCTACACCACGTATCTAAGACACCGAGGTGTTGACCTATAGCTTGCCTCACTCATTGGTGACTCAAAGCAAATGAATAGATAGAAATTTAAGTTCATTAATGTCTTAGAGTTTTGAGAGTCTATTGCTAAGGAATTATGAGTGCAGACCTTAAAGTAAAGACAGTGTTTCATAAGGTGCTTCTCATGTTCCTTCAATATATCTAATGTACAAGCACAATGATCCAGAGTCTTACACTCTGATGATCGAGACAAATCACACTATCTCATAGCGATCAAAATGCTGCAACCTTCCCAGATTAGATGCCCAATCTCTTCACTGGTTGTGAATCAATTTAAGTATAGGATTTGTGACATATGTCTCTCGCATGTGGATCTCATCCACACACATGTATCACCTCTAATATACTTGTGGGCTCTGGTTCATCTCATGAACCATCACGCCATTCGTATTGGTTATGTGCAAGAAGTAATAAAATATTATTCATCTCATGAAAGGAAAGTACGATCATATTGATAAATATAGAAATAAATCAATTTATTACATCATCCACTGGATTGAGACCATATAATCTAACAATTTATTGCTAATCCGAATGATGTATATATATTTCAGCATGCCGCCAAGACGAGTTCATTGTAGTAGTTCTTAGACCTCAGGCCGTGACGGCGCTATCAGTAGTCCATCGACTCGCAGGGTCGGAGTGGTGTGAACCATCTCCATGCCATGATTGCGCGAACTGGATAGCAAACTGCGTGTATTACCGTGTGATTGCCTGTTACATACATGCGTCGTCTACAAGAACCATAGTCGGATTTTATAAGTATGATATGTATTTTGTTGGTTGAAAGATGAACTATATATTATTTTTTGTGGATGAACTTTGACGTGGAGAAAACTATTTATATGACATTTGATATTCGGATGTACTTTTAATGGATAGTGGATGAAGTTGTTTACCAATTTGTTTTTAAAGTATACATGTTGATCAAAGTAGCAACGATGATGCAAAATTTTTCAAATTTTTTTTTTTAAATAACATTACATTAAGCCTAAGAGTACACAATATGATAAAATAAAATTCGCATAGACATTAGATCAACAAAGTCAATCGCTATCTAGATGAATTGTCTCTTGGGTAGCAACAGAGTCCTCTATGATATCTTTAAACTGCTCGATGCCACTTGCCGAGCCATGTTGTATTTCACGAAAATCCAGAGCTATGCAATACACTAATGCACAGAAATCCAGAGCTGTGCAATACACTGATGCACGGCTTAATATTGTTGAGCAGTGCACTAATGCACGGAAATCCAGAGCCGTGCAATACACTGATGCACAGCTTAATATTGTTGAGCAATACACTAATGCACGGCTTCATATTGTCTAGCATTACAATGATGCGCGGTTCTGCAAATCCGTGCAGGACACGAATGGAAAAAAAAAATGAAAACATGTGTAAAAAAAATAAGCCCTTTCCTTCACATATGGTCATTTGCATGTCCATATTGGAGATGGCTTCTCTAAAATACAATGTGGTGCCTAAGATTGGAGATATGATAGCTTATATGGGTAAATGAAGAGATGCGTTGGGAGATGAGTGCTTCCAAAGTGGGAGCTTTACGATGATGAGAGGAAGTAGACGAAGAAGTGTAGATGGGAAATTCTATTATAGAATGATAGTAGAGTTTCTAGTCGGGTTGGATTTGCTAGTAGATTTTCTTTTTTCATTTTAAAATAAGAAAAAACTCAGGCATAGTATGGGTTTCAAACCCACAACATATAGAATGATATTTACTTCCCAATAGCATTTGTACTACAATAAACTAGGGGTGGGAAAAAAAAAAAAAAAAACTGCTAAACCGCTAAACCGATCTAAACCGGGCGGTTCAGATCGGTCTTGTAGTAGATCGGTCCGGTCACGGTTTGGATTTCCTTCAAACTTCAAACCATTCGGGTCGGTTTTTAGTTTGAAGGTGCAGTTAAACCGCTCAAACCGAATCGAACTAAGTCAATTATATAGATATATATTTTTTATAAAATATATAAAGGAATATGAAAAATTACTCAAAGAAGATCCGAACCCTCACTCTGTTACTCGAAGTCTAGCGTCTCTCACCAATTGAACTGCCATTTTTTTGTGAAGAAAAATAAAACAACAAAAAACCCTACCGAACCGAACCGAACAGAACCGGCTCCTTTCATTGGTGACTTGGACCTGACCAAACCCAACACGTAGCTGTCCCTAGACTCCTTACCCCTCGATACCGATCAAAAAGTAAAGATGAGTGATCAGGAAGGCCCAAGCCCAATCAAAGACCAGCACGCTCTTGGCTGGAATGGAGCTAATTCAATTGGACTGTGGCTGTGCCTGAGCTTAAACTATCACATCCAGATGGTAACAGCTGGGCCTTTTAGAGGGTTTTCTAGCATCTGCTTTGTCCATATAAGATATATATAACCAACATAATAACTCCCTTTATTTTCCCAGGGGTTGTTTGGATCTTTGTAAGTGAATTGCAGGCATGTGTATGTAAGAGTTCATGTGTTTGAACACATGAAAGTCTAAATTACTTTTTTTCAGAAATCGAAGGTTGAGTCCACCAGTGCTACCACTTTAGGGCCATATAGGGGTGTTTACCCAACTTCCCTCTGCGCCTGGAGGGATTAGTCCAGCCCTGGCTAGGAACCCTCCGATAGCAAAAAAAAATAAAGAAAGCCCAAATTACCGGTAGAAACCTAGTTGTTATGTTATTTGCCCTAACTGATTACAAGTAGACAGAGTTATGGGTCAGCAACCCAGCTCCAAGGTTCCACGGGGAGCCTTGAGAGTTGAGAGTAAGAATAAAAAGCATATATTCAACTGGGCCAAGAAAGGCACACTCGGATCAAAATGATAGAAAGTTAGGCCTGAGCATGATAGAAATGCCCAGCCTGATTCCAGAGCTGTTGGACCTAGAATTTGGCTAATGGACAGGAATCACGCCTCAACCTTTAGCCCATGAGCCCTCGAAATTAATGTGACGCCTTGAGTCTCACATCGACTATAAAGAGGAAACTGACTGGGATTTATATATAGAGCTTGCACCCTTACCTTACAAGACGCCTTTTGGTGAGTTGAGCCTACCAAAAATAAAACCGTTGGCAAAAGCGGACATTATCATGCATGAGTGTAGTGCGGGGCATTACAAATCCGGCCAAAAGTAGCCCATTGTTTTTAACAAAAAAAAATCCCAATTGGGCCATCTTCAGGTCCATGATTGAATGGTGTGTGAACATCTTGGCTTGCACAACACTAGAGGAGAACCCTTAATTGAGGTCTGGGTTTGAAAATTTTCTATTCGACTAATTATTTTGATAAGATTTGCTTCCACTTAATTCCTAAAGAGGTTATTAATTGGGCTAAACTTGGTTTTTCTCGAGATGATGGAGTCTGGATCCTCTGGGGCTTTGAGAGGAGTGGAACCCCACAGTAGGGCTGACCTTTTAAAATCCAAGCCGCTCAAATAAGCGCCCTTCTAGTGTAAGCATGTTCCAAATTTTGCTCTAATAGGAGTTGGTCTGGCCATAAGATTGATCATTTGATAAAAAAAAATAATCAAGACAATTTAGACACATTCACTACTCATTTTGTTTTTATTAAACACTCAATTTTACGGTAGGACCAACTCCTACTAGGTAAATCTTGGATACACTTGATGGGCATTTATTTTAAACAACTTGGAACTTCATTCCACGATATCTACATAGGATTTCTTTGGGTCCTTTGGTTTGCATTAGAATAAATATGAATTGGATACGGGGTTTATTCCATAACTGGTCAAAAGTGAATATCAAAGGTGGATTTCTTAAAATGAGCTTTAGATAACTTTTTTTTAAAAATAAAATAGAATCAAATCAGCTACACGTTTAGATGATAGAATCGAAGTACCCGCTTGTGAGTCACTGGAGTGCCATAAGGCTTGAGTTTGCTCTCCACTTCTTATGTTTGAAACCGGCCCCAAATTTGCGGGGTGTGCGTTTGTATGGGTTTAGCAAGCATCACCGGTTAAAAATCTCAAGGATACCCACATCATCTTAAAAAAAGATAATAGAATTGATGGAGAATGGAAAGTTAATACCTAGCCATCACCCTATTAATTCAATTCCTATATATTTAGGCCCATGAAAGCCCTAGAGGATTGGAACCCTAGATGACGATGCTGAGAGGACTAAAAACCAATCAGCTTGGATACGTAGCATGGTCAAGGCAAAACCTTCCTTGCTCCGGATATACGCCTAGAGATCGGTCATACATTAATATATCAATTTGTTTAAGCCAGTTTTTTAAAACAAATAAAAATATTTTGAAAATGAACATCACCATATTTCTAATTTCATTGGGGCATTGGAGATGTGAATCACTATTCTCTCTTATAACTTTTTTTTTGGCTATCGGTGGGTTCCCATCCTTTTGGGCTGAACTAATCCCTCCGGGCCTAGAGAAAAGCTGGTTAAACTCACCTGTAGCCCTAGTGTGGTAGTGCAGTTTCAAACCTAAAATACTATCTCCAAAATATAATATACTTGGTTAAACAAGTCTTTATGATATATCAATCTTTAACCTATCCATAGAAAGATGAAATTGCCATGATATGGTAGTCAATAGGCCAACCAAACAAGGCCTTCTATACATACAAGGCACCAACAAAATACTCATAGAACATTGTTTTTCCATTTTTCCCCGTACAAACACAGGGGTGTACATGGATTGGATTGGTGCGGATTGGGCCAAATCCGTTACCAATCTGTTACCTACAGATTGACGGATTTGGAATTCGTCACCAATCCGTGGCTGTTAAAATCTAATCCGATCAAGTCCCGGACCGGATCAGATCGGATTAATCCGTTCAATCTAATGTTTAAAGAAAAATATCGAACATGTTGTAAAAAAATTACATTTTGACCCCTTAAAATTTTTTTTTCTTATTTTAAATTTAAACATCTTAGTTTATATTTAGACCCCTTATATTATTTTTTTATATTTAATGTCAACGGATTAGATCGATCGGATTGAATCCGCGGATTGAGGGTAAAATCCGCCACCGATTCATTGCTAATGGATTACAAAATTTTCAATCCGTCACCAATCCGTTTACCTTCATATCGGATAAAAATCCACGGATTGGATCGGATTTACGGATCGATGGATTTTTTGTACACCCCTAATACAAAGGGTCTATAAAAATGCATTTAAGCTGCCAAATGGTACATTGAAAAGTGATGATAATTAATTTGCATCACTAATTGAAGGGCAAGGAACAACCCACATGCAAGGATAAAAGGAAACAGCACTTTGAAGTGTGAACGCTCACCTGCCATCACTATTATTAAAAGGTAAATGGTGACTGAACAAAAGGAGTTTGATGCATCTTATGTTGGACTAAACTAGTAGAAAATTGGCATGATGGGGCAATCAATAGGCCAACCAAACAGAACTAGTGTTCCACCCAAGTTTGTAGTTCTCTTCTTCCCTCTCTCTCAGGCCTTGTCTTCTTCTTCTTTGGGCCGGTTTGTGGGCTCCTGTTAGCTATGGCTTGTGGGTCCCTTCTCTATTTCTGGGGCATGCTGCCTTATTCCATTGCTCTTCTTTGGTTGTGTCTCCTTGTTTGGGGGTGCAAGTGGCTAAGAACCATGATCAAGATGGGGGATTAGGTCAGCCAATTAGAATTGTTTAGGTGTAAATTCTTTGTGTACTGACTAAGTAAATAAATCAGTTTACCCATTAATAGTGGCCAAGTTGGTGTATTGCCATATCTTGCCCCTACTGCTACAACTGTAGATATATGTATTTTGAAAATACGCATTAATGTTGTGTTGGGTTTATATCTTGTACGGTGGGTTAATCGGATTGGTCCATTGGGTTAGCCAGGGATCATGTTTAAGGCAAAGGGTATTTTGGTAATTGTACCAGATCTTTCTTAGAGGTTAAGAGAGCGGAGATTGAAAATGATCAAGATGTGAATTAATACTCTTTTGCCGTGGATGTAGGCACATTTCCGAACCGCATAAAGCTATATTTTTTTTAGATTTAAGAGAATGCATCGTTGAGAAGGTGAGAGAGCTAGTCTCTATAACCCTTTACTATTTCTTAGTTCGGAAGATGAGTATCTCCATGGACATCACCCTCATTGGGTGAACTAGGTCAATCCCCATATGTCTCTCTTGTAGTCTTGTGTGGCTTCATTGTTCGATCGTAGATTTAGTGCTTATGCACACATTCACACAACATGTTGAGTTCGCTCAACCCTATTAAACAACTAATGCCGACTTTCATTCTTTGCTCAATGGGTAAGTCTTGTAGCGAAGCTCCTTTCTACCTTTGCACTCGCGGGCCAATCTCCATCTAGCCCAAATAGTCTTTTACGTACCTTTACTGAATAATAGGTCATAAGATAAACATTTTTCCCTTTTTTGTTTGCATTAAAATACATAGAAATCAAATACCTAGCGTGGTTAAAAATAAACCAAAGGTGGATTTCCATAAATAGCATCTTCTTTTTATTCTATTTCTCTAAAAAAATGTTATTTGATGTTTATATTTGGAAATTCATGACTTTTAATATTCATTTTTAACTACCTTATGTCTGCAAATTCTATGTATTCTAATGCAAAACAAATAGACCCTTTGGATCCTCATATACATGATGTGCTTGAACATTCAGATTTTCTCAAGTTATTCTACCCATTGGCGGACCCAAGGTTTTTGTTTGGGTGGTGGGGTATATGGACAAATGAAGATATTAAATAATAAAATTAAAATTTTAAAGATACTATATAAGGGGATTCTCGAATCACGTGGGTTTGACCGCACCCGCGTGACAACACTTGGGTCCACCCCTGGTTCTACCCAATGTAATAACATTGACAACAAATTATGCAATCTTGAAAAATAACATGACTTGAATCAACAAGCAGGGATCACCTTTCAATTTGCCATAGGCTCTTGTCAATCCATACACCCATACCCATATTTCTTTGAATGGAACATTAGTGAGTTGGATCGAACAAAAAGTAGACCTATGCATGTTAAATCAGCTGTCAAATGCCCCAACATAAAATTATTTCTTGTTAAGTATATGTTTATTGTGTCAATGGTAGACAGAAGTACGAAGCCCTTTTTAGCTTAATTAGGGCAGCATTTAGGAATCCAACACGTCAACACATGTCTACAGTTTTATAAAAACAATGCAACACCTTATTATATTGCTTTCAGTACTTAAGAGTGAATAATACATACAAGTTTACTTAGGTTAGTAAAATAGATTAACTAAATTAAACTGAATAATGTGGATACCATAGCTAATAAATTATGTAATTAAATTGTTAATGACTTCTTGGTAGACGTGTCGACGCATGTTTGAAGTAAGTCATGGACATTCCATATAATTAATTTAAACATATTATAACATGTGTTTATATAAATTATGAAGAGAAATGATCCAATGCTGACGACTTAATGGGAGTTACAAGTTTACATGCACACGACCTATTTTGACCACCCTCGATGTTCCATCCTTTTGAAATTTAATCAAACAACACATGCCTCTTCCTCTAATCTAAAAAAAAAAAACATAGAGAGAGATAAGAGAAGAAGAGAGCAAAGGAAGTAAAAAGAATGATATATATATGACTGATGTATCTAGTTTACAAATGATCAATCTAATAGTGTATATTACCTTGAGTTGAAAATTTGGTAGGTCCAAATTCATGTGGTGCACTATTGTCTGGTATGATTAAGCAAAGGTTGGGCCACGTGGTTCAAGCCATGCGGTAAAAATTGAACTAGTGGTGAAAGGCTTCCTTCTGAGAATATCTTTCTTGAAGTTAACGTTTCAACTAACTAGCAGTGAACCCCATGGGATAGCTTAGTCGGCTTAGGACCATGATTTGCACCCGAAGGTTGTAGGTTCGAAATTGCACTACCACACTGGAGTTACATGGGAGTTTACTCGGCTTCCCTCTGGGCCTGAAGAGATTAGTCCAACCCAAAGAGTTAAAAACCCTCCGAAAAAAAAAAAAAAAAGAACCCTAGCTAGCAGTAAAAGGCTAGAAATCTACTTATAATGCTTGATGTGTCTAGCCTTAGTTACCAAAAAATGTGTCTATCTATGCTATTCCACTGATTTCTCTCTTTCCATAGGTAGGATTAGGGATCAATCTCTAGCTGTATTGTCCCTCCTGAATTTTTTTTTTTGGTATAAGCATTGTCCCTCCTGTTAGCTTGGGACCTCTCTCTCTCACAAGAGAGTGAGTGAGTGTTCATCAGTGCAAAAAAAAAAAAAGTGTCTAACCTTAATTGGTGAAAAACTCAAATTCTTTTACCCCGTAGAGGCATTTTTCTAATTCTTTCCTTACCATCCTCACTCTGCTAGTTGTAAGGCTCCCCAATTCTTTATTACAAACAGCTAACATGTACCTAACCCCTACATGGCCACTGGCCCTAACCCAGTCCAATCAATGGGAGTCATCATTGTTGAGGAGTGGGGTTCACCTCAAGGTTTTGGTATTAGCCGAGGAAACTTAATATGGTATCAGTGTATCAGAGCCAATTGATCTCGAGTTCAAATCACAGGAAGAATGACTACACTGAAAGAAAAAAAAAGTGCGTGTCACCAAAAGTGTGCTGACCGACCCAAGGCGGAGTATTGAAAAGAATTCATGCTGCCTCTACTAACGTATTAGGGTTTTAATAGAATTGGCTAGCTAAGAAAACTTAATAACCATATAAAGAAGGTCAATGCTAATGCCTGAAGGGATAATGTTTGATGAGTTAGGATTTAAGAAAGTGGGCAATTGTCAAGTGCTAAAAATACTAGCCTATTTTGAGAGTATGGATATAAGACTAGTGTCCAATCCCATTCTTTTCACAATTGGATGTGAGCTTCCGTTGATATTATACTTTGGGAGTGCTGATTTTAATGTTTGAATGTTGATTGTTAGCTTTCATTAACACAAATTTGCTTCTCTTTAGAGATCCCAAATCCATTGAGTCTATTCTTTTGCAACAGTATTAAAAATCCTTGTCTGAAAAATTTACAAATTTTCTTAATGCCATCCTCCATATGGGATTTCAAAACCCTTCTGGCCAGAGAAGCATTTATAAATGCTAGGGACATTGGGATTTAAATAATTCAAAAGGATTTTGTCAGGTAGTTGGAACTAAGAATTCTAGGAGAGAAACATATATAGCATTTCTAAAATGCCAAGAGAAGATCCATATTATTGATGTTAGAGATTCCCAACATAATTTTATTAAAGAAATGGGCCCTAAAAGAAATATTCCTAAGTTGGATTCCAATAGGAACATGGATAAAAGTAAAATTAAAAGAGTCCTAGAGATTTTAAGAAAAGAAACCCTTAAAATTGGATATAACGACGTGGATCAAAACTCTAGGTATGAATAAAGGACCTCCCACCGATTTTTTTATTTTTTATTTACTTTTGTCATTGCTTACAGTTATTAGTAAATGTTGGGATCTTTTTTCCACTTTCTTCTTCCTCCTCCTCTTCAGTATCACTTTTTTATTCAATCATCATCATTATCTCTTTTTTATTCAATCATCATCATCATCTTCTTTGATTCATTTCATCATCATCACCATCTTCATCTTCTTTTTCTATAAAACTCCCATAAAAAAGGGGGTGCAACCAAGGACCATAAGCTGAGACATCATAAACACAATCAATTGTTGAAGCAAGATTAGAAAGATCGCGTTTATGTGAATTTTTGGTAACTCTTTCAATTTCTATCTCCAATCATATTGTAAAAAAATCGGTGAATTTTTAAGACATTAATTCTTATATAGCCTTTTCTCAAATGTAGAGAGAGAAGATAAGGAAGCCAAATGAAGATGGAGTTGGTGTTGAAGTGGAGTTTCTGCAGTGGGGTGGTGGGGAGGAAAAGCCGGATATTTGAGAAAGGCTATTCAAGTTAAGTCACTCACAAAATCTATAGTCTTTGGCATTTAATGATATATGTGTAATTTGTGAGAGTGAGGTAGGAATCATAGAGCACAATTTATTTCACTAATTTTGCTACAGCTATTTGGTTTAGATCTTAATTTGGCTTATTGTTTCATATTATTCCTGAAAATGGTCTTGTGGATTGGTGGACTAATTGTTTTCACCTCAATAAATCATCCTCCTTTTAGAATAATCAAACCTCTAGTATTCTAAGCCTTACTTGGGTCTATTTGGAAAGCTAGGAATTGACTATATTCTTTGAATATTAACATTAATCTTAATGAGATTCTGGCCCGAGAGCATATAATAAAACTTTCAAATCCTCTTAAAGAGGGTTTTGATTATGAAAAATCTTTCCGGATTAAAAATCTTTAGTCCACCGAGCAAGGGCGGACCCAAGAAATGGAACTTGGGGGGGCCAAATGAAAATTATTAAAAGAAAATATTAACAATTTAGGGGTCAAAATAAAAAATTACAAAAAATGTAGTGGTAAAAAATAAAATTTTAAAAACTTAAGGGGGGCCATGGCCCCCTTAGGCCTACATGTAGGTCCGCCCCTGCCACTTAGGACGAAAGACATAGTTCTAATTTTTACAGATGCGGCTTTCAAAGCATCTTGTAACAATTCAACTTGTGGGATTTTTTTTTTATTTTTATGATTTATAATGGAACGTGCATATGCTTTTCGAATACCAAAATCTTTTTCTTCCAAAGAGATAGAAACGAGAGCGATCTTGCTTGTAGTGATGAAAGCGAAGGCTAAGGTGCTTTCCATAGTACATATTTTGTTTGATGCAAGAGAGGTTATAAATGCGACCAAAGGAGATATGGACAATGCTATTATGAAGGAAATTTTTATTGACTTCTAGTGATTTTGTTAGTATTCATTCAGCCACATGCCACATTCCTAGGAAGTATAATATTATGCCCCACTGTTTGGCTAAGTTTGATTTTGCTGGCCTGGCAATTTTGAGTGGTTAGAGTGACTTTTGGTGGTCAAGTGGTTGTCTATTGTTCTTCTCTTTGTTTTGAAGTCTTTTCTACTACAAAAGGAAAGGGAGATTAAAAAAATAAAAACGAAGGAGTGGGACCCACCTATTTGAGATTTTTAGTGGTTTAAAACAAATGCTTACACTGTATATAAATGTCCCTAAATTTTACTACAATAGAAATTGGTCCATCGTAGTATTTACAATATGATTAACACAATTTTTGCATTATTTATCGATCACAATATTCATTATATGGTCAACCTCACAGTGGGCTAGCTCCGGTCAAAGTAAAAATTAAAAAAATGGCAAGCATGGTGTCGGTGTGGAGAGAGGGAGATTAATTATTCCTCAATTATAAGATTCCATTCACATCATGCCTGTGCAATGTTGGAGAGGAATAAATGCATACCTGTGAGTCACTATCTTCACTAGGGATGTCAATGGTTTCAATATGGGACTGAAAAGAGTTCAGGAACTTGTTTAGGTGGCAGTTCAGGTTCAAGACTTCAAGTTAAATTCTGGTATGGGCTGCCTACACCCAATTCAGATATTTGTTTGGGTAAGGGCCTAATTAGTAATTTGGATATGGGTCTAGGTACACTAAAGAAATGACTTGATCCTGACCCATTTCATCCCTGCCGTTAGCGACCAGATCGCATGGGTCAAAAGCATTGTAGATTTGGAGACATTGCCACGAGCTGTTGGTTAATTGGCAAGGAGCATTTGTAGTGTCCGTGGTTGCATGAGTTCAAATCCTTATTCGAAAAGAAAGAAAGAAAAGACCGTCGGCTTGAATTATTGGTTGCTCTTTGATCAATTGCATTTAAAGCACAATTATAGTTTTAGACCGGAGGGACATTGGCAATGTCTAATGGGTCCTGATGTAGAAAGTCCTTTTAGGTGTGGGGCCATTGGCTCCACCGACATGCCAAATTCTAAGTTTGAACATGTTCATCCATTGAGGCTATATGGTAGTCTTATTAATGTATTTACCTAAATAATGTCCAATTAAGTGCAAATTAGGGACAACCAAGTAAATGGTCCAAATCACAAATCCTGTGGATGATCCAAGATCAGGGCCCCAAAGTTGAATGTAAACCTGTCTCACTAATTTCGTGAATATGCAACCAATTGCATTTGTATGGCCATTTCAGCCTATTCACAATTTTCTCCCCCTATTTTCTACATATACAAAAACAGCATAACATAATATTGTTCGGAGAAAATTCTTTGAAAACAACACCTTTTTATGTTTCTTTCCACACTAGAGGAATTATCTATGTTTAATTTAGTAACTTCACCCACTTATTTTCCTTTAGTTCTTCTTCTTTTTATTATTCATCATCATCATCATTACCTTATTTCATTCATCTGGAACCAACTACTCAATTACTTCATAATTGGTTTCAATTTGAAAATGATTTCCATGCTAGAGGGATTATCTATGTTTAATTTAATGACTTCACCCACTTATTTTTCTTAGTTCTTCTTCTTCATATTGTTCATCATCATCATCATCATTGCCTTATTTCATTGATCTGGAGTCAACTACTCCATCAATTCATAATTGGTTTCAATTTGAAAATGATGTCACTATTAACCACAGTTAACTCTTTGTACAAAAAGTTATAGCATGTAAACACATTTGAGGCTTAAAATCTAGGATAGGGCTGATTTTCATTTGATAAAATTGACACAGTTAATCCACTTCAACATCTAACCATGCTCTGTCTCATGCATGCATCCATGTGACCAAGGGTATAACCCCAAGGGGTTGGTTGAGTGGTCAGGACCGCGGTTCCTATTTCTTCCGGAGCTAGAGGTCCTGATATCAACCCCCGGTTCCCCCCTTCTTCAGGAATCAAAGGTTGAGTCCACTAGTGCTACCACTTTGGGGCCACAGGGGTATTTATCCGGCTTTCTTCTGGGCCCAGAGGCATTAGTTCAGTCCAAAAGGTTGAGAACCCTCCAATAGCAAAAAAAAAAAAGTGACCAAGTGTGGGGTCGAGACTTTGATCTTGAGGGGGCTATTTTGTAATTAAAATTTTATGCTGGGGGCATATCTTCTCGAATGGCTAAAGAATACAAATAGGTTTTCAAAAAGAAAACTTGCTGGTGGGGATGTGTGCCTAAGATGTGTGGCCTTTTCTGCTCAGCCTCGTGTTTGAAAGTGATAGAGGTTATGAATTATCTCCTAGGAAATCATGCTCAGAAGTATAGGTTTCACTTTCTTAATCATTATTTTCATTCTCAAATCCTAAGAAAGCATTGTTATCTATCTATCTATCTATGTATCTATACCTCTATGAAAATGTTTTTTTCCTTCTTTTAACTACAAGCTCCAAAGTTCCAATCCTCATTACCTAACATACATCAGGCCAGCTATCAAAATGTCCATCCACCCTCAACTCCGCTCTCTCTCCGGTCTCCTAAATCTCCTCTCTCTCCAATCTCCTCTCTCTAAAATAATTGAACAACGTAACTTTCTCAAAAAAAAAAAAAAAAAAGCGCTCAATTCCCACTTCATAACTAAACTGATGTGGGACCCTTGGGCGACCTCATGGATGGTGACATCTGAGATTTGGACCAATGGGACCCACTGTTCACTCTCCTCATATATTTCCAGGCATGAGTGAAGTGAAGGTTGATACAAGCCACTGTTTGGATCTGTGGGCCCTTAGGGGTGGTCTGGTGATGAATCAGATCCACTGGTATTTTACATCAGACTAGTAGCACCCACCGGATTTTACACCAAGGTATATTCAGTCGTGGAACACTTTTTTTTTTCTATATTCTGTATATGAAATTGAGGCCTAGGTGGGACTTATAGATGGGGACAGCCCTATACCTGGTAGGTAATTAACATATAATCATTCCATCTAAGTTATTTAAGGTATATTTATTGGGCTGGTGATGAATCAAATCCACTGGTATTTTAGATCAGACCAGTGGGACCCACCATATTTTACACCAAGGTATATTCAGGCATCAAACACTTTGTTTTTCTATGTTCTATATGTGAAATTGAGGCCTAGGTGGGACTTATAGATGGGGACAGCCCATACCTGGTAGGTAATTAATATATGATTATTCTATCTAAGTTATTTAAGGTATATTTATTGGTCTGGTGATTTTACAACAAGGTATATTCAGGCATGGAACACTTTATTTTTTCTATGTATTGTATGTGAAATTGAGGCCTGGGTGGGACTTATAGATGGGGACAGCCCTATACCTGGTAGGTAATTAACATATGATCATTCCATCTAAGTTATTTAATGTTTCTGTGCGGATATTATTAAGTCATATTGGACTGTCTTCTTTGATTTGGTAGGCATATAACGTGGAATGATTGAATGTGGATATTATTAAATCATATTGGACTGTCTTCTTTGATTTGGTAGGCATATATTGTGGAATAATTGAAAGGATTATCATGTGATTATTAAGTTTGTTTGCAGTAATTTTAATGTACATTTATTATTCCATTTTTTTGTGTGTGTTTGATTAATTATTATCTAGATTGGATATGTTAGGGACGAAGTTTGTTATTCGACCGCACGAAACTTTGATAGTAGAGGGATTTTGCGTTCTTTCATCGGATAATATATAGATCGGGGAATTCAATTTAGGGGTTTGGGTTTCAATATCTAAAATTGGCATTGTATAACGTGGTTATAGGTTTCAATCTCGGGGTTAGGGTATTAGGTTTCTGAGAAATTACAAACGCATCTCACCATCCCATTGTATGTATCTTTGTTTCTTTTGTTGGACTCTGTAGATCCATTTTTGAATTTGTTATGTATATGTTCTTTTTTTAATGTAAATTAGAGGAGTATCATTTTTATTGAAGGTCAATTTGTAAGGTTTATGATCATTGATCCTTTGATCTCTATCAAGCAATTCATGGGTCCCAACCCGCATCATATGGTTTAATGGACGGTTAGAATAGAGATGGTGGACCACATTCATCTGGGTCTCACTTAAATAGGTTTGGTCGATTTGTTAGGTCTATGATCCTTTGATCCTTAGATATTTATCAAGCAACTCATGGGTCAAGCCTGCACCATATGGTTTTATGGACGGCTAGAATAGAGATAGTGGACTCCATTCATCATGGTCCTACTTAAATAGGTTTGGTCAATTTGTGAGGTCTATTATCATTTGATCCTTTGATCTTTATCAAGCAATTCATGGGTCCCAGCCCGCATCATATGAGTTTATGGACGATTAGAATAGAGATGGTGAACCCAAATTGATCTAGGTCCCACTTCAATAGTTTTGGTCAATTTCTAAGGTCTCTATGATCATTTAATCCTTTGATCTTTATCAAGCAATTCATGAGTCCTGGCCCGCATCATATAGTTTTATGGAAGGTTAGAATAAAGATGGTGGACCCCATTCATCTGGGTCCCACTTAAATAGATTTGTTCCAGGCAAATCATAACAATTCATATCAATAGCCAGAAATTTGGATTGAAATTCTTTATTTAATGTATTTTTCTTTGAAAAAAAAACACATTTTATTGAGCTATCTTCAAAAAGAAGCTTCACTCGGGAAAATTTAAAAAAAATATATTTTGACATATGGACCGGGGCCTAAAGTAAACAAACTTCAACTGTAGTTAGGGGTTTAGGTAGAAAATTAAACGTCACCTTTTTTTTAATTACATAATTGATGTTATAAAGTCTTTTAATTGTGGTATGAAACTCAATGACCCTATTATCCAAATATAATTTATATTAATCTGTGCATTTGGTGGTTTCGTGGTTTGTGCATAACATGGGGTTTTGCTAGTAATTCCAAAATGAGGAAGTCCAAAGTGACTCTCAAGTCACCTTTGGACACTCAATTAAGAGCTCCATATGGGCAGTTGCTGAGTGGCAGGTTTCCAAACATAAGTCACAGGAAACCATGTCTTTCTGTTTGGTTGGAGTCATTTAAGGAATTGAACTTGTTGGAGAATTATGGCATGACGTTTACCTCTTTTTCTCTTGGCATTCCAAATGCTCTCTTTGTTAAAAGAATTCAAATTTTCATATCACATGAAAATACACTTTTATATCCTTGTGAATTTCCTGAATTCCAGCATGTTAAATGCTAAGGGGGTTGAGCATTTGGAATTCTGCCCTGGGGCAGCATTCAGAATTCTCCCATACAAAAATTCTTACAATTCTTCCAAACAATCGGTCCCAACCTCATATTTGTTGGGCATATGTTGACTTTTGAAATCTAACGGTTTGTACAAGAAATGAGGTGAAAAAATTACAATTTTTGCCTTATTTTGTGCAAATCCTACCTCTGAAGAATATCACATAGATTCATCTTTTCATCCCAAATCCACTTCTTTCTGGTCCATGCAACTCTAGCCAGGAGCCAAAAAACAAAAAACACGCACACGCCAAATGCAAAGTACACTTGCCTCGGCTGGAATACAGCTGGGGTGCTGCGTGAGTGGGGATTCATAATTAATGATTTCGTTCCACTTGCATGTACTTTTGACTCATTGTATTGTTGAAACAGAATTCTGTTTGTGCCTAATGGGCGCCATTGCAATTAACAAAGTGGAAGGATGAAAGTAATCAGAGGATTTTATTCGAAAATTTTCAAAATATCATCATTTATCGCGAAAGGTCCTCACAAATTGTATAGCACTAACGAAGTCCTCTCGTCAGTTTTTTATATTTTTTCTGGGCGACGCTAGAACATCTCCTAATGTCTTCTTCTTCCTCTCCTCCTCTTATGTTCGAGCTTCTCAGAACATCTCCTAATGTCTTTTTCTTCATCTCCTCCTCCTATTTGCGAGGACCTTTCGCGATAAATGGCAATAATTTCGGATTTTTTGAGTAAAATCCTCAAGTAATTATGTTTTGAGAGAATGAGGGCTTAATTTAATCACTTCACACCTTACTTTCCTTAATCATCACAATTATCATCTTCATCATTTATATTCCATTGATTTGGAGTCACCTGATCCCTCTATTTAGAATTGGTTTCAATTTGAAAATAATCCCACTATTAACAATTGTTTACTTCAATGTAAAAAAAAAAAAAAAATTCATACCATGAAAATCCATTTGAGGCCCAAAATCTAGGATAGAAATATTATTTTGCTTGATTATAGTGGATATCCTTGCCTCTTCCTTCTTTGATTATCATGCATCTATGTGGGCGGAGGGTTGAGTCATGAATTTGACCATGAGTGAGCCTTCTTGTAGCAAATTATCCATTGAACTGCCCACTTCATGGAAGGGCCAATAATACAAATGGGCTTTCAAAAAGAACCGGTGCCCCCACCTGCTCCCCTGGCCGGTCATGTGGACCTCACAGATTTGACATTTTCTAGTTGTACTCATTTGAAAATGATGAACGTTATCAATTACCTTAAGAAACCATGCACAGAAATTTAGCCATCAACCTCTTAATCATTGTGTTCTTTCTCAGGGCCTAAGATATTACAGTTAGCATTCTCAAATGAGGAAGTCCATCCTCTCAAGCCCTAGGATATCACACTTATCATTCTCATTTGAGGAAGTCCATTAACCCCAAGGGATATATATCTGGTATAGGATCACGGTTTGCATCCGGAGGTTATAGGTTCAAAACTATACTACTACATCGGAGTTACAGGGTAGTTTACCCGGCTTCCCTCTAGGCCCGGACGGATTAGTCCAGCCCAAAGGGTTGGCAACCCTCCGATAGCAAAAAAAAAAGAAAAATAAGTAAGTCCATTGACTTTGGAGTTACAAGTTGGTAAGGATGGACAACATTGAGGTGAAATAGAAGGTAAAAGATAAGTCATACTTTACTCTCTAGCATTTAACTTAGTTATCTGGAAGTCTTTCAAAGATTGATAATTGTACTTTGGTTCTTTATTTCTTTTAATATAGGAGAATTCTTAAAATAATATAAAACTTTTAGCACATCCTCAAAAAAATACGTGAAGATTTGAGCTTTTCAAAAGAATATAAAAGTTTTCCATATTTTTTCAATCGATTCATTACCACAAAAAACTTTATAATGACATATCTCATTATTCAGATTTTTCCTTTAATAAATCATTTAAGAGAAATGATCAAGCCCAACCAAAACGACATAGTGAGGCCCACTCAGCTACCTTTATGCATAGATGGTTAAAAAAAGGGTTTATATGAATTCCAAATGACCGAAAAACTATCTTCATAATTAAATGGCCTTGATATATATATTCAAAATTAATTAACTTAAAACTTGGCCCATATGAGAATCTAGAAAAAAAAAGAAAAAAAGAAAAAAAAAACCAATTTTGGCTTTGTAACCCACCATCAACATTTGATTAATGAGATCAATAAAGTGATTTTTGGGTTGCTTTTTAGGACAGAAGAAGGTTAAGAAAAGACAAGAGCTTGTCAAAAGGGTATTTTTTTTATTTTTAAATTTCTTTTATGAAGAGGACTTGATTGAAAAAAAAATACAGAAAACTTTTATAGTTTTTTGAAATATTCAAATCCTCATATACTTTTTTGAGAATGAGCAAAAACACCTATATTTATTCTTAAAAGTTTTCCTTTAATTTATCAAATATTGATAATTGTTCTATAATGACCCGTCTCTCTCACTAATTTAACTCAATCCATTGCCATCCCCATACCAAAAAGACTTCTAAAATAAGTAGGCTAAAAGGCAAGGACTATGTGAAAAATTCTTAAAACATAAAATTAGATGATTGATACGAAAGAGGCTCTTATGTTGTAAGATGGTCTCCATAGTCTCTCCACTGCTTCTCAAACCAGAGCACGCAACAAAGTTTCATGGGTCTACTGTAGTGCTACAAAAGGGTATCCGATTCTCCCATTACCCAGAAGTTCCGGCCCGCAAAAAAGCGGGTCTGGAACTTATTTTAGGTTCCTATTCATAAACGAGTCCGGGTTCGGGTGCGGAACCTAATTTCTGATTGATAAACGGATCCAGTTTCGGATCCATATGAGTCTTTGATATTGCAATTTTTACTTTAAAACAAACTCTTTTTTGAGCATTTTTATGTATAATACTGAATGTTGTAGACTTGATGCACTGTTATAAATTGAATGATATGCTTATTTTAAGAAAAAAAAAAGAATAAAAAGAAAATAGAATTGATTTTGGAACTAGATTCGAGTCCTCTAGGTGGACCCGGTTCCAGAACCAGATCCGGGTTTTCTTATCGAAACCGGTTCCAGAACCAACAAAACAGATTCTGATTCAAAATCGAATTCGGAACCGAAGCCGTTATTTTAAAAACGAGCTCTGGGTCCGGATCCACTATGGTTCCGATCCGAAACCATCCAATTTGCAACCCTAATATGCTAGTCTTACCATATACAAGAGCAAACTTGGGTCAAGGAAAAACAGAAGATCATAGGATGTTAATACTAATGTAATAAATGGACAACTTCTAGTTGTCTTAATTTATTTATATTAAGATGAGTCACAAAACTCTCTTTTATCTCATAAGACCAAGTGAATTTCAAATCCTATTAGATGAATTAGGACTTGCTTAGAGTTTTAACTAGGACCAAGAATTGCACCCTACATGGGTCTAAAATATAAGACCTAGGTCCAACTCCCATGGACTTGACTTATAAACCCTGTTGAGGGTTGAAAATAAGGTCCCTAAAAATTACCCAAATAGGCAAATATCTATTGGATCCCAAGAATTCCCAACCATGGGTCCAAGGAACCTCTCCCACTGTGGTTATTGCTTTTTACAAGTGACCTTTTGAGCTATAGCTTAACACATCTCTTGTAGAATTTCAATGATGTTGGCCTTGACGTTCTTCCACCAAATAAAATAACAATGGCCAAAAAAGGAGGTGGAGGAGCCATCCAAGACAAAGGCGAAAGCGCATGCTACGACAGCTACAGAACCCTCTAACGTGAGCTGCGGTCCTACATTGGCACAGAGGTCAGCTTTCATCAGTCACTCTCTCAGCTTCACCACCACACAGAGAGATGACCCATAAATAAGATGGAGACTAGATAAAGAATGCTTGTTGGTTTCCTCTCTCTCTCAATTGTTGCCTTTTTTAGCTGGAAACAACCACCACCTTCCTTCCCCCTTGGTGCAGCATACCATGCCAGGCCCACTGCTCATTCTTGGGGGCATCTACAGTAGAAGAATCCAAAGACAGCTTTCAAACTCACCACTTCACTTTGGATGGCCTGCTCCTGATTTCATCTTCAGTAACTGTACATCCACTTGAAAGATACTTCAGGCCCGTTTCTTTCTCAGAATTTCAAGAATTCATTTATGGAAGAATTTTAAGTTATGCAAAAGTTGTCCCTTTATGTGGAATTCCAAATTCCTCTTTTTTTATGGAAGATTTGAAATTCAAACAAATAATATAGAGAGTGGAATTCTAAGAATTCCAAAAGATCTTTTGGGTGGTTGGAATTTGAAATTCTAATAAAAGAAATACAGCTTTTCAAATGCCATGGGACAAGATGTTACATTATGTCACATCATGTCCAAAAAACTCTAACCTCCTAAATTCCAGTCATAAATTCTGATAAAGAAACAAGTGGGTTTATACAAGTTTAGTGCTTTTCTCTCCTTGCAAATTTTTTTTTATAGGGATTGAGCAAGATTTAAAGGCTATTAAATTATCTTAACCATGTTTCAAGGGATTTAAATTTTACCAGTTTAGTAACTATGCATTTTGTGTGATTTAATCTAACAGTAGACATGTATTGGATGAGTTTGATATGAGCTGATATGGCCATGATATGGGTAGTTAATCATAGACAGGCTCCTTCTTATAGAATATGGTATGAAGGCTAGAAGTTAAATATTTTGATACACTGTAGCTCAATTGATTACAGACAGTATTACCATAATCTACTTGTCCAAAAAGAACGAAAAGACAGAAGAACCCCAGTTGGTCTTGCTGTGTTACCCTATGCTGGTAGTGCCTCGTTTTTCTACATCAAGTGCCTATCTTCAGTAATGCAGTTTGGCTTTGGAAAGGCTGGATCTAACAGGCTGAGAAATTTTGACCAAGAGACAAAACACGCCGCGGGTTTATGACCCCCACAGCTTACAAAGTGATACCATGCATTATAAAGCCTTTTAAACAAGTTCCCACATGGAGTCACTTGTACCAAAATCACCTGTAAATGTAATATGTTAGGGAGCCTTTTCCTTTCCTAAAAATTAAAGAATTTATGAATGAGAAATTTATAATTCTCCAAAAGTTATTCCTACAGTGGAGTTTTTAAATCCTTCTTTAAGATTTTTTTAATATATTCCAAATGAATGGGGGCCAAGGGGGCAACTCCTTCTAAACCCCCTTGCCTCCAACGGCTCCTAGCCTTGCCTGCCCTATAAGGATGTAAATGGTCCCTGATTCTCTAATTACCCGGAGGTTCTGACCCGTTAAAAATCGGGTTTGGATCCTGATTTAGGCTCCGCTAAGTAAATAGATCCGGGTTCTTTTTTTTTACCCGTGGCTTAAATGGGCCCAGTTCCACATTGGTTTGGACCCGTGGATCCGACACATTACCTCAATTTTCGAGTTCCTCTCCTTAAATTTTGATTTTTTTCCCCATACTATTCTCTACCTAGATCTAGACCCGCCCAATATATGATTCTCTGGAACCAGCTGGCTCCAAAACGGTTCCGGATCCAGAACCGACCCATTTACATCCCTACCGCCCTATGTGGGACTCTCAACAATATCGTGAAACCAGCCTGGGGCCTTTTGTAGGTTGTCTAATGACTTTGAGTCATCGAAACTCATGTGGGGACAATCGTGATCATCTTTAGAGCACATGCTAGCGTGTGTGGTCTGGTTGTAGGGCTTGTCTAATAACTCGAGTCCTTGAAACTCATGTTTGGAGGACTCCAAACTACAATATATTATAGCTCAATTGTCGAGAAACTAGCGTATCCTGGTGCTGAGGGTGCCTCATCTCACACAACTTGTCCATTATCAATCCCTAAATAGCGGTGTGCTGTGGTTCAATTCTTGGCAAGTGTATTGTCTCATAGGTTGTGTACCACTTACCCATCTAGCCAAGAAAAAAAAAATCCAAATGTCTAACCTTTCTAAATGTCTCTCTAAAATTTAAAGCATCTTGTTGAATACTTTAGTCATTTTAGTGTTGTCGGTTTTTGAAGTTCTCTCAATCAATCAAATGATCATTTGAAAATCTCATGATTCAAGGTCCATCATAGTTTCCTTCTTTTTTTTTTTTTTTTTTGAATCATAGATTTGAAGCTTCACAGATGGAAAAGGACCAATAAATAGCTTTTAAATGCCCTGTTTGTTTGCATTAAAATTTTAAAATACATAGGAACTAATTTATAGGGTGATTAAAAATAAAGATCAAAAGTGAATTTCCAAAAAAAAAGGCATCTTTTTTTATTCTATATCCCTAAAGAAAGATATTATTTGATGTTCATTTTTTTTATGATTCACCTTTAATCTTCATTTTTAATCAACATATGTATTAGATTCTTATGTATTCTAATAAAAAAAACAAACAGGCCCTGAAATTTCAAAATTAGAAAATTTAAGGCCCATTTCCTGAGTACGGAATTAATCTTTTTTTTATATATTTTAAGAAATGTACTCCTATTAAAACAACTAAAATTGAAGAGGCAGTAGCAAAAATTGATAAACAGCCATTAAGTAATCTCCTATATGATGAAAATGGCCCAACCATTACCCTATCAAATCAAATCTTACAGAATTTAGATTACGTCTATAATTCCACCTTATATACTCCATCCTCAACCTTTTTAGTATTCTCCCCATAAAAGTAATTTTCCCATGAAGAATTAAAAATTCATTTCCATGAAAATAAACTCCCTAAAGGACATATTCATGTATTATTTGAGGGAACTACTTCCTGGAAAAGTGATTTTTCATGATATCATAGAAAAATAGTTGATGTTTAATTAAATCTTCTTAAAGCATGGGTGCTCAAAATATGGAAAAATAATTTCTTTTACTTGGCTGCTAAGATTTATTATAGTAGTGTTTCCTCATAGGTCATTTTATGCCATTGAAATCTACAGAATTGAACTTATGGAATTAAAAATGATGATCGAAGGTGAATTTAAAATTTGAGTATCAAATAATCTTTTCATTTATGAAAACAAAATTCAAAGGAAGAAGGGAATAAAAAACTAAGGCGATGGTTAGTTATTCATTTTATTTGATACTCATATTTTAAAATTAAATTATGCTCCTCTTTTTAACTACTTCCTATGTAAATAGGATCCATTCGGATTCTTTATATATTTTAATACAAACAAATATACACGCGTACTCCCAATAACAAATGAAATTCTTTCAAACGGACAAAATATTTTGGTGAATATAGACAAAATACACTAATAAGATTTTTAATTGAACGATTCCAAAATTAGGCTAGCATTGAAGGAAACAGATCTCCTGCTTCGTCCAAACAGAGGAACCCTGTTTTACATGTAGTGACCCCTGACTTGTGGTAACAGGGGAGGAAACAGAGGATCCTGATCCTGATCCTGATCCGGCATGGATTGGAATGTCAGGAGATCAAAGAAAAGTGGGCCACACTCAGCCGACGTCAGCATACGCCCCCCATTCATCCCTCTTCGTGAAAAGGCACATAAACAGAAGCATTCACGACACCGAAGCGAGGCAGAGAAAGCAAGACACGAAGAATGCGCCAAAATCGAGAAAGCACACCTGCCAACTACGCATGTCGTCAGCTCCTAACACCCCCGAAGTAAAATAAAAAATAGGAAGACTATCAAATAAGGTCACAAGATTTTTATCTTATTTTAAAATAGGACATAAGTTCCAAAACTTTTAAAATTGATACCTGAATTTCTCAGCAAGTTTTCAATTAAGGACATGCACTCATTTAAAAATATTTTTTAAAAGAAATTTCCCTCGATCCTTTTAAATTACTCAAATTACCCTTAATTAAAATAAAATCATCCTTCACTTCATCTTAGTTTTCATTATGTTCTTCACCAGCGTACTCTCAGTGATCAAGGACAATTAGAGCATGTTTGGTTACGGGCGAGGAATCCATAAATTTGATGATTTTTCATTACTATCGGAACAAGGATTCCTCGATGGGGATTTATATAGTTGAGGATTTCACATTGATATTTGGTGTGTATCGATGCACATAGCCGAGAAAAATAGAGTTTGGTATGCAAATCCACTTAAGTGATGATTTTCAAGTCTTACGTTGGGTGGTCGGATCTGAATATCCTAACAAATGAAGATTTTCATTTGTTTAAATCCTTAGGAAATTACAATTGCCAAATATAGATTTACCACAATATTAGAGAAATCGAAAATATTTTCCCTAAAGATTGGGTTGCCAAACGTGGCCATGGAGATTTGCTACACGTAGTGGTTGTCAAAATCATGTCATGATTTTAAATGAAAAGGTAATTTAGATACTTTAAGAGATTAAAGGAAAAAGTCGTCATGTAATACCTTTAACTGAATAGATGTCTTTAATTGAAAGCTTACTTAAAAATTTATGGATTACTTTGAAAAGTTTTAAAACTCTTATCCTGTTTTGAAATAGGATAAAAACTTGAGGGCTTATTTTAAAAAAGCAATCCTCTCTCTTCAAGCGGGAAAAAAGCTATATCGTCGCTGCTCCTGCCCGAGAGAGAGAGAAGGAGGGGGAGTAAGAAGAATAAAGGCTTTCTTCTCCAAGAATCTCTAACTTTTGCTTTTCCGTCGATTCCATTTCTTCCCCATCTAAGAAACCCTAACAACCAACGGTAGAAGAAGAAGAAGAACAACAACAACAACAACCAAAGCTGCAGAATTTCGTATCAGAGTGTACGGATTGTTGCTTTCCACTTTCAAAATCCTCGTCTCCACCTCTATTTTCCTGGAAATCTTTGGATTCTCGCCTGTTTCTTCATCGGTTCCTTTGAAAAATCCGATCTTGAGAAAAGCCAGATGCTTTGAAAGCTAAAACGCGAGATCTGATGAGTGTCGGTTGAAAATTTCCCTAAAACAGCGTCTTGAGACCTCTGCGCGTGAAGGAGAGGAAGTGGAGGTTTTGCTGCTGGCTAGGGTTTTTTTTATTGATGATTGTGCTGCATGTTTGAGGTTTTGAACGAGTGAGTCTGTGTTTTTTTGGCTGAAGTCTTTGGTTTTGTTGGTTAATCATACGTGAAACGAGTAGAAAGTTGCGGATTTAGCCAAACCGAAGAAACTTCAGCTGAAATCGCAGCTGCTTTTTTCTCTTCTCTGTGTAATTTGGTGTTGTTTTGAGCCGATTTGGGGGGGAATCATGTTGTTAGTTGCATTTCTCTGCTTCTTGCATATCTGAAGCTCAAATGAATGATTTTTAGTGTGAAACAGTAGTTGAAATCGATATTATTCTTCTACTCGATCTAGCAAAGCTTTCAAAAGCGAGAATTGGGTTGAAATTTTGCTGTTCTAAGTCCGTTCTTCGCTGAATCGTTTGCAAAGATTATTCGAATTGAAGAAGAATAAATTAGAGGTGCGAGATTGAGTTTCAAACTTGCAGTCTTATTGTTTGGAGCTGGTTTTCTTGCTTCTCTGGAGCAGAAGACGGTAGAAGAAGGTAAAATCTTCTGAAACTCAACTATCTCTGCTCTTTATCGAAAATCACAGTTTTACTCAATACAAATTTACTATTTACTAGTAATCCTCTGTAAGGGTAAGAGTAAAAAACGCAACATCATTGAAAATCCATTCATTGTTCTGCTAATTCTCGTTATAATAGAGGAGGAGATAAATTATCAAAATATCGTGAGAAATACCATTACTTTTTCTTTACTATCAGATAGTAAAATGATTATTTCCTAGGCATCTGGGATTCTGGGTATCTTATTTATCTCTGCTCTTTATGTGGTCTTGGACAGTTGAATCTAATGGAGAAGGTCAGACCCTCAGTTAATTTCATCACTTCTTCAAAGAGAACCATTTAATGGTGGTGTCTTCTCTGCAGTGAGCCTTGCTTCTCTGTCTCTCAGGCTCTTCAAACCCTTCAAAGAAGCCAAATAATTGTTGATTGGGAGTACCCTGATGGCTGAAAGGATCTACCCTTCATCTCTTCTGATTTTTTCCTTAGTTTTCCTTTGGATCCCTTTTACATGCCAGCTAGAATCCTCTGAGGTCCTGACCCTTCTGCAAATTAAGAAGCTTTTGAATTCCCCAGATGTGTTGAGCGGCTGGGATGGCTCCACAGACTTCTGCAACACCGAACCCAACTCGTCTTTAACTGTTGGTTGCTATGAAGGTAGCATAACCCAGTTGCATATCATCAGCCAAGATGGGTCTCCAATGCTGCCCAGGAATTTCTCCATTGATTCTTTCTTCACCACTCTTGTAAAACTTCCAAGCTTGAAGGTCCTTTCATTGGTTTCTCTGGGGTTATGGGGTCCATTGCCTGCTAAAATCAGCCGTTTATCCTCACTGGAAATACTCAATGTGAGTTCAAATTTCCTATATGGTTCAATTCCTGGGGAAGTTTCAATTCTGAAGAACCTCCAGACTCTTATACTAGATTATAACATGTTCAGCGGACGAGTGCCTGATTGGTTGAGTGAGCTTCCAGTCCTGGCTGTTTTAAGCTTGAGGAACAATTCCTTTACTGGGTCTCTGCCTAATTCATTAGGATCTTTGGAGAATCTGAGAGTTCTTGCACTATCGAGGAATCGTCTATATGGAGAGGTGCCTGATCTCAGCAATTTGATCAATCTTCAAGTGCTTGATTTGGAAGATAATTACTTTGGGCCTCATTTTCCAAGCCTGGGAAGCAAGCTGGTCGCTCTTGTGTTGAGAAACAACAGGTTTAGCTCCAGCATCCCTTCAGAAGCAAGCTCATATATTCAGCTTCAACGCCTCGATATTTCTTTCAATAGATTTGTCGGGCCATTCTCTCCGTCACTGTTATCTCTGCCTTCTCTCAATTATCTCAATATAGCCGGGAACAGATTCACTGGAATGCTTTTCCAGACCACATCATGCAATGAGGGACTTGGATTTGTGGATTTGTCCTCAAATCTTTTGACGGGGAGCTTGCCTTCATGTTTGGAGTCAGATTCAAAGACGAGAGTTGTTCGGTATGCAAATAATTGCTTAACCACTAAAGATCAAAATCAACATCAACATCCATACGCATTCTGCCGGAACGAGGCTTTGGCTGTTGTGGGGATATTGCGTTCCAAGCAAAAGAAGGTGCCAACTGATAAGGTTTCTCTTCCATTCAGCATAGTTGGAGGGGTGGTTGGTGGTGGTATGCTTATTGGCATTTTGATATGGCTGATTCTTCGTAAAGTAAATGTGAAAAGGGCCAAGGGAAGACCTCCTAGAAGATTGATAGCAGAGAGTGCTTCAACTGGGTTTCCTTCAAAGCTGCTTTCAGATGGAAGTAAGGCTTCATCATTCTTCTTTTTCTCTTAAATGTTCTGTTGGAATTTTGATTGGCCCAATAACACTAGGAATTTAAACCAAAGCTTAACATTCTTATGCCTCATCAAGTTCATAATTTAATACTCTACCCTTTGTTTGCTTGTTTTACTGAAGTGGCTCTTGCATAAGAGTACTGGACTACTATTTGAGTTTCAGACCGTGTCCTCACAGCTTTCTACTTTTGGATATGGTTGACAACTGTGCATCACACCATTTTCCATCATCTTGATATATATATATATATATATATATATATATATATATATATATATATATATATAGGCAGTGATTTGTATTTATTCCAATTCCAGAGTACCTTCTACCTCAGCTTTACTTACATTCTACTTTTGGTTTGTGGACAGGGTATATAATATCTCAAACGATGCGGCTGGGAGCACTTGGCCTTCCACCTTATCAAACTTTTTCATTGGAGGAACTCGAGAAAGCTACAAATAATTTTGCAACATCAACTTTCATTGGGGAAGGTTCTCACGGACAGGTATATGATGCCTCAATACCCATGATGCCTAAACGCGGCATAGATACTGCAGAGACACAGTGAAGTATTGGATGTGTATTTTAACATAAAGTGAAGTATCTTTCCCTGGATCCTGGGTGTTATATGTTTGCAGGGATGGAGGTACATACGATTGAGAGGGGGCAATCAACTTATTCCTTTCCTTTAAAAATCGGGAGAAAGATATGGATAGAGATACATTTTGATTTTATCCTTTTGCCCTTCAACTTTTCTTTCTTTCATGTTTGCCTTTGGACAATCTTTTTTCCCTCTTAGTAAATAATGAAACTTTTAAAACACAAAAGGGGATTTTGGTCTTTTACTCATAAAAAAGATAGCTCATCAAATCACCAATAATGTTTGCATTTAGGTGTGAATTTTCTCCTTTTGTTCTTTCTTTTTCTTACCCATTATTGAGCCTAGAATTCTAATCTTCTCAAAGTCTAAAATTAATAATCACCATAGATCATTAATTTATTATCAAATTTTGAGTTTTATACATTTTACGTCAAAATTTGGATTAAATTAAATCTAATTTGATCCCTAAGTAAGAGATTTCATGTTGCTATGAACAGAGGTGCTTAAAAGTTTTTTCTATACTAATTACATGTCAAAGGTTCCATCAAGGTTAGTGGTTTTTATTAAAGTTTTAGATAGGGTTTGGGATCTAAACAATGGATCAAATATCAAGACTTTTTATAAACGTCAACCCCGTATTATGATCTAGACAATTATTTAATTTAACTTTTAATTAAAATCATGTGCTCATAAGTAAAAATTAAAAAATATGCAATTTACAATTATTCTCTAGTCTTTCTTACCCATTTTATCATTCTTGATATAAAGAGCAACCTAAATTCATCTCTTTTTTTTTTTATAAATATTTTTGGGGTATAAGTATAATGCAATAACTAGTACATAACTTTTTGTACCCATTATAATGTGATAACAATTTTGAGGTATAGTGTAATAAGGTTTTTAATTCTTTCTCAAATTCCTCACTAAGAGAAACTTTTCCTCCCTCTAGGAGAAAATCCTGGCTCCGTCACTGTATGTTTGACCTGTGCATGCCCTTTTTATTGTATTACAAGTATTTACTTCAGTTTCATATGCGTATAGAATTTCTATGCTGAAACATTTGAAGATGCCTTACTCTTAACTGCTGCATGAAGTGCCCTGCTTAACTTTAGCGATCATTGCTGCTCTTGTGATCTCAGATGTACAGGGGCAAGTTGAGTGATGGTTCTGTCGTAGCAATAAGATGTTTGAAACTGAAGGAAAGGCACAATATACAAAATTTTGTGCATCACATTGAACTAATTTCAAAGCTAAGACATTGCCATTTGGTCAGTGCTCTGGGGCACTGCTTTGAGTGTTACCTTGATGATTCAAGTGTCAGTAGACTATTTCTCGTCTTTGAATATATTTCAAATGGGACATTAAGAAGCAACATCTCAGGTAACCAAATTCCTTCCGACTCTCACTGTACAATCCCTATATGAAGAAACTCGACACTTTTATGTATCCATCTCATTATGTAAGTTTATTTGCATCTTCTCATAGTTGTTAATATCGTTTCGGACCTCATTTCGCTCTGGCCTGCAAAATGAAAAGTTTCAGTCGATTCAGGATTTCGTCAAAACTTTTCGGAATTACATTTCAGGGAAAATATAACAAAATATATATACATATATAAGTAAAAAATTAGAAAAAGTAATAAATATAGATTTAATCCATTATAGTAATTTTTTTTGGAATTATATTTTGTGGAAATATTAGAAATACAAAATATATGTGTAAAAAAAGTTTAAAAAAAAATTAATTTTGTAAAATTTCATTTCGACCGAAAAGTTACATTTCGGCCGAAATCCCAAATTTCGGCCAATATTGACCGAAATTCAAACCGAAAAGTTGAAATTTCGGCCACTTGACCGAAACGAAAAATTTCGGTCATTTCAGCCGAAACGAAACGAAATTAATAACTATGCATCTTCTCCACTGGATGTTGATTTATCTTTTTCATGCTTTGATTTAGCAGGGAGCGCTACTGGTCAAACTCTTTCCTGGACACAAAGGATAGCAGCTGCAATTGGTGTTGCAAAGGGTATCCAGTTTCTTCATACAGGGATTGTACCAGGTGTACTTGCGAATAACCTTAAAACAACAAGTATACTGTTGGATCAAAACCTTGTAGCAAAAATTAGCAGCTACGATCTTCCAATACTGGAAGAAATTATGAGAACTGAGGTACTAAGGATGGAACTTTCTCACTGGACTAGGAAAAAAAGGAAGCCGTTGTTCCTATCTTTTTAATTAGGAGTCCTGTTCTTTGCTGTTCTTTTGATAGTTTTGATTGAAATAAGCGAAGTTAATAGCTTGCTTTGACAGCCTCTGCAGGTCGGAACTGGAGTATCTTGCAGTGGATCAAAAGAACCTAGAGTTCCAGTGAGGTAGATTCTAAACTCTCTCTCTCTCTCTCTCTCTCTCTCTCTCTCTCTCTCTCTCTCTCTCTCTCCTGATCTTTAGCAGACAAGTTCATAATATGTAAAATTTCAAATATATCAATCCGTATGTGCGAAGTATGCTGCATTGATCAAACATATCAAGGGTTGGATTACAAATTCAGAGGTGATCTCTGAATGTCTGCTCACAGTGATGATTCCCAACATCATGCAGACAGAAGCCAGTAGTTAACGCCCATAATAGATGAACATGATGACCCTTCTATGTAGTGGCACGCATGGAGCTAGTGCTAAGAAAAGCCATTTTCTCAGTTGCTTGTGCAGCTGCACTCTTTGTTGCCCATGTTGTTTTGATTGGTTGGGCTTGGGCGCCAGTCAATTGGGTCACCCATCATGTCCTCTCAGCCAGTGCTTGTCTGCTTTGTTTGAGGTGAAAGAAAGGGTTGGCTTAGCAACTAAGTAGGAAAGTCATCCACTTTGTTAATGGCAAGCACTCTGGTTTATTTATATACCGAGAGAGATTTCCTTTTAGCAGTGGTTCTTAGCTCTAGCATCTTTCTCTCTCTCTTCCAGCCGTACAGATATTTATAGTATAGCATTGACTTTCTGTACTGATTAATGCTATTGCTATCTCTATCCTATTATATTGGTATATTGCTAGTACATTGATTATGGCCTTGAGAAAAGCCATGTTGTATAGTATTGAATAGAAAAGATTACTTATATCTGCTTCTTTTCATTTTGTTCACCAAGCGGTTACTTCTTTTAAATTGTTGCCCTGTTTTTATTTCTTAATAAAGATGTTTGATAAAAAAGGGGGGAAGTCACCTGTATTATCCTAGGAGTTTCCTATAGTTGATGCACTACTTATACTAACATGCATGCACGAGCTTAACCCTTAAGATATGTCCTTTGTGTTTGTGTGAATTTTTGAGTTAAAGATGTGGCTTTTGTGACTTTGCAGTACAAAGCACGAGGATAAAATGGATGTTTATGACTTTGGTGTAATCTTACTAGAGATCATTGTAGGAAGGCCCATCACATCCCTAACTGAGGTGGACCTGGTTAAAGATCAGGTTAGAGTTTGCTTTTGATATTATTTGCTTTTACTTCTGTTGAGACTTTACACTTGGGCCTGTTTGTTTCATGTAATTGAATTCCTAGGAGTTCTACAGCTTTGTATTTCTTTAAGTGGTTAAAAATGAAGAATAAAAGGTGAATATCTATAAATGACCATTAAATAACCTTCCCACTAATGGAAATTGAATTAGGGGAAGATGGGAAATGAGTACTCATCCATGATCTTAGTAATTCAAATCCTAGGAAGGTCAAGGCCCCATTTTCACCACTTACCTCTTTAATAATCCTTAGGTGGAGCTCATTTGACCATAAATTCCTACATATTCAATTCCTCTGTATACTATGCAAACAAACAGGCCCTAAGAGACCAAATGGAGAAAAATGCCACTCTAATTGTACCATTTTCAGATGAAGAGCATATGAATGATCAATAGAATCCTGATGTTTCAATTTTCCAAAGCATACATGTAAATGTAATCATGCACGGGTATATGAAAACTTGTTAGCACCAAAGATCAATGCAATACAAGCATGGTCTTATACAGATATGGATCATATTTGTTATGATGACAGTTACTAGCGAGCGTTGCTGCTGATGAATCTGATCGAAGGAGCATAGCTGATCCAGCTGTTCAAGGGACTTCCTTGGATGAATCTTTGAAAACAGTAATGGAGATATGTGTTAGGTGCCTTTCTAAAGAGCCAACAGAGAGACCTTCAGTCGAAGATGTTCTGTGGAACTTGCAGTTTGCAGCTCAGGTACAGGATTCTTCGAGGGGAGATTCACAAAGTAGTGAAGGGTCACCAATCTCACGCCCCCAAGCTTTGCAGTTGCAGCTTTCCATCCAATAGTAACAGCCACTGGACTCATGTACGGTGGCGACATTTTGTACCTACTGCTTTGAAGTATAGAGTACAAATTTAACTCCGGATGTACCTAAAAATACAAGCGAACAAATTAGCAGTACATTCAGAACAGAGAGAGAAAAGCTTTACATATGGTGTGGATATCATCCACTGCAGCCCAAGGTGCTGAACAAGAACACCCATTCTCATTTGTATAGGGCCTTACTGCATCTTATGCATGAAGATTAATGGCCTATTGTTTTCAGAGATGACTGCATTGTTTTATGGACCATGGCCTTTGTCCTTAGAAACAATTTGCTGCATGTCTAAAGAGAGTGAAATGTGAGCTTTCCCTTGAGTTCTCCCAATGCAAAACTATACTGATCTCTGTGAATTGGTCAAGCTTCGACTAGCTTCTGTATTTTTTATCTGTTTTTCCTTGTCCCCCTTTCACTTTATCTGGTAACTTACTGGGATCTTCCTTTGTCAGATTTGAAATATTGATGCAAGATAGGCCTCTAAAGTTAGAGGCTGCTCTATCGTCTTGATAGGATGATCTCTCAATTACTACTATGAAAAGCCTGCAGAACCATGCATTTTGGAAGGGGCTTTGCTGTGATAGAAGGTATAACCAACTTCTCCTAACCTGGCCTGGCCCATTTGGAACTCTGCTCATTGGGTCAGCCTACATGCCTGAACCGCAGGCCCAGGCGGAGCCCATTTAATATTCAGGCCAGAAAATCAGGCGTGGACAAAAATATGGGCCGAAAACTGAGCGCAAATCCAGCCAGATGTGGGTCGGGCTCGGCTCAGGTCATGATCATTCTGGCCTTGCCCATGGGCAACTCTAATTCATGTATTATATATGCTTTTACAAAGTGCAAACTGATGGGTGATAGAAGGAACCGGTGCAGAATTTCAGGCACTCTCAAGAGCTCTTGTCTTTGCACAAAGTACTAGAGAGTAATCCCACCAAGGATCAGCTTAGCACACATGTAAGATCTTAGCTGTTCATAATGCTGCAAACAGCCAAATGAAAACACCATACGTGCTCAAGCTCAAAATTCAGAATATTGCTAAGTTCTTTCTTAATGCTAATTCTCAGTTTGATTTGTCCTGGAATCTCTTGTCGAGAATTCAACTCGCTATTTATAACTAAATAGGATTCTGAGAAGGAAAAAAAAAAAAAAAAAAAAAAAACTTGTATAACCATTATCTTGATACAAAATGCAATATAAAACATACATTAATGTCTAAGACATAAAATATAGGAGATTTATATGTCAGTCCCACTTTAGACAAAATAAACCTGTATTAAGAGGTTCATATGTGGTCCCACTCAGCCATAAAATATAAGATCCCTAAAGGGACTCCATTCTAAAATATCATCAAAACACCTATTACCATTAGTTGGCTCATCACATAATTAGAGTTGTTCATTCATCAAATTAAGTACATAAAATGATTAAATAACAATAAATGCAATATAAAATCATGTTCTAATAAATGTCATAGGCACATATTCATTTATCCATACAGTACATTCTTCATCCACAATCATATGCCTAGATAAACATTCCAATATATTTATCCATACATCCATATGGTGCATTCTTCATTCACAACCACATGCCTACATGAGGTGCACAATATTCAATCATCCATATCATGTATCCTTCATCCACAACTATATATGCCAACACAAGCATTCTAATATCCATCCATTCATATAATAGATTCAAAATCCACAACCGTATCTCTACACAAACATTCCAATATTCATCCATTATATAATGCATTCTTTACTTTAGTAAAGAGTGCACTGCATTCAATTAAGTAACCACATAAATCATACGAGTCTTAGGTTTAAGTTATAAGTTCAAAAGATCAAAGGCCAAAGTCTTATCAATATTAGACCTCAAATTGCAAAGTATGGAGTCTTAAGACAAATTATCAAAATATCAACTACCAAAATGTGGTTAAGAAAATCACAGAAAAGAGAGATGATTGAATTCATAGCCGACCATTGGAGTTCTTGCACCTGATTGTTCCTCAAATGCTAGGACCCCTGTATAGTATTCAAAAATCCCACCTTCGGCAGCTTTCGGGATTCTAGGGATTGCAAATATCCCAGCTATTCTCCTCTCAAACTCATAATTCTAAGCAGCAGGAAGCAGATGAGATAAGGGACTCAACTGAATTTTCTAAAGCATTCCTCTGATCCTCTTCTTGGAAAACTAGGCTCTTTTGGAAGTTGAGGTCTGAATGGAACAATGTATGATGCAAAGAGAGAGGTTCTTCCCAAAGGTGGCCCTGGAAAGGTTTTCTGACAAGGTGGTGGAAACCCACATAAGCACTGAAAAGTACAAGGAACAAAACATGAAAAATAAGAGGTAAAAAAAAGTAGGAAAAGTTAACTATGGACCACTTTGTCCGAATAAAACACATAGGACTTCATGGCCAAATAAGCTCCAATTGGCCTCAAACGAATGATTGTTAAAGAGGAGGGGTGAAGGACAAATGAAGAATTATAAAAAGGGTGCGGGGTGATGCATGTTAGACAGTGATTTAGATGGAACTTTGACTTTCCTAGGATTTGAACTGTCAGACTGGGTATTCATTTCAAGGTTGTCGGAGTGATTTAGATGGGACCTTGACTTTCTGAGGACTTAAATTACTTGGGTGAAGTCTGGATATCCATTTCCTATCTTCCCTTATTTAATTTCCATTGAAGGGGAGGTTACTTGATAAGTTTTAAGATATTCACCTTTGATTTTAATTCTTAAGCGCTCATACAAAGAATCCTAGAATATCTAGGAATTCAATTACATGAAACAAACAGGCACTAAGAAATCAAGCCTTTCTAACATCAACAAAACCCCACACTTTTTACCCCTTCTGTCAATAAATATATCAGCAAGCCCATTCCTTCTCTAGGGATATGATTGGAAACTGTTCATTGGAGATGATCAAGATGGCAGATCCTTGCTTGAATAAAATTTGCGTATCTCAAATTTCCTTGTGAAGAATCAAATCTCCAAGGCAATGGAATCTGCCCAACTGATCTGCAGGAGCCTCCTTCCACCACGAGAGGCCCTTTGCAACCATTCTGCACCAACTACGAAGTCCAGACCACCTTTGATGGCATTTTGGCATTGCCAGAATGTCCTTAGCCTAAATGGGGCCTCTGAAGGAAAACATAATATTGCCCCTTGCTGTGTGATAATACACCTCACACACATGGGGCGTAGGCTTTCTTTTGGAGCTAAAATCCACATGCAACATGAAACCTGTAGATTTTTTTATGAGACCCACAATAGCTTATCTCCAACTACTGTGAAAATCCAATGGCCCAAATCCTTGACCTGTATAGCATCTATCCCCAATACAACCAGAGACGACTTCATTTGAGTAAAAACTGCCGAAGGGCTAAACCTTTGCCTTCAGAAATCTTCTTGTGTTGTTCCTTCCAAACCCCCAAGCAATCCCCAAAGGAATCACCCATACCAATATTTCTTTTTTCCTTCCAAAAGAACCTCTAACAAGTTACCATGGAGAAACAATAGAATCTTGTCTATTACCAGTACTACTTTCATTTCATTTTACCTGAATATTTTTGGCTTCTTCTAGTTTTAATGACAACAAAAATAACTGCAAAATAACACAGTTTTCAATGTATCAGCAATATTTGTGACAGTTGACCAAGTAGAAAGGTGATTTGACAAAATCCCAGTTGCACCATAGCAGAGGAATACAAACATACAGGTGTTTCCACTGTTTATCATAAAAGAGTGCACCCATTGGAAAGGAAATCATTTTTCCCCTCCTAATTCACCGGATGGTTTAGCTGCAAACAAATCTTCCAAACAGACAATGAAAAGTCTCTAACCACTTCAAACCCGTTACTGTTACCTTATACATGACAGTAGTGAAACATATGGCAGAATACTACATTAACAGAACTAGCAGAAAGAGGAACAAGGTGCTACAATGAAAATCAGCAAAAAAAAGCCTCGGAAGTTCAGCAATAATCAATAACAATCCCCAACAGCAATGTATGCATCAAAGTAATTTAGTTCAGCATACTTCAAAAAGGAACTTTAGTTCAGTAGTTCATTAACAATTACAGATGGCGAACAGAATCCCCACTTCAAACCAATTGCTATATTGCCTTTCCCTTATTTCAGCAGAACAAAATGATGTCACCTGTCTTAGTCTGCCGTCCAGCTCTGCTCGACTATTTCTCGCACTCTCCTGTTATACTCACGCTTATTCTCACTGAACATGCGAGCCGCCTCAGAATTTGCAGGGGAGTTGGGGTTAGGATCGCACAGGAGCGACTGGAAAAAGGTAAAGGTCTTGTTAGCAGCACTTTCTATAAAATTACAGCAAACCTGATTTGAAATTACAAAGTAAACAATATATGACAGACGCATGAACAGATCTGTAATGCCAAATTATGGAAACCAATCTAGACATGGAGACATGAACAGGGATGACTCAATCTCTGAAAATCCAGGACACAGTAATTCAAGAAGCATGCTACTCTACTTCCGTTCTCTATTATTCTTACTTAAAAATTTTGAACTATTTTATGAGTTTGCCTTCTTTTTGTGGTTAAACAAGTTGATGCTTTGTTATTTTGGCATGTCAAGTTTCATGCAACCATTATATCCATTATATTTACAATTTTTTTATGCAAGAGAACCGTTTGCAGTGTTTTTTCAGTAAGATCTTCATAACAATGCTACCATAAAAGAACGTTCAGGACTCGAGAACAAAAAAACAAACACAATTCAGATAAATGGATCTGAAATTATGCTAAGCAATCAGCCCTCCATGTCAAAGACAGCAACTCAAATGCTCAACCCAAGAATGTTTTACTTCAAATCATAAGCTAGCTCTGGATCAGCCTAAGACAACTTGTTATTTGTAATAATAATAGTAGCAACATTAATGATGATGATGACCATGACGATGACCGGGACAGGCAGGAAAGATCCAGATCTGTAGTCATTGACTAAAAATAAGGAAGAGCAAGCTGCTCTCTAAAGAATAGTTTGTCTCAAAATATGAAGAAAGAAATGCAGTTTTGGAAATCGATTGAAAATCTGAGTGGGTTCTCCTATTTTGCTTAAAACTCTTTCCAAATTGGGTTTCTTGGCCCCCAAAGCACACTAAATAATTCATGGAAATTCCTGTAAATGAGGGTTAGGAGAATGAGCAAGCCCCATTCATGCACAAGTAACTCCCAAGCTTTCAAGAACTAGAAAACATTCGTGTCAAAAACTTTATAATAAGAAATTTATGGAAGACTAATTTGCGCCATTATAGGGGATTTGCAAGGGTATTGGGGACACCAAATCGATGGACTGGGTTTGCACCAATTCTTGCTTCTTTCATTTTCTTTATTTCTGTTTGCAAACAAAAATGTGCACAGAAGACCCAAACTTGTAGTGCATATTAAAGGTTTTCGAGTATATAGGATAAGAGGAAGACCCTTGAAGGTTTTAAATGAAGTAGTGCAAAAAGACATGATGGATCGGGGAGTTCCTGAAAACATGGTTGCAAATGTGGTTGAGTGGAGAAGTAGAAGTCACAAAGACTACCCCAAAGCCCAAATAGATGGGATATTTGTAGAATTTTTAGCCAACATGTATGATAATCATCATAGAAGTCAAAAAGATTACCCCAAGTAGTTTTTTTTTTTGGCTAGGTCAGCCTACTGGTTAGGAATGATACAACTGACCTGAGGGCCCTAGGATCAGGGCATGTGTGTGGTACTGGGATCATGGATGAAAATAGCGACGTAGCGGCCACTATATCGGCCGTAGCGGCCGCCACAGCTACGGTATGGCCGATTTATCGGCCGTCGCACCCGTAGCGGCCGCTACGTCCGCTATGGGCCGAAACGGGGTGAGAAAAATTCCTACTTTCCAATTTTTTTTAAAATGCACAATAAGACTTATTTCTTTTCTTCTTTTCTCCAAACAACATTTCTACACAACTCTTCTACACTTTTCTGTTTAAAAGAACACCAAAAAACACATGATCTCACCAAATTACAGTCGATACAAAGAGTTCTTCTCAATGATTCTTCTCTAAGTACATCCTATTAGATACCCCCTTTGGTAGATGTATTTTTTTCTCTACGTACTCTTAAGTCTTGACTTCATGACATAGTTTTTTCTTTTATAAGCCTTTCATTAGTTTCTAAGTTAGCATAACTAAGCAACATGAATACATGTGAAAAAAATGAACATTACTATTATTTTCTGTTTATACAGCGATACAGGACCTCTTACAATGAGGGGACCGCTACGCCCCCTTACCTTAGTTACTTTTGTAAAAAAAAATACATTTTCTCTCATTTTCCAATATTCTAGATTTTCTAAAATTTTTTCATATTTTTTTAACGATTTTTCCAAATCGCACTGCTACGCCGCTACGTAGCGCCCGCAACGTAGCGTTTTGGCGGCAGGCCGCTACGCCTGCCGCTACCGCTATTTTCATCATTAACTAGGATGCCAACACCACTCAATTATGAATGTGTTGGCTGCCCCAAGTAGATATAGAAAACATCATTTTTGTTGGAAAAAAAACTAGAAGTAAGATAATCAAACTAGGAGTATTTCCACATGGCTCAATACCATGTTTAATGGTTTGGATGATTGCTCAGCATATCATTATGATACTTTTCTTTCCTTCTTTATCTCTCTTTTTTTCCATCTTTGTTTTTTTTTTTTTGGAAAGCAGACTAATTTTATTAAGAAAACTACAAGTAATACAAGAAAAGAAGGAAAGGGCCCCAAGAAATGCCCACAAGAGCTACACTCCCAATGTCGCAGCACTGGGAAGAAGGATGGCCAACGGGCTAAACTCCAAGCCAAATGGCTTAGGGATAAGGCTTCATGGGATCCAAAACGTCCTGGTCTCACACCACAGACAAATAACCAAAAGGAAAACTCAAGGGAAAATTTCATTAATCAATGAACTTGTCACTTAAAGAGGGATTACAATCCTTTATATAGATTCATGCCCTAATCTATTCTTGGAAACAAATCTTATCAAAATAAATAACTTTCTAATTAATCTCATAATTATCCCTAAAATTCAGCTAATACTAAAAAGAGGAAAAGTCTAGCACAACTTGAAGATTCTCTTTATGAGCTAAATAGGCTTAGGCCCAATGAATTGGCCGATCATGGATCTGGCCTGCAACATAGCTTGCTATTTTGATAGCATTCAATGAAGGATGGTGAGCTCCATCTTTTGCAAAAGCATCCACATCAAAATATAGTCCCCGTAGGAGGTAAGAAAAGTTAGGGACCTTCTGTTGAATAGATCCTTCAATCCATCAAAGCCAGAACCCAATCTCTGCGATACTCCCCCACTTTCTTAACCCACCTCATCATGCACACCGAATCCCCCTCCATAACAAAGGGAAATGAGAAAAAATTGTTGTCTTCCCAGAATAGATCCTTCAATCTGTCAAAGCTAGAACCCAATCTCCACGATACTCCAAAACTTTCTTCTCCCACCTCATTGCCATGCCGAATCCCCGTCCATAATCAAAGGGACAAGAGAAAAACTGCTGGCTTCCCAAACTACTCAACATGACTAATGTTCCACCTAATTGATGGTTCTCTCCAATGGTCTGTTTTGGGGGCTTGACACTTAGTTTGCCCTTATTGTATTTGAACATCCATGAGAAGTGCTCTTCAAGACCCAATGAGAATACCCAAGTGATTTCAAACAACTTGAATGGCACACAACACCTCATAATCCATGGCACACTTAGAGAGGATGAATGACAATTTCCCTATCCCTTAAGCATAAAAAGGCGCTTATTGAGTATTATTTTATTTTATTTATTTTTGGATGCCAGAGCAAAATGTCGGCCAATCAAGAAGCAACACATTCACTAAATGAGTGTAGCAAAGATGAGAATGTTGACAATTGAGGTGGATGTGTGGTAAAACTAGGAAATATATAAGCAGAAATGAGTGCTTTTGAGAGCATTTGTGGGTAGCATCAATAGGTGATAGCATAAGAGAAACTCATTTGAGATGGTTGGGATGTGTCAAACACAGCCAGCCAAAATGTTCGTGAGGATAGGTTTTTTTTTATTTTTTATTTATTCAAGTTGATGGCCCACCATGGGAAAGGGGTAAGCCAAAAAAGACGTGGATGGAAAAAGTAAGAATAGATATGAAGAAGTACAACCTATCTGAATAGTTGGCTTGGGATAGATCGAAATGAAAAAACAGAATTCATGTAGCCGGCTCCAACATCGTTGGGACAAGGCTTTGATGATGCTGATGCAGCTGCTGATGATGATGATGACAAATTATTTTTAAATGGTAACATAACTTAAACCCACAACCCATTGACTATTATTCTTTCCCTATTCAATGATCCATCATTGGCATGCTATCCTTCAAAGCCAATGAAGAGAAAGCTATCAGTGCCCTTATGGTGGTATTGTTGTCCATATACATTTCGCTGGTAAGGGTTAGGATATTGAACAAAGTCATATACTCCACCCAAATCCCCATCCAATCTCTAAGTTTCATTCTGAAATTAATCCCAACCCATGCCCAACTAAAACCCCCTCAAACTTTCCCCTTGAAGATCCGAAATCTGACCTTAATTCGGACCCAAAATAAGTCCAAATACTGCGATTGAACCTAAAAATTCTGCAAATGCTTTGAGCCAATTCAAATGCCACTAGAAACACACCCAATCATATCCCAATTCTCCATCCCAAGTTCGATCCGAATCCCTACCACAAGCCCCAATGCAAAATTTGGATCCTGTCCTCCAAATCCAAAATTCCATTCTTGTGCAAGCTGTTCACCTTTCGTGACAATTAGTTTGATCCAAATTACACCCAATTCTGCAGCCATTCTATGTAGCATATTAGCCGCTATTTTAAACTAGGGTTCTTATAGATGAAAAGGGACTCATTGGTGATAACTTTTTCTTTTTTTTTTTTTTTTTTTTTGGGGGGGGGGGGGGATGTATTGGTTCACAACTTAAATAAAGTGGAGCTATAAGCCACAGGAGAAATTTCGGATTTTATTTTTGTTTGGTAATTATTGGATCATCGAATCACTGAAGAAGACTCCTAAAATGCAATCAGTAGGGCTTAGGGTACCGCTGAGAAACCTCAAAGATGACTTTCGTTCTCTCAAAACTAAATCACTTGCACCGTATCTGAATGTTCTGCATCAATATTTGTTAAAAAGTGATATATATTGACCAATACAGTATGTATTGATCATATTTAAAACCATTTGTACAGCTCCCACAATGGTGGATTGTTTCTTTGCTGACTGGTGGTGAGCAAATTCAAGGATTCAACCAGTGTCTAGCATGTTTCGTGTGTAAGAAGTTCTTATGTATAAAAAAAATTTAATATTTTCTTCATATTGATGATGCTCAAGTGACAAGAACTCACTTTCTTTGCTTGCATATAATTAAAATATTTTCACATTGACAGTGCATCATACGGTAAGTTTAAACCTTTGAGGATTTGGGTTGTTCTTAGAGATGATAAAGGATTGGTTGGAATAATTTTTTGGCATGGGGTAGTCTTAAAGAAGTTGAATGAAGCAGAGGTGTCAGCCATTGGAAAAGCTTTGAGGATTTTTACAGGGAACTCTCAGATCATCCCATCATTGAAAGAGAATCTTCAAATCCAATCAGTCAGGCTTTGGGACTGCTAAGGAACAATGGACAATTGCCCTTCGTGTTCCAGAAATTGGATCACATTCATTATGCCTGGACTGCATGGAGAGCCTAGTTCTCTTTTGTAATTTGTTTTGTTCCTGTAACTACTTTTCCCTTCGGTGTATCTTCCTGTTTTTCATCACAAGAGATATTCGCTAACGTGAAAGCACGAGAATAAAAATAAAAAAGCAGACCAATGGTAAGAAAATGATACTAAACTGTTGATGGGGTTTTGGAATGATGTTTGATTGAGGGGAACTATGCATCTACTCCCTTCCACTTAGAAAAAGAAATCAATCAAGAGATGCATTAACGGTTTTAGCACTCTCTATTTTAAAGAGAATAAACTTGGAACTAGGTTCTCTCAAGATTCTTATCATCATCATCTTCGTCATTGAAGCCTTATCTTATCTATCTATGGTTGGCATTGTGAGGTCTAACTTTCCACGAATCCCTATTTAGAGCTTTGCATACCACTTGTAATTCCAAGCCTTCACTGGTCCTCTTTCTTTTAGTTCATCATGTTCGCTTGAACCTCTAATGCATCTATACAACGAAGTTCCAATCCCATTTGAGAAGAGGGATAGTAGAATAAAGGCTCCCTCTGACCATGGAGATTCTGTTGCAAATGTTGGTCTTAGACGGAATTTGTTTGAATGTAAAGTTCTTATAGATGAATATGTTAGTAAGTTTTAAATTACCTAACACAAGATTGAGAACAATAAAAAAAACGGAGGTGGTTCCTGCAAGGAAACTTCTTTGCAAGGACTGATTAGAAACATATCATTATCAGAGGGGAAAGAATTGTCCATAAGCAAGGGTGTGAAGTAGTGTTCTGCCACACCTTATGGCTTTCCACTATATAGCCATTGGCCACGAACTTCACACATTGATCATATTGAAAGCATAAATCATAACTTTCAAATATTGAATATCTTGAATAAAATCAACAAAATAGTAGATCATATTTATGAACATTGTAAGTTGGCCAAGCGGAACTTGAAGTCCTTGTTCCCAACTTTGGAGTTAATTGGGTTCTTCCTCAGGCAGCTGTGTTACTGTGATGGAAGGTTGGTCAAGTTGCATGTTTGATGTGAAAGGGAAGATTTAACTATAATGGCAACGCAGGATGGACCAGTGGGCCCACATATGGGGCCAAGATAATTTGTACTTATTTTATTTCACTAATTATTCACCATCAGATTTCTAATTTTATTTAATGAGTTCTTATTAGGATAGGGTTTTTTTTTTATTTTTATTTGCTAGTTTGATTAGGTGACTTAGCCTCTAAGCTTTCCTTTTCTTATTTATATGGTGTTGTAGATATTTTATTCTCAAAGCAGATTTGGGGGTTTTATGCATCCTCGTGTGTATCTCTGCAGAAACCTTTATTGTGCTTCAGCACTTCATTGTGCTTCAAGACTTGTGACGCATGCCCTAACCCTAGGTGCTACATCAAATAGATACTTCTGCTAGTGGTCAGTCTTTCAGGCCCTTTCCTGAAAAAGGAAGATTTCGTGATATCCTATGGAGAAAAGAATTCATTGGATAAGGTTTTAAAGAAATTATGTAAATTCAGCCTTTTGGGAAATAACCATATTGATTTTATGGAAAATTTACATAATAAGAATGTTGGTTTCCCTAGGTAAGTCATATTGCAAGTCGGGCCACCTAGTGGGTTCTGTCTCTAGGAATGCTATATAACTTGTAGTCCTTTTTTGTTCTGTTCACATCCTTTTTCTCTTAAAAAAAGTCCAGATGGTTTCAGGTAGTAGTTTATTTCCTACATAACCCAAAAAATATATTATGATAACAATAAATAAATAAATAAAAAGAAAAGAAAAACACCTGAATGGAAGTCAATATGGCTGCAACATCATAAATAGGACTCCACTGGTTCTGCAAGATATCTAAACAAATGCTTCCATCCGCATAGACTGATCAAATCAAGAAATGAGAAGGAAGGATCAATATGCAAAGTAATTGAATTATCTTTAAAAACAATGGCAAGACCAACAATCATTCCTTGAGGTTTCAACTTACTGTTCGGATGGAACATTCGAGAAACAAACCGCACAGTTGGAGGTTTGTTAGGATAATCCTCTGAGAACTGTAATGTCAGCTTGAACGTACCTAAAGAAGCTCAAGAAAAAGGATTAGAAAGTACATAAACCTACCAATATGCAGATATTAACATTTAACACTAATTTCAACAAAGGTCCAAGCCTAGTGTGACCAGGGCTAGGTTTGGGGTGTGGACTAAGTACTAGCCTGAAATGCTGACTGAGTTTAACCCTATTTCAGACCTTCGCTGAAAATTTCTGTAATTCCGACAGAGAAAAGGTAAACTCTTTCCGAGCCTAAAACGCCTTTCTCATTGTCACTGATCTGATCTCTTTTCCTCAATTTGGATACCTAGAGCTTCCAGCAGAAAAGCCTCTCTCCTTCACTGGAAATTTAAGTGATTTCCGACGGAGATTACTGAAATTTCCAGCAAATTTGACAGCAACATTTTCCATATCACTGTGGGAAAACACTAGCTTTCTAGTATTGAATTCAAATAACAATGAATTAAATTTGATAAAGAAAATGCAGAGGGAAAAGAAAAGAAACAAAAAGAAAGTTTACACACACACACACAGAGAGAGAAGAGATCCAAAAACATTTGAGTTGCCTGCAAGTGGACTGATTTCTAACCCAATTTCTTCTCTTGGTTTTTTTTTTTTTTTTTTTTTTTTTTTCGCTAGTATGGAGTACTGGTGTGAATTCTACAGTGAGACGCACCTGCCCAAGGATTGATCCCTGGGCAGTTACTATGGTGAGACGCCTCTATGCCACTGAGTTGTGAGGCACTTCTCATTTCTTCTCTTGAAATTGATATAAAAATATATATATTAGAATGAGAAAGAGAACGACTTAATCTCAAATTATCTAGAAACGTGAAACAGCTTTGGAAATCTTTTTGCACATTTAAGCCCAACTTCCAAATAACAATGTGCAAGTGCAACGAGGATACCTATAACCCCTTGCAAACATAAGGAGTTCATTAATAGAATGTATTCATTTTACCCATCATGTGTAGTCTACTGATCGAAAATAGAGAAGTATTAGAGTCTAAGATTCTTAACAATTATAAACAAACACAAGCACAACTCCATCTCAAAAACACAAGCCAGAAGTGTTGACAACAGTTAAACAAGCACAGATGCAAACCCCAATACTGGATAAGAAAATTATATTCGCCCCACAACCAAAACTTAAACCAAAATTAATTAACAAAAATAGATACCCAATCACAATACAGCATACCAAACCCCAGAATCTAACAATAGAGAAAAGAAAACCTCTAGCATTTAGAATTACAAACAATCAAAGGCCTTCTATAATATAGAAACAAAAACCAATTACATTAACAGCTGGAACAACCAAACACCATTTCTAGGTGGGCAAAAAGCTCAATGGGATTTGCTATTAGGATAACTTCACTCCAACTTGAGATAATTCAGACGTCAATTTCAGGTGGAACTATCCCTCTTCTGAATATCTCAAGCAAGCATAAAACATATCCTGAACGTTCAACCAAGAAATTCTCATTACTTTCATCGATTATATCAAACCAGTATGGAGTTGGGCTACATACACAGTATAGATAAAGAAAAGAAATCCAATAAAACAAAAAAATAATCCCAGTAAAATCAAACCCAGTAGAGATTTGACCAAAAAAAAAAAAAAAAAACACCAAAACCCCAATGAAGTATAAAACAATAAGCATCCAAAATCCATCACCAATTCTCAATCCAGCAACGGAACCATAACCCCAAAACATTCACAACAATTAATAACTCAACACCCAACAACCATTTATAGTCTAATGGAAAGACAACCCCCACAAGTTCCAGAGCATATACCCAAAACCAAATACCAATCATTCATGCAAAGAAATAGAAAGAATCCAAATAAAATTCACAAACATATACCCCACAGATAGCAAGCAACAGAATTTTCTGATGTAAGGTATGTAACAACATAAAAGAAAACACAACAAAATAGACCATCATAAACAAACCCAAAAATCTCTGTAAAAATACATGCAAAAAAGGTAAAATCAACTCACCTCCATCCCAAGGGGTATCATCAGGCCTGAAAATGGAAAACACCAAAAACCATCAAAACCCATATCCCCAAACCTCAAAAGCACCTCAATAATCCAACAACATAAGCATCAGGAGGAGCAGAAAGAGAGAAGAATTACCCAAAAATCACAGCATTCCATATCATGATGTTGTTATCATGCGGGGCACCGCTGATCCCAGCTGGTGGATCTTGCTGCAACCTCTTGAAATCCCTCATCAGCCTCTTCCTCGCAGGCGTCGACATCGTTCTCTCTCTCTCTCTATTTCTCTCTCTCTCCGTTGTCGGAAATCACCAATTCCCGACGGAAAAAGAAGGCTTTTTTTTACCAAGGATTTCAAATGGGGTAAGAGAAATCAGATGGGTGATGAACAAAAAGGAGGTTCTGGGTCTAAAAGATCTGATCTTTCTCCTCTTCTCCTCACAGAGATTTGGAAAATCTAAGAGAAGACAAACAGGGGAAAGAAAAAGGACATCTTTCTTCCTCTCCCTCGTCAGGTCTGCACACGGATTTATACTCAACTTGTCATTTTACACGGCTCAGAAAACAAATTTGCCTTCTGCTGAAAAATGACCACGTTCTCTCCCCAGATTAAGAGTTAATTTTATGAGATAATTAGCAAAGGTCCTAGGATTTGTAAGGCCTCCACTCCAGTCCATCAACTTTTTCTCTAAGACTTATAGTCCATGCATCTTGGACATATTTCGGTGAGAAGTCCCTAGATACGCCACCTCATACATTTTTATGACTAATTTGCCATTTAAACTGATTAGGCATAATTTTAAATTTTGAAATTTTAAATCTTTCATTCTCCCTATTCTTCTTCTTCAAACCGGACATGGACATTGAAGGATTGGATATCAACAGTTGAGATCGATTTCTGAAGAACAAAATCCCTGCAACAAAGAAGAAGAAGAAGACGACACCTGCAACGAAGAAGAAGATCCCTATAAAGAAGAAGAAGAAGAAGAAGAAGACCCCTGCGAGGAAGAAGAAGAAGAAGACTCCTGCAACGAAGAAGAAGAAGACTTGTAGAACACGAAACGAAGAAGAAGACGATCTTCTACGCCATCGTCGAATTTCTTACGCCACCGTCGTTCCTACTTGTCGCCGGAGAAAGGGGATCGCCACCGGACGCGGCACCATGCCATCGCCGGAATCAAGAAAGAAGGCGAATGGAAGATGAGTTTTGTGTTTCTAATTCCAGAATGAAGAAGAAGAAGAAAGTGGGCCTAGGTTCTGCAGCAGTTCCAGGTTGGTTCCAAGTTAGGTTCGACCTGACCCGTTCCAGAAGTCCATCCCCATTCCAGTCAAAGTTAAATTTATTTGAGTTTTGTATTTTTTGTCAAATTTATTTGTGTTTTGGACAAAATCTATTTAAGTTTTTGGCTATTTATCTGACTTCTGGAACAAATTTATATGAGTTCTGGACAAATTTATCTGAGTTCTGGACAAATCTATTTGAGTTTCTGGCTATTTATCTGACTTCTGGAACAAATTTATCTGAGTTCTGGATAAATTTATCTTAGTTATGGACAAATATATCCGAGTTTTAGGCTATTTATCTGAGTTCTGGAATAAATCTATTTAAGTTATAAACAAATCTATATGAGTTTTTGGTAGATTTATTTGAGTTTTTGAAAAATATAAGTTTCTGACAAATTTACCTCCATTTTAAAAAATTTTAACTAAGCTTTTGAATGAATCTTTCTGTGTTTTTGGCAAATTTATTTGTATTTTCTTCGATCTATTTGTGTTTTTTAATTTTATTTGTGTCTTTTGAAATTTATTTGTATTTGTTGAAATAAATTTAACAAAGTTTTTGACAAAAAGACTTGCGTTTTTTGCCACATTGTTCACTAATTTGGAAAATTGAATTATCTTAGTTTTGGCAAATGAATTTGTGTTTTTTAAATTTATTTGCGTATTTTAATTTTATTTACGTCTTTTGAAATTTATTTATATTTTTTTAAAATTTATTTGGATCTTTTGAAATTTATTTGGATCTTTTGAAGTTGATTTTCATCTTTTGAAATTTATTTATATTTTTTGAAATTTATTTGTGTCTTTTTAAATTTATCTGCATTCTTTTGAAATTTATTGCTTTTTTTTTAAATTTATTGCATTTTTTGAAGTTTATTTGCATTATTTTGAAATTTATTTGTATGTTTTTAGAATTTATTTGAAAATCTAATTAATGAGATTCCATTAATCGTGGCCCATTAAGTGGTAGTTGACTATTATTAATGGGATATCCCACCAATCATGGGATATGATTTAATTAAAGAGTAAATTAGACATATCAGGTACGAGAATTTGTTAGAGGACCTTTAGCTGCATGACTTTTTTTTTGTGAACTGTTCGCAACAAAATCATACTTTGAGGGACATCTCGCCGAATGCCCCTAATTTTATATATATATATATATATATATGCACTTGAATATTCCTATATATATATAGAATTTCCACATATACGCTATTATTCTTTCAAATGATACTTGTAGGAAAGCCCTTGCAAGGAGGGGTCCAGCTATGATCAATCCAAATATTCCTCTTTACACTAGCTCTTGTGAATTGGAGATTACCCCTTTCTTCGATGATTACCCAGAGGTTTCAATCCGTTAAAAATTGGATATGGGTCTTTATTTAAGCCCTGATAAGTAAATGGGTTCTGATCCGGTTCCACTTTGGTTCGGACTCGTGGACTCAAGACCCGACATATTACCTCAATTTTCTAAAATCTCTCATAAAAATCATATTTTTTTAATATCAGTTTCTACCTAGACCCGGACCCGGATCCCGACTCGTCTCGTATATGGTTTTGGTTCTAGTTTTAGAGCTAAAAAATCGGTTCCGGGTTCGGATCCGGTTCCACATTCTCCTTAATGTGGACTAGGAACGGAACCGACCAGTTTACAATGCTATCTAATTTGATAAGGGATCTAACCATTATTTGGTGAGGATTGAATCACACAAAATATATATATTGTATTTTATTTAAATATTTATATTATATAAGATAATATTCATCTCTGCATGGTGCGTATCCAAAAGGTGGCCCCACCTCTAATTTCACAGATTATGGATGTTGTTCATACTAGATGCACCGTAATAGGCACCGGTACCAGCTAATATTTTCATAACCAGCTGAGAAATGTTCGAAAGAAAAACCCTCACATTAAATACCGTGCACTTTGATGCATGCATATCAAGGAAAGCCAGAGGAATGAAAGGTTGGACACAAATGAGGGCATTAGAAGATATCAACTGAATTAGATGATCCTAGTCTAAGTCATTAAAGTTTAATGGCTATATAATATGCAACATTCTTGTGACAAAATCCCATGGTGAATAATATGTTGAGAATCCTAAGCTTTGGGCTTTTGCTAATTCATAAATACCCACACACACTCCTTACACTCCTTTTTCTGGTCTATTACCTCGTGCTACAATCAGTGATTGAACCACGGTTGTCTTTGTGGATGGAAGGTGCCTCACCGCTAAGCTACTAGTGGAGTGGCCAAAAATTAATGTTTATTAACATGGACATTCTTATGTTAAATACTTCTTACATAAGTTTAAGAAAAAAAACACTTCATATAGAATCATGTTGAATATGCTTATTTTATTGAAGTTAAAATACTTTCACAAAAGAAATCAAACACTTCATATAAAATCATATTATTATACTGAGTTTTAATTATATTTATTGGACAAAAAGCTTCAAGACATACACTTGCATTCCTTTTTGTCATAATAAGGCACATGTTGGATTTTTTTAACTATATTGGAGTTTCTCTTTGATGGGATTTCTTCATTTTCTACCGAGAAGACACACGTCGATTTCTTTTGTTGTGAACTTTCAGGGAAGATCACAATATACCCAAATGAATTTGTATCTTAACTTTCGAAAATTTTTACTTTCAATATCCAAACATTTACCCCCATTTTTGAAATACTCAACCCAAATTACAACGAAAAGTATTCTATATTTTATTCTTGTATGTCATAGGGGAACTACTAACTATTGTAGATGCTCAATACTCATTGTTGGGTGTAAGTCTTATATTCTGGGTTAGCCGGATTCATCCATTGGGTTAGCCAGGGACTAGGTTCAAGGTTAAGAGTATTTTAGTAATTGTACTAGCGCTTTGTTAGGGCTTAAGCAAGAGGAGATTATATATATAAATTATGTAATTGGAACATTCATGTGCATCCATCCCTCATCATAGGGTGAGGGCACTTTCCCTTTTTTGCACATGAATCCCCCTTTTGTACTTCACCCTATGTACTTGAGAGCGTCCCTTTGTACTTGAGAATCTCCATTTATAGAAGCATCCCTCACCCTATGGTGAGGGATAGATGCACTTGAATATTTCCCATTATGTAATTAGTAAAACTAGACTCTGAAGAGAGTTAATATGTGAAAAGTTACTCTGCTGCCATGGATGCAAGTGTATTATCGAACCACATAAATCCTCGTCTCTCGTGTAGCATGATTATTTATCACAAGTATTCACGTTTCTTCTCACACCTGCCAAACAATTGGTATTAAAGCCTCGGTTGTGAGTGAGATCGATGATTTTGTCATTTGATCTTTTGATACACTCCATTCTATGAAAGGATCAGAAAGGTGAAAGGAAAAATCATTTGATTGTCAAGAGGATCCAAACTTCTTGGTTCAATAGAAAACAGATTGAATGAGAGGATTTGGAAAAAAAAAAGAAAAAGGGCTCGATGTGATACTGTTTGATCAATGGGAAATTTAATAACCCCAAGGGGTAACTCAATGGGCCTAGGACCACAGTTTGCACCCTGAGGTTATATGTTTGAAACTGCACTATCACACTGGAGCTATATGAGATTTTACCCGGCTTTCCTCTGGACCCGAAGGGATTAGTTCAGCCCAAAGAATTGTGAACCCTCCGATGGAAAAATAAAAATAAAAAAATGGGAGATTTGATGCCAAAACTCAGCTTTGGTGCTTGGGACAGAAATAAGGAGGGGTTTATACCTCGAGTTCCGGGTTCTATTGCATATAAAATAATAGGGATGAGGGGCAATCTCAGTCACACAAGAGGAGAAATGTGCACTTCCCCTTTTATGTAGGGTAGAGAGGGGAGGGGGGGGTCCAGGGAGAGAGAGATTGCTCTCTCTTGGCAGCATCTAAAGAAAGAGTGAGGTGACTTTGTATCTCTCTTGGCAGCATCTAAAGAAAGAGTGAGGTGACTTTGTATCTTGATTAAAAAAATTTGAGAGAGAGAGAGAGAGAGAGAGCTCTCTCTTGGCAGCATCTAAAGAAAGAGTGAGGTGACTTTGTCTCTTGATTAAAAAAATTGTTGCAATTTGGTATTGTAGAACGCAACGCAAGATATTCTTGTTTGGACGCGTTGTAATCAATGGAAGAAGAATTTGGAGCGCTCTTGGTGATTAGATCTTGGTAGTGGTGTTGGAATTAGGATACTTTAGTGACTGGTTTGTAAGTGGTCGGGAAATTGCTCATTATTCGTCAATCGGTCTCCGTAGATTGGATAAATCACAATTGGTTATAAGTACAATTGGTTATAAGTACAGTGTCAATTATCGTCATGATCAATTTTGAATTAATAAAACGAACCCTGTATTGATAAGAAAAATAGATTTATGTAGTGTTACTCTCTTCTACTAAGTACAATTATTAACGTCACATGCTTTAAAAAAAAAAAAAAAAAACTAAGTCCAAGCTTTTAAAATTATACATATAAGGATAAAAAGATGAACAAAAGTGTCATTTCGCTCTAAAAATCTGTGGTGGTTGGAAGACTATTGATTTCAGGGACACGGAAGGCATTAAAATAAAAGTGCGGGGGCATATTTACAAATCCTACAAACTTGAGGGGGGTATATACAAAAAGCTCTAAAAATTATGCAGTCCATTGATTTGATGTATAATTTACCTGCCAACCCAACCTGCAAGATATAAACAAGGGTGGTGGTGATAATGGCAATAACATTGATAATGGTGGTGATAACGTCCCACCTTATTATATGATCAATGAAAGTTTTGGTCCAATCATATAATCTCACCATCAAACTAATGATGCATAAAGCATGTGCTACGATTTTCTTTCTTATTTAATCACGTATTTTAGACATAATTGATCTTATGATGGAGCATGAGACTAATTAGAGTGAAAATTTCGTACCCGGACAAGAAGGTGAAACAATGAATTTGAGTAGTTTGGATTTGAAAGTCTGCTCCATTAATAATGGATTTGGAGCAATAAATAGTGCAAAAGTAAAGTGTTTTATAAGTGACTGATCCAACAAAAACCCTATTTCTTGTTATCCTTTTAAGAATTTATGGACTGTAAAGAAGTTTTAGATATAGATAGGCATGAGTCGATGCAACATTGAGGGTTTGGCTTTTCGTTTTTTTGATTTAAAGATCAGAAAAGAAAAACTGTAAATCTATGATTTTTAGCAGTAATGTTGATGTCTTAAACATATTTAAATATTATTATATATTTAAATTATAAAATATGTCAATCATGTTCTTTATATGGGGGATATGCTATGCTAAAAGGTACATCTTACGGACCTTTGAGAGGTAGCATTTTTACCATTGTGTGGGATACCCCATGATAAATCCAATTCTCTCGTCATAATCACTGACCCCCAATGAATTGACACTCAACTTGATTTGGCATTGAACTAAATAATAATCACCATCAAATTAAATTTCAATAGTTTCTTAAATTATATTTTTCATGAAATTTAATCCAACAAAGATTATTATTAAAACTAATTCCAAATTACGGTCAGTGCAAATTTATTGGGGTTTGTCAAGTGTGGAGAGTTGGATTTGTCGTGGGATGTCCCATGTGGTGGTAAAGAATTTACCTCTTATACAAGTTCATGAGAAGTACCTCCTAGGAAAGTATTAACCCTCTGTATTCCTGTACAATATTTTTAATTGTCAATATATATATATATATATACACACGCACACACTGGATGGATTAACTAATTTTGTAAATTACTTTAGAAAAAATCCTACCATTCGTAATGAGATTCACAAGACAGTTTAACTCGACTCGATCAATGATCTGATATGCTTTTTATTTTTACAATAATTTTGCTAAGCATAAGCTCAAGCCAAAGATGGGACCCGAGCTTTAACCCAAGTGTTATTTCCTTTTTCATTAGAAATTAAAATATAAAGAAAAATAACTAAAAGAAGACTAATAGAAAGGTTAAAAAAGAAACGAAAGAAGACATCAAGATGAAATGCACGTCAAAAGGCCTAAATAAAATCAAAAGGCCCAAATCAAATGAACCTATTGGAAAAAGGAAAACTTTCGTATTCAAGATAAATGCATCATGCAAAATAATTAAAAAGACTACACACCCAAATCAAACATGAAAAAGGAAATGATAATGAGAAATTTTTATGTTTCTTCAAATCTTATCTGGGTTTTAGATGGTGAGTTCATTGGATGCATTAGATGTGAGTGCGGAGAATATATATATATATATATATATATGGGTTACGCTATAAAACTCTCCGGGCGTTTTTCACAATAAAAATGCCCCTCTTTTAGCCAATGAAAGTGTGACACGTGTCATCAATGATACACTTATCCATTCTCTCTACTAAATCTTATCCTAAAACTGTGGATATTTTATAGATTCTCTTAAATCATTGGCTAATAGATATGGCAGAAACTCCCCTTTTGAAATATGGGAGTTTTTTGAGAATTTCCATATATATATATATAGACACACACACACACACACACACACATGGAAGATACTCCTATAAGAGCATCTCTCGTAGGCGTATATAACGCTACAAAACTCCCCGGAGTTATTTGCAAGAAAACGCCCCTTCTTTTGACCCTATGAAAGTGCCATGTCATCCAATTTAAATAAAAATAATGAGATTTAACACAAATGGCAGTTAGAGATTGATTCTTCTCTTATTACTTACCTAATCTCATATCCTTAAAAGTAGCTAATCAAATCAATCTTAATTAATTTCTCTTTTAAAGTAGCTATAGTCAAAATCCAATCAATCACGTATGTGTCTTGTGGCATCCATCGTATTTTTTCACATGGCATCGATTATGTCCGTCATGTGTTCAATTATATGGTGGGACTCGCTCATATTAAAATAAGATTTGAAGGATAAATCCATGTAGGGGTTAGGATTCAAGATGAACGATTTGGGTTATCATCATGTGAACCCACAGTGGGACTTCTTATTTTTGTTGTAAAGGGCTTTGCTTAATTCAAATGTGTGCCCCACTTTGCAAGATATAGAAGGGCTGAAAAGGAAACTGAATGACATATTATATCCATGTAAGCACCTTAAGAGAGTATCTCTCAAATTCAAATCTCCAATTTTCTCTCTTTCACATCTCCTATTTTCTTTCCTACACACTCCTATAATAAAGTTGAGTAAATAAATATGAGTTGGCATAAACAATGTGAAGTGGCATTATCTCATTGGACAAATTAAAAGGGGTGAAAACACCCATTTTGAAATGGAGAGTTTTTGAGAATTTCCCATATATATATATATATATATATATATATATATATATATGGGAGATACTCCTATGAGAGATATCTCTCACCTTACTATGGGAGATTGGGTGGGGCCCTTGCATCCATATCCAATGCCAACGACTTAAATGTGAGGGCCCCCACCCTTATCTCTTATATAAGGAGAGAGAAATCTCTCATAGGAGCATCTCCATATATATATATATATATATAGAAGGCCAGCTCTCCTAAGGTGAAATAGTATGGTCCCACAAATCGAAGTCGATTATCATTGTTTTTTGCATGATGATCGTCTCCATAATCAAGGTAAATCCAATCAGAACTAGATTTTCTAGTTCCATCATGCAAAAAACAAATATAATCAACTTTGATTTGTAGGACCAGCACTATTCTAGCTTAGCCTAAGTTTCAACTTAGGAGAGCCATGCTATATATACATGAGAGATGCTCCTATGAGAGATATCTCTCACCATATATGAAAAATACGGTGGGGGCCCTCACGTTCATATCCAATGCCAACAACTTAAATGTGAGGGTTCCATCTCTATCTCTCATATAAGGTGAGAGATATCTCTTATATGAGCATCTCCATATATATATATATATATATATATATATATATATGACCACATAACGAGAGTAAAAGATAGGACCATAGAAGAGAGTAAGAGATTTGCTTTTGGGGGTGTTTCTCACTTAGGTTTCCAGCGAAGGGTGAAAGATTAAATGGATGTTGGACTGGACCCAACCCATTGACAACCATACACTAAGCTAACCCAACATCTTCTACTCTCAATAGAAATGTACAATCATTTAATACCCAATATATCTCATTCAATTGTTAAATAATACTTTAGATTATATTCTTCAAATGTGCCAAAATGAAATTATAATTTTAATGGAGGTGACAGTGACTTACTGTGTTAAACGAAATTGGACATGGGCATGCAACTCCAATACTAGCCATCTAATCGATAGTAGTGACAATAAACTATTCATCCTCATGGTTTTGATCATACCCTTATATTGGAAAGACCCAATTGATGGTGGAGAGTAACCATTTTTCATTTTTAAAATAGGGATGTAACTGAAATACTATTTTTGTTGTTAATAATTGTCTTTTCTTTATCAATTCATTGCACAAAGTCAGCTCAAATCCAAAGAGAGCAAATCCCATGGCATGGAGGCTTTTGTGGTAAAATGTTTGGCCCCTGTAGGGCTCACGTGAACATAACAATCAATTAAAGTTAGGGTTGATAGATCTTGACTTGGATGAAGGGTGGGCCAAAAGGTTTGTCCCATATAATGATCTTATCTTTTGGATTTTATGTTCAATGGTCTTACACAAAGTAATGATTACCCTATTTCAATCCCATCCTGTAATGGTTAAATTATTATAAAATTATGGTAAACATAGCATCTCACAAGGAAATAGAATGCATGATAGGTCCCACTATTTCCAAAATAAAACGGCATGAAAACTTTTCTATTTTTTGATCAGGTATTTTTGAGAATTTGTCCAATATAAAATGCAAGTTTAATTGTTTGTTTCATGTAATTGAATATCTAAGATTGGAATTTTACATGTGATTAAAAAAAATGAAGAACCATATATATATGGTAGAAAACGGCCATCAAATAAGCTTCCCTTTAATTGAAACTATCAAAATTACCCGTAAATATTCATGTATAAAAAATTCATAGATTTTCTAGAAAGAAAGAAAAGGAAAAAATTTATGAGTATGTTTTTATATAATCGAAGAATTGGTATCATAGAATGAAAAAATGAAAATTAGAGTAGAATGGAAATAATGATTGAGTTTGGATTGAAACAAAGTTTTTGAGAAATAAAAAAGAAAAGAAAAGTGGAGAGCACTTATGAGTGGTTATGATAAAGAGATAAAGATGGTAGTTGATGTAACTTCCGGTCAAAATCATAACCGACGATCAAAATTTGATCCAAAACCTCCTATCTTAATATATTATAATTGATTATTGGAAGATAGAAAATGAATACCCAGCCATCACTCTAGGAATTTAATACCTCATAAACTCTAAGTCTCATTTACATCTCTATCTTATATCCTTCACCCCCAAATATCTATAATAATTCTTCGTTGGAGCTCATTTTATAATGAATTTCTATGTATTTTATGCCAAAAAAAAAAAGTCTCTAAGTGAAATTCAGTTTAGGTTGATATCTATTGCTTCACCTTATTTACTGGATTAATTATTACATCTACTGAGTACATCATAAAACGTTACATGATTGTTGAAGCATTATATTGGTTGTTCATCTCTTTCCATTGTTTTTACTTTTGAGAAGTATGAAATTGATTACATTCATAAAAAAAAACTGAGAATATGAAATAGACTACATTCTTTAAAAAAATTGAGGATATTCACTCTTAATGGCCATTAAAGTGTTTTAGAGGGAGATAAAGCCTGATAAAATGATATAAGGTTCACCCAAAAAGTCAATTCAGTCACAAATTAAACCACTCCATAATTGATGAGAGTTGTATTTTAGATGATCCTACTATCTAGAAGTAAATTCATTTTCCAATAGTAATAGAATCCAATAGATAAATGTATCAACGTATGTTATTAAGAATAAAGAAGTAGAAATAATATAACTTGAGCACAATGTTAGCTTAAATCATGCAATGCATCAAACTAAAAATTAGTAGATGGTGCGTGGACCAGTGGCTAAATTGTTCTAAATATATAGTGTGATGTGTACAAATATGTGGTTAAATTCATCTAAATATGCAGTGTGATGTACAATACAACTACCTAAATTGCACATGATTTATTATAATTATACTTTGGATTTTTATACTTTTACCTCTTTAGGAATACAACTAGCTAAACTTAATCAGGTTGTTTGCTTAGTGTCACAAATACTGTTAATATTTTGAAAATACTATCCTAGCCCTCTGGGCCAGAATAATCCCTACGGGCCCAGGAGAGAAAGCCGGGTAAAATTCCCCTGTAGCCCCGGTGTGGTAGTGCAGTTTCGAACCCACAACCTCCGGGTGCAAACCGTGGTCCTAAGCCAACTGAGCTACCCCTCGGGGTTTCCTTTTACTTAAATTTATATATAAATAATATTGGTATGTTTTTAGAATAATGACATGTTAAACAAATATCATGAAAATATAATGAATTATATAAGGATAAAAACAAAACAAAATGAAATGGAATTAAGATAAGTCTACAAATATCTCATCATCATCAAATCATTGTCCCTACTATGTTGGGGTGGCTATATAAATTCTGTTTCTCCATTTCGTTTTTATATCTTAAGCCAAGATCTTAGGATAGGTTGTAAATTTACATATCTATTTAATTAAACCTAGAATTTGCACTCTCTCAATAGTCACAAGACACCAATTAGACAATTCTTGACGCGTTAGGAGTGATTCATTGTTTTAGGAATACATTTAGCGGTAGTATTTGTGCTTGTGAAGAAGAAAGGAACAATTTCTTTATAATGAATTCTCCTGCTAGAATTCACGTTACCAGGGAATATTTCTGAATTATTATTGGGCCCTTTGTCTTCTCGGCTCATTTTTAGCCTTTAAAATTCTCTAAATTTTAATATTCAAAATACTCATTTTATAATGGTCTTTAGAGAAATTTCAAAAAGATAAATTTCTTGCTGTACAATCAAATTCCTTATATTCTTTCAATCAAATAGGCCTAAATGGACTTTAAAGCAATGTGCATGCACTTGACAATTATAAAGAACATTTCTTATTATCATTTTCACTTGGCTCTTGTGTAGAAGGCTCCATAGCAGCCACTATAAAGAATGGATTCCTTATCATGTGGAATGGTTTCCACAGATCTTCCTTTTGACTGCTAAAAGTGAAATGCTTTCAACAGATTTAGATTCCCATGTCCCTATTATATATCCCCTTTCCCTGGGGAACTTGCATGTGACCTGAAAAGGCACTAGGCATATTCTCCCATTTGGGGTTGGGTGAATCCACAGGATATAATCACCAGTAGTTTATGCAAATCATATCACCTGTGATTTCACAGAATCACAGGCCTAAAGTTTTAACTCCAATGCACATGGGTTTATCATAAGACATATGGGTGTTTCTAATTTTTTCATCTGATTACAGCTATAGGTCCAGCACGTATTCATCTAAAAGCAAAAAGGGCCTAAGTGGGGTTTGGGCCCAGCGCTTTATTCGCGCTCCAGTTAAGTCGACCCATCTCTCTTGTTATCAATGGATCGGGCCAGTTTTGGTTTGGCCCCATAGTTTTGAAAGGTCAAGCAGGCCCATTAGATTTTTTATTTTTGGATCACTTGCTCTTCTTCTGTTAGATTGCTGCTTTATGCAAGGTTGGATCATGAACTTCTGAACATTAGATTGACTAATGAATCGATCCAAAGGTCCATCTGATGAAGCAATAGATTAGCTGACTATGATGGTCATGTTAGATGTATGGGCACCAACAATCTACTACGGGGAGATGACTTCAAACAATGTCAGCCACAGCTCGAGAAGTGCTTAACCTACTGCCCTTGCATTCTTAAAAGCATTAATCCTACCCTTCCTATTACCTGCAGATTGTGGGATAAGTGCTAGCTCAGTGGGGTGTTAACAGGTCAATGCGCGAACAATACCAATCTTCATGGTTTAAACATTTAAAAAAAAAGAGATTTACATGGTTTATGACTCCGATTAAAATTGAAGACATGTGAAGAAAGTTTGTAAGAGAGAACAAGTTCTCATAAAATGTGATTAGTGAGCAACTGAGTATAGTTACAACATTACTTGCTGCATAGTGTGAAGTGGGCCTCAGTCATTTTCAAATTTTTTTATGCTATTGGCCATCAAGACCCATTGATGATTGATCAAGATATATATATTTATATAAATAGTGGGAATAGTATCTTTTAGCTGGTTTTTTTTTTCCTCTGTGCAGAAGAAATCCGAGTCTGAAAAGAATATTGTGGAGGGAGAAGGAATTAATAAAAGGTCATGTCAATAGTGCAGAAGGAATATTTCTAAGAGAAATTCTGTAATTGTGGGACTAATTTGGTGAGTACATATATAATTGGGAAAATTCTATATGCACCCACCTATTTTACTGAGCACACCCACGTTCCTTTTTCATGTGTAATTTTTTTTTCTTCTAAAAGTTGGTGTGCGCAACAAAAATATGGGTGCATATAGAATTTCCCATAGAACTGATGTGATGGCCCCAGTGGGTTTCCAGATTTGGAAATCCTGACTCTATGATCAACTGCCCACAAATACAAACGAATAAAATATAAGTGGTCCACAGAAGGATGCACATGGTAAGGGACAAACTTAATGGGGCCCACCTAGGGACCCACTGATCATGAAATTTATGGGAGATGGAAAGAGACATCTTAGATGGACCCATATATCAAGTTTGGGTCAATCCCATGCCTCTAACCCCTTCATCCGTGTCCTGCAAATTTAACGACTTTATATTAAAGGAAAGATATGACCCTTGATCCAACGGCCCAGTCCATTCGAATAGGTGAAAACTCGGTGGATCTAGTGTACTTGAGGGGGTCCCATGTGTGTACATAGTTCAGATGTATTATACAGCCAGTCTTACTATGTTGTTCCTCACTGTAATATGGTGAGTGATGGATGCACATGAATGTTTCCATATTTATATATAGCTCCCCTAAGCTGCAGCTTATGTCTATCCTAAATTGAAATTGTCTGCAAAATCCTCTCCATCATAAACTGCCTCAAATCATCGTCTCCAACCCATCGATAAATCCAATCAGAACTGGATTTTCCAATTCCGACAGACAAAAAATAGAGAATTTATCTTGATTTTGAAGACGATGATTTGAGGTAGTTTATAATGGAGAGGATTTTGCAGATGATTTCAGCTTACGATAACATCAGTTGCAGCTTAGAAGAGCACCTATATATATAATAAGGCCCAATATGGATTTGGAGCACAAACCTAGTGATTTAGTCGGGTCTGGTATGGTCCTAAGATTGGGGATTCTGACTTCGACCCAAGCTTGTTTGACATATATGACTTTTGTATCGATGTACTTTGCGTGGATCTAACCTGACTCGTTGCCATCTCTGAATACACAAATGCAAATTGGGCTGAGCAGCTCTGATTTTTTTTTTTTTTAATCGGAGACAGAAAATTATATTAAGAAAGGATAACAAGAAATATAACAAAGAAAACCAAGCAAAACAAAGCCATACACCCCGTCATAAAAAGGATTACACCCAACCTAAGACCAAAGCACAGCAACAACCTTACATTAAAACACCGCCACCAAATTTTTACAAAATAATAAAAATAAAAACACCGCCACCAACACTGAAGACCTATCCACACTCCCAATCCACACTCCCATTTGGCTAATGAATCCACAAACTCCCCGATTCCCGATTATCCGAAGGTTCCGACCTGTTGAAAGCCGGATTTGGGTCCTTATTTAGGCCCTACTAAGTAAATGGGTCCAGGTCTCCTTTTTTCACCTTGGACCTAAACGGGTCCGGTTCTATATTGCTTCGGACCCATGGACCTGAGACCCGACACATTACCTCAATTTTTTAGAATCCGCCCCCCCCCCCCCCCCAAAAAAAAAAAAAAAAAAGAAAAAAAAAAAATCCTCTACCTAGACCTGAACTCGGAATCGGACCCACCCCATGTATGGTTCTAGTTCCGGATCCGATCCACCTTTCCCTTAATGATTCTGGGTCCGGAATCAAGAAACTGGCCCCAAGACGGTTCCAGGTCCACCATGGACCTAGACCCGAACCTACTTGTATACAACTCTACAAAGGAAGATGTAGGAGCTCCAATCTCATTGAAGTAAAACTGAAGCCTCTACAGAAACATTGCTGACATAACCCAAAAGATAATATTCAAGGAGTCACTTTCAACAACCAAGAAAAGACGAGGTAAGGACACGAAGTGCTTCAAAATGGCCACCAGTTCTGCTTCAATGGACTCCATGCACCCTACGTGATTGGAAAACATTACCGTCACTATTGCAAAGCACCGCTCCTACACCTGCATGTCCCGGTTTTCCCCAACCGTCCCATTCACATTGAAGATTCATGGGAGGGTTGATTGCTTATTAAAGCATATAAACTTAAAAAGGAGTGTCATTGGATGGAAAGATCTATATAAGACTTATTTATGTTTAAAATCTCAACTCTATTAGATCATCCTAATCCCTCGATCTATGACCCTAAAATTTAATAGTTTAGAGCCATCATTTTCTTAAGATTTTAATCCAATAGTAAGTAACAGTTGGATGAATGTCATATTTAGATTTTTTATATTCGTGGGGGTTAGTGTGCGTGAAGAGATTGGATTGGCTAAAGATGGGCTCTATAACCTAAAATACCAGGGGAGCAAAAAGCGGAATTTTTTAAATGAGAAGATTTTGAGAATTTCTTAATTTTTAACATGTACATGTTTTTTTTTTTCGTAAAATAAGGCACATAATATGTAGTATATACTGTGGCTTAGTTTCTTTGCACCCATGTATGCAAATGGAGGTTCATGTGTACCCATTAGGCATCTCATGTTTGCTTGTGTTCCATTTTACACACTACCGACCTAAGTGGTGGAATGAAAATGGTGCAAAAACCGGGGGATTTCAGGCCCAAAACTTCCACATGTGAAGAGAAGATGGTAAATGGATACGAATGTCACTGTTACTAAGCTGTTGCTACAATTATCCAGGCCAAAAAATGAGTAGTTTGGGTTTTTCATATTTTTTGAATTCTATGGGCCCCTAAACAAGATCCAAACCATTGAATGCCTTTATAAGGCCAAAAGATGTGAGAAAAATTCAAATCTTAGATATTTGTGAAAAAAAGTCCAAACCCTAAAATTTTCCATTCTGGACTCTTATGGGCTCCGATTCCTTAATCTGAACCTTTTATCCTCTTAGCGGGCCCGAAACAACTATAAAAACCAAGTTTGACAACTTTATTCATCACATATTCAAGAAATTTGTGAAAAGCCGTGAACCATTGGATGTACCTATTACTATTTGCGCTCCCTTGCCTAGTTTCTTTTTTTTTTTTTCAATTTTTCTGTTCATGTGGGCTCTTATAAATCATGATTTGAACAGCTCATCCCCTTTAGAATGCAAAAAGGGAAAGGGGTCTAAATTCAGGTCTGAACCCATCATGGACTTTGAGATATTTGCAAGAAAGACTAGACCATTAAATATGCTATTCTGGACTACTATGAGCCACATTTTCACTATATAGATTGTTAATACTCTTTAAGAGGCCGAAAATGGTTAGGAGGTCAAATATCATGTATTCCTCATGGATTTTGAGAAAATTGTGAAAACCGTTGAAGCATTGGATGTATTCAGATTCACAAGTGCGATCCAGGTCTAGCCTAAAGTTCTCACATTGATGCTGATATGAGAAGTCTGACTGCTAAGACTTAGGCGTGGCCACAACTTTTTAATGGGCCTCAAGTATGATGCCCAAGCCCAACTGAAACCAGCCTGAAAACAATCTACCTTACCAGTTTCCATCCGATCCGCACTATGGGTGATTCTAAATGCACCCACCATTCTTGCTGAACACACGGGTGTGTTCAGCAAGAATGGTGGGTGCATTTAGAATCACCCCCGCACCATTTATTGAAAAGGTACAAAGATAAAAGGCAAAACGAGCTATAAGGAAATTGACCCTCCATTGCACTGCTTCCTGGACCTAGCTCATGTTTTCCAATTCTTTTGGCCCAGTTTCTCCAGCCCTTCGACTCAGTGCACTTGTTGTTGTTGACCCGCATTTAACTTATTTTTTGGGTTGGAAATCCCAACACAAATTCGAGTAGGGCTGTCGAAATGCCACATGACCCGTTAGTAACGATACGAGCTTACACAATATTAACGAATTCGGGTGGGCTCTTAATGGGTTCAGGTCGTTAACGGGTCCAATCCGTTAACACGTTAAGTTAACTGGTTGTATACGAATTAAACAAGTTATCTGTTAACAACCCGCTTAACACGTTAAAACTTTTTAGTCCTTAAGTGTAGTTAGAATTAATTTATATTCATAAAGAAGAAATTGAGATTTATTTTTTTATGGTTGGGTTTTAGGTGGGATCTACTCGGAATCCTCACTTACAGTTTCGTGTGGCTTATATATTATTCTCCTTATATATTTTTGTATAGATTTTCTTTTAATTTTCGAAATGAATTAATTACTTAACAGGTTAATGGGTTGGGTCATGTAACCCGTTAAATTAAAGGTCATGTTCGGGTTTGATTTTTTGACCCGTTAAGTTAACGGGTTGTGTACGGGGTTGAAGTGATTTTAACATGAATTCGTTAACTCGTAACCTGAATTCGTTAACACAACACGATTTACTGCCCTAAATTCGAACTAAAAGTTAGTAGAGTCAACCTAAATCCAAACTTAAACTTAAGAAGTTCAACTCGAGATATAATGATGGGTCATGACATAATGAGTCGGGTTCGAGCAGGTCAACTGGCAAGTATAGACCGAATCCAAATCAGACCAATCTGTTTTCGCTGAGTCTTCTCTTGCAACATGTCACACCAAATCACCATTTCACCAACCCACCATTTTTGCCGGGGACCCTCCTAACCTACTTCCTTCTCTTTTCCTGGAGTAGTATTTCACTTTACTAGTCTTCCACATTTAGGTCAAGCATTGCAGCAGATAGTGTTGGGATATCTTGAGGGAGCTAATGTGTGATGTGGCAGAGGGGTAATGAACTCTAATTACGGATAAACATGCCCTTCACAACTTTTAACCATTCTTGTAAGATTAACAGTTTTCTATTTAAAGATCTCTCTATTCTCTCTTTTCTTGATTGATGACGGTTAGTTTCTTTCATCAAAATGTGATTTGAAAGGAGCCTTTCCTTTTTCATATTCATTTAGTTAAATGGTCAATTCTACTTTTAAAGCATTATGCATTAATTTAAATGATGTGACATTTAACTTTCTTCTACTATAAAAGTAAATTTATCAAATAACAAAGATTTAATTGAAGAAATGAAAAGACAAAGAGATTGTTCTTATTGTTTCAAGCCGGCCATTGTATTTTATAAAGTTTTATGAGTGCTTGGACTATCAAATACGCAGTTCATCTTTATGTTCATAGTCTTGAATTTCTTTAGCTAGCCGAATGAGAAGACAAAGAGATTGTTCTTATTGTTTCAAGCCGTGTTCTTATTGTTTCAATCCAGGCATTATATTATAAAGTTTTATGAGTGGTTGGACTATCAAATACGCAGTGGAAATACTTTTTAATATTTCTCCCTTGGGTGAAGCACACTCCTCAATACTCCACCTTAAATGGAACGCGGCCAACGCACTTTTGGCGACACGTGTTGTTTTTTTTTTTTCTGAGTCGTTCCTCCTGGAATTCGAACTTAGGACCCGTTGGCTCTGATATTATCTGGAATTTCTTTAGCTGGCCATTCCTACCAAAGCCTCAAAGCATTAGTAGAAGCAGCGGAAAAACTTTTCAATATTCCCCTTTGGGTGGAGCCTCAATACATAGCTGTGGCTTCGTCATTGATAAATGGCTCCGCAATCTGCATTGCTTGAGGATGATAGATTTAGCACATTCTAGCACATCAAGATATAAAAAACGTGAAGATGGTTAAATCTTCCTGTGGATGATTCCTCTACTATCTTATGCGGGGAGGAATAATTAAATCCATTGCCTCAGACATTTCAATTTACAATAAGGTAGTTCTTAAGCGGGCAATTAAACAGTTGACCAAATCAATAAATTGCTTTAGAGAATTTTTACGGGGAGCTCAACAAGGTAAGTCCAAATTTCACACAAATAAATGGAAAGATAAATGTAAGCCAACAGCAGCAGTAGGAGGGTTAGGAATTAAGGACCCCAAATATAATAACCTTACTTTTCTGTCTATGATTTATTGGAGCTACATACATAGTGAAAACTTGCTTTGTTTGAAGGTTTATATTGAGGTCAATGTTTACTCTTGCTTCTGAAACGGGCATAATGGTGGTTGAGCCCTCGTCTTTACTATAAGGTCATTGTTGTGCCGTTTCCCATTACCAATTGGTTTTGGGATAAGTGATAGCTCAATGGGGTATAAGATGGCGATGTAGCTAGGTTTGCTTAACCTTCTATTTTAGATACTTGACATCATGATAAGTTTGTGTCAGATACTCAGATCCATGCATATGGACTCACTTTTAATCATGACAAAATCTTCAATCTAAAGTATTGATATGATAGATGATGAACTTGAAAAGCATCAGCAGAAGACATTATCCACTGTAGATTACTAAACCTTCAATTATAGTGTTTATCTAGCTCCCAACATAGTTCAATCAACGGTGAATACCACTCTTCTGCAGTGAATATGATGAAGTATGGTTGAAAAATGGAATTATATAGTAGAATGGTTTAGGAGGTCATTTCTTTGTCACCAACAAAAATTAGTGGTGGTCAAAAGGTTCAATACAGACGTACGAGACACTACACATTAATTGATGGACCTACCCATTTAATATTCCTGAATGGAACAACTGAGCTACTGAGCTTATTGTCCAAAAACATCGAGTGAGAGGGATGAACAACAAACATTTAGGTTGGTTGACGCCAGCCAATGGGCCAAACACACATTATGTTAGCATTAATGAAACTGAGCTTATTTGTGTAAGTCATAGAAATAGAAGATTAGAAAAAAAAAAAAATTCTATTATTTGGTTTTCAAAGCATTGCATAGAACTGGAAATGCAAATGAATCTTACTGATTTACTACTTTACTGTTACGGTCCTACATACTTATAAGATTTGATTTGACGTGTTTCATCAGCCTTGAGGCTTTTGGCGTATTGGTTAGATCCATAACATTTGGTATTAGAGCTGACCTCCACATCCTGAATTTGAGTTACGGAAAAGGCTAGTTGTAGTAGAGTGAGAACCATCTAAAAAAAATTAAGAAAATGATTATCTACAACCAGAGTGCTAGCCGCCATGGAGAGAGATACATGCGCTTAGAGTGAGAGCCGCCGAGGACGTTGACTGCAAAAGCAAAGTGATCTATTACGGTTTTGATTTAATGTGTTCCATCGTGCCTTGGACTTTTGATGTATTGGTTAGGTCCATATGGCGTATTGGTTAAGTAAATAACATTTACATTTTCAACATTTAGTGGAATCCAACAAGGAGGGAGTGGAAAACTGAGGTGGGACATTTGAAATTAATTATATTTCATCGAGGCGTTCAAGTGAACCCCGGCCCCATCATTTTCAGTTAAAGTAGGTATTCTTTCATGCTTTGCCTTGGAGCTGTGTCTTGCTCAAGTGAATCAACCTAATCTTTATCAGTCCACATCAAGCCTAGGTGCAGTGGCATGACTCTTTGGCTTAAGTCAACTGAATCTCATATTCTTACCTAATCTTTTTTCTTTGGCTTAAACTTTTCTATTTTCTTTTTTCTTTTTTCAGTGGCCTAATCTTTTTTCTTTGGCTTAAACTTACCTAATCTTTTGTTGCATCAAGCATTTTCTTTTTCATTATGTATGTCTTTTTATTAAGAGAAGTGTTCACTTAGGCTACAGGAATTTAACTGGCTCCCCTTGGGTTCGAAGGGATTAGTCGGTCACAAAGGGTTGGGACGCCCTCTGACATTAAAAAAAAAAAAAGTAAAAAAAAAAAAAAAAAAAGGGGCTTCACTTAGAAGGAATTGTATTCTTTTCATCCCTTCATATATATGTTTGGTCTGACAGTAAAGAATGAATGCGAACTCAAAACTTTATAAACTAGAGATTAACAGACTCTCCACTTTGAGATGAAACTAAGTAATTTAAAACAAAATAAATCAGAAGGTCCCTGTTGTTTGACCAAAATGATTCAAATTAGGGCCCACCAGATTAATGGCTCAAATTGATCATTATAACGGATTCGTCCTCTAGCATAGATGGATCTCATGCCAAATTCATCCCGCGATGGATACGGGTTAAATTTGATCTTAATTTTTTTATTTAAATATAAACTTTTTTTATTATGATCATATTACCCACCTTTAAGAATTATAAAGTGGGGCTATCTAGAGACGGGTCGGACCCGTTTATTAAACGGGTTAGATGCTCCTAACCCGTATCCGACCTGTTTATTAAATGGTTTAGAAACTCCTAACCTGCACCCGCATAACCCTTATTGGTTACTGCGGGTTGGGTTGACACACTTAACTTGCTCTCAAACCTAAATTTATTAACAATCTCTTTAAGGCATTAACCATACCGAGAGTTTAAATTAGATCCAAACCGATAAGTTAATTAATAAAATGAGATAACATCGAAAAGAATAATCCTTAACTTTCTAAATCCTATCAGTGGAGATGAGTATAATATTACTTTATTTCGTATAGAATTTTAAATCAGACTTAGGCTCAACTAATGTTGGGTTGAAAATTTAGGCCTAGGCCTGGGTCATGATGCCATAATTCACTATTCTTTCTAACTTGTGCTAGCATAAGGAGAAAATAGTATGGAAACTAACATGAACTCAACTATTACTTGATTATTTTATTTTATTTTATTTTATTTATATCATATCCATTGTATTTTCTTCGTATCCATAATCCTCCTAAGAGAAAAGATCATACAAAAATATTCTTAAATAAGTTGACAAAGGATCTACTTCAGAAAAAAAAAAAAAGAGAAGGAATTATTTATACAATAAGTATTGCATACATTTTTTTTAAATAGTGACCATAGAAATAGAATAAAAAAATTAAAGGAAATAAAATTATGTTTTCATAAAAACAAAAAAGTATCATATCAAAATAAAAAGATACACTCCATAAAATTAAGAATTGAATATAAGCTTTAGCTGCAAGAAAAAATAAACAGATTACACAGGTCATGCGGGTTAAACGAGCTAACCTTAATTTGACCTATTTAAATGTGGGTTATGAAAGCTTGATCCGTAACAGACCCGTATATTACGCAGGTCAGATTGTGCGGGTCATGTACAGGTTGGCTTTTGCCCAGCTGCCTTTTCTGTGACTTAATAGGGGGATGGTGGATACATGCAGGCATTGATGTCAAATGGGTCGGGCTAGCACGGCACGACAAGACCCAGCACGACAGTTAACGGCCCGTGGCACAGCACAGCCCATCAGGCACGGCCCACGGTTAGCAAAATTGGGTATGGCCCACCAGGCGGCACGGCACGGGATATTTAATATTTTTAGTGTAAATATAAAAAAATAATATTTTATTTTTTATCCTTTTATTATCCAAAAAGTTGTAGAGGATTTGAAGGTAGTCCTACTTAAAATTCTACAAATAGAAAAGATTCAAATGGTTTTTTTCTTAATGGAGTAGGTTGAATTTGACATAACCACTTAAATTTGTGAGCTACACTCTTCTTTATGTGTATCTCTTAATTTTCTTAATCTCCCAAAAGGGTGTAAGACCTCTATTTCTTTACCTCAAAAGGTAAGATCCACATAAAGCCCATGGCAGGATAGACACGAAGGCAATGCATGACCTAACATGACTCGAGCATGGCCCGTGCAGTGCCGACCCTCCGGCCAGCTGGCACGGCCTGTTTGACATCCCTACGTGCAGGGAAGATTGAAGAGTATTGTGATTTTACGAACTGATCACATCATTTGACCACTTGTTGAGCCTAATGACTAATTCTAAAAAACTATAGGACAACCAACCACCAACATAAACCGCAAAAACGCCATTTGATTTTGCACAAAGAGGATTATTTAATGATCAATTAAATTGTTGCGTATATCTCTTAACTACATGACACTGACATGATCATTATGAACTATTGAGTTGAATAAATTAACAAATATATTTCTGAAATATTGACAAGTGTATAAAATGAAGGCTAATGTTAGTACATATTGGACTAAATCACAATACAAAAAAAAAAATAATAAAAAAAAAAAATCTTCTTGAGCTGTAAAATCAAAGGTCAGTGTTCTCATCTACTTTATGGATTCAATTATAATAAAATGTATATTTTTAAAGGTTGCACAGTTGCCATTACTATATTCAGTGCTGTTGAACCTTATAAAATTCTTATAAAATTAAAGGTTGGTGTCATCCCAATGGGTATTTCAATTGGTTTAGGACTATGGTTTGCACCTAAAAGTTGTAGACTCGAGACTGCACTATTACACTGGAGCTACATGGGAGTTTACCCGACTTCCCTCTTACTCGGAGGGATTAGTCTCGTCCAAAGGGTTGGGAACCCTCCGATAGCTAAAAAAAAAAAAAAAATCTTATAAAATCTTACAAAAAGAAAACCAAATGATTAAATAGTCAAAAATCAAATATTATTATTATTTGATAGAGTGAAACGTAGGCAGCCCCTAGCTCTTGTCATGCTTGTTTCTTATTGTTGTTCGATTCAAGTAAGTTCCATCTAATTATTGGATTATTTTAAAAAAAGCAGGTGAGTTTTAGAAACTTTAAAATCTCTATCTAGTAGCCAATTTAAACGGTGCTTCACCCCCAACTCTAATAATAATAATAAAAAAAAAAGCAGTTGTTTACTTCAATATGATGGAGAAAATCCTTTTCGAAAAAATTGTCATAGCATTGGATTAGAATAGTAACAGTACATAATGATTGAAGATTATTTGGGTCCAATATGTTTCAAAGTGGAAGTGATTCTAGAAGGCACTTTGAAGTACGTGGCCCCTTCAATGCAGAAATGAAAGAGCTGGGCATCACGTGAACTGCATGGGTCCGCGTCACCCTAGGGCATGTTTGTGTGTACTTTTTCGCATAAAAGTTAATGGTTTTTTTATGAAAAATCCATTTTTTTTTCATGTGTTTAGTATGGATCACTTTTACAAAAATGCTTTTTTGCTTTTGTTCGTATTTTTCCTTACTAATGCTGTAAATGAATTTCCTATAGGGATATAAGAAAATGGATTTGCTCATAAAACTTCTTCTTTTCCTCACTCTCTTCCATTTCAACCTAAAATCATAAACTCTTCATTTAATATACATGTTATGTTATTTTTCTTCAAAAAATTGTATCACCATACAATAAAATTTAACTTTCTATAAGGAATCCACAGCTGCACCAAACAATATTAGCACCGATTCAACGAGGTAAAAAAACTTGCACTAAACGTGAATTTCTAAATTCTGCGGAAATCCTTTTCCAAAGTTTTCATTTTTATGGAATTTGCTGATGTGACAATTTCCCCATTTCTCGGAAAAGGTGTGTACACAAACGTGCTCCCGTTGCATGACTTTGTTTTATCTTGGTTTTCTAGAGTGCTAATTTAGAAAAACATTAGGTTTTTTTCTATCTCTTTTAACCAAATTCAATCAATATCTTACTATTTATTAAAAGATTATGCACACGTGCACGCGCACACACACATATTATCATTGTTAATGAAAGGTGTAGCGAAGCTTACTAACATTATTGGACTGCCATAGATTGCCCCCTCTCAATTAAAATCCCGGATCTGCTTAGAAATTACAATGTGATTCTCACCTTTAAAAATTAGAATATGAGACCTATATTCATTGGATTTATAATATGGTCTAACCATTATAGGAATTATAATATAGACCCATCTTTCGTAATTGTGACAAAGTGACCTGCCCGTTTGGTGATTTTACTTGTCAAGTAAAGTTAAGCATCAAATAAAAAAGTACTTTAATTCAAATCTCCCTCCATCTTCTTAAAAAAAAAGTAATTACCTTTATTAACTAAAAGACAAAAAAAAAAAAAAAACTCTAATTTGCCATACAAAAAGTAAGAAGTATTCCATAAAAACAACTAAAAATAAAATACCATCATAACCCACTTATATTTTATTCCCTCTCTTTATTTCACTTCACTTCACTTTATTTTAAAAGTGAAATCACCAAATGGGCCCAAAAAAAAAGGATAAGTGAGATGATTTGAAGTCTTTAAATGACATTCTTTAAAAGATCGAAAACAAATAAAAAATTTCTAAAAATAATTTTTTTTTCTGATAAAAAAGTCAAAATTTTAGCATTAACATGCCAAATTTGTTTTGCACACTCTCACTTTGTGGGGACATGAGAATACTCAAATGGCATCACCACCCATGGTATCTTTTCAAAAACAACTCAACCCAAACAAACGTGGGGCATTCTAGTCAATAAAATACACCTCCAGTCCTCTATAAAACCCCAAACCCCACCAAACTCCAAAATCTCAGATCTTATTTTCTGTGCAAACTCTGCAACAAAAACCCTCACCTCCTTCTCCTCTTCCCCCAACAATGGCAGCTTCCTCTCCCCACTCTCTCCTCCTCCAAAACCCTAACCACCCATGCAACAACTCATTTTTCAAAAGACCCAACCCGAACGGCTACTTTTTCAAAGCCCCCATTTCAAAAAAGTCCCTCTCCATCACCTGTACAACCCTCTCTTCTCCCTCCTCCCCTCCTGCCACTTCCCCCTTGAAAAGCCCCTCCAAACCCTCCCAAGATCGGATCTTCAACTTCGCCGCCGGACCCGCGACCTTGCCCGAGAACGTGCTTTTGAAGGCGCAGTCGGAGCTCTTCAACTGGCGCGGATCCGGCATGAGCATCATGGAGATGAGCCACAGAGGTAAGGAATTCCTCTCTGTAATTCAAAAGGCCGAATCGGATCTTCGCACCCTTTTGAAGATACCCGATGAATATGAGGTCTTGTTCCTACAAGGTGGCGGCACCACGCAATTCGCCGCCATCCCTTTGAATCTCTGTGATCCTGGCAGTCCGGTCGACTTCGTGGTCACGGGGTCTTGGGGCGATAAGGCCTTCAAAGAAGCGCAGAAATATTGCAAACCCAATCTCATCTGGTCTGGAAAGGCCGAGAAATACACAAAGATCCCGTCTTTTGATGCTCTTGAACAAAACCCAGATGCGAAATACCTTCATATTTGTGCTAATGAGACCATCCACGGTGTCGAATTCAAGAATTATCCAACTCCGAAGGGGAAAGATGCAATCTTGGTGGCTGATATGTCATCGAATTTCTGCTCGAAACCGGTGGATGTGTCGAAATTTGGGATAATCTATGCCGGGGCACAGAAGAATGTCGGCCCTGCGGGGGTGACTATTGTGATTATCAGGAAAGACCTGATTGGGCACGCTCAATCGATTACCCCAGTGATGCTAGATTACAAGATCCATGCTGAGAACAAGTCCCTATACAACACCCCTCCTTGTTTCGCAATTTACATGTGCGGCCTGGTTTTCGAAGATCTTTTGGAGCAAGGAGGATTGGAGGTGATTGAGAGGAAGAATATGAAGAAGGGGGAAATTCTCTACGATGCAATCGATGGGAGCAACGGGTTTTATAGATCCCCGGTTGAGAAATCTGTAAGGTCTTTGATGAATGTCCCTTTTACATTAGAGAAGTCGGATTTGGAAGTGGAATTTATCAAGGAAGCTGCAAAGGAGGGTATGGTTCAGCTCAAAGGACACCGTTCGGTGGGTGGAGTTCGTCCCTCGATCTATAACGCCATGCCATTGGCTGGTGTTGAGAAGTTGGTTGCATTCATGAAGGATTTTCAGGCAAAGCATGCTTGATCCAGGCAATGTGCTTTGGGCTCTTTGTTAGAGTAGGTTTTGCTTCAATGGTATTTTTGTGTTTCTCATTTTCATTTTATTTTTTTAGGTTGAATTTTGATTTCATCTTATGGGAATCTGAGTATGGTATTGTTTGTCCCTGTGGGCTGATATTGGTTAAATTCCAAATTGAGATGTTATAATAATCTGATTTATAAATTATTTTTGTTGTCTGGTTTGGTAAAACTTATGGATCATATTTGGATTTTGTTTGTGGTAATGTCATTGACACTTTCTTTCTCGGCCCCCTCTTATTAATTGACTGTTGCAGATATTAATTTGAGATCGACCCAATTTATTGTTTAGCTGTAATCTTTCTTAAAGATTTCTTATTCTATTTAGTTTTGAGCAAAATTATTGTTATTATTTGTTATAATTATTTTTATAGAAGGAGGGAGGCTCTTCTACAGTGCTGACCCTCTGGTTTGGTCTAACCATCAGGCTCCTTGTCTTAGTGATCCCAGCTTATTTGATGATAGACTTCTCCTCGTATGTTAGTATGGTCAAGGCAGGTCTTCAGAATACCCACTACTGAATACTGATTCAGTGGTGGGCTCCTTTCCATTTCCTTGAGCTTCTTTGAATCTATTATCATTTTGTATATCTGCATACATATTTCTTGTTTTGATGGGTAGTTTGATCAAGTTGTCATTGATTTGGAGATGGGTTTGATCTGATGTTGTTCTTAGGTTTTTCTATTTTCTTCTACATCCTATTTCTCTTTCCCTTTTTTTTTTATTTAATTTTTTTTCTGATCCTTTGATTGATTTTATTTTTGTTGCTTTAGGCATATGCTTGGTTTCAAAGGAAAAGAGTGTTGACCTGGTTTAGGGTATGTTAGGATGACTGTTTTTTTTTTTTTTTTCCTTCGTAGATTTGTTTTTGTTTTGAAGATTTGATTCTATGCTCTTTTTTATTTATATTATTCCATTTGCTAAGTAATAGGAAATAGATTGTTTGCAGCATGAAACTCAAATATTGTCTGATTGTTGGTATTTTAGTTTGTACTCAATTGATTAAAGGCGCCTTATTGGATTTAGCATGTCTCATAGTAAAATGGTCTCCACTTTGCCACATGGTGAATGGGCCACATCTGCATCAACTACATCATGCCGAGGTCTTAATCTGGGGCATGGATACTGAGGCCCAATGGCCTATGTCCTACAGTGTCTGCAATGATTGATCATCTACACTGGGCCATACACATAGTAATATTGTATCCTCAGCTTCATTGCATGTACAAGTGGGGCTTAGTAGATTCCTTATGCAGATGTTGTTTTGATGTGGCACATTGTGATTTCTCAAAACCTCTTGAAAGGTTTTGCATCCAGGTGGCATACATCCACACTTCTCTGCATAAAAACATGAATTGAACCTGGTTTCATGTGGCTGGCATATGGGCATGCCTTTTAGAGTGGTGGGGGAAGAGGAAAAGCACTGAGTAATCCTAGTCACTACACACCTTTGCCAATCACCTCTCTCCTCTTATGCAAACCCAAGAAAAGAAGAACAGGGTCGCCTTGAAGTTCAATTCTTAACTTGGACACTGTTTGATAATTTGTATATATCACCACGCTTAATGGTTTTGGCTATTTCTGTTTCCATTGTTCTACAACTACTGCAAATGAGTATCCATCCAGCACTGTTTGCTTGATGGATGAAAGTAACCATTCAAAAACCAGCACACATAGGTTTTGCCTACTCTTTCATTTCTGTGAAAGGTAAAAAATAATGGAAAGCTACGGTGTACACTTATTTTGTTGATTTTTCAGTGTTAAAGGTTTTTGAAATTCCATCCTTCATGGAGATTTGCTTAGTGTTTTTTTTTCTTGTGAAAAGGGCTTGCTATACTGGAATTCTGTGAAAGAAGGGCTAGCTATGCTGGAATTCTTGTGAAAAATGGTCAGTTTGTTTGCATCAAGGTGAATGCATAGGAATTCTTGATAAAATGGGCTGCTAGAAGGGATTACTAAAGATGTGAGGGGTGAAGGATATAAGGTGGAAATGTAGATGGGCCTTGACTTTCTTTAGATTTGAATTACTAGTGTGATAGCCGGGTATTCATTTGCTATCTCTCTTTTATCGAATTTTATTTAAAGGGGAGATTATTTCATTGTCATTTTGGGATATTTATCTTTGTTTTTTTCAATTTTAACCATGTCTAGACATGCAAGTGTTGGAATTCCTAGGAATTCAATTACATGAAACGAATGGGACCTAAGATGAGGGGTGAAGGACATAAGGGGGTGAAGGACATAAGATCGAGATGTAGATTGGACAATGACTTCGATTTACCAAGGTATTGGGTTTGTAATATTTTCTGCTAGAGGGGAGATTCTGAGGCCCTGTTGTGAATGTTCACCTCTGTTGTTGTTGGTTTCAATGTCTGCTGAGATTTCAACGTCATTCCTTCGAATTTCATCCCAAACAAAAGTGCAGATGCATGCATCTACATAGAACTTTGGTAGGTGGTAGGTGCAGACAACTCACATGATGTCGACAGATGCATTTTTTGTCAGGCGGGGGTTTTGGTTGCAAGAATTTTGTTGGAATTCGGAGAATTTGAAATGTTGAAATTTAAAATTCTGCTAGATTTTGTCTGAATTGTATTAATTTCTCTGTTCGATTCGTCCTAGAATTCCATACTTGACAATTCAATTGATTTGAATTCCAGGAATTCTCTATCTGATGCTTACTAGGATTATGAAAGAGGAAAAAAGAAAGTTCCAGGACAATTATCTTAATGCATGATGCAATACAATTTGGTTATGTCCATCGCATTCATGAAAATATATGTTTTCCAGGTTTCATTTTTGATGGGGCAAATCCTGCTAGTTGCAATCGCCATCGAAAACAATTGTAAGATCATAAGTTCAATAAACTACTTCCCTGAAGTGACTGGGTTCGATTGAGTTCTCAACAGTGGCTGGGAATGAATGGATCAATTATCATCTAGAAGCAATTTCGGCACAACCCATTTTCCTTCAATCACCAACACCACCTCCATCCGACTTTTCGGAATCCGGATCCCCTGCTTGGACCAAACAAGGAAACCCGTTTGGAACAATCAGGGGGTGACACGAACTTATTGAGTTTAAAAACCATTGTTGTCTTTAAAAGCGAACTCCGTCTTTTAAGTATAAAATAATGTGTCACCGCCGTCTTTTAAGTACAAAACAATGTGTCACCCCCTAATTACCTTATTTGGTCCTGTTTGGACCAAACTGGGGATCTGGACTCAACTTTTTGTGGATCACTTCTGTCAACCCCAAGTTTCTCTACAGATTACGGTCTCATTTATTTCATCCAAAACTCCTATTTCATTAAAGAGAAAAAAAAAAAAAAACCCTCGAATCCTCAATAAAAAAACCATCTGCACCATAAGAGAAACAACACTAGTTTTTAAACTCAACAAGTTCATGTGTCACCCCCTAATTACCCTGTTTGGTCACTTTTTGTGGATCACTTCTGTCAACCCCAAGTTTCTCTACAGATTACAGTCTCATTTATTTCCTCTAAAACTCCTATTTCATTAAAAAAAAAAAAAAAACCCTCGAATCCTCAATAAAAAAACCCATCTGCCCCACAAGAGAAATGTCTGTAATATTGCTAAATAAAATCAAAATGGAAAAAAAAAAAACCATGAAAATAAAAAAAAAAAAAAGGAAGAAAAGGCATAGAAAAGAAAACATGGATTTTATAGATTTTTTCTTTTAAGTTATTTTTGAATCTATAAAGAAAAGAAGACCTTTGTAAATACGGAAGGTGTAGAAACTCTTCTTGAAATCTAGTTCTCTTAGAATTCCTCCTAGAATGATAGGTGGCTCTCTAGCATTCCAAATGCCCCGTTTGTTGGGTTTGGATATGAGTGGTTTTGAAATACCCTTCCCATCCAAGCGAAGAATACTTGACTGGGAGTTTGCGAATACCCAATCACCAAAATTCTCTATAAGAGATTCTCCAAAATAAACAAGCCTTTTTTCTTTTTTTTTTTTTTTTGTAAAAATAAATAAATTTTCTCTTAGTATCAGACATGTTTGTTTGCATGAGGGGTGAAATGGAATATAATTAAGTTGCCAAATCAAGTTAAAAAAAGAGGTAGGCGTTGAAAGTAAAGACACAAAATGATAAAAAGCTACCCTTATAAGATATTAAATGACAAAAAATGGTAATCTTAAAATGCACTAGTGATAAGAAAGGGGAGGAGTAATTTTTTTCTCTTTTAATGCTTTTACTCTCAATTCCCTCTTCTTACTCTCAATTCCCTCTTGTTTCTCTTTCATTTCATTTGACCCTTTCTATTTGGCTATGAGTATGAACAGGTGGCAACTATTCTGGGCCTTGGTTGTGGGGCCCACCTCCTTTCTTTCCACTAAGTTTGGGGGGGTGGGGGGTTGGTTGGAATTGGAAGGACCTCCTTAGAGCAATGGATGGCCCCGCAGGGGAATTGTAATCATCTGATTAAGGCTTGCTAAATTTAATGGCTATAGAAGTTCATATTAAGTTGAATGCTGTGATCTCTAGACATGGACACATATTTTGGGATTTTTGGGACCAGGACATGCTATCCTATTTATCAGATTACAGTTCATATATTATATTAAGGGTTTTGATACAAATTACAAAGTATTAGTTTTCTTCTTTACAACATATTCTAAACTAATGATTACATTCCCTTTCCTTACAACATTTCTATTATTTTTTCTTACTTTTCAACATGAGAAAATATTGAAGGAATGTAAAAATTATGGTAGTATTATTAATTTAAAAAATATATCTTTTTTGAATGATTTATTAAAAAATGTTCAAAAGAAGAAAGTTTATAGGATAAAGTTCTTGATATAAAATTAGCATGAAAATCCTATTATGCGGTGCACAGGCTAATTAGAAAAAGGTAATCCTCTTAATTAGAAGCAAAGAAAATACCTATGAGCACGTTTGGGTAATGTCTTCGAAGAGGAATCCTCTGTGATTTTTCTCGATTTCAAGGAAAACCCAGCTTTGGGTTAAGAGAGGAAAACCGAGGGAAGATTTTTCCAAATCCTCCAAACCCATAAAATATCCTCTCTTCCATTGATTCCTCTGTCTCCACCTTCTCGCATTGAATTTTGCAAATCCACAAGGCAAAAAAGCACCTAAGCTACAAGAGTGACTCCTCCTAGGGTCTTTCCAAAGCTAGAATGTATTGACGCCTCCCCTAAAAAGTCCTCAAAGAGGATAGCATTATTCTAGAGGAATGAAGGAATCCTTTAGATAGAGGATTCCTCTTTGTTTCTCAAATGTGCCCATAAAGACAAATGGAGTCAACCTAGTTTTTGCCTTGCACCGAATTGCTGATTCCCTCGAGGGACTAGAACCTCCTGGCTAGACTTTTGAATTTGACCAAACAAACATTTAAGTGCTTACGCTAGTGTTTAAGGAGATGTCCCAAAGAGAAATGAACACGTGAACAATTATAATATATTAAGCCGGAAGGTTTTGAATCTAATTTTGACCGTAAGTTATTTTTTGTTTCTACAACTGCTAACATACTCTCCCTCTACTTTCCACTAATATACTTCCCACCACTCATGGACTCCCATCTTCCCCATTTCTAATGTACATAGAATTCTACCTTTCACGCATACCCGTGATTAGCACGGATTTTTGTGCGGGTCAGTCTTTAATCTTAGTTTCTTAAAAGTTTAATGGCCATACATTGTGCAAACTTCCTGAGATATAATTCAATGGTGAATAATGCTAAAATAGCTTGGAACAGGATCAATTTCAATCAAAGGTCGTACTATGTGAATTTGTTGAATTGATCAAATGTACATTTTGAGGATATTTGACAAAATCATTATTTGAGTCATTTGAGTTTTTCTTATGGTAAATCGGTTATTAACCAAAAAAAAAAAAACACCTTGAAGAGTACTATTAACTTTGTACGTTTTGAGGTAAGAAATGTAAGCCCCCTGTAGGACCCACTAAATTACATATACCTGCCAACATAGCCAAGCCAATAAGGTATCCCTTAGCTGCAACATTTGATGTGTGGACCTTAATAAAGGACCAAATTCATGTGACTATTATGAATATATATATGATAGAGAAGTGGAGTGAAAAGCTAAACGGTTTATTACCCAAGTCCTTGCCTCAAGACCCGTTCTCTTCCCCTTAATTTCATTTCATCTTCTTTCTCCCTCACCCTCTCCATCTCTCCTTCTCCTTTGAGAATCCAGACCCTTCTCCTGCCATTTTTCCATTCATGTCGTCGTCGGTAACATCTATCTCCCTTCTTTGTATGATTTATCATTACGGTCCGATTATTTGGACTAAAATACATAGGAATTGAATACATAGTGATTTTTTAAAATAACAGACAGCAAATAGCATCTTCCTTTTATTCTATTTTCCTAAAAGAAAATGTTATTTGATGTTAAGTTTTTGAAAATTCACCTATAATCTTCCTTCTCAACCACCTCACTATTCAATTTCTATATATTCTAATGCAGACGAACACGCCCCGTGATATGAAAGTGTGGTTTTTGTATATTACAGAGATTATAATGTTATCAAAGCCGTTGATTATAATGGGATCCACTGTTGATGGTCCATGCAATAAAAGGTTCCCGGATGTAGATTCCTAACAATATTGATGGGCCTCCATTTTAATGGTTTGGATGGATGAGTAATCTCCTCAGTGGGGCCCACCGTTTGGTCTGATAATGCCATCTGCTAGAGCCTCCATTTGTACAAACTGAAAGTTTCATACAGTTGAGCTTGTAAGGTTGTAGTCGGGTCAGGTTTCAATCAGGCCACTGGTAAAACTAGCCCGGACGCGAACATGGGCTCCGAAGATTCAGTTTGACCAGGCCCAGAAACAGACCTAGACCTGGACCTGAATAGTTATTAGACTTGGCTCAATCATCCATTTATCCTAAGACGTCTCTTGTAGAGGGAGAATGTCTTCTCCATCTCTTCATGCTGTAGACATGAAATGATATTTTGTCAAGATTGTTTTGAATAATTTCTATGCTGTTCACATTGTTTTCTTTGAAGTTGCTAACACCTATTGCATTGGACAATGATAAATGTGTGTCATTTTTGTGAACTACTCTAATGTAACTAAAAATTGTGCTAACTCTAAGGGCATGTTTGTTTCGTGTAATTGAATTTGTAGTGGACTTCGTATTGCCATAAGTGTTTAAAAATGAAGAATCAAACTGAAAATCCAAAAATAACCAATCAAATGACCTTCCATTCAATGGAAATTGAATAAGTGAAGATGGGAAATGAATACCCAACCTTCATCCTACTAATTCAAATCCCAAGAAAGTCAAGGTCCATTCTACGCTGCCTGTATATCCTTCTCCACCTAGCTCTTTAATAATCATTTAGTGGAGCTCATTTTACTATGAATTCATATGTGTTCAATTACTTATCTTTTGTACAAACAAACAAGCCCAACATGTTTTGTACATTGTATTAGTTAAATGTGCAATGTTCCTGTCACAGCCTGCATTTGATAAGGTAAAGTGGGTTTGTATTTTATTTTATTTTATTTTTTCTACATTTGATAGGAGATACGGTACTGTGGTTTTAACCTATGGTACCAGGGATCGACCTGATGGATCTGGATGTGGAGACTTCGATACGCTATCGGAAATCTATGCGCATTCCGGAGGTCAGGAGGCTCTGCGGATCCCTTCGCCTCTTATCTTTCTTACGAGATGGAGTGATTCCAACCCTATGGCTACCTTACCATTATAATATAGACAAGTCCTAAAGAGTCACACTAACTGGAAACTTCTCGTCCAAGAAACTCACATGCACTCATTTTATTATGAGTCTTATTTGCAGGGACAAATCAAGTCTTATCCTAAGTGGAATCGTATTCTCTGATGGGCTTTGCCCTGCTTGATTTGATGTGGGACTAGTGCCATGCGGGCCACACAATTCCCTATACGACCCCTCCCAATTAAGTGAAATTCCTCTAGAGTCATTCTGTGGTTAGGCAAATGGCTTAGTAGTTGTTATACATTAACCAATGCAAAGCAAGAAAATGGTTAGAAGGTTGGGATAGTGTCCATCTTCAACTAGTTTTGACACCAACTGGAAGATTCGAGTCAAAATGGGTTCACCGTGGATGTATACCAATGGGTGATATTCAATCTTAAACATCTGGATCCCAGCCTCAAAGGTCACCACTGTATGCTATCTATTGTCTTAATCTTAATGGAAAATCCCCTTATAATCTTAATGGCTGATCCCACAATCAGTTTCTCCACATCCTAAATGGGACTAAGTCTCATAATCTTACTAGGACTAAATGATGCACCATCACAAGATACTCTGTCGCAAGAAACTATAATTCAAATTAGGAGTTTAGTGGTACTAACAAGCCACAAGAGTTACACAACCAAAGAGAGCTGGAAAAAAAAAAAAGCTAATAGCTTGCAACATGCAGCCTCCTCACTATACAAATTTACTCTTTGGATCCAATAGAAGCAGTTTGATGAATTTGTAAAGAAATCTGAATAAGAATTGCAATGATGTGCCCAATTTACAATTGTTGGACAGTAAAATGCCTCAAACTGCCAACTATTTGTTTAGTATGGATCTTGATATTTTGATCCTTCTTTTATGTATGCTTGTTGAATTAGTTTCTATGTTGTAATCTTTTTACATTGGACTCCTCTGAAGTCCTAACTTATTTCGTTTATAGCTCATTTTTCTTTTATGTAGCAGGAGAAAGGTCGATCATTGCCCAAATTTGGTGAGTGGGATGTGAACAATCCTGCCTCTGCTGAAGGATTTACAGTGATATTCAGCAAGGCTAAAGATGACAAGAAGCCGAATACAAATCCGAAGGGCCCAACACCACCACCCCAGAAAACTAAAAAAAAAGCTGATAATGATCACCCCAAAAGTGTATACTTCTGTACCTTACCTTTTAAACTCCTCAAGAGTTTGACAACTGATTTTGATAAAGGAACTATTAGATACTTGATGCATCAGGATTGATAAAATTGGGAGCCATGGATGGGGATGTACCTGAAAGTTTATTCAGATTGCATGATGCTAACAGTTCGCTCTTTGGCATTTTTGGCTCACAATAGACCCCTGTAGTGCTGTTGTTACTATGTTTTTTGCATGCATAATGTAGGCCAGTGAAGGATGGTAGGATAATTTTTCACATATCTTGATCTGAAGGATGTGATCTTCTGTTATTTTTCTGGGCCTAATGATGGTTGTATTGGTTGTTTATGCAGAGGAAGAAGTGGTTTTGCTGTGTTTGAAGTCCTTGGAGCAATGAGATTGGTGGGCCAATTATGATGATGGTACTATGAATCTCTCCTTGGCTTTTCCTAAGGGCAATTTGGTTTTCATGCAGCATACTGGTGGAAGTAAGGAAAGTCTGGATATTGTTCTTTTGTGAGAACATACTTCAAAATGGGGATTTAATCTAAGATGAAATAGGGAAGTGATTGAATGTAATTATACATGTATGTGTGTAACAGTATTGTTGGGAAAATCTGAAAATGGTCCCTATGTTTTGCCCTAATTTAGAAAAGGCTTATATATGAGTACTTAAGTTTTTGAGATATATATCATTCAAATAGCCATCAACCTACCCTAATGCTAAATAAGCAAAAGTTGTTAACACTTGCCAACCAACTGTATCTGTTTTTTAATTCAACTAATTTATCCTTTGGTTGGGGGCTTCCATCACTCTTGATACTTTCACTTCTTTGAGAACTCTAGTGTTTGAGCTGTGATTTCAGAAACCATGAAGGAGACCTATTTTAACTTTGTTTGATAGCCTCTCTATTCACTTTTTTGGATTTTCACATTAGAAAGGAAAAGGCACTTATAAGTCTTTCTCTAACCACCCTTTGTAGTTTAGTTTGCATTAACCTAAACCATGGCTCTTTTTTAGTCCCCACCGCATTGCATTGTTTGTGCATGCAAGTGTCCAAGGGTGTGGGTTGGGCTTGGGCTTGGCGTTTTGTGCAAACTTTGCATTGTTCGAGAAGCTTGATGAGCCTTTCATTATTCTAGCTTGTGAACATGACCTGGCCCAACCTGGTTCATCTTGGATGGGTCATGGGCCAGTTATCAGGTTGATTCGGACTACCACGGGCTGACTAAGTTGCTGGCTAGTTACTCGCTGTCGGGCCAGGCCCGTTGGCTAGTGACCCTTGCAAACCTTTTATTAGGGACACCAGAGGCATCCCTTCAGACCAACAACCAGCAGTACAACCTCTTCCAATAGGTTTTTTGCCAATGGATACAACTTGTAAAAATCTATAAAAACAGTACCAATTGTAATATTTCAAAAAAAATTCTGCAATTAGCACTTAAACAAAACTCTCTCTACATTTGGTATTCCTGCATACAAGTGGGTTCTGCTTTTGGATCATTAAACGTCCACTGGGTTTAGTGTTGATTTTCAGGTTAGCAAACTGTAGAGTACAACTTTACCAAAAGTTGGGTTTCACTATATGTTGGAGATGTCTCCCCTGTCGCTCATTGCTTACTTGGTTTGACCAAGTAGGTGGTGAAAAATGTCTTTAAATAAAGAAACCAACACTAACACGCCTTGAAGTATTTTCATTTTCTCCAATTTTCTACAGATCAAGGAAGATCTACCTCCTACACTTCCAATGTATATTTATGTTTCATCTTTGTCTTCCTAGTAACAATGGCACCCAAAGGTGGGGATTTGCTAATCATAATTACACCCCTGTGACCCCAAGGTGATAGCAATAGTGGACTTAATCTTCGATTCGTGCAGAAGGGGGAGCCGTGATCCTGACCACTTGGCCAACCCCTTGGGGTTAGCAGGGACTTACCAAAGAAGCTAGCAGTGCTTTTATTTATGACTAGCATTCGCCCTCTACAACAGTTTCTTTCAGAGTGTCCATTCGACATAGCCCTGCATCCGAGAAATCAACTTACATAAACACAAATTATCTATGCATGACCTGTAAACATAAACACAAATTAATCTATGGCATGACATATGTTAGGATGTTCGGCCAATTTCAAAACTCTAGTTCAAATTCCAGACTCGTCTGCTACACATGGGGGTTTCTTTGGCCTCAAGATGCGGAGAAGTCTGCACAGATCTCTGGCGCCTTAATCTTTTCGCGATGATTAACAACATAGGGCTCCAACTCCTTATATAACCGAGGAGTCACACTTCACAGAGACTTCTCAACTAAGAAACCATGTCTACTAATCTTGATAGGAGTGTATTACGTGGGGATAAGATCATCCGATTACTGTGGCTCCCTATCTTATCTACAACATATCAAGAATTTTATTATAGAGGGACTCGTAATCTATGTTAGCAACTGCAATATGCTTAATTTGACGTGAAATCTTTGGCATGCAGGCCACATGATTTCCTATAATCACGATTTCCGAAACACCCCACTGCAGATGCTCTCCAACATTGAATTCCATCCGCAGTGGGTCAGGAATGCCCCCATGGAAGGGTGGCCCAGCAATGCTAATGCTCTATTTTTTTTAAACCCAACGTAGCAGGGTTGGGGCCAGCCCTCTGGTGAGAAAAGTAAACCTCGAATGAGGTAGGGAAGGTTGCCTTTTAGGTTTGAACCTGGGCACACTGGTAAGAATTGATGACACCTCTTCACCCTGGGGTAAGAGCCCATTCTCACAACCATCTTAATGTTTGCATGGTATTGCCTTTTAGCTTATGTGTGCACACAGATATAAGCATCGCAATGGGCTGGGTTAAATGGCTGACCTACCCCGACTTACTCTTATTAAGAACAATACACTGGGGTGTGTGTGTGTGGAGGTTGGTGTGGGCATCCCCAGCCTGGACCCACAGTGGGCTCCACAGCAGGATTCACACAAGTTCAAACCTGATTTGTAGAATAGTGATCCTATGCGCAAGGTGCACATGGAAGGCCCACCTCTAGATGGGACCTAGGGGATTTGATGATTTAGGTGGGGCCCTCCTACGTACAAAAAATCAGCCCTATCCAATTATTCTAACTTTATGATCATATGTGGCCCACAAGTCCAGTCCATCCTCATGGGCATACAGTGGATCCAGTAATTCAATCCATATGCATGGGTGCAAACAAAGGGGGTATGTGAACTATAAGGTGGGGTGGGTTTTTTGGTCCACTCGGATGGATCATCAGGTGGGGACCTACTAGGGGTGTTCACAATGTACGAAGGGTGCATATGATAATTTTCCTTATATACATTAAGTGGGGCCACTTTCATGTATCTAAGTCTGAAGCCAGCCACATGCCACTAACCCCTTCATCCATAGTTCACAAGTTTAAAGCTTTCATATTAAAAAGATATTATGACCCTCGATCCAACGCCCTAGCCAATTCGGCCGGATGGACGCCAAACCCAAGAAATTGGTGATTATTAGTGGGTCCCTCTTTGGCGATCGGGTCAATTAACAATAGGTGGGCACAGGATTTGGGTTCACACAGTGGTAGAATGAGAAATTTGAGGGACCATTTAAAAAATTACATGATAAAGTTTTCTAAGACATTAGGGTTTGTTTGTCTGTTGTCCGTGGCAAATTGGTTCTGCGGACTTCTGCTTTTCCGTGAGAAATCATTTACTTACCCCCGCTCCTGTTGGAAATGCTTTTCCATACTAATGCGAAAAATCAAATCAATCTTTGCGAACTTTCCTCACAAAAAAAGGAGTTCCCACCTAGTATGTGAATATATGGATTCACAAACGTGGCCTTTTGGGCTTATTAAGACTTTTGGAGTGGCCATGGCCACCTCTACACTCAAGCCCCCTTGGCTACACCCGAGTCCACTTCCAATTGGGTCCAACCCTCTTTTTTTTTTTTTTTTTTTCCTTAATACATGGCCAAAGAAACATGGACCAACTTCAAAACCTACCCATACAAAGCCAGTAAATTAAAGAAGCACCCTTTCCATCTTTTGTGGGGGTGTCCACGTGGCAAGCTGCTGCTCTCCGATGCTGAGACTCTTCCATCCGGTGCCCCCGCCCCGCACGCGACGAGCAGCACAACTCTTGTGTGCCTCCAAAACTACCAACAAACCCAAATATATAGCAAACCAACAAAGAAACACACCCCCAACTCTCACGTGCGACTCACACGAAACTCAAAATCACTACCAACGTCTCCCTCCCAAGCACCTCATTCACCTCGCCAACCCCTCACGAGACTAGCATGCATCCCTCTCTCTCCTCTTCCCCCACCCCCCTTCATTACCCCCATCACCCCCTTTTCCTCACTCTATCAACCTTAATTATCCAATCATCGACGACCGCAACACCACCACCACCACCATCATCGACGACATGGACTCATCGGCCAATCGTGTGAGCGATAAGTCATGGGACCGACGTCGTGGCACTAGTAAAAAATTGGCCCAAGTGAATGTCGATGGTGGCAAGCGGGGATCGGTCGTGGTGAAGCCTCGAGATGACTTGGCCGCTACTGCCGATGGTCCCCCACCGGCTCCGGCAACATCGCCTTGTGGGGCGTGCAAGTTTTTGCGGCGCAAGTGTGTAAGTGGGTGCGTGTTTGCGCCCTACTTTGGGTCTGACCAGGGTGCAGCCCGGTTCGCGGCTGTTCATAAGGTGTTTGGTGCTAGTAATGTGTCCAAGTTGCTCTTGCACATACCGGCCCACCGCCGGCACGACGCTGTGGTCACCATATCCTATGAGGCCCAGGCCCGGCTGTCGGATCCGGTTTATGGATGTGTGTCTACTATACTCGCATTGCAGCAACAGGTTCTTGCTATTTCTCATTGGTCTGAATTTTCACAAACAGTTTGTCATGTTGATGAAATTTCACCCCCTTGATCCGATGGTGGGATCCACTTTGAGTGGTGCGTAATCATGATTTTGAACGGTTTGGATTGATGGCCCCACTGATGGATATATATACAAGGGTGGCCTTCTATGGTCCAGTTCCAATGCAACTATTCAATTGAGTTTGTGTTTGAAAATTTTTGAGAGGGAAAAAATGGACAAGTAGTCCATGAGACTACCTCAAAATTCTATTGTGGGGACATCTATCACATGTAAGGTCCACTTAGATTTTTTGATCCATCATCAAACGGTCCACGGTGGATGGCGATGCACCAAAGTTGATGATTGGATAATCAAACGAGCCTTTCGATGTCCATGGTGCAAATTATGGTACACTTCATCCGAACCGTCCGATGCGATCTTTTGCACTAATATGATGATCTATCACATTTTCTCAAGGTCCCTAAAAGTGGGCCATGTACGATTTAGGGGCCCATTAAAGTACAATTGTGGATAGTCTTGAAGACTACTAAAATGGCTCTCATGCAAAAACATGGAGATATATGCACTAGCCTTAGATTCACATGAGCCATGAATGATACAAGAACAAGATATCTACTTTCTACCAACATAAAGAAATGAAGATCCAATGTATACGACAATGAGGTTGGTCACATAAAGAACATTTATGTCATGGTATTAACCTTTAATTTTACAAACAACCCCCTTGGATACCAAGAAATAAGGTCAACCACCTTGACCACATGCATGTAATTCACAGTATTTTGTCCTTAAAAGTTTCCTTTGATTTATCCCGTTTGAAATTAAGGATGGACAATAGTGCAAGAAGATCATTAGACCAAAGTCAATTTTATTGGATTAACGACTTCGATTTGGTATGAATCTAGTTAGATCTAAGAAACTTTTTGATCTTAGTACAGGAGAATTGCATGTAATTTGATTTCTGCCTCTAATTGCTGGTCTAAAAGTGGTTGACTAAAATTTTTAAATCAATATAGGTGGTTATCTGTAGAAATAAAAATAGCATGTATTGATGGGTGGTTGCATGCATTTCATCAGTTTTGGGTCAAAATTGAGCACTAGGGATAACATGTATAGGCTTAACTTGAATCCACCCTATTTATTGATTGGGTTGAAAACATCAACTCGAATCAAATTGAAAATTAACAAACTGAACTCAAGCCTTGTTTAGAAGATTTTCAATTGGTTAGGTTGACATAGGTCATCGGGTTGAATGGAAAAATGGGCTCAACCCAAACCCAACCTGTACTTCAATCGGGTCAAAAATACCAACCCAAACCCCAAATAACCAGATTGGCTAGTGGGCTAGTACAGGTACAGGTAGTTACACTCACTTGCAATTGTGAAAAATCTAAGATATGCCCATTCCTGACATCCCTCTCATTTCTATTTGCAATATAATTTTAGAAATTCACCCCCTTATTTTATTTCTAATTTTTAAGGTGACAACATTGCAAATGGAGCTTTCAGTAGTGCAGACACAGCTGATGAACAGCAGGTTAGCAATAGCAAATGCGCTTCAATTTCAACAGCAGCAGCAGCAGCAGCAACAACAGCAACAACAAAACATAGCAGTGTTGCAGCCTGCATACTCAAACAACTCTGTGACTTCTAATAATCTTGTTAATATAAGCACCTTCCCCTCTAGCTTTGACCTCACGGATACAGCTCCATCATCGCGGAGTTTTGAGCCATTGCAGATCACGCAACCATTGCAAGATGAAGAAGAAGATGAAGAAGAAAGCGGGAATCCGATTGTTTTCGCTGATGGTTTCCTTCAACAAAGAGTTATTTAATTTAATGATAATTCTTATTTGATTAAGCTAATTGCTCCAACAGTTTTTTTTTCTTTTTCTTTTTCTTCTTCTGGTAATTAATTGCCCCCACAGTTGGATCACCGTGCGTGTGACCAGAAAATTCTCTTTATATAATTTTATATTTGAAAGGTAAGTGTGTGTCAATTTCTTTTTCTTTAGAAATGCAAAGAGCCTGTAGAGAAAGCAGGTGGAGAAAATAAGCAGAGAAAGCTGTCCATGGTAGTTCAACTATGTGGTGGCCACTTATCTCATTGGTATGTGGCGGTAGTTCTCACTTGCTTGTCCAAAGCTCGAGCCATGCCACCGTTTTCCACTTGTGTGGCGGCCACTTATCTCATTGGTATGTGGCGGTAGTTCTTACTTGCTTGTCCAGGGCTCGAGCCATGCCACCGTTTTCCACTTGTGTGGGCTTTCTTCCCACTTGTGCGGGCTTGTTTCTCGCTTGTGTGAGCCTTATGTGGGCAATCTTCCCTTGTGTGCGGGCTCTCTCTTGGGTCCCAGCCCCTTTGATGAGGTTACCAAAAAAAAAAAAAAAAAAACTAAGGAGAGTTTTCTTTCCTGCGGAATATGGACAGCTTCTCCATGTTTTCTCAACCATTAAGCATTAATCACGTGGGATCTAGTCTGTTAACATAATCAAGCATGGTTGGAAACACCCTCGATCCCCAAAAAAAAAAAAAAAAAATCTCATGCCTCCGCTAGGCATTTCAAGATTTATGAGCAAAGATTGTTGGATTACATGGGAGTGAGGAAATTTTAATGCAGGAGTCAGAGGACTTTCTCACCAAGTTTATCAGTCCATTAAGGGAGTCACATAGTAAAACCTATACGTCTCAGAAATTAATGCCTCTTTTGGGCCGGATATCACTTGAACTCAATAGGAGTTGGGTCAATTGTCAAATTGATCAGATTTAAAATATAAGAATTAAATAGCATATATGAAGAAGGGAAATCACATATCCTATACTTGGTCAATTTCCTAAAGCCAATACATCAGCGGACATTGATTTTTATCAGATTAAATTCTTAGGGTTATCGCCCCATTGATAGATTTGTAGGTAAGGCTATAGGATCTGTTCTAATTCACAACCCGGAGGATCTAGGTTTCATTTGGCAATAGAATAGTCAACGCATGTATAAGAGCATCTCCAACCGAGATGTTATTTTGGAGATGTCAAATTCCATTTAAAGGCTTATGTGGCAATGTGAAGGTTTTGAATTTGTCATCTTCTATGTGCCAAACTTATTATTTTATTATATTTTTGTCTTTCACTTCTTTTGACGTCTTTTATTATATTAAATAGATTGAATTTCTACTTAAATATGTTTGGTTCCATCATAAAATATTCAAAAATAATAAATGGAATATTACCTTTTCATCTGCCACATCACTTCGGGTGGAGTCTTCAATAGGCTTTTTGTACCGTTGGGAGTGTCACGTGGCATTTGACATATCCCTTGGAGATGTTCTAAAGAAATAACCGTCTATAATTGATAATACACAATTTTCGTATTAAAATTTATGGGCATGTACTACATACATTTCCATTTGATCAGATCTTCTCATGTAACATTGTCCATGGACTAAAAATCTGCAGAGGGCACCCTTTCAAATCCACTTCAATCAGAAACATATGACCAAGCTACTCCACTTGGGGTGAAGTTTTAGATATTTCGCATATAAGGGGGTCAAAGTGAAATGAGAGCTCCAAGATGCAGCATGCCACTGGAGGGTGAAGAGAAGGAAAGATCTGATTGTCCTATGCATGTGCAGAAAATCAGCCCCCATGGAATCATCCTAACCCGTAAAATCTTGAGTCCGGATCACCTATTACATTTGTTATACCTTCACCGTGAGTGGACCAATAATACTCCACCACATCACCCAAAAAATTAGGCGACAAATGCGATAGGTGATCCGGACTCTAAAATCTTTACCCTTTAATAGCTTTATAAGGCATCTCTGAGCAACAATCAACCCCATAGAATCATCCCAATCCCTTGATATTTATCCCTCAAAGCTTGAAGGCTTATATATTTTGAAATTTCATCAATTCAACCATAAGCAACAATCAACCTCGAGATTTTCATCGATCCTCAACAAGCAACAATGAAACTAATCTCAATTTATCTTCATCCTTCAACAACTTAAGCTTAAAAGAAATAAAGCAAGATCCTACAAACAGAAACTGAAGAAAAAGGGCACAATCCAGATTAGCAGCCATCACCTGCATTATATAGTAAGAAAAAACACACTACCACTGCTGAGTTATCAACAATGTTGCATTATACCGTAGTCAGAATAATTATTAGCAGGAGACAATACGAGGATCGTTTTAGAGCGATATTATTGGGAAAGTATGGTTAAAATATAGATAAATTATGTATTAGCAATACATCATTGTACTGTATAAATGATATGAGTACAGAGGAAAAACAGAAAAATAATGGGCCATGAAAGAAAGTGCTTTTGAAAATTTAAAAGAGACTTAACAGTTACTTTCACATATTACTCTAGGTAAAATTATACCAACAACTGTTAATTGCTAGAGTGCAGTTCCAACAAATCTAAAGAAAGACAAGTAAGGAAAAAAAAAAAAAAAGAAAAAAAAAAAAAAACCCAATTAAAAATATGATTGGTAGCAAAGCCAAACATAATTTGAAGCCACTAAGGCTCAACTCAAGCAAAGAGTTACATCAGGGTTTCAATCAAGGTACAGATTTCCAAAATAAAAGTGTGAAACCAAATATACTGAAACACCACATAATTTATTTTCTTTTATCAATTACACACTGCTAATCAAAAGGATGATGTTATAAACAAGATTAATCTGGGCAGATTTTCCAGAATCAAGGTGAATGTCCCTCCAAGCAAGAAAATAAAAACAAAAGCTAACAGTATCTTTCCAAAATACATAAAATTGATACTTGGACGTGACCCACTGGCGTCTTCTCTGTCAGGATGATTGTCGAACGATTTCTGCAACCATGAAGATACAGGAAAGACAATTATGTATGATATTAAATTGTTAACAGAGTTCAATCACAGTTGGACAGAAATGAAAGAAGGATTCCATAATAGAGAGGCAAGCAAGAGTGATGTTTGCTGTGAGTAGTTGGAAAACAGTGTGTCGAATATTTAAGGTACGCTTTGGATCAGGCTTGAAAAATAATATTTTTGAAAAATTTATTATGCTTGCCAAAGTATGATAGAAATCTGATGGTCTTGGAGAAGAAAATGGAGTTGACATCTGATTCAGCAAGTGGTTTTTGCATGATGCTCGTCAAAAGTAAAACCGTTAAGTGTCCATTACAGTACATTAATTGAGACATATTAAGTTTAACTGTCACAATATAATTTTGAAGCAGTGTACTATAAGGCAATGGGCAATTGCTATTAAGATAAATAAGTAAGAATAATAACAGAAAAAGATCTAAATAGATCACAAATAACCACAACAAATGGGCACTTATCTGTGGCTAAGATATGCCCATAAACTAAAGCCATACAACCAGGACAAATGAAAAATAGAAAAGCTGCTTAATGTTCCCAACACCCAAAGATGCAACTGCCTGGCTGCAAATCCCAAGTAGTACACAACAGTTTCATGCTTGGACACATACAAAAAACATGACAATGGTAATGTTACAGCCTCCGGTTACAAGAAACAACCGGGAGAGTTACTTCAATAAGCTGTTTCTAAACATGAGGAATCAAGCAACTGTATCCTTGACAAACCCCTTTTAAAAAGCATTTGAGATGGCTCGAGTGGTGTCTTTTTAAGATGAAGGAGGTTGGCCACTGATGCCTTCCTAATAAATGGGTTAAGTAACGGAGAGTAATTCCTTTCTCTATCATGTGAGGATTGAAGAAAAAAATAGAAGGAAAAAAACTTGGAGGGCTTTTCATTAAAGTAGAGTTGATTTAAATAATAAAAGTAAGCTTATTAAAGTCCCAAAATAGGGGTCTTAGAAGGTTTGGTGAAAAAAAAAATGGAAAATGATATCATATAGGTTAGACAGCAGCCAAAGTGGAGGCCTTCTGAACTTTGACATAACAGTCTAGAGAAAAGTTCCCTTGGAAAGCTTGAACTTCACTTCTTTTTTTTTTTTTTTTCTTTCTGAATAATAACAAATAAAATATCATTAAAGGTATACAAAATGTATACAAGTGAATACAATAATCTTGTAAAATATAACAGAAAATACTGTTTTCTTATTGGTAATAAAAAAAAAATTACTGTGAAAAGCACAAATGCAAGATCACTGGAAGATAGAGAAAAGGAGCAACAGACCCAGCTCAGACCCTATAGAAACAAACCGCTATCAAACAAAAGCGTTAGAAGCATTAAACAGAAAGAAGGCCAAAACAAGGTTAATGACTAAAAAGTTAATAGAGTTTCCACCAGCAATGAATCCCAAATGACATCTTTGCTTGCAGAGGGCATCATCTTCCCCATTCATCTCCACAAGAACATTGGCGAAAGAGATATCCGTCGGATATCAATGAAAGAGTTCCATCTTAATGAATATTGGGTATGCTTACAAGTAACACCAACAATCTCCTAACCATTTTAACTTCCCAAGAAATTCAAAACTGTAACATCTGGCATTTCAAAAGCAGGACAAATTTGACTATTACTTTCCCTCCGTTTGACCCAAACAATAACCAAAGGAAGCATCTTCCAGGACTTATAGCCTTAACGTGAGCCAACAAAAAATCAATGACGGGAAAGAGAACAGATGAGCCCAGAAAGTTAAAAAAAAAGAAAAAGAAGTGAAACTCCAAATAAAGGGCACGACTTTACAGTAAGTGAAGGGATGGCCAGCTAACTCTTTGGCTCCACAATGAATGAATTTTTTTTTTTTTTTAAAGGAGAGAAGTCTAACCTTAATTTGGTTCTAAAAGCTTCGAATTCACAAATTTGGGAACCGCTAAGAGGTTCTAAATAAAATAATAAAAAAGAAGCCTACGGATAGGTTTTGATGGAGACCTACAGCTGGATTCTTCTAACCCTTGCCAAAACCCTGCTGGCTATGCCACACAAGGGTATGGGATTCATGTTGCATGGATATTATGTAAATTTATTTAAATATTATTTAGAAAAAAATGCATGAAAGTTTGTAAATAAATTATAATAAAAAGTAAACAGGCATTAACCCAACATCATACCCGTACCTACATCAGAAATAGCCGTGCCCATATACCCAAAGTATCATAGTCAGAAACATGAGTATTGAGCACACGTATTGTTGGTTCATAAAGTTATTTTTTTATGGATTATGCCTTTTACATTTGGTCACAGCCCTTTCTGGGCTGAGTTACAGAATAAAAAATATCACTTCCTTTCCCAACATAGTTGATGACTACGATAGTTTAAAACTCAAGCTCAAAATGTTATCAAATGACAGTCGGTAAATTCTGAACTTCAGAAATACCTACTTGGAGAGTGAAGGCATCTCCTGGGGTTGTGGCTTTAGGTTGGTTTGCCATTCTGGGTTGTATTCTTATGATGGGCAATCTTCATTGGTGGAATATAAGTATTGTGAATGCATGCCCAATGTGTTTATCAGATGAGGAGATGGTAGACACTTTTTCCTTGATTGTAAGGCGGCGCAAGTGTTATAGAGTGAAGTGCTTAGCTAGTTTGGATGCAGTTGGGTCTTCTCTCAATGCCTTAATAAGTTTTTAGGCGTGGAGGATGGGGTTGGGAATTGGGGTCAGCTAGAGGGAAACTATCATGGATCTTATCTTTTTATGTAATCCTATGGGTGTTGTGGAAGGAAAGAAATATGCGATGCTTTGAGGGCATCACCTCTTCTGTTGATGTATTGGTTGGTGGACAGAGCAAGATACTCGGTAGCATCTTGGGCTACTTCTCCCCTTTTTCAAGGCATCTTTATGGGTTTAATTTTAATGGATTGGAAAGAAGTAGCCTTCTGGCCTTATGCACCATCATGAAGCAATCCCTCTTGGTGCCCTCATCCGGTGGGATTTCTAAAATTAAATTTTGATAGCAGTGCTTCTGGGAACTCAGACCCAGCTGGTATTGGAGGCATCATTCGTGATAGCAATGCATCTCATATCCTCTCTTATGCAGTTCCAACGAAGTCCAGCAGGTCACTGTTTGACTAATAAGGTGGAATTGTTAGCTTTAAGGATGGACCTTCAGGAAGCCTCCACCTCAATATGGAATGATATTGCAGTTGAGGGTGATTCCTTGTGCGCTATTCAATGGGTGTTGGGTAATCCTGAGGCTCCATGGAGCACAATTGATGAGGTGAAGGAGGTGTTGGTTTTAGCTAGAAAATTAAACACCTCTTTCAAACATGTTAAACGATCACATCAGAGTTTGCATATTTCTTTGACCATTCTGTCCCACTTTTTATGTTCCTCGGTGTTCGAGTGTAATGTGTTTATTAGGGTTATGGGTGCTTTTTTTTTTGGGTATCTCTTTCTTGTAGTTATAAGCTCTCTAATGAAAGTTAAAAAAAAAAAAAAAACAACTTTAGAGTTAAGGCAACATAAGTTATCAGAGCTAATTGACTAAATTTTCATATATACGTGGATTTCTGATAGGGGTGAATATCGGGTCGGGTTCCGGGTTATCGGACCGGGTCTGACCCGACCCGGTATTTTTTAAGAGCCTTGGACCCGGTCCGGTAACCCTGTTAATGAATACCGGGTTACCGGGTTCGAGTTCCGGGTAACCCGATAACCCGGTTACAAAAGCCCAAATGTTAGCTCTAACTTGACTTGAATGGGACTGTTAAAAGAGCCAAATATCATCTCAAAATAGGCTTTTAATTTAAGCCCATGGGGACTGTAAAATGGGTATAGAACGGAGCCCGATGATAGGTGCCATAAGCCTATAAAATAACACAATGGCTGCTTGTAAATAAGCTCATAACATAGCCCAATGATGGCTGTCAATGGGCCTAAATGATAACCCAAACTGAGGCTATAATTGGACTTGGAAATGACTACCAAACAGTCCATACTGGGCTCTAGAATGGGTCCAAACAACATATGAACCCATTTCAGGAAGTCAACCCATCCCCTTAAACCCATTCAGAAAACAATATCAGTAAATGGATCTGACTCCCAAACAGTACATGTATGGGTTGTAAAATGGGTCTGAACAACGTATGAACCCATTTCAGAAAATGAACCATGTCTGGACCCACCGGTTTAATAAACAATACCGGCCAATGGGTCATATTGCCAAACAGTTCGTATATATGGGCTGTAAAATGGGCCCATGTCTGAATCTATTTTAGGAAATGAACCCATGTCTGAACCCATTTAAGGAAATAATATTAATAAATAGATTGAGAATGTCTGCCAAACATTCCATATATAGGTTGTCGATAGGCCCAAAAATTTATTTATTTGTTATCACCCGATAACCCGATAAACAATGAAACAAAAACCCGAAACCCGGACCTGTTAACAGAGGTCCGGGTCGGGTTTGGTCCGGCCCGATAAAAAGGTTATCGGGTTAGCCCGATAACCACCGGGTCAGACCGGGTGACCGGGTCGGACCGGGTTTTCCGACCCGGTGAACACCCCTAATTTCTGAATCTCCTTTCCCACAGTCAAAAAAAGTTTAAATTGGAAACACTTTTCCCTGGAAATGTGGAGTCGTGAAAAGTGGCCACACCAAACATGGAAAAGTGGCCAAATTTTCCATGCCTTTCTGCAGAAACGGCTGCACAAATGTGCCCTTAAAGGCAAAAGGAGTAAAGGAACATACTGTGCTGGGAGGAAATTGCTTTGTGTTTGGTTGAACCCTCTTTCCTTCTTCATAATCTGCTTCCAGAAAAAAGAAACTCATGCTAGTAAATCATTCTTCCAAGATTTCAAATAAAACCTTCCAACTGAAAAAAACAGAACTCATTTACCTTCTGCTAGAACTGTCTGCAACTTCCAACCCTCTCCATAGTTGACAAGAACTGAATTAGGACTAAAGCTGACAGGTTCCTCTCCTTCTTTAACGGCCTCAATGTATAAAGATGGTTGAGTCCCAGCGCCAAGCTTTCGGTTTATCAGATTCGAGGCAAATCCAGCCTCAGTACCAGCAGCAAAGCGCCTTAATTTCCCAGAACTTCTGCATGCAACCTCCAAGAACTGCTCCGCAAATGAAATAATTGGTTTCACAATTTCAACATGCAGCAATCCAATCTCATAGAGACCCACTGAGTGTGTTAGGCCTAACACCATTATTAGTGTTGTACAAAAGTTGTAACTGGTAACGCAATGCAAGGTTTAAACAATCAGTTGATTTGTCTTGTATCAGCTGATACGGCTGACGCAAATTGGGTCCTTGCAGACAACATACATCAGACTGAATTCATTTAATGTGTAAAAGCCAATTTTTCACATTGTTTTGCAAAAGAGAGCTTCTGGGAAGGGTTTTGGGGATCTCTACTCCAACAAAGGAAAATACCGACTAAATGTTCTAAACGAAGAATCAAAGCTAATATGCAACAAATAGCTTGAGGGTTTACCTTTGAGGTAGGGAAATAATCCAAAAATAAGCAAGATTTTTTGGTGACTCAGTCTTTTCATTTATTTTGGGTAGGTGAAATCCTCTCTGTAGCTTCATGGATGGTTGATGACAAGAAGAATGACAGTCAGAACAATAATGTAGCCCATCAAACATTCCGGTCAGCATTGATGGGTACAGTTTTCTTTATCCATTGCTTCATGGATGGTTGACATTTAACTGTATTATATGCACTATGCACTATTATTTTGTATTTATTACTTAGTATTGAGTAATCTAGTCACTAATAATTGTCTATTGACTAGTAAGTAGGAAGTATTAAGTGACAAGTCGTAAATCAAAGGGTTTAAAAATGCAGATTTGGGAGAGATATGGACTCAGGAAAGTCCACCTTAGGCTATGTGTATATATTTGCAAGGGGAGAAGTATCATGGCAATCTAAGTTGAAAAGTGTGTCATGCTCTCTACTACCAAGGCCAAGTATATGGAAACTGGCGGAGCATGTAAGGAGATGCTCTGGATAATAAAGGATTTGGGTATCAAGCTTTAAGAACTTGCTAATAATTGTGATAGTCAAAGTGCTACACGTTTAGCCGAGAATCCAGCATATCACTCTAGAGCAAAGCATAATGATTTGAGGTATAAGATGCAAGATGTGTTAGAGTTGGTGTTCTTATAATTGAAGAAGATTCACACTTAGAAATTCATCAGATATGATCATGAAGGTCATACCAAAGGACAAGTTCAAGTTTTGTTGGAGCTTGGCGGGATGATAGTTTGTGAGTTTTGAGTTTATTGAACCATTAGCTAGGCAAGATGGGGGCCTCTTTCATGAGTTTGGAGGGAGAGATTTTTATTTTGACCAACCCTCATGTGTAGACCCATTTACAGTTGCAAGATGGGTTATTGATCTAATATGGAGTGGGACGGTGGTTTGAGTTCACTTGTGTGGCTCTTATGTTTAAGTGCAGAGAAATTGGGGATATTATTTCTCATTCTCTTCTCTATTCAACATGAAAATCAGTAAGAGAGTCTAAAAGGGAGTTGAAGAGAAGCCTTAAAAGACCAGGGTGTGAGTTCCTCGCGTTTGTGAGTGAGAAAGTGAAAGATTGTGTTTTCGTTTCCATGCCATCAAGAGAATGAAAAGGTGGGTTCTTGTGCACATGAGAAGGTGATCCTCAAGTTAGAAATTTGGGAAGAAGAAGCTTGTAAAATACTATTTTTGCATAGTGCATTGGATAGGTGGCACTGTGGTATTCTCTCCTATTCCACATAAATATAAATTGGTGTGTGATCCTTCTAGCCTTTGCTCTTTTTATCTTTCTTATCAACTGGTTGTTGAATTTCTTAAGTGATTCAGATAGAGTTTAGACTTTAGACTCAGCAACATCCACAAAACAGTGACCATGAACCACAATGCGAAGACAACAAAGCACACCAATTTCTGATTTAGTTCATCAACACACCCTAGCTTGTTTTCAATTAGGGGGCTTTCATCTAATGGGTATTGACTCCCTAAGATTTCTAAGCAATGCTTCCTATCAAAGAGACCCCACAAGTAAAGGATGAAGGGTGAACATCCACAAGGGCCCAACAAACAATCCCTTCTTTATCAGAAATGATTCCCACCCATCACCCTAGCAAATCAAATCCTAGGAAACTCATTGTCCTATTCACATCAGCAGCATAAACCCTTCACTCCTCACATCTTAAATAATCATCTGATGGAGCCCCTTCACTTTGCATTCCTAGAATTCAATGCTCAGTAGGCAAAAAGGCCACTAAAAACATGAATTCTTATCTAGTACCAGACCCAAGTCCTTGAGAACATGAAATTTGCAGGAAACTATTCAGAGAAAGAAGAATCAGTTTCAAGAAACCCAGTTCATCAAACCATGAAATTGGAAACCCATGAAGGGTTTTTGAGGTTACAACATGAAATTGAAATCCAGTCAAACCCCATTAAACCTTGCAATTCAGAGAAATTACCCAAACAAGAGAGAGATTGAATGAGCAAAAACAATTTCAAAGACATGAGAGAGGAATAGAGAGTTACAGAAGGTTGTACAAGCTCTCTTTTCTCATCTTCTTCTTCCTCTTCACCACCCATCGATTTCTACCTAAAGCTTCTTACGCAGAGAGAGCGCGCGCTGTTGCTTCTGTTGACTGGATAGAAATAATAAGGGATTTTTACCATACTGGATATAAATACCGTGAATTTTTTAAAATGGTTAAAATGGTATTGAAGAAAACTATATCTTAAATGTGGATAGTATATTGGGACCCCAAATTCTTTTTTCAATTCTACTTAACTTGTGCGATATCACATAATCTATGTAATATCGTACAAACTGTACGATCTCTCTCTTATATTTTCATCCGTTCACATTTTCCAAAGCACTAAACTTCATTTTTTTTTCTTGCAACTTTCATGTTCTTGCTACTTTCTTGATCGTTAAAAAAGGTTACCAAAAAGAGCTGTCTTTCATTCTCTTCACTTAAAGATGATTCATGAGAAGCAGTTCCCAAAAAGCGTACATAGACCACAAAATTTCACAACGTATTAATATTGTGGATCCATCCCTTGAGGGTAAAGGTATCACAACATAACAATGACCAAATGGAAAAAGAGAGTGGAAGGACAGTTGTAGAGAAACCTTGAGATATTTTTGGATAAATAGAAAAGTAACGGAGAAACCCAATTGAAAACCTTTTTTAATGATGGAGAAATTAGTAGGAACAAAGAAAGTCGCAGAAAGAAATGGAGGTTTAGTGCTTTAGGAGATGAGAACACAAGAAAATCAATTTTTTCACTTTCAGTTTGTTGTGCGATATCGCACAATATGGGTATAATTGGAAAAAAGAATTTAGAGCCCCATATACAATAACCACACTTGGGATATAGTTTTGGTCAACACCATTTTGAAAAATTTATGGTCTTTTATATCCCGTATGGTCAAAATCCCAATAAATAATCCCTACATGAGTACCAACATGAATCCTCTGACGCAATAACCAATGAGTCCATAGTGGGGCCCACATCATGTGATCTACAAATCCAGATCCTCCAAAGACTTTAATTGTGAGAAATCCTGAGTTAAAAAGAGTGTAACTTCACAGTGGAGCGCACCTAGTGAAATTTGAGCCGTTCAAAACAAAATCCTTCCGAGGTATATTGGGATATCCTCTTATTTCATGTCAATCGGAGTTTGTTCCACCATTAGATTACTATTTGATGAAAAATGCTATTTACATAATTTGATGTATATTCACTATCGCACTTTTCATCAAATAGTCAATCCGACGGTGGAACAACTGCGGATTGATAATAAATATGAGTACACACTATATACCTAGAAGGATTTTATTTTGAACGGTTATGATTTCAATAGGTGGACCCCACTATTGAGTTTCACTCTTTTAACTCAAGATTTTTCTAGGTATAAAGTCTTAAGAGGATTCAGACTTTAATTTGCACATGTGAGCAATATGCTAGTGGACGTAATTTTGGAGCAAAATTTGGCCATAAAAAGAGGGAGAATGATTTTGAATGGTTAAGATTTAAGGAGGTAGGCCCCAAGGATGGATTTTGAATTCTCTACCCTAGTTAGATCCGGATTGGATGTGCACCCATTTAGTAGTATAATTTGTGGGGCTCACTTCAATCCACCTCCTTGAATGTTGGTGGAATGGGTCAAAAGGGACAAAACAGTGTAAATGTAAAAAATGAACGGTCAGATCAAAATTGTTGCAACCATTTATTTTGGAGGGTGCGTAGTTAGCTGGTTTTGATAATTAGATCAAGAAGATGAATTTTTAAACCACATGCAATCCGAGCAAAACCCTTGATTCGCTGGTCTGCTAAAGTGGGCCCCACAATTTAGGATTTTAACTCTGATCATCTCTCTTCATTGATAAAGTCAGTCTTTTGTATTCATGCCCCTAACCCCTTCATCCATGGCCCACAAGTTTAATGGCTTCATATTCAAAAAAATATTCAACCCTTGATCTAACAGTTCAGTCCATTCGGATGTGTGCCAATCCTTGGGATTAATGACTATCAGGGGATTTTTTTATTGGTTGCTAGGTTTGAATGGGTTGCTAGTTCGGCCCCGCAAAAAAGTTGTCATATAAGTTCTCACTTAAATATTTCCCTTTTGTAAATTCTTCAAATGGTCCAAATAGTTATATGGGCCCACCTATCACCAATCCAGAAGGTCGACTTGGTTGAGAGCCCACCATACCCCAACAGGTTCATTAAACAGGTCAAACTGGACTCTAATCAGATCACAGATTTGGGTCCAAGGCTCCAAGTTATATGGATCAATTTCTATCACTCGGAGTTAGAGTTATAGAAAAAAAAAATGCGTTTCTTACTATATCTTAATTATATTTCAATTGTTTGGTCACCTCCCCTTGTATTACCATTGTAGTAACTATTTTGATATTCGGGTCGGGCCAGCCCATCTACTAGAACAGATGCCCCAAGACCAGTCCAAAGCGGGCTAGGCTTGGGCCAGCCGAATACATGAACGCACCTTGTAGTAATTTTTTTTTATATTCGGGTCGGGCCTGTTTGTTTACAAAAATAAGGCAGTGAGTATATGGGGCCTTGACTTTCCCACGGTTTCAATTTCTAGCGTGATGGCTTGGTGTGCATTTTCCATATTCCCTTGATTCAATTTGTAATGGAGGTTATTTGATGGCCATGATTTGGAAATTTACCTTTTTTACTACATTTGTCGGCCTGAATGAATGAATGAATGAACTTAATTGACAATAATAAAAAAAAAAGTTTTAAATAAGTCATAGATAAAAAAAGAAATGTTAACCTATGTTCGACCTAATCTCAAATTCACAGTAGTAGCGTTTTTTTTTATTTTTGCTATCGGAGGGTTTCTAATCCTTTGGGCTGGACTAATCCCTCTGGGCCCAAAGGAAGCCGGGTAAACTCCCCTGTAGCCCATGTGTTGTAGTGCAGTTTTAAACCTACAACCTCCGGATGTAAACTGTGGTCCTAAGTCAACTGAGCTACCCCTTGAGATTAATAGTGTTGTTTCTAGGTGGTAGTGTTTGTGAAGGGATTAAATAGATCATAAGTGACCTCAGTGATAGCTAAAAAAGAGGTTTCATAGACTTTTGCCAAGAAGTAGTAGTTGTTGTTTTACAAAAGAAAAACAAGTCATAAAATAAAACCAAAATCTTACAATGAAGAATAAAATCTTTGAGGCGCTCCGAGTGGTCTGGCCACAGTTTGTGCACTGCACATTAATCAACAACTACAAATACTTAAAATTCTATAAAACCTGCTCCTAGTAGCATCCCTTTTTCGTTTTCCCATACATTCACCTGGGCAGTGGTGGACCTAGGTGATGAGCACCTGCGGGGTTATAATACCTAGAGAAGGAATCACTTTCGACAATAAGGTCACACGAACATAATACCATGAGAAGCGCTGGAGAGCTTCCAAGAAATAACTACAACCTCCACTTCATTAGAATCACAAATACCCATATGCTTAGAAAACATGAAGAGAAACTCACCCTCACTATTACGAAGAACAGCTCCAATACCCTTTGAACCCGGCTTACCCCTTGTCGTGCCATCAACATTGAATTTAATCACTCCAAGCGAACAAAGGCATGAATTTCTTTACCATAGAAGGACCACACTCCATACAAGCTTCTCAATTAACAGTGATATCATAAAGGATAAAATTAGAAAAAATTTTCTAATCAAAGCCTCCTTCGCTATCCGTGATTATTTCAATCAACTCTTGAACAGATGAGGAAACACACGAAATAGCAAAAGGAAGCATCCACCAAAGATAACCACCACAACCACCAAAATGATCTCTAGGGGTGTTCATGGCCCGGGCTGGTCAATATCCAGACCCGCCCTTGATTTTAAACAATAGGCCCAAGCCTGGGCTAAGCCCAACTCAGGCCATAAGTACCTGGACCGAGCCCAGCCCACCTAGATTCGGCTAAGCCCGAGCCCGAGCCCGAGCCCGAGTTTATTTTATTTTACAAAGTAAAGGGAATAGGTTTACTGACCCAACCAACTTGTAGCTCACCTGGTAAGGATGTTTGTTTGTTTGTGTGTTGGAGAATGTGTGTTCAACTCCTCTTTCCTACAAACAACAGTACCTCTCAATCGGGCCGTGCTTTCTACTACTTAATCCGAGCCCGCCAATAAATTAAACGGGCCCAAAGTTTATATCCAGGCCCAGACCCGGCCGGTCTCGGGCTGACCTGATCTATAAGCACCCCAAATGATCTCCCAACCAAGCTTCTGCCATCTCCGTTATCTTCTCTAAGACAACACCAATCGACACCACATCTAATTAAACGGAACCCAAACACCAGCAGCAACCTCACCTCACAAATATCAGAGATGCTAGTGGACATCAACTCTCTTCTTTTCAATCTAGGAAACAACTCACACAAAGGTCCTACCCCCAACCAATCATCGAACCAAAAAGATCTATCCCAACCATGATTTTAGCTCATGAAAGTTCAACATAGTGAAAAACAACTCACACAAAGGCCCCACCCCACCCAATCATCCAACCAAAAAGATCTATCCCAGCCTTGATTTTAGCTCGTGAAAGTATAACATAGAGAAAAATACTCAATCTACAAAGTAATGCATCTGACCTATAACACAAGGTCGCAGTTGTTTCTTCTTAAAAGGTAAAATATTTTACATCTGAAGTATTGACAACATATAATCTGTCTCGTCGAAAATATTCTCTTATTGTAATGCAAGAACCCATACAAACCAAAGCTTGAGTACTTAAGCTCTAAAAAAAATTAGGAATTTTCATTTTTCTTGATTTCGGACATTCCTTTTTGATATTTTACCTTATTTTAAAATCACACCAATACATGTCACTGATAAGCTGATAGTATTCCTTGTTTCAAAAACAGCTAGAGAGACTGATATCCATACTTGAAACGATGGTAATATGCAATGGTGGATCAGATACACATGCAATGCTTGTATGTTTCCACGACTTAACCATTCGAAAATCAGATTTAGAATAACGATACAGGTGGGCTTCACCAAACAGGATGATCTAAAAAAATAATAATAAAAACAGAAATAAAGGCTAGGATTGAGAAACAGGAATTCTAAAAAGATGCTTGGATGTGTAGACGAGGGGTGGAGTCGAAAACAAGAAGAGAGAACTGCCTGCAATGCAAATTTGGGTACAAATTTGGTAACAGGAGGGGAACCCTCTCTTTGGGTGATTCCTTGGTGCCGCAGAATTAGACTTTTCTAAGTGAGGATTGAGGATTCATTTGCATTCCACGTTTGGCTGTCAGAGTGAAATCAGTGATGCTTTCTTCAAATCCACGTTTGGTACAAATATCAAAATCCACAGGAAGAAAAACCAATGACCATCGTTAAATAACAGGAAATAAAAAAACAAATAAACTAATGAAAAACAAATGCTTTTCTAACTAATGAGATTATGACATTCCAAATTTGCATGAATATAAGTCATTCCAAAACAATCCACAAAAACAAATCCAGAACATTAATCATATCTTTCATTTTAACTATCAATTTAATATCAAATCATCACTGAAAAAACAATATCTTCTTCCATTGAGAAGTATAAAGAAAAGAACATTCAACAGGAGAAGTATAAAGAAAAGATACATGAGATACCAGTGGAGAGTACAAGAGTAATATGCTGCACACAAAATTGGATGACCACTCTGCACAACCCCAATAAATTCAATTCAGTTGGGTTTGTCGTGGCTCTGTTTCGATCCAAACAAACAACGCAACCAGCCAATACAAATCCCGTACAAAAATTTTGTTCATAAATCCCATACAAATGATTTATCAGCCAATCCAAACACTCAAAACAATGCAACCAGGCAATACAAATCCCATTAAAAAATTCATAAAATGGGTTTGAATAATTATTAAATTGACTGAGAAAATGCAGAGATGTAAAGGGTTTGTATGTGCAATGGGTAGAAATCAAATGATACCCATCTTCCAAAACCCAAACAAACAAACAACAGCACCAACCAAAACCCAAACAAACAGACACCCAAACATCACCCATCTTCCAAAACCCAAACAAACAGACACCCAAACATCACCCATCTTCCAAAACCCAAACAAACAAACAAACAACAGCACCAGTCAAAACCCGAATGAACAAACACCGGCACTCCCGCCACCTCTACCTCTCGGCCTGCAAACCCAAACACCAAATAAGAAAACACCCCTAGCTGGTGATAGACGTTGGATTTTGGGGTTTGAGAGGGTTCGGAGATTTTGATGTGTGATGGAGAATACTAAGAAAAATCTGAAAATAATTCATCAAGAACCCTAAAACATTTGGGTCTTCGGGAAGCCGCCGGTATAGGTTTTAAGAACTTCATTGTGGAGGGCAACTCCTTTTGTACAATTGGGTCAACGTCTAACGGACCTTTGTGATGAGGTGGAGGTGTTGGCCTCCATGCTAAATGTCTCATTTGCTCTCATCAAGCGGTCAGCAAAGGAGTTGGTGGATTGATGCAGGGAATGTTGGCTATCCTCCTTCATTCCCTGCGCTGCTCCACGGATGATCTAGCGAAAAGGGGTGTTGGGAAAGAGAAACTTGTCATTGAGATTGTTAATTTTGTAGCTGCTTAAGTTTTGGCTAAGGGGTTTGTTGTATCCTTCACCATCCCAAAAAAAAAGAACCATAAAACAGTCTATCTCCCCCAACAAGGCATCCCCGTTGAAATCTTGACCGAGAGAGAGAGAGAGAGAGAGAGAGAGAGAGAGAGAGAGGACCTAGGGTTAGGGCTTGCGTGGATGTGGTGAAGCAAGTGTCCGCAAGACTTTATAACATGTCTCCGTAGAGACTACAAATGAGGCAAATGAGGACGCAATATAAATAAGAAAAGCAAATAAATAAATAAACCTGATCAAACCTAAGCAAATAAAATTATTCAAAAAAAAAAGAAAAGAAAAGCAAACCTAGAGACTAAAGAAACCTAATCAAACTAGGAACGCAAATAAAATTAGAAACTATCCTAATCAAACTATTTAAATAAAATTAGAATTCTAATAACAATAAAATTAGAAATATCTAAACTTTCTTGGGTCCCACATATGGACCACAATTCTCCTTCAAACGATATATTGGTTTTATTGCATCATTCCCTCATGCAGGAGGAATCCATTGGGCCCAAGCCTACTTAGCCCATAAAGAGAATCTTCAGATTGTGCAAGACTTTTCCTATATTTAGTATTAGCTGAATTTTAAGGATAATAGAGTTTATTTTAATTTGATTTCTTTCCAAGAATAGGTTAAAGTATGAAGCTTATATAAAGGATTGTAATCCCTTCTTAGGGACAAGTTCTACTGATTAATAAAATTTCTTCATTGAGAACTTTCTCTCAATTATTTGTATGTGTTTTGGATCCCATGGGGTCCCTATCCCTAACCCTATGGCTTGAAGATTAGCCCGTTGGCTCCTCTCCTCTTCCCTACGCTGCGTCATTCCCCCAAGGTTGAAAAAAGAGTTCGACCTCAAACTCGGTTTGTCTTGACATTGCCTTTGTAGACATGGTGCAGTGCTTGGAAGCGCTTCTTTTGTGGTACTTGCTCTTGATCCCTTCTTCAGTGATTTTGGATTTTTTGGATCCAGTGTGACTTGCTTTCCACTATTAGCATACATGTATGTATGTCGCACATACCATAAATTCCTTTTTTTTTGTAAATCTATGGTCGACCCAATAAGATATCACCACTATCCATTGGTAGCGCATTATACCAAATTGTATCTTTGTTGTTTGTGCATTTTTCTATCACCAATTGGTTTTGAGGTTACTGGCTAGTAACTCTGTCATAGTATCAGAGCCAGAAGTCTCGAGTTTGAAACCACGCAGGGCAAGAAAATGCCCCATCCCGCATTTTGTGTTTGTGCGGGCGCAGGTGCGCAAGGCAAGAAGGCCCCATGCCGCGTTGGAGTCTTGTGTGGGTGTGTGCTTCAGATCTAGACAGTGTCCTGCCTGAGCGGGGTGTTAAATAGTTGTTTGTGCAGTTTCCTATCACCAATTGGTTTTGGGATTACTTACTAGCAACTCTGTCACTCACCAATGGCAAAAGTAACTTGACATACATGTCGCACTCACCTGTCGTTAGCCATCTAACAAAATAGGGACAATAATCTTTCGAACCTTCGGCTTCAAGCAATCCACAAAAGCTTGAGATATGATTCTTTTTCACAACTTCCTCCATCAATCACAATTGCGTACGTTGGCCCAAATAGCGTACTAGTTGAACAAAAAATATTTTTCCAAAACCATTCTCTCTTAACAGTTGGTGGTCTCTTTGAGGACTATGAGGGCTTCAAGACCCTCCTTGGGACCTATTTCCTCCACTTCATCTACTTATTTATCCTTAGGATCATCTAGTGTATTCTTCACGTCACCTTGACCTTCTATCAAGTTTAATTGTTTTGGGCATTGAAATGATCGATACCCTTATTGTTTAACAATGAAAACATGTGATTCTCATTTGACCTTTAAGCTTTGAGCTTTTTCCTTTGAACTACCACTTGGATTAGAATCCATCTTTGATGGGGTCTTCTACGCAGACCATTTAGATACACTAAATTTCTGGGCTTGACGTTTTGCAATGTCCTCGGCCTTGAAGCATGTTGGATGATCTCATCAACGTTATCAAAAGTCTTGAATGCAAGTATATGTTGTATATAGATTCTTAACTCATGAAAATATCGATCAAACTAAAAAATATCGGTCTCATTTAAAGCATATCAAGCTTGCATTGTCATAAACTCTTCAGAACACTTAAACAGCTAACCTGAATCCTTATTCTAAATCTTGAAAATTTGAACATAAATCTCTTACGTTATCAACTAGGAGGAACTTTTGTTTCAAAAGTTTCTTTATTTCAATCCACGTCTCAATAGGATCTATGTTTTGTCTCCTCCTTTTCTTTTGCAACTCTACCCACAATATCGCAGCATAATTACAAAATCGAATTTCCACAAGGGTGACTTTATGACCCTGCGTCATTAGCTTATGTGCAAAAATATTTTCAACGCACACTAACCAATTCATAAATTCTAATGCCCACCATATGTAGGCCCTAGGGTTAGGCCTTGCGTGGATGTGTCGAAGCACGTGTTTGCAAGACACTATAACACGTCTCCGCAAAGACTACACACAAGGAGGCACCCCAAAGGTTAAAGATCCACTCCTATTAATCAAAAGTTTGAGATTGAATCTCTACAATGCAATATAAATAGGAAAAGAAAACTTATGGACAAAGAAACCTAATCAAATTAGGAAAGAAAATAACATTAAAAACTATCCTAATCACAGTCTTCAAATAAAACTAGAAATCTAATAACAATAAATTTAGAAATATCTAAACTTTCTTGGTTCCCACATGTAGACCATGATTCTCCTTCCAACAATATATTGGTTTTGTTGCAGCAGAGAGAAATACATTGTTGCAGAGGTTGCAGCAGAAAGAAATACATTGTTGAGAGAGAGAGAGAGAGAGAGAGAGAGAGAGAGAGAGAGCTAAACATGGGTTTTGGTATCAAGGAAAAGTGGAGTGGATTATTACCAAACGTGCCCCTGTAGACAATTTTCTCTGCCTTTTCTCCTCACCCAAACAGATGCTACAAAAAAACAAAAATGGTGGAGAAAACTTTGCATGAGCTCAAATCTGTACTGATGAGAGCATTATTACCAAACGTGCCCCTGTAGACAATTTTCTCTGCCTTTTCTCCTCACCCAAACAGATGCTACAAAAAAACAAAAATGGTGGAGAAAACTGTGCATGAACACAAATCTGTACTGATGAGAACATTCACCACTTGTTTTTTCTGCCTGTTTTTTTTGACATCTAAAAATGTTTCTAATAAAAAAGTGGAGATGAGAAAATATAATATACATGATGAACGAGAAGTGTCAGTCAAAAAAATTTGCATTATGGAAAGGAAGAGACAAATTTCTTCGTTGATGAACTTCGACTGAGTATAATCCATACTTGGGACAGTTAAACCTGGAAATTGTATTGTAGGTGACCAGAAACACACAAATCTAATCCAAAATCTAGCATTTGGGTTTCCATTGCTTACTCTAATATTTGGTAATAAGTCAGTTCCATCACATGGTATTCAGGTTCTTCAATCCGTAGGGACTAGTCTTCAGACTCATGTGACCATTCTGTAAGTGAGAAAACATGCACACACACAGACACACTTACCTGCATTTTCAGATGTCAAGAAAATGATAATTGTACAAAAATCATTTATCCCCATGCAAGTAACAATAACAACTAAAGTCAAAATCCATATACTGGTATTCTCATTTAGAGCAGAATTAATAATAGCACTCTATCATAGTACTTCTACAAGTGCAAGCATATGCCAACCCCAGACTTTCGAGATAAGCTTAAGATGATGACAATAAGTGTTGCTCAGCTAGTTAGGGACGTATAGGGTGTATGGTTGCATGAGTTTGAGTTCTTGTAAAGAGAGGGGGAAAAAGCATGAATGCCCTAACTGTGTTGTAAGGTACGCATAGAGATGTTATTAGAACTGGGTCTGATGTGTCAAAACTTGGATGCCAAAACTCCACCAAGTGCCTTGTTTTTCTTTTTCTGCCTTTTATTTTTCTTGGAAAGTAATTCTACCAAGCTGTTGTAAGCCTTAAGGAGAAGATTCACCTCAAAAAAAGATGCGAACTTCCAAGACATTATTGAGTCTCTGGATCCTTCAGTTTCTTGCTTCCCTTTGGTTTTGCAATTGGTGCATTCATACCAGCCATTTTTGCATTGTACTTTGCCCGGAGAGGATCATTGTAAGTCCATCTGGAAAAGAAAAGAAAAAAAAATCAACAGTGAAATTAAATAAATATATAAATTTATCCAATCAAACTTCCAGACTATATCTTTTGAGGAGAAAACGGAAGTGTTGCAATTAATTTTGGAGTGCCCATGTTATTCCTGAAAGTCAAATATGATTCCTTTCGGACCGCATCAATCACAGTACCATCTCACACCTACAAAGGCACCACCATTATGCCCTATTTTTATGAGACATTGTGTACTTGATCACGCCCTTTTTTCTTTTTTGCTACTTTTTTTTTTTATTGGAGTTCTGGAAGGGGTTCGGATGGATAATGGCAGTGGGTAGGGTTGGTGTCAGAGGTAGGGCTGAGTTTGGCTGAACTAAGGGAGGGACTTGATATGAGGTTTGGCTCGGCGCTGGGTGTTCTGAGGTCATTGGGTCTTTTTTTTTTTTTTTTCTTTTTTGGTGGATTTTGGGTCTGAGGTGAGGGTGAAGGGGTTTCTGTGGAGATGGGCTGGTGATGGATGGATGGATGATAAGTTGATAACAATGGAATGGTAGCGATAAGGGTACCTTGACGACTGATCAACAAGGATCATTAGGCTTTGATACCAACCTGATGCAAGCCATAAGGTTATGCTTGCATGAGTGCTGAAGCACGATAATGGTACCTAAGCATGTGTCCGCAGACAGTTCAACATGTCTCTGTAGAGACAATAATGAGGGCGTACCTCAGGGATAAAACCCAAATTCTATTAATCAACTTTGAAATTCCAACTTCTACAATGCAATATAAATAGGAATATATGACTTAGGGCCTAAGTAGCCTAATTAATCTAGGAAACTAAATAATATGAAAACCTCATCCTAATTACAATAAAAATTAAAAAATAATGACATATAATTAGTGAATAAAAATCCTAAATCTACTTGGGCAGTTGGGCCCTACACATGTGGCCTGAGGTCTATCTGCATCAATATGCCTTACTATTCAGTTATAATTCATATATAAAGTTTGCCTACTCCTCTTGGAGGTTTCCATTTTTTTCCATAAAATACAAGTTCATCCCAAACTAACAGGAATAGTGGGATGAGGCTAAGAAGATGACATGATCAATGATGACGATCTCAACTAAACAGGGTGACCTCTATCAGCAATTTCCCAACGCATTCTCTGCAATTGCACCCCCCTTTTTCCTGCCATCCCTGGACTTTGGTGTTCTGAGTGAGACAGTTGGAGCTTGCCCAGTGCATTTACTGCCTAGAATTTTCCAAAGGAACATAAATAATCCCAGACTAGATCAATCTACCAAGCATGCCATGCAAGTGTGATCGCCATTTTGGTGATCCAGATTGTTTAGTTGGAGGGATAAACCACGCAAAAAAAAAAAGAAGGAAGCAGACCATCATAGCAAACAGTTAATATTCCACACCAGATTACTGAAAATTTTCAGTGAGGAAGACTGCTCCATTTCCCATCCAATGTGAGTCCCACCATTTGATGAATAATTATCGCTAAAATACGGACCCCATTTATAAGAATGCTCCAATAATACAAACTGCACATTCATTCAAGCCATACATTGTATACCGCCTCTATTCCTAAATGAAATTGCACCAGGAGCTCACTATGGTCTGGCGCTTAAAAATCATGGAACGCAGGATCCTTTTCCAGTTTCTACTCAGCTATAGCACGCATATTTTGGGTCAGACACTTGGAACACGGGTCAGATGTTTCAAGCAGAAACCTGCTTGGTGCAGTTTCTGTCTTTAGCTTGGCCCCAAATGCAGCACAATTCAAAGGATAAACAGCTAACCGCCATAAGAGCCAAAATGCAAATTAGAAGCACATTGAAAGACATCCCAAAGCTTTTTGCAGGAAGATTATAGTGTTCTCTAAGATTAAATAAATCAAAAGCCACGTCTGTCAACTAACTCTACAGAGGCCACTGTCCATGTGATAATGCAATGGAGGGTTTGCTCACACATATAATAAACAAGAATAAGTGAATGAGAAAATTAGAAACAGGTATCATGCACTGTAAATTTATCCCTGGAATAATGATGAGATGAAACTGAAATTGAACTAATAGAAATTTGAAATTTGAAACCCAAAGATCTCAAAGAAAAGACAGTATACTTACGGGTTGTTCCAATCAGTCGTATCCTCATTGACAAGATGTGTCCATTTGGTCCTTCCACTGCGCCCAAAGTGCTTGACCTGCATGACCTTCGGCAATATAGTTTTGTCCATCTTATCTTCACCGGTAGGAGCAGAGAAATCGCGCCTGAATATGTCATCATGTCCTCCCGCTGCAACACGATCATCCACCTCTGACTGGAAGAAAGCACCCTTGTGGTAGTACTTTTGCATAAACCTCCATTTTTGCTTGGGGGTAGGCAGGGGTTTCGGGTTCTTCCTCTCCCATTCCCGACGCTCTTCTTCAGTCATGTTCCTAACCTTCTCGATCTCTTCCTTCTCCTTCAACATTGCCTCCCGATCTTCTCTATCCCTCTTGATCCTCGCAATTTCTCTAGCCTTCCATGCCTCATATTCCTCTGCTTCATTAACCTCATCATCCGTATCAATATCTGCAATGTTGGCCTCCACATCCAAATTCTTTTGGATCTCTTCGTCCTTCCGAATCTCCTCGACGACAATCTGTTTTGTTTCCACCTTCCTCTCTTCCAATCTCCTCTTCACCAACTCCTCAAGCGCCCTCTCTTCTGCTTCAAGCCGCTCACGCTCAGCAATGGTATCCCTCTCTGACTTAGGGACAAAGACAGGTTTTATCATCGCAATGCCCGATTGCTCTTCTTCTGAATCAGTTTCATACTCTGATTCCACCTCTTCCTCTTCCTCTACCTCTTCCTCCTCTTCTTCCGGAAGAAGTGCAGCTTCCTCCTGCTGCCTCTGACGCAAATTCTCTCTAATTCTTCTTCTCCTCTCCTCCAATGCATCTTCATCTTCTTCCTCTAAATCCAACCTCTCCTGCCTCCTATTCTCCTCTTCGATGGTCGACACAATCTCGGCCTGCCGGACACGTCGATGGTCGGCTCTCACCTCTTCTTTATTATCAATCTTACTCTCAGCCAGACGACGCAACCTAGGGTCATCCTTTCCCGCCACATCCACATCATCCCGGACAGGGAAAGCCTTCTCAAGAGCAACTGCTCTGGCTGTCCTGATATCTCCATCCTCTTCTACCTCGTCCGCCCATTCGGGTGCTTTTCCAGGCCAATACCTTTTCACTTTGGTCTGTCCAATCTTCCCTCTAAGCTTATCCCTAACCGCAATTACAGTGTCACTAACACCCGCTGTCACAGACATGATTGTAACTGATAATTCACCACAAACACCTCAAAGAAGACAAGGTTTAAATCTTCAATTCTCTTCAATTATACAAGAAACCCTAACTCAACTTTCCAAGAATCAAAATATATTCCCAGAATCCGATTCCTCAACACAGTGTAAATCTAACCCAGTTTTCAAAATAGAAAAGAACCCTAATTTCTTCATTCAAAGCCAAATTCCTCCTGCCATGGAATCAATGCAGATATACATTTTACAAGGATATCGATCAAAATGCAGATCACATAAAAGCAACAAAGAAACCAACAATTAGAAACCAATATCAGTTAAAGTAAGATTTCCAGTTACCACTTGTGAAGTACCCCCAAATCGCGATTTAAACGGACAGAAGGTTTCTTCTTGTATTCAATCATTCACATTCACCAGCCTCGGTACATCCAAACGCACCCTTACAAAAATCAGAAAGAGAAAATTTTCAGTTCTTTTCAATCCAAAAAACTTCTCTCTGGAACTGTCAGAATCACAAAATCGCAGAAGACCCTTTTTTTTTTTTTTTCCAGAAATTCTTGGCCTCGATCAAGTCGTTTGAAACCCAAACTCCTGGAGCAAATGGGCCGGGGCAGTCAACGGCCCGCGGCCCGGCCCGGCTCTCAGGACACAGCCCGTGACATGGGCCGAGGTGCCTAGGCCCGTCTGGCCCGGCCCGCTAGGCCTGCGAGTCGCGTGGGCTGGACCTTGCGGCCTGCTAGGCAAGATAGGCTTGGCCCGCCCAAAAATGGCTATTTAAAAAAAAAAAATTTGTTCATTTTAACCCCCCAACAACCATAAAACGGTCATATAAGGGATATTTTGTGTTCTTTTCTACTTTATTAAGTCTATAAATACTCTAACCCTTCCATTCCTTTTCTTTTAATCAAAGTTTTATTTATCAAAAAGAAAAAAAAAATACAAAGGATGTCAATCATTATATAACTGGTGGGCCCATTGTGACAAAATCACCGTGGAAATTGGGCCCAAATATAATACAAACTTCTTTTGTGCATTTTTTATTTTGGCACCTACCAAACATCACTAGATAGCTTTGTTTGGCCACGTAAGCTTGGAAAATAGGTTGAGAACTTCGGTCTAATTGAAACCAAATCTAAATTTATTGATCTAAATTACATTCCTTTTTAATATTCTTCTCTTGCCCGGTCAATAGTTATAAACTTATAATGGTAATCCAAATATATATATATATATATATAATGTTACTTTTACTTTTATTATGATTATATTATCCCATTAAAACATAATCAGCTCTAAGTATAGTTTGGTCTCTTCACATGTGCCTCAGACCATGGATCTCATCTTGGACTCACAAGTGTCTCTTTAGAATGTGTCCAATTAGATATTAGGTCCCAACCAACCCATATATATATATATATATATATAGCCCTAGCCATGATAAATATAAATTTAGGTGAGAGAATAAGGCTTTTTAAAAGGATTTTTTGTTAAATTAATATTAATTATTTGAATATGAGTAGGTCGAGTTTGACCGGACCACTTAAATATCTTTGTCATTCTCCGTTCTTGTGTTATAATTTTTAATTTTAATACTGAAAAGACGAAAAAAACTAATCGAGAAAAAAAATGAAATAGGCACGCCGAGCATGCCCGACACGGCCCTTTTCATCTAGCCCGGCCCGGCCTGTTTGACATGCGTAGTCACCTTTGAGCTGAGCCGACTCGGTTTAGAGCGGAAGAGTTCGAGTACTGGTCCAAATTCGACGTGGGCCCTGGAGCTCTTATTTATCCGACCCATCTTTAGAACAAGTCAAGTAAGCCCAACCAACACCTAGTGTGGGTCAACCCAACCAAGTTGCATAGCCCACATCAAATGTGGATCAACCATTTGAGTTGTTGTAGGCGAAAGCAAAACAAAAGAGGATTTTACTCGAAAAAACACTTGATGTGGCTGTAGGACTAAATCGGACAAATTAGACAAACTTTCACCAAATAGGGCAATTCACCCGAAAAATCCCTTTATGAATGTACAAACCAACTCCAAACAAGGAGACTTGGACCTACGCATTGTTTAAACATGCATACTCGGGTTCAAGCTCTAGGATCCATGTTAGATCCAAATATGGACTGGGATTGGTTCTTTTAATTGTAAAATGCCTCACACCAAGACATGTGAGTCCAGCCCAATTCCAAATCTTTGAAATCATACACATGAGAAGGAATTTTCCACGAATAAGTTTACATTATAAGGAAGCCCACTAGCCACAAAAATAGAAGAGGGTGGTGTGGATTAATGTTTGAGTTTAAGTCTTGGATTTTTTTAAATTTAAATATAAGTTAATTAAAAGCTACTAAGTGAAAATTTTGGATTGTTGGAGGAAAGAGAACAAAGAAAAAGAAATCGCATAAGATCTTGTTTAATGGTGCGTTGATTGGTTTATACATGGTCAATCAACTGTTATATTGTATGGATTCAATACATCAGATAATCTAATAAATTGATTAATTTCTTTATTTATTAATAAAATCATGCTTTCCTTTCATGAGATGAATGTTGTTTTATTACTTAATGCACATAACCAATACATATGACATGATGGTTCATGAGATGAACCGGGTCCCATTAGTACATTAGATGCTATATATGTGTATGGATGAGATCCACATACAAGAGACATGTGTTACAAATCTTATACTTAAATGTCTTCACAACCAGTGATGAGACTAGGCATCTCATCTGATAAGGTTGTAGTACTTTGATCACTATAAGATAGTGTGATTTGTCTCGGTCATCAAAATGTAAGATTATGGATCATGGTGCTGGTACATTGGATGTATTAAAGGACTATGAGAAGCACTTTATGGAATATTGTCTCAATTTTAAGGTCTGCTCTCATAATTCCCTAGCAATAGGTTCTCAATTCTGAGATATTGATGAACTCAAATTTATATCTATTCATTTAATTTGATTCACCAATGAGTGAAGCCAACTGTAGGTCAACACCTCGGTGTCTTGGGTACGTGGTAGTAGGACTGTGGGAACATTGAATGGTCAAGATGGAATCTATCTATATTATCCCCTTGTGCCAATTAATAGATTTATCATTGGTAATGCACACCCATCTCGATTAAGAGTTAATTGGATGGTACTGATGATCACTGTGATTAATTGGGTCTCAAAGATAATAAGACGTAGATCTAAGATTGGAAGAGACATGTTGAATCCAATTGATCCATGGATATTGATAGAGGGGCCTACTTGTGGTAATTGGAAATTTAGAGTATTCTTTGTAATTTATTCTTAAGACTGGAGTGCAATTGCATTTATATAGTGGTGTTATTTGCAATTAACCGTGAGCCCGGATTGCACATGAGATGTGGGGCAGCGGTGTCCTAGTTGGAGCCAGCTTTCTATGGAATTCCTAGTGGTCCCCACGCTAGCCCAAGTTATTATAAAGATATTAATCCTACTTGAACTCTAAAAGGAAGGAATTAGAAAGTTACTATTTCCATTTGAAGTGAGACTTCTAATAGTGGCAATAGTAAGTTACTAATTGTTGTGGAAGTAAGACTTTTATAATAATTAGAAAGGAGAAAGTCATTAATTCTTATTGGAAATGAGATTTCTATTTTAATTAGTAAGAGGAGGTTGCTTTGTACTATAAAGAGAGGAGAAAAACCCCTTAGACGTCCACTCTTGGATCCCATGCCAGTGCAAGTTGTTGCACGCCCCTCTCTCCTCTTTCTCTTTTAGTTTCTCTTCTAGTTTCTTAAGAGCTTTTAGTTGGTCTTCTCTTGAAGACTCCACCATTCTTCTTGAGAAAGGAGATCTGATACGGGTCATAGCGTGGAAGGTTAAGAAGTCTTGGAGATCCTAAGTTTGCTACAAAGAAAGAATGTCTTCAATTAGCAAGTCTACTTCTCCATTAGAGCACTACTGGCTCCAAAGATATAATCTACTTCTCTATTTGTTGTGGAATGTTTTGGTTGCATGGTGTTGCTAGTAATTTCTATATTTTAGATAGAGTTTATTGCTGTACATGGTTGATGAGTTTGAGGGATTGCATCCTGGATGTGGTTTATGGCTTTATGGATACTTGATCCCTGAATCAAATGGGTCAAAAAATTTGAAAACCTATCCACGAGACCCACCTACTTCCAACATCAACATGGGTCCTTTTGTAATTGGAAGGAAATACAACACTCAATCAATCATAAAACTTGTAATTGGAATGAAATACAACACTCAATCAATCATAAAACAAGAAGAAAGTTTTTATTTGCACTTGTTTAAACTCTTCATCGTAAGTAGCCCTATTATTTCTTCATATTTTAACTCCCCTCACACAAAGTTTTGGGACATTATCGAAAAATATTGAGATATTTTTAAAATTTAGGGTTTATGTTAGTTAAAAAAATATAAAAATAAATTATATTTTAAATATAAGTTATTATCGGTTGATGATTGTTTTTCGCCCCCTCCCCCAACAAGAAAATCTTGGCTTCACCACTACACTATATAAGCCCTTACCCTACTGGCCTACCCTCGAGGGCCAGGCCTAAAAACAAGAAGCTAATTTTTAATTCTTTTCCATACTACCACAAAAAATCGAGTGTCAACTGAGCATTATCTTATCCAATCTTTTGCGAAGGGATAACAAATAAAATATTTCAAGAATAAAGGTTGTCTCTAAAAAAAAAAAAAACTTATTGAATAAAGTCCTACGCTCTTTGGTGACTTGAGTCCTAGATATATACTTTTATTAATCTTATCAAAGAAGAAAAATGGTTGAGGAGTATGAGTATGTATGAGTTTTTAGGGTATTTTATAATGGGTAGGGGGTTTGAAATTACTTCACAACCCTATTTTATTATAGGGACATTTTAGTATAAATATATACATACAATAAATCTAACAAAAGTATAAATCTTTTGGCTCATTTTTAAAAAAGTATATGAAGATTTGATTATTTCAAAAGAGTACAAGAGTTTCTCAAGTTTATTTCAATCAAGTTTTCTCTATTAAAAGAATTAAGAAAATAACAAATATACCCTTATGTTTCTCTCTCTCTCTCTCTCTCTCTCTCTCTCTGTTTTTTTTCCTTAAAAATAACCACCCCTTTCTTCTCCCTCCTTCCTCAAAAACCCTATCCTCTTTTTTGGAAAGCTTGACTGATCAATCTAATTTTTACAGCAAACACCAGTCTTATTCAGACTCTGAGGTTCATCCAATTGATAGGAATGGACCCCATTTGCTTGATTAACCGAATGATATTAATTTAAATTACAAGGGTATGAGATCAATTTGAATTTGAACCGATGGATTGTAACAGATCCAATTTGAGAGAAAAGAACCAGAATATGGGCTTGATTATCTGATTGATCTGAATTCTGAACCGAATGAAGTGTATAGGAGTCGTCACGTGGGTTTTGTACTTTTGCTCCGCGAGAGACTGACGGGGAGTAGTGTGAGAAGTTCTGTTTGCACCCACATGCCTTGCTGAGTACACCCACTTTATGAGCTCACCACACTAAGAAAACTATAGTGTCATTTTTGCTTAGCCCACCGTTGATAATATCCAAAACACCCTCTTCTCCTATTCTCTTCTCCTCCCACCTGCTGCGATTGAACCCCGACGGCCGCCCCATTACCGGCAACTAGGGCGGGGTGCACGGAAATGCCGTGCACATGTCTGTCTGCACTCCCGCCTCATCACCCCCAAAAATCCAAATCAACTTCTCTCTAAAGTCCTTCCACATAGAGTAAAGTAAAAGATCACTTTTTTTAGTCCATGGGAAATACAGTCAGACCCAAAGATTTAGTGTTATTATTACAACCTTTTTAGATTTGTCAAAAGAAAAAATAATAAGGTATCAGATCCAGTCCCTACCTTAATCGTAAAACCCCCATTTTTTTGTGTGTATCACTCGCTAGTGGGGTACACGGAGTTTCAGGACTGTACACTCATAGAGAAGATGAAGTTCATGAGTATTTTTGTCATAACACACATGGGCATTTTGATAATATATATATATTTTTAAAGAGTGGGTGTGCTCAATTAATTCCACGGTGCAAACAGAAATTCTCGTGAACCAAATGAAAGAGAGACAAGGCAGGATGGCAAAAGTAGACTATATACCTACCACCAAATCCAGCTCTCCCTCTTTGCAACAACTACCAACTCATGCATCTCGAGAACGGCTCCTTACCACAGTGGGAAAGAGTGACACTTTTCACCTAATTGCACACTATTCAAATCCTGAGTAAGCCATCTTTTTCCATGTATGCTGGCTTCCCCTCCCACTTGTATGGGTTGTCTTCCCTCATGTATGCGGGCTCTCATTTGGATCCGAGCCCCATTGGCTGGGTTTAAAAAAAAAAAAAAAATTCATCTATCTCCACAACTCGATCAAATAGCCACAAGTATCAAGTCAATTGGTACCACGATTTTCCCCTCTTCACATATAAATTCCCCACTTCCATTTTGTACTCTGGAGATTATATAAACAAGTCAGCCCTTCCAAAAGAGGATATGGGTACTCCTGATTAATAGACTTCATTTATCATCATTCCGTAAAAAAAAAGAGGAGAGATTTAATGGGTCATGGGCCTTGGGCTTTGATGCGACCCATCAGGGAAAAAATGGTCCAGATCCAGCAATTTTTTGGGCTGAGTTTTTTTGGGTCCCGATTTCGACATGTGCTCCTGATGGCACAGAGGGGATGACTCAGGTTTGAGTATGATTGTGCCCCCTGTTGAAAGAAATGATTGAATCCAAGTATGCAACCTATAAATGAGGAAAGAAGCTCAGTTCTGCTACATCTGGGAAGTGATTGCAAATTGCAAGCCTTGTCCCCTAATAATTCATAAGTTGTGGCCCCAAGCCCACCTTGGACCACATTTTGGTTCCTTTGCCAACTCATTGTGTCTCACCTCTAGTGCCATGGCCCATGGACATCACACTTGCATGCATGGATGCAGGTACCATTAATTTGTAGGATGTGCATAAAATAAATTGGCTCCATATTAATCATTTGGGATTTTCTAGGTGTATCTGGGAAAGCTCCATCTGGGATACAATTATTTCAAATTTTCTAGGTGTATCTGGAGATGTAAACTTCTGATTTTTTTGTTTTTTTGTTCGTTTGTTTTTGAGAGGGATATCTTATCGTCATCACCATCAAAGCATTCCTCTTGATTCTTTTTATGTCATGTTCAGTAACCCTATGCATCATGTTTCTCCTCACTACACTCAAGGTCTTGGGGTCCATCATGTTTCTCCTCACTACATTCAAGGTCTTCAACCCCAAAAGGTAGCTCAGTTGGCTTAGGATCACGGTTTGCACTGTAGATTCGAAATTGCACTATCACACTGGGGCTACAAGGGGGTTTACCCGGCTTCCCTTTAGGTCCGAAGGGATTAGTCCGGCCCAAAGGATTGGAAACCCTTTGATAGCAAAAAAAAAAAAAAAAAAAACACTCAAGGTCTTCATTGATCTTCTCTTTTCATGCTTCTAGCTTGAGACCATGTAATACATTGCACAAACAGCCATCTCAACTATCATTCCCTGATTTGTTATTGTTATTACTGGTAAATAAATTAGTTTAGGAATTGGGGGACAAGACAAAGGCTGAGGGTATTGAATACTTTTGTGTGGCAAATGTATAACTGCACCTCATAAGTGGTAAAATAAAATCTGAGGTAACGTGATGTTGCACCCGAAAATTTAACTTTACTATGTTTGGTTGGTTAATAAAAGTGGAAAGTGGTTTTTAGCCCAAAAAAACTACTTATACTTTACAAGACCCAAAAAAAAAAAAAAAAAAAAAACCCCAACAAAAGACAAGTAAAGTAGTTACTTTACGACTAAACTTTCCATCTTACTTTAACTTAGGGCTACACAAAAAATCCGGTATCACCGCAAAACCAAACCGAGCGGTTCGAATTGGTTTATAATAGATTGGTTTAGTTAACGGTTTGAAAACTATAAAAACCACTTACATTGATAGGTTATCGGTTTAAGCTCACAATTAACTTTAACTTAGGGCTACACAAAATATCCGGTATCACCACAAAACCGAACCGAACCGGGCGGTTCAGATTGGTTTATAATAGATCGGTTCGGTTAACGGTTTGAAAATCATAAAAACCGCTTACATCGGTCGGTTATCGGTTTAAGCCCATGGTTAACTGCTTAAACTGAATCGACCATATGCAGTAACTTAATATTGCTTTTTTTTTTTTTTTTTTTTTTTTTACTATTTTAGCCATAGGGTTTCGTTTTTTACTACTTTCAAAGTTACATTCCACAACTACATTCTTACATGAACTCAATCGTCAACACTGCCTCAGTGCATCTCTTCTAATCTCTCAAATGTTTTTTGATACTTGATTGCAGATGGAGGGATTATTGTACGGGGTGTTTTTCTTCCATCATAATTCCTACCTTGTTTCAATGAAGTTTTTATCAGAATGCTGCACTCTTGAGAATGCTAGAAAAGCCAGTAGAGTCTAACTTTTTGATGGTTGGTTCTGGTCTCACCTAATCAATGTGTTAAGAAACCTTTATTTCTGAAAAATACAGTGGGTTTTGATACAGATTCCGTTTGTGTGTGACTTTTCTTCACATGAACTATTATTCTATTGTAATTCTAAATGGTATCATGTGGAATGAATGTTTTACTGCAAGCTGGTTATTATTATTATTTTTTTGTACGCTTGCGTTTAGTCCAAACTCTTTTTTTGAAGTAGAATTATTTTTTATATGCGTTTAGTCCAGTCTGGAATGTTGGTTTTTATGTTTGCACTAAACATTGGAATAAATGCAAAGGATGGGGTATCATCATTTTGAAATTTTCAATGTCAGATTTTCAAAATAAAATAAAAAACAACGGTTTAATCGATAGAACTGAGTTTGGTTTAAGCCCTCTCCATCGGTTGGATCAGATCGGTTAATTAAAAAACCGACAGGATCGATTTGGCTGTTGGTTTTAGTGTGAAACCGATCCGAACCACCCATGTGCTGCCCTACTTTAACTTACTCTATCACTTTACTTTATAAGAAAGCATAATTCACATTTACCTAATAATTATATTTTTCATTGATTTGGCATTTACTCTACTTACTTTACTGGTAAATAAAATAAACATGCCATTGATTAAGAATACCACACATTTGAAGCTGTTTTTACATATTTACAGTGCTAGAAGAGGTAGATTATATTACAAGCAAGTATGAAGACTTAGGTGCTTATGATTTAGGTTTTAAAGAAGCAGGACACAAGAAAAAAGGGGCGGGACAGAGTCGAGCAAGGTAACCATGGAACTACACCAGCCCAAGTGACTGGGCAAGCCGCAGTGACAGAAAGCACAAGTAAATAGCCAGTAGCCCACAGCCCAGGACCCTATCAAGCTTCATACCCTTTCTTGGCAGGATAATTAGAGCCCAAAGCAAGCCACCCACCAAAAACCCCAATGTTTGGAAGAGAGTTGGGTCTTTAGGGACCTCATAAGAAGAGGGGTAGACTTGCCAGGATGAGAGAACAAGAGGGAGACCCAGTCCCAACAAGGTGTTAAAAATGGGCCCTGCATAACAGCCAGTGATTGCAATATGAGCCCCATCTGACCCTCCTTTTGTTGCCAGTGCAACATCAGAAATCAAGTCCCCAATAGAGTTGCCCCAAGCTAGGACAGTCAGCCCTAGAATTGAAGGGCTTATCCCCAAAATATTTCCTAGTGAAACCAGCAATGCAACCAACTCCCCTGCTGTGATGTAAGTCCAGATTACACTCATTAGAAACCCTCCTGCAAGCCAAAGAAAGAGAAATTTCCTTGGTGGGCTAGACCTTTCAGTGGCTACAAGTGCAATGACCCCTAAAACTGTCCCCAGGGACCCACCACATATGTAGACCAGAAGGCCTGATTTGAACCCAATATCCAATCCTTGTGAATTCCAGAGGGCCGCCAAAAGAAGTGGCGCTAGTGTAACTGAAATAACTGCAAATGGCTTGGACCATCTCTCTTCACAAACGTCAGGAATGGTCAGTCTCCTTGGCAAATAGATGGGCAGTTCTAGAACGTAGAGAAACCAACCAAAGTAGCATGAAGCTGATGTATCGAAATTGAACCAACTTGTTGTAACTGTCTGATGACTCCGATTGTCAACTTCTTCAACTTCTTTTGTTGCCGAAACGGGTTCTTCTTTGTTGATGCAAACCAAAAGAGGAGCACCCAGGCTGCTAAATTTTGTGGATTCATACAAACAATGACATCCGTTGGTAGGCAAGAGAGGATCTGTAGCAAAGAGAGTAACCTTTCTATCTCTCTTCGTACAGTGTTGTGTAGAGGAGGCTATGATCACATAAACAGCGTATAAAGAAGTGAAACCTGCCGCGATCCATATGTTGATCCTTCCAACAATCAAGATTACAAGCAGAGAACAGAGTACTAGAATGAAGAAGCAAACATCTCTTATGAAGCTTGACTTGTCGATGACAATTTGACGTGAGCTAACCGAAATGCTTATGATTCCCACTACAACACTAGAGATGAAGAAAGTGCCACCTAGGACGCTGTTGAGGCCGACATCACCAGCCCCTTGTTGTGTGAATGAGACTATGCTGGAGAAGACGTCGTTTGCGCCATTGCCTAGTGAAAGAAGGGTGACTCCAGCAATAGTAGGAGAGAGCTTCAAGACTCCTGATAATCCCTCCAAGGAAGAGCAGAAGTAGGAAGCAGCTGTGTCTGCCAATAGATAAAACAGTATAATAAGCCATAGGATCAGTATGATGTAACCCAAAACCACATATTGGCCACAGGTACAATAGAAGAGCCGGAGATAGTCTATGTATCCTTGAGATTGACACTGCGATTCAGATTTCAAAAACGCGCACTTGGCTCTGTTGTCTGGGTACTTTTGTATGCCCATGCAGCCATCTTTGGAATCATGAAGTGGTTGAAAAGGGCTGGAGATGGTTTTAGTAGAGTAATGGAGAAGATGGAAATTAGAGGACTGGACAAGGGCTGTGAAGTAGAAAAGCAAGAGGAAAAAAAAGGAAATGTTGAGGAAGAGATGAAATTTCCTGGCTGTTGATGTGGTGACCAACCTTGCCATTCAAGGATTTTGAATCACACGAAAAAGTGTGTACAAAAGTTTTAGGGGTCAAGATGGAACTGTGGTTCCATGGTGTTTAAAGTTCTATTGGGAATGAAGAGCTGTAATTTGATGGGGGTGAGGAATGGGGTTTATATGAGAGAAAGGAATGAGTGTAGTTATCAAAAGTGTTTTTCAGTGTGTGTGCATGTGTGGGTGGGTGTGGTGAGGGTGGGTCTGTGTGTGTCTGAGTGTGGTGTGGGTGGGCGTGGTGAGGGGGTGTGTGTCTCTCTGTGTGTGTGTGTGTGTGTGTGAGAGAGAGAGAGAGAGAGAGAGAGAGAGAGAGAGAGAGAGAGAGAGAGAGATATTAAATACTATGTAAGTTTTGTCAAGATTGGCTGCAATGGTTGGGGAACTTTGTTTTGGCTGCAATGGTTGGGGAACTTTGTTTTGTACCCTTATGTATTTTGGCTTTATTTTGTTACTTATTTTCTTTTCACCAAACTTCGATATCCAAACTTCATGATAACAGAAGCTGTCATCTACAATATGAAGGCATGATGGTTGGGGTTCTATGGAGGGGCTAGGATTTTGGACTTTTGTTAATAGGTAACATTGAAGAAAAATGGGTAACTAAAAGAACACAAGAAGAAAGCTGTTAGAATATTCCATGCATAACTTGAATTTTGAATATTATTTCATGACAATTGATTACGCTGATGTTGATAAAATGAAAAGATGTGTCACCAGCTATGGATAAGAAATGGACACCAGTGATGGTGAGAGTAAAGCATAGGTCATTATAGTCCCCATTAATGTTCTTAATTATTCATTTCCTTTTGACTTACATGAATCCCCCACAGTTGATGCAGATGAACTTATGTGAAATCTACAAGTGATTGGATTTTTTATTATCTTTTTCCATTGAAAGGGATTAGTTGGTAGACCTAATTTCTGCTGTTGTCAATTGACTAACAACATTTCAGGGAAACTATTGGATCTTTGCTAAATGAATGCAGGTAGGATGGTTTACCAATAAATGAGTGTCCTTGCACTTGACAAATGGAGTTGTTTGTTAGTCATTTTGTTCTTCGCCATAACCAGATGAAGGTAAGCCGAGCTACAGATTATTAGATTTACAATTAAATACGCTAAGTATTGGAAATTGATTTTCAAGGATGCCTCTATGGACTAGGAAACAAAAGAAATCCATTTTCACTGGTTCACACAAGTGACTATTACTTACCATCATATTAAGTTAATGGATGGATTCAACCCTACATATTCATTCCTTTAGGACCTTTTTTTTCATGTAACCCTAGGATTTCTAAGACTAACTGTTTTTATATGTGGTTAGAACAAAGAATCAAAGGTGGATATCTAAAAATGATGATCAAAATCACCTCCCCTTTGATGGCAATGGAATCAAGGGAAGATGGCAAATGTATACTCGGCCATCATAATGGTGAGTCAAATTCTTAAAAAGTTAATGTCCCATCTACATCGCTACCTTAAATCCTTTACCTCCGACCTCTTAATAATCCTTTTTGGAGCTCAGTTGTTATGAATTCCTATATATTGTATGCAAACAAACAGCCCCTAAAAGAAGAGGGATGAATCCTTGAAAGCACAAAAAATATTTTAGGAAGGAAAGAGGTACATTTCTTAGAAAGCATACAATAGAGTCACTGAACATGCTGCATCTATGGTTTTTGGAGTTTTGGTATTTGAATAGCCAAAAGTACTTATGCATGTATCATCAATAAAATGGATGACTATATCATTTTCCTTACTCTAATGAAAGAGCACAATTTCCTTTTTAAGTTCATTTTCTTTTCTAGTATAACATATACTCATCTAGAGTTGAAGGCCACTATAAAAGATTTACTAGTACTAGATATTTCCCTGTTTCCATAATTACATATATATATATATATATATATATATAAACTAAGAGGTGATATATACTATGAAAGACCTCATCATCTCATCATATAAAACCTTAAAACAAGAGTATCAAGCCCTAATAAGGTTTTTTAATGTTTATCAGATCAAAGTGCCATTGGGTGTTACAGGGGCTAAGAGTGTAGGGAGTATGAATTGGTGACTTGACATTCTCTCTTTCTTATTTCCTTGGAATGCTTTATTTTACAAGGTAAATAAGGTAAATTTGATTTAGGCTAGGTGATTGCTTTTATTGGAGAAGTACTCTTATATCTTAAGGAATCCAAGACAGATAAGGGATGTTTATATGTATGGCCCATATAAAGTAAGGGTCCATGCCATGTCTCATCATCTCTTGTCCTTGAACCCTAGTCCAATAGTTCTATAATATATGCCAAAACATTGCATATGTTCTCAAGACCATATATTCATTTTGAATATTCTTAATCTTATGAGGGTGTGTAACCTTAGAGCCCATGGCATCGTTTCTATGCTATTGTCAATTTTGTGCTGAGATCTGGTTGTAATAGAACTAAATTGTGCTGAGAGTAGGTTGTGCAGAACTTATTTGGTAGCCTTATATCAGATTATTTCAGTGCGAAGATGCTGTACCTTCTAAAAAATACCAATGATGTAGGAAAAATGTTGGGAATCACTGAAATGTATTTATTTCAACTAGATAATAAAATGGTTGCTTACGATGACAATTGGAAGGTGCTCGATGTTGCAACTACAAGGTTGTGTCAACTCAAGTACCCACAAAAAATGAAAAAAGGGAATTAAATAAGCAAGGATAACCTCAAGCGAGGCGTGATAATATATTAATCAAGAACCGAATAATGTGATAATGAGGGATAATGACTTTAGCCAAGTGGATAATGTGGCCAAAACATTTTTAGCTGGACTCTGATTTTACATTATCACTATCATCATCATCTTTACCGTTGTAGCATTGATCTTAAACCATACGTATTAGTCTTTTGGATTTTACTGATTCTTGGTTCTTTGAGCACCCAATCATTTTAGGGTAAACTAAATCCGACCACAACAGGTAGGGATTGACTAAGACCCATTGCTATATGTGCTCTTGCATGATTCTTTTCTTACTTCACCTTCGTGGAGCAGGGGAAACGCAAAGCCATCTATTTTCTTTGAAAAGAAGAGCTAATTACAATTCAGCTAACAGCTTATTTACTTCAAGTTCTACCTTTTCAACTGCCCGTAATACCAAATTATGTTACTAATCTCCTTACTAATTTTATTTTATTTTTTCACTTTCAGAGGGTTCCCCCAACCCTTTGGGCTGACTAATCACTCCGGGCCCAAAGGGAAGCCGGGTAAACTCCCCTGCAGCCCAAATGTGGTAGTGCAGTTTCGAACCTACAACCTTCGGGTGCAAACCATGGTCCACTTAAGGAAGAGAGATGAGAAGTTGGCTCCATCAGAGGGTGAATATTAAAGGTATTTATGTGACTCGAGGTCTTTTTCCCTCGAAGTTTTGGTAGGAATCCTTAGTAAGGAAACTTAATGATGCTGCTTCAGACATTAATTTGAAGACAGGAACCTTGTTCTCTTTGATTGTGATCTAAATTTTTATAATTCGATAACTGTTCACCATGTCAAAGGATTGAAGCCTTAGACATAAAACATGGCCCCACTTGTAAATTAAAAAGAATGGCTGCCAAATGAACTCTGATGGAATTGGAATTCCCAACAGTGAAATTCCCTCCAGAAATCTCTCAAATCATGCATGACCTGAGGCTTTTCATGCGTCAGGTTTGGACCTGGGTAATCCTGAAAAATTGTCGGTCCAGTTGCATCATCAATCTGTCCCAACTGATCCTTTTGTAGACCCTCCACAAATCTCTAGTGGGCATGCAGCTGCCAAATTATTCACAAGTGGGCCCTCCTTTTGCATGATTCAGCTGTATCTTCCTTATCGTTTTGTTTGATTATTCTGCACCCAAAACTGACTAATTAGATATTGGCACGTCCCTTTTAGAGGGTTCTTTGTATGACACATTGTCCTTAAATTCTGCCAACCTCTGCAAGTGGGTCCACAAAGGCATGAATGGAACAGGTTAAACATCATCTGATGGGGGTATCTTTTCTCTGTGTCTTACAAGTTAAAAACTCTTGCCAACGTATGTGCAAGTGGAGTACACCGACTCATGATAGGAGCAAGCAAAGTCTGATCAGATTTGCCCCACTCTATGTGAATTTGGACTGATCCTTTGCTTGTTCTGATGCCATTAATGTAGGTGTTATTACCACCTACTTGATGTGATGTTCATGTGCCCTCTTGCAGTTGGTTAATTAGACATGCATTCATACACCAACATCATCATGAAGGATGAGGACAGCCGTGCCTCATCTCTTAGGAAAGTAATTCAACTTGAACGTCGGCAAGAGAGTGATTGCTTTCCCATTAGATGAAATATTAAGTGATCCTTGAATGATTCCTGGACTCAATCAAAAAGGCATTAAACAGTTGCTAATTTCTCCAATGGGAAGTCCGGTAAAAGGGGGGCAAAATCTGGTGTGACCCACATAATCTTACTTGAAATAAATATGTGTCGGTTGGGTCAAAAAAAAAAAAAAAAAAAAACACCTGCATTTCAACAGGTTGGGTAAGGGTTGACCATAGTAGCACAAATATTAACTTATTTGAATGGTTTGATGGTTTAATTTTTTTGGTATAAAGGGTAGCTTTTTTTTTTTTTTTTTAATCTTCTTTTTTTCTATTTCTTTTGTGGCCTACTACTGGTTAGGGGTGATAGTCCCAACCTGATGACCAAAGGATCGATTCTTGGAAATGGGTGTGATACCGAGGAGTCAACACTACTCAACCATGTCCGTATTGGCATAGCGAATACTTTATTTTATATGGAATGAGGCTGGCTCTTTTTGAATACGGTCAAACTCAAATATTGTCTTAATGCTTGAAATTGACTGTGCTAGGCCCAAGCTTATATAGGTCAACTTGGGTGAAATGGGTACATTGGATGCAGGTCATGCAACTCGGGTGCAGGTTACTTTGCCTATTTTTGAATTGGGTCAAGAACGAGTTAGATTTCAGCCCATGGATACGTACCCATGGTAAACCCAACCCATTTTTACCCGATTCGACTTGTTGTCTACCACTAAATAAAATTGTTGTTTTAGATGTCTCATGTTGTAGCTCAGCTGGATAGAGACATGAGTGAGCGACTGCATGAGTCAGAATCCTCCACGTAGCGAAAAGAATGTGTTTTAGGTGTAGTTATCTTGTGAATTTTCAAAACATATTGTATTTTAAGAAAAATCACTGGAAATATGTATATGAAGATCTTAGTAGCCAAAACATAAGGCCAGATTGGGTTGAGCTCAAGTTTGAAAAGGCCGGCATATTTAGTTATGGTCCTATCAGGCCTAATATTCATGCTGAAATCCAGCCACTCACTGATCAAATGTTGATGGTGTGGTATGTTCTTTTGATGGTTCAATCACTAAATTGAGATTCTTTTCTCTGAATTCTCATATACTCAAGATTACTTGATTTTGATGATCATAACTATTCAATGAAACTAGAGGTATTTGGAATCCAATATAAACCCTTAATTTTTTAACCATCTACGTGTAAATGTAGCTAAATTGGGTCCCACTAAGTTGTTTGGGTTGGACTGATCATTTCTCTTAATCTATTTATTGAAGGGATATTTTGCATAATGACAGAAGGGTATTTTTGTCCTTTCTCAAAAAAAAAAGAAAAACATGGTGAGTACTTTATTAAAAGAAATATGGAAAAATATTATAATCTTTTGAAATATTTAAATCTTACATGTACTTTTTTGAAATGACCTAAAAGTTTTATACTATTTTAAACTCATTCCCTTAATTTATAAAGGGTGAAATGGTTTTTGCATTCATCAACCAATGAGAACAATTAATTTGAATTATTTCAAGAGCATATTAATAATAATAAAAAACACTTTCCAAGTTACGAAGGGCTGAAACAAAAGCTGAAATTTTGCTATTGCTGGCCCATTAATCAAATAATGGTTTATGAGTTAAAAGAAGAAACTCAAAAGTCATTTTGACGTTGTTGGAAAACAAGGGGGCTTTCATGTAAAAAACACAATTTTTATTGGTTGAGATAGATTTTTGACCTTTACCATAACAATGCCAACACAGATGTCTAAGAACCACAAGAAAGAATAAAATAAAAATGATCACATACAACTTACTGGTAATTCCTGTAATTTCAAATGGCTTGAGAACATTCACATCAGTGGTAACATGACTTGTGCCACAACCAAAACTTCTCTTTCCACATCCTTTCTCTGTACACACACCACTTAAGTCTAAACATTGCCCAAATTTCTCTCTAAACACCTTTTTTTCCCCAAATTACCCTTCCTTTCTCCCTCACCTTCTCTCTACACTCCCTTTCTTCCCCTCCCTCTCCGACTCCGGTCCTGCCGCCTCTCTCTCTCTCTCTCCGCCTCCGCCAGTCACCACCCTCTCTCTCTCCCTCCCTCGCTTGGCCCCCCACACTCCCTCTCCCTCCGATAGTGCTGCCGAAGGGGGGCGGTGGTGGATGGGGTAGGGGTAGCTGAGTGTAGAGAGCAATTGGGTGAGGTATGAAACTATGAATGGTGTTTTGTTTGGTAATTTTACACATGGGTATATTATTTTTAAAATAAGGGATGTGGAAAGAGAAGTTTTGGCGGTGGCATTAGCAGCTCTCCTCGAACCCACAAACATTAAGTGTGCCACAGGTTGTCCAGAAACAGCAACATATTGAAGGATTACAAATTTCAATATCTTAAAAATAAAATAAAATAAAAACCTCAACACAACATCGTCTTGTAAGCTGCTAACATGAAATTGGAATTGAGTGGAAAAGTAGAAGGCCTCTTCATTGATGGTGGTGATGATCATCATCATTAATTCCAATTGTCAAATATGATTCCTATGTCCGCAATGTTGCAAGTGCACAGCTCCACAGACAACAACCAATATAAGCTTCAATTTCTACATTATACCAACATAGCAGAAGGCTAATCACTTTACACAGCCAAAATATTTAGAAGGGCAGTCAGTTGAACTAACATGCCAACACATTCTATGCTTCAGCAAGTAAAAAAGACCCAAATTAAACTGGCAGATATATATTGGTTAGACTAGAAGGAAAGGGTTATAAAGTTTGCTAAGCTATGAGCTCGCATCCTCCAGCTATGAAAGGCCAGAGCCTTGCATTGACAATTACACTTAAAATCATGTTTTAACCTAAATTACCATAACCTGATCAAAGTAGTTCACTGAAAAGGCCAACCACTATGGCAATTGCATAAGAGGCATATACAGCAGATGGCCTTTTGTATCAGCTAGAAATACCTAAAGCCTGTCAGTCCTATATCACTGAAGAGGAGATAACTATACACAGGAAACAAAATATCTACATTTGTCAATGGCTTTTTGTAGAGGGCTTCATCGCTATCACAATTTAACTAACATTGTATCCCGTCTTCATCCAGCAAATCAATGTGAGGAATATAGACTGTGGACAAAGTGGCCTCTCTTCCTGTCAGCCTGCCCATAAAGTGCATGATGGTATCCATGTCTACCATTTCTCTGTTCCTCATTGTAGGAATGGTGTTCATTGTGAGAATCATCTGGGCACCAAAAACTCATGTAAGTTCCAATAGCTACTTCAATAAAAAAATAAAAAAATAAAAAAGTTTTTAATCACACATTAGCACGGCCTAGCATATTATATGTGTGTGGCATCTTCTGATCACTATCGTGGTCTGCATCATGGAGCCTCCTATCAGAGAATGCCTCTCGTTGTGGGTGTCCTCTGAAGGATGAGTGGAGGATCATCCACTTGGGATGCATGACATTTTAACACGATACCCAGGAACTTAATTGCTAAGATACCAAAAGGAAGCCCCACCCGTACCATGTATGGGGTAAACTCAACGAAAAAAATAAATAAACTTTTTTCAACTAGGGCACTTTCATCGGTATAATATCCCATCAATTAAAGCATGCACATATAAAGTCACTCACCACCATCTGAGATATCAGAAATTCTCTTAACTGCTTCAACAAGGGCTCTTTCATGCTCCTGTTCCAAGATAGAAGCCGAAACATTAATGATACACAATTTGATCATTAATACTGAAGTCAGTGCCTAACAGACATCAATAAATCAAAACAGATGAAGAATACAACATGAAGAGAGAAGGAAAATGAAGAAAATTACTGAGAGGATTAGCTTTGCCTCCTTTATTTGAGCTCGATCAGGATTTTCTGCTGTAAAGATTGTCTCAACCTGTCAGAGAGAATTGAATGAGAACCAATACATTAACTACAACAACAGTTACGACAGAAAGTATATGACGGAGGACAAAAGGTTGAAAAAATAAAATAAAATAAAAGTCAGAAGAAACAACATGATATTGCATAGAATATGAAGAATAAAACCATAACTAAGTTAAAGCACCAAAAATAAGCAAAGTATTCCACAGACTGCAGGGTTCTTCCATGCGGATGGTTCTCGCCTGAATAATTCTGGGTGGATATATGCTCCTATGAGAGCATCTATCATCTTACTATGAGAGATAAGGTGGGGGCCCTCACATCCATATCCAATATCAACAACTTAAATGTGAGGGCCCCCACGTTTATCTCTCATAGTAAGGTGAGAGATGCTCTCATAGGAGTATCTCCCATATATATATATATAGGGCCAGCTCTCCTAAGCTGAAGCTTAGGATAAGGTAAGCTGAAGTAAGCTCAATTGTGTGGTGGGGCCCACCTGAGGACCCACATAGGGATGTGGGTGGGGGGATTTCAAGGACTCCCTGGGACCCTCCTTCCTGCAGAAAATCAGCCCCAACCATGGTTTCTATCATCTCCATCTGCGCACCAAAAGTTTAATGGTCAATGGTCCATTCGGATCGGTACACAGTCAATTCAACGGTCTAGTAAATTTGGATCTGACCAAAAGTTGGTGGGCATGTGCAATTTAGGGGGGTCGTGTGTTTGGTCCAATTGGATGGGCCCTAGAAGCGTTCGCTTATATATATGTATGTATATATCCCATATATATATGGGGCCAGCTCTCCTAAGCTGCAGCTTAGCTTATCCTAAGCTGAAACAGGGCTGGTCCCATAAAATCAAAGTCGAATATGCTGTTTTTTGGATGATGATCGTCTCCAAAATCAAGATAAATCCAATCAGAACTGGATTTTTCAGTTACATTATGCAAAAAACAGATATAATCAAGTTTGATTTGTAGGACCAGCCCTATTCCAGCTTAGGATAAGCTAAGCTGCAGCTTAAGAGAGCCCTGCTCTATATATATATATTCAATATATAAGTTTTATTTATTTCTTCAATGTAATTTGGTATCATAATAGCATAAAAGTATCTCTATCCCCAACTCTTCATTCTGAGTAACAGGACTGACCATCAACTCTTCTCCTCTCTAAGTTTATTTATTTATGTCAACATAATTCACTTTTAATATTGGGCAACTTACATGCTCAATTTTCCATTTTAAAGTAGGCAATTAACCATCATTTTTAATTAAGCATTCGATTTAAAGAGAATGTTGAGATGGATGTGGTAAAACTAGGAAAGACCAAAGAAAAAATGACATGGATGAGAAGTTTTTCTATGCAGTTGATGACCCCTCAAGGAGAAGTGGTATGCCAAAGAAGATGTGGAAGTAGCAAAGATAGATCTGAATAAGTGCAACCCAGTTGGCCCAAGATAGATTGGAATGGAGAACCAGAATTGATCCCAACTATGTTGGGATGAGGCTATGACAACGACAATGATGATGAAAAAGAATTAATCAAGTCAACTTCCCATGCATGCATGAACAAACACTAAACAAATTGTCTTCAATAAGACCCACTAGTGTGATGAATCATTAAACTATGTGCCCAGTCAAAAGTTATGGCAATTGAAATAAGTCTCTAGTACAATGTTCTTGATGGACTTTTCGTTCGAAGTTCTTGATAACAACATGCACATATCATAATAAAAAAATGAATGCCGGATGTCATATAATGCAGAATGGCTTGGAAATATAAAGGAAAGCTTGAAAAGGGACCTATAACCCTAGGGCTGCACTTGTGGTTTAACCATAACTTATCATAACAAACCTTATATTTTAAGTAACGGTATATGAAACTACTCATGTCTTCTTCTTATAATTTCTCTAAAACGCGTTTAAAATAAAGGCATATTCGCCTAGGCTACACATAAAGAGATCAAGATATGCAATTTATAGGTTCAATATGAACATAGGATAGGAGCAAGATGATTGAAGTGAAGACTTGCTTGAGAGCTTTGTGATCGCCACATACCAACAAGATTTAAGAGAAAATTTTACATGATAGTGATTAGATCAGCTATGACTTATGGAGCAAAATGTTGGTCAATTAAGAAGCAACATATGCACAGAGTGAGTGTATCAGAGATGAGAACATTGAGGATTGTGTGGTTAAACTAGGATAGGCAAAATCAGAAATGAACACTTTTGCCTTTCGGGAGCATTTAGGGGTATGATCAATAGATGATAAAATAAGAGAAACTCGTTTGAGATGGCTTGTACATCAACACAAGCCAGCAACAATGCTAGTGAGAAAAAATTTTTCTATATAGGTTGATGGCCTAGCAAGGAAAAGGGGTGGGTCGTTGAAGAGAAAGTGGATGGAAGCAATAAGACTGGAAGAGAAAATGGAAAGAAGTAGTAAGATTGGATTTGAAGAAGTGCAACCTATCTGAGGATTTGGTTCAAGATAGATCGGAATGGAGGAATAGAATTCATGTAGCTGACCCCAATGTAGTTGTGACAAGGCTTTGATGATGATGATGATGGTAGATTCGATATGAACAGCAATGGACTAATGACAGTTCCGATCGCTCAGATGAAATGGAAGTATTCAATCCAATTCATGAACTAGATTGAATTGAAATCAAACTAATGAGTAAACTGAACTACGGACAGTTTGAAAGAACTATTTTCCATCTCAAACCTAGCTGATTAAAACTGGGTAATTATTGTTCAAACAAAGCATTGGAGATGGGAAATCCAATGAGTATAGCAGAATTGTTTAATCATTTCCCTTTTATTTCGACTCTCAGTCAACCTTTCCAAGTGCTATCAGACTCATTCTTAAGTGTTAACCATGTACATTGAAGTCTGAAGTTAGATTGTTAGCCATCTTACTTAGTTGGAAGAGTCACAAGTCATTTTATTTTCAGAAATATCCAAAGGGGAAATACATGTAATTACGCCCTCATCCATAGTTGTCAAAATTGGTTCCAAACTAATCCACCCAATAGAAAGTATCTGGCTGAGTATCTTTTTTCAAATAAATAAAAAAAATGAGAGAGAGAGAGAGAGAGAGAGAGAGAGAGAGAGAGATTCCAGGTTTTCAACTAGTGTCTCTCTTCCTTTCTTTTGGTGTTAGGCCAAGACATCTCAGGTTTTCAACTAGTGTCTCTCTTCCTTTCTTTTGGTTTCTTGGTTTTTTCTATTTGAGATGTATTACGACTCTTCCATGTAGGATTCCATAGACTTTAGTATAATGATGAATGGTGGAGATTTAAAAGTAAGTTCAAGGGCATAAAGTTTCTTATATAGTCCAATTATTGTTAATTTCTCAATTATAGTCAATAAGAATTGCTTTGGACACTTTATTTTATCTTCTCCATTGGTTTTGAGCAAGCTTCCAACAGATTAAGGATCTTAGTTTAGTGGGTTTGCAATCAACAGTAAGCAATAGACTGCTTCTCCTAGTTTGCACAAGATTTACTGTTTTGATGGAAGATTGAGAGTTTGGGTTCACAAACGATTGGATTTGTTTCCTTGACTGTGCCAATCGCTTTCTCATTAGTCATTACTGACTCGAGGACCACCTTCAACATTCTCCCAGACACTAGCACTAGATCTAGAATAAGATTCGGATCAAGGCACAAACCTTGACATCTGCCCCCCCCCCCCCCCCAAGTATCTTACAAGCACAAGACCTTCCTTGACAGCCTATCAACAGGTGAACATCTACGATGACCCAACTTCACTAAAGATGGAATGTACCTCGATGCAGAAACATGAACTGGTAGATTAAACACAAATAACGAACATAAGGTTGACAGCTATCATGAACCATCACCCATTTCCATCAACTTTAATCAAATGCAGTTACGACAAGAACCTCAATTTTGTCCATGGCCATGCTAGAAACTTTACTTTCTCACGACTTTCCAATGAATTTTATAAGCCTTGCTCAAATATTTTTCTTGCTTCGTTTGGTGTAATGTGAATGAGGAAAGATAAACCCTCTCTGCAATAGCACAGATCAGCTTTGCTTCAGTTTGGTGCATATTGATGTAAGTCAAGCTCCATTTGTCTCCCATGCTAGTTACAAAATTTTAACCATCCAATTCTAACATATAGTGCACATGTTCCCACTGAAAGTGTAGTCTGCTACCTTGAGGTCCCAAGAAGACACCCCTAGCATTCATATTAACTTACTAGTTTTTTTTAAACTCCTAACATCATGCTCATATGACAAAATCACAGGATAAATATAGATTAAACCAAAAAAAAAAAAAAAAAATCAACAAGCCTAGTAAGCATCAAAAAATAAAATAAAATAAAATAAGAAACCAAAGCATCCACTTCACATTTTTGTTTTCTCGTAATAGTTTCACATTTAAACATTGACTAAATTAAAAGCTTCAATTTACATAAGCATGTATATTTTTTGGAAGGACGAAATTGACAAAAAAACACTAGTCATTTGACACCATTACCTCACCTCGTGAATAAGCTTATCAGTTAATCGTAACCGAATGGTGCCAGATCCTTTCTCGAAACCGTCAATGCCTGGTCTAGGATAGTTTATAGTGGACCGAACAGCTAGTGATGTTATTCCTTTACCCAAGCTTGGTGCCTGCCTGTTATAAGTAACTGATTCCACACCATGCCCCACATTCACTCGAGTGGATAATACAGCTGTATCATCATGCACTTGATTATCTCTGCAATGTGCCTGCATATAAAAACGCATGGATAATAATGTGACAAGTTGAAAAATGAGAATGAACAGCCCTAGAAAGCACCTTGTGAAAAGGGAAAAGTGATAGCACGATAAGTTCAAATGAGTAATGAAAGACTGATTCACAAGGAAAAAGAAATTTTTGATAGTATTGCTAATGGATGACACCCGCACCCGCCGCGCGCACGCACACACACATATAGAATAGATTCTAGGCCAGGTTTGTACATAATTCGGGTGATTAGTTGCAATTTCAGATGGCAATTTAAAAAAAATAAAATAATGCATAACAAACAGAAAACACAACCTATGCAGCAGTCTGTTACTTAAAACCATTGCATAGCAATTCCAATGTTCATGAAAAACTCTACTCTCTTTAGCTGGACAATTGGCCAGTATGCTAGGATATAGCACATGAACAAGTAAAATAGTATATAATATATCATGAATGAATGAAGACTAGTCTTCAAGGTTTGTACTTTGAATCCTTTTTAGCAGCATAAGAGAAAACAATGTTGGAAATGCCATCTACCAAAAGATGGTGAAACTTCCTACCCACAAGAGTGTTTTTTTTTTTTTTTTTTGACCGGTAACACGGGAATTTTATTTAAGAGAGAGACTACAACCCACAAGAGTTGCAACATGCAACGTGCAATGCGCCAAACATGACTTGTCATGAAACTTGTGCAAATCTTGTGTGACAGATATGTATTTCCTCTTTTCTTCCTACATGAGTGTGAGTAGCTCTAAGCTAAGCTATGATATTTACATGCAATTTCAGCTTGCTCTCTCATCTAGCTTTATTCATTTTGCACGAGAAGAATTTTGATCAATCTAGAGGTTGACTAGATCCTATATTTCAATAGAGTTGCTGTGTTGGCAAAGTCATTTTCTTTCCAGTTTCATCTGCATGCGACCAATGACGTAGAACCATATGGTTAGGGTTCGCGTAAAAAGTGCTGAGGTTGATAATAGATCTCCGCAGAGACTATCACACGATGACACACCTCAATGGGAACAAAACCCACACAAATACTATTAATCTTGTCAACTCTGAGATCCAATCTCTACACTGCGCATATTAAAAATAAAAAAATAAAAAAAACCTTACCAAACTAGGAAAGCAAGCAAAATTAGAAAGCCATCCTAACTAAAATTCATTAATGAAACTAAATAAAATTAAAAACTTCCTAAACTCCCTTGCATTTCCACACATGGGCCATGGGCCTCCTTGCAATGTGTCATCATCTTTGCATCATTCCCCCTGGGTTGCAAAACAATTCCACAAATTACTATTAATCTTCTCAACTCTGAGATCCAATCTCTACAATGCGCATATAAAAAATAAAAAAAATGAAAAAAAAAACCTAACCAAACTAGGAAAGTAAGCAAAATTAGAAAGCCATCCTAATTAAAATTCATTAATGAAACTAAATAAAATAAAAAAACTTCCTAAACTCCCTTGGGTCCCACATTTGGACCATGGGCCTCTTTGCCATGGCTCATCAGCTTTGCATCAACCAATCAGGCAAAACTAAGGATTGCATGGATGGAAAGATGGAGCTGTGTTTTACCCATGGTAGGTCCACTGCATGGCCAGGGCAAAGATCACCATTCACACCTAAGTTCTATTTCTAGTCAGCAAATTAAGTGACCACAAGTTTTATAGTATGTTATCAGAGTCTAAGTGGTAACCAAAAGCAACAGTACACAGTTTTGTCCATGAGGGGCAAGTTAATGTTTTTCACTGATCCTGTAACGTAAAATAATTTGATTTCCCTTCCTTGGAGCTGCGTGAAGGGAATTTCTAAAAAGTTTCCTACTTAATGAAGCAGTTCTTTCCAAGGAAGCAATGTACCATTGTAATAGGAGCATCAGCAATTTTTTTCCACTTCCACACGTTGATATGGAACCTAACCATCACCTAATCATGACAAGGTCAGAGTTACGCTCTTCTGAAATCTTTTGGAGACCTAATGGGACTGGATTTCCAATCTCCACCACAACTGAAAAACCCACAAGACAAAGGCCCTTCAGTACATCTTCTGTAAGGAAACTCAGAAAGGATGAGTACTATACATTTGGGTACATGAGGTAGGGGCACATTAAAGTTTTGCTCTGCCATTATAATATATAATAATTTCATCTTCGTTCCTCAGAGTTGTGTGATGAACATTTGTAAGATGTTCAACTTAATGAAACAGTTCTTTCCGTTTGATTCATGTTTTGTTCCTTTGTTTTGGTACAATAAAGTTTAACTGTTATAAATAAATAAATAAAATGAAACTGTTCTTCTTTTCTTTTCTTTTTTTAAACAAATGACACAGTTATTTCCAAGGAAGCAAATTACAATTGCAATAGGAGCATCAGTGATTATTTTCCACTTCAACAAAAAGAAAACACGATAAGAGCATTACAAGTAGGTGCAGAATTATGACCCCTCTGGAATCTTTTGGAGCTGCCTAGTTGAACTGGATCTCCCATCTCCGTGACTAGAATAACAAAGACCCCACAATACTGAGACAAAAAAATTTAATCATTGTCTCAGATAGTATTTCAGATCTCTGTGTGCTTTGTAGAAGCAAGGAGGAATCAGCCAATCATTTGTTTCTTCCTTGTGAGTTGTGAGGTGGCTTGTTATTTGTGGAATTTCTTTTTTAATAAATGTGAGTTAGCTTGATGTCTTTCACGTTCTTTGGCGAAGTTGGTAGAGGCTTTGGAGGTTGGGATCAATTCATAGATAAGGGTTTTTCCTTTAAAGGGTTATACATTCTGCTATATTATCGTCAATTTCAGGGAAAAGAAATAACATGATTTTGGCAACACTTCATTATTGATTGAGGCCCCCTTCTTGAGTGGTGCTTTTTAGGCACAGTAAATGGTTGCTCGTTAAGAAGGAACTCAATCATCAGTTGGATGATATTTTATATGATTGGGAAGGCTGCATGGGTTATGGCTTGCAGGAGAGGAAATAGGAAGTTTGGACCTCTCCTTGATGGAACTGCCAAAGGAAAACCTGGTTTGGCGGGATTGAAGGGGTCCTTCCCAATGAGGATTGTGCTCCTTTTGTATGTTTTCTAAACATGTTGGCATCAAGGATTCTAATGAGGCCGAGGTAACGGTAAGCGATTCTTCTAATGCTATTTCATGGATGGCATCCAATGCTACAAGGCCATGGAAATTTCAGATTCATTTGATAGAGATAAAAAGTGTTATCTTCGCATCTCCAAGACCTTTAATTATGTTAGGCATTCCACTATTTGTATGGAAGATGCCTTCGCAAAACAGGAGGTGGACAGGACCATGGTTTTAAAATTTTGTCCGGCTCCGGGTCGACTCATATGAGTCGACTCAGTGCCAGCCAGTACCAAAACAAGTTGAGCACCAGCGCTAGGAAGTCAATCTTTCAGATATTTTCTTGTGTTTATTTATTAAATATAGCAGAGTAGTGTTGTAAGATCATTGTGGTACAGTTGGTAAGGACGTCAGGTTGCCTTTTGAACTGTCTGAGTTCGAATCCCCTTGAGCACGAAAACATTTAACTTCTTTTTAAGAGTTTTTTTTATACATGGGACCCTGTACTTTCACATAATTTCGTGTTTTTGTTAAACTAGATATAAATTAATGAGACCCTACAATTTCTTTTTTTGACCAATACATCCTTAAAAAAACTCAAATGATTTAAGAGTTAAAAAGATAATTTAGCCCCTCAAACTTTGAGGGCCAAAAACCAAAGGCTAGGATTATTTGAATGACGTATATTATATATTTCCTAATCCACATTCAAATGAAGCCCTCCAGTTTTTTTGTTTGAACAATTTATCTTAAAAAAATAAAACTTAGATGACTTATGCCTTGAGTTTAAAAGATAATTTTTCCCCTTAAACTTTGAGTACAAAAAAATCAAAGGCTAAAATTATTTGAATGGCTTAATATTACATATTCCTAATCCACATTCAAGCCTTTCAATCATGCTCATTTAGTCTTTATGAATCCAGGTGGGCCACTAAAATTAACTTGAGTTGTTAAAACTTGATAATTGATCTTAAATAAAAGCTATTTGTCATTTATTCATAAAAACTAGCAATGAAATGTTACACACCGTCAACTACTCAGCTATGATGCACGGATACTTCAAAATGGGCAACGTATTGCGTCATATTGTATCCGATACTTCACTTTCTGTGTAGAATCCGTGTCTCTGCCGTGTCTACGACGTGTCCTTGCCATATCTGTGCATCATAGCTACTCAGCACTCAACAACATTAAATATCAATATATTTGAGATAAAATACTACCTGAATAGCTTCAATTTTATGTATTTTACTAGTTTTCTAATATTTTATATTTTTCGGAATCTTTTAGACACCTTAAAAACCGGCGGGCCGTACCGATCCGGCACAGGTGGCACGAATACCCGCGGCACCAGAATTTAAAACCAATGACAAAACATTTGCTTTTGATAGCTCTTTTGTAATCTGTCTTTTGGGTATAATGCCCTTATACCTATTTGTTTGGTGTTGGTTTTGTATTTTGTTTTCTCCCAATCCTTTTTACTGAAAAATTATCTGTTACTATTCAAAAATAAATAAATAAATAAAAACATTTATACGACTACATGGAGTAATATGACCGTTGTCATCTCTACGATGATCAGTATTATATGATCAAGAAACAGCACATGAATACCTTTTAATTATGTAAACCTTTTTAAGATACCATGACACCATTACATGTAAATAATATTCATTGGTCCCGCACTTCAAAAAAGGGGTTTGATCATGCGTAGGGGCAACAAATGTTCACATTGATACTTTCCTTTGTATTGCACAAGCATGTAAAACATATATTCATGCACTGACAAAAATAATATCCATACACATTTTTTAAGAGAGAGAGAGAGAGAGTGAGAGCCTTAAAAACATCCTATGGATTCAATGAGATGTATTTATAACAGGTGCATGAGACACGGCCACATGAGAACATACACAACATGATGTGTGCCAATGCTACTTGCCAGTCAAAAATACATCAAACATAGACAAGCAGGTCCAATTGCAGCACCTTTTTAACAAATAAGAAGATCATAAAGAACATACATATATACAGATTCATTTGCAAGTTCACAAGTGCATTCCAACTTACTGTTAGTGAAGGTAATGCTGCAGGTGATGGCTTAATACAAGTTAAGAAATTTGGAGATGATGACACCATGGTATGTGCAGTTTTGAACTTTTTGTGAGGAGGACCCATTGAAATTGATAATGGCTCCGATTGAATGGCAGTGGCACTACGCTTTTTCCTACTTCAAGCAAAACCGAAAGGAAGATAAAGTACAAATCCCAAAGTCATCATAAGACATCAGAATGTAGAAAAGGAATGCTAAGAATTAGAGGCCAAAATATCTATGGCACACCTTATCAACTTGATCGAGTCATCTAAATCTGCTTTTGCAAGAATTTCTCGATGCTCAATGTCTGAGACCCTAAGCTCTTTTCTTAGCTCAGATATAAGTCCTTCTTTATCCTAAAAAGATGAAGTGTGTGATGTGATTTTCAGTATAATAAATAACCTTGAACGCAAGATCACAAAGTGAATAGGGACCAGAATCAAATGTGATCATTCCAAAAACAAAAATCCTAAATTTCATATGAAAACATGAACAGAGACAGAGACGGCCACCAAACAGAAAAGGAGCATGCCACTCGTTACCTTGCAATCTTTCAATGCCTATAGAGTAAAGCAAGATCTATGCACCAAAACACATTCCACGTTCAAACAATTAATATGTCAGGGTGTGACAACTGTGTGTGGCTTATGACTGAGTTTCAAAGTAGTGTAGGACTGACTGCACCAAGGTTCCGCTTTCAGGAGAACAGTGTTGGACAGGGTTAAAGTGAACAAGTACAACTCACAAAGCTGAGCCTGAGATACATGGGATGGGGATTCGATGAAGGTGATAGTGATGCCATGTCCGGGTGAAGTGTAGAATAAGGATAGAAATAGCAGTTGTGCCAGGCATAGTGATGCAGAAAGGGCCATTAGTGGTCCCACCCAAGAAGTTTAGGAATTGTTAATCCAACTGGTTAATCCAGGCCAAGAAACCATTAGCACAGTCAGCACAATAAATGGGTTGACCAGTCAGATTTGATCATATAGACAGCCAGAATTTATTTTTGCGATCATGGGGCCATCCAATGTCAGATTTCAAATCCGTTTTCACCATTGTGTTCAAGGCGAGCAGATCTACAGATAAGGTCAGTCCATTCTTAAAACCAAGATGAAATTCCATATTAGTAAATTCTACAGTGCACTTCAAAGAACCAAATATGCACTTAAATATGGAATATGGTATGTTGAGAATGAGGATTATTTTTGGCAATTTCCTGATTTGAAACAAGAAGAGATGTCCGTTCTTGCATACTCTGACCAATTTTCAAGGCTCCAAGATGCATGTGGAATGGAGGATGATGAAGAACATGATTTAATTAGTATTGTAAGAGGCTTGAGGCGAATGAGTGACTGCAAGACCATTCATGAGGTATATTGGGAAGCAATTCGTGTGGAGCGCATGCTTAAACGATCTTACCCGAGCAAAGTTATGCCTCAAGATGGGCAAGAACTAGTGGCAGAAGGATATTCAGACTGAGAAGATAGAGGAAGACACTTCTATGGGTAATGGTGATATACAGGCAGCTAGAGAAGAAGCATCAGTTGTTGAAATTCCACACATTAATTCTCATATTGATTTTGTCTTTGAGGAATGTAAACTTGGAGATGACCAACGGATAGTCAAAGATTGTGATTTGTTGGTGCAGGTTCTACAAGTAAAGCATCTAATGGCTCAATTGCACATCAACACAATTTTCAGTCATCAAAAGCAGTTATACATAAAGACATGCACGGAAGCTACAGCTAGACCAAAAAATCGGAAGTTCGTCGGATTGATATTCGACACAAGTGGACTTTTACCGAACTTGAGGTCGAGTTCTTTCCAAGCCGGGGAGAATGATGCAAAACGGGCCATAAGTGGTCCCGCCCAAGAAGTTTAGGAATTGTTTTGTTTATTTTTATTATTAGTAGTTTCTTAATTTTATCCTAATTAGGATGAGGACTCCAGTTTAATTACTTTCCCTGTTTAGATTGACTTCTTAGGCTCTAAGTTTTGTTTATCCTATATATATATATATATATATATATATATGGCTTTGTAGGGATGGAAATCTCAAGACTTGATTATTGAATAAACGTGTGGGTTTTTCCCTCGGAGAGGTGCGTCCTCGTGTTGAAATCTCTGTGGAGATAATTTGAGGTGTCTTCGGACATGGTGCTTCTGCACTCCAGGCAAGCCCTAACCTAAAGCTTGTATCACATAGCGGCCAGTGGGCAAAATGCTATGTAGCAGGTGATATGTAGCGGCATAGCAGTGTGAGTTTTTTAAGTGCTAAAATTTTTTTTGAATCTTGTGTAAGGGTAGATTCAACCATAGGAAAGGCAATTAAGGAGAAGAAATTGAAAAAACAATGTTATAAATTAAAATTGCTTGGCTCTATTAGGTTTTAGATCGTAGCACCACTAGTTTCAAAATAGCGTAGCAGCCTCAAACGCAATGACCGATAATGTGGCCACCATGCTATGTAGCAACCGTTATCTTGAACCATGATGCAGAACACAAATTAGCACAGCCATCTAACAATTCACAGTGTCCATGTATCAGGTAAATGACTTAAAACAAGAAAACAATACACAATGTTGCAGGCCAGACTATTGGGCCCAACCCAAAAGTTTATGCCCGAAGGCCAAAGCCCGAACGGCTTGGATGAAGACAAATATCCACATGACGTGCTTTCCAGCTTTGAATTCTTATTTCTCAAGTTTCTAAAGATTTCCGGATTTTTAGTAATAGCTAATATTTAGATATATTCTTTAATGTAAATGAGAAAGTCTGACAACACATCTTGTTCATGTGTAGGTTACATACTTGTAACAGGGAAAAGTTAAGGGTTTTCATTTTAAGCAGAAGAAAGAAATGCCCAAGAGAGAAGCAATCAGTAGAACATACCCAAGAAAGAACATCAGATTGAGCAATGAAAGCCCTTAAAACCGCACCATATGCCTCTGTCTCTATGCAATGGATTTGAAATTCCATATCATTTAAACCCATACCATAAGGAACTGTTACCAAAGGGATCCTAGCAGCTCCAGAAAAGCACTCTTCAGTTCCTGTCGAATATATCAAAGTGTTTAATTGAAGTAGCAATTATTGAAAGATACCATTGCATAACTTCACTGAAATAATAAAATAAAAGCATCCAGATAGGGATCTGACAAACCCTTAAAGATTGTTTGAAAAGCAACATCAAATTCAAATGTAAAGTGTCCTTACTAGCTTCCAGTTAAAAAGTTGAATGGCCTGATGATAGTTCATCACAGTCATCATCATCATCTGAAGCCTTATCCCTTCTTATCAGGGTCACTTCGAGTTCTATTTTTCTGCTAAGCTATATTACCTATCACTCCAACTAGTCTTCCATGAACACCACCAAATCATCTCATTAAAATGGCTTAGTAGCCTTAAGGAAAAAAAAAAAAAAAACCAGAAAAGCTTTCATTCATATCCCCTCATTGTTGCATGCACCATGATTGTCATCATCATCAAAGCCTTGTCCCAACTCTGTAGAGGTTGGCTACATGAATTTTGTTTCTCCATTCCGATCTATCCTGAGTCAAATCTTCAGATAAGTTGCACTTCTTCAAATCTATGTTTATTAACTCCATCCACGTCCTCTTTGGCCTACCCCTTCCCCTTGGTGGGCCATCAACTTGCATATCCAAGCTTCTCCTTACTAGCACCTGCGTTGGACGTTCCCAAACTTTCTCGAATGAGTTTCCCTCATCGTTGCATGCACCAATTGAAGTAAACAGACATTATTGGTGGATAGCTCATGAATATCATATCACATTACAAACCACATTTCTTTTTCTGCTACAAATTAATGCTAAGAAAATAATAACAGTAATTAAATTATATAAAAAGCATGGCACAAAAGGTAACTTCTTTATTCAATTTAACTAGCAACAAGGCTTGTTAGAAGTACTAGACAATGTATTATACTTATCACCAAAACAAACCAATAACCATTCATGACATCTAATATTCCTTTCAAACACACTCTAGGCTAAGATAACACAACCTCATTTGCCTGCCTATAAGCATGAACAGAAGAGATATGAAGTGATGTCTACCATAGGGCTAATCCAACAGAAATGTTGAAATCAACTTAAAAAATATGTAAAAAGTTACACTGAGGACTTATTTGTAATTATTGGGACATTGCGTATAAACATGGACAGAAGAGATATAAGTAATGCCTCTATTGAGCACCATACAGCTAATGCAACAGAAATGTTGAAAGCAAATTTAAAATATGTTAATAGTTACAGACTTACAGTGAGGACTTACTAGTAACTCCTGAGATATTGTGGTCTGTTTTGTAAATACTTGAGAATTAAGGGGTTTTTGTAAATATGCAAAAAAAAAAAAGAATATTGGAGGTGTTGCCCGGCCCTAAGGAACAGCTCTTCTGAGTGATTCAATTGAATCAATTCATCCTCTTTTCTCTGTTTCTTCTTCTTTTCATAATTCTAGGGATTTTTTTGTACCTATAACAAGAAAACCTAGAAATCACAAGATCAACTAGCTTAACAAAATATATCTCCGATCTCAAACAGGAAAGAAGGCATAAACATTAAAAATGTCTGATTTAGATCATAAAACAACCAACTCAAGCAAGAAACAAAAAATAAATAAATAAATAAATAATTCCAAGTGAAGAGATCCATAGTCACAACATGTCTTCTTACGGTAATGAAATGATTCCTGAAAGCCCATCAAATTGGTGAGCTCACGAGCCACACCACCCTAATAGAGTGTTACCATCATTCCATAGTAAAAAAAGGCATCCAATGATCCAGAGCATTCAAATCGTCGTCCCACTGTGGAAAAAAGTATAGCAATACCCCCCCCCCCCCCACACGAAAAGAAATAAAAAATAAATCCCCTCCTCCCCCACGCGAAAATAAAAAAAAAAAAAAAAAACACCCTCATCCAAACCTGCACCCTAATGTTTGACTATTGACCATTTCACCAACTACCCAAGTTCTAATCAATTGGAGGCCAGATGCAAGGCTTGCTCAATCAGAGTTATCTCTGGGCGTAAATCGACCCACAATTGAATCACATGACCATGCATCCCACATGTAATATGGATGTTCACAACATAATCTACATTTTTTCAAATGGCAAACGAATTTTATTAAAAGCTAAGCAGCATAAAAGACATACACTGGAAATTAAACAATAGAAAAACCGCCCAAAAAGAAAATAAAAGGATAAAAGAAACACCCAGAACACTCAATCAAGTCATTGAGCCATGTTGATGATCAGGCTCTGGCCCCCAACTCCCCCCTTAGCAAGACAATCGGCCATATCATTGCAGATCTTTTCACATGAGAAAAGAAAACATTCAGCTTCAAAGATAGGCCTAAAACTTCCCCCATGACATCCGTCAATCTCCAAGGCAGCTTAGAAGAGCCCGACACCCATCAGATAGCACAAAAGGAATCTCCCTCAGCAATAATATTAGAAAGACTCAAACTAGCAATTTGGCAATGACCCGTTCTCAAAGCAATCATTTTCGCTTCATCCAAAAAATAAAACCGGAAGGGCCAGATAAGGAAAGGATGCTCGAAAACGAGTGATCTCTGATGATACCAACAATACCAGAAGGGCCCAGATTGCCCACAACACTCCCATTAAAACTGAGTTTGAAAAAACAAACACAGAGAGGACAAGGAGACCAAATCGATAGGATAGGAGCTCTAGAAAGGTTAGAGAAGGCAACTTCTTTCCAACTCCACATCATTGAATCAATTGAAATGCCTTGAAGGATGGAAGAGTAGAAACCCAAACTGCAACTTGTAATTTAATTTTATCAAGAAGAATGTATTTCTTAGAAGACACTCCTTCAAAGCATCTCAAATTTCTCTCCTTCCAAAGCACCCAAAGGGCCGCCAAGAAGACAACTTTCCATGTAATCCTGCCTCTGACCAAACCTACCCCCATCCTCCAAGCCTGAAACAAAGCCCCCAAAGAATTGGGCAAAACCCAGCTACAACCAAACCATCCAAGAATGGAGGTCTGCAGCAAGTGAGCAAAGGAGCATGAAACCATCAATTGCTCCACTGATACCGCATCTTTAAGACACATAAGGCAGCCATTCACAATTATCAAATTGCACTTCCAAAGATTATCTAAAGTAAGAATACAACCTGAAATAGCCAACCACACGAAAGCCGTTGCTCTCGGGAGGGCCTTAATCTTCCAAATGCCATCTAAGAGACGTTAGTTGAACCTTCTAAAGCCAAGTAGAAAGAAGCCACCGAGAATGAGCCATCAAATAATCCCATCCATACCCTATGGTCAGCCCCCACTATCAGGAATAGACCTTTATACAGAAGAGAGAATGGAGCATAAAGATGAGCTTCCTCCTCCAAAAGGTTTCTACTAAAAATAGGGCTCCAGGCAATATGACTGGTAGTGGACACATGGCTAATGACCAAAGCTTACAGGTCAGCAGCACATCGAGAAAAAGTAGGAAACTAAGAAGCCAAGGGAGCTGACCCTACCCAAGTATCCAGCCAGAAACGAATCGTTGCTCCTGAACCAACTCAAAATCTAATCATAGAATCCAAGTCTGCCCTAACTGACACAATACCTCTCCTAATACTAGAGTGATGAGGCTTAGGAGATGGTGCATCCCAATCATCTCCAAGAATACTGTACTTAGCCACCAAAATTTGTTTCCACAACCCATCGGTGTATTCATCCCACCTCTATAACCATTTTCCCAAAAGAGCTTCATTCATCTTTCCCAATGGTCTAGTCCCAAGGCCTCCTTCCCATTTTAGGTCTAATGAGCTTGTTCCAATTTTACAGATGAAATTTCCTTTTTTTTTTCTCTCCCTTGCCACAAAAAAAAATAAATCTCGCTTAAGCTTTTCAGTGTAAAAGGCAACTGATGAAGGACATCTATATACCGACACAAAATCAATTGGAAAATTCGAAAGGACAGATTGAATCAACATGATGCGACATCCCAAAGATAAATAATTAGCCTTCCATAGAGTTAATTTCTTTTCCACTCTATCAATGACCAGGCTTCACAAACCTTTAAAAGCAGACACCAAGCACAGCAGCAAGCCCAACTTGGAAATCGGAAAAGAGCCAGCTTTACAACCCATGACATCTGCAAATTCCTCCAATTGGAAATCAGACAACTGAACCCCCAGAATTTCACTTTTAAACAAATTGAGCTTAAGCCCTGAAACAGCCTCAAAGCAAATAAGGATGGTTTTTACATTCACAATCTGCTTAACTTCAGCTCCACAGAAAATCAATGTGTTGTTAGCAAAATGGAGAAGGTTTACCATTGACGCGCTCCTGGCAGACACAAAACCTCTACATAAGTTCACAGAACTTGCAGCCACGATCATAGGACTCAGAGCTTCCCCCACAAAGACAGAGGAGAGGGGATCTCCTTGCCTTCATCCGCTTTGGACCTGGAAGAAGCCCTTAGGATATGCATTAATTAGGATGTAAACGGGTATCTGATTCTCCGGTTGTCCGGAAGTTCTAAACCGTAAACAAACCGGGTTTGGAACCTATTTTAGGTTCCAATTCATGAATGGGTATGGGTCAAGAACCCAATTTAGGTTCCAGTTGATAAACGGGTTTGGTTTCGAATCCATACAGGTTCCGACCCATGGACCCAACACATGAGTCATTAATATTGTAAATTGTAGATCAAAATCAACTCTGGTTCGTCATTTTTATGTTTAATCATGGAGCATAGAGGTAGTAGACTTGATGCACTATTATAAGTTGAATGATACCCTTATTTTAAGAAGTAAATAAAAATAAATAAAAAATAAGTCAAAACTGGTTTTGGAACTAGATTCCAATCCTCTAGTTGGAACCGGTTCTGGAATTAGATCCAGGTCTTCTTATCGAAAGTCAAATTGAGTCTTGAAATAACAAAATAGGTTCCGAGTCAGAACTGAACCAGAACCGTCATTTTGAAATGGTTCCGGCTCTAGGTCCTTTATGGCTCCAGCCCGGAACCGACCCCTTTACATCCCTACCATTAATCAAAATCGAAAATCGGGCAGAAGAAACATAAGCTTTAATCCATCCATGCCATTTGACACTAAACCCATAAGTGTCCATACATAAAGAAGAAACTCCTCCTCTCCCTAGCAATAAGCCTTTTCGAAATCTAATTTGCAAATCAAGCCCTGCTTCTTACCCTTATGTCTAGAGTGAAGACACTCATTTGCCACAAGTACTCCATCCAAAACCTCCCTCGATTGGACAAAAGCTGCTTGGGACTTCAAGATGATACTAGATAACACTTTATGTATCCTCCCAGCTAGGACTACTTTAGCCATAATCTTGTATAAGCTGCCAATCAGACTAATAAGAGAAAAATCCTTAAAGCATTCAACCCCTGCTTTCTTAGGAATCAAAGCAATAAAAGTAGCCCCCATCTCTTTTAATAGAATGCCTCAATCATGGAACTTTGAAAAGAAGCACATAATTTCCTCCGACCTCTTCACGGTAAAACCTCTTCACAATAAGTCTAAAAGAAGGCTATAGGGAAACCAACCGGACCCAGCGCTCCACATATTCCTTGATCTAACCACAGAACTTCAAAACCTGAACAGAAAAACCAACTACAAGCCCACCCCAAAACTCCACTCTGAAACCATAAGAACAGAAAATAGAAAGATGGTTTTCTTCCTCATGGGTCCAAACACTCTTTCCACAAAAACCCCAGAAGAAGAGAACCCCAGAAATCTTTAACACCGGATAAGGTAAAATCCTTCTCCCTGGAAACCATTTTCATGTTTCAAGGAAAATGGCCTGCTAGGAACAGGAATGCTGAAAACCCAACATTCAGATACAAAGCTAAGAGTACAAGAAGGAAAAACAGAAGGTAAGAGAATGAGAGGGATATATCATATACCGCTCCTATCGTGTTTTCCGGTCTCCATTGATGAAATCGGTCGGAAAAGAGCCGAATATGACGTCACGAGAGGAGGCACTGAGACATGAATGCTCGAACTCAGCTTGAAAATGGCGTCTCCCGGCTTCTTTCTGGTTTTCCGACACCGGAACCCACCGGAAAACGCAAAACCCTAGGAGGAGGTGGATGAAAACAAGAGGGTAGATATAGCACCATCAACAGAAGGGTTTTATGCATGTGGGGCCATTTGGTGCCCCCACTCATATCTTGTTAGTGGACCCCACCACTCTTCAATCAAACCATTAAATGCAAATTCTTCCTTGATGATATGCAAAATCCAAATTTTGACACATCAACTGTGACCCATACTTGACCTGACCCATGATGGTTAATGGTTTGTGCCAAATAATCATGTAAAATGATCCTATTATAATATATTAAGCTGGAAGGTTTTAGATTTAATTTTAACTTTAATTTTTAATTTTGACAAAAAGTTATTTTCGGTTTCTACAACTACTAGTAAGTTATTTTTGGTTCGTACAACTACGAAGATATTTTCCCTTCACTTTCCACTAATATAGTTCCCCTATTTATGGACTTTCATCTTCATCTTTTCTGCCGTGCATAGAATCTCATCTCTTCAAACATAACCTGATTAGCACGGTTTTTTGTGTTGGTTCTTATTAGTGAAAGGTTGTAGCTTTCAAGATTCTTATAAAGTTTCCTATTTTGAAGAACTAAGGTTGATTCATACTATATTTGTTAGGCCTTATTCTGAATTGGAAGGGTGCATCCTCTAATTTCAAACCTATTAATATATATTATAGAGGTAGGATTCAATTTCGAAATTGAACTCTAATTTCGCAATTGATTGCAAAATTGGAGCTCAATTTCGATTTCAATTTTAATTTAAGGAGATATTTTAGGGATTTGGGTGAAAATTTCGATTTTAGTCATTTAAATATAGAGTCCAACACATTCAACACATCTATCTACACATTAGACTTTTAGATAAAGATGGTTTCTCATGTGAAATCAAAATATTCTTTCTAACATATAAGGATACATGTTGCACAGATCTATGGTCATAAATTATAAATCCATAGTTATAGATCTATGGTTAAATAATTAATTTTAAATTATTAATTATTTTTTAATATTATAAATTATATTGCCCGCAATAAGCCCGGGCATGTTTTGCTAGTATATGCATTACTAGGCTATATGTACAAATATAATTAGTTAGACCATCATTATTATTCAAATAACAAACTAAGAATATAAGTAAGCACGATCACCAGAGGTTATAATAGGGCCTCTGATGAATCAAAGAATTCATATATATTTCTATATATTTCTTATGATGAGGTTGTTGATTTTGCTAGGGCATGCTATAGTGAGTTGCACCTTTAAAATCATGGGACCAGCTATAAAAATTAAAGAACATATATGAGCACAATTTGTTGATCCATCAAGATTATTCAAAGAACAAATTAAGAATCCTAGACCCAATTTTATAAGAGGGTCCCACTAACAAATTATAAGGGTTGGAATCAAAGATTCAAATTCCTTCTTGTAAATTTCTTAGGATTAGGGTGTCAATTTTACAAGGGTCTTCTATAATGATCCCTACCTTCTGAATCACAGGATCCGCTCTAGAAAGGACTTTACACATACAATTAGTTGGACCCAGTTGTGGGGATTATATGAGATCAAATTTTATCTAAGGGCCCACTAAAGGTCTTACATAAGAAACTCGAGCCCGTCATCCTAAACCACTAATATGCCATGGATCCTATGGGTTTTACTTTTACCCTAATCTGAATAGACTAGGCTTTTGGATTGAAATAAAATAAGTTGAGCCATTTTAACATGGTTTAATGCAAGGCCATAGATGAAGGGGTTAGGATGATGAGATTAAATTAAAAGTTTATATATAAGGTAGTCCCATCAGGATCTTTTAATCCCCTTGACCTTGATTGAAGGGGCCCTCGGTGGACCCCCTAACTTTCCTCATGCATATGCCATGTATCACACACCAGTGATCAAGTGCGCAAGGGGCAACTCTTAGTGGGCCAACCTGATCACCAATCTCACTACACACAGACCATTGAGTGTCATCTGATCCCATGGGTTTACACCAATCCGAATGGATTGGACCATTAGATTGATTGTCAATTTGTTTTTTTTATATATGAGTTGTGGGCTGTGGATTAAGGGCTTAGGATGATCGATGGGTTTGAAATTTCATACAAAGGTATGGCTTATTAAATGATCCCATGAGATGGAAAGATGGCCCACCTAAATGAGCGTTAACCATGAAGGGCACGAGGGATTGAAAGATCCTAATAAAGGGTATCTAGTCAGCCTTATTCAACATGATTTGATATGTGCAATGGGTGTTTTTATCTGAATGAATCATTGCAAATATTTGTAGACGTAAATTGTTAAGATAAAAAGGGGCTTAAATGGTTGGATGGGGCTGATTTTTTGCACATATGTGGCCCTCGTCAAGATGGTGAGAATAGTGAGATGACTCCACATATCCCAATTAGATGAGTGCCAACTATGAAGGATATGGGGGATTGAAAGACCCACTTAAGGGCTAGATAAGTGTTCAAAAAACAGCTCCATCCAATCATCTGTGCTTTTTCACCTTAATAGTTTACATTTTCAAATATTTGCAATGGCTGGAATTAAAATACATTATTTCACTTATCAAATCATATTGGATGAGGCTGATCTTTTTACATATAGCTATCCCTCATCTTTCAATCCCCACAAGCCTTTCAGGGTAGATACTTATTTAGGTGGGACATATAAAAGTCATCTCACCATGTCACAGGATCATTGCTATATATATTAGAAAATTATCCTATCCACACCTCATGTATAGTGTGCAGCCTGGTGGGGCTCACCTGGACCAATCAAACACCACCCTATATAGGTCATGCCCCCAGGGATTGCGCATCCAAATGGACTGGATTGTTGGGTCAACTAAACTAAACACTCAATGACTGGACCTGATCCGTGGGCACGAGATAAAGGGGTTAGGATGATCAAATGGAGCTGAATTTATGTATGAAGGAGGGCCCAACCGGATCTTCAAATTTCCACTGGTCCCATTTCCAAATACCTGTGAAATAAAGTAAAGTGTCTTTCTTTGTCCATATCATCCAACTCGAGAATAATCTTCAGAATAGAAGATCTTCATAATCACCAAAGTGGAAATGCAATTTGCCGCGTGTTCGATACCAACATCATCAGGGCAAAAAAATAAAAATTGGCCAAATCTCAGGTACATTAAAAGTCGAAACACAAATCTGTAACATATCTTAGGTATATGTTACTCAAAAGTTGAAACACAAATCTGTAACATATCACTGGTGAGTAAGAAAGACCAGATAGATAAGATCATCATAGCCTGTGAATACAGTACCAAGGCACAAGCACACTTCAACCCAATCATTCACCATTCTACCCAATTCCTCTTTGCAGCTCCTCCGCTCTATTTAATCAGCCATTTTATATAGTTGTACCATTACAACATAAAAAATTAAATACATGGTGGCAATTAGAGATTGTTTAATACTTACATAACAGCAAAATTGATAGAAAGAAAGCTATATATGTCATCGAAGAGCTAATTAAATACAGTAGCATCGCAAGGGCTGTACACTCACTCTCCTTTACCAATCATTCCAACTTCATTTGGGCAATCAATCTTTTCAAATTCACCATCTCCTCATCTTCATTGTCATTATCTTCCTCCTCTTATGCTCCCGGTGTTTGGTGGCGATTCTCATCTTCCTCTTCGCATGGCGCACAGGATTGATGACAGCAATGAGTTTCTCCTCTCGTTTCCGCTTGTCCCTTTTTGCCTTGAGATCCTTCCTGATCAAATTATACACTCGCACGAAATTCTCATGGCCTAATATTCCACGTATGCTATCAAGAACCTCTTCTGCCAATTGCTTAACTTCCTCTGGACAATAGAAATGAAATAGGCACAAATGTGTCAGGTGATAAGAACTATGAACGTTAAATAGCAGGCCCCAAAAATGTTCAAAGCATATATGAGATGCTCCTATGAGAGACATCTCTCACCTTATATGAGAGATAGGGGTGGGGTCCTTCACATCCATATCCAATGCCAACAACTTAAATGTGAGGGCCCCCACCCCTATCTCTCATATAAGGTGAGAGATATCTCTTATAGGAGCATCTCCCATATATAGAGCAAGACTCCCCTTAGCACAAGCTTAGGATAAAATCTTGTAAGCTCCTGCTTGTGGAGCTCACCTTTGGTCCATCCAAATGGACCAAACAAATGACCCCCCTAAATTGCACACGTCCACCAACTTTCGATCAGATCCGAATTTACTAGATCGTTGGATTGACTATGTATCGATCCAAATGGACTATTGACCGTTAAACTTTTGGGCTCATATGGAGATGATAGAAATCATGATTGGGGCTGAGTTTTTTGTAGAGAGGAGGATCCTAGGGAGTCTTTGAAATTCCCCCCATCCCCATCTCCATGAGGGTCCCCAAGTGGGCCCCACCACACACTTGAGCGGGAAATGAGTTGTTTACTCTCATAGAAGCATTTCCCTATACATATGAGGAGCACCAAACTCAACTCCAAGAGAGGTTTTTTTTTTATATATATATATATATATAAAAAGCCCCTCCCAGTTGGGCACCATGGAATGCCGCTGAATGGAATAATCTAGATGAGATCTACCTATGTGAATTTTTTCAACTCCATTAGATTATCCTAACCCCTTGATCCATGACCCCAAAGTTTAATGGTTTTAGAGGCATCACTTTCTTGTGATCCCAATCCAACGGTGAGTAAAAGTTGCATGAGTGTCAAATTTGGACTCTATACCAATTCATGGGGGGTAGTATGTGTTAAATGATTCGATTAGCTCAAGGTGGGCTCCACGGCCTAAAAACATAAGGGAGCAAAAACGGGAGCTTTTAAAAATGAGCTTTTTAAGAATTCACACACACACACATGCATAGAGTTTACGGGTAAGAACCTGACCTTTTTGACCGTCCCCACCTATGGAGAATTAGAATCAATAGTATTTTATAAGAATACATCTGGTCTTTTCACCTTAGTAGTCCAATGCATAGTCAGTACTATAGTCACAATAAGATAGGACTAGGAACCAAAAGCCTAGGTATAAAGTAAATTGCCCAATGCTTCCAAATTAGTTCAACTAAGTACCTTTCCGGGACGAACCATTAATGTCAGAGAGGTTGTATTTCTCTATGACTATACAAATAACATTGGATCTACACATTCTATAGTCTAGTTGCTAAGCTTAGGGCCGGTTTGGCAAGACTAATCTATTTGAAATAGATTTGTCTGAAATAGAGTTGTTTAAGTTATACCCATTTACAAACAGACTGTTTGGTATATCTGATTCAATTTAAAAAAGCTAACTCGTCATACTATAAAAGTTATAAGGGCAAATTTGTCATAAAGTAATAGTCCTATAGGAAAACTTGTCATATTATATTAGTCATATGGACACCTTGTCAAAAGAAAAACAAAAAAGTGACCGGTTGCTTTAGACAGGCAAAAAGGCCTCGAAGCCATTTGAATAAACATCCATATAAACTTGCTGAACAGTATAAAGCACTCATAAGTTATATAACATCTATTTGAAGCACTTCTAAATCAAATAGACCTAAAAGTAGACTTGCGAAATGGATCCTAGTTACTTTCAAACCCATGGACATAATCCTACAGCAGGAGTGTTTTTTGTTCAATAGATAATGCAAAAATAGGGCCCTCCTACGTTCTCAATGAGACCCTACCAATGGTGAATCCAATCCCTCCCTACACGAATTGGCATGCACCTAAGTTTCAGTTTCGTCGAAGTAGTTTAGACTGTTGGACTTAGACGCTTAAGCCCTTATTGTTTAACTCTGGGATCTTTGCACCAAGGGCTATAATTATTCACGAACGCATGATAGGGCTCCCAAACCCAAATAATAATTAATTTTTATTTATAAAACCCTGCCTGACCACCCACTGTTCTTCCCAGTTTGTGGTCCCAGGTGGACCACACAAGAGGGCTTACATTTAGCTGTGGAATGAGTCTCACCAAAAAACTAGTTTCTACATGCATGTATATTCTGTTTTTGTCTAGTGTTTTTGCATACAGATGAGGAAACTATCTTCTTAATAAATAGCATATGTTAAACCAAGCATGAATATCATGGGAGTAGATGGAAGTTACTGGATATCATAAGAGCTTTATTCTAAACATTGAAAGATGCACACATTTTGGGTTTGTTTTCGTGTGGGACCTACAAGCAGACCAAACTCCGTTTGGGTTTGGGATCCACAAGCGGACCAAACTCCATGGGGCTGCATTTGAAGTCCCACAGAAACATGACTTTTGAACAGTGTCTTTGGCAAGGAAATCAGCAAGTCACCTGCTCTAGCAAGTCATGCCAAGAAACAACAGTTTTTTCTTCTTTTCATTTTTTGTCATTATGAGTTTATTTTTAATCTTAAATTAGGATTAGATTAAGGGCACGTTTGGTAACATGTGAGGAATCTGCAGATATGATGATTCCTCACATCAATATTGATGCATAGAGTTGATAACAATTGGTATCAAGGCATATATCCACAAAAAAAAATCTCAAAAAATGAGGATTTGCATAGGCCCAAATCCTCGGGAATTAACAATTGCCACACGTGGGTTTTCCACGACTTTGAGGATATTTGGTAACCACATGTGACCTATATTGAGTTATGCTAGCTCGTATTATGATGTAATTTGGTTTCCTATTAAAATTATGATTAGATTTTCCAGTTTAAATTGATATATCTTTGGTTGTGCTCTATAAAACAGCCATTGCTATTCACCATTATATGGATCAAAGAATTATGTCAAGATGCAGCTTGATCTCTCCACTTGGTATGAGAGCTTGGTTCTAGGATAGGATTAAGGTTAAGATTCCCCTTTCATTTTCCTTACCCTAAATTTCTTTTCCTAAGTCTGTTATAAGTTTGTCAGAAGAAAAAGGAACTGTAAGGTTCCAAGCTGTTTGTATCGCCTGGGAGGAGTTTGTATTCAAATCTCCAGAAGAACCGATTCCCTTCTCCAACATTAATCGAAGATATAGACTCTTGCTTACAATCTTCCAAATGAAATATGGAGAAAAAGCATTTATTGAAATGTAGCAAAGATCTGACAATTTTTTTTTTTTTATAACAGTAAAAATTTTATTTCACAAAAAAAGAAACAAAGCACAACGAGAGAAAAACATCAAACAAAGAAGAAAAGATAACTAAACATCAAAAGACAAGGTAGAGCTAAAAACTCCTTCATGAGCAAGACTATCTGCCACGGCATCAGCTCCAATAAGAATGTGATTGAATGTGGCTCCCAATCTGCATGAGATATCCTGCACCTCCTCCACCCAATCTGCCAATTTCCAAAGATAAGAAGAACTACCAGAACACCACTGAATTACCAAGAAAGAATCTCCCTCTAGAATAGCACCATAGCCAACCATCTGAAGTAACTCTCGGCAGCCAATAAGAAGAGCAAACAACTTAGTTTCATTAGCATCTGAAGAGTCAATCGGCCCATAGAAGCTACTTACCATCTTTCCATTCCAATCCCTTATAACTCCACCAATCCCTCCCTTTTGCAAAGAACAAACAAAATTACCATCAAAATTCAACTTCAGAACACCAGCAAGGGAATTCATCTATGCAACTCTAACTCTGGACTTAACTCGCCAACCACCTTTAAAGAAGGAAGACCAAGATCTAAAAAGATCTTTCACTAAAAGACCATTAAACTCCTTACACGTACTCACCCATTCGGATACAGACCAAAGTATGGACTCTACCACCTCCATCACAGAGTTAGACTAATTCTGGAAAACTCCATTATTCCTTTCCAACCAAAGCTTCCAACAAGTAGCATACACTACTAACCTCAATAAGATCTTACCCCGAATAAAATTACAGCGCCAATGCCATTGAACAAATAAATCTTCAACTGTCCTAGGCATAACCCATTCCATACCAAACATTTCAAACAAAGCAGACCACACTCTATGAGCAAAAGGACAACTAATCAACAAATGATGCACTATTTCCTCATCTTCTAAGCACATTGGACACCAATTAATGATAATATGACTCCTTCGCCTAAACTTGTCTATGGTCAAAATTTTATGAAGTCTTGCTATCCAACAGAAAACCAACACCCTTGGCGGAACTGTAGGAGTCCAAAAATTGTGCCAGCCCTCCACTGACAATTAAGGTTTCTTTGAGAAGAAGGAGAGGTAACAAAGGATTTGGAGAGGTAGAAATCTAGATGTGATATTTCTCTAACGTCCTAGGCCCTAAAACTTTCTCAGGAACAGGAGTTGCACTTGCTGCTTCAACACCCATCATCCTGCAGTAGTAAGATGGAACATGCACAATTGTGTTAAAAAGGCCAAGCTATATAATGTTCTTAAGGGAGCACAATATACTTGTTCCTGACTGACTAGGACCAAGCCTCGAACACCTATTTATCTGCTGTGAAAATACTCATTCTTGCTCAGATGAAAGTGAGGCCTAAGAAGTGCTTGACAAAACTTTTCAAACCATGCACAAGGGGCATGCTTCAGCCCATAGAATGTCTCAAATGACAAACCTCATTGACAGATGAGCTAGTGATTTCTTGCGGAAGACGCATGTAAACTCTCTCTTTAAGATCTCCATGCGGGAAGGCATTTTTCATATCCATCTGGAAGAGGCCAAAATTGACAAGCAGCAATAGGAAAGAGCTGTAGACATTTTTGCAGCCAAAGCAAAAGTCTCTTTATAGTTGATTCCATATTCTTGCTGATTTACAAGAGCCACCAGTCGAGCCTTGAATGGTTCAAGGAATCGTCAGATTTAAATTTGATGGAATATATCCATTTGCAACCAATCGGTTGTACTGATGGGGGACATGGAATGATATCCCATGTACAATTGGATTGAAAAGCATCAACTTCCTCCTCCATGGCCTTTTGTAATACTCATACCTCAAAGCCCGAGAATAAGAGTTGCGAATAGAAATCGAGGATAGGAATAGAAATCCAGGACAAGGTTGTGAAGAAAGTGAAAATCGACAATGATCAAGTAGACAGAAGGGATAAGTAGACTTTCGAAGGAGAGGAAGATCAGGGCTTAGATGAGGTATTGGACGTTCATCGATGGTTCCCGATCAGACGAATTCTCTTGACTGCATTGCTTGTACACTGATGGAAAGGGTATCTAAATATTAGACGAATTCTCTTGATTGCATTGCTTGTACACTGATGGAAGGGTTATCTAAGTAAGGGAAAAGAGACAGGAGATGATTTTGGAAGTGCAAGTCATTGAAAAAATATTGAGTCTCAAGAAAAACAACATTGCGGGAAACATGAATTCAACTAACAGAGGGACCATAGCAAAGAAATCCCTTTTGAGGAAGAGTATACCCAAGAATTGACAGTTAGCAGACTAAGCACTGAATTTATTATGTCCAGGTAGAGGTAGATGAAAAAAAGGAAACAACTAAAGGTAAGAAGATGAGCACATGGGCGATGTTTTCCATAAAGACGAGAATATGGAGATTGGTGTTGAAGTTTGGGACATGTAGGTTGATTAATAAGATAAACAGCAGCAGATATGGCCACAACCCAAAAGGTGGATGGTACAGAGGATGCAAGAAGCAAGGATCGAACCACATCAAGAAGATGAAAACTCTTTCTTCCTACCACCCCATTTTGTCGAGCAGTATAAGGACCATAGATGAAAATAGCTTCGTAGCGGCCGATATATCGGCCGTGGCGGCCAAGGCCGCCACGCTAAATTGAAAAAAAGGGTCATCTGACCGCTACGTGAATGTAGCGGCCGCTACGCGAATGTAGCGGCCGCTACGGCCGCTACAGGGCCGCTACGGGGTGAGAAAATTTTCTATTTTCCAAATTTTTTTAAAATGCATAATAAAACTTATTTTTTTTCTTCTTCTCTCCAAATAACATTTCTACACAACTCTTTTACCCTTTTATGTTTAAAAGAACACCAAAAAGCACATGATCTCGCCGAATTATAGTCGATACAAAGAGTTCTTCTCAATGATTCTTCTCTAAGTACATCCTATTGGACACTCCCTTTGGTATATGCATTTTTTTCTCTAGGTACTCTTAAGTCTTGACTTCATGACATAGTTTTTTTTTTTATAAGCCTTTCATTAGTTTCTAAGTTAGCATAACTAAGCAACATGAACACATGTAAAAAAAAATCATTACTATTATTTTCTATTTATACAGCGATACAGGACCTCATATAGTGAGGGGACCGCTACGCCCCCTTACCTTAGTTACTTTTGCAAAAAAAATACATTTTCTCTCATTTTCCAATATTCTAGATTTTCTAGAATTTTTTCAAATTTTTTTGACTATTTTTTCAAATCGCACCGCTACACCGCTACGTAGCGCCGCTACGCTACGTAGCGCCCGCTACGCTACGTAGCGCCCGCTACGTAGCGTTTTGGCGGCAGGCCGCTACGCCCACCGCTACCGATATTTTCATCCTTGATAAGGACAAGTTCTTTGGGATATGATATCCGTTTTGTTTCTTTCTTAAATTCTTGAAACTTTTGAGACATATTCCGCTCCAAATTAGATCTTAGGGCCTTAAATAAACTTTTCAAATTGATTTTCACTTTTCAGTGAGAGCTAAAAAATTGTTAAATACATCAAAGACTTATGGCTTTGAATCGAAAAACTAAATCCATGTATTGATTGTAGTCATCGATAAAAGTGAAAACATATTTATAGTGAGAGAGTGAAACAGGTGGTATAACACCCCCTACGTCAGTGTCAATTAAATTGAAACAACTTCTTATAGTAAACCTATATGCTATATACAGTAACAAGATCCCCTAAACTGAAGAAAATTAAAACAATTAGAATCAACTTTAATTGGGATAAAATAAAATAAAATAAAAGATATCCTAACAGGATATACAGAATCTTCTGGTATGGCGGTCCGTAGCCCTATCTTTGACACATGGTCCTCGATTTGCACATACACAGAATATTAGAGACAGCTCCTATAGAAGTAGTTAGGAGTGATAAGTTCAATGAGGTAGGGGGAAGAGGGAGATAATAAAGATTGTATACTGTCAAGGTATTGTGACTTGACTATAAATAAGGTTAAAAGGAAAATTAGAAACACAAAGGCAGCCCCAGACAATTGGTTTAAGGCTTTGAAGATAATGACTATTATGATTAGCTATTAATTTTATCTTTTTCTTGGGAATATTTTACCATCTCTTTCAAAATAGAACATAGAAGCAAATAAGCGTCAGAACCCATTGTTCTGCAAGCATGGCTACAAAACGAAATGACAGTTATTCTTGTATGCAGCCTACTCAATTAACATGCAGACTCACCAGCAATAACTTTCCCAGAAAATCCTTCACAAATTTTGTACAACGGTAGCAGCATGTGTATCGCATAGTCATTGCAGCCTTCCAGACCAATTTGTGATGAAATAAATCTGAAGCTATTAAAGACAACTCTAATCTGCAAGCATTGTATAGTATCATACTATCAGGATCATCAGATAGTTTTAGAAAGTAAGCCCATAAGCATCAAATTCTCTAACTTCAAGACATTTTTTAGAGAACATGGAAAATTTTAAAGCTACTTCAATGTCATTGAATATGAATAATGTGTGACATAATTTCATAAATGACCTTTTATAAAGAAATTTCTTCTCAAACAAAGATGATCCCTACCTGAGTATCCTCCTTTTGAAGTGCCAGTTTTCCCATTCTCTTTAACAAAGGTGCGACTAGCAATGACTGAAGGTCCTTAATACTATGGATATTTTGATCTGTTAGAACCACACCTCCACCAGAATCACTGCTTGTAAGAGCCTGGAACAAATTCTGAAATTTTCTTGAGCCCAACAATTCGAAGGATTTACCAAAATGGTCCTGTTCACTAAGAGCAAGCGTAGACAAAAATTCAAGCAGATCAGTGCATTTCCTTTGCTTTGCAAAAGAGTGCAGACTGCATATTGTAACGACGAGATTTTCCGTGATCAGGTTTGCAACAGAGGCATCAGTCACTTGCAACTGGAGCTGGCAACAGAGAGAGACGGCCATTCGAAAAAGTCTACTAGGCTTCATGAGTAAAAAAGATTCAAGGTCCAACCCTGTTTGATTTAATTTTTTAGCCTCTGCGGCATAAGTAAAATATGATGCCACAAGGCGGCTGGATGTGTTCCGTAGCCACATGTGCGGATGCAACAAAAACTTACTTACTGCTTCCCATGTATCCTGAATAATAAAAAAAAAAAAAAAAAGAAAAAGAAAAGGATGCGATATAAGAACTACATAAATAATGGATAAGATTGTGAAAGAGCCCACTAAATAAATAAATAAATAACATTGTAAGACAATAGTAAGGGAAAATGCAAAACATACAGACCATCCAAGATTGTATAATGAAAGTAAAAAAGTAGCTGAAATTGAGAAAGCTTATGTCACTCGCATTAACAAAACAAGAATTAATACATTGAATGTTAATAGTTTATTTGACAGCAATGCACTGTAAAGATGTACAACCAATTGACTCATTAGATAGCGATAATGGGATATAGTGAACAAGAGCTATTTTAGTTTCTAAGCAGTGATATCAGGATTTGAAATAACCAATTCCGTGACTAGAGAAACTAGTGGTCTTAGAATCCCAGTGCTACAACGTTGGTGTACTTGATAAGTGGTTAATTGTTTATAATATAAGCCCTAATATTTGATTCATCTTGTTCTAGTATAGTTATTTTATTTGATTTTACATAGGTTTTGTTAATTTTTATGCTAAGGTCAAAAGGAGCAAAAAGAGAGTAATTAAAGAAGACATGATGGGCGTGAATCCCAAAGAAGGACCATGGTGGGTCCCATCCAAGCTATTCCAGATTTCAAGATTAATTTCTAATTTTGGGAACTTACAATTCAAAGAAGAAAAGCAAAAGAAAGAAAGAAAGAAGAAAAATGAAGAAATCCAATCTAGGGTTACACGCCCAAGAGGGGTCCACATCTATTGCAAATAGAAGAATTTCAGAAATTAGAAGTCCTATTCAAGTTGAAGTGAGCCCAAGATTGGAGAAAAACAAGGAGAAAAAGAAGGAAAGTTTGGAGTAAGTCTTGTTCAAGTCAAGATAGAAGTCCTAAAAGAGGGGTCCCACACTCATTGTGCAAGCATTATATGGGCCCACTTTTATTATAAAAGCTTCAGATTTAGTTATTGCAATTAATTCTCAGATTTGTGGGTCCATGTGAAAAAGTTTCTAGAAGATACAAGTGGGACCAGATTTAGAAAGCTTGCTAATCAAGAAAGAAGACTCCTATTTCATTCTAATTAGGAAGCCAATTGTAAAGAAAGATGGAGAACTAAACATACAAGGGAACTATTACTAAAGGGGCTGTTGCAAAAGTATAAAAAGACATCCAATGAACAGCCACGTCCATCCACAATAGAGCCACCATTCAGCCACCAGAAAAGCATAAAAATCAGTTATTATCATCCCATAAACCCTATTTTCCATACAGCCACCTTTGGAGCATTCTTTGGAGCATCTTGGAGGGCTTTTGGAGCAAGAAAAAGGGGAAAAAGCTGCTGGCCATCCACTGCATCTTCATCATCTTCTAGTTTTATTCTTATGACTCTACTTTTTAGTTTATTTTTCATTAAAGACATGAGTAGCTAAACTTTTTAGGGCTAGGGTGTAATTGAAACCCTAGCCTAGTTCTATGTAGTCTCTTTTGGCGTATTTTAATTCAGATTTCAGTTTTGTTGGTTGAGATTCTAAACCATGTTATTAATTGATGAGTTGTGTATATGCCATGCCAACCATGTGATGTTCAATTAATCTTAAGAGTAGCTAACTTAATTTTGATTGATCTTGATGTTATGCATCTAGAGTTTAGAACCATGAATAATCTAAGTATATGCCATGCTTAGACTCATGCATTTATCTTTCCCATTGTTTTATGCATTATGTTTGTTTTGACTAGGACATATGCCATGCTTAGTTTTTGCATCATGATGAACAATTCATGTAGTATGCCACTCATGAATTAGGTTTAGGGGAATAATAATTTAGACGCATATGCCATGGTCTAGGTTGATAGATGTCACTAATAAAATCTGATTTTTTATTAAAAGATAATAAATGACATACATAGGATTGGTTAGGGGAGTAGATGAAATCCTAGTTCATTCATTATTACTATTTTTCAATTCTCATACTAGTTTTGTGTTTTAAGTTACTTTCCAATGATCTTTTGATAGTTTAATTTACTGTTTTTAATAGTTTAATTCAGTTTTTCATTATTCAATTATTCCATTTAATATTCTGATTTTTAGTTAATTTTGACATTGTTTTATCACAAGTCTTCGTGGGATCGACCTCGTACTTACAATTCACTACACTACATAGTGATCTTGTGCGCTTGCGAGTTTTAAGTTGTGTGCATATTAAGTAGCTTATTTCTAGGTTGCTTGGTGCATACCAAGTTTTTGGTACTCTCGGGAATACTCTCACATCAAGACCAAAGATCCATACTGAAAAGAAAAAACTCTATGCCCCTTACAGGGCTCACTTGGATGCCCTCTAATCATTGTGTGAAGGAAAGGACTCATTGTGGATATGATTTTAGGAAAAAGCCATCTCAATTAGATCATCACAACCATAGATTTAGGGACCTTGAAGTTTAACAGTTTCTCAAGTCATACTTTTTGTGAAATTCAATACAATGGTGACTACATTCTGAATTAGTGTCAAATTAGGGCGAGCGCAAATTCATGGGGGGTTAGTGAGTTTGAGGGGGTTGGATTAACCAAAAAGGGTCCCATGCTACGATAAAAAACCTCTCTCATGAGAGGACTTTTTTCCTCTAAATATATACATATAAATGCACACACATGCACCAAACTTAAGCCAATGTTGCAATTTATTAGACTTCTCTTGTGCAAACCTGTTCTCTTAGTCTCTTTACAAAAAAAAAAAAAAGGTAGAAAAGAAAGGAGGATAACATGGTAGTTTCTCAATTTAGAAAATAAAGAATGGTAAATGGGCATGTGCACATGGGCCAAGCTCCAGTCCTGATAAGGATTGGAGGGTTATCATTTAACCTATGTATTAAAGCCTGCATCAGATATATGTTAGAAGAAGAGAGAGCTCATACAACTATTTTTTAAATGCCAATGCTACCATCAATAACATTTTAATCAGGTAAGCATGAAATTATTGTGCCAAAAGGATTATTGTTTGGATTGTAATCAACCTTCGTTCAATGATGTGACATCTGTACCTGTGCTACAGAATTGGGTAAGTACGTTGTCTAGATCTGTACTGGATAAGAAAAGGGAAAGAGAATAAGGACGATGCTTCAGTTAGCCACTACATGGAGTGTTAGGTAAGGAGCAGACAAATAGTCAGAGAAAAATGTAGGTCAAAATGAGTAAATTAATGGGGGTAAATAAAAGTCACTTAGTGAGGGAATGAAAACCAATGCGTTCTATGCATGCAATCAAGAACCAAAGTTTACATGCTTCTCCTTTTCTTCAAACATCTGTTAGTAGATAGTCAAATTCCACTATCCAACAATTCTCCTCCCTATTTATTTGTACAATTTCCAGTAAATAGTAAGTTCCATGTTCCAACAACTCTCTCTATCATTCACATGCACACACTTGTAGACAAGCAAATATTCTGTACCTCATTATCTTTGTCAAAAAATAGCTCTGGGTATTGAAGTAGCATTTTCTCCAGCATAACAATTGAATGGTATGCCTCTTTCCAGAAAGGAATTTTAGCCTCATCAGAACAATCTAATTCCCTATTTGTATCAATGGCCAGAGCAGACATCATTATTCTATATGCTGCTTGCAATATCTCCTGAATATGGCTTTGAAACCCTTTCTTTAAGACCTCAACCAACAAGCCAAGAACCTGTACAGACATATCAAAGACGCCAAAAAAAAAAAAATTGCATTATTTACAGTAGCAAGAAGCAGTTCTCTAAAGGAACGAAGATGCAACTATACATGTCTAGAATGCCAATTACAACATCTAATGTTAACTTACAGACACAAAAGTAAGAGCATAAACTGCAGCAAAGGGTTCAAATGATTTTCCAGATGAAAAGGAAAGACGACCAAATAGCAACAAGAATTAAGAAAAAACACTTCTAATAATAAACTCACTGCAACCATTTATGAAGCATAAAAGCCTGAACGGTTAGTGCCATAAATCTGCTCACACCATATTACATACAATCTCCAAAGCAGAAACTGCTTAGCAAAAATGCATGTTCGTAAAATATTACATACATGAAATTAGTACATAAATATACATGCATAACAATAAATTTTGAAGTATTTAAATGATACCATATATGATACAAATGGATAATAGTGACACTGAACTCCAGAAAGATGAATCCAAAACTGAACTTTTAATGCAATCGAAGACTGAAAGCTGTTTGGATTAATATAAGAGAAAAACCAAGATTAGACACATGCACATGGTTTCTAATAGTGTCAATTAACATGTCCACTCGGGAACACATTAAATCCTAGGTAGCAGTTGAAATTTGAGATACATAATAGACGTGAAAATATAGAAGAATGGAATAGTCTACCAGCTCTAACTACAAGTATTTGTGGAGCCTTTAAAGCAAAATTTTTATCTTGACCATAGGATTAGGCATTAAATGTTCTAATCCTAGTCATTATAACTTTAACGAGAGCAGAATGAACAACAATATCCTTATGACTTAAGGTGTCACTTGTTTGCAGCCATTTACATATGTAAATGGTTCATGTGCGTAACAGTTACGCATATCTATGTTTGTGTGGGTTGATTTACGCATGAGGTGTGTAAACGGTGTGAATTAAAGGCAGCTCAAGATTTTCACACCTGGATAGATGGTAAACTGAATCACGCCTCACTGTTACTAGGCGGCTGACCAGTGATTCCAGGCAGGCAAAGGAGTAAAAACTGCATGGTCAACACCCATGGTTTTTTTTTTTTTTTGTTTTTTTTCCATTTCTACACTTCTGTGGGCCCCAAAATGATAATCTGAACCGTCCAACCTCTATAGAAGATTGATTACAGATATGGGACCAACTTTCATCCGTTGATTCATCCTAAATCTTGAGATATTTACACAAAAAAAGCCCAAACGTGAAAACAGACCATTCTGAATCTGTGGGCTCATTTTCATGATCCAAACCGTTAAAACAATTACAGCTATTAGCCCAAGTTTGAGACCCTAACTCACCATGGATTGTGAGAGATTTGCAAAAAACATGCAGCCGTTGGATGTAAATGCTGAATATATACACTGATTGGATGTACCCAGTCCGGTTTTTTCAATTTTTATGTGTGTGGGCCCCACCCCACAATCATGATATGAACCATTAAAATCTTTAAAATGCCGAAAGCAGTCATGGGACCAAATTTCATGTCTAAATTCCTCAGTTTTTTAGATATTTGCAAAAAGTCCATATCGGAAAATCTATAATTCTGAATTCTGATGGCACCATTTTCATGATCCAAACCGTTAATCCTCTTTAGAATGGTTATTTTTGGCTATGGGGTCAAGTCTCATGCCTTTAGTCATCATATATTTTAAGAAATTTGTGATAAATGGTGAAAAGGAGTAAAATTGTTGTGCAAAATAGTCAACCGTTGGATGCATTCAGATTCACATGTGAGATGTGAAAATGTGGTGTTTCACATGTGACTTCGTTTGCATATGAAAATGACTAACATGTGGACGATTTACACGTGTGGACCATTTTCATATCCCATGTCAAAATGACAAATGAAGCGTAAGTAAATACAGGGAAAGCATCCAAAGCATGCAGGTTGCCCCATTTGGACTATACAGGCACATGTCTGAGTATATAATCATTCCATGAGAACCTCTAGCACAATCTAGGTGTAGGCCTCCCAAGTCAGTATCTAATCTTACCTTTCTTGGCCATCTCAGTTTGATCCAACCTCTCCATGTACTTGTGTTAATGCTAAACAAGATCGTTCTTCATTGTTGTCAATTTTATGGTTTATAACTATGCTTCTAACCAAACCCCAGATTGATGAGATATTGCCAAGATTATGGTGATTTTCATTTTTTGCTTCAGAGTACCTTTGACATGAGCTTCCTCGAATAATTTGTGTTTTGTATTATTCATTTATTCTCCTTGTGAGTTTTATTGTTCTTTCTTTATCTATATTGATGATCTTGTCCCATTATTCACCATTAGAACCAAGCTACAATAATAAAAAAAAAAAAAAAAAAAAAAAAAAGAATTAAAGAAAAATCACTTTGTGAGGCACAGGAAGATGATAATGATAATTATTATCGTGGACGTGACTTTTTTCTTCTTATGGTTCACTATGACGATGATGACCGAAGATGATGATTGTTGTTGTCCTTATTATATATCCCACCTCAAGACTTTAGTCATAGTATGCCACAAATAGTTTCTGGAAAATGAGTAAGAAAAACTTGAATTGACATGGATACAGAGAAAGGTGACATTTCCATAGAAAATCTACCTACAACTAAAGGGCAAAAAAATAAAAAATAATAACACGATTAATTTACCTGTGCTGCAGCGCTCCACAAATGCGGGGTTCCACCCTTGTACCATGAGAGACAGTACTCAAGAATGGGATGAAGGGCTTGCTGACTAGTGCGTCCAATCAAAAGTTTTATTGCTGCTGCAACCATGGAACGGACTTTGCTCTCATTGTCATTGGCTAAGCAAACAACTAGATGAAGAAAAAATGTCTGAGCTTGACTATCCACAACACTCTTTGGAAATTTAATTAGAATCGCATGAAGCATTTCAAGCACAGCCTCTCTTCCACTGGGGTGCTCATAGCTGCAAATTTTGAAATCATAATAAGAGATTAAAAACTAACATGTCACATACAGCTGACCTCTATGTTGATCAGGATCAATGTGAAACTCTGGATTCAACAAGACAACACCAGAGATAATAAATGAAAGTCCCACATGAATATATGTCATATACAGCACCAGTCATCAGACTAAACCGATCCAACTCTACCATCCAACATAAAACATCTATTCAAACATGGTTGTCAAGGAGGGACCGGTGGGTATTGGAGGGGAGTTGCATAACGAGAGGGGGCAAGTTCTTTGTTTGTTTTCTAAAGGGATAAGGAGTAAAAGATTCCAATGAAGCTTAGGTTTTAGACATCTTGGAGGAGTTGAGGATCTTTTCCCACTCATTCAATGATGGATGGTAAATGGGCGTCATGGCAACGAAATAAGGTAAACCCTACCTTCTAGTACTCAAACATGAGCTGCCCACATTACAGTGGGTCCAACCTGTGAGTGTTTAAGATGTGTGGTGCGAACCCTGCTCCTAACGTGGATAGGTTGGTCTGCTTCGATAGAAGTTATCTTCCACTCCACTTTTTTAACAAATTAGTAATTATTTTAACCTAAGTAAATTTTATTTTTTCAGAGTGGTTTGACTATAGATGCAAATAAAATTTACATCAAGATTGGGTCCATGGGCCTGAATACACAATGTCACGAGAATAAAAAAATTTATTAGAGATGACTTTTCAGTGGGAACCCTCTTCTATAGATGATTTGTGTATAGTTGTTTATATCCAAACCACCTTTTTTTGTACTTCTTTCCGATTATTGGAAGCCCCTAATTCCGCCTTCTTAATGAAATTCAAATGATACATTACTTTAAAAAATATTAATAAATTTTCTCGTTTTTGCTTTACTAACATCATTGGTTGATCATTATCTGCTCCCTCTGCATAACAATTAGATAGCAACATTTGGACTTTGATCTGATCCAACATGGCCAAAATATAGGTCCAAACAATGAATTGGAAGTTGGAACAAGGGCTATTGGGCGTCTGGATCAAGCAAAAAACAAAACAGGAAATCACTGTTGCATCAACCATGACTGCTCACTGTTGAAACAAATGGTTCCTAGCTCATGTCATAGTACGATTCAGAAAACCAAAAAAGGAAATCAATAAATTTAGTGGTTTAGAATACTACTTACCTCAAATTTGCAAGTAAGAAATCCAGATGCTGTTGCAAGCGCTTAGCAGAAAGATGATAGTCCAGAAGGAACTGCAACAGTATTTGACTACATTTCTTGCGAATTGGTTCGAGTTGGCTCGTTACCATCAACTCTGCAACTCGAGAAACCAGATCATATATTTCATGTACCACCAGTTTCCGGCCAACTATCGCCTTCAAGAGTGAAAGGGCGACAAAGGACGGATTACTTTCAAGATCAATAAACAGAGGAAACTGGATAAGCATATGAAGCTGATCATTTGAAAGTGAGATCCTGGTACTCCGAAGGAGCGCTGTTAGCAATTTTAGGCAGGACTGCATCATAGGACTGCTACCACTCCCTGACTTCTGGATAAAATCCAAGAGCAAAATCTTTATCTTATCTGCCTGGACTTCGATGGAAGGTAGTGGAAGTCTTATCAATGGAGTAAGGCATTTGAGAGCTGCTGATATGATATTCTCGTACTTGGAAGTAAGACAATCACTCAGCAGTCCAACAAAGGGATCCAACATTGGTAACAACCGTTCATCCTTCTTATCGAATTTCATATTCCTAAAATGATTGTGCAATAGACCAAGAGCAAACACCGTTATAAGATGGGAACTTCGGGATCCACAACTAACAACCTTTCTCGAATGATTTCCTTCTTTGGACATTTCATGGCTGTACAATTCACTATTTTTGGTAATTGATGAATTTCGACCTTGAAGATTTTCCTCTGCAATGCCATCTTCAATGATCCCATATACAAAAACAAAGAGGTCTGTCTGGTCTACAGTCTGATTGCATGAAATACCAGCCGCTATGTGATGTAAAATTGCCTCAAGTTTAGCCTGCACTTTTGGAGTGAGATGCTTTTGCAGGTGACCTTTAATAGGAGAAAGCAGCTTCAGAGCATGGGTCTTGAATGTAATGTTCTGAGCGATCAACTTAAGAGTATCAAAAGACTTATTCTTCCGAGTTTCTTTCATTTTTGAAGCAATTTTCTCAACCTCTTTCTCCTCAGCAACACCCCCAAGAATATCGTTCTCAGCTATTGCAATGATCTCCCCCAAACAGTAATCCAGCTTACCAACACTAGCATCTGAAAGTGTCTTTGACAATACAAAATGGAGAGTATAGCCCAGAACATGCAGTTCATAACCTCTCTTCAATGTAGCTCGCAAAACATTAGTTATAAAATGCAAGTATTCCAACCCCAGCTCCTTGGAACATGCAGCCAACGCTAACCTTGCCTCATCCCGTATGCTTTCCAGTCGATTCTTCAGGAAGTTAGAAATGCGGTGAATGACAGTTGGAAGCTGTGATTCCATCATGTCTAAAGGTAGCAGCTTTAGTAACTTTAAAGCAGCAAGGCTAACAGTTACATTCACTCTCTCATTGTTAGAGTCCAGTAACTTCTGTATCCTTGGAAGTATGGTCTTCTCTAAGGAGGCCTGTATTTCAGGGTTAATACCTGAAGTAAAGCAGTTATTGGCCAAAATAATATGAGAATTCCCATCCATTGTACCACCATTTGAAACCTCTTGACCACTATCTTTTGGATCTTCATTACGGTAAATTTCAGAGAAGTGGAACTTGTCTAAGACAAAGCATATCAACCGTATTAGTACTTTCTGTTTATCTGGCTTTGCGGTCATCTCCCGGAAACATCGTAATAGAAATGCATGATACGACTCCCATTGCATGTAACCAGAAATATAGGCAAGTGATTCCAAGCATGCATTTCTGACATGTTCGTCTTTTGCATCTTTTGATTCAAACAACAAGCTGAAGAAGAGTGGAACAAATACTTTCATTGTTATTTTCTGCAAAATTATAGAACACCATCAGCTGAATTTGGCAGAATCATCCCAGATATCAGTTAAAAACTAGTATACTAGAAACTTCATATATATTATTAGGGCACATTGGTATTTTATCACGGCGATTCCAAATTTTTGACATTCATGGATCCTTCATAGATAAATTTTAAATGGTATCACAATTCAGATAAACAAACAAATAAATGGTATCCATAAGTAATGCATTATATATTTATAACTCCTCACGGTGAGAACTTCCAGCAGGCTCACCTTATGATCCATCAAAACCATTCACACAAGGGACCACGGGGTTTACACCCACAGAATGGAATAAACTGTTAGATCGAGGGTCAATTTTTTTCTTTAATGTAAAGCAGTTAAACTTGTGGGCCATGGATCAAGGGGTTAGAGGCATCAGTGGATGGTGCCCACCAGATTGCCTAAGGCAAATCTATTGCAACAAAAAGCTCAATCTGTTCACAAATCACAGGTTCAAGGGTATTTTTCCTTTAAATCTCAAAATCTCTGCAATATCTTGAGTTTTATGGGCCCCAAGATTTGTCTGGCCCAGGTAGTACCCTTAGTTGATCTCTTATTATAGAATTAGTAATGAGAGAGATTTAGAAAGGATAGTTTCACGGGAATGTTTTCGGAAAAAAGGAGTTGTTTTACAACTCTAAATAGGAAGTATAGGCTGACTTGGACTCTATCTTCTCTTTATATATAAACCAACGATCCTTATCGTATCCAATTATTGTGGGAGAAATTCTGAGAGAGAATATAGGAGGGGAAGGCTGATGTCATATTCACATCCACATATTGCAAAGGCGACGATCGTTTACCAAAGGTGAGTGGATCTTCCTAAATACCTTGTATGATTAATTGTGGATGATTGGTAATTTGGCTTTCAGTGCTTCTGCTTGTAGAGTTGTCCAGTAATGGATTCGACATAAGAATTATTTGAGTCATGGGGAATATGTAAGCTTCTATAGTTGATTATTTAGTGGTGTTTTCTTTTGAATCTCAATGCGTTATGAACATCGGAATTGGATTTTCATGAAGACAGAACCTGAACGTTGACAGGGGAAGGAAGAAATTGGAATTGTGGAACCCCATGGTCCACTGGATGATGAATCCAGTCCAGGGATTCTGTAAGGGGGTCATGGGCAACCTTGAGTGCAGTGGACCTATGCTGAGAGGATCTTGTATAATCCATCAGATCACTCTGTATGGAGTCTGAGGCGTGAATCAGGGAAAGGAAGGCAGATTGGTCGATGTTAGTAGTGGGACCCACTGCATGGTCTAATATGAGATCAGGACCCTACATCCTGTAGGGGACCCCTGGTCGACCCTAGGGGACTTGGACCCATGAGGAGTGGGCTCCATGTGGGCCCTCATCCAATGGATGTGATGAAATAGGGCGACTATTATAGGATTTTTACACTTCTTGTCGTCAGGCTTACTGGGACCGGCCATCGAGTGTGGGACCCTTGGGTGATCTTAGTGTTGTTGGACATCTGGGTTTTGAACCATTGGGTCCCACTATTCAAGAGGTGAAATAAATTCCAGGCATGAATTTGATGAATACAGGGACATAGGTCGACATCCATGGTGGGACCCACTACGTAAGTCAATCAGAGATTAGGACCCCATGTCTTAAAGAGGGCCCACCGGCCCAGGGACGACCTGAATGGTGGTGGTCCCATGTGGCCTGGGCCTCATCTGCCCGGCTATCCAGAAGCTTCAATTTTGTTAACCGTGAGAATTACTGTGCGTGTTTGTTGAGACTGTGGGGCCAATAAGGATGCTTGATGATGAATCCAATCCATTGGAATGAAAGCTTAGCCCTAGGCGACCATGTCTATAGGTCTGCTCATAATGTAGGGCCAGTGGGGCCCACTAATTTACACATTCAATGATGCAGATGTAAAATCTAATATTTAGGGCATCTGTGAGTATAAATAGACCCTAGACTTTATAGGTGTGTGTATAAATATACCTTAGAAATGGTGTGTAATTACCAAGTAACCTTTTTCACTCAGATTTAAGTTTATATGGTTAATATTAAATTTTATGTACTATGTGGAATACTGATTTGATCCTGAAAACTGTGTAACTTACTGTTTATAATGAAGGAGGGGTCCACCACTACACCAAACAATAATGGTCTTGAATAGAAAAGGGGCGGTGACAAGTTAATGGTGTAGAGGGGGCTGGGCCCACATTGTTGATTATGTAGATTGTTAATGTTGAGTTATGATTGTTATGTGATTGTAAGATATTATGCACTGGGTCCCGGACGTGGGATGTTGGACTTTGTGTCCAAGCCGTTATAGCGGCTGGTCCTTAGTGAATGAGAATGGCCATTATGATGGCCGGTCCTTAGTGGACGTGTCTAATGAGACAGGGTCATGGTGACTAGTATAAAAGTATATGATGGGCCTTTTGAGGCGTGGTAACGTGCATGGGCATGGATTTGTATGTGGATGTACTTTAATGATATGTGATCTATTGATTCAGATGTGTTGATTATGTAATATTATGTTGTATGTGGCTTGTGTAATTAAGAAAAATCATTCACCAGTAATACGGATGTTGTGTTGCCCCCTTCAGGTAATCCATAATGCAGGTGGGCAAGAGAGGAATGACGATCAGCACGTAGATTTCGGCATGCGTGGCTGAAGAGAGAGAACGAGAAAAGCTTAAATGATGATAGAATTATTAGTCATTGTTTAGAAAAAGTTAATAAATGTTTTAAGCACATTATTGATTCAGATGTGTTGATTTTGTAATATTATGTTTGCGGCTTGTGTAATTAGAAAAATTCATTCACCAATAATACTGATGTTGTGTTACCTCTTCAAGTAATCACGTTGCGGGTGGGCCAGAGCGGATTGACGATCAGCACGTAGATTTTGGCATGCATGGCTGAAAGGAGAGAACGAGAAAAACTTGAATACTTGATAAAATTATTAATCCTTGTTTAGGAGAAGTTATATAATGTTTTAGCACATTATTCATTTGAGTCAAGACATAATAAGTTTGATTATTCAGAGATAATTGATAATTATAATTGAAAATATATTTTGTACTAAATGCCCGATTCCTTGCGAATATTATTTGATGTGTGCATGATGAATATTGCTATATGATCACGATCCGAATATCCGACAAGGCCCCGGAATTTGGGTCGAGACAAGCTCCCTCTTCTTCCTCGTTTCATTGCTTGAATATGTTCCACAAACAATAGTAAAATTCATCCCAGCCATTGATATAAGGCTTCAGATCTAATCTGGGCCATTGACAAAAAGACCAAAAAAGTCGAAACTGACCTCAACAAATGGGCTAAAAGATATAGTTGAAGATAAAGTACAGGCATAAAAATAGGCTAGGTCACTACAATCAAATGACCGAAAGTGCCCTCCTGAGTTGAAAATCCATCATACGAACTTCTAATTTTCTAGTTGATTCGCTGTGTAGGGCCTTGAAGCTTAACACACTTTCCTCCAAATTGGCTTTGAGCACTGCTTCCTATGATGGCCGAATTTTGATCGGGTGTGCAATTGAGAGAATTGATGTTTCAAATGTGGGATTTAGCATAGTTGTTAAAATCGCACGATTCACGATTCGAATCGTACGATTCGAATCGTATCGGAAGCAAACTGATTCGTATCGACTTACTAAATCGTATTCAAGCAGATATCGTACGATTTGGGTATGAATCGTGCGATTCAATTCGAATCGTAGTGAATCGTGCAATATTAACGATTCTGTTTGGGAAAGAATCGGTAGAGGTAGGACTCTATTTTTTGGGGGTTTTTTTTGGGCCTTTATGACGACTTGATTTATTTTCCATTAAAGGAGAAAAAAAATTAAAACCCTTTTAAGATTCTGAAAGATAAACAGGCCTAGGAAGAAAATGCAGAGTCCAGCACTCATTCCTGTTCCCTTTGCTGCAAGCTCTTGTCTTTGGTCAAGTTCTTCCAAGCATAGCCAAGTGTCCTAGTGAGGAAGACGAAGGCATTAGTGAAGCTCTTACACTACTGCTGCAAGGTCACGGCATCGGTGAGGCTCTTCTAGGCTCCAGCAAGAAGAAGAAGCCGGTCGATTTCCAGGTACGCTTTTCCTTTTTTTTTATTTTATATTCTCTTCACTCCTCTCTTTCTATTTTTTTATTTTATATTTTCATCCATCAGTTGTGGGCCCCACTACAGCAGCTCTCTGTCCCTTTAGTGGGGCCCACCTGTTTACTTGTCTCCATTCTTTCTTTATTTTTTATTTTTCATCCATCAGTGGTGGGTCCCACTACAGCAGCTTCTTGTCCTTATCCATCAGTGGGACCCACTTCTTCACTTCTCTCTCTCTCTCTCTCTCTCTCTCTCTCTCTCTCTCTCTCTCTCTTATTTTTCATCCATCAGTGGTGGGCCCGCTACCCACATCTATCAGCTGTTGTCTCAAATGCATTTACTGTTTCGTGACTTTCATCCAGGGCGATTTCTGAATGTGTTGGATACATTCCTTTGAATTGCACGATGTGTGGCCCCACTGATGAATTGTTTTTTATTTAATTATTTATTTCTCATTCCCTTTTTTTCATCCATCAATAGGTGAAAACTGACCATTTCCATGGATGGATGGGGCCCAACTAAGATATCAACGGAAACTGGGGTCCCAACTATTCGTTTTGCTCATTTTCGTTTTTTTAAACATGTGGATGATCCGTCAGTGGGTCTCGCATGTGGATATATTTCAAGTGTGGCCACGTGGGCCTTGCTGGGCCATATGATTTCTGCTTTTTTATGTGGGCCCATTTATCTGATTCTACAGCGTACATGCTTATTTTTAATTTTAATTTTAATATGATAGATATGTTACCTCCTTTTGATATCTGAATCATATACAGCGATTCACATAGTAATATACTAAGACGCAAATATTTGTCATGCATTGATGTTCATATGAATGAAAAAAAGTAGATTGTGGACTACTATAATTTTTCCTGTCTTTCCAATATTTTTTTAGATTTTTTTCATCTATATTAAGAAAAGTAAAAAATATCCTACAATTCACGATTCGATTCGCGATTCGATTCGATTCGACCCCTTAAACGATTCACGATACGATTCACGATTTGACAACCTTGGGATTTAGATTACCATACTACACAATTTGACTAAACATCATTCACCTCCAAAGATGAAGTCAATGGGATAGACTTCAACACGTAGATTTTCTTGTGAAAGCAATGGAACAATTGATTTGCCTTCCGATGAAAGCTATGGAATTGTCAATGCGATAAGATCCATCAAGTGGTCCGTTTCATTATTAACGAAATTTGAGTCTTCAAATTCCACTTGCCTTTCATTTGTCTCTTCTATCTTTTTATCAACGCTCTCCTCTTTTTCACGCTTGGTTTCTCTAATTCTGACCAAAAATCATCTGGTTTTTGACTTCCCTCTTCAATGTCTCTTGTCATGGTTTATAACGCTTTTGGGACATTCATGATTTCTATTTCCCTGTTTGGAATCTTCTTTGGCTCTTTTAGCAGACATTTTCCATCTTGGGACTTAAGCTGCCTTGTATAAGACGGTTTAAGCCTATGCTCAACATATATAGCATATTGGTATGCTTTTTCTTGCCAATTGCCATTGTATTGCTTCCCAAAATTGATCAACATATTTAGAACTAAAAGGAGCTTCAAAAGTCAGTAAGTCACAATCGGCGGTTTGCTTTCAGGCTCTTGCACATATTCTGAAGTGGTTTTCACAACTAGCAAATTTCAGTTTGGCTTTGGCACAAACTTTCGGCGACAACAACCTGTTCAATTGTATCTTCATCAAAAATGTGATTTTCTTAATTCACTTTTGGAGAAACATCTTCCACATATTCATGAAAAATAGGAGGTGAATCTAGAAGATCATCTTCGACATTCTCATCATAAATGGCTTCCATAATCTGTTCTTTTGAATCTTCCCCATCTCAAATATCATTCGAGAAATTACATACATCCCCGAACAAAGTTTCATAGTGATTTTCTCGTGAGTAGGGCCAAGGACAATTTTGGCAGAGTCTTTGTAGAAGGTGCATGCACTTTTATAACCATCTTGAGTGTTCGACAGTCATACTGCCATGGCCTACCAAATAATATGTGAGAAGCATCCATAGCGATTACATCACACCACACATCCTCATGGTATCTACCACACAGTTACCTAGTTCGTAGTTCGAATAATTCGCATTCGAATTCGTAGTTCGCAATTCGACACTTACCTGAACTCGAAAATTTGATCTAGGTTCATTTAGTTCATTTCCTGATTCGATTAATTCGTAGTTCGAATTCGACACGTTAGATATAATAGTTTGAATATATAATTTAATGAGATTTGTCATGACTTGCATATTCCAAAGTCTAACTCATATCAAACTTTCTTCTAAAAATGGTGGTAACATAAACATATGCTAGATTTAAACCTCCTAAAATTGTATGCCATCAATTTAATAGTAACCAAAATTTAATTTCAATTGGAGTGAGGCCCACAGCTTGATCAATCATGTTTTATACATAGCTTCATGATTTTTCAGCAGTGTAGATTGGAAACCCAGTACCCAAGTCATGAATATATATATAGATATATATATATATATATAGCATAGACTAGCTACTAAAGCGTTAGGTAATCTCATCCAGGATAAGACTTTAGCCTATCTATGATATAATAATAATCTATTGTACACATGACAGATAAGAAAGAGAGAAGGAAAGGTCAAATTCCATTTTTCCAACAGTACGACTGAGAGAGCGAAGCGAGAAGCTTCCCTTTTTCATGGTTTTCTTCTTCGACTAGAGTCCGGCTCCTCTTTTTCAGTTGAAAATGTTGCGACTTTCAGTGGTGCCCGTGACCGAACACTTTATCATTGAGATTCGAGCAGTGAAAACATGTGCTGGACCATGGAGAACGTGTAACTGAGAACTAAAAGCATTTAGGTAAGCCTGTAACTTCATCATCCCCACCCCGCAGCCTTTGATTTTTCAGTTATCTTTTACTGCGAACTGCCTCGAATCAGGCATTTTATTTTTCACGAACCATGACGAATCGAACTGCGAATTGTTCGATTCGAACAGTTCTCAGTTCGAGTCCTAAACCAGCGAATTAGTTAACTATGATCTACCACCAATAGAAAAATATATCAAAGCTTTACAAATTACTGATACCTCATTGACGAGATTGAACCATGAAATCTTGTATGGTCAGGATTCTTTTCTGATATTCCAACTGTTGAGTTTGCGTCTTCGTATTGCCATATGTGTCGGCTCTTTCGCTTCTTGTGGCGCTTCTATGGAGGAGCGTGCTTTTGCTTTAAATTCTCTCATGCTGCCATGTTTCTGATATTTAAACTGTAGAGCTTCAATTTTCAACCTGTCTTGCAACTTCTCAAACCCACTCAGATCCTCTCTGCTGACCAGAACAGATCTGGCACTTCTCACAATGATGCAGGTCATGAACCAGATACAAGAGATATTGAAATTCAGGATCTAGGACAGCAAGTTGACCAGCTGACTAAATGCCTGGAGTGTTTGGAGCATCCAAATCATTGTGATGATTTTAAAGATGAATCGGAAGCCGAAGAAATTATCAATCCATTCCATAGTCAGTCACCGATGAGAAGATGACAGCAAATGGAACTTCGTGAAGTTAAAGATTGGGATCTAAATATTAAATTAGAGATTTCCGAAAATAATGGTACTATTAAAGAATGAAAGGTGATGAATTCTCTGTTTGGCTAAACACCGTAGAGAAAGTGTTTGCATACAAAGATTTAACCAATAATAAGGAATTGAAGTTGGTGGCCATTCAACTTCGGGGAAAGGTGTAATATCTTGAATTGGCCCAGGTAGGACCCTTGTTTAATTTATTTTGAATTAGAAAGAAACTCACGAGAAGAGTTTTAGAAAGAGTAGGAGTTGTATAACAACTCTAATTAGAAAGAGGAAGAGGAAGTATAAGAACAGGAATAGGACTCTATTGTAAAAATAGAGCAAACCAACGACCATTATTAGGGTGTTCTATTCTTTTGGAGAAATTCTAAGAGAGTCTTGTGGCTGCAATTTAGGAGAAGGAGAGGAAGGCTGACTAATATCCTATTCGCGTCCACATATTGCAAAGGCGACGATCGTTTATCAAAGGTGAGTGGATCTTCCTAATTAATTAGTTGATTAAGTAGATGGTTGATATTGTGATGTGATTTAGATATTGTGTTAAGAAGATCTGTTGGTCAAGGAATCACATGTTATGTATATTCTGTACTAAAAATATCCGTTTTGGTTATGAGAGCACATGTTAATGGATATGGAAATCATACATGTAGAAAGGGGAAGCAGATTCATGGAATAGGTTTGAATTCTGTTGAAACAGAGACTGGGCGGCAGTGCTGTAATTGATATTGGAGAGCTGTGGGACCCCATGGCCCACCTGATCCCAGATCAGGTCCACAGATCTGGTAGGGCATTGCTGGTCAACCACGGTAGTATTGGACTGAGATGGAGTGCGACCCATTTGGTCCACTATCTTATTGCACTTACTGATTGGAGGCAGACATCTTGTAGGAAAAGGGATGAGGTCGACAGTCTTTGTGGGATTATAAGGTTGATCTGATCAAACATCAAAACCATACATCTTGAAGGGGACCCATGGTTGACCATAGGGAACAAGGGCATCTTAGGTTTGGACCAGTAGGTCCCACTGTCCAATAGAATTAAAAGAAATCAGGCGTGAATGAAATAGAAGTTGGGCACGATGTCGACTTGCATTGTGGGGCCCATCAGTGGATCTGATCAAAGATCAGAACCCCACATATGAGAGGGGACCCATGGGCGACCCATGTGGTGGTGGTCCCATGGGAAGTGGGCACCATCTACCCCACCATCCAACAGACAGAAAGCTTCCAAGACGTGAGACATTACAGATTTTGGGTTGATACTGTTTTGAACTGTGGGCCCCAGGGTGAGATCAGATGATGAATCCAAATAGTTTAAGACATTACAGACATTTAATGTTTTAATCACATTATTGATTTGAGTCAGGACATAATAAGTTTGATTACTCAAAGATTATTGATATTTAAAATTGGAAATATATTTTGAACTAAATGCCTGATTACTTGTGGAAATTATTTGATGTATGCATGGTAAATATTGCTATATAATAATGATCCGGACATCCGACAGGGCCCCGGAATTTGGGTCGTGACAAAAGACTGATGTGTACTGGGAACATCTTCCAAAGTCAAGCCAGCGTATGGGAAAGTTATCGATCACTTCGTGGGAGAAGATGAAACATATGAAGGGATGTTTTCTTCCTCCAACCTATAAACAGTGCCCTTTTATGCGAGCACAATGTCTCTAACAAAAGATCTCTCCACGGAGGAGTTTCAGTTTTTGTTGGCCCGTAACGATGTACTAGAAGATTAAGATCAATTGGTGGGATGATATTTGTAATATCCTAGACCATCGTAGGAGCCCTAATGTTTTCAGCCTAGTTCATTATTTAATTGTGGGCCATATATTTGAAATCTAATTATTAGTCTATGGACAGTGGGCCCTAATTTCAGTTGTGAATCATTTGGACCATAGATGTAAGGATATTGAGTGTTGGCAAATTCATTGGGTTATGGACAAAACAAGAATTCACATTTTATCTTTGTATTTATAGATGGAAGCCCAAATTGACGGTTTGAAGAAAATCAAGAAAGGTTAAAAAGTATGCTGGGCGCTCGAGCGCCTGCATCAGCCCGCTCAAGCGCACCCCAGACAAAAGCCAAGGTGCTCAAGCTCTTCTCCTATGCGTTCAAGCCTGACACATGATGGGCAAATAACTGGATGAAAATTCCATGCGCTCGGGCGAACCAAGTCATGCGCTCAAGCGCTTGAAACATGAAATTAGAGTTTTATGTGGAAATCTTTCCTGACTTGTTTCCCAATCCTTCCTAAACTCTATTGACTTGCAACCCACGAACCAAAAGCTATAAAAAGCCACTCTCTCTCAAACCTAGGCACACACACTCGAACCTCTCTCCAATTTTAAACCCTAGAATCCCTTGAGAGATCCATCATCTTCTCCAAAGCACTCATAGTTGCAAAGCTGAAGCTTCAAGCCTTGGAGACTTCTTCATTCTACAATTGGGAAAGGGTTTGTGAGTATTTCTTGTGACTTTCGTTTACATAGTGCTTGGTTTACCTTAGTCCAGGTGATAAGACTCGTGGTTTTTCCCGAACAGGATTTTCCACATAAAAAATCATGTTTCCTTCTCTTCTTTGTGGATTGATTGATTGTCTGCAAGGTTAGATTTATTAACTCGCTTAATTGAAATCTAAAAGAGAAACTGATTTGGGACCTTAACCCGTATTAGGGCTTAAACTCACAACTTTCACTCGGCTATCATTGTAATGTAAGAGTTAGAATATGGGACCCTCAAGTGGTGTATCTGGTTATGTTATAAGAAGAGATAGAGTGGGACCCAAGTACCATTAAGTTATGCACTAACTCAAAGTCCAAAAGGGACTTGTGCATGATCCCCAAATCTTTGTGTGCAAGACATTCCCATTGGAATGTAAGCCCCAGTCGAGCCTTATATACTTTCCTTCAATCTTATTTGCTTTATTCTATTCTCATTCATCCCATACTTGGGTGAGAAATCTTTAGTTGAGAGTTTTCTTGGATTCTAGAAGAGGACGAGGAGTTTCGCAAAGAAGAATAGAACCAGCATCCGGGAGCCTAGCACCTGACCTATTCCTATCCACACATCACTAATCCTACAATCTTCTACAATAGGTGAGTGGGTCTTCTAGTTTGGATGCATAGGAGATGTTCCTCTTCTAGATCTAGGGCTTGGAGTTCTATCATGGATGCCTAGGTGTCGTCTTATATTTTATTGTTGATTTATGGATGAGACGAATAAACCCTATAGACATGAAACCCTAATCACCAAACCCAAACCCTAGGGACCTGTGTGATAGCCAATCACCAAGAATGGGGCCAAAGGCCTGTCTGAACCTCTTGTTGGGGTTTTCGGTCACATTCAACCATATATAGAACACTATTTTGGGTTTCCTATGTAATATCTTGTGTTATCTTGGCCCAAGTTTTGTTTGGCCCAGGTAGGATCTAAGTTGATAACTTAGAATGAAATTAGAAGTTGCCTCACGGTGAATTCTTTTTAGAAAGGAAAGATAAGGAGTTGTTATACAACTCTAACTTGGAAGGCATGAAAGGACTAGGACTCTGTCTTCTCTTCATGTCTATAAATAAACCATGGTCCTCTTGTAGGGTGATATCTAATTCCTTGAGAAAATCTGAGAAAGGAAGTTGTGGCTGGAATTCAGGGGAAGGAGAAGAAGAAGGTCACAAGTCGGATGTCCTATTCGCATCCACATATTGCGAAAGCGACAATCGTTTACCAAAGGAGAGTGGATCTTCCCAATTACTTAGTTGATCAATTAAGATGATTGATGTTGGAATGGGATTCAAATATTTTGTACTTTTCATTATATAGTGCTTTTGTGTCTATCGATCAGGCGTGAAGAGGTTTGTTTTTGGGCAAATAAAAGAATTAGTAACCCATAGGTCACGTGGTGAGGACGTTTGGGTGTCAAGGGTAGAGATTAAATTCTTCCCTTCTGCAGAAGGAATAAGACAATGGACAATGTTACTAGAAATGATAATGCGAACAACAATGTTCGGCCAAACAATGGAACTATGGAGATGCCGAAGTACGCCCGGCAAATGTTTGAAAGCTTTATGAAGGCATATGCGCAAGTCTAAGAGTAGATCTCCACTATTTATTACCATCAAAGTGAAAATGGCAAGGGACACAACAATAACAGAGATGGTTCAGGAGAAGGCAGCAATAATGTGGGCAGGAATCGTGAAAGAGATACCTTATATAAAAGATTCAACGAATTTCGCCCCAAGGGCTTTGAAGAAACAAATAATCCTTGGGATGCAAATAAATGGGCAGATCATATGGAAAGCATCTTTGAAGTTATGGGATGTACAGAACATCAAAAAGCCATACTTGTAGCATTCAAATTAGAAGGTGATGCGAAGGAATGGGGGAAGGCAACTAAGAGGTCATTCAATGGACAAGAAACAGAGATCACTTGGGCCTTCTTCAAACGGGAGTTTATAAAGAAGTTTATACCAGATCATATTAGGGCTAAAAAGAAGAGAGTTTGAAACTTTAGTGTAAGGAAATATGGCGGTAGCAAAATACGCCCTCAAGTTCACTGAACAGTCACATTTTGCTGAGACATTATTGGCGACAGAAGAAGAAAAGATGGAACGATTTGTGAACGGCCTTAGACCAGACATCAAAAGGGATGTGAAACTACATGAACCGAAGACTTATGCTGAAGCCCTAAGAAAAGCTTTCGTCTCAGAAGAAGCCATCAAAGATATAAAGAGACAGACTCAAATGATATCTACAGAACAGATAACTCCAAGCACCAGTTCCCCAATAAGAAACGAACCAAGCCGGTCTGCAACCATTGCGGGGGATCACATGAAACAAATCAATGCCGGAAAAGATCTAGAGTGTGTTTTAGGTGTGGAAAGGGAGGTCATAAGGTAAAAGATTGTCCGAAAGTTAGAGAAAGAAATCAGGCCAAACGGAAAAGCGGATGCTACGGTTGTGGCCAAGAAGGTCACCAGGTTAGAGACTGCCCCAATAAACAGTGAAGGAATCAAACCCAGACACAAGGACAAGCACCTCAGCAAAATCAGCAGGGCCGCCAGCAAGAGCGTCCACAAAGCCAGCGTTATTATCAACAAAACCAGACACATCAGCCCCGTGGAAATCAGCAAAACCCACCCCAAGGATAGCATTACACCATAATAGTGGGACCCACTAGATTTTTATCAAGAAGTTCAGACTTGACTTGTAGTCTATTTTGTATTTTGTGCAACAAGAAGAGTCCTGGAAGAGAGTCTGTTAATTGAGACAGCCCTAGACTTCGAGTAGAATTACTAATCAACTTTCTTATTGTGATAAATTGAAGTTTGTGAATTATGATTAATTATGATTAACTGTGATTAATTATGATTAACTGTAATTAATTCTTTAAACTGCGAGCAATTAATGTTATGTTTATAATATGGTAAGGGCTACCCCTATACCACTCAATACTATTATGATAAGAAGAGGGGCAGTAATAAGTGAGATGTGCATAGGTTGGGCCCACGCTGCTTACATGTGTATTCAGTTATATGTTCTGATTGTTATGTGTTTGTGAGATATTATGCATGGATCCCAGACGTGGGATGTTGGACTTAGTATCTGGGTCATTATAGCGGCTGGTCCTTGTGGACGTGTCTGATGAGACAAGGTCATGGTGACCGGTATACATGTATACGATGGGCCTTTGAGGAGTGGTAATGTGCTTGGGCACGGATTGTATTTGGATGTAATTTTAATGATAATTGTGGTATTGATTCAGATTTGATGATTATGAAATATTATGTTGTATAAGGCTTTTGTAATTAGGAAAATTCATTCACCAGTAATACTGATGTTGTGTTACTCCCTTCAGGTAATCATAATGCGGGTGGGCCAGAGCGGAATGACGATCAGCACGTGAATTTCGGCATACGTGGCTGAAGGGAGAGAACGAGAACGCTTAAATAATTAATGGAGTCATTAGTCATTGTTTAGGAAAATTATCTAATGTTTCAAGCACATTATTGATTTTTTTAGGATATGATAAGTTTGAATTCTTAGAGACTTAATGATATTTATAATTGAAATTATATTTGAATTAAATGCCTAATTCCTTGTGGAAATTATTTGATGTATGCATGGTAAATAATGCTATATAATCACGATTCGGATATCCAACAGGGCCCCGGAATTTGGGTCGTGACATCCTACCTCGGTTTGACAACGACATGATATGTATTTGATAACTTTACATCTCAATGCAGCATGTGGAACTCACAAAACCATGAGTACATGAGTGAAATTCAGAATTTGGTAACTGGAGACATGATATTCCCTTGTACGCCTTATATTTTTTGATGTATATATCTGAATTGGGTGTCATATTAGTATGTGATGTTGTGACTTGCCAGTATATACATGTTACATAAGATTCCTTCAATGAATACAAAATCTAAATTTCTGAAAATCAATCAAGGATCAAAATAGCGGTTGTGGCGAGCATAGTAGTCATTGGACAAAACGCTACATAGCAAGCTATACGTAGCGCTTGCGGTGATAGTAGCACTGTAGCGGTGTGAATTTTGTAAGTGTTAAAAAAAATACGAATATTGCATAACGGCCAACCTTGTGCTTTTTTAGTGATTTGAAACCATGTAAGGGGAATTACAACTTCAGGAAAGGCTATTGAGCAAAAAAAAATAGGAAAAAATAATATTTAAAATTAAAACTGCTTGGCTCTACTAGGTTTTAGACTGTAGCGCCGCTATTTATAAAATAGCGTAGCGGCCTCAACCGCTACGGCCAATAATGTGGCCGCTACGGTATTTTGAATCATAAAATCAATGATTTTCATAACGCCCCCTACATGTTTGATATACTACTTACATGCTATGATGGACACTGACTTATGATGTGAAATTTGGTAGTTTAATGTGGTTTCCCATGTACAAGAAAGAACACGTATGTTGCTATTTTTATGAAACAAGCATGGAATATGTTAAAAGAAGTCACAACGAGTGTGTTAAATTCTTCTATATTAAGCGGATGCACTATACATTGTTAAATGATGATGGTTCTTTGTTTATTCTCATATTTATGAAAACCTTGTACACTGCTGATTAGAAGTATTTATTGATCAAATGATGATAGCTATCCATTTGATAGCCAAAAAGATTCACTACTTGAATATATGGTGAGTCAATCCAACGGTTAATATCACTTGAATCAGAATCAAATTAAGCATTTACCAATTGAGGGTAGTGTGTGTGTGAATGTGTTCGATTGATCACAGTTGGATCCACCATGTTTCACAAGGTATGAACATTTCTCAGCAGATCGTAAAAGAGAATTATGTGCTAAAAAGGGAATATAGAATACCTCCGGGAAAGCGTCAGAAGATATTACATTCCTGAAACGTGACAATGCTCTAGCTCTTCTATGTTTCTGTAAGATAAACAGTTGAATCAGTAACTAAGAGGTACCTCATCAGAAGAAAAAAAGAGAAATAATACAAGGTTCAATAGAACCAATCACAGCCTCGCATACTGCATGTGAGCCCATCCCTTCGGGGAACTTAAAGGCTCACGTAATGGCCTTATCAAGGGCTGTCACCCAGACACTTCGAAATAGGTGTCATACTCATGTCCATGATTTCAATTTCTAGTGTACCAGCTATATAATAAACAACACATGCTAAGCTATGTTGGGTAACAAAGATGGTCTGATAAGATCTCCTCAACAGATTGATCATTGCTCAGCCATCCAAATTTTTTTTCCCAATATTGACTACTGGCTGCAATTGTTGATATGTGCACTGCTAATCTCTTAAGAGACATTGTGTTATGGCCAACACATGATGAGTGTCCAGTTGCTGGTTAGGGAAAAAATGGCTTCTGTGACAACGGAATTTCAAATAATACTTTGTGAAGATAGAACTGATAAAAAACAATTCAAGAAAATAACCTACTTGTAAGTGAAGAATATTGTTGAAGAAATCTACTTCAACATCTTTACTGCATAAAGGGCTGCATGATTTTAGCGCAGGTATTCCAGGGAGATTCAGAACCAAATCCCGCAGTAAAGAAATCCATTCCTGAAAACATAATGCCTCTGCTCATCAGCCACAAGGATCTAACTTAAATATGGATGGAAAGATTAAAGCAAAAGAGACCCAGATTCAATACCCTTTGAATGGAAATTTCTTTGCTCATTGCTTCTCCCATATGAAACAGAAAAAACTTGTTTATGATGCGTTGGATACGTGTTTTGGTCCAACTACTATCATCCCTGAGTGTTCCAAGAGCTGTAGGTATTGCATCACCACATGCTTTATCATGTAACAGCTTTTCCTGGCAACCTATGGCCTCACATTCCAAAAACGAGGCAGCAAATTTAACGAACGAAAGCAATGACTTTGTCGCACTCTGTCTGAAAATTAGCTCATCGCTTGACATATCATAGATACAGTGAGAAAGAATAACCAATGCATGTTCTTCTTTGCCTGAAGAAAATAACTCAGGTGTTACTGCTTCATAAGCATTTATTCTAGTGTCGTAATCAATTTCGCCCATTTCTGACAGAGACATTGCATTCAGATCATGAACTAGTTTAGCCTGCGTACAATCAAAAGGACACTTATTAGGCAGAGATCAAAATAGTTAGAAAAGTGAAAGTCAAGCCAAAAGAAAATAAAAGCTGCAAGGCAATTAAATAAATTACCAGAATTGCTAAAGAAGGATCATTTACAGCAAGACCATCAATAACATCACAGACGGCCAACCGTATTTCCAGCCCAGCAGATAAAAGAAGTGGATGGACCACATTCAGTATCTTCCCAGCATTTTCACCACCCACCACGGACAATATCCCTTGAATGACACGCAAGCCCTCCAGACACTCATCTGCAATAAACATCTCCCATAAGCCTTGCATAATCAATTAAACAATGTCATTTACTATTAAACAATACTACTCACCAGAACTTAGAGCTCTCTTTGCTAAAAATGGGAGCATAATATCGACGAACTTCATTGCAGCCATCGGATCCTTGATATACTTCGCAAGAAGTTTCAATATTCTAAGTTCAGTTTTTCCAGGTGTCATCCCAGATATCCTAGTAACATGCAAAAAGGAGTAAGAAGGATATTCACTAGTCCACATGTTCCCAACTACGTGGATAAGTAATAAAGGACTGCTGAAGTGTGTGGTTTAGTGAGAAAGATGCTTCAGTGCCCATTTGACAATGGACAGAATCACGCCAACAAGGAGGAAGTAGCAGTAAGGAATGAAAAGCCCAAGGCCGGCACATAATATCAACCAAACAGGAAAGTGTTCAATGAAGGAAGTGAGAACATTTCAAAGAGGAATATGATTTACTACCCATTATCCACTCTAGCCATATAAACACACGCAGGACAGGGACAAATCAATTAGAGTAAATTTATAGGATGGCAGGAATGAGTTGCAAAAAGTTAATGCAGATTGCAATGAAGATCGCATATTGGGGACAAGCTCTCGCATATTTGGAGTCATTCGATTGAACACATGGGGGTTCTATATTCTAAGTTCAGTTTTTCCAGGTGTCATCCCAGATATCCTAGTAACATGCAAAAAGGAGTAAGAAGGATATTCACTAGTCCACATGTTCCCAACTACGTGGATAAGTAATAAAGGACTGCTGAAGTGTGTGGTTTAGTGAGAAAGATGCTTCAGTGCCCATTTGACAATGGACAGAATCACGCCAACAAGGAGGAAGTAGCAGTAAGGAATGAAAAGCCCAAGGCCGGCACATAATATCAACCAAACAGGAAAGTGTTCAATGAAGGAAGTGAGAACATTTCAAAGAGGAATATGATTTACTACCCATTATCCACTCTAGCCATATAAACACACGCAGGACAGGGACAAATCAATTAGAGTAAATTTATAGGATGGCAGGAATGAGTTGCAAAAAGTTAATGCAGATTGCAATGAAGATCGCATATTGGGGACAAGCTCTCGCATATTTGGAGTTATTCGATTGAACACATGGCGGTTCTAACCCCTGCGTGAAGCCCTTCTTGAAAATTCAAAGCACAACAGTCTCACAACTGCTGCAATCTACATATATAAGGACTGTCTTGCCATAAAAGAGAATGTAGCCTCAGTGCAAATTTCAGAACATTACAATGCAGGAAACATAACAACATACAGCAAATGAGCAGTTAGGAAGTTTCACGTTGGACCCCAATTAGTGGGCTCAAATGGGCCTGAACCCACTTGGGTCCCTGACCCCATGGGTCGTCCATGATGCTGGTTCAAGAGGGTTGGGTTCCATCAGATGACTGACCATCTTGGCCCCACAACAGCAAGCCAAAGGAATGCTCAGAACAACTTTTCAAGGTGCTCGATTTCTTCTTTATTTTTTATTTATTTAATTTTGGCAAGTTTAAATGTAATTAGTGTTATTATTAGCTAGGACACAATATATATTAATGATTGGGAAGTGTGGTATAGATTGAAAGAAGGTTTTTTGGGTTTTATGTCAGCTTATATAAGAGTACATGTTCGGTTAAGCGCATAAGCAGTCGACAGTTAACAGTTGTGGTTAGGAAGACATTCTACTGTTGTTTTACTTTTCCAGTATTGGTTTTCTCCATTAAACTAGGTGTGTATGGCAGTGGTGCATTGAGATCTAACCTTAGGGTGGATTGATTAAAGCAAAAAGTGGCATAAAGCAGAGAAAAAGAGACTTTTGTCCTTTTGTAAAGAAAACAAGAGAAGATGCTCTCGTCTTTGGTGGCTTAAAGCAAAGAAAAAGTGGGGGCATTGGTTCTGTTGCATAACGGCGGAGCAAGGAGGGAAAGGAGAGACATTTCTCATTGGGTCAGGTTTTGAGAAGTTGCCCGCACACCATCACCTGCCACGTTGCCACCGTCACCTTTCCCATTGCCATGTGACTTGTCCTCTGTTGCCACTTGGAGAATTCAAATTGCCAACGCTCGAATGCCACCACCGCCCTTGGTGCTCAAACAAAACGTCTGCACACTAGAAACTCCAGTTGAGTAATGCAAATGGGGCACGAGACTGGGGGGCGGGTAGGGGAAGATGGAAAAGAAGGGGGAATACTTCGCCTCACGCCAAACTCCATGCACTAGTAAAGGATAGGCCTCATGCCCATGGCCTCTCGCCAGAGCTTTCACGGGAAAGGGAAGAGAGCAAAATCACTCATTGTTTTCATTAATCATATCATAGAACCAAAGGAGGCATTACATGTCTTTATATAAGCAAGAAAGACCTTAAAGCTACTCAGGACCATTTGAACACATCGATGGACAGGATTAAAAAATGCAACTAAAAACAACATAAATATAAATACAAATCTGTATAAAATACAAATAGGTGGGTTGGGCCCAAAAGGTGGTCGAGGTAGATGGGCTGGGCCCAAAGGCTGGTTGACCAATGGGGACCATGGGTCTGTCATGCATCAACTCTCTTTCTCGCGGAGAGAACTCAACCTCTAGTTCTGTAAATGTCCACTCGGGTCAAAGATACCCGATTTGCCAATTGATCTCCGTTTTCTTTGCATCGCGTGGAAGCTACAGATGATCTTTTCTTCAAATTCAAATTAGGCTTGACACGTCACTTCTTTTGGTGGCCTGACTTTGTATTGATATGCGCTTGAACCTTCCCATACTGTATTTGTAGAATCTGCATCGTCCAATCGCAATCTTCAGGTTTCCATCGTTGATCCTTGAATACAAAGTCAATATGAGGAACTTCAACAGATGGATCTTCTTGTGAACTCACTGCGATGATAGGTTTGTTATCTAATGATACAATTAGCACTTTCGGAAGGGGTATTACATCAGTGTGAGAAATTCAATTCGGACACCATTTTGGTTTGACCTTCAAATCAAAATATTTCGGTCGATTCGAGATTTCTGCGAAACGTTTCAGCTTTATGTTTCAAAAAAATATATATATATGTATATATATATATATGGATAATATTCAAGTGCATCCATCCCTCACCATTTGTGGTGAGGGACACCCCTTTTGGGGAAGTTTCAAGTACAAAAGAGAAGTGTACTTCTCTTTTGTACCTCTCTTTTGTACTTGAAACTTCCACAAAAGGGGTGTCCCTCACCACAAATGGTGAGAGATGGATGCACTTGAAGATCCCCCTATATATACATATAGAACAATTTATGGATAATTTTAAAATTTAATAATATGGTTTCATACATTTAGTTTACTCGTCTAAATCAACTCATAATATGGCATATGTATGATATGGCCACAATCACAAGTCATAACATTCAACAACCATTAAGTTCAAAGCTTCAAATATTCATCACAACCATAAAGTTTAGAGATAAATGATACGTCTCTCGAAAATCAAAAGACACAAGTCAACCATAAAGTTCAAAGATACATGATACATCTCTCAAAAACCAAAGATACCTGATACATCTCTCAAAAATCAAAAGACACAAGTCAACCAAAGAGTTCATAAATTAAAAAAATTTCTCCCAAAAGCCCAAGTCATAACAAAAGATTAATAATCCCCACTGAAAGATCATTGTAATTGTCATCATTATCATCATCTTCCTCTTGTGCAATAGAAACATTCACTTGCTCTCCCCCATCAAACGCAGATCCTCTTCTACAGAGCAAACCTTTACAGTTGCCCTACCTTCAACCTCATCGACGGTTATAAGAGCTGGTTTTTCAGCAACCTAATCGGCCAAATATCAATGTTCTCCAACCTAATGGGGGTCAGGAGCATTTTTACCGGTCTTTTCAACATATCCCTAATATTTACATAAATTAAAAGGCTATATAACTATATTAATAATTATTCTTAATATAAACCTTAAATTCAATCTTACCTTTCCCGCAACTTCAAATTATAGTGCACAAAGACTAGGTCATTTAATCTTTGACGTTCTAGTCTATTTCTTTTGTGAGAGTGGATATGCTAAAAAATGCTCCAGTTCCTTTCACATCCACTAGCACTGCAACATTGACTTAACAATCTTTGATGAATGTAAAGATACTGAAATTGAGAAGATGCCAACCTTCGACGTATACCATGATGACAAAAGCTTTGATGTGCACAAGTCAATGTCTTCCTACAGCGATCAAGAATCAAACAATAAGAGCATGAAACAGTACCCAGATCTTTCATTCAAGGAAGATGGACACATCCGGATGCACCACTTTGAAGATCCGTTTGTGGAAGTCTATGCAAGCAGATGTCAACCTCCACTCCTTCGTGATTTGATCATGAGTTATTGGATTGAAACTCATTGGGCAGATTGGACGGATATGACTCATGGATGGTGCAAGTATACCATCCAATGACAACGATCTCAAGCAAGACTCCTGGAACAACAGTTGGTTCTTCTCTGTGGTTGGGATGGCATCTGAATTCGAGGTCGAATTCTTTTCAAGCGGGGGAGACTGATGCGGATCAATTTCCATAAATTGACAAGGATAAAGAAAACTAATGATCGCAAGCTTGTAATCGAACCTACAGGATGCGGACACAATTGTAGGTGGGCCAAAGGATCAATTTGGCCTCAAACAGTACCCAAATATTTAAGAAAATCAGTTACCAGTGGCTGTTTAAATATAACAGTAAATATCAGGGACTGTTTTATTATTACAGTAAATAACAGGGGTGCTGTTTTGCAATTTTTCAGAAAATCCAGAATTAAAAGGTGCCTCATGATCAGCAGTTTTCAAGCCAGTTTGGTGGGTCAAACTGGACCCAATCTAAGAAAGAAAGGCACCAGCAGGTTCACCCATGAGTCCACTTCAAGATTGTTCAAGTGCTTTGATCAAATGGTAGGCCATATGGGCCCCACAGCAGTTCTACTCCTAGGCATCAGAAACCACCCAGATTCTGAAAATATGAGAGTTTCTCCATTTTCTCTAGGATTTTCTTGATGATTTTTGTTAAGAAAGTTTGTGTTAGATTTCTATTTGTATTAGGATTCGATCATGGTAAGAGTTCTAGGGTTTTAGAGAGGTTTTTCGCGTTATATAAGGAGGTTATGGTCGCCTATTACTGTTCATGCTACAGTACAAGCACAGTTTTGTTTTGTTTTTTCCTCTCTCTTATATCATGTGGATGCTAGGAGATTGAGAAGGATCTTTAAGGTCGGATTTTGGGTTTTTTCTGCGTTGTTCCTTGCGTAGTTAATCCTGATTTTCTTTTACTACTTGGATCTGCACATCCATTATGGCTGGAATTTTTTCTGGCTATTAGTTGTTTCACCAATAGGGCCCTTCGCAAGTCCGGTTGTGTCAAATCGGGACTGCGTCGTGGTACTTTATATCCTGGTCCAATATAAGCGATTTCATTAACCATCGTTTGAAAAACTTTGACCTATCTGCATTGAAGGGGATGCTCACATCAAACCACCAACGCACCATAGCCAAATCGGCTGCATCATTCATCTCTTTAGTTGCCATTATACTATATTATAGCCAAAGGGTTTTGGCTTTAATTTTGACCGGCGGTTATGATTTTGACCACAACTAACACTACTTTATTTCAAATCTTCCATGTTCTCTCACCATTTCCCAATTATTCCATTCTTATCTCACTTTACTCACTCTTATCTTTTCATGCAATAATTCACTTTTGTATACATGCTCTTCCATGTTATCCTTTATTTTATCTCATTTGAACGCTTTTGTGCTTGTCCACTTCTACAACGGAAAAGGTTTGAATTCTCCACTTCCCTGTTCCTCACTAAACGTAGAAGAAATGACGATGAAGATTAAGAGTATATATTTTTTTTCAATAATTTCTTTATCACGATTCCCTAGCATGCAGTTCCTATAATTAAATTTGAAGATTTTCTATTTAAATGATTTCCTGACAATTACATTCAAGTAATAAATTTAATCTTTTTCTATCGCCAACTTTCGCCACAAGTTTATATTAATTAATTATTTTTATCATGACTTCTACATTTATATTGCTCGTGTTAAGCACAGGCATGTTTCGCTAGTAGCAGATTTAATGCTCGGCTGCAATCAAAGAGTGGTTCTTGGTGCAAAATAGTTAATCATTGGTGGTTGAGGCGCTTTTGGTGGAATACCCTTTCTTCTATTCTGGATTGATGTTTGGAATTCTTTACCCTCTCTACCTTTGGGGGAGTAGATAACTCTTAACTATGTACCTCCGGAGTCTTCTTTTTATTCTTCATCATCTTCATTCCCAAATGGATTTCCAATATATCCTCATTTAGTTGTCTTCTTTTCTTTGTTCCTCTTAGTCTCCATCACTAGTCTCTCCATTTGCCATTGAACGTTAGGAGGTACCTTTTACATGCTGCAATCTCCCTGGTAATCCCACCATGATGCTCTTTCAATCTTGTTATTCTACCTCCTTTGATGACCCTTTCAAAATGCATGCCATGGATCAAAATAGCGGCCGCTATATCGGGCATGGCAGTCTTTAGCGCCGCTCACATCCGTAACGGCCGCTATACCTACTACGGAGTGAGATAAATTCCTACTTTCCAAAAAACTTTTAAATGCATAATAAGACTTATTTCTTTTTTTCTTCTCTCCAAATATCATTTCTACACAACTCTTCTATCCTTCTATGCTTAAAAGAACACCAAAGAACACATGATCTCACCGAATTATAGTCAATACAAAAAGTTCTTCTCAAGGGCTCTTCTCTAAGTACATCCTATTAGACATCCCTTTTGGTAGAGGTATTCTTTTCTCTACACTCAACAAAAACACATTGTTTGTTTATAATTTATATATCCTTTGTTATATACAATTGTACTAAATTGCTTATTTGAATTATGAATTTAGAAATGCATGATAGAATCTTTTTTAGAATGGCTAACCAACATGAATACATGAAAAAAATAGATCAATATCGTTTTATTAATAATCATTCAGCGATACAAAATTTCTATGCATTAAAGGGTCCATTACACCCCTCTATCTTAGTTATTATAGAAAACAAGCATCAAATTCTAAAATTTTCCAATATTTTGGATTCTTTGGATATTTTTTCAAAAAAAAATTGACGACTTTTCAATTCACACCGCTATGCCCCTATGTATCGCCGCTATGTAGTGTTTTGGCTACCGGCCGCTATGCCCGCCACAACTTTTTTGATCCTTGATACATGCAAACCACATGCCTCTTGTTTTTCGGATCTATGAAGCCATGTTTCCATGCTGGATCATCAGATCGAGGCGGTACAGTTGACGAAATTGCATCTTGTGATGGTGCACGTCTACAACTTTTTCCAGTCCACTCATGATATTAGCACAAAGATACCACAGTTGCAGGTTTCCAATATATAATGGCAAACATGAAACAACACACACACACACACACACAAAAATCAGCCCAGCAGCAAACCCAACCCATTAGACAACAATCGAGAAAAATAAAATAACAACAACAATAAGCAAACTCAGACCAGCGAGCAGCAGTTGAAAAATAAAAACGAAGAAAAAATAGCAATAAGCAAAGTGCAAACCAGCCTGGCAGACAGAAGCAAACCCAACCCAGCAGGCAGCAATTATAAAAAAATAATAATAATAAGGTAAAAACAACAATGAGGAAAGTGCAATCCATCCCAGCAGACATCGGTTAACAATATTTAAAAAAAAAAAAAAACAACAATGAGCAAACCCTTACCCAGCCCAGCAGGCAGTAAAACATATAAAATAAAAAAGCCCAGCAAGCAAGCACACTAACACAGCCCAGCCCAAAAGGAAGGGGGAAAAAGAAGAGGTGGGTTCAATTCCAGAAGCTGACCAGTGTAGGAAAAAAAACAGGTGGGTCAGACGGTAACAAGAAGACATTAAGGTAGAAATAAAAGCAGCAACTGGTACTTTCTTCTTCTTTTTCATTTTTTTTTTTTTTTTCGTCAGATGAGCTAAGCAGCAGCACCAGCAGATTCATCTGTTGCTGCTTCGTCTTCTTCCTCCGTCCTCTTCTTCTTAGTGGCCACTTCGGCAGAACCTGATCAAGACGGCAAACCTCCTCTTCTTTTTTACCTCATCGAACAAAAGGGGAAAGGGGCTTTGGGTTAGGGTTTATACTATTACTCTTACTTAAGATGTAAAAAACAACTTCCATGTAGCTCCCTCGGGTTTTTTTTCTTTAATGCAAGCGGCACATTTCAAATGAATTTCTGAGTTTCACCCAATTTGGACAAAATCCTACAGCACAGTCCGAATTTCGGAAATTCAGATGAATTACTCCGAGGTTTGGAATAAAACCTTACAGAGGCAGTATTCAGTTCAGTAGAGGAACTGAACCGAAATTATTTGGAAAATTCAGCCTAACCGAACCGAATTTCGTAACATTGTACTACATTCAAATTCATCGGGTTTTCAATTGGCAAGCTAACCATATTCAATTCTATAATGTTCATGCCTTCTTCATTTACTGCCTGCATTTGTTGATCAATGCTATCAGCTCCTTTGTTGCCTAGTTCTTCCGAAATATATTCTTCTTCAGATGTTGAAATTTCCATGAAATTTTCTAGCTTTGGTCCTTCCATCTCAATGTCAATCATGGTATCTTCAGCCAGGGTTCCACAACATTGGTTTTTGTTGTTTCCGGAGACCTTCGTTCTTGACACTTAGCTTTTCGCAGGTGATAACATTTTAGCATGCATAAATTGCTTCCCAATAAGCTTCATGAATGGTCTTGCAGTCCTCCATATTTTTCAATATGCTCAGTCTCAAACCTCCAATAAAGCTAATTATTTAACGTTCACCATTCTCATATTAGTCTCATACTTTTTGCAACCTTGAAAATTGGTCAGAATATGCATAAACTGTCAATATTCCTTGTTGCAAACTAGAAACATGCTGAAAATAGACTTCATTCTCAACATATCAATCTCCATAATTAAATTTGAATGAGATTCTTTGATGTTTATTGAAAATCTCAACGTCTTTATATAAACAAGTAAAAACCCTAAAGTTAATATAGACCATCCAAACACATTGATGGCCGGAATTAAAACATCCAACTAAAAACAACTTAAAATATAAAAAATATAAACAAAATTCTAAATAAAATAAAAATAGGTGGGTTGGGCCCAAAAGCTTGTCGAGATAGATGGGTTGGGCCCAAAACCTGGTGAACCCAATGGGGCCATGGGTTTGTCCTGCATCATTGAGTTTTGTTTCTGAGAACTGGGCATTGTATTGGGCCAGGTTGGATCCAAGTCACTATGACCTGATTAGAGAAGACCAAAGTGCAGGAGGTGCAGATGTCATTTATGATGGCAGCAGTTGAGGTTATTAGCAGTTAAGGAGAGATTTGACCAATTCAATAAATTGGAGGTCAAAGATTTGGTTCCGCGATTGTGGAGCCATCCAGACTTGGATTTCTGATTTTTTTTTTTTTTTTTTTTTTTTTTTTTTGCCTGCACAATCCTGGTGAAACGATCTACCTATAAGTGCTGAAATTAGGGCAATTTGGCTACTCAATAGTGAGTGATTTAGAAAACAGTCAAATGTCGTCAATGGGCTCGAGCATCAACTTTGAGGTGGAGAAATTTGACGAGAAGAGGAATTTTGCTGGCAAATCAAAGTTCAACTGTTGGTTCAACATGTCACTGTATTGAAGGAAGGGATAGACCTTTCAGTGAGGTACAGAAGGACATTGTTGGTTATTTCCTAGTGGCTTGAGTTCTACAGAATCCAAAGATTGTTAGGTTTATGTCTTTTATTCCAGGTTAATAGGATTGGTCCATTGGGTTAGCCAAGCACCAGGTTCAAGGGTATTTTGGTAATTATACAAGGGCTTTCATAGGGTTTAAGAGAGAGTAGTATGATGTAATATGTAACCCTAAACACTGAAGAGAGTCAAGATGAGAATGGTATTCTCTTGCCCTGGATGGAGGCGCATCGCTGAACCACATAAATTCTCTCTGTCTCTCTTGAGTGGCTTGATTGTTCAATCGCAAGTTTCGCCCTTCCACACGCACAAGCACCTCAAAACTATTCAATGTACAGCGGCCAACTCGACCATGATTTCCACCTTTTTAAACTATAGCTTACATAGGTTGGGTAGCATTTTCAGTTTGCCCGGACTATGGAGCCCCCATAAAACCAGAAATTCAATTTACAAACCATCTATGGATGAGAAATACACAGCCATTCCAAGGTGGGTTTTGTTAGACGACATATAGGTTATGTAAAGACCTCAGAGACCCAATTAAATCTGCTTAATACCCCTATCCAGCCGTGACAAACCCTAATCTCTATACTAGAGGTCCTATAGCAACATTAATACCTAATAGATTTGGGGGGAAATGCAGAAATCTGCATTTTCCAGAATTCCGTAACATGCAATCATGGCCGGACAAATTGATTTGCGGAGCCTACATGGCCCACTGGTTTGGAAGGTGGGTGCTGCCCTAGGAAGGCCACTCATGGGCGAAGACCCAGGTGGTGTGGGTTCCCAGAGGGATCCGGGTCCAGTGGGCCCAGAAATTGAGGCCCCAATTAGGGGTACTTATCCCCGTGTTGTGAGAGAAGTTGGAACATGAGTTCCTGATTTTTGTAACTTGAGCCCTAGGTAGTATTAAATTAGTGGACAGCCCTTGGAGCAACAGAACACATAGTAGGAGGAGCTACTTGAGGTGATTTAGTATAACTTGGACTGACATGAAAATTGGGTACAAACAAAATTATAAAACAGTCTTTCTTATACTAGTAAAATCTGAAATAAACATATCCTTAACACAAGTATTATGAAGACCTGTACATGGAGAGTTTTGGAAGTCACATGGAGACAAGGTGGTTGTACCTATCCCCTGTCCCAATGCAAGATGATAAAAGGTTTATAAAAATTCTGACACTACGATACTTAAGGCAGCTGGCACCAGTCTGATAGCCCTGGCCCTAGGGGAACTAAATCGACTAGGATGTCTGAGGTACCAAATTCTGATCTGTTGGTTAAGTTACCACATTAGTGGAAAGGCAGCTCATGTGGCATGCCTTTGATGCATTATTCTGATATGTGAAGTTTTATTAGTTGATTTATACACCATGCTACATGGAAATGGTTTCTGCTTAGCTCTGACTATATGCTATATTCATGCCTGACATTTATGCTTGAGAAAAATTAGAATTCAGATGTGCTTAAAATCTTTATTATGACAACAGCAAGTGGAGCAGACTTAGGATTCTTTCCCCCCATTAAGCTATCTATACTTATCCTTGCATGGAACATTTTTAGGTAACCAGCATGAGAGTGAAAAGCCAGCTTATGAAGATGAGGCTTCTATAGATCAGGGGGTCAGGTTGGTTATCTGTGCGGAAGGACGCACGAGGCCATGACAGTCTGAGAGATCCTAGTCTTCTAGACCTCAATATCTTTAATATCTATTGCATTTGGAAGGAACAGTATTTTGGAAGTGTTTATTAACTTTGTGACATGTTGTCATTTAGACATGAAAAGAAAGTGATGATTATGCTTACGAGTTTAGTTTGTTGTCACCAGTAATATGTCACGTCTTATATATCTGCGTTTTGCATATAATGCTAACTGCGTTCAAGTCCCAAATTTGTAGTCAGGATTCTACTCGAGTTTGGGGCTTGACAAGAAAGCAACAAAAATCCAATAGTTCAATCAGGATCCTTGAAAATTCAACAGTCCAACACCTGCCACGTTTGATCTACTCAAGATGAGATCAATGCAACTCCAAGGTGAGTTCTCCCCAAGCTGGGGAGAATTAATGAAGCCGAAGAGCGGCTGCCCCATATTGGGCTTTTGGATCGTGGGCAGGTACAAGTCAAGACCCACTGTGAGAAAGCCCATGGGCAAGCTCAAGACTCATTTGACCCAGTCTAACACCAAAGGAGGCTGATTAGGCCAAGCCTCTTAACAGGATAAATCAATAAAGCTTTACTTTGAGTCTTATCTTAGTATATCAATCTTATATTGGTAAATCAGTAAATATTTACCCATTTTAGAGCTGCCCGTATTTTATGCAAGGGCAGGGAATAATGCTATTATACCCCCCATTTCTTTTGTTGTGAAATATTCTTATGTTGGCTACTTCAACAATTTTTAACCGTTAACGGTGGGACAATCTTATCATGATTGGTTGTTCAAAGAATCCAATATTATGATATAGAGAGAAACAAATTAAAAAACTAGAAAGAAAACAAGACAGTTGTAACATAACAACACTCAAATCTTATTGCAACTAAAATTTAGAAAGAAAATAAAATCAACCATGTGAAGGGATTCGCTTAATCCCTGGAGGTTGCAACTATATATATATGTACTCTCTTCAAGGTACTCAATAAAAAAAACTTGAATTTTACATTCTCTAACTTGGTGTTGAATGATGTCAGTCGATGCAAGACCTTGACATCTGATAGTGACTAATCTTAGGCTTAAAGAATAGTCTTTGGCTATTCTTACCTTCGCTCCATTAAGAATGCAATTGGAAGATCCACAGATCATTTAGAAAGATTAAAGCAGTGAAAGGAATTCATTCAAATCATTCCTCAAGAGTGCAATAAGGTAAGAAAGCATAAATTCATAAATGAAAAAGGAAATACTCATGAAAGGAAAATTCAATCCAAATAAAATGAAATAAATATCTATTTACCTCAGAGCCAATTTTCGTCGAAGACAAAGATCATGCAAACAGAGGATTAGTGTCTCAATGTGAGGCAACAGAACCCTTTTTATTGCACAATCTTCATGATGTTCAAAATCATGATCCAGATTTAGGAGGTTCTCGACAAAAGTAAGAGCATATGTTATGATAGCATCTGAAGTTGTCTTCACAGTTAGTATTGAAAATATAGTAGGGACAAGACTCTCCTCCCTGTCTAAAAGTGAGACAAGTGTGGGGCTTCTACTCATTGTAACAAAGCAAGAAAAAAGAGAACTTGGTTTCTCGCTACTAGAGCCTTCCTGCCTGAAACTGTCAATCAAAGGCTTTACTGATCTAAAGAAGATATCCCAGAATTGGGAACCAAAATCATGGCACTCATACTTATTGAAAACCGAAGAAATGGTCTTCAGGCATAAAGACCTCAAATCTTTGAACTGATTCACAGCTGTGTTTGTCTGCAACATGGAAAAATAACAAAGCCATCATGACTTGGTACAACTCTCGGAAGGTAAAAAAAAAAGGTTTTCAGATAAGAGTAGACAGTATTAAGACCAGACAAACAAATTCAAGCAGCAACTAAATGCCTTGAAAGTGAGGTTAACAAGACAAAGATGCCATATTTCAGTAGCAAACAATGTGTCCAATATATTTTCCAGTTCCAGTTATCAGACCAGCCAGTCTTACGATTTTGATCTAGATTATTTTTGCTAATATTGGTTGTTTAACATCTTAAGAACACAAGTCTTAATTAGTTTTAAAACCATACATAATCAGCACAACTGAAACCATACCAAAATCATATTTTCTGCAGCATCAATTGGTTCACGAGCTGAGTCATGAGTAGATTCTTTTCCGACAATAGATGGCTCATCACTCTTGGCACTTTCCAAGCTAATTGTGCAGCTTTCCAATATCCAGACGACAGAGGTCATTAATACATTAAGAAATGGGCGAATATGTAACTCATCAAAACTTTTCATAATATCTTCAATTACATGCAAAAACCCATATCGTGTCTTCCATGGAATATTTGCTATGTTACCTCCTAAATAGATGGAAGCATGAGATTCATCTTTGATACATTCCAAGGAGCTCCAAAACTGGTTATTAAAACATTCGCTTTCATGAGTAATCGGCTGTAAGGACTTCAACAATAACGAGAAAAACAGAGGAAGCTCATTAACATGAAGCTGTGCCAAGAAAGAGAGAACTGCCCTTCGGTGTTGCACACCTGTATGCTGAAAAAAAAAGTAACTTATATAAGCATTGAAGAAGATATTAGCCCAGCCACAAAATAGTTTACATGACTAATACATGGGTTCTGACATGTTCCTCCTTAATAAAAATAATAATGGGGTGAAAGATAAAAAAAAAGAGAACATGGAATAAAACCACATTGTGAAATGCAGCCGGCCCTAATATCACTCAGGTAGGGTGATTTTCACCATGGATTTGAACGCAGACTTTATCAAATTTGATCTCAGGTTTTTCAAGGTCACCATTTCAATCCAACAGTGCTTGGATAGATAATATTTCATTCATAAAAACGTGTTGGTTCATATTAGCAAGATGAAGGTATAATTTTGTTCTTACCTTCCGTGAAGCAAGTGTCTTTAATTTTATAACTTTGGGCATTAATAATCGGATAACCACAGGAACTAAGTATCCTCTGTGCTCTTCCTGAATCTGATTAGAATCTTTGGACAAAGTCCACGTGGTAAGTTCCTCTCGTAAACTTTTTGAAGCAATCAGAGTTTTGAGATGCTGACTGTATGGGATCAAAAATTCATCTCTCCAATTCAATAAGCAATCAAGAGCTTTCAACTGTACATCTGGGTCAGTATCCTCAAGCAGCCTAGCAAAACCAAGTTATAGAAATTACATTCAAGCAGTTAACCATACATCAATAACTAGGTGATGATTTCTAACCTATATGATTAAGTTCATTCATTTAAACAAAACAAGAAGTGACCAAATCATAGGAGCAAGCATTTCAAGATTACATTCAAGGAAGTTAATAGAACAGCATCCACATAATACAAAAAAAAAAAAAAAAAGAATAAAAACAAACCTGTTCGCCAAAACCTCCTTGACAGCTTGGCTTTGGTACAAAGACCGAGGGTTTCGCATCAATTTTAGCAAGTTTAACCATTCTTTAAGAACCCCCTTCCATTCCTTGCCATTACAGGCATGCCGGTTAAATGACCCCACACTGGAATTTCAGGACAAGTAAAAGGTAACAGAATATAGTGATTATTCACAAAATATATGTTACATACATGTTAAAACAATAACAAACTCTAAAGAAAAAAATTTAGCAAAACGAACCTCAAAGTTTCAGCACTGGTGTAGCCCAAAAACTTCAAGAACAGAGGTATAAGTTGGCGAGACCGAGATTCTAAAATCGATGGTACTCTTTGGATTGACTGCAGCAACATAGAAAATACCATTGTGGAAGGCGTACTATCGGAATCAGGAGATCTAAATATTCTGAAGCCGTAGATCAAGGCTGAAAACCAAAATTAATATTAAAAAAAGAACTTCATAAAGAATGAACTTTGAGGTATTTGACGATCTAAAAAACTGATAATAAAATTATGGGAAACTGGGTAAACCAGCTCATAGTTACGATGAAAAGGAAATAAAAATGCATAGCACCTTTTTATTTTCCAAAATAATTCAAAGCACCCCCGTAATTCGGCTTAGTGCCCTTAAGACCTTCTGTTCTTACATTCTTCAAAACAATCTTCACCGTTAAGTGTTAGCTGACAGACCTCTTTTGAGTTGTGACTTCTAAATTTTTATTTGAAAGATGATTATTTATCCTTATTATACATTCAACTTACTTCCATCTATATTAAATATTCAATGCAGCTGTAACCATATATAAATATAAATAATCATGTGCCACGCACAAAATGGGGCAGGGCTTAGATGAGAAAATGTTCTTCCCCTTTGTTCCCTTATATTCCTTTTATAACATTATATTCATTTGGTTTTTGGTGAAATGGCAATGATACCATTTGATAGAAAAGACAAGGAAAAAAGAATATTCTTCAATGGATTCACTTTTATTACTGGGGTTGATTGGCCTGCATCTTGCTAAGGGCAATTAATCAGGATAGCAATTCTTCCCAAACATTTGCTAGAATCTGTAATATCCCAAGTTGATTCACAGAAAATCCATATCAAACTGTAGGATTTAGCTGATAGTATAAAACAATTGCTACAACATGTTTTAGCCCCCTTTTTATGAGATGTTAACTGACTATTCCAAAACTACACACAAGCGATGAATTAAAACCCATTTATCTACACCACAAATTGAAAACAAACAACACCTTATAATCTACAATTGCACCCAATGTTTCCACAAGTCAGACTCTAAAATTCCAGCAAACACACTCATCCTGGTAGCCCCTCAACTTTAGCAAGCACCGTAAGATGAACACCTTCCACTGAAGTATCCAACTGTTCTTCTCTAACAAAATGGCCCACAAAATTGCCAGATTGTTGAATTCCATATTGACCTCTACAGGGGGTACCTTGGTGCAAAGTAATCAAATTGATCAATGATAGTATTCTCGTAATAGGATGCAGATACTTCCCATGGAGATGGATCTTCAAGTTATCCAATATCACAATAATAAAATGAATCCTATTCAACCACTCTTCAAGACTATGACAACAGACGCAGGTGCGGCATTTTAACTTCATCTTAGCAAAGCGGGTGCAGCACACATCAGAAGCATCATATTCCACCTGAAACAGTCCTCCAGCACAATAATCCAATCAAAAAACTCCGTAGTGCTCATCTTCCCACAAAAAGCCAAAACATTCACTCAAACGTTTTAGAAAAGTTGTCATCCTCTGTATATATTCGTTGAAACTGTTCATGGTCGTGATGTGCTTAACAGACTCATAAATATTAAATTCTTTCAGATGTACCATTGCCATCATTTATTGGCGAGATTCAACAACCTAATTGTTGGAAGATCAGTCCGGAGTCAGGCCACCTGATGGACAACCCACAACTTGCTGCTACATCTATTCCGGTGTTCACTAAATTGCATTAAGGAGCATAATCGTTTCCTCAATTGCTGATACTCTTTTTTTTTCTTTTTTTTTTCCAATATTATTGCTGATAATCTTTATGACCTAATACATGGATAATCCGGCCTCTCTCATGATTGTTGAGCTTCCCCTATAGGGGTGACCACTTTGGTAGGCAAGACAACTTAAGGTACACATAGGAGATGATGGACAGCAAGTATCAACTGAAATGAACTACGCTCCATTCCAATCTATATCGAGCCAAATCCTCAGATAGGTTGCACTTTGTTAAATAAAAACAACACAGAACTGTAGTGCGAGTCTAATTTAGAGGGACTGCTGCAGTATGGTGGCAACAAGAACAGGAAACATGAGTTTGCTGTATCAGGAGAAACTGGGACTGCTTATGGGACTCAAACAGCAATTACCGTTGGTTGTGTTGGGGTTGTTTGGAACTAGGTTACTGGATAATTTAAGTTAAAACATATGAATCTTGTCTGCACAAAATCTTGTGTCTCGCCCGCATCACATATTTGTTTTCCTTGATTATTGAGAACTTGATAAAGGATATCAATGATGAAATTCAACTTCCTTTTTTTAATAACGATGAAATTCAACTTCCTTGATGTATATTGTTTTCAAATGACATTGTGTTAAGTAGTCAAACAGAGAGCAAGCAAATCATAGTCTAGAACTCTAAATAAAGTCTTTCAAGTCAAACAGTCCACAAATTAGCAAGGCATACACAAAATGTATGAAGTGAAGTTTAATGTATCTGAAAGGAGGGAGGATCTTGACAAAAATGAAAACCACTTGGTGTCACAATGTTAATAGCTCCCAAAATCAAGGAGCAACTACAGGCCAAAATAGAGGGCTTGACGAGGTTATTCTAAATAGTATTATTCCAAGGTGGGCAAAATGGAGACGAGTTGTGTCTGTTGAAGCCAAGTGCCACGTAAGGACATTATTATCAGACATAACCAAACCTACATATTTACATAGAATTAGATGATAGGTAATGAAAAAATGACAATCAGATGAAGTACATGTGACTCAAAATGCATATGCTAAGACTGTTGTGTGAAGGAACGAGATAGGATGCAATTATGAATGAAGATATTAGAGAAAATTCATGGGTGGCTCCAATAGATTATAAAATCAAGGAAATGTCATCTACGACTAAGATAGTTCAACACCTGCTTAGAATATCCAAATGAACTCTATCAGTCGTCTCTTTTATTATTATTTTTGTTTTTACATGGTTATCAATTGGTCTGTTATTTAAACGTTACATTAATTCTGCATCGCACAAATGTTGGCCAACTAGCAAACAGCACATGTAGCAAAGATGAGAATGTTAAAATGGATGTGTAGTAAACCTAGGAAAGAAGGAATAAGAATGAGTACATTCAAGAGCACTTTTGGGTAGCATCAATAGATTTTAAATTGAGAAAGATTCATTTGAGATGACTTGGACATGTCCAAGCCCAACGGTGCCAATAGGAAAATGTTTTTTTTATGCAAGCTAGTGGCCGGACACGGAGCAGGTAAGGGATGAGAAGCCAGAAGGTACTCTCCAATCCAAAGCTTAGGGCCCGTTTGGCAATTTACTAGTTTAGTAAAAGTAATGTAAATCCTCCATTTTTCAGACAATGGGTCACATCAAAAGTATACATCTTCAAAATTCCCTCCTCTTTTTTTGAATGGTCAAAATTCCCTCCTTTTAAAAAAAAAAGTCAAAAAGCAACCTCTTTTCAACACTAAAAGACGAAAAAACACTCACTTTTTACACAAAAAGATTCCCTACCAATCCACTCAAGACAAAATACCATCATAACCCCCTTATATTTTATTCTCTCTTGATTGATGCTTTACATTACTATTACTTTAATACTAAATTGCCAAACGGGCCCTTAGGAAATAGGGATAGACATTCAGTGGTCTTGGTTTCACACCACAGACAGACAAACGAGAGAAAACTCAAAACGAGAAATTTTTATTAGTCAATGAACTATCAAACAAGAGGAATTATAATCCTTTATAAAGATTCCATCCCCTGATTCTACTTTGGAAACAATTCTAATTGAAATAAAAGTCTACATCAAGCAAGATAGAACTTTCTAATTAATCTTATATTTATCTCTAAAATTTAGCTATTACTAAAATAGGCTAGCATAATCTTTGGGAATCATAATCTCTGGGAATCAGGCACGATCTGAAATCTTTCTTTTTAATGGACCATTTTCTGAAACTTTTGGGCCTGTTGGCTGGTCCAATGGGCTGGTCTACGTCGGGTCTGGGCTGCATCATGGCCCATCATGGAAGAGGAATAGACCAAAGAGGACATGGATGGAAGTAGTAACTAGTAAGGACAAATCTAAAGGCATGTAACCTATCCGAGGATTTGGCCAAGATAGATTGGAAAGGAGAAACGGAATTCATGTAGCCGACCCCAATATAGTTGGGGCAATGCTTGATAATGATGAACAAAATGAGATCAAGATTCGTTAGACATCACCATTGAATTTAGATTTGCAAAGTTGCTACTAAAATCTTGTGCTTAGAAACCCGATAGTCAAGGAATGTCAACTACAATTACAATAGTTCAAGAGGTGCTTAGAAAAACCCGAAAACGGCCTTCTCTCTCTATTTTATATTTTTTTGGCATGGATATCAATTGTGTTTATGTAATATCCTGAGTTACCTAGGCCCAGGATTAGTCTGGCCCAGGTAGTACCTTAGTTGTTTCCTTATTATGAATTAAGAAGTATTACCTATTATGGAATTAGAAAGTGTCTCACGTTTTTTGGACTGGAGTTGTATAACAACTCTAACAGAGGAAATAAGAGAAGGATTAGAATTAGGAAGCTTATACACCCTCATCCTTATATATACATAAGTAAACCAACGACAATATTATGGTATTCTATTCCTTTAGAGAGAATTCTGAGAGAGAGAGTCTTGATGCTGTTCCTTAGGAGGAGGGGAAGGCTTCTGATGTTCTATTCGCGTCCGCATATTGCAAAGGCGACAATCGTTTACCAAAGGTGAGTGGATATTCCCAATTACTTAGTTGATCAATTAAGATGATTGATATTGGGATGGAATTCAAATAGTCTGTACTGTTCATTATACAGTGATTTTGTGTCTATCGATCAGATATGAAAAGGTTTGTCCTTGGTTAAGAAATTGTATAGTAATGACTGTAGGCATGAGATTGGTATAAGGAAGACAGACCTATTGAATAGGATTGAATTGGATTGAAACAGAGGTTGGGCGGCAATACTGTAACTGACATTGGGGAGTTGTGGGACCCCATGGCCCACCTGATCTCAGATCAGGTCCAGAGATCTGGTAGGGCACTACTGGTCGACCATGGAGGTGCTGGTCCTACAAAGATTCAATTCCGTTTGGGCGATCATCTACAAACCTAAAATTTCAAAATCGTGAATGAAACAGAAAACAAAGGATTTTTCGTTTGTAGTTGTGGAACCCACTGATTGATCTAATCAATCATCAAGACCCCACATCTAAAAGGGGACCCATGGGCGACCCCTGTGGTGGTGGTCCCATGAGGGGTGGGCCCCATCTGGATACTTATCTAGTAGTTTGTTTGAGCCCAGGCGTGAATAGGGAAGAAACAAGGCAGTTGGTCGACACCCTCACTGGGACCCACTACCTAAGTTAATCGGAGATTAGGACCCCACATCTTGAAGAGGGCCCAAAGACGACCTGGATGGTGGTGGTCCCATGTAGCCTGGGCCTCATCTGCCCAGATATCCAGAAGCTTCAATTTTGTTAACCGTTAGGCTTACTGTGCGTGTTTGTTGAGACTGTGGGGCCAGTAAAGTAAAGATGTCTGATGGTGAATCCAATCCATTAAGAGTAAAGCCTATTCCTGGGCGACCTTAGACATTAGGTCTGATCTTGGTTTGCTCCAGTGGGACCCACTGGATTTTACATTAAGAGGTCCAGACATAAATTGTTTGTTTATTTTATGTACTGTACATTAAGATTAGTTCTGAAAAAGGTTTAATAATTGACGAAGACATGGATTTTGGTGTAGAAATATTAAATAACTTCTTACTTTGATGAAGTGAAGTTTTGAGAATTATGATTAACTGTGATTTAGTTATGATTAACTGTGATTAATTATGATTAAATGTGATTAATCCTTTAAACTGCGAGCAATTAATGTTATGTTTATAATAAAGTGCGGACCACCCCTATATCACTCAATACTAGTATGATAAGAAGTGGGGCAGTGATTAGTAAGAGGCGCATAGGTTGGGCCCACGCTGCTGACACGTGTGTTCAATTATATGTTCTGGTTGTTATGTGTTTGTGAGATATTATGCACTGGGTCCCAGACGTGGGATGTTGGACTTTGTCTGGGCCGTTATAGTGGCTGGTCCTTAGTGGACGAGAATGGCCATTATGATGGCTGGTCCTTAGTGGACGTGTCTAATGAGGCAAGGTCATGGTGACCGGTATACATGTATACGATGGGCCTTTTGAGGTGTGGTAATGTGCATGGGCACGGATTTGTACGTGGATGTACTTTAATGATATTTGATCTATTGATTCAGATGTGTTGATTATGTGATATTATGTTGTATGTGGCTTGTGTAATTAGGAAAATTCATTCACCAGTAATACTGATGTTGCGTTACCCCCTTCAGGTAATCATAATGTGGGTTAACCAGAGCAGAATGACGATCAGCACGTAGATTTCGGCATGCGTGGCTGAAAGGAGAACGAGAAAAGCTTAAATAGTTGATGAAATCTCTAGTTCTTATTTAGGAAAAGTTATTTAATGTTTTAAGCACTTTATTGAATTGAGTTAGGACATAATAAGTTGATTACTCAGAGATTTTGGATATTTATAATTGGAAATATATTATGAATTAAGTGCTCGATTCCTTGCGAATATTATTTGATGTGTGCATGGTGAATATTGCTATGTGATTACGATCCGAATATCCGACAGGGCCCCGGAATTTGGGTCGTGACAGTTTATTTTAACATAGTAATTTAATTTAGTTTGAGAAGAAAATGATATTTCAATTTGTTAAACACCAATATTTGTCATCATTGAGTTTAGATATTCTAAGTTGCTACTTAGAAATTGTGATGAGAAGAATGACATTCCGTCTTCTAAAGAAAATGATGGTATTGAACCGTGTTCAAGAACCATTACCGGGGTTCATGATGGCAAAACTTCAAGGCTTCCTTTGTGCCAAAATGACAATTTGCGCTTTTTTTTTTTTTTTTTTGTTACGGGGGTTTTCAGATAACGATCAAGTGAAGAAGAAAAATAATAAGTAATCGAAAGGAAACGGAAAGCATGAATTAAAAAAATCTCTATAGACTGATTAACTATGATCAGTCTATAGAGATCAAGGAGAAGGGAGGTACCGTAATTAAGTATGTGAGGTTTCGTTCATTCATTTATGTATTTATGTAATATTTTTTATTTACTTATGTATTTATTTACTTTTTGTAAGGGGAGGGTGTTGCTCTGTGTGTGTGTGTGTTTCACTGTTTTGTCCTAAGGGCTGTATGTCTCAGTATTTCAGGCTTTTCAATTTATACTGTATTTGTTAGTGATTCTTATTCCTCAGTGAAATGAAACAATGCTACCATATATATATATATATATATATATATATATATGTATGTATGTATGTATATAAATGATCTCTTACTAAGGGCCAATTTGGTTGCAAACCAGATCAAAACTAGGATTTGTCCTCATATTCTCTACCCAAACTGCAGTTTGATTCTATTGATTTCCATGAAGGTGGGAGCCTACTATACAGAGCTTGAACACCCAAACAAACACGCCCAAAGGATAACTTAATACTTGAGAAATGATCCACATTTGAATACCTTCATTAATAATGACTAATCATTCAATATAATATTTCATTACAAGAATTTTCTTATTTTAGTTGGTTTTGTGGAAGCACTTATCCCCAAATAAAGTACCCTCACCCTGCAGAAACAAAAGCCTACGGTAATTGGATATCAATGTCAAAAACCTTGAATGAGGGGATGGTCATTTTCTTCAGTATTTTAGTAGCAGCTCCTTATTCCCTAGGCAATACTCCACTTCTAAAGAATTGTCACTTCACCACTTCATCACCCAAACCTAGTCATATTCATTGTTACCTGATTTGCAATTTGGCCAGTTCGAATTTGAGTTTGCAGTTCGGCACTCAATCAATTTTGAAAATTCATTGTGGTAGGTTTACTTGATTCACAATTTATTCACTTGATTCATAATTCAAATTCGATGAGTTCGATGTACTAATTTGTAAGTGCAATTCAATCTAAATATAATCATTTTACTAGAACTTAAGATACTTTAATAGAATATATTTTAATGATATTGCACAAGTAACATTAGACGCATAAATATATAAAAATCATCATCACCTCCAAAAGCCTTATTCCAATTATGTTAAGGCTAGCTGCTTTGAGTTACGAAAAAATATGTGCCTCCCACTTATAAGCATCGATGAGATTTTTCAATTTTATAAAAGGTCTCACAGCTGGATTGACCAATATAAAATATATGCATTTTTAATTATTATAATCAAGTTTTCTATATATATAATTAATCTTATGGTGGACCCAAGTTTATTCGAAGTAAAAATTTGTTGAATCCTAGAGAAGATGAGAACAATCATTTTTTCTCAATTTGTATTTGTAATAGCTGGGCCGCTTTCTCAAATATTTAAATTCAAACCCTGGAAAAGATTGGATAGCATAGGGATAAGAGAGAGAGGAAGTTGAATTGTTGCTTTAAATGTCCTTTTTCCCTCTTGCAAAGAGACGAGGACGAAAGCGAGAGTACGGGAGCTGTACCATTGCATTAAATGTCTTTTTTTTCCTATCATAGAGACCGATGGATATAAGATAGAGAACAATAGAGAGAGAAAATAAGTACCATTGCATTAAATGTCTACTGCTTTCTCTCTTGTAAAGAGACCAATGTAAAAGATTTGTCTTTTCAGTCCCACCTACTTCTCCAGTTGCACTTGCACCTTCTCCATTTGAACCGGAGAGAACTCTGGCTTCTCAAAATATTGGATCCAACTGAATCGAACAGCAAATTGACATCGAAGGCCAAGTGACCGAATCAGGTTAACTATGGTCCTATTTGATGCGACTAATGAACTTTTGATAAGCGCTAGGGAAAAAGGTGATGGTTATCAAAGACAGAGATAGACAAGGGCAGTATAGCACAGTTGGAGTTCATTGTTGCAACCATGAGATTACGGATTCAAGTCACATTACCTATCCAAAGAACTGAAGTCCTTGCAACCATGAGATTCACGTCATATTACCTATCAAAATAACTGAAGTCCAAAATAAGAGAAAAGGTGGAAGAAAGGAGTTCATTGTTGCAACCATGAGATTATGGATTCAAGTCATATTACCTACCAAAAGAACTGAAGGCCAAAATCAAAAGAGAAAAGGCAGAAGCCACCACTTAAAGTTAGCCCTAAGATAAAATTATTGAAATTCCTACCCAATCCAGCCAGACCATTCACCAGGAAACGGATGACAAAAACTATCAGGTTCAATTTGCATAAGCTGCTGGTCTTTAACTTTTGAAAGAGGTGGAGTCATAGGAAAGAGAATGGAATTTACTTGCTCCCCACGCAGCTCCAATCAAAAGTTTGATTGCTTGACCTTGCCAAATAAATTAAGAAGTCCTTTTTTCAACCCCCGAACTGGTTAGTGCTATGAAGTTACATAACTTAGGTGCTTTGCATGAAATTTTCTTCAAATAAGATGTCAACGATATTGTCAAGTGGCCCAACTCACAACCAAAAAATGGTCGTTTCAAGATCTTAGTTGGAAACTGTCCCTCCATTTTCATAGGTTTTCATTAAGTTTTTTTAATAGATATAAGTTTTCAGTAATCATTACCAATTCTCAGTGAATCAAGATTATCCTATAAAGGTCATTAACAAGTACGGGTCCCACTGAAGCAGGGTCCTGGGAGGGTCTAGACTAGAGACAGACCTAACATTTGGAAATTTTGCACAAAGTAGCTGCTCGCAAGTCTCAAACTCCTATATGATCTTTAAATTTCACTTCAAAATGATAATGTTTTATGGTGAACCAGTTTAACATTTGACTGATGATATTCAATGAAATGTTACTCATCAAAAAGCAAAAAAGAAAAAAAAGAAAAAAAAAAATGAATCCAAACAAGCATGCAAAGTCAAGAGCTTGTCACATAAAACATCAACAGGATGTAGATATAACTAGGCCTACCAATAGTATTGCCTTGGGTTTCAGCATCCAATATGCCACCTTGACCATGAGAGGTGAGAATTGTCGATTGAATATTCTCAATATATTTAACAAATCCATCCCAAACGAGTGTAACATACTTGCTTAGTAGAACTCCCAGGCATTCTATTGCTGGCTCCCAAAGATGACCAAACCGCTTGTTTAAGATGCCAATTATTCCATTAAACACAAGCGGTATATATGCCTCAGAAAACTTCCCAGCAGAGAGGCCCATCTGTATTCTAGAGATGAAAATAATAACTTTCCTGCTGGTAGAAATGGATAGAGGAGTACTTTCAACCGAGAGAAGAAGTTCTACCACCTGTATTTCAGAAAAAAAAAATCAGTTAAAGCAAATTCATAATATATATATATATAAAAAACAAATAAGAAAAAGAAAACAGTACATTTGAGCACTCAGTATCTTCATAGCATTTCTGGGACTCTTCCAACTTCAACTTCTTCTCAGCATGATGGTCACTTGTAGATGGTTGACGATCCAGAGGTTCATAATGGCACAGTAATCTTAATGTTGCCATCCGGATTTTATTATCAGATAGGCTCAAATTGTCTGCAAACAACTTGATGGCATCAACAGCATTCTCAAAATTAAGTTCCGGATGAAAGATTTTAGGACTTTCAACTGCTTGACATGTAAGCTTATCACTGTCAAAACAAAATGATGATACAAAAATTATTTAACCATAAAAAATATTTAAAAAAATTCTACATCACAAAGTCAGGAACATTCTGATGTTAAAGACCCATGTATCAAAGTTTGTCACAAAGGGCATGTTTGTTTGCACTAAAATACATGGGAATTGAATACATAGGATTTCTGCCGTATGTGGTTAAAAATAAAGACAAAGCTAGTTTACAAAAAGGAGCATAAAACTACCTTTCCTTTTATGGAAATAGAATCAAATGATTAATATCCAGTAATCACCTTTAGTAATTCATTTCTCATCTTCCGTTGATTCTATTTTCATTAAAGGAAAGGTTATTTGATGCTTATTTTTTTTAAATTCACCTTTGATGTTCATTTTTAACCACTTGATGCATTACGGACCAAGCCCAAGAAGTCAAATGGGTGAACCCAATGACCCATTGGTCAACCCCCGATCCATTGGTTCAGCCAAAGGCCAAATTTGACCAAGAAGTAATCGTGGACTTTCTATTCTTGTTCCTATTTCTATTTTCTACTCCTAGTTGATTAGGATTGCTTATGTATATGTTTCTATTTTATTTAAATATTGTTTAGAAAAGTCTTAGTATTCAAGAAAGAGAGGGAACGATCCTACTCTATATATAGATGGACAACCTCTTTGTAATGCATGCTTATCTTTAATTAATCAAAGATTTCTGAGTTTTTCTTCAATTATGGTGTGTTATATGGTCTTGACTGTGCCCTAGTGGCTGAATCCATCTTTAGATTTGATCAATAATCCTATGGGAGATTGATCTATCTTACCAATCAAGGATCCGGGGCTGTGCCACCACCTATGGCATAAAAGCTATGTATTCAATGCAAATAAACAGGCCCTAAGCCCACAATTTCACTACATGTATGTAATATGATCTCAACAACCCCAACCCCAAACCACCCCCCCCCCCCCCCCCCCCCCCCCGCGCATTCGCTGGGCCAACGTCCCAAGCTCCACAGTCAGTTGCTAAAAGCATCCAACCAATTTAATTTGTTTGCGGCCAATCCATGGTGGCAGCTGAATGGTTCAGAGCACTCATACAATGCCATTTATAGGAATGGAAGATTTTATAGCTTCTTTAGATTGGAAATATAGGTCTAACAAAAGCTCCTTCAGTTGACAATAATTGGAAAATAAATAAATGCTTTTTAAATGGTAAATAATTGTTACTTACCAAAAAAAAAAAAAAAACATTAAGGACAAAAGGTCAATATGAAAAAATGTCAGTTACCCAGACAGAGAATCCAGAAAGCCAGCTACAGCAGACAATACTTGTGAAGATGACTTGAATCTTTTTGCAAGACGCATGAAGTTGCTTGTTTCTGAAAGTCCAGACTTCGAATGTAGAAGCATTTTGTCATAGGAAGTTAATGCAGCACCAAGTAGGCTTTGCCAAGTGAGTTTCTCTACGCCTGCAATTTTGTCTAAAAAAATGAAATTGATATCGACCAACCGAAAACAACCACGAATTTTGCAATAAACTAACATGGAAGCCCAATAAGGTACCCACAAAGAGTCCACAATCGAGGTGACAACCAAGAAATGTGCCAGGCTCACATGACAGCCCTGGACCCCATGTAATGCGCATGGATTGAACATCTATTTAGCTCTCACTTTTTTGTAATGTTAATATTGATCACAGATTGATCAGATGAGGTTAAGAGGGTGAATGATAATGTTAAGAGTCCTAGCATCATTATGTTTATTTAATTCACTAAGCAGAAGGGCACTCAATAATTAGAAAAAGTCTTGGAATTAGTATTACCCCTTGGGAGGCATAGATGATCTGATCACATACGTCGGTGTTAAAGAGTCCTAGCATCAATATACGTATGATAATGTTAAGAGTACTAGCATCATTATGTTTGTTTAATTCATTAAGCAGAAGGGTACTCAATAATTAGAAAAAGTCTGAGAATTAGTAATATCATCCCATGGGATGCCTAGATGTCGATGTTAAGAGTCCTCGTATCATCATATTTATGTGTTTTAATAAGCAAGAAAGAGACCTCAACAATAAGAATCATAGAATACACAGGAGTTACATCTTTCGTAGGACTCGAACTCACACGCCCTTGCTCACTACAGGGGGCATTTGATGTGTGCTGCGTTACATTTATTTGGAAGGCAGACCTGTGTTCCAGCAGTATGAAGGTTATTGTTTCTTCGATAACATCATTATCTGTCCTGCCATTGATTTTTCTTTTAACATTGACAATAGATGTCACAAAACAGGTCATGATCAGAAAGAAGATGTAAGTTGAACCTGCCATCCAAGTCCCACTTGAGCCCATACGAAAGATACAGGCGATCAACGGAGATCATATGATTCAGACCTCAATCCTATAGTATAATGGAGGACTAACTAGATGACACTAGAAGCATTTGTGCAAATGGTAAACGATCAAAAGAAGTCCCAGGACTGACCATGGAGAAAGGTGGACCACAATGTAACAACCCAAAATCCAGGGCCCTTCAAATTCCATGTCGTGTACACTAACCATCGATAAACAGTCATTAGCCAAATCAATATAGGCATATTAGACCAGGCAGTTAACATAAAGAGTTCAAACCTTTAATTAAAAGTCATTACCCAGTGCGGATCCCGCCAAAGCAAGGTCCTGAAAGGGTCCAAACCAGAGACAAACCTAACCTTTGGCAATTTTCCACAAAGTGACTACTCGTAGGTCTCAACCTACGTTTTCATGCATGGGCCTAAGACTTTTACTATTGCACCAAAGCAATGACCCAACCTTTAATTAAAAGTGGTAAATTCAAAATCCCAATATAAAAGAATAATCCTAGACCATTTGAATAATTTCTATAGTCCAAAATAAAAACAACTAAAACATCTAAATTTGAATCCTCTAAGTAGTTTATGAGTCCCGTTGACACTTACCCGCAGACGAATCCTATAGTTTCGTTGTTAGGTTTTGTTGTAGGTCAAAGGATGTTGAGCCCCTGTATATACTAAGAAACTGGGTACCCTCTCTTGGACAAAAAGTTACTAGCATAATTCAAGGGTCCCACCATTGTCTAATAAGTAATAACTTAAAATCCCAATATATATACAAGGGAACTTTAAAGCAACCTTCCAGTGGTCCCTACATAAATCTGAGTAAATAAAGGATTAACCTGAATAAATTCATAAGCAGAAATTAATTCAGTCGAAATTAATGTTTATTCAATATCAATAAAAAATGTAAGAGCAAGCTGCTTATTAAAATAAACACTAAATTCCTAAGCCCTAATTGGACTTGGAGATATTACACACAAGCACTCATTCTTTCAAACAGGATAAAATGACAAAGATCTTGAAGATTAAAACCCCGATAAAGGGTCCCACATGTCAATCGGCGGACCCCATTTAATGCAGACGCAATGATGGCATGTAGCCAACAATTACATGAGTTTTATTCTGTTTATATAATAAGAGATGTGTTTGACCGTTTGTAAAACTTTAAATACCACCAACTTTCAGTTTTTTTTTTCTTTACTATTTTTTCCCAGCTGCTCATATATTTTCTTTGTTTGATGCAGACTCCATACAACCTTTGGGCTTGTTTGGCAACTCTACTAATAGAGTCTAAGTGAAGTAAAGTTGATTTTGAAGAAAGAATAAAATATAAGTGGGTTATGATGGTATTTTGTTTTTAGTTGTTTGTTATGGAATCTTTTTTGACTTTGTGTGGGAAAGTGGAGTTTTTTTTGTATTTTAGTGGGTAAAGGTGGTTGCTTTTCTACTTTTTTTTTTAAAAGACAGAGGAGTTTTGAATTAAAGTACTTTTGATGTGACATCTTGTCTAAAAAATGGAGGCTTTACTTGACTTTTACCATGCTAGTAAAGTGCCAAACTAGTTGGTGAAAAGATAGTGGAAAGTCGAATCCTTCAGTGAGGACCCAAAGACCTAGTATGAAGATGCAGTAGAAGCCTGAACATACCCAGACCCATAGCCCATCATACTATTAGATATGGGAAAATGTGAATGCACCCTAAGTAACAATCAGTTTGAATAATTTTGATACAGCAGTGGTTACCAAAATCCATTATGTTCAGAGAAGTGAATAAATAGGAAACCATATTAGGTGGAATTTTTTTTCCCAAAAACCTTTATACCTAAAATCATTGTAGCCATCAATTGATAATGCTGCACCTGACAAGAGTCAGATTCAGATTATGGTACGTAAAGTAATTTGTGGCCTCACAAATGTTAAGAAAGAATTGTAATTTACGATGTTTGCACGACCATGAAAGCACGATGGAATTGCTAACTATCCATTCTTCAATAGATTCAAACCCAGTGAGTTCAGGTATAACCAATTGCATCTTAAATACCTTACCAGCTTCATTTGTAAGGAACTGATCAAGCGCATTGATAAAATTCATCATCACAGATGGGTTTGCAGCTAGACCGAGAAAATGATGATAACAGCAGATGATTCCCCATAGCACACCCAACTCAGACTCATCGAGTTCTGTACTTGATTGACTGCTCCCAGTTGCAATATCATTCATCAGCCTGGTCCACGAGCAGATTCTCTCCTGGAAAAAATTGCAAATTCGTGAACATTTGTCTTCCGATGCTCCATCAAATGCATCAGAAGATAGCAGTTGCCCTTGCATTCTCTCAAAGAACATCAGCATCAAATTCATAACTGCTACTGGCAAATCTTCAATCAAATCATTCATAGCTCTGGAACCCAAATAAAAAAATGTGAATTACAAATACTTTTATAAACCTTGTGATTCTTCTAAGCAAGTGACAGGAAATCTTACCTAATTATATGAAATCGGAAAGCATATGAAATGCTAGGATCCTTTTCCAATAGTCCTTCAATAAAAGTTAGCAAGCTGAAAGGAAAACAGGCCAAAAAATACAAATCAAGATATTATCATCATAACTGCCATCCATCATAGCTTTATTATCCAATCAATCTGGCTACTAACTCTAAAATGAGCACACACACACACACACACACACACACAGAGAGAGAGAGAGAGAGAGAGAACCAATATATGATATAATAATGATAACATCAATATAAAATATCCTAGAAACTGCATCCCCTAAACAGCACATCAAGAAATGGAATAACCCTGAAGGAATTTATCAAGCATTGGTTGAGTCGCACTCATACTTATCAATTGTCCATCAAGGGATCATCAAAATCACCACCAACGTAGGAGTACTGCTCCTTTTTTCAGGGTTGAATTTGTATAATGAAATCATTTTTTCAATTCTTCAAAGCTGTTACCTTGAGTTTCTAAGGTCAAACACAGGATCCCACTTTACTGAAATCTCCGAAATGGCCGATGGGTCATCAAGAAGACAGAGAATCAACTGCAGGATTTTATTGACAACTTCAAAACCATCATTCTCTGCCTTTATACCAACTGAAGGTATAATGACATTCTGTACGAGCTGTTCCACAAGTTGAAGAATTCGACTGCAGCCTGTATGAAATACCAATAGCAAATGGCAAATCAAACAAAAATGAATACAGGTTATAATACATCCAACTGAAGTCAAATGGATATCAATATATCATGAATCAGAAGCTGAGTAAACAAAAACAATTATTGAGACTGGATGCAAGTCATATTATGAGTTTCAGCTTGGAAGAACTTCAGTAAGCTTTGAATCAACTCATCATCATCGAAGTTTTATCCCATCCATTTGGGGTCAGTCTTGTGAGCTCTACGCTTATGACTTGAGCCCATTTGCAGCCAAGTTTACATTAACCTCGCCCTTCAATCATGTCAATGAATCAACTCAAGAGTCCTCCAAAAATCAACTCAGTCAAGATTTTCTTTAATATCAGTTCCTATAGTGTTATCCCAACTGCCCTATCTTAATTTTACTTTATAATTTTTTTCAAATACTGAGATTTGTGTTATGAAGAGATTTGAAGCATTGATCTAGTCTCTGAGTCATTGACTCCATATGGACTTTTAAAGTCAATTTCTGAAAACTGTAACGTGCCACCTCTAAGTTAAAAGGATACATGATGAGAATGCAGCCATATCATTAAAACAATTATATCGCTTACCACAACTTCTACCTCTTTTTTTACTCTGAACAGAATATAGAAGGGATAACAACCGACTCAGGTGCAGAAAACAATCATCTCTAATGCAGTCAGATATTTCATCAAGTATGAGATCTGACACAAAATTCAATACTTCCTGATTAAGCTCCGACAGTCTTTCAAAAGCACCACATATAACTTCGACAACAGTATCTGATCCTGCAGAGAATCACGGTAAAAGGTAATCCTGCCTAAGTCAATTTACCAGGATAATAACAAAAACATCACCAATGAAATAAAAATATATGCACAGGCTTATCCTCAAAATAATTCCCACAGAAGTGAAGCAAGAAAATGTCAAATATATTGATGAGAAAAATATACAATATAAGTATCCTTTTTCCCATTTACGTATGTTTTAATGGGCAAGCTGGATTCAAACAAGGATCCCAACGATGCAACATAGTTGTCTTGCATTTTTCTGTCATCATCCCCATCTACAGCATGAACCTCAAAGGACCATAAAAAAATGGTTGTATTTTAATATGGCAAAGCCCTTTTCAAGGAAACCATTTGGAAAACACAAAATGTGCCCATAAGCACTGATAAAGACAAAACACCTAGGCTAATAATTAGGACATTTGAAAGAGATACAACAGAAACACATACATGCATTAGTAACAAGAGCAGGTAAAAAATAAATACATCACCATTGTTCATCAAAATGCATAGAGCAATAATACAGGACCTATGTGACATTGAAAGGTCCAATAAATACATTTATTTTAGTGGCTAACAGGAATAAACAAAAACAAATACTCAACAGTTTCAAGCATTCTGGATTGTTTGAATATTTTTTTCAATTTTTTAAAGCCAAATGCAACTCGCACCAATCCTGATACAAATCACAACATTTAAGAAAGTTTTGGGAGCCAAAAGAAATGTGATTTGCAACCAATATTTAAACCTTATGGCTATCATCAACCATGTAAGTGTTCTGATCCTGAATGAGGATATGGACTTTCAATCATTAAACAATATGAACAAAAGGCACACTGCAAATGCCAAACAAGTATTCCGAAACACACAAAAAACAGCCTACTAATAGAAGGAATGTTCTGCATCCCCATTCTTCGCCTTATAACAAACTTTTAATTTCAACTGTTGAAGGTGTTAAAGTTAGTAATTAAATCTAACGTATTGTATGGAATAAAGTGACATTCTGAGTTTGCCTTATCAATTTGAAAATAGTAGCTACATGCATGGGTTTTTCTGGTAGATCTTGTGATCTTCCTTTCATCCATGGTGAATCCTTTCCATTCATCCAAACACTATAATTGATGGCAGTCTCAAGTATTCCCCACAAAGAGAGCCACAATCTAATTGGCATTATATTCCATGAAGAGCCCAATTGCCTACTTGGCATTCAATCGTGAGAATTCACAGTTAAGGAAGGAGGGGGGGGGGGGGGGGGGGGGGGGGGGGGGGGGGGGGGTGTGTGGTGTGGGGTGTTATATGTATCGAAGGAGATTAAAGAGATAAGGAGTGAAGAGTCGAAGGCAAACATGTAGACGGGCCTATCACTTTCCTAGCATTTAATTTACTTGCGTTGACATTAGCCAATCATTTCCCATCAAGTGGGTGATAATCTGATGGCCCTCCTGGATCTTCACACTTAATCCTTCACTTCTAGCATCTTTGACAGAAGACCATTATTTACAAATCCTAGGAATTTAATACGTACTAAAGAACCAAGTGCCTTAACCGAGTTAATTCCTCAGAAAAACAATAATAACAATTCCATGTTCATGGTGACCATAGCAACCAACTGTATATTTCATAACAGCCATAGATGACAACAATATTGGACAGAGTCGACAGAGGATATGGGCTAATTTGGCACCAGTATCAAATTACAGAACAACAAGTATACCATGCACCTGTTGCTGGTTAAAACCATGACATCAATATGCGCATTCATGATGCCGAGGGTGATAACCATTTGTAAATTAATTGTCAGTCTGCTGTTTCTTCTTGGGCAATACTTTCTGGGCTTTTGGGGGCTCAGTGCATTTGGTCAAATTATGTAATGATGCTAAAAGAATCTTGAAGCTATGGTGTTAGAAGATCTCACGGAGAATGCATCCTTTCGGGTCTTGTTTTGTTGGTGGTGTTTGGTGTTTATGGATTGAACAAAACAACAATGTTTTCTGGAATAAATCCTGACTTGATCCAAAGTATTGCTTTAAGGACCAGGTAGAAGATTGTTTCATGGGCTTTCAGCTATATGGATTTTGTGGATGTTTCTCCTACTGAGGGGCCGTTTGGACTCAAGATGGGTTTTAGCTAGTTCAGGTTTCTATGGCCAATGAAATGGGCTGCACCCTCCAAATCTATTGATCGTTCAAGCCCTATTTTAATGGAGGCACGCCCATGGAGTATATGAAGGCAAGCATAAACTAGTGATCCATAATCAATAGGTTCATCTTACTCACACCTTTCAAGATCCATTGGCGGTTCAAAAGTTTCAACAATTTGTGTGGTTATGCTCTTAGGGTTGAGCATTTGGAACTGTCATTAAGGGAGATTCGTTAATGCAATCCAATGGGCATCTAAGGTTTATGATTTCCCAAGGCAACTAGTAAATATAATAGAGAAGACTCGGACATTGCTTCTCCAAAGGTAATTTATATTCCATCACATTTTAGAGAAGCAAATGATGTGGTTGATTGGTTCATTGAAAGAGCCAATTACTTGGCTCAATTTTATTATGTGTGATCTCATCTTTTCGCTTTACCCACTCATTTTCTTGGTTAAATGCTATTTACTTCTAAAAAAATCCTCCAGTAAATCCGTCTACAACTAGACAGAATGATATTTGACAAATTTGCCACTTCAGGTGCAAGACAGAAACCATTAAATCCAGTTAGTAGTAAAAATGAGAATGGGTGACAAAATTTATTCTTGGAAGGACAAAGTGGTAGGAGAAGAATCTCTCTCTACCTGATCCTGAATGCTCTCCCCCCAGAGGCCCAGATGCAAGAGTTAAAAGATTTCATGGAAGGATTGGGTTATGACAGACCGCTCTTTCATCATCATCTAATATAAGATGAGTCATCTCAACTCCTCTAGTAATATCAACTGCTCGCAGGTCAATCTTATACTCTACTGTGCATGGGAAAAGAGGTGTGACATACCACCCATCAATGGTTTCAAGTCTTTTGGGCATTCTCATCGAATATTGGAAACCACTTCTCACAGAGGTACGGCATTAGAAATGCAAGAGGAAGGAATATAGACCGTTGACAGATAGGTGGTTGGCAATTAACTTCGGGGATTAGAGCCTTAATAGACACAATTTTTTATTTCATTTTTATAACGGACAGTGTCCCAGCCCTTTGGGCCAGAATATGGCGTGTCAGTCTCTACTATCCATTTCTAGGTTAAACATTTCTTATTTTTGGAGATTGGGCAATTTACACCTCTGTTAGCTCCCCCTGTGCAGGGACTAGATCACTGTCTGATTCTTCTAGAAACAACCTAGCAACCAGAGAACCCTTTGTCGTTCTGCTTTGAGCAAATGTAGCTGGAGAAAGACATTGATGACCTAATTAAAGAATTGTTGAGAGAGATACGGATAGAGAATTGTGCAGTGCACGAGTTTGGTGATGTAGAGGTAACAAAATCCAATCTTGCGATAGAGATATAGGGGTTGGACAGGATATGGTAAAAGGGGAAGTTATCAGTTGATCAATGGGGACAGCTACAAGAGCTATAAGAGGTAAAATGGAAACAAAGATAGGGAATCTGTAGCTGAAAGAGGGTGGAAGAAACACAAAATTCTTGCAAGGGGTGGCCGCAGCAAGGAATGATATGAACGGCATATTTGTTCTTGTCGAGGATGGCATCAGGCTAGATAATGTAGAAGACATTATAGAGCACACAACATGACGCTATAGAAGTATTTATTCAATAGAAGATTGGGGTCGACCTGGACAATCTAGATTTTCTTTGCATAGGTATGGAGAATGCAGATTGGTTACAGAGGAAGTTTGGCAAAGAGGAGGTATGAATTGTGACCTTGGACCTGGGGGAGGAGATCTTGATAAGCAAGTTAGATTTGGAAAGGCCTATAACAAAGTAGATTCAGAATTCTTCAAGTCTATGATGCAATTGATAAATAAATATGCGAGCAATTTAATAAAAGAAATGTGTGAGCTCAGCAACATTCTCAATTTTGAATAACAGTGCCCCAAAAGGCATTTTCTGGCATCGAGAGGTCTGCACAAGGAAACCTACTACCCCCATTACCCTTTGTTCCTGGTCAGTTTAGCTCTTGGCAGTGAACAGTAGGCTCACTTAATTTAAGGCTTTAAGAAGCCCCAAACACATTGGAGTTGAACCACAACAAATTACCGGACAACTCCTTGATTTTGAGGAGCGATAAACGACCAAATTAAGAATATCGATTGTCAAGGCAATATAGTTGTGTTTTGATGCGCTGTCGGGGCTAAAGATAAAGTTCTTTTAAAAGTGAATTAACAGGGTTGGACTGGAGGACTACAGGCTAGAAGCCATAGCAGAGCTAATGCATTGCAAAGCAAGTGCACTTCCTTCAACCAATCTAGGCCTTCCACTTTGCATAGGAGCAGCCTCGAGGCCCCTTTGAAAACATTTTGTTGATAGAATAGAAAAGGATCTATCTGAATGGAAAGCTAAATATTTACCTTTTAAAAGAAGAATAATTCATATTGAGGCAGCACTGTCAATTGTCAGTATTCAAATGTCTTGTGGCATTAATCAAATGCCTCAAAAGGTTACAGAGTGAATATAACTGCCTCGAGAAGTTCAATCTAGTTGATCAAGCCAAATTATAACTAAAAACCAAAGGAACGAGTGGTGTTCTATAAGAAAATAATGTCAAAAGAAGGCATAAAACTAAAAAGGAAACATTGAGCCTGGTGCAAACTTTTTGGCACAGATTCCCAGCACCACCTGGCGGACGTGTTACGGTGTAGTGCGCATGAACCTGTGCAATAAGGCAAAAGCCACTTTTGCAGCACCAGGGAAAAACAATGGGCCTCCATTCCAGGGAGAAAATTGGATTTCGACAGATAGGCTCCAAGAGTTGTAAGGGAGAAGAAGAGTTTGAGCTTCAATGCAAGTTAATTTAAACAAAACATAAGCAAGATGAAACCATCAACAAGTGCAAGTTAACATAACAGCAAGCACATCAAAATTAAAATTAATATTAAACAAGTTCAAGAAAATGTAATAAAAGGTTGTAGAGAAAGGAGGGGGGAGGAGAGAGCTCACCTTGAGTAAATTTATCACCAATGCCCAAAATCGAGTTGTCCATCAACAATCGAAGAAGATCCACCGCTTTTGAGTGGAGCCTCGATGAAGTACCTCTCATGATGTGCCATAACAAAGCACTGACACCAGCTTTTCTTACAGGCAATGGTTTCTTTACGGCTTCAATTAACACTTTCCTAATACCTGTAACATTTTAGCAATTTGTAGACTTGATTTTCTGAAAAGAGAACAACCATTACTTTAAATGGGAACATCAAAAAAATTCATCTCTGCATAACACTCATAACATAAAAATTCACCCTGAAGAAGCGATTACGACACTTAATCATCCCTCTGACTATCCATACCATAAAAATGCATCCCTGAATAAAGCTATTACGACACATAATTACCCCAGACAAACACACGCGTGCACATACACAGTGCCAGTGCTCTAGAGCACGTGGTGGGGCCCATGTGTTGATCTATCTGAGAGGACTATAAGTAGGGTCCCCCCTACTGGTCATGGGTCCTGGGGTTCAGCAATTATCTGAATATACCGGACAGTTGGATCGAGCGTGCACTCGTTTTGGACAGTGAAAATTTGTTGGCCGTGGATCAAGTGGAGCCGGTGATGATTGGAAAGTATAATAGTATATACAGATCGACCAACAGGATCTGCAGAAAAAAGACAAGAAAGAATAGTTTGACGACTAAAGAAGGCTTAGTATGGGCTTAAGCGATCACCTTGTGATTGGTTTGACAGGTTCAGTTAGATAATCATATAGTTTGCGTACAAAAGGTGTAACACTAGTTGTACATGCAAACGATATTGTAGTCATTAGGAATGATGGCAAACCAAATCACAGCATGAAAGGCTTATCTAGGAAAATAATTTGAAATTAAGAATCATGAAGATTTGAAATACTTTCTTAGGATCAGAATTGCTAGATCAAAGGGATCGTTAACTCACAATGGAAGTATATGTTACTTTTGCCTGAATAAATAGGAGAGCTTGGTGCAAACTAATAGGATACTCCTATTAATGAAAACCACGGCTTGTATTATAAAAGTGGTGAAATGCTTCATGATCAGAGAGCATATCAGAGGTTAAGTGGGGAGAATAATTTATTTGACCATCAAACAACAAATATCTCATATGCTGTTGGTGTGGCAACTTATTTATGCATGCTCCATGCATTGAACAAATGGTTGCAATACAGAGAATTCTATGATATCTAAAAGGAACACCAGGACAAGGCATTTTGGTATGCACATCATGGACACTTGAATGTAGAAGTTACAGATGCTGACTTGGCAGGATCCAAGACAGACAAGAGGTATACTGCAGGATATTTTATGCTAGTTGGTAGGGAATTCTTCTCATGGAAGAGTAAGAAATAGCCGAATGTTTCAAGATCCAACTCTGAGGCTGAATATAGAGCCATAGTACATATATGTTGAGAGTTACTGTGGTTTAAGATTTTATTATAAGAATTTAAGCAAGAAGATATGAACGTTTTATAGAGACAGTACTTCAGCATTATACAATGCAAAATAATGTTTTAAGATTTTTATTTTTTCGTTTACAAAATTACCACATGATGATATTATTATGCAGATGACGATATCGTTACCTACCTAACCGGGTCATCTCCCCCATTTACATATTTCCTGCCTACGAGAACCCTAAAATTTTCATCACCTGTTTCCGTCAAGAACCATCTGCATATTGAAACTCAAATGAAGAAATGCATATTTGGAAGGGGGAAATGCATTAAATCTGAGATAAAACTCGTCTAAGAGGTTGTTTAATCATTTCTTTTTCATTTTTTCCTTCTTATTTTCTTTATTTTTAGTTTACATTGCGCTGTCATGGGCTGCATACATCCTTACGAAAATACATGATCTCAACTTCAGAACAATCAAATGGAAATCTTCCCGATCATTATATTTCATTTTTCTATTTTCAAACATTCCCAAGAAAAATGGAAAAAGTGAGAAATAAAAGAAGTGTGTCTTGAGAGAATAATTTCCAAAAAGATTAAATTAGAGATTACACTAGAAAAGAAGTTGAGATCACGTATTAATGTATAGGTGTTGGCAAACCAGGACAAAGAAACGTAAACGAAGATTAAAGAATATTAGATGGAAAAAAATCCAAAACGAATGCTGAAACAACCTCTTAGAAGATTGAATGCCTTCTCCCTTTGAAAATATGCTTTTCTTCACTTGACTTTCAATATTCAAATTGTTGTTAATGGAAATAGGAGATGGGAATTCAAAAAAAGGGAGGGAGGCGGGGATAGGATTCTCATGAGCGGGAAATATGTAAATGGGGGAGACAACCATGTTAGGCAAGTAACGATATCATCATCTACATAACAACATCATGTGGGTAATTGTGTTAAAAAAATGTACAACACCCTATTGCGTCGTTTCCTTATTTTTCTTCACTAATTTGTCAAATCAGAGTTTAGGGATTTTTTTTTTTAAAATATCCATTACTATTTTATATATATATGTGAAAAAAGTAGTTAATTTCTTGTGAGATTGTGTCTTTTCCATAACAGAATGGTTGGAACAGTGGGACCTTCTGCACCACAGCTAAAACAGATGAGGACAGAAACAAAACCACAACTATGGTCTAAGGTTCTGCTTGGCAAGTCTATTTCTTGCCTCTATTTCACTTAAAACGGTTTGAAACAGCTTTTAGCTTGTATGGTAACAAATATCTTCATGGACATCTATTTCAATTGGAGTTAAGATAAATTGTGTCTGTTTCAAAAAGGGCCATAAATCAAAAAAATTGAAATAGACAAAATGGTCTGTAAATTGTGTCTGTTTCAAAAGGGGCCATAAATCGAAAAAATTGAAATTGACAAAATGGTCTGAAGCAGAAAGACAACACGATACTTTATTTGGACAAGTTTACCCGTATATAAGTGGCCTTTTTCTGCATTCTCGTCTCCTCTACCAGAAAAAGAACTCTCATCTCATTCAGCAAAAGGAGATCCCGACCAACACTTCATGTGACGCCCCGGAGTCACACACTGACTATAGAGAGGAAAGTGAATGAGGTTATACGTAGAGCTTACACCCTTACCTTGCATGAAGCCTTTTGATGGGTTGAAACCCATCAGAAACAAAACCATGAGGCCCGTGGGCCAAAGCGGACAATATCATGCATGCGTATAGGATGGGGCGTTACAAATGGTATCAAAGCCGACTCTCGACTAATTCGAGTGTGGGTCCCTTGCCGTGATCTGGTGCAAATGAGCGGGTCTCCATGTGGGCAGGTCAAAGAGGGCTGGCAGGCTACTGCACAGGGACATGCAGCCTTAAGGGGGGTGGAATGTGACGCCCCGGAATCCCACATCGACTATAGAGAGGAAAGTGAATGGGGTTATATGTAGAGCTTACAACCTTACCTTGCATGAGGGCTTTTGATGGGTTAAGGCCCATTAGAAACAAACCGTGAGGCCTATGGGCCAAAGCGGACAATATCATGCATGGGTATGGGGTGGGGCATTACTCTCTCTCTCTCTCTCTCTCAAATGAAATGGCACTTTGATTTCAATCAGCTCCCATCCAAACTCCATGTCTGCGCTCCCTACCATTTGCAATTAAGAAGAAAAAAAACCAAATTTTGTAAGTCTTAAATATATTAATATTTATTTGTTTGCAGGATTTGCTCTTTTGAAATACATATATTGAAGTTTCAATTCAACTTCTTAAGGTTTACACGGTCACCTGACTTCTCACAAATCTATGCAAGTAACCATTAAAAATTGGCTCCGTTTGGATCTAAGGAAACGGTGGATAAAACTGTTAAAAGTTCAATTGTACCATGAACAACTTTCTACACTTGTTTTCTCCTTTTTTTCAACATAAGTACGCATGCGCGCGCACACACTCACACAAGTCCCTCCCCATCAGCGCTACAGCTAGGGATTGATCCCTAGTTGTTTCGATGGAAGGGAGGGGCCTCACCGACTGAGCTACTAGGGGCTGTTTTCTCCTCTTTTATCCACATAGAAAGGAGGGACCCTCTGTAGACATATGGGCCTGGGCTGATTCATAGAGTCAACACGCGCAGGCCCTGTTGTAATGTACATATCTTGCAAGATAAGGGCTGAGTCAAAAGCCATCCATTGTTACCATAGTTAGAGAGATTAGATTATATTGATTGATTTGCGATGATTGTAATGTAGCCATTGATAAGGCAATAACACTGCTATATAATCAGAGATAATCCAGAGAGGATCAAGAAAATCGTACCCAAATCAATTTTTATTTTCATTTTTCTCCTCTGAGATGGTATTAGAGCCACGGTTGTGAATTTCGTTTCGGATATCATTTCGGTTTGCCCTCCAAATGAAAATTTTTGGCGAATTCAGACATCTCGGTGAAACTCTTCAGCTTACATTTCAGAGAAATATAAAAACAAAGAAATATAAATGTAAAAAAAATAAAACTGATCTGAAGAAATTCAGTCGGTTTGGCCTCCATAGTTTACAATAATAGCAGCCAAAAGAGGGGGGGAGAGCAGGCCCAGCCCAGGACTTAAACTTCAGCCCACTCAGTGCATGTCCCAATCCCAACCCAAGCCATTAAAGTCAGCAAGAAAAGGACAATAAAAAGGTCAGCTTCCGGTCAAGGCAGCAGCCAACCTGTCAACTCCCCCTTAAAACAGGGAGGAGAAAAACAAAAGAAAAAACAGAACGATGCAGCCTGCTAGAGAGAGACAGGAGGAGGAGGAGACCGGGGCATGGGCCACAAGCAGTAGGAAGAAGCAGAGGAGTTAGGCGGTTAGGGCAGCAGAAGCAACAGCCAAGCATAGCAGCGGCAACAGCTGAATGGGACAGCAGCATCAACAGCCAAATGCAGCAGCGCCAGCAGCAGTCAATCGAGGTACTTCTTCATGTTCACTTCTTCTTCTTCCTTTTCTTCTTCTTCTCTTCTTCGTTTTCTTCTCTTTTTTTTCATTTCAATCAAATTAGGGCAAGGAAGGGGAAAAGAGCTTTCAAGCTTTTATTTACAGTGAGCTCCATGGGTTTCTTTCTTTTTTCTTAAATCCACTTTGATCCAGTTTGTGCCAGTATTCAGCATTCCGGAAACATCAGCTGAAATCGACCAAGATATACCAAGATGACCGAGATAGACCGAGAAATTGAGAAAAAAATTATTGCGGTCTGTTTTGTTTTGGTATTCATACCGAAATGAAATTTCTCGGATTTTTCATCCGAGACGAAATGATTTCCACAACTATAATCAGAGGCCCTACAAATTTAGGAGGACCATACCATTTGCATATGACAATCTCACGTTGACAATCTCACGTTGGAAAAGAGTTTGAATACTCTTGAGAATGTATTATTTCTCTCTTCCTTCTATAGAGATTATACATCAATATATATAGGTATTTACATGCTAATTACATTAATCAAAAGTCTAAACATAGAAGGAAACTAATTACATCATTGTTATTCTAAGCAAAGAAGGCTATCATGTAATCCCACGTGAGATATCACCAGTAACTGATTACTGATGGGCCTCTGATTACTGATGGGCTTTGGGCCCATCTAACATCCCCCCTCAAATTGATGCGGGAGAGTCAACAAGCATCAATTTGTCAACCAAGAACTGATGGCGTGGTCGAGGAAGCCCTTTGGTGAGAATATCAGCAATTTGAAGTTCGGTGGAGACATGTGGGAGACTGATGACATCACGTTTAAGCTCATCACGTATAAAATGACAGTCAACCTCGATGTGTTTAGTGCGTTCATGAAAAATTGGATTTTCAGTAATCCGAATTGCACTTGTATTATCTGCATAGAGGGGCGTAGCTCCGGCTGCTGGAAAACCAATGTCAGAGAGCAGACCGCGGAGCCAAAGAATTTCGGAGCATGCAGCAGACATGGCGCGGTACTCAGCCTCAGTAGAAGATTTTGAAACTTTGTCATGCTTCTTGCATTTCCAGGAAATAAGACTATCACCCAAAAACATACACCAACCAGTCGTTGACCTGCGAGTATCCGGGCAACCAGCCCAATCAGCATCTGAATAAGCTTTGAGAGATAAAGGATTGTTGGATGGAAAAAACAACCCACGAGTCGGTGTGCGAATAAGGTACCGAATGATGCGGCGAACAGCAGCCAGATGAAGATGACGAGGAGCAGTCATGAACTGACTCATCAGGTTGACTGCATAAGAGATATCAGGACGAGTGTTAGTGAGGTAGATCAGGCTACCAACTAACCGGCGATATGCAGTAGGATCGGAAAGAAGATCACCCTCCTCTCGACTGAGTTTGACATTCAGTTCGATTGGCGTATCGACCGGAGCTGAAGCAGTAAGCCCAGCAAAGTCAATGAGATCAATAGTGTATTTGTGCTGATTGAGAACTATGCCTTTAGCTGATTGATGAACCTCAAGACCGAGGAAATAGTGAAGGGAGCCGAGATCCTTCATGTGAAATGTCTCACTAAGAGAGGCTTGGAGCTCCTGAATCATGGGTGCATTAGGACCAGTAATGACGATATCATCAACATAGACAAGTACTATAGTGATCCTGGAAGGAGCATGATGTAAAAATAAAGAAGGATCATACAGACTTGGATGAAAATCCAATCGGAGAAGTGCAGCCTGAAATTTCTCAAACCATGCGCGAGGTGCTTGTTTCAAACCATAGAGGGAGCGACGAAGTTTGGCAACCATACCCTTCCCAGAGGAGCATCCTTGAGGCAAACGCATATAAACATCTTCGTTGAGATCACCATGGAGAAACGCATTTTTGACATCCATTTGATAGAGAGGCCAAGACTGAGATGCTGCAACAGTAAGAATAGTGCGGACGGTGGTCATCTTGGCAACCGGAGCAAAAGTCTCATCATAATCAATGCCATATTCCTGCCGATTTCCAAGAGCGACGAGACGCGCCTTATAGCGATCTAAAGAGCCATCAGATTTTAACTTGAGAGAAAATACCCACTTACAGCCAATAGGTTTGACACCCACAGGAGATGGTACAATGTCCCACGTATGATTTTGTGCTAACGCATCCAATTCATCTTGCATAGCTTTGTTCCAACATGTGTCCTGCACAGCCTGAGAATAGGATTGGGGAATGGAGGAGGAAGATAAAGTGGCCATTAGGGAAGTATGGGAGAACCCATAACGGGCTGGCGGTACCGAAATCCGAGTGGAGCGACGCAGTGGAGGATGTCCGGATGGATCAACGGCCGGTGGTGGACCGGATGCCGGAGGAAGATCAGGAGGGGGATCCCTGGTAGGCGCTGTGCTGTTCCGTCTGTGATACACAAAGTTAGGATTAAAACGAACAATTGACGGGTCATCAGAAAAACCAGGTAAAGACACGAAAGAGGAGCCAGGAGGGTCAATGTGTTTTTGAAAAAAATACTGATGTTCAAAGAAAATGACATTCCTAGAAGTACGTAAACGACGAATGTGAGGATCATAACAAAGGAATCCTTTCTGGAAGGGTGCATAACCTAAAAACACACACTTAGCTGATTGTGCCGTGAGTTTTGTCCTCTCAGAAGGAGGCAAGTGCACAAAACAAGTGGAGCCAAAAACATGAAGATCCTCATAGGATGGAGCGGTCTTGTACAAACGGTAATATGGGCTTTGATTCTCAATGGAGGTTGATGGCATACGATTGATAAGATGAGCGGCTGTAGCGAGTGCCTCAACCCAAAAACGAGTAGGAACCGATGATTCCAGAAGAAGGGAACGAGTGACATCAAGGAGATGTCGATTTTTCCGTTCAGCGATTCCATTCTGCTGGGGGGTATAAGGACAAGATCTTTGAGAAATAATGCCTTTGTTTTGCAAAAACCGTTGAAAGTCAGAGGACATATATTCCCCGCCTGAATCAGATCGCAAAATTTTAATGCAGGTGGAAAATTGATTTTCAACATAAGCCAAAAAGATTTGAAAACATGAAAAACATCAGATTTTGAATGCAGAAAATAGACCCATGTGAACCGACTGAAATCATCAATAAAAGTCACAAAATATTTATAATGAGCGTGGGAAAGAGCAGGAGCAATTCCCCATACATCACTATGAACTAAGTCAAAACACTGAGAGGTGTGTGAAGTGGAATGAGGAAACGGAAGAGTTTTGCTCTTTCCCATTTTACAAGTAGCACAATCAAAAGGCACACAAGAAGATAAACCAAAAGATTTATTTAATAAAACAGAATTTAACATAAGGGACAAAGCCTTGGAATTAGGATGTCCGAGTCTATTATGCCACAATCGGCAAGTATCTCTAAGAGAAAAACAAAACACATTATTGTCAAATTGATTCCTAGAAATTTTAGAAAAATCCAGCGGAAACAAGCGTCCACACTTAGGCCCCCTCGCGATCTCCCTCCCGGACATCTGGTCCTGCACAACACAACCAGAAGAAGAGAAAGAGATGTTATAATTATTTTCAACAAGTTGTCCTACTGACAATAGGTTGGAAGTTAAATTAGGACAAAGGTAAACATTTCTCAATGGGAGGGGACCAGGGATATCGCCGACAGCAGTAATGGGAACATGTCCACAGTCGGCTGTTTGTATTTGAAGATGGCCATTGTAACTTGTCATATTGGAGAAAGGGGTGTGGGAATATGTCATATGATTAGAGGCCCCGGAATCAATGAACCAAGTAGAAGAGGGAGGTGACTTACCTGAGAGACCAAAGGCAGAGAGGGCATTGATAATCATTTGTTGTACCAATTCAGGAGTGAGAGATGATGAGGGCCCAGGCTGAGAGGCGGATGGAGGAGCAAGCATAACCGAGGAAGCCACATATGCGTGTGGAGTCTGAGACTGTGAATTCTGATACTGCTGAGCCGGATATTGTGGAGTCTGATACTGTGTTGACGGACGTGGTGGACGGCGGCGACATTCAGAGATGATATGTCCCGACTTTTTACAGTAACTGCAGACTTTCTGTTTGCACTGAGATGCAAGGTGCCCAAATTTTTGACAACTGTAGCATTGGGTTTTGCTCAAGTCTCGAGGCGGAGGCTGAGAATTTTTATTGGCAGAGAACGCGACTGAATAGGTGTCAGTCTTTTGTTGAGCAAGATGAGCCGAGGTCGTAAGGCGTTGTTCTTCACGTAAAAGCTCATTCAAGCAGACATCTAATGAAGGTAGGGGCGTCCGATTCATCAGAGCAGAGCGGATACTTTCATATTCATTCCGCAGTTTCATCAAAAACTGATCGCGCTGACTAGAGGCCTGAAGGTCTTGAATTACGCCCAACACATTGTCAGCCACATCCGCATACTTAATACTATCGTATTCCGACCATAGCGTACGGAAACCGGAATAGTAGTCTTGTACAGACAAAGTCCCTTGTGTATATTCAGCAATGGCACATTCAAGATGGAATTGTCGGGCAGAGTTATCTTGATGGTATACTTTCTTCAAATACCCCCACATGGCTTTCGAAGTGGGGTAAGGCTTGAGATTCATTATTAGATGAGGCTCCACGGATCCCAGAATCCAGGATTTGATTTTGGCATCTTTAGTATGCCAAGAGGAGATCTTCTTCTCATCCTCGGTGGGTTTAGGGTCCGTGCCAGAAACAAATCCCCACAATTCCTTAGCTTCTAGGTATATTTGAAATTGGAAAGACCAGGCAGGGTAATTATTTCCCGTAAATTTAATCAACGTGACCTCAGATTTCTCCATTGCAACCAAACTGGAAACAAATCAATTGGAACAGAGAAAGAACTAGCCACAAACAAGAGAAAGTATGTAAGATATCTTCCCTGTATGTAGGAATCAGAATCCAACCAAGCAGAGAGACAGGAAACAAAATCAGCAATAAATTGGTCACAAAAAGACAGCCCAGACGAACTGGACAGGGGGTTTTTTTTCACTGCGTGGGCCCCACTTAAGGATCAAACCCTAGATCAGACAACAGATCTAAGATATCCCTCTATTTTGGCATCTACTGAACCAAATTTGAACTGATTCTACTGAGTATCCAAGATTCTGGACGGTCTTGATGAAAACAATATGAAATTCCTTGAAAACTTTGAGAAGGAGAGAAACACCAACCTGGAGGTGTCAAAAAATACTGGAAAAATCACCAAGAGGCTTACAAAAAACAGGCGACCAATGCTGTATGGATTTCTGGAACAGTTGTGATGATCCAGGGTGGGCCACTTTGAAGATGGAGGTGCCGCAGGCTGTTTCAAAGACACAGACAGATCCCTGATCTGTTTTTCTTGTACGTGGGATGAATTTGACTATGATCTTAATGCTTTGTAAGATAGAAGAACAAATTTCCTTGAACCTGTCTCTGATACCATGACAATCTCACGTTGGAAAAGAGTTTGAATACTCTTGAGAATGTATTATTTCTCTCTTCCTTCTATAGAGATTATACATCAATATATATAGGTATTTACATGCTAATTACATTAATCAAAAGTCTAAACATAGAAGGAAACTAATTACATCATTGTTATTCTAAGCAAAGAAGGCTATCATGTAATCCCACGTGAGATATCACCAGTAACTGATTACTGATGGGCCTCTGATTACTGATGGGCTTTGGGCCCATCTAACAGCATATGCTCAATTGGAGACAATAAGTCATCAGAAGAACCTGTGTGGAGGTTCAGGTATATAGCAGCTGCCTCGGATTTCATTTCGTTTGGTTCTGGCAAAGACCTGTAGCCACACAGATCCTCTTTTATTGCTATTCTAGACTTGGATTTTAAGATTCAAGGACTGTTGAATCTTCTAGTGAAATGCCAACCTCCTCAGACACTGTCAATCATAGAGATCCAAAGGCGGGCCACACATCTACAGTTTGGCATCGATCCAAAATCACACCAGAAAGGTTGCCTATTTTCTCTGGGATTTATCATCATTTTTCCAGATTTTTTGGGCATTCACAAAGTCAGTCTCTGCTGGTTTTTCTAACACTATCAGTTTTCTCAAGTTGATTTCATCACATCCATCAAATTCTCTGTTCAACGGTAAGATCACTCTCAAATTGTGAGGGTAGGAGTATTATTAGGGGGCAAGCATAACCTGGAGGTTTTTTTTAGAGTTGAACAAAGAAAAAGGGAACAATCTCCATTCCAGAGGTGGTTCGCTGGGACGTCCCTGTATCTATTTCTTCTAGTGAACTTTATTTGACTCTCTGTTAGTACAAATGGACAAAACTGATATCATTCCTGTTAAATTGAATGGCAAAAACTACAGTGGGTGGTCTTTTCATCTAAAATATTATGTGGAAGGAAAAGGTCTTGGGGGTTATTTGGATGGAACCACTATTCCACAATCCAAAGAAAAGGCCAAACCACTGAGGAAGGAACTTCTGAACCTACATTAGTGGAGGAAAAAACTCAGGTCATGTGGAATCAGAATAATACAAAAGTAGTAACCTGGATCGTCAATTCTATTGAGCCCCAAATTGCTATTTCTCTGCAATCCTTCACCAAAGCTTTTGAAAAGTGGAATCACATTAAAAAATTGTATCATCAGACCAGAGCAATAAAATTTTACCTCGACACCAAATTGGCCAAATATTGTCAGGGAAATAAATCAGTCGAAGAGTTCTATACTGGGTTTTTTACACTCTGAAATGAAAAGGATTCTATGATTCTGGCATTTGTACCTTCAGAATCTGCTTCTCATGTTCTTATTGTGCAACAAGAGGCACAGATCAGTCAATTCCTTATAAACTTGATGCCTGAGTTCGAGCCAGTTAGAGCAGACCTAATGAACAGAGAGATACCCGCCGACTCGGATACTAGTGTCCAAGGAGTATTAAGAGAGGAAATTCGACTCCAATCCCAGACTCTTACCAATGATACACCAAGGGCCTTAGTACTCAACAATATGAGGAAACTGCTCTCCTAGCTCCGAAAGGACAAAAGGTTCAATGTTTTGAGTGCAAAGGCTATGGTCATATAGCCCGTCAGTGCAAAAAGAAAAGCTTTTGCAGCTATTGCCGAAGGAGTGGTCATGTTATCTCTGACTGCACTCGACGACCAGTTCATCGATTTGAGAATATGCCTCCGAAGAATCAGACTGCATTTCAAGCTCAGACCAGCAAACATGATGTTGTGGCAAATGCTACCACTCCCACTTCAGATGAGATTAGGGACATGATTCAGAGCTCAGTTAATGCCTCAGTCACCTCTGCCTTCACTGCTATGAGAATCACTGGTCGGGTCTCCTCCCATGGCTCTTTTTACTTCTTCACCCTCATGGTACATTGATTATGGGGCATCAATCATCATTCTATGGTTCCCTATACTGGGGCAGCAAATGGTCAAAATCTGTACATTTCCAGAATAGGATTATTTGGAATAACTACACCTCAAAATCAATCCCTTTCTCTTACCCACATTTATTTCATTCCAAATCTTTCTGCTCATTTAATTTTTCTTGGGCAATTAGTTGATAATGGCTATGTGCTGACATTTTCTCCCTCTGGTTGTGTTATTCAGGAATGGTTGAGTGGGAAGGTGGTAGGGATGGGGCGTAGGCATGGGAGGCTCTTCTTGTTGGACATAGGACTTCCTTCTCTTTTTGCTTCTATTGTTAGTGATAATAAATGGACCCTTTGGCACTGACACTTAGGCCATCTAAACAATGATCAGTTACGTTATCTATTTAAGAATGGTTGTTTGGATTTTCAATTGCATAATAAAGATACGTCTTCGTTTATGAAATCTAAATACATTTCTTATTCTTTAAGAAAAAGTCACATTTTACCTTTCCCTGTTTATGCTTGTAGAACTACTGAGCCTTTTTTTTTTTTTTTTTTTTTTGATAAAAGATAAAATTTTGTGTCACCCAGCAAAAGAACAGAGACGAGAACCACCAAAAACAACAACGAACAAGGGAAAAACACCTAAAAAAACTTATATATCAAAAGAAACAGAAGTATGAAAAACTCCTTCCCTGGTAAGACCATCCGCCATAGTATTAGCTTATCTTAAAACATGATGGAAAGAAGCACCCAATAGATTGAAATATCTTGCACCTCCTCCTCCCAATCTACTAGCCTCCAAGGATGAATAGCTTTTCCAAAACCCCATTGGATAGAAGAAAAAGAATCTCCTTCAATGATAGGTGTAATATCCTGAGTTACCTGGGCCCAAGATTAGTTGGCCCAGGTAGGACCCTTAGTTGTTTACTTATTTTATGGATTAGAGAAGTCTCACGTATATGGTGATTGGAAAAAGGAAAGGAGTTGTATAACAACTCTACTTAGGAGTATGAGAGAAGGACTAGGACTCTTATCTCCGCCTTGTATATATAGAAAACCATCGACCATCCCTTGGGATGAAATTATCTTCTAGCTTTTGAGAGAAAAATCTGAGAAGGAGAGTTTGTGACTGAAATCAAGGGGAAAAGGAGGAAGCCAATCGGTGGGAAGATGATCATCGGATGTCCTACTCGTGTCCGCACATCGCGAAGGCAACAATCGCTTATCAAAGGTGAGTGGATCTTCCTAATTAACTGGATGATTAATCAAGATGATTGATAATGGGATGTGATTTAAATATTCCGTATTGTTAGGCATGCAATGATTTTTAAATCCAACGAATAGACATAAAAGATATGTTTTGGGTCAAGGAATCATGATTGAATGGTGATTAGAATGATACAGTTGATATGGGGTGTAAATCTTAAAACAGGCACAAATCAGCAAGAACAGAGTATTGTCGTTAGTGGGTTGTATTGATGTCGGAGGGTTGTGGGACCCCATGGCCCACTCGATGGAAAATCTGGACCATGGATCCAGAGGGGGACCCATGGTCGACCCAAGAGGATCTGGACCCATGAGTAGTGGGCCCCATCTGGGCCCTCATCCAATTGCTTTAATGCAAAATAGGCAACTGTTGAAGACACTGTGAGTTCTTGTCGTCAAGCACTACTGGGACCCACCTGGCTGTCTGATTGAAAATCAGATCTGGCCATCTGATGTGGGATCCTTGGGCGGTCTCAGGGATGGTGGCATCTGAGATTTGGACTAGTGGGTTCCACTGTCCAATATATTCAAATATTTCCAAGCGTGAGTGAAGTGATGGCTGCTACCAGCCACTGTTTGGATCTGTGGGCCCCTAGGAATGGTCTGATGATGAATCAGGTCCAGTGGTATGACAGCTTACCCTTGGACGGCCATGTATATTAGGTATGATCTTAGATCAGACCAGTGGGGCCCACTAAATTTTACACTAAATGTGGTCTGGGTGGACTCTATGAGGAGGGATAACCCTGGACTTTGTATGTGATTGACATCTAATCCTCCTATTTAGATTAACCAAGGCCTTATGTGGATTATAATTAATTATGTGGATTATAATTAATTATGTGGACTATTGTATTGGAATTTTAGTGTAACATTCTACTCATGATAAAGAGTGAGCCACCCCTACATCTATTAATACCAGCCATGACCAGAAGTGGGGCAGCAACAAGTAAATTGTGTAGGGGGGCTGGGCCCACACTGCTAATTATGTAGATTATTGATAATGCTGAGTTATGGTTGATGTGTGATTGTGAGATATTGTGCACTGGATCCCAGATGTGGGATGTTGGACTTGGTGTCTGGATAATTGATGGTTTTTGGCCGTGGTATTGGCTGGTCCTTGGTGGACGTGAATGATGAGACAGGGCCATGCTGGCCGGTATACATGTATACAATAAGCCTTGGTGGCGTTGTGATGTGCATGGGGCACGAATATGTAATGGGATGAACTTTTAATTTTAATTGACTTGTTAATTTAGACTTGAGGTATCGTGACATGTTTTATGTTGTTTGTGTAGTTAGGAAAATTCATTCACCAGTAATACTGATGTTGTGTTGTCCCCTTCAGGTAATCTTGTTGCAGGAGGGCCAGAGCAGAATGACGTTCGGCACGTAGATTTCAACATGCATGACTGAAGGGAGAGAACGAGAAACATTCAAATAATTGTTAGATAGATTAGCTCTTGTTTTAGGAAATCTATTCAATGTTATAGTACATTATTGATTTGAGTCAGGACATAGGAATTTCGATTATTCAGAGATTATTGATGTTATTGACTTTTATAAATTAATTAAAATTATAGTTTGATTTAAATGCCTAACTCTTTGCGCGAATTACTTGATGAATGTATGGTAAATGTTGCCAAGTTAGCACAATCCGGAAATTCGACAGGGCTCCGGAATTTGGGTCGTGACAATAGGATTAAAACCTCCAATTCTACTCAGCTCACGGCACCCAATTAGAAGAGCAAACAACTCAACTTCGTTTGCATCTGAAGAACCCACTGGCCCAGAAAAGTTTCTAATAATTAGACCGCTCCAATCTCTAATGACTTTATTTAATACATATGGATGTTTGGGGCATTGCACCAAAAAAAAAATTTCTTGATAACAGCATTGCACCAACATTGAGCAAATTAGGATATAAATTTTATATCACGTTTATCGATGATTAATCTCATCTCTCGGCATACTTGGATTTATTTTATTACCAAGAAATCTGAAGTCTCTGACATGTTTAAAAAATTCTATACTCTTGTTCGGACTCAATTTCAGAAAAAAATATAAAAATGATTCATTCAGATTCAGGGGGAGAATACACTTCTCAGCAATTATCTACCTTTGTGGCAGCAAAAGGAATTGTGCAACAGAAATCTTGCCCCATACCCCGCAATAGAATGGGATTGCCGAATGGAAAAATAGGCATATCATCGAAACAGTTTGAGCCATTCTCATTGAATCAATGGTTCCACAGACATTTTGGTGTGAGGTTGCTCACACAACTGTACATTTTATCAATCAGCTCCCTTCTAGTGTGTTGAAAAATGTTACTCCCTTCAAGCGTCTTTTTTGGTTCTCCTCCATCTTAACACACATTTACGTGTCTCTGGTTCATTATGCTTTGCACATCTTTCATTTATTGAACGAACAAAGCTTTCTTCTCAATCTGCTAAATGTGTTTTCATGGATTATAGTGATAAACATAAGGGTTTTGTATGTTATGATCCTGCAGCTAGACGTACTCGTATTTCAAGAAATGTAGTCTTTTTAGAACATACACCCTTTTATTCTCTCTCCTCTCCATCTACAATTAATCAAATTTCTGATCTTCCTCATTTCTCTTGCTCAAATTACCACAACACACCTTCATTACCACCACCACCTCCATCTTTGAAGGTCAGTCAACGTCCGATGATCCCAGCTACAACCTCAAGCTCCTGATCCCTCCCCTCTGGCGGATCCTCCTCTTCAAGGTAACACTTCTGCACCTATGTCTAGTTTGAGGTGTTCAATTAGTGTGTCTAAGCCTCCTAACCGTTATGGTTTTTCCGCCCTCTTAACTGTTAAAAGCCCATAGGCCCAAAGCCCATCAGTAATAAGCCCAGTGTTATATCTCACGTGGATTTGGATTAGGAGACAGCAGTAGCTTTCTTTTATTAGAACAACAATTGATGTAATTAGTTTCCTTCTTAACTTAGACTACTGATTGTTGTAATTAGAGAGGTTTCCTTTCTTAGAGCATGGATTAAAGGCATGTAAATACCTATATATTGAGGTATAATCTCCATAGAAAATACAGAGAAATAATATAAACTAAGAAGAAGTTTCTTCAAGTTCTACGATCATCAATTTATCATGGTATCAGAGCGAGGTTGATCTTAGACATCTTCCAAGTCTCTCTCGTGCAGTAAATAGATCCAGGATCTATTTTCAAGAACTTTCCAGCATCACAAAGTTCAAGCGACATTTTCTTCCTGCGTCAGTGACAGCCTCTTGGTGGCCCACCCCTGATCATCAGATCAAATTCCAAAAACCACCCAGAGATGGTCGCCTGATATTTCTAGGATTATTGGGGATTTTTTCAGGATTTTTCAGCACCTTCAGGTTGGCTTTTTTCTCATTCTCGAGATTTTCCAGTTTTTAATACTGTTTTCATCAAAACCGTCCAAAATCTTGGATACTCAGCGGAATTGGATTCTTCTTCTTCCATTAGAAGCCAGGTTACTGTGCTTCCATAGCTATATGATCTGATTTGTGTCCAGTATCATCAGTGGGGCCCACGCAGTGGATCTACACAGAAATTTAAGGACGTCAGGGCTGTTTTCTCTTCACTGCTTGGTCTGATCTTGGTTTCTACACACAGGAAAGTTGTTCTACACGTTTGGTCTTCATCTTTTCACTGTTGCTGGATTTTGTACTGTCTTTATCACAATTTCAATCAATTTTTTTGGCCAATCTCAATTTGAGATGGAAAAATCTGACGTTTGCCCTGATCCGTTTCACTGGAAAGAACTACCCTGCCTGGTCTTTTCAGTTCCAAATATACCTTGAAGCTAAGGAATTATGGGGTTATATTTCTGGATCTGAACCTAAACCCACTGAAGATGAAAAGAAGATATCTTCGTGGCATACTAAGGATGCAAAAATCATATCATGGATTCTAGGATCAGTTGAGCCACATCTGATTATGAACCTCAGACCGTACCCAACATCTAAAGACATGTGGGGGTATCTGAAGAAAGTGTACCATCAAGATAACTCTGCTCGTCAGTTTCATCTTGAATGTGCAATTGCTGAATATACACAAGGAACCTTATCAATCCAAGACTACTATTCGGGATTCCGTGCGCTCTGGTCGGAATACGATAGTATTAAATATGCAGATGTAGCTGGAGATGTTTTGACCGTAATTTAAGACCTTCAGGCCTCTATGAAAGTGTCCGATCTGCTCTGATGAATCGGACGCCCCTACCTTCATTAGATGTCTGCTTGAATGAGCTCTTACGTGAAGAACAACGCCTTACGACCTCGGCTCATATTGCTCAACAGAAGACTGAAACCTATTCGGTCGCGTTCTCGGCCAATAAAACTTCTCAACCTCCACCTCGAGACTTGAGCAAAACCCAATGCTACAGTTGTCAGAAATTTGGGCACCTTGCATCTCAGTGCAAACAGAAAGTCTACAGTTACTGTAAAAAGTCGGGACATATCATCTCTGAATGTCGCCGCCGTCCACCACGTCCGTCAACACAGTATCAGACTCCACAATATCCGACTCAGCAGTATCAGCCTTCACAGTCTCAAACTCCACACGCATATGTGGCTTCCTCGGTTATGCCTGCTCCTCCATCTACCTCACAGCCTGGGCCCTCATCATCTCTCACTCCTGAATTAGTTCAACAAATGATTATCCATGCCCTCTCTGCTTTTGGTCTCTCAGGTAAGTCACCTTCATCTTCTACTTGGTTCAATGATTTCGGGGCATCTAATCATATGACATATTCCCCCACCTCTTTCTCCACTATGACAAGTTACAATGGCCATCTTCAAATACTAACTGCTGACGGTGGACATGTTCCCATTACTGCTGTCAGCGATATCCCTGGTCCCATCCCATTGAGAAATGTTTACCTTTGTCCTAATTTAACTTCCAACCTATTGTCAGTAGGACAACTGGTTGAAAATAATTGTAACATCTCTTTCTCTTCTTCTGGTTGTATTGTGCAGGACCAGATGTCAGGGAAGGAGATCGCAAGGGGGCCTAAGTGTGGACGCTTGTTTCCGCTGGATTTTTCTAAAATTTCTAGGAATCAATTTGACAATAATGTGTTTTGTTTTTCTCTTAGAGATAATTGCCGGTTGTGGCATAATAGACTCGGACATCCAAATTCAAAGGCTTTGTCCCTTATGTTAAATTCTGGTTTATTAAATAAATCTCTTGGTTTATCTTCTTGTGTGCCTTTTGATTGTGCTACTTGTAAATTGGGGAAGAGCAAAACTCTTCCGTTTCCTCATTCCACTTCACACACCTCTAAGTGTTTTGATTTAGTTCATAGTGATGTATGGGGAATTGCTCCAGCTCTTTCCCACACTCACTATAAATATTTTGTGACTTTTATTGATGATTTCAGTCGGTTCACATGGGTCTACTTTCTACATTCAAAATCTGATGTTTTCATTGTTTTTAAAATCTTTTTGGCTTATGTTGAAAATCAATTTTCCACCTGCATTAAAATCTTGCGATCTGATTCTGACGGGGAATATATGTCCTCTGTTTTTCAACGGTTTTTGCAACAAAAAGGCATTATTTCTCAAAGATCTTGTCCTTATACTCCCCAGCAGAATGGAATCGCTGAAAGGAAAAATCGACATCTCCTTGATGTCACTCGTTCCCTTCTTCTGGAGTCATCGGTTCCTACTCGTGTTTGGGTTGAGGCACTGGCTACAGCAGCTCATCTTATCAATCGTATGCCATCAACCTCCATTGAGAATCAAAGCCCATATTACCATTTGTACAAGACCGCTCCATCCCATGCGGATCTTCATGTTTTTGGCTCCACTTGTTTTGTGCACTTGCCTCCTTCTGAGAGGACAAAACTCACGGCACAATCAACACAGTGTGTATTTTTAGGTTATGCACCCTTCCAGAAAGGATTCCTTTGTTATGATCCTCACATTCGTCGTGTCCGTACCTCTCAGAATGTCGTTTTCTTTGAACATCAGTATTTTTTTCAAAAACACATTGATCCTCCTGACTCATCTTTTGTGTCATTACCTGGTTTTTCTGACGACCCGTCAATTGTTCGATTTAATCCTAACTTTGTGTATCACAGACGGAACAGCACAGCGCCTACTAGGGATCTTCCTCCAGCATCCGGTCCAACACCGGCAGTTGATCCATCCGGACGTCCTTCACTGCGTCGCTCCACTCGGATTTCGGTACTACCAGCCCGTTATGGGTTCTCCCATACTTCCTTAATGGCCACTTTATCTTCCTCTTCCATTCCCCAATCCTATTATCAGGCTGTGCATGACCCATGTTGGAACAAGGCTATGCAAGAGGAATTGGATGCGTTAGCGCAAAATCATACATGGGATATTGTCCCATCTCCTGTGGGTGTCAAACCTATTAGCTGTAAGTGGGTATTTTCTCTCAAGTTAAAATCTGATGGATCTTTAGATCGATATAAGGCGCGTCTTGTCGCTCTTGGAAATCGGCAGGAATATGGCATTGATTATGATGAGACTTTTACTCCGATTGCCAAGATGACCACCGTTCGCACTATTCTTGCTGTTCCTGCATCTCAGTCTTGGCCTCTCTATCAACTGGATGTCAAAAATGCGTTTCTCCATGGTGATCTCAAAGAAGCTATTTATATGCGACTACCTCAGGGCTGCTCATCCGGGACCAGTATGGTTGCCAAACTTCGTCGCTCTCTCTATGGTCTGAAACAAGCCCCTCGCGCATGGTTTGAGAAATTTCAGGCTGCTCTTCTCCGCTTGGATTATCATCCAAGCCCATATGATCCCTCTATGTTTTTACATCATGCTCCATCCGGGATCACTGTACTCCTTGTCTATGTTGATGACATAGTCATTACTGGTCCTAATGCCACCATGATTCAGAAGATCCAAGCGTCTCTTCGAGAAACATTTCACATGAAGGATCTCGGCCCCCTACATTATTTCCTTGGTCTGGAGGTTCATCAATCGCCTCAAGGCATAGTTCTCAATCAGCACAAATACACTATTGACCTCATTGCCTTGGCTGGCCTTACTGCTTCAGCTCCTGTAGATACACCGGGTGAACTGAATGTCAAACTTAGTCGCGAATAAGGTGATCTTCTCTCTGATCCTACTCCTTATCGCCAGTTAGTTGGCAGCTTGATCTACCTCACGATCACTCGCCCTGATATCTCATATGCGGTAAATGTCAATCCAAGCCCACACTAGCAGGCCCATTTAGGCCCAGTCTGTATATTTAACTTAGTCAAAAGACAACTGTACATACTTAGTTTGTAATACTAAATTTTAGGCTCTGATACCATGTCATTTGAGAGAGAATATTGCTGTAAAATTGAGTACCCCTGGGATATTGTGGAGTGTACTTCAGCAGTTAAACCCATTGGTTGCAAATGGATCTACTCGATCAAACTTAAATCTGATGGGTCCTTGGATAGACACAAAGCTCGACTTGTGGCACTCGGAAACAGACAGGAGTATGGCATTGACTACGAGGAAACGTTTGCTCCTGTGGCAAAAATGACAACTGTTCAGTTACTTCTTGCAATTGCTGCATCTAAATCTTGGCCATTATACCAAATGGATGTCAAAAATGCATTTCTCCATGGGGATCTGCAAGAAGAAGTCTATATGCGTATACCACAAGGAGTCCCATCTCCATCCAAGCGGTCTGTCTGTCGATTGCGAAAATCGCTTTATGGTCTCAAGCAAGCTCCTCGGGCATGGTTCGAAACCTTCAGGGGTCGCTTATGCGAAAGTGGCTTTACTCAAAGCTCTTATGATCCATCTCTCTTTCTATGTCACACATCTACTGGGGTTACTGTGCTTCTGGTGTATGTTGACGATATTATTATCACTGGCACGGATGATGTTATGATCAAATCTCTCCAAGAATCCCTCAGGACTTACTTCCATATGAAGGATTTGGGCCCCTTGCATTATTTTTTGGGCTTAGAGGTGTATCAATCTCCCAAAGGTCTCTTTGTTAATCAACACAAATACACATCAGACCTTATCGAGTTGGCTGACCTCCATGATTCTTCGCCTGTTGATACACCTATAGAGGTAAATCTCAAGCTGAGTAAAGATGATGGCGATCTTCTTCCTGATCCTCATATCTACCCGCGCCTTGTGGGAAGTCTTGTCTATCTCACCATCACTAGACCTGACATATCCTATGCTGTTAATCTTGTGAGCCAGTTCATGACCGCTCCTCGACATCTTCATTTGACAACTGTGAAGCGCATTATCCGCTATCTGCTGAGAACTGTTCCTCGTGGTTTATATTATCCAAAGGATAATCCTCTTCACCTGACCGCTTATGCGGATGCTGACTGGGCAGGGTGTCCAGACACACGTCGTTCTACTACGGGTTGGTGCATGTACCTTGGAAATTCCCTTATTTCTTGGAAATGCAAGAAACAAGAACGTATGTCCAGATCTTCCACAGAAGCTGAATATAGGGCAATGTCTTCTGCTTGTTCTGAGATCTTATGGCTACGGGGACTTCTTTCGGAACTTGGGTTCACTCAAACCTCTCCTACTTCATTGCATGCTGACAATACTGGGGCTATCCGAATCACTGAAAATCCCGTCTTCCATGAACGCACCAAACATATCGAAGTTGACTGCCACTTTATTAGGGATGAATATAAACGGGATGTCATTAGTCTACCTCATGTCCCTACAGAGCTTCAGTTTGCAGATATCTTCACAAAAGGACTTCCTCGGCCTCGACATCAATTTCTTGTCTCCAAATTGCTGCTTTATGACTCCCCAGCATCAATTTGAGGGGGGGTGTCAATCCAAGCCCACACTAGCAGGCCCATTTAGGCCCAGTCTGTATATTTAACTTAGTCAAAAGACAACTGTACATACTTAGTTTGTAATACTAAATTTTAGGATCTAGATATAGAGAAGATTCTAATTGCATGTAATCAGGGCATTCAGCCCTTATATAATATGAGCAAAGTCGACCATAAGGGGTACTCAATTTTACAGCAATATTCTCTCTCAAATGACAGTAAACCGGATGAGTCAGTTCATGACTGCTCCTCGTCACCTCCATCTCGCTGCTGTTCGCCGCATCATTCGGTACTTGATTCGTACACCGACTCGTGGGTTGTTTTTTCCATCCAACAATCCTCTATCTCTCAAAGCTTATTCCGATGCTGATTGGGTGGGTTGTCCGGATACTCGCAGATCGACGACTGACTGGTGCATGTTTTTAGGTGACAGTCTCATTTCTTGGAAATGCAAGAAACATTACAAAGTTTCAAAATCCTCTACCGAGGCCGACTACCGCACCATGTCTGCTGCCTGCTCTAAAATTCTTTGGCTCCGTGGTTTGCTTTCTGACATTGGTTTTCCAGCAGTAGGAGCTACCCCACTCTATGCAGATAATACAAGTGCAATTCGGATTACTGAAAATCCGATTTTGCATGAACGCACTAAACATATCGAGGTTGATTGTCACTTCATACGTGATGAGCTTAAACGTGATGTCATCAGTCTCCCACATGTCTCCACTGAACTTCAAATTGCTGATATTCTCACCAAAGGGCTTCCTCGGCCACGCCAGCAATTCTTGGTTGACAAATTGATGCTTGTTGATTCTCCCGCATCAATTTGAGGGGGGGTGTTAAAAGCCCATAGGCCCAAAGCCCATCAGTAATAAGCCCAGTGTTATATCTCACGTGGATTTGGATTAGGAGACAGCAGTAGCTTTCTTTTATTAGAACAACAATTGATGTAATTAGTTTCCTTCTTAACTTAGACTACTGATTGTTGTAATTAGAGAGGTTTCCTTTCTTAGAGCATGGATTAAAGGCATGTAATTACCTATATATTGAGGTATAATCTCCATAGAAAATACAGAGAAATAATATAAACTAAGAAGAAGTTTCTTCAAGTTCTACGATCATCAATTTATCATTAACCACTCTAGATTCGGTTCCTATTTCCTCCACATTTTCACAGCCCGCCAAAGAACCATGCTGACAGAAAGCAATGGCAGAGGAATTGCAGGCTCTTGAATCCAATCACACTCAGGAACTTGTCCCAAAACCTACATCTGGATCCATTCTTGGCAGCAAATGGGTCTATTCTCTCAAAATCAAGTATGATGACACCCTTGACTGTTACAAGGCCCAACTAGTAGCGCAGGGACTCAAACAAGAATATGGTATTGACTATGAAGAAACCTTTGCTCCTGTGGCAAAAATGACTACCGCCAGTTCTCTTTTAGGAGTGGTTATTGTCCAAAATTAGCCTCTTTGGCAAATGGATGTGAAAAACGCCTTTCTCCACAGAGGCTTTCTTGCACTCCGAACATAGTGTGTCGCCAAAAGAAGTCCCTATATTGTCTCAAACAGACCCCCTATGCTTCGTTTGAGAATTTCTGGAAAGTCATTCTTCAAGCAAAACTTTCTCAAAGTCCGAATGACCATTCTCTATTCATTAGAAGAACTCCTCTCCGGTGCAATATTTTATTAGTATATGTGGATGACATCATTATTAGTGAGAATGATGACCATGGCATACATGAACTCAAAACTTACCTTATGCATAAATTTGCAATGAAAGACTCGGCGCAACTGAAATATTACTTAGGATTGGAGATTCAACATACTAAGGCTGGGATCCATGTTCATCAAAGGAAGCATGCTGAAGATGTACTTTCCTTGGCTCACCTATATGATGCTAAAGCTGCTGAGACACCTATGAAACTCAATGTAAAATTTAGTAAAGATGATGGAAGCCCTCTTTCTGATCCCAACATGTATAGGAGGTTGGTTGGGCGCTTGATATTATCTCACAATGACTTATTATCTCACAATGACACGCCCGGATATTGCTTATGTTGTTCAAGTTGTGATGCTAAAGCTGCTGAGACACCTATGAAACTCAATGTAAAATTTAGTAAAGATGATGGAAGCCCCCTTTCTGATCCCAACATGTATAGGAGGTTGGTTGGGCGCTTGATATTATCTCACAATGACATATTATCTCACAATGACACGCCCGGATATTGCTTATGTTCTTCAAGTTGTCCATCAATTTGTGAGTGATCCTCATACCACTCACCTTGCGGCTGTTTATCGTATACATCATTATATTCGTGGCTCTACTGATCATGGCGTCTTCAATTCCTCTCTTGCCCCACTCTATCTTCGGGCATATGCTGATGCAAATTATGCCAGATGTCTTGATACTCATCACTCTAATACGGGTTTGTCTACGTTCTTGGGAACCACGCCAATCTCCGGGAAATGCAAGCAGCCGCCCGGTATTTCTAAATCTTCTGCCGAAGCCAAGCATCACTCAATGTCTTCTACCATCAGCGAGATTACTTGGCTTCGTCGGCTTCGTCGTGAGTTAGGGGTTCTGATAGGTCGCACACCATTATTTGCAGACAACACTAGTGACATTCATATCGCCAATAACCTGGTTTTTCATGGAATAACAAAGCATATTGAAGTAGATTGCTATTTCATTCGTGAGCATGTTTGTCTCCAAAGATATTTCTCTTCCTCATGTCCCCTCAAACAATCAATTGGCCAATATTCTCACCAAGGCCATGACAAAATCTCTACATGATCTTCTAACTAGCAAATTGATGCTTCAACCATCGGCATCAATTTGAGGGAGAGTAGATATATGGGCGAGTGTAAATATATGGGCCTGGGCTGATCCATATAGTCTAAAACAAGTGGCCCTGTTGTAATGTACATATCTTATAAGATAAGGGATGAGTCAGAAGCCAGCCATTGTTGCCATATTTACAGAGATTAGATTCTATTGATTGATTTGCAATGACTGTAACATAGCCATTGATAAGGCAATAACACTGCTATATAATGAGTTGATCCAGAGAAAGGATCAAGAAAATCTTCCCACAAGTGAATTCTTATTTTCATTTTTCTCTTCTCTGAGACCCTTGACTATGAATTAAGACGAAACTGCTATCTTCCATTTACAGCACCTTTCAAGCCATGTGAGACAACAAGTTTAAGACAACAGGAAGATTATTTAATTAATTAGCATATTCATCGATTAGAATTAGAATGAGTTCTCCTTTCTATGTTAGTAAGTAGTTTCAAGGGGGGCTGAGAGAGGAGATACAGTTGATAACAGCCAAAGCAGGAGCTTTGAAAGAAGTTCGTGGATGGGAGACCTATGGAGATTATAAATTGTATTTTTTCATTGATTATTAGATGACTATTATTAATAAAAACTAACATAATGAACCAGTTTTGAACAGAAAATTCTCAATAGAATGTTTTGACATATGGTTGCCAAACAAGTTCTGGACAGCTCATCTCAGCACAACCTGATCTCAGCACAAAACTAAGAACAACACAGAAATGATGCCCAACAGGACCTAGGCTTCTCCTCTACCTATCATCCCCAGATACTTCAGTTTTACACATAGAAGTTGACATATGGATAACTGATTTGTAGTTTGTACTCTGTATTTGATAGTTCAATTTTCTCTTCATCATATAGAAGTTGAAACATAGATGTTTTTTAAACTATTTTTCTCTTCATTATGTTAGTTCCCGATCAAAAAAAAAATTTTCTCGACATTATTTTTTCGTCATACTATTTTGTATTTGATAACCAATTGGTACATATAGAAGTTGAAATATAGATGTGTACTTAGTGTATTCATGGTGTATCTCGTCATCATGGGTTCCCATATGTTATAATGTGCGGAAGATCTTATAATGTAAAGGCAACAAAAACAAACAAAATTGCCATTAAGATGCTGAAAATTAAAGACACCACAATAGATCGGGGTTTTTATTACACAAGGAGAGTTTTTTGCTCCCAAAGTAGACTTTAGGAATCATTTCTGTAAATACTTAAATGCCAGGGTGTGATGAAAATTTTAAGAGTTTGATTCCAAGGCCTCTTATGACACCTAAATTTCATTTTATGAGTTTTACATTGCCTATTTGAATTTAAAAATAATTTATAATGGATGCTACACTGAATTTTTATAATAAATTACCTTTTTTCTGGAAAAGATAAGAAATAACCCCTGTTATAAGCTCTTATTTGTATGTTTAACAAACAAGTTTTTTAAAATAGATCTATTTGAATTAGATATACTGAATGTGTTACCAAATGGTCTATTTGCAAAAGGTCTACTGGAACAGATTTAGTTCTTACAAATCTATTTCATACAGATAGGATTTGCCAAACAGGCCCTAAATCCACAGACTAAATTTCAAGTATACTGACCCTGATATACTATTAATTGGGTCCAATAAGTCAAAATATTACGTATACAGTGATTACATATAATATGGGATATAGTCCGCAAGGAAATTAATGTGGAATATATTCAAAAACCTAGAATTCTTCACATTCAACATGTAGGAAAATGTTGCAGATAAATTGATTGATAATGAAATGGGAAGAAAAAGTCTGGGAATACCTTGTATAAGTTGTTCAGTTGGTGCATTTCTCAGCAAAAATGAAACAGCCTCAGCCATAAACTCTTGGACATAATCTTTGGGGTAATATCTCAGTTTAATTGTAATTCTGCACACACAAAAGAAAAGAAAAAAAAGGTAATTCAGTTTCCACAAAGGTGGACAAATCCATACGCACAACATGATTCAAAAATTATACAAAGAAGATAGATGTAACTTGATGGTTTTATAATAACTGTAGCCAATATCTGAACCATGAGGTGATTGCAAAGCAGCAGCACCACCTTAGATCAAAGATTCCTGCCACTGAACTTTGAACTCCGCTAACCCGTGCTTGGGCAGAATTCTTTAATTTTCCGGAACTCCAAAACAATGTTAGCATGCTTTAGCAGAATGCTTCACATATATAGTAGCAATTGAGTAGTGCTCAATTTTTATTTTTATTTTAAATTGTAATAGAAATTATTAAAAGATGATCGGCATAAGAGACATACTAAGAAGCAACAAAACAAGAAACCATTTAAAAGGAAAAGGAAAAGGATACAAATAACTTCCACAAACCCAAAAGCAAAGACTGCTAAATTGAGTAGGTCTCCACTTATATGGTAACAATTCTAGGTTTGGGAAGCATAACCCATGCAACAACATTTACTTTCTCCAACATGTTCATACTACCAATACAACAAATAAATTCCAGCGGTAATAAAATGACCAGAATTTGAACAATATAAACAATGTATTAGTTGAAATGTTAGGCAAGAAGAGTACACTGTCAATTGGCCTCAATGCAGCCCAAGTCCAGCCCACATTCAGGTCCGTTTAGGCAGGCCTGGAAATTAGTGTTTGTGTCCAACAGGCAAGATCACATCCTAGTTTCGGGTCTGAAACTCTTAACAAGCCAGATCTGGGCCTAGATCTTAAGCCAATTGGATTCACTCAGCCCATTTCCTTTTTTATATCTGTGTATTATATGTTACCATATCTATACTAACAAAATAATGCTACATAACATATAGATGTCATAAAAAAGGGACTTCAATCATTGTTTTGATATTTTTATCCGTTTGGAATCAGTCCAAAACCCTGGATCCAGTCCAAATATGCTAACGGGATTTAACAGGCAGACTTGGGCCTGCAGTTTCTAAACAGGTAGACTTGGACCAGGCCCCTCAAGTTGTAAATGGATAGAGCTTGATCAAAGCTGAGTCCAGCCCAAATCATTGACAGCCTCAAAGAATAGCTATTGATTAAGAATTGGTTCTTAAAAGGAAAAATGAAACTGTGAATGATTTACTTACTTGAGAACATGAACAACATCCAACACCAGGTACTTTTGTAGGTACATCATGATATATGACAAAGATGTAAAAACCTGCAATCCAGGTTTCCATTCACATTATCATTAATCTTCACTGCTTTGCATTTTATGCAGTTTCATACAACAAAATAAGTACGTTAATGATAAAAAGGAGTATATAAAAAATCAGAATTCAGAGCTCAAACCTGCTCAAGGATTTCAGGTTCCCTTTCACCACCCTTTTTAAGAAGATCCACTAAAGAATCACTTACCGTCTGCAAGAAACTGCCAAAAATTCTTGATTAGAGAGAAAATTGCAACAAGCAATGCAATCATAAGTATCTATGCCCCTAAGCATTATAGAGTAAGCTGGCTGCAAATAAAATTTAAATAAATCGCGAATGAAGAAATGGCACTGACGCATCTTTTTCCAATGACATCGTAGTTTTCAAACTTTTCAGGTCAACCATTTCATGGTCTCCTTATGGTGTATGGAAACTTAATCTTGACGGAAGTGCCTCAAGTGAATCTATGAAGATGATTTGGAGACTGGCGCTTGGAATGGTGTTCATATTTTCAATTTACTGCCCCATTGCATGGCGCGAATTCAAGCAGGACTGAAATTAAAACTATGCTTATTGGGCTGGGCTCTTTCGCAACTGGGTGCTGAAAGGGCTACTGTGGAGGGTAAATATTTGGTTGCCATCCACTGGCCATCAGCTAACTAAGATTTCTATTAGCAATTGGTGGATTTGGTTGAGGAAATTCGGGGGATAGAGGACAAAAACCTGTAGCAAAGTTTGAAGGTGCTCAGTGTCACAAGTCATAACCACAAAGCGGCGGGTTTGCAGTGCTATCTATAAAAAACAATCCAGTAGATAAAGCACAAAGGCCAGTTTATTTTAAGGGCAAAATGGTTGGCAAAAGAAGGGGCCAATCATCAGGTTTCTTGTTTAACATTTTTGCTCCATTCTTTCTATTTCAAATTAGCAATACTATTGCATTTTAAAATAAATGGCACTCACTCAACAGGAAATTATTAATCTAAGCAGCACATAGGTGCCAGGAATATAAACAGATACCACAGCAGATAAGCAAAAGGATGAAAGTCAAAATCAAAATATGCTGATGAGCATGAATCTAAATCAATATTCTTTACATAATAAAAGTAGTAAACAGGTAGAAAATAAGCTTACGGCAAAAATTCTTCTAGAAGATCTCTAGATAAATCTGCAATCAACCTGTAAAAAAAGTAGAAAAAAAAAAAGGTATATCACTAATAACAATTGAAATGACGCTCATAGTGGAAAAAATAAAAATTACATAAAAAGAGGCAAAGCAGAATCCTTATAAAATATGAATGCAATTCACAGAGAGAGAGAGAGAGAGAGAAGGCCATCCAATTGACTATAGATGATAGTTACATGGAAACACTCCTCTTTGTTCTCAGACGGGAACATTAAAAAATATAAAAATGAGTACTCCACTCAAACCAAGTGATTAGGACAATAATATTTTCCATTTTTGGCATGGCACCTATTTGCTTTATTCAAAATAAAATGTAATACAAATAAAATGCAAGCTTAAAAAGGTCTGTAAGGCAAAACAGCCATGGATAAAAAAATCACTAACTAATCATAAATAGTGATTACAACACAGCCATTTGGGTGCGTGGGAAGGCCTATAATACAGCTGTTCAGATGATGTAACCCACAAGTTTTGCCTAGAGTAGGCCCAGGTCCCACTTCCATTAGAGTGATAATTACCAATGAATTAAAAAAAAAACCCATCAAAGCTTAACTAAATAACATTTTTTAATTGTGGTTTCTCATAACTTCGGCCAACCATTTAGGAATCCGAACTACCCAGGAGATGTTCAAAGGTATTCCTTACAACTAACTGAAGTCTCAATCTGTACCAAGTGGAATTAGACAGCCGACTTAACCGTGTTTTAATTGTGTCTGATCCAACAGACAGTACCATGTCAAATGGAGCATAGTTGGGGGCGTCTAGTGATACATGAATAGCAATCTGCGTGGACGGTTTGGACCCCTTAGATAGATAAGCCATGTGCATGGGACTCAACAATGGATAGAATCTTCACGCATACTCAGCCTTTAGAATCATCACAATCGGCAACCCAAGGAGTCTTCACACAAGGAAAAACAATTGCTTAAAAGCACTCACAACAATGAGAAGAAATTTTTTCATTGATTCACAAATAAAAGATTACAAGATATTTATAGAAGAGGGAGGGGTCAAACCCATCTATTAGAGAGCCACATAGGACTTCCCTTTTTACCTCTTTGCTTAAAAGCACTCACAACAATGAGAAGAAATTTTTTCATTGATTCACAAATAAAAGATTACAAGATATTTATAGAAGAGGGAGGGGTCAAACCCATCTATTAGAGAGCCACATAGGACTTCCCTTTTTACCTCTGTGAAATTGTTACATAACAATCTCGAGGATGGAGAAAAGGAAAATCGGAGTTTTGGGGGGCGGGGGGGGGCGCCAATCAAACCCGCCTTTAGGGACCTAAGCAGGACTTTTCCCTTATCCCTCATCAAATGGTTACATGACAATCTCTTGGCAATCAATATAGTGAAAGATTACAAGATATTTATAAATGGGAGGTCAAACCAACCTACGAGGACCCAGAAGGACTTCTCTTTTCCATGCATGAATTGATTACATGACAAACTCTTTTTTTTTAATGGTATTACATATTTACAAGACAATCTCTTGGTGCATAATATCCTCACTTTCATTAATTACATGCCAATCAATTATATAGATTGATCGAATCAATAATCTTCATTGATTGCATGTCAATCAATTATCTTGCTAGATTTTATCTATAGAACTAGGAAACTTTATTGGAAAGATACATATTAAGAAACGAAGTATTGGTTAGGCTATCAGGTCGGCTATACATGCATGAGGCCCAACGATCAGTCATCTATAAGCTTGTCCCAATGGGCTGGCCCACTATGGTTAGGCCCAACAGGCTGGCCCACTATGGAGTGGGCCCGACAGGCTGCACATGGGGGCAACTTTTGTAGGTCCCAAGGCCTAAGGAAACATCATCTTTCCCAGAATGAAAACACTCAACCTTGGCAGGTAGTATAGACTAGCTTGCTTGTGGAGAACTAAATTTAGTTTCTAAAAGTCTTTAACTATGATCCGTCTACTATTGGACCTCAATCAAACTTTCCAGTTGATAAGGAATTTTTTAAAACATCCCGGTCTCGTAGAAACAATCTCACTGTGTAGAGCATATTCCATTTCTTCTCTAATCTAGTAACAGCCTGGCCCACTATCAATGTGATATTGTCCGCTTTGAGCGACTTTCGTCCTCACGGCTCTAAAACGCATCACATTGGGTTAGGGCCAAGCCATACATTTGTCCCAGATTTAGTTTCTAAAAGTCTTCAACTATGATCCGTCTACTACCGGACCTCAATCAAACTTTCCAGTTGATAAGGACTTTTTTAAAACATCCCAGTCTCGTAGAAACAATCTCATTGTGTAGAACATTTTCCATTTCTTCTCTAATCTTGTAACAGCCTGGCCCACTATCAGTATGATATTGTTTGCTTTGAACGACTTTCGTCCTCACAGCTCTAAAACGCATCACACTGGGTTAAGGCCAAGCCGTACATTTATCCCAGGGTCAGGAATTGGATATTTTTGATGTGGAACACTTACAGTTTTAACCTGGAGGTCCTGCCTTCGAATCTCTTAAGGCCTTACCCGATACATAGGGCTAGTGGGTGGTTCTATGTATCCGTGGGTTTACCAATTATCAACCGAAGGGAGGTCGGCGGGTTCCCATGTTATCAAAAAAAAAACTTACGGCTAGCCTCACGGTCACCTCTCAGCCAACCAAAGCACTCCACCCTTACCCCTGCAGCTTCCCAATTTCCTTACAAGATCAGTTGGCCTAGTCTTGCATCAAGGGATTACCCAGGTCTCACGCTCTCCCCAACTGGAAACAGAGCCGTCATCGGCTCTAATACAAAATGTAACAGCCCAGCCCACTCGGTGTGATACTATCCGCTTTGGACGACTTTCGTCCTCACGGCTCTAAAACACATCACATTGGGTTAAGGACAAGCCATGCATTTATCCCAGGGTCATGACTTGGATATTTCCGAAGTGGGACTCGGACAAGCCTTACAGCCAGCCTCACGGTAACCTCTCAGCCAACCGAAGCACTCCAGCCTTACCCCTGCGGCTTCCCCTTTCTTGGCTCACAGGATCACTAGACCTAGTCTCACCTCAAGGGATTACCCGGGCAGATTGGGGTCTCACAAATCTTTTGTACAATGCTTTGTGATGAGCGCATACCAATAAGATTGAAGGAAGAATTTTATAGGACAGCATGGCTATGAGCTATGGAGCAAAATGTTGGCCAATCAAAAAGCAACATATACCCTAAATAAGTGCAGCATAGATGAAGAATATTGAGGTAGATGTGTCAAGGATAGAATCAAAAATAAGGGCTTCAAGATGCATTTAAGAATAACTAACATCAATAGGTGATAAAATAAGAGAAACTCGTTCGAGATGGTTTAGAGATGTCCAACGTAAGCCAACAAGGAGAAGGGGCAGGCCAATGAGGATGTGGATGTAAGTAGTAATGATAGATCTAAAAGATATGCAACTTATCCAAGGATTTGGCTCAGTATAGGTCAAAATGGAGAAATAGAAATCATGCAGCCAACACCAATATAGTTTCTAATGACAAGTAAAATTATCAATACTATTATTATTATACTAATACCATTTCAAAATGAAATAAAATTATCAATACTAATAACAAGTAAAACCTGGATAATTGTGGATACACATCAAAGTTCTATATGTTCAATGTACAAAATGAACTGTGCCATATTTTTCGCTAAATTATATATCCAGCCATTCGTCTATAACAATCATAATAACATGGCATTATAGGCTTGTACTTAAAAAGGGAAATCGCAAAGTTGAGCCTTAAATGTCACATCTTTATTTTCAGGACTTTTTAATCTATTCAAAGAAAGCACAATCGCTCAGAAATTGAAAGGAAAACAAAACAAAACAACACAAAAGCAAATGAGATGGTTAATTCAAGAAATATAGAAATGAGACTTTGAAGAGCATGGATATACATAATCCAACTATCTGAGTGGTAACTAAAAACTGCTTTTCTCAAACCTGAGAATGGGTTCAAGCGATAACTTCGCTTGCATTTTCAATCTACATAGAAGTTTTGAAATTATTGCTTCTTTGTGCAGCAAAATTTGAGGCAACGTTTGCACCCATGGCATCATCTCTTCATAAAATGAAATGAAGTCTTCAGCAGTATTCAATTCCTGGATTTAGAACAAATTGAAAATATAAGAAATATTCTTTAAAATAAATAAACTCTTTATAGTAAAAATTATTGAAGGCAAGAAAAAATGCAAACTATAAAGGATGGAGCGACTAGTTCTATACAGAGGTTTTTTTTTTTTTTTTACTTTAGCTGTGCCTTAACATTTGATGAATTCCTCTTTCCACTTTTAGTATTTAAGAAAGCAAAGAAGAATATCACTGAAGATTTATTAAGAACTAAATACATAATTTCAGAGAATTAGAACAAGAAAATGTCATCAGACAACAAATTCTGAAAAATCCAATCCTAGCAATTAATATATTTATTAAGGGAGTGTGATTTGATTACAAAATTGACTCTCAATTTTACAATATATTTCAATTTTAACTAGAGTCCTTTTTTTAACAAATCTCCCAACATGGTTTCCTTTCAATTTAGGTCTCTTTCTGAATTCAAATTCAAATTCAAAGAAAGGAAAGTTTCTAAGAATCCCAACTATTTAACCCTTCATCTCTTTTGTGGGCCCACCTAATCAAACTCGAATTATATATTAAATTGACTTCTTCATAATGCCACCTCATCCTCCACTTGACAAGCCCTTATTGGAGAACTGCATCATTGGGCACATTAAGGTGCACTGGGATGATTTTCTGCTCCGCACCCGCGGACTACATATTGCACATCTGTGCAGTTCATCACGTGGGACCCAGTTAAATTCAGGGGGTCCCGCCTTTGGTGATGGACTAAATCTGTGCTCCCATGGGCATGCACAAGAGAAAATTTTCCCTACATGGAGTTGCAAAACTTTTTTCTTTTTGATTCTCAGTACATATTCTTAAACACATAAAGAATACTTTTTTCCTTTTGATTTCGATTTTTGACAACTTTCACCTCACGATTATATTAATTTCTTATTTCAGATAAGATTTAACGTTGTTATATTAAAATTTTTAAATATTGATGCCTATGAAAGTTTAATTACTATCACTTAATTGAAGTAGTTATATTTTTAAAAGATCGACACCCTATCAATAGTATTAATGCCTAATTTGTTTTAATACAAATTCATACCTGGGCTTTAAGCAAGGGTGGGCAAGCTAGAAAAGTATGATACAAGAGAATTCTGAAAGAAAGAAACGGCATGTTTGGGTACAAGCTAGAAAATCCTCTCTTCCATTGATTCCTAAGTCTCCACCCCCCTCATCGAACTTTGCAAATCCACTTAAGCAAAAAAGCACTTGAGTTACAAGGAATGACTCTAGCGTGTTTCCCAAACCTAGAATGCAGTGACTCCTCCCCCTCAGAAATCCTCCGAGAGGATAGCATGGTTCCAAGGAAATGAAGGAATTTCCTCTCTGTTTACCAGACATGCCCAAAGAGTTTTTTTTTTTTTTTTCGTTTTTTTGAGGAGGGTTTGGCTCCTCCAAAAGGTGTTGGAGTTTTGCCAAATGGCTTTATTTGGTAAAGATTATGACCATAAATAATCTCTGTCACCATAATAAAAATCTTCGATTTGTCAAAAAAAGTGTGTTTAGAGATGTAGAGTCTATTTCTCATTCATTGAGATGAGGAGTCTATTTCTCACTCATTTTCTATCCATTCGCTAGAGCAGCTTGAAATCATTTGCTCCAAGTACTTGGAAGGAAGTGGGTTATGCCTAACTCGATCAAAGATCTTATGGAACAATTGCAATATATGTCCCTCTCAAAGAGAAGAAATTTTGATACCATTGTTCCTTGATCTCTATGGCTAAAAGAAATAGGACTTTTTAGAGTGAGGATTCCTCGGCGCTCAATACTCTAATACTCCTCATCAAGCTGTAGTAGTAGTAAATGAAGTATCATCATCGTCATCATAAAAGCCTTATCCCCGCTACATGAATTCTATTTCGCAATTCCAGTCTATCACGGGCCAAATCCTCATATGGGTTGTACTTTTTCATATCCATCGTTACCGCTTCCATCCATGCCCTCTTTGGCCTACCTCTTTTCCTTGAGGAGGGCATCAACCAACATACAAAAACTTTTCCACACTAGAGCATCATTGACTTGCACGGGGCATGTTCAAACCATCTCAAACTCACCAATTGATGCTACCCCTGAATGCGCTCATTTTTTACTCCATCTTTCCTAGTTTTACCACATCCATCTCAATGTTCTTATCTCTACTATACTCCTTTTTTACAAGTGGTGTTTCCTATACAGCCAACATTTTATTTCATAGGTCACAATCAGTCTAATCATTGTCTTGTAAAAACTTAACTTCAATCTTGTTATTATGCAACGATCACAAAGTATTCTAAAAGCAAGTTTTCAATTCAACCATCCAGCTCTTATCCAATATTCCACATCCTCCTCAATCTCTCCATCCTTACTAATTATATTGCTGAAGAATTGAAAGAAATCCTTTTTTGATCTCTCTTCATCTTCAATTTTCACAAAAGTTACATTTCTTTGCACATCCCCACTGAAGTTGCAATCCATATATTCAATCTTCGCACGAGTTATTTTAAAGCCCTTGTATTCTAAAACCTCTGGTCATATCTCAAATTTCAAATTCATGCCTTCTCTCGATTCATCCAACAACATTATATCATCTACAGATAACATACATCAAGAACCTCCTCATGAATATGAGTAATTAACTCGTCCATAATCAATGCAAAAAAATAAGGACTTAAAAGTGACCCCCGATGCAAACCTATGGTCATAGGAAACTCTCCTATTACTCCACAAGTAGTTCTATACATGCACGGAAAGGGAGCTGCAAAAAATGTGATTCCAGCACTGAAACTCTCATGCAAATTCAGGTACTCCCATCTACTCCATTGTAGTATGACTACCCACCATCCCATTGGCCACCCTTAAGATATGGACAAAAGAAACACATAAAATAAATATTCAAGTCCCAAATTTTCAAAAAATGAAAATTGGTTGGCATTGCTCCTTTTTTTCTTACCAAACAATCAAGTTGTTCTAGATGAGTCCCCTTCCGCAACAAACTATAAGGAGAAAACTCCTTAGAGAAGCGGACCATCTTGCCAAGGAGGGTGCCTCTCTTCCTACTCTTTCTGTCATCCTGTTTTCCCTGTAGCTTGGCTGGTTTGTTTTGGGATGGGGCTTGGGTCCTTTTGTGTTTTGGGGGCTTGGCCGCTTGCCTTTTTGTTACAGTATACATCTCCTATACCGTATAGTTTTCTTTTTTAATACAATCACGTTCTCAAAAAAAAAAAAAAAAGGTCAAACCATTCCACCCATTAAACTCCCGCTTGCTCGAAAGGTAACTTTATACCCCATAACTCATCTCAAAGATTCACAACAAAACTCATCAAAACAATCTTTCAAGTTGCTAACCTCATTGACACTTAGCTTTAAGAAGTCATTAAGCAATATGCTCAACTTTTCAACCATTTGTAACATCATTGAACTCCGATCTCTAACAATGTCATATATAGTGTTGGTCAAACTTCCTTTTTGGCTTCTAATCATCATGCCACCCTATCTAGTATAATATAAATCAACACTGAGACGAAACTCTTTTTTGTTCTCCAATTTCATTAGCTTCTTAATTGCAAATGCACCTAATTGCTGTGGACTTCCATTAAGGGATGGTTTGAGCATTGTGGGATGTTCCCTAAGACTTTATCGCAGTAGTATAAGCCTTGGAGGATGCGAGTGGGGTTCCTAAGAGGAAGGATAATGTGGAAGCTTTCATTCCTGGCTGTAAAGTGGACCATATGGAGGGAAAGAAACTTGGTAAGTCTTCTAAGGACCTCCAATTAGTGGACAAATTTAAGTTCGTTGTGGCATCATGGATTGTACCCTTTCCACAATTTAAAGATATCCTTCGGTACAATATTTTGAAAAGAAGGAAAGATGTGGCCTTCTCATAGCTATGCTGTGTATTACTCCTACGTGGATTCCCTCTCCATTGAGTGCATTGAAATTAAATTTTGCTGGAAATGCAGTAGGAAATCTTGGTTTAGCTAGGGTTGGGCAGATTCGTGCTTGACAGAGATGATTCTATGCTCTTATTTTTCCGGTTCAGCTAGCTAATGTTCAGAAAACAAAGCAGAGTTACTAGCAACTTTGATTGGCCTTCGAGAAGTTTATTGATGCAGCAGCACTATCCATCCGTTGGTACAACAAGACTCATGGTCCATTTGTGGGACCCAAGGAAGTTTAGGAATTCTTTACTAATAGTTATTAGTTTCTAATTTTTACTTGATAAGTTGCATTTAGAATTAGTTTCTAATTTGGATAGGATTTTGTTTCCTAGTTTGATTAGGGTTGTTTCTTAGGGAAGTATCTTTTATTATAAATAGAGCATTGTAGAGATCAATGATCTCAGATTAGATTTGGAGGTAATAAAATTTTCCCTTACAAGGGTTATCGCTGGAGAGATTGTCTTCATCGAGTGATTGTTCCAGTGGGAACCCTAATTGTGCCCCGGCACTTGCGATTGTAATCCTACGTTGCATCAATTGGCATCAAAGCGAAGATCCACATCGCTCCGGTCACCCTCCAGTCACTTATTGGGGCTTATCCATCCATTCGCCAATCCATCCCATCATCACCATCCACCCCCTTCCATTCATTAAACAAAAAACCCAGAACCCTCACCACTGCCTCCCATCATCCCCGAGCCCCACTCTCAGACCCAAACCATCCCAATCAACAGAAACCCAGCCGAGCCCCATTCCCAGCATATCCATCCCTTCGTATAAGTCGAGCCAAAACTTCTCCCAAAAACCCAGCCTTCCCTGTCGGACTTCCACATCTCAACCCAGCCAATAAAAAACCCTCCAGCAAAATCCAGCCCCCATCATCCCAGTCCAGCCCAGAGGAAAAAAAAGGGAGGAGCAGAAAGAAGAAGAGAGAACAAAAAAGGAAAAAAACTCAGAAGGAAGAAGAAGAAGAACAGGAAAGCAGAAAGTAAAAAAATAAAAAAATAAAAAAAGAGGATCTCTCACCTCAGCCCCCTTTCTGTGCTTTTCTACAGCACCAGAGACAAGAGGCAAACAACACCCACACACGTGCCACCTCTCTCTTCTTTCTTTGTTTAGTTGGGTTGGGTCCATTCCAGACCAAATCGAAAACTGACCTGACCCAATCATAGCCAAAGCAGCAGTAACTTTCAGTGTTTATTGTTTTCTCAAGACTGTGAGCTGATACATGCACCAGATCAAATCAGGGTGGTTTAATCCGACCCGACCCACTTCTGTTGAAGAGACAAATCAAGTTTTCAATAAGGTCAGGTCCAAATCAAGTTCACATCAGACCAGGTCCTCTAGAAGAAGCATCCCTGCATCAGCAGAATCTGATCAACAGCAGATTTGATCCGATCAACGGTTAACTCTTCTTTTCACAATATCGGAGTTATCCAACGTTGAAGTTCAAATCAGTTTTCACCTGTGTGATCGTGAAGAGCAGATCTACAGTTAAGTCCATTTTCAAATCCAAGATGATATTCCATATAAGTAAATTCCACAATGCACTTCAAAGAGTGAAATATGCGCAACAATATGGCATATGGTATTTTGAGAATGAAGCTTATTTTCAGCAATTTCTTGATTTGAAACAAGGAGAATTATATGTTCTTGACTATGGTGACATGTTTGCATGGCTCCAAGAAAATGTGGATTAGAAGATAATGAGGAACATGACTTAATTAGTTTCATCAGAGGCTTGAGACCGGAAATAGTGGAGAAAATGAATGACAGTAACAACATTCATGAGGCATATTGGGAAGCAATTCGTGTGGAGCGGATGCTTAAAAGGTCTCATCTAGTGGAAGTTACGCCTCAAGAAGAAAAGTCGCCACACATAACAGACAATGTTGAGGAACCAATGCCAACGGATATACAGACCGATCAACCAGAGCTAGACACAGAAAATTCCACATCTACAATTGGCCTTGAGATTTCTTCTGAGTACTAATAATCCCGAAGTGCAAACACCAAGTGATGAAAAGCAAGTTATTGATATTCCCCACATAAACTCTCAAATTGATTGTCTTTGGGGATCAACAATGGAAATCGGGAAATCAGGAACGGCTGGTCAAAGATTGCGATTTGATGGTGCAAATGCCACATGTGACGTCTCCAACGGTTCATGTGTACCTCCAAGCACACTTCAACCATCAAATCAAAGGATGTGTCATGTTTAGCACTTTCAAGATCCGTGTACGAGCTCAAGATCAGCCAACTAATAGAATGTTCGTTCGATTGATTTTCGATCCAAGCAGACATTTACCGAACTCAAGGTCGAGATCTTTCCATCCCGGGGAGAATGATGCAGCAGCACTATCCATCCGTTGGTACAAGACTCATGGTCCAATTATGTGACCCAAGGAAGTTTAGGAATTCTTTATTAATTGTTATTAGTTTCTAATTTATATTTAATAAGTTGTCTTTAGAAATAGTTTCTAATTTGGATAGGATTTTGTTTCCTAGTTTGATTAGGGTTGTTTCTTAGGGAAGTATCAAGCATTGTAAAGATCAATGATCTCAGATTAGATTTGGAGTTAATAAAATATTCCCTTTCGTGGGTTATCGTTGGAGAGATCGTCTTCATATCATAGAGTGATTGTTCCAGTGGGAACCCTAATTGTGCCCCGGCACTTGCAATCGTAACCCTATGATTGCATCATTTATCGTCTAATCTTTAGCATTTGATGGTGGGAAGGGACTTCTTCTGTATTATTTGGCAGGCTTCAGAGCAAGGGAGTCCTCCAGGGCATCTGATGGATTTCTTTGAAGAAGTAATCAAGGATGTTGGGTGTCCCCTTTAATCATATTAAGTGCAAAGCTAATGCGAAGACAGACTGTCTAGCTAAAGAAGGAACTATCAAACCAAACTTGCCCTTTCTTTTGGTTCCTCTATTAATATGTGATTTCATGGTCATTGGCCCAGCTGTTTATGGCTTTCTGGGCCCTTTTAGCTCAGTATCCCTCTCTTATATTGTACAGCTTTTGTGATATCTTCTAATCAATATATTGTTTTTTTCCCTAAATCAAACACCATCTAAACAAAATTACCTGACTTTAAATGAAGAAAAAAAAAATGAAACACCTAATAGCGAAATACTGAATTTCTGGAATAGCACGAGTCCCTTCAAGTATTGCAATAATCCACTGAAGATCTAACCAGAGTTTTGCAAAGGCACAACCACCAATCATCCTAATCATCAGTGTTTAAAATACCGGAATCTAAACTGTACTCGGGTTGAGTTGAGCGACTCGACCGAATCACATGTGCAACTTGGTCGAATCACATAACTTTTTTTTCATTTTTTTAAAGCTTAGCTGCAGATACACGCATGTTATGCCAGACACCCTTCTTCTCCAACCTTCAACATCTACACTACTATTAGAGAATCCAAGATCAATTTTTCATAACCACGGAAGATTACCAAGATGGATCTAGAAGAACACACCCACTGCATGAAAGAAACAAGAGACTGGAAGAATCAATCTCAAAACCTAACATACCTTATGTGAAGAAAGCTAATTTCAAAATATCATCCTCTATATCCTCTATTCTACCCAAATCCAACTTCAAGCCTCATCTAGTGTGGTTTATTTCCTCCATCCAGCCCTAGCCATTAGCCCAAACTCCAATCTCCCTCATGGTCTCACCTCTATCACATAAACAAAACCCCAACCCAAACCCAAACCCCAAATCTCACTCCGACCTCCATAACACCCTCACCTCCATAACCTAATTACCCTTCTATCTCTCCTTTCTCCCTGACTATAGGGCTTTGAAAGTTGAATCCCTTTACTGGGAGTCGGCCGAGTCATCTTCGGGGCGACACAGACATGGCCAAGTCCGAGTCGAGTTGTCCGAGTCATAAAACTTTGGTCCCAACTATGTTGGAGATGGCTACATGAATTCTATCTCACCATTCCAATTTATCCTACACCAAGTCCTCAGCTAGGTTGCATTACTTCAAATCTATCCTTACTACTTCCATCCACATCCTCTTCAACCTGACCATTTTCCTTGAGGGGCCATCAACCTCCAAAGAAAAACTTTTCCTCATGGGCACCCTTGTTGGCCTGCATTGAATACGCCCAAATCACCCCAACTGAGTCTATCTTAATTTGTCACCTATTGATGCTACGCCCACCCTTAATGCACCCAAATACGCTCATTTCTAATTAACTAACATTCTCACAACTGCTACACTCATTTGTTTCATGTGTTGTTTCCTAATTGGCTAACATTCTGCTCCATAGGACATTGTTGTTTTAATCGTGACCAAGTAAAATTTTTCCTTCAATCTTATTGACTTCGCTCCCACACATCCACCAATGCAACTACTCAAATGACTTCGCTAACAATTGAACAGTGAATAATACTTCTGATATAAAAGGATGGAATCGGAGGGTTCGTTTATATGTCCAAATCCAAACTAGACTCTAACGAACCCACTAAACACGGCTCTAGGCGCGTCTCAAGATGTAAATATATGCAAAATCTTAGTTTATAATATATATGTCGCAACAGGATTAGAACCTAAGATTTGCATATTGGCATAGGTGAACCTTTGCACAAATCTCTGCTTGAACACTGAGCCAATGTTATTCACAGTAGCACGAATAGCGCAGTCTAAATTCATGAAAACTAAGCCAAAAGTTCTAATTTTTTTTTCCAATGAGAGTTCGTTTTATCCTTTACCCGCCACTGCAGAAGGCTCTCTAGAAAAAAGGAAGCAGCTGCCGTAGGCTCGGGCTTAGTCGTATCGAGACTGCGATAGACGTTGATGTCAATCTCTTCAACTCTCTGAGCAAAAGTCTTGAACTGAACAACAACAACAATAACAAATAGAAGAAGAAGGTTAATCAAATGATAGACATGAATAGAAAGTAAACGATTTAAAGCTGGTTGTTGAAAACAGAAGGAGAAGTAGGGTTTTTGAGCTTCTTGAGGGCTTACTACGAAGCGACGACGGCCAGAGCCTTTGTTGAGAGATTTAACTGGCTGTGACTGTGAGGGCGCCATTAGATCTTCTTCAAAACTAGGGTTTCTACTTCTTCTTCTTCTTCTTCTTCTTCTTCTTAGAAGCTCTGCTCTGCGACTTGTCTGGTTTTTGCAAAGTGCAGGTCACAACCGCCTAGGGCTTTCTGATTGTATGTACTTTATAGAGCCGTTAGCAGTGGATCCTGGTTCGGATGCACATGGTCTCGATCCACGCCCGATAAGATTTCAGGGCCCAACTCCGAGTGAACTTGGACCGGGCAAAGGTCGAGCCTGTGACTCCTGTCTTTACAATGCTGAGTCCTGATCCTTTGTGGCTTTCGGTTAATTACTAGGGCTGCACAAAAAATCCGGTATCATCACTAAACAGGATCGAACCGACCGAATCGGACAGTTCGGATCGGTTTTATAGTAAATCGATTCAGTTTGTGGTTTGAATATCGTAGAAACCGCTTAGATCGGTCGGTTATCGGTTTAAACCTCCAGCTCACCGTGTAAACCGAGACTACGAGTATATTATGTAATTTGAGTGGTTGGTTGATTAAAAAATCGATAGGTTCCATTTGGTGGGTGGTTTTAGTGCTAAACTGATCCGAACCGCCTATGTGCAGCCAGGATGACTACATACCGTGCGTATACGAGAAAGAGCTCTACAGTGGAACCCACTTGTTACAAATCCATATCAGATGAACATGCTCGTTCTAAATGGGATCTTAGTGGCTTTATTTTTATGAAATAAGAGTTGATCCGGCTGTATGAGCATATGATTGATAGCATCAAAGGGATGTAAAATTTATGATATTTTATTTAGTGTCTTATATGTGCTGGAACTTTTGGTGCTCCAGCGATTCAAGAAGTGGCAGGCTGTGATAACTTATTGGCTACTTCTGAATCATTTTTAGGGCTGGCATTTTTCGTGTTGGGCTGAATCCAACCCTCTAATTCATGGTTTAGCTTGACAGTTTTTATCCAATTATAAAAATGAGTTGGGTTCAGATTTAAGTCAACTTTATTTTTCAATCCTTCAACCCTAGCTGAATCTAATGCAACTCCCTATGAACTGCGCTATGACCTTTCAACCCAATCTATTAATGGTCGCGGTGATGACATTTTCAACTATTAATAAATGGATTGGGTTTGGGTTGGGCTGCAATATATTCACATAGTGCTCATCCCGAGACCCATGACTGCCCGCGGGCCAAGGGCGGACCTATGTGAAATTTTCTTGGGGCTTCAGACCCCACCCAACTTGAAAAGGCTTATAGGGGCTATAAAGCTTGTTTGGCCCAGCCCCACTTCAAAAACCCAATAGTCCCCTCCCTTTCCCCAACTCAAACAACCCACAATCTCTCTTATTTTTGTGTTTATGATGATTGGAATCTTGGGTATGAAATTCATATGTTAGGAGTAGTGGGTCTATTTAACTTTGTAGTTGTTATTGATATTTCTGGCTTTGATTTTTCCCATGATCTGATTTTAATTGATGGTTAACTTGAATGGAAATGGATTTCAAGAGTAATGAAAATGGATTTAAGAAGAATGATATGATCCTCAAGAAAGGATTTGTACTCTTGTTGGGTGATCTAAATCATTGATTATTTATATGATGAAAGCCCTTATCAAACAAAAATCCTGGGTCCACCACTGACGTGGATCATCATCTTGTCGTAGAATGGAATACTCAAGATTTTTGTTTTTTTTTACTGTGAAAATCTTCAAAACTTCCATATTCTCAACACTAGTTAAAGAAATTTAATTAATTAGTAGGCATGTTTGAGTTATTTACCGAGAGAAGGAGGCGAAAATGTAAAATAAATGTCAAAGCAGTGGAAAAGGTAGTGGTTGTATAGGAGATAGTGAAAGGGTTCGACCCAAGCCAAGCCAGGGTTTATCTTTATCCTACCCCCGCATATGTGGGTTAGGCCTTGTTTGGCATCTCTACTCTTTTTTTGATAGACCCATCAAAATAGAGCCATTAAAAAAATAGTTATAAAAAAAGGGGTTAAAATCAAAAGAAGTGTTTGGCAATGCAAAGGTCCATGTTAGATAGACCTTTTTTAAATCAGTGATAGTAAGTTTTTTACAAATTTCTCAAGATCCACAAGGTATCACGCCTTGAAAATTGATCATGTGCCCATATTCAGCCTTCCAAAGAGATCTAACGGTTTTGATATTGTGTTTGAGGAAAGATAATCTAGAAAATTGCATCGAATGGCTCACTTTTTGCACATATCTCAAGACTGGTGATGATCCAATGGCTGAAATTTGGTCTCATTCTTTTGTTTAATCTTGTGAGCATTTCCAACGGTTTGGATCTTGATTTACACTCCTATAAATAATAATAAAAAATAGAAAAATATTACTGCTCATGGACAAATCCAATTTTGAGCATAATACATCGATGGCTGATATTGTTTTGTAAATATCTCGAGATCCTCAAGGTATCAAGACTTAAAAATTGACTACATAGCTGTTTTCAGCCTTCCAAAGAGATCTAACGATTTGGAACATTGACGCACGGCGCACCACAGAAATGGAAATGGAAACCAAAATATTCCAATTTTGTGGCGTCTATTGCAACGAAAAGAATTATCAGGATTCAGGGCAGAACTAGTAAATATGACATCTTATTTAAAGTACAGCCTCCCTATTAATCTCAAGTGTAGTTGTTACACCCCAAGCTTAATTAACCTAAATTATTGCTAATTAATTGAGTATTAGCCAAATTAATTATGCTTGACTTCTAATTATGATAAATTAGTATTGATTAATGCATTTGAGTTGAGTTGTGTGAGTTTTGAACCCTAAATAGGTGAGTTGACACCGATTTGGCTCGGTTTAATGTAATTAAGGGCTTTTTTCGTAATTCTTGATTTTCATAAATTGCATCATTTACACGTCATTTTACCACTAACGCGTGTATTTCGTCGATTCCATCAACTTTCATAATAGACTTGACCTCATTTGACCGTTCATTGAGAAAGTGGACTCTCAATTGACTTAATATGGAAATGTTCTTAACTAATGGGCTGATTTGCAAAAAGTCCATTCTTATCTCATATATAAGGCATAAAAACCCCTCTTTCCTTTCATTCATTTCACTTCCCTTATCTCTACAACTCTCCTTATCCTTCTCTTCCATTCACTCTCCTCATTCAATCACCCAAGGGATTGTTGCATGTGCTTTAAGAGTTGAGTGTGAATCATCATCCTCTTCCTTATCTTCTCTATTTTCCTTCATCTTGTGACAAGAAGCATTCTCCAACTCCCTCTATTTCCTCTCAATTTCGAAATCTCTAATAGAGGTGAGTAACAAAACCCTATAACCATGATTTTGAGTATCTTAGAGACAAATAGACCCATCCTCATGCATGCATTACATCCTCATCAATATCCTATGTTTTTCCATGATTAGGGTTTGTATATTTGGGATTTTCATCACTTGGGCTAAGATTTGTGAAGTAAAAGCTTGGAAGGTTGCTTGGAGGCAAGTATAGACTCTAAACATGCTATATATGTTGTGTAAATGTGTTGATTTGCATCAATCAAGTTTTTATGATTTATTACATGTATTTCTTGGATTTTAATTGTTGAAATTATGAGTCTTTGGATTTCTGCATTTCTATTTATGTTGAACTTCGAAAATTTTGGTTGATAATGCATATGTTTTGGGATTGGATTGAAGGATTATAATGGTTTATAATTGAATGGGATTTACTAATGTTTAAGAAAGATTCATAATGCATGAGAAGTTCGAGGGAAATGAAAAATCAAATGGGCAGGAAAACAGTGCAGAATTCTGCACTGAAACGGACCCAGACAGCAGCTGGGCCACTCGAGCGGGCCTGGGCTCTGTCAGGCCCATTTCAGCAGGCTTCCTCCCCCCTATTTGAAATGTTCAAGTCCCCTATGGGCCATGAATGTTTGGGAATGGAAAGAAAATCATTAATCTATTAATGGTAGAAAGGAGTTGGAATGAATGGATAATTAGGATGTATACCCTCCTTACCATAGGAACTTAGGTTTCATTTAATTTATGTCTTAGAATTGAAACCATTAACCTTCTAATTAAGCCCAAAGGAAATCATTAATCCATTATTAAGCCATGAAGACTAATTTAGAGATTCAACATAATATCATCGTAAGTGACACTAAGTAGATAGTAATGTGTTGATTCTTTAAATTAATCTTGTATTGGATAATAGCAGGTTATATGAATAATAAATTAGTATTAATTGCTTATTGTCATCAAATATTTGAATTGAATATTGAAAATGGGAATTTTTATTTGCATCAATTTATTCGATAAATTGTCATATTGATACAATATGTTTATATATTTAATTACCCTTTTGTTCCTCCAAAATTGTTATTCATTGTTATACATTATTTGATATTGATATGGATAAAGCAATTGAGTTGAGTGAATATCCAAATATTTGAAAAAGTTATTCGATTTGAATTATGAACGAAATTCGATTTAATATTCGATTTGATTAAGTCGCCACTACTTAGCTTCAACCGGACGATACCCGACGGGGTTAAATCTTGGTTTAGAATTTGAACGTCGCTGCGCAGTGGATAGACTGGAGCACCGGAACTCTAGGACCCGGGTAGCTAGGAGGATCTTTGGCCGGACCCTAGTGACATCCCAACACGATTTGCTCTCAATGAGAGGATGAGCTTCATGTAATTGCCAATTCGTATTGTATTTGTATTCGTATCTTCTTTTTAATGATTTTAAAAGAAAATATATATATAATTTACTCATGAAAATGGATTGTTTGATTTCTCTTTTACTCGTCTCATTATTATTTTCAAATTATAATTGTTTTAAAAAACCTCATCGTATTTCCTGTTTACTGTTTATGCTTGCTAATCGCTGTATTAGGATACTACTCTTGGTGTCACAGGCCTAGATGCAATTCCCGGTCCAGCCGAAACCACGGAGGGAGAAAAGGTTACCCAAGAGGTACCTTCAAGATTAGAGGAGTGGCCCGGAATAGGGCCCATGTAGAGACTCCTCAGTACGGAGAGCGTCAAGATCTTTTGAGAGCACATAGTAGAAGTGTGAATAGTGTTTTTGTATGGGTCACACTTAATTTAATTCATTTTGCTATGTATTTTAGTAATGATGTATAGAACTTTCTTTTGTACAAACATTGTATATCAATGTATAAATTCTTTTCTTTTAAACTTGAATGTTGTATATGGGATTGTACAGGGTTATGATGATCATTTGATATAAGATTCCGCTATATTAACTGTTGATTGATGGTTATCAGTGAGTTCGACTCACGAGTGGAATGGTTTTCTCCTTCGTGTGCTTGTATTTGACTCGCGACAGGTACAATCACACGGGAGTATGTGTGTTCCACCTCGGGGATTACCCTAGGCCAAGGTGATTCGGGACCGGGATGTGATAGTAGTGCTCGCCTTGCAAATTCCAAAACTGTTTAAAAGATCTAACACCTATTGTATCCAAAAGATCAAAGTCTTCAATTCAGACACAGCAAGGTCTCCAGTAGATTAATTACATGCTTTTGCATGTGATAAACTTTGCCTCATTTCTTCAGGAAACAAAATGAGAAAAGCACAAGGAGTCAACCACATGTTGGACATTAATCAATAAGACAGTGGTTCTCAAGCTTATTTTATCAAAATCTTATTTAATGTCATTACAAGAATGTTCAATGTTGTAAACAGTTTGGAATTTTGAAACTTGCACTGCACTAAAATAAAATGCACCATTGCTGCATTCTAGTTCTGCCAGAATTACCATTTACTAGTATCAAGTTCTGTAATTTTATGTACCAGCATTTGGTAGTGGTTGGAACAACACTGAGCACGATAATTCGCATAATCTATAATATAAGAACATAAGAATCCTATTTGTCATACATAGCAAAACAAATTGTGGGCTATGAATTCTATTCGCAGTCTGGTACATGACTTCATCATTGAAACAAAGATATCTCACGAACACCATAAATTTTGGGCAATAAGCTATGATCCATCTACTCTAGCTAATCAATGATCCATATCAAATGGCAAACACAAACTTAATGCACAATTAACTCCAATTACTAATTTAATTCCGAAAGATAAGAACTCTTCCTTTCAAGTAACTTTCATCAATTACACAGATGAAGGAAATGGCTATGCTGTTTTGCTCAGTGATTTCATTTTCTTGCAAAGATGGTTATGCTGCCACAAAATGCAAACATATGAGAAGGCTCCTAGCGGATGATTCACAGATTCACATCCAATAAATCATGGTTTACATACCCATGATAATTAAACAAATGTCTTAGTGTCACAGAAAGCATTTAAAAAGACAACATACATTAAGTAGGAACCAGATTAAAGTAATCCTCTTGATTATCAACCAGCATTGTGGAAAAGAATGCGACTGGAAGAATCAAGGAAACACCAAAAACCAAACTAAGAGCAGCCTTCTTGAAGCTTTGCCTTCTCAGGATTGCTTTAACAATCGTGCTCTTCACAATGCTACCCACTTCGTATGATGTTTCTTCGTTAGCAACTACAGGGTCATCACCAATTGATGACATAGACTCATAACCATCAGTTTCCGGCTCAGCATCTACTACATTGCTCTCTTGGTACACTTCGCTCCCACTCTGCAAACTTCTTTTGCATTCATCCTCCTGGTTTGGATACTGAGAAAGACCATTCTCATTTAATTGTCTTCTTGGACTCCATCCGACTTCAGGTGAAGTCAGGCTGCTTGTTTTCCTTTGTTTCTCAGAGAGTGCAATGTTGACTTCATCTGAATCTTGAAGAGAACAAATGAGCTTCCTTGGAGTTTTGAAGATTGTGATATCCTCAATATTAAGGCGTGGTTGTGTTTTCTGAAATACAAAGAAATGCAATCAGTTTGTTCTCTATCCATATCATGCAACAACATAGGTTTTCTAACGGGTGCTTGGAGCCAAGGTGCTAGATGTGCATCAAGTCATCAACATGGATAACCAATCCAATGGTAGGTTATGAAACACCTAGATACTACCTAAAGGTCACAGTTTTCATGTACCATTACCATCAACTGTTACAAGAGTATCAGTTTGTACCAATGTGAATTGAAAAGGGAAAAAAATATGAGCCCAGAATTTGTCCTTAATATACCTTTTCAGGCTTCAGAATACATGCTTGATGCTGTTTGATTATGATCTTAATATGGAGAATTCTACTTACTTAGGTTGACATTATTCAAGAAAGATTTGAATATATAGACTATTTTGCAAGTTCTACAACTAATGTGTTAATAGACAGCCTTAGCATAGATTCATAAAGCAATAACCATGGTAGAAACTATAGTCTCTAGTCGCATTAAGGGTTTCCTTGTGTAATGCAGCAATACCACTCGTACCGTCAATGCTTTCCCCGGAAAGGGTATTCCATAGAATACAGAAAATTGGTTCAATATTTTCCTCTATACACAGAAAAGTGCTGCAGACCGTGGAAAATTTGCATAAAAAGAAAATCGGCACATTTCAGCAGCAACACATAATCATTGGCAGTAAATGAATGTGCCCTAAATGTGTCAACTACACATGCATGTAATACAATATTCACCAACACGGATGTGAAGACAAATGTATGGGATAGGATTCTTACGCTTTTTGTATGAACTATGAATGAAACAATAAAATGAAAAAAAAGTTCTTTTATTTTATTTTCAGAAATTTAAGACTAATGCAGTGTCTTTTTTTTCTATTGGTAGACTTCAGCTGGTAAAAAATGGGGAACATTAAAAAAAAAAAAAGCACTTCTAGAACCACTTTATTAGTGTAGCTATTGAAGCCATACGAGACTCTTACATATTGCATACCAGGCACATCACAGATTAGTTAATAAATTTTTAGGGGCCACAAATGATCATGGAAATATTCTATAAGTATTGATGAATGAAACCCTAATGTCATGATACCATTATCGAGGCTTATGGTGTGCTCCACTCAAAACACAGAGTCAAGAACATGCACTGCCACTCTTCTCTCTCTTTTGATTCAGAGAATGAAGTAGGGGTGTACATGGATCGGATTGGTGCTGATTAGGCCAAACCCATCACCAATCCGTTACCTATGGATTGATGGATTTGGAATCCGTCACCAATCCGTGGCTGTCAAAAACCAATCCGATTTGATCCATGGAAGATCGGATCGGATCGGTTTAATCTATTGAATCTAATGTTAAAGAAAATTTGAAGGACATGCTCTCAAGGCTAGGGTGAAATTTGGTCTAAGGTATCATTCGTTATACTTATATATAAAAGTAAATTACATTTTAACCACTGAAGTTTTTTCTTTTTTTTTTTATATTTAGACCTCTTAATTTATATTTAGACCCCTTAAGTTTTTATTTATTTATTTTAATGTCAACGGATCGGATCGGATCAGATTGAATCCGCGGATTGAGGGTGAAATCCGTCACCGATCTGTTACTAACGAATTACAGGATTTTCAATCCGTCACCAATCCATTTGCATTCGGTTCAATTAAAAATCCGCAGATCGGATCGGATCAGTTTTACAGATCGACGGATTTTTTATGCACCACTAGAATGAAGTACGAGGCCATCCAGCTCAATGCAGTTTGCATCTCCAATCTCCATGTCTGCCTATTTGATTCAAAAGCTTTTCCATATACACACCACAAATGGAATGTTGAGGTTCAAACCACAAGGAATGCATTTGCAGAATTACAACAGAAAGTGAAATTTATGCATAAGTATTAATATTATACTGTTTTCCATGATAATGCACGGACTATGCTGTGTACACTTTAATCTTTTACACCGTAAATCCAGAAATAAACTCAAGGCACCCACCCATGAGAGGCTTAAATATAAGCACTATAATATAATGAAAGATACATCCATACATAAAAATAAAATAAAAAAAGATTGGAAAAAACTTGCACATAACACCACAAAACAAAGAAGTGGTAAATTTGCATCTGTAGGAGCTTTTGTTATTGAGTTATTCTTGTTACATACAAAGTGCAGAATATAAACCTAAAAAAGTAGCTAATGTCACATACCTGAGGACTGGGGGTAGCACATTGAGTTACTGTGTTTCTAGGACTTGCCTTTACAAATCCAGAAAATCCATCAAAGCCATCTCTTTCAGTGTCACTGAGTTCACCATCTCCAAACTGCTTAAAATAAGTTTCAGGGCAGTTAGCATCTGAACTGACTTCTGAATACAAGCCATCCTTCAAAGATACATCCACAACACAATTTTCATTATTCCACAACTTCCTATTCGGGGGTCTACGGTATCTAAAGTTACACGAAACCTGCCCAGTTGACAATGGTGATTCAGCAGAAGAATCACACCTGATGAAAGAATCTACAGTCTGTGATTCAGGTGACCCGAATCTTGGAGATTGACAACCACCAGGATCCTGAAACTTCCTTTTGATACAATCGAATGTACTGAAATTTGAACCAGTCATAGAGGCCATACTCTTCTGGAAGTTTGATCCCTTATCTGAAGCTATGATCTTTGCAGTTTGCAATGCCTCAAAAGCTGCAGCTCTGACAAAGGGCATATGATCATCCGATGAGTAGCATTTCTCCATCATGTCAACAATTGCTGTCAGCTCCGATAAGATGCTCCTCAGATCAACAGACTTCATCAGGAAATCTACCATTTGAATAGCCGAAAAATGTTTCTGTGAATTCCCCACTGCAACATCAGTTGTGAGAATATGTAATCCAGAACGAATAAGTGACCGTGCATAAGGCTCTAAAATCAAACTGTTTTGCTTGGCCAAAGCAATGGCCAAGCCCATGTGAGAATTAGTTTGTGAGAGCTTTTCCTCCAACGCACCCGCTACTCTCAGGCAAACATCATTAACTATATCATCCGATGCAAACCGCCAATTATCAGTTTCCACCAATGCCTTCAGGCACAGTGCAGCCCCTGCCATGACCTTCTCTGGAGATCCCATCAAAATATCAGACAAAGGCTTACAAAGGGAGTATATAATTTTCGCCTTCTCACCATCTGGCGTCAAAGGATCAATACCATATCGTGCGATTGCAGGGACCACCTTTGAGCATGCCTGGTGGAGAGGGAATGATCCTGCACTTGTCATCAAGGTCTTGACAATGGTCAACATGATGTTGTCGATCTGTGGTACTATGTTGCGGCCATGGACTCGGGCAAGAACTTCATACAGTGAGATGGTGTACTCGCCTGAGGATGAGCCACTTTCTTTAGTTTCAGAGACTTGAGCTAGAAAGATTGGTATTCCCTTTGAGTCAAGATCTTTGACATAAGATTTCAATGTTTTCATGGCAGATATGCGGCTGTTTGCATCTTTATCGAGATTCGCTAGCTCACGACGTAGCATGGGGCTGAGATTTCTACCCATCTGAAAATCTGAAATGATAATGACATTAAAAGGGTCACTTAACAGTACTTAAAGTAGTTCCTGTTTAGAGTCTTTATTGTAGTTACCGGAATATTCTAAAATATAATAGATCACCAAAAACCAGGCAATGTAAATTGAACTGTTGAACAAAATAAAACAGAAAAACATGTTGTCAAAAGGCCTTATTTCTACAGAAAAAAGAAAAAAGAAGAATCATTTTCCCCATCCCAAGAAAGAGGGACCAGGGGCCCTTTTTATTGCTTCTCCATGGATTGATTTCCCCATCCAACAAGGTTTCATTTGTTCAAGAAAAACCCAAACAAGCTATAGGGTTCTTTCCTAACTTAAGAAGCAGTAGGAATTAATAATTAAGAGAACCAAAACATTAGTCTTTCTTCTTGGGTTTCTTTTACTGGGTTTGCTTTGATAAAGAACCAAGTTTGTAAGATAAACCTTTATCTCTCTTCTCAAAACAGAATTGAGCAAGGCAAATGATTCTCTTTTTTTGAAGATACTAAAAAAACCCATTTTTCTCTTTCACCTACGGATGGACCTTGGCAAAAAATGGAGACCCAAAGACAGGCATATCTTATTCCTCCAAGATGGACTTGTTCTAAGAAAAAGAACAAACTTTTCTTCTTCCTGAACAGAAACCCATTTCTATTTCCCCAACCTACCTGTTGATCTTGCCCAAAAAAACCGAAACCAAGAAATGGGTATCACTTATTTTCGATTGTGAGCATGATACAGATCGAAAATTCAAAAGAAACGAAAAATAACTGACCTGATTTGCAGCTGGAGAACCTGCGATTTCTGCCCACTTCTTCTCACTTTCTTTCTGGTTATGAATTATATAATAGAGAGAAGATCAATGAAATGGAATGGGTTTTTTGTCTTAAAAGCATTGAAATGATTAGATCGAAAAGGGAGTAATCAACGAGAGATGAAATCGTGAGAATCCGAGATTTGTGGGACAAAGGGTTTATGGGGTTTTAGCAAGAGATTCTTGTTTTCTCGTTTACTTTTGTGGGGGTACCCGGAAGTTTGAAATGGTAACTGGAAATTCCCCCGCCATCCCACGTGCTGAAATTTCTATTTCCCGCGATACGTTCAAATCTGGTTTATATTGTGCGTTTGCCATGATTTTCGGGTAAGGAAATTTATGAAGGGATATTCCTGTCATTTGATAGAATTAAGATAATAAATGTAACCAAACAAAGTATTAATTTCTTTTTTAAGGATCTAAAGTATTAATTTCTTTTTTAGGGCTCTAAGATTCTAAGATTTATGGTAGGATAATTATCCGAGTTGCCTCTTTAACTCTCTCAAGTTATTTCATTTTGAACAAGGATCGAGTCACATACAAGAAAGACTGATAGATAGATTTCATTTTAAAATAATTTATATTTATTCTTAAATAGTTGCAAATGAGTGTGATGTCAACGGTTTAAAAATGTTGAATTGAATGGAATTTAAAACTTATATTTTACGTTGATATTTGGACTAACAAATTATGTAATATATATATTTTTTTCTTTTATTCTTCTTGTAGGAGTACTTTTCTTACATATATAAACTCATTAATTTGAATTGATTCTCATGAATGCATGTAAATAAACGTGCTCTACAACTTTTAAGTATTTGAACTTAAAGTCAGAATTGTTAAATGATGGCCATTTTTTCTCCTTTTTTTTTGTGTGTGTGTGTGTTGTGTCATATGGTTATTCTCTCCCCTCTTGTATGTCAAGGTTTCCCGGGCTCCACCTCTTGTATGTCAACTTAAATAAATGGGCGATTGTTTGGAAAGCAAATACAAGGAGATTTAATAGTAATTAAGTGGGCATGTTTGGCAAGTTTTATCCTTATGAAATAGAGTTGTTTGAATTACACCTTTTTATAAATAAATAATTTGGCATATGTGTAATTTAATTAATAAAATTATACTCATTATACTATAAAAGTTACGTGAACAAAGTTGTCTTTTAATAAAAATAATACATGCTAATTGGTAGTCAACTACTCAAGTAATAGCAGCACATTCGCACTTGTCATGTTATAATAGGTTGGGGTTATTTGTTTTCACGCATAGGTTAATGATGCACATGCGTAATGGCTACTACCAAGTTGTCTGTTCGTGTTCTTTTGCGCATGTGATGAGGAAACTAGGGTCCCGTTTGGCATCTTTCTCTATGTTGTTCGTAATTTTGTGCTTAGATGAGGTTGTGCTGAGGTTGAATTGTGCCGAGACTATATTGCAGAACTTATTTGGCAACATTATATTAAATTACTCCATTGAGAATATGTTACACGAAACTTATTTGGTAACATTATAAAAGACTTGCTCTAAGGAGCAAACATAGAATTTACAAAGTGGGACCCACCTTTTATTATTTACGACACTCTATTATTATTGTACAAAGGACACACGTGTAGAAATTAAAACGTGATACCCACCTTTAAAAGTTAAATTATAGAATCTATATTCATAGGATTTACAATGTGGGGCCAACTTTTGTTAAATATAAATATAGTACCCACTTTTAAAAATTACAATATGGTACCGCGTTTAGAAATTAGAATATGGAGCCAACAATTACAAGATCTACAACGTGAGTCCACCTTTTGTAATTGTAATCATGTGACCCACATTTATGAATTATAAAGTGGAGTCACTTTTTTTGTGATTGTGCACACATGACCCACATTTAGAAATTATAATGTGATGCCCACATTTCGAACTGAAAACATGGGGGCAACACATTCATAGGATTTACAACTTGGGACCCTCTTTATAAGAATTATAATGTGGGGCCATCATTTTTGTTAATTGTAAACATGAGACCCACCTTTATAAATCTGAACATGGGACAACATTCATATGATTCACTATGTGGGTCCACATTCATAGGATTTACAGTATAACTCCACCTTTTGTGATCGTGACCATATGACCCACTTTTTTTGTGATTGTGGGCACGGGTCCCACCTTTAGAAATAACAACATGATGCCCACCTTTAGAAATTAGAAGATATGGCACACATTTAAAAGGATTTATAATATGGTCCCACCATTATAGGAATTATAATATGGGCACACATTTTGTGATTGTGACCATGTGACCCGCCTTTAGGATAAGTGAGAGGCTTTAGATTCTTTAAATGATATTCTTTAAAAGGTAAGAGATAAGTAAGAAAACTATGGCGGCAAATTGTTTCTTAAAAACACAAAAAAAATTCGTTCCAACTTTCTTATGCCAGAGAAATAAATTTCGAAATTCTTTCCCGTAAGCTAAAAATTCGGAACAATAATTTACACATATCAAATATATTTTTCATATATTTATCTCATGGGAATATGAGAACATCAAATGGTACAATGCAAAACGCACCCTACATGTGAAAATTATACACAAAGGAGGCTATTTCCAACCTCTCGCTTGCATACACTTGAGGAGTTGGTAAAATGTTACGATGGCCATTGTAATTAGGTGATGGTAGCAATGCCCACCCAAACAGGTTACGGTTTGGTGCCAGAAACATCTTCAGAAAGGCTGAAAATAAAAAATAAAAAATAAAAAACTATTTTCTACAGTTGCTCGAAAGAGAACAAATTCTGGATTAAATAACTCAAAAACATTTTTTTTAATGACCCGAGCATCCCTCACCAGCCCAGCTTTCGGACCTTTGGCCTCATGCGCAGCGGGTTACCTAATTCTCATAAGCAAGAACTATTCCCTTGGGATACATATGGTCTCGCACAGAGTAGCCGGATGACGAAAGGGTGTGAGTCAAACTCGAAACCCTGGAAAACAAACCCAAGGCACAAACCAACTGCTCCACCGCCTTGAGAGAAACTCAAAAGCATTTCAAGGTCAGTTTCAAACATGTGACCCATGATTTACCAATTTGGGGTTAACCCATACTCCAAATTGTGATTGGTCCAGTTTAAATTAGTGTGCTCAAAAAAAAAAAAAAAAAAATCCCAACATAAGATATCAGCAATCAGGAAGGTATCAGCCCCCCATCCAGTGTGGTGTCCATCATATTCATGATTTGAATCTTCGAATGCGGAGTCCGTGTATGGAATGATTAGAATGACATTCAGGTCTGTACATTTCAAATCTTCAAATCTCCCAATCCCTCGTAAAACTCTTGAGCCCACGGGGCCCATTTGGCACCTTACAAGTTTAGTAAAAGTTAAGTAAAACTTTCATTTTTCAAACAAAGGGTTACATCAAAAGTATATATTTTTTTAAAATCTCCTCCTTTTTAAAAAAAAAATTCAAAAAACAATATCCTTTATCGACTAAAAGACAAAAAAACACTACTTTTCTATATAAAAAGTAAAAAAGATTACATACAAAACAACTAAAAACAAAATACCATCATAACCCACTTATATTTTATTCTCTCTTGATTTGATGTTTTACTTTATCTTTATTTTACGAAAAAATTACCAAACGGGCCCAAGAATTCTAAGCCTACTTCCCTGAAAAGTGCACCCACAATTGTAAGGGACGATATTTGTATTGCTATCAAAGCTTTAAACTCTCTCAAAAAATAAACAAAAAGAGAGCTCAATTTTTTTTTTGTCATATCTACAACATGCATTCTGAGACAAAGTTATAATGATGAATTTTTTTTTTTTTGGGTAAAAGTTACAATGATGAGTTGTATTGTTATCAAGAATATCTCCTGTAAAACGAATGTCATTACATGCTCAAGCAACTCAAGGCCACTTTCAGTGGTTCATCATCCTCAAATGTAAAGATGCTTCACTTTCAGTGGTTTATGGCAAATAGCTCTTTTAATTTTGAATGATAATTGATTTTATTGAAAATAACAAAAAAAGGGAAACAAGACAGAAGACAGAAGACATCTAAGAGGAAGAGAGGAAAAGGCCAAAATCCAGCCAGAAGCTCTTACAATTGTAACATTTTCCCAGACAATTAAACATCAAGGTTTAGCTGCTGCTTAACCACAGAGCAAACAAGGAAATAATACATACTTTATTTACAGATATAACTTTAAGACTTCACCTGCTTCAAGAACCTTGGTGAGGAGAAATTGAAAAGGACATGCAAATATCGAAGAATCAAAGCAACTAAATACATGCAGGTAACCTGCCTGTTTACACAGTCCTCAGCAGCACTGAAATGTCTAGCAGCCATCCCAGTCAAAGGTGCTGCGTGGAAGAAATTTGATTATGATTGTAGTAGTTTACATGTTGGGCAATACCATTTACCCCTAAACCTTGTCTCTGGTGTGAGCCCAACACATGCATAGTGAAACCATTCACCTCCTTCGCACTGTCATGTGAAGATTTCAATATATTAGTAATCCAAATATGAGAAACGGGTAAAAAAAATAAATCAAGCTGACAATGTTTAGCACATGTGGCATTGACCCACTATGAGGATCTGTTTCACTTAAGGCCTATTTGTTTGCATCGAATTGAATACATGAAAATTAATGGTCAAATGGGGTTCACCAATGGATTCTTTAAGAGATGAGAGGTGAAGGATGTACGGTGGACATGTAGATGACGACTTCACTTTCCTCGGATTTGGATTATTAGGCTGATGGCTACGTATTCATTTCCCATCTATCTCCCCTTTGACTTAATTTCTGTTAAAGGGGAGATTATTTGATATCATTTTTGGATATTTGGCTTTGGTTCTTCAATTTGGGCCACTTTTAGAATACAAGACTTAAAAATTCTTAGGAGTTCACTTACATGAAACAGACATACCATTATGGGTAAGTTTGGATGGGAGAAAGCTGAATCCTGCATCCTGGGCTGATTCAAAATGTTTCTAAGCAAGAGCCCTAGGGATAGTTAAACATCTGCCTGATAGAGTTCACTCATGTCCAAAAATAGAGGACAATCAACTTATTTCTATCAAAATCAGAAGTGATAGAGCTTGAACATAACTGATAATCAGGCTTTTCTAAACCCAGACTAGATCTATGATTCGACCAATATAAGATCACTGTGTTCTGGTACCGTATATTGACTTAAGTGAATTTTTAGAGTACAATTAACAAAAGCATTTGGCTGATGTGGAGAAGGCATTTTGGAGACCTATTGCAAGAAACATCCACACTTTTAACAGTAAAACTAGATGCAATGGCATTAAGAGGAAGTGTACTGTGTTCAAGCATTTTTATAGCCCAACAAAATGTACACTCGGGGTCCATGTTTTAGTGCTCCAAGACAGAAGCCCAAAGCTATATGGCATTACAAAAAAGCTCTCTTCCCTCTGATGAGCCTTACCATCCAATGGATACCCATCAGATGTTGAGCACTCAATTTATTTTATCAGTATTAATAGGCAAAAAAAATCATCTAATAGGTGACAAACTAGGGACATCATGCAATTCATGACAGGGCATACCAGATTAAAAGGTGGATTCCCTATCTCTCATTAATAGTACTTATCATCATCTTCATCAAAGCCTTGTCCCAACTATGTTGGGCCAGCTACATGAACTTTCGTTGTTCCAGTCTATCCTAGGCCAAATCCTCAGATAGACTGCACTTCATCATATCTATCCTTCCTACTTCCCTCCATGTCCTCTTCAGCCTACCCCTTTTCCTTGAAGGGTCATCAACCTACATAGAAAAACTTTTCATTCTCCAAATGCGCTCATTTCTAATTTTATCTTTCCTAGTTTTACCACAAACCCGTCTCAACACTTCCATCTTTGTCACTCTTTTTTTGCATGTCTTGTTTTCTAATTGGACAACATTTTGCTTTGTAGGTCATAACTAGTCTAATCACTGTCCAGTAAACTTTTTCCTTCGATCTTGTTGGCATGCATCGATCGCAAAGTACTCCACAAGCAAGTCTCCACTTCAACCATCTAGCTCTTATCCAATGTTTGACATCCTCCTCAATCTCTCCATCCTTGCTAATTATAAAGCCAATGGATTGGTAGGAATCTCATTGTAATACCTACAACTTCAATTCTCACAGGAGTTCCATCTCTTTCCTCACGCCCATTTAAGTTTTAAATTCATATATTCCACCTTTATACAATTTATGTTAAAGCCCTTGGATTCTAAAGCCTTTTGCCATCTCTCAAGCTTGACATTCACATTCACGCCATCTTTCAATTCAATTCATTCATCAACATTATAGTATCTTCAAACGACATACATCAAGATCAAGGTACTTTTCGAATATGAACAGTTAATTCATCCATAATCAATGCAAAAGGATGAGGGCTTAAAGCTGGCCCACGATGGAAATATATGGTCACTAGAAACTCACATGTCTCTCCACAGGTAGTTCTCATACTGACAATTAACCTGTCCATAATCAGTGCAAAAAGATAAGGACTTAAAGCTGACTCATGATGAGAAACCTCTGGCTGCTAGAAACTCTCCCGTTCTCATACTAGCTACCGCTCCCTTGTACATGCCTTAAATGATGCCAATATAACTTCTTGGGACACTCCTTCTATCTACAACCCACCAAATAAACCTCTAGGTACTTTGTCTTTGATTAAAGTATCCTATATATTAAACATTGAAGCAAGTGGGGAGGATGAAAGGGTGTGGATGGCCTCAAATGACGGATCATACTCAGTTGCTTCATTTTCCTTGGCTTTGTCTAGCATATTGAGGGAGAGAAACATCCTGCGCAGCATTTGGAAGATTAAGGCTCCTCCAAGGGTTGTAATCTTTGGGTGGATGGCCCTCCAAAAAAGAATTATTATAATGGATAACCTAAGGAAGATGGGGAGAATAGTGGTTAACGGCTGCCCAATATGTTTCAGAGATGATGAATCAGTAGACCATCTATTGCTGAACTGCAAAGTAGCTCAATTTATATGGAGATCGGTGGTTGAGTGGTTGGACTGCTGCTGGGTCTTTTCAAAGTCCCTCCCAGATCTATTTCAAGCTTGGAAGGCTCCAATTGGGACACCTAGAGGAAAGGAACTGTGGAGATTTGTCCTTTCTAGCAGTCCTCGGGACAATTTGGAAGGAATGAAATTCAAGATGCTTTGAAGGGGTAGGAACCAGTGAACGGTGTTTGGTGGAGGAATCAAAGTTTTTAGTTGAACTGTGGGAGTCCATTAGCCCGTCCTTTAAATGTTACTATATAGATCAGATAATGCATCATTGGAAGGAGTTAGCATTTTCTTTTGCAAGGCCCATGCAATTTGTCCATAGTGGCCTTTCCTTTTCTTTTCTCCTTTCCTGTGTTCCTGTTTTAGCTTGTCAGTACACATTTGTTGCACTGCTTGCCTTTTTTTAATGAAAGTAATCATTTAAAAAAAAAAAGCATCCTATATAGGAATGAAATGGTGGGAAAAGAAAATATAAGGGAAACTTGAAGAGAGATGACTCACATCAACATTGTCACATGCAATCATGTCTCCAAAAGATACCTGGAAAAATATAAAGTGTAAAAAAAAAAAAAAAACAATCTCCTGATACATATGGGCAACAAGCAATGAAAACTTCAATTATCAAAGATGTAAATATTAAGATCTAGCTGACACTTGTAACTACTTCCAGCAATATCTGAACTTAATGGACAATGAAAGCTTTGTAATGGATTCACAAAAGCAGTAAAAAAAACCTCTTGACAAGTGGGAACTAAAGGGCATGAAGCATAAAACTTAATGCAAAACCTGATGCAACCACACTGTACAAGTGGGATCCAGACAGATGATCAGATGACATCCAGAAGGGAATGCTACAAATCTTCAAGATTGGTAGATGATATCCATCAACCTGTTCCTTTTTCTGGAATTTTTTCCTGAATGGTTTCTCTTTCTGTAATGTCACTTGACCATCTCTTTGCAGACCAAATAATGGAAAGCTAGGATCTTCAAATCTAGAACCTTTATTGGACTTCCACCATCCAAACTGGGTGCATCAGCTCAACAGTTTGGAACTCTAAACATGGATGAAGCATCATGGAACTACAAATGTTCCGGTGCATCAGGAGCTTGAGAATACAGAAATGATAATAGAACCTGATTGCAGACACAGTAGGTTGGTTCATTTGGATCACTTGGCTGATCAGCATCAAAAGGTGCAGGAACACTTCTCTTATGGCTTCCTGGAGGAGGCATAAGCTCAAAATCACGATCCCAGTCCCTTTCTCCTCTATAATCAGGTCTCTTTGACTGAGGTGTTCCAAAATTTTGTTTCCGTTTTTCATCCTTGGGTACTAGAGGTAATGGGGGAAGGATTGCCGGCTCATCTTGTGAAATTTTTCCCTCTATAGAAGTTAAGGAGTTAGTGCTCATCTTGTGAAAATTTTCCCTCAATAAAACTTAAAGAGTTACCTACCATATGAATCAACTCAAAGTAGGTCAATCATATATATACAAAAACTAAGGATTCACCAAATTTTCATCAGCATTGGAGAGCTACTCCAAGAATACTAAGAACAAAAAGTTGAAAATTGAGAAAAAAGATCAAGATAGAAAAGGAATTATGCACAATGTGATCATGAGGCAAACTGGCAATATTCTGAATAACTGGGGCTACTCCAATAATATTAAGAACAAAAAGCTGAAAATTGAGAAAAAAGATCAATATAGAAAAGGAATTATACAAATTATACACAATGTGATCACGATGCATACTGACAATATGCTGCATAACCGGGACTACTCCAAAAAAATTAATCACAAATAGTTGAAAATCGAGACAAAATATTAAGATAGAAAAGGACATATATCAGTCAACAAGTAAATAACTTCATTCGTCATATTTTTTTCAACGAAAAATGTAGGAAGGTTAATACATTCATACTGAACAAAAAATTAGGGTGCTAATACAACATTACATTTTGCATTTGCATAAAAACAGAGAATGTCATATCAGATTTGATGGAAGGAATTCCTCGCGTGTTATATCATTATAGAGGTGAGATGATACATATTGAATAAAGAGAACCCAAAAAATCCACATTTTTCCTTCCGTGCATAAATGTATCGCATCACGCCCAGTACTGAAAGCAATATATTGTCTTCCTGTATTTTTAATCTCAGTGCAAATTGCATGTGTATCGAGATGCACAAATTAGAAGCATGGTATATGAAACAATACATTTTTTCCCTTTCACCAACATAAATCAATATAAGAGGAAATTTTCATTTGTGGAATTAAAGAAACGTTCACTACGATGTTACTAAATTACTAAGATCGAAACCATCCCACAAAATTTACACAGGAAAACCTGTGAAGGATGAAAGCACGGCTTGTTCCATACATGTTTCTGCTATCAGCAGTATAGTGCAAAACACTTAACAAATCAAACAGAATATAATTTTGGTCAAAAATTAAAAAAAATTTGGCCCCACTTAAACTGGAGCATTTACATTAGACACATCATACCTTGCTTTAGATCTTCTGCAAATTGATTCAGGTCTTCATCAAGTCGTTTAATATGACTGTCTATCTGCAAGAATTTTGAACATGATTTGATGCCAGGAAAAGACAAAAAGACAATGGACAACCAAGAATGGTGTTCAAACTTCAAAACTGTGACATAATGTAGGAAACCAATTGAAGCCAATGTGGTCATGCTCTCCGTTGTTAGTACTTTTCATGAAGTTTCTGACATTGTATGAGGCCCATGTTTATAGGGATCACCATTGAAAGATATCAAGAGAAGTAGAAATTGAGAAAAGATGACTATGCATGAAAGCGTTACAATAAATGCAAACTAAGTTTCTAGAGTGCAGGTATTCTGGACTACAATGTCCATATTCAGATATGGATATAAACACTGCATTTACTGAATATCTAGGGCACATTCACAATTGGTAGGCATCAAGTTCACAGCTTTAACAATTAATAAAAGACAAATTTAGCATCCCACCTGATATAAGCTTTTAACCATGCAGAATTATGTGTCAACATGACAGGATACTGGTGACGAGTGTGCGTGTTGGGTTTAGCCCCTCATGTACGTCAATCCTACAACATATATTAGGTCTTTCTCGTGCGATACTTTACCATAGTACATATTTTGTAGATGGCTGAAGTCATTTCATTTGACATATTCGAGCATTTTTATCTTCCAAACTCATTTTTGCTCAGATCTCTCTTTAGTGTTGCTTAGCGGCAAGGCACTTGTGAGGAGATGAAAAAAAAATCCAAATCAAGGATATACACAATAATGAACTAAACTTCCACTCAAGCACGTTGAAAAACCTTTTTTCAGCCAATACGAGGCCACCACCTCAAAAAGATGAGATCAAGTGCAACCACATGCAGCTCTATGATCATGATCCACTTGTCTATATGCAACTTAGAAGACAATAGAACACCTTTGATCGACTTTCCATGTATTGTGCCTCAGCTCAAACCCTTCAGCAAAAAGAAACTCCAACCTGTCATATATTGCAAAATACAAACCCTCATTTCCTAGTTTTTTTAGAACACCCTTTCAATAAATTTTGTATATTTTTAGCCCATTTTTTAGATCACGTCACAAACTTCATAATAACATTTAACAGCCTAGAAATAAGGCCCTGAAAATCCGAGGTTCCTTGGGTGAAACAAAAATCTTGTAATTTGAAGGAAAAAGAAGAACAATAAGAAAGAGAATCAAAACCTATTTTCACTAACCTCAGATAACCTCAACTACCCGCTTCTACCCAACTTTCAATCACCCATATAGAAAGTCTTATCCAACTCAAGGAGGTAAACTTGGTAAGGAAGAGCAGAATCGTCTTATCAGTAGTAAGAAATATTAGATTGTTATGTCACGGTTAGCTAAAAGATTAGATTGTTGTGTCACGGTTAGCTACGACAGTGAAGCCCAAAGGACAGTCTCCAAGCCAAAAGGTTTAGGATAGCAGTCACAGTTAGGGAACACGTCTTAGGTTTCAATCAACACTAAGGCAATTAGGTTCCATTAAGTTCAAAAAATTGGAGTACATGTTTGAAGAGGCACAGTGGGCATCCACTTGAATTATTTTATCAGTAGAAAGGAAGATTAGATCGTTATGTCACGATTAGGTCAGACGCTGAAGAAGCGGGAGAGATTGGCTAAAGGGCAATCTCCAAGACAAAAGGTTTAGGATAGCAGTCGCAGTTAGGGAACACATCCACAGGTTTCAATCAACATCAATTCACTCCATTAAGTTCAAAAAATTTGGTGGAATACATGTATACAAAGAGGCAAATCGTGTGTCTCCTTGAATCGTGCATGACTTGCACCAATATTGTCACACAAATGAATTGAGTTCTTCACTTTCTTAGACTAACTTTCTGTTTCATTTAATCATTACAGCTAAGATTCCTATATCCGCTACTAAGACTTCTATCAAATAAAGACTCCAAATAAAGCAACTGATTGGAAATATAAAATAGGAGAGACACATAAGGATCAATTGTAATTTTGTTCTGATACGTCACAAACTTGGAGAGATCATAAGTTTTCTTTTAATCTATAGTTTTAGAGACTGGTTGACTAGATGAACACCTCAATATAACTATATTTTCTTCTTTTTAAACATTTGCCTATTATAAATAAGAAGAAATGTTCAAACTTGAAGAAATTGTAAATTTAATTTTAACTTATAGATTAGAGACTGCTTAATTGATATAATAAAAAAACAAAATATAACTATATTTTCTTGTTTTTGAGCATTTGCCCAACACAATAAGAAGAAAATTTTGACAAGAGCTGGAAGCATAGTTGGAAGGTGGTCAGTGTCACAACTCGCAACTGTTTGTTTGCACAAGATTGTGGGTTTGAGTAAAGTTACCATTAGAAAATCAAATAAATAAATACATTAATAAGAAGAAATGTATGCAAGATATATGAAAATGGAAAAAAAATGAAAATGGAAAAAAAAAAAACCCTGAAAATGGAGGAAATAAGTAAAGCCCCCCCAACAGATCATCATCCAAAATTTTCTAACCATCAATTTTCTCTTAGGCAGGGCTATCTATCTACCTAAATGGTAACACATGATCTAGACAATTGACTTGATGAGCAACTTCCTGAATAAATGATAACCTCAAAATCACAAATGAAAATCATTTTAGTAATCCAATTTTGGCTTTATTTTTCATTGGATATGGATTGTTTTCGTACTTTCCTATTTTATCATTATTTTTTTGAGTTTGTTAGTCAATGGATTAAAACAGTTTAATAGATCATATATTTTAGGAATGACTCCATTACGTTATCAGTGAAGAAAAACAAAGAACCCTCCCTCGGTTTCTAGATATTCCCATTTCAACCACCCTGAAAAGTTGGCACAAAGTGGACTTCTCCTCCTCAACTTCTCATATTGCTATTCCTAGATGTTCCTTCCCCTCTCCCTCATTTCTTCGAGCTCAATTTAGATGTGAGTATAACTAGCGAAACAGGGTTTGACGGGGATTGGAGGAGTTAATCAAGATGGCTCTTTTCAATTATTCCCTCTTTCTCAAGCCCGGCTCGTCATTGCTTTGTCAACAAGACAAAAAATGTTAACAAGACAAAGATGCATTAATCTTCTCAGATGAAGGTGGAAGGTAACTCAGTATGCGCTCTTCAGTAGGCTTTGTGTCAGTGCAAGGCCCCATAGTGAGTAGCTGACACTGAGGATAAGATGATGGACCTATCACGGAATCGATCCAGTCAAGAGGGCGAATGAGGCAGCACCGCAGAAGACAAACTAGCTAAGGATTGAGTCATGTGACAGTTTGATTATTATTCACAATTGCCCATGACATTTACTTATTTATTTACTTTCGTGTGTGTGTGTGTGTGTGTGTTTTGGGGCTTTTATTTTGCTTATAGCTGATGAGTATATATCTCTTGTGCTCTGTAGCTATCTTTGTTAATGAAAGTTACCCTTCAAAAAAAAAAAAAAAAGACTAATAAACTTGTACCCCAATGTCTAAATCACTTGGTTTTCATTCTGTTAACAAAAAAATAGTGCTCTCAATTATTTTTTCCCTCATTATAATATTTTAAAACATAATTATTAATAAATGAATGTATAATTCCACGGTAGAGTTATAGTTCCCTTGGAATAGATCATGGGTTCAAACTTCAAGCAGCTCATTTTCAAGGCCAACCAGAATGGGAGTATCACAAGAAATATTTTTTTCTTCCTTCTTTTGCATTTATTAGTCCTTACTTACTGCTTCTCTCTGTGCAAGCACCCATATGCTCTAAAATCTACATAGCCAGTTGCCTTACAACAGGCTGGATTAGATGTGGGCTCGATTTGATGGGCCTGATCTTTTGTTTTATAGTGGGTTTTTCCCCTCCTTTTGTGTTTGAAATATATGCTTCTTATCTTTGAAGAAAAAAGTATAGTGATAAATTTTTATACAATTGTAAAAAATAAAAAATAAAAAAGAACAAAACGTGAAATTTAGATTGAATAGTGATACGACCACGATATGTGTAGACCAAATGTACCCTAAAATGATTCAAACACCTACGATAATAAATTACTCCTCTTTGACCTCAAGTATGAGCCCACTAATTGAAACATGCTTAAACAATAGTTAATGTGATGACGGCCTCCTTTTCTAAAAAATTGGACCTTTAAGCCCATGGCCTGCGCCATCAAGGGGTGAAGAGCTATTTTTATTCCTTACATACAATATTTAATCAAATTTAGAACCTAACTACATGAACTCATAGCCTATAATGCCCAAATACATGCCAGAAACAGCAGGGACCGGCCATGAATATGGCTAGACATGGATTTTACTTCATCGGATAAGGTACGTAACATATGTTGCCAATTTTGAAGTCTCGGGGTATCAGAGTTCGTAACTATATCTCGCAAACTTAGGGGTGCTTTTGACGCTGGCAAGATCTTATCAAAGTTGGAACCAATATAGCACACGAAGTTCATAACTTGTATCTTCTTTGCACCATTTAGCATATCTTCATCTTAATTTGAGGAGGTACCTTGTGTATATCGTGTGCAAATGATCTAGTGTTAGAGGATAATCGAGAGATGAAGTAAATGCTAAACTTGAGAGCTGGCGGGACTCGGGAGGCTTTAGAATCCAATAAGTCATACAAAAATAGAATATATGACTTGCAACTTCAGTGGGATGTGCAAATAGCCCCTATATGCGCCTTATATGCTTTAAATAAATCCAACAAAGCATTCCATGAGAAATACCTCACTACAACCAAACTTTGAACAGTCTAATTAATCTACATGACACAAGCAAATCTTAATAAAAGGGTTACTAATGAAAAGCCTACAAACTATGAAGAGACATGAATAAAGCAAAAGGTCCATGGGCATGGATCAAAGGGGCCTAGCCCATGTAACTGTTTATACCTAGTCCCAAGGGCTGTTATAGATAGATAAGGGCTTAACACTATTGTAGGCAAGGCTTATCAAGCCCTATGTAACGTAACACTTTGTATGGTTCGTTCAGTCTCATAAGACAACACTTTCCCAATTCTTCTATGATACTTTCCTCCTCTGTCACATGGTATCAAAGCCACAGCTTTGTGGCTGTTTCAATTAGGGATTGGGGAGTTTCCTTGCTCCCAGATTCTGCTTCTCCCAATCACTGGTGACTCTCCGCAACCCATCAGCATGCATGTGGCTGCATCTCTAGCAGGGCGCACTTTAGCTGGTCTGACCCTTATCTACCTCTGAATTTTAGTTCCTCCCTCTCATTTCAGCATATCTGCACGACTTGTCCAATTATGCAGTCTACCTCAAATCAAATCACAGTTCATCTGTATCAGTTGAATTCTGGTTTGGATGGCGGGGCCCATTACTGATCACAGTTCTCCAAAGTGACTGAACTGTCTTCACACAGACAATATAACAAATGATCCATAATCATATACATTTTATTTTAGCCACATTACTTATGAAATTCTACTCATGGGTCAGCATTCACTATAACTTAGGTCAGGCCCCCAACCCCAATCTAACTCACCCAACCAGACCTTTTGCCAAGTAGAGTCATGCAAATTTGGGTTTGAGTTGGGCTTCGGTTAAAAAAATGACAACCAACTGAAATTCTGGTTGAGATGGAGCAACCCAATCTTATGTGCTATTAGAAGAAGTCATTTCTCTCTCTCTCTCTCTCTCTCTCTCTCTCTCTCTCTCTCTCTCTCTCTCTCTATATATATATATATATATATATATATATATATTAGGGAGATGCTCCTATGAGAGATATCTCTCACCTTATATGAGAAATAGAGTGAGGGCTCTCACATCCATATCCAACGCCCACAACTTAAATGTGAGGGCCCCCACCCCTATCTCTCATATAAGGTGAGAGATATCTCTCATAGAAGTATCTCCCATATATATATAATATAAAAATGTATTTCATCGAGGTTGTATGATTGATGACAATTTATAAAGAAAGTGCTTGCAATGCCAATGCCACCCCACATAACAACACCGCGCCCCGCCCCACCCACCCCCCCAACAGAAGTCCCACGAGATAATCCAAGAAGCTGCATTTCCAAGTGGTGATCTTGAAAGTTGGTTCAAAAGAGCCATGCCAAGAGATACAAAGCAAAATAAAAAAATAAAAAAAAAACCACCAGCTGCATCTGCTTAAAGACTATTTACTTTTCCTCCCAGAACTTGGGAATCAATATCTAGAATCTAGATATTGATTTGGGGATTCAGTTATACATTAAGAGCTCTTGTATCAGGAATTTGATGTGGCTAAGGATTTAGATATATTGAAATTTCAGCATTGATTTTGGGAATTGATGCGGGAATTTGGGTACCAATATAGAGTTTTTATTTTGGGATGCTGATCTGTGTATTCAAATGGACTTCTGATTTGGGTTTTGTTATTTATTACTTTGTTTATATAATGGTTTATTAATTTGTTTTGTTGGTGATGAAAATTAGAAAAGTTCATTTCTTACCCCTTTTTCAGGTTTGGGCTTCTTTAAATTTATTTAGGGATATTGGTCTGAACGGGTTATATTCAAGTTGATCGGGTCAGCTCAGGCTAGAGGGATTGTAGTTAGGAGACCAGGTTCAGGTTGAGAGGGCACGTTAAAATCTGGGTTGAGGTTGTGTATGTGTGTTCAGGTCATGCTCGAGTTAGCCTCAACCAAAACAAAGTTGAAGCCTTAATTCTACCTGCACTAAATGCAAAAGAGGGCATAAAATTCCAGACATTCAAACAGGGGAAGGAAATTGGGGTGGGGGGGAGGGGGTGACCACGTCATCTAAAAAATCCTTATTTGTACCGCAAGCATCCAAAAGAATAAAGCAGTGGCCGCATTGGATTGCAAGAAAAACTTGTCATTGCTAGAAGTTAAAAGGGGACAAAATGATTTTTAAAAAAATATATCATCTTACAAGGTCATATGCCTGCCTTGCAAGTAAGACCTTCTCAGTGCATAGGCTCAAGGCATTTTCTTGGTTGGTTTCTATCTCTTTCCCCATCTTCTCAAATGCTGCATCGTCTTCTTCAGGATTTCCTTTCTTTGAGCTCTGAGAAGGCAACCCCAAGCAATATTTGGTCTGATCCCTTGTCTGGTTGATCATGGCTGCCAAAAAAAAAAAATGAAAAAAAAAAGAATAAATAAATAAAAACTTAAAGAATAAGAATCACCAACTTCCACTAAATTTCTAAAATCAATAAAATTGTGGAACTAGAAATTGCTCTGTTTACTGAAGCTGCCACCAAAAAGAAAAAAGAAAACAAAGTCTTCCGTAGATAGGGCCTGTTTGATTGCAAGAATTCTAAGAATTCCTATTTGGGTATGTGTGTGTGTGTGTGTGTATATATATATATATATATATATATTCTTCAAATGTTGTCTCCTAGTAGGATTCCCAAATGCTCATCGAATACAACCCAGCATTTAAAAGATGGAATAAGGAGAATTACCGAGGCAAAAGTGACATTTCAAAAGGTTGGATGTGTGGATTCCCACTCATCAAAAAGGGAATTTCAAATGCCCCATAGACAGCTAAGCTACTGACAATGCTGTCAGAAATACCCAACACGTGGAACTCCAGTAAAAAGAATCCTCTTGACAAAAAGGCCAAGGGAAAAATGAAAAATAAAAAGAATAGACAAACTTAGTGCTCTCCTGGACCCTTGATGAATTTGTCAAATGTAAAAAAAGTGGCTGTCTAAAAACATAAACAGACAACAATGGCATTGTCCAAATGGCATGAGATGGAAGTAGCAAAGTACTTCTATGCAAGAGTAAAGTTATAATAACCAATAGATTTGATACTGAGATTGCCACAGTTGCCATAAAATTCATTATTGTGGATTGATTCTCAAAGTAAAACTCAGATTATGTATGATTCCTGCAAGTGTAATGACAAGGTTCTGTGGTTAACATGATGACGGTTAAATCAGACCACATGGCATGGACCAATGGTCCAGTGGCTCCACCGAAAAAAGATTTTTTTTTTTTATATCATCTTTTTTTATGACATGGGCATCTCTGAGGTCTTTGACCCAACAAGTCTAATCCCCGGGTGGCACCCACTAAACCCATACAAATGCACAATGGGCAAATCTGGAGTGGTCCATTCCACCAACTCCCAGGTGGGTTTTTTTTTTATATCAACAAGCAAATCATCTCCTTCAAACTGTTACCAACCATCCCATCAAAGAAAATGAAGTAGACAGTACATATAGAAGAAGTGAGCATTACCTTTAATAAATAGCTATCCACCTAACCCTCTTTTATACGTTGTATCAATGGGTCCCAGAACTGCAACGATGGCTTCTTACATTAGCATTCCAGTTAAGGTACACAAATTTTCTCTAGCTATCTGTCACCTTGACACAGTCACACAACCCTCCTCCCAGATAACATAGAATTGACAAGTGGCAGAGTTTGCCATAAAAACAGATAAACCCAAACTCAAACTTTTCCAATAAATTTCACAAGCCAATGAAACTAATGAATTGCAACTGTTCAAATTGTAGAAAAAAGCATCCAAGTACGAATTTTCCCGAGTTTTTAACAGAGACTAATGAAATCAGCGATTTGGGTGTTGTTCGAATCGATCATATCCGCTGGAACTAGAAGAAGTGCATAAAACACATCGAATTTCAAAATACAATTTAAGACATACGAGGATTCGGCGATGCAAGAAGGGATTTTGGGAATAAAGATCGCACCTTGGGACCTTTCATCGAGTTCTCTCATGGTATTTAAAAGCCTCTGAAGCTCTGCTGGCAATGTACTTGAATCTGCAATTCCCAATTCGATCAATCGAGAGAGAGAGAGTGAGAGAGAGAGAGAGAGATCAATAAAAGCAGAAACTTTTCGGATCAAGGAAGAAGAATCGACTTACACTCCAAATAATCGTCGACGAAAACTCCTGTTCTTGCAATTGCCATCTTTCTCCGTTGCTAGGGTTTTTTTTGGTCCTCCTCCTCTCTCTTTTCCCATGTATGGGGCTCTTTGGAGGAGGGAAAATGGAGTTTGTGAAGGTGAGGGCATTTTTGTCATTTGGTGTGTTTAATCAAGAGTGCTGCTACCTGCACACTTAAAATTGCTCTCCACACATCGCATATCTTTACACAGTGATGATTAGTGTAAAATATTTCATTTGTTTCTCTCTACACACTGCATTTTCCCTAAAACGCCCATTTACCGGACTCGTTTTGATTTCTCCTTAGACTCTGCATTTCAACGGTTTCTTCCTTCCCATTTTTTTAACTCGACGTTTCGCTGCACGTCCTGACTCGCTGGTGTGATTAACAAGACGAGCTCCCCCACCAGGATGTCTCAGATGCACCTCCTCCGAACTCAGCCATCTCTCTGTGCTCTCTGTGCCTTTTTCTTCAAAGTGCATTACTGTTTTCCGTTACCATTTCAATCTTCGTGAGTGATTTCGATCTCTTTGCTTGCTTAGAAATGCTTGTAGTGTTATATTAAGATCCATTATTTGGTTTATTCAGAGGTTTATATTCCCCTCCTACGCCTCTATCTCTCCCATTTCCAGCCACTGTCAGCGTTTCAGTTTTCAGTTTCTCGACACTGTTCGGCACTGTGGATCCGAAAACGAAGAACCTTTTTTGGCTTCTTTGTACAGTAAAAATTGTACCTTTGCGGCATCATAAGTTTGGACATATGTGATTTAGACGGCATTACATATCCGAATGGGTCATAGTATCACGATGAGGTAATGTCGAACATAAAATATCCACACGGATAATGAGGGTCGAACAATGTTTTAGGGCTGTGACTGTCTAATTTTCTGTACTGATTTTTGACTGTATTTCTTTTGTTTTTTTAGATATGGATGTGCCCAGTACCTCTAGAATTCAACCCACAGTGTCGAACAGGAGACTGCGTCAGAGGTTTGTCACTGATGAGGCCAAGGATGCTGAAGAAGTAGTTAAAAAACACCCTGAAGCCCAAGACCAAACAGAAGTCTACGAATAGCCAGAAGTCCGAAACCGAACTTCAATTGATGTTCAGGCTATGACTGGAGAAATTCCTAGTGGGCCTATGAGTTTGAGTCTGCTACACAGTTTCCGGACGCATGTTGCTACAAGTATTTGGCAGCAGCAGGTTTGTGATTAATCTTGGTAAACGTGTTGTAACTTTTTATTACCTTCACACATTTGTTTTTTATTCATATTGCATGAGAGACCGCCACTTAAATGCCTAAGCTATGCCCAAAAAATCAGTGAACGGGCATGGAATGAAGAAGGAAGGCAGAATACAGTGTTTAGTGGACTCATTGGCCATTTAGGGTTGGCTCGATTGGTGGCGAGTGTCAGCCTTTGTGGAAAGATGGCAGCCCGAGACAAACACATTCCACCACATGCCTTTCGATGAAATGACAATTATCCTTGATGACGTAGGCACCATTCCGGGGATATGATGACAGGAAAATCTGTATCAGTGGAGCAACTGTCATTTGAGCAAGCAAAGACACTTGCAGAGCATGGTCTTGGGATCACATCCCAGTAGGTACACGAAGAGTTAGCAGCTGTGCGAGGTTCTTCGATTAGACTGGAATGGCTAAGGGACCTATTTGGAGCCATGACGGATGCGGAGCCAGAAGAGAACATTAGGCATGCCGCTAGAGCATACCTATTGTATATATTGGGTTGTACACTCTTCACAGACAAGAGTAGCATTAGGGTCCCGATGATTTATCTAAAGCTGCTAATGAACTTTGATGAGGCATGCACATATGCTTGGGAAGTTGCTGCACTTGCGTACCTACACCGACAGTTGGGGTTTGCTACCCGGACTGGCGTCAGGCAGATTGCAGGATATTTAACTCTTCTGGAGGCATGGATTTACGAGCATTTCCCCAAGTACAGGCCTAACCCCAACCGCACATACATAGAAAATCTACCGTGAGTGCATCATTGGGTGCCATGAAGGGAGTCTCGGGACCAAATGTCTAACCTGTAGTCATTACGAGAGGCACTTGACGATCTTGGTGCCCATGAGATAAGGTCTTACAATTTTATCGCAAAAAAATGATTAAATGAGTACCGCATCTTTTACTAATGCATTTGTTAATTAATGTTGCAGGTAGTGTGGGACCCCTATCGAGCACATGACAGATCACCCCTTTCATGAGGTTGCTTATTACAATGGCTGTCTTAAATGCATGGACATCGTTGAACCATATCACCCTGATCGGGTGCTTATGCAGTTTGGTAGGGTACAGCGCATTCCCCCCACTCCACTAGCTCCGTAACGTGTCACAAGGGGTGCCACCGCAAATCAGTATCGGATCGCTTACCATTACCTGGACCAAATATGAGAGAGATGGCATAACCACCTGTCGTCTCTGATGGAGCGTGGTGTGCCTGTGGCACATCCGTGGGACTGCCCACCCAATTATATGGAATGGTTCATACGAGCGTCGCACCCGATCATCTAGAACCCTGAACATTGTTCCACGTGTTCAAGATTCTCAGGGCAGCTCTTTTATAGATCCCCGATTGGTATGATGCCTAATAACTTAATTGTTATATTATGTCTAGCCATTATAACAAACTGACTAATTTGTGTATTATGTGATCAATGTCCAGTGCATCGTGAACGCTCAAAGTATTATTCAGCTGATTCTAAGGAGGGGCATAGTTTGAGTGTCTGAGATCCTGATACCTTGTACGTGGCCCTAGAGAATGTCAACAGGTTGCTAGATGGAGCTGATTAGGAAGATCTTGTTCAAAGACCGCATCGCAGCGAGACACGTACTTATAGCCGCAAAGGGAGACGTGGGGTCTAGGATGTGGAATTATCATGTGTTTTGTGCTTTTTATGTGGAATTAATGGTTGTTTCGTACTTTTTAATTATGTAAATGGATATTTGATTTTTGGGTACCAATGATGGTACATGAGCCTGCTATTTTCAGGCGTTGTGCCATTTGTGTAGTTCCATAGAAATACTAATGTATAGTTATCTGTTGTTGCATGCAAGGCCTATTAATTATGTGAAATGATGTTGACTTTTGGATTTCAATCAAATGCAAGATATATAGTTGGGATGTACCGATTTATTATAATGTAACCACCAATTTATCACACCAAAATAAAGAAGTGGCACACCTAATACATGTGTTGAATATTTAATTGCCAGTAATGTTCGGCGTCTCAGGGCCGATGATCTAATACATGTTCGGTGTCTCAGGGCCGATGATTTAATACATAAACGACGTCTCAGGGTCGTAGAGAAGGCTTCCATTTGGGTATCAACTTTCGAGTATCCAAAAATTTCCTGGTTATGCAGGGCCGTGCAATTAAATACTGTTCGGAATATCAAGACCGTGCAGTATAACAAAATTAGCCTCCTCAAATAAAATGATGTACTGTATCATTAAAATATATGGAAGGTTCTTTTATAACAATACAATTGAAAAGGTTACAACAAGGCTCGTATTAATTGAGAAATAAAATACTACATCCGTCTACATACTTCTAAAATAAAACAATCATTCCGACTCTATGGTTTCGCATGTGGCAATTGATGGACTGATAATTTCTCTGAATTGTTGTATCCAATATTGATAAGTTGTATCACAACCATCTGCTGAAAGGTGATGGCGACGCCGCCAATTATCAGCAATTGGTGGAATTGGATGACCTTGTACAAGGAAAACGTACAGAAGACAATTAGTTCAAATGAGTCACATTACCATTTCAGGCAAAATAAGATAGGTACATTTACGCATATACTATTATCACCTGAACGAAGTGGTTCTGATTGACAAAACTGATTACAATCCCGCGCCTAGCAGCAGTAGGAATAGGCACCGATCGAAGTGGAAGAAAAGTCAGGCACTATTATACTGACAGATGGTATAGGACAACGTTATATTGTGATGAAATAAGATGTCCCATATCCGGCATCGTCATCCACCGATCATAAGGAGGGCAATCCCCTTGGTACGATATGATATGGAGAAATTCATCAACCATTTGGTGTGATCCATACAATTGTCTGTAGTGCTCTGTATGAGTCACTAACTATTTCGAAAGATCCTTCCGTACCTGTTGCCACAAATCCTCACCAAGTCCCATCAACCTTGCAACGGCTCTAAAGCCACGATTGCCATCAGCAGTGATATCTTTTACATAATGAATATAAGGCCTTAAACCATCTGGGAGTGTGTTAATATATAAAACTAGCTTCAAATTTCTAGTGCGAATGATCTTTTGCTCAGGCATCAACCTCTTTATAGGTACGAAGGAGGCGCCACTACTGACAATAGTCTCTTCGATCTTCAAGGCAGGGGAGTAACTATCCTTGGCAGATTCGACAAATTCAAAGGCAGAGGGGTCACGTTTAGTAGAATTATGTAATTTCAGTTTTGGGCGCCCCCCAGCTTTAGGTTTCACATCTGGTTCGATCAATGAGGTGGTCTCAGGCTTTTGCTAGTTCCCTAAGTTTATTCAAGAGTTATAACTTCTTATTCGAATCGTAACTTCTGAATTGTTCGACAATTAAATCTATCTCTGGCATGCAATCCAAATGAAGGCTAGAGTCTTGAGCAAAAGCGGTAGATAGCAAGTCAAGCTTGCGCTAATGCGTATGCATGCAATCTGTAGGAAGAAGGCGCTCAGCACTTATGTATTTTGCGATCTCATGAGCACATGGTAAACCATGTGTGTGTTGAAGTACACAGCCACACGCATCTCGATCAATACCAACTGACGAGGCTCACTTCGTCTCGGCCAAGATCTTCTCTAATGCACTTATTGAAATATTCTCACGAAGTTCTTTAAATTCGGAAGGCTTGAAATTATGTTGCACAGCCGTGTTAGTATTTTCAAATGATGCCTTTATATGTGTATGTTGCAGCTGGAGTAGGTTGTGAATCTTCATCCAAGAGTCTTCAAAAGTCCCTTGGCTTGATCCAAACTGCAACTTCAACTGCATGTTAACTCTCAAGCCTATTTGTTGTAATGTTCCCAAAATGCATGACCTTGTCTGTCCAGGTAGCCACAAATCTATCCTTGTACGTATCTAACCAAGACGCTCTAACATACTGAAGTGCTGCCGAATAAGTGATGAATTCCTTTAGAAATAAGTTGAATTGCAGATTGTAATGTTTCTTTGTGGACAAGGAGACCAACATGTTCTAGCTCATTATAAATTGGTCCCAATTTTCCTTCGTCTCAAACAACTTTTTGCATTTAGCCAAAATATTTCTGTTGATATGCCATCTGCATAAAAGATATTTGGCGCTGAGGAAAACATTAGATATGGCGTTTATTAAAACCATCTCTCTGTCAGTGACAATAACACTAGGAAGAACACCATCGCCAGTAACATTGCGTAAAATACCCAATGCCCATGAGTAGCAATCTTCACGTTCATTATGGAGATATACAATGCATACCGAAAAAGTCTTCTCTGTGGATGTCACTCCAACAATCTCCAATAAGGGCATTCGATACCAATTGGTCTTGTAAGTGCAGTCCATTATCAACACATGAGGAAATACACGCAATAGGTATATGTTGGTAGGGTGTGTAAAGAACAAGGCAATGACAGTATCTGTTGCAGGACAATTCCTATGCCACTCATTGTACTTGTGCTTCGCCAATAATTTCAACAGTTACTGCATCTGACTCCGTCCAACCCTCTTTGCAACTTTAAATGAAGGGTAATTTGGGTATTTTTAAAATACTAAGGGAAAAAGTCAATAGAAAATACTTTTAAATGACCGGATGTCCTTAATTGAAAATTTACTGAAAAGCTTAGGGACTAATTCGAAAAGTTTTAAAACTTATGTCCTTCTTTGAAAGAAGGCAAAAACTTAAGGCCATTTTTTAAAATTTCCCTTATATATATTAAAGCAAATGGAGAGGTGGGCTGCGATAGGTGCCACCTCAACAACCCAATAATTCTCCTTTCAAATAAATAACATAGAGTGCTTTAAGGTGCCATGTCATCACATGCTACAATTTTTTCTCCAAAAAAAATATCTTTATCCATATCCTCTATCTCCTAAAGTCTCTCAATCAATATCCCCTAAAATCTCTTGATTTTGCTATCTCTCTCTCAATGCCATCTATCTTTCATCTTCTTAAGATTATCATTTTTTTTATTTTAATATTTGGGGCCCACCTTTCAACAATTCACACTGATAAAATTTTCATTAAAAATATAATTATTTTTAGTTTCCAAATAGAGCTCTACTTTATTCAAAGATTGTCACATGTGAACAAAAATCAAACCCAACCTTCTGGTAGACCACCTCATGGATGGGCTTGTGATAAAAATATTTTGACGTTGGAGTTTTTTTTTTTTTGTTTTTTTTTGGTTGAATCTTATATGCATCCTTTTCTGATCTGATTATATGGACATATGACCCTAGGTTTGGCCCACCATAAATTACACTTCCGTGGGCCCACATGGACTCATAATTAGGAGATAAATACATTGATCCAAGGTGGCCCAATTATTACTGGGATCAAATAACACTAGCCTGTTGTTTTAAAATCTCATAATTTATGGCTTTTAAAGTTCATATGTTTATATATTTTTTTTAAAATCTAGAGCTAAAAAACTATTTGATCAGTTCTAAAATGGTATTGGTGCCACTTCAAAGGGGTAGAGAAGAAACTTGTGCGCAGGGATTGAAATGACCATTGCCTAAATGGGGTGGCTTTGTTTTCTTGGGCTTTGAAATTATCAATGGGTGACAAAAACTTGAATGCATTTCTTATTACTAATTTTATATATATTAACAAAATTTGCTTTTCTATATCTTCTTTAGTAACTATTGATGTTATTATTATTTTTATGTTGTTGAATGAATTTTTTAGAGTTATCTTTGTAATAGTTTATTGTTGATGTTGACCACTTGTATTTGTGATTGAAGATGTGTTAGCTGTTTTTATATAAATATGCATGAATACATTCTTATATGTTTATAATTAATTTTGATATCTCATAAATTCAAAATGTAATATCTTATTTAGCCCGGGGCGTTGTTGCTAGTTGTACCTAAAAAGATGGTCATTTTTATGTATAATACTGGGAGTAGTATACTCGATTCACAGTTATAAGTTAAATGATGTACTTATTTTAAGAAAAATGAGAAAAAAAATAAAGAGAAGTTAGAACTAGTTCTTTTAACTAGACCCAGTCCTCTAGGTGGACCTAGTTCCGGGACCAAATCCCGGTTTTTATATCTGAACCGGGTCTGAAACCAACAAAACAAGTTCCAAGTCAAAACCAAATCTAGAACTGTAACCGTTATCTAGAAACGGGTTTGGGTCCGAGTCCAGTATGGTTCCAACCCAGAGCCATTCCGTTTTGCAACTCTAGTGTTGGACTACGTGATGATAGAAAACCTGAAGCACAACTCGGGCCGCCCTCAGTACGGAGTGTATCAGTGTATGTTTTTGTAATTTGTGCAGACAATTGTTAGAAAATCTAAATGAGTGATGAAAAGCCTGAATAGGCCAAGACCACTTGACTAAATGGGCGGACCAGAGCCTAACACTCACGGCTCGGAATGAGTTCAGGCCTAATACGACCTAGTGTTTCTATAGTCGAGCCGAGCTTGAATATGCTTCGTGTGCCTCACCCAGCCCAACTTAGCCAATGAACACCCCAACTCTATGGATTTAGGGGTGATCATGGGCACTGTCAGTCCTACCTAATCCAGGATTAGCCCACTTTATGCTAAATTTGGACATTAGTTCTAGTTTTGGAGCCATGCTTGGATATGAAATTTAGGCCCATTTGATATTTAGGGTTTATCTTGAATAAAGTGATTGAAGGTCGGAAAGCCTAACTTGAACAATAGTGCTTATAGTTTAGTCGCTGACTAGTAATAACCTCAAGGGGTAGCTCAGTTGGCTTAGGACCACAGTTTGCACGCGGAGGTTGTGGGTTCGAAACTACACTACTATAGTGGGGCTACAGCCTACAAGGGAGTTTACCCGGCTTCCATCTGGGCCCGAAAGGATTAGTCCTGCTTAAAGGGTTGAGAACCCTCCGATAGAAGAAGAAGAAAGAAAAAAGCTGACCATTAGTCAATAAGTGATAGAAAGCCCGACCCCTATTGACTAAAATAGTTGCACTCAAGTCTTGGATGTTTCAGACAGTAGGGCTAGGAACTTATGACCTATGTTGGGCATGGGCTGAATATGGGCATATATTTCAAAAGTTGAGTTTGAGCTGGATATGTCCTTGTCTGGCTTGATTCAACCATTAACAACCTATTTGAACTTAGGAGTCTATATCATTTGGATAACTGACCCAAAAAGTCCAAGAATCGAACTCCGTAGTGGACCCGCTCATTGAAAATCCGAGCCACTAAAAATAAATTTAGTCATCGTGTATGCGATTAGTATATACTAATCATATTTATTAATCACGTTATTCGTAATATGGTCAATCTCATAGTGAAGCCAACTCTTATTAAACTAATTTGGTACATTTTATGCATTGTGAGGACATTCATTTTGAGTAGTTCACATTTCCAATAGGTGAGCCCCTTGTGAGTTCTACTCATTTGACTCGGATAATTCTTCAAGTAAGAGCCTCGGATAAGTTGGATTCTAAATTTGAAAAGCAAAATGCCCTGGATGGAAAACGGATGAAAAGATCCTAGCCATCAAAAGGGTGGCCTCATAATCAAATTGAAATGCCCAATCAAGTGACCCTTGGTTTGTAAAATGGATCCAATGGTGACAAAAAGAGTTTAGTGGATTCTTTACTTCTTTTTTTTTTTTTTTTCCTGAGAATGATGATTTAATTTAAGAAGGTTGGAGGATCCGCACAGTCCTCTTACAGTGGAGTACAGGCGTAACCGTCCTACTAGCCAGTAGGCTGAAAATAGAAATAAAAGCAAAAGCAAAAGCAAGCCGGGAACAAAAGCATAAGCAAAATGAGTGACAAAAATGCCTCATAACGCCCATGAGCAGGAGACTAAATGCAGTCGATAGTTCGTCCATCTTCATAGAGTTACTCCAGCACCGGAGCCTTAGGTGGCAGCTGTAGTGTCTACTTCCAGGCTAGCATGGCGGCTTGGCTGAGCAGCCTCCGCAAGTTGGTTCGCTGGCATAGGCAACTGTGGATGGTAGAAAGAAATGGTGTACTCTCTTGCCCGTGTCCTATCTGCCTGGAAAGCTTCATTGATATGGGGAGGGAAAGCAAATGGAGCCACTGGATTAGGCGGGGCGGTAAAGGCAGCTAGGAGATCAGCTACTATATTCACTGATCGCTTACAGTACTGTATGGTCCAATGATTGAATTTGGTCAGCAGCTGCGTTGTCCATTGCCAGAGAGGCGTCATGTTCCAGCTCAGGTGGCCGGAGTTTCGGATATTTGTAATCAGAATCGTACAATCTCCTTCAATTTGCAGTGGTGTGGATGCAAAATGAACTAGATGGAAGATACCTCTTTCCAATGCCTTTAGAGGGTGAGTTGCTTGCACTTAACAATTATAGGCCATGATCAGATTGCCATCAGGGTGTCTTGCCAGTCCTCGATGCCGGCTGATCCCGTACTCTCATTGAACACATTGTCAAAACTCAGCTTAAGCCAACCTGGAGGTGGTGGCAGCCAACGATCTGTACAGAATGTGAGATTGCGGCCCAGCCCTGTATACAAATTACACAGATTCCAATCAAGAATAGAGTTAAGAGTTTTACTAATTAATGACATGTAAGGGGTGGATGGGGTGATATTGGAAGGGATACATGTTTCTAGACTTCCATAGACACCAGAACAATGTGATCCCCAGACGACGGTTATGGGCTGATGCATCATGCTAGAACCAATGTGGGAGGAACGGAGATGAGGATGGTATGGGGATTGAAGTGGGTAATGAAAGCCATAGGGTCTTAGCAAATGAGCATCTGACGAACAAATGCTCGACAGTCTCTTCCTCTCTACGACAAATCGAAAACAATGGATTGATAGAGGGATCTCGGCGAGCGAGGTGAGCTTGCGTTGGTAGCTTGTCTAGCAGCACGCGCCATGCAAATAATTGAAGTTTGGACCAGATCTCCAGCTTCCACAGTTGTTTCCATGGAAACATTGGGCCAATTATACGGTGCTGCAAGTGATTAAAAATTGCCTGGAAAGTACATGTGCCGGCTGGTTCATCGCGCCAGCACCCAGTGGCGGAACCAGAGGGGGGCTGGCAGGGGCCATTCCCCCCCTAGGTAGAAGACGCAGATCGAGGCCCTGTTGGGCCCTGCTCTAGCAATTCCGCCACCGAGCTTGGTGTGGACTCAGTCAAGGGCGTGTGTTCGTTAGTCGTTGCGTCCCCGCCCTGTGTGGAGGCAGGTGCAATGGACCGAAGTAGACCCCGAAGACCGGCAAAGCCTGGGACCCCGTCATCATCCAAAGCATGTATCTGTCGATCATCCCCAACGACCCAACTCTAGTTGTCGAGGATGACAAATCCGAGCTTCAGCAAAGCTTTCCAGAGTGGGAAATTCGTCGTGCGAGTGATACACGTAGAGAATGTGGTATGTCGCAAGTATTTCTGGTGGAGTAGGCTACTCCACCAAGCCGTTGGTTGGGTGAGGAAATGCCAAACCAAGTGGCCCATGGCTGCTTCATTTTATGTCCTGACATCCCTAACCCCCAGACCACCATCTATAACAGGCCGAGTGACTGTCTGCCATGCCACCGGTGTCCAGGAGTGCGCTCCTCAGATCCTCGCCATAGGAATTGGGATTGAGTTGAGGATAGATACTGCGAACATCTTATTAAAACTTGGGATAGCAACAAGTCAGCCCAAACTCGAACTCGAGCGACTCATGCCCTATGCCAAGTCTAACATGATTGTTGATAGATATGAGGTTTCACTCAATGATGGATTCCGATTAGATAAGTTTGATGCTAGCAAACCAATGAGTGGTAGCTCAGTTGGCCAAGGATTTTATATCTTAGAAAGCGGAGAAGTCTTGTATTCGACATCTACCTCGTTGGTCACCTTTTATAGTTTACCAGTGAATTTGGATAAGGGGGCTTGTATGTGCCCTTAGCTAGCAAAAGATGCCCGTTCGGCACAACTAAGCAATTAACAACAACTGCAATACAAAATTTCTAGAAATAGATAGAATATTGGATTACTTTAATGCATACTTCTCATACAACACAAATTATAAGTAAATCGATAACTACCCATACTTAAATGAGATAGACATTAAGAAAAGTCTAATGAATGAATATGCAATAATTTGTAATTTGAGATATTCCTTATGATTAAAATCCTTCCTACTCCAATATATGGAGGTAAGTTGCCCCGTTCGTTTTTCAAATATGAGCTAAGAGATTAAAAACTTTTAAGGAGACCCAAAACCATAAGAAAACAATATCCATCCAGTTAATGGCCAAAATTCCCACGGGACCACAACCCCTATTGAACAGACAGACCCAAGTCTCCAATGTGCAATTTAAGTCGAACCGAATTGCACACACAATCTAGGTCAAATCCGGCTCATAACAGCCCTCATAAACCTACTAATGAAAAGTCACATTTCCATACACCATGAAATCAAAGGCCAAAGACGCAGCTCCTTACACTTATTCCCCGATTTCTTTTTTAATTTATTAATAAAGTAAGTAAAAGTAATGTGAAATCGAAAAAATCTCAAAATTCTGCTTTAGGAGAAGATTCAAATTCCCAATAATCCTAAGGTCACGTTTGGCAACCAAATCTCTAGGAAAATATTTTTGGTTTTTCTAAAGTTATGGTATTCCATATTTGGCAATTGTAAATTCCCAGGGATTTGGACGAATATAAATCTTTATTTGTTCCGATTTTTAGATATGACTACCTCTCATAAGATTTGAAAATCCTCACTTAAGTGAATTTGCATACTAAACATATTTTTCTTAGCTATATGCATCGATACACACCAATATCAATGTGAAATCTTCAACTATACAAATCCCTAGCGAGGAATCCTTATTTTGGTGGTAGCGAAGAATAATCAAATCTATAGATTATTTGTTTGTTACCAAACATACTCCAAGGGGTAGCTCAGTCGGCTTAGGACCACGATTTGTTGCCAAATCAAGGGTTTAAAATCGCTCGACCACACTAAGGCCACAAGGTATTTAACCGGCTCTCCCCTAGACCCCAAAGAGATTAGTCCAGCCCAAAGGATGGGAAAACCAAAACACCATATCTCCCCCCCCCCCCCCCCCCCCCCCCCCCCCCCGCACACACACAAATTTGCCCAAGATTTTTTTGTTCCAAACCCACCCACCCCACAAAAAAAAGAAAAAAGAAAAAAAATTTGCCCAAGATATTTTTGTTCCAAACTGACTAAAGTGCCCCTATCCGAATCCATTTTTATGCACGCAAACAGCCCTGAAATGAAACCAGAAGAAAGATAGAGAGAAAATGGAAGGAAGCTCAGCTCTTTGTTTCTCCTCTCTGAAAACCCATTTTTCTTTCAATCTCTACAACTCATGTTCGTCTCCCAAACACACCCAAATGATCACTTTCCATCCCAAACACCCACAAATCACTGGATTTGAGGGAAAAAATCACGTCTTTCTCTCGCCCTCTAGACGTTCTCTTCTTCTCACTCCCTCTTTTGCCGTAGCAGAAGCCTTAAAACAATCAGCTTCTCCGTCATTGAATAAGAAGGAAGCTTTATCCAAAGTTGACAATAATGGAAGGTTTTGCAGCCCAAGAGCTGCTAGAGAACTTGCTCTGTAAGTGGAAGATTTGGGAGCTTCTTGCATTCTTCTGTTTTATGGCGTTTTGGGTTCTTCTTCTTCCTCTTCTTCTTAAAATAAAAAATATATTTTTTTACAGTTGGGGTCTTTTTGATTGACAGGTCGATTGTTTATGCTTCCTGTTTGGAAGGGACTGACCCAGTTCGGCTCTTTGACAAGCGTCTGAATGAGAAAAGATGTATGAACTTTTGATTTTTTATTTATATAGTTTTATAGATTTTCTTTTAGTTTGTGCCTTGTGTTTGTTTTGAATTCTGTGATGTTAGTCATGTTCTGTGAAGAAGAAAGCTTGATTTTTTATGTTATTTCACAAAACAAAGCTATGATGCAATTTTATGCATGGAATCCTTGAAATATTGTATATGGTCTTCAAGACTGACCCAATTGTGGATTAGAGTATATCCTGAGATTGTGCTATTGTCTGACTTTGTACATTCTAAATAATTTCCATTACATTGATAATTGTCTAAGGATTCAGATTCAAATGGCAAAGGATTGCTGGAATTGTCTAGCAATGCAGCCCCATGATTTTGAAGGATATGGATTGGAATGCATTTGTATTTGTATGGTGGCATTACCATTTGGGTAAAAATTAAAAGTTTGTATGAATCAGTTTTCTTGAGGTTCTGGTTTGTGGGGCACTAACATGAGACACTACCCTGGTAGCAAAAACAGTAGGGAAGTATTAGATGTTTTGCAGTTCCATCTACTTGCCCATGGCCATGAGCATTATATTTGCCCACCTTATGATGGTCTAAAGTAAATGATATGATACTTCCTGTGGTGGGTGGAAGATTTCAATATTACCCTTATGGTAGTAGTTTTAAAGGATCCAAAGTTATCCACATTAAATTTGGTCTGTGGCTGTACTTCTTAATAATGAAATAACCATGATTATCTGAACCATGGGAAGATGGATATGATTTATCTCAGGCCTGGGGCACAGTAATATTAGCTTTGAATAATTTTTCCTTTTTCTCTTTCTCTTTTTTACATGATCGACTTTTCTTTGTCATTTAGAGTACGTGTTAGAGCCTTTAAGCCATCAATAATTTGGCAAGGGTTGTAGACATTATGCTATTTCAATCACTTTCTTCCATGGTAGAATCCACCAGACTGGGTTTTCAATACACCGTCCTCTGCCATGTGCGTGTACAGTGTTGCTGCTAGTATTGTATTTGGGCCACATGCAGTCCATATCCAAAATCCAAATGGATGGTGGCACCTTTTCATGTTACTTTCATGTTTTTTAGTAATGCAAAGAACCATGTGTTAGCTGATGCATGAATGGTTTGAAAGTCCAGTAGGGTGAGTCAGTTATCGTTTCAACATGCCCAAGTTTGAACAATTTGGACTAGACTTGAGAATGTTAGGGCCCATTTTTTATATGGTATAGTGTAGTAATGCATTCATGATTCATGCATAGGTTTCTCATTTTACTTTATTAAATATATGTTGCTATGATTAAAACATCTATAGATGGCATAATGGTTAAGATTGTGGTGTTCAGGGCTTATTTTATTGTTTAAGCAATTGCAGGGCGGAAAACCCATAACTGGTTGTGTTTAATTGTATTTTGGTAAAATAAAGCAATCCAAAGAGTGAGAGTGTGAATGTGTATATCCATCTGGTTGTGATGGAACCTTAATTTCAAGTGTGGTTCAAGTTTTGTTTTGGTTTGTGTCGATTCTATTGGCTATTGTGTTAGTATTGTGGATTTGATGAGAGATTTGAGCAGCAATAACACTCAATTTGTAGTCTGGGCTATGCAAGTCAGTTTTGGCTGCATCAGGTAGCCTCCATAGTAGGATCCACTAAGCAGACTTCCAATCCATCAAAATGCTCTCTGTGTGCGTTCTCCAGATTTTTAACTTTGCAAAAAATAACTTTTTCTGGGAAGTAGGGATTGAGTTCATTCAATCTTAATGGTTTTCTTATGGTTGACTTGTCATTTTATCTTCAGTCCCTGGATATGTTTTCGACAAGGCATCATTATTAGAGTATGATCATATGAGCTTCGGCGGAGCACCCATTGCACTGGAGACTGAAGAAGAAGCAGAGGAGCTGTTGCACAATAACGAGAAGGAGTCTCTGATTGGTACTTAGCTAATCCCTCTCTCATCATACAATGCCAAGTGGATGTTTTAATTTTTGGCTTGAGAACTAAAATGATATATTTCACTAACAGAAGTTCTCTTTCTCCCAATGTTCCCATTTTCAATTTGATGTTAGTCGTTATATATTATATTCAGATTAACAATAAGTCATTACAAAAACATTAATTGTTGGCTGCTGCTGATCAAGCCAACTATAATGCTTCAAACTTTTTTAGATTCAGATTGTCCATAGATAGGGTGCTTCTTCGTTTTGTTATCTTGTCCCGCACGGTATTTTTTTTTTTTTCAACACTTTGAGGGCACGTTTTGCTGCACATAGTTTTCTTAGGAAAAATATTCTCACTAAATATATCACTGGGAGTTCATTTCTCAAAAGGACTGGGTTTTTATTTATTGATTTATTTTTTTTGCAATTGTCTTACTCTCCTAGGAAAATGATTTGATGTTTATACAATTAGCTTTTCTATAAATATAGCATTTCTTAATAAAAGAATCATCGTTCCAATCATAGCAGAAGGTTGAAATTAAAGTTTTTTGAAATGGTGGTTGAAGTTAATAGATTATCCATGATGATTAACATCCACACATTGTGTTTATCTAATTAACAACAATTAAATTATCTAACCATTAGATGATTTGATAGGAGAAGGCTTCATGGATGATGATGATGGTGAACCATCCAATGGTCTAATTTCTAATGAACTGTTAAAAGAATATTTAGAGTTTATGGTATGTAAAGACTAAAAAAAAGCTGTCCAATCCTGCTAATACGAGTCCATGCATGATGGCATATGTTCATGTTGTTGTCCTGGCTACAAGTTTTCTAGCCTAGAAATAAAGACTGAAACTAAGCATGTGTCATGTCTAGAGCCTGTTGAGCTGTGAAAGGCGCACATTCTTGCAATCACATGGCTGTTGGTTCTAGCCACCTTAAGAGAGATAAAATAAGCAAAATCAGATGTCATTGTATTTTTATAACTCATGTGGCCACAATCACTGCTTGCTTGGCACTTATCAGCATTTGTTCCTGCTCGCAACATTCTAATCAACATGCCCCTGCCCCCCCAAAAAAAAAAGTAAAATTTCCCTGCAATAAACGAGATATTTAAAGGCAAACAAAAATTGCACAGACTGCATCAGTTACACATGAAAATGTTTAGCAGTTCACTGAAAGGATCCAGAAACTTGATTGAACATAATATTAGGCCAGCTCGTAGTCAATAGATGGGTAAAACAGAAAGATGATGTCATTTCAACCTTCGGGCCTTGCAATAAAGCAAGCCCATTACATTACCAACAGTGGGGCTCCCTTTTTCAAGCATTACTGTAAAACATAAAACTTGCTGCAAAAAATGGCAGGCGGATGGAAATTTTATGGTCATTCAATTCAATTAAATATTTCAAAAGGTCCTAACATGTTGTGCCACACTTCTGACAACACTTAAAATTATGTTTCATTATTTATTTATGTATTTTGCTACATGGAGGACTTGAACTCATGCAACCTCACACTCACAAGTCACACCCATGTCCATAACTATCTGAGCTATACAGCTGGGGACCATGTTTTATTATTTTTATTTGGATCTGATTTCTATAAACCAAGGCTTGAATAACGAAAAACTGAACCATTCCTTAATAAATAAATAAAAAATGAAGTGCTTTTCTCAATTTTGGTATTTTTCTTTCCAGTATGGAGCAACTCCTAATGAGCACTTCTCATTTACTCACTCCCATAATGGATTCAAAATTTTATGGTATCTTTACTTCCTATTTTTGTCGCCTGTTTCTTCATTATCAATTATTTCCTTTTGGAGTGTTTTCTATTTGCGTTCCTCTACATCACTTGCATTCCTTTCCTCGTAGTCATAAATCAACCCCTTGCAAACTCACGGACACACAGAACTCTTTCATGCACCCTAGTTGGGAAATTGGGATATTAGGGTGTGGCTGTTTTAGCTAGTTAGTAGAATCCATTAAGCTGAGCCCAAATTGATTGCATGGGGTTAAGATGACGACGACGATGATAATTAATGGTATTATTTTTTGTTTCTTCTTTTTATTCTTTTCTTTTCTTTTTCATTACTGCCATTGGCATGAAATTATATCTACTTCATTGGCATGATAATTAATATTATCTATTTCATTGGCAAGAAATTATATCCTTTTGTTTTTGTGTGCTTCAGAAGAAGAGGTCCTCTCAGCTCCTCTGAAGTTGGTGTACAACAAATTTGTACTGCGGTATCTTCTTATTTCTTATAATTTAATTCTGTGAATTGTATTAAACAATGGCATGGATTGAGTTAGGGTAATTCTGGGAAGCCATTGTGAGGTCCCACACCGCCGCAAATATACACATGCTTTACTGTACGTCTTCTTTCGTGCATGTGGTTTGACCTGGATGTTGGAACCCACGGGGATGAGGGGTGCGTAGAAATTCCTCCCAGATAGTAAAAATTTTAGCCATCCAGTATTTAACCTTTCTTATTACTATTACTTCATGCTGTCCTTAACTGTATCTACAGGATACTGGATGAAGTTGGGATCTTCCTATCAGGAAGACTTTTAAGGCATCCTACTGTCCTAGAGTGTGGGTTATCACATTAAAGGCCCCTATCACCAAACCATGGGTCCCATTGCTGCGGTACTGAATAGGAAGGCAGTGCAGACTGTAAAGTTACTGCAACATGGGATCCAAAATTAGTTTGTTTCAGTCTCTTTTTTTTCTTGGAATTGTCAAAAAATCTTGCTGCAGCTAAACCTGTTTCTATGTTCTTTTTATTTATTTATTCATTCATTTTTTCAGTTTGACAAGGGACATTTTGGAAGCAGTGGTAGATAAATGGGATCGACATGTCCATGTAATTGATAAAATAATCCCTCCAAACTGGAAGGTGTGTATATATTATTTCCTAGTAAAATTATTAGCTGAATGCAACATATTTACATGATTTGACAGGAATATAATCCACTCCTAAAGCCATTCATGCACGCATATATATATATATATATATAGGGAAGTGCTCCTATGAGAGACACTCGCACCAACTTTATGAGAGATGGGTGGGGGCCCTCACTTCCATATCCACTCTCACCAACTTAAATGCAAGGACCCCCAATTTAAATGTGAGGGCCCCCACCCATCTCTCACCAAGTTGGTGAGAGTGTCTCTCATAGGAGCACTTTCCATATATATATATACATACATATATATATATATATATATTTAAGTCATTCACGAGGCAGACTTTTGCATCCAGAGAACCATCATTGAATCTAGCGGTCTAGGAGGATTTAGATCCTTCATGTGAACGTTATGGCAATCCATCTTCCGTTGGATGGCTGGATTGGTTATTGCTTTAATTGGAAACAGACTTAGCTCATATCTTGAATCTTATGGTTGCATTTTGTTGTATTTTCATCTGCACTAATTTATCTTTGGGTCTTCTCTCCTTGCACCGGACAAATCCACTGTTCCAGTCAGCAGGATGATCACTGCAGCTGTATCTAGCATCTTTCTTAATTGAACATTAGGACACCAACATTTGCTACAGAATCTTAGGCATATGCATATTTTATTGCTTTTCACTATAGGTTTATCTTTTATTCCACCAATTATTTTGCATTTTTTTTCCATCAAAATTGGGTATGATAATCATCTCTATCTAGAGAATACTTGTAACAATGAACTGTTTTTCGTTGCTTACTATTACTAACCCATTGATCTTTTTCATCACTTATTCATAAATATTACAATTCATTGAGGCCTAATTTACATTCTCTTGCTCTTCCCAGCTGATAAATTGTCCCAAATAACGGTTGGGAACTTTATTATTTTCTCCTCATTCTGCTGATTATTCACCAATTCATTGGTAGCATGTGAAAATTTGTTGCAAGTTCATGTTGGGCCACTAGACCCAAGTTGCACGGCACCTCTTCATCATTCTTCTATATGAAAAATTGAGTGATAAATCTGATATAGCTTTTATTATCTGTGTTCCTTTTTTCGTTATATAGCTTTTATTATATTTGGACTTTTTTTTTCCCTTTCTTTTTGGCTTTTTTAGGAAATTCCCATTTGACATCTTTACAAGAAGTTGGATTTCATTGCATACCTGTATTTGTATCTGTAATCAGGGTTTTTTTGTTTGCCAGCTCTAATTACAGACTTAACAGGCACAAGAATGTCACACTGCATTATTTGAAATCTAGGACATAGGTGTAAGCTCTGATTACAGGTACAACTTGGCAACAAGCGAACCACTTCTTCGGTTCAGTCGCGGGCAACTGACCTATAGGACAGTAACATGTCTAAATCTGACATGGGTGTTATAGAGAATTGTAAATTTGTAATTAATATGGTGGGGTGACTGATTGTACAAAGAAACATGAAGCATTGGATAGGATTGCAGATACATTTTCTATTTTGAAGCAACTTAAGTATTATAGCTTTTAAATATTGATTACCAGTATCAGTACCACATCTTGTAAATTTTGCTATTTTAGGCATGAAAACATGTTTGGGTATCATAGGGGTCATGTCCATCTTTAGCATTGGCTGCTTTCTTTAGTACTACTTTTGTGTACCCAGTTTGAATTTCATGTTGATGATGGGGAATGTAAATGCTGAGCATGGTTACTTTGTGCAAATCGTTTAGGCAGAAAACTTTTTATGCATGCATCGGTATAGAGGGAATCCTAGTCAAGAAAAGAAGAGAAAATTCAAATCCAAGGGACATCCCAGTTTTTGGGTTGGGAAACTCACTCCCACAGCCTGTGAATTCTGGCAGTGCACTGTGGGTCGAGGATTGGATAGAGAAATAGAAGTCGCATGTAAACAACAGGGCCACATTCATTGATTCAAAAGTTGGTCTATTAAAATTTCTTTACAAGACATGCATCTGATCTTTCAATTATTGGTTGTCTGAATGAAATGCTCATGCTTTCATTTGTGGGGCTGTTGACATACTTTCATCCTTCATTTCATCTTTTTTTGCAGAATGAGCCGGCAAGCAAGATATTGGAGCTCTGCCTTCTGCACCTGGCAATGTCTGAAATAACAGCTGTAGGAACACGATATCAGATTGTCATAAATGAGGTCAGTATTCACACTCTATCAACACAGTATTCTAGCTTCTCATATCATTTCATTCATAACATGGAATTATGGACCTTAATGAAGACTGTCGATCTCGCGAAACGGTTCTGTGATGGCACGGCCCCACGCATAATCAATGGATGTCTGAGGACTTTTGTCAAGAATTACAGTGAAACGGAGATTACTCAGCCCTCTGAAGGTAAATCATGAAGTTGGTACGCATAGGAGACATGGAACTCGCGACTATGCTTGTTCAAGAAAATCAGGTAGTCCCTTTTCTTTCTGTGCGACAGCCAAATCATTGTTGAGAAGATTGTTTTGATTCTGAGGTTGGGTAAGTCTCAAATGCCAAGCTACCTGAACATCTTACCTCTTTGCACTAGTGCAGTGCAAAGGAGGGCAATATTCAGCATGATGTGTACTGTTGTAATATAATGTATCCATGTATTTATGATGGCTAATATATCTTGGAACATTAGAACAGAATGAGCTTAAATTTAAGCATGAAATTGTTAAGTTTTTAGTATTGAACCCCTGTTTTAGTACAAGATACCTTAATTGCACCAAGGCGTTATTTAGTTTGCTGAGAAACACAGACAGGGTCAGTGGCAGATTGATTCCTGTTTTCTGCTCTGTTGTTTTCTCTTTGGAAGGTAAGTGATTTTAATTCGAAGAATACGAGGAGATGCCCAATAACACAATATAAAAAGCAACTAACCTTGTCTCTAAGCTATGGTATGGCAACCAGCTTTGCAGAGCATATGACTTCCTCACAGAGCAGAAGATGGAGGGATGGGCTTAGAGAATAATTCAAACCAATGCAGAAAGCAACCAAGAATTAAACTGGGCTTGTTTTAGTCTGGATCTATTCCCATAATTAGTTAAATAGCAAATGTGCTTCTCAGGTTTAGGCCCAGCCTTTTGGACCCAGAGGATAAATTAGAGATGTCATGTCTGACTCTTATAATTTTATATGGCCCTGTATTGAGCCCATCTGAATCAATTTTGGGGTTTGGTCCAGAATTATGGACCAATCATGTGTCAGGTCCAGCTGTGTCTCCACCATACCCCATGCCAGGTTAAATTATGGATAATGCAGACCATGTTGACTCCATTTTATTACAGTCAACTGCATGTTTGGCTGCCTATTCTTTTCCTAGAAGGTTTGAATTTTATTTGGATTGGCTTAAGCCATTTGGTTATCCATATAAATTTTTTTTATTTGATTATCCATATAATGAGTAAATGTAACCCCCTTTACAATAAATAAAGGGCTTGACTGAAAACTTTGAACTCTGATTTGTGTGAAACAGGGCTGTTTCAGTTGGACTGTTCCACATCTAAATGATATTTTTTGATTCAATTAAAAAAAAAATTGCTATATATTTAAAGTGATATGGTCAAACTTATCATATAATAAAAGGAGTACATGTCAATTTGTTTGACAGTAAAAGTTAAATAGACAAACTTCTTGAAAAAAAGTTTTTTTATTTTTTATTTTTATGTTGGGTTAGGTTTAGGAGTGATAATTTCACTTGATAACTTAGGGATTGATCTTTCAGCATGTATAAGACTAAGGTGCTAGCACCAAACCATGAGTGTGTTGGCAAAAAGTTGTCTTAATTGCTTTTTACATTGATGTTCGATTTAAAATGTTGATATTCTTTTTTAATTTTTAGAAAATATATAAAGTTCGAATGCTAACCAATCGGAAATTCACATAAATCTTTTCAAACAATGTAAATCTTCACTAAGAAATTAATATAAACTTTTTCAAATAATCTAAAGCAATCAAACATTTGTTTGAAATAGAACTTAGACTTGTCAAATAGCACCTAACGTAATGCAATTTGATAGCCGTGCTATGATCACTATGACAGTGCCAAGGCACTAAATCTCAACCGATGAGATCAAGTGATCAATTCTATTAGGGCTTGTTTCTTTACCAAAGTTCCTGACAATAATTTGCAAGGTTGGGATTCTTTTGGACATGATATGTCATTTTGTTCCCTGGTATTTGAAATACGATGTTTCTTTCACCAGAATTCTAAATTCCAGTCACTTAAAAGGTCTTAGATGACCTTTTGTAATTCTTGAAAGTCAATTCTCTATGCATTTTGTTAAATTTTCAAACGCTCCACTAAGATGAGGGGTTTGGAATTCCACCCCAGAGATATAGCTTGAATTCTTGGAATTATGATAAAGAGCTAGCCCTTAATGTACATTTGACGGAGATTTCTACACTAAAAAGCTGTAGGAACCAATTTCTTGGCAATAAGATGAAATGGAATCATTGAACGAACGTTAGATGAGTCAAGGAGCATTTTAAATCAAAGGTTTACATCTAACACTCCAAACATTGATCCCCCAATCTCTTGATGTGATATTTGTAATCTTTCATGTGAAATAAAAGAATTGAAGGTGCAAATTGTCAATGTAATATCTTTTATGACATCGTATTACTTATTTTTGTCTTTTTTTTTTTTACTTTATTATTATTTTGCATTTGTAACTACAAAGTAACTCCTCTTTAATATAAGTAGTTTTTTTTTCTTGAATATAAGTAGTTATTTTGTTCATAATCAGCACAAAAAAAATAAAGACGTAAGGCTGACCTCCAATGCAAGGCCTACATTAGTTATCGCCTTCCTTGATTGTTTTTAATGATGTAAATGTAATCTTTTTGGGATACTTCTTTTATCTAAAATCCACTAAATCAAATTTTTAGGTACTCTATCTTTGACTTTTTCTAGACCATTGAAGACCATGTAAAGTTTTTTTTTTTCCTTATCTCTCAGTGTTATTCTATTAATTGTTTTAGTGAGGAGATACTATATTAAAAATAAGAGAATTATTATTTATATTATTTTTACATAATAAATATTTTCTACTCTGCAACCGGCCAATCGGCAGAGAGAGACAGAGAGAGAGAGAGTAGAAATAAAAAACTAACTATGCCATATTTCTCACTGCATTGAATTACCAATTCAAAGCCCGAATAAAAGAGGAGGATTAACATCAAATTCACTTGGTATTTGGTACATAATGTTAAAATAAAGTAAAAATTAATTTATTATTTTCAGAGTCAGTCAAGTAGAGCCTAAATATTGTATGTAGGATTGTAGGTCCTTATCTAGGCTAGCCTGTAGGGTTGTAAATGAGTATCCGATTCTCCAATTATGTAAAAATTTCGACTCGCAAAAAATCGAGTCTAGAACCTATTTTAGGTTCCGATTCATAAACAAGACCGGGTTCGGAACCCAATTTAGGTTCTGATTGATGAATGGGTCCGATTCCGGGTCTATATAGGTTACATCCCGTGGACCCAAAACTCGACATATGAGTCTTTGATATTGCACACTGTACCTCAGAATTAACTTTTTTGGACAATTTTATGTATGATATTGGAGGTTTTAGACTTGATGTAATGTTATAGGTTGAATGATATGCTTATTTTAAAAAGAAATTAAAAATAAAGGGAAATTAAAACCAGTTTTGGAACTACATTGCAGTCCTTTAATTGGACCCAATTCCGGAACCGAATCCGAATTTTCCTATTGAAACCAGGTTTGGGACCAATAAAATAGGTTCCAATTTAAAAGCGGACCCGAAACCAGAATTGTTATTTAGAAATTGGTTCGGTTCTGAGTCCCTTATGGTTTCGATGCGGAATCGTTCCGTTTGCACCCCTACTCGCCCGCATATATGTTAGGGTAGAGCCGGAAAAAACCAGGCCTGATCGTTTGACTGCCCTAGTTATGTGGGAAGAATTTTATGAGTCCCACCTAGTTTTAAAATTATGGCCATTTGTCCTTCTCCTTGAGTGGTACATGTTTAGGGATAAAGTTTTTAAAAATCAATAAAAATACACCTCATTAGATTACCCGAGGTCCTAACCCTTGATCTAATCGTCTCAAAAGTTTTACAATTTCTAACAATATGTTTCTTTGAGATCCAGCCATTGGATTTTAACTGATCACAGGTGGGCCCCATCATGCTGTGAGGCCCAAATATAGGAGCCTTGTGGTTTCGGTCCAAGAGGCCCATATGGAGCGGCCGCAACGCAAGCTCTAGGGTTTGATATCACAGCAAGTAAAATTAGGGTTTCTGGTAAGTTTCCACTTCTCTCGTCTATAAATACAGTTCCAAAGCAGAGTTGCAGTTTAGGGTTTTCTAGGTTTTGTTTTTGGGAGAACTTGTTCTTCTCCATTTAGGGTTCCTTATAGGTAAAAATTTGAGATCTCTCTCTCTTTTTAATGCTTGTTTCTCAACAATCCATGCAAGAAGAAGAAAAGGTGTGTTCATTTAGAACCTCTACTTCTCTATTTTGCAATTCCCAAAGAACCCCATTTCTCTTATCAGAATGGTGGGGTTTTTTCTTGCTTTTTTAGCTGTTGTTAGATCTTTCTTGATCTGGGTTTTCATATCTCATTACATGAAACTGCAATGATGTTGCTATATTAGATTTTGTGTTTTTTTTTTTGGGCGATGCCTAATATTGCAAGTCCTTTCTCTGGATTTGGTTTAAGAGTTTGAGGAATCTATCGTTAGGCAATATTGTTCTACCTTTAGCTCTGACAATCCTTTTGCCTTGTAGGATTTGTTGGTGACAAGGTAGATATATTTCATCAAAACTCATCTTTTATATATATTTTTTTCATGTGTGGGTATTATACTTGATTTCATTTTTGGGTGTTTTTGGGTGGTGGGGTTGTGTGATTTTGGATGATGAAAAAAATCAGACGGATTCCCACTGATTTTTCTTAAGGTGATTACTTACCAGCTACTTCTGACATATCATTCAGACCCCAATCATATGCCCAAAAACATGTAGGAAAAGATCTATCAGTTTATTTTGATATCTTTGGGTTGGTACTTGGTAGAGTTGTACTTGGGTTTCTTTAAATTATTTGTTTTCCTTTTGTTATTGTGTTTTGTATGGATGTTACAATTTGCCTGAGAGACATGATTTTTTTTTTTTTTAACAAAATAGCCTTTTATGTTACCACCCTTCTTGAGCTTTATAATTTTTTTTTTTAGTTATAGAGGGCCAGTGATGTAAGATAATATTTGCTACTCTTGATGGGAATTCTCATGTGATGAACATTATCCACCAAGATCTCTGAGGCCTTTTAAAATTGGATACATTATCCACCAAGATCTCTGAGGTCTTTTAAAATTGTATATTTTATGGTTTTTTATTTGTTTAGGTCAAAAGACAAATTTTCATCAAACAAAAATTACAAAACCGACTTAGAATTGTTCATTCATTTTCATACTTATAATCTTGAGATTAATCTATCTTTTTACTATAAAGGGTAAATGTTCCATCAACCCCACATTAATCATGGTAAATGACCCATCAATTCCACCTTCATCTTACTTTACATCTTCAATGAAGACCGATTAAGTGTTAGGATGATTGAAGACGTGGGGTTGAATGGTGTGAGGGTAAAAGGATAATTAATGGTTAATGAAGATGGGATTAGGACCCATCAAGTCCACCTTCATCTTACTTTACATCTTCAATCAATTCCACCTTCATCCTACTTTACATCTTCAATCAGTTCCACCTTCATCTTACTTTACATCTTCAATGAAGACCGATTAAGGGTTAGGATGATTGAAGGCGTGGGGTTGAATGGTGTAAGGGTGAAAGGTTAATTATTGGTTAAAGAAGATGGGATTAGGATGAATTTTTTGTTCTTATTTATTGGATTATAGTGGAAAGAGAGTTTTGTTTTTTATTCGCCACAGGTGAGAAGTTGTTTTTTTTATTAAGTAAGGTTACTTTACTGGGGCTTGTTTGGACAATTTAAAAAAGAAGAGTAACAGTCTGTTTGGGAAGGGGGGATAGAGGGGGAAGGAAAAAAAGGAAGGGAAAGTGGGGGGAAATTTTTTTTTGGGGGGTGTTTGGGAAAAGTGGGGAAGGAAAGTGGGGGGAAAGTTTTTGTTCTCTTGTGGCAAATATTTTTCCCCAAAAAATGGGAGGAAAATGGAGGGGAATGAGGGGGAAAGTACCATTTTGCCATTTTTGTTCTTTTGAACTTTTTTTAAAAGTAAGGGTAAAATAGTCTTTGTCTCCCTATTTTTTCATTTTCCTTCCCCCTACTTTTTTACTCCCAAACAAGAGGAGGGAAAATTAATTTTTCCTCCAGTCCTCTTCATTTTCCTTCCCCCTCAAATTTTTCCTCCCCTCCCCTCCTCCCTTTCCAAACACAGCGTAAGGTTAAATAAAAAGAGAATAAAAGTGGAGGGGGTAAAATCCGTCTTTAGGTACGCCTTTTATTGTATTTTTTATTTATTTTTAATAATAAAGAAGACTTTTTGTCATTTAGTGGCATGAGAATGTGATTTTGATTTTTTTTTACATGAGAGTAAAAAAAATGATTTTCTTATACCATTAAATGATTTAAAGTTTTTTTTAATAAAAAAAATTAAAATACAATTGTCTCATGACAATAGATAATAAAAAGTTTTGAGACTTTTTCTTTTCATTTATCACTTTTTTAATTGTGTTATCTTAAATTGATTCTTCATTTCTCTGGTAAAGTAATTACTAATAGGGTAACACCTTTTGGATGATAAAGAAAGACACAAAAGTTTCTTGATGGTATGTTTGATTGTGTATGTAGGAAATAGTTTTTCTTTTCTCTTTATGTCAAAGGTTTAGAGCATCTCCTTCAAATCTTACATGGGTATGTTACCTTGTATGGAGTACCACACCAACATTCAAATGCACACTTCAAATCTTAAGTGAAATGCCAAAATTAACGTAATGGAAGGTCACTTTTTAATTGTTATTTTGGATTATTTTATTTTAAAATGCACACTTACTCGACCTTAGAGCATCTCCCGCTACATATGGGGAAGTCATCTTAGAGAGATGCTAAATCCAAAGTCGTCATGCCAATTTGTGGCATATGAGAGTGAGATGCCAAATTTGACATGTGAAAAATCGAAATGCCAAATTATTTTTTGCAATATTTTATTTCTAATGTACTATTGTGGATGAGTTGAGTTTAATATATAAAAGATGTAAAATAAAACATTACATTTGACATATGGGGTACAGTTTACTCTAATAGAGATGTTAAATTGCAAAGGTTTAATTTGTTATATAAACCTTCATTTTCAAAATGGCATCTTCGAATTTGACATCTCATTCTTTAATCCTAAATTTAGGTTCCATGTATAAAAACCGTACATTCACGACCATTTAGCAAGGAATTTGAGACGGATCTAAAGGGCGTTTTAAACCTCAGTTCTTGGGTGTGAAGATGTGCCCCATTGATCTCCATGTCGGTTCATTCACTTGAGACAGGTTCATAGAAAGTATCATATTACAAGGGCGAGATGCTTAATAATAGTCCAATTTTCATAGTCTCATTTGATTTGAGGGATTTGAGCCAAAAAAATCCCTTAGGAAGTGGGCTAAACAATGGCCAGCAAGATTTCTCCTAATGATAGAAATCATTTTAGCGAGAATGTTGAAAATTCCATTCACATTATAGGCCTTTTCATACCTGAAATCATTTCAAGTTTATCAATCATTCACATTGTAGGCCTTTTCATATCTGAAATCATTCCAAGTTTATCAATCATTCCAAATAAGCCTCTTTCAAGTTCTCAAAAGATGGGAACAAAATAAAATATATAAATACAAAAATAAGTTCTTCATTCATTCACCCCAGACACAATTGGTTCATATAACAATAACTTTCATTAATCAATGTTAAAAAAAAAAAAATCATTTAAAGTCTATCATTCAACCTATCAACCAACCCCTTACATAATAGTAGCTTTCAATCACGAAGTGATGATGCTACATTCGACAAAATAATACCACAAGCAAGACACCGTAAACAATCAAAACAACCGTGAAGACTCGATAAATTTGTTCAAAGTTCTCTAATCTTGCAACAACAATTGCTACACGGCTTTCAATTTCAAAGGGGCCATAGGGGGTAGCGGCAAATATATGTCGTTAGTTGGTACATATTTGCCTATATGCAAAAAATAAAAATAAAATTAAAAATAAGAAAAATGCTCAAGTATATTGCATTGTTACCAATGGTCGTGGACATGAATAATAATGTCTACTATAATTATTCGTTACACAGTAGCCAATACCACATCAACATATATGTTGAGGCCAATTGAAATTTCCAATAGAGGAATATGAAGCCATTTACTTCAAGTTCTTCAAAAAAAAAAAAAAAAAAAATGTAAATGTGACAAACGAGAGAGAGAGAGAGAGAGAGAGAGAGAGAGTGGAACAACAAAGTGTAACACAAATCCATCCTCTATATCACTAACAAGCTAATCTTAACAAATGTAACACATAAATTCAGTTTAATCCAAGCTACAGTTTCTTCCAATGATAGGAACAGAATCCATACTTGATGGCAATCAATTGAAAGAACAACAAAGTCAATAGCCAAAAAAATAAAATCATTAAAAACTTAGAATATTAAAGAAATGAAGTCCAAGTTTTAATTTTGTAAAATCATTCAAGTACCCTACGATCCAGGAAAATGAAAGGGGGAAAGACAATTCTACCGAATGAAAATGGAGTCCAAGTGTTAATCTTGTGAAAAACAAGAGTAAAAGTAATAATAACAAAAGAGAAAAAAAAAAATCAAATCCAAGTTCCAATCCATATGCTATTTCCTAACCCACAATAGGTAACCATAAATTTCACTTTAGCAATCATAATGCACATAACCACCAAAATGAGAAAGAAATTGCTTGAAGCCCTGTTTTACCTACAATTGATTATGCTAGATTGACATAACAACTACAAACTTTCAGGTAACTCTAGCCAGCCCAATGCAAGAATCCTCATGTAAACTGAATGGGTGCACTTGGTTTACAAAGATTCAAATGAACCTAAAGGATACAGGTTTGATCCTCAATTTGAGGATAATAATAGGATATGACAAGTATTAAATCTTAATAAAAAAAACAATCTCCTTTTGCCAGTTATATAGATCTTCATAACCTGCAAACACAACCAACCCATTTAAGCATGGATTCATTCTATTCACTTATACAAAGTCTTTCACCCATATCAAATACCATATAAATTCATGAATCATCAAATTGAGGCTAAAAAAATCAAACCCTAAGCAACAGAAAACCATTATTTGATCGAGACAATGTATACAAAAGGTGCACAAACGAATTTGGCATCTGCCCTAAAACAACCAAAACAAATCCATTCAATTTAAATCAACAAAGGTAGTCTTAAAAAATTCTACAAGCAATAGCACAAAATGACCAAAACGAAATTGTTAGTTACTGCTACGATTCAGAGGTTGCTGCTGCGATGGAGACAAAACCTCGGCAATACAGAGGACCTATCATAGCAGGTCCAATGCAACAAAATGCAGAAAAAAGAAAACCAAACGGATTCAGAGGGTTCCTGCTGCGATGGGGGTACCTTTTTGCGAGCTGTTATGGGGAGGGACGTTGCTGCGATGAGGGAGGAAGGGAGACGCTGCCATGGTTTAAAATCTCGATCTCGGTCGCGGTATCGGCCGGGCCAAAAAACCGATATGATATTAGTATCGGTCCGTCGCGATCGTCGCAGTGTGAAATTTTTTTTAATCCAAAAAAATTTGCAAAAATATCCAAAAAAATCTAGAATATTAGAAAATGCTGGAAAACAACATTTTTTTTCCATTAGCAATAAATTAAAATCTCGATCACCTTAAGTTATGAATTCTGTCTTTGTCGCAGTTCGCTGTCTTCTCCAGTATTTCATATAATTTAATAAAATCATTTTCAAAATCCTAAATATATAGATCTAGCATAAATGTATGTAGATCAATTATTTACACACCATACAATGATCATGAATCATTAAAAGAACATATTTATTATGAAATCCCCAAAAAATGATTTATTATAATTCAAATATTAAAAAATCCGAAAATAAAAAAAAATTGAAAAAAAATTCAAAATCATGTGTATGAGTAGATCTAGCATGAAAGTATGTAGATCTAACTTCTAAATGAAGAACAAAATACAAGTGACAAACCTAATGATTTCTATGCTTCATCTAAAAATAAAAAATAAAAACAATATAATAAAATATTTTAAATTGATTTTCTCTTACCTTAAATAATATTTTCTTCAAGAAATAGATGTGGAATTTGAAAATATACAAGAGGGATGTGTGATGGAGTGTGGCTTTTGAAAATAGGGGAGATGAAAGGAGATGAGAAGAAGATGAAAATGGGGAAAAAGATAGAAAAAATAGGGGTTTATTCCTTTTTATGAGATCTTGGCCGATATGGGCCGAGATCTCAAAAAAACCGAGATGAACTTCATCTTAGCCGATATGGGCCGATATTTTTTTGGGATATATGGCCCCGAGATACCGATACTGATATCTCGGTGCCATATCGTACCGGTATGGGCTGATACCGGTTAATATCGGTCTGCCGATATTTTGATCTATGGGCGCTGCAATGGTAAGAGGGAGAGAGTTCGATGTTGCCATGTGGAGGCGAAGCCGTGGGCCTGGACACGCAGTGATAGGGAGGGAGGAGAATCACGATCAAGAGAGAGGAAGAGAGCTGCCGCGCACGAGATTGAGAGAGAGGAAGAGATGAGGGACATTCAGCCCTCTGAGATTTGCAGCGCCTCTTCCATAGTGTGGGTCTGGACGCGCAGCGATGGGGAGAGGGGAGAATTGTGATCGAGAGAGAAAAAAAGAGCTGCTACACACGACATTGAGAGAGAGGAAGAGATGACCGATAATCATCCCTCTGAATTTGCAGAGCCTCTTCTATTGTTGAAAATTTCAGGTGGTATATCTAAAGATAGGGTGGGCTCTTTCTTTCTTTCTTAAACGTGAGGTCCAGCTGGACCTCCAGCTCTTATCGGGCTCTCATTCGGGCTCCATAATAAGGCTCCATAGACTTTTTGATTATGGAAACCACTCTCGTCTGGTCCCCACTTATTAAATTTTCATGCTTCCTTCCACATGTCCTTTCTTCCCAAATTCTATTATTCCCTTTTTATTCCAATTTTCCTCTTTCCTTTCAATGTTGATAGCTATTAGATTACATAAATAGGTACTCTCATGATCTTATTCTTCTTTTGCTTTTTTATTTTTAATCTATGGATATTTTCTTAATGCATGAATATTTAAGACTTCTTAAAGGTGATGGTTTTCACAAAACCTCTCCAAAGCCATGAAATGTGGGCTTTGTATTTAGTTTTCCCTGAGGATTTGTTAGGGCAATATTTAGCCTTTAGGTACAAAGAACATCATCATTGTGTAAGTACCTCCACCAAGTCTTGGCAAGGAGAGCTACGTTACTAAGCTTGCATTCGTAGTGGGGTCCTAATTTATGTTGATTTACACTGTTGTGCCGTTCACTGCCAGCTTGAGCCCGAGAAGAATGACTCGGTGCAAAATAAATACATGGCGCCAAATGTGCGCCTACCAGGTTCCCACTAGAGGGAGAGTATTGAGTGAGCTCCACTTGAGGGTGAGTGTTGAAAAGTATTTATGCTGCATCTACTAACGCCTCAATGTTTTGTTATGAATGGTTAGCTAAATAAATGAGTACAGATAACCTTAACCAGAATCTGCTTCCAATTCCATAGTTCTTCAAGCACCAGAATCTCAACAGACCTCTGATTTTAGGATAACCTTCATTCTCAATTTGGCTTCCAGGGATACCAGAGTGCATAGAATACAGTTTTGGAAAGAACCACCTGAATAAGTAAGCCCACAACCCGTGCAGAAAAATGCATCAGTGTCAGTTGGAGAAGAGACATCCAAATAACTGCATCCTTGGAATGCATTACAATCTTTTTCAAGATAAAAACTACTGGGATTGTTGAAATCCTAATCACAGAGGTACCTAGAAGTCCTGAACACCGTTAAACAAGCAATCACTACCCCTCCTCCAGGACAAGTCAATCAATACTGTTACAAAGTACTGAAACAACCAAACCAATGAGATGATGAGAGTCATTTATAGCAAACTTGAAACAATGAGCAGAATCACTGCCACTATATGAAGAGAGACGTGTCCTCTTATTTCATCAGTAGTGTAAAAATCCATAACAACTGCAATGCCAGAAAACATCTGCAGTGATATTTTTTTTTTTTTTTTTTTTTATATCAATGGCAATATGATATTTACTGAAATATCTGTCTGCTTATTTCACAAAGTTCAAATCACACGCAACGTCAGGAATCTGAAAGATGGGGGCATTGAACTGATTTTTGCAACCTGACAACAGACCCAAAACAAATTAGCTAACGCCACTTGCTTTCTCTCTACAGGTTTCTCTCTCAGATTAGGTAACATAAAATGATATGTACTGAAACATAAATAAGAGATGCCAGTAACAATTTACCCCCATTCTATCATCTCAATAACTAAACATCAGATCTTTTCAATCTTTTCTGCCTTAACGACAGGATTTGCCTTGGCAATAGCATCTCGGCCAGCAGTCCGATAGTCGAAAGAGCATTCATGCTTCTCAGAGTAACGATGAACGGAGCAAAAAGTTCCACCGCATCTGCACTTGAACCCAGTCAACCCAACACGTTTCCTGCAAGACAAGCAACGATTTGGGGCCTGTTTACCCGTATCCTCAGATGTATTCCCGTTGACATTTAGATCATGCCCTTCTCCCACCTCATCTAACCTTTCCACTGAAGAATCAAATTGTAAGGAGCTAGATGCAGGGGACACCTTTTCCATGACTGAGAGAACTGGAGACACCTTGGACTGCTTCTTCATGTAGTGGTCTCTATAGCACTTGGAACAAAGGTTATTAGTAGCAGCACTTCCAAAGAAGCCACAATTATTCGCACACAATATCGGCCCTTCAGGTGTCTGGCATTCCGTCTCATCAGTTTCCTTTTTCCAGCTCTCTTGTGCCATTGATTACCTTTATTCGTAATTCTAGGAGAGAACTTCCCAACAAAAGACCTAACAATTCTGTGCTAAGAAATTCAGATCCCTGAAAGGCAACCAAATGAACTGAGGTTTGAAAGCATCAACCTTCAACAAACATTTTGCTTCTCTAAATCTCTCTCCCACTTTGTAACTTGGTCCTGGGAAATTCAACCTCAAAAATGTCCACTAGGACAACAGCAACTCAGATGCAAATCTCTGCCCCGCTCAAGAAAACTGGAATCCACAAAAGAAACTTTTCTTTTACATTGGAAATGTTTTGCTGAAATTTGAAACAAATAATAGTCAGGTCACTAGGATTAAATTTCTCTGTACAATCAAAGATTTATCTCAAATAGTTTGCCCTCTTTCAGGACATATCAAAGACAAACCTTGAGACTCCAGCACAGATCAAAGACAAAAGTTGACCTCAATACAGCTTCAAGCAGAGAATCCCCATCTTCAGGACCTAAATTCACAGTAAGAAGCGAAATAAATAAACTACCAAGTGACAAACTGTATTAAAAAATCTCAAATACAATGTTGAGATTCAACAATAGAGTATAGATAGAAGCTGAAAGTGCATTTGATAGGCAACTATGTTGGGGTCGGCTACATGAATTCTGTTTCTCCATTCCGATCTATCCTGAGCCAAATCTTTATATGATGATCCCCATTTGTATACACAATAATCAAAACCTTATATCCCATCAATCTGAGCTCATCTCTCTCCCCCTCCATTCTCTTTTAAGTACAATCTTTTAAGAGATGATTATATTACCCTAAGACTCGTCAATTCTCCACATAGGACCAATCACTGTCATCGTCATTGCCACCACTTCGCCTCTGAGTCCACTCAATCCTCTTTCGGTTTTGAAGCCATGCTCTCAGTAACTCAACATATTGACATGGCTTACTTTACTACTTCACCTAAGGCCTTCATTAGTCTACCGTCTTCAATTTTCTACTGTTTTATGAAGGTGCCAAAACCATCTTGAAAGTCATTCCTTGTTTTATGTTCCATTGGAACTACCCAAGCTTTCCGAATGCTTGTTTGGCAGCTCTACTAATAGGTCAAGTGAATTAAAGCCCCCATTTCTCAAAAAAAAAAAAGTCACATCAAAAGCACTTTAATTCAAAATTCCCGCCATTTTTTTCAAAAAAAAAGTCAAAAAGCAACCTCCTTTCTCCACTAAAAAAAAAAACTCCTCCTTTCTATACAAAAAGTCAAAAAGATTCCATACCAAACAACTAAAAACAAAATACCATCATAACCCACTTACATTTTATTCTTTCTCCAAAATAATCTTTACTTCACTTCACTATATTAATAAGTTTCCCAAACAGGCCTCCAGGTCGTTTGTTTGCAACATTTTACATATGCAATAATTACACATTGAAATAAATTGAACGCGTACATTTGTTTCATGGAATTTATGTACATAAAAGAATTAAAAGAAAAAGTTTCGTGTAAAAATTTCTAATCTCCTCGATAAAATCCTCTCCAGATGTAAATGAAGTGACCTTTCCGAGGATTAGGCCTAAATAAGATTGAAATCGTGAAACAAAATTCATGTAGCTGATCCAACATAGTTCGGACAAAGCTTTGATGATGGTGATGTAAATGACATCACTATTACAGATCCACGAAAGGCAACAAGTTGGTATTCATTACTATTTTTGCCAACATGGCTTGGGGTTCAAATCCTGTCAGTTTATTTATACATCTTAACAGCACAAATATCCTACCCCATTTTTCGATATATATTTTGGACCTTTGTGGGCCCACAATTTGTGACCCGGTCCACGCAGCATTTTCATCTGGCAGTTTATTTATACATCTGAACAGCACAAATATCCTACCCCATTTTTCGATATATATTTTGGACCTTTGTGGGCCCACAATTTGTGACCCGGTCCACGCAGCATTTTCATAGAACTAATAAACCCTGAGGTATAAATCTTCATATCTTAAATACTAATGGATTTCAACAAACATGGGAAAACTCAAGAACAACCTAATCCTATTCTTCTAAAATTTTTTGCACTTATTCATCAGCATCAAAGCCTTATCGCAGCCATTTTGGGGTTGGTTACACGAATGCTATATCCTTCTTTTTTTTAGCTACATGAATGCTATTTCTCCATTCCAGTCTATCTAAATCATTGGATAGGTTGCGCTATCTATCCTCACTACCCCCATCCATGTCATCTCCGGCCTACCCCTTCTCCTTGGTCTTAGTGGGCAATCAACATGCATAAATTTCTTCCTACGTGGGATATGTCAAAACCATCTCAAATGAATCTCTCTTAATATTGCCCCCAATTCATGATCAAAATCATTCAATATTCTCATAGAAATGATAAACCCTAAGGCGTGAAGTTTCATATCTTAGATCCTCATGGATTTTGGGAAACATGTGAAAAGTATTAAAATAAATAAATAAATCAGAAAGTTTTCTTTTTTGGCACTTTGGTGGGCCCCAATAAGTTTTCATATCCTAAATCCTCATAGATTTCAACAAATATGTGAAAAACTCAAGAACAACATAATCCTATTCTTCTAATTTTTTATGCACTTATTCATCAATCATCGTCATCAAAGTCTTATCACAGCCATTTTGGAGTTGGCTACATGAATGCTATTTCTCCATTCCAGTCTATCCAAATCATTGGATAGGTTGCACTATCAATGCTCTCTGCCTCCATCCATGTCCTCTCTAGCCTACCCCTTTTCCTTGGTCTTGGTGAGCAATCAATATGCATAGAAAATTTCTTCCTACATGGGATATGTCCAAACCATCTCAAATGAGTCTCTCTTAATATTGCCCCTAATTCATGATCAAAACCATTCAATATTCTCGTAGAATGATAAAACTTAAGGCCTGAAGTTTCATATCTTATATCCTCATGGACTTTGGGAAACATGTGAAAAACATAAAATAAAAAAAATAAAAACTAAATCACAAAGTTTTTTTCCACTGGTGGGCCCCAATTCATGAGCTGAACAATTCGATATTTTCATAGAAATGATAAACTAAACTCCAATGCATGAAGTTTCAAATCTTAGATCCTCATGAATTCTGATAAATATGAGAAATTAAAATTTTGTGTTGCCTCAATTCATGATCCAGACTGTTCACTGTGTTTAGGATCCACTATTTCATTTGTAGAGAAGTTTTGGGATCCTAAAGCCCACTATATTGTACGAAAACCAAGATAAATCTCTTCTCATCCCCATACATTGATTTCTTAATTTTTGTATACTTATACATCCAGTTGAAGAAAACATGGTAAAATGAACTGTGCATAAAAATGGTGTTTGCAAACAAGCGTTGTAATATGTTCAACATGTGCAAAGTTTCCATATGCAAAACTTACATATATAAATATGATTTACATATCTCATGCATAAAAACAGACGACCATTTGTAAACTGATTTGTAATCCACACATCATATTAACATTAGCATTTCACCAAGTAACATAGCTTCTTTCCCTTTTTTCACAGCCCGACACTTAGCTTAGCTCCACACAACAAACACCAAAGTAGATCCAATCTCATAAAAAATTCCCCTCTAACTGGAGTGAAGCTCGAATGCCAAACAGCGCTCCACTAGCTCCGTTTCCACTATGCAAACATGTGATAATCTTCTAAAATATGTTGGGTTGAAGCTCTTCAATTTGTCCTACAATTGCTCAATGTACAAAATCTTTTGCATAAAGATTTTAAGTTGTTTTTAGTTTTTGATAATCTCAACTTCTCTCTAATCCACTCTCCAAATATTCTGTGGATTTACTAATTTACAAAATCTTTTGCATAAAGATTTTAAGTTGTTTTTAGTTTTTGATAATCTCAACTTCTCTATAATCCACTCTCCAAATATTCTGTGGATTTGCTAATTTACAAAATCTTTTGCATAAAGATTTTAAGTTGTTTTTAGTTTTTGATAGCCTCAACTTCTCTATAATCCACTCTCCAAATATTCTGTGGATTTGCTAATTTTCAATTGATACAGAACACCTTTCTCCAAAGTTCCAACCTATCATCAATTTGCTTTCTTGTCTAACTAATTGTATTACATCATCTACTGGAGCTTGATCTTCGATGCAAACTTACAAGTTGTCCACGATCAATGCTTTTGGTGCCTCTGGTGTTGTTGGTGACTCAGTGATTATCACTTTGTCTTGACCTTAGCTCCACAAGTGGAAAGTCGAATATCCTCTCATCTGGAGCATGGATTACTCTACATAGGTTGTTGTGATCTTTTCTTTGGTTGAAACATATGGGCTATTCATGAATAAGTTTCTAAATATTCTCATGGTTCATTCCGGAGCTGGGAGATTCAATAAAACAAGTATCAAATCGGAAAATTCACACTTGAATCCTAAGATTCACCTATAATTGGGATTCGTTGCCTAGATTGGAATCTTTTCCCCTTGGATTGGATATGAATCATAGGACTCGGGATATGAATAAAAGAATGGGCATTACATCCAGTCTAGATGTTTTACTGATCATACCTTGATTTTTTTTAAGGGTGGGTTTTGCTTTAACTCATAATTGACTTTACTAACATATTTCATTGATCATACCTTCTTCTTCACCTCCTCTTCTTTCACAAGGCCCTGCTCAAGATTTCCTTTCTCTGACCTTCGCAAGCTTAAGAATACCCTTATCTGCCTGCCTCTTTAGTTCCCAATTGTGTCAACAATTGTCATAAATATCGTACTTAGCTTCACTATAGCTTCACTAACCCTTTTCTTAGCAGTATTTTCATATCTTTACTCTTTAATTGGTGACAGTAAAACATAGTTTAGAATCATCATTAACAAGACACAGATTAATGCTTTCAAAAAATCAATTGTAACCATGCGAACCACGTAAGCAACAGCCAGTCTCCAATGACAAGGCACCAAAACAAAATGAAGCAAAGAAGCACCATGTGTTCGGCTCAATAACCAAAATTAGATTGTGCTATTAGTTTTGTGTTCCTCGGGTGCACTGAAAGGGCACAACATATGCACTTAAAGCCTTTTTGTTGAAATTACCAATATCGTAGTAGAAAATCTTTCTACTAATAGTAACAAGAACAAGTATCATCAAGGATTTTAAATTTGTAAAAAAAAATTTTGAGTTATATGGTTAACCAAATGCCTAGAACTTGGAGCAACTCATTTTAGAGGGCAGATGGGTAGACACAATACTAAAGCGATGACACAGCAACCCAGATGGGGCCTTATGTTGAGGACATGAATGCAACAACTATTTCTAGAGAACGACTCCTTACCCGAGTGGTAAGGAGTAGCAATTATCACCTGGCTGCCCAAGGTTAGAACCCGGGGTACGCTAGGTTAGAACCCGGGGTACGCTACCTCTTCCCTTGTGTGCTGGCTCCCTTCGCACCTGTGTGGGCTTTCTTCCCATGTGTGCATGCTCCTTTCCCACTTGAGTGGGCTGTCTTCCCGCATGTGTGTGGGCTCTCAATTGGGTCCCAGCCCCCTTGACTGGGTTACCAAAAAGGAAAAAAACAATTATTCCTAAGTCTCTAGGTATGAAATGGAAAGCAACAACATGACTAGAAACTGTAAGGCTGTAACAGAACACCTGCCAACTTTTCAAAATCCATAATCAACAAAAATAAAACAAAATCATGAAATAGGAGACAGAGAAACGCTGCAAATCTAGAATCAAGTGTCCCTCAGGCTCAGGGCCAATGGCTCCTAGGCTGGGCTGGGCTGGGTTGAGCGGGAGATACCATGGGTTTAAAAAAAAAAAAAAAGCGCTGCAAATCTGACATGAATGTGTGAGAACAGGGTGTGTGTATGCATTTTTAATTGGTCACCACTGTGATCAACTCATTATACTGTAAAGTGGTGATCAACTCATTATACTGTAAAGTGGCTGCAAAACCAAATACCAATATCTGCCACTTTAATTACAAGGGACACATTTTCCGCAACCAGTGCCACATCAAAGTACAATAGATGTTAACCAAAGAGGAGTGTATGCAGGCCTTCTCTCACATATGACTATTGATTATGCCGATTACCAAAAAACACACAAACGACTATTGAGCACCAGAACAGGATTTTCAGCAGAGACAGACTAGTTTTCCTAGTAATTAATCAGAAAACATAGGAGTTCATGCTGTGGATGTGTACAATAGATGTTAACCAAAGAGGAGTGTATGCAGACCTTCTCTCACATATGACTATTGATTATGCCGATTACCAAAAAACACACAAACGACTATTGAGCACCAGAACAGGATTTTCAGCAGAGACAGACTAGTTTTCCTAGTAATTAATCAGAAAACATAGGAGTTCATGCTGTGGATGGCGGATCCAGATGCAGGTTGGGTAGAGATGAAGTGATGGTGGGGGTAGGCCAGTCTTTTGGCTGAAAATCATGGCCTCACGCCAAACTCTCTGTCACAGGTGAAGAGAAGAGAGAACTCGAGAAACCCATCCATTTCTTTCCACTAATCAATGTCTTCAACTGAATAGCCAAGGAGAATGAGGCCTTATATCACATAAATAAGAGAAAACATAACCCTCTAACTAATATGGACCAACCAAACACAGTGATGGCCAGGATTAAAATATTTAATATAAAAACACTTAAAACATAAATAAAAAACTCTAAGTATGAGAGAATATGTGGGTCCGCCCCAAAATGATAAGTCAAGATGGATGGCCTGTCCTGCATCAATATAGGCCTTGTCTACTTTATGCAGGTGTAAGCTACAAGGGCCAAGGCATTTTTGCATCCAGTAAATGATGTGATCACATCCATTAAATAACCCACACTTATAGTGATCCAAATGGAACAAAAAATGTATGATGATAGACTAACAGTTTTTGTTTGCTCCTATGCTTTCTTTTAGATGTTCAATTCCAAGGCCTTGTAATACAGTTTTTTAGGCATTCCTAAATCACTGATTCCATGGTTTTATAGAACACAGCTCCTACTCCAATGCACAAATTGGCAGAAGAAAATTCGGATAAAAGTTGGGAATGTATCAATGTGGCAGATCGTGTCCAATTCCAGAAGGAACTAAACCAGTGAATGAAGTTGCAGACACTCTATAAATGCTAATGTCGTGGCCTTGTAGATGGTTTACACTAACATCCATGGTTTAGTCAAATCGTGAATCGTATCGCAAATCGTTCTAGGGGTTGAATCACAAATCGAATCGGGAATTGTAGGATATTTTCTACTTTTATTAATATAGATGAATAGATGAAAAAAACTAAAAATATATTGAAAAAATAGGAAAAACTATAGATGACCATAAATTATCTATTTTCCATCCATATCAACATCAATACATGACAAATAATAGCGTCTCAATATACTATTAATTGAATCACTGAACATGATTGAGATATCAAAAAGAAGTAACATATCTATAATATCAAAATTAAAAATAAGCATTCCTTTTCTTTGATGGTGCCATTACTTAAAATACCTATCCCATAAAAATCTCCAAGATGATCATAGTCAATTAACAGAATCCATGGAAAAAAAAAAAGTGTAAATTAAACAATTAAAGTCTGTTGAAACAGTTAAGATATTTCATCCATCGGTGTGGCCCACTATTGAAATATACTTAATGTGCAGGCCCCACTATTTGATCCACATGACTACATCCATGGAAAAAAAAAAAAAAAAAGCTAGAAAATTAGCAGCCAGCAGGTGGGAATCAAACAGTTGGGATACTTCATCCAATAAAGGGCCTCACTAATTGATCTAATCCATTGAAAAAAAAAAAAAAAAACAGCCAGCAGGTGGGGCTCCCTCCATCAGTGGGGCCCACTCTTGAAAAAAAAAGAATGCCCGAAGAACCAAGATTAGGATTTCATCCACCAGTGGGGACTGGGGTCCACTCTTAAAATATATTTAACATATGGGATCTGGGACGCATTGATGGATCTACATCCATAAAAAAAGGAAAGGAGAGAATAAAGGGAGCAGCAGTTTGGATTTCATCCATCAGTAGATCCACAAATAAATTTAATGACCCATTATGGATCTACATCCAAGCAAAAAAAAAAGGAAGACTGAAAGGATTTACATCCATTCAAAAGAACATAAAAAAAGGATCGAATAGAGAAGCAGTTGGGTTATGATCCATCAGTGGGGCCCACAATGCACAAATGGATTATACGTAAGGGACCCAGTGATGGATCTACATCCAAAGAATGGGAAAAAAAGAGAGAGAGACCGGAAGGTAAGAAGAAAACAGAACAAATATTTCATCCATCAGTGAGGCCCACACAATCTGAAATTTTAGGGTCTTGGGCCACACTGATGATTGAAGGGAAAAAAAAAAAGAAATGTGAGGGAGGGAGACGAACACATGTAAGATAAGAAAAAAATATATATTAAAAGCATACCTGAATTCAGGCTTCAGCCATAGTGGAGTGCTCTTCTTCCTCCATTCTTCAAGTAGCAGCGAAGACGGACTTGGAGTGCAGCGATACTGGAAGTTGAAGCGATCAAAGAAGAAATGCAAAGGAGGAGCAGTTTTCTTTGGATTGCAACAAAGAAGAAATACATGCAAAGAGGAGAATCGCAAGTGGGAGACTACACCAGCAAGTAGTTTAAAGAAAAAAAAAACGATGATGATCAATTTTCATTATAAGATCCATTAAATACAAAACATGCAGACTCAACAACTACAGTTTCTTAGGCGGTATTACCAAACTACCTATGACACACAACATTTTCTCATTCGAAGGAACACCCCGTAAAAAAAAAAACCTATTACGTGACCCAGCACCTTTGCATAGTGCATGTAAAGTGGACAAGTGTCAATCCATTCCTGTGATACGGATCTCGTCCTCGAGGTTGATGCCATAGAGTTTTTCTTCAAGGGACCTGTAATTTTCACATGTAGCATCAGACTTTGGAGCTCCTTGCCATTACACAAGAGCCTCTACGCTTGTAGCCTTGCCTTAACTAATCTTCGTGCCAAAATGGAATGGCTTTTGGATTTGGCTGCAAATAACCATCATCAGTTAATGGAGGAACTGTGGGTTGTGGTCGTAGATAATTTTCCGAAAAACGATTCATAGCCTTAGTTTGCCCATCTGTTTGTGGATGGTATGATGAACTCATTTGTGGCTAGAAACCTTGTTAATTCCTTCCAAAATGTACTGGTATCGCGATCGAACACAATGGTAGCCGGCATCTTCGTGCAATTTAAAAACATTTTTTAAAAAATATTTTGGATTGGGGAAGGTAAGGATGCAATAGAAAATACAAACATTTCGTAATTCTTATCCCATCTTATACTGCCCAATCAATCACCAAAATATTTTTTTAAAATGTTTTTAAATTGCCTGGGGATGCCAGCGACCATGATGTCCAAGTTTTTACCAATATGTTTTGGAAGAAATTATTTAAATTACTGTTACTGATGGGCAAATTGAGGTTCTGAATCGTCCCTTAGAAAATTATCTGGGATGCTAAGTCACAGCTGTGATGAGCCTAGTCCGCCGAATGGTGGTACAATACCACATTCCACATGGCCACACAAACTGCACCATATCAGGTGTCCAATGGGGTAGCTCCTCCTACATTGATTTCATATGTCCATGCACTGCTAAGGTCCAAGCTGTTGATGATGAGATGTGGGAGTTCGCCTTAGCGGGGACTGGGTATATCTTCGCCTCCAACCCTATATGCAATGTTCCATATCTGCAATGAGATTTTGAAAGATTGTTCATTATTATGGACCCTTTCAGATTTTTGAAATAATTGGACCTATCACATATCGTTTGGATCTCCCTGCAATGAGCAAAATACATCCAAAGTTCCACGTCTCTAAAAGAAAAGTGGAAAGCATGTCACTCCACGGCCCACGCTTCCTAAATTAGCTATGATTCTTTGCATCCAAACCCGAAAGCCATTTTGGCACAAAGATTAGTCAAGAAAGGCAATGTAGCAGACATAGAGGTTCTCGTGCAATCGCAAGGAGCACCAGAAGAATCTGATGCTACGTGGGAAAATTATAGGTCTCTTGAAGAAAAATTCCCTAGCATCAACCTTGAGGACAAGGTTTGTCTCAAGGGGATGGACCGATACTCGTCCACCTTGCATGCACCATGCAAATGTTTTGGGTCACATCTGCTGAGAGGTTCCTGGAAAATAGGGGTTTGTCGAATGGGTGATTCTTTGAGTAAGTAAATGCTGAGTCTCATAGGTAGTTCGCCATAATCCCCAAGATCCTGTGATTAGGAAAATGTAGTCATTGAATATGCATGTCTTGTATTTAATGGATGTTATCAATAAAAAATTAATCATCAATTCATCATTGTCTTTTTTCTCCAGACTACCCCGTTGGTGCAATCTCACACCCGAGATTCTTTGTTTTCTTCCAACTTTTTCTCTATGAGTAATGACCTTTATCACATCACCATAGCTCAAGGAAGCAAAAAACACAGTAACACAAAATGAGGACTTGGTGTAAGAGAGAAGGCTCTAGTTTCTATGTTTGCGACTTTTCTGTGGTTTGGACGTTTGGTGCAACACTTTCTATGCGGAAAGACGAAAAATTTTAACTATTTTCCTCCAGTCCATGGAAAGACTTTTTTTTTTTGGGGCGGGGTGGGGGGGGGGGGGGGGTGGGGGGTCGGGAATTGCTTTTCTGCAGACCATGAAAATGGAAATTCCTGGGGTGTGGGATCCCAGCTTCACACAAACATGTGCGAAGGGTTTGTTTAGATGAGGATAGTAGGTGGAGATGACTGTCCACAATTCAATTTGTTATGTAGACACTGTTTTCTAGTTGTTATCTCCAAATGTTGTTCTCTAGTTGTTATCGCCACTTCCAAACAACTGCTAACTGTATGTTTAAACAAGATTATAAGGTAGACAAAAATTAAGATAGGGAAAAAAATACATCCTCCACAGCTCAAATTTGTACCGTTGGCAGTTTAGTCCATCTATTCTCTCCGCATCTAAAACAAAACTAAGATAGAGAATATAGTACATCCTCCACAACTCAAATTTGTACTGTTGGCAGCTTAGTCCATCGGAACCACTAATTCCTTACGAGAGAGAGAGCCAAAAGGAAGAACCTTTGGAATAAATTTCCCTACTCTAATGTAACGGGGTAATTAGAACTCAGAAGCATAAAGCAACATTTAAATGGGGACAAAGAAGAAAGGTTTCAGATTTTTCCAATACTAAAGCTTGCGATTTTCACTCAAAACTGCAGTCTGATTATGGTTAAATCATTTTTTTATAATCACATACTCTCTCATCAAATACATCGGCCGAAATCAGCAATTGCAAAAAAAAAAAAAAAAAAAAAACTTTTCGAAGTCAATGCTTGCCCAATGTGCTTGGAGGATGAGGAAACTGTTGATCATCTCCTATTAAGATGCAAATATGCTGTGAAAACATGGAATTCAGTCATAGGCTGTTTTGGATGCAAATGGGTTTTGCCGAAACTCCTTCAACACCTTTTTGAAGCGTGGAGTATCCCATTGGGTCTCCCTGAGAGGGAAGGAGCTGTGGAACCTTTAGTTTGTGTCGGCAATTTGGCACATTTGGAAGGAGAGAAGCACTAGGTGCTTTGAGGGAACAAATAGTTCTGAAGAGATCTCATGTGATAAGATCAAATTTCAGTTGCACAATGGGTGAAGACTAATACCTTATTTAAAGACTATTCTATTGACCAAATAATGCACAATTGGAATGATATAGCTTTCTCTTAAGTTGGGGAATGGGTGGGTTTTGTATCTTTGGGGGTCTTTCTTTTTCTTTGGACTGTCTCTAGTGTTTGTGGTCTCTTGTTTTGGGTCTTTGTTTGTTCTGTGCTTTTCCCCATCAGTATAAACCTTTTGTACTGATGTGATTTAATGAAAGTTATCATTCAAACACAAACACACACACACACACACACACAAAAAAACAGGGGGGGTGGATTTCCAATCATCAGTGAGTAATCAAGTACTCCAGGGCAAAAATAACAAAAAAAAACCCAACAATCTTCAATGCGAACATATAGAACCGGAATCCCAAAACATCAGAAATCGGATCATACCGCACAACCACCGAAATCTACAAAACCAGAACTTGATTTCAAAATAAAAGAGCTGAGAAACATCATCAGAATTCAGAACACACACATATATGAACGATTCTCAGTGAATTGCGAGAAGATCCACCAAAAAGATCAAATCTTTATAACCAAATCAGAACTATCGACCACAGATTCTTTCATTAATCACCAGAAACAAAAAACAAAAAACCCTAAAAAAAACCTTTATCTTTGGAGGCAACAAAAACTATGAAAAAAATCAGGCTTCAAGAAAAGGGGAAAAACACAGAAATCAAAGAAAACAAAAAAAAAAAATGGAGATCGAGAGAAAGCTAACCGAAATTTGCAGAGATGAATTCTTCGGGGGAGAGAGATTTCGTCCTCTTCTTTGTTTCTGTAAAAGGTTAGGGTTTAAAAGGATTTGATTTGGGGGTTACCAAGGAATCTGCCCGTTGCCCCAACCATACTCTTGGTCAGCTGCTCTCCAATTAGGTGAGCCCGTTAATAAACAGGACCCACTGCCCGCTGCCCTAATAATTGGAGAGAGAAGATAAGAAATGGCATGATTACACATTATCACAATATCCACTTGATTATATTATATGTTTATAAAGTTGGTATGATTTAACCATAAGTTTGCAATGGAATTTTGGTAGGCTGACAGTCAGGATTCTATACTATTTTAGGGTTTGAGTGACAGCTCTTCCAATTGCAAGTGTGGCCCACTTTTTAGATGGAGATTTGAAGGGTATGTTTGTTGGGAAGAATTGTAAGAGTTTTTGCCAATTTTGAGAATTTCATATGCTGCCCTCCAAAGTATATTTTTAAATGCTCAACCTCTATTATTTGGAATGTTGGAAATATGAGAATTTATAAGAGAAAATTTGTCTTTTCATGATGCGGGCTGAAAATCGAATTCTTACATCGATCGGGACACTTGGAATGCACGAGTGAAAAGATATAACGTCATGTCATAAACTTCCAACAAGGCCAATTCTCTGTTAGATATGTCTTTAACCAAATGAGGTCTATTGTTTTTAATAATTAGAGAGTTCTTCTGCATGGAATTTGAAATTATCCGAATTTGTCATCCGAGTGAAATCCTAAATGCTTGTTGCTCGCCTAACATTCAAAGTGGTGGAATTATGAGACTTCTACAAGGCTAAAGTGTGGCTCTTTTAGAATATTATTCGAGATTCCAATAACAAAACATAGTATTTGAGGAGTTTGCAGTTCTTTGTTTGATTAGGCTTGGGTGGTTGGAATTTATCAATTTGTAAAAGTCAAAAGTCACTTTTACACAAATGAATTCTTTGGATTCTAAATTTTAGAATACTCTTTGGCTATTAATATTAAAATTCTACTTCTCAGATGATAACATTTGGAATTCTCCAAACCCTCCGGACAATATATCGCCAAATGGTTGCAACCAAACAGCCATGTTTATTTAATGGAATTTATGGGATTTCTGCCTAAAGAATTATGAAATTCTCATGCATGGAGGAATTCCTGAGACATGTCCTTTTTATTGAACAAAGATTTTTGAACTGATAGATGTATCATTTCTCCAAAAGAAGAAAAGCAATTTTTGAGGTCTTATGTTAGTTGACGATGATTATTATTATTATTTGATGATGGTGCATACTTATGATCTAAAGACTATATGATATAATGTGATTTGACCCCCAAAATTATTTATTTTCATCATATAATCATCAAAGCCTTGTCTCAACGGTGTTAGGGTTGGCCATATGAATTTCTTATTCTATGCTTATGATCTACAGACTATATGATATAATGTGATTTGACCCCCAAAATTATTTATTTTCATCATATAATCATCAAAGCCTTGTTTCAACGGTGTTAGGGTCGGCTATATGAATTTCTTATTCTATGCTCAACACCTTCCTCAATGGATTTATCCCTACTAATTACCAAGTCGTTTTATCTCTTGATCTTAAATTCTCACAAGAGTTTCGGCTCCTGAAATTCCAATTCATATTCTTTGCCTTTGTATAATTTATTTTAAAGCCCATGGATTTTGAATCCTCCGTTTATCTCTCAAGTTCTACATTCATGCCATTTCAATTCATCGTTCAACACAAGGGCGGCTCAACTCTTATAAGCCAACAAGGCAATTGCCTAAGGCCCCCAAAATTCTCAGGCCTTAAAAATTTTCAGCCTCAAAACCAGTCTCCTAAAAATTCAACTTTTAAGGCTTCGATTCCTATAAAAATGTCAACAAAAGTATCTTTTTTCTCTCCAAATAACGACATACCCATCCCAAGCTGCCACTTGTTCATGTATTATTAAAGGCACAGAGAGAGTCATTTGTTACGAGATAGGCATGCTCATCCCAAGTTGCCTCCTTTTTATATATCATTAAAGGTGAGAGAGCTATTGGACATTGGTTACAAGACTGAGTTAGTTGGGCACGGGATTTGAGGGCTTTACATCTTGTTTTTAAGTGTTTTTTACTCTAGCATGGGCATTATCCATCCAATTCGCCATTGCTCGTTTTCTCTCTTCCGGACAAGAAGTTATCTCAACTGTGTTTCTGCAACTTTTTATTCCAGCATTTTCTTTTGGTTCTTTTGGGGATAACACTGATCTCTGGTTTTATTGTTTTATACTTTTATGATTTTTTAAATTCCAAGCTGACATTGTATGTGTGTTTATTATAGTTAGCTTTCATTTTATTTGCAAATATTATTAGTTAAAATTTATAAATAATAAATATGTCAACTATAAAATACGAATCCGGGTACTCAAAACTAAAAAAAAGAGAGAGAGAGGAGAATGGATGATTTAATTCAATCTCAAAAAGGAGCTCTTGGTAAATTTATTACAAGCAATAAACAAAATATAGCAATAAATGAATAGCTAATTGATCTAAATGAGTTAGAAGATAATGAAATTATAGAACAAAAGGAGATAAATGAAAATATTCATAATGATGAGGAGCATAAAATTATTAATGAAACAATTTATTATATTCCTACAAATATTTATGATCCTAGTCAATGGACAGATTTTGATACAAAATTAAGAGATTTATTAGTAGAAAAGGGTCTAATTAGAGATAATGATCTAGATTTTCCCAAAGATTAACTCTCTAGACATTTTTCTACTACATATTACATTAAAAAATTACTAAATGGGGAGAAGCATGATAGAAAATGGCCAGTGTATTTTGATAGAGTATTTTATTTTTGTTGTAAGTTGTTTAATTCGAATTCTAAAACAAGTAAACTAGCTAATGAAGGAACTAGAGAGTGAAAAAATCTTACTCTTAAGCTTATTAAGAGTCATGAGACAACTAATGAGCATATAACTAACATGAATATTTGGGTTGATTTAGAAATAAGATTGTTAAAAAATAAAACAATTGATAAAAATATCCAAGAAGAAATTAACAATGAGAAAGATCATTGGAAAAAAGTATTATTAAGAATTATAGCTATCGTTAAACTTCTTGGTAAGAATAATTTGGCATTTCGAGGAAAAAATGAAAAGATATATCAAGAAAATAATGGAACATTTTGAAGTCTAATTGGAATGATTGCAGAATTTGATCCAATAATGAGGGAAAATATTTGACGTAATCAACATGATGAAATTCATAATCATTACCTTGGACATAATATACAAAATGAATTGATAAATTTATTAGCAAATAAAATTAGAAGTAAAATTATTAAAAAATTAAAGATGCAAAATAATTTTCAATTATACTTGATTACACTCCCTATGAAAGTCATCAAGAGCAAATGTCTCTCATATTACGATGTGTGGATATTTCAGCAAGTTTAATAAAAATAGAAGAATATTTTTTAGAATTTGGAAAAGTAGACGATACCATTGGAAAAAGCATTTTTAACGTAATTATAGATGAAATAAAAAATTTTGAGCATGAAATTAATGATGTACGAGGATAGGGATATGATAATGAATCTAATATGAAAGGAAAACACAAAGAGATACAAAAACGACTCCTAGATATAAATTCTAAAGTATTTTACACACCATGTAGTTGCCATAATCTAAATCTAGTACTTTGCGAGATAGCTAACCCATCCCAAAGCTATTATCTTTTTTTTTTTTTTTTTTGAGTGGTACGACGTATATATTCATTATTTTCTTCTTCTACCAAATGATGGAAGATTTTACAAGATAATGTACCCGGTTTAACTCTTAAGTCATTGTCACAAACAAATTGGGAAAGCCATATTGAAAGTATTAAGGCAAATAAGATACCAAGCTCCTCAAATAAGAGATGCTAACTGTTTAGTAACATATGAGATTGAAAATTTTGAGTTTTTATTGGGCATGACAATTTGGTATGATATATTATTTGATATTAGCTCAGTTAGTAAAAATTCACAAGCAAAAGACTTGCGTATTGATGTTGCTATAGATCAATTAAATGGTCTAACTTCTCTCTTTCTTTTTTTTCTTTTTTTAATATGGAGGAAATGGATTTACATCTACTATAATTACATATAGAGAAATTGCGGCTGAAATGAAAATAGAACCTATATTCTGTGAAAAACGTATAATTCGTAGAAAGAAGCAGTTTGATGGGAATGTTGATAACGATACAACACAAACTGCTGATGAATCATTTAGAATTGATTATTTTATATACATAATAGATCAAGCTATTTCCTTAATTCATAATAGGTTTGCCCAATTTAAAATATATGAAAATATTTTTGGCATTCTATTTAATTTTTAAATTTTAAAATCACTAGACAATGATAGTTCGAAAAAAATTGTCTTAATCTCAAATGTTCCTTGAAACATGATGGTTTTTATGACATTGATGGCTTAGATTTATTTTCATAATTGAAAAATTTTAAAGAAATTTTACAAACAGAAGAAAATACTCCAATTGGCGTACTGAATTAGATAAAAATACTAAATTATTTTCTAAATACGTACATTGCTTATAAAATATTATTGATAATACCTATAACTGTTACTTTTGTAGAAAGAAGCTTTTTAAAATTAAAATTGATAAAATCCTATCTATGATTAACAATGTCACAAGAAAGATTAATTGGATTAGCCATACTATCAATTGAAAACTATATTCTACCAAAACTTGAATATAAAAAATTTAATTAGTAATTTTGCATCACAAAAAACAAACAAAATTTTTTTTTAATAAAATATTTATAATAATATTAAAAAATAGAAAAAAACCCCTCATTTATGATTATCGCCTTAGGCCTTACAATGGCTCGGTCTAGCCCCGGTTCAACACTGTGTCACATGCGAGGGAAATTCTATATGCACACACCTATTTTGCTGAGCACACCCACATTCCTTCCTCAACAGTGATTTTTTTTTTTTGGAAAATTTCAAAACGGGGCCTAACTTTTTCTGACTTTTCAAACCAGGACAAAATAAAAGACACATTTCAAAAACGACCTTAAGTTTTCTAAAAATCTTTCAAAACAGGGCATCAGGTTATCCAGCTCACCATCCGGCCACTTTTTCTCATTTCTTTGCAGATTTTCCCAAAATGCCCTTTGGGCTTCTTTTGAAAAGAATGAAGAAGATTCTCACCACTTCTCTCCCTTCTTCTCTCACTAACTCTTGGCCCTCAAAGCCCAACCTCTCCATCCCCAACCATAAACCGCCCAGAAAACCACATCACAGCTGCAACTTCATCTTCTTCCATTCTCTCTTCGTCACACATCATCTTCATCGCAGCCACCTTTCTCCATGCATCTCTTGTCATCCACTTCTGCCAACCTCACCAATCACCCATCTTCATCTCCCCTCACGGCTTCACCACTCCCCAACTCAAACCCACAAACCAACCAAACAACTTGCACACCATCACGGTCCCGGAATTAAGCCTAGCCGACTTGCCCCAAACACACATTACCACTCAACCACCTCTTCGTTTCAAGCCATCTACCTTGCGATCCAACTACCCGAAATCAACTTACCTTAACCTTTCCCCCATCTCATCCATTTATTCCCCTAACCAAACACGTCTCAGAGCCCATCTTGAGAAACAATAAAACATGATCGCTAGAAAGTCTCAAGCGTTCACTGTATGTTTGCACAGTGACGACCTTGAGATTTTTATTTATAGAATAGCAAAGAGTTCTGAGCTCCCATACATGAAGGACAATCTATTTTTAGAGAGTACTAGACTCCCATACATGGACAGAAGACTTGACTGAACAGAAATTCAAATGACTATTACACAGTTCTGCCATCTCCTCTTGTTTCACTGGGCTCTTTCTAGCACACCCTGTAATATCTCAACTGAAATTGACTTAGTCTCCTTCTGTAGTTGTGTAGGTTGGTCAACATGAAGGTTATCCCCCTAACCAAACAATTCCGTTTTTTGGTAGAATCTAAATGCTTCTTAAACCCCTCAACCAAATTCTTATCAAACCTCTATGAAACACACCTAAACCAACCCAAAACAAGTACTCATTTCCTCCCTCACCATGCCCTTCTACTCGACCACCAGAGCCCACTCAGCACACAACACCCACCTCTCATCACCCATGGAATGTGTATGTGTACGCACATACACAGCCAAACCCGGCTTACCATCACCTTCCTGATCACTCACACCCACATTCCATCTCATCACCCTCACCCATCATCTCTCTCTCTCTCTCTTCTCAATCACCCAGCCTTCTCTCTCTCCACCCATCTCACCACTCTCGCACTCCCCCTCACCACTCATTATTCTCTCCATCACCCATCTTCTTCTTCGTATCTCTCGTCTCCATCCTTTTCAATCATGTCTTCTTTTCTGTCACACCCGTTCCACCTTCTACTTGCCACTCATCTCTCGGCCTACATCTCATCCAATCTATCATCTCTATCTATTCTCTCCACCATCTCCTTCTGGAAATAAACAAGTTGACATAGACCGATCTGTGGTTTAGTTGAAACAAAGGCTAAAGGGCATTTTCGGAAATTTTGAAGAAAATTGACAAAAGTCACCGGATGTTGGGTGATTTGGCCGGACGTCCTGTTTTTGAAAGATTTTGGGAAAACTTAAGGCCATTTTTTAAATATGTCTTTTATTTTGTCCTATTTTGAAAAGTCCCAAAAGGTAAAGCCCTGTTTTGAAAATTTCAAGGTGGGTGTGCTCAGTAAAATAGGAGGTTGATATAGAATTTCCCTACTTGCAAACTAGTGTAAGAACACAGATTGAACAGTTTTAAATGAAGAAGAGTTGCTGATTGATAATAATGACCATTACATTTTTCACGCTATGCACACATGCACATGTATCATTCATTTTTAGTAGCTTTAAGGCCTATTTGGATGTATGGTGAATTGAAGTATGGTGAGGTGAATCGTCAAATCAAGAGAGAATAAAATATAAAGTGTTATGATAGTGTTTTATTTTTAGTTGTTTGGTACGAAATCTTTTTAATTTATTGTATAGAAAAGTGGTGTTTTTTTGGTCTTTTAGTGGAAGAAGGATAATTTTTTTTTTTACTTTTTTTTAAAAATTCGGAAGAAAATTTAAAAATATGTACTTGTTATATACTTTTGATATAAACCATTTCTTGTCCGGATTGACTTTGCTTTAATTTAACTCCAGTTAATCGCCAAACAAGGCCTTTGAAGATGAAGAAAACTTTTTTTTTTTTTTTTGTGAGTCTGTTCGATAGACTGTTTAGCTGGGAATCATCATTCTTGAATCGACCCCATTCCTGTTCTGTCATGTCTCACCCGAAATATTTTTTTTGTGGGTGAGGGCCTTTGATTTGGATAGAATTAGAACATGCAGATGAAGAGGCCTGATATTCTGGTGTGCTGTGATTTTTTTAAAAATATCTTTGTGGGACAGGAGAAGGTCTGAAGTGGCAAATGGCTGATCAGGGCAGTTGATCTTTCCAAGCACCTGTTTGGCATTGTTCCTACCCTCCAGTAAGTTATTTTTTGCCCACATGCTTTTCTCATTGGGTTTATTGTTTAGGCATTGAAATTGCAGATGACTTACAAATGCTGGGTTGAATTAGTCTGCTGAGTTTACTTGTTTGGGTTGTGTAGTATGATTTGGAGATTCTTATTTCCTAACCACAATGCCACCCGAATGATCTCGACTGCACCACATGAAAACTCAATTTTCTAACATTCCTTGACAGCTTGAAGCATCAAAAGCTTTGGAAATCAACTTTGTAAGGTTCTCAAATTCAAATCTCCCCACGAAGCACATTGAACTGTATGATTTTGGTCTCTCTTCTTCCCGCCATGTCCTTTCCTACAGAACTGAAGGCAAAATCCTCTTTCGCCAATGCAATTCAATAACCGAATCCATGACTCCAATCCAATCTTCCCTTATTGGGTCTTTCTCAAACTCCCTTATTTCGTGCTTCTCACGGAGAATTGATGTAAGACCCATCTCTCACTTCTTCTACCCTTTCCGTTTCTCAGGTCATTTTCATGTTTCAATGAACCACTTTCTTTTTTGGAACATGCAGTTGTTTGCTGGGAAATTTGGGAGAGAGGGTTCTGCCAGTTTTAGCAAGTTTTCGGCATGCTGTGTTGCTGCTGATGAGTTTTCTGATGGAGAAATGGTTGAATGTTTAAGGGAAAGAAAACCCAATAAAAATGGTTTTGATTTTCTTTATTTAATGGAAGAACGCGGGCTTTACGCTGACTGTAACACCTACTTTTGGCTCTTGGAAGGATGTTTAAAATTTGGGTCATTGGCAGATGCTAAAAGAGTCCACGGGAGGATTTTGAAATCAGGTTTCGGTGGAGATAGTGGGCTGGCTAATAGGTTAGTTGATGCTTATATTGGTTTTGGTAATTTGGATGATGCTTTCCGCGTGGTCGATGAAATGTCTCAGAGAAATGTAACTTCTTGGAATTGTATAATTGCTGCATTCCTTGCGAAGAAGATGAATCACCGAGTATTGGGTTTTTTCCGGAGGATGTTAGAGTGCACCCAGCTTGATGGGCATGCTTTTGCCTGCGCTCTGAGGGCATGCGATGGCAGCAACATGCCTTTCTCCTGCATCGAACAGATTCATGCTCAGATTTTTCGTCGTGGTTTCTTTACTGAACCAATCATCGGTAATCCTTTGATTTATTTGTATTCGAAATATGGAGATGTTGATTCAGCCGCGTTGGTCTTTGGAGATTTATGTTCAAGGGATAGCGTGTCATGGGTTGCTATGATTTCTGGTCTTTCTCAAAATAGCCATGGAGAAAGAGCGCTTCTTCTCTATTGCAAAATGCAGCGATTGGGAATCATCCCGACACCTTATGTGTTCTCTAGTGTTCTCAGCGCGTGCGCTAAAACTGAGCTTTTTGACAATGGGAAGCAGCTCCATGCCCAAGTCTTCAAATGGGGATTCCAGTCTGAAACTTTCGTTGGCAATGCTCTCGTCACCTTGTATTCACGGTGTGGAAACTTGTGCTTGGCAGAAAAAGTCTTCGCTGAAATGCATCGCCATGATAAAGTAACATATAATTCATTAATATCTGGACATGCTCAATGTGGAAATAGTCATACAGCATTTCATTTCTACAGGAAGATGCAACTTGCAGGACTGAAACCTGATGCCGTAACCATTGCGAGTCTCTTTAGTGCTTGTGCATCTGCAGGAGATCTTGACAAAGGGAGGCAGCTCCATTCGCATGTAACAAAAGCCGGGCATTCTTCCGATATCATCATTGAAGGTTCTTTGCTTGATCTTTATGTAAAATGTGCCGACATTGAAACTGCACATGATTTTTTCAATACGACAAACAGAGAAAATGTGGTCCTATGGAATGTGATGCTTGTAGCTTATGGGCAGATGGGTAATCTCAGAGAGTCTTCTGAGTTGTTTTCCCAAATGCAAGTTGCAGGCATGAGACCCAACCAGTATACGTATCCCAGTATATTGAGAACATGTACTTCGTTAGGAGCTCTTGATCTTGGAGAACAAATCCACAGCCAAATCGTAAAGACAGGTTTCGAACAAAACATCTATGTTTGTAGTGTCTTGATAGATATGTATGCGAAATGTGGGAGATTAAGCATTGCAAGAGAAATTCTCGAGAGACTCACGGAGGAGGATGTGGTCTCATGGACTGCCATGATTGCAGGCTATGCGCAGCATGAGTTTTTTGTTGAAGCTTTACGACTCTTTGAAGAAATGCAGAGTATAGGCATCCGACCAGATAACATAGGATTCTCCAGTGCTCTCAGTGCATGTGCTGGGATTCAAGCGCTAGAACAAGGATTGCAAATCCATGCTCAGGTTGTTGTTGCTGGATATTCTATGGACCTTTCAATTGGGAATTCACTTGTCTCTCTTTACGCTAGATGTGGTAGAATTAAAGAAGCGTATTCAGCATTTGAGATGATAGAAGCCAAAGATGAGATATCATGGAATGGATTGATATCAGGATTTGCACAGAGTGGTCACTGTGAAGAAGCTTTGCAAGTGTTTGCAGAGATGAATCGAGAGTGCGTGAGAGCTAATCTATTCACCTTTGGCTCTGCAATTAGTGCTTCCGCAAATATTGCAGAAATAAAACAAGGGAAGCAGATTCATGGTAGGATGATAAAAACTGGTTATGATTCAGAAATTGAGGCTAGTAATGTCCTAATTACTCTGTATTCTAAGTGTGGTAATATTGATGATGCAAAGAGAGAATTCTATGAGATGCCTGAAAGAAATGAGGTATCATGGAATGCAATGATCACTGGCTATTCTCAACATGGATTTGGAATTGAAGCTCTGAAGCTCTTTGAGCAGATGAAGCAACAGGGCTTTAAGCCAAACCATGTCACCTTTGTGGGTGTTCTATCAGCTTGCAGCCATGTTGGTTTGGTAAATGAAGGACTCAACTACTTCAAGTCCATGAGCGAAGAGCACAGTGTTCTTCCAAGGCCAGAACACTACGTTTGTGTCGTGGATATTTTGGGACGAGCTGGATTGCTAGACCATGCAAGAAAATTCATTGAGGCGATGCCGATAAAACCAGATGCTATGGTTTGGAGAACCTTTCTCAGTGCTTGTACAATTCACAAGAACATGATGATTGGAGAGTTTGCAGCCCAACATCTTCTAGAATTGGAGCCGTTCGATTCAGCAACTTATGTTCTTCTATCAAATATATATGCAGTGGCTAGAAAATGGGATCTCAGGGATAAGGTTAGGCAGACGATGAAAGAAAGAGGAGTGAAAAAGGAGCCTGGAAGGAGCTGGATTGAGATCAAGAACTCAGTGCATGCATTCTATGTTGGTGATCGGTTGCATCCACTGGCGGATAAGATATACGGATTTTTAGAGGATTTGAACAAAAGGGCTGCTGAAATCGGATACATCCAAGATCGGTATAGCCTTCTGCATGATATTGAACAAGAGCAGAAGGACCCAACTGTTTTTATTCACAGCGAGAAGCTGGCTGTTTCTTTCGGTCTCATTAGCTTGTCTCCTGAGATTCCCATCCGCGTAATAAAGAATTTGCGCGTCTGTAATGATTGTCATAATTGGATGAAGTTTATCTCAAGGATTACACGCCGATCTGTTGTTGTGAGGGATGCCCACCGCTTTCATCATTTTGAAGGTGGCGTTTGCTCCTGTGGGGATTACTGGTGAAGTCAAATCACTTGAACATGATGAGCCTGCTGTACGGGTCTTGAACTAAAGGATCGTGTATGTACCATATTTTAATTTATTTGGTCCTGTAAGATACTAATTTTCTCGCTTGGTCATATACATTAGACGAAACACCCGTTGATTTTTTTTATACTTTATGTGAATACCATGTAATTACATTCTTTTGTACATTGCTAAATTTCCCTGTGTTCTCTGAACCAGGCAAATTGAATTTATTCTACAACTTGAGGATTGATTTATCATCATGCATTTTGCAAAGTGACAACTCCCAAATTCACCCAAATATGATTTTTAGTTCATCCTAGCTCATGATTCTTGTTCCATGTAAATCCGGCAAAATTGATGGATTTGTAGGCTGTGACTCGTACAAACTCTTATATTATATTATATGAAAGACGCTGATTTCAATTGAAATCAGGCGATTGATCTTGACCTTGCCCAATTTATTATGACCCTCTCGATCCCATTTCCAACTTCTCCATCTTCCTATTCTAATATGACCACACCCCCCCCCCCCCCACCCCCCCCCCCCCCCCCCCCCGCCCCTTCTGTCTCCATGTTACCAAATCCTTAACTCCTTCAAATGTTTCCACAATCATTTGGATTTCCCAAGTCCCAACTCCTTCTCTCCCCTCACGTTCTCTATCACAGAGAATCCACTTTGTTTATACAAATCTGAGGAAATGAGTGAGTCAAAGACAGTGTGGAGATTGAAAGTTGATTCTCCAGTGCCAGCAGTTATCGGCATTGCAAATGCGGTCTAACCGTAACACATCTCTTAGATTGCAAGGAATCTCAATCTCAGTCCCAAACACTATGACCTCTAGGGAAAATACATCAAGGTATCCAAATTAGACCTCTCTCTGTATGCTTGATTAATTGGAAAAGGCTTATAATTTTATGGATGACTTGTTGATATGGGTGTCAGGTGTTAGCTGCGTTTGTTGGTGTTTGATGAGCTTGAAGGACCTGGAGATGGTATTTTGCCGTGGTTGGTGAATAGATGTATTGTAGATATAAGGTTTGGACTACATTGTTTATTTTCAAGTTGATGTCTAGGAGTAGAACACTTAAGTCATGTTCACAACAAATTTTTTTACAATGTTTAATATGCTGTGATTTGCTATTTGTTGTGTCTTACTTTAGCCATCCATCTTGGATTTTGGAGCCACCTTCATCTTAGGAATATATTTGTTGGAAATAGAGTAGGGGGTGTTGGATCAACTTGTCAACAATGTCAGAAGATAAACCATTGAGGCTGGTAATTTGGATGGTCTGAGATAGTAAATGTAGGGATTTAGAACATTTCATAACATGTTTTCAAAACAAGGTTTTAGACGTACATGTGAAACTCTTTCTTTTTATTGGTTTAATCTTATGAAGTTTTTCTTGCTTTGACTATATGAGACAGGAGAGCATGTGCAAACATTTGATTAGCATTTTAGATATATAAGAATGGAAAAAAAGGAAGACTTGTAATTCTTACCTGGAGCAACACGAAGGATGATTTACATGTATTGTACAACCATTGTATAGTTGGCATAGTGTAAATAGGATATGATGCAAACCAATAAATTCTGTTTGATGGAAACAGTAGCACATGTAGATCATGAAGAAGAGATCTGGCTTCTGCATTTTTTTTTCATTTGTTAGATTATCGTGTGGATTGAGGGAATGTACAGAGAGCTGTGCATTTTTTTTCAGTTTCCTCATTCTGCTAGATTCAAAATGTAGTAATGAAAAATCTGTTTTCTTTAATAACACTATTCCATATAATTATGGTTTTGAATTTGTGTTGCATGAATTCAAAGAATAGAGAGCTTTATCTTGATTTTTTTTAATAATACTATTCCATATTATTGTGGTTTCTAATTTGTGTTGCATGAATGCAAAGAACAACAGCCAATCGGATTTTTTACTTTCACTGAGTCCTTAGGTACATGTATAATGAAGGCAAACATTTCATGAATTCATTTCAGAATTCCTCACATGTACACAAGCCTTTATTATCACTTGACTCTATTATAGGTATGTTGCATCAGGGTCTTGCAGCTTGCAACGCAATCCTCAAATGCCTTATACCTTGGTTTGGCTCATCGCAGGTTCCTTAATTTTGTATTGTTGCAGCAATATTAGGTGGAAACTAAAACTTTCCAATCAATGAATTCTACTGTCTATTCATCTTATGAAATTTATTGGTTATTTGTTGTTTCTAGCATGGTGGGATCCACATGTTGTGCATGGCTGGAATTGAGCATGTGTTACACAATCTCTCCTGACCACATGTGGAGTTGTCACCTTTTACATCCTGTTATATATATATATATATATATATATATAGGGAGATGCTCCTATAAGAGATCTCTCTCACCTTATATGAGAGATAGGGGTGGGGGCCCACACATTTAAGTTGTCGGCATTGGATATGGATGTGAGGGCCCCTACTCCTATATCTCATATAAGGTGAGAGATATCTCTCATAGGAGCATCTCCCATATATGAGGATTTCTCAAAAACTCCCCATTTAAAAAAGGGGAGTTTTTGCCCCTTTTGACTTGTCCAATGAGATTTTACCACCTCACATAGGAAACATACAAAAAATTGGAGATTTTTGAAATTTTAAATTTCTTATCCGTATTTAACTTGATGATGACACGTGTCATAGTTTTATAGGCTTAGAAAAGGGGCGTTTTTCTGTGAAAAGCGCCCGGGGAGTTTTGTAGCGCTCCTCATATATATATATATATAATGATGGTCTTTTAGGAAGGTCAAATGTTGCGAAGTCATCCTTGCTAAATGCTCTTACAAGACAGTGGGGTGTGGTACGGACATCGGATAAGCCCGGACTTACTCAGGCAGGTGTGATTTCCAAATTTCCAACCATGCAGTATCTGTGGGTTCCATTTGGTGATTATGTACATTCTTTTGTAGACAATTAATTTCTTCAAGCTTGCGTCAAAGCTCTCCTTGGTCAATTTACCTGGATATGGTTTTTCATATGCAAAAGAAGAAGTTAAGGATGCTTGGGAAGAACTTGTGAGTATGCATAGAAAATTTGTATACATCTAAATTTTGCTATACTGTTGATGTTTTTCCCGTCAGAATTTATCCTCTTGATGTTTATATAGCCCCTTATTCTGCAAAAGTGACTGTGTTCTCATATGCTCGAGACAGTTTTATTTGTACCAATCTCTACCTTGGCACAATGGTTTAAACCAATTGTTTGAATCATTAGGTCAGGTGTTTGAGACATGGCACCTGCCAAGACAGTTTTATTTGTATCATGTCCCTGGAACACATTTGCTGTATAGTGTTCTTCTTCTTCTCTCTCTGGGGTACATACTCACACCCCACACACACACTGGGTGCATACTCACACACCCCACACGCCACGCTACCCACCAAAGTCCTCATCCAACGGGCCCAGGGATCAATACCCGGTTGCATCTGTAGATAGGTAGGTGCCACACCACTGGGGTACCAGCAGATTGGCAGCTGTAATAATATTATTTCAATCGAGTAAATTTTCAGTTAATAAAGGAGTCACGGGCTTCGGCAAATATTTAGTTTACTAGAATGCTCAGTTCTATAACTGTCAGCCCCATGTTAAGGCAATCCAGAGTAGGATGAAAATAGCGGTAGCGGCGGGCGTAGCGGCCTGCCGCCAAAACGCTATGTAGCGGGTGCTACGTAGCGGTGTAGCGGTGTGATTTGAAAAAATCGTCAAAAAAATATGAAAAAATTCTAGAAAATCTAGAATATTGGAAAATGAGAGAAAATGTATTTTTTTTGCAAAAGTAACTAAGGTAAGGGGGCGTAGCGGTTCCCTCACTATATGAGGTCCTGTATCGCTGTATAAATAGAAAATAATAGTAATGATCATTTTTTTTACATGTATTTATGTTACTTAGTTATGCTAATTTAGAAACTAATGAAAGGCTTATAAAAGAAAAAATTATGTCATGAAGTCAAGACTTAAGAGTACCTAGAGAAAAAAATGCATCTACCAAAGGGGGTGTCTAATAGGATGTACTTAGAGAATAATTATTGAGAAGAACTCTTTGTATCGACTACAATTCGGCGAGATCATGTGCTTTTTGGTGTTCTTTTAAACATAAAAGGGTAAAAGAGTTGTGTAGAAATGTTATTTGGAGAGAAGAAGAAAAAAAATAAGTCTTATTATGCATTTTAAAAAAAAATTGAAAAGTAGGATTTTTTTCTAACCCCGTAGCGGCCCCGTAGCGGCCGCTACATTCGCGTAGCGGTCAGAACACTGTTTTTTTCAATTTAGCGTGGCGGCCTGGGCCGCCACGGCCGATATAAGCGTAGCGGCCGCTATTTTCATCTATGATTATTCCAGACTATTAATCTGTCGTGCCCCTATGGTTGAAGGTGCTCTAAAAATCTCCTAGTCAGAAGGCCTGAACCTCTGATTAATCATACTTTTTTGGAATCTTTTACAGCTGTCTATTTGGTTCAACCAATTGAAAAGTTAGGATCCCAAATCTGGAAGATATTTTGGACATCCCTTGCATGTTTGAAGTTGATCGGTTCAGTGGTTTCACCAGCGCTTGGCACCTCTTACTAAATTTGGTGGCAGGTAACCCTTCCAATTAATGCAGGTTGTTGATACCAGATGGAGATTGACCATTTCTGTATGCTAATATATCATAAAAATATTGTTACACTTCAGCTAATTTTGAATATAGCAGAAATATGTGATTGAACAATGATAAAATAGATGCTGTGGTTCATATCATTTTGCATTCAGCTCATGGTGCCACACCACCATCCCATTTTTATTTTATTTTTTTTATTATTATCAGTAATGGTACCACCACCCATGTGATAGAGGGATGACGAAATCAAATCACAAGAATGAGCAGCTACGCTACAATATATTCTAACTTGTTCAGGGCCTTTCATCTTTCCAGGAGAAATTATGTAATTCATCTGCCATAATTGATATCTATATATGATTTTTGAGGGATGATGGTTTGGTGATACAGAATGTTTATCTATGTGGGTCCCATAGTGGATAGTTCAATTCTCAAATATATCCAAGATTGGAAATCCATCCAATATTTGATCTTTTTTGCATGTTGATGGTAGAAAAGAGAGCACATAATTTATCCAGTGATTTAAAATGTACTATTGGTCCCACAGTCGATAGATCAATCCTCAAACACAACCAAGGTTGAAAATCCCTCCTACTTTAGTACTTTGTAAAATGTTGAACGTGAATTATGTTTTTTCACCAAGGTTGGAAAACTAGTGACTCGGACTCTCACTCATACAACACAAAAAAATTGACTCGGAGAGAGTCGATGTGGTGACTCGATAATGTTATTTTTTAAAATATTTAAAAATAGATCAAATACTTATAAATACACACACACACGCATTCATTTACTTGCATTCATGACAAATCAATTCAAATTAACATATGCAAGAAAAGTGCTATAATATGAAAAAATAATTTTAAAAAATCTTGTATGTTACATAATTTTTAGTCCAAATGTTGAATGTAAAGGATCAAATATAAGTTTTCAATTACATTTCAAATATCTTTTTTAAATTGCTACCTCCAAACCTCAAGCATAATTAATTAAAAATAAACTTCAATTGTTCAAAATCCAACCTACCTATCAAATGATTCAGAATGCAGACAACTTATCAAAACAAGGTGACTAGACTGTGTTTTTCCCAATATTTGATTCAGTCTGCCAACAAAACGAGGTGACTTGGGAGTCGACACTTAATTTTCCTACCTTAGTTTTCTCTTTTCAGTCTATTTGCAGGCCATCCACAATTGGTTTGTGTTTCCCTAAAGAAAAATTTTCGTTATATAATTTACCCTTAGTGGAATCCATCCCAATAGATGGGTTCAATGATGAATTTGTCTGTATCCTTCAGACCAATCTGGACCACAAAGCCATTGGTCCAAATGTCAGTGCACATACTCAAGGCCTGAGGACAGTATTGCATGTTGTTGGGCTTGGGATCAAATAATTCCTCTTTCCATAGTCACTGTATAGCATAATTTCAGGCCTCTGCCCTTTACCCCTTCTTTAATTAAAGAGCTATGTCAGTTTTTTTTTTTTTTTTCTTTTCTCTTCCTTTTTCCTCTTTGAATCGTGAGTTAGGCCAGATCTGTCGGATGGTTCCTATAGCTTGGGATTTCTTTTATGAAGAGATAATTACATTGTTTCTGCTGAAAACTGAAAATGAGTCAAAGATATGTTTTGGCAAGATTGGTGTCTCTGGCTTCTTACTAAGCTTTGAAGGCTGTCTCCATACACCAATAGCTTTTAGTTAGTAGCTTCATATTTTTGATTGAAGGCAATATCATCAGTTTTTATACTGTATATTAATTTCCATAGTCCTATAGTATGCAAACTTCTTTGCCCTCTTTGATGCTAATATTGACAGACCAGATTCTTCATATTTTGTGAAAGTTGAAATGTAGATTGTAGTAATAGGATCATAAATCATGGACTTAGAGGAGAGAGAGGAAAAAAAGAGAGAATATGTGGGTTTCTAGAGGGAGAAATAGTATGTTGGTCATTGTGACTAGCATAACCTTCTTATTGACATATTACAATAACAGTAGTGCATGAGAGTCTCCACATGACTATGGAAAAAGAAAAATGAATGAAATCAAAATGCCCATTGCATTTCTACAGTGAATATGTTGTTACCTTTTCTTACTTCTACATTATTATCTAAAAGATCCTTGAATATGTCTGGGGGCATTTAATAGACAATTGCATCCTATGCTGTATAAATTGATGAATATATATTTTATTATTGTTGCTGTTGTTGTTTTGTGTAGGCCTTTTGTCCTGTAGGAATATTCACCTCATCAGATGCTCTCTAATATGAAAACCTTCATGATAAGCCTATTGCTTTAGGGTGCATAGTTTGTACCCCAAATCACAATTGGTTCGTATCTTGGCAGAATTACCATTTCAAAACAGAAAAAATAAAAGGAAAAAAAAATCTTTTGGCAGAATTGACAGTCTGTACTATGCTTTTGGGGGCAGTGCCAAATTCCAACCATTCGCTGTGCCAAATACTTAAAGCGGAATGAGTAACCATCCATATCATGTCAAAATATTCAAACCTTTTCTCACTCAGGGCAATCTCAGATGCTGCTTCAATTTTACTGTCTGAAAAAGGTTGCACCCACAATTCCCATTTGTGACCTTATGGCATCTATTCCATAATTATATGATCTAGGATTCTAGCGTACGTTTTAACAAATTTTCTATGCCATGTGTAAAGGAATATGTGTCCACACAAGTTGGTTTGAAAAGAGTCTGCCTTCTTATTGACACCAAATGGGGTATGAAGCCAAGAGATCATGAACTCATCGACTTGATGGAAAGGTAGATTGACATCCATGGTTTATGTGATAGCCGCACCCTTTACATGTCAATTGATTTTTCAAGTATTACTCTGCTATCTGCTAGTTTAGTATCCAACACTGTAGAAGATGTAATATACACTGCTTGACCCCAATGGACTCTGCTTTCTTGTTTGGCCAATGAACAGTACAGCTGTGCTCTTGGTGGGCCTAATCAGAAATTTTATCATGTTTCCATCTCATCTATGAGATGGTCCTAGCCATCTGAATGTGTATTTCCTCAATGAAGGACATACTAATGGTATTTCTGAGGAGACATGTGATCTATATGTCACATATTTGCTAACTTCATGATGTCACTTACTTCTTGGCTGACTTTTGAGCTTGTGCAGATAAATGGAACCACTAAAGTTATGTGATTCTAACAAGAGTCCCATATTCCATCCTATTTCTACTTCTTGGCTGACTTTTGAGCTTGTGCAGATAAATGGAACCACTAAAGTTATGTGATTCTAACAAGAGTCCCATATTCCATCCTATTTCAGATCTCAAACAAAATACAAAATTGTATTGACTAAGACAACTACAGTTTTTCCTATAAATGTGGCACGTCATGCTATGCAAATTCAAGAGGTGAATATTATGCATATTGTTTGTCGAATTCCCTTGAATTTTTTTTGTCAATTTCCCTTCAAGAGCTTGACTTAGGAATGATCCCACGAATTTCACACTTAACAGAGCCTCAAGACATATAAGTCGGTAGTTAACCCCGTGGTATGTTTATCTTTTTGTTTCTAATTCCATATATTGAAATTTTCCTTTGTACAGTGATTTAATAACTGGTGATTTTTAAGTTCCATATATTTGTTGGTATCAACCCTTAAAGCCACTAATTGGCCTAATTTTTATGATTGACCTGGACTTTGCAATTAGTAGACTATTGAAGTCACAATTCTCAAACCCCACCATGTAACTAGCACTTTTGACCTGCTGCCTGTTTTAGATGGTAACAATTTTGTTTTGTTTTTTAAAGTATACATCTCTCAAACCATATTTTTTCTTTGAACTGTTCCCTCAATGAAATTTTTTTACTGATCAAATGAGCAAAAAGGAAAGTTAAGAGCAAACGTCCAGGAGAAATTTATCATGAGAAAAAAGTTGTAGGTTAAGTCAGCTTGTCACTGCAACTTGTTACCATTGGCCAATCCATGTTGTAATATCCTAAGTTACCTGGGCCCCAGCTATAATTGGCCCAGGTAGGGCCTTAGTTGTTTAAACTATTATGCTTGTAGAAGTGTTCCACGTGAATGGATTTTTAGAAAGGGGAGTAGTTGTATAGTAACTAGAATTAGGATTAGAATTAGAAAGTATAAGAGAAGGATTGGATTAGGACTCTACCCTCTCCTTGTATATTTAAATAACCATCGACCCTTCCTGGGTATTCAAATCTACTAACTTCTGAGAGAAAAATCTGAGGAGAACTTGTGGCTGAATCCAGGAAAAGAAGAAGAAGCCAATCGAAGGGGAGACGATCATCGGATGTCCTATTCGCGCCCTCACATTGCAAACGCAACGATCACATACTAGAGGTGTGTGGATCTTCCTAATTAATTAGTTGATTAAGTTAGATGATTGATATTGTGATGTGATATTCTGTATTGAGAAGATCCGTTGGTCAAGAAATCATATGTTGATGGATATGGAAATAATACATGTAGAAAGGGGATGCAGATTCATGGAACATGCTTGAAATCAGTTGAAATTGAGACTGTCGACCGGGGGTATCTTGACAATAGAGGGCTGTGGGACCCCATGGCCCACTAGATGGAGAATCTGGACCATGGATCCAGAGGGGGACCCATGGTCGACCCAAGTAGACCTGGACCCATAAGGAGTGGGCCCCATCTGGGCCCTCATCCAATTGCTTTGTTAGAAGGGAGGCGGCAGTTGCAGGTTTTTGGCTGAATGTCAACATGCCTTAATGGGGCCCCCTGGCCCACTTGATCAGAGATCAGATCCATTCAATTGGTAGAGAATTGATGGGCGACCATAGGAATCATGGACATCTAGGGTTTGGGAACAGTGGGACCCACTGCCCAATAGGTGCAAGGAAACCTAGGCGTGACTTTGTGCAGAAATTATCAGAACTTAGTTTTGATTTGTGGGCCCCAGAATATGATTTGATGATGCATCAGATCTAATGGGTTGATGGTTTACCCTTGGACGACCATGACCTGGAGGGCTGATCTTGGTTTAGTTGAGTGGGACCCACTGGATTCTTTAAGTGGAGTGTTGCAGGCGCGAACTATCTTCCGTGATGGTTCTTGTGTGGACACGTGTTGGATAATTAAGGAATAACACTAGACTTGGTATGTATTTACCATATCACCATTCCATCTAAATTAATTAAGGTTTTTATGTGATTTATAATAGTTTGTATGGACTATTTGGGAATGTTAGCATGATTATGTTATCTTGTGTAATATTCTGTGAAGGTGGGCCACTCCTACATCATCCCTTACTTGTTATGATTAGAAGTGGGGCATTAATCTAAGGGGGAATTATAAGGGGCTGGTTCCACACTACTAAATGTTAATATTATAATGTGGCATATATGGGATGATTACTGGTGTACTTGGAATTGTTAGTACACGTGAAAAGATGATTGGTATGCAAATTCATTGTGTTAGGCATGGAGTTCAGACCATGTGGGCCATGGAGGCCGTTGTCCTTAGTGGACGTGAATAGCCATTATATTGGCTGGTCCTTGGTGGACGTGTCTGATGAGACAAGGTCATGGTGACCAGTATACATGTATACGATAAGCCTTGGAGGCGTGGTGATGTGCATGGGCACACATATATATATATATATATATATATATATGGATGTACTGTTAATGATAAATGATCTATTGTTTCAAATTTGCTGAATATGTGATATTATGTTAAATGTTGTTTGTGTAATTAGGAAAATTCATTCACCAGTAATATTGATGTTGTGTTGCCTCCTTCAGGTAATTTTATTACAGGTTGGCCAGAGCAGAATGACGTTTAGCACGTGGATTTCGACATGCGTGGCTGAAGGAAGAGAACGGGAAAAATTAAATTAGTTGATAAGGGGATTAACCCTTGTTTAGGGAATTTTATTAAATGTTTTAGGTTATCTTGAACTGATTTAGAATATGTACGTTTGATTACGTAGAGATATTTGATGTTATTGGACATTTATGATTTAATTAGAATGATATTTTGAGCTAAATGCCTGATTCCTTGTAAAAGTTAATTGATGGATGTGTGGTGAATAATTGCTAGATGATCACGATCCAGAATCCGACAGGGCTACGGAATTTGGGTCGTGACACATGTGATGCGCTGTTAGTGCTTGGTCTAGAAGCCAGATTGATTTTCACATCCACCAGTCACGTGTTTTAGGATTGATACCATTAAGTTGATACTGCACTCTGGACCTGCCTCTTGTAAGAAGAACCTAACAAGAAAATTTCTCATTTATGGTCCTAGATGATGGTAAGCTCCAAGTCCGGTGCTGGCATCTGTAGCCTAAGATCTGTACTTGCCAACATCGTCCGTTTTGCAAAGTAAAAGGTAACAGCTACATTTTTTCTTTGATTTTGATTGTCATTACCGGTTCATATTTTTTATAGTAACACTATTTCTTTTCTTATGCTTAGCTGAACCCATTATATTAACAGGTGTTACATGGAAATGACTGGTTTTATGCTGTCTGGTGAGGCTTCTTGTTTGTATCTATGGGCATTTTTCTATGTTGGACAAACGATGTGGTAAATAACTACCCCTTATATGCTTAGTAATTGTCCCAAGTCTACCATGCTTCTCTTTTTATCTTTGGTGCATGGGAAATGATTTTTGATGATGATTTTCAAGGAACATCAATACGCTAGGTTGGGCTGCACTTTTGGATAACGGTTTACTAGGTTTGGATATTGGTGGGCAAGCATTGGCAGTACTAATTTGCTAGAAGCCTAGAATTGTAGCCCGTTGACACTCTGGCCTAGGCTTTGTGTGTGTAGCATGAGCTCGCTTGGCAAGGTTGGATCCTTATCTGGCCTAAGCAAAACCCCAGATGGTTCTAACCTCTAGCCTTTTTGTACCTGACCAAGAATCATATCGACTATTTTATTTTACTTTTGAAGTTGTACCATCGACACCGCCACTGAGAATATCTTCTACTGCTTGGTCTTTTTTTTGGCATCCCAGCTTAGTGGGGTTGGGGCCCTAGCCCTCGGGTGGGGGAGTAGACCTCGGGTGATGTGGGGGAACCCTCTGGTGAGGGGAGTTGACCTTTGGTGAGGTAATGCAGCCTCGGGTGGGGGAGTAAACCTCGGGTGATGTGGGGGAACCCTCTGGTGAGGGGAGTTGACCTTTGGTGAGGTAACGCAACCTCGGGTGAGGAAAGGTGACCTGGGCCGGCAGGTAAGAACTGGCACCTCTTAACACTAGGGTAAGAGGTTTTTCTTCTTCTACTGCATGTTAGAGTTGATCAATTAAGACCTTTTATTTACTTTTTTTTTTTAATAGGAAATGTGGCTTAAACCTCTCACCTCGGGGTTATGTTAATGAGCAGTTGAGCACCTTCCAACTGTGTAAAAGTCTCTCACCTTTCCTTCTCACTCTTCCTCTCTTTCTCTCTCACCCTTATTCTTCGCCCCATCTCCTTACCCCTCAAGTATCAACCATTTGTTGTTGTCTTCTATCATCATTCCTTCATGTTTGTCCCGTTTCAGTTATATATATATTTTGTTCTCTCTGCTGCTCCAACAGGTATGGTTTTCGCCTCTCCACTGCCCATCTGGTATGGTAATTGTTTGATGAAATGACTGGCATACATTGTTTGTAGAACTTGGCAGATGTTAACTTCCCTCTTTCAATGTGTTTGGTTTGAATCTTCCCTTTTGCATATCATCATGTTTTTCATTTAGCTGGTAGTCATCATCATGGCGTGGTATGACTTTGAATGAACTTACTAGTGTATTATTATATCCTTTTTGGATATGAGTTATGTGTTTTATATGTTGATTTTATTCATGCTGAATTCGGATCTTTTTTTTATAGGGTTCTTAGATACATGTAGAAAATGAATGGAAGAGAGTAATAATTACATTTGAATGTTATGTCCTTATATTTGATGCTTATGCTGAAATCTTTATGCCTTTGTCTCATTTTCCTAATTAGTGTTGCAATGTCTGTCATTGGTTTGTATGGGACTTGCAGTGTATTGTACTGCAACAATCAGAGCAACTGCATGGGAAAATTTTAAATTCAGCCATTTCTACTTTACCAAGATTGTAAGAAGCTGTAAGAATCATTTTCTACCTTTTGAAATCCTGGCCCTTCATCACAGAGGCAATTGTGAGATCCTGGCCCTTCATCACAAAACTGTCTATCATATACGTATTTGTTTATTCATATATGGTAATTTCTTTATTTATAATATGCATAGATAAAAAGGTGAAGAAATACTAACTGTCATTTCTATGTATTGCTCTAAACATAGACTTATGAGGCTAGTGTTCTTTTTTTTTTTCTGTTGTTGTTGTTGTTGTTGTTGTTGTTTTTATCATTTTCAAAACACGGCGTTGCATAATGGATCAGAAGATGTGGTTTTGGTTCCTGTATTATGTGGTTTTGGATAGAACCTCAGTATTTCTTTTTTTTTCAATGTTGTGTAGTATTTTATCAACCTAAGAAAAAGGTTATGTAGCATTCATTGAATCAAACTTTACTATTATTTACAGGCAGAGTTTGAGGACATGGAAGGTGTATGGGTTGTTGTGATTCTTTTGGCTCTTTTGTTCCAGCCTTCCAGGACCCAACTGTAGTCCTACCTCCTGCCAACATGCAGAAAATGCCTTCATTATGATGGTTCTCGAGCAGCAAAGAAGGTGGAGCACAAGCAAGCTCCCAGAACTTTGTTGTTATGCCAGCTATTAAGGAGCATCCAAATCCAGTATCAGTGCCTGGATTCTGCAGACTCTGCATCAGGTCCAAGGGAATGTAACTGCAAGTCCATTGAGGGTCAGCCTTGACCCAAGATTCAAGCTATTGAGACAGGTACTGGCTGTGGGTCCAAGCAAGTGGTGGCGTGGGTTCGTAGTAAAATCATTGCAGATTACCTGTTCCATGGGAAAGCCATCGGGCTGATCACTCTTGCGATTGTGTTTTTTTATAAGTGAAAAAGTGCATGAAAGCTAAAAGCAATGCCAACTGAATAGATGTATTGTAGATTTAAGGGTGGGACTACCTTGTTTATTTTCAAGTTGATGTCTAAGAGTGGAACACTTCGGTCATGTTCACAGCGAATTTTTTTATGTTTACAATGTATGATTTGTTTGTTAGAGATAGTTGGTGGCCATCAGGGGTTGTGTGATTTATTTTCTCCACTTTGTTCTTATTTGTTGCGTTTTACTTAAGCCTTCCATCTTGTTCCATTTCTCTTGGATTGTGAGCCACTTTCATCTGGAGAATCCACTTGTTGGAAATAGAGTAGCGGGGTTGAGATCAACTTGTCAACAAGGTTATAATAAGATAAACTAATGAGGCTTGTAATTTGGATGGTCTGAGATAGTATATGTAGTGATTTCGAAATTTTCATTTCATGGTTTCAAAACAAGGTTTAGATGTACTTGTGAAACCCAGTCTTACAGGTGAAACCTGCTTTTTCTTTTTCTTCATTTAATGTTATGAACTTTTTCTTGCTTGACCATAGTAGGTGGGAGAGCATGTACAAATATTTGATTAGCATTTTAGATATCTAAGAATGGAAAAAAAAGGAGGACTTGTCACTCTCACCTAAAACAACACCAAGGATGACTTACATGCATTGTACAGCCTTTTTACGGTTGGCATAGTGTAAATAGGAGGATATGAAGTAAACCAATAAATTATGTTTGATGGAAACAGTAGCACATGTAGATCATGAAGAAGAGATCTGGCTTCTGCAATTTTTTTTCGTCTGTTGGATTATCGTGTAGATTGAGGGAATATACAGAGTGTTGTGCATTTTTTTCTTTGGTTTCCTCACTCTGCTAAATTCAAAATATAGTGATAAAAAATCTGTTTTCTTTAATAACACTATTCCATATAGTTATGGTTTCAAATTTATGTTGCATGAATGCAAAGAATATAGAACTCTTATCTTGATTTTTTTCTAATAATACTATTCGATATTATTGTGGTTTCGAATTTATGTTGCATGAATGCAAAGAGCAGAGAATCAATCAATCTATCAATGAACTTTTTTTTTTTTGTAGAAAAGTTCATTCTGTTGAGCTTAAATTAAACTAATTGATGATCTAGGTGCATTTTAGTAGAAGATTTCTAATTTCTCAATCACCCAAATTGTGCAAAAGAACAGGCAACTGTCTATTTTATCAAATACTAAGGCCAGTTGACATATTACAAATTCAGCATACATATTACAAAAGTAACAACAACCAGCCAATGGACAAATAGCAAACATGAGAGAGCTGTGTGGAGTCCATTTGTATCTTATGCTTCCATTCCTGGAGCTTTTCTTTTTTAAGTGACTGCTGCAGCAACACTATCTTCTTGATTCATGATCATTTCTTCAATTATCACCAGGATGCTTTCTAAAATTTCTGGAGGGGCCTTAAAATGTATTGGAGTGGGGTCAACATTCTTTTGAAGGGTTTTTATTACTTTATTTGAGCATGAGATTATTTTCCAATGCCACATCATGGTTGCTCCAAACACCAATACATTAGAATCATCAAGGAATCTTTTGTTGCACCAAATAACAACTCAAATAGAATTGGGCCTCTTGTCTTAGCTGTGCCAAATGCAGAAAAAAATCTTGTCAAAATCAGCTCATACTTGGAAGGGGGTATTTGCTAGCTCAAAAAGCGTTTGGGCTTGAGAAAAGGAATGATTTCAAAGTGTATAGATCCTGTAACCTGGACCTAATTGAGGTCTAGGTATGGGTACAGGTCCTTTCTAGTAATGTGAGTGGTCCAGGCCTGAGCACAATGTGGTATACTATATGCACCCTTGCAATTGAGGCTAAAATGGTCTATATGTCATTTTGAACTTAAACTAGGTTTAATGAATTGGTCAGTGATATAAATTGGGCCCATGTGTACAAAGACTAGTTTCATATCTCTGACACGTGTGTCTGGTCAATTGTGATTATTTGATGGTGCCCGCTTCATTTGATGGCTTTGCTAAGTCACAAAATGACAAAATATTATTATTTAATATTTAAAAGTTAATAAAAACTAAATTCTCATTTCACTAAATGACAAAAAATCGTTACTTTTTTATTTGACTCCTTTTTTTTTTTTTGAGGAATTTACGGGTAAAATCCCTTTAGGACTGTATACGTCCCAACAGGACCTAGTTCTATGTTCGATACGGCAGAGATCCTCATATGGACTTTTTTTCCTTTTTTTTGTCGTTTTGCGATATGGTCTGTAAGAGGTGAACACCCCCACAGGAGATAGGCGGGGCCCAGAGCCCCGGGCCTATTGTATACACTTCAGGAGACGGGCTCCCTAATCATGCATTTGTCCCTGGCTCGTCACCAGGGGGCCTCCCCAGGATTCGATCCGGCAACCTCTCCCTTAAGAGTCAGTTGGGGAGAATCCTAGTACCACTTGGGCTACTAGCTTATACAATAGGCCCGGGGCTCTGGGCCCCGCCTATCTCCTGTGGGGGGTGTTCACCTCTTACATGGTCGATATCGACCATGTAACTGAAAGGTATTTTTCTCTGCATGGTCGATATCGACCATATAAATGAAAGGCATTTTTTTCTTATATGGTCGATATCGACCATTCTGCGAGAAACCAAATAAAAATTAGGTTTTTCAAGATGGAGAAAAGGGGAGGGGAGGAGGAGGAAGAAGAGAGGATGGGTCCTTTCACGGTCCCTTCTTCCTCATCGCCATTGTTCCTGTATATATACTTGAATTCTTTTGTGGGGCACCAGCTGGCACAATGGAACTAATTTTTCTCAGTTGTTTTGCAGCATTTTGCGGGTTAAAGAAGTTGAAGAGCATGGATCTCTCTTACAACTCGATTGAAGGAGGTATTGATCCTTGTCTGGGTGGTATCACTTCCCTTGCAAGACTTCATCTGTCCAATAATCAATTCAAAGGGAACATTCCTTCTACCATTTTCAGCAACCTGATTAGCATTGAGGAGATCGACATCTCAAACAATAAGTTAGATGGGGCACTCTCATTTTCCAAGTTCGCGAACCTCTCTAAGCTTAGTTTTCTAGACCTGCCAAACAATTACCAATTAGAGGTCGAAACCGAGTTCCCCACCTGGGTTCCATCTTTCCAATTGCATAGTCTATACCTTTCCAACTGTAACCTCAACAGACAAAGTGGCAGTGCCATCCCTACTTTCCTTTTCTCCCAGTACACATTGCAAGTCTTGGATCTGTCACGTAACTTGCTCATGCAAGCCATTCCCTCTTGGCTCTTGTACAACGCCAGTTCATACCAACGGTTGAGGAATAACACGTTAGGTGGTCCATTTCCTTGGCCTCTCCATAACATGACTTCATCGCTCCTAGAACTTGATGTGTCTGTAAACAATGTCCATGGGATCCTTCCTCAGGATCCCCTCTTCCTCCTCCTCCTCCTCCTCCTCCCCTCCCCTCTTCTCCATCTTGAAAAACCCAATTTTTATTTGGGTTCCCGCAGAATGGTCGATATCGACCATAAAAATGGTCGATACGACCATTCGCTAAACGACAAAAAAAAAAATACAAAAACGCTCATTGAGGATTTTATCCATAAATACGATGTATTTGGGACCTCAACAGTGGTATGGGGACCTATGCCGTAAATTCCTCTTTTTTTTTTATACTGTACAAAAGATTAGAAAAAAATATTACCACATAGTACTATTTGGACAGCTTTCAAGGGCCTAGAAAAATGGAGCTTCAACAATTTCAGCTGAGTCGGATTCCTCTCTCCATAAAAGAGCCTAATTATTGCTAAGTCAAAGAAGTAATCATCATAAGTATAGGGATGTAAATGGGTTAGTTCCAGTTTGGCTCCAGACCAGACTTGGAATTGAAACCAAAACTGTTTCGGAATTAGTTTCTTGATTTCGAAATCGAAATCATTAATGAGAAGATGGAATTGGATAGAGAATGAAAAGGAAAAAGTTTTAGTTTTTAAGAGAGATTCTTGAAAGGTAGTATTCCAGATTTTGAATCCACGGGGTGGAACCAAGGTAGAACCAGAATCGGAACCGTTTTGGCCATGGATCCCAAAAGGGCCCGGACCCGTCTACTAATTAGGGCATAAATAAGGATCAAATCCTATTTTTAATTGGTTGGAACCTCTCCCAACTACTCGTACAATCAAGTACCCATCTACATCCCTATTACATTGCTAATCATAAGCCATGTAGCCAGGGGTATAAGGATGTAAATGAGTCCCCGATTCTCCGATTATCCGAAGGTTCCGACCCGTTAAAAACCAGGTCTGGATCCTTATTTAGGCCATGATAAGTAAATGGGTCCGGGTCCAGTTCCACATTGGTTTAGACCCGTGGACCCGAGACCCAACATGTTTTCTCAAATTTTGAAAATCACTCATAAAAACCATATTTATAATTCTCAACCTAGACCCGGATCCGGATCCGGATTCAGACCCACCCCATATATGGTTCTGGTTCCGATTCGGTTCTGGAGCGAAGAAGTAGGTTCCGAAATAGTTATGGGTTTGGTCCCGTTTACAACCCTACAGGGGTACTTATATTCGGTATAAGTACAGTCAGATGACAAGATACACGGCCTCGGGCATGGAATCACCCACACCAAATCCAAACCCATTTTGACAATAGGGGTCCAATGAAAGGAAATTTTGGAGGGATTGTCGGTTCATGCCATCCCTACCACCGGCTACTTCCGGTTGCAACCGGTTACCCATATTACAGCCTCATGCTCCACGACTGCCCCCCTATATCTTTCCCTTCCTCTCTCTCTCTAAAGTCCAAACATCCAAAATCCCTGTCTCTCCTCTTCGTATATAACCATCGAACGAAACCCTAAAAACCCCTTTTTTGGCTCCAGATCTTACCCTCGTCCGTATAAAAGACACCTATTTCAAAACTCTCTGCTCTGACTCCACCATTTCCCCCAAAATCCCACTCAAATCTCCAGCTCTTCTTCGTCGGATCGATTGAGAACAAACAGATCTGGTCCGATTTCGTGCAGAAGAGGCAGAAAATCGCTGCAATCGATAGATCGTCTCTTGGAAACACCTGGTCTCGATTTCTTCTCACTTGGATCGGTTTTGTGTTTCATTTCCGACGGAAGATCAAGGGTTTCGGTATAGAAATCGAAGTTAAGGTGGGGAAACACCGTGGGTTGTTAGATCCTGTCCTTTTGTTGTTGAAAGATTCGAACTTTGAGCTTTTCTTCTTCAGATTTGATCTCTGTTTGTTTTTGTGATGTGTTTTAGGTGTTTTTGCTTTGACTTTTTGGAAATCCAATCATAGGAACAGAGATTGCGTGGTTTCAAAAGGAGGGGGAATTGCTTAGTGATGAGAAGATTGCATTTTTAATTTCGTTATCAGAAGATTGCATTTGTTTTAGTTAGAAAACCTAGTGTAGGAACATGGATTGAATGGTTTTAAATGAGGAAGAGTTGCTGAGTGATAATGAACATGACATATTTTTCACGCTATACACATGCACATGTATCATTCATTTTCAGAAACTTTAGAAGATGAAGAAAGCTTGTTTTTTGAGTTGGTTCAATAGACTGTTTAGCTGGGAATCATTCCTTTTCTGTTATGTCTTGCCCTATTTTTTTGTGTGTGTGAAGGCCTTTGATTTGGATAGAATTAGAATATGCCGAGGAGAAGGCCTGATATTCTGGTGTGTTGTGATTTTTTTTTTTTAAATTATCTTTGCGGGACAGGAGAAGGTCTGAAGTGGCAAATGGCTGATCAGGGCTTGGAAGGGAGCCAACCAGTTGATCTTTCCAAGCACCCATCTGGCATTGTTCCTACTCTCCAGTAAGTTATTTTCGCCCACATGCTTTTTTCTCACTGGGTTTATTGTTTAGGTATTGAAATTGCATATGGCTTACAAATGCTGGGTTGAATTAGTCTGTGGAGTTTATTTGTTTGGGCTGTGCAGTATGATTTGGAGATTCTTGCAAATGCGGAGTTTTCTTTTACCTCTCCTGAGCAACAGAGGAGGCATGCTGATATCTCAAAATGCTTCATAGATAAGACACCTGATAATTGTCCCATTACCAAAGCCCAACCATTTCCATCTGTCCATTAATTAAACAAGCTCCAGTTCAAGGAGAAATGTGGCAGAGTTCGTGTGTGCCTAGATATGTGAGGTTTCGATTCATTCCAGGTGGGAGATGTCACGAGGGTCCAATGGGCTTTTGAGATCCATGATGTTGCTCTTGGCTATTCAAGTTTTTGATTCTGTGTTCGTGAATTCGGGTCGCGCGACCTAGATCTATGTTCTAGGCTGCATTAGTTGTTTTTCAGAGCCCGTTCAGTTTCGCCGGAAATAGGCCCATTGGCAACCTTTCTCATACCATGCAACTGCAAAGATGTAATTTACTGTCTGGATTTTCATCATTAACTACAAAAACAGTAATAATGGATCTGAGAGACATATTTATAGAGCCTAACCAGTCTCAGTAATGTAAAAACAAACTAGTTTATAAAATCCTATATTTCATGCACGATGCGTATCAAGTATTTGAAACACTGTTAAAAATATCATTCAATTCAAAAACAAACCTTACTTCTTAAGATCTTAATCGTACGGTTTTCACAAATCCTATGATTTTTATCTAACCAAATACTATCAATTTAAGTTGACCTGCCCACCCACCCCCCGGGCACCGCCGCGTATTTCCTCTAATGCCTTGGAGACCTTCTTCCGTTATATGTTCTTATTTTTCCATTAATAAGCAAAGTTTTAAATCCCGGTGCTGGTCTTTGTGACCGGGACAAAAAAGTAATGGAAGAGGGTCCCCAAGGCCCTTAAAAGGCATTAGAGTATACATATATAAAAAAAAGGGTATAGGTTTTGATTTGAATTTGATAGTTTTCGGTTAGATAAAAATCATGGGGTTTGCAAAAATCATACAAATTATATCTTAAAATGTAGGACTTGTTTTTGAATTGTTTGATATCTTTTTTTCTCACCGGCATTGGCACCCCGATATCACGAAACAATTTCAACAACTCAAGGAAAACTAATAAATAGTATAAAAATGCTTAACATGTATAATTTGATGATTCAGTTTTATCTTAAACCAATTGTGGATATTTTTAGTTTTTCTCAAGGGCAGTTTGATTTTCGTATATTATCGTGAGATCTTTATCTTTTCTTGTAGCTAATGGAAAGATCATTTAACCCATACAAAGTACCAATTTACCAATATACAATAAGTATTTATCACTTATCACTCATTGTTGCATTAAAATAACAGACCACAAAGAGTAATATTGACTAAGTGGTGGGAGCTTGGGGCGGGGGGTGTTAAATCTTGAATACGGCTCTGGTTTAAAGCTAGCTCGAGCATATCTTCGTCATTAGTAGCACAATCATCATCATCAAAGCCTTGTCCCAACTATGTTGGGGTCGGTTATACAAATTCTGTTTCTCCATTCCGATCTATATCTTTGTCATCAGTAGCATAATCATGATACTTATTGGATAAATGGAATACCTAAAATTATCAAACAATTCCAACTTTATAATCATACTGATAAATACATGTAGCATTGATAATCAATCTCGTACTATCCTCTGTTGTATTAATATTGCCTGTACGCCCCATTGTCCATATTATTGATTTAGGTTTTGGTTTGGGCACCATATAAAAACTTGTTCGATTGTCCTGTTTACTTCAAACTCAGAGGAAAAATGAAAAAAAAAAAAAAGAGTTCATTTTCATTTTTTTGGTTGAGTTATTGTGTGATTCAGTCTATGCCAATGTCGTACCGATTGGTGCCAGCTCATAGTAGTCCCATGCCAGTTTATGTTGGTTTGTGCACTGGTCTCGTTCTTGTGTTGGTCCAATTTGATCAAGTTGGACCTTTTTTGGGATCTTGGTATCCAACTTGTTCCTGTACTGATCAGCACCAAGGGCGAGTTGAGTTGATGCTGGGCGAAATCTCAATCTGCAAACCACGCTTTTAGAGATATAGGTAAGAAAAGAGGGATTTGTGTTTTATGAGGCCTGAACCTTGTGAGAAAGACCAGAGACATGTCTTTTTTATTGAACAAAGATTTTTGAACTGATAGAGGTATCATTTCTCCAAAAGAAGAAAAGCAATTTTTGAGGTCTTATATTAGTTGACGATTATTATTATTATTTGATGATGGTGCATACTTATGATTTACAGACTATATGATATAATGTGATTTGACCCCCAAAATTATTTATTTTCATCATATAATCATCAAAGCCTTGTCTCAACGATGTTGGGCTCGGCTACATGAATTTCTTATCCTATGCTCAACACCTTACTCAATGGATTCATCCGTACTAATTACCGAGTTGTTTTATCTCTTGATCTTCAATTCTCATAAGAGTTTCCTGCCTTTGTACAATTTATTTTAAAGCCCATGGATTCTAAATCCTCCCTCTATCTCTCAAGTTCTGCATTCATGCCATTTCAATTCATCGTTCAACACTATGTCACCTGCGAACAATATAAACCAAAGTACCCATCTTGAATATGAGTAGTTGGCTTGTCTATAATCAATGGAAAGAGATAAGGGAAAGTGGACCCTTGATGCAAACTTATTGTACTGTAAACTCATTTGTCTTTCCACAGGAAGTTCTAACACTCATTATTGCTCCCTCATACATATTTTTAATGATGTCAATGTAACCTTTTGGTACATTCCTTTTATCTAAAACCCACCAAATCAAATCTCTAGGCACCTTATTGTAGATCTTCTCTAGATTGATGAAGATCATATGAGGATTTATCCTCTGTTCTTGTATTTTTTCCATTCATTTCCTTAAGGGCCTGCTTGTTTACCTAAGAGGACTGAGTAAAGATTAGGCGTCAAGTCATGAATAAAGTTTAGGAGGAGGGGGTTAAAGTAAAAAGCACTACAACACAACTTTACTTCTACCCAGTTTATCTATGTGTGTGTGTGTGTGTGTGTGTGTTTTTTTTTTTTTTTTTTTTTTTTTTTTTTGGGGTGGAGGTTTACCAATTACCCCACTTTATGTCAAATCAGAAGTTTACTCTACCTCCTTTTTTTTTTCCATCGAAACACCCTTGAAGTAAGACTTTATGTCATTTCAGTTTAACTCTCCTTTCACTTATTCCTTCAACTTATGAAGTAAAACTTTATGTCACATTAGTCACGTACTCTCTTTTCACTCTGCTCTTGCTAAAACAAGTAGGCCCGAAGTGAGAAACGTGTGGCTTCGACAAAGTTGGTGTTTTGACAAAGTTAGTTCTTGAGTGTCAACTGTAGAGGCCAGCTGTGCATCTTGACTGGGCTGGCTGGGTCGGGTAAACATGACATGGATAGTAGTAAGGTGGATTTAAAGAAGTGCAACCTATCCGATGATTTGGCTCAAGATAGGTCGAAATGGAGAAGCAGAGTTCATATAGCTGGCCCCATCTTAGTTGGGACAAGTCTTTGATCTAAAAAAGGACTCATACTCAAGACATCTCAGATTGACAGCGGTCTCAAAATGGCACTAACCATTACACGTTGTTCCCCATTCACATACCTTTAATGAGGATTCTTTGTTATGGCCATCCTATACACTCCATGAAATAAATTACAGGAAGGACACCCAACCAATCATCAAACCAAACATAGATATTCCTCCTATCCCTAACTCTGGAAGCCACAGCCTTTTAGAAGCTTCCACCTAGCACTGGACTGATCCCCAAAACTTCATATGATTCCCCATAAACCCTATATCCCCTATTTAGGGACTCTTCTAGGAACTCACCCCCATTTATCCTCTTCTTTTGGACACCCACAACAAGTATCTCTTCCCCCCCCTCCCTTCCCTCTCTCTCTCACGTTAGCTTTATGAAAACTCTCTGCTGATACCGCAGATAGTTGAAAATATGGGCTGATTTGTGCAGGTATAAAATATTGTCCCAGTATCAACCAATACCCAGTATGTACTGGCTGATTTTAAACCACGGTTTGGAAAACTTCCTAAACTCTTGATAAGAACCCATAGCATGGTTGAAACTTGCTCATTTCCCCAATAATGACTTTGTTGGTAAGTAAATTGCCCATTCCAGTGGGAAGCACGTGTGTTGCAACTGTATCCTTACTGGTTTACGAATCGAGTTTAGGAAATCAGATATCTGGCTGCTGCTGGCAATTTTGTGTTTAAGCATACTTTGGGAGAAGCCAATATTGTGTTTAAGCATACAGATAGACTTGCTAAGGATGGCGTGCTTTGCATATATCTTTTTGCATGATGTTTGATTTCTTGCTTGTATTCTTTGTTGGTGATGATAAATGACTTCATTTACTGTTCTAAAAAATAAATAAACTTTCATCCAAAAAAAGAGTTCTAAGGAACGTTCACATATTCTTTGTATCCGTGACACTAGTAGCAAGCAAACCATTATGTGTTTTCTGTTTTCTAAATCTCTTCTACATATAAATGATTTCTGAGAATGCTGTACGATACTATGCAATGGAGCTTTGCTTACAATAAAAAATCTTCCATTATTTTCTTTCCTCCTTGTCTTTGAAGTATTTTAAAAATACAGTGATTGTACTTTGATTGATGCAATATAGACCTCATGGCCACATGTGTAGGGCCCACATAGATTTAGGAATTTAATTATAGTTATTAGTTATTAGTTTTATTTAATGATTGTTATTAGGGAAGTTTCCATCATTAGATTGGGTTTTCCTAGGCATTAAGTTTGCTTTCTTATTTATATGGAATTGTAGTGAAGAATTAGAGAGAGACTTGATTATAGAATAGAATTGTGAGTTTTTCCCTCGGAGAGGTGTGTCCTTATGTTGAAATCTTTGTGGAGATAATTTGAGGTGTTTGCGGACATGGTGCTTCGGCACTCCACGCAAGCCCTAACCTAGGGCCTGCCTGCATCATTGATTTTGTACAATCTCATCTGTACATGAAAATGTGATTGGCATATGCTCTTACACAAAATTGGTTCAATTTGCAGAAATATTGTTTCAACAGTTAACTTGGACTGCAAGTTGGACCTTAAAGCCATAGCTCTACAGGCCCGTAATGCAGAGTATAACCCCAAGGTTTATATATCTGTTTCCATGTTGAATTCCATCATTTTATTTGTATTGAACTTTTAATATTACTTTTTTTTTTTCATTTTATCCTCTTTTATATATCTGTTGCTGCTAATGCATATATTTGTGGATTGTTCTGCGTACAGCGTTTTGCTGCTGTTATTATGAGGATAAGAGAACCAAAAACTACTGCATTGATATTTGCATCTGGAAAAATGGTGGGTTAGCATCATCTAATGTTTCTCTTCTGACTGTCTGACATCTGCTATGTTTAGCTATGTTTGTTGCTTCCTAATTTTCCATTCTTTAATTCTACTATTGTCATTGAGTTCACTATTTTTCCCCTCGGGAGGTAAATCTTTATTATCAGTGCAATCAGCTTTCCACCTAATATTTTTAGAAGAATGCATTTTAAAAGAAAAATCTTTTGAAAAATATTTTTTTTTTTAAATTTTTTTTCCCTACAGTTTTTCTCTAATTTCAATTCATCTGTTTTATTCTTCCTGAATAATTCATTATAGGATTTTTGCCTATTCAGTTTGTGGTTGGCATTGCCAGCACTTTGCGTATGTTTTCTTGCTTTAGGTTTTTGTGTGCTTGAGAATGCTAGATTGTGAGCTGCGGCTGCTTAGGGATGCACGTGATTTAGTGTGCACTGCCCATTAATGTGTTTTCTTACCAGTATGAAGAACATGGTATAAGATTGTGCAATGGTCAGTGGTGGAATTGCTGCGTCAAGGGTGATATATGGTCTAAAGCGTTGTATCAGCCTATTTCATTCTTTTCTTTGAACCTTTCTTAAATCTAGGGTGTTTTAGATGTAAATAAAACCTTGGAAATGTAATATTATGTATCAAGTTTGCCATTATAGTATACTTTCATGTGTTAGGCACATGATTTAGTGTGTGCTGCCTGTTGAAATGAGTTTTGTTATCAGTATGAAGAACATGGTTCTAAAACTTTGTTATCAGTATGAAGAACATGGTTCTAAAACTTAGTATAAGATTGGGTAATGGTCAGTGTTGGAGCTGCTACGTCAAGGGTGATATATGGTCCAAAGCGTTGTATCAGCCTATTTCATTTTTTTTTCTTTGAATCTTTCTTAAATTTAGGGCGTTTTAGATGTAAATGTAATCTTGGAAATGTAATATTTGGTATTAAGTTTCCAATTATAATATGCTTTCGTGTTTTAGTTAGACTGTTAGATACATGTGATGGCTTATTTGCATGAGTTTCAGGCTAGTGGAAAATTATAAAGGAAATTAGGGCGTTAATTTTCTTGATTCCAAGGAGAGAAGATTCTGTTCGGATCACGGACTTCCTTTTCATAAGTATAGTGGAGGGTGTCTGCAAGATTTTGACTAAGTTTTAGCTAATAGATTCAGGAAATTTCTTCTGTGTATCGCCTCAGAAAAGCAAGGTGCTTTTATCAGAAGAAGTCAGATTCTTGGCTCCATTTTCTTGCCCCTATGAGTGTTGATTCTAGACACAAGTGAAAAATCAAGGGTTCTTTGTAAGCTTTACTTCAAGAAAGCCTTCAATAAATTTGGTGGATTAGGGTTTCTTGCAGATGGGCTTTGGGGATGAATGGAGGTTGTGCATTTAGGGCATTTCTTGGCTCACTTTTCCATTCTGTCTATGAACTATCTGAAAGGATTTTTCTAGAGTTGTGATTTACAACAGTGTGATCTGCTATCTCTTCTATTGACAATTCTTATATCGTGATTACTTTCGCAGTTTGCTGGTCACACTATTATTTTCTGTTTGTGAACATTGAGGAAGTGGAAAATTTAAAGTGGTTTGTTCACTGATTTGAGTTCGTCTCTAGGTTTGACATCAATTTTGATAAATGTCAACTTATAGGAGTGTGATTGCCCTTTGTGGATGTGGAATGTTTTACAGTAGTTTTTGGGTGTTGTCCAAATAAGATTTCCTCTACTATAGGCAAAATATCTAATCACTGTTAGATCCAGTTATTGAGAGACATGAGAAGAAACTTGTCTCTGGGTTGTTTATTACTTGGAAGGATTATGTTGATGAAGTAGGCACTGGTCGCCAATCTACTTTTTGTCTGAGTTTCAATGCCCAAGAGATTTAGCCAAATGCACAAACAGGAAGATTTATAGTTATTTCCGTTGGAATGATTTGGATGTTATTAAACATATCATCTAGTGGGATGGAATGAGGTTTGTAAGCTGCTTCATGAAGGGTGCTAACTGGTTGTGGCAATGGAAATAGATGAAAATGGATTATGGAAGCAAGTAATTGGTAAAAACATAACAAGTTGGCAGTAGTGAGTGGGTTGTTCAGGAGTCTAATAGCTAGTCTCCTGCTATTTGGAGAGATGTTTCTTTAAATAGAGCTAAATTATTTTTGTAAATTTTATGTAAATCTTAGGGTGTCCTGTTTTAAAATGATCAATGGTCTCTAGACACTCGCGTACACTCCCTTTGAGGTAACATTTAATTTACTGGCGCAAGTAGCTGTGGTTCTTTGGCTACAGTTTTGGATTATTGTGTTAGGGTAGGTGAAGGCCATTGTGTGGACCCTGATGTTTAGTAGGAATCTTCAGAGTCAGGAGATAAAGAGCAGCTGGTTCATCTTTTTATTGGTTTTTTGGGTTGTTTATTCCTGATGAAGGAGAAGATTAGCATTTGGCATCCACATTCAGGCAGCTATTTTACCATGAAATCTTTTTATATTTATCAGGTTAAAGACCCAATTCTTGTGGGCGAGTTTACTTGTGGAAGATTAGAGAACTATGTTGTGTCTCGGTGTTTTGTTGGACAGCAGCCTTGGATAATGCTTTTACCTTGAACAATATTTGGAAGAGAGAGCCCAAAGAGTTTCTTGCATATTGCTTGCTACTTGTATCATAAGCTGTGGAAGGCCTTATATCTTTTTAATTAACTTCCGTTAGGGGACAAGTATGATATTTTCTCCTTTAAGGTTTGTTAATTCAAGTGGGTTATACCAGATTCAGGATTTGATCTCCTTCAGCATTGAGAATTTGGTTTCCCTAGGAGAATTTTATGGAGTTGAACTCTAGTGGCTGTCCTTTTGTTATATTGGCTGGACAAAACCGGAGAGTTTTACAGAACAAGTCAGCACCTGAGTTGGTTGCGAAATAGGCTCAAAGTCGTGCAACATCTTTGACACTTGTCATAAAGGAGTTCGCTGGTTTTTTTTTGCTTCATTTGATTTTTGGCATTGTTCAATGTCTGATTTCCATGGGTTGTATCATCTGTTTTTCTTTTGCATGGTATTTCATTTGTTTTCACCTTTTTTTTCACAAAAAAAAAAAAAAGAAAAGAAGTTAACGATTTCAAAATTACCAAAAAAAGGAGAAAAGTTCACAAAAAATCACATTTTACAGGGGGAACCATTTGTAATGGTCATATTTCTTAAACTGTGACTTCTCTTAATTAAGTTCTGCTTCATTGAGTTGATTCACAGGAAGCATGGTTTTTACAAACCTGTAATTAACAAGCAGCATATCTCTGTCAATTCCAGAGGATAAGGTGCAGTTTCATAGACCAGGCGCATAAATAGTATGGATCATGTCCAGTCTGCCTCTGCAATGGCTGTGCTGCACAATAGAAAGTGTGTTGCCATCATTGTTGGCATAAGGGCAGAACCCAAAAAGGAAAAATGAGACTTGGTAATCAAAAGTATAAAACAAGGCTATTTTAGAAGTTGTAAAGCCTTAATTTGTGTCATCACTGTTACCATTCAATTTTATTTATTTTTGTCGTCACTGTTGTTTCTGCCGCTGAGGTCATGATAATATCCTTGATCTGAGTTCCGATTCTTTTGTACTTTTTTATTCTTTATTTTTCTGTGCTCCAGCACAGCTTTGTTCAAATAACTATTCTAGGTATAAAGTATGGTAGTATTGGAGCACAAAATTATATCTTCCGTTTAGAAACAAATTGAAATCCATGGATAGGCAACTTTTGTGTCCTGATTTGTGCACCTTGTGTTGTCAGGTTTGTACTGGAGCAAAGAGTGAAGCACAATCAAAACTAGCAGCAAGAAAGGTATTAATGATTATAAATTTATCCCAAAACTACTTGTGGCTGTATCACATTGAATGATGACTAAAGAGCTCCTAAATCTTAGCTGTACAGAAAAGTTTCTAGTCTGACATTATTACCTTGCTTTTCCTAGTATGCTCGGATTATTCAAAAACTTGGCTTTGCTGCTAAATTCAAGGTCTCTCTCTCTCTCTCTCTCACTCACTCACACACACACACACGCATATAGATGCATTCCTTATTTACAGTGTAATTAATTTATTTATTTTAACATCATGACTGTGATCAATAGGATTTTAAGATTCAGAACATAGTGGGCTCTTGTGATGTCAAATTTCCTATAAGACTGGAAGGGCTTGCATATTCCCATGGTGCCTTTTCAAGTGTAAGTTATAAATATCAGTGCAAGACCTTGATCTGCTGAATGAACTTTTGGTTGCTCTTTATATATTGTTATACCTTAAATTATTATGAATATTTTCTTTTTCTGTGTTTTCCGAGAATGGTATTGTTTACTTGAACCCATCTTCCCATCTTCCGTGTTGGTTATTCTAACAGTATGAACCAGAACTATTCCCTGGTCTGATATATCGAATGAAACAACCGAAGATAGTGTTGCTTATATTTGTGTCTGGCAAGATCGTTCTTACAGGAGCCAAGGTAACACATTCATAACTTATTGTTTTTTTTATTCTTTGGTCACATTGTCTTTTTCTTCTTCAAACTTTGATTGTTATCTTCAATTTTTTTAATCCTTCTTCAGGTAAGAGAGGAGACTTACACGGCTTTTGAGAACATATATCCTGTCCTTACAGAGTTCAGGAAAAGCCAACAATGGTATGTGACTTTACTTTAGATGGTGCTTATTAATGAAATTTGGTATTCATATTAGTTTTAAGAATTACTTATTTGAAGTTTTTTTTTCCTCTCTGGATAACAAGAAGGATTCATTAAAGATGGAAACATGGAAGTTTGTGAAAGAGAATAGGAATTAGTCTTTGTATATGAGCAGTATATCGATACAAATAAAAACAAGAAAGAAAAAAAAGTAGATTGCAGCAATCGGACTAAGTATTTAGAGTCATTATTATTCCTTGTTATGGAAGCATGGAAGCAAATCTTCCTTTTTATTCCCTCCCCTCAATATATGATGAATCTCAAGTTGTAAAGGTTTACATAATGATTTAATCTTGTTCAGGATCATTCAAGAAGAAGAAGAAGAAGAATATATTATACTCTAGTAGATTCTCCTGGTTTTTAAATCACTCAAAAGGGTCCAGACATTGTTTTCCTAGAGTCACTTTCCATGATCATCTCACCTGATCAAGGCTTCCTACAGATCCTTAATTCCTCTCTAACAGCCAGTGTGACTGGGTGTTTCACCTGACTGGTTCTGAGAACACTACTGAAACAGTACTCTTTTCCATTGAACAAAACTCCACTAATAACTGGCTGCATCTATTTTCCCTGTTGTTGCCCCATCCACATTGAATTACTGAAAGGGTGAGGTTAACACTTAAATCATTTTTTACTTTAGGTTCTCACTGTTCATTCTATTTTTCAAACGCATCAAGTAACCATTTGATTGCAGTTCTGGGAATTCCTTGCTAATTACTGCATACTTCTGTAGCCTTATAATATTAGTATTTGAAGCATGCCTGAAGAGATCTGGATTCAGACCCATTGAAGTCCAATCCAGATTTAGATCCAGGACCAGAGTCCTAGCCAAGCCGTGCTCAGATCTAAATTCAAGCCAAACTCAGTCGGGCCCATGTTCCAGATTTCAGTCATAGATTGTTCGACATGGTTCTGTGCCTATCACAAATGGGGGAGTTTTCAAATCATACATTTTTCTTTTTTCCTCTAAAATGCAGCGAGGACATAACTCTTAACATTCCAGTTTTCTATTTCAGTTTGTAGCTTTATTTAAAAACAGCTTATAGATTAGGTAGGATCTTTTATATCCTTCTTTTTCTGTATGTGACAGGAGGTCAAACTCTGTTTTAGATTTGAATAATATACCCTCCCCGCCCCCCCTCCCAAAAAAAAGAAGCTACAAACTAATATACTCCATTAAAAAAACTTTCTTCAAAAAATAATTACTAAAAATCTTATTAAGCTAAATAAAGAGAAAGGGTGAGCAGAGCCTGTATACATGCTAGCTATATTACATACAAGATACAAGACCCATATAAGTCAAGAGATGGCAACTACAGTGCTTTCGCTCCAATATTGTCACAGATCAGAAGCCATCATCCCATGAACCCATGAAACCCTTTCATCGACTTTGCCACCTAATGACTTGAGTGCTGGCCTTGCGCACAACTTCATCCGCTCTGTCAACATTTTCTGGAAAGTAGAATAATTCATCTCCAACCAAATTGATCACATCACTACAATTGAGGCCTGCTTTACCAACTGAATTAGCATCCCTGCTTTTTTTTAGGTATGCCTGTAGAATTGTGCACATTAGGAGCAGCATTCATCTTAACCATAGTGTTTTGTCTGACAGTTGTTTTTGTGTTCCCAGAGCTGTGTATGACAGGGCATATGGCAGTTGTGGTTACCTGGGGAGTGTTGCTGCTAACTACTGCTCATGTTGTCAAGGATGCTTAAGCTGTAAATAGATGAAGGAAACCTTTGGAAAGAACTGGGCAGCCTCTTTTTTTTTTTCACTTGTGACACCTTTTTTTAAAATTGTTTTTATTTTTATTTTTATTTTTGTGCTGATGTTGCTGTCTTCTGTGGGGTTCATATTTTGTAATTCTGTTGTCTGCAGCTGCCAAGCAAACGAAGTGTTGTCACATGAGAATTGTCATAGAACATTGGGTAGGAGGGAAGATGAAACTGTTATAATTTTTCTTACTGTATAAGTTATGGAGACTTTAATAAGAATTATGTGGCTAGCGTTTTGAGGGGCCGCCAACTATCCTTTGGTGACCAGACATCTCCCTGTTTTAGATGATTCTCTTCTAGATGGATAATCTTTTGAATCTTTGCCCAAAATAAAAATAAAACTAACTACACAGTATTGAACAATGATCTTCTAGATGGATATTCTTTTGAATCTTTGCCCAAAATAAAAATAAAACTAACTACACAGTATTGAACAATGATGGCGCGTTTTGCGTGGAAAAAAATATTCTTATACCTTGAATGGGTTTTTATCCCAATGGAAATTTTGCTGAATTGACCAATTTTATTAGTATTATACATCTATGTGATGTAGCAAAATTTGATGAGGGCCCTGCTGGATACTTGGTAGGGAGGGGTTTTTGGGTGTGGGCAAAATTAAGGTAGGCAGGCTTAGAGGTAGCATTAGGATCCAAACTCCATAGTTAAAAATAAGTGACAGGTTCATGTAGGATTGTGTAGCAAATGGTTGCTGAGTTGTGGTTTAAGAAAACAATGGTGTTTGTTGTAGTGATGGTGGTTTGCGTGATGAAATGAATAGAGATGATGTGATGGTAAATGTTACTGGGGAGAGTTAGAATGAGGTAGAATTAGTGGTGGAGGTAGAAGTCAATCAATGTCTCAAATTACACTTGTGAATGGTGTGGAATCTGAAGATTCTGATCTGCGTATAGCTGATAAGCTTCCTTAGTGTAGAGGAATTTAGAGGGGATTGTTGTGTGGGGTGTAATTAGGTAGTGGGATTTGTGCGAGATCGAATAGAAATGTGCACTTTAATAAGTTGCACTGGTTTGAAAACCTGCCCATTCAAAACTTGAAAACTTGATGTCTGCCTAATAAATTTAGGATTTAAGAACACAGGTACAGAATTTTTTTTTTTTTTTATCTAATATATTGTGCTTGAAGACCTTGGCTGTAAATGTGACAAAACACTTTCTCAAGTCATTTTTATACTTCATTTATAGACGGCTCTGTGTGAGGTCTTCAACAAACAAGTCTGGATGATTTGGTTAATGTTTGGTAAGATTTTTGAAAAGCGACATTGTCGATTGTTGATCGTTGAGGATTTGGGTCAGTGTAAATCTTCATTTTTATTAATTTTTTGGTCTAAGACCCTGCCATAAGATTTGATTGGTGACGATATTTCTTAGCTATATTTGGATTGACATAGCTTAGGCCCTGTTTCTTTAGTAGAATTTTTGCCAGTAATTTACCATGTCTAGGAATTCCTGGACATGATGTGACATGTTGTCCCCTAGAATTTTTGAATCCCATGTTTCTTCAGTAGCATTTCTGGATTCAAGCCACTTGAAAGTTCTCTTTTGACCTTTGGAAATCCAGGAATTCCACTCCCTTTGCATTTTTGTGGAATTCCTGGATGCTCAAGCCCAAGGGAAATTCAGGAATTCCACTATGTTTGGGAATTTAGGAATTCCCCAGACAGGAATTTCAGTAAAGAAACAGGCTATAAAAGTTCTTAGGGAGAAATTCCTTTTCTAGGGGTAGTGAAAAATCTTCAAATTTAGAGATTCCTCACTCCTTACCGAACATGTCTTTAGAGGAACACAACATGACGATATTTTTTTATCGGAATTTATGACTAGAATTTGGGAGGTTGGGGTTTTTCTGGACATGATGTGAAATCTTGTCTCCTAACATTTGAAACATAGTTGTTAATATTGTTTCGGACCTCATTTCGCTCTGGCCTGCAAAATGAAAAGTTTCGGCCGATTCGTGATTTCGGTGAAACTTCTCGGAATTACATTTCGGGGAAAATATAACAAAATATATATATACATATATAAGTAAAAAAATAGAAAAAGTAATAATTATAGATTTAATACATTATAGTAATTATATTAGAAATACAAAATATGTGTAAAAAAAGTAAAAAAAAAAAAATAATTTTCTAAAATTTCATTTCGACCGAAAAGTTATATTTCTGCCGAAATTAGCCGAAATCTTGAATTTCAGCCGATATTGACTGAAATTCAAATCGAAAAGTTTTGGCCGAAATTTCGTTTCGACCACTTGACCGAAATGAAAAATTTCGGCCATTTCGGCCGAAACGAAAATTTAATTAATAACTATGATTTGAAATGCTGTGTTTTTTTCATTAGAATTTCAAATACCAACCATCCAAAAGACCTTTTGGAATTTTTAGAATTCCACTCTCTATACCATTTGCTAGAATTTCAAATCCTCCATAAAAAAGAAGAATTTGGAATTCCACCTAAGAGGGCAACTTTTGGAAAATTTAAAATTCTCTTAGACATGAATTCTGATAAAGAAACGGGCCCAAAGTTTAAATAGTGGTTATCCATAGTGGGCCCCACCTACGTGGAATCCGAGCTGCATCCCCAACGTAATCTCACAGGCATACCTAATCAGAATCAATAACTCTTCCAAAAGCATCAAGCTCTTCAATAAGCACTGATGTAAGCTCCTGGCTTGAATCATGCTGGGTTTCTCCAAACATGTGAACATAGCAACAACCACAAGAATGAAACCTATAAAAAACAAACTAGTTGGTAAAAAGAAGAAAGGCAGATATATAAGCAATCGAATGTCTTGATCCATTATATTATCATAATTCTACTTCCACGTAATAGTACTGAGAAGGAAAACAAAAATACAAAAACTTATTGAGTACATTGAACCTTATTTTTCTTTACCACTACAATTTCATCCATGGTAAGTGGCTATCCATTTGTAAAATAGAACAAACAAACAACATAGGCGTGGAATCACGTCTGTATCTATAACTCCACTCACAAGCACTTGGGTCTTGAACCATCAGTCCCAACATTCACATACTAAAGGGTTGGGAACCTGGATGTTGGCCTAGGACCATGGTTTGCACCCGGAGTTTGTAGGTCCAAAACTGCACTACCACACTGGGGCTACAAGGGAGTTTATCTGGCTTCCCTCTGGGTCGGAGGGATTAGTCCAGCCTAAAGTCTTTGAAACCCTCTACTAGGAAGGAAAAAAAAAAAAAAAACCCACCTAAATGACCAAAACCCCAGAATTCTAATTCCAAATCCAAATAAAAAGCATAAGTCAGAAAAGAAGAATAAAACTTGGACAAAATAGGCCAGTGAAGGAAAAAGGCCTAAAAAAACACAGATTTTGCACTATAATAAATCCTTTAAAAAAGCTTTAAATTGTACCTAAGGAGATGTCATAAAGATAAATGAATAGGTGTGTAGGAAGTACAGTTGCTTACGAAGAGGAGAGGACAGAGGAGGAGTTGCAATGGCTTAACGAAGAGGAGAAGAAGAGTTACAGTGGAGCTAAGGGGATAGGTGGGTAGAAATGTGGGACTGGGAGGAGAGAAACGTTTTTGCTGTTAGAGAATTAAACTGGAGGGTCAAAATCTATTTCTAAAAAAAAGTCAAAATCAATTGAACCTATTTTCTCAATTGATATCGGCCGCTTTCATATTTAATATAATATATAATAATCTGAATGGATTAACACATTCTTGTTTGCAACCGCGCACCGTCACATGTCTTTGTGATTGGAATCCACCCACTTCTTTGAATCCGGATCCCCTGTTTGGACTAAATAGGAAAATCCTGTTTGGACCAATGAGGGGATGACACATGAGAGGAGGATGTAAATATGCTCACACTTATCTCCTCCAATCAATAAAAAAAAAAAGCATTTCCTCCACGTGTCACCCCCTCATTGGTCCAAATAGGGTTTCCTGTTTGGTCCAAACTGGAGATCCGAACTCCCTTTTAAACACAAGTGGACCCATCATCACAGATGCCAGCATGTCATGGGCTTTAGTGAGAACACAAACCTCTCGTAAAAATCGAGTTGTTAGCCATAGCTGTGAAAATCAAGAATTTCATCATTAACACAAGCACAACATGGAGGCATGAAACAGATCAATAATGTGTGTGTGTGAGAGAGAGATATCAAAAGGTGATCTAAAAATGAGTACAATTTGAAAGTCTCAAACAAACAATCAACTCCCTCATTCTCAGAAGAAGAGAAGAAAGAGGAAGATAAAAGGTCAAGTCTTGTACAACATTATTGATAGTCATGTTCATGCTCTCCTTCACTCACAATACAACACGAAGAAAATGTAGATAGAGAGAGATTCTCTTTGTTCAAACATATCCCCCATTGCATCTGATAACTTGTGCATTGACCCACCCACCAGCATCACTGGCCAAGAACCCCACCAGAGGGGCCACATCCATAGGACACCCTATCCTCTCCATAGGACACTCCCTCCTTATATCCTCTACATCCTTCTCAGTCTTCCCTGCATAAAACATGGGCGTCGCCGTCGCCCCCGGCGCTACCGCATTCGCCGTTATCATCGTCCCTTTTAGCTCCTTGGCCAGCACCTTCGTCATTGTCTCCACCGCCCCTTTCGTCGCCGTATACGCTCCATACCCAATCCTCAGAGACCCCACCGTCGACGAGCTGAACGTGATAATGCGGCCGCCGCCTCCTCTCACGATCCGGTTGGCGGCCTCCCGGCAGCAGAGGAAGGTCCCCTTGGCGTTGACGGAGAAGACCCAGTCCCACTTCTCGGCCGAGGTGTCGGCGAGTGTGGGGTAGGTGTCGTCGAAGACGGCGGCGGCGGTGACAAGGATGTTGATCTTGCCGAAGGCGGACTCGGCTCGGTCGAATAGCGCTTTGACTTGGGCGGGGTCGGAGACGTCGGCTTCGACGGCGATGGCTCGTGGGTTGGTGGTGGTGGTGGTGTTGATGGTGGAGAGGAGGTGGTTGGCGAGGGAGGGGTCGCCTATGTAGCCGATGACCACATTGGCTCCGAGAGAAGCAAGGTGGGACGCTACGGAGCTTCCGATACCTCCCGTGCCGCCCGTTACAATCGCTACGCGACCTTCCAATGAAGTTGAGAGCTTCTTTGCTGCTGAGGCTGATTCTGCCATCTCTCTCTCTCTCTCAATCACTCCGGATGTGTAACAGATGCATATAACTTGGTGTGGACTAACTCATCTTGTTATATACTAGAATCCGAGGATGTCTGATGATGCTCCTCAGTGGGCCCACTTTTGAAAACTTTTTTCTATCAAGTCCGGTCTGCCTATCGCTTTTGTTACACTTTCACCGTTAGTGTTTTTCAAAATCACCTAAATTTTTATATGACGTGGCGGACTGTTATCTGACTACTCACGGTGAAAGTGTAACAAATGCAATAGCTGATCCGGACTCTTTTTTAACTCCTCAATGTAAAGAGTCTTCACTCCATATCTGGATCTGATAAACTTTGCGTCACTCTCACTAAAAATCTGAACAGTTAAGAAAAAAAAAGAAGGAAATAGCCCAAGGGCCTTCTCATCTCATCCTCTTGGTGGGAGTAGAGATGATCAAAATGTTACGCAGTAGGTGATACATGGTTATTGAGTTGATATGTAACGATGGGTAGCGGTGTGAATAAAAAATTAAAATTTTGTACAGTAGTTAATCTTGTAATATTATTTTTAGTGATTTAGAACTATATAGGAATACATACAACCTTAAAAAAGGCTATTGAGGAGAAAAAAATAAATAAAAAAAGTATTTTAAATTAAAACTGTTTGATTATACTTAGATTTTAGGCCGTATCACTATCATTTTCAAGCGACAATTGATAATGCAAGGCTCTACGCTATACTATGAATGCTATTCTATAATATGTATGTTTGGTCCAATGGGTCGGGCTCCACATTGGGGAGATTATTTTTTTTATTCATAAAGGAGATAGGATATGATATCTCTCCCTTGTGGCACCCAAGGGATCTGTTTCCAATATAGGAAATGGATGCAAAAGTTACTCTCATGGAGGATATAAAAGGAACTAAAATTTTATTCGTATACTTTGAGAAACAGCTTGGCTTAGTGGTAATATTTAGTGGGGTTGATTTCTTTGGATAGCAGTATGCCCGTATGTCAATGCCACTTTGTACCAATATACATCTATCACCTTAGTAAGTAAAGTCTTTCCTGTTTTTCTCTCTGAGCCCTTTGGGATTTTAACAAATCATCCCACAAAAGATAAATCATCAACTATCAGAATTCAGAGACAATCTCTGGGAAGATTCGTGTGAGTGACAACCTCTGACCATACTCGTCAGTCAATTATTATCTGACTCCCTCTCATTTATCATGTGTTCGAATTAACAACATCAACCATTTTATGATGCAGCCTGGCTAGTATCCAATGACCATATGCCTCCTCATCCCAATCCAAATTGCAATCCCGATCATCAGCGAATCCTATTTGGACCAATAGGGGTGTTACTAAGTTGTCAGCTGATCCCCCATATGTCACTCCCTCATTGGTCCAAATAGGGCTTCGGATTTCCTTTCTCCATACCCTCCTTTACTGCTACTCACGCAACTGGTTTTATTTATTTGATTTCTAAAATTACCCTTGTCAATTTCCAAATAAATCACTTTCCAACGTTATCCTTTATAAACTCTCAACCCATTTTATTAAATGAATGCGTCCTACTTCTAAATTCTAAAACACCAATGTGCATGCTAAATTTCTTTACTTATAGAGTTGGGCCTACCAACTGACATGGGCAATGTTCTTCTACAAGCAGGTTGCATAACTCTCATTTTGGACTTCATTACAACAAACTGTACCTTTCTCGCGACATTATTTGCTAACGCAGTGAAAATTTGCGTCGGTGAAAGTCTTATTTCCAACGTATATTTGGACTGCGTTGGCAAAAGTCACAGAAATTATTACTTTTACCGACACAAGTAAAATCGCGTTGGCGAAAGCTTTGGAAACCACATTGGCGCCAACAAAAAATCCTCTCAAAAGAGAGGAAAAGTTTTGCCAACGCGTGTTTCTCTAATGGCGACGCAATAATGCGTTGGCAATTATCTTGGCTACTGGCAACGCACGTGTGTGCGTTGGGAAAGCTCTGAGTTTTTATTCGCACCATTGCCAACGCAGTTTTTGTATCCGCAAAGCCCTATCTATGACAAACTTACCTTTCTCGACACTATTTTCTGACACAGTAAAAATCTGCGTTGGCAAAAGTCACAAAGAATCGCTACTTTTATCGATGCAAGTAAGACTGCGATGGTAAAAGCTGTGGAAAATCTGTCCCGACACTATTTGCTGACGCAGTGAAAATCTGCGTTGGCACAATTCACAGAAAATCGCTACTTTTACCGATGTAAGTGAGACTGCGTTAGCAAAAGCTGTAGAAAACCTTTCCCGACATTATTTTTCAACACAATGAAAATATGCGTTGGCAAAAGTCACAGAGAATTGCTACTTGTACCGACGCAAGTAAGATCACGTTGGTAAAAGCTATGGAAAACACATTGGCACCAACAAAATTTCCCCCAAAAGAGAGGAAAAGTCTTGCCAACGCGTGTTTCCCTAATGGCGACGCAATAATATGTTGGCAATTATTTTGCCTACCGGCGACGCACAAGTGTTCGTTGGGAAAGCTCTACGTTTTTATCTGCACCATTGCCAATGCATGATTTGCGTCTGCAAAGGCCCATTTAGTAATTTTCCTTTTTTGCCAAAAAAACCTAAGTACATGACCGTTTTCAACGCTTTCATTTACTCCTAACCCTTTGCCTCTTTCATGTGTTTTTTTCAAAAAAAAAAAAAAAACCCTTCTAGGGGGTAACTTCAATGGCTTCTATAGGAGTATGTTGGGAACTTTTTTTTACTTATATATGGGGCATCCCAATTTTTTTTTAGAATTGAGTTGGTCCGACCGTAAGATTGACCACAGAGAAAAACATAGTTAAAAAATGTTGTTTTATTAACTTTTTTTTTTTTTTTTTGTGTGTGTGTTCAATCGTATAGTGGGATAACCTCCATTTAAAATGAGATTTGACAGTACTTTATAAATGTATGGAGTGCTCATTCTGAACAGTTTTGATTATTCATCGAGAGTCGGACCCCCATATAAGGAAAGCCCCCACCCAATTTGAAAAAAGCACATAAGGCATGTATTTTGAGCCCGTAAGCGATTTAAAAACCTAATAAAAATCCCAACCCGTCCTTTCTCCAAATCTACCATAATCCTCAATTGTTTTCCTCTCTCCTTGATCTTCCTCTCGGGCATCGACATTGGTGCACAGCGCACGGCGCACCTGGTCCCTCTCTCCTAAAGGTATTCTTCTGCCTCTCTTGATGCTCGCCTCTCTCTCCTTCTCTCCTCAGTATCTCTCGTGTGCAGAATCATGCTTGGGAGCAACTGGTTTCTCTTTGGTCTGATTGCAGGTTAACGTGGGTGCAATATCTCATGGTACCATTTTTACATTTTTCTTGCAAGCTGGGCCCAAATACATGCGATTTATTATAGTGGGCCCATATCTTATTGAAAATTAAGGCCAGGCCCAGCACAGCCTGCTCAACATGGCCCGTCCATTGGTTTGCCTCACACAAAATGGTTATTGTGAAGGTGCAACCAGATGCCGTGACAGATGGATGAAAATGATTTTGGGAAGAGACAAAACTGCTAAGTTGGTAAAAACGGCCTCATATGTTCCCTCCTGCAAATTAAATTACTAATATTTGTAAGACAAAGTTTTCTATTTTGCTACAAATTACCACAATTTATTGACATGGATTTTTCTATTTCAATTTTAGGCGCAATTATCACCACAATGCTTTATTTAAATGAAGCCACCAGATTTTAGGAAGCAGAGCATCTCTTAATTTTCCCCATTTGAGAATCAGAGGCCATACTTGATACTTGGGTTTGAAAATTTGAATCTGGTAATTTTTTTTTCTTTTTTATTCTTATATACATTACACTTGCATATTTTGTCACACTTGAAGAGATTTGTTTGCTTTCACTTTCTAAGAACTGCACTTGAATGTGCTTCTATCCTATCCTATGATATATATATGCATGTATTGCTCCTTATGATCTGATGAACTGGTGGTGCTTTATCTTTCCCTGCTCTACTTATGGATCTGGAGTCATGCTTGTTCCTTATGTTCAGTGTTCCTACGTTTCTATGCTTGTTCCTTTTGATTTTATATGCTTCTATTGCAATTGATCAGTACTTTTGTCCTGTAAATCCATTTTGGGTCAAATTAATCAGTTATATATATATATATATATATATATACATATATATATATGGAAGTTTGAGGATAACCAAGATTTTGTGATGCTTAGTTCAAACTCTTACGGCCAAGATTTTGTGATGCTTAGCTCCAAAGTCTAGGTTGGAGTTGAGGTGGCTCTTTTTTATGGTTTTATGTTTATGGACAGATGTCATCAAGCATGCAAATCACCTCAATGTGTCTTTGTAGCTATTACTCATGTTCCATATGTGTCTGCATAATCATATTTGTTGTTGGACAGTGTATGCATAGGTCTGATTGTTGTAGGAATAATCTTGGTCCATAATGATATGTTTAGTGCTCCCAATGTAGTTTCATGAGCTTCATTGTGGATTTTGTACCTTGATGTAGTTTCCAGTTGATTACATTAGGAGTTTAAAGATTTTTATTTTAGTTTTCACACTCTCTTGTTATGGAGAGTTATCATTACCTTTGCTTTTCTCTAATGAATGCATGATGCTATGATCAAATCAACCTACCCCTGATTCTATGGAGATCACAGATTTGCCATGTTACTATGTGGCTTCTGTATCCTTTATTCCTTGTTCCCAAATCCCATTATATATTTTTATGTCACTAGACATGTTTTTTGGCATGTGTTTGATGTGGATCTTTTACCAATACTATGTGAACTGTGAAAGAAAAAAATGTGAAAAATGTATGGATATAGCTTGTACTACTGCTATATCCTATACCTTGCCTAAAGACTTTATATATAATGATGTTATGTGAAACATCTAGCTAGTATTATTCAATATATATTAACTGATCATTTTATTTTGATTCTATAGTAGTCACTTGTATATTTCATGATGGAGATCCTCTGAGGCTTCTAAGAGAATTGAAATTAAAAAAAAAAAAAAATACAAAGTTGTTAACTTCACAATTTTACGCTCTGCAACTTATCTAACCCATTAAAAACATGGGTCTCACTTCAGATGACACATAGCCAAAAGATTCTACCTGATTTTGAATAAATTGTAACCTGGTGAGGAGTCCTCATCAAATAGATGGTTAATAAAATACAACCATCTAACTTCAATGAAGGATGGGATGGTAAAAATTTGTGCAAAAGTTTTTTTTCCCATAATCTCCATGCTCTTGAGGTCGTAATGGTGAATGCTTTGTGTTGGAACTTGGAACTAGTAATTAATTGGCATCAGCTTGGATATATACAAGACTTCTGCTTTATCAATCACATGTTAGAAGATCATACCACTATGATACCTTATCAATCATATGTTAGAAAATCCTATTATTTTTTGCTATGAGAGTTTTTATTTTTATTTTTGGGTAAAAACGTGTGGAAAAAAGACTCTACGATAGTTGCCTTTTATCTTCTTTGTTCACCATGTTCTCATATAAGTTGAATAGGAGAAACGGTCGAGTGAATTTAGGTACAACACAAGTACTCGTGAGAAATCTCTGTTGTGTTGTTTACTTCTTCACAATCAAATGTTGCTTATTGGAGTAGATACTAGTCACATTGTTGTTTTAATTGTATTTTCTTTTTCAAAATTTCAGGTACTGAAGGGGTAGTAAAAATAGACCAAAGACGTGCAACTTATCTAAAGATTTGACTCAAGATAGATCGGAATGGAGAAACAAAATTCATACAGCCGACCCCAACATAGGTGGGACAAGTCTTTGAAGATGGTGGTGATGAAGTAACTTCGAGGAAGTAGATTGTAGTTGTGTCATTGTAACGTGTAAAAGATTCTGGGCATAATTTTGGAACCGTTATTATTGTTTTTACATTTTTAATTTGAATGGGATTTTGAAGTTTAAATTTTTTATAGTTTTCCTCTTAGAGATTACCTTGTTTATTTCGATTACAGGCATTTGTGGAGGTTAAAGATTTTGGAAATAATCAAGTAATAATATTTGTGTATTTTAGAGATTTGTGGGTTTATTTTGGTTTATGGATGCATGATAATTGGTTGTGGATGTTATTTTGTAATTGTTGGTGAACAAATTTTAAATTGAGTTGTGCATCAAGTTTGATGGTTTGAATAGATATTTAGATTTTTATTTGTAGTATATAGGGAGAAATGAAATTTTAATTTAAAAAGAAATAATAATCTTTCCCGATGCACCAGCGTGCGTTGCAAAAAAGAAAATGTATTACAACATTTTCCGACGTGATTTGTGCGTCGGCGAAGTTGCATTTCCCAACACGTTGGCCCACAGATATAGCGCACTCCCAACGCATTGATAGCGTCGGCTATTTCATGAATTTCCAATGCATTGGTAGCGTCGGCTATTTCACGCATTCCCAAGCATTGGTAGCGTCGGTTATTTCATGAATTCCCAACGCTTAGTCATTATCGGCCATTACCATGAATTCCCAACGCACTACGAGCATCGTCCATTACCAGGAATTTCCAACGCACTACAAGCATCGGCCATTACTATGAATTCCCAATGCACTGCCAGCCAACTCCCAACGCAATACCAGCGTCGGTGTTTATTTTGTTGATGCTAGTACTGCATTGGCAAATATGGTTTTCGAATCAAGAAAGTTGGACTTTATGCCGACGCACATCTCTTTGCCGACGTATTGGCTGACGCTGCAGTGAGTTGGCAATTGTACAAGGTTTTGCCGACTTAGTTAAAATAGTGTCGGCTATGGATTTGGCTACACATAGTTGCCGACGAGCAGCCGGCGTACTGAAATGCATTGGGAAATCCTTTGCCTAGGTAAAACCTACCAACTGACATGGGCAATGTTCTTCTACAAGTTGGTTGCATAACTCTCATTTTGGACTTAGGTTTACCTCATTGTGGACTCATTATATACCACATGACCATGATTTCATTAGAAATTCTACTCAATTTGAGTTGGTCCCACTTAAGAATCCTCGTATGATCTAACGTTAGTTTCACAAATTCGTAGCCCTCTTTGACGAGGCCCCGTTATAAACACTTTAAATAAATCAAAATAAATCACACCTTTTTTTTAATTATGAGCTCCAATGAAATTCAACTCAATTAGAGTTTAACTTGTTAAAAATCCTCACATAATCTAATAGTAATCTAACAAATCCATGATGCTTCTCAATGGGGCCCGCTTATATAAAACTCACTATATTTATGAGCCCTCATCAAATTTCACTCAATTGGCGTAGGATCCACCAATAATCCTTACATGACTTAATAGCGGAAGACTAACTCATTAATCTTCTCAATAGGGCCTACTGATGAACTCATTTTTATAGGGCCATGCTAATCCTCATATAAGTTTTTTTTTAATCAAAGTCAAAATCAAAATTAAAATTAATTAATTGCGGTTCACAACTTAAGTATGCCCATGAATATTAGGCCAATAATGGGTTTGTACATCTTCAAGCTTAAAACTACCTACTTTGGTTTGGCCTGTTATTATATTTGCTAACTGGTCTCACAGTTTCAATACTTAACGAATTGAGATTTTTAATGCTTATTAGCATTGGATATGAAAAGATATTATTTGAATTTTAGAAGATATTTTTCTAGTAAAAGAATCAGGCCCACTTAAGATTCTCAGATAACATAATAGTGAGTAATAAATTCATTATCCTCCCTAATGAAGCCAACTTATAAAAATCCAAACTGATCAGAACTAATGGACCCCTCTTTTATGGGGCCATGCTAAGCCCCATGTTGGTCTTTTAAACAAAATCAATTAGAGCTTTTCCATAAAATAAAATAAAATTAGACTTTCCAACTTTAATCATGTTAGGCTAATAATGAATTCTGGCTTCTACAAGTTTAGAATACCCATTTTGGTTTAGCAATTATAATATTATTTGCTTATTGGACCCACAGTTTTAGTACTTTAAGAAATCAAGATGCTGGATCCATATTAAATTCATTAGATATAAAAAAAATTAGAAATAAATATTAAATATTTGGAAAAATCTTTTTTTACATAATATTTTAATTAAATGGTAGAGCATGAAATTTTGCAGTTATCATTTCAACAACAACAAAAACAACAACAGCAATAATAATAATCATAGTAATAAAGTGTAAATAGGTCGTTAATGTGGAGTGGGTTGTGGCAGCCCAAAACCTGAACCTGCCCTTACCCTCTAGTATACTCACAACCCAACCGGTGGGTTGGTTTTAAAACTACAGCTTGATCAATGTGCATAAGAGCTTGGTCTCAGTCTGGCTGTGTAGTTGGAGGCAGCAAATGTTCATGTCTCATGTCTTGTTGAAATTTAAATAAATTAACTGCAAAGGATTGTATAACCTGTGGTGGTTCTTTGTGGCTTTGAAGGTAAACAGTTCTTATGTATTTATTTATTTTGTTGCTCTGGTAAATATGCTCAACCGCCCCCACCCACACTCACCCAAGACACAGAAAAAGAAAAAAAAAAGTTGTAAGGACATGGATTTAAGTGATTGTAGTACTATACGTGATGTGGCCTGATATTGTGCTTAAATCCGTTGATGATAACAATTGAAATTTCTGAATTCTCCTGATAAGTTGTTGATTTTCTGAGGGCTGATCATTAGTAAGAACTTGGGTGAATTTGATTAGTCTGATAAAAATGGGCTAACATGAGTTGAGGTAAAACTGGCTTGATTTGGTTGGTTGTTCCATCAGCCCCTCTATTTTTATTAATACCACTGTCCCTTAATTCTGTTGAAGCCAAATCCTAATCAAACATGCAGTAATTTTTTCTATTCCAGAGAGCCTGTAGTAGGATTCCATTCAATAATTTGCAAAGCATTCCAGCTCTATTAAGTGAGCCCTGCTTTACCAACTGAATTAGCATCCCTGCTTATTTTAGGTATGCCTGTAGAATTGTGCACATTGGGAGCAGCATTCATCTTAACCATAGTGTTTTGTCTGACAGTTGTTTTTGTGTTCTCAGAGCTGTGTATGGCTGGGCATATGCCAGTTGTGGTTACCTGAGGAGTGTTGCTGCTAACTACTGCTCATGTTGTCAAAGATGCATAAGCTGTAAATAGATGAAGAAAACATTGGGAAAGAACTGAGCAGCTTCTTCTTTTTTCACTTGTGACACCTTTTTTTTTAAATTATTTTTGTGCTGTCTTCTGTGGGGTTCATATGTTGTAATTCTGTTGTCTGCAGCTGCCAAGCCAACGCAGTGTTGTCACATGAGAATTGTCATAGAACATTGGGTAGGAGGGAAGACGAAAGTGTTATAATTTTTCCTACTGTTTAAGTTATACCTTCGTAAGAATGTTGGCTGTAGGCGATTCGTGCGAGTTGCTCCTTTTCAACAGTTATCCATGGATGCATGGACGCTGGTTCGTGATCTGCATTGTATTTTCTGCAATTTATGGAACTGTCCTCTTTTCAGCATCTTTCATTATACAAACTAAACCAAAAACCATTTCACTTCTTGTGCGAGACTCAAGAGAACACAAACTTCTTATAAAAATCGAGTTGTTAGCCATCGCTGTGAAAATGGAGAAACCACATCATTAACAGTAACACAAGCACATGGAAGCATGAAATGGATTAGTAGTGAGAGATCTCAACAGATGATCTTAAAATGAACAGTTTGAAAGTCCCAAACAATCAACTCACTCATTCTCAGAAGAAGAGAAGAATGAGGAAGATAAAAGGTCAAGTCTTGTACAACATTATTAATAGTCTCTTTCATGCTCTTCTTCTTCACTCAGAATACAACACAAGATTGAGAGAGAGAGAGAGAGAGAGAGAGAGAGAGAGAGAGAGAGAGAGAGAGAGAGAGAGAGAGAGAGAGAGAGAGAGAGAGAGAGAGAGAGAGATTCTCTTTGTTTAGACATATCCCCCATTGCATCTGATAACCTGTGCATTGACCCACTCACCAGCATCACTTGCCAAGAACCCCACCAGAGGGGCCACATCCATAGGGCATCCTATCCTCTCCATAGGACTCTCCCTCCTCACATCCTCCACATCCTTCTCAGTCTTCCCTGCATAAAACATGGGGGTCGTCGTCGGCCCCGGCGCGATCGCATTCGCCGTTATCATCGTCCCTTTCAGCTCCCTGGCCAGCACCTTCGTCATCGTCTCCACCGCCCCTTTCGTCGCCGCATACGCTCCATACCCAGGCCTCAGAGACCCCACCGTCGACGAGCTGAACGTGATAATCCGGCCGCCTCCTCCTCTCACGATCCGGTTGGCGGCCTCCCGGCAGCAGAGGAAGGTCCCCTTGGCGTTGACGGAGAAGACCCAATCCCACTTCTCGTCGGAGGTGTCGGCGAGTGTGGGGTAGGTGTCGTCGAAGACGGCGGCGGTGGTGACAAGGATGTTGATCTTGCCGAAGGCGGACTCGGCTCGGTCGAATAGCGCTTTGACTTGGGCGGGGTCGGAGACGTCGGCTTCGACGGCGATGGCTCGTGGGGTGGTGGTGGCCGCGGCGGAGGCGTTGATGGTGGAGAGGAGGTGGTCGGCGAGGGAGGGGTCGCCTATGTAGCCGATGACGACATGGGCTCCGAGAGAGGCGAGGTGGGACGCTACGGCGCTTCCGATACCTCCCGTGCCGCCCGTTACAATCGCTACGCGACCTTCCAATGAAGTTGAGAGCTTCTCTGCTGCCGTGGCTGATGCTGCCATATCTCTCTCTCTCTCTCTCTGAATGTTAACAGATGCATATGGCTTTGTCTGGACTTATAACTCATCTTAATTATCACACACTAGAATCCAAGGATGTCTGATGATGCTCCTCAGTGGGCCAACTTTAGAAAAACTTTTTTTTTAACTCCTCAATGTAATGAGTCTTCCCTCCAGATCTGGATCTGATAACTGGTGTGTGTCACTCTTACTAAATATCTGAACAGCTAAAAAAATATATGAAATAGATGTTAGACATGAGTGGTCCTTGTGACCACATGTGCAATGTTATTGGGACCCATGGTTTGAGCCTACTAATTTTAGCTACTTTTCTTTTTAATTTTTGGTTTTACTAAGTTTATGTTGGATTCAATTTTAGTAAGCCCAAATCAAATAGGACTCTTGTTGGCTAATTTGAGGGAATTAAAGAAACTTACTTTTATTAGATTCTTTGATGGTAATATATCTATCTAGGGCTTATCTATATATATGGTTTCCGATCTTATCTCTTAACCTACATGATCTTAAAAGTAACCATCATGGTGCAAGGTACGCTTTTATTATTTGAAATTATATATTATTTAATGCATAAATCTAGATCCATAGGTTTGATTTATATTGCAAACCATATCAGATCTTACAATAGACTTAGGACTTCTCATCTCATCCTCTTTCCCTACAGGCATGGGCAGGCAATAGGATAACTGATAACAACAACTATCGCCTAGCATAAGAATTGGTGCAAACCAAAGATCAAAATTGCAGTTGGGGCGAGCATAACCTCCAGTGATCAAAATGTTATGCAGCGATTCATAGTTGTTGCGGCAATATGTAACGGCATAACGGTGTAAGTAAAAATTTTGAATTTTGTGTAGTAGTGATCAATCTTGTAATTTTTTTTTTTTTAGTAATTTCGACCTTAAGAGTAGAGACAACCTTAAAAAATGCTACTTAGGAAGGAGCACATGGGCAAAGCACTGTAGAACAGGGGGATCAATCCCATATTGAATGTCCTGCTCTTTGGCAGTCATAAAAATTTATTAGTACAGTAGGTTCGACTTTGAGAAACAGCTTGGATTATTGGTAATATTTAGTGGGGTTGATTTCTTTGGATAGCTGTATGTCAATGCCATTTTGTATGAATAATCCTTTTAAGTCAAAGAATAGGAAAGTAATTAAGTCCCCTTCTGTATTTCAATATTGCCCGTTTAATTAATCCATGATTAGAACTCGTTTTCTCAAGAGGTTTTTTTTTTTTTTTTTTCGTGAATTCAATTTCATACAAACAAATGGGCCCTTATTATAAATTAAAATGGCTTAAAATAAATGCCCTTCCTATATGAGACTTTTCAAATCAATCTAGGCTCTTATTTTGGTTGTGGAAAATCTAACATAAATAGGCTCTTATTTTTTTATTTAGAGCTTGCTTACAAATTAGAGCATCTAGTAAACCTCCAATTGTATCTTCCATTTTTAGAGATTATTTACATATTAGAGCTTTTGCCTTTGAAAAAATAAAAGAAAAAAAGCTAAAGGGCTACTTTTTTATTTTTCATTTTCTTAGTAGAACTTTTTCTAGTTAAAGTGGATGGAGTGTACAATACAAGATTTACAAGTCTTTTGGATAAAAGTGACCACAGATACCGCGGTAATTTCTATTGTGCAATTTTTAAAAAGTGGGCCTCGATTACCACAATTCTTAAAAGTGGGTCCCATGTTCATAAATAATTTATCATGAAATAACAGGTTTTTGTGATTTTATAAAATTATAATTTAAATTAGTACGTAAAAGTTAGATTTTTATTTTAAAATTTAATTTAATTAGCTTTTATTAATTAAACTAGAGTTACCAAATCGCCCCTAAATAAAGGCCACACAAAAGTGAGGGGAGTTTTTTTTTAGCCTCTTTAACAAATGAGCCCACAAAAGATAATCATCAACTATCAGAATTCAGGAGTGAGAACCTCTGACAAGACCTGTGACTCTCTCTCTCATCCATCTCATGTTCAAAAAGACAACTTTCTATGTCATGTTGACAGTATGGGCATATTATAACCAGCGAACCAGTCCCGGACATAAAAGTAATGATATTCAATTATGGAATATGTCTTTTGAGATACTAATGTGAAGAAAATAAATCTAAACAAACAAATGTATCATTAATCATTTAAAGAAATTATATATCAAAGTTGTGCCTTGATTTTTCATTTGAGATGCTGAACAAATTCTAACAAAGATATTAACAATGTTTTTTTTAGAAAAGGAACTTATATATGAAATGAAACTCATGACTTGTCTTCTAAAAACCAAACCATTACATAATTGAGTAGCTCTCAATTCATGGACCTCCTACAGCGTGCCCAACTTTATCATCACGGTGGTCATGTGGTCAGCTACTCAATTCTAGTAACGAAAGTCTATGCTAAATCTGGACCCTTATGAGAATATTCGTTCAAAATATACTAAAATTAAATAAGATAGATTATAATATCTCCCTATCTCATAGATCCCTTCAATCAATGATATGATTTGTTGGATTAGTTCAAATTTAACCTTTGGTTGCCAAAAGCGCTTGATATAAATGTCACACTTTAAAATCTTCATGTATAATGGTTAGATGGGCTTTGTTCTAGTGAGAATTGTTCTCACGGAGTCACCGTGAAAACTTTTTCCTCAAATAAGATGTTTGACCCATTTCCTTCCTCTAACCCCTTCATCTGTACGCACAAATTTAATGACTTCATATTAAAAAAAAAAAGGTTCAACCATCTATCCAATAGTTCAATCATCAAGAGAGGACCCGGTTTACACATGGTTTGGATTGGTTGCTAATTGGGCCCTACCATTAGTTCTCACGAATGCATGGTAAAAACTAGTTCTCACTTGAATATCTTCCATAGTTTGATATCGGATCTAGGCACAATCTTACGAGGATTTGGACACATCATTAGTGGGCTAGGCTAAAAAAAGTCCTAAAAATGTCACAATCTACTACCGACAGTATTTTCCCTCAAAACTTTTCATGTTTTATTTCAACTATTATTTGTGGTCGACATTTTATATTATTGTCTATTGGGCCCATAAAGTGATATCATGACAATAATAAGGTGGACCAAAACCTACATAACCATATCACCATAAAGGTTTGCTTGGAAGCAATCAGCAAAAGCAGAAAAAAAAAAAAAAAAAAAAAAAGAGTATTACTCCACATCAAACATCGCTTTAAATTCAATTAAATTTAATGGACTATTTTGAAATGTGATAAGAGGCCCACTTTAAATTCTGAAAATTCTGAATTATGGGCGCTGAACTATGCAAAACTAATTAGAATATGAAAGAATGTTTTCCAAGAAATTAGATCATACTTGTCTCTAACCATAGAAGAATATTGGGCTGCAACAGAGAAGAAAAAAAAGGAATATTGACCTTACTATATATTGTTCTTACATTTGGCATTTTCCCTACAACATTTGAAGTTTGGATGACAATGGTTGGATGAGGAAAAATCAATTCAAGTCCTAACCAAGCATTACCTCTTGGTTGGAGTTTTGGTCTATAAGTGGTTTCTCTCTCTCCAAGATTGACAACGAAATGGAAAATAATGATAGGATTACAAAGGAAATGGAAGGTATATATAACAATTTAGTTTATCCATATGGCATAGAAATATATAAAGATACAATGTACAATAATCCAAGCCATCATTAATTCATATGGGGATTTGACATATTAATCCCTCTTAACCCTTGTTCCCCCAATTTCATGATTGAAAATCTACCAATGTCAACTTGGGTCTACATTTTTTTCTTTTACTTTCTTGCCCTGGATCCCATGATATCAACTTTTAACATTCGGATCCCATGATATCATGGGATCCACGTCTAGATAAGAAGACATTCTAGATTTTTTAACGTGCGGGCTTTTCAACTTCTAACATTTGGATCCCATGATATTATGGGATCCAGGGTAGGAAAGTAAAAAAACAAAAAAGTGGACCAGAGTCTCTAATTTCATCATGAAATTGGGGAAGTAGGGTTTAAGGAGAATGAATATGTCAAATCCCCCTAATTCATCCAGTGACCTGAGAGGAGATGGGCATGTGCAAGATGCATTGTTCTTCAAGTCATGCACCAAAGCATTGTTCTTCTCTCCACCATGGTAAAGCCCAATAGAGTTTAGCAGGAGTGCCCTTCAGCATCTTCACCCCAAGCGGGTTGTTTTTGCTCTGAAAAACCTCAAACAAACATCATGAATGGATATAGGTCATAAGAGATACAAGAAATGAATGTTCCTAGACTTTGATAAGATTGATTACGCAATTTGCCATGCATCTGAGTACTACATAACCTATGAAAGATCTATGCCATTGATCAGGAAAGAAAAATTAAAGTTCTCTGTCCAGGCATCCATGGAAGAGAGATATGACCCTTGATGCCCATTGATAATCTAATCCAAACCAATGGAAGGAATAATGAAATTGTTGGATTTGAATGAGAGGAGAAAAAAGGAAAGAGAACAATGGGAAAAATGAAAAGCTCACTTACCAATGAAAAAAGTGAGACTAGCCATTCTTGGCTTTTTTATTGATAGGATTGTAAACTTTAAACTTACTATTGAGGTGGTGTTGTAAAACTTGAATTAACTTTGAGTTTGCTATTTATATTTCTCACTTTGACGCAAGGCTTGAATGCATTTATATGTCTTTAATTTTATTTGTGTGTTTGCAACATGCTTCCGCGTATGTCTATGTTATGATTGGTTCATCAGGTTATGGATGGATGCTTTGGATTTCTCTTGCGGAAACTTGTGGAAATACAGCACGTGTGCGGCAAAATTTTTTGTCCCACCGCGCCGCGGCTCTAGGTTAGGGCCTTGGTTGGCTCGGCTCCGGTCTGGGGTTGTGACAAAAAATGAGATGGAATTTGTGGGATTTGAAAAGACAGAAATGTGGGCCTTCGGATCAGTTGTCGGCCTTTTCTTATCTGTGGGCCTTTTCTTCTTGTAATTGGAAGAAGATAAAAAGGGATGGAAGAAGTTAAGAGTGATGGGGAGAAGGGTTCAATGGTCAAAATAAATTAGAGGGGAAGGAGAACAGTCTTGCAAGGGGCGTGGGAGAGAATATAGGAGTCAAACATGTATTAGAGAAGTCAACATCAACTAAACAAATGGAGAATCAGCCTCTTTCTAACAACGTACCTAATTAAGATTTGACAATTAGAACCACATATAAATAGATTCTGTGTGGTCCTTTTCCTGTTTGTAGAGACTAAGTGTAGATGTAATTTATGATAAGAGTAGAGAGATTTTAGGAATTTAGTTGGACTAATGTTTTGAATTTTGATTTGCATTAAAAGTTGGGTAAATTAGCTCTACGGAAAAAACACGTGGACTGTTTGTAAAAAAAAAAAAAAAGAAAAAGTTGAGAGACCTCTGACCAAATGTCCCTTAAAAGTTTTTATATAGTAATCTTGGGTGTGATTTTAGTCTAACCTCCTCTCGTGGCAATCTTGAGAGAGATAAGGGTCAGTTCATTCAAAATAGGAATTTAGATTAAGATTTGATAATTTTTTGAGATATAAGAGAACTATTTATTTTATTTTAGGAATCATCCATTTGTTCGAAAGAGAAATTTTTGTGAGATTTGAGGGAGAGAAATCGGGATTGTGTGTTATTTTTTTGGGACGCCCATATGGCAGCCTTTAAAAATTCAAAAAAAGGGAAATTTTCAAATATGGCCTTAAGTTTTTGCCTTATTTAAAAAAAGACACAAGTTTTGAAACTTTTCAAATTAGTCCCTAAGCTTTCCCGTAAATTTTCAATTAAGGACATTCGGCCATTTAAAGGTATTTTAAGGTGACATTTTCCCTTAATATTTTGAAAATACCCAAATTACCTTTCATTTAAAGCCATGACATGGTTTTGGCAGCCACTACATGCAATCAATCGCTATGAAAATACCGGGTGTCCTTGATCACCGTAAGGATACCGGCGAGGGAAATGAGAAGAATATAGAAGAAGTGAAGGAGGGTTTTATTACAATGAAGGGTAATTTGGGTATTTAAAAAAAAGGAAAAAGGTTGCCTAAAAATAACTTTAAATAGATGGATGTCCTTAATCGAAAACTTCTTGAAAAACTTAGGGACTAATTTGAAAAGTTTTGAGACTTGTGTCCTTTTTTGAAGTAAGGCCAAAACGTAAGGACTTTTTTGAAGTTCTCCCTTAAAAAAATTGAGAGTGCTGACATGGCACTCTCCAGAGGAGGGCTCCCCAATTTCTTTAATATATACTAGCGTGAAGTCCCTATACGATGCACAAGTTAAATCTCTTGCGACCTAAATAATATATTAAAACTAATATCCCTTTCATGTAAATCTAACAAAATAATTAAAAAATTCAAATCATCTAAAAAAATAAGAAAACCAAACCTTTCTTCCTTTAATCCATATCAGCATACATGTTTTATCTTAAAAATAAAGAATTCGTATGCATTTCTGTTAATTTTGAATACTATATTCAAACTTTGAAAATAACCTTAATTTGTAGAGTTGGAAGGCATCCCTTTGAGTTGGGTCACATCCATACAAATGAGCCTAAGAGACACATTTTATTGAAAAGGCACATGTGTAACTCAAGAAATACATTTTATTGAAAAGGCATATATTATGTGTTTTTAAAAGGACACATTCACAAATGGACCCCGAGAAGCTGATGTGGCTACTCCTAATGCCAGAATTTTCGCTTTTTTTTTTTTTCCCAACCAACATTCAGCTTTAAAAAGAAAAAATAATATGTATAATGGGTCCAAACTTGGGCAGCGACGTTCCCAATTTAAACAAGCTCTTGTAAGGTGGTGAGCTTGGGCATTCACGCACCATGTCGGGCCAAACTCAGGCATATACAGGTTTGACCCGACTTTAGAAACACATGCCTATATCCAAACTGAGCCTAACAGGGGCCACAAATGTCAGATGCTAGCCCACCCATTTAGTCAGTTGGGCCGGCCAAACGGGACTTTATATCATTTGTACAGGCTTTATAACAATTATTTGGACTGATTATCACTAAATTACAAAGCGCTCCTTATTTGGTCGGCTTTCTATCATTTAATCCAAGCCCTACCCAGCAGACTGGGCCCGGATCAGGATCGGTCTCAGGCTGGACTGGTCCATGAGTTACCCTAGACCAAGCCACTTTGGAATACGGGGAATTAGATATCCTAAGAGCTGGCAATCACATATATATATATATATATATGGAAATGTTCATATATATATATATATATATATATATATATATATATAACTCAAATGTGAACGATATTAAGCTTTCTTTTCTCCCAAACAATGATTACTACATTGTTTGATGGGGAATCATTTTATTCTTGGACCCAAAAGGCAATTTGGTGAGGCCCTCCACAGTGTAGCTCGTTTAGAGCACTTTTAATTCCATGGAATTCAAGATTAAATGGGTCTCAACAAATCATGGATGTTGGTGAGAGACATTGAGACCCTGATTTTGCTAGAATTTGATTTACTGGTAGTTGAGTTTTCCTTTTTCATGTCTCCATAATTCATTTCCCATCAAAGGAAGCATACTACGATTGCTTTTTCTTGATCTTCACCCTTCGTTCCTTCAATTTTAATCACTTTTAGGAATGCATTTCTTAGAATTCGTAAAAGTTCAATTCCATGCATACAAATGGACTTTAAGGTACATTCGTGTTATGTCCATGAAAAATAGGTTCCATTGATACTCTTCCGTAGAAAGAAAAACTCTACAACCTAGGGGCGGAACTAGACAGGGGCAAAGAAGGGATCCCCCACCCCACCCCCACTCTTCCGTAGAAAGAAAAACTCTACAACCTAGGGGCGGAACTAGACAGGGGCAAAGAAGGGATCCCCCCCCCCCCCCCCCCCAAAAAAAAAAAAAAATTTGTGGGCATGTGGGTAAGTGACCTACACTTGATGGTCACAAAAGAGCCTTAAAGGCTTTTTGATTAAGTTGACCGAGTATCTCTCCAACTCTCCCATGTTTGTTGATGAATATTGCAACGAATTTGGAGGAATGATAAGAGTATGGTTTTAAATTTCAGTGCCGGTCTTTGTGCAGGTCTATTCTGCCCATACGGACCAGTATGGTCGTGCCGGTTATAAAATGTATACAAAAGAATTTAAAATAAATTATAAAATAGAAATGATATAAAGCTAGTAAAAATGTGGCAATTGAGCTATTTAACAATTATCTAATCTAAACATGGTGATATTTAGGCATTATTTGGCATCTCTACTCTTTTTTTGATAGACTATTCAAAATAGAGCCAATAAAAAAAGAGCTATAAAAAAAAAGAGGCTGGAACAAAAAAACGTGTTCGGTAATGAATGGGTCTACTTCAAATAGACCGTTTGGTATGCTCTCTATTTATCTCGAATATGGCTGAGCACCAAGTCGTTGACAGTGTAATATATAACTATTAATTTTCAAGAGACAAAATTATCTTTTTATCTTTTAATTCAAGTTAGAGGTCATTTTTATATAGATAAATTAGTCAAAAAAAAAAAAAAAGGGTCTCAATGACTTCTATGCTATTTAACAAGTATCCAACTAAATGTAGTGATATTTGGCATGGCTAGCCACTAACAGTGTAACATCAAAAAGTCTATATGGACAAACTTTTTGGCCAGAATTTGGGACAAACTCCCATGTGGCGCAATCCTAGAGGTCCAACTTTTAAGAGAGGGAGAGAAAGCACCTCTAGGATTGTGCCACATGGAGTTTGTCCCAAATTCTAGCCAAAAAGTTTGTCCAAGTAGAAGGGTTGGTGTAACATATAACTATTAGTTTTTAGGAGTCAAAATTATCTAAAATTATCTTTTTATCTTTTAAGTCAAGTTAGAGGTCATTTTCTTAGAGGTAAGTTAGTAAAAATAAATAAATAAATAGAGAAGGTCTTGTTAACTTCTATGCAATTTAATTGTTAGCTAATGGAGATTTTAATAAGTATACAAAATATAAAAGCCTTTTTAAAGTTATTATTTGTTAAAAAATCTATAAAAAGCAAAAGTATAGGTCCATTTTGATTAATACATGGAATATAATAAGCGCCTATTTGTAAACAAAAAAATAAAAAGAAAAATTATAGGTACATTTTAATAAATACATGAAATTTAAGGTACTTTTAAGATAATAACAAAAATATGGATCTATTCATAAAATAATAAATAAAATATGCATTTTCACATCACAGGAAGGGATTTGAACTCACGACCTTCCTGTTAAAATCATGGTTCAAAATCGCGGTTCGCGGTCATCTCGGCCCATTGCGGAGCGAATTTTTATTTGACCCCAAAAAAATCCGAAAAAATATCCAAAAAATCCAGAATATTAGAAAATAATGTTTTTTTTTTCCATTAGTGCACACTTTAAAGCAAAATAACGGTCCTCTCAAGTTATAACATCCTGTATCATTGCTATATCGATTAATATACTAAAATATCATAAATTTGAAATAATGGAACCATAATTTTGGGCAAACTAATAGTGTTAAACATTTAAAGTCTACAAGCAAACAATAAATACTAATAAAGTTAGTGAATGTGCCTAATGCCAGAGCGAGTGGCGTCCTGGGTCGATATCATCATTATCATTATTAGTGAGGAACATTATATCTAACTCAATATAAAGCCTTTGGTTCATGTATTACACATTTACACAATCTTAAAAAAAAAAAAAAAAATTCGGATTTAAATAATGAAAAAATAAAAAATATTACAGCGAGTGTTAAAACTTGAATTTTTTTGCTTTAAAAGTATAGATCTAACATATTTCAACTATCTCTAAGTTATTTTGATGTTGAATATTAATCTTGAAAAGAACTCCAAAAAACAAAAAAAATAAGCTTACTAAAGAGGTCCCTTGAGTTTGATTAGCTTTCCCCACATACAAATCCACCCAAAAGTAGCTTAGATCTAAGCTTTTCCATCCCTTAGAAGTCATAGCAGGCCTTAGGAAGCCTTAAGAAGCTCTCTGGGAAGAAACATAACGAAGGAAATGAAAGAAAACTCGGTTTTAAAAAAACAATCCCGTCAGACATTATAACGGCCATTATTTTGAATATAACGGCCGTTATATTCAAAATAACGGCCGTTATGATCCGTTATTTTGGCGATTTTTGGCCCCGTTACACATCGCGGCCGTTATATGTATTATAACATAACGGTATCGGCCATTACCGTTACATAACGGCCGTTATGTAATGGTGACGGCCGCGATTTTAAACCCTGGTTAAAATACACTGACAACCTCACCAGTTTTGATATACATACAATTTGTGTGACTGTACAATTTATAATATAGAGGAATTTACGAGAAAAGTCCTCATATGACTACATACATTCTACCAAAACCCTGTATCACGTTGGACACGGAAGGGGTCCTCTGGACCTTTTTTTTTTTTTTTTTTTTTTTCCTTAACTTTTTTTAGAATGGTCAATATCAACCGTCACAAAAAGAATTCAAACCTGTGTAGCTATATAACATTTCAGCTTCTTCTTCGTATCCTTTCTCTTTCTCCTTCTTTCTTCTTCTCTGCTGCAACAACAACAAAAAGTGGAAACTTTCCAATCCTATTCCCCTTCAATCCTCCTCCTCTTAGCAAATCCATTTACATCATCAAAGACCCTAAAAAGTTAATGAGAAGAGTTTCAAAGAAAACTCGTCAAAAATACAAAAGAGACGGAGGATAAAAAAGTAAAGGGAAGGAAGGATTGGGCGTTTTATATAACAAAATAGCAACGATATCGTTATTTAGCTTCATAGTAGTGACACGATCATCGCTCATTGAAAAAAGTAAAAAATGAAAAAGAAAGAAAGAAAAGTTTTGGTTGGAAGGCCGATTCTGTCACATATAAGCTATTAGGGCCTTTGTGGTACAGGGGACATCTAAGGTGGTCCTTTCGGTAAATTTCTCTTCTTCTTCTTTTTACCAATATATCCTTAAAAAGCCTCAAATGACTTATTCCTTAGTTAAAAAGTTAATTTTGGCCCTTAAAGTTTTGTGGACCAAAAACCAAAGGCTGGGATTATTTGAATGACTTCTATATATTTCCTAATCCACATCCAAATGAGGCTCTCCATTTTTATTTTATTTTTTTGTTTTGTTTTGACCAATTTAACCTAAAAAAAGTAAAAAACTAAACGACTTATCCTTTTAGTTAGTAGTAAAAATCAAGCTTGATATTACTTTTTCCTAATTCACATCCATGCATTTCAATCATGCTCCCTTAGCCTTTATGCATCTAGGTGTGCCCACTAAAATTAACTTGAGTTACTGAAACTTGCTATAACCTTAAGTAAAAGCTATTTATATCATTTGTCCATAAAAACTAGGAGTCATATGTACCACACCATGAGCTACTTAGCGCTCAATAACATGAAACATCACTTTATTTGATATAAAATACTATTTAAATTAGCTCAGCTTTTATATTTTCCAATAGTTTTCTATTATTTTCTATTTTTCTGATTTTTTTTTAGAATTTCTAGACACTACTGGTCCGCCACATAAGACAGAGACCAGCACAGGTGGCACGAGCTCGTCCCGGTCAGCAAAAATACCAGCACCAGGGTTTAAAACTATGAGTGAGGTACTTCCCATCCACGAAAACAATTAGAGATCAATCCGCTGGAATGCTGATGGTTTTGGGGGCGTGTGGGCATGTGAGTATTTACTAGAGTGAAAAAAAAAAAGGATTGGCCCCATTAAGATTGAGCACATCTGAGAACACGATTATTGCATATGGGTTCTAGTTTGGTGTGAAGAGGAAGAGATGAATTGGTCCTATTAACATTGAGCACATCTGAGAAGCATATGGTTATTAGTTTGGTGTGAAGAGGAAGAGATAAAGAATGCTTCAACTTGTGCTAATCACATTATATTTAGGGAAGTAAATGAGTCTCTGATTATCCGGAGGTTCCAACCCGTTAAAAACTGGATATGGATCCTTATTTAGGCACCTATCAGTAATTGGGTCAGGGTCCGGTTCCACCTTGGTTCGGACCTGTAGACCCGACATATTACCTCAATTTTCAGAAATCTCTCCTAAAAACCATATTTTTTAAATATCATTCTCTACCTAGATCCGGACCCGGACCTGGACTAATCATAGGTGGGCCGCACATCGGAGTTTGACATATCCCAGTGGCAGTAAATCCAACTGTTTACAGCCACTTGATCCTTCATATATATAGATTGATGGTTATGCCTAAGGTCTGCAAGAAGCAAGCTCGTTACAAGATGTTTTATAGATGGTATTGGAATAAAATGGCAAAAAAACTGTGTTTTTTTTTTTTTAATTTATGGAAACTTCCTCCTTACAGTTATCTTTCTTACTAACCAAACTCAAAACCATTCTAATTCTAGTCTTGGCCACTTGCCAGGAAAGACAACTCTTATCAAAATCAAGTTGTTTGCCATTGCCATGAGAGAGATTGGTGATAAGAGAGCCAGAAAGAACAAAAAGACAGAAGGTAGTCTAAAATGCTACAGGTTTAGACGAAATAATCAATTCCCACTGGAAACTAGCAACTAATATTGTATTGGTGTAACAATATACAGCCAGCGGAAAACCTACATAAAGTTAGTTACAGTGGATGTGATCTCTATCATCTAAAGGAGTGCCTAACCACATCAACTCGACTGAAAATTGCCACGGAAGGAGCAAACTATAACTTAAAATTACAATACACATACAACAAACACATGATTAAATATCAAAGGATGAGAATTGGAGAAAAAAAACTCTTGGCTCCTTTTTACTTTTTACTCCTCTATTGCAACCTTCAACCTGGTTGTAGTTCTGACTGATACAGAAGCTCAGCAACTAAATAGATTTACAAGAGAGGAATTTCATAATATAAGGAAATGGCATCTTAAAATAACAAGACACAAAACCCTAATCCAAAACCCCCATGAAACATGTAAGAAGCAGGATTAAAAAAAAAAAGAAGACAGAAACATGTTAGAAGCTACCCACTATAAAAGCCCCATAACAAGTACCCTAGCTAGTGCAATGGACGGCTAAAACAGAAACAAAACTAGAGAATCCGAACTGGCTTATCCACTACCCACCAGGAAACCCCCCTATTTATTTCTAATGGAGAAAAGGTCTGCAGCCTTGGAGAATCAAATGTTGGCTCTGCACTCAAATCTGAACCAGCAACAATCCTCCAAACTGTCTCAGTAGAGATCAAAGACTGCAGCTCAAAGAGGGTTGACACAGCTAGCAACCATTTGCAACCCCGTTGGCAACCACCCGCTTTTCGGATGCTGGCTTAGCAGCACCATTTGGAGTGTCTCCAGCTACAGTAATCAAACCATTATCATATTGCTTCCTATCTTCAAGACCCTGACCGCATTCCTTGTTAAGATCGGAAGCTAATTCTGATGGTTTCTGCAATCTTGTTTTGTTGTTTGATCCATCTTTGTCTTTATTATCACCAGTGACTCCAGTTGATTTTCCATCCCAAACCTGAAAGGAAATTAAATATTAGACATTAGCAAGTGCCAAAGCTAAAATCATGGCAAAAATTTTCACGAGTCCATTTATATTCAATGCGATGTTAGTTGATTGCCGGCCACTTCAAGTTGCTACCCTGTACCTTACTGTTACAGGATGAACCCCCTAAAGGTTCTAAAAAAAAAAAGGGGACAAAAATTAATGAAAAATATAAAAGAATCTTGCCCTTAATTCTATATAAATGGTGCAGTATAAATTGCTCAGATGGTAAGCACCTCTATATATGCTATAGGCTTACACAGATATGGGGAAACAACTCCGCATCTAAGGAGATACAAGGCGGTACAGCTGTCTCAGTTTTTTTGTTCTTTTTTCTTTAGAGCATTGATGCAGAACGGGCTACCACTCCACCACTAGTCCCACCCAACACAGTTTTGAGGATATTTATTTTTTTAGTAGCTACGTAATTTTATTGTAATTATGATTAGCATTCTGATTTATTTGGTTTCCTAGTTTGATTAGGATAGTTTCTATTATTAGATTAGATTGTCTTAGGCCCTAAGTTTACTTTGCCTATTTATATTGCATTGTAGAGATGATAATCTCAGATTTGAAATTGAGCAAAAATTGGGACTTTCCCTTGGAGAGGTTTTCCTCGTGTTAGAAATATCTGTGGAGATAATTTGAGGTGTCTGTTGACACGTGCTTCGGATTCTACACAAGCTCTAACCCTAGGGCCCGCATCAAGCATTTATGAATTGGTGAAATTAACATTATTTACATTCTTTTGTAACACCGTAGATCTTTTTTTTTTTTTTTTTTCTTTCTTTAGAACATTTCTGAATTGATGAAATTAACATTATTTACATTCCATCCTAACATTTTGTTATACATCCCATCGTGGATTCTCTCCAAAAATATGGAAACCTGTCAAGGTCTTGCATATTTAAGTGGAAGAACCTTATTCAGGCTGTCACACAAGCAACCTGGTGGGAGGCCAGATATCGTAAGATATCTGCTAACAAGGTTGCAGATCTTCTTTCAAAGTTAGATTTCCAATTGCCAACATTCTTCCATTTGGCGCTCAGGATCGATACCTCCCGCGTCTGCAGGCAGCAACTATCGCCAGATATAGGAGTTCTCCCAGCAATGTGTAGCAGCTTTTTCTTCTTCAAGCTTGTTGCTGGACTACATTGGTCGCATGGGCGAACTTAAAAGTGTCAGAGAATGGGTCATTCTCTGAAGCTTTCGATGAGATAACAGAAAGGAAGTTCATATAATGCATGTCTAGTTGTTTTGTTGGAATATGGGAGTTATTCACCTAAGCCTAATCACAACTTATACTTAAAAATACAAACTAATTTAATACAAATACAACAAAGCACCCACTTAACTACTACTACACAATTTACAACACTTTCTAGCGCCACACCCATTAACACAATACATAACTTTCAAAGCACCTGCATTTAACTCACTTCAAGCCTACTTACTACTCACAAGAGGCACTCACTACACACACACTCTTCTCACTTCACTTTTGAGCTGCAGGATGTGAGGGAGCCCCATATATATAGGCTTCAAGAGCAAAGTCGGTGCTAAGCAAGTGGATAAGAAGTGGGCCACGTGGCCCATCATTCTCCACTCGTCAAAGTCAACTATGTTAACGTCGATTTGCAAAAAGGAATTTTTGAGAGAGTTGTTTCTAGAATATGGCAGATAAGGGAGACAAGGGGACAACATAGGGCAATGTTTGCCTAACATTTCTCCCCCTCAAACATTAACCTTCTTAATCTTTATTCTTTTAGCTTTTCTCTTCAAACCAAAATTTTTTGTCTCTGCTTAACTGTTACAGTACTCTAGCTTCACTATTCTCTACTTTATGATTTCTTTTAGCCTCCCCCTCAAACACTGACCACTTATGATTTCTTTTAGCCTCCCCCTCAAACACTGACCACCTTAATCCATATGTTTGCCCCTTTCATGCCGTATTGGATTTTTGGCAAGTTAAATGGCAGATTTGTCCACATATAGAATTGTGGATTCTTCTAATGATTGATTGAAATCTTCTTCTTCTTCTTTTTTTTTTTTTTTTTAAATGATGATTGATTGCAATCTTCTACAAGGTTTTTCAACCATATTGCTTCATAGGCAGTGGCTGATGCTGTCACGTACCCAACTTCATATGTGTGGATAAAGCTATAATACTCTGTTTCTTGGAAACCAATGTGAAAGCTGCCAATCCAAGAAAGAAGACGTAACATTTAGTGCTTTTTCTTTCATCTTGGTCAACATTTAGTGCTTTTTCTTGCAACATATAATTTTGCATCATAGCCATAAAAAGGCCAAGATCCATAGAACTGAACATGCTACCCGAAGGTGTTCGCTTCCAGATTCAGTTGATTTCGGACGAAATGATACGTTTCGATCCAAAATCCCCAAATTCGGATGAAACAGAATCGAATCTCTCAATTTGTGCGAATTGAGATTCATGAAAAGACGAAAGAAATGATTACTGCAAGCACTCATTTCACATAGCTGTTTCCATCGAGGAGTGAAATTCTTCCATTGCTGAAGCAAATCGAATCTTTGCACTTGCCGAGAACTTTTCACGGCAGAAAGTGGAGATCCCTCTCATCGAAGCTCCTCGCCGCTACCAAAGCAAGATCCCATCTCCAAATCTCTCACCAGAGATCCATGTATGCTCAATTCTCTCCTTTCCTGTCTTCTTCCATTTTTTGTTTTTTCCCTTCGTTTACTTTTGTTTGTTTCTTTTATGTTTCAATTGTGCGCTCCTTTATATAAGGATGTGACAAGATATGGATCTGCCCTCTTATTTCAATCGCTGATTACTGCCGATATGATTCGTGACTCGTGAGGCCCACTTATTTTCATGTGGATGAGTTCTGCTACAAGAATTCAATAGGCAAAGTGAGCACAGTCACTAAAGCTCTAGGCCCACCCTAATACAATATGTACGGTCATTTTGATTTTACTAGAAATAATTAATCTGAAGTCGGCCATTTAATTTGAGTAAATTATTTAAGTTAAATTTGTACTATTCTATGCAAAATTAAATGGTCATCAAAGGCCATAGTTGGGGTCGGCTACACGAATTCCGTTTCTCCAATCCGATCTATCTTGAGCCAAATCCTCATATAAGTTACACTTCTTCATATCTATTTCAAATTAAACAAGAATTCGGAGATAACAACGTTAAATTAGTATTATTCTATGCAAAATTAAATGGTCTTTTAATATATATTCGAAAACGAATTTCCGAATTGGAAAATGAAATGCCCAAATAGGCCGAAAAGTTCACTTTTTAGCCAAACAGAAACGGGTTCCAAAACGAACTTGACAACTATGACCTCAGGGTTTTTTAGCTGCAACGCAATGAGATTCCTTTGGTCTTTTCATATACCTGCTTAAAAGTCCGACACCATTGACAATGTTTGGCCGTGTGATAGTGAGGTACCTTAGGCTTCCAATTAGACTTTTGAACAATGTTATGTCAACATACTTCCTTCTCCTTCTCCTTGTCAATTTTAAGCCCATTGATACAAGCGTACACAGCATTGTAGTTACTCATTCTAAATTTCTCAATAAGCTCTCTCAGATTTTTCTGAGAAATAAAATTGCAATATGGTAGTTGCCTCACTTCTATACCAAGGCAGGCCATTGGTCCACAATTGGTCATCTCGAACTCTTTGAACATAGCATGCTTGAATTTTTTTGAACATATGGTGATTGCTCTCGGTAAATAATAAGTCATGAACACCAAGGCATGCAATGAGCATTTCTCCATGAGTGTTTTTATTTATGTACACTGCATGCTCATATGGACACTTAGAGAAGCCATTTTCTTGCAGATAGTTGTTGATACTCGATACGAGTATTCCAAGCTCGTAGAGCTTGTTTTAACCCATATAAAGCTTTCTTTAAGCGATACACCTCTTCTTCATAGTCCTTCCAACTCTACATAGACTTCTTCATCAAGAATGCCATTTAATAATATTGATTTAACCATCCAATTGGTAGATTTTTCAATTGCGATGAGCCGCAAGTGAGATTACCGTGTCAAGTTGGGCAACTAGAGCAAAGACTTCTTCATAGTCCAAATCATACTTCTATTTGTAGACTTAAGCTACAAGCTTTTGCCTTGTATCGATCAATTTCTCCGTCAGTCATGCGCTTGATTTTGTAAACCCATTTCACACCAATAGCTCTTTGCCCCAAAGGAATTATAGTTAGCTCCCAAATATTGTTCTCCTCAATGGCATGAATTTCTTCTTCCATGGTAATTCTCCAATAGTCTTCTCTCACTACCTCTTGGAAAGTAGGAGGCTCATGGTCAGCATAGAGACAAAAGAGGATTTTCTCTTCAGGTTCTTTACATTTATATATATATATATATATCTACATATATAGAGGGAGATGCTCCTAAGAGAGCATCTCTCACCTTACTATGAGAGATAAAGGTGGGGGCCCTCACATTTAAGTTATTCACATTGGATATGGATGTGAGGGCCTCCACCTTATCTCTCATAGTAGGTAGGAGATGCTCTCACAGGAGCACCTCCCAAGAGCATCTCCCACCTACTATGAGAGATAGGGATAGGGGTGTAAATGTGAGGGCCCCCACCCATCTCTCATGGTAAGGTGAGAGCATCTCTCCTAGGAGCATCTCCATATATATATATAATATATATATGGATATTATTGTGCATCTATCCCTCATCATAGGGTGAGGGTTTCCTCTTTTGCACATGAATATTTCCAATTATGTAAGTGTCCCTCACCCTATGGTGAGAGATGGATGCACATGAATATTCTCACTTTGATTAAGGTTATGGATGAGGAAGAGCTTCCTGAGTTTTGACGAGCTGACAAACTGCCTGCTGGAGATGTGAGTTGTTCTTTTCAACTTACTCAAATTGATGACATTGCGCATGGAGGTGTTGAGTTATTTTGCTGCAAGCGTTCATTGTTAGGTTTTTGAGGATTTGTATCTTGCTCTTCTTTCCTTATTAAGCTGTTTTTCTTGGATTGTGTCATATTCATTCGATTTCCATGCTTCTTCACTACAGACTACAACCATATTATAGAGTTTGTAGGCTTTAGAATCTTCATTGTATCCAATGAAGGTGCATTTTTCTCCACGATCATCGAGCTTCTTCCTTCTGGCACTTTGCGCATATGCAACACAACTAAATATTCCGTGCCACACTAGGTTTATAGCCGCTCCAAGCCTCCTATAGTATCTAGTTCCTAAGTGCACCTGTTCAGCAAGTGGGCCAACATCTTTACCAAAGCCTTGTCAACTAACAAATTCACAAGACTAAGGATAATGCTTGGCACCCAGAAAATTTTCGATTTGAAGGGAGGTTAAAAGAAAAAAGATTAAGAAGGTCAATGTTTGAGGGGAAGAAATGTCAAACGAACACTATCCCATTGTCACCCTTTCCCACCTTCTCCAGTTCTTCTAGAAACAACTCTCTCCAAACTGCCTTTTTTGCAAACCAATTTTGATTAGTAAATAATGATGGGCCATATGGCCCACTGCTCATGCACATGCTTACCACAGACTTGGCTCTTAAAGCTTATATTTATGGGGCTCCTCACAATGATTTGATGATTTCCTAGCCCTCTACCTCTTCCGCTTTACTCTGCCCTTGTTATCTGTTTCCATTTTTCTTTTCCCATTTCTCAACCTCTTGCACTTAGTGTATTAGCCATACCGCCATAGCTAGCTAGTTAGCGTTCAATCTCCGTGCCAAATGTCTAGGGTGGGCATCTTTCACAAAAGGACGGAAGGTGTAGCAATTAGGCCTTCATGTTAATTCCAAGCCTCCAGTTCTTCTTTTTCCCTTTTTCTTTTTTTTCTTCTTTGTTTTTTTTTTTTTTGCAAAGAGCCTACGGCTCTTTGGATGTCTACAAATGGCACTGAGTGGCTCAGGAAAGTAAATGGGATAATTTATATTGTATTGTTTTATTTTTCATTTTAGATATAATATATATTTACGTTTTATATTTTTTCTGAAAAGTAGCCCAAAATGTTCCGCCGAAATTCTGAATCAACCGAAATATTTCATTTTAGGGGCCAGACCGAAATGAGGGGTCTGAAACGAAATTGACAACCATGCATCCAACTCTTAAATAGATAGGAATAAAACCTTCTTGTTTGTCTTCCTTTGATCCGTAAGCTTGTCCATCTCCTCCATGGTGTAGGTAGCGTCTTGCTTGAAAGTGGGTTTTACATACCCATCAATGACTATTGCCGATACATCTTGCGACCCGAATAATCCTTTCATTTGCATATGCAAATCCTCGTAATTGTCTTTTGTCAATTTTGGAATTTGAGGTTGAACCAAGCTAGATGCCATCCGTAAAATTGAACGAATGGGACCTGGCTCTAATACCACTTTGTTGGAATATGGGAGATACTCACCTAAGCTTAATCACAACTTATAATTACAATCAATACAACCATCTCTAATATTGAATGAGTGGGACCTTGGCTCGGATACCACTTTGTTAGAATATGGGAGATACTCACTAAGCTTAATCACAACTTATAATTACTTTTTTTTTGAAAAAAAAAAAAAGAACCTGCTTAGACAACTACACTATTTACAACAATTTCTAGCCGCAAGCCCATTACACAAGACATAACTTTAAAAACACCTACACCCAACTCACTTCAAGCCTTCACATTACTCACAAGAGGTATTCACTACACTTACTACTTCTCACTTCACTTCTGTGCTCTAAGGATGTGAAGAAGCCTCATGTAGCCCCATATATATATATATATATATATATATATATATATAAAAGCATGAAGATGAGAAGTGGGCCTTGCGGCCCATCATTCTCCACTCATCAGAGTCAGCTATGTCAATGGCCGGTTTACAAAAAGGTGGTTTGGAGAGAGTTGTTTCTAGAAGATGGTGAAAAGGGGAGAGGAGACAATGAAGTAGTGTTTGTTTGACATGTTTTGGGTAGTTTTGCTCTAAGCATTTGGGTAGATCCAGGTTTATTCCCTTGACTTATGTTGTTTTTCCTTTTAGTTTGCTGTTAATCTTGATGTTTGCTATGTCATTTTGTTGTTTGCGTTTAGGTCTCGGGTTGCATCCTTCTTGCTTAGCCCAAAATATATACATATATCTGTAAGAAATAAGAAAAGTCAAAGAACTCTATGAAATAGCGGAATTTGTAAGTAGGAGATGATAAACTTGTACCCTAGAAGTATCGTTGCAGTATTGAGTATTGATACATGCCATATCGGCATAACACGGATATCTTGGGTATACAAGTTTCTGGGTATCATAATCTGTAGGTACAACATGCCCAGAACATACCTAGATCAGAAACCAACCAACCAGTTGTAAGATGGACCGGTACGATAATGCATGCAAAATATGGACTACAACTTCTTTGAATCTAAACCACAAGGTCCACACTTTTGAAAGGGATGGTTGAGTTTGAGTCCCTGCTTGTTGACAGTGGAATAGAAAACAAGGTGTGAGCTAAGAAAGTGCCTAATGGGGATTAACATACTTCATAGGGTCTCCATAACCACATTGGCGGTTCTCCGATATCCTTATGAAAGAAGATTTTTAAAAGATTTATAAAAGGGGAAGCAAAGTAGGATGCAGGCAGACTAGCCAGAAGCAGGAGCTACGAGGGAAAGCGGCATTCTTACTCATGGCCTAAATACCCAATGTACCTTCTCGTATTACTTGGAAGGTTTCACGTTCTCTTGATGGCTTCCTGCCCCTGTACATATTTGTTTTCTTTAATAGAAAACTATTAATTCTAGGAGACAAAGGCCTAGTGAGTAGTCAGGGTAACAAATTTTGGTCTTAGCAGACCTATATCTCCATCTGCCTAAATTATCATGAACTCCTTGAACAACTACATAAATATCCCACCAACTACTTTTTGGCCCATATCTCTATTGACTGTCAACCATCACTGCATTTTCCTTATGACCATATTCTTGCATACCACCATCAAAACATTTGGACTGACAGATTTTGGAGATTTTTTTCAGGTATGGTCATCATCAAATTAGGAGCTAAATTAAAAGACCATGGGTCTCATTTGCAGTGTCTCTCAAGGCCCAAAGATACAATAGCCAGGTAGCCAGGTTGAAGGTAAAATTACAGAACGACCTGGAGACAAGGAAAGTATCTTTGGACATAGTGTACAGCTTCTCTAAATGATAATATTAACTGAATCACATTACTCACAACTCGTGATGAAAATCACACATCTTACCAGTTTGTGGCACTGCTGTTGCTTAGCCTTCTTTTCCTGCATTGTTTTCTGGCGGGTCCCATAAAACCCAAAATCATCCAAGATGCAGGTCTTACTAGTATGATCCTTGAATATTTTGAGCATTTCAAGCCCCTGTTCAAACTTCACCTGTGATAGTCAAGCATTGTTAGCATTAGAGACTTGACAATATATATATATATAAGTGCAATATGACCTCATTGGAAAAATGCTCACCTCCTGGGTGTCTCTACTGTTTGTCACGGGTTTGTTGTCATTGTTCTCAAGAATTATGAGCTTTAACAAACTATTAGGAACATCCTTTACAATATGCCACTTAACAGGGAAACAACCATTCCATTTATCTTGTTGCCAGTATTCAACATTCTTGTTAAAATCAACTGGGCCTACCATTTCTGCAAGACCAACAAATTGTCCACTCGTGTTGACCTGAAACAAAACAGAAACCAGGCTAAACAACAGCAACAATGGAAAATGAGCAGCTCAGAAACTTGGTCAGAAGGGGACAACCATCAGTTGACACAAGCTACAAATACAGACATACAGAAGGTACTCACGGAGAAGAACAAAAATACAGGGCAACCACCATGTTTTCCCTGGGCTTCATTGTATCCGGCATCCAGCTTCTTATTTCCATTGGGTGTGCTGGACCAGACGTTATACTTGATACTCTTGTGAATATCATCCTCGCTGTATGACTTGATAATGAAGAACCTTGCATCCAAGTACTTAACAGGGAATTCTGATCGGTTATATTGATCCCTGTCTGGGACTACAGTCGATTCCTCTTTACTCCCATTTGATATAAGATTCTGCCCCTTGACTGCCAGTGTGATATTGGGTGCAAAACCTTTCTGGTTTTTGAAGCGACCAGCTCTAGGTCCTCTATTTAGCTCAATCAGCTCTTCCATGTTTTCATTTCCATAACCAAAGCTTCCATAGCCTCGGCCCCTTGGTTTGTACTTGTTATCAGCAGCCAACCATCCACGACCACCTGTCCTAGAATCAAAACCATTGGATTCATAACCAGTAACTGTTCTAACAGTGTTCCCATATTGGCCATACATTCTGCTGTTTGGGTACGCCTGATTCATAAATCCAGGAGCTGTGCCCCCTCCAGATGCTGCTCTTGAAGGATGCAAGCCCTGAACCAGATAAAAAAACTCCATATGAGATGAATGTAAAACATGACTTGGAAAACATTTCAATGCTCCATTATGTATCAAGTAGAGAGAATCAGATAGTAATAAAATCCGCATATAAAATCCACATAAGACATAAAGAACTACAAAAATATCATTGTAATTTCCAGAAGAGAAGTCTGCCAAATAATAATAAAGATGTATAAAAGAGAACAGAAAGCGGCAATTTATTACCATGAGATGTGGTACAGGACGAAGATTTTGATTCCTTGCAGATGTAATGTTACTGATGTTTGAGGAGAAAGGACTACTCGTTGCCAGTCTGGGCTGTCCATCAGAGAAAAGAGGGCCATCTAACCACGGAATGGGTGACTGCACTCCATCAAATCCAAATCTTGGGTCCTGAACACCGACAGGACCACTTGGCATGGCACCCCTTCCACCATATGATCCATTTGAGATTATAGATCCATTCTGAGAGCTTGGCTTTAGTGGCACTGACCCATTGCTGCCATTCACACTCCCATTTACAATTCCATTTCCATTAGAATTTCCTTTACCTCTTTCTACAGGAGCCTGATCAGATGCAACAGAGGTCGAAATATCCCCTTTTAGAGTTGGTACTGGAGTATATGTTCCATTTGGGGTTGTTGGCTGCTGGTAATAAGGAGTTGCATAATGGTAATGCTGCGGACCATACAATTGACCATCGTGTCCCATGGTAGGGCCCGGGGAACTAGCTGCAGGGTAGGCTCCATAAGGTGGATATCCACATCCATGATGATAAATAAGAGACCCGTTATCCCCATAAATTCCCTGTCAAAATTTTCAACAAGCCCTTCAAAATTAATGTCTCAGAATATGCAACAAACCGAATGACTAAAAAAAAAAATTCTAACAGAGAATGAAATGAAAGGCAGAAAATGCATGTGTGCTGCAGAGGCACATCTAAAATTTTGGAGTTTGGACAATGAAGATTTTCACAATCAAAATCATATAATGGCAGAAACAAAGATACCAAAAATCATCCATAAATTGTAGGCAGGCAAATCTTTGGAAAAAAAAAAAACCGTACAGGAGGAGGCATCTCTACTCCATCTGGATTGACAAATCTAGGGTAATTATCCCACTCATTTACAGGGCCATCATAACCTGAAAAGTCAAAATGAAAGATGTTTATGATTAACTGAAAGTCTATAAAATATGGTATTCAACCCAATAGAAGTAAAGCTTCCAAACCAAAGAACTAGACAAAAGCACTTTCTCTCAACATAATAAAGTTTTTAAAAAGGAACTGAAACGTGTAACTTTTCAAATCAAGCACCGCTCATGTAATTAATGGTCATAATTAGCTCACCTCCATAGTAATATGACGCATACCCATTAGGAAGGTAACACATGTTTGGATCCATATAATCAGGAAGAAGAGGGGGAGTAGATCGTTCAAATGATGCAATCGGCACATTTGCCACGTCACCAGAGCTCACAGGCCCATGTTTCTTAGGAAAGAAATAGATAACAGAAAATTAGCACAAAACTTCAAGGGACATGAAAGAAAGGTTGCAAGCTTATAGAAATTATCACATAGGCATGAACAGGACTTCATAATTACCATTTTAGGAGGCTCAGGAACTTCAAGGGTCTTGGTTTGAGAATCTATTGACAGCTTCTGGAGCAAATCTGTGGCTTCTGCATGACAGAGAGTGAAGGAAACAGAAGAACCATACTTTCACATAGAAATGCAAAAGGATATTAATCTAGAGATGATTGTATTCCTTTTCAAACTTAAGCTATCACAGTTGCTCTATAGTAATTTCTCATAGAAAAATACCAAAACAAAAACAAAGCAAGAGAGAAGATGTGAACAGCCAAACAAAATACATTACTTGAATCAATACGAAGCCATGTCCACTAATTGAATCAACATGAAACCATGTTATCATGAAGTAGAACCACCGTCCCAAAGGAATGAATTTCAGGAACAAATTCATGTGAGGACATCATAACTTATATTTTATCTCCCCCAAATCAGAGGCCAAACCAAAATGTGAAATCCATCTCATCCCAACAATCTGACTAATAATCCTACTGAAATCAACAAAGAATCAATTTTTATTTTTTTTTTTTACCTTTTTGAAAGATCAACAAAGAATCAATGCATGGTAAAAGCAAAAAAAGAACACAAGAGTAAACAGTTGCAATCATTCAATAGAAAAGAAAACAACTATAAATAAACCTCACTTCGTAAAAACAGATAAAGAACCAGCATCCTTAGTAAAAACAGACACAGATCACCACAAAACACTCTCTCTCTCTGATACCATCACTCCTACCAAATCTCCATACATCCAACTAATAGAAAAGGGGGGAAACACACACACACACATAACCAAAACCCAACTCCTCCAATTGAAATCCTTAATAATAATATTAAAACAAAAAAAAAAAAAAAAAAACATCATGACAACCATATTTCCAACACTTACAAGCAATAAAGAGAAGAAATATTAAATCCCAATCCAATAACTCCTAGAACGGTATACAAACCACCACCACCACCCCCCCCCCCCCCCCCCCCCCCCCCCCCTGAAAAAGCAAATCTCAATAACCCCAAAAAGATTAAAACATAATAGTAATAATAAAAAAAAAAAAACCCTAACATCCCAGAAATATTCATAAAACCCTAATAGTAAAACCCACAACAAATCAATCAAATGGAAACAATTGACACAGATTGACAAAAGGTAAGAAAAAACCAATCTTTCAACCAAATAGAAAAGAAAAAAACAGCAAAAACAAATAAATCAAATGAAAACAATCAACACAGATTGATAAAAGGTAAGAAAAACCCAATCTTTTAACCAAAGAGAGAAGAAAAAACAACAAACGCGAATAGATCAAATGAAAACAATCAACACAGATTGATACTGGGTAAGAAAAATCCGAAAAATCCAATCTTTGAACCAAAGAGGGAAAAAAAATCAACCAGATGAGAGAAAATAACACGATCCAGATTAGTAGTAGGAATTAAAAGAAGGATACTGTCAGCTGAAGGAACAACGGTGGCCATGATCAGATCTTGAGAAGAGAGATGCAGAATCTGATGATGATGAGATGGGCAAGCAAAAACCCTAACCCTAGAGAGAGAGAGAGAAACCCTAGAAACGGGGGATTTTGTAACGGGTAATGAGGAGCCGCCAAGGGCACACAGACTTGAGAGAGGGGCTATGAATTGTAAAAGCGGTGACTAAAATAGCACCACGGCTCGACCTTCACAACCGGACGTTTCGGTAGCCCACAGGAGTACTGAATGTATTATCCCCTGGCCCACCCTCAGTGTAATCACAACCATCACGTTCGCCGTGGCCCCAACTGCCAGTAGATTTAAGAACATCTACTGCCCTTAAAATAATAGGAGAGTTTTGGGCTTGTTTCTTTTCTGAAATTCAACAAATTCCTATACATGGAATTCCGGGCTGCTCATTTACTTGAATTCCAAGAATTCTTGCATGAGGAAGTCTTGAATTTCTAGATAAGGTGGAATTCCAAAATCCTCAGGCATGAGCATTTTGGAATCCTACCAAAATACAAAGAAGATGGAATTCCAGGAATTTCTAAAGGCTAATTGGGATTTATTATGTGCTGTAATTCATAAATTCTTATAAATAAACAGGGGATTTAAAAATGCAAGTGGACATGATGTCAAAAAACCAAACTACTAAAATTCCAGTTAGGAATTCTAGTAAAGAAACATATCCTAAATTTTCGGATATAGAGGAATTTACGGATGCTCCTTTGGACTTGAACATCCAGAAAATCTACCAAAATACAAAGTAGGTGGAATTCCTGAACTCACAGAGATTATTTAGGGCCGTTTATGTGGCCAAAATTCTAAAATACTCGGCAAAAAACATGGGATAAAAGGTAGGGAAGAAGTTGTGCTGCTTCTTTCTCTGCGCTTGTGTAGACCACAACTAAATTAAGAAGGACATGCTTCTTCGTTTTTCTAGACACATTGGTGGAACCAGCATTCCATTCCAAATATGTATATAACATGTACTCGTCGGACCAATTAGTAGGAAGGTCGAGACTCTTCCTTTGTAAACTGGGTTATGAAAAATCAAAGCGGGCCAAACTTTTATTAAGTGAATGAGGCCAGTTATTTTTATTGGGTTGGATTTTTTCAATGGGCCCGATGAGGAATGTTCTGAAATTAAACAAAAAAAACCTTGTTTGTGATGTTTTTAATTCTAAGAAGTAAAGTATTGCGTATGAATATATTTGGAATGGATGAATATCTAGATATTTGAGTTAAGGATTAACATTATTTTGAGTAAGGAGTTCAATTGGGTTTACCTTTCAAATATTAAATAAGAAAGAATTTAGGAAGAGAATTTAAGAAAATAACCAGATTTAGGGAAGAGACGATAGAGATGATAATAATTTTGAAATTATAATAATGATTGGGTGTGCCACATGTCACTGCGAAAATCCAAAAATGAGCGCCACGTGTTGCTTCCGCACAAAAAGGCTGCTGCTTTAATATATATAATGCCATCGTTCTTCCCAGTACTACCCTCAAACAAAAACGCCATAAAAACCATCCATGTGATTTGATTTTGCAGCTGACAATGAAGGTTTTGAGAAGAAGCTAGTTAAGAAGTTGCACAACTTCTTTCCCTAGAAACCTATGGACCCCACCTAAATCGAGAAAGACTTGCTTCTTCGTTTGTCTACATACCTTCGTCGAACCAACATGCAATTCCAATATGTGGCTGAGTTGGAAAGGGACATCTGGTAAGGGACATGTATATGACATGTACTCATGGGGCCAATTAGAAAGAAGGTCTAGACTCTTATTTTGTACATTCCATCCATCTTCTCAGTACTACCCTCATGGAAACTATTATAGAGGTGGAAAAATATGACCCGACCCGCCAAACCGACCCAACCCGACCCGCGTCTTACCCGCTTAACCGGACCCGTTTGATAGGTGGGTCGGTCACGAGTCAAGTATTCATGACCTGCAATTAAGCGGGTCGGGTTAGGGTTGACCCGCAGAACCCGCATTAATTCTTGTATTTAAGTCTGTTTAATATTACCAATACTTAATTTAAGGATGGTGCATGACAGAGTTTTTTAATATGACAGTGATTTTATATTTCATATTTGTTATAGTAGGACTAAGTAACATTATGCTTACCATGAGTCACACAATTTAGAATTATTCATCTTACATGGATGGGTTTTTTGTTTTAAATGATTTGTGAACTACGATGTGCTTGTCTTGCATGAGCCACGCTTGTATTGTTATTATTTTCTTTTTTTCTTGTAAAGAAACTTATCACTCAATTCTATAGTATCTTTTTATTTTGATATAATATTTTTTATTTTTATGAAAAAACTGTTTTATTTCTAACATTTTTTTCTTGCAAAGAAACTTATCACTCCCTTATTCAAGTATACGGGTCGACCTGACTTGTATAACCCGCAATAGTTATGCAGGTTTAAGTGGGTCGGGTCGGGTTGACCCGTGGTGGGTGCAGGTTAGGGGTTTCTGACCCGTTTAATAAACGGGTTGGATGGGGGTTAGGCTTGTCTAACCCCGTTTAATAAACGGGTTCGACCCGTTTAGCACAACCCGACCCGATTGCCACCTCTAGAAACCATCCATGTGATTTGATTTTGCAGTTGATAATGAAGGTTTTCTGCTACCCTTATTAAAGAGAAGAAGTTAGAGAAGAAGTTGTGTTGCTTCTTTTGCTACACACCTATGGAGCCCACCTAAATCGAGAAGGACCTGCTTCTTCGTTTGTCTACACACCTCCGTCGAACCAACATGCAATTCCAATTATTACTACCCTTATAATAGAGAAAAAGCTGTGATGCTTCTTTCTCTACACACCTGTGGACCCAACCTAAATAAAAAAGGACATGCTTCTTCGTTTGTCTACGCACTTGCGTCAAACAAACATGGAATTCCAATTACTACCCTTATAAAAGATAAGAAGTCGGACTGCTTTTTTCTCTACACACCTGTAGGCCCCACCTAAATTGAGAAGGACCCGTTTCTTCGTTTGTCTACGCTCCCCAGTTGAACCAACAAGTAATTCCAATAAATGGCTTAGTTGGAAAGGGGCATTTGGCTAAGGACATGTATATGAAATGTACTTGTGGTTCCAGTTTGAAGGAAGGTATGGACTCTTCGTTGTTTGTACATTTCGCCATTCTTCTCAGCACTACCCTTAAACAAAACCATCATGGAATTCATCCACGCGATTTGATTTTGCAGTCAACGGTGAAGGTTTTCTACTATACTTATTGTGGGGGGTGTTTTCCCGATACCGAGGTTACCCCTGACTTAGGTAAAAGTACCAATCAGGGACTGCCTCGATCTCATTCATCCAGCTCGGCAATGTGCCAGCTGGCACCGAGATGGAGTTGGTCTCGGTAAAAGTACCGACCTCGCTCCTCCAGACTCGGCCTCGTGCGTCTCGGCAGCAGTGCCCGACTTTAGGCCCGTCCAACCTTAGCGCCTTCCCCAATTCGGCCCATTGACGGAGGTGAACACTGAGCGTCCAATCCCCATTATGTGATGGGACGGCTATGTTGCAGAACGTACTGGCAGATAGGGTGGCCGCCGGCTGTCGATAAAGGGCTTTTTTCTATCAGCTGATCACATCCACATTTATGTGTGGGATAGAGGAAATATCCGATGGGACAGTACCCTCACCTACCCCCACTGAGGATCCTAGGTACTGGCTGATGGGACAAGCTCTCTCACCTACCTCCACTCAAGAAGCTTCCACTCGTCTATATATACCTGCATGGTAAGCCCATGAAAGGTACGCAAAGAACATGATCCTATACGCTGCTTCTTCTCCATTCACTCTCTCATTGTTCAGTGACAGCACTAACTCAGGCGTCGGAGTGCCTTCGGCTGACAGCAACCAGGGGCTCTGACCTTTGTTTCTCCTTCCTTTCAGGTCTTAGGCATTCAGTCCATTCAGCTAAACAGCATCATCACAAGCTTCATTATCATCTAAACTAAGTCCGTAATTTTTAAGCACTTACAATTGGCGCCGTCTGTGGGATACGTTTGAAAAAATCAGATCTTCCATCTTGAAAAACCATGCCTCGAAAGACTAAGAAAGGAAAAGGCGTTAGGACATCCACGTCCTTACCGCCAAAACCATTTTTTCCCATCCTGCCACCTCCAGCAAGCAGTGCCTGGGCAGCAACCACAGATCCCTCGTCAAAAGATGACTGGTGTAAGGTCCGGCGTGGCGAGCGTGGAAGAGTTCGTTACCCAGTTAGGTTCGTCGTCGAGAGGGGTGACAGCACCTCCTCATCATGACCCTATTCTGGAGCGTATCCGGCCAACTCCCTCTCAGGCAGAGCGTCCTCGCCAGGACATTATCCTGCGGGAACAGCCTGCAGGGGTGTTCCCCCTCTGGGACGTTCCCGACGAGAAAAAACACCAGTGTTGTCCAAGTCGAACCAGTCTCGTCGCCAGGACCATGTGGAAAACGACCACGTGCTCCTCGACAATGACGACGACGACCTATTTTCTGAGAAGGACGACGACAACATGATCCTGGAGGAGGCCGACGAGGCCCACCTCGCGGATATCAGGGTGCAAAACACCCTCATTCAAGAGCAGGGTGCTCTGATCCTCCAACTCCAATAGAAGCTCGAAGAGAAGGAGAAGGTCCCGGCTGGGGCCTCGATCGTGCCTCCTGCGCGCCAGCGAGCCCAGCGGATTCCCGAAGCTAAGCAGGACTTTAGGCAAGTCCTGATCAATAAGAGGCGTGACCGAGTCTATGATGAAGGCTCGAGTTGCACTCATCTCAGCGCTGACACTAAGAGGCAACGCCGGAGGCCGGGGGATGACCACGACCTGAGAATACTGTCTCATCGCCCCTACCTGAGAGAATAGCTCAACTGAGAGGTCAAGTTGACTGTCCAACAGAACATGGAGGTGGTCGGTTTCACCCGAGACCGGCTAACCACCCACGATGCCGAGGACAGTGGCGCATCTCCATTTTCCCAGGAGATAAGGGATCATGCCCTCCCTGAGAAGTCCAGCGTTCTAAGGTTCAACCTATACGACGGGACCTCGGACCCAGCTGCACACCTTCGACACTTCGTCTAGAGGATGTCGGTATGGGGGGCGACGCTGACCTGAACTGCAAGGTCTTCTCTTCCGGTCTGGGCGACCTCCCACTTCTGTGGTTCTGCGCACTTTCCGAGGGATCGATTTCGAGTTGGCGGCAGCTCCGAAACTCCTTCGTCGAGAAGTTCCAAGCGCATCGGGTCATCCCGAAGACGGACGACGACCTGATGGCCATCAGAATGAGGCCGACCGAAAATATCACTCGTTTCGCCAAGAGGTTCTGGACCATTTACAGCCAGGTCGAAGATGCCACTGACAAAGTGACCATCAAGTCCTTCAAATAGGCTCTGTTGCCAGGCAACGACCTTTGCAAGGACCTGGTGCGATTTCCCGTGGTCACTATGAAAGCATTGATGGCCCGGATGAATCAGTTTGTCGAGTAGGAAGAGGATGAGATCAGGGCTCGGGAAAGCCACAGCATCTGGCAAGAGGGCAGACCCTCCAAGAAGGATAAAAGATTATCTAGGAGGGAGGCAGAGCGAAACAGAGAACCATCTAGCTTAGCAGTGCGCTCTGCCCCACCTCGGGCGGAGGCGCCAAGCCGAAGTCAACTTGTGCCTCTTACAAGGCCGTCAATACTATCTTCAAGGAGCCCATCTATAAGCTCCTTGGAAAGATCAAGATGCAACCCTTCTTCAAATGGCCCCAGCCCATGAAAGGTGACGCCTCCATCCGAAATCAGAGCAAGTTCTGTGCCTACCATAAATAGAATGGACACAGAACCGAGGACTGCATGGCCTTCAAGGCCCACCTCCAAAAACTCATGAAGGAGGGGCACCTCAAAGACCTCGTCAAAGAGGAAGGCAGGGTCAACCGAGCTCACCAGCGCTGGCCCGATGAAGATTGGGATAGCAGTGAGCCGGAGGGGACCATCAACGTCATTCACCTGGCTCCTGCCCCCAGAGGGAGCAACTAGGCTCATGCCAAGGCCAAGAGGGCCCTGCATGGCAAATAGGTGATGACGGCTGAGCTCGGCCCCTCTCCGAAGAAGGCGCGAAAAGAGAGACCAAGGATTTGTTCTCTAATGAAGACTTGGATGGGGTCCAGCTGCCCCACAACGATCCACTGCTCCTGACACTGAAGTTGAAAAACTTCAAAGTCAAGAGGATCCTCGTGGACCCCGGTAGCTCCTCAGAAATCATCTACTATGACTGCTTCAAGAAGATGGGTCTAAAAGAGGAGGACCTGCAGGAAGCCCGCACCCCACTGGTAGGCTTCAGCTCCAAGCCGATCTACCCCAAAGGGAAGATCTCCCTCCAAGTTGAAGTAGGGGGTGCCTCCATGACAGCAGAGTTCCTGGTGGTGGATGCTCCATCCCCATATAATACAATAATGGGAAGGACCTGGCTGCACAACATGGAAGTTGTGCCCTCCACCCATCACCAGAAGCTCAAGTTCCCGTTAGAGAATGGGGACGGCAGCGTCGAGGTAATCACAGTCCACGGCGACCAGCAGATGGCCAAACAGTGCTTGATGGCCGTGGTCCCCGGCGAGGCAGAGTCGCAGCAAGTCCACATGGCCGAACTAGTGGCAGAACTCGAAGCTGTCGGCCGAGCCCCTGAGCAGAAGAGTGTCGAAGACCTCACCGAGGTCAAGATCGACCCCAACGATCCGGAGAGATACTTCCTGCTCGGCAATCAGCTTGCAGGAGTTGAGAGGTCCAAGCTGCTTGACTTTCTGTTACACAACAGAGAAGTCTTCGCTTGGACCCCATACGAGATGCCCGGCATCGACCCCGAGGTCATGTGCCATAAATTGAACGTGAATCCCAAACACAAAGCCTGTAGTCCAGAAAGCTCGCAGGACTGGGGTCCAGCAGGCAGAGGCCATGACTGAAGAGGTCAGGAAGCTGTTAGAGGCCGAGGCAATCAGGGAACTCCGTTACCCTGAATTGCTGGCCAACACAGTGGTGGTTAAGGAAAAGAACGGGAGCTAAAGGGTCTGCGTGGACTTCACCGACCTCAACAAAGCCTGCCCCAAAGACAGCTTCACGCTCCCAAAGATCGACTAGTTGATCGATGCAATTGCCGGGCACGACAGGATGAGTTTCCTCGACGTCTATTGAGGTTACCATCAGATCCCGATGTATAGGCCTGACGAAGAAAAGACCGCGTTCATAACACCTAGAGGTCTCTATTTCTACAAAGTGATGCCCTTTGGGTTAAAAAATGCTGGTGCCACTTACCAGAGGCTAGTAACGAAGATGTTTCAGCCCCAGTTCGGCAAGACGGTAGAAGTGTACATCGACGATATGGTCGTCAAGTCTAAAAGGTCACAGGACCACTTGACCAATCTGAGTCAGACCTTCGCCGTCCTCAAAGAGTTCAAGCTCAAGCTGAACGCGTCAAAGTGCGTATTTAACGTTGGCTCCGGCAAGTTCCTGGGCAGCCTGGTCACTAGACGTGGGATAGAAGCCAATCCCGAGCAGATCTCGGCGATACAGGCAATCCAAAGTCTGACCACGGCAAAGCAAGTACAGAGGCTCACAAGGATGGCAGCCGCACTGAATCGCTTGATCAGCAGAGCTTCAGACAAGTGCCATCCCTTCTTCCATCTTTTAAAGAAAAGCTCGAAGTTCCAATGGATGCCGGAGTGCGACAGAGCCCTTCAAGAACTCAAAGGCTACCTGTCTTCACCTCTCCTACTGTCCACTCCGACACAGGGAGAGACCCTGTACTTGTATCTGGCAGTCTCAGACTATGCAGTTGGTGCTCATCAGAGAAGAAAAAAGTCAAAAAAAGCCTATCTACTACACGAGTAAGATCTTGCTAGATGCCGAGACGAGATACCTGCCATTGGAGAAGCTCGTACTTGCGCTTACCAACGCCTCCCGCAAACTCTCACACTACTTCCAGACCTACTCCATAGTGGTTGTTACAGAACACCCACTCAAGTCTCTTTTAAGAAAGGCAGACTTCTCTGGAAGAGTGTCCAAATGGGCCGTCGAACTGGGGCAATATGATATTCAGTATCAGCCCAGAACGGCGATCAAAGCCCAAGTCCTGGCAGATTTCATCGTTGAATTCACCTCTCCTAGTTCGACACTGAGACAGCTCGATACCAAACTAGGGGGGCAAGGAGGTGGAAGAGGTCACCGAGACCGAGATGGAACATGAACGATCTTGGAAGCAGTTCCTCGACTCATCCTGGAAGGTCTTCGTCGACGGATCCTTAACATCCAAAAGGGCTGGCGCGGGCATAATCCTCCAATCTCCGGAGGGCCTTGTCATCGAGCAAGCTCTGACGCTTGACTTCAAGGCATCAAACAACGAAGCTGAGTATGAGGCGCTGATCGCAGGGCTTGGCAGCGCTAAAATCCTGGGGGCACGACAACTGGTGGTCTTTAGCGATTCTCAACTGGTGACGAGCCAACTGAATAGAGACTACCAAGCCCGTGACGACAGGATGACAGCCTACCTGGCTCACGCAAAACAACTCCTCTCTCAGTTTTAAAAAGTTGAAGTCAGGCAGATCGGCAGAGATTCCAATTCTCACGCTGACGCTCTTGCCAACTTGGCCTCTGCTGTCGAAGCTAGAAGAAAAAGGACTGTCGAAGTGAAAGCGCTGGACAGACCGAGCATAGAGCTCAACCCACCTCGGCAGGTCTTATGCGCTGACCTCGGCCCAAGCTGGATGGACCAATACATCTCCAACCTTAAGAATGACCGGCTTCCTGAAGATAAGAGCGAGGCCCACAAAATCAGGCTAAAGGCATTTCGGTTTTGGTTGTCTCCAGACGGCAAGCTCTATAAAAAGTCCTACAATGGCCCCTACCTCCAATGCGTTCACCAAAGCAAGGTTGAAGACTTCCTTTATGAAATTCATGAAGGGATCTGCAGCAGTCACATCGGAGGTCGGTCATTAGCGTATCGAGCTATCAACCAAGGCTATTGGTGACCATACATGCAGAAGGACGTTCAGGTCTACGCCAGGAAATGCGAGAACTGCCAGAAATTCTCTCACTCTCTCCATCAGCCAGCGCACGACCTAAGTCCTCTTTCTAGCCCATGGCCTTTCGCCCAATGGGGGCTGGACCTGGTGGGACCACTCTACCGAGCTCCAGGGAATAAGAGGTGGCTAATAGTAGCCACTGACTATTTCAGCAAGTAGATAGAAGCCGAGGCATTGTCTTCCATCACCGAGCTGGATACTAAAAACTTCGTATGGAGGAACATTGTCACAAGATTTGGAGTTCCTCGAGCTTTGGTCTCGGACAGCGGGACTCAGTTCGACTCCAACTTCTTCAAAAACTTCTGCCAGGAGCTCGGCATCAGGAACTACTATTCCACTCCAGCCTACCCCCAGAGCAATGGTCAGGCCGAAATCTCCAATAAAGTGATGCTCGACGGGCTCAAGAAGAGACTTGACCGAGCCAAAGGGAGATGGGTAGAAGAGCTTCTAAGTGTCCTTTGGGCGTATAGGACTACCTCGAGGCGCTCCACTTCGGCAACACCCTTCTCCCTGGCCTACGGGATGGAAGTTGTGATCCCACTTGAGGTCGGCCTCCCAACTCTCAGATCAAAACTATTTGATCAAGGCCAAAACGAAGTAAACCTCGCCAAAGAGCTCGACCTGGCCGAAGAACGAAGGGATGCAGCAGCCATTCGCCTCGCTTCTTACCAACAACAGCTGGCTAGAGGATACAACCAGAGAGTCAAAGAAAGGAAGTTCTCAACGGGAGAATTGGTCTTAAAGAAGACACTTCCAGCAGATAAAAATCCCAGCAAAGGAAAGTTTGCCTCGAACTGGCATGGGCCATTCAAAGTGATCTCGGCAGCTGGGCAGTCCGCGTACAAACTTGAGGACATGGAGGGTAGAGAGCTACCACACCGCACCTTAAGAAATACTATTTTTAGGCTGTACTCAATCTTGAAAGTCAATAAAAATAATTCTTGTGGAAGAATCTGTTTTGTTACTTTCAGAATTTCGCCAAGTTACGGAACTTGGCGTCTGTATTCAGCTTGGTTACAGAACCAATTTGCATTAGGCGCGGTCACAGGACAGCCACCCTCAGCTCGGTTAGAGAACCAGCTGCATTGGTGCGGTGACAGGACCAGCCGCCCTCAGTTCCGGTTATAGAACCGAACTCGGTAACTTCTGCTCTGGTTATGGAACCGAGCTCAATTACTTAGCTCTGGTTATGGAACCAGCTGTATCGGCCCGGTCACAGGACTAGCCATTTTTACCTCTCGTTATGGAACGAAGCTTAACTAAGGTTATGGAACCAGCTGCATCAGCCCGGTCACAGGACCAGCCATTTTTAGCTCTGGTTATGGAACCAAGCTTAACTACGGTTATGGAACCTAACTCCCTAGCTGTGGTCATGGGACCTAGCTCATTTTGTTCTGGTTAAAGAACCGAACTTAGGGACTTGTTACGGTTGCGGAACCTAGTTCAGTCACTTAGCCTTGATTATAGAACCTATGCTTACTACTGGCTTCGGCTATAGAGCCGAGCTCGGTTACTTGCCTTTTGTTACTTGTTTAATCTTGGTTACAAGACCGAATACAAATAGCGAAACGAGAAAGAAAATGGATGGCGACATTCAGCACACATTACAAACAGATGAGAGGCAAGAAAAAGATTTCATTCATCTCAGAAAATGTTTACAAGCAAAAAAGATGTGTTTTGAGCTCCCCCCCAGGTACAATAAAGAAAAAGAAAAGAGTACATCAAACAAATAAAATTTCTCAGACAGCTTCAGCTTCTCCCTCGATAACCTCGACTTCAGCGTCTTCAGCAATAGGCTCGGGGGGGGGGGGGGGGGGTAAAAGTACCAATCAGGGACTGCCTCGATCTCATTCATCCAACTTGGCAATGTGCCAACTGGCACCGAGATGGAGTTGGTCTCGGTAAGAGTACCGACCTCGCTCCTCCGGACTCAGCCTCGTGCGTCTTGGCAGCAGTGCCCGACTTTAGGCTCGCCCGACCTCAGCGCCTTCCCCAGTTTGGCCTATTGACCGAGGTGAACACTGAGCGTCTAATCCCCATTATGTGATGGGACGGCTACGTTGCAAAACGTACTGGCAGATAGGGTGGCCGCCGGCTGTCGATAAGGGCATTTTCCTATCAGCTGATCACATCCGTATTTATGTGTGGGATTGAGGAAAGATCCGATGGGACAGTACCCTCACCTACCCCACTGAGGATCCTAGGTATGGGCTGATGGGACAAGCTCTCTCACCTACCTCCACTCAGGAAGCTTCCACTCATCTATATATACCTGCATGGTAAGCCCATGAAAGGTACGCATAGAACATTATCCTATACGCTGCTTCTTCTCCATTCACTCTCCCCTTGTTCAGTGACAGCACTAACTCAGCCGTCGGAGTGCCTTCGGCTGACAGCATTCAGGGGCTCTGACCTTTGTTTCTCTTTCCTTTCAGGTCTCAGGCATTCAGTCCATTCAGCTAAACAGCATCATCACAAGCTTCATTATCATGTAAACTAAGTCCGTAATTTTTAGGCACTTACACATATAAAAGGGAAGAAGCTAGAGAACAAGTTTTTATTTATTTATTTTTTTTTTATAACATGGGAACCCGCCGACCCCCCTTTGGGGAATCATAGGTAAACCCACGAATACATAGAACTACCCACTAGGCCTATGTATCGGGTAAGGCCTTAATGGATTCGAAGGCATGACCTCCAGGTTAAAATTGGACTTCCTAACCACACGAACATTTTAAGTGTGGGTAATGCTTCTTTCTCTACACACCCATGGGCCCCACCTAAATCGAGAAGGGCTTGCTTCTTCATTTGTCTATGCAACTCCGTCGAACCAACATGCAATTCCAATATGTGGTTTAACTGTAAAGGGACATCTGCTAAATGTCGTGAACTCGTGGGGTCAGATAGAAGGAAGGTCTGGACTCATATTTTGTACATTCCATCCTTCTTCTCAGCACTACCCTCAAACAAAAACACCATGGAAACCATCCATGCGATTTGATATTGCAGTCGACAATGAAGATTAATTATGGGTAGTGTGTTGCTAATTTTGGGAATGCTTATCCGGAACCCTAGATAGATGAGACTACCCCAAATTGAAAGTGTTGAAACAATCTTGATACATCAATGGATGGATTTTACTCATCTAGTTTCACCTGTTATACTCTTATTGTACAAGATTTCTCCTTTTTCCACTGAAACGCTTCTGATTGGATGGTTAGGGTTTTTATGTAATGCTTTTTTTTTTTTTTTGTGACACCAATCCATGGTATTTTCCCCAAATTAGCAATTTCAGATCAAACGAACAATTGAATGACAATGAGTCCAGTTTGATAGGTGAACTTTTCTTTAAAAAAAAAAAAAGGTGGACTTTATCTTTGTAGTGGCTTTTATACGTTAGCGTAGACTCGTATTGGATGAGGGTTCTTTCACTTCTTTGACACACTTTGCCCCTTTTGAAAAAATTAATATTGCATAGAGGAAATATTAAGAATGTTATTATATTTCTCCTAAATCAAAAGTAGAATCCTACGATGTAAAAAATATACAAATTACATATAGTAGAGGTTCCTTCCTAACCCACCACAATCCATGTTGAGTATATGGTTTTACCTAAAACTGTCATCCAAAATCCAATTTGTTGCTATTTCTACCTACACCGGATGGCAATGGGAGGTTAAATAGGGGACCCACCCCTAATTCGTGTTAAAAAATAATAAAGGTTCCTTGGCCATGATTTTAGTGATTGGTGAACATGTATGTATTAACTATTATTCTATATCAATTTGTAAGACCCTCATGTCAGATCCAAGTTGCAGAAATTTGTGGCACTTTCGTAGGCAGTATTTGGTATGGCTAGTCCGTGGGGACCATTGTGGAAGCCAGTTAATTTCAAAATCCACACTTAATTTATAATAATTTATATTTACTAATTTAACCAAATAAATTTTCTCTCATGAGTCTCCATCTTTATTACGATTTTTTTTATTATCATTTATATGTACTAATTTAACCAAATAAATCTATGAGTCCCATTATGAAATCCAAGTCTTCTTTCTTTTCAAACTCACAATTTACAAGGGCCACTTTTTCGTTATACCAACACATGAAGAGTTTTTTTGACACCAAAGCGGGGGCCACTTTCGCAGGCTGTATTCTGCTACTTTTTTATCCTTATTTTCCTTTCAATATTCAGTAAGATTAATTTGTGCGGCCCATTATGGACACCTTTCTCCTTATTTTCTTTGGATATTTGGTAGGATTAATTAATTTGTAAGGCCCATTGTGGAAGCCAATTAATTCCAAAATCTGCATTTAATTCTGAAATGACACTCAATTTATGGCTAAGCACAAATATAATCAAATTAAGGTCCTAAAATCTTTACTATGTACTTGATCTTTCCCTAAATATTTCCAGCTACTTAAAATTTCTCTAATGAGTTTCCATCTTTATTATGAATTATATATTAATATTTATTTATAATTTATTTAAATATTTAGAAATATTTCTAATTAAAAATTTTAATAAAATTTTAATTATGGCCAGTGTTGGGCGTAGGCCTTTTGCACTGGTTACATATAGTAGAGGTCCGTTCCCAACCCACCACAATCCATATTGAGTGTAGGGTGTCAAGTGAATTGAGACAAATATGGTTTTACCTAAAACTGTCATCCAAAATCCAATTTGTTGCTATTTCTACCTACAACAGATGGCAATGGGCCAGGTTAAATAGGGGACCCACCCCTAATCCGTATTTGGACTTTGGGTGGGGTTGGGTTCCGTTGGTGGTAGGGCTTCAAGTTTCCACTTGGGGTAGGGTGGGTCAGTGATAACTTTGACTAAATCCGGCCCAGATTACATGTAGATCAACCCAAACTATCCTATGAGTTAGAAACCTGAACAAATCGCACTCAAACCCAAACATAATTGTAAATTCCCTTCCCAAGTGAAACTTAGTTGACTGGGTTTCATTGGGCTGGGCACCCAGACCTTTTTTGTTTATTTTTGTAATTTCAAGGGGCATAAAATTTTTATAAAATCTAGGTATACAATCTTGATATATATATATATATATATACACACACACACACACTATAAATCACACAACATTCACATATTTTTATAGATAACTTGAGCATAAAAATAGGATAGCAATGGGTCGACTTTAAATGGGGACTCTACCCACTCGTTTTAGCAGTGGGTTTGGTAGTAGCTATCTTTGTATGGGGGCGGGTTTTGGTTTTGTTGTCCCGCCCTGCCCCGAATATATAATATATGTATACTTGTTACTTAAGTAATGATAGACAAAACTCATATGTCGTCAATTTGTTTTAAACAAAGTGGTGTGTTCAATCTCTACTACACTTGTTCTCGTGCATTTTTTATATATTTTAAAAATTCTAAAATTTGATTTCAACTTGACCAAACTGAATGGGGTGTGTTTGGTATCACATCCTAGTGCCCCATCATGGTGTGAGACGGCTTTGGATGAGATAAATTTGAGGCGGGGTAGACTTGGATTGATAAATTTGAGATAGGGCGGGCTTGGGTTTACCCCAACCCGTATCAAACCCACCTCATTATCATCTCTGTATCAAAGTCAAACTTGAGGACTCGAAGCTAAACTCGAATCCAAGTTGGTCGTGGGCATCAAAATCATAGCCAGAAACCAACTCCAACCTAAATAGTCCCCTCACAAATTTCAGTGGAGGGTGGATCAGCCCAAGTGGACTCAAGTTTGCGTGACCCAAGTTGCACCCCTACTTTGCAGTGTGGTTTTGCTGGATTTAAAATAGTTAAGGGTTCCAGATTTTAACCGAGTTAGATTTTTCCTTTTGGCTACTTTGACCCACTTCCTTTATTATGAGATATTTATACATTTATTTTATTTTATCCTATAAAGCTATTTATATATTTATTAATGGTGTATTTTATGTAAGAAAATATATATGGAGGATTTAACAAAATAAAAACCTTTAGGTGGTCAGTGGACCAAAAAGGTCACTCCAGGGGGACATGGCACCAAACCAGCCTTCCTGCCTGAAAAATTTCTTTTTTTACCTGTTTTTTTAAGGGTTGAAGTGGACGAGACGTCGACTATGCGTAGGCTCGAAAAATAGTTTTTCTTATCTTTCTTCTTCCTATCTTCCCCAAATCCAATCGAAAAATAACATGAGGATTCACCACGAGGAAGAATCTCTCTCAAATCTATCCATTAACCATTCTTTCTCTTTAAAGCTAAATGTTAGTTGCAAAAAAAAAAACCCTCAAAAAAACCCTCAATTCTGACATTAGGAGAAGCCACATCAGCTTATTGGGGTCCATTTGTGGATGTATCATTTCAAAAACACATAATATGTGCCTTTTCAATAAAAGGTGTCTCTTGGGCTAAATATGTGCCTTTTCAATAAAATGTCTCTTGGACCCATTTGTGTGGATGTAACCTAATTCAAAGGGATGCCTTCAAACTCTTAAAATTAAGGTTATTTTTAAAGTTTTTATATAGTATTCATTCTTTCTCTTTAAAGCTAAATATTGGTTGAAAAAAAAAATGTCAAAAAAACCCTCAATTCTGGCCTTAAGAGAAGCCACATCAGCTTATTGGGGCCTATTTGTGGATGTGTCATTTCAAAAACACATAATATGTGTCTTTTCAATAAAATGTGTCTCTTGGGCTAAATATGTGCCTTTTCAATAAAAATCTTTTGGGCCCATTTGTGTGGATATAACTCAATTCAAAGGGATGCCTTCCAACTCTTTATATTAAGGTTATTTTTAAAGTTTGTATATAGTATTTAGAATGAGCATAAATGTATATGAATCCTTTATTTTTTGTATGCTCATGTGGATTAAGCGATGAAAGGTTTGGTTTTTATAATTTTTTGATTGATTCGAGTTATTTAATTAATTTGCTATAAATAAATTTATATGAATGGGATATTCGTTATATTATATTATTCACGACTTAATCTGTTCGATGTACATGGGCTTCATGCTAGTAGATTTGAGAGAGAGTTGCATCTTCCTTCACCACCTTCCACGCAAGGTTCACATGGCGTTCCTCTGTGAGTGTTGCACCAACAGCAAACCTAATCATGTCGGTTCCACCCACCATCCCGAGCGATGCTATAAAATAGAAGAAGGGAACATCCTGCATGTAAAGGTGATCGGATCAAAGGCCAGGTCAAAAACGGCGTTTTGACGATTCATTAACATCCCCATCTCCATAAAACTTTGAGAAAGACAATTTTTTTTTTTCTTTTTGTAAAGTTGAGAAAGCTCTTACAAAGGTAGTACAGTACTACAACTCATGCGTGTCAAATTTAATAAATTCAAATCAAAAGATTAAGACCTTCAGGGTTCTTGGCTCTCTTTTTTGGGTGTGCTAGTTCATGTACCAATCATTCAAATGATCACTGCTGCACCCACAAGATCTATTTAAAAATCGGTTCTGGGTCCTTATTAAAGCCTCTAATTTTTCAATTACTTAGAGGTTCCGACCCGTAAAAAACAGTGTCTGGATCCTTATTTAAGCCTTGATAAGTAAATGGGTCCGGGTCTGGTTTCACATTGATTCGGACCCGTGGACCCCAGATCCGACGTATTACCTCAATTTTCAAAAATTTCTCCTAAAAGCTATACTTTTTTTTTTATTTTTAAAATACCACTCTCTGTCTAGACCAGGACCTAGATCTGGAGCTGTCCCATATATGGCTTTGGCTTCAGTTTCGGAGCCAAGAAATTGATTTTGAAATGGTTTTGGATCCGGATCTGGTTACACCTTCTTCTTAACGTTTTCGGGTCCACTATGGACTTGGACCAGAACTAACCCGTTTACAGCCTTAGCCTTCATTCTACTCACCTAGGTAGGCCATCTAAAGCCATCAATTGATTGCACAAACAGGTCATTACCACTGATCACCAGTATATATATAAAAAAGATCATTTATTGCAGGAAGTTCAGTAGTTACCATGATCACATAAAAGGACAATATTCAAGTGCACCCATCTCTCACCATTTGTGGTAAGAGACACCCCTTTTGGGGAAGTTTCAAGTACAAAAGATAGGTACATTTGAATATCCTCCCACATAAAAATATATATAGAAAGCTCAAACATCTTACCCTGCAAAGGAACAACTTCTTCTTGGGTCTGGCAAGAGAGATTGTGATTAACTACTGTGATAGGATATGCATATAAATATCATGGTGAATTATCCTATAAGTATCATGGTGAATTCTCATGTTATTCTTCCCTATTGGATTTCCCATTGGATTGAGTATGGAGAAGAGGGGAAGAAGGAAGTAGATGAAAAAAACTGTTTTTTTGCCTGCACATTGTCATTCTCAACCTCGAGGGTCGGCATCTACCCTCGAAAAAAAACAGGTTAAAAAAAAAAAGAATTTCAGAGAGGAAGGTTGGTTTGGTGTAAAGTCTCATAAAGTCTCAATCTATATTGCCTACATGTACTTTTGAGTTTGGGTGAAAGTCTTGGACCCACTTATGAAGATTCTAGACCATTCAAAAAAATGCCCCCGTCTTGCCGTCTTCATAAAATTTCACCTAAATGCTTGATTCAGAATGATAACTTTCAAAACATTAGATAAAAACTATTATAATATATCAACGTATTCGAGTGAAACTTCCCACAGAAAAGGAGGCAATTCTTTTGTGGCCCACTAATGATTTCAAGGCCCCAAATGTTATATATGAGTAGAGATAGTGAAAAAAGGCGAAAATAATGAATTATAGAAGAGCTCCACCATAGTGGGTCCACTTATGAAACATCTAAATTTTGAAAAACTGAAAACCACCCCTCCCATCAAATTTCATTCAAATGACTCACATTGATATTGATAACTTACAAAACTCTCAAATAAAGCATTATATATAATTCAAATATTTCATATAAATCAATCTAACATTGGGCCCAGGTTATGTTGAGCTAAGGGATTTTTTAGAGAATAGGGTTTTTCTTTTGTTTGATTTAGATTCTTTTCAATGGGCCCCATAAGGAAATTAGCTCTATAGGATATGCATTCTAGACCCTAAAGTCTTGGTTGCCATAGGTGATCTAAGGCTCCTGAAGTTTGTCCATGCTGAGCCCATCTGACCCAATTTATTACTCCTAAAAATTAGGCATATGGAACTAGCCCATTAACAAAATATTGACCTATAGCCCCTCCACTTTGGCTACTGCTCAAGGAAATGAATCACAAGCTAACCCCATTTGCTTAAAAACCAGACTCTATCAGAGAGTTGCATGGGGTGGAATGAATGGAGTAATATTGCACGGGCTTGAATCAGGTTGATTTGTGCAGTCCATGATATATTGCTCCTACTAAATCAACATAGAAGCATGCATGGGTTACCACATAAATTATGGTTAATGCACTTACATAACATGAGTTACCATCCATTAGTAGATGTGACAATGGTTTGGTTGGCAACATTTGCGCAACTTGAATCCACCTTGAGAGAGAGAGGATGGAGATTGTTTCTATAACTTTTTTTTTTGCTAACAAACCCTTTGGGCTGTCCAGAGAGAAGCCGGATAAAACCCCTGTGGGTCCTAGGTAGTAGCACATGTAGACTCAATCTTCGGTTCTTGAAAAGGGGGGAATCGGGGGTCGATACTAAGGCCTCTAGCTCCGGAAGAGGTAGGAACTGTGGTCCGACCATTCGGATAGTCACTATGAGATTTTTTTTTATGCTGAGTTCAGTCTTTGGCGCGGTGTGCATACTTACTTACAAATAAACAATAACTAGCACAACAATAAGCACGGACAACTCCATTTTTTTATTGGAATCTTCCATGGAATTTGAAGCTGTGACTCAGAATGCTCCTCACCATTTTCCCCTCAAGATGGAACTGAAAACCTTGCTTGTTCAGGACATGAATCCGGATCAGGAATTTATAGGCCCACTCATTATACCTCGATTAAAACTGGCCAGCCTTTTCTTTTTTGTTTTCTAGGTCGTTTACTTTTCAATCACCCTTCCATCCCCACTGGTATAGGTGCTCATGGACCAGGCCAGCTCTGGCCGACCAAGGCCTGGCTTGCTTTGGGCCTTTGTTTTCTGGACTCGGGCCCTCTGGATCTAAAAGTTGGGCCTGTTTTATATCTAGACTGGTCTTGGATTAAGTATAGAAAGCTTGAAGTCCATCACGACCTCCCCTGAGCAAGAGATATAGCCAAATCCTATCTCCAAGTTTTGCCAATCTTTTTCATTGTGATGTCGAGTGGTCGAACTCTTACCTATTCTAATTGGCTTGGATTAAGTATAGAAAGCTTGAAGTCCATTACGACCTCTCTTGAGCAAGAGATATAGCCAAATCCTATCTCCAAGTTTTGCCAATCTTTTTCATTGTGATGTTGAGTGGTCAAACTCTTGCCTATTCTAATTGGCTTGGATTAAGTATAGAAAGCTTGAAGTCCATCACGACTTCTCTTGAGCAAGTGATATAGCCAAATCCTATCTCCAAGTTTTGCCAATCTTTTTCATTGTGATGTTGAGTGGTCAAACTCTTACCGATTCTAATTGGCTTGGATTAAGTATAGAAAGCTTGAAGTCCATCACGACCTCTCTTGAGCAAGAGATATAGCCAAATCCTATCTCCAAGTTTTGCCAATCTTTTTCATTGTGATGTTGAGTGGTCGAACTCTTACCTATTCTGATTGGTTGAGTCGGTCCTGTGATGTGGTGCTTTTGATTTTATTGTATTTTATGTCCATGGCCGTTGTTGTTTTTCTCATTTCTTTTCTCTTACAAATACATTTCTTACCAAAACAAAACAAGCCGAGGATGTGAGGGGTGAAAGATATAAGGTAGAGATGTAGATGGGGCACGTTTGTGTAGCTGCATTTCGACGAAAAAAAGCATGAAAAATTTAGGGCCCGTTTGACATCGTTCTCGTGTTGTTTCCAGTTTTATATTTAGATCAGGTTGTGCCGGTACTATACTATGCAGAACTTGTCTAATAGCGTTATATTAAATTATTCTGCTAAGAATATATTGTACAACACTTGTTTTGTAACATTAGAAAAGTTTTGCTTCAAAGAACGAGAGCAAAAGAATCATATGATTTACAATGTGGGATCCACCTTTTATTGTTTACGACACTCTATTATTGTTGTATACGGGACCCACCTATAAAATCATGTGGCCCACCTTTAAAAATTAGGACGTGGGGCCCATATTCATAGGATTTGCAATATGGGCCCTTTTTATAGGAATTATAATGTGGGGCCACTTTTTTGTAAATGTAAATGTAAATATGGGACCCAACTTTAGAAATCACAATATCGTACACAACTTTAGAAATTAGAATGGGCCAACATTCATAAGATTTACAATGTGGGTCCACCTTTTGTTATCGTGATCATGTGACCAATATTTAAGAATGATAAAGTGGAGCCATATTTTTTGTGATTGTGGACACAATATCAATTACTATGTGGCGCATAATTTTAGAAATTAGAACATGGAGGCACATTTATAGGATTTATAATGTGGGCCCACTTTTATAGGAATTATAATGTGGGGCCATCTTTTTATTGATTGTGAACACATCACCTACCTTTAGAAATTAGAACATGTGGTCATATTCATATGATTTACAATGCGGGCCTTTATTCATAGGATTTACAATGTGGCTCCTCCACCTTTTGCGATTGTGACCAAATGACCCATGTCACGCCCCAATTCCGAATACCGAAGTTACCGCTAAGGTACCCGAATTTGGCGCGCTACTTCCCGGAAAATCCGAGAACTTCCAAGATCATAGTCCGCAGTGAGGTCATATTTTTAAAACTTTTTGAACAAATAGATAATCAATAGTTTAATTGCGGAAGCATAAGAAAAGATAGCGGAAGCAACATGTATCATATAAGATAGATCAAGTAAAGCAGAGCTTAAGTCTAACAAAATCTCAAAGAGTGAATAATAAATATATATAACATTCTACTTCCCGCTCACTACATGTTCACTCAAAATCCCAAAATAAAACTACTCTCAGACACCCGGTGTAGGCGCTCCATCCTCCGGTTCGACCACCTGGTCAACCGGTCCCCACTCAAAATCGCCGGCTACAGGTGCCTCATAGTACGCGTCATCCGCGGGGTCAAGGTCGAGACCCGAGCACCAAAGATGGGTCAGATCCAAGGATCTGGCAAAGCACCATATATAGATAACACATGATGTATGCATCAAAGTGAATGAAGACGATCACATAATTATAAGAATAACAATGAAACATAAACTAGGCAATTGTGCAATAAATAACAATTTAGAATCAGGGGTATCAAGTAATCTAATCTAATAGGTATCAAAATGGCACATTCACACAAGCTGGATACCGCGGGATATTATGCCACGGCCCTCCCATACTGAACACAGTCACGGTGGGGAAAAGTAAAGTAACAATGTAAGGGATAACAACCCTGCTAATCATAATATAAAAATAACACCAATCACACCCCTTTATCGCACCGATCACACCCCTTTATCAGGTTAGACCGGACCCGGTATCACACCGTCCGTCTAATCATAGCTCATCATGATGGCTCAACACAACCAATATAGCTCCTACCAGTGATGATCAGTCAACAGGCTGAGCTTAGATCAACTGAGTGAATGTTTAGTGCTGACCCGGGGAACAAGTACATGTCTGTGTCTGTTTAAGCTTATCTCGCGCGAGCGAGGTCCTAACCAAGTCTCTAAGAGGTTCAAGTACAATTCCTTAGGATATAATCCAAATCCAAGTCCAATCATCATTGGATCCATACTAGGCCCATAAACCCTGGCCTGAAACAATATAAGTACAATACTATGTTCATTCAACAAGTAACCAATCCATACTCATACACAATGAGTCATCAATCCATCAAAATTAACCTCTCCATTCTAGGGTACCACACACCCAACTTAGGCCGTATGAGGGCCCGCCTAGCCACAGGCACGGGTCATTTATCTCCGATTATATCACCGGGTCACCACTACGTAATCCTAGGTTCAAGTCCTCCAATTTCCATTTAATTAACAGGTTTATAACAATAACAAGGATATGAGAGAAGTGCAATGAATAATAACCTCCAAGCAATAGAATCAAATGGAATAAAGCAAGGGTCTAACCTAGGTAATGGTCCACTCTCAGGTTCAGGGCCTCATCAGATAATTGGATCCCTAACTGCAGTCTCGGATGCCAAAATATTATATCTGGTGCTCCTGAAGTTATGAGCATCTTTGACTACATTTAAGGGTCGAATCACTGACAATTCTAATCCCTAAAACCTACTTGGTGGTCCCCACGAGTCAAGGTTGAGCCACACCATTGACTCGTGCTTGGCACATTGATGGAAGTTCATTTGGATGGTCAATGGGCCCCACAATCGATCGATCAATCACAAGACATAAACTGAACTCACAACTTAATGTTCACAGTGTGGCAGGTTGACCTGGCGAAGGTCAGGTCGACCTGCTCCACAGGAATCAAGGTTGGGGCTTGGTTTGGATTCTGGAATTTCCAGTGTACCCGGTTAACCAGGTGGCCAGCCGGCCGACCTGGTACACAGGTCTACCTGAATCAACAGATTTCAGGCCAAATCTCAACTTCTACGGTTTTTCAGTGTGTCTGATTGGTCGGGACAGGGTTCGGTCGACCACACACATTGAATTCTGGGTTTGAGGAAAAATCCAGGTTTTACACAAAAATTCCAATTGGGTTCAATAAAATACCGGGGGCTTATTCTAATTCTAAAATCTAATGTAATTTCTTAAAATATAATCTTAAGGGTCCAAACTCGAGTTAGGTTCAATAAAGACTAAGGGGTCTAATTAAAATTTATAAAATAACCAGGACTTTATATTAGATTCTAAAAACTAATGGCAAGGTAATACACATTAACTCCCTCGCCCCCATACATGTTCCCAGGTCAATACCTAAAAAGGTAAAAACATCTGAGACAACTATCTCAACCCATTTTCCCATGTCAGTACACATGCACTCATCCTTTCTTTGTTTTTCTTCTCTCTAATTCCCATACACCCCTATCCTAATACTTCCATCACTTATCCCCACTTTTATCTCCTTTACACGTCACCACCTTCATCTCTTTCCTCTCTCTTTCCATTCAACTCGTCAGGCAACAGAAAATGCCCATTACAGCACTTATGCCTCACGCCTGCAGCAACTGGGAAGCTTGGATGGTGGGTCCCACTGACCCAACCCAAGATCAACTCCACCCTCAAGGTCGTCCAGTGCCCCACTAGAAGATGTAGGGGTCTGATCTGCATTCGGTGGCCCACCTGGGCCCCACAAACCTAAAAACAAAACTGCCTTCGTTCTATGTTACTATCGTCTGCAACAATATAAAAGCTAAGATAACGGGCCCCACTAATCAAGGACCCCAAATGGATCTGATCTCTAAGGTCGTCCGGTTATACACGACACTGTGGTCGGACCAGATCTGTGATCCGATCAACCATTGAGTCCCACCAAGCCTGTCGCCCAACTGATTTTCTCCCTTCACTCACGCCTCCTGGTTTGGTGTGCATGGATGGTGGGCCAAACGAGTCCCACCTCGCACGGGTCCACCATCATCTGGGTCGCTCGTGGGTCCTCTATCAGATCCACAGTTCAGATCGGCAATCGGGTGGCCCACCTGGGTCCTGGTCTCAACGCAACAAACAACTCAAATCATTGTTTCCACTCAGGTCTGTAACAGTAAGTGAATCCATGGATTTCTCGTCAACCCCTCTACCAGTCATCACATAAACATCAACAAGCATAAAAAATCACTTCTATAATCATCCATCAATCACCAAACCTGGCCATTGATCTTCCAAATGGGAGAACCCATCCATCAAATGGCCAAAAACCCATGAAACAAAGCTCAAATGGTAATTCTAGATATATACATACATCAATTGAATTAAAGTTGCAGAATCAATAGAAATAAATTATGCATTCTAGGATATTAGTATAGGGTACTTGCCTTAATCCAAATTTGTAGAGAGAATTGACAAGAAGATAGGAAATCCAAGCTCCTAGAAGGTTGATAATGCAATAGAGGGAGGTCTTCTACTCTTCTTATGCTAGGATTTAGGGAATTAGGGTTTCTTGGGGAGAAAGATAGAGGAAGATGAGAGATGAGAGTGAATTACGGTTTAGGGTTCATGTTATTGCAATAGTTAGCATATATAGGTTAGGGGTGTAGTGGCTATTTACTAGAAAGCCCTTAGAGTTAAAATGGAAAAGAGGTTTAGGGTAAGGGTAAGTTGGTCAAACTTAGGAATTTTAGAAGGTTCTCGCAAGAAACACCCCTCCTAATAATACTAAATTACTAACTAAGTCATATTCTAACTAAAACCTTAATTAAACTATAAAAATCACCTTAGAAGTAAATAAAAAGCCTAATATTAAGACTTAAGAATATTAATAAACTATTCTAATAAATCCTATTAAATAGTATAACAAGATAACTATTAATATATAAAGAATTATTCAAATCAAACTGAGGGCCCACAAGGGGTGGGGCCTCACATCCCATCTTTTAGAATTATAAAGTGGGGCCACCTCTTTTGTGATTGTGGATACGGGATCCACCTTTAAAAATTATAATATAATGCCAACCTTTAGAAATGAGAACGTGATGCCTTATAATGTGGTCCCACCATTATAGAAATTATAATATGAGCCCACCTTTTGTGATTGCGACCATTTGACCCCACCTTTAGGAATTAAAAACCTGGGTCACCTTTTTTAAGATTGTTAACACGGGGCGTACCTTTAGATAAGTGAGAGGATTTGAAAATTTTAAATGACCTTCTTTAAAAAGGCAAGAGACAAGATAAGTAGAAAACAGCTGTGCAAACAAGTTGTTTCTAAAAAAAAATAAAGTTTTTTTTTTTTTTTTCTAATTTTCTTACGCTGGCGGGTTAAGATTTTGGAATTCCTCTTCCATAAAAAAAATCGAGAATAGTGATTTACATTGACCAAACATGTTTTTGTAGCTTCATCTCATGGGAAAATGGGAACATCCTAATGGCATGATGCCAAACGAACCCTGATATTCAGAGATACAACTTACTAACCATGACCAAATCTTAATTATCAATTGGAGTAAGGTCGTTCATAGCATAGTTCATACCTGAGAACTAAGGGTCACTCAGTTGGTTAGTAAACCCATATCTCACTCAGTTGCCAAGGGTTCAATCAATCCTTGAACACACTACCCTTACCTACTTGTGTACGCTCTCCTCCCACTTGTATGGGGTCCCTGGCCCCTTTCCTGGGATGCCTAATTAGTTTGGTCAGGTCCTACTAGTATCCAAGTAATTAGAGCTCCATTCACAACCTCATACAGTTTTTATTTATTTTATACTGCTAAGTTTGGTTACTGGTCTAGACTCTAGAGTGATAAGTAGAACTTAGAAGACGCTTATATATATATGGGAAGTGCTCCAATGAGAGACACTCTCACCAACTTGGTGAGAGATGGGTGGTGGCCCTCACATTTAAGTTGGAGGTCCTTATATTTAAGTTTGTGAGAGTGGATATGAAAGTGAGGGCCCCCACCCATCTCTCATAAAGTTGGTGAGAGTGTCTCTCATAGAAGTACTTCCCAATATATATATATATATCTATATAATAAGGGAGAGCAGTATTTGAATCCCTGGACATTTTGGACCCTTGGATTTATGTACATAAATCCTAGGGCTGGGAAAGGATTCAAGAGCTTGGTAATTTTGTAATTATTTGAAAACAAAGAGGCAGTAACTTTTTATTAAGGACAAGAGGATACGGGAGTACCATTGATTTTCTGTGAAATTACGAAACCTGCCATTATCTTTTCCCGAGGATATGGGAGTGTCCTTGGTTTTCTGTGAAATTACGAAACGTGCCATTATCTTTTCAAAACTTCCTTGCAAGTAAAGATATGATTAAATACACGGCTATGATTGCAATTGAGTGATTAAACGGTGTGGAATTTGGGCCCACAACTTACCAGTTTGCCCCTTCACATATATATGCTGTTTTTCACGGATTGTGGAATCTGGGCTAATTTGGATTGTTTTGGTAGCAGATGCAAACGTGGCTTGCATGTAATTAAACTAGACTGCTTATAGTAGTGGGTCACTTCTGGTATTCAATGGTGGTTAAACAAGGGTCCAATTGGCTGAGCTGTTTTACCTAAAAAAATAAAATCCGGCTGGGCTTGATTTGAAGCTGATTGATCCAATGGGCCACATAGAAAATTTGAGTTAAATTTGTTAAATTATGGGCGGTGTTAGTTGTTAGGTGGTCAAAAGAAGAGTAATTAGATTTAGTTGTGCTCAGAGTGTGGTGCGCTGTGCCTTCAGGCACGGGCAATGACTAGTATATATATATATATATATATGATACAACAGAGCCCAACACCACTCAACATGAGTGTGTTGGCTATTCAGGGGGTTGGTTTTATGTGTCCTCAATCTGGTCAGAGGTAGGAAATGGATGTCTAGTTTTCAGGATAAGTCATTTCCTTTTCTACTTGGGGAACAGAACTCTGTAGAAGAGATCCTTCACCACAACCGTCTGAAGTCAAAATAAAATAAAACAATAGGAGAAGCCAAAAAGTAGAATGCCTCAATGGACCCACCACTAAAACAATATCCTTTCGGCATTTTTGTCACTCATGGGATCTAGAAGTGCTTGGTCCACTCAAAAATATATATCTTTAAAGCTTAGTCATAAAGCCATCTCCCAGCTGAGCTTTTCATGCCATTATCAGTCTTTTCTTCTCCATGAGAAAGTCATGGCTAACTTTTAGAAACCAAAGGGTACTAAAATATCCACAAAAGCAGCACTGGAGGCTTCCAGAAATGTTGGTAGTGTTTGGTTACCTGCAGAATAGAACTTTATCAAATTCCATTATCAGTAGGTTTTTTATCTGAAAAATCATTGATAAAAACACACATGTTACAAATATAGGCTTTAATAAAAAAATTTTATTATTTGCATTGACTTTTTTTTCATAGTTTTAATCTATTAAGGCGTGATTGTTTGCATAGAACACATAGGAATTTATGGTGAAATGAGCTCAATAGAGGGTTATTAAAAACTAAAGAGATGAGGAGTTAATGATATAAGATAATGAGACCTTAACTTTCCTAAGATTTGAATTACCATGATGATAGCTGGATATTTACTTCCTATCTTCCCTTTAGTTAATTTCTATTTTGAGGAAAGTTTATTTAAATTATCATCTTAGTTATGCACCTTTGATTCTTCATTTCTAACCACTTTTAAATATATAAAGTCTTAAAACCCTTTGGAATTCAATTTAATGACACACAGATACCTTTCGAGTTGATTTGTTGAGATGAATAGATATGGTGTTTATTCATGGGTGAAGTTTCAATTGGGCTCATCCAATATCCACCATCGTATATGTTAGATTGTATGTCCTCATCTAGTGGATGATGTGAATAAATTGATTTATTTTATTAATTGATTAATTCTTTTCATGCTTTATTCATATGATGAATGTGATTTTATTCTATGGTTGTACATAACCAACACAAAATGACATGATGGTTCATGGGATGGACTGGAGCCCACAAGTATATTAAATGTAATCCATGTGTGTGAATGAGATTCACATATATGAGACATGGATCACAAATCTTATATTTGAAGAATTTCACAATCAGTGATGAGACTGTGCATCTCATTTGAAAGGTTGTAGCACAAGAGTCACATGAGATGACGTTGTTTGTCTCAATCATCAGAGTGTAAGACTTTGTATTGTTGTGTTAGTACATTGGATGTAACGTAGGACAATAAATAGTGTGCAAAAGTTGTCTATGATTAAGGAATGCTCTCATAATTTTGAAGCAATACGCTCTTAATCCTGAGAGATTAATGGACTCAAGTTTTTGTTATACATTTACTTTGAGTTACCAATAAGTGAGGCTAACTGTAGGTTAACACCTCGGTATCTTACGTAGTGGTAGTGAGACTATGTGGACATATAATTCTTAAGACAGAATCTATCTTCTTAATGAGAAATATCCCCTTGTAGAAATTAATGAATTTATCATTGGTAAGTGCACACTCATCTTCATTAAGAGTTAGTTAGATGGTACTGATGATCACTATGATTAATTAGGTCACAAAGATAATAAGATTTGGATCTAATTTGGTTGGACAGATTAATCCAATAGATCCATGGATATAATTGATGGAGGGCCTACTTACAGTAATTAAGGACTTTAGGGTTTTCTTGTAAATATTTATAAGACTGGAATGCAATTGCATTTATTTAGTAGAGTTATTTACAATTAACTATGGGCCCGGATTACACATGGGATGTGAGGTCCGGTTATCTCAATTGGAGCCATTTTCTAAGGAATCCTTAGTGGTTCCCATGCTAACTCAAAGAAGAGAAGTTTATATTCTAATTAGAACTCTTAAGGAAAGTAGGAGTAGGACATATACTAATAGAAGTAAAACTTCTAATTATGAGTCAAGAGGAGGTTTTCCAAAACCTATAAATATGAGAAGAGGGAAGCTGGATGTCCTATGCTTGCAAGCCCAACAAGGACGTCCAACTCCGTCATCTCTCTCCTTCTCTTCTCTCAGTTGGTTTTCTTCTTGAGTGTCTAGGGTTTTTTCTTCTTAGAGATCACTCCATTCTCTTTGGGAAGTTCTTTGCAAGAGGGTTATAGCGTGAAAGAACACAAAGGTTAAGGAGATCAAATTTGCGAAAGGATTTTGTGGAATCAACTAGTCAAGTTCTTGATTTGAGCGCAATTAAGCTCCTATAGATCTACAACTTCTTTGTTTTAGTAGATCTTCTTGTTATGCTTGCTTGTTCTTCTTGATCTTTCCTTTCTTGATGTATCTCTGATCTTAATGCATGAGATGAGGGTTTTTAAGATCTTAGGATTGAGTTCCTGGCCTTTTGGGTGTTTGATCCCTGATTTAAGTGGGTCAAAAGTTTTGAAAACCCATCTGAAAGGCCAACCACCTACTTCTAACAATATATCCTCTAAGACACATCAACATTTAATTAATCGCTACAAGAATTTCTTGGTTCTTTGTTGATATTGGCTAATTACAACAAACAGAACCCATAGATCCCAACCTTCTCCTTGTGGATGCCTAATGTAACTAACTTTTGGCTTAGAGGATCCTGACATCTTTCTAGTAATTGGCTCTTTGTTTTTATAATATTCCTTACTTGGACAAAAATTTTCCCATGAGAAATTATTTCATGCAAAAATAATCCTTAAAAAATTGATTTTACAATCTCCATCTTGTGAAGCTTGAAATATGAGAGAAAGCAGATGCACTACCTGGCATGGATGGTGACAAATGGGTTGTCTTCCATGGACCAAAATTTTGGATGCCTTCTTAACATAATATACTCTTAGTGCCCATGATGATGTTGATATTTTGTAAATGTTGTGATTTTCCTCAAAAACAAGAGTGGTAGTTTCTCACAATCGATTCTCAAAATATCATCAACAAAGATCTCACAAGTTTTCTCATGAGATTAGCTAAAACCTTGACCTTTTGGCCAGTTTGTTTGAATTCCTAGGAATTTATGGTCAAATGGGCTCGAACAAAAAAGCCAAAAAATAAAAAAGTCAAAGGTGGAAGATATAAGATGGGAACATAGATGGGACCTGACTTTCCTAGAATTTAAATTATTGAGATGATGTTTGAGTATTTATTTCTCATATCCCATTTATTTATTTTCCATTAAAGGGAGATTATTTGATGACCATTCTTTGGATCTTGATCTCCTACCATTATCATAATCATCATCGTTATTGTTAGTAAAGCATTGCCTAGCAATAATAGCTAGGGTCTGCCAACATGAGTTCTATTTATCTATTTCGATTTGATCTTAGAACTAATGTTGGCTCTCAACCTCCCTCTTTGTTCAGGCTTAGTTACAATGAAAACCGGTGAATGTTTCTTCAATTTAACCAATGTTATGATAGAATTCTAAGACTTCATAAGAATTCAATTTTCATTTAAACAAATCAGCACTTGTGATGTGACCCTTTGTTGAAAATTGGACGCTTTACCTCACTCTATTCTACTAGAGAAGTTCCCAAACAGACCCTTAACGTTTATTTCGCATTTGCATGTGGGTGACACTTATGAGTTGGCTTTGGACCGAGTTTTGATAAAGTTCAACCAAGTCAAATTAAGCCCCAGAGACCCATATTGGACTTTGATTCCTTGGTAAATGTTAAAGTGGGTGCAAGCAGAATTGTGATCACTTACACCGAAAATTGCCAAGACACTCATGGTTGACTTGTAGTTTCACGCATATGCCTAGAGATCAATCTTCGGATAATCCAATTAAACTATCACCCTGGTTGAACTCGGTCTGCCTATTTTATGTTCGATAGCAACAACTTGAAAAGTTATTGTTTGGCAAAATTTAAATGCCCTCAAAATCTTGTCAGGAGTTTTTTTTTATATTAGATTTCAGATGCCAACTGAAGAAAAATGTATTTAGCAGAACTTGGAGTATTTTAAAGACTATTTGAAGGACTTTACCATAACCGATCCTCTTAATCTTCTCTATCAAATGGAGTGTTCAGAAAATTCAGAGGAAAAAATTCTACAAGCATTTAAAAATTCCAACCTCTACTAAATATTTTCTCATTGAACAAATCCTGTTGGGTACTTGATTTCAACAAAGTGTGTGTGTATTATATAGGCCCCACTATGATATTATAGAGACAAATAGAAATAGGAAGAGGGCACATATATTTTTATCCTTCCCAACTTGATCATCTTGCTGCTCCCGGCCGGCAACAAACATCCATGAACCTTTTTTAAAAGTATGTGTTTGGAAGATTAGGATAATAACTACCTCCAAGCCTTTGGTTAACAAAGCAATGTCAACTAAGAAAGTTAAATCATAGCGTAAGGCCAAGAAAATTGTCAAAACTCCGAGTTGCTAGCAAAAGACTATTTATCCAATCAACTGATGGCTCAATGGCAAGGCACTTTCACGGACACAACCTGTGACCGATCTTTTATATTGCGGTTGAAATACCACTTCTTTGCCGGTAGGAAAATAGTAATTAATAAAAAGAAAATTCTAATAGAGTTTATAATTTAAAAGTTTCCTTCTTGATACTCCACCAAAAATGCTTTTCATGCCCCTTAATGTTATTTGCTGTCCTTGCAAATGTCCTGCCTTTTTTTAATCACCCAAAGGTAACACATGCATATCATACTCTATCAGCCCATCACCTGATGTCTGATGAGTACCAAAGAAGAACAGAACCTCACGTAAGATTTGATTAAAAGAAGGTATATGTAAAAAGTTGACTTAAGAGAGGAGACTAGGCTCTGATGATGATTAGGATGATGCATATCTTCTTATGAGGTGTGATTCACCCACAATTGGACTCACCAAATGAGTATAGATGACTAAATGGTGGGCCATATCATGTGGTTTTTGAATGAAAGGCCAAATAACTGGTTTGCTTGGATATACCTAAAACTTATTTCTAAATGGCCCAATTTCTCTAATATTGGTATGTGAAAGGCTGAAAGTCCATGACAAGAAGTTATGATAGATGATTAGACCAGTTGACCATTTTGTAGGGCATGGATTAAGTAGCTATGACCATCCATTAATTTTGAGTGAAATTAGATCAAATGAAATTATTTGTAAAATACTTTTGGTAAATTTATCATTTTAAACTCCAGTTTTTGTCTTAATAATATTTTTCTAACAACTCTCATAAATAATAAAATTTAAAATAATATAGACATTATATATAGATATTATCCCAATATCGATATTTGTGACACTAGTTTCGAGGGACAAACCATGGTCATGTAATTTTTTTAGGTCATGTTTGTACAATCATATTTCTGCAGAAAAAGCCAGGAAAATTAAGATGCTTTTCTAAGAGGAAAGTATAGAAATGATAGCAATTTTTCACGATTCCACATAAAGCATTTTTAATAGAGGGGATAAAATATAAATTTTTTTTCTGAAGAGGTTAAAATTTGATGATCCGGTTTCCTTGGATGTTTTTGTAGTTTCCGCGTTAATGAAAGTATGTGGACTTCTGCTTTTTTGCAGACTATTTTTTTATGCTTTTCTTTGCATGAAAAAGCATTCGTGCCAAAAGATGGAAAAAATAATTTTCAGAAAAAAAAAATATTTCTTTTCCACATTATTCCCTTCTGCTTTTGCGTTTAGAACTTTTCGAAAAATTCTCATAAATAATAAAATTTAAAATAATATAGACGTTATATCAAGATATTATCCCAATATCGATTTTTGCAACACTAGTTTTGAGGGACATACTGGTCATGTAATTTTTTTTAGGACATGTCAATATAGTCATATTTCTACAGAAAAAGCAAGGAAAACTAAGATGCTTTTCTAGGAGGAAAGTATAGAAATGATAGCGATTTTTCACCATTCCACATAAAGCATTTTTAATAGAGGGGATAAAATATAATTTTTTTCTAAAAAGGTTAAAATTTGATGGTTTGGTTTCCTCGGATGTTTTTGTAGTTTCCGCATTAATGAAAGTACGTGGACTTCTGCTTTTTTGCAAACTATTTTTTGATGCTTTTCTTTACATGAGAAAACATTTGCGCCAAAAAATGGAAAAAAAAATTGCGGAAAAAAATATTTCTTTTCCACATTATGCCCTTTTGCTAGTGACAGGTATTCCCATTAGATAGATACCATATACATGTATAGAATATGATAAACGCAAAAGCAGAAGTGCACAAGATACCAAAGTAAATGGGAACGTGATGGACGAGGTTGGATATGGAAATGGGCATGAGCAGGCGAGAAAAGGACAGAAAGGCACTACTGGGGATTCAAATGCACCACACCCCAGTCACCAACCCACAAACAAGAAAGTGCAGACAAACAAGAAAGTGCAGAGAGAGAGAGAGAGAGGGGATTTGACTTTGAATTGAATTGAGTTGAAATGAATAGAACAGAAGAAATGGATGGAAAGAGAAGGGGGTGCACCTATGACCCACACCCACCCCAACAATCCATTGGATCAAAGCAGGAGGGTCCCAAGTCCAACAGTTTGCAACCAACAGCAGAAGCACCCACATCATTGCTGGCAAGAAAAAATGGAAGAAACACTCACCAAAACCTCTCCATTCCCACAAGAAAACCCAAAAACACCACCTCAACTCAACTCTTCCAAATACAAAGCTCTCTGTTTCTGTCTATTTGCTTCTCCTTTTGTTCCTTGTATATCAAACTTCACCAATTGAATTGTGCTTTTATGATGGGCTGGTGCTGAAGGGGGTGGTTCTCTTGTTGGGTTTTTTATTTGATGGGGAACTGCGGCTGTAGGTGGAACCCTTCTATCTACAGAGTTTCATCTAATGCAAAGTCAGGTGTGTAGAAAGTTTTGCTTTTGTTTCTTTTGGACTAGATTTCTGTAAGTGGGTATTGGTGGGTAATGAATTTTTGGACATGGGTTTGTTTTTATGGTTTAGAAGATTGAAATGAACAGAAAAAAAAAAAAAAGAAGATTGGGTTTTGGGTGATAGGGTGTTTTGGATATGGGTTTGTGATTTGGTGGCTTTCCTTTTTATCTGTGGGAATTGTCCAGTTAAGGAAATTTGAGTCTGCTTTGATTCTACGCATGCTTTTTATAATTGAAACAACTGGAGTTACTCGTTACTATAGCTTAGAATCTGGGGTTTGTTTGTGTTATGCTAAGATTTGTCTCGGGTGTGGAAGCACAGGTTCCCACCACCACTGCCCGGGAAATGGCTCTCCATGGAATTGAGGAAAAATCAGTTAAATTTTACCAATTTCTGAGCGAAAACTGCACTAAACTGCAGATGCAAATCGTAGGCATGACACAAATGTGGCCTGGGTATTGTTGTTTCTTGTCTCTCTATTTGTATCAGAGTTAGAATGTCTGAAAAACTGGATTCTTCTAGTAAGTGCACTTTGATTGCTATTGGAATTTGGATAGGAGCGTCTTCTTTTTCAGTAAATTGTTTGAAATGGGTTATGGAGAGTTTGATTTGAATGTTTCCCATGATATTTGTCGGAATCTTTCTGTTAAGGAAATTTGAATTTGCTTTTGCTTTTATATGCTCTGTGCTTGAAAGTAGAGTAGCTGGTTACCTTTTATAGTTTTGAGTCTGGGTATTGTAGTTTAGCCTCTCTGTATGTCTCAGACTGAACAAGTCCGAAAAATTGTATTTTACAGTAATTGGGCTTTGATTTTTTTGGGTATTGGATTTGAATGCACTTCCCTTTTTTTTTTTTCACTAGTTAACCTGTTTAAAATGAATATGAAGAGTTGAATTGAGTGGGCATTTATTTGTTTCCTTTACTTTGGTATTTGTTGCAATCTCTCTGTTCTGGAAATCTTAATGTCCATTTGCTGTTACATGCTTTCATGATTGAAAGAAGTGGAGTAACTAGTTCTGAATCTGGGTTTTGTGGTTTGTTCTTCTCTCTTTCTTCTCTCTGTATGTTTCAAACTTTGGGAAAAATGGATTTTTCAAGTATGTGGGCTTTAATTGTTTTGGGAATTTGGGTATTAATGTCCTTTGCTTCCTTAACCTGTTTAAAATGTGATGTCGAGAGTTGGATTGAATTAGGTTTTGGTTGCTATACTCTTTTATCTGTTGGGATCTTCCTTTTAAGTAAATTGGAATATGTGTCTGATTTTAATGCCTTTTCGATTGAAAGAAGTGGAGTAACTGGTAAGCATTCATAGTTTTGAATAGTGTAAGACTAAGTGAATGGGGAAAATTGGATTTCACTAACCTGTTGGAATGAGACATCAAGAGTCTGATTGAATTGAGTTGTGAACCTTGTGGTTGCTTTACCTTTTCAGTTATTGGAATCTTCCAGTTAAGGGAAATAGAATGTGCGTTTGCTTTTTATATGCTTTTGTGACTGAAAGCAGTGGAGTAAATGATTGCCTTTCAAAGTTTTGAGTCTGGGGTTTGTACTTTATTCTCTCGACTAGTGTCACACTGAATGAGTGGCTAGAATTGGATTTGTTATGTAAATGGGCTTTGGATATGAATGTCTGTTTCTTCATGGACCTGTTGAAATCGATTATCAAGAGTTGGATTTTTCACTTGTTTTAGGTATCCGCATTTTGTTTTTGGATTTCTGTGCTTTGATGGCATAAGCTAGTTGAGAAAATTTGTGATCTTTTGATGATTTTGAGACTTCTCTCTCTCTCTCTCACACACACACACAAACAAACAAAAAAAAAAACACACACACAGAGACACGCAGAGGGATTGCAATGACTTAGAAAAATAAAAAAATATTACATTTGCAAAGACAGTGCTACATTTTTACTCTTATTGGATTTTGTTCTTGGACTGAGTGTCTTGAACTGAAGTCTTGGTTATGGTATTTTGCATTTTCATTAGGGCATGGTCGATCTTTCTTCCTAATTGATCTCTCTTATGGTTGCTTTTTTTTTTTGTTTGTGTTATTATAGTAGAAATGAGTTGATAAGTAATTATATTATTATTTTTGAATGTTGATAAGTAATTATATCATGGTTGCATTCTTTTTGAAATTTTTATTTGGTCTTTTGCTTTAGTATTTTGCTTGTCAAATAATTTGGGTTTTGACATTCGGTTAATTATGCTTTGAATATTGTATGGGTTCATGGATTGGATTTTTTAAACTTGGGCATTAGATTTTAATATAATTCTCTAACTTGAAATAAGTTAGAACATTGGAGTTTGTTTTATTTTTAGATTATCATTTCATGCAATGGGAATGAATGGATACGAGAAATGTTTCATCGGTAGAGGTGTTCAAAACACTAAGATGTAAAACAGAATCTGAAAACATGGAACTAAAAAAGAGAAAACATTTCTATTTTTCTCTTAAAATCATTCATGGTATTGTCCGTTTTGGCCCACGGGCCTCACGGTTTTGTTTTTGATGGGTCTCAACCCATCAAAAGGCTAGCCTGCAAGCCCTCTTGGCCTGCCCACTTGCACCAGACCACGGCAGGGGTCCATACTCGAACTAGTCGAGGGTCGGCTCTGATACCATTTATAACCCGCCCTACACGCATGCATTATATTGTCCGTGTCACAACCCAGATTCCGGGGCCCTTTCGGATATCCGGATCATGATCATATAACAATGTTCACCATGCACACATCAAATAATATTCACAAGGAATCGGGCATTTAGTTTCAAAATATATTTTCCATTTATAATTATCAAAAATCTCTGAATAATCAAACTTATTATATCTTGACTCAAATCAATAATGTACTAAAACATTTAATAACTTCTCCTAAACAAGGCTTAATAATTCTATCAAATATTCAAGTTTTTTGTTCACTCTTTTCAGCCACGCATGCCAAAATCTACGTGTTGATCGTCAATTTGCTCTGGCCCACCCGCAATATGATTACCTGAAGGTGGCAACACAACATCAGTATTACTGGTGAATGAATTTTCCTAATTACACAAATCACATATAACATAGCATCACATAATCAACAAGCTGAATCAATAAATCAATACCATTAAAAGTATATTCACATCCAAATCCGTGCCCATGCACATTACCACGCCTCAGAAGCCCATCGTATACATGTATACCGGTCACCATGACCCTGTCTCATCAGACACGTCCACTAAGGACCCGCCATCATAATGGTCATTCTCGTCCACTAAGGATTAGCCGCTATAACGGCCCGGACACAAAGTCCAACATCTCACGTCTAAGACTCAGTGCACAATATCACATAACATCTAGAATATGAATAATATAATTGAACACACATACAGCAGCGTGGGCCCAACCTATGCACCTCTTACTAATCATTGCCCCACTTCTTATCATAATGGTATTGAGTGATACATGGGTGGCCCACACTTTATTATAACCATAACATTAATTTCTCGCAGTTTAAAGGATTAATCACAGTTAATCATAATGAATCACAGTTAATCATCTCAAAACTTCACTTCATAAGGTAAGAAGATATTTAATATTTCTACACCAAAATCCAGGTATTTCTCAATTATTAGACCTTTTTCAGAATAAATCTCAACATACATAACATAAAATAAACCAACAGTTTATAACAGTACCTCTTAATATAAAATCCAGTGGGTCCCACTAGGCCAAATCAAGATCAGACCTAATGTCTAATGTCCTACAAGGATAGGCTTTACTCTTAATGGATTGGATTTACCATCAAATATCTTTATAGGCCCCACAATGTCAATAAACATGCACAGTAAGCCTTATGGTTAACAAAATTGAAGCTTCTGGATATCTAGGCAAATGAGGCCTAGGCCACATGGAACCACCACCATTTAGGTCGTCCCTGAGCCCTCTACAAAACGTGGGGTCCTAATATTTGATTGACATAAGTAGTGGGTCCCACCATGCATGTCGACCTACAGCACTGTAATCTTCAAATTCACGCCTGGAATTCATTATACCTCCTGAATAGTGGGACCCAATGGTTCAAAACCCAGATGTCTAACTACACAAAGGTCGCCCAAGGGTCCCACACTCGATGGCCGATGCTGATTTTCAATCAAGTGTCCAGGTGGGTCCCACTAAGCCTGACGACAAGAAGTGTAAGGATCCTGTAATAGTCGTCCTGTTTCAACACATCCATTGGATGAGGGCTCAGATGGGGCTCACTCCTCATGGGTCCAAGTCCCCTAGGGTCGACCAGGGGTCCCCTACAAGATGTGTGGTCTTGATCATTGATCAAGTCAATAGATGGGTCCTACAACTACAAATGACCAATATCTAGTACTCCGTCAGGCCTCTGTTTTCCATCAGATTTGCTTATCTATTAGTATGAGATTCAACAATTCTTGCAATACAGAACATACATAACATATGATCCATCAGATCTCCTTAATGCCAATAACTCATAACATATAACATCATAACCGTAGATCTTCTCAACACAGATTACCCAAATCACATCACAATATCAATCATTTTAATTGATCAATTAGTTAACTAGGAAAATCCACTCACCTTTGGTATGTGATCGTTGCTCTTGCGATGTGTGGACGCGAATAGGACATCCGACTATCGGCTCCCCTTGGATTGGTTTTTCCCTCTTCTTCCCCTAAATATCTAGCCACAGCTCTCTCTCTCTCAGATTTTCTCAAAGCAATGAATTTGATACTACAAGAGGGACGTGGGTTCTATATATAAATAAAGAGGAGAATGAGTCCTAATCACCTTCCTAATTAGAGTTGTATAACAACTTCTTCTCTTTCCTTTCTAAACTTTCACCCAGAGGCAATTCTAATTCTATCCTAAGTCACCAATTAAGGTCCTTCCTGGGCCAAACTAGTCTTTGGGCCCAGGCAAGTCAAGATATTACAGTCCGCTTTAGCCCACGGGCCTCATGGTTTTGTTTCTGATGGGCCTTAACCCATCAAAAGGCCTCGTGCAAGGTAAGGGTGTAAGCTCTACATATAATCCCATTTACTATCCTCTCTATAGTCGATGTGGGACTTCAGGGCATCACTATACATCTTTTTAACGGAAGCATGTCTCTAAAACAATATAAGATGTGCTTCATTGAAATGGATATTTGGCTTTAGGCAATGTCTCGTAATTTTGGGTAAGATTCTGTGCACTTCTGTATTTTGTTAATCGGATTGTGGAGTTTTTTGATGCAATACCCTAGTTATAACAAAAACATGCTAAAGAAGTATGGGAACAACTTATAAAACGGTTTATACCGGTGCCCCTGCTTCCGAAGGAAGGTGTTCTTAGCATTGCACCAATTAAGGAAAGACATTTGGGTTGGGGGTTTAATTCTTAGATTTTGGATGAGTTGTGTTTTGATGCTTTGTGATTTTAAGATAACTTGTGAAGTGTAGAGTTTTGGTGGAGGCTCTTAAAGTTGAGATGAGTTCCTCGGAGGCTTTTAATTTTATAATTATATGTAACTTCTCTGGTTTAAAATGGTCTCTTATGAATTATGAATCGGTCCAGTTGGAAAATTGAATCTGGATTCTCATATATTTGCTTTTATAATGTTCGTATTTCTTGTTTAAGTTGGTTTTATGCATCTGGGTGCTTCTTATCATGGGAAATAGAATATGATGGTTTACCCAGGCACAAGATTTTGTGCAAGTAAATTGTTTGACACAAACACTCGCGGGGTTGTATAATTAAAATTTTAAATTAGTACCCAAGTTACGACGAAAGGGATCAATGAATTGATAAAATTTTGAATTTAGTTCTGAACTGGTTCTTTCAGGCAAGTTGCCTTTGCCACCGGCCCAATAGCAATAGGAAAAGACAAGCATCCCCTTTAACCTTTTGAAATGACAAGACACACCATCGTGTTCAGACTTTTTTCCTCCCTCGTCTCCTTTTACCCTTAAATTTTCTACATTTCTCTTCCCAACTTATACAGTTTTCACCTAATTTCTCTATCCTGTTCTCTATTTCTCCGCACTACTCAGTGTGCTTCCTTCCAACTCAAATCAAATGAATACAAAAGAAGATCCCTTTCATTTAGAAGAATTCAAATTGTTAGAGCCCAACCACAACTGAATCAACTCCTTTTCTACTGCTCTTGTTTTAAAAGGACCAAAGTAGTAACCCACCACCACACACCTAGCAAACTTAAATCTCACCATTGTTGTTCACACACACACACACCACCACCACCAACAACAACAACAACAACAACACACACACACACACACACACATATATATATATATATGGGGGAAATTCTAAAAAAAGCCCCACTTTAAAAACGCCCCTTTTTCCTCCCCTCTTATTTTTGGTCATGGGGCCCATGTCGAGTCAATCTAATCTTTTCACACACACTAGCCCCCATGAATAGTCACAAGTCCAAGTTGACACTCATCTAACTTTTCCTCACCGTTGGATTGAAATCATTAGTGGCGGACCCAGGATTTTCATTTGGGTGGGGCGGACAATGGTCAACTAAATATTAGAAATGTCAAAATTAACGCTAAATACCAATAGTATCCACTTATTGCATGGTTTAAAGACATTTTTTTTATTTTTTTGGCAAATTATGTATAAAGAACTCATATCCCGTTGCTAATCAATGTTTTGCTTCCCCACATATTGTGTAAAGGTAAGGTGAGAGAGTGGACATTTATGCTACGCTATTGTACAGAGGCCGAACTGCATCTGCTTAAAGAAGGAGAACGATTGAGCGAAGGGTTCCGAGGTTTTTCATTTGGGAGATCTCTGACACCAAGAGCGACGGATCAACACATGGGGTGGGGCGATTTCTTTATTGGAACGGGGCATGGCCATATAGCCCATGCAACTTTTAACATTTTTTGGATCGGACCTGGGGCGGTCGCCCTAAGTTTGAATCATGTAGGTCCGCCACTGGAAATCATGATAAAATGATGCATCTAAAACCATTAAATTTTAGGGCCATGTATCAAAAAGGTTAGGATGATCTTATGGACTCAAGATTTTACATGTAGGTAGGCCTCATATGGATCTTTCCATCCAATGGACTTCTATGATCATCATGGATCCTAGTGGGCCCAACTAGGAGGGGAGTTTACTCCTAAAAAACGCCCGGGCGCTGTGTAGCGCTCACATATATATATATATATATATATAGGATGGTTATCTAGTGCGCAAGTTGTGCACCGGGTGTGGGGCCCACCTGGTGGTCCATCCAAATGGACCACACATACCCCCTGAATTTCACATGGGGCCCACCTTTGCACCCATCCAATGTATTGTACACCGTTAGATCGACTGCACACCCATCTGAATGAACTATATACCATTATATCGATTGCACATCCATCCGAATGGACTATACACCGTTAAACTTGTGGGGCCCGGATGGAGATGATATAGGTCAGGGATGAGGATGATTTTTTACAGAGATGAAGGGTCAGGGGAGATCTTTCAATTCCTTTTGGTCCCAGTCCTAGGTGCGGCCCCACGATGAGGTGCGCACAGTCATCCAGTGCGCCTCACGCATTGGATGACTACTATATATATAGTATCGTGAGAATAACTCTTACAAGAGCATCTCCCTCTCTCTCTCTCTCGCTCTCTCTCTATATATACACACAGATAGAGAGAAATTATCTAGTGCACACCTCATACTTTGCACACCTCATAGTGGGGCCGACCTGATAACCCATCTGAATAGATCACACACCCCCCCCTTGCTCACACCCATTTGAATGGACTGCACCGTTCCATTAACATGTCAATTTTTTAAGGGGTAAAATTTGTTAGCTGTTGATGAAGGTTACGATGATAAGATGAGACCCATATTTTGTACACAGGTAGGCCCCTACTAGATGAAGAGATCCGTAGATAACCCACACACACAACACATATTATTGATGTACCAATATATACCATTCGGTATATATTGGTATATCAATAATATATATATATATATATATATATATAGATGAGAGCATCTCTCACCTTACAATGAGAGATAGCGTGGGGGCTCTCACATCAATATCCAATGCCAACAACTTAAATGTAAGGGCCCCCACCCTTTCTCTCATAGTAAGGTGAGAAATATCCCTCATAGGAGCATCTCACATATACACACACACATATATATTTCGGTTTATACCAATATATCAATATATATTGGTATATTGGTAGCTATTATTGGTATACCAATATATACCAAATGGTATATTGGTATATTCCAATGTGTTGATATATTTCTGATTTGGAATTTTGTCATGCTATGATAGAATTAATGATTAACCAAATAAATTGGAATAAATTTGATACCAATCAAACTGTTAACTGTCATTGAATTAATCACATAGATAACATAACACACTTGGGAGTTGGTGGAGTGACATAAGGCACTTATGGGCATGGCAATATTGGAAAACAAACAATCAGTGGGACCATGATTTGATAGCATCTTATATTAGGATTAGATTATCTTGCTTATCTTAAGATTTAATTATCTTTCCTTATTTAAATTAGTGATCTTCATTGTGCTTTGTTAAAAGTCAATTTTATTCTCGATGAAAACTAATGCAGTTGTGTTTATGAAAATGTAGTCTCTGAAGTTTTAAGGAGGTAGGATTTTGAGGATAAGAAACTTTTCTCTGTGGGTTATAGGCAATGAAGTGATCAAAGGATCTGAATGTAGTAAGAATGATGGGAAAGTGAGCACAAAAAAAAGATGGAAGTCGTCAGGAAGTGATGGCTCTAATTTGACCACATCCAGTTCTGAGAGGAAAGATGTATCATTGTATCTGTCATTTCTGTTGGGCTTGTCCAGAATTTGGGAATTCAGGTATATATGGGAATTCAGATAGTGGTTGAGAGAGCGAAATTGGTTGATAGTGATTTGGTGACTCTTTTTTACCATTGATCCAATCAAACAAGTTGTTTCTTATTTCTAAACAGTGTCTCTTGCTACAAAATCTCTCCCACTGATGATTCTAAGCTTTTAGATATTATCATTTTCCATATGATTTAAACAGGGAGAAAACATTAACATCATAAGGGATGAATCCTAAAGATGAGGGCGAGTTGCACAAAGAGCTAGATAATCTGACAAACTTAGAAAGCAGTGCCCATCTACTGCTATGTCCAACTTGAAAGGTAGAGGCAGGACCAGAAACTATTCTTTTGATGTGGCATGTTGTTGCTTCTGTCAAGGGTAGGCAGCGGGGCAGGGAGTTGGAATAACCCTGCTTGAGGATAAAGCTGGTGTCGGACTAGGAACAGAGGGTGGAGGACCATGACTGTCTTCTTGGTGAATAAGGGGTTTTTTGTTTGATTCAGCTGGGGATGTTGCAGCGGAGCTGATGTGAGCGTCTTTATATCTAGAGGGGGATGATGATCCCTAAGGGAAAATTTTCCATTTTATAAAAAAATTTACTTAAAGTTACCAATGGCAAGGGCAATTTGCTGGAAAGGATCTGTTTGAAACTCACCTCACAAACTTGATGATCATTTTGATAACATCACCATTGAATTCCTTTTTTTTTTTTTTCTTTTTAAATATTAGGCCATAAGTTGGAGACTACTCTGAAATTTCCCACATATTAGTGAAAGTTTTCAGAATTTATATAAATCCCCTTACATTTTACAAAAATAATAAAAAAGGACAACAAATGGAAAAAAAAAAAAAAAAAACCATAAGAGATCCACATTAATGACATCCAACCCTCCCCACCTTGAATTGAAGCATGGGTGTCAATCTTGCCAGCTTGTCGAACACAACAGCCATTTGATCTTGAGGTCAAGCCCAGGTTGCCAAACACAATCTTGTAGTAAGCGCAACCCTTCATTGAATGGGTATCATCCTTACAATGTCAGATTCGGATTTTTGTTCTTTGCATTTTCTTGACTTGATTGGTTTCTGTACATAATTGGATAAGGATTTGTGTTTTTAAAGCAAGCAGATTGGAATAGATTAAAAGGCCTTGAACTCATTTTATGGTCTTCTGTTTTGAATTTGTTTCACTAATCATTCTTCTATGGTTGTGTTATTGCGACCAGTTAGAGGGTTCACTTTTTAGTCCATTTTAATGCCTTTTTCACTCTTTATTTGTGTATAGAGTCTCCAAAGAACCAGTGCGCATCATTGAAAGAAGTCAGTCCTACAAAATTGCCATCAAATCCTGAAGAAGTTGAGGATCTGCGTCGTGATACGGGTGTGAATCTGTTGATTGTGTTCACCTTCAGTGAACTGAAGATAATTACAGGAAATTTCAGGAAAGATAATTTATTGGGTGGTGGAGGATTTGGGAATGTTTACAAAGGGCTCATTACGGAGGATTTGAAGGAAGGGCTTAAGCCTCTCCAAGTCGCTGTTAAGGTTCATGATGGTGATAACAGCTTTCAGGGCCACAGAGAATGGCTGGTATGGTTGTAAAGTTGTTTTTCCATCTCTCTCTCTCTCTCTCTCTCTCTCTCTCTCTCTATATATATATATATATATATATATATAGGGGGGCCTTCATATGCATCTATCCCTCACCATTTTGGGTGAGGGACACCCCTTTTGGGGGTGTTTCAAGTACAAAATGGAGGTACAAAGTACCCCTCCCTCTTGTACTCCTTTTGTACTTGAAACACCCCCAAAAGGGGTGTCCCTCACAAGGGATAGATGCATATGAATATTCCCCATATATATGTATATATGTGTGTGTGTGTGTGTTTTCTGGTTCCCTCTTGTGGGCAGCTTTTGTACTATTTAAGGCACCTAGCCCACATGTGCTCATATTTCACATATATGTAATGTCCATGGCCCAACAGTCAGCTGTTCCACTCATCAAAAGAGCCATAAAACATGTAGATTACATCCAAAGTAAAATAGAAATGAATTCATAAAGAACTCTCAGACCATCAGTGCACACCTAATGAGTGGGCCCACACGATGTTTGTGCCAGGTAAGCTCCACGGTGGGGTCCACCTGCTCCACGACTTGATGTGGCATATGTTTGCCACAACGATGTGTAAATGCAAGTGGAGCTGTGTACAGGCTGGGAGTTCACTTAGTAAGCATCCTCTATTACATGCTGTTATTTTGAGGTGGCACTTCTCTGTAATTTATTTCAAAATTTTGTGGCTCTGCAGGCTGAGGTTTTATTTCTGGGGCAGCTTTCACATCCAAATTTGGTGAAACTTATTGGATACTGCTGTGAAGATGAACACCGAGTACTCATTTATGAGTTTATGCCCCGGGGTTGTGTGGAAAACCATCTCTTTTCTAGTAAGTGCCTGCTGCTTGCGTGCACACTTTGGTTCCCACTCTATTTCTTACTTTTTCATTCCCACTCATTTTATACAATTGATTGTGTGGTCATGATAATCCAATTGATGTGATTTTTCGGCACATTCAAGATGTAGATCATCAACTGTATGTTTAAGACTGATGGTCGCTCCTTGTTTGCAAACATTATTTCTTATATTCATTCAAGTCCTGTCGATTATGTGCACCTTTCATTTATAACAATATATAAAGGAGGCAATTGGTCTAATGTTCTTGATTCAGGGATTTCTCTTTCATGTTGCCAGTATCTTATCTGTATTTGATGGTTTTTCTTGTGGGTGTCTCAGAAATCTTGCTTCCCCTTCCTTGGTCAATAAGGATGAAGATTGCACTTGGTGCTGCAAAAGGGCTTGCTTTCCTACATGAAGCAGAAAAACCAGTTATTTATCGCGATTTCAAGACATCTAATATCTTGCTAGATATGGTTAGTACTTGGAACCTCTTTATTGTCTAAGCAAGCACTGTAATACATACAGATTGAACTTTGCCTTTTCTCCAAAGTTGCTGACTACTAGATGCATTTGTAAATTGCCATATTTGTATCTCAAATAAATAAGTTAACTTATAATTGCATTTTGCATCTTCCTATTTATGAACAGATATTCTTCCAGGTTTCAACAAATTTAACACTAGATAGAGAAAAAAGAAAACAAACAAGCAAAAAGAAATTATAACCAGGATGAAGTTTTCTCCACTTTCAAAGGCCAAGAAGCTTAGGCAACATAAATTTATGAACCATTATAAATTTGTGGAGCAGGAGTAAATTGAAGTGCATTGCCTTCAATTTACCTACTGTTGTACAGCTGACATGTTAAAGGTCTGCTGCCAAAATAGCAAGGAACCCAACACATCCATAGGGTATAGGTTTCTGATACTTTAAGATTATGTCATCACTATATTCTGAAATTGGCCAAAAATGTTTGTAAGGAGATTAATCCGCCATTGTGGTTTCCTCTAGACATTGTATGGGTTTCTGATACTTTAAGATTATGTCATCACTATATTCTGATATTGGCCAAAAATGTTTGTAAGGAGATTAATCCGCCATTGTGGTTTCCTGTAGACATTGTTGCATCACATTTGTCCTTGTAAAATGATTACTGATTATTATTATTATCATCATCATCTGCTTTGACACTTCCAATAAATGAGTTAGTCCAATATGTTGTGCATTTATTTCAACCATAATGCATGTAATTGTCATCACAAACTTTTTATCTGTTCTGCTGTTCATTCATCTTTATCATGGGCATTTGTTATTTCTAGCTTCTACATTATTGTAATGCATTTTTGTTTTAATTTTTTATATGTTTCATTAGGACTATAATGCCAAGCTTTCCGACTTTGGACTTGCAAAAGATGGACCAGTAGGTGACAAGTCTCATGTCTCTACTCGCATCATGGGGACATATGGTTATGCGGCCCCAGAATACGTTATGACAGGTAGGACTCTGCTATATGGATCAAGAGTATATATCTTGGTCCTTCTATAGATGAAGTATTTTTTAAATGAATATTGTCCAAAGTTTTATTTTAGTGAAACCTTAGGCAAATACTAATTAGTGACATTGTCATTGTTGAAGCCTAATCCTTTCTATTTGTGATGGCTTTATGAGTTACTACTTTTCTACTCAGCTCTTTTTGCGAGATGTTAGTTGTTACTATTATGATTGTTATCATTACTATTATTATGTTTTTGATAGGTCACATAAGTTGAGTGCTCTGCCTCATGGTTGCAACAGTGAGAACCTTCTGGTTTGCTAGTTATTGTACACTGTTTTCTCTGATGCTGCTGTAGTAGAGGCATTATCTGATTCTCAACCTTGACCAAGAGAAACTGCATATTTGTTTGACCTGCAATAGTATTATGGTAACAGGCAAACCGACCTTTCAGTATTTCGATGCTGTTTCTTGTGTTGCCTTCAACCTTCATCATGGGAATGAACATGTCCTAATATCTTCTCCTGTCTACAATAGGGCCCATCATATAAATGGCCTGGATTGCTTGAAGGTGACACATGTGCACGACTTTTACTTCTGAGCAAAGGTTCAATTGAAGCTATGATACTTAGTTGTGAACTCCTTTCCCATCAATTGGCTTCAGGTTCTTCTGAAGAAAATAAGTATAGGAAGTTGATGCAAATCTTTCATTATGTTAATTCAAGCAATTACATTGAGTTTTGGGTGCAATTCAATTTTCCTAGAATTCAATTTTCAGTTTTCACCTCTTCATAGAGAGCTCATCTAGACTTAAAAATTGTGATTTCAGCTGGAAAATTCAAGTTTTTAGTGGTTGAAACTGTTCAAACAACATTCCAAGACTTTTCCTCTACCTCTTCTGAATCTTGTTTTGATTTGATATTTGCTGTCTTGTTTTCTGAATATAATTGCTTGAAACATTTAATCCTATCTTAAATTGAAAAACAAATGGACCCTTTCGCATGCAGGGCATCTGACTGCCAGGAGTGATGTTTACAGCTTCGGTGTTGTTCTATTGGAACTGCTTACTGGCAGAAAATCACTCGATAGGTCCCGTCCTGCTCGTGAGCAAAACCTTGCTGACTGGGCCTTGCCTTTGCTCAGCGAGAAGAAAAAGCTGCTCAATATCATAGACCCAAGATTGGAAGGTGACTATCCGATTAAAGGTGTGCATAAGGCTGCCATGTTAGCTTATCATTGTCTCAACCGCAACCCAAAGGCGAGGCCACTCATGAGAGATATCGTCGACTCATTGGAGCCTCTTCAGGCTGCCGTGGAGGCCCCAGGTGCAGCTCCTACTACCATGAGCACTGAAATTCCAGTTTAACAGCATCACAGAGAAGCCACTTGCTGCAACTGACATGGGTTTTGCTTCTTTACGGATCTTTCACCTTCAGCTGGAATTGGAGAAATTCACGCCTGCGACATGGGTTTTACTTAACATGGTCTGTTTGCGTTTTCTACCATTCATTGCTGTTTTTCTTTGAGATATGCATGGGTAAATTGCTATTTGTATCTGTCTCATCTTGAGGGTAAATTTCATCATTGATGATCTTTCAGTCATCCACTGAAAAAGATCTGCATGGGCTTATACATTGTTACCCAAGAAATTTCCACTATGGTCCATTTCTCTCCAGTGAGGACAGTAGGATTGTGTTTGCTAAGTAGAAACTAAGAATGCAGTTGTTTTCACTGCTAGATTGAATTGATCTTTGTTATTCACATGGGTATCTCTCTGATTTAAGTAGTGCTTTTAAACCTGGACTTGGCCCCCCTAACTTGACCATGGACGGGCCAAGTCGAGTCTTGGTCGAGTCCCATTTATTATTATTATTTTTCCTATTTTTTCATTCTCTTTTTTCAATTGTGCTCTGGCTCCTTGAGGGCCTTGGTGACGTGGGCGGTGGCGAAGGGGGGCCACAGACACCTTGGCTTAGCAGTTTGGGTTGGTGATCTTGACAGTGATGCGGAGGCCCTTCGAGTTCTTGGCTGTCTATGCCAGTGATGCTACATGTCCATCGCCTGCGATGGATCAAACTACGGAGGCATGATTGTGGAAGACCCTTCTGCTTCTGCTGCTACAGTTACTGTTTGGGAGAGAAGCTGTTGCTCCTACAATCAGTGTTTGTGAGAGGGGATGAAGAAGAAAGACAGTCCCTCCTGATCTCCTCATCTGGGTCCCTTCCTTTTAAAGGTTTTGGCCAGTGGCCATTTATCAGGCTTGTTTCAATCTGGATATCCAACTAAGATCAGAAGATTAAGGTGGCCACTGTAGGAGAAGAATGAGATATCTTACCAACAGTGAAACAACTATCCTCATTTGTCCTACAAAACTTTATGATCACATGGCATGGATTGAAAATAATTCCTCAAATTGATCAAAGGATTGCTCATCTTAAAGTTTGTAGATGAGGTCATCATATTGCTCAAAAGGTTCCATGAGAATGTTGGCAAATTCCATTGGCAAAAAAGAAATGCTATTGATTCAGTAGTAAATAGTAATGTGCCAATCTTAAAACACACTAAGAGGATTGATTTGGGTCTATTGCCACGGATTGATTTAAGCTTGTCTGTTTGCCCTCCCTAACGTCGGTCTATCCCATTTGACCAACAATCATGCTATGAGTCACATGCACACAAGTGAGAGCACACTTAGAGAGGACAAGAATCGGGATCCTACGAGCCTTTTGACCCAGGGTAACCATGAGTGGACCAATCACGGTCCGCCACATCACCGTGGGATGCCTGCCATTTACGTGGGCAGTGATGGATCCACTCAAGGTATTAAAATGAAAATGGAGGGGCCTATTTGCAAATACTAAAACTTCAGAGGTCTATTTACAAATCCTACAAACCTTAGAGTGGTGTATATAAAAAGCTCAAATAAAAAATACATGTCTGTTTTTATCAAATGGTCCTGTTGCAAACACAACATTCAAGGAATGCTGGATAGAAACCATCCATGTAATCCCTCATTTTGATTCCTCTAATTATGCTTTGTTACATAAAATTAGGCAACTAGTGTTGGTTATTACAGTGTGGTTAGACAACAAAACAGTCATCTATTGCTGAAAGCAAGGCGAAAGAAGGACTTTTTTTAAGGCCCAAAAACCTGTGATACCAGGTTATACTGATTGACTGTCGAAGATGAGTGGGGCCCAGAAGATGGATGATCATGCCGTCCCCGGTAGATGACTCTCAAGTAACTGGGGTCTGAGGAACACCAGTCCACTGTCTTCTTTGCTCTACATTTTGTCTTTTGGCACTTGAAATAGCTTCTGAAGGAAAAACCCAACAATGTGATTTATCAACAATACTGTTCATCAAAGTGAGAAAAAGGATACTCCTAAAACCCCTCAAATTAAAGCCTCACAAAACATAGGCAAATGCGTTGTTCACCTGTTTCCTTTTGTGTGCTTGATGAATTTCTGGCCATATTTCTTCCATGAGTGTCCATCTTCAGGGATGAGTTGGTTGGCACCACTTTCTATTTTCTTTGGTTCTGCTTGTTCTTCACTTGGTCCTATTTTACCTTCCCTGAAACACAAGACCACCTCTATTCACATAGACAATTTGCATTCATCCATGTATGAGCAATCCATTATTTCTCAACAGTGGCGGACTTAAGATTTTCGCTTGAGTGGGGCGGATGATGGCCATAATGTCACTTCCTTCTTTTATTCATCCAACTATTGTGTGTGCGTGTGTGTGGGGTGCGGGGGATAATTTTCTCCTTAAATAAAAATCAAACATTCTCTCTCTTCTTATAGATATTTATAAGCCTGAAATAAAAATCAAACATTCTCTCTCTTCTTATAGATATTTATAAGGCTGAATTATTGTCAATTTAATCAAGCCACACAATAAAATGCTTTTGGAAGAGATTATGGTAGATTTGATTTAGAGGGTCACTGACACTGACAGACAAAAAACAAGCAAGAATTAATAGTGATGAACTCTACAGGCAAATGGAGATCACCAAGAAAAACTAGTGTTGTCATTTGCTATGTATGAGTTCAAGCTTGGATAAAAGAAAAGGGTTAGCATCATACATGCAGGTGGGGGTAAGAAAAAGGACAAGCCCTTGTCATCGTAAAGAATGAGTTTACGTACTTTGAGAGGGGTTAATTTAAAAATAAAAAAAGAAAAGAACTTGTCCCAGAATGAAAAAGAAGTTTAAGTACTTTGAGAATAGAGAAGTAGAACTAACAAAGTCAACCCTTGATAATTATGATGAGTAAATATATTATTGGACAAATGCCTTGTCATGTAATTTACTACAATGTGAATAGAGATGCACAACATTCTTATAACGGACCATATTATGTTGAGAAGTGGGTTTCACCCGAGGGAAAGTGTTGAAAAGTATTTCAATTACCTATATGCTTAGAGGTTTTGGTCGAAATGGTTTGCAGGGAAACTTAACACATTTTATTTTGTTTTGTAGGATTCTTGATTCTTCTTGGTGTGATTTATTCCTCTTACCACATATTCTCTAGTGTCAGGGAAGTAGGCTATGTCATATATATTAAACCATAATAATTAGGCAAGCCAAATTGAAATTTACTTTAGAAAGGTAGCAATATTTGACCAACCATAGCCAATGAGTCTTTATATTAATTATAGAGGTTTAACATGTAAAAAAAAGTGTTTAAATACCAAATGTATTTGGTAACTGACATAAAAGTACTCTTTTTTTAAGGAAGCAAGACAGCAAAGTTTCAACCTTAGTTGAAACAAGGAGGACGGCTAATTGCACACATAAAAGATAAGATAGTTATGGTAAGTGATTGATGAGAACCAAAATACACCATTTAGGCCCCTCAACGAGGACTTTGTTAAACCTAAAAATGATATTAATTAGCTTAATTATTTATTTTCATTTTTACAGGTGTCTTAGGTGGAAAGAGAGTGAAATCGGAGAAAAAATGGTAAGAAATAAGAAGAACCGGAGCATACTGCCTCCTGACATCTGGACGCCAGAATCATCCAAGCGCACCGAGGCTACTGCCTTCGGGCGTTCGGACGCCAGACCCCAGAAAAGACTCCGAGGCTACTGCCGGACGCCAGACACGGGTGAAGTTCGTCTCTTAGCGAGATTTGAAGAGATTTTAAAAAAGGATGCCAAACTCATTTTTTATTCATTCACATCTTGGGAGAAGAACTGGAGGCTGATTTTGGAGGATTGGGAAGAGCGCACCTTAGGGATCTTGTATTTTGGTGATGTATAGGTTCTATGATTTTACTTTGAATGCTTTTGGTTATATGACATGAATGTTATTCATTGATTGGATTTTATTTTTTTAATGCAATATCTATTTTTAGTATTATAATCTCATAGATTCGAATACGAGTTATATAATGATGCTTGAATGAATGTGTTGCTAGATATAAGATAATTTATGCCATAGAGATAGGTTATGCCTCGATCTGAACTCACATCCTTTATTTGTTGACTCTGTGAAGGTATGTAACCAGAATGAGTCTTTAAAGAGTTTACAGTAAAACCCTAGGTCTATACTCGCCATTTTGCAAGGTTAAAGTGGATTCGTACCCTAAGACTTTTCTTCAATTGAATCAAACCTTGTCTTTACTTTGCTAGAAATCAAACCAATCAAATCAACACTTCATTTTCTAATATGATTAATTTAGAAATTTTGGAACCAACACAACTTAGCTTTTTTGTTCAAGTGGATACGATACTCGGTTAACATTTTTACTCTTATGAGTAGAGATATAGGTAGATATACATAATATTTGCAAACTCTATTTTGGGACGAGCAGTAATACCAAAATAAAGATATATTAGTAGGGTTTCATGGGACGAAAATGACAAGCATTCCCCATATATATATGTGAAGTGCATGCCTCACCCTATCTTGACTCTTCAACGACAAAAGGTCGAGGTTTTAGTTCCATCAACTTGTTTGTCAAGGCAACAAGAAGAAGGCCCCATACAATTTTTGTCCAAGAACACAAGGAAGGACTAAAACTAAAGGTCTTTGTATGGGGTCTTATAGTAAAGCGATTCAGGTACTTTCTATTTTATTTTGTTTTGTAGGATTCTTGATTCTTCTTGGTGTGTGATTTATTCCTCTACCACATATTCTCTAGTGGCAAGGAAGTAGGCTATGTCAGACATATATTAAACCATAATAATTAGGCAAGCCATATTGAAATTTGCTTTAGAAAGGTAGCAATATTTGACCAACCATAGCCATTGAGTCTTTGTATATTAATTATAGAGGCTTAACATGTAATAAAAAAATGTTTAAATACCAAATGTATTTGGTAACTGACATAAAATTACTCTTTTGTTAAGGAAGCAATATAGCAAAATTCCAGCCTTAGTTGAAACAAGGAGGACGGCTAATTGCACACAGAAAAGATAAGATAGTTATGGTAATCTTGGTGATTGATGAGAACCTAAATACACGAGGACTTTGCTATACCTACAAATGATATTAATTAGCTTAATTATGTTAGTTTAATGTTTATAGGTGTCTTAGGTGGAAAGAGAACGAAATCGGAAAAAAAATGGCAAGAAATAAGAAGAATCAGAACATACTGCCTCCTGGTGTCAATAGAAAAGACTCCGAGCTTACTGCCAGAAGCCAGGAAGCTGGCATCCAGACGCCAGACATGGGTGAAGTCCGTCTCCTAGCACGATTTGAAGAGATTTTTTGGGAAAAATCTATCAAAAGGATACCAAACTCGTTTTTTATTCATTCACATCTTGGGAGAAGAATTGGAGGCTGAGTTTGGAGGATTGGGAAGAGCGCCAATAGGGATTTCGTCAAGGATTCTTCGTCAATCTCTCTCCATGAGTAACTAACTCTCCACATTAGGGTTGCGGTGAAGCCCTAATCTTGTATTTTGGTAATATATAGGTTTTAGGGTTTTACTTTGAACGTTTTTGGTTATATGACATGAATGTTATCTATTGATTGGATTTTATTTCTTAATGCAATATCAATTTCTAGTATTTCAATCTTGTAAATTCGAATACTAGTCATATAATGATGCTTAAATGAATGTGTTATTAAATCTAAAATAATCTATGCCATGGAGATAGGTTATGCTCCGATTTAAATACACATCTATTATTTGTTGACTTTGTGAAGGTTTGTAACCAGAACGAGTCCTTAAAACGTTGACAGTAAAACCTTAAGTCTATACTCTCCATTCTGCGACGTTAGAGTAGATTCATACACTAAGACTTTTCTTCGATTAAATCAAATCTTGTCTTTACTTTCCTAATTTAAGAATCAAACACCTCAAATTAATACTTCGTGTACGAAAATGACAAGTCTTCCCCATATATATATGTGTGTGTGTGTGTGTGTGTGTGAAGTGCATGCCTCACCCTATCTTGACTCTTCAACCACAAAAGGTCGAGGCTTTAGATCCATCAACTTGTTAGTCAAGGCAACAAGAAGAAGGCCCCGGCCTTACAATGTTTGTCCAAGAACACATGGAAGGACTAAAACTAAAAGGTCTTAATTAGCATGGGGTCTTATAGTAAAGCGACTCAGGTACTTTCTATGCTTGGACTGGCCGCCTCCTGCGTTTGGGTTTTGAGTCTTGACTCTTCAACACTGAAAACATCATATAAAGATGCTGGATTAATGGCCTTATTCTTTGTTTGGGTTTGACTCTTCTACATTGAAAGCATCATAGTTCTGTTTCCTCACTCCTTGGTATATTAAGATGAAAAATGGAGAAAAATTCTCTCTCTCTCTCTCTCTCTCTCTCTCTCTCTCTCTCTCTCTCATACACATAGTTTGTCCATACGACCTATATGTTTTGGTGCACTTGCTAAATTGGCGTGAATTCATTTTCACATAAAATTTAGTAAGTATTGCCTATGTAACCTTTGTGGCGGACTCAGGATTTTCATTTAACGGGAGCGAACAGCAATTGAGTTTTGGTTACAAACCCAAGATTTTCATGTAGGTTTTTAGGGCGGACTCAAGATTTTCATATAAATTTTGGAAGCGGACAAATAATTTTCATATGGATTTTGGAAGTGGGCTATGTCTCACCGGGCGACTGCCTCCTGTAAGAATATATGTAGGTCTGCGCCTGTATCAAGGCCATGGTTCTATTAATGAAGAGTAGGTTGTTTTTTTTAGTTCAACATAAATTTTTATGGCCAATTGTCGGCTCTCTCCTGATCATAGGTGATGGAAACCTCATAAAGGGGCGATTGAATGAGCCAATATACCAAGGAACGAGATAACAATAGAATTTTCACAAAGTGTTTGCTCAGAAAGATACCCACATGAAAAGAGAGGCCATGGAGAGGTGAATTGGTTCACTTATGGAAAAGGAGTCATCTATTAATGCCCACGTTGGTCTGTATCTACCCATATTATTGGCCTGTATGACTAGTATCAATGACTTGGTGATGGTGAGAGAGGTTGCAATGGAGTATCCAATGGAATATCATGTTGATATTCTATATTGGGTTCTTGGAAAGCTCAGATGTAATATTAATAGCTATGATACATATGCACATATTAAAACCATAACATACACACACATGAGAATTAACTTCATGAAATTCTATCAGTACTAAAAGAAAATTTTCATCTCTTTCTTCAAGAAGGACCGATTAAATGATGTGATGATAGAATATTAATAAGATAGTTCAACCCAAAAAAAAAAAAAAAAAATCAATCAGTAAATCTGAAGTTATATTTAGACTGAGCAATTTATCCAGTGAAGATGATTTTCCACAGAGGGAAGTAGGATGATATGTCACATATATAGTTTCTTCCTTTCAAAACATGACATAAAGACCCTTGCATAAATTAAATTATATATCATAGATTATTGGCCACTACCCTGAAATCCAAGTGCTAGTATTATGCACTCTCTTCTCCTTAATATAAAGAATATTTCGAAGCATTGATAGAGTTTTAAATAATTTTGAGCCTCTTTAAAATGCCTGGTATATTTAGCCATCTCATATTATAAGAAAAACTGCTTTTAGCCATTTTTGGCCGCCGCGGCGCTTTTGGCCGACCGCTGTTATAAGTTCGATGCTAAAAATGTATTTTCTTGCTTGATGAAGTCTCTTGTATTCTCTTTCTCTTTCCTCAATGTTTCTTATTAGTTTAGCAAAAAAAAAAAAAAAAATGATGAGGATGACACTACTCTTTTCCTTTTTGTTAATGGCAGAAGAGGAAGAAACTAGTCTTAACGACAAGATATGACCACCCACTCCACTAAAAAACAGGAAGAAAAATAAAAAACACCATCAGACTCTACATGCATGGAAGCTAAATAAAAAATAAAAAACCCAAAGAAATTACAACAAAAGAACATACACTAGTAACACAACCACCTAAATGCAAAAGCAAAGATTTAAAGAAACCACCTACAAATAGACACCTAGACAAAATGAGTACATTCATACTCAAGGACATGGATAAGAAGGTGCATGGATGATTGATGCACACCCACAAGGGCCTACAAGGTGATGGCTATCGGTGGCATGGAGATGATGTCAAAGGTTTATTATTCATGCAGCAGAGAGAAGAGAAAAAGGACATACATAGTGGTGTTGGTGGTGGTGGTAGCCCTTCCTCTAGCTTCAGCAACGGCAAAGGAGAGAGAGAGAGATTGGTGGTAGTGGTAACCCTTCCTCTAGCTGCAGCAACGGCAAAGGACAAGGGGAGAGAGAGAGAGAGAGAGAGAGAGAGAGAGAGAGGACAATAAAAAAAAATGTAGTGACAGCTTCCGGGTGAGTGAGATCAGGGTACCTTCATTTGCTTTTAACAATTGACATCCGTACTCAACTGAGGGGTGAATCGATGTGATCCTCTTTGGCTTCTTGGAGGACACTCTTTTGACATTTTGTAGAAATATGATACAGGGGGGCCTTTATGAAATCGGCCTAGCGGACAAAATGGGTATCTCCAACTAATCAGTTGGAAATAAATGTACCATAGATGAACTTTATCGCTAGGCTACGAAACACTCTTATGGTTGAGTGGTGTTTACTCGGATAAATATTCATCTTGGAAGGCCACTAAAGTCATGGAGGAATCACTGTAGAAAAACCTAAACTTCTTTTTATGTTATAAAGGTTTTTTTTTAATATATTTCTAGGGCCAATATATATATATATAAAGTGTTAGGAATTAATTTGAAAAACATACACGATCAATCAACCACAACCACAAACAACACACAACATAAGATATTTACATGGCTTGGTAAACTCACCTATGTTCACGGGGAAGATTTCACTATGCAGGGATTTGACAACTCGTTACAAGGATTTCAAACGTTTAACACTTACCTACTCTCTCCCTTTGGAAAAATTCGACATCATGAGAGGGAGAGCTCCCATCTTCTCACTAAGAGTCTAAGATTACATCAATATATAATATCCAGTACAATGACCAAAATACTATTGACCCTGAACCCGGTCATTGGCCAACCTATTTAACCAATCCGGTCAAACTAGAATATAAGATATAAATCTAATAAAAAGAAGAAACCAAATGGATTTTCCAGATTTCCGGAGTGCCATGGATACCCCAAGCCCTACCTAGCTCCGCCCCTAGCTAGTAGTGTTGGGACCTTGGATTCCTGCACTTATGCAATTATTAATTTCTTATCTTAAGTTAATAGCCTAACATTAAAAAAAAAAAAAAAAAAAAAAAGCGAACTTCCTTAGCAGAAGATGTTGAGTGCACCGTAAGAAAATGGTTTAGATTTTCAATAGATGATTACGAGCCTTTATTGTCTATTAATGCAAGGGATAGAGTCATGGGATCCAAAGTCGTCCTAAAAGCACGTAACCTTCTGGCCTATTCCTGTGATGTTTCATGGATTTCAACGTCTTCCCGTGCATCCTCTTTTAACCCTTTGAAATTTAAGCAAAATGGTTGAGGGTTGAGGCAAATGAAAAGGTCCAGCTCGGATGTGGGACAGCTGGACTTTTGTCTTGTCCAGCTAAATATGTTGGGCCCCACCTAAGCTACCTAACTACATCTGCATGTATGGTTGGATTGGAATGGATGTACGGAGATAAACCATCCAACGGTGGTGATGGCATGTGTGATGTCATTGAATTCAATTTGACACAATGATTCATGGGTAGGAAAAAAAGGAAACGGGTCCCCTGTTTTGGACCACTCGGGGGTGCCACGTGAGGAGTGATGTCAATTCAATAACATCTCATCTCCTCCACGGAAGAAGAAGAAGAAAAAGAAAAAGAAAATCTTCTTTCCCGTGTGGCACCCCATGATTGGTCCAAAAGGGGGGATCCTTTTCTGGGAAAAAAGGGGTAGATGCTAGACTAGGTCGGTCAGGCATGGAACATAGGTTTGGAAAGAACGTAGCATAACCATTTTTATATCCTCACATTGACTTGATTTTCTTTGGTTTCAATTCCTATTGTTTATGGGCTCCACAGGGCTCATTATAATATGCGCGCATGCACCTCTTTGTACACTATATATTATTCCCTCTTGGTCTAACATAGTGCTCAATTTTATGCTCATAAACCTGACTCGTTGATGGGTTGAATCTCAGGAAAAATTTATAGTCGAAAGACCATTAAACTTTAAGGGGATATATTCCCGTACATATACTTGGTTGGGGCCCACCCAGGGCACTACTAATTATATATCAAACCAAGGTGAGACTGGAAGATTCACACTTGATACCCTTTGATCGGTGGACCACAAGTTTAATAACTTAATTAATATAAAAATATATATATTGGGCCAGGCCACACGTGCTACCTCACATGAATTGCGCTAGTGAAGCATATGTAAAAGAATATTTTCCAACATTAATTAAGATTGTTAAATAAAGGGTGATGGGGCTGATTTCTATATGAACCTTATCCATATAGATAGACTTTTCTACCTATCCTAGCCATTGATAAGTGACCTCCATGAGCTGGACCATTACCATATAGATAGACTGGTAGGTGAAAATCTTCCTAATTCGATTAGATTCTTCTCCTTGCTTATATGCAATGTAGTTTGTGGATCTCACTTAGGTGCATGCGCCCATCAATGGGAGGAGGCAAAGGGGAGCCAAAAACTCAGCCACGTCAAATTATCCTAAATCTTGATTTTGACAAATTTAAAGTTTGATGGTGTCATAACCATAAATTTATTTGAGATTCAATTCAACAATGTGTGAAGGTCCATTAAGTGTAAAGTTAGGCGTGTAGCTAAATGGTCGGATGACAAGATTATCAAAGGAGCTATACTAGTCAAAGGTGTACTACATTTGCAGTCTGCTTGAATGAGAAAACATTCTTTATAGTTATATACACTGTTGAACTGAAACAACACTTTAGATTGATTCTCAAGCACATTACCATCCCCTTGATGGATGGGAAGATGGATGGGAGTTAGATCCAACGGTTTAAATTGAGCAATGTGGGCTCCACACAGCAAAGACCATTTATGGGGTATATAAATTCTTGTTTTACCAGATGATTTCTTTAATCTTTTGGCATTTCAAAGCCTTTGGAGTGTGATCCCTTGGGCATTTATTTTATCATGCCAACCTAGCTATCTGTTCCCCTGTTTGCTTTCTAATACCTGCACAGTTCAATGTTTTATTGCCAAAAATTGCCATAATCAACCTTTCTAAAGATAATCTTGCTTTAGTTTAAAGGTACTCATAGAAAAGGAATATGGTGTTGGAGATGTTGCCCATGAAATATAATAATACTAAGAATCTGACAATGCTGCTTTTTGAATACAGTACTTGTAACAGCTAAGTGTCACTAATCTCTATAGAGTTGTAGCCTTTTTAAACTCCCCTTTTGAGCGTATACAAACTTCAACTTCTAAAACCCAACTCCTAGGATCTTATGTCCAATGTTCTCATCCCAATGGCATGTTGCATATTAATAATATTTTCATCTTCGTTTGCAACACAGTTTATCTATAGTTAGAAAACAATATTAGTCACATGACTAATAATAATATCAATAATAATACCTCCCTCTTGCTAAGCCCACTGCTATCATTTTTAATTTATGATTAGATAAGATGGGCTTGTTACCATTGGGGATGTTGTTTAATGGTGGTGGTTTTTTTTTTTAATAATTTTATGGCATTTCATTTAAGCAATGATTCCATGGAAATCAAGATATGAAGGCTTCATTTTCTACGGTTTTAATTTTAGTTGTTTCGTGCAGAAAAACATTTTCTTTGGTGAAACTTGTTTCCATGTCTTGTGCAAGAGTGCTATTATCACATAAGCATGAATCTGTTTTATTCAAAAATTGCTTTACCAACAAAAATGGATACCATAGAAAATGTTATGATGGGCGGAAAAATCATCATCATCATCGTCAGAGCCTTATCCAACTATGTTGGATTCAGCTACACGAATTTTGTTTCTCCATTCTGATCTATCTTGAGCCAAATTAATATTCAGATACAAATTTTTTAATATCTATTTTTACCACTTACATCCACATTCTATTTGGCCTACCCCTTTTTCTTGGTGGGCCATCAACCTTCATGGCCAAACTTCTCCTTAGATGCCGTAATTGACGGACGGAAAAATCTTCATCCTATAAAATTATTTTCGTTTTTCATGGAAAATGCTTTGCGCAAGCATACATTTAGGGTGCGTTTGTGTAAGGTAGAGATGCACGGAATCGAGACGAAATGATAGTTTTCATCGCATGTAGACTGATGACTGTTTGGTGCAACAGCATACGGCGATGAAAATGCCTAAAAAGTCAGGCCTTTTCAATGCAAGCAGGGAGACAAGTTTCCCACCTAGTGTGGTAGGGCCCGTGGTGCCGTGGAAGCAGAAAAGCCAATTCCGCTTCTACGGAACCTGCAAACCCATTTCCGCGGAAAAGGTTGTAGTTCTATTCGAAAAACTTTGTTTTCATATGTTTGGTGCGGCGGTTTTCCTCGGAAATGCTTTTTTGCCATGTCAGCTTTTTCCTTCCTAGGCATGGAAATAGACTTCCTATGGGGGGGGGTATGGGAAGTCCATTTCCACGGAAAAATGACCCCCCAATTTCCTTTCTCCCCCTCAATCCACCCGGCCACCCTCTTTCTTCCTCCTCTCCTCCCAACCCCACCCACCCCACACACATACCAACCCACCCACCCAATAGTTTTTACTAAAAAGTGGTTTTCACTAAAGAAATCCATAACTGCACCAAACAACATTAGCACTAATTCATCGAGGAAAACCTTTTTGCACCAAACATGAATTCTAATTTCCTTAGAATACCATTTATGAGGAATTTAAAAACCATAGAATTTGCTGATGTGGCAATTTCATCTTTCCATGAAAGTTACCTCTACACAAACGTGCCCTAAAACTTGTCTCCCACTTGCATCGGAAAAACATGACTTTTTAGGCATTTTCATCGCCATATAGTGTCGCACCAAATAGTCATCAGTCCCAATTCCGCGGATCCATGCCTTACACAAACGCACTCTAGCACAGGACCGCTTTCAGATTTCAATGGTCCCGTTTCGATTCTCTCTTCATGATATTTATGTTAAGGGCATTTCGATTAAGGCCAAGTAAAGTTCATTGTGCCCCGGGACTCTCATCTCTAATAATAATATGTACATAAATTAAACCCATGCCATATCTGGACTAATAGATCCAATTAGGTCCAGGACAAATTCATTACTCGATTACTATATTACATACATTAACATATTAATATATAATTATGGGCAATGTTCCTGTGCATACACCTCTTATTGTATTATGTTGAGAGGTAGCTTGATGGGACCCACCTAAGGCCCTACTTATCATGAACAAGGGGGATGGCATGAGCCATCTAAGATGGGCCCAGATATCAAGTTTGCGGTCAATCCCATGCCTCTAACTTCTTTGTTTGTGGATCATAAATTTAACGACTTTATATTAAAGAAAAAAAATCCGACCCTTGATCCAACATTTCAGTCTATTTGGATCAATGAAAATTCGATGTATCGGTGTACTCAACAGGTCTCGTGTGTATGATGGATCATAAGGCGGTCCCTACTATATTGCCCTCACAATTATATGGTAAGAGGCGTGTGCATATCAAAGTTTCTCTATTATATGTATGATAATAATATTATTATACTCACTTCAATCATGAGCATGGTTTTTTGAGGGTTGGGGTTGCAAGTCTTAACCCAACCTACGAACCCAACCTGAAATGATGGGTTTCCATGGGTCAGGTTGGGCCAGCCGAACCTTATCCTATCACGGACCGTTTAATTATCGGGCCTGATATATATGGGTTGACCCTTTTCATGTTGGGCTTGGGTCCATTCTTTTTATTCAGTCTTGGGGTGGTAATTGTTTGGGTCAAGTTGAACACGGTGACTAGAGCATGTAGATTAAATTATTAATCTAAATTTTTTTGGTAGAAGATTCTTAATCTAATTGAGATTATCATGCCAAACCCAATCCAAGAGGTCATAAAACAACCCAAACCAATAATTAGTAAATCAGGTTTTCTGGTCAAACTGAACCAACCTGAAAATAAAGAGGCTCAACCCAAACCCTGAATTGCCTGTTCAGGTTCATGTCAAGTTGGCAGTTGGGATTGGGAACTGCCACCCATATATTTGACCTGCCAATTAACCCTACTGGAACCTGACAAATGGAACCATTACCCGCCACCCTAACCCTAACCTGGCCTGTTAATTGTGGGATCAGATATACCCTTTTTAACTTCAGTTTGGGTTTGGGCTGACATTAACCCATTTAGTAAATGTGTCAGTTTGTGTTGAGCATGTGTGTGTTTTACCTAGAGGGCCATGCAGAATCTGCTCACATTGTTCTTCATGATAAAATATACCAAGAGGTGAAATCATTGATTCGACTGATTCCAACTGATCTTGATGTAATCCATTTAGAGATGGAAAGACTCCATATTAAAAATATAAGAAATCCATCCATGTCTGATTGGAAACATCGATTTGATGTAAGGAAAGTGGAGGCAATTTTACTGCACTTTTTAAGGTATTCTCAGACCCTATTTCTTCACATGCTATTATAACTCTCAATAAGCAAATCAAAAGGATCACTTTGGTCCCACCTCACCTCACCTCAAAAGAATTGACTCTAATTGGTGATCAATAAAGTCGAGGCTCGAGATGTGGGCTACTCATATTTTGATTTCCTGGGATGTGGGCTTTTCTTTTATGGTTTTCCTTTGCTCGGGATGTGGGCTATTTTTTGTAATCCTGTTTGAATGGGGTATGCCCATTGGATACTTTCGATTTAAAAGCTAACATTATGTAAATTTTGATCTTTAGAGAAAATGAAAGACCAACTTAATCTTTTACAAAACAAAAAAGAAGATAAAATAAGAAGTTGGCCAAGTATCTGATCAGATGATATTGGCCCTTAATGTTTAGTGATGCTGTTATAATGGTGTTCTTAAGTGTAGATTTTTTTGTGATCAAATCTGACAATGAATAGAGGTAGGATCATTGTTGAATTGTATGAGTGTCACTTGGATTGATCATAGGTGGGGTCCACAAAATGTATCTACCCACTTTATCAAGGAAATTATGAATAAGAAGCTATATTAAAGTAAGAGATGGAGACAGCATGCCAGTCCTAAGGTAGGGTTGTAAACAAATCATGGTGGAATCTGTTTTAAGTTTAGGAGCCTGGATTCAACCTGATTAAGTTTTGGGGTCAGGTCCATAACTGGGGCCTAAATGCAGAGCAGATTATTGAATAGGCCCAAAATGTGGCCATAATCTTTTCATGTTGCAGGAGGTGGGGTTATGTTTGTTAATATACATCTAATGATATTTAAAATCATTAGCCAGATGGGTATTTGGGTATGCACCTTACTGGACCTCTATTACACCCAATACCTGTCAGATTGATGAGTGTGGACCCAAAGCCATACCCAATTGTCAAATGGGCAAAGGACTGAGTCTTTTTGGGCTGGTCTTATTAGTTGCCAGGTAAAAGGCTGTCCAATTGATAGGGCCTAGTGTTCAGGCCCATGACCCATCATCCTCCATGGTCCAAAAACATTTTAATCAACTTCCATCCTTTTTATCTCAGACCCAATTCTGCTAATCAAATCTACCTGATGACATGACCCATCTATGGTGGGACCAATCTACTAGTTCTAAGGATGGCAATTCCTGGCCCAACCCATTAATCCAACCTTAACCGAAACTGGCCACTCAAGATTCGAATCAACTCTCTTTGCGGTTGGGCTAGGGTTGACATTTCTAAAATCCCAACCCAGTCAATAAACGCGCCTGTTTCAGCTTGGGCCCATACTTGCTATTTGATCCATCAACCCGACCCAATCCAATTCATCGCACTTTGATCCACCTTGAGTAACTGATTGGTTGAGTATTTTAACTTGCAGATTAGTCACTGTTGATATTTCTAACCTGATTAATGAACACATTAGGTTTAGGTTGAGCCCATAGATGTTGATCGCACTAGATCCACTGCAAGCCCTAGATAGAATAGTTTTGAGGATTTTACTGTAAAATTAACTGTATTTGGCCGTTGCACCAAATAATAAAAAGTATTTTTCGATGCATAAACGTAGTCCGTTAGGCATGGTTTTGGGTTTTTTTTTTTTTCTAAACTTCGGGACCAACGGCGCTAGTTCTGCTCGATTTATGCTCGACTTAAGCATCACTTTTCGTAAATCCCATGAAACCATAGTTTTTCTTTTTAATATTTTTGGGTGAATCGTCAAAAGCTGCTCTGGCTGGGATTACATACACGTCAACTGCAAATTCCAACGTCTCAATTCTCATTACTATAATTTAAAACATTTTAAAAACTGGCAGACAGAGAAGGATGTGTGGACTACATCATATCTTGTAGAGTTCCAAATGAAGAAAAAAGAGAGCAAAGCACAGCCACCAATCCTATCCCTGTAATCTAGACTTTCCCGGTGCAATCTCATACCTCTCTTTCACTAGTTGGGCCCTCTTCCTTTCCCTTTCTCCCCCTCAAATTCCTCATCTTTCCTCTCCAAAAACAATCAGAGAGGAAGAAGAAGAAGAAGAAGAAGACTGAGGGAAAGCAGAAAGAAACCATGTCTGTTGTTGCTCCAAGCAGCAACCCATCTCTCTGTTTCTCTGCTCTCTCAAGAACAGCAACACCCACCAAACAAAACCCATGTCTTCCTTTCCCCTCCAGACACCCCATCCTCCCCAAGTCCTTATCATCTCCAGAGACTTTAGTTAATTTCTGCAATACCCAGTTGCCTAGACCGTCCATCTTGATTGTTAGAGCATCTAAGGCTTCGGAATCGGAGCCTGTGAAATTGGATGGAAGTGAAGGTGAAGGAGAAGGTGATGGAGAACAAGAGTTCGAAGAGTATGAGGTTGAATTGGATAAGCCATATGGGTTGAGGTTTGTCAAGGGGCGCGATGGTGCGACATATATTGATGCAATTGCGCCTGGTGGGTCTGCAGATATTTCTGGGAAGTTCTCTGTGGGGGATAAAGTGATTGCCACCAGGTCTTGCTCTACTTTCTTCTTTTCCTTTTCTTAATCTTGTGGAATTTCTGGGTTTAATTTAGATTTTCTTTGTGGATTTATGGACATTTTCGATGTTTGTTTAATTATTTTCACTTGTTCTTGCTGAAATGTAGAGAACATTGGTTAGTTACGCGATTTTTCTTCATTTTGAAGAATTCTAATGAGATTTTCAACCTATTATTGCTGATCTATTTGCGCACATTTGTGCTCTTTTTTTTTTTTTTTTTTTTCTTGCTCATCTTTGAGATTTTGTGGAGAATTATTGGCTATATCCATGAGGAATGTTAGTGTGAGTGTATTACTTGAAGAATGAAAGGTGCTTTTGTCATGATAACATGTGATGGATCTGGATGCGGAGAGTCCGACCATGATTTCCTACAACATGTTCTAGAGACTGCCTCTGAATTCAGGTTTCTTTTTTTTTTATTTCTCAGGTTTATTGGTGGGTGACAGTTGGTTCCATTGTATTTTTATGTTTATTTATGTAAAAAAAAAAATTTGTTGGCAAATTGTATTGTCATAGTTGTGGGATCCATGTTGATTGTGATTCTGAGTCCTAAGGGTATGTATGATATGATTAGGTTCTATGAACATTGAATAATGGGTGTTAAGTCCTTTATTGTTTTCAATTACATGCTTGTTAGAATAAATGGATCCAACTTCTCAATTGGATGATGAAGGAGCCCTAACTACTGTTTTTCTTTCTTTAATGTGGCAATGCCGATCACTTTTTTAACTAATTTGGAGATTTTTAACTGAGATGGTGTCTTGTAGAGTCTACAATTACCTGTTTATTCTTCTCATTTCTACCATTTATACCAATTTCCATTAGAATATAAGCTTAGCTCTAAGGTTCTGTCAAAATTTAAAATTTTGGGAAAAGTAGCTGACTGGAAGTGGAATTGGCAAGGAGTATTTTCTATTACAATTGAAGAGTATGTACACGCTAGTTAGACAGCCCAATCTTTATAGTGACTCATCCAACAATATCTTGGTTCATTTCCAAGCATCTTCTTGATATAAACCTCCAGAAAATAATTGATATCACAAGAAGAGGTAGAGTTTCAATGAACATGAACATTTCAAGCATGTACCTATTACCACCTGATGCCTCTTTGGTGTGCCAAACCTGGCAGTGATTAAACACACATAAGAATATTCAGAGAAAAAACATCTTAGGAACCCCAACAGTTTGTATGCTCTCTGAACGTTGGGCTAGTTTTGACATGCATGGTTCTTTGCTCTAGCGTTGAGTGAAATAGTGATAATTTTTACTTTGCTTTTTTTTTTTTTTTTTTTTTAATGTTTGAACTAAATATATTAGCAATTATCTGATTCAAATCTGAAATGTTTGCAGTGCCGTCTTTGGAACTGACATATGGCCTGCAGCCGAATACGGTCGGACAATGTACACCATACGTCAGAGAATTGGGCCATTACTTATGAAAATGCAAAAACGATATGGTTCGCTCGCTACCCTCTGTCTTTCAATCAGTGCAGAACCTTGAAACCTAACCGAATAATGTATTATCTTAGCTCTGCAATTTTTATGCAAATCCTGATTTTACTGAGTAATGTCTTCCCATGCAAAGGACATTCTTCTTGATGGTTATAGAACAGTATGTCTGAGAATGTGCAACGGGTCAGACATGTCAAAGCATAACAAGTGAATGATCTTTGATTTTGCATTTACCTTGTGATCATGTTTACATGTTCCCAGGGAAGGCACTGGATACTGGTGAGCTTACTGAGAAGGAGATAATTAGAGCAGAAAGGAACTCTGGTGTTATCAGTAACAAAGTGAGGGAAATTCAAGTGAGTACCACAGGAAAAAAATTAGTAGATGTTATTATAGACACACTTTTTTTTTAAATGTCCAATTATGTTTCGAGCCTTCATTGGCCATAGCTGTGTTTTTACAGCCAAAACAAGATAACATATCATACTTCAGTTTTCCGTATTCAAGTATTGTCGGTTGGTGCTCTTGTACATTTTTTATGATTTTTAAATTTATGCTATGTGGTAAGACTGGAGGTTTTTCATTTCAACTTGTGGCTATAGATGTGGCAAATGTGTGCTACATCCAAACGAATCAGTGGCCCCCTCCATGTAACATAACTGACTCGAATGTGAGTAATTGGAGAATTCTTTACGAGTTTGTTTGTTTCATATATTTGTGGTCTTCATGATCCTAGAAGGGGTTGATGTTTGAGCCACTGCAGATAAATGATCTGGTTATCTGATTGGCTGGACAATAAAAAGCTCATGTTCTTGAGAAGCATCACAAGATTGTACATGCATTTTACTTTCCCGCTGAAACAACTCCCACACTTGAAACAACTCCCGCTGAAACAACTCCCACACTCAACTAAATCGACCAAGACTGTAAAACTCATGGAGCTAATCATTTCAATTGAAAATAAGCAATTGTTTCAAGGCATTGGGGTTATAGAACTAGTTGTCAATTTTCTACGCAATGACTGAGAGAAGTTGGTGTGCTTTTGCAACAAGCTTCAGTAATGTGAAGATGTAGTTGGAATTCTGAAGATCAAGATAACCTTTATTTTAATCGATAACAAGAGACGATTTTATTAAAAAAAGGAAAGATCAGATCAAGATAACCTGTTACAATTTCAACAGTCTACATGAGTATGTTGAATCCTAAGTTCTAACTAGTGTTAACTTGAAATTTTTGGTCATTATGACTTCTTTTGTATATTTATTATCAATACAATGACACCTTTTGATAGGCATCCTATCAATTGATCATTTGAACCATTTCTGTATCAGATGCAAAACTACTTAAGGAAAATGGAACAGAAGCAGAGCAGAGAAAAGGACCTCCGCGAAGGGCTAAAGCTTTACAAGTAAGTCTTAAAACTTGAATTGATCTGATTCATTTGAAGGTATTCTTGTTTTTTATATTTAAATACGTACTACATACTTTTTTTTTTTTTTTTCCTTGCTCTTTTCTTGTTTTGGATTTCCTTTTTTTTTTTTTATTTCCCTTCATACTGCATGCCTGTGGACTCAGTTGAATGCTTTCAATGATACACAGATATCTCTATTACAAATAGTATGCTTTGGAGTGAGAGAGAGAGAGAGAAAGAGCATCCTATGTTGCATACTAGTTGCTCACAATGGCGTGACACACCTGGTTTTGCATGTTTTCACATGTCTGTTCTGATATTCACTGTTTGTTAATGCAAGGAGTGGCAAGTATGAAGAAGCGTTGGAGAAGTTTGAATCTGTACTTGGATCAAAACCAGAACTGAATGAGGCCTCGATAGCAAGTTACAATGTAGCATGCTGTTATTCAAAGCTTAATCAGGTATTCTAAAAAAAAAAAAAAAGAGAGAGAGAGAGAGAAAAAAAAAAAGAGAAAAGAAAAGATTGCCATGACTTTAATTTTTAGAGAGAGAAAGAATTCCACTAAACAAAAAAAGAAGATTGATGCCTCAAAAGGAGAGCTCTAGCCCATCAAGTCTATGGACATTAGGAGATAAGGATCAGAGCTCAACTTCTACACTGCAAGTTTATTGCCAATGAAGCATAGCAATAACAATTATTAGCATCATGCGAGTTGTATTTAGTTGTTTATTTGTGTAACATGTCTTCATCACTTCAGTGCTTTACCCTTGCAGCAATAGTAGTATTAACATTATCCCATGTTTTATATAACCAGAGTTGTTTTTTATTTATTTATTTTATCTAATTAGAACACGTCTCTTAATTGCAGGTACAAGCTGGTCTCTCTGCTCTTGAAGAAGCCTTACAAGCTGGGTATGAAGATTTCAAGGTAGGCAACGTGATTATGCATTTTATGTTATTATTATTATTATTTTTTGTTGTTACTGATGCTATTCTCAATAGAAAAATACTGTTTCAATTTATGGTTTCAACATTTGTTGGCATTGGCATGTGCATTAGTTTAAGATGTTAATTGAATAATTTTCTACTACTGTTGTAGACCATTCGAACAGATCCTGATCTTGCAAATTTAAGAAGTTCTGAAGAATTTGACCCTCTGCTGAAAAGGTTTGATGAGTCCTTCATCAATGAGAATGCCATCAATGCCATCAAATCTATTTTTGGCATTTTCAACAAGAAGTAGGATTGGAAGCCCATATTGCATGCTCGCAAGGTCCAGTCAGGATTACAAAATGATCTTGCTGAGGATTGGAGAGCTTACATGGAAGTCAATCCGCCTCTACTCATGTAGGGGCATTAGGTAATCTTCAAAAGAGATTTGGGAGGAGGCCAAGTGAGAAGTTTTAATGGGGATGGTTGTGCTGCACTTGTGCTTGTGGATTTCATGATTGATTCATTTTCTTCTATCAATATGTATAGCTTTAACATTAGGAGTCAGGTTGGCAAAAAGAAGATAAACAGGGCATGTTTGAGTGCCTTGTACAAGATCCAATGATTTTTCTCCAACTGTATTCTTTTCCAAATGGAGTTTTTGAAACCTTTCATAAATTCATGAGAGGATAATCTTTAAACATGAATCAGGAAATTGTATGATTTAGAAAAGTTCCTAGGCAGCATTTGGTTCCTTGTTGTTTTAGGAGGAGAAAATTCCGTTGTTCAATCAATATTATTGGTGATACATCCAATGATCAAAATAGCGGTTGCAGTAGGCGTAGCGGCAGCCGGTGGCTAAAATGCTACGTAGTAGTTGCGGCGATACATAGTGGCGTAACAGTGTGAGTTTTTAAGTGTCTTTTAAAAATTTTGAATATTGTGTCACAGTCAATCTTGTGTTTTTTTCAGTGATTTGAACCATTCAAGGACAGAGACAGCTTAAGTAAGGGCTACTGAGGAGAAGAAATAAGAAAAATAATATTTTAAGTTAAAAATGTTTGATTCTATTAGGTTTTACTTTTAAACCGCGGCACCGTTATTTTCAAAATAGTATAGTGGCCTCAACCGTTATGGATGATAATGTGGCCGCTATGTAGCTATTTTGAACCATGGATACATCATACTACCTATAGAAGCTGATATGTAGGGATTAGCACATATCATGACCTTTTAGCCAACATGAGTACTAAAATCCTTTTTCTTTTTGGTTCTCCAGTTTTGATCTTTAGTGTGAAATGCATGGGATTTACAAGGAAAAAACACCCGCCACCCAAAGCCACGCTGATATCCAACAGAAGTGGCCTCTCACTGATGTAGCTCTACGTTGGTTGGACATTTTTTATTCTGTGCATTTCATCTTTAGAAGTTCCTCGTTTTGATTGTAGTTGTGTCTTTTGGATTTGATACACCCATATCTATGCTGGTTAAGTTTTCTTCTTGCTCAGAATAAATAAATAAATGAATTTGATATAATCTATGATACCTGGATACTTAAAAATAGGCAATGTATCGTGTTGTATCATATCCAATACTTCACTCTTCATGTGTAAAATCTGTGTCCCTGCCATATCAATGGCGTGTCCCTATCATATCCATGTCATAACTAGTCATCATAGGATATGATAGCCCTACTATGGGTCTTTTGTGTGATAATTATATCTCAAATGGGAATATCTGAATCCTTAACTTGGACAGCTTATAATAAGGAAATTACAGGAATTGTCCATTTTCAACAGAAAAAAGATCAGTAATTGGATGGATAGCATCTTCCAATGTAAGAGATTTTCGGTACATAGGCCTTTAATGGTGGTAACAGATGTTTGATGACGGAACCATGTGACAGTATACATTGATTGTAGATATGAAATTATGGGCGTGTCACCTGGACTACTAATATCCTTCTGTTCTGAGCTGAGTAGATGTTATATTGAATCAGAGAAATATCTTATAGCATGTAGTACAACTCTTGAATGAGTTATGATACCAACTTCATGGGAAAAAAAATTCAGTGGAAGCGCCGCTAAGGACATGCCTGATGACATGTCATATAAGTATGAGATCTGTGGACTTCCTACTTGATTACTGATTCACTCAATGCAATGGGTTGGCTTTGTCTCCACATCTAATGACGTCAATTATCAAATTCCCATCTCAGAAATAAGATCTAACTACTGAAAAGTCATCAGATTATGTGATCCTATTTAGCAAATCACGAAGAGGACAGAAGGAAGACTTCATATAAACCTTGTTTTAGCATTTTCTTTACAAGCGCTTCTTAATTTTCCTATAAAACATGTGCAACTAACTTCATATAAGTATCTAAAGAGCCCTTCCACCATTGATGTCTATTTCCATGGAATCATTACTTGTTTCATTAACATGGTCTATAGACTAGTTTAAGAGCCATGGTGGATGGGTATCTTTTGTGGTGAATGATAGAGGAGCAAGGTTATCCCCAAGGGAGGTTGGTATAGACATGTGCCACGAGAGCCTACTGAAGTGGATGCTCTAGCTGAAGTGGGAGTAACAAGACATTGCTTGAGAATTGCAAATAAGAGATCATCTTTGTAATGGATCCAAAAGCCCTATTAAGTTTGAACTAGGTTTTCTTTTTCTTGTTACAATTGTTTTCTTTCTACATCATTAATAAATGTCAGTTACTGCTCAAGAAAAAGAAAAATATATCTACTGTCTAAAGAAAATCTTGAGGGCCGGGTGAAGCTGCAAGCTCCAATCAACTAGTTGTGAAGTGAGTAAAAAAACTAAGATGCGCCCAGAGAGCATGGGACCTCCAAAAGATTATGATCCCATAGGCCCAAGTGAAAATAACTCAAGTGACACTTACTGTACATTTCTTGCATTTGAATAAGCTGAGTTAGAGGTAAGTCTATGATATTGTAACAAAGAATTACAGGCAACAAGAATAACCTGACTACAGGGTAGTTAGCTCCCAGGATCCAGATGAGGCCTAAGATTCGTTACTTTCTCCATTACTTGCTAGATTTTTATAGGGTATTCGAGCTACAAAGTTTTTATAGCGACCAAGGGTCCAAGGTAGTTGGTAACTCCATTTATGTATTAAGGGGTATCCAAACATTAGGACTCTTCACTTGTGTAAACAAGAGTTATCTACACTTGGTTTACAGATCCATATGAACCCTCATGTCGGTGATTGACCTTCATTGGTTGAAAGAGGACTAGTCCTACCCTTGATTTACATAGATTAAAATGGCCCCTAAAGTTGTGATTTCACCTCAAGTGGTTGAAAAGACGTCTTGTTAGAATGGAGAATAAAATGAGATCAAGCAATTCAGTAATCTGGTCCTTCCAAGTTGTTGTTAATCTATAATTCCACCAACTGATCTCAGATAATGTTAGCAACACAAACTCATTCAGTTCTAGACTGAATTAGAACACTAAGCTCTTTCCTCCTTGATCCCATGAGATTCGCTCTTGCTTGAACTGATATAAAGGCAGGCAACTGAGTCCAATATGTGAATGTGAAAACTTGAGGCTATCCAAGGCTAAAAGGCTAATCCATAATCTATCAGACCTGAATTTCAGGCCAGATTCAGTCCTTGGGTCTTAAAAGTTATCCTGAGGTCCAGCCTAATTTCAAGAGGGTTTTTGGTCTGACCCAGGATGAACAAGAATACAACTTGAAATCAACTCAAACCAACTACGTTTCTGTTTGTGGACCAAGACCCAACTATAACATGGATCTAGGTTCTAATCCAGGTCAATGCATGCATATATGCCAGGACAGAAGATTCGCCGCCATGACATTTGAGTATTTGTCACAAATGGTCCTGATATTTTGTAAATAGACTGAGTGGTTAGGCCTAATATTTGGGCTTGTGGACTGCATCCAAACCCGAATATTGGACCTTCCAATAATTAACAGCCTTGAGCAGAATTCCATTGGACATGTTATCAATGAAGGATGCCATAAAACCAACTTGTTAAGAACTTTTCAATCATTGAAGGATAAATGGAACCCAGGCCCGAATCTATGATTGATCCAGGTCTATGAATGCCTAGACAGTGATCTGTGGCATTTTGCTTGGGGACCCTGTCAGATACACAAGGGGCTCATCAACAAAATAAATGTGAAATCACCAGAATCATATTCAATAAAAAATAGGCCAAACATTTAGATGCCAGGATCTTGTGATCTGTGAGAGGAGTTTTATCCTCCATCCCCAGTAATAAACCATATGGCTGATTAAAGTGTACATTTGAGGGGACCCATAACTATGATTCCTCATTTATTTGTTTTTAATGGTAATTCTTCATTGGCTATGGTTAAAGACCATATTGACATTAATTATGACCACAAAACACCACACATTGTCCCATCACCATGGGAAATTTAGTTGTAAACCTATAAATAGCCATCTCAATCTCACACAGTTCATATGAAAAGTCAAATCACTTACAATTCCCCATATTACAAGTCCTTTATCTGAATAAACAATCTCAATCTTACAGTTCTTTTATCTAAACAATCAATCACTTCTTATATAGGTTCCGACCATCTCAAGCTTACAGTTCATTTATCTAAACAATCAATCACTTCTCATATAGGTATATCTCCTACAAATGTTCCCCACTGCTGTCTCCTTTCTCCCAATTTCATATCAAATATTCTTTCCACATTGGAACTTCCAAAACTTTTACAAAAAAAGAGAAAAAAGGAAAAGAAAAAACTCTCTTCTTTGTATTATATGCCGAAATCTTTGCACAACAGGCACTCTGCAGGCCCTTTTTCAAAGGCGCAATTACAAATTAAAAAAAAAAAAATTTGTAAGGTCATTCAAAAAATTTCAATTCTAGAAACAATCATGATAAAAGAGAATTCACAGTATATGCTTTCTTGGTGAAGAGCCTTAATCTCAATCCACGCGTTGCAATAGAAAATGGAACTCGGAGTTCTGACGAAGGAGAGGTGGTGGGTCCACATCAGAGAGGCTAATGTCAAGCCCGGACCGGGATATATCATCCAGAGAGAAAGGTATGCTGAAAATTTTCAATCCAACAACAGTTATATGGATGCATGTTAAACAGCAGTTAGTTCAGACTTTAGAGCCTATGCTTCTATTTGGTCTTTTTTTCTTTTTCTAGTTTTGATTGTTTAAGTCTGATTACCTTGAATCATCATCTAGCAGGAAAGTATTGTTTGGTATGTTGACTGAATCTTCCATCATTAGTGCTCTCATCTTTCCAATTACCTGCAATTGCAAACAAGAGTGCATTTGAATTCAAGTTTATTGAGTACGTTTATAATTTACACATGTCTAGATGTTGATTCATATTTGTGCTGTAGGTAGTTGCACCTTCTGATGCTGAAGAAAGCAAGCAAAAAGTTAAATGAGTCCTAAAGTGTTTTCTTAAGTGTAATTCAAGTCCTGGAGTGTTTTCTTAGAAGTAATGTAATTATACATCAAAAAGCACATGATGTGTGCTTTTCATTTGGATTGAGCATTTCACATAGGCAAGGCACATCTTTTTGTGAACCAGATCCTTCATCCATTGGAACCTCCATAGATTTAAGAAAATTGGAACAAGAATCTACTCAATCGAATGGTCTCAATCATCTAATGGTTAGCTGTAAATGCTGAGAATGTTTAGTGGTGGTCATATACCTGCAATTAGGCATCGATCTGCCCCCAATCTAGAAGGTGAGAAATACAGGTAAGTATTTCTATCTGTCTTGGATAGATCCATTGAATCTCTAGGGTTGTTTTCCCTTACATAGTCCTCCTCAGAAATACAGGTAAGTATTTCTCTCTGTCTTGGATAGTTCTCTCTAGGGTTGTCTTGGATAGATCCATTGAATCTCTGGGGTTGTTTTCTCTAAGAGATACCTTTTGGTGTGAGCCCACCATTAGGTTCTCCACATCCAAATGAAATTAGCATCTTAATTCTAACATTATTGTTCTAAAATGCCTAGCCAGGAGTCTTTATTCCCATTGGGAGTATACTATGGTGTGAAAGCCAAAAATGTAACGGTAGTGTTTTCTTTTAGTTGGATGTAGCATCCCTTTAAACAATATCTGCACTATCAGATGAATATTGTCCAGTTAGTGGGGAAGTTTCCTGTTGATTGCCAATTCAGTCGTGGATCCCATCAGATGAATGAACTGGCTTACTAAAAGATGGACCATTCCGTTCTAAGCATTATGGGCCATTATGTTCTAAGAATTATGAATCATCTCAACCTCATGCATCACAGTCTGTAGAATTATGGCTTTTCTTTCTCATTTTTCTAGTTCTTAGTGGGTCACTTCTTAATAACTTGTAGAAGCAGGTATAGTTTATCTCAGAAGGTATCTAATTTACTAGGAACATGTCAAGGAAATAAGCGAAAGAATTAAACGAAATAAAAGATCTCTTACTTCTGGAGATAAACCCTGTGTTCCATATTTGTCATCCCAGAACATTGTTCCAATGCGGTAAATTTGTGGTACACTTAAGACCTGGAAATATTGCTTGATAATGTTAATGGGATTGTTAAAATAGAGGAGCAATCAGTTCAGCCAAAATCATTCGATGTTGGTTTGAGCTTTCATTTACTTACATGGCACAGTTCATTCGTAAGTTCATCTAACGACTTTTGAACCTTCTGATGCAAAACCTGTGCATGGAAGAAAGCAAACGGGTATTGAAGGTGAATTTGTTTTAGGAGTAGCATGCACAGTTTGACTATTTGGGAACTAGCTCACATACCAGAAACCCAACAGCTTGTCTTATATGCCGGAGTTCATCCCATGATGTCCCCACAAACTGTAAGGTGAATATCAATATTAGAATAAAACTAAATGTTTTTGTTGCATCTTTTGTTCTATTGAGTAAGAGAATGGTTTCAACCAAACTACCTGATCTGTTGCTTTTGAGCACCATTGTTCCAATTCATGTAAACCTGCTTTTACATACTCTCCATTGCTAAATGAGCAGCATTCACGACGGAGAAGTAAGCTGTAGAGGAAAATGACATTGCATTAGATTCTAATTATATTCAAGAATCAACACATGTTTACAAGCTGAGGGTGGAACCTGCATACCTATTAAAGAGCTGCACATTGATGAATGAGAATACCTGACTAAAAGTTTTCCTTATGATCAAAGAAGGGACCTGTAGATATCATATTAGAACATACGAAATCTAATATAAGAATCATGGTTCTACTTTTCTCTTCCAGTTCAGTTGGCTATAGGAACTCAGTTATTGAAGAATAAATCTACTATAGACAGCCAATATTTGTTAGATGGCAGGAGATTGATACTTGACAATCATGTGGAGTTCTAAATAAAGTTACTTACATAATTATCACACATTATGCCCAATACATGATCAAGACTCTTAACAATGCTTTGCCAATGTATACTTGAAGCTTGTTTTGCAACTACATTTGAATGAATACTCTTCGAAGAACTTCTTATTGATCTAGCTCGTGCTGATCTTGGTACCTGTAGATGAGGTTGTTCATTGGATTAGTAATAGCTAGGTGCTATAGTTGTAGTTGTTGAACTATAAAATCTGTTACATCGTAACGCCTACCTGTATGCACATACTTAAGAACGGACTGATCTCTTTCTTCAAACTGTCTCGGATCATCCCATATATCTTCTCAACACAGGCAGTCAGGTGTTGCTTGAACAGCAGGGCTGGGTACTTGGCTTCAACCTTCGATTGAATATCTGTCTTGCCTACCATCCCACTGTAACCACTGGAGATCCTCATCCCTGATGCGGATGAACGGGGACTCTGAAAATACAGTTCAGACAATATGAAATGACTAAATAGATGTGTAATAAACTCTAATAGAGACTCAGATAAAAGTAGTGATATGGAATGCTAGTAGAAGTTCTCTGCTTCCTTCCATAAAACTTCAATAATGATGAGTGTGGCTCTCTTTCCAACTTGAGGAAACTGTATTTTTATTCTTTCCACTATAAAGATCGAATGGTTTGGGCAGAGCATCCGACTATATATAAACAGGACAATGCAAGTATAACCTACTACTACTATGTATAGAGACAGGACACAGCTATTGTCACATCTATGCTGAATGTTTGTATTTGTTTCTGTACTGCATACTCTATATCTGGTTATCACTGTGGAACAGAATTAAAAAGAATTTACTCCTTCCAAAGAGATAATGGATAAATGGAAGGAAACAGATTTATTCAAGAGCTTACCTGTACCATTCTACCAAACAATCTGACAGGTGTCCGGCTTCTTTGTGAAGCTTTGCTTGATGTATTGCTTGCCTTCAGTGTATTTTGCAAAAGAGACAAGAGCGTGGATGTTGTTGAGAGCCAATATGCCAGATCATTAACGTTCTCCTCGTTCTGGATGGCACACAACAGAGAAGCACCAATGGGAGGATCCCATCCCATTTTAATGATTTATTCTTTTTAATGTCAAAAGAATGCAGTTAGCTTTTAAGGGTCAAAAAGTATCTAACAGATCACACCACCTCAAAGTTAGATCGAATTGTGTGTATAATACGGTCAAATATATTTGTTTTATCTGCCTCAAATGATCTCCATTGAAGCAAAGATTTATATACAATGCAAGCAGCAACAGGCATGTTCTTGTCAAATCTTTTATCTTCCGCGAGACACTTGATGAGTGCATCATGATTTTCCTGATTCAACAAGAAAAAAAAAAAAAAAAGAATAACTTGCAATGTACATGAAACAATAAATATCATAAAATTCCCATAAAACTTCATTATTTTTATATGAAGTCAGTGAATTGCTTACTTGTTGCCTGTCAGTTAGAGACTTCTGTTTGCTTAAAGCAGTTGGATGAGGCTCGATATCCTGAAAATAAAATTTATTTTGTTAGAAAAATTAATAATAAAAGGAATTTCTTCATTTATCTTCTATTATTTAAGAAACCGTGTTAACAGAATTTTGCTCATACTTTTGTTGTTTTAAGATCTTCTTCAACTTGATGGCCATTCTCAACCCTCTGCAAAATAAAAGAAGCTCAGCTTCCTTTGAAGATTGATCAACAGTCCATTTGGTAGCGAAGCTAGGAAGCCAGACTATCAGTTTACCTGGATGACTGGTTGTTGTATCTCTTCAGGAACAACTTTCTGTTGAACCACGACTGTAGCCTGATTCCGGAGTGACTGATTCTCTGCCGCCAATTTTTCAATTGTACTTTCAAGGCTGCAGAAAGATAAAAATCTCTCAGAAAATTATGTATTCAATTTTGCATGTAACGAAATCACCCAAATCTAGTATATTTCTTTTTCCTTGTTTTAGCGTGTTTCCTTTCAGACTATTCAAGCAAGTAGATTAGAAAAGAATTTGTTTCAATATTCAGATACAGACTTTTTCATATCTTCAGAGAGCTCTTCATTTGTAGAAGCAACCAACGCCTGCTGACGTAGAACTTGGTTCTCAGATTCCAAGTTTGACAAATTTGTTTCTAATCTGTGGCACCAAACAGGAGAAAGTTAATAAGTGCACAAGTTACAAAGTGACCCCTCATGTACTACATGAACAGTGGACGATAAATAGAAAAATTACTGATGCATATGTTAACCTTTCTATCATCTCTTGAAGCTGACATATTTTTGATTGCGACTCTTCTGTATCCTTAAGACTTGCTTCATTATGTTTTTGAACCTCAGAAAATCTCTTCTCAAACTCTTCAGCTTTCCTTTTCCATTCATTTAGCTCATTCTAAACATACATAAAGATTATCCACTCATCATTAGTTAACAATTGGAAGTTTTCAAACCTGAAATACTCAAAATATATTCATTTGTTTGATCATGCAGTTGATGGGTTGAGTGGAAAACTGAAGCTCCAGGCCCAGATATATGGGATAAGGCTTCCATAATGATGCTGATGGTAGAAAACAACATGGTCATTAAATTAAACTAATGTGGAGGCACATACAAAAAGGACTTGTTGCTGATGGTCAAGACTAAAGCAGTAAATGGATCCGGCAGAGAACCAACCCAGAAGTCCAGCTATGGCCCATCTTACAGCCCAATTGATAAACAGGTCCAGATTTGGTCCTCATTTCATACCCATGATTGGGTCCAGATCCTTTCCCAGTCAGGTCCATACCTGAATACCCACCCATTTACTGATGGGAATAGTTCAAATAAAGGAAGTATGATATTATATTATATAAATTTATATAACTTATAAATACTGCTCATAATAAATGCATTAGACACACACATACATCTACAATACTGCATGAAGATGCAAGTGGTTCAGGTCCATCGGAGTTGGGTCTAGGTCCCATACCCTGGACCAGTGTCAAATAAAGTCTGGGTTCATCTATCAACCCATTTACAACCTTGGTTGAAACTGGTAGGGAAAAACTGAAGATAGGACCTTCAATTTTGTCACTTATTTTACCTCCAATTCATCGTTGCGATTTGTCAGCAACTCTAACTTGGTGTTGTCCACAACTGGAACCTCTTTAATAACTGGAGGTGCTTGTTCAATTGCTATCCTTGCTGCTTCCTTTTCCCTGATGATTGCAGCATGAGCTTCATCTAGTTGTTCTTGCATTTCATGTAAAGTGGACTGCAGCTTCGCAATTTCTTGAGCTTTTGCTTCTTCAAGGTCAATCTATATTTGAAAGTAAATCAATATTTCCTTCAGAATTAGCACAAACATTCACACAGTAATGCATACAGGTTGTGTCAACAGTGTTAAGGATAAGAGCTAAAGATAGTGACTATAACACAACCTAATATCTGTACATTAGTTTTGTCACTATCTTATTGTTTTAACTTCTTCCGACGGTGAAGGGCATACTTGTATTAACCCTTCTTTAAATCAGACTCCTCACTCGAATGGAGAGAGATAACATCACTTAAATACTTTAACTCTCATTCTTAATGAACAAAATGTAAGAGGTGTACCCTCATATGCTTTTCAAAATCTAATCGCCAGGTGAGCTCTTCGACACGCTTCTCTAGTTTGTCCTTGGCTTCTTTGAGTGCTCCTGTCTCTCTAGCAGCCTGCATGGGCGAAAACACTAATTCAGTTTTGTATAAAACTGACAATTGTAGCACTGGCACTAGAATGATTATTGGTTCAAAAAAAAAAAAAAAAACTATAAATTGCAAGTATCTTCCTTCAGTGGTTTTATTGCAATATTTATCTACTTCACTCCGAGCTGCAATATAAGTAGAAATCTGTGTTATCTTGCAATAGTTTGCCTTTGTGTTCGGATGGCAACCAATGTGACACTAGTTAAATATTCTCATGTTTTGCCACAACAAAAACTGCAAAGTACTGCAATACTATGCTTGTTAAAATGCATCATAAGCTTCTCATGGAGTCAGAAAGTTTAATATTGATGAGTACTCCAGAATGGAAAGTGAAAGTGCAAAGCTTGGTCCTATAATGGAGATTATACCATTCTTAGCTTCCTGAGCTCCTTCCTTCCTATTCGTCCTCTCCAGAGACACTGAAGTATAAGACTAGCCTTCTTTTGCTGCTTATATGCTAAAGCTGCTTGGTATCTACGCCATTCAGTCTGCAGAATAACAGCTAGTAGTTAATGCATTTTCAAATGCAAATGATCTGACATGGAAATTTTTATTCGTTACATTGTAGCTACTGCTGATTTGTAGAATTCTGTATCTTGAATCAATTTAAAAAAAAAAAAAAACCATGTTTGAGAAATGCTACTACCTGAATGATAATAGAGGCTTTAGTTCTCCTTCTATAACTGAATTCATTATGGGCTGCCATTGCACGTAGGCCAGTTTGAATAACTATTGCTGATGCCCGTAATTCTGTGTAAGCTTTTCTCGCTGTATGACCACGTGCGTGTTTCTGGATACGGAGTGATGCATCTTCCCTCCTCATACGTTCGTAAAGCTTACGTGCAAGTTGACCTGTGGTGCATTCATTAAAAAAACTTAGCTTCCCATGTAAACAGTTCCATTGAGACGCGAAGTATAATAAATGCAAAGAAAAGAAGAACCTCTCCATAATTTTTGTATGTTAATTGTGGCCTTCCGTTGTGCAATGAATTCTCTCCGAGTAAGATATGTTCTGATTTGCCTCTGGATTAGCCTTGCTGCATTTGCTAAGACTTCAATTCTTCTGGCATCTAGTTCAGCCATCTGCCCTGCTCTGAGGAACACCTTTGTTTTCCCAATCTGTAATATAGAGATGGGGTCCAATCATGTGGGATAATATTTAAATAGAGAATTCCTTGTGGATAATTGATAAATAGGGATCTATTTTGTTCAGTTTCCATCTCTATTTAGATTCTGAATTTATGACCAAAAGTCAGGATTCTATGAGCGCCACAATTACTCATCAGTGGGATCCTTTTCAGTGTGTGGAAAAAGGCCTTCTTAGCCCTTTTTTGTTGGTGCCATGTCTTGAACCCATGACATAACAATCCAAACAATTGGTTTAAACCATTGTGCCAAGGTAGACATAGGCGTGGGAAAAGCCTTCACAATGACCGAAAACAAAAGGAAATCATGGAACCCATCCTTTTTTTTTTTTAATATAAACCAGTCAAATGTTATTTAAACTAAATCTCAAGATTGATGATTCTGACTTACTTGATATCCCTTCAAGCCCATTCTATCACAGATTGTGATAGATGCCAATTTCTCATCAGAGCTGCCACAAATAATTGGTGAGGCATCAGTTCAGATAGATACATGGAGACCATGGTATTAAACTCATAGGAGATAGTATGGTATAGTAAAGATTAAAGTCTTATTCTTAAAAGTTGCATACCCATCTAGAACATCTGGTGCAAGCATCCCAAATCGATCAAGGAACTCATCAAACGTTCTTTTTGTTGGATAACCAGCACAACTTATCCTAATTGCCTCTAGCACACCCTTTCACCATAGCCATCAAATTTTTTTTATTAGTTACAGAAAAAGCACCCTGTTTATTTCTTTTATTTCAGAAATGATACATGGTGTAAGGGTTCAGAAATGATACTCACCCCACATCTCAATTGGTTTAGGACATTGTAGTTTTCAAATATGCCAGGCTTTAAAACAGTGTTAGGCTTCACACATCTAATGTAATGCGGTTCGGTTGTACTCAAGGTTTCCATCAGAGCTTGCAGCTGTTGCTGTTCAATTTGGAAAGCAGGGATGAGAGGCGAAAGCAAGAAAAATATCAGAAATTGAAATACTCAAAAGTAGAATGTTAAATCTCTAGAATCATGCCATACCTTGAAGCGAGTACCAATTGAAGAGAACTTGGATTGCTTTGAAGTTTCCTCAGGTAATGGAGGAAATAGATTTGCAACAAAAGGGCACTTGGATGCATCCAACAAAGCTTGATGCTCCGCCACAACATAATCTTTGTTTTTATCAAGGAACTGATCAGCTTGGTAAGTAACCTGAAGATTGGAAAAGCTGTAACATATTGAACATCTTATTTAAGCTTCTAAAAATCAAAAGTTGTTGAAATTCTGCTTACATCACCAGCATAATGGTTGATAGTGAAGTCAGTTCGAGAGAGCTTTGGCTTGCTGAAGCGTTTGTGGCCTTTATAAGTTTGGTACATCTTCTGAGCAAATGTTTCATGAGTTGATTTAGGAAACATACTGCAAAAGCCAAGTCAGCTAATAAAAATCTGATTTGCTGTCCTCTATGTTAAATGTTACTAAAATATGTAGGCGTTAACAAGTATTAATTTGTTAAGGTAGCTTGGTATCATAATCATATAAGAGCTAAGTTTTATTTTTCTGTAATATTGGTTATTGCAGGATTGTGAATTGATTGGGGTTTTTTTCTCCTTCTTTTTATTAAGTCTATCCACTTTTAAACAGAAGGGTACTCCTGTTAGCCACCCGCTCCATCCACAGTCGTGTGGATGCATTGTAGCTGTTGCACCATGCATACATACTTCATGTGGGAAACATAATAGATAGTTTCATATTCATGCACATGGAAAAAGTATTGAGGTCCCACATATTAGCCTTAATCCCACCTGCCTCCTAGGCCTACCCTGTTTTCAAGTTGCATGAGAGACATTTGCATGTACAAGAGGGAACATGAAATTCATACCATGCTTCATCTAGAAGTGCGATTATTCCTCCAGGTTTCTGCATTGAGACAGAACAACTGTGAACCAAAGTTCTAATATTTCTATCAAGGGATGTTTAATACATGTAATAACTGAATCAACAAAGATCAACTAAAAATCATCTGTAGAAAAATAGACACCTTTTCCATAAGGTCCAGTACATCTTGGTTATCCACAAACTCAACATAACTCCAGTTGATTTCTTCTCTGGTGTACTCTTCTTGCTCCATTTTGAATACGTGCTACACAGAATCCAACCATCATGTATTAGTTCAAATCTAATGTATTGTAATGTGAGAATACTTCATTGTGCATATGAATGTCAAAAACAGCATAGAATTTTTGTTCTTACTTGGTTGAAATGCTGTTGCAATTTCTCATTTGTCAGGTTAATACACAACTGCTCGAAACTGCCAAGAGATTAGTAGACCATCAGATATTCTTGAAGATAGAGATAGAGCTAAGAAAAAACTTTTACTTCGTTTTCAAATCATGCATTTTTTTCTGTATCGGGCATCATATATCAGATTTCTTGAGAAGCACTTGTGGTTTACCTGTTGACCTTGAAGCTCTCAAAGCCGTAAATATCAAGAACTCCAATTATACTAACTGCATTAGGATCCTGTCCAATTGAATTGTTTATTTTGTCCACGATCCTGCCATGTTTCAGGAAAATGTTCATCTTATTCAAGTGTATGCACTATTAAAGTCAACTTTGACTTGATACAGAATAAGTCAAACAGTTGGAACTAAATAAATCTACCAAGTGAGATAAAGTAAAACAATAGAAGTATTGAATATATAATTAATATATATATATATATATCATATATATTTATTTGGCTGCACGTAGCAAGGTAAAATGCTGAAATATGCAGACTTGAGGTCAATATCGTAAGAAGCATCATTCAATTTCCACATGATGAACTGGAAGTGTTTCTGCTTTAGTATTTGATGGGCTTCCAATGCAATTGTACTAAGAATTCTGCTAAAGAATGTAACAACATAATAAGATCCATCATAATGCACCCTTATTATTTTTTTATTTTAGTCTTTAAATGTCAATAGGCAGACATTTCTGTTCTTTATATTGGATTCGCAAGACATTCCCAACTTTACTCAACATGAAAAGTATAAACTTGGATTGGTCAAATACAACTATACTTGGAGTAAGTTCCCTCTCTGGCAACAAAGAGAACGGTGAATATTGATAGTTCTTCTGAATGTAATCCTTACCAATCAAAAAGTCTGGAGTAGACTGTCTTTGCTAATGCGTCACGATTCAGTGCAGCTGAAGCAGGGTCAAGAGGTTTGGTAATGTTACCATCTGGAGTAACTATTACACGCTTACAAAGGGAATCTTCAAGGGCCTTTTCATCGCACCTGATAGGGGGCAAAACCATTTAGATGTAAGGACCATAGCTTATCTAAGTTCACCAGGAACAGAGATGAGAAAGAATAATACATGAGCAGTTCAGCAGCAGTCTTAAGATGGTATACAGATTTATCATCTTTCAACTGGGAGGAATCAATTTCCTTCCCTTTAACAAAGTCGATGTTTCCAAGATGAAGGATTGCTGCGACCACCCTGAATATCGCATCCTGCATTAGGAAAACACATTGTCAGTTTATTGTCAATAACTTGTAATTGGATTAGCATGAGTCACATCATGTTTTGATCATATATCACCTGTTCTTCCTGGTTGATACCGACAACATCCATTGCATTTCTGGTCTCTAGATACTCCCTAGCATCATTCACATTTGCTACCTCGTAACAGTTTGTCTGGTTGAGGTAGTGAAATGCTCTTGGGTCAGCCAACTTGTACTTCTTGACATCCTGAAAGAATTAATGCCTCCAATTAGTCCAAATTTGTGAAATGAAAAGATCAAAGCACAGAATAAAAAAATCACACATTAGCCTATGATGTTTAGGTACATAATTTAAGCTAGACAGAGATAAGGGACCAGAAATATGAATTCACATTTCTGTCATATTCATGGATAGTTTTTTTAGTTTCGTCTTATACTTCAGTACAACGATAAAGTTGCATACAAATACAGTAGATGGTAATCACTGCTGTGCATCAGAATCTATTGAGGTTGGATATGGTTGTTACCTCTGGTGGTGCAGAACAAAGCATATAGAAGCAATGATAGTTCCTTTCCGGGTCTGAAACCTGGCAAACACGAGACCTTTCAAGAAGGTATGTACGAACTGCAGCTCCAGAAATCTTTCCATACTTATCAAATTGGATCTCTACGAATTTACCAAAACGACTGAAGACAGTACATGTGATCATGTAAGATTTGTTGAAGTACGAAACATTGCCGGTAACGCTAAAAGAGTGAGCTTCGACTGAAATAGTTACCTTGAATTGTTGTTCTTCACGGTTTTGGCATTGCCAAATGCTTCCAAGACAGGGTTGGACTAAAAACACAATAAAAAAAAATCCATCAATAATACTTTGAACTTCAATGTACTTCACTTGATCAATCATAAGCTACTATATAATAAATTGGATATCCTTACCTCCAAAACCTGTTGCTCAACTGTTCTTCCCTCGGTACCCGATCTTCCACCCATGAAAGCGAGATATCTCATGAGCATCTTTGTCGTCTCTGTTTTACCTGCTCCACTCTCTCCACTTACTAGGATGGATTGGCTTCCCTGCTCATTTATCATTGCCCTAATATGAACCAAAGCCAAAAGAGGGTTTAGTATCTTTCATTATGACTGGTTGATGTTTGGAGTCTAAATATCCACAGAATCTACCTGTAGCAAGTATCAGCAACAGCAAAAAGATGAGGACTAAGCTCTCCAAAGGGAGCTCCTTTGTACTGCTGCATCATGTGGACGTCATACAAATGGGGCAGCCTTCTAAAAGGATTTACTGCTATTAGAATGTTCCCAGTATATGTCTGTTAAAAGTCAGAAACTTTAATTCAATCCCAGTTCTTCTCTTTCCCGGAAACAACATGAATATATATTGCTATTCAGGTAAGAGACATACGTATATCTCATTGAGAGCAAAGCGGGAAGCAAGATTCTGGAGAACTCCTGGCTCATGGAGATAAGCTAACTTGGTCATGTCATCGACCCCTGCTGGGGGTGCTTCTGTGTCTTTCGGGTAGATGCTGGACAGATTAGCAACAACCTGAAATTCACAGAGAAACTAATCATACTGATTCTTTTCATCAAGTATCTGTACTGAAGCAATGTTTAAAATCTTCTTCACAGATGAGAGGCACACTAATAAAAACATCAGAGTGAGTTTCAGAACATAAACAGAACCAAAGTTAGATGTATCTTTCATTTCTCGGATTTATCCATAAGGACAAAGTCATTAGATTTTGGCACCCTAAGGCCCAAACAATGAAAATGTGCACATTTTCTAGAATTTTTGCTTCCACCATTTCAATATAGAAATGCTTTATATATACAATTCTGAGCCTTATTTTGGATGGAGCAGATCAAGAAACTCAGTTGATCAGACCACTGTCCCCATTAAATGTACAGTTACAGAATAAAGGCCAAGGCCCCAAATTCAGGTCCCGCGGATCTGAGTGAATGATGAACATGCATGATAGTGACAATACAGAGCGACTGACTTAGTCTCCACCCCAAAACCACCTTCTCTTTTCAAACTGGGGAATGAATGAATTCCAAGTCTGAATAAAGGCTTCATGGATCACCAGCTGAAATGTTCCTATAGCTTAGGTGCCATCAGTCTCATATATAAATTTTTATTCCTTTGCCTCAAACTTTATGACATCAACTGGATCACATAAGAATCACTTGATTCTAGTTTTGCTGAAATTTCCGATTATATGAACTCTGGAGAAAGAAAAGGAAGAAATTGACTATGATCTTGTTATGATACATATTTGTAACATCAACTTTGCTCTTCTCATTAGCCAAGCCATACCCATTATGAGAATTTCCAATTTACAGACTCTTATCTTATAATTACTAATCTCTTGTTGATTGCATCCCATTACAAGGTGTGATCATCGTCATCATGATCATCAAACCTTTGTCCCATCTATATGGTGTCAGGTCTGGGAGCTACTTTTCACTGAACCCCATTCACAACCATTTTTTCATCAACTCCACACTCCATATCTTTTCTCTCTACTTCATTTAAGGTCTTCAATGGTCTTCCTTTTTTCCTGCTTCCTTGGACATGTAAACCTTCACTATGCCTTCAGGCACTGTTTTGGGTCCTCTTCCTCTGACTAGAAGATGTGATCTGTATGTAGAAAGAAATATTTTCAATGAATCAACTAGGATTTATTAGTATGTGAATGGGATCACTGGATATCACAGAAACTTTTTTTGTTTGAATCCTTATTTGGTCTCTTATATCCCACCAATGATTCTGTTTCTTCTTTCTATTCCCACCACTGTTCTCTGACATTTTGAATAAAACTGGTCTTCCCAGAAGCAAAAGTCAATCGATTAAAGAGTCCAATCAAGCAACTGCTGATGAGTATTCATCCGATTGGTTAGCTAACACTGGAAAAACCAACAAACAGATTAAATTTCTATTAATGGTTACTGTACTTTGTCCTATTTGAGGTCAATAAACAGTAGCATACTTGCATCTCTTTTCATCAAATCTTTTTGACAAGAAACTAAAGAGCATATCCACTATCACTGAGATCATAGATTCTAAATATTCTGCCGAAGATCTAACTAAATCAATCATAACAAGAACAAATTAAACATGACCAAAAATCAAAATTCTATCAAGGGGTGTCTCAGCAATCCATTCATCAACCACAGAGACAGTTCAACAAATCAAGACATTACCTTCCTTTCATTTGTTGCAACTATCGTGGCATCGTTTCCTTTGATCTCTATCACTTCTCCGTCGATCCATGCGAGCTCCGGATCTTCCACCCACACATGCGATCCAACGATGATGTTAACCGGAGTTCCCTGTGCCACCCAAGAATCAAAATCAGAAGAAGAGAGAATTAAATACAGAATCGAGCAGCGGAAAACCCGTAAATCGGAATCTAGAGTTTGGAAAACAGACCATATTCAAAGCCTCAGGCAATGATCATTGGATTTGGATGTAGACCAAGGAGCAAATGTGAGCTGTTGGTTGTTGTAGACTTAAAAGAAGAAGAAGAAGAAGAAGAAGAGAATGGATGTGATTTTATGGCATATGATGGTGTGATGGATTCAAGGAAAGAAATACAAAGCTAACAAATACAAAAACAACTACAGGAGGATTGGGAAAGAGAATGTAATGTGTATTGAGAGGTTTTTTTTCTGGAAAAGCAGAGGAGAAGAAATGCAGGTGGTGGAAGTTACTCAAAAGCATAAGGCCCCCCCGCCAACCTTTCTCTTTTTTCAACTTTTTTAGTGCCACGTAGGATGCCGACATGGCATTCCAAAGGCCCCAAAATTAATGGCTCGGCTCACATATATGGCTTAGCGTAATGTAATAAATGCATGGTTTTGCATGTATACGTGCATGTACTGTATAAAATTTTCAGTAGTATGTATATGCACTGTGAATGATCTTCAATCCTAACCGTTGGATGAAACTCTCTACCTGTGATTGCATGATTAGTCAGTCATTCATATTATAAGCTTTTGAATTACCTTGATGAGAGCTCTCTTTGCTTTTAAATGTATGGCTCAGATGGATGGAAATGAATGATGATATGATCATGTCAGGCCCAACTCTCTGTGTCCTACTAATGAGGCAACCATATGGTTATGTTGTATTTAGGGCCTGCGAAAAGAGATCAAACACACACAAGATAACAGGGAGATTTACGTGGTTCGGCTTTTAACCGACGTCCACAGGAAAGACATGAGAATTCACTATGCAATCAGAAGATCACGTCCCCAAAAACCCTGTTACACCCAAACATTACTTTTAATCACGGTAGATCGACAATAATAGATCTACTTCTAATCACAGCAGAACATGGACAATATAAGGGCCGGTTTACCAGATTTATTAATTCTATTTAAACATATAAACTAACGGGTTACATAGAGGATGAACGGTGAGGATTTTACTTGATAGTGTGAAGGTTTAGAAGATTCCAGAACAATCGTTGAAAGAATGAATTTAGGTGGGTGGGTGGGTAGGGGGCGGCCAAAATCCAAGCCGGCAAGGTCAATCAAGACCATTGATGGGCTGATGGGGGCCCATCAAAATTTCGGTAGACATCACTTCAGGAGTGGGCCCCACAATCTGAGTGCCTTTTGGGCTTTGAATCTTTCTGGGGCGGTGGAGCTGGTAAACGCTGAATATCTTTTTGGTGGGGGTTGTCAGACTCTCAGGTGATCCAAGGGATTGGGTCTTCATCCTCCCAAGAGAAATCCTTCCTCAATTAAAGGAGTAGAAATTCACAGTGGGGTCCATTTGTTAAAATCCGAAATATTAAAAAATAAGAGTTCGGATCCTTTGAGGATTTCCCCCACGACGACCTTGAGTGGACCAATCAAGGTCTGCCACATCACCTTGGGCAGCCTGCCATACACTCGGGCAGCTTGGCATACATCCGTGCAGGGGCTGCCCACGGTGACGTGACAAATCATGATTCGTCCACTCACGGTGACCGTGGGGGAAATCCTTAGATGATCCTAATTTTAAAAATAAAAGGCCCTCCGAGTATATGAATCTCTGTCATATTTTAAGTCGATCCGAGTGTGTTCCACCGTTGGATTGACTATTTGATAAATAATTAAAAAGACATTAACAAATAGAAATCCCGAGTTAAAGAAGTAGAAATCTATTAAAATCCGAAATGTTAAGCATAAAAGCTCTCTTGGTACATGTAGTGTCCTCAAATTTTACATCAATCAGAGTTCTTTTACTGTTTAATGACTAATATGACAAATAGTGAATCGAACGGTGGGATTTTATCCAATTAATGTAAAATCAGACCATACCCCCATTTACCTGGATATATTTTATTTATTTCGAACCTTTTAAATTTCAACAGGTGGGCCCCACTCCGGAGTTGGACTCAGGATTTCTCCAAGTGGAAAGGCTTTAGAGGATACAGGTTCTCACCAAAAGTGGTCGGTCGGATGTGTGGCTGCTTTCTTTCCAGACCAAGCTTTTCTTTCTTTCTGAAATAAATATACTTTCTCTGGTTCAATAATCAAATCCTGTGTCATTATTTGCTGCTTTGATCTCTAGTTTTTAGAAGTGGGTGGGCCCCCACACCCCCCACATCTTTCATCTTTTTTTCTTTCCTTCTTAAATCAGCTGCCGTCGGTGGTGGGGATCTTCATATTAACGACTCACTTTAGTCTTCACTCTTTTTATGTGCGTGCTCCCCATCATTATTTTTTTTTTTCTATTCAACTCTATATGTTGTCATCCTCAAGCCCTAGGATGGCTGTGAATGTGAAAGGGATGTGAATGGGTCCGGTTTGGTTTGGGCCCCATAGGTGTTCCATGTACCTTGACCTAGACCACCGACTTTCTAATTATTGGACCTGGGCCCAACTTCGATAGGTTTAATTGGATCTAAACTCGACTCAAAGCTAGACGCGGAATCACCCAAAATTCAGTTATTTCAACTACATCGAATGATATTTCGAATTGGTCTAAGACTCTATAGTTCATGGCCGATTCTTTATGGTTACCAGTTGTGGCTTCATTAAGTTTGCTTTGTTAATTGGCCTATTATAATATATTAAGTTACGAGGTTTTGGCTTGAATTTTGACCATCAGTTATAATTTTAACCGACGGTTATGTAACTACTCATGCAACTACCCATCAATTTCTCTATTTTTATTTTATCCAACTTGTCCTATGGAAAGAGGTAATTTTTTTTAATATGTGATTATTTATTTTGCAATGCCGGGAGATACCATACTGAACACGGGTTATTGGGCTAGTCTCATCTTAATGACGAACGAATCAATGAGTGAAAATGAAAGAAATGGAATGGGGTTTGCCCTTTTTCTGTTGGACAAATCACTCGCAGAACGATCCTATCCTCTCTTATATATAGGATCGTCATGAATCAACAATCCCAAAATTCCATTCTATGGAATTTTGTAAGCAAGCATCATCATCATCATCATAATAATAATTATAATTATACGTAGCATCAGTTACCTAACTCCTTAAATTGTCAGTTGCAACTGGTACCTGGGGCCACGGGGGATTTACCCAGCTCCCCCCAGGCGCATAGTATTCGAGTCGGATCAAAGATTGGGCTTCAGTATCCAATTTCAGCCCGCTTACCTTCTCTATATGCTTTATTTTTTTTTAATTCAGGCTCTTTGAAAAAGCAACTGGACTCAGAATCTATATCACCTGAGCTGAGCTGGGTCAATCCAACTCAGTCGGGATTGCACTTGGGTCGGAAATTTACAATTTGGGCCGGACTTGGATCACATATGCCTAAACATCATTTGGTCACATGTCAAATTTGAGTTTCAAAAAGATATTACTCTTTTGTGTGGTAAATTGTGCACCTTATTACCCACACTTAAAATGTTCGTGTGGTTAGGAAGTTCAGTTTTGACATGGAGTTCCTGTGGATTTCACATGTGAAGTAGAGTGAAAAGAAGTAAGTTGAAATTAAAGTAGAGTACTTCACTTCACTCCATTTGGATGCTTATTTTGAAGTTAAGGTTTGGAGTAGAATCAACTTTTACTCAAGGAAATGAAAGTATTTAGAGTTGAAGTGAAATGGAGTACATGTGGCTCACAACATTATTTCATCTATCGGGCCAGACTCATCCAAATGGGGAAGAGTTGAAATTTAGTCTGTTAGGCCCATTTAACTTCATTCTACTCTATTTTTTGCCTGTTTGGATAAATGAGGAGTGGAGTAAAATGAAGTGAATTTCACATGTGGAGTGGAGTGAAGATAAGTAGGCTGAAGTTAAAGTAGAGTACTTCACTTCATTCCGTTTGGGTGCTTATTTTGAAGTTAAGGTTTGAAGTAAAATATATTTTTACTCAAGGAAATGAAAATATTTAGAGTTGAAGTGAAATGGAGTACATGTGGCTCACAACATTAACTCATCTATCGGGCCAGACTCATCCAAACGGGGTAGAGTTGAAATTTTAGATTGTTAAGGCCCATTTAACTTCACTATACTCTATTTTTTACCTATCCAAACAGGCCCTATAAAGGCCTTACCCCGATACATAGAAATAGTCACTGGTGGGTGATTCTTTATATCCGTGGGTTTGACAATGATCAACCGAAGGAGCGCCGGCGGGTTCCCATGTTACCAAAAAAAAAAAGATTCTGCACCTTATTCCCCCTGTTCTTTGCAAGTGAGGATATGGGTGCTTGAACTAGACCCAGGGGCATCATGGGTTAGCTACAAAAGCTTAGGAGGGGGTGCACATGATGACCACTCACCAAACTGGGGCCCATGTACTTAAAGATAAGTGGATGATGGCCACACGTGACAATATTAGACTGGTGGAGCTGGCTCTGTAAAATGACTAAAAGTGTGCTGCCTGCTGGCTCCTGTCTGTGATTGCACTTGCATCTGCATGCTGTGTTGGTTTTGATTCTAGGGTTTTTTTGGATTATTATTAGTTTCTTGTTCTTTATAGAGTTTTATGGACAATCATCTCTATTAAGAGTAATATACTAACACTTGTATTTTTTCTTAATCTTCTTTGCAATTAATCACCTTTTGTCAATTAATATTTTTATCATCCACTTTGATTTGTAGTCAATGGATGGTTTTTGACTTTTTGACTAAATCTGAAACATTTTGTTGTAGAAAGAGCAAAAATACCTCTAAACCTAACTTACTTTGGATTAAACTCAAGATGATAATCCCAACTAAATTTCTTGAGTTTAAAGGCCTTTTCATGTCATCAACATGGGTTTAATTTAATCAGGATAGTAGATCATTCTTTATGGGTCGCAATAGTTAACAATGTACATTAATCTGCTTCTTAGATCACATCGTTCGATGGTTGAAAAGTTGATCTTCTTAAATTTTAACTAATTTCTCATAATTTAATGCACATTATGCAAACTGATTAGGAATGGGGCGTGGACCCATCATATCAATGGCTTGAAATCTTAGATGTAAAAATTGATCCCACTTACAAACTAAAAAGAATAATTGTATTCATGTGAATGTAGAATGATCCATGTATATACTAGCAAAAAAAAAAAAAAAACAGAGAGAGAGAGAGAGAGAGAGAGAGAGATCTAGGTATAGAAATAATCTCATCTTTACCCTTAGCAAAATTGGGATTGTGTGTTTTTTTTAAGAGCTCCAAGATATTGATGGCTGGCTGGAATATATATCCAATGGAGAATATTTTTAGACCATGGATCCACCTAAGAGCAAGCTCATAAATTGGATGGTACCAGATCATCAACAAGCATGTTCAGAGATCAGATCACATGGTAGAGATGATTTATAATATCCAATCTGTTGGAACTTGTTTGTACATTGAATCATGCACATTCAAAGTTGCCCTAGGTTCTAAGGTTGCTGGTTCCTTGTTTTGAGGAAAAGTGGTCTGTTTCTGTTCTCCTTGGATTCTAAAAGCTCTCTGTGCATCAAGTGCCCGACTGGAACTTTAGAGTTTCCAACAAAGCAAGAGGGAATGAACTGGCAGAGGCCCCACCAATCCCATCTTAAAGGCTAAAACCCCCCTAAAAGCATCCTCTTTAAGAATAATTTTGTTTATAATTTCGAGGAATTATGTGAGAGAATCACTCCCATGTATCAACTAGATTCCAGTGCCAGTCTATGACTTTTTTACCATTGGTGCCACTATGACTTGCCCCCATACATCATGTTGTTCCTTCTAAATTTTCCAAACTCTTCTGCATATCTCAGTATTCATCATGCTCTTTTTTTTTTTTTTTTAATGCTATCGGAGGGTTCCCAACCATTTGGACTGGACTAATCCCTTCGGGCCCAAAGGAAAACCGGGTAAACTGTCATATAGCCCCAGCGTGGTAGTGCAGTTTCGAGCCTACAATCTCTCGGGTCAAACCGTGGTCTTAACCCAACTCAGCTATCCCTTGGAGTTAATATTCATAATGCTAGAATTTAGAGAATTTGAAAGGTCAAAAATGTTATTTCAAATGGTGAGTTTTTGAAATTTCACTAATTAAACAAGGAATTCAAATAAAACACTTTAAATGCCCATCAGAAATTCCGGCAATCAAATGCCCCCTAAAGTTTCAGATCTACATCTTATTTGGAGAAATCCAAATGCCAATAGATTTTAGTGGTGTGAAAACAATAGTTGATGTAAAAGCAGAGGCACCAAGTGAAGAAACATGAATTACCCAAACTCAAAACAAATTCACCCAATCAAACAAGCCCCAACACCTCTCCTGTTGGATGATCCTCACAATCAAATTAGCAGCTGACAATAGGAAAGTATAGCCAACAACCCATGTTCAAAAGGGCCAAGATTGGACTCTTATGGTCACACTGAGGAACAGATATTTTGGGGTACCTGGGTATGCACACTGGCCCATAATATCAGCAGTTTGGATTATGAAAGATTGTTAGTTGGGCCCAACATGTACAACTTGTGGTACAGCTCAAGTGGTACCACAGAACATTGTCTCATTTAGGACACACCCCCCACACCTCCCCCCCCCCCCCCCCCCCCCACCCCACAACACAAACACACACACACACACAGAGTCAACTCACTGACCTGAGTCTGGAACAAGTCTCAAACCATGGTAACCCAATTTGGGCAGGGACTTGACCCAGGCTACACAAGGAGTGGTGCTGACTGGAAAGAGAGAAATCATTTGAAGGCAAAGTAAGTAGAAAAGAGGCATGATTTGCTATTGTTATACAGAGCTACAAGGGGGGTCCCCTGCCGGAGGTTGTTGGAGTTAGAAAAGGAATGGAAGTGCATCAGAGCAACATGCACTACCACAAAATATTAGAGGATAGCCCCAATCACATGCTCTTAGCTGTTAACCTAGAACCACCCATTGCTGTAATAATTCTTCTTTTGGGACCCTTTCTATATAATATAAGATAGCAGGGTTGAAAAAGCTGCTACACATTCTCTTGTACAGTATAAATAAATAAGTTGATCATGTGTTTGTCCTTGTGATCTTCCAATCACTCATGCAGATTGCAGACCGAAGTAAACATTAAGTGTTAATACTTAGTACCCATTATGCTTGGTGAACATAAACTTACTAATGATGATTGATCTCATACAAACAAAACATGATCAATTAGAGTTCCCAGAACCATATCCTCCATGTGGGGCCCCTATTTGGTGATAGAAGACATTCAATCTTTGGTCTTATTCATGAAAGTTGTATTGATGGTATTAAAAAAATATAACCATAAGGCAGACATTGGATGACTGGGATATTCCAATCTGGAGAGGTTGCCCATCATATCAGTTGCTAGGTTCACCTAATTTGTTACAAATGTAGATCACGGTGATACATCAGGACTGTATTACTTGCAAAACAATAATAACTGCAATATGATAACACTTCCATGCTTTTAATATTGCTTTTGATTAAAAATGATGGAAATATAATGCTGCAGTCCCTCAAGGACCATCCAAATTAAGGGCGCAAATGGGTCAAGAACAACCACCGAATAACAGGATGCCATTACTATCATCGTCACAACAGCCTTATCCCATCAATGTGGAGTTTGCATCTAAAACCAGACTGTAGCAAACTTGAAAAATAGTGGATCTTGGTCCAAGTACAAAACTAAAAACAGGTCATGTTCTGGTTTAAATACTGTATAGTTTAGACCAACTCAGAACTGAATATAATAATAAGGGACTTTTATGGGAAGATACCCCCTTATGCCCTTAAATAACAATGGGAACAAATTTCAATTATGGACACCAACCTGATCATATATGGTCGGGTCTACGTCCTGCACGGATCCCTAGCTTGGGAACCAGAGCCTAGACATGAATCCAATTAATTATAATTGAGTCCCTACATGGGTACCAAACCAGACCTATTTATACTTTATAGCCATATGCACCAAATAGCCAGCACAGTTGAATATTTTGGAAGGACTGAGTATCATCCATTACACTGTTTTTGGGGCAACATGGAACTAAATCACAGAAGGAAGGATATCGATTTTGCCATTTTCCACCCTCACCACCACATCAGTAGCTGATATTATTTTGGGGTACAAAAGGCTGGACAAACAGTATCCCACTCAATGTTGTTTCTAATTTCCACCACCCCAGAACACCTATTTTCCGAATTTCCATGAAATGCACAGTAAGTTTTCCACTACCACTATGCAGCAGGAAGGTAGTCAAGATATAAAATATCATACCTAGACATATTTATAGTTCTGCAAGAGTGAGGTTTTAGTGTCTAGAACCAACTTATCACCAAAAAATAATGACCTCTAATAATAAGTTATAACATTGAATTCCAAGAGGCTTTACAATCGTTGAAAGAAAGTAAAAGATGAATGAGAAAGGCATAGTAATCCTCAGCAACTCAAACTTATAATGCACAAAAATGAGGAGAATATCCCTTAATGCAGCAACAGACAATCAGTTCCAGTGAACTCGGCGGGCAAGGGAGCCTTTTGATGGGATATGCTTCAATGCAACTCTTACAATTCAACTATAGTGGAGGAAAACCTATTGGAGTCACATACCAAGAAGGGCACCCAAAAGATCCAGTTGAAAAAGAAACTTCTTTCAGTCCATGCAGAGGCCCTCATGATGATGCCAGTAAGATGAGAATAAATTATAGCGCCAGCAATGCATTGAGGCCTCCATGGTCATAGAACTCCATGGTCTTTTCCACAAAGAATTTACAAGAAAAGTCACTGAATAACACAAACACAGCCTCGGTTACTATTGGCATCATCCTCAGATTCCTCCGACTCACTGCATAAGAATAAAAGTAAACAATTAATAAGGTTCTTCCAGCTTCAATGTAGTTACAACTACAGCTTAGCAATACGGTAAAGAAACAATCTCAAGTTACTGCTCAAATTTATCATATTTAGCTAAAATTGTTGGAATTATGTTAGCTTATAAATACAAATGCAATGACTGGTTTTATCTATGGTTTTCAGTGCATTCGGTAACAGAGAATTAAGAGTCAAAGAACTCAGAGTTAAGTAAAATCAACAATTTCTTATTTTCAATTTGTGAATTCTACAACTAATAAGGGGACAACTTCTTTAAAATTTGACCAATTGAAATGAACTAACAAAATTGTATTCCAACTTTCAAGCTAATGATTTATGGTCTTGAAGTTTGTCGACATGTTTGCCATTTTCTCTGACACTCCTCGTCATGAGCCAATAATGTGAGGAACCCTTCTTAGTGGAGGCCCTTTCAAGATCTTTTAGAGTACATTTGTAAAACTGTTTTTCCGCGGAATAGCAAAGGAGAAGAGGGATGTTTTTCTGCGGAAAACATTTTCCAACATTTGGCGTGAGCACTCAACAAGGAAAGGCATTAAAAATAGTGCAATTTTCTGCAAATCTACAGATTAGGTTCCTTTTTTTTTCTCCTTTTTTTTCTTTTTTGGTGAGGCAGTCGGAAAAAAGATTCTGCAATGCTGCAAACATGCCCTTAGTGGGGCTAATCTATTATTCTTTCCTGCAAGCCTACTCCCATGAATTGGCATGCACTCAAATTTAATATCAATATCCCCAAGGAGGCTTCACATGTTGCCAATGAAGTATTTGCCAGGTCCGCTGTTAGCTTCATCAAAAACATTACTACAAAAGCGATGTTTTCCACAGAAAACCCAGGGAAGAGATTGCCTTATTCCATAGCCTAAATGTCCCATAAATGCAATCACATCCTTAATAAATAAAAGAAATTTCAGGAACCTATATGATCTAACCAATTAATAAAAACAGAAACTAAATCCCAAGTCCTAACCATTAAATGCAACCCACACTGCGTTATAAGATTTCTAATCAAACAAAGATGAATGACCATAATAATAATAATAATAATAATAATTGAAAGGGAAATTTGCCCCTTGTTGCACCAGATTCAAAACAAGAGGGCCATGGGCCCCACATAGATAGTGCGTCCATTGTGGAGAGCGGCCAGACCTCTTAGAAATGAGCCTGAATCAACAAATTAACAAAAGTAGATTGTCATATGTAAGGTGACTTGTATTCTGCAGCCTCGTGATTGCAACTACGAGCACATTTCAACAGTACCATAGCATCTTCTCAAACACCAAAAAATAGATAAGAAAAAGAAATTACCAATGATTAAGATCAACACCTAAAGTAAATATAGGGAATGGATAACTAATAACGTTTAACGTTATTCGTGGTTAAAATTTAGTTATTCGTGGTAAATATAGGAAATGCATCAGTACCCCCATCATATCCTTTGCCTCGGATCTTTGAAATTCCCAAACAGGTTGCTTGTTGCACATTGAGGCAGTAACTATTTGTGATCCACCACATAACCTGAAGTTTCTAGTCACTCTTCCACCATTCCTCTTTCCAAATCTTTCCGCTATCTAGTCCATTCCTGAAGCATATATATATATATATATATATATGGAGGTGCTCTTGTGAGAGACACTCTTACCTTACTATGAGAGATAAGGTGGGGGCCCTCACATCCATATCCAATGTCAACAACTTAAATGTGAGGGCCCCCACCTTTATCTCTCATAGTAAGGTGAGAGTGTCTCTCACAAGAGCACCTCCCATAAAGGGGGGTCTTCATATGCATCCATCCCTCACCATTTTTGGTGAGGGACACCCCCAAAAGGGGAATTTCCAAGTACAAAAGTGAGGAAGTACATGTACTTCCTCACTTTTGTACTTGGAAATTCCCCTTTTGGGGTGTCCCTCACCAAAAATGGTGAGGCATGGATGCATATGAACATTTCCCATATATATATATATATATATATATATATATTAAATACGTCCTTTTTTGCTTTCAAATCAGTATGAGAAACTTTGGAGCTTAAGAAGTATGTCAAAGGACATTGTATTCGTAAAAGTATGGAGATTGGTATTATGAGAATGCGTTCCACTTTGAACAGTTCCTTAGTTTGTGAAGCAAGAAAAATTGACTGCTAGTGAATATACCGACCAATCACCGATCAAAAGAAATATGCCGACCAATTTCAAAATCTACATTTTTTTGTGCACCAGAGGAGAGCAAAAGACATGATTTTTTTTTTCTCTAATGAGGGTATCCCCGTGGTATTTTTCTCAGCAGGACTATTCCCCTGGGCATGTGTACACGCACAACCCCGCAACACATGTGCACCAGTTATGTCTCAGGAGGGACTCAAACACAAGACGTGGGGAGCAAACCTGCACCTTATGCCCGTGAACACATGATTAATTATCATTATATCAAAGGTCTAACATCAAACGTATGGGAGAGTATGAATTCTTTCCAGAACATTCAAGAAGCAAAAAAATCTAGCTATCCTAGTAGAGGACAGTCTCAAACAATCATATGAGATGATGTGAGTCTCAAGCTGGGAAGTTCCAACAAAGAGTAAGAGTCCATTTGCCAATTCATATGCATGTTCTCCTACATCATCGTGCAATCAAGGGAATCTTCTCCAAAGAGACTCTTCAAGAGAACCACTAATATGTGCTATTGAAGCAAGATGCCAAGAATATGCTCAAAACAATGATCCCATGAAAATTATGAGATGCATGCGAGAAGAGAAAAATAAGCAAAACAAAAGAAAAACCTGAAGCAGTCGTGAGTCATGATTGCACCAAAAGAGTTGAGACCCTAGATACATATTAGATGCATGAATCGGGCTTTGGAGCCTTGGCTGTGGGCCCCAAGGAGGATCTCCGTGCTGGCCAAACCACTTGGGACTCGTTCTTAGGGTTCCTTAACTTAAAAGCATCATGGGGAGTTGAATTTCTATTCCTCTCACATACAACCTCACTAGGGTTTGTAGAATTCGGAATTTGGAGTTGCATCTAAGTTTTAACACTTGTTTACTGATTACTGATTATGGGACCAGCAGTAGGTGATGTTTGGGCTTGACATTCATCTACAGCCTACGAGTTACCAGGAAGCATGCGTAGAACAATGCTAGTCTAAGGGTATGACGTCATAGGGCTTTTGGACGCCAAATACCATCAGAAGTACCAAGAAAGTAGTGAACTTATCCTGGTTTGGAGATCATCGTGGTCATTCAAATTTGTTTTAGAATAAACTGTTGGCCTCCATAAGGTTAAATTGGCATTGATGCTTGCACGTGAGCGTTGATCCAAGACCTGGGTCTGATATTACTTGTAACTGATTTGATGATTCGAAAATAATCTTGGCATGGTTTAGATGGTTAGATGATCTCTTATTTACATATATTTTACACGAATCATTCATATCTAGAGTGTACTTGCTTGAAGTCGTGCTTAAATTGTGAAGTTGTGCTTAAACCCCTCAAATGGAGTAAGAATTTAGAAAACCTTAACTTTTGGTAGGTGATGAGTGTTAAATATTGCATATTTTACCCCTCATTAGTTTGATTTTTATCGGCATCTCATATGCATATCATTTGCTTTACACGGAGATTTTATTCTTCTATCACATTAACGAATTATCGGATTATCTTGCATAAATCTGATTATTTGTAGCGCATTTTTATGTAATTTCTCTTGTGTAGGTGGACCCCGCAACTACCCGGCTAGTGTCCCAAGGCATCAAGAAGATATTTCAATAAAGAAGTTACATGAAGAAATCTTATTAAAGAAATCTTGGTGAAGTGCTGAAGAATATCAAAATAAGAGAAGAAGACTTTAAGGATAAAAGAAGTCATTTTCTAACAAAAAGGAGTGGTTGGTGTATTGGTTAGAGCTTGGGTTGGTATGAAATAGGTTATGGGTTCAAATTCCTTCAATTGTATATTTTTTTTTTGTTACATATATCATCCAACTCATCTCTCCACCAATCAAAACTTGCCATGGCACAAATCCATGTGAAAGGATATGAGCCACTCAAAAGCCTCCAAAATGAAGGACCACAAAAAGCAACGCACATATGCTTTTGGAAGAAAAGTTTGTTGCAACCAATCAAATTGAAACAATCCATGTAAAAGCAAAGGAGCTAATGAAAAGCCTCCAAATCAAATTGAAGTAATCCATGTGTAAGGATATGAGCCAATCAAAAGCCTCTAAAATGAAGGACCACATAAAGCAAAAGGCACATATGCTTTTGGAAGGAAAGTTTATTGCAACCAATCAAATTGAAGCTATCCATGTGAAAGCAAAAGAGCCAATGAAAAGCCTCCAAATCAAATTCAAGCAATCCATGTGAAAGCAAATGAGTCAATCAAAAGCCTTCAAGTTGCAACTAATCATATGGAAGCAATCCTTGTGAAATGAAATGAGCCAATCAAATGTCTTCAATATTCCTATAAATTGGAATGTATTTGTAGAGTGAAGGAGGGGGAGATCTTTTGACAATTTTATTTTTACTTTCAGATTGTATTTAGGAGCTTCTTTGTAACTAATCTAGAGAGAGTGTGTGATTGAAGATCATTAATGAAGATTCGGAGCTCTTTCTTGATGTTTAGTTGCTAAAGCTCTTGAATTATGCTCTCCTTTTGAAGCTAAGTAATGTGATTAGTTCAATTTCATGCATGTTTTAGTTTAAATTCCCCACTTATGCCTTAAATTGATTAGTAGATTTTTAGATCTAATTATGCTAATCTCTCTCATTTCTCATGCTCTATCTCTACACTTGATGCTTGGATCATCTCAATTAATGCTTTATAGTTGGATTAAGTTCTGTCACATAGCATGCTCTAGAGCCCTTATCTTTGATCTTTTGTAGCTTGATTTTGATGATTAATTGTTAGGGTAGTTATTAGGTTATGATCTAGGATCTTGGCCTTTTATTTTTTTTACTTTGATCTTCATTGCTATATCATCCAATCCAATTAGGCAAGAGATTGCTAATTGGATTGTAGATTTGGGAGTTGAATTAGAACATGCATTATTTGAATTAATTACATACTTAGTGGATTTTGAATTGCCTAATATCTTCTTTTATCATTGTTAATTTAAATCATTGTTTGATTTATTATTTTCAATTTTAGATCGTTAGATCCACATACCACACAACTTGTTTTAAAATCCTACACATTTCACACCACATCTTTACATTAAATCTTCCATTTCCACCACCACTCATCCACTAGTTTAGTGTAGTTTGTTAGATTAGCTTAAATCTGATTAATTTCATATTTTAGATTGTTAATTAATTGTTTACATTGCATAGTCTAATAGTTTTAATTGCTCACTTCAATTGTCTTTATTAGCTATATCTTAGTTCAATTCAACTTAAATTGGATTCATTGCTTATTCCATCCTCTCTTCGTGGGATCGATAATCCGGACTCTTTAGTCCTTTACTACTTGACGACACCGTAGTCTTACGATTAAGCGTTGCACATATAAGTGTCGATCAGTAGGATTGTCATTCCATACATAATTAGGGATTGGATGGGCTAGCCGGTCGTTAATAAAGGGTAAAACTGTGAATTCCATAAAAAGTCAGCAAGCATTCGACCTAGTTCTCGAGGATCAAACAATGTCGGAATTCGAAGATCATTAATCCTATGGCTTCTCATCGAGTAGTACAAGATACATATATAGATCATCATATTCGGACATTGTGCACAAAAGTTACAAGCAATGCAAGGTTGCCAACAAAATCTGCCCATTTTGTAAATTTAGGTTGTAGTCTCTAACCACTTGCCTAGGAGATGTGAGTGAGTAGACTTGATGTAATTTGAACAATAAGTGGAGTGTAGTATCCCTAATAAATTCTAATGTGTGTAAGAAGTCACAATAGACCAAATCTAGGTACCCCTCTTGTTAGTCTAGATGCTTATGAAGTATATGAGACTTAAAAAATGACTACTCAAACTGGAACATGAAACTTGATGGAACTAGCTCGCACTCAGAGCAGCTTCCTTAATGAATCTTGCTTGTCGAGAAGTATGCTTAGTTGAAACCTTCTTTTGGAGTTTCGAGTCAGCATAACTGGGATGCCATTGTATAAGGATTATTTATTCTTTAAACTATCTGCAGATCAGTCTTGCTGGAAGTCACTAAGTGTCACTTGGTACCATACCTGAACTTCATGGTCATAATGTAATCTTGGGAACCATTTATCCTGGCCGAGTATATCTCAAATGCATTCTCCCTGTCACAAGTATGAGAGGGCAGTGATAACATCCCGTGACAGATTAGCCTACGTGGATTTCCAATCTTGCTTAGGCTGTTTCTTGATGTTCAAAGTTGCTTTAATGATTTCCTGATGTTGCATCTCTACCCTTGCATATTTTGCCTAGTGGTAATTATCGTTGGACTCTGCGATTTTACCCCATCTATATTCAATTTTGAGATTGTATGAATGTAATTATGGAATGCTTACATGCTAAGGTTTTATGAACTTAACATACAACAATGGGCACTTGTAGGTGGGGAAGTAATCACAGATACCCATAACGATAATGCAGTAGTAGGGGAGCGCAGATGATGTAGCCTAGTGACATCGACTAGACTTCCTTTTTAATTGACATTGTAATAGGGCCCTTGAATTTGGCCAAGGATTTCATCAGTTGAATTTTAAATACTTAGCTTTGACATTGATATTATTAATTGAAGTTAAAATATTAAACTTGTGCTCTGTTATGATGTCTGAAAAAGTTTCTGCTGCAAAGTTTATTTGACCTACATGCGGAAAAACGTAACTCCCAGCTCGAAAGGAGGACTTCTTTGGAAATCCAGGTTTCGGGTTGTGAGTCATGATAGTACCCCTCCATGAAACCAATTTGTTAGAGCTCATAACACCATACTAAGCAACATGATGGCCTGTAAAAAGCTAAAAAAGATCCATATGTTTTGAAAAATGGTCCTGACAACCTGTAGCTGCCATAATAGAAGATTGATTGTTAGTTGAACTGTCTGAACTCCAAAGAATACCACTGATCACCAAAATTTAATGGCACCAACTGGACAGAAAAGCGCAGGTTCTCAATCAAAACATCCATTAAAACTAAGCTTCATTGAACCTAGTTGCAGATCCTTTCAATTCAATAAAACCTAAACAATGCTTCAAGGTAGGAAGAAGTCGGTATCATATCCTGTTGGAGGCCTCATTTTTCAGTGTAGAAGGCATGGTCACACCATATCATGTCACATCCTGGAATATATACATTGTAGCCACTAGCCAGTGACCACTTCTTGTGGTCCCACTTTTAACCACTACTTTCAATCTTTAATCAAGTCACTAGCTTCAGAGCCTTTTCGTTCATTTTCAAAGACGATTAAAAGACTAATAACATTCTTTTCAGTTACTATAATAATTACAGGTAGCTATTTCCTTCCCAAATTCCTAAAGAAAGCTTCATGAAAGCACTGTAAAATGTTGTGTTGATACTAAATGAGACCGTGTGAACTGTATAACGAATTCCACCACTTTAGATAGTAAAATAACTAGACGTCAAGGATAGCTGATAATATTTCAAAACCATCCAAGTTCCAACCAATAGATACACTACAACTATAAGTGACTGATCAACAAATTCCACCATTGCCATGCAGGTTTTAAACAGTGAGAAGTCTGATTGAAGTTCCAATACTGGAGATATGTGTAGGTTGAGATTTTATTCACTATCTTTACCGAACAAGTAATATAGCCAGGCAAATAGATTCCTCAATCAGTTACAACTTGCAATTCTGAACAATATTTATAGTTTTATACAAACATCAATATCATAATAATACCGGCATATTACAGGACAAAATGCTACGTCTATTACAAATGGAACCCCTGCAATAATAAATTTATGGTTTGGTCTCCGAAGTAGGTGAGGAGAGGTTCGAGTTCAATTTTTTTAAAGGTTAAGGGTTTCATTTTGTTGTTGGATGCTACATGTATGTAGAAATTTGAGAGACTACATTTTTTTACAAACCAACCATATGGTTACATTGATAATAACAATTATTTATAGAGAACGAAAGGATGAAGCAACATAATGACACTCATCTAATCTAATTTATCCAACTAATCCTAACAAACTATCTTATTATATCTATCTTGTATCTTATCCTAAGATAAAATCATTTACTATTCTCCTAAGCCATCTAACAACCTCCCGCAATTACATGGCCCTTTTAAGAAAGGATCATACTTGTGTTTGGTAACATTAACAAAATACAAAACCTTTGATCTATAAAAAATAAGTCGTTGATATCTTGCAAAAAGGTTCATCAAACTTTGTTGGTTTGACCGTTTGTCTATATAGTCTATCACTATCGCATCCTACTCTTTGTGAGTCTATTGAAGCTGGTGGCCACTAGATCAAATCTATCATGATTCTTACAAAAACGTAAGAATTAGTGTTGTTTACATTGACATAAATGATGAGATCATAACACTTGGATGGACGCGTAGATGGGAAGGAGTGTTTGATTTTATTAAGGAGGGGAAAAAATTACTACCAAAGTAAAAAGGGTAAGGACCATGACCTGTGCAACCGTGCGATTGTTACCGGCCATGGCTCTGACTGACACCATGTAGGAATTTGAGAGATTACATTTTTACAAACTAGCCATATGATTTCATTGTCAATAACAATTATTTATAAATTACAAAACAGGTAAAGCAACGTGATATTTATCTAACTAATTCTAAAAAACAACCTTGTCGTATCTATCTCTCGTCTTATTCTAAGATAAGATCATTTATTATTATCACAATTTATTTTTATCATAACCCATCTAATAATGCATTTGCCCGTTATTTCCCTCAAGTTGGTTTTTTGGTAGTGTTAAGCTTGGTCTTTTGTACCCTACTGGCTCATTTTGAATAGGTCATCACTTTTGCTAGACAATAAAAACACAACCACCACCAGTGCTTTGAAAGCCCAAAAACCATGGAGTATTTATTTATTTATTTTAACATGTCCGGAAACAGAACAGCAGTGGGCTGATAAATAATTCTAGAAAACTAAAACCCAAGCTCTTAATTTGATGATTGATCTATTAAACTTTCAAAAGAAAATCCATTAATTTGATTTAATCTCAGCTAGTAGAGGAAAACACAAGACCCAGCCAATTTTAGTCTAAAAAGACAGCATAAAGCTCCCAGAATCTGCATCGTGCATCTGTAGCCAACTTTTTAACATCTTGGATTCCATGCATGTATCATTTTTAATCAACCTTTTCGTTCTCTGATCCTGGAACTAGCCTGGTTGTCGGGAATTCACCTCCGTTAGGCCTCAGTCAAGATCTCATCCCTAACTCTGTATTTTCTATTGATTACCTTCAACAGACTTCAAGTTCCCCTCACAACTTAAGAAACTGAAAATCCCACGTTGCCAATCAAATAGCATCGCAGTACAAATTTTCAAAATCCTTCCACCTCAAATTTGCATACAACAAAATGAAGGAGCTTATGAGTTATGACCTGATCTCTTTCCTTTCCTTATAGAATATATTGATTCCTCTCCACTTATCAGCAGTAGCCCTTGATTAAAAAGTATAATTAGGAAGGCTTGAAAGGCCACTCTTAGCAGTACATGACTAAGGAACTGAAAGTATCTCCATCCTAAGGAGAGAAGCTAAGACTTCAATTACGGTAGAAAAGTTGTCGATGTCTCATTTAAAGATGTTCTGGAATTAAATGATGAGTCTCCCAGAAAGGAACATCTTTAGACATGCATAAACATCTACCCATAAGGTCAGAACAATTTAACCATATCCATAGCCAAGAAAAATACAAGTAAATGAATACAATAATTCGCCTCTTCCTAAGAAGGAGATATGAGCCTCGAGCAGTGCATTTCCAACAAAAAACTTTCCAGTGATTGAAGAAATCTGGGGACAACTTGTTGCCTGTTGATGAGATACACTGCAGTGTGAACGGCATCAGCAAATAGTGTTTCAGAACACTAAAAGTTGAGGAACAGAGTACGCATCATTTCACAGATATGTCTGTGTTCACATTCTGCCACCAAGATTATTATTTTGATAAGATGGTATGATCATTGATGCAAGATCACATACAGTGTCAAGAATCACAACTTAAACATGCAAATGATTTGGACATCAAGGGAACAATTTATGGACAATAACAATAATATAAAGAAATACCAGTTCAAATAAAAATCAATGCACATGAAACAATGCATGGAGCTAATGCCACAAAGTAAACCCACACCCAAACCACCCTATATTACACACTTGAAAATTTTAATGGATGCACAGACTACTGTGGGACCCCCCACCTCATATGATCAACACAAGCACTTCACACTCATTACACCCATTTAAATTAGCACCTCATATGAGTTGTGTATGCCTGCAAGTTGATCATGCAAGATTTGGCAACCATCCCACTTCACCAAACATCTAGGATTTGGACAGCTTTTGAACCCATGGTTCCCATTTCTTCCTCACAGGAAAGTCACAGTGAGGCTTTCAAACCCCCTAAAATTCCCCTTGTTTCAGGTGGGCCCCACAGGCTAGACTATGAGCTAGTAACAGCCTGACATTTCCTGAAAATGAATGTATTTATATAATATCACAGGAGAAACAGTGATTTTAAGAAAGAAGATTAAATCTACCTGGGTTCAAATTCCCGGATCTCAACCAGTTCTTTTCCTAAGACATCCATCCACTGCACATTTCCCTTCTCAATCTGTTTCGAACCCGATCTCGATGGCTTCTTGAGACTGCTTCTGGGTGGAATCACTTCTTCAACTACCCCATCAACTCTATTATTCTCATCATCAATATTTTCATGAGATAACTCTCCTTCATCATCTAGAACTGAAGGCAGGCTCGAAGAAACATGTTGGGTATTCTTATTTTCCAACTGACAAGGGGTGGAAAGAGAAAGAGGGGATGATTTGCAGAAGCAAATGAAAGAAGGGGAGTGGAATTTCCAGAACAACACCCTCATGAAAAACAATCTTTGAAGAAAAACTACCACCTACAAGTAGTTAATAAGACCCTTCTCCTTACAAAGCAAAATCCAATCTTTTTCTTCTGGAGGTGATTGCAACAAAACATTGAAACAGGAAAAAAAAATCCCCTAAAATAATACTTGTTAAAAGCAGTAAGAAATGCAATAAGTTACAAAAAAAAAAAACCCAATCTACCCATTAAAGAAAACAACCCCAATTCCCTGTCTTTGCAGCAAAGTTACCAATTCCAAATCTGCATTCAAAGGAAGAAAAAAAAAAAAAAAAAAAGGAGAAAGCCCCACCTTTCTATTTACTGATTTTGATTGTGACTTTGATTGTAACTAAAGCCAAACAAGAAAAGAAAAGCAAGAAAAGATAAGATAAAGCCAACCAAATAAATCTTCAGCAATAAAGACCAGAACTTTACTTGTTTTGCTAAGGAAGAAAGAGGAGGAAAACACAATTTGGTGAGACAGGAAAAAGGATCCCAAATAATTCTGCGTTTGGGGAGATTTTGAAGAAGAGATCAAACTCAAATTGATTGAATTTCGATGAGATGGGTGTCATGTCAATCACAGATGTCACAAATCATTCAGAAAGATCAGTTTTTTTACCGTTTTCTATCTATCACTGGTAGTGTTGGAGAATACAGAGTAACCTCTCCCTCCTTGTGAAACTAATGAGGGGGGCTTCTAAATACACTGCCACACATAATTTTTAAAACTTTTTTATTATATTTATTCCTCTGTTGTATGAAATTATCAAAAAGGAAAATCACCTATCAAATTTAAAATTCTAATTTCTTTTTGCACACAATCCCATTTTACTTTCATCATTTTTTTCACTTTACTCTCGTTCCTCCCATTCCACCGGTTCATTCATCCCTTCATCCTCATTCCTTTCTTCCCCCAATTGCATTATTTCTTTCACATCATCATCTCTCCATTTATCACATGCTACTCTCCCTTCATATCTCACTATTGTCAAACATATTATTTCTCAGTAAAACATCACTCTCAATATCATATTTTTGTTTAATGGATGAGCAAACTGGCAAGCAAAATGTAGTTTCTGAACATAATGGCGGTGAGAAGATGAGTTGTTTTGATTTTCGTCATTTCTCGAAACTTGTAAAACCTTTTTTAATTTCTGTTGACGCGAAACGTTTAGACTTTCAGAGGAGAACAAACTACCAATGTTTAGCCTCTTTTAGCTGAACATAACAATTTTGTTCACTCATATATGGCTGAACAACAAAGTTTATGTTCAATAACATAGGGCTGAACATTTCGATTCTTTTCTCTCCTTTTCCTCTACTTTGTAATCAACAACGAGTTCCCTATGGGTTTTATTGTGGATTAGCTATAAGTACTAAAATCCTAGTTAGACATGGCAGATCATAGATGTCTATGATGACCCTATCTATGATGAAGTTCAAATACACATTCAGAGATAAACAACAAATGGAGAGAGTGTAGAAAACATTACTTGATTGAAAGGGGGCAAGAGAGAATGGTAATTATAGATGGATGGATGGCTAGAAAAATAGATAGCGGAGAAGGAGATGAAGAAGATGGTGATCTTGAGTACACTCACCATATGACAGATAGAGAAGAAGAAGACGAAAAGGAGGAAGAGGGTTTTTACTGATTGAAAAGAGGGCTCCAAATGATGGTGGTAAGTTGTGTGTAAATAGAAATGGGATAGTGCTACTTTAGGTATGATTTGAGTGTGTAGAAAGAAAAATCAAATTTTTTTAATTCTTAGGCCGAGTGTGGAGAGAAATTGTGTATAAATGGTTAAAAACGTAGTGTATTTAGAAGCCCTCAACTAATTAACCGTGAGAATCTTGAAATGTCCATCATACCCTCTTTCATCTCCTCCATCCTCTGGATCTCCACCATGTCCTTGCTTTTTTATCCTTAGTATGAAAGAGCCAGAGTAAGTGACAAAGGAAGAAGAACAACAATCACTCCATTATACAGTATAAAAAGCCATGGCTTTTGAAGATAATTTTGACTATAACTTAACACCGACACTTCCAACATGTAACCACTAATTTCCTCCCTCTCATTTTGTTATCGCTTTTTTCCACTTTCACTTTTCCTATAAGAACTTCATTTCTATTCCTATCATAATCACTAAATCATTGTTACGAGTATTTGATGATTGATTTGGCGTATTCTAAATGTTGTTTAATTAATCAAGTATAGATTACTCAAATGGAAGGTGAGGAAGAAAAAGGGAAGATTTTATTATTGGATGCTAAAAGGGTTCACCAAAGCGTTAGTATTGTATGATTACTTGACTCATGGATGTATATGGGATTTTTTCTGGCCTTATTTGTTCATGTGCGCTCACTTTTGACTAGCTGATTGATGGTGTGATGGGCACTCTCACTCCCACCTAGTTGGCGATCCATTGAGTTGAGTTGAGCTCAAATTGCGGGCAACATGTATTATTATTATTTTTTATTTTTAGTTATCGGGGGTTCTCAATCCTTTATGTTGTACTAACTCTGAGTCCAGATGGAAGTCGGGTAAATTCTCCTGTAGGCTGTAGCCCTAGTGTAGTAGTACAGTTTCGAACCTACAACTTTCGGGTGCAAACCGTAGTCCTAGGTCAACTGAGCTACCCCTTGGAATTAGGCATCATATATTACTAAAGATAAAAATTAAACCAACTATCAATTGGGTTGGAAATATCAAGTCAAATTTTAGGGGGTTGTTATACTTCTCTGTATCATTCCAATGTCACTGGATGTTTTCCAAGATATTGCTGTTGCTTAATATTACTGTAGGAGCTTGGTAGGTTTGAGTTGGATGTTGGTTTTAATAGCAGGTATGGAGTCAATTAGAAGTTGACCTTTTCATTAATTAGTTTCAAAATGCCAACCTGAAACCGAACCAATAATGGTTGACCCAAACCTTCAATTACTCGGTGGGGTCCATATGGAGTTGGTGGTCTGTTCACAAATTGCCTAACTTTGGTCCCACAGGGTAGTCATAATAGCTTAATTTTAAATGTCAGTGTCATACTTAGCATCTATTTTCCCAATGGATATATATTGGCCTTATAGGTTTAATGTGATTAAAAAAAAGAAAAACTAGTCAAAGGATTTGGAAAGAGCGATGATCAAAAATCAAGAAAAATGAAAAATCCAGGGGGTGTTTGGATAAACACCTCATATAATATCAATAAATTTAAATATTTTAAGATTTCATTATCATCGAGCAAAATAGTGTCATATTATAATATTGTGTCAGTGATGATGCTTGTCGGTATATTAAGAATTCAACGAATTTTTATTTGAACTGTTTGGCAATTGATGCAGATTATGATATGTGATGAGATCAAAATCAACCACATTTCTTGAATTTATCTTAATGATATTTTGTCAGTAATACCACAATATTTTCAAAATATTGCCAAATATTGAAATTGACACAAGAATAACCATAAATTAGAAATTTTGTAAAAACCTAAAACTAGTTTGAATAGTATGTTAAATTTCAAAAAAATAATATTTTTTCTCCTCCTTTAGGGGGTGTTTGGAAACAAGATATTTAAAGATATTTTGTTATATTATCTATTAGTTTAGAATCTAATCTACTCACCAAAAACAGTTATTTAGAAATTAATTATATCAACATTATGATTCCTTAATATCATGGGTAAGGATTTTACGTGAAGTGAGTTCGTTTTAATCATAAGAATTCAATTCCAGAAAAATAAACAAGCCCAATTATAATTTCAAGATAGACATTCATGATAAAATAAGTTCTTTCGAATTCATAGGAATTCAACTCAATACAAAAAAAAAAAAAAAAAAAGACAAAAAAAAGATGCCTATTATATTGTCAAGATAAGAAATTAATGCATGTTCATTTGAATTAATAGAATTCAATTTAATATGCCCTATTATGATAGTGGATTCATTGTAAAGTGGGTTCCTTCAAATTCCTAGGAATCAATTCTATCCAAACAAACATACCATCTACCTTGTTCCTTCACCATTCACCTTTCAATAATCATATGAAACTAAAAACCCATTTTACTATGACCTCCTAGGAGTTTAGTTCCATGGGAATAACCAGGCCCAAATGCAATCAAAATTCTTAACCCAGTCATCAGTTTTTTTTTTCTAATAAAAATCTACCTCATGAGTTGCAGCGACTAGAGGGATGGGAACCGGAGAGGGGAAAAGAGGAAATGATGATGGAGCCTAAGTAGAGGCAGAAAGGTTAAAAAAAAAAAAAAACCGAGTCTTTGGGAGAGGGAGGAAAAGAAAAGAGGAGAGGGCGAGGGAGAGAAGCATAAGGCGAGTTAGGGCAAAAGAAAAGAGGGAGAGAGAGAGAGGAGAAAAGATGAGAATCTTGAAGAGGGGGAGAAGAAGGGAAGAGGGGGAGGAAGAGAAGATGGTGGAGAAGAGGAAAAGGGCGATTGAGGGAGAGGGGTGACAGAGAGAGAGAGAGAAGCGGGAGTAAAAGAGAATATGAGGAAAATGGAACCGGATCCCTAGTTTCGTCCAAACAAGGAAACCCTATTTGGACAAATCAAGGGCTGCCAAGCGAGGGGGCAGATAAGGGGGTGGAGGAAAGCCCCCTCATCCGCTCCCTCATGTGGCAGCCCTTGATAGGGTTCCCCCTTTTTGGACAAAACAGGAGATCCAGATACGAAGAAAATAAGAAGAGGACAAGAGAATTTGTGTGGGGGATGAGCTCAATAGATTCATGACGAGGGGCCCGTGAAATAAAAGATTCATTTCTTAGAGATTTGCTCCTACGGGGATATGGAGCAAGAAGAAATCTTCCGGTCTTCATATTGTAAAATAGATTCTAAGTTAGTGAGACATCTGAGTTTTAGGTAGGTAGATTATATCGTAATCTAATATACAAATAATATAATTTTTAAAAATATTTCATTACCAAACACCCCCTAGAGTTGGTACAATACATATGCATATGTAAGTGGCATACTCAAGATTTTCATTTAGGCGGGCTAAACTTTGGCTAGCATTCAAGACAAAAATTCCAAAAAGAAAAAAAAAAGGGGGGGGGGGGGGTGGGGGGTGGGGGGGTGGGTAAGAAGAAGAAGAAATAACTATAATTTTATTGCTACCTCCTTTATTTAAAAAAAAAATAAAGAAAGAAAGAATGAGGAAGACTCTCGTATAAAAGAGAATTTGAATGATTGGAAATGACAATAACGTGATAAAGTCACACAACCACTATGGATTGCACGGGACCTGTTCATAGTCACCGAATCCCCATCGTTTGCACCAATGAGTGGGCTAACCCATTGAATCGAAGGTTAATCTTTTAATATAAAGCTGTTAAACTCGTGGACCACGAATCAAAAGGTTAGAGGTATGAGGTTGGCTCCATTTTTTATATCTAGGCAACCCCCCCCCCCCCCCCCCCCCCCCCCCCCCCCCCCCATATCCCATGATCAGTGAGCCCTAGGTGGGGGATTTGGGCTTTGAATATCCCATGATCAGTGAGCCCTAGGTGGGGCTTTAAAATTTTAGCTGTTTACTATATGTGTTGGGCTTGGGCCAGTAACGCGAGTCGGAGCCTCAATACGATCCGAACTCCCCACCATGGAGGTACAAAAGGAGCAGCGCGAGCGTTTAAACCCTAAACCCTACTACACTACACCACTGAAGAAGAATCACAAAGACGAACCTAGATAGGGTTTTAGGGTTAGGGTCTTCTTCTCCTTCTTGTTTGGAGGTTTAGGGTTTTAGGGTTAGTGTTTTCTTCGCCTCGCAAGTGTAAGAAAATGCGACCTCCGAGGGGCGGCGGCGGTTTCAGGGGCAGGGACGGCGGCGGTTTTAGGGGCAGGGACGGCGGCGGTTTTAGGGGCAGAGGCGGGCGGTTCGGAGGCCGCGGCGGCGGCGGAGGCCGTGGGGGAGGGTTTCGCGACGAAGGTCCTCCGGCTGAAGTCGTAGGTCTGTCTCTTCTCTTCTCTTCTCCTCTTTGATTTTTTATTCCTTTCTCTGCATTGAAAGTCTTTTGAATCTAAGCTTTTGTTCATTGTTCAAGATCATTTGTTTTGCATTGGTTCGATCCTTCCATGTTTTGTCTTCAATTTGTTGAAGAACGTAAATGATCAGAGTTTCCACAAGTGGGGCCAAGATTTCATTGGCAAGACCGTTGATTGGTGGGCCACACAATGGATGGGCAAGTGTTGCAATGGAAGTGGGTCTGTTCTGGTTGACCCCATTGTGATGGTTGTACTTGAAACCCCACTGGCTGCTTGCTAATGGATTGGTGTTTAAACAAGCTTGGGAAAATGGGGTCATTTTGTTTGCATGGAACTGAATAGATTGGAAATGATGGTCAAATGGGTTCACCAACAAAGGATTATTAAGGAGGTGAGGAGTGGATGAGATAAGTTGGAGATGTAGATGCAACCTTGGCTTTCCTACAATTTGAATTACATGAAGTGTTGGCTGGGTTGGGTCTTCATTTCCCATCCCTCTTTGATTCATTGTTAGTTAAAGGGGAGATTATCTGATGGACCTTTTTGGATCTTCATCTCTGTTTCTTCAATCTAAACCACTTTAAGAAATACAAGTCTTCTAATCCCCAAGAATGCAATTACATGAAACTTATGGACCGTTTGGGGAAACAAGAGAGGGTACTGGTAATTTTGGCCCTTTTGAGGATTTGTTGATTCCAGGTTTGAGCTTTTTCTGTTTTATGATCTATAGAGAATGTTGGGTTTTTTTGTTTTTCACTAAATCATTGTATCCCCTGTTTTCATTTGGTTTACATGGTCAATCATTATATGCAGAGGTTTCATCATTCATGCATGCATGCGAGGGAGATGCCGTCACAAAGCTCACCAATGAGAAAGTACCTTATTTCAATGCCCCCATATATCTGCAGAACAAGACCCAGATTGGGAAGGTTGACGAAATATTCGGCCCCATCAATGAATCTGTGAGCTTAATTTGTTTTTCTAAATTTTCTATGATGGATTTTGTTTTATGATGTTGGGTCTTTATGCATACTTGAAATGCCTGAATTTCTCCTATTTCTTTTTGAAGTACTTTTCTGTTAAGATGATGGAGGGCATTATAGCAACTTCATACGCTGCGGGAGACAAGTTTTACATTGATCCAGCAAAGCTTCTACCCTTGTCTAGATTTCTCCCACAGCCAAAGTACGCTTCTTCCTTTTTTTCTAGTTGTATTACTGTCTTTTTTTTTTTTTTTGAAAGTATATGTGCATTGGTGATTTGGGTATTTTCTTGTGGTTGACTTTGATAAATCTTTATTTTGAAACCTTTGATTCCCTGTCTAAACATTGTATCTGTGTATGCAATCCAATCATGATCCAAGATTCGGTACTCAGTAACCTGTAACCTCTCTAAGCTGCATTTGAATGGAATATAGCTTGAAATTAACACTAACAAAAAATCCTAACAATTTGTTTTTGCCCTTTGACTTTTGGATTTGGACCATTCGCCTACTCTGTATGCTTTTGTGCTATATTTTACTCATGATGGGGCCTTACAGCAGGCTTGGTCTAGATGGATTGTACAGTGGTTGAGATTTCACCATTTAAGAAAATCTGAGAATCTCTCAGCATGGCTCACTGCTTTTCACATCTGCTTTGGGATTATGTAAACTCATAGCACCCTTTTTTATGGCAGATGAACAGAATCTGACATGGTAATATTCCCAATGGACAACATTTATTTATGGCTAGCTTGTTCTTACGCTTAAAAGAAAATCCGTTTTTTTTATTATTTTTGTGTGTATTTGTAAGCTAATCACTAATGATTATTTCTTAAAGGAGAGAATAAATAATGCAATATAAAGCTAAACAAATCTATTCCTAAGGCAGGCAACAACCTCACCTCTACCCTTAGAAAACTTGGCTAGCCAAAGTTACAGGTCAAATGTCAGCGGAGACTTTGAAACACCGCCCTTTGCTAGAGATAAAAGTTGGCCACCTAAGGCACATGAGAGAACAACACCCCATTCAAGAGTCCCTTCACTTATCTAACCATGACCATATTTTTCCAAGGGTCTGTCTTTTCCTCCCTGGCCACCTAGCAGTGCAGCCTAAATTACTTTCTATCACTGCGAGAGGGGGGGGGGGGGGGGGGGGGTGTGTGGGGGGGGGGTGTGTGGTGGGACGGGAATGGTAGCCTTCTGCATTCCTATCCAGTCCATAGGCCAAGGGGTTGGCTGGCCTGCATCAGTGGGGCTGCATTTATATACTAGGTTGTAGTCATTTAATTTTTTGCAATTGGTTGGTAATTCGCTGCTGGATTAGTATATTCTACTAATGTTTTGTAAGAGTTAAACTGTAGAATCAAGCATGACATCAGGTTGGAAAACTCGTGACTTGGACTCGACTCATCCAATGCATAAAAATTGACTCGGATAGAGCCAACACGGAGATTTGGGAGAGTCATGGTTTTAAAAAAAAAAAAAAATTTAAAAATTTAAAAATCAATCCATTACTTATGAAATATAAAAATACATTCATGGCAATCAATATAAATTGATACATATAAAAACACTACAATAAGGAAAATAAAAGAAAACATATTGCATCTTAGTCCAAATATCGAATTTAAAAGGTCAAATATAAGTTTCAAATTACATTCTAGTCATCATTTTTAAATTATTGAGTCCAAACCTCATACATAATTACTTATAGTGAGATGACTCCGGAGAGTCAAGAGTCAACTCAGAGAGTTTTCCAACCATGCTTGACAATCTATCCCTCCTTGGTTGGCATCTCTCTCTCTCTCTCTCTCTCTCTCTCTCTCTCTCTCTCTCTCTCTCTCTCTCTCTCTCTCTCTCTCTCTCATTGGATGGGGTTTTTACAATTTCACCCTTGTATGCCAATTGCTGGGGTATTTAGTCGTAGGTCAAAAATCTTCCCAAAGTTTATGATTCTACATTACATTTTTTTTTTCTTCTGGTGATAGAATCTGACAGTGAATAGCAGCTGTTTCAGAATTTAATATGAAGGTATGCCAAATCAAGGAGGTTATATATTTGGGGGTTTGAGCTGTGTTGTTCCTATTTTTTGGAACTGAAATGAATGCATTTTTAAAAATCTGAGCCTGAGACTGTGAGATAGTGTGCTCATTTATGTAATCGATGTGCTTCGTAGTGGAATTATTATGACATTCATATAGTCTTGCGTTCATTGGCATTGTCACTGACTGCAGGGGTCAGCCGCAAGCTGGTGGATGGGGCGGTGGTCGTGGTGGGGGTAGAGGTGGGCGTGGAGGTGGACGTGGTGGTGGTGGGTTTCGTGGAAGAGGTGGACCAAGGGGAGGAGGTCGAGGTGGGCCTCGTGGTGGTGGCCGTGGCGGCGGCGGCTTCAGGGGCCGAGGGAGATATTAGGATGCCATGCAACATTTTGCTGATCTTTAATCGTGATTTGAAGACCTTTTGGAATTTGTTTTTAGCATCTATATTCATGATTGGCTTCCTGTATTACTAAAAGATCTTGTTTGATACATGAAGTTAATTTCAGGTAGTTTCATGAAATTTGGAGTTTGTGAGGAATATACTAAATAGACCTTATTTGTGAGTTATGGTTTGGTTGTTTTAGGGCCTGTTTGTTTGCATTAGAAATTTAGAATATATAGGAATTTATGTTCAAATGAGCTCAACCAAAGGAATTATTAAAGAGGTGAGTGGGTGAAGGTAGCAATGTAGATGGGAGTTGAGACCTTGACTTTACTAGGATTTGAATTACTAGGGCGATGGTCGAATATTCATCATCTATCTTCCCTTGGTTCACTTTATATAAAAGCGGTGGTTATTTGATAGTCATTTTTGTATATTCACCTTGTATCTTCATTTTTTACCACTTACAGCATGAATTCCAATGTATTCTATGCCAACTAACAGGCCCTTGTAGCTGATATCAGTTTCTGTGAACTCTCTGTTGATCAGATGTCACTTTTAGAGGTCACCATATATAACTGAGCAACTGCAGGATCCCTTGGAAAACCCTGCATTTGGCTGTCTGCATTGTGGGATGGCTATTTCAGTGATTTTGTTGCAAGCTAGAACGTGCCACAGATCAGTTTCAAATTATTCAGGAGCTGAATGTTGGCTTCTGCCATTTGAGATTGGATTTGGGCATATATTCGCATATCACCAGCTTGTCAGTTGGGCATTATAGTATTAACTCTCTTGGAAGATCAGAGCTGTTTGCTGACAAGCAGTTCCAAAACTCCCATTGATTGTTCTCCCATCCTATTTATGGGAAGGACAAATTGCTTCATGGTTGTATTCATCCATTAGACCAAGAGAGACATCTGACTGTTGACTCTTTTTATCACTTTTACCTGCTCTTACAAGCCTGAAACACAATCTACACACATAATGGGAGCTCATAGTATCTATTGAAATGGAAGGGCAGCTGAAAAGGAGTAGTGTGGATCCCTGGAGTAAACTCACAATTAGGGCGGTCAAAGGGAAGGGCCGGGCTGGGCCCTCGGTTGTCCTTATCCTACCCTCAATATATGCGGGGCTGGGCATAGGTGGGCCAAAGCCATTGGAGGGCCTACTACCTAGGCCCTTACTCTACCCTCGATGGTTCGGGTAGGGCTCATGGCCTCAAAACAAGAAAATCATCATTTATTCATTTTTTACATTGTTACTAAGTATCAAGTGTCAAATGAGTATTATGCTGTCTAATTTTTATTGCGAAGGGACCACTAAGAAGATATTTGATGAATAGAAGCTGGCTAAAAAAACTTAAACTTTCTTTAATCAAATAGAGTCATAAGCGATTTGGTGAATTGGGTTTTAGATGTACGGTTTATTTATTTTGTCAAAAAAGAAAAATAGTTAAAGAGTTTGTTCTATCATCTCACACCTTTAAAGAAATTTCCACGTATCAAATCATTCCAACGGAGTCTTATTTTTTAGAAATTTAAATCATTTACGTTCACTTACTTTATAGAAATCAACATTATTTTTTAATTTAACACTGACTTGACTATTAAGCATTGTTGGATTTTAGACAAAAAAATAAATACACTTAAAAAATTGCTATTATTAGTTTAGACTTTAAAACTTTGGGAGTTATAATTATCTAATTAAACAAATATTTGGAGCATCCAAGTTCTGTACGCATACAAACTACCGTTATGAATTGGTTGGCATCTCAAGTGCTATGGAGGAAAAAGTGTGTCCTTATTAACAGCAATATACACCCTTTTTCACTGGCAAGAATATATAAAAATAATATAAGAAGCTTAAATAATAAGCAATAAAACTAGAAGGGAGCAAGCACAACCATGCAAGCTTATGCATTATGTATAGTACAATACATAACTAAAATAATTGAATAAAGATAAAATGAACCAAGTATGTGTGTATTGATTTTTAGGGCATTTTGTAATGGGTATGGAGTATTGGGGTTATGAAATTGCCTTCATATCAACATTTCATTATTACTAAGTGATTGTTATAATGGCATTTAGTATATATAGTCACATATATAAATATATATTATGTAAATTAAACAAAAGTAGGAGGGTCATGGCTAGGGCGAGGTCGAGATAGTACTGTCCAAGCCTGTTCCTTAAATTTGAGGGCATGTAAAAAATTGTCCAATTCCAGTCCTAGGGCTTTTCTTTAGAAACAAAAACCCTCATTTTAAGGGCTTTCTCAGACAAGGCCCCCTTATTGCAGAGCCAAATTGGCAGGCCTACTCACTATGGAGCTCATCGTTGAGCATTTCAAAATAATCAATTTCCTACTGTATCATGTGTCTTCAAATTTTACTCCAATAGAAGCCAGTCTAATTCTCAGCACGAGTGCTTGACAATTGTTTTATAATGAATAAATATATGGCGATCACACCATGTGTAGTTATGAACAAATTTGTGGCGATACCTAACATTTTCCTTATCAAGAAAATTGACTGCAAGGGATGTATTCCATGCTATTGCTATCAGAACTAGGGGTGTCCATGGCCAGGCTTTGCTGAGGCGCCCAGCCCCATTTTAGAAACACGGGTCGTATGCATCCCAAGCTCGACATGAGCCTAAGGTGCCTAAGGCCGAGTCCAGCCCACCTCATGTCGGCCCGAGCCTCCAATTTAGTCAATAGATCTGGGCTGGACTGGGCTTTCTATCACTTAATCCAAGCCTGTCTCAAATATTAATCGGGCCGTAATTTAGATTCAGGCTTTGCTTGAGCAATAAAACTCAAGGCCGAAACCCCGGCCCAAAGTGGAATGGGCCGTGGCCCTTGAACACTCATACGAACTGCAAGAAGGATTGTTAAAGAGGTGATGAATGAAGGACGTATAGATGCAACCCTAATCTTTCCGAGGATTTGAATTACTTGAATGGTGGTTGTGTATTCATTTCCCATCTCCCCTTGATTCATTTTATAGAAAGAGATGATGTGATGGTCATTATTAGATATTCACCTCTGATTCTTCATATGCATTCCATTACATAAGCAAACAAGCCCTTAATGATTAAGAGGTAATAAACCCTGGTAGGCAGCAATCACCAACTCATACCAACAAAATGCCCAGACACATCTGAGTTCTTTTTCTTCCTTCCTTTCTTTCTTTGTTTTTTTTTTTTTTTTTGTTGGCTGTCATAGCTGAGTTCTATGTTTTATGTGTACAACTGTACTCATGCAGGGTGTGGGCATCAAACTTTTTTATCTATGCACCTGTGGCTTGAATCCTACTAACTCAGACAGTCATAACTCAGTTGTGTATACAACTATACATATATCAATCACATGTTTAGTACCTACCGTAGTAGTCATTTGGCTATTGCTTTCGTAATTTAGATTTCCTGTTACCAATCCAAAAAATAAAAGATTCTATTACTTACTTACAGATGATGCAAAAGGCAATCTTGCATAAAAACAAGAATAGTCAACACATGAAAATAGCATTTCCTAAACATAAAATTATTTGAAGCACCTTTGATTGCATAGCTCCTGTTCTGTTCATCAGGACACCATGACCATTATTTTGGGAAATGGGATACAAACAAACAGGGAAAAAATTTTTCTCCACCATTATTGTCATCATCATCATCTCAGGCTTCCCAGCCTCTGAGGACAGTTGCTCTAGCTACTCGGTTCACTCCGAGGGTAAACGCTCCCATGCGGAGATCACAATTGTGGCTCTTGCACATATCCTTTACATCTTTGAAACCCTTGGTCATGTATGTTTTCAGCTCACTGTTCACCTTCTCTTCATCCCACATAAAGCCTTGGATGTTCTGTAGAGTTAAAAATGAAAGGAAAACTAGAAAGCTTTAGATCTTTTGTCATATAATTTAGCTGCTGTTATCAAAATTCGAAGCCCTGTGAATCCTAGTCGCACAAGAAAAAATGGGCTATGTGGCTGGTGGAAAAAGTGTCACACCAATGTGGTTTTTGATGACGGCGAAAAAGACTTCGCACACCACCAGTCAATTAATAGGTAATCAATGCAGTAATTAAGAGGAGAGAGAGATTTATAGTGGTTCGGTCAGTGTGACCTACGTCCACTTCAAGGGTAGAGTTCGCTGGATGTATTAATTCTCAAGTGTTTCAGAGATTACAAACTTAGGATAGTGTGTAGAAGAGAGAATTTTGCTTGCCCCTCAAGTACCGAGAGGCTCTTTAATTTATAGTCTTCCCCTAACAGATGAGGACGACTTTCCAGCGCCGTTCATGAGGAGCCTTTGAGGTGTCCTCGACTGGCGAGGCAGTTGGGATATTCTCCGCAGGACTTGGTATAAGCGGGACGTGGCTTGACTGCTTCCGAAGCGACGTGGGTTGTTGTGACGTGTTCAGGCTCCGTGGATTTGGGCCCGGACTGCATTGGACCAAACGGATCTCCATTAATTTTAGGCTTTGGCTCATGACGGACTGGGCCACTTTGGCCTGACTCATCATTTGCCCCTTAATGCCCCGCGCCCAAAGAATCTTTTGAAAAGGGGGCATTTTGAATATCGAGGTCTCTTCTTCCTGCAGATAATTTTTTTCGCCTTCCTCTCTGTGCCTGTCTCTTGTTTGCACTTGGGCTGTTGGAGAGAGTCCTTTTGGATTTGGGGTGTGCTTCCTTTTAGTTGGGGGCTCTTTTGAAAACCTAGGCAATAAAATGGGGCTACTTCTTCCCTTCTATGCCCACTGTCTTTATCTTGAGATTTGAAGAACTTCTCAACTAGGGTTTAGACTTTTCTCTTCTTTTTCATCTTTCTTCTTTATTCTAAGTAGAAGGAAACCCATCTGTTGAGTTCCAAGGTCTTCCCTTCCAAAGAATAGAAAATAGAAATCATGGCTAAACAAACCAAGAAGGAGGTGCACAGTAGGCAGCCCTCTGCCTGCGCTGACAGGGCCAGGCCGGCCGCCGCCCGAGCTGCTGGCGTTGGCGTTGGCGTGGATGTGGCTGCGCGTGCAGCGGTGAGGAGGGCAGCGACGGAACCCAGCATGGCAGGCGCGGGCGCGCTAGGTACAAGCACGGGCGACGCGAGCAGGGGCGTCGTGCACCCACAGGCGACGCCGGGCGCCAGTGACGTGCAGGCGGCGCTCGACCTGGGCGTTGTGCCACGGGCAGCAGCTCCACGGACGGCGTCGGGCGTCAGCCACGTGCAGGCGGCGCACGGCTTAGGCGTCGTGCCACGGGCGTCGGGCGCAGGCGTGGGCGGCGCGGACGCTGCCTCGAGCGGTGCTGCTGCCGGCGGCGCTACTAGGGGCGGCACTGCTACGGGCGGCGCTGCTGCTGCGGGCGGCTCGGGTGTCGCGGGTGCTACGGGGACCACAGGCGCAGGCGTGGCACGTGCGGCGGCGCCCATGGGTGCGGTGGCGGCAACGGCGCCCGACGCGGGCGCCCAAGCGAGCTTGAGGATGTGTGAGTGGGACCTTGTGGGTGCTGGCGCCCGTCTGTCTACGGTTGCAGGCGAGGCAGCCCGTGCTGGTGTGAGTGCGGGCGTCGGTCCTCATGAGACGAGAAATAGACAACGGCCCTCCCAGCAACGTATCAAGCAAAATCCTGCGTCCTCGTCGCTATCGAGGAAAAGTCGTTGTTGAGCATGCCGAATCCAAGGTGAGTACTACTTTTAGTGTACTCAAAACTGACGGTGACCTTTTGAGAATTGTTGTTTGTATCCCTCCAACTGTGCTGTGCAGCCGGGCCGAAACAGACGAGCCAGCATGTGATGATTCTTCTGGTGACGTCATCTATGAGGAGATGATCGAAGCCGGGTTAAGGTTTCCAATATCCTCCCCTATTTGCCGTGTTCTTCACTATTTTTCCTTAACTCCGGGGCGATTAGCACCCAACGGATGGAGAGTTCTGCTCGGCTTCCTTGCACTGTGGAGGAGAGTACATCAAGAGGACGCTTCTCCTCTCGAGTTTCATGCTGCCTACAGTTTGATCGAGTCCCCAGCCCCTAACAGGGGATGGTACTATTTTACCCCTAGGGGCGGCAAGCTGCTCACGGGATTGCGTTCCAATTGCCACGATTGGAAATCTCGTTTCTTCTTCATCGGTGGAGAGTGGGTTGCTGAGTCAGATCGACCTTTGGTACCCACACGATGGATTGACGCCAAGAGACTCGGTACGTTTTCTGATTGCTTTCTTTCTGATTGCTTTCTTTTTTTTTTTTTATGCATGTGCTCACTGTCCTGTCCCTTTGCAGATCCTCCCGTACTCTCCACGGAGCAGGAGCGCAAGCTGCAAGCGGTGAGAGATCACCTTGACAAGGACTTGGGAGTTCTCCTTCCCAAGGAGAGAGGCAAGATCAGTGGACCTCCTCCGGACTCTTCGTCTTTGGGTAGGACTGGCGGACTCCTTCCGGGATCGACTTAAAAAAGAAAAGGTAAGTCATTTCAACTTTAGCAATGCTTTGTGTGTTTACCTAATATTCCGTATCCAAATTACATTTTTGTTTCTGCAGCCGTAAACAGAAGGGTGATTGAGGCCCGTCTGTCCGGTAGGAGTACCCCTCCCTCCAAGGTGGCGAGGATAGATGACGCCTCCCCAGGGACCTCTCCACCAGTGACCCGTGCGGGGCCTTGGGTGCGTCTCCCTCGGGTGGCTCCCCAGACAGCGACCTCTTCAGCTAAGACTGCTACTCCGCAGTCTTCCTCTCATGCTACGCGTTCTGCCCCTCAGTTGAGTCCTCCACGCTCAGGTACTTCCATAGGGGTACCCTAGGCTGGTCCAATGTTGGGCAACCCGCGGGTAATTCGGGAAAGGTTAGGGAGATTCGTATTTCCGCCCGAGGTTTCTCAGGTTAATGCCTTGGGCACTGAGGGGGTCATCAACGCGTTTCTGGGAGGTCTGGCTCAGGTAAAGGTTTATTGTTTCCCTTTTCTCCAGACTTTCATCTTTTTTGTTCTTGTTTTGCTGTCTCATTTCCTTATTTTTTCAGGCCTTTACTGCATCTGTCTGCTTGTTGTCAAGGGCCCGATCTCATGGTGAGCTGAAGAAGGATAATGAGTCTATGCAAAAGGAGCTCTTCGCTGCTTATGGGAAGATTACCGCTCTTGCAGCCGCTAGTAAGGCTTCCGAGGTTGACCTTAAGGCGGCCCACGAGAGGGCGACCAAGCTTGATACGGAGTTCTGAGCAGCCTACGAGAGGGCGGCCAAGCTTGATACAGAGCTCTCAGCAGCCCACGAGAGGGCGGCCAAGGCAGAGGCTGAGCTTGTGAAGGCCCGTGAGAGGGCTTCGCTCAGTGAGGCTGAGCTTGCAGAGACCCGTGAGAGGGTGCTGCTCAGAGAGACTACTGTGGAGGCAGAGATGAAGGCGGCACACGAGAGGGCTTCTCAGGCTGAGGAGAGGGCTGCCCAGGCTGAGAGGGACCTGGAGAATGGCCTCGTTGATGCCTTCATCGACGGCTATGATGAGCTCTGAGGAAAGATTGCTGCTGCTTTTCCGGACATTGACCTCTCAGGCTTCTTGCCGACTGAGGCGCCTGATGATGACGGCAGTGGCAGCTCTGATGATGCCGAGGAGGATGAGGAGGAGGATGAAGAAGATGATGAGGAGGGGGATGAGAGTGATTAGAGGATTGGGACTTTTGCTATGTTTTTTTATTTTTTTTATTTTTTATTTTTTTTTATTTTTTTAAGAAAGGCAATATGTAGCCTGACTTTTGTAAAGGCTTTAAGCCTAACTTTTGGGAATGCAAGGATCTTTTTATCATAAAATGCTTTTATTCATCCATTGCTTGAAACAACATTGACAAAGTAGAAATAATCACACTAAGCCCCTCATACATTGACTCTCATAGAATGTCACTGGTAGTACCTCTTCAAATGTTCCGCGTTCCACGGATGAGGTAAGGCCTTTCCATCAGAATTCTGGATCCGGTAGGTGCCCGGCCTTACTACCTCTGTTACGAGGTACGACCCTTCCCAGTTTGGTCCCAGCTTTCCTTCGCGAGAGTCCTTTGTGGCGAGGATTACTTTTTTGAGGACCAGGTCCCCCGGTTGGAAGGAACGAGGCTTTACCCTCGAGTTGTAGTACTTCGCCATGCGTTGCTTGTACTCCGCGTTGCGGACCACAGCCATCTCCCTTGCCTCCTCCACCAAGTCGAGGTTGATGCGAAGTCCTTCCTCGTTGGTGACGGGGTCGTGGTGGTGGACCCTTAGGGAATGGACTCCTATCTCGACGGGGATGACTGCCTCAGTCCCATAAGAGAGAGAAAAAGGAGTTTCCCCGGTAGGAGTTCTTGGCGTGGTTCGATAGGCCCATAACACTCCTGGGAGTTCGTCAACCCAAAGACCCTTCGCTCTTTCGAGCCTTGTCTTTAAGTTACGGAGAATTGTTCTTACCATGACTTCTGCCTGCCCATTCGCCTGTGGGTGTGCCGGGCTGGAATGAGGCTGCTTGATTTGAAGGTCGGAGCAGAAAGAATTAAAGAGCTTATTATCGAACTGCTTGGCATTGTCACTGACAATGGCGTGAGGTATCCCAAAGCGACAGACTAGGTTTTTCCAGACGAAGTCCTTTACCTTAGAGTCTGTTATTTTCGCTAGGGATTCTGCCTCCGCCCATTTTGTGAAATAGTCGACGGCTACGACTACGAACTTGCACTGCCCTCTACCCAAAGGAAGGGGGCCCAGGATGTCGATGCCCCATTTGGAAAAAGGCCATGGGCTCACAATGGTCGTCAGCTCCTCTGGTGGCTGCCTTGGCACAATGGCGAACCGTTGGCATTTGTCACACTTTTTGGCGAACTCTTTGGCGTCCTTTACCATGCTCAGCCAAAAGTATCCTTGCCTAAGCGCTTTGTGGGCGAGGGAGCGTCCTCCAGAGTGATTCCCACAAATTCCTTCGTGAATCTCTCGGAGGGCGTAGTCCGCTTCTTCTGGCGAAAGGCAGCGCAGCAACGGTAAGCAGTAACCCTTTTTGTAGAGTACATTTTGTAGGAGGGTGAACTTGGAAGCTCTCATCCTAAGCTTCTTGGCCTAAAGGGGATCATCTGGTACTGTTTCTTCTTGGAGGTACGCCCTTATGGGGGTCATCCAGTTAGATTCGGCTATTGTACAATTGATGTTTGTGGTGTCCACATCCAACTTAGTTGGCTCGAACTGGTGCCCGATGAGAGTTGGCTCTGCAAATGAGGCCTCCAGGGATGAGGCGAGTCTAGCGAGAGCATCTGCAGCCATGTTATCCCCTCTTGGGATGTGACAGATCTGGAAATGTTGAAATTGCTGGACTAGTTTCTTCGCCATGCCAAGATACTCCTGCATTTTTGTTTCTTTTGCCTCGAATTCTCCATTTACCTGGTTTACTATCAATTGAGAATCACTATAGGCCGCGAGGGACCGGGCGTCCATTTCTGCTGCCAATCTCAAGCCAGAGAGGAGGGACTCATATTCTGCTTCATTGTTTGTGGCAACAAAGTGCAGCTTCACTGCATATTTGATGGGTGTACCATCAGGGCTGATCAGAATGAGTCCCGCTCCACCTCCTTCACTAGTTGCGGAGCCATCAACATACAGCTTCCAAAGTGGCAGTGAGGGAAAATCTCCTGGCAGTGTCTGGGCGCCTGGAGGGACCTGGGCGTCCATTGAGGAAGTCTTGGCGCCCGGGGTGGCCTGGGCGCCCATTGTTTGGGCCTGGGCGCCCACTGCTGTCTGGGCGCCCCTCCGGGTCTCCTCGCCAGGTGGTAGGTTAACTTGTACTTCTGGGCTCGACGGCAGCAACGTGGTGGGTTCACCTTCTGCATATGTAAACTCAGCTACGAAATCTGCCAGCGCTTGTGCCTTGATGGCCACCCTTGGTTGATACTGGACGACAAACTCACTCAATTCCACTGCCCATTTGAGGAGTCTTTCGGATACTTCCGGATTTGCCAAGAATCTCTTCAAAGGCTGATCGGTGACGACCACAACTGTATGACATTGAAAATAGTGCCGCAGGCGCCTGGCAGTCGAGATGAGCGCGAGCGCCGGTTTTTCTATCCCCGAGTATCTGATCTCTGCTCCTCGGTATGCTCTGCTGACATAATAGATGGGCTTTTGCACACCATCATGATTTCTGATCAGAACAGAGCTAACTGCTGAGGGGGAAGCAGAGATGTACAAATATAGCACCTCGCCCGGTGCAGCATGTGAAAGGAGAGGAGGTGCGGACAAGTAGGACTTAAGCTTCTCAAAGGCTTCCTCAGCCTCAAGTCCCCATTCGAAAGCCTTTCGGAGAATTTTGAAGAAAGGCAAACACTTATCTGCAGACTTGAAGACGAATCTATTGAGCGCTGCAATTCTTCCACTGAGGCGCTGCACATCCTTGGTGGAAGAGGGCGACTTCATGTCGAGTATAGCTTTGATTTTATCGGGGTTCGCCTCAATTCCCCTCTGGTTGACCATGAAGCCTAAGAATTTTCCCGATCCTACGCCGAAGGCGCATTTCTCAGGGTTCAACTTCATGTGGTAGGACCTGAGAACATTGAAGGTCTCTTGAAGATGGTCGATGTGATCTGCTGCAGCCAAGCTCTTCACCAGCATATCGTCCACATAAACCTCCATTGTTCGCCCAATCTGGGACTGGAACATTTTGTTCACCAGGCGCTGGTAGGTTGCACCTGCGTTTTTCAGCCCGAAGGGCATGACCCTGTAGCAGTAGGTCCCCTTCGAAGTGATGAACGAGGTCCTTTCTTGGTCTGGTGGATGCATGCTGATCTGGTTGTATCCAGAATAGGCATCTAGGAAGGAGAGAAGTTCATGTCCTGCTGTGGCTTCGATGAGGAGGTCAATTCGAGGTAGCGGATAGCTGTCCTTTGGGTATGCCTTGTTAAGCTCAGTGAAGTCGACACAGAGGCGCCACTTCCCACTGGCTTTTGTCACCATTACCACATTCGATAGCCATTCGGGATATGCTACTTCTCTGACCGCTCCATTTTCTATCAGCTTCCCGACCTCTTTGTCCATTGCTTGGGCCCTTTCAGTGGAGGCGCCCCTTAGCTTTTGTCGAACAGGCTTGTGGCGAGGGTCGACATTGAGGCGATGAGTGGCGACTTCGGGATCAATCCCTTCAAGATCCGCATGTGACCATGCGAAAATGTCCATATTCAGTCTCAGAAAACCTGTTAAATGGCAGACCAGATCTTCTGAAAGAGAAGAGCCAATGTACACTCTTCTGTCAGGATGTTCTTCATGTAAGGCCACCGGGGTAAGTTTTTCAACCGGTTCCCCTCTTTCTATGGTGGCGTCATCCCTCGGGTCCAAGATTTTGACTTGTAACGCCTCTTGGGTCTTCTTGGCCTTCATTGAGGAGACGTAACATTCTCTTGCTGCAACCTGATCTCCCCTGATCTCCCCCACTCCATTCGGGGTCGGAAAGTGGAGGATGAGATGATAGGTGGAGAGGACGGCCCTTAATGCGTTAAGGGCAAGTCGTCCTAGTATGATGTTGTAAGCGGATGGGCAGTCTATCACCAGGAAGTTCACCATTGTAGTGGAGCTTTGGGGTGCTGCCCCGGCCGTGACTGGCAATGTGATTGCCCCAAGGGGATACACCTTCTCCCCTGAGAACCCAATAAGGGGGGATTTTACAGGCTGCAGTCTTTCCCGGCCCAACTTGAGCTGGTCATAAGCTTCTGCGAATAGGATATCCGCAGAGCTGCCGCTGTCCACCAAGATCCTACGCACCTGGAAATTGGCAACCGTCATGGTAAGCACCAGAGGGTCGTCATGGGGGTGCTGGACTCCTTCCAAATCCTTGTCTAAGAAGGATATGGTATCACTAGCGCCATGCCTGGGCGCCTTGGATGGGCGTGCTTCGTCAGGATGTCTTGCCCTTCTGGCGTGAAGGCAGAGAGTGACTCTGCTAGTCCGCCTGAGATGGTTCGGATCACTTTGTCATCGGGATCTTCGACCTGAAGCACCTCCTCGTTAAAACGAGTGAGGTAGCTCCTGAGGCTCTCATTTTTGTCCTGCTTTACGCTGAGCAGGTTTGTGGCGGGCTTCTGGTGGCAGCGCCCTCCGATGAAGTGTGACACAAAGGATTTGCTCAACTCCCCAAAGGTGGCGATGGAGGCTGGGGCTAGATTGGCAAACCACTACCGAGCGGAACCCTTCAGGGTAGTTGGGAATGCCCTGCACATAACCTCATCAGGGATATTATGCAGCTGCATTATGGTTTTGTATGTCTCCAGGTGGTCCAATGGATCCTTCGTCCCATCGAAGGTCTCTATGGACGGCATTTTGAACTTCGGAGGAAGCGGGTAGTTCACCACGTCGGGCTTGAACGGTGTAACCGTCCGCCCGACTAGGTAATCCACTGTTTGTGGTGCCTGTGCCTTCATGGCGTTGAAGACATCACCCAATTGATTCTGCATTTCCTTGATCTTCTCGTCCCAGCGATTGAGGGCTCCTCGAGAATGATCATGGAAGTAGCTCTCCTCCATGTTTTGGTTTTCACTTTCCCCTTCTTGGAAACTAGGACCCCATTAGAAGCAGAGGGAGTAGGTGGGGGTCCTTCATGATGTACTCCCCCCGGAGGTGGAAGTCCTCTATGACCTGCTCCCCTCGGAGGTGGGAGTCCTCCAAACTGGGCTCCACCGGGAGGGGGAGGTCCTTCGTGATGTGTTCCCCTAGCCCCAAGTGTAACCCCAAACGGGGGGGCCAGAGGAAACCCTTGGGCGCCCATCCGGGGATGGGCGCCTAGGGGATTGGCTCCTAGGGGATTGGCGCCCGAGGTAGGAGCCCCCCGGCGTGGAGCCCTTGGGTGCCCCGGGCGCGGTGCTCCATGCGGTGTTCCTCCAAAGTGTGCTCCTCCCTGCCTTGCTGTGAGCATGAGCTGTAGGATCTGCTGGTTTTGGGTGACCAGCTGTTGCATGGTCTCCAACATCTGTTGTGGAGTGGGAGCAGGGGCATTTAGGGCAGGATTAGTCGGTGGAAGATCATTCTCGCCTTCTCGAGAGGGATTATCCTCTGGTCGTCTTGCAGATCTTGTGGTGATCACCATAATTTTGAAAAAAGGAGGATTCTAACGTGAGAACTTTAGTCGGTTCCCACAGACGGCGCCAAACTGATGACGGCGAAAAAGACTTCGCACACCACCGGTCAATTAATAGGTAATCAATACAGTAATTAAGAGAGGAGAGAGATTTATAGTAGTTCGGTCAGTGTGACCTACGTCCACTTCAAGGGCAGAGTTCGCCGGATGTATTAATTCTCAAGTGTTTCAGAGATTACAAACTTAGGATAGTGTGTAGAAGAGAGAATTTTGCTTGCCCCTCAAGTACCGAGAGGCTCTTTTATTTATAGTCTTCCCCTAACAGATGGGGACGACTTTACAACGCCGTTCACGAGGAGCCTTTGAGGTGTCCTCGACTGGCGAGGCAGTTGGGATATTCTCCGCAGGATTTGGTAAAAGCGGGACATGGCCTGACTGCTTCCGAAGCGACGTGGGTTGCTGTGACGTGTTCAGGCACCGTGGATTTGGGCCCGGACTGCATTGGACCAAACGGATCTCCATTAATTTTAGGCTTTGGCTCATGACGGACTGGGCCACTTTGGCCTAACTCATCAGTTTTCATGGCCTTTGTGAACAAACCAGGGGAAAATAGGCCCTTGTTCTCACAGGTTATGAGTAAGAAAAGCAGTTCTATCATTAAAATTTCAGAATACGGAATTTTTGTGCAGCAACCTTCTCCTACAAGTCTTTTTAAAAGAAAGAAGAAAGTTCACATAAAGTGTTCTTGATGAATCAAATATGCAAACGCACAGTTAAAAGGCTGAAGACTTCTCATTGGTATATGGTGAGAAGTCTTCCCATAGAAATTAGGAGGCAATTACCTGAACCCACTCAAAGTAACTCACTGTAACACCACCTGAATTTGCCAATATATCTGGCAAGATGACAACACCTTTCTTTGATAAGATCTGCAAATATAGAATGTAGAACTCTGAATTTATGATCAAAACAGAGACTTTCTTCTGTTGCTAACTGCATAAAGAATCAAAAGGATATAAAGCTAAGGAAATGCTCACCTCATCGGCCTCTGGGTCAGTCGGATGGTTTGCTGCTTCAATGATGAACTTGGCCCTAATTTCATTTGCATTTTCCCTTCAACAGATGAAAAGGATATATTTAAATTTGAAAGTAACTGATATCTTTAGAGTTCTGGAAACTAATCAGATCAAAAAATTGGGGGTATCTCACAGAATTTGTGTTTCTTACAAAGTAATGATTTATAAACTCAAAATAGGAAAAAAAAACAAAAATAATTTTTCTAGTAGAGAAGGGTTCGTTTACTTTTCAAATCGAATTGTAAGTTATAACCACCGGAAATGTAAACTATGATTCTACATTCTTTATTTACCAATGTTACATATACACAATTTTTTAAACTGTGAAAGCCAAACAATATTAGGATATGTCTAACTGCTCCCATTGCAAGTCTTCCCCTCCTTTGGCAAATGAGAGAGTAACTGGATTTAGGTGGAGCAAATGTCAATAGGTTTATTCCCATTTCTCAGGGGGATTTATTGTAGCGAAGGTTTTGGCCATTAAAGAAGCTTTAAGAATTTTTTCGTCCATTCTCAAGGAAATAAATTGTGGAAAATGATCCTGCTAATGTGATAAGGAAGTTGTCTTTGAAGGGGAGGCTGTCCTATCTGTTGTAATGTTGTTTTTCTAATAAAACCAAGATGCTCCTTTGTTTGGCAGTACAAGTCTTTTATACTGACATTTTTCTCTTTTTCCATTTTTGGTTTTTCTTGTAGCTTCCTTTCAATGAAAGTTACAAAAAAATGTCAGTATTTCTTGTTCCTACATGTTTTATAAGACTCCCACCAAAGAAAGCAAGCAAGAAAGAAGAGTTCAGAGAAAAAACCTGTTGATCACACCCCCAAGGGCAGCTGGAATGAGAACATCACAGTCTTCCACCAATAATGACTTGGGATCGATAGGATCCGCACCATCAAAGCCTTTGATTCCACGGTTCTCTATGGCGTGTTTAACTAGTCTTGGTATATCAAGACCTTTGCTGTTCTTTAAGGCTCCTGTAATATCACTAATTGCAACAACTTTCCCACCATATTCACTGATTAATTGGGCTGCCCAAGAACCCACATTTCCAAATCCCTGTAAAGTTTTAGAAATAAAGATATTTGCTTCAGAAAATGACTTAGTAGTGGGAAACAACACATGTAGAGCAATAAATATTTTGCTTTCTGATTCGCTTTTCATTGAAAATTCTTGGATAATTTACTTTATGGACCTAAGCAGACAACCCAGCATTTACAAAGTGTACAACTCATAACTCGTTTAAATTAAGCAGCCTTTGATCATAGTCAGCCTCTAGGCCAGAGGTTCTGCTTCATTTTTCACATGGTAAATTGTCAATCCCCAGCTAGTCCAATTCACTTAGATCAGTTAGCGATTAAGTTCAAAAGATGACAGTCATGACACAGAGTTTCCTTCCTGGCAAAACCAATTGGATTTCTTCAACTCTACTTGAGTGCTTAATTAATATAAAACAAAATCTCAAGATCATATTTCATCCAATATGAGCTTGAATTTCAAGTAATTATGACAACTCATGAGTTCCGAATTTTTACTTGGATTAGATTAAGAGAATTATGCTCACTGAGAAGTACATTTTGGAATCTTAAAATTCTTCAAACTTGCAATAGATGGTGAATCTATTGACAACACATAATCAATTCAATCTGTGTTCTAAGGAAACAAGGAGTTCCCTATTCATCAGCTCTGTTTAAATATCAGAACAATGCCTTCTTTATGAGAACGAGTGAAATATTTCACCCCATGTACACTAATTCTGTGAATGTGGGCGCTGCTTAAATTCTTCCAGGTAACTCGTTAGGATTTTGTGTGAGTTGCTTCTGTGACTGGCTAGAAGGGTTACATAGACTACGGGACTGGAACCAATTAATGCACTAAAGGACATTGACCTGTATAACAAATCGCTGGCCAGAAATGCTCTTCCCATACTCTGCAAGCAGGGCCTCTGTTGCAAAGAGAACCCCCCTTCCAGTAGCTGCATCTCTACCTAGAGAACCACCAAGATCCTGCCAAAAAACAAGAATTGAACACTGTCAAGCCACAGTCAGAATAAAATTTAGGGGAACCACTCAAGCTTCCCAAAAGATCAGAAGTTTTTAAGTTCTTGTGAAAAAAAGGAAAATGATCAAAGTTACATATGATGTCCATAAAAATAATTATTTTTAGAACACGTTCAAGGCTTGTTTTCCATGAGTTGGTTTAATCCAGAATTAGAATCGATCATATGGTATTTCTGAAGAAAAAGAATCGGCACATCCCTGAAAAGAATTAGTTGATTCCTTAAATACTGTTGGAGTGCCTCAAACAAGTGGGTTTCAACTGGACTTTGAGAGTTCCTAGCTCAAGGAAGTAATCCCAGTCTCCAACATTTCAGAGATTCCATTCAAAATTTTAGAAATCAAGCCTTTGGAAAGACTGGTCCTAATTATGTCTATTGCATCAAACATGACCTTAACAATAACAAGTTAGTCATAAGAACGTGAATCTTCTTACACATTCATCTCTGGAAATTGAAAATTTTTATAGTTTCCTTGTAATTTATGTATCAGTTGACCCCATGCCAATATTAACAGCGCAACAGTTTTCAAAGAGTAAGACAATGGCCATCAATTCACAACCTCTGGAATTTTTATTTTTGTTTTTTCCTCTAAAATTTAACCAATGGCTCTTGAAAGTTTTGACTGCTGTCAAATGAAGACTTCCTGATTTGAAATAAAAGGTGAAACTCTGGAACATTTAAAACATTAACATCAAACAAAGGCGCACTAAACTTTACGGGCACCAAGTCACAAGCATAATTGTTTTGGAAGAATGCAATCACTAACATCAAATTTAAAGCATAACTGTGATACACTGTTTACCTTCAATGGATGATTTCAAATGAGAAAGGACTTCCAGTTTATGATACTCACAACAGGTTTTCCGGTCACTACTGCAGGCGAATGTCCATGGAATTTTGAGTATTCATCCAGTATCCAAGCCATTGTCTGTTTCAATTTTCATAATATGAAATGGCATATTAAAGAAAGCTGAAATCCACAAGAATCAACACTGTAAAACTACAATGATGATGACAAAAAGGGAGTAGTAGATGGGGTGCAAATTCTTATATATAAATCATTTTTCATTTTTTTTTTTTTTTTTGTAACTAACCTGTGCATTTGTTCCCATATCAGGTGCTGGAACATCTGTATGTATTCCAATCAGATCATGTATCTTCTGTGTGAAAACTCTGGTCAATCTCTCTAGCTCTGATATGCTTAAATCCCCTGGATTACAACCTATGCCACCTTTTGCTCCTCCATACGGAATATTTGCCACTGCAGTCTTCCATGTCATGAGTTGTGCCAGGGCATTCACTTCATCTGGGTCGACCTACATCATCCAAAGATGCCAAATATAAGGCTAGACTGACAAATCACAGATGCATAAAGGAAGCAATATCCATTGATATGATCTCAAACCAGAGATGGGGAATATTCAATACAACTATGGATAATTTCATGTGTTCTGAGAGTAAGTATTTTATCAGTTCTCTTACTCTGTTGTTATGGTGTGTTAACTTGAACAGGCAGCATGCATGCTATTTTTAAACAGGGCAAGAACTTTTCTACACTCATCAAGGTTATAGGCTAATAGAGATTCACTAAATCATGATAATTCTGATAGAAAAAACAAAACAAAAAAACTCATAATCTGATTCAAAACATGAGAAAACCAACCAACCTCTGGGTGGTATCGAATGCCTCCCTTCATGGGGCCTCTAGCATTATCATGCTGTATCCTGAATCCTACAAAAGATGCTATGGTGCCGTCATCTTTGGGAATCGTACATTCGACCTGGAATTGAATTCGAATGCGGTGAGTAAATGCATTTGAAACAGAGCATAGACAGTGAAAATAGATAATTTGTAGGAAACAACCTTCAGAGTGGTGGAAATGGTTCAAATTCTAAGGGTACAGAGGAACACCCATAATCTTGCTATCAAGAATAGACCAAAAAAAAAAAAAAGAAGAAGGATAAATCTAATTTCCACAAACTTTTGGTTGATAGCTGCAGTGCAACTATTTTCAAAACTTGTTTGATAGTCCGGGAAGTCAACCAAGTAATTCTTTGTCTGGATTCAACAATGTCTCCAAACTTCAATCCTATTAAAAACTGAGAACGGCTCCTAACCCGAGTGGTAAAGAGCGCAAGTTCTCACTTGGCTGCCCTGGGTTCGAACCCTGGCTACGCCTCTTCCCGCATGTGCGGGCTCCTTTCTCATGTGAGCGGGCAGTCTTCCCGTGTGTGTGCAGGCACTTCTTGGGTCCCAGCCAAGGGGACTGGTGTACCAAAAGCAAAAACCCTATTAAAAAACCGTTGCTCCAGTGATTGACTCTAGAAATTTTCTTATCAAGTCAATGAGCTGTTCAGTGTTTTGAAGATCTATATCCAAGATGAGCCCATATATCTTTTCATTCATTGAAATTCAAAAAACAGTAACGGTACAATCATTAGATTTGATCATTTTCACTATGTAATTTGTGTGGTATAATTCTTTTATACCATTTTGCGTTTCTTTTGCTGTGTGATTTGTAGTGTTCCAGTTGTATCTCTCTCTAACTCAATTGTTTTGGTTACCGATCAAAAAAACATAATAAAAAAAGCCATGGTTAGATTTTGACTAGACCACTTTCCATCTGAATCTCTACATTATCCACTCAGTTATGCATAATAGAGATGGAAAAAAAAGATCTAATAAGAACATTATGAAAAGGAAAAAAAATAAAACTCGCCAACAACCTCAAATTGTTTAGGTTAGGCATCTACTCCTCCATTGAGGTACACGGTTCAGAGTTCAGACCCTGAGCGGCTCCCCTGATTACATTTAAGACCCTCAAAAAAGTGGCGGCCAACCGAAAAATAGACAAATGATTATAACTCAGCATAGAACCTTGGTTTTTAGTAACTCAGGCCATCTTCAATGTTGTAATGACATTCTTTTCTGAGACAAAAACCCCAAAGAACTCACTACTCTTTATAGCTGATTTGTTACTAGAAAAGGGAAAGATGCAGAAGGAAAAAAAAAATGGATGGGCATTGATTATGTTACTGTTTTCTGCACATCCCAACAGAATGGAATAAGGAGGTGGATGCATTAGCAAAAGCAGGGGTCTCTAGAGATGCTCTTGGGGTAAGTAATGCATTGCCTAATCAAAAAAATTTAGACTCTAATCAATGACATTGCTGAGGTCAACTGGGTTCTCTACAAGAACCAAGGCCTGAAAAAGGCATAGCATCAACTCCCAAACAGACCCAATCCAAAGATCTTCAAAAAGAATAAGTGGGTCAAGTCATCTTCTCTTACCTTGATCTCTCTGAAAGGAATAAGCAAGCTCCTCTCAAGCTTAGAGTCCAGCCCCAGAAGCTTGGCTGCCCGCTTGAAGTTCCTACTTGTTGCAGCTAGAGCATTCATGGTTGATCTGAAAATATGGGAGAAGCATACAATACAAGGACAAAAAAGGCAAAACAAAGATCAACACTCAGATCTTTTGTTTCAACATGGGTTCTTTGTTCTTTGACATGGGATTCTTAAATCTTACCAGAAGCTCCCAAAGACACTTGCAGAGAATCTGTCAAAGGTGGCAGAGTCTACAAGGATTGATCAAATTCAAAACCTGAAAATACAGGAAAAGAGGATGAGCAATATGCAGTGTTACAAGATGTCTATTGTAGACAGGCTCTGAAATCTGTGCAATAAAACGTGGGATGACCACCGTGGTCAACAAAATCTCTTTTCCAAGCAAAACTAGGAAAAGGACATGGACTTGGAAAAGACTCAAAAAGCCATGTTGGGTCACCCCCCGGTGTGCTTGGCTACTCATGAAGTAGGGAATTCGACAGGTTTAGATGTGGATAAGGTTGGTCCCAATATGAGTATTATCTGTGACTTGTGTATCCAACTTCAATGGCTTTATATAGTGCAAGCTTTTGTCATCTTCTATAGACCGAATCACTGTAAAAGTATATATTTCTTTAGCACAGGAATAGTATAGGCGTAGCTAAAGTAGATATGTGATGTGACTCTGTTTATTGAGATGCTCCTATAAGAGATATCGCTCACCTTATATAAGAGATAAGGGTGGGGGCCCTCACATTTAAGTTATTGTCACTCATTTAAGGTGAGAGATATCTCTCACCTCATATAAGAGATAAGGGTGGGAGCTCTCACATTTAAATTATTGTCACTCATTTAAGGTGAGAGATATCTCTCATAGGAGCATCTTCTCTCTTTGTTTATCATAAAGTTTAACTGTAAAAGATAGAATAAGAAAGTAAACTGACCCAGAATAAGAAAGTAAATTACCATCTCCATTACTTACTTTTGCTCAACTTCAAGGCTCTTTCATTTTACCGTAAAAAAGTGTATTGTAGTAAATTTTATCCCAAGAAGGGCTTTTTAGTTAACCCTCCCTCCCTCACTTATACTTTACCTAATACTATTTAAATAAGTATTTTATCACACCTCTGCTTTTCTTTCAACGTTTCTTAATTTTACTTTTTCTATGATGTGACATTTTTTTCATCTTTTTTGGTCCACACTTGTAAACAAAAATGCTGGACTTGACCTTATCTTAAAAACCCTAATTGTAGACTCTTTTATGAGTCAATAATTCAACTGTGTTAGGTTCCACTAAAAGATTTTGAAAAAGACCCCTTGGTACAATGAGAAATTCTTTCTTTTTTTTACACTCACTCACTCTAGAATTTTGTATTTTTTATGCACTGGCTCCCTCGAGAAAAATCTCCTTATTCCGTCACCAGGACTGAGCCTACGATTGTGGTCCATAATTAACTCAAGGGCCGGGCAGGGCCAGATGTCAGGCCCATTTAATATATGGACCAGGCTTGCATTAAGTGATAGAAAGCTCAAAGCACATCTCAAATAAGTCATAAATGCAGTTTAATGACTACTAAAGAAGTAACTAAAAGCCCGAAAAAGTGATAGAAAGCTCAGGGCTGTTAACTAAACGGGCAGGCTCGGGCTAGGCACTTAAGGCCCATGGCGCGCTTGAGTCAGATATGGGCCTATGTATAAAAAAAGGCTAGCCGGGCCTGGATATGCCTTAGCTAGTCCAGCCCACGAACACTCCTACTTAAATACCTGTTTTTGACCTGTGTTATTTTATAGATTATGTTATAGTATCATGTATAATAATGTAATGCATTTACATCATTTGTAAGCAAGATGATCATCTATTAAAGTTGGAAAATTTTCATGCCAACAACATCTATTGATGAATACCATGTATTAAAAATGAGCATCAAATAACCTCTTTTTTTTTTTTATCAAGAAACATAATCAAAAGAAGACAAGAAATTAATACCAGCCATTACCCCAGTAATTCAATAATAGGAAAGTGAAGGTCATATCTACATTTTCACCTCATATCCTTCACCCTATTCCTTTTTAATGAGTTCATTTCACAATGAATTCCAATGTATTCAATTCCTACATATTTTAATGCAAACGAACACACCCTTAAAGTGGAATTTAACTCGGTTGTTAATCTCATTTCTAATACATTGTTGAATTACAATCTGATTGGCGAAAAAATTGGGCCTGTGCTTACTCAAAAGAGATGTGATATGAATAGCTTAAATAGAGAGTCTTAGATCAGCCATAGCCCATAGGTAGGACCTATGTAGTTCAACAGAAGTTATCTGCATGGAAAGTCCTATTCAGTTTTAGCATGAGATCATTTATTCATAACATTTTAATGCTATTATTATAACATACTTAGCTTCAGAGTTGGGCAAAGCCAGATATGGAGAATCAGGGCTCGTCCAATGCATTAGATTTGTTCTGGGTCCATGCCTAGGTCCGAGTTCAAAGACATGTTTATAAGCTTATTAATGCCAAAGGCCCGTTCTTTTGTGCGGATTCTCATAATAAAATACCTCCAAACAAACAAACTGTAAAACTGTCCAAACAAGAAGGGCTGATTCCGAGGGAATTTAGGTGCTGTCACTGGATTTCACGAGAGGACAAGGTTTGGGTAGGCAAAGCACAACAATTTGCTTTCTGTGCATATAAGAAAGTGAAAAGTCCATTTGGAGGAAGGCTTATGCAGGAAAACACAACAATTTGCTTTTAGCAGAGAGAAGGAAAAATATACTCCATTTGGAGGCTCTAATTTTGGAAGGCTTTCGGCTTTGGGAACAGAAAGTGGTCAAATATTGTCTTTAAATTATTTTGGGTTTTTTTTTTCTCTCTAAAGAACTTAAGAGGAAAAGAAAAAGGACAAATTCTAAAAGTTGCCATTTTAAATCTCCAATTAATGCGGGTTTCTTAGAACCGTTTGTTTGCTTAGAATTGAATTTTTAGGAGTTTTAAGAAATGTAGTCTCCTTTTCTTTTTCTTTTTCTTTTTTATATTTTACTGAGCCTAGGGGTTGGGTCCGTTGAGAGCCAAGAGAGCCCACACAAGTAGGAAGAGGTAGTTTAAGGAGAGCCCACCAACATGGAAAGAATGACGTACCTAGAGATTGATCCCTACGTAGTTGGGTGACATACGGGACTGCCAACTAATTACCCCTTATTGTCACGAAATGTAGTCGTTAGAGTGGTTAAAACTTAAGGAACAAAGGCGATAATAAATGAGCATTAAACGATCTCTCCTTTAATAAAAAATGAATTACAAAGAGATGAAAAATAGACACCCAACCACCACCCTATTAAATTAAATCATTGCTACATTTTGTCTTTTGTCTCTACTCATCCCCTCTTTAACAATCTTTTGTTGCAATTTATAATATCATACATTCCTAAAAATTCAATTCCATGCAATCAAACATGCCCTAGAGGAGTTCAATCATTTCATGTACTAACTTTAATAGCTCTTTCTCAATTTAACACGGATTCGATCATTTTTTATGATAAATTTAAAGTACTAAAAAACTAATGAGGTTCTAAAGAACATACCAATATGGAAAGTGGTACTTTTTTTTTAATGATGTGGAATCTATCAATCCCCCTTTCGGTTGATTATGGTAAGCCCCTGATACACAACACCACCCACTAGCATTGTGTACCAGGTAAGGCCCCAAACGATACATGTTCATTAAACTTTAAAGTGATTGCGTGTCTATTTTTCATCACTTAAGGAGCATTCCCTGTTTCTCCTCAACTAAAGCATATCATTGGATTGATCAAAGTATAAGAAAACAAAACAAAATAATTAGTTCAATACCTTTTATATAAACTGATGAATCCAACAGTATATCTCAGATGTAGTGAAATTTGGATCACTACCTACAGGGGGAGTATGATGTGAATGTCATATTGATTCAATCAAACTTTACCTCAGCTCAAAGCAACTCGACCAGGTGAAAACTACCATGGAAAAGTAAGCATATGATCATCTCTCTAAGAAGGCTACTTGCTAAATTTTGTGGAGAAAGTGTTATCCATACTCTTTCATTTAAAATTCTTTTCACTACAATCACTGTCTTCCTAACTTTTAGAAAGGTGTAAATCTTTCCACAACATACCCCTATCTCATATCTTTTAGATCCTCATGAAAAACACTTTCTCAATCTTCAGTTGAAAGACAAAACAAACTTCTTCGGTTTTAGATTTCTCTAGACCAGCACATGACATGTGAAATGTGGGCTCTCTGATTATGGTGGTGGGTGTGTTTGAAAGTTGAATTTGGTAGTGTAATGCTGCCGCTTTTTCTCCCCTTGTTTTTCCTCTTTCAATACAAACATGTTATCAACATTATCACGAAGTCTTGTTTTTACACTTGATCTGATTTAATGTCACTCCAGTGCCCGAGATAGAGAAATGAACCATTGCCAATTTGCCATACTAAGTTGGGGTCAATACAAATGCATTGCACAAAAAGTAATAAATTTCTGTTTGTAAAATATGTCAAAATGAAAATGGGCATGGTGATTATACTTGTAAAACTAATAAATAAATAAATTTATAAAAAAGTTTTAAAATGAAAAAGGCATGGTGATTATACTTGTAATATTAAATTTACACATGCCCAATTTACACCACTAGATAGCCCACACACATGAAATTGATTGGCATAACCAGAGATTGATCCCTAAAAGTTACGAGACATGTGGAGTTTTACCAACAAACTGAGCAACCTCTTACGAGACACAATATTACAAATTATTAATCCTATGCATTAATTACATTACTAGTCATGTGTTTGATCTTACAGTGTGACCAAATTTTATCAAGGTAAAATTTGAGTATATGCCACCGGAGGGATATGAGATTCAATCTTAATAATTTGGATCATCAATAAATAGGCCCAACGGTGAGTTACACACATCCTACTCAAAGGAAGCATGTAATGGACAACTCATTGGGTCCGGACTGGAGAGTATGGAGACCTTAATAAAGGACCAAAGTGCTACTGCCTGGCGCCTTCTGGACCCAGTATATGTAAGACCAATGAATCCATTGCAGAGTCCAAAAATTCAGAAACAAGGCAACAGCTCAGAAAGCACTGTAGCAAGTCAAATTGTAAGAATTGGTCATGGTTTCAGTCTTTCACACATCAACAGGACCAGTTGAATGCTGATTGCTGAAAGCTTCATGCATCACCATTTTTTTTTTTTTTTTGCTAGTTTTAATTTTGGACCGAAATTTATAGCAGAATTTTTTTTACCTATAGCATGATAGTAGGGCTTAGCGCTTTTTTCTTTTTCTTTTTCTTTTTCTTTCTTTTTTTATTTTTTTTATTTTTTTGCACCCTAGCCAAGGGCGTTGGGACCCGACCTGCACACACGAGGAGAGAACCCACACATAGAGGAGCGAAACTCGCATGTGCGATTAAAGAGAACCTGCACATGCGGGAAGAGAGGACCTCATATGAGAAGTGAGGGAGACTAGGGTCAATCCCTAATCTTCCGGGTATGGATGTAAATGGATCCCTGATTCTCTAATTACCCGGAGGTTCCGACCCGCTAAAAAATGGGTTTGGCCCCAAGAAATAAACTGGTTCGGGTCCATTTTTAGGACCCGAAACCTAAATGGGTCTGGATCCCATTCCACCTTGGTTCCGACCTGTGGACGCAGAACCCGACACATTGCCTCAATTTTTTTTTTATAATCTCTTCTAAATACTACTTTTTTTTTTACGTATCATTTTCTACCTAGACTTGGACTAGGACCTGTCCTATTTCCGGTTCCGGTTTCAATTCCGGTTCCATCTTCTCGTTATCATTAAAGGTTCCGGATACACCATGGACCAGGATCAAAACCGACCCTTTTACATCCATACCTACATCCAGGTGAGAGGCTCAACTGAGCAACACCAGATTTAGAAGCATGAACTTTCCGAGATCTCAACTTTAGTCAATAATCAATACCTAGCATGCATGTTTTACTGAGTTTCGATCGGAGTCTTAGCCGAGTTAGTTTTTTCTACTTTGTTTGGTCGAGTCATGTCGGTAACACCTGGTTCAGAATCAAGTTTTTAGGCCGAGTCTTAAAACAATGGTCCAAACTTTTGGTAATGGATAGGATAAAACTTAAAAGCCTGCTCCGATTGGAAGAAAAATATGCATGAATTCTATCTATTTCCTTGTGCTGGCTTCCAATTCTCAAAACAGTTTTGTTTTATTTGAAGGCTAATGATCTAAGGGCTTGATTTTTCCAATCATTGTCGTTCTGAAACGTGGTCCATAAATGCCAGTTCCTGCCAGTCCATGGGGCTAATCTACCATCAAGTCAGGATATCTCCTCCGGCCTTCTCTTTATAATATTGGAATTTTTACGATTTAATCCCTTTTAAAGTCGGGTTCCACGAGATAATGACAAAAGACCCCAAAATGATAGCAGAATCATTTCTCCGATCAAAAATCATTTTTGACAATTTGGCCTGGAACCCATGATATCGTGAGATTATGTTCCAAAAAATATTTTGACGATTCCTTTCTTTCACCATATATTGAGTTTTGAAAAACGAAATCCACATTTAGTAATCATTCAATGGAAGATATTAACATGAAATTTTCCTTTTACAAATTTAAAAAAAAAAAAAAAAGCCCATGATATCATGGTTATTAGTTTTTTTTAAATTATAGTAACTGAGAACACCAAGGAAAATGTAATTGTATCTCTCACCATATATTGAGTTTTGAACAACAAAATTTACATTTGGTAATAATTTTGTGGGAGACATAAACATGCAAAAAAAAGATTTCATAAATCCTGCCAAAAAAAAAACCATAATATCATGGTTTAGAGTTTTTGGAATCCCATGATATCATGAGTCACAACCATATCATGGGATTTTGGGCAAAATGGTCAAAATAAAAACATGGCCAAAGTCAAGTGACTATGTTGTCACTTTGGGTCTTTTGTTTGTCAACCATTCTACACGGACCGAATTCGGTCCCGAATTCAGGACCGAATCACCACGTGGCATTGATGTGAACAATGAGACCATTGTTCACATCAATGCCACGTGGTGATTCGGTCCCGAATTCGGGACAGAATTCGGTTCATTTAGACTTTTTGTTTGTCATTATCTCATTGAATCTAACTTTAAGAGGGATTGAACTATAAAAATCCCCACAATTTATATTGACCATGAGTCCTGATCCCGAATTGTCTCCCACACTCTTTCCATGGGTGGGATGTGGGAACTTCACATGGTGCCCACCTATTGGTAATCCAACAGTTCAAAATGTATATCATCCCTTCAATTATATATACTCAACTTTTACTTCATAGGAGTTAGCCAATCATAAGATTAAACACATGACAAATAACACGATTAATGATTTCAACTCTTATTGAAGTAAAATTTGAAGATTTATCATCGACGGAAATAACATTTGTTTTAAATGGTTCAGATTATCAAAAGTGGGCCCAATGGTGGAGTCCCACACATCCCACTCATGGAAGCATGTGGGAGATACTTGGAGTATCTGGCCTAATTGACCATTTATTTCATGATCAATGATAGGTCATTCACCAACCCTACTTGTGTAGGCAGGTTTAGCCTGTGGCCGTGGTATGTATTTTTTTTTTTTTTTAAAGAAAAGTTAGTTGTAAAGTTATCTATGTCCTTTGCTAGAGACATGTGGCATATTTGTGGGGCTCTCAGTAGGTCTGCTAGATAAAGTTTATTATCCAGATATCCTGTAATTGGATTCCTAGGAATTAATCGTAGACTTTTATTTGTAAAATTTAGTTAAAACTTAAGATACAAAGGTGAACATTCTAACTCAGTTGGCCTAGAACCACAGTTTGCACCCGGAGGTTGTAGGTTCGAAATTGCACTACCACACTGGTGCTACAGGGGAATTTATCCGGCTTCCCTCTGGGCCCGAAGGGATTAGTCCAGCCCAAAGGGTTGGGAGCCCTCCGATAGCAAAAAAAAAAAAAGACTAATCAAATATCATCACCATCAAATCCTTGTCCCAACCATATTGGGGTCGGCTAAATGACTATAAAATAATCTCCATTTAATGTAAAATGAATACCAGCTATCACCCTAGTAATTTAGATACACATCTTTAACTTGGAGCTCATTTGGACATGAATTCATGTGTGTATAATTTCATGCAAATAAATGGGCTCTTAATAGATAAGGTGTGACTGAGTTGTTGGTATTCATTGACCTACTGGATATTGGAAAAAAAATGACAGACGTGGGTCTCAAAATGATCAGTCAAAATAAAGAATTTCTCTCTTTATCAACTAACCATCCATTTGGTGATTTTAGATCAAACAATTTTGACTACTCGTTGGGGGGTTTTTTGGGTACGGCCACCATTAGTCATGAATAAAACCGCCTTGTGACAAAAGTTGAGAAAATCTCCTAGACGTTCTCCGTACTTGTACTTTTTTGTAATATCACAAAAAAAAATTCGATATCGCATAAAATTGCCTTGAAATACAGAGAAATAAGTGTCCAATGACTTTTTAAGCTAGGCAGTTTTAATCCAATTAAAATTTTGCGATATTGCAAAAAAGTACCATACGGTGAATTTCTTGGGAATTTTCTCACCTTTCGTCACAAGGTGGGGATTATCCATGACTAATGATGGCCATGTGGGAAAATCCGTTATTTTATTTTTTTTTCAACTACGCCCCAAAGCTCACTGCATTCGGTGGGTCTAAAAGACTCAAGGTCTATCATGTGTTCTGTTTTCAAAACCAATGAACAGAATCCAGGGCTTTAAAAGGCTCACACTGGAAACAGCCCAAAGGAGAGGGCTTCAAGCATTAGAAATGTTTTGGCAACCTTCCATTTGACTTGAACTTACAAATGGGTTTATCCTTCAACCCCTATTCTGAAGCTCAAGAGTACAGGATCTCTATCATACATGAGATCCAATAACATTGCTTTTAGCATCCACCTATAAGGCCATAGTTTAAATAGAAAGTCCCCTCTTTTATCTACCTCCCCTCTTTTATCTACCTGCCCTTTGTTGCATGGCCTTTATTTCATCTATTGATTTACGGTACACAATTGTAGGATTATGCTAATTGTTGGCATTTGTGCTGTGGCCCACTTGTGTTTACATGAGGTGTACCCTACTCACAAAGAAATACCCCTCACAAGGAATCTCATGGTGATATGGATAAGAATAGTTTAAGTTTTATCCAACTCTCTATCCTTATCATATCTCCATTTAAATTCAAATTGAGAGAGTTTGATCCAACCTATTATTCTTATCATCTCTCAATTCAAATTTGAATAGAGATCTTATCACCCATTAGCCAAAGGACTATATATTGACATGAGAGATATCAATTGAAATAACTTTCACAAAATCTTCCTTCCACTAGATCTATAATTCTCCATTATCATCTTCTACATCCAGGGTATCCATCCTTGCCCCTGAATCTTGAAGAGTGAATCATACGTGACTGATCTCTCGTAGACAGTCACAGATCTTCACGTGCCTGATTCAAGCCGATGCTGTCCTTATCATTTTTGTAGCAGCCAGCTCTTTTAGATCCGTGCTTTTGCTGAATCTACAACCTTCACTAATACCCAATTATCCTTCTATCAAGTGGGGCCAGTGGCCACAAAATGTGCCAAAGTTTATTGAAACCCATAGTGAGGCCTATCAACTAAAGATTTGAGCCTTTCACATGATAAATGCCCTGACTATATATATATATATATATATATATATATATATAGGGAGGTCTTCATATGCATCCATCCCTCACCATTTTTGGTGAGGGACACCCCAAAAGGGGGAGTTTCAAGTACAAAAGTGTGCTTTTGTACCTTACATCAAATATACTTTTGTACTTGAAACTTTCCCTTTTGGGGTGTCCCTCACCAAAAATGGTGAGGGATAGATGCATATGAATATTACCCATATATATATATATATATATATATATATATTGTTTTCAAGTTTTACTTTGATAGGAGTTTGTCCGCGTAACAGAAAAAAAAAGAAAACGAATATAATAAATGATGGGATTGATAAATATGATTAATAATGCATAAAATTGTATTAATCACATCATTCATCATATGACAAATCTTACTTGGGGTCAATTCCCCATTGGAGTAAAACTTGGGGGTGCATCCCATGCACCGGGAGTCCGTGAGTGGGTGGAGGGGGTAGCTAAGGGTTGCAAACAGTATGGTTCCGACCCGGGTCGGAACCATATAGGACTGGAACCTAGACCTAGATTCGGACCTGCTTCTAAATAACGGTTTCGGTTCCGAATCTGGTTCTGACTTGGATCATCATGTCTTGTCGGTTTTAGAACTGGGTCTAACTAAAGGACATGAATCTATTTTAGTTTTTTTTTTTAATCCTTTAAAGTTTTTATTAAAATAAGCGTATTATTCAGTTTATAACATTGTATCAAGTCTACTACCTTCAGGATTAAACATAAAAATATCCGTAAAGAGTTGATTTTGAGCTATAATTTACAACATCAAGGAATCGTATGCCGGGTTCTGTGTCAATGGGTTAGAACCTATATATACCTAAAACTAGACCCATTTATGAATTAGAACCTACATTAGCTTTTGGACCTATTTATAAACCGGAACCTAAAAAAGATTCCATACCTATTGCGGGTCAAAACTTTCGAATAATTGGAGAATAGAAACCCATTTGCAACCCTAGTCCCCAGCAACTTAGATTTTCAACACATGGGCCCACTACACTCCAGGTCAGGAATTAATCTGGAAGATAGACATTGGGGATTTTCAGAAATGGGTTGAGCACTTGAGCTACAATCATGCATATTTTCTCCCTTAAAAAATCAAAGCACTTCCTTAAACAAAAGCATTTGAGAATGTCCTCTCCTTCCTAAAGAGCAAAAACAGAGAGAGAGGGGGGGATATGAGAATTCGTACCGAAATCGAAGAATCTGCCGATCAGCAATTCAATCAAAGACAGAATCGAAGGAGAGAAAATCGTTTAGAGATGCAATATATCTGCATCCAAACAGCACAAAGTCTATATATATATATATATATATATATATATATATATATGTATAATTAACCATCCAATTCTAACTCTACAAGTCAATTGAGAAAAATATTGATGAGAAATCCATACCAGAACCAAGAAGAAGAGATTGATCGAACTCTGCAAGGAAGAAGCACGAGCCCATCCAGGCGATGAAGACTCGGAATATATAGGAAAAAGGGAATCAATAACATCATCTTGTTCTCAGAAGAATGAGATGCTCTTCTACGGTCCTACTCTCCTGTCCTGACAGAATCCAACACCTTCTTCTATCTACTCTCTCTCTCTCTCACACACCCACTTCAGTCCATATGAGATATGAGAGAGAAGGAGAGTGATCTCTTAGACTTGGGAGGCGAAGGAGGAGCAGAGAACATTAGAATCTCGAATGTTGGGAAAGATTCGTGGATCCAGCATGGAATCCATGATGGAGAAACATCATTCCAAAGTCAAGTACTTTTTTTCCCATCCACCATACAGAGAGAGAGAGAGAGATGTTTAATTTGGTTGTGCAGGGAAAAAGGCGTGCAGAGAGAGAGAGAGGGAATTTGGTCGTGAAGGGAAAAAAGCGTGCAGTGGTGGATAGAAAGTTGTGGTGGAGCAGGTGGATGTTGTTACTGTTGCTTCATGTCGGGTAAAAAACAAAAGGAGGGAAGCGTTTCTTGCACCCGCGCTTTTTTACGAAAATTGGTAAGACTTGGGAGAATGGTTTAGTAAAGGGTATGTAATAGTGGTAAGAGTTATGGTTGCTCTCTTTTTCGGAGCTGGAGGTCTTGGTATCGATTTCTGATTTTTCTCTCTTCAAGATCCGAAGGTTGAGTCCACTAGTGCTACCAATTGGAGGCCACATGAGTTTTATCTGACTTCTCAAGTTCTCATCTCTTCAAGATCCGAAGGTTGAGTCCACTAGTGCTACCCCTTGAGGGTCACAGGGGTTTTATCCGGTTTCTCTAGTTTCCCGAACCGAAGATTAAGTCCACTAGTGCTACCACCTGGGAGCCACATGAGTTTTATCTGGCTTCTCTAATTCCCCTCTCTTCAAGATCCGAAGGTTGAATCCAATAGTGCTACCACCTGAAGGCCACAAGGGTTTTATCCGGTTTCCCTAGTTCCCCGAACCGAAGATTAAGTCCACTAGTGCTACCACCTGAGGCCTACAGGGATTTTATCCGGCTTCTTTCTAGGCCCGAAGGGATTAGGGTAACCCAAAGGAATGGGAACCCTTTGTTAGCAAAAAAGAAAATGAGTCAATGTATTCGAAGGGCCACTCTGGTTAATTTATTTAATAGTGAAGTGAAGTGAAAATGCTATATAAAAAAAAAAAAAAACTGGGTCAAATAAAAATGTACCAAATTTTTTAAAAAAATCATATTCTTTTAAGAAAAAAAAGTTAAAAATATCTTTTCATGCGAATAGATGACAAAGGTTTCTTCTTTTGTACTAAGAAAAAGGTAAAAAGATACCTCTGATGCCACTAATTGGGTTGACTTTTTGTCATTGAGCATTTTTTCTTGTACCATTAGCATCACTTTACAAGAAAATTACCCCAAAACATCAATGTCCCATTTTGAGCTCATTTTATTATACTTTTTTTTTTTTTTTGTGTGTACGTGTGTTGTTGGATTTGAGCGGAAGGAGTGATCACTTGAAATCCTTGAATTGGATTTTCTTTTTATAATTATAATTATTATATTATTCATGTGTTATTCATCCAATCAATCTAATGGTGGACATGACTCTTATTAGATTAAATTCTTATCTAATGATGGGTCAAGGTTGATTTTTAGTGTTTGAATTTTAAATGTAGGCTTCACTAATAGATTTAGGGGCCATGCACTCTAGGTTTTTTTTTTTTTTTTTTAAAATGCGCTCGGGGAATACATGAATTCCTTGAAAGTTCAAACTAGTCATATCACACTTCATTCATTTGGTAAGGATAATTAGCAATATTAAACCCTTGTGGGTTGACCTACTTTTATATATTTTTACCTAAGAAACCATGTTATCACGGTGGAATTGAATGCATAGGAATTCTCCAAGAAGGTAGAGGACATAGAGTGAAGATCCATAATATGGGATCTTAACTTTCTTAAGATTTGAATTATTTTCTATTAAAGCAAGGAAAGATTATTTGACGGTCAATTTTGGACACAGGACGACTTAAACTCACCTAAGCGGCAAATATTCGCATTTCTTCATTTTTAACCACTTTTAGAGATACAAGTCCTAAAATTCTTAGGAATTCAGTTACAAGAATATATCCATTGGAGAAACATAAATTTCTATCTGAATTTTTTGAGTTCTTCATTTGGCATAAAGTTCCAAATTCCAATATGCACCAAATTAAGTATTAAACTAAAATGCTGAAATAGTCTCCAAAATGCTTCTTTTTTTTAGTTTGGCTTTGCTTTGGTAAATATTCACACATACCCATATATACACTCACCCAAATCCCTCACCACCAGCGCTATCATTATAGTTAGAGATTGTACGTCCCCAATTGAGCTCCCAGTAGTTTGGTAAATACTCTAAATTGTGGAGTTCTAAAGTTATTATTTATTTATCCATAACAGCATTAATTTGGGGAATTGCTGTAGCAGAGTCAACAGTAAGAATTCATAATTCTCGAAGTAAGAATTCCTCAAATTGTTGCACAGAAACAAATTCCTAACAAATATTAGTCATTGGTAACTGCTGGTGCAATAGGATTTCCAGCTATATTGCCTTTAGATAGAACCATAGCCATTGACTAATCCAACTAACCTTGCATTTTGTTTTGGGGCATATCACAATAGACCCATTAAGAACTTGCATGTGCGAGTTAGTCTTTCTTTGCATGTGTGAGTTTCTATTATCTCACATGTACGAGCTGTTTGCCCCTTGCATGTGTGAGTTTTTATTATCTTGCATGTGCAAGTCTCACGGGACCCAGCCCCGTAGCTGGAATACAAAAAAAATTTTTAAAGAGAGGAGTCTGGTCGCTTTGAATTGCATTTTGATGGGGTCATGTCTTTACCCAAAGATCAAATTTGAGGTCACTGAAATTCTCTGAGCAAAGCAATCAACATGCCAATTGGGTAGGTACAAATGGAATTGTATTCTATCCCTCATACTTTTGGAATTATATGCTTCTACTTTTACCCACCATAAGGCAACAAAAGGGCTGCTAATGCGATTCCACTGCTACTCCCACATGCCTTTCTGTCACAGACAGAAGAAAGTAAAGATGATAAGAACAGCATGCATAGTAGACAACGCACTCACAAATTACAACTCAGGAACTTGATTCATCAATTCAAGGAACTCATGGAAGGCACCACTTCATCATCCTACTTTCAAGATTGGAGAAATTCTAAAATCAGGCCTATAAATTAATCAGTAGAGCCTAATACGTGAAATCCAAACCACTCAAAATAGATATCCACCCGCTTCTTATTTCAGAATCAAATTTCACTTCATAAGAGTTGGCCATACCATTAAATTGGTAATGTCCACTTGTTTTACATATTATCAATCTGATGAATAGAAATCTCCTATTAAAGTGAAATTTGACTCGGAGGATCCTACTAGATATTTTCTGATGACGCAGATGAGGCCTACCTTTGAAGATTCAAGCTTTGAAACAAGAGGGAGACAGTGATTTTGGATGGTTTGTATCTATTATTAAGGGGTCTGACTGGCAAAATGCCCACTACAGGAATGGGACTTGTAAAATGGAGTGACACCAATGCCCGCACGCAAGGTGGTGGAGTAGTCCAGGTAACTGGTTAGTAGTTGCTGGTTTTGCCCTCACTAAGTGATTTTGGAGCCGGCTGCAATTGAATCTGCACTGTTCAATTAATATTTGTTCAGATATTTTGGGATCCTCCAGATATCCCATCGATATTGACAGTTGGAAACCCGTTATTTGATTAATTTCCAGAGGAATGGTCAAGTTCCATCTAGCTACAGTTAGTACTGTCAATCCGGCCCTTTGAAGAAGGTGCTTGGTATGACTTGCCAAAGCCCGCAAAAGAGAGGGCTTTTCTTCTTTCTAAAGCTTGAGAATAAGTGAGGGCTTAATTTTGGAAAGCTCATAACCTTGAGGGCCGGGCTATGGCTTGACTCACCTCCGTCTGGTCCCTCTAGTCTCGCGTAGGTCCCTGAATGTGAGAAGATTAGATTAGATGAGGAGGAGGCGGAGGAGGAGGAAGAGAAAGGGAGGAGTTTTTCCCATATTCTTCTTCTTTAAAGTTGAAAAACTCTCTACCCTTGATCCACTTCAGCATATGAGCCCACCTCCTAAGCTGTTTCATCTTAAAACCGCCCCAACCACTGCGACTCTTCATCCCTCTTCCTCAACCACCATGACTACTCATTGGTGAGACACCTCATTCCCTCACTCTCCTCTTCCTCTTTCACCATTCCCTTCTCTAGAAATGTGTGTCCGAATTTTTTCTAGGGCATAGAATATGGGGATTTGGCATTGCGGGCTTTTCTTTAGAAAAATGTCAAATAGAAGTGTTTGTAATTGACTTCTTTTTATTTCAAGAAATGAAATTATTGGGGGCTTCTTTCTTTCTTTCTTTAAAATAAAATAATCAACAAATATAAGACCTCACTCAGATGATTTTTGCCCAGCATTCCCAATGTATTCTCCGTCCTTGATACAAATCATCTTTAATAGAATCGGATAATAATTTAAGATCAAGGATTAAATTAGATAGGTTTTTGGATTTTTTTTCCCTATACGTCTTGTTGGTGGGTTGCAACATAGTTAGAGTTTTTTAACCATAAGAATATTTATGATATTATTAGTAAAATATACAACTAATCACTTTATTTTTTGATGAACTTGTGGTGGTTAATTTAATTTATTAATCAATTTGCACGAGATTAACCTATACTTCGCATAAGCGTTTATGATAGTTATTGGAAACGTCCATAGGATAAAACCTGCATTTTGGAAGGGATAATTTTAAAAACAACTTTTGAATTAACCAATTGAGCAACCCCTTGATTTATTGGCTTTTTTTTGAGGATTTGAAAGCAAACATGCATTTTTGAAGGTATAATCTTAAATATAATTTTTTAACTAATCACTTGACTCACTCTTGATTTTCTAACATATTTGAAGATTTGATAGGAAAGTGCGTAATTGGAAGTCATATAATCTTAAAATCATGATTGGAAAATATGATAGCTCAACTTGTGCAAGTCTTTGAGGTGGCCCTGTGTGGCCCCTACACATTAATTAACACATGCACCATTCTTTTTTTTTTTTTTGATATTATGCACCATTCTCTTTAAGTTCAATTTTGAAATGATCACTTGACCACCCCCTTGATTTTCTTTCTTTCTTGGGTCCCATGTACACATTAATTTACCCACTAGTGACCCCACAAAGAGAGAGGTAATTTCATGTAGATGCACAAATGGAGGGCAGGATTAGTGGCTTCGCTATTGATGCCAGTGAAGTGTTTAGTATATTCATCTATTGGGTCCCACATAAATGCTTATACAGGTGGATGGGTAAAATAGTACATATAATGATATAATGGATCCCACATAGACTAATGGTAGGATAAGCGAATAGTGGGGTCTTTTTGTTTACATTGGGCAGGTCTTTTAATTCAGCATGATAGATAAATGGTTGATATTTCATCAAATGAGTCCTACCTAGATAGTTTAACTAAATGGACCCCATTTACATAACATAAGATGGGTATGATCTATTTTCACATATGAGTAGGATTTTTATCCATAGGTTCCACTTGGGTAGGTGAATGGCTCAAATCTAGTGGATTCCAATTAGTGGATGGTTAGATATTGGTGGGGGTGGGCATACGTTTAGACACAGTAGGTCCCATGCATCTTAGGAAGGAAGAATGTGTGTGGTTGTGAAATTGAAAACAGGGGGCAAGTGTATAAGTTAGTGGGACAAGGGAAGAATCAATAGATTGTATTAATGGTCTGCACTTAGGACCATGTGACTTTAGTTAGCACTATACTCCTGATGATTCCCCCGTGTCCCTTTACAAAGAGAGAGAGACCGCACACGTGAGAAGACTGTTGGTGGTTTCATGTTTTAAAGAAAAGGAAAGTTCTCTCTTTCGTGTGTATTTTGGACTTCATAAGTTTAGACCCACATTCCCGGCCCATTTCTGATTGTAGTGGTCTCCTTTTATTTAGAGGTTCCACGGGAGGGCTTAGAACACATACGACACTGCTATCACAGTAGAACTCTCTCTCTTTTGCTCTCTATTTTTTGCTGTTGCTGCTACAAGTCTGAAATAGTGGTCCGCTGGGTTCGAGTTCTTCATCCATTCAAGCGCACGAGTAGTGATGATATCCGATCAAGAAGTCACGGTGTCCTAATGCATACATCCACGAGTCCATTGCACAATTGCGAGGGCGAAAAATCTGTCTAAAGATAGCGTCCTCTCTCGCGTGCTTCAACCGCTAGCTGCTCAGGTTGCTTCTTTCCTTTCACTAATTTATTGACAATTCCTCCGGATCTTTTTTTCCAACAAAGATAACCCACACACACGTGGGAAAGGAGCCCGCATATGCGGGAAGAGTCATACCCAAGGTTCAAACCTTTGACAGCCAGGTAGGTAGGTGAGAATTGCCCTTCTTACCACTCGAGTAAGGAGTCGTTCTCCAGGAATGTCGATCTTATCCACTATGATCAGGCGACCTCCTACATAAGTGGATCCCGTATAGATAGATCATAGATGTGATTAGGGTAAAATGAGATTCCTCATCCGATGGATTCATCATATGATATGGATAAACTGTTAAAAAGCAACTAGCAAGGAGGCCTGTGATAAATTTGGCCTTACCCACAGGAATACTTACATGAAATAATATCATACCGAGCATAATTCAGCAAAGGTGTTCTATCAGAATTGGTGTCTGACCTGATAATTAATCAAACTAATGAACGTGCTTCAAGCATGGATACGTATATGATCTTTTTACAACATTAGAATTAGTTGATAATAATTGAGAAAAAATAAATTCAAAATAAAAAGATATATTATTTATCATCTGTTCTTAAAAGTTTTATGTATCAAAACTAATTTGAGAGGAGTACTAAAACCAGTGGCGGCCAAAAATTTTTGTTTAACGGGTGCAGGCCCTAATAGGTAGTTTAGTTTTGGGGGCAAACCAGGATTTTCAAGTAAATTTTGAAGGTGGACCCATGATTTTTATTGGATTTTTGGAAGTAGACCCATAATTTTCATTGGGTTTTGAAAGCGCACCGTAGTTTGACGGGTGCGACCACACCCACGTGGTTGTACTTGGGTCCGCCCATGAGTAAAACTACAGTAGAATTACGTAAACTACACTTCAAATTTGACTTGATATTACTATGTATGATTTACTTTGTTCAATAGCATGTGTTTGGCTGCAATGGAATATTTTCATTCCCCTAAAAACATCAATTAGTATTATATTCTGTCTCCATATATGGAATCTATTCCTGCAACCACCTACTTTCTTAGACATAACTATTCTGGGTTTTTTTTTTTTTTATATATATATATATTTTTAGTTGGCAATCCATGGATTTCGAATAAAACTCAAGTTCAAATCGAGTTGTAATTTTTCGTTTTTTAAATATGGATTGTGATGGGACTTCACATTGAAGATTGAGGGAAGAAAAAAGAAGACAATGTAAATATTCTGGTCTGCAAATCATCCACAAGCATATCAAAGATACAAATCTATCATTTACAAAAGGTATTAAGCAGGAAAAGTAGAAAATATCCATCACTTGTTCAATAATATAACCTTAAAATCATCAAAACCACAAACCAAAGCCATGAAATTCAAAATAGCAGAAATACATCATCAGTCAAAAGGCACAGAAATTCATATAATCATATAATCCGTGGTCTTCCTATTCTCCTTTTTTTTTTTTTTTTTTTTTAAAGTTAGAAAGGTTTTTAAGAAGAGGGAGGAGAAGAGGAAGAGAAAGAAGGACTACTTTTCTTCATGTTTCTCATGTCCACTGAATGAAGCCAAAGTGTTAAAATCCTATTGACTCAAACTCATGGAAATTTTTTAGCTGGGAGCCTGGGATCACATCTAAGATTTAAATTTCTTAAACTCACTGTTCCACCTTGTATTAGTTTCAGTCAAATCTAGTTTTGACAGCTTTAATGGCCATATGTAAAGATTTTTTTTTTCCCTCTGCTATGCAAATTTTATATTTGAATTGGATTGTCATTAAAAAATATATAAATAAATGTTAAGTTTTTTATCTATTTTTTCTGACATTCGTAAAATTATAGGAAACATGCACTCTTAAATTATTGCGTTGACTGATTGACTCTCCTAGTCAAGGTTTTAGTGTGGGACGAGTCAAGTCTGAATCACGAGTTTTTCACCCTTGATTAATTTGTCAATTGCCCAATTCAATAATTCATTTTTATTAACCAGTATCATGTGTATCCAACAACTCAAAAAAGAGATTTTCAATATAATCGACAAAAATCTCCTAAAACTGTCATAATCAAAGTAATGTTTAATGAAGGACTTTCAGTTGGAATTTATTAAAATGAAGCAAGATTCCAAAGGAAAAGATTTTATAAAAACTTCACTGAAACAAGTGGAAAGAAGAAACTAATAAAAGTATTATAGATTTTATTTTTTCTTTCACAACAAAGGGTCTCTCAACCCTTTCGGGCCAGAATAATCCTTATATGCCCAGAAAGAGCCTGGTAAATTCCATGTGACGCAGTGTGGTAGTGCAATTTCGAAATCTAACCCTATAAAAGCATTATAGGGTTGGATAAAACGAAAATAAATAAAAAAAAAAAAAAAAAAAGAGAATTACAAAGAGAAAAGGCTGAGATTTTTTGAAAGATTTCAATGAATTGAAAGAATAAAGACAATCTAAGACAATCACATGACTATAAGAGAAAATTATAATCTCTCGTTCATTTGTAATTGTTTCACCATAACAAATATATGTGACATCTAATATATATGCATTGTCTTTTCTTTTGAAATATTTATTATGTAATTTCTTTGATTAATAGAATAATTGTATATCATTAATTTTAAACTCCTAGAACCCATCGAAGAAATTGCAAATAACTTATAAGGGCTTTTAGACTTTTCGAAAACCATAATCTGAAAAAATAACTTTTAAGAAGTTCAACCAAACACACACACCTGTTACCTTTTCTTTTGTCTTTTATTTTAATACTTTTTCTTTGTTTGAAAGTTCATCTTTCATTTATTTCATTAATGTTATTATGAAATATACTGTAAAATGTGTTGTTTAGTAAAATAAAATCTGAAAAAGAATCACTCATTTAATACAACCATTTCCTCTCTCACTCTCTCTCTATCTTCTCTTTTAATATATTTTTTTACTTTAAAATACTCTCTCTATCTTTTAATTATAACATGTCATTAACTCTGTTCCTTGTGCATATAGCCTCCGATCCGTTACTTGGCGTACTTAGCATGAGCATCTTTTTGCTAGTAATTAAATAAAGATAAATAGACTTATAAGCAATTAGATTTATAGAAATTTGATTGAGAAACAACCATGGTATGTGGGACCACCACATGCTATGGTGCCCGGATACGGCATGGATACAGAAGAGACACGGATTTTACACCCATTTTGAAGTATCCATGCACTGTAGACCACATGTGACCTTGTACAAGCCCCAACAGTCTCAACAGCTCATTGACCCAATCAAACTTGCTTATCACACAAGGGTATTTACCAGTTTTACCTAAAACAAATGCTCAATAACATTCTCCATTGACAATACAAAAATAGATTGAAATCAATCAGCTGTTTGGTTGTCACCATTTATAGCATCAATTGTTCATCATTGGTCATCACCGAGAAAAGATTGAACTCGGGGTCGAGATTTGCTAAAACTTGGTCTTTGTTATTGTAAGTCTGAGATTAAAAAAAAAAAAAAATGAAAACCTTTGTCTTGAATTTGAGGAGAGAAAAAGTTTTAGACCTTGATTTGTTACCAATCTCTTTATACAATTAAGTATGGTTTGCTTGGTTGCTTGGTCAATTTAAGAATTTAAATTTCAGTGTTGGTTAGGACTCAGATGTATCAGGTCAACCCGTGTTAGCCCGTGTTGGTTCATGCCAGACTAGAACGACCTAGCCCACTACCACTATAATATTGTCCACTTTCACCCATAAGTCTCATGACTTCAAAATGCGTCATACCGGGTTAATGCCAGGTCGCCTTTTAAAACCCCAAGTCAGAAAAGTGCAGCCTAGCTTGGGGTACCAAACCCTTGGGGTCTCACAAAGGCTTGCAAGAGTTTTTTCAAAAAAATTAAAAAGCTAAAAATAATTTTTTAAAAATAATAAAAAATATCCAAATCTAGCTATTTAAGTAGTATCGAAATTAAAGAAGTCAAGGAAGTCAAGGAGTGAGGGGTAAGTAAGAGTTGAGGGATTATTAAAGAGGTAAGGGTGAAGGATACGAAAATAATCCAGGGTAAAGGCTATAAAGTAAAAATGTATATGGGACCTTCACTTCAATAGGATTTGAATTACTAGGGTGACGGCTGGTATTCATTTTCGAACTTCCCTTGACGGAAGCTCATCGGATCATCATTTTTTCTAATATCCACCTACGCCTTTCCATTTTTCAACCACTTGCAGAAATACAGACTCATAATTCCTAGGAATTTAATTACATGGAACAAACAGGACCTCAGTGTTTGGGTTGACATTTCTAACCCAACTAATATATGCATTGGGTTTAGATTGAAGGCATTCTTGCTGTTAGAGGCCTCCCAGCACATCCAACTTGACCCAATCCAATTAATTGCATCCAGAAATCCAAACCAAACCTGACCTGTTAATTAAGATTTTGGGTTGAGATTTTCCATACAAATAATAAATGGGCCAGGTTCAGGTTGAGACTTTATGTGGTTCCCTTAGCGCTCAACCCAATCCGAACCGAACCGACCGCAACCCAAACTGACCTGACCCATTGCCACCCATACTCTGACATTAGTGCAAAATGTACACCTTATAGGAAGTAGAGGTAAACTTTTTCTGTGTTTCATGTTTTGTAACATTTGATTTGCAAGTACACAGCACACTCCCCTAATATTATTTCTAGACAAACACTGATCACTACATTTTGTCTGCGACAGCCTTTGAAAGAGATTGCTACTTTATCAAAAGTTGAAAGTGCATGGAAAGCCATATAACCAAATAATCAAACAGACACCAACTTTCATGGCTCAAAAACCATGTTCTCTGCCTCTCGCTTTACAGACTCGAACAGCACGGAAGATAGATAACGCTCGCCAAAACTGGGGAAGACAACCTGTAGATAGAATAAGCACAATACAGAGGCATGAATTAACCAGAGCTACACAATGAAAGGATGGGCCAGAAAAATTCAAAAGCAATCAACTGAGGTTTTCTTAATGATAAGAGAGTTGATAGAGCAATATCTGAACACATGGACAAAATCAGCAATCCAAAATATACCCACAACATCTCATACGTTACGCTGATGGTAGTGGGACTCGGAACGATTGCATGCTAAACCAATAGATATTTCTGTTCTCTGTATCAGGTAGCAGTAGTTTGTATCTATGTATTTGAAGGTTAATTCATGCATGTGCGTCGTCATTCCTTTATCAAACCCAGGAAAAAACCCACCTTGCATCTCAATATTGATTCATTTGCTATGACCCCAGTTTCTCCAAAGTACACTAGAAATTTCATTTTGCGAGTCTTTTGGCCAGTCCACTCCCAGTCTTACACCAGCCCTCCTCACTCCACGCTAGGGGACCTCACTTTCTGACGCACAGCACATGCCGGAGGAATAATAATATGCCTTAAGAGAACTACCAAGTATAAAGCGAAATATAGCCTGAACTAACTCACCATTATTACTCATCTACTCTTCAATTAGACTTGGAAACCAATGTTGGTGAGGCACACATTTGATGCAAATCAGGAATCACTATATGACTAAGCCCTAACCGGCCTGGACCAATCTGATCCACAACCAACCTCACCGAGAGATGCAGCAATATGTTTATATGCTTTGATATACTTCCATTCCAAAATTGACACCTCCTTGAATGTCAATAGATAAAACTCATCCAACTTGGGGAAGAATCTCCAGTAAGTGCAATCGAAATCAAATCCTTCATTCAGAATTAGGATTTCACATCAAAAGTACACAGACAGTAGATCCTATGCAAATTACAAAGACTCCACACAAAGCAAAATGGTAGCAGGGAAAAAATAGAGCATGAAATCCGTGCAATGAGAAGTCATTGTCTGACAGAAGGAGAAGAAAATACCTCAAACTAAATGAAATAAAGATAGACACATTCCATGACAAAAGCCATCCAACCTATCATTGTTTTGGTATGTTTTATTTTGATCCTTCATAACCCTAGCAGAAGGAATAATCCCAATATGCCCTAAGGCATCCTATCAGAACAAAGCAGAAAAATATCTCAAAATTGCAACTTCATGTTACCCTGTCTTAGAAAGTGGGACCCATAACTACTTCATTACTTGTTAGAATCGCACAAACTTGGGCTTAGATGATTGAATAACCCATCAAAGACACCTAATTTCATGTAAAGTAATTTGAAAGTTATGGGCTCTACTTAAAAATAGATAAATAAATAAATAAACCTACTCTAATAGTGCCACTTTGCACAATGACCATTAGCTTTTCACCAAGTTACGTATTTGCACCAATCATTAAGCAGGTGGAAAAGAAAATGGGGGAAAATTGAACTGGTAACACACAAACACTCAGTTCTCCTGGTCATGTTCGGTCTAGGTCCATGGTGACCAGGACCCGTTAAATTTCCATCCAACTCTGATGGACCCAAGTATACCTGGACACGGCACGAAGGCTGACTCAAACCTCCATGATTTAAGGAAAAAATGCACCAGCAGGGCTCAAACATTTGACCTTAACAATAGGAACAGCTCAACTACTTGAGCTCCTCCTACTAAAAAAAAAACCTACTTGAGATCTATTCGATTTAAGATTCAACTCAACAACTAGATAAAAATAATATTAAGACACAATTTATTAATAATACTTACATATAATACTTTGTGTGTGCGCTCCTGTGCAGGTGTGACGCACCTACTATGAAAGACAACTTGTGGGACCAAAAGTGGGCCCCACCAATCATGGAGGAGGTGAGGGATCAAAAGATTTGTATGTGACCCACCTATATGCAGAATTTCAAGTCCACTTGATAATCTTAACCCCTTGATCCATGGTCCTAAAAGTTCGGGGGTTTTAGAAGGGGTCTTTTTTTTCTGGATTCCAATCCAGTATTGAGTCCCATTCGGATCGGAGTAAAAAACATGGGATCTATGACATTCAGGGGTGGAGGAGGCCTTGGGGTAGTTAGTTTCTAGGGTCAGAACCTTTTGGGTAAGTTTGTGCAAGACTAGGAATCCATGGTAGAGAGGAAAATTCTTCTGAATTCCCATCCAACGGTCGTTTGGTGCGACATATTTTCCTCATTGAAAAGGAAAAAAATTTAACTGATTTTCCTCAATATAAAGTAGGAATGCACGATTCCTCACTCCCGCGGAAATGGAAATACACCAAGAGCGGAATTTTTCCGTTGGACAAACACACTGGCACACTAGGTAATAAATGCATCCATGAATCTACCTAATTTCCATATATTGGAAGGTAAATTTGGGTTTCATCATCATCATCCTAAACGGGAACCCAAAAAAAAAAATCATCCTCCTCCTGAACTTGGGTCACTCATGTACAATATGGGCCGGGTTGGGTAAGGTACCCTAGTTAGATTCGGTAGATTAGGGTTATTGCATGTCAAAAGCCATTCATTATTTGGAAATTTCAAATAAAGCAAATGAAAAAAAAAATCCTAGACAAATAAAAACAAGAAGCAGCAACTACAAGTCTGACTAATTCCTTCAGCCTCCAACAGCTTATATGAATAATTTTATTTGGACAAGTTTGCAATCAAAGAGGCACTTTAGTGGTTGGTGATCTAAAGAAATATTGACATAGTCAAAGCAACCAAACTTTTCTTTAAAACTAACAAGCCTTTTCAGAGTTCAATGTGACATTTTAAATGACCATGCTGATATTAATAAATATGGAGCAAAGGATGGCAGACAACTTACAACAATAAGTTTTCCAGCATTTTCAGGCCTCTTTGCAATCTTAATTGCGGCAGCTGCTGCTGCTCCAGATGATATACCAACCTGCAATTAAGGTCACCCAATCATTATCTTTAAAAAGAAGATGAACTTGCAAGCAAACGATCCAAATCATCATTATCAAAGCCTTTATCCCATCTATCCGGGATTGGCTTTGTAAGTTCTCCTATCCCTATCTAAAGGTATCTTCTCTCACCCCACACAACTAGAAATCATATGAAAATCCATAAATGCCCATAGGAGAAAATTAATTCTATGCAGAAGCAACCCTTGAGATGAACTACTCACCAGCAACCCTTCTTTGAGAGCAAGCAGCTTCGCAGTTTCAATCGCTTCATCACTTGAGATCTAAGCAATTACACCAACATAGCATTTCCATAAAAATTTAGCATACTTGCAAATATGCAATGGTATAGCAAAGATGAACCAACAGGGGAAAGGAAAATGAGAGAAAAGTGGCACATAATGTATCATTACTTTTACGGTTTTACCTGAATTATCTAAAATGATGATAAATGAGAAGAAAATTACATTGCCATACTACATTGTAACAAACTAATGCAACTAAGAAAGAGGACCCTGCAAGTGGACTAATGGCTCTTGGGTGGAAATACAAACCACACGACTCAACATGTGGCGGGTTCGAAGATTTTATACTTCCTACCATTTAGTTCCTACATATATGGGGGATATATCTATACTACTAAATACTATGTTAATTTAGGATAGTAGGATGTGTTATTTCCGTTTGACAGGGTGATTAGGATATGAACTTCATTTTGTTCAGAATTTCTGTGTGAAGGGCGGGCAGGAGGGAGACGAAGGGGGGTGGGGTGGTGGTTGTGGGTTGTTCCTTTGGGGTCATGTGAAGCCATTTTGTCGTCCGTACTTTCCTTTTTCTTGATCATGTGATCTTGATCCACAGATTCGATTAAGAACTTACACTTAAATTCTTTGTTTCATCTCTTAGTTTTCACCAAATTCTTTGTTTCATCTCTTAGTGTTCGGCACCGTGGTTTAGCTTATCATCACCACTGACCAGATGTTCATTGTGATAGAAGATGAAGCATGCAAATTATTCGCTGGAGATTATTTCTTAATTTAATAATATTGGCAATTGATCATCTTAATATATGGATGACAGAGGCAATGTGGGACAGATTTGCGGTTGACTGATGCATAAATAATCCTTTATTACGATAAACTTCGCCACCAGTGATTGTGGTCTCATATTTGATCTAATTGGTGAATGTTATTCCAGTGTGTATTGCTTAAACTATATATGTGGACAAATGGTGGAGGGGGTGTTGTATGAATAGGTGCAAACCAGGGTTTTCTTCCTACACCCGTTGCTTGCATCAGTAACATAATTAGATTACTGATAGCAAAATAGTGGGTGCAAGGCAGCTGGCCACTAACAATTAGACAAGTAAAATCTGCTCTGGCATGAGCTAATCTGAAAAATCAATTCCAAGATGCAATGATTAAAACAGAACAGAAACTGCTGTAGGCTGTATGTAGGGCTGTCATTGAGACAGGCTGGTCAACTAAGCTTTACCGATCATGGGCTGGGCATGGGCCGCATTTGTCAAACATGCCAGCCCAGATTCTCAAAGCAACCAAAAAAGAGTCAAGCCAACCTCAGATTTGATAAGCTTTCAACTAAGTTTCTGGCCCAATACTATATCCTGGACCTGGGCTTCTTTTTCATGTCTAACAAATAAACTTGAGTCTGCTAGGTAGACCACAACATGACCTAGGGCCAGCCCATTGGCACCCAGGCTGCTGCGGTGCTGCCCAGCTGGATAGCATAGTTCCTTTGCCAAGAAACATTGTGGTGCTTCCACAAATAAAAAGGAGAGAATTTGACATGTTCATAGAGATACCAGAGACTTACTTGAATAACTTCATCAATAAGATTGACTTCCAAGACACCAGGAATGAAACCAGCACCAATACCTTGAATCTTGTGCGGGCCTAAGACATTTACAGGTAAGAATTTCATCAGGCCATAAGAACAATAACATCCATAGATAGTAAAATCAAGAGGTCAAGGGTTTGAGGATTGGTACACCCTCTTCTTCATAGATTGTAAAATCTGGGAAGGCAGATTTTCCACAGTACAGAAGAAAGCATAGGCATACACTTTTTTTAGTACTAGGAGTTCAGTAAATAACAATTTCATTTGGTTTCCCATGATGCCCCACACCAGAAAGTAGCTTCAAAGGAAAGCATATGTGTAAGCTTAAATTGGAACTAGGAGTTTGGTGGATAACAAGTTCATTTGGTTTCTCAAGTTGTCACACGCCTTCAAAAGATCTACACAAGTATAGAAAGAAAGCATAGGCACACACCAAGGGGCCAAGTATCATGTCAGTGTCACAAATTTACCAATTTGTACTCAAATTTGATAGCTAAGTTATTGATGGCTGAAATCCATTTTTTCTGTTTCCCTCCCTCCCTCCCTTTTGTTGAAGCTTGAGGGGCCAATGGTATAAAAAAAAATTTCAATTTTCATTAACTGGAGGGTCTATTTCCGCCCCTGATCAAACATCTCAGCCGTCCGATCTCAAGTGGACAGCCGGCCCTGCAAACTGTCACTTGTGTTAGAGAAAGAAAATAGAACATCCAAAATCATGATACATATAAGGTTGTTGTGGAGTTAGATGTGGAGTTGGATGCTATGATTTTCTGGACCACTTTTGCCGCCGAAATACTTAAGTCCATCAATCAGGCCCACCTATGGAGCACAAACAACTTTAGTTGTTGATGTATTGAACGCTTTATGATTTTCTCGGCAGAGAATGCATGTGGGTTGTAATCATGGCCTAAATTAAAAAAATCAATGGCATGTGATAGACATAAATAGGGAGTCTATAGGTAGTTTGATAGTATTTAAGTTAGTTCGAGCCTAGTTATTCCTAATCAAGTCATTTTTTAAGATGTTCTATATATTTAAAGTTTTTTTTACCTTTTAATTTTATGCTTTCCTCAAGACAAAACGGATGAAATGAAATGCACCAAAAAGAAATCGACAGATATTGATAGACAAAAGATGAGGCTCCCTTGAGCAATAAAAAAAACTCAACAAATAACAATTCGAGAAAACCTAGGAATATAATATGAGGGCATTGGGAAATTTTGGGGGGCTGAAATCGACATACAAGCATTGGGCGCTTTTTCTCCATAGTAGCATGTTTAAAAAAAAAAACCTAAAAAAAATTTGAGCACTTTCTTTAAAGCAACCCCATTCAGGTAGGGCTGCACAAAAATAACCGTAACCCGCCAACCCGCCCGCTCCGCTCCGCCCCGCCCCGCTACAAGTGGATATACATCAAAACCGCCTTTAGGCGGGCGGGGCGGTTTCAATCCGTACTAATGAGCGGGCGGTTACGGTTTCACATTTGAGTAGGCGGTTTCAAACCGTCCCGCCCGCTCATTATGAAAAAAAAAAAAAAAGAAAAAAACTCTTCACCTATTCTTCAAAGACTTCACGTATCTTTCAAAAAATATATGGTTGCTAAAAAAACGCTTCATATTCACAATTAGATTTTTGACTTTTGGACGTTAGATTATATAAGTGATTGTATTTTTTAATTTTGGTGATGCCTTTGGACTTTAATTTTACATTAATATACTTAGTTGAAATTTTTGTTTATTACTGATTTTTGACTTTTATTAAAAATCATGTTTAATTTCTATTCTTTATGTTAAGTACTTTGAAACTTTAGTTATATTTTATTAAAAATAAAAAAATAAAAAAAATAAAAAAGAGAGAGATAGGTACAAATACTAAACCGCCCAACATGCCGCCCAAGTCGCCCGCTAAAAAAACCGCCCAAACCGCCTATACTTTGGGCAGTTACAGTTTCTACTTTTTAGAAACCGCCATAAAACAAAACCGCCTAAACCGCCCAATAACCGCCCAAGCCGCCCGCCGTGCACCCCTACATTCAGGTACTAAGTCTCATACTGCTAAAATTTGCATGCACAGCTCGGTGAAAAGAAGGAACACTGCCAGTTACAAGACTAAAATAGTAAGGTTCTTGCTAATATCCTCGAGAAAACATACAGATACAGCCAAGACTTGGCCAATACAACTGAGAATCAAATGAGTCCAAGAGGGACAGATTCATACAACTCAGCCATGTCAACTTGGACTTGCTAAGTTTTATAACTCTGACAAAACCATGAGTGAATAGAATGATAAGGAAGAAAATAACTTAAATAGCTCACCAGGCTTTCCTCCAGACAACACTGCACTTTCAACTGGTTCCACACCATATAGCTGAAAGAGCACAATACCAGAATAAGAACCATGCATTCAAATGAAATAAATAAACAATGAACTCTGGACATACAAATTCAGTAGAATGTCGCATGGTTGTACAAAATCCAACTAACCTTGATATCAGGATTTTTCTCTTTGAGAAATTTCCCTGCACCTGTTATCGTGCCTCCTGTTCCAATCCCAGAAACAAAGGCATCAACTTTGCCTGCGGAGCCTTTCCAAATCTCAGGTCCAGTGGTTTCATAGTGAATCTACACAGATAACGTCAAAATGATAATTATCATTTTTTTCCCAGCAAGCTACATGCTTCTGTAATAGAAATTGTTCAAAGGATACCTTTGGGTTAGAAGGATTTTCAAATTGCTGCAGAATATAAGAATTAGGTGTCTTCGCCAAAATTTCCTCAGCCTTTTGAACGGCACCTTTCATGCCCCTGGCAGGATCTGTGAGGACTAATTCGGCTCCAAACGCTCCAAGAATGATCCTTCTCTCCAGACTCATAGAAGCTGGCATGGTGATGATAAGCCTGTAACCCTTAGCTGCCGCCATGAAGGCCAACCCTATGCCGGTATTACCACTGGTTGGCTCAATAAGGATGCTCTTCAGCAATCAGTAAATTCCCACAAGTAAAAGAAAAAGTCAGTAAAAGAGCTTCAATAATGTTTTTCAGAAGATACACCCATAATCTACCATTAAACCAGACTGACCTCAGTAGAGGAAGATACGCCCATAATCTACTGAGGAACTTTTGAAAGCCTGAGCTTCAATAATGTTTTTCAGAAGATACGCCCATAATAACCGAAATATGAGGAACTTTTGAAACCCAGATTGCTATGCTTTACATTTCAAATTGGGGTTTAAGCTGGGTGGCCTATTTCCTCATATTTGAAAGTAATTTTTCCTTCTCCTCTGAGAATTAGCCACCCAATACCAATAGGATTTCAATAATTCTCCAGATAAATTGCAAACACTTCATTCAAAGGATAGGACATTGATTCAACTAACCTGTCCTGGTGTGATAAGGCCTTTTTCCTCAGCATCAGCGATCATACTATACCCTATCCTGCAAGTATTTGACAATGCAAAGTCAGAGTATCTGATAACATTTTTCCAGAGATCAAGCATTCTATTAAATAGTAGTATCAATGGTCCAAAATCTAATCCAATACAACAGATATCACCCAAACCCACTGATTCAAACACTAAGATACAAGTTATGTATGAATCACCAGGAAAGCAATAATAGAGTAATAGGTACTCACTAAGTTTGGCAAGATTATATCCTTATAATCCACCCATATATGCCAATTTAAAATCATCCAGTACATAGCTCACTCTAAATAACAAGGCAGATTGGAATTCAAATACAGCCATATTTCCAGGTCTAGGTACAGGGATCTAGAACAATATGGACCCAGACCCATAAAGTCATCTGGTACAATTCAGTAAACCCAAACTCATATTAATGGGTCCAAATTAAGTACCCAGACCTATGTTCATGGGTCAGATCTGGGCTGGGTCTGAGTAGATGGTTACACATGGCTATCATTAGCCAAAACAAACGGAAAAGTCAATGTGGGACCAACGAAATCAGCAGATAGATACACAGAGTTCTCATCTATAGTATCCCAAACCATGCTTTCAAAACCATTGGGTTCCAAATAGAAATCCCAGTAATACTATAAATGACAATGCCAAAGAAAGCGCTGAAGATAAAAAACAAATAAATCATCCAATCTAACAAAGAACCTTAAAGTGAGAAAATAATGAAGAAAACCTGTCTTTGACACTGGAGCATGGCTCCATCATCTCCAGCTTTGCAGCAATTCGCGCTACACACCCGCCCACAACATTGTTGAGAAACACCAAAGGAGTGTTGCCAATCAGCTGCACAGGAAGAGAGACAATAACATATAAAAATTAAGAAACAAGCAGCACAGAAGTAATGCCTGCCTTGGGCATTATTCACAATAAGCTGGATTCTACAATCACTCAATCAGGGTGCCCACAAAGGCTCACACTAAACCCATCTCTTGGGCTCTCACCATGAACCAGTTTCAGGGGGTCATTTCATCTAATCCATGTTTCTGATTAAGGCAGAAAGGAGTAGTATTCATGTTTCTGATTAAGGCTAGTATAATAACCATTCTCTTCTTGGGTTTTATGCCTCATACTGATTTCGGTCAGTTTCTTAACAAACCAATCATTTATGATTTGGTATAAGGACTAATGACAATATGACATAGCAAGCAGCAGAGGAAGAGACAGAGAGCCTATTAAACTTACTTCAGTAACATCTTTCGCAATCAACGAAGAACCTTCCTCACCCATTTCAGATTACTACAAAGTACAAACAAAGATCAAAGTATCAATAATTCAAAACCAAACAGAGGGACACAAGCTCTTCAATACATCCTAAACAAGATGCTAAAAGAGTTTCAGATTGATGAAACAAATGAATACAAAAACATCCCAAAACCCAAAAAAAATCACTTATCAACCTGAACCAAAGATTTAAGATTTCCAGTAGAGGAACCAAAAAGAAAGCTATATAACAATACTTTTTTTCTCAGCAAGTTCAAAATCAAGCTTAACCAAACAGATAAATAAATTACAACTATCCCCCTGTTTTTTTTTTTTTTTTTTCCTTTCTTATATGCTGTGTTCTTAAACACTCAACAACAAGAAAAAAGAAAAACAGAAAAAGAGAGAGAATGAAATCAGCAATGAAAGCTATCTCTCATCCCAAGTGGAAAAGGATGTAAACAGTTTTCTCCACATCATTCAAAAAGACCCAAGGATTTCAGTCTCTTTTTTTTTCTTCCTATTCTCCAAATCCTTGCAGGATGCATGAAAACAAGAACAAAACAAAAAATCAAAAAAAAAAAAAAAAAATCAAATCATCCAAGTAACATCTTAGTTCTAAGGGAAAAAAAAAAAAGCATTCAAAGAGATGTAAGAAATCAGACTTTCAGAAAGATGTAGAGTTTTTGAGAAAATGGATTCCTTGTTCTACCTGTGCAGAAAGATGGAATAAGCTATCCCTTAACAAGAAAAGAGAAGAGAAGAAAAGAATGGCCTTTGGGAATGCCAAAACAGTGCAAGGTATAAATATATAAATATAAGACCTTTGATTGATTCTCTCTCTCTCTCCCTTATCTTTTTCTATTACTATACGGACGGCTGGCAAAATTTAATAAGAAAAAACGGAGCAGACAACAGAAAAAAAAAAATTGAGAAATCTGGAATTTAGCTTAGATAGAGGATGTTCCAAGACCAATGTGCAAGGTTGGAAGAGATAGAAATAGAAAGAAAAAGAGGCATTGACAGAGTATAGGATTTGGTTGTGTTTAGTGGAATGGTCAATGGATGTGGGACCCAGTGGAAGCTTCATGGTTTAGTCAGGTCACGGGGTGACAAGTGATGGGATGGGGACCATTTGGAAAACAAGCTCTCGGTCTGTTTTTTCAAAAGGCCAGTCTTTTCAAGATTAAAAAAATGGATCAATCTAAGAATAGCCAAGCATTTGTGGTTGGGGGGCAATTGTGAGTGTATGTTTACAAGATTCTATAAAATATGACAATGGTTGCGGCTATTTTTAGTATGATGTGATATCTTGATCCTCCAATTTACTAGTGGGACATTTCTTTGTAAGTTTTTTTAAGGTTTTAAAATACCTTTTTGGTGTTTAGCACTTTTGCTATGTTATGGATTTTTTTTATTTTCAAGTACAAGAGAGTATTGGAAAATTTAGTTAGAATTTTATAATTTTCTAGACGAAAATTCTATGAATCCCCCATAAAGAAACAGAGTTTTAGCCTTATTTGATCAATTTAAGCCATTCGTATATCATTTTTTTTAAATATGTTGATGTTAAAATTTTAAAAGTCCTCAAATTGACTATAGGAGAAAGTTAATTCCCTAGATTGAGTTAGTGGTACGGAATATGTGGGATAATCTTCTAAAGAATAAGAATATACGTAGATTACAATAGTTTTAGTGTTTGTTATGTTTTAAATTTAGACTGATGTAATTTCGCAATATCATTGATTGAATTTGAAAGGAATGCGTATCAACACCACAATTCACTCATGTATTGGGTACGCTGAATTTCAACAAATACTCTCTATTATTTTCTTTTGAAATCCTTATAAATTCCAAAGTTGGCCCATATATATTGGTATACTGAGTTGCTATTACTCTCCCTTTTACTTTCTTTCAAAACCCTTATAAATACTACTGTTTTGGTGTAGCGGGTTTCTACAAATACTCCAGCTTAATTCTTGTGGAATCCTTATAAATACCAAAGTTGACCCCTGTATTGGGTACAATGAATTACTATAAGATTTCATCTTATTTTCTTATGAAATCTTGATAAATATTACAATTTGAGTGCACTAGATTTCTACAAATACTCGCATATTTTCTTTTGGGGTCCTTATAAACACCAAAGTTGAATCATTTATTAGGTACACTGAATTACTATAAAACTCCCTCTTATTTTCTTTTGAAATCTTGATAAATATTATGGTATGAGTGCACTAGATTTCTACAAATACTCTCTTATTTTCATTTGGAATCCTCATAAATACCAAAGTTGACCCATGTATTGGGTCTATATAAGATTCCCTCTTATTTTTCTTCTGAAATCTTGATAAATATTACAGTTTGAGTGCACTAAATTTTTATAAATACTCTCTTATTGTCTTTTGAAATCCTTATAAATACCAAAGGTGACATTAGGTACACTGAATTACTATAAGACTCCCTCTTGTTTTCTTTTGAAATCTTAATAAATATTACAGCTTGAGTGCACTAAATTATATTGTATAATAAAAGACAATAGGTGATTGTGTGGGAGGATGACACGTGCCTCACCAAATGGTTTTCTCAACATGCCACGTGCACTCAAATATTGATTATCCTAAAATCTCTCCATGAGACTGTTTTTAATCATAAAATCTTTCCATGAGACCATTTTTAAAAATCATCTTCCACTCAAAGGAATTTACTTCCTTATCTAACCCACACTCAAAGGAATTTAATCTCTCCATGAAACCCTTTTTAATCATAAAATCTCTCTATGAGACCCTTTTTAAAAAAACATCTTCCACTCAAAGGAATTTACTTCCTTATCTAACCCACGTTTAAAATATCCTTAAGTTAAAATATTTTAATGAGAAAAGGAGACACTCAAAGGAATTTACTTCCTTATCTAACCCATGTTTAAAATATCCTTATCTAATGTGCAAATCACATCAAATACAGAATTCGAGAAAACCCAAAACACGTTCTATGTTTACTTACCCCTCAAGCGTGCAAATCAAATCACACACAAAATTGGAGAAAACCCATAAACACGTTATGTTTCTACTACCAAGTTGGAAAGAGGCTTAGATCGCTTGATCTATATTCCTATTTGATCCTCATCTCTATTCAAGAAGAAGACAAAGTTATCAAGTTAAAGGTATTTTTTTTCAGAATTTTTATTTATTTTTCTTACATCTTCAGACAAACATTGATTTTTATTTATCATGATCACCATGCATTTCAACTGCATTGATTTGCATATTCAAATCACGTCTCCTTGCATAATGTTGTCATCCAATCTGACTTTTTTTTTCTACATCAGTCATATTTTCAATTGATAATTACGATCCTTCGTAGGATCCGATTTAACATGATTCACTCTTTTATTGTGCCACTGCTAAAAACCACCTTTTGAAAAAAAAAATTTCAAAGGATCCAATTCAACATGATTCACTATTTTCTTGTCCCGCTGCTAAAAACCACATTTTGAATTTTTTTTTGAATGGTTTTAGATCTTCCTAATTTTTTAATGGATTCGGACCCATCTTTATAGATTCAAATCCGGATAAACTTATAGGTTCAGACATTTTTAATATAAATCCTGAACTAGATGAACACAGATCCTATGAGTTGAATATGGATCTGGCATAATTTGAAAAAAAAAATGACTTTGAATCCGAGATCTTCCTTTTTTTTTTAATGGTTCCATACCTTCCTAATTGCTTTCCATCTTTTTTGGAAAGAGATCTCATTTTAATTTGGTTCACTATTTTAACATGATCTCATGTGATTATGAACAATGGTACTCAAGCTCAACTCAGTAACAGTTGTTCAGAGTTTTTCTTTACTCAGTGGCCAATGTCCATACTACAGCACATCACAAACCGTTGCTACAAACCACCTTTTGAATTTTTTTTTAATTGTTCCAGATCTTCCTCTTTTTTTTTAATGGATTCGGACCCATCTTTATAGATTCAAATTCGGACCCATATTATAACTAATGTTTAGAAATTTGATCCCTTAGTTAATGTTTTGATATTTGACATTTTACAGTTTATTCACATGGTTAATATTTAAATATTGATGTAATTTTTTTAATGGGTTCGGACCCATCTTTATAGATTCAAATTCGGACCAATATTATAACTAATGTATTGAAATTTAATCCATTAGTTAATGTTTTGATATTTGATATTTTACACTTTATTTACATGGTTAATATTTAAATATTGATGTAATTTATTTTTTTTACTATCTGCCTTTATTTGCCCATTTTAAATTTTGTAGTGATCACATATTACTCCCTTAAAATTATTACAAAAAAAACTTGCAAATTTATCACAACCTAGGCATCAGGAAAATCCAAGTTGATGGTGACTGCCTCATTTTAGTAACATCTGTTCAAAGATAATCCATTCCTTCATGGGATTTTATGATCTCATGAAAAATGACAATTACATGAGATTTTACATGTAATTGGTCATGGTAAATAAGAAAACAACTATGGTTTACCTCTAACTCAGGTCACCCAAACCCATGAACCCTTTTTTACCCATAGATCAAGTTATCTACGCTTGATTTAGGAAGACCCAAACAGGCTTTCAACGTTAGTTTTTAATTCTTTTGGTAAGAGACTTTAAATGTTTATTAGGATGTGCCATAACCATCAAATTCTTCCACCATTAATCATGTAGTGCCTTAACTTGTATGGGGATTTATTATGATCAACTACATCTTATCCACCTGTATATCCTTCCATTTCCCAATTGCCTTTGAAAACTCCTTGTGAACCGATTTTGCAGTTACGGTTGCAGTGCTGCATATAAGTCCCATATCAGAAAGACCTGAGTCCTGGCCTGGTTAATTTTTTTTTCTAATCTTATTGTTTATTTGAATTTAAACATTTTAGATTTGATATGTATTGAAATTTGATCCATTAGTTAATATTTTGATATTTGACATTTTACACTTTATTTACTGGTTAACATTTAAATATTGATGTAATTTTCTTTTTACTATCTGCCTTTATTTTCCCATTATACATAGTTACTTTCTTTTTGACAATTATTTACGCCACATGAATTGGAAGGCATAAATGTATATGGGGTTCTCCAAAAGATGGTGACCAATATTAAATTTCATATGTAATTGTATTAAATGTAATTTGTATGTTTCCTAGGTGTCTACTTTTAATTTAAATTGGGTTTTCCTTCAATGAATTAAAGGCTCGCGTTGGACACGGGCCCTGAAGCGCTAGTTTCTATAAATACTCCCTCTTAATTTTTTTATGAAATCCTTATAAATACCAAAATTGACCCATATAATACACTAAATTACTATAAGGTTCCCTCTTATTTTATTCCGAAATCCCTATAAATACTACGGTTTGGGTGCTTTGAGTTTCTGCAAATACTCCCTCTTATTTTTCTTTTATAATCCTTATAAATACTAAAGTTGACCCATGTACTGGGTACACTAAATTTCTACAAATACTCTCTTATTTTCTTTTGGGTTCCCTGTAAATACACAGTTGACCCATGTATTGGATATACTGAATTTATCTTATTTTCTTTTGGAATTCATATAAATACCACACTTGACCCATGTATTTGGTTTACTAAATTTCTACAATGCTCTCTCTTACTTTCTTTTATAATCCCTATGTCTATGCCACAATTGACCTATGTATTGGGTATACTGAATTTTTACAAGGCTCACTCTTTTTTCTTTTTTTTTTTTTAAATCCCTATAAATATCATGGTTGAGGCAAGTATTGGGTATACTGAATTTCTACAAGACTTCCCCTCATTTTTCTTTGAAATCCATATAGATAACTAGGTTGACTCATGTATTGGGTACACTAAATTTTCACAAAAACTCTTTATCTCATTTTCTGATTGTCAATTCTAGTAAACCTATCCTCACATTCGTAGACAGCTATGGGTTGCTCGCCATTAATGTTGTTGTCTCTTGAATCCCATATGACACACACCACTTGAGTTCTTAGTCAAGAAAGAGAGAAGTGTTGTTGTTGATCAAGGGATGGGTGGATAATTTTATGACATTCAGTGGGCTTTATATGGGGGGGTTCAAAATTGAAAGACTTTGAAGCCATTAAAAGTTTAAACAGAGAGTTCTCTATAGTTTATCAATTCAAATAAACAGAGACCTTTCAAACTCCCCATGTCCTGATCATTGTCATTTTCAGGTGAGCCCCTGTAAGACCATTTCTAAGTTGAGAATTAAAAGTAACTTGACTATTCTTGAAAACGAATGCCATTCCAGGGGCTCTGAAAAATTCTTAGAAATGGTTTTTCTTTTAAATATTCTTTTGAAATGGAATTATTATGAAAGATTGTGGACAAAAGGTCCCACCAAACATAAAATACAGGCAATTCTAGAACTAGAGAGGAGTGATTTTCCTTCAATGAGTATATAAGAGTATAATTACATGAAGAACAAATAGACCGTTTGGTATGATGAATAGGATTTTTTTAATCCAACAGTTTAGATTTTTCGCGAAATTCTCTACATGCGTAGGGAATTAATGGCTCAAAATTGAACTTAAAACCTTTTATAATAGTCTAAAGAGGATCAACGTTTCAGATCTTAATCTTAGACCCATAGAATCCAAAAATGCATCTTGGTTTTTCTCAAATATCTTAAGATCGGTAGCTGCCCCATTTTCATGATATAATAATTGATCTTTTTTTTTTTCTGACGATTAATTAGGTTTTCCCCTACCTTGGTACTTTTACTCGATAAAATTATATCCTGCACATATATGGCCCCACAACACACGTGCACTAGTTAAGTCTGGAGTGTAACTCGAGTGCAATAAAATACTAGAATGGTAGATAAAAAGACTTAAAGTCACTCATATAATGAAGAGTATGTCATCAATTTTTTTTCTGTTTAAATTCTAGCAAGTGTACCTGGCTGAGGTGGCTCACAACTTATCCCTTGAGTGCTGGCCAGAGAGGATGTGGACTTTTACTTTTGGTGCATGAAGATTCCAGAAGAGTTGAAAGGGTTTTGATGTGGATTGCCCGTCTCTTTCACTAATTGCGTGAGAAATTAGGGAATCCAAACTGTGCTCCATCACCCATAAGGAAACTCCATTTACAAAAATGAGGGATTGTCTGTCTGGTGGTTGTCAGATAATTTCAAATGCTGATATTTAAAATACTACTGAATTTTAGAATTTTAAATTCCTTATTTTATTCATAGCCTGAATTACTACCTGAGTACTCGGAATGCCATCGTCCATCTCTAGGAATTCCAATGCGAAGTGAGATTTCCAAATCCTCTTTGTTAAAGTGGTTTTTCAAATACTGAGTTTTTTGGGATTTCAAATGCCTGAAATTTCAAATGCCCAAGAATCCTAATAATGAAACATAGAATTCTTGACAGGAATTCTGAATTCCCAGACAGCCTGAATTCTTATCAGGAATTATAGTAAAAAAAGGGGGCCATAATGTGGGGATATTTTTTCAAATTTTAGAGTCCTTTATTGACATTTCAAGGGAAATTAAGTGAAAATATAATTACTCTTGAAAGATACATATTATTATGACAACTCTAATCAATTCTTTATTTTTCATGGTGCCCACACAAATTTAAGTAACATTAAGGCTCACTTGCTTTTGGGATAACGAAGCACTATCTCAAAAATTGCTGAAAACAGCTATAGTTTCTCATGAAAAAATGACTAATATGAGATGTCAAAAAATTTTAAATAATTTTTTTAAAAGACGATGGCTTAAAATCTAAAAAATGATTATCCAAGGCCGTCATTTTTTAAGAAACTACTTCAAGATTTATGACTTTCCATATAAGTCGGTTCTTGTGAAAAACAACGGCCATTAACCGTCGTTTTCCGCATTTTTAGGCAGTAAAGAAGCTAAAATATACCCACATAAGAGTTGGTGGAGTGGCATAAGGAGTGGGTTTGCTCCCCACATCTTGTGTTCAAAACTCGCCTTAGATTTAGTCGGTGTACGTATGTGTGGGTTTCGCGTGACCACCCGAGGGATTAGTCTTGTTGGGCCTTTTTTTATTTGGGTGCAGAAATCTTAATAAAAAAATGGTGTTAGTTATACATTGATTTCATACCTCATTTATGCATCACAAGTCTCAATCAATACCAACAAGTCTATTACATGTGTAAATGACTGTTAACAAATGACCCCTTCGTAGTTGACCGCCAACTGCTAAATCAAAGAATTTGGAATTCAATTTCCTATTCAAAACATGATCAGAGCTAACTGTCATACATGGGTATGGAACGTGCTTATGGGCGTACACAAGACCAAATTGTTGCCCCAATGGGCCCAATGTCTTACTAGCAATGAACAAGCTTTGTGTGGGTTTGTTAATAGGTTTATAATCTTATGGTAGTTTTTAAAAAAAAATGTCATAATGAGCCAAATAGGGAAAAACAGTTGCATTATTTTTTTAATGGTGTGGGTATGCCCGAGGTCTTTGACCAAACATTACTAATTCCTCGGACAGCGCCTGCTAAACCCATACAAATGTATACCTGACAATTAGGCCACTTGACCCACTCGTAGTCACATGGGAATAGAATTGTCACAGAAAGACAAATTCACATAAAATTTTAGGCACACCCTTTTAAATCATGCTCATGGGGCGTATAATACTGATAATGCTTTCTTTTCCATTCAGTCAACGTTTTGATTGGTTACCAGAATCCACGTCCACTTTCACTTTCACTTTCACTTTCAATGGTGCTAAACATAAAATCAAATGTTGGCCATAGACACCAAATTGACTTTGGGGAACATGAAGACAGGACTTCTCGTGTTATAATTACATTGATGACTCCATTGCAACTAATCTTAGAACATAAGCATGAGAAAATAATAATAATAATACTAATAATAATAGTAAAAAAGTTTGATAGAATAGCTATTTATAAAAAATGGGAAAAATACTTTTTTAAGTTATAGTATTTTTGTAAAAGTACTCAAAAGTCGAATAAGATGTGAGCGGGTTTTGGCAAGCTCCTCGTTATTCATATATATAATAATAGTAATTTATTTAATCTAAGATCATGAAATGAATGATAAACTTCTATTTGACCATTCCCATATAGGGCATATTTTCTTGCATAATATCAAATATAGAGAGATACACGGTTAAACGAACTGTTTAACATTGTGTTATTAAAGAGGTGAAGGTTGAAATGATACAAGGTAACATGTTGATAAGACATTCATTTTCCCGGGACTTAAATTAATAGGGTGATGACTGAGTATCAATTTTGCATCCCCCTTTTGACAATTTGACTTTAGTCGATTTTCAAAACATCAAATTGACTTCCTTTTTTATTGGATAGCTGCATCCTAATCATGCTGCCTAATTGGCTAGTAGGTTTTAAGGGAGAGTCTTAGGCTCTTAGCAATGGGTGAGCAGATTTGAGCCCTGATTTGCCGCACAAGTAAGCCTTTACCAGCTACAGTGTACAGATCCAATTGTTTATAGTTCCTTCAGTAAGGAAACTAAAATGGTTTTCTAAGTGCAACGTTTGTGGAATTGAAGATTTCATCATAGAGATATAAACTGCTCTCCTTTTCCTTGTACCCCAATTCCTACGTTTGGTGCAATACATTCTGGCAGAGAAAGTCTCCTTTTTTTTTAAAAAACTTTATTTTCTACAATAGAAGGAAACATAAATTTGAAGAAGAGAGATGAAAGTTGGGTTCCTGTTCCTCACCTACACTAAAAATGGGAAATTAATGGAGAACAAAATCTTCGAGCTTTTTGAAAAAAGGGCTCGAAGCATTGCCAGCCATCAGATCAAAGAAAAAGGTAGGAAGTTAAAACTGAAATGAAAGTTGATACTAGCATTTCACAAGAATTCCCCAGAGATGTTAGTGCAAAAAAAGTGGCTAAAGTCCTTAATTTGCACAACCCAAATCCAGCCCACCCATCAAACTTAAACCAATTAAAGAAAAAAAGCCTCACCATTGGATTGATCATGTCCAGCCTTCATTTCTATCATCACCCACTACCTTGGTCAATTTTTTTTATTCTTTCTAGTTTTATTCTTCTAAAAGAAACGTATGAACATATAGAGACATTCCTAGATGATAAATGCTAATTATTATATATGAAGCGAAGTGGATTTGATTTTCAATTTCACTGTTAATTTCAAATTTGATTTTGACTATTCTCATGTTGACCTCATACTAATATCACTCATTAATCCTCCTATTAATATTAACCCTATTAATAACGTTCTTTTTACTAATCCAATGTTACAGAGACTCTTTCATCTTCTCTTTGTGTTTCTATTCACGTCTCTACATTTCCCACCTTTAAACGCTACAAGTAGGGCTGTCAAAATGTCACACGATCTGATAACACGACACGAACCCACATGATATTAATGGGTTTGGGTTGGCTCTTAATGGGTTCGTGTGGTTAACGGGTCAAACTGTTAACCCGTTAAGTTAATGGGTCGTATATAAATTAAATCAGTAACCCGTTAACAACCCGTTTAACCCAGTAAATTTTTTTCACTCCCTAAATGTAACTAAATTAATTTATATTCATAAAGAAGAAATTGAGATTTATTATTTTATAGTGGGTTTTTAGGTGGGATCGACTCGAGATCCTCACTTACAGTTTCATATGGTTTATATATTTTTCTCCTTCTATTTTTGTATAAATTTTTTTTAATTTCGAAATAACTTAATTACTTAACGGGTTGGGTCGTGTAACCTGTTAAATTAACGGGTCGTGTCCAGGTTAGATTTTTTGACCCGTTAAGTTAATGGGTCAGGTACGGGTTGAGGTGATTTTAACCCGAAGTCGTTAACCCGTAACTCGAATTCGTTAACACGACACGATTGACATCCCTGGCCACAAGCCCTTTCCTCTTCTCCATCTTCTCTAATAAATAACTCATTGTTTTTTCTTTTTTTATTTGGGTTATACTCTAAACTATTTCTATCGATTTTTTTTATTTTAGAACTTTACATTGTTACTACCACTAACTATATTGCCCGTGCTCAGGGGCTTTCACTAGTCACAGGGGTGGTTCTTTATTTTATTAAGGTGATCATGTGCCAGAATGACAGATTGTATCATATCTATTTGCTTTGAAAGTCACCCATATCTTCGATTAAAGAATAGCTAGCAACCAGGCAGCTCTATCAGGAACAGTATTTCCACTTGATATGTTGAATTTCATAAGCTGTTTTTATTGATCATGAATGTTTTTTTTTTTATTCAAAATACACTTGCTTATGTTTATAAAATGCACATGCTCTGCACGAGGAAAGCAAATATTGACACATGAGGGAATTTTTTGAAAAAAAAAAAAAGCAAATTTGAGTAAGATGCAAATGTTGCATAGTTTTAATTGACAATCATAGAATAGGCATCACATTACATGACAAGGACCTTGGATGGCAAGGTCTCATGATGATGATGATAGGACTGCCCACATAGACCAGTCTGGCCTTTGAACTGAACACAACTTGCTTTCTAGACAGGCCACTACAACATCCAGGTTTCCCAGGCCACCCTTGGGCAACCCTATTCACAGTCAACAGCAAAAAGTCCTCCAATGAATAGCTTGGATCTTCCAATTAGGGTTTTTTTCCCTCTCTTTTACTAATAATGGATAAGGCTGGAATTATAATCCTCTGCAAACATATGAGGAGCAAGAAAGCATTCATGCTAAGAAGGTCCTAAGAGCAAGACCAATTTAAGAAACCTCTCCCAATCAGTTTTTTTTCATATATTTATATATATGGGGAATATTCATGTGCATCCATCCCTCACCATAGGGTGAGGGATACTACCATAAATGGAAAGTGTCAAGTACAAAAGTGAATTCTCAAATACATAGGGTGAGGTACACTTTCCTTTCACCTGAATCTCCCTTTTGTACTTCATCCTATGTACTTGAAATCCCCCTTTTGTACTTGAAAATCTCCATTTATAGAAGCATCCCTCATCCTATAGTGAGGGATAGATGCACTTGAATATTTCCATCCATATATATATATATATATATATATATATATATATATATGGGAGGCAGTCCTATAAGGACCGTCCTCTCCTTCTCATGTAAGGACTCATCCACGCTGTTAGAGTGCAGGTCTCATCCAATGCCCCTCGTAGACCGTATTTAATTCATGGAGGGAAACCAATTGAAAAGAAAATTTTCGCTGAGATCAAAAGAGGGTTTCGAAATTTTAGTACATCCACTGGTCCGTGGCCTCCTCTTCACTACGCCCTCCCCATTGTGATGTCGTCCTCCTCCAATCCAAAGCAAATCAACTTTGATGATCGAAACAGGGAAAAGCGGTTCTCCTCCATGAAAACCTCTTCATTTGGAGCTGGGAGTCAGTATTTGGGCCAGGAGTGGTGGAGGAATCGGGTTGGGACTTGGTGAGTGGATTTGGGTGCAGAACCATCACAATCTGTTGTTGGTTGTGGACATGGTGTAAGACCCCGACCCTCAATTTTTGGGTTTAGCATTGTTTTAACCATGATTTAGTTTTTTAAACAAGATTAGAGATGATTTGACTTTGTTTTTGAGTTTGAATAGATTTTTCATAACTTTGGAGAGTTTTAAAAGACCATTGACTTTGTTTTGACCCGACCCTTGTAAATTGTATTTTGTGAGAATTTATTCTTGGTTTCTAAAAATTCCAATTTCTATTCCTTTTGACTCATTTTATTGTTATAAACAACTTTCATGTTTTGACCATCTTGATTTAATACTCAGAAATCGCGTTTTTCGAGAAAAAGGGGCAAAAATGACAATTTTCACTAAATCTGTCCATGAATTTCGAAAATTTCAGAAATTGGGGAAAATATACTTTTTGGAAACTAGATTTTTCGACGATCATTTTGTTCTTCTTCGTCGATTTCACCCGGGGTCCACAAGACCAAGTTTTAAGCGTTTCAAGTTCTACTGCATTGGGACCCACCCTCCAGACACTATAAATACCCTTCTTCTCTCTCTCCTCCATTCTTCTTCTTCCCATTTTCCTGCAACCGGTTTGCCCTAGAGTGGAGAGGAGAGAAAGCTTTTTCCTCTTGGTCTTTTCCCTTGGATCTTCCATCAAGAGAGCTCCAATCTCAAATCCGACTCCGCCATTTTCTTCCTCTCTTCTCAAGCTTCGATTGGATCCGTTTTTGAGCCAAATCCCCGACACTATTCATCATCTTCAACCTCCTTTCTTCTTGTTCAGCTAGCTAAAGGTTAGGGCTCTTGTTCCTCTTTTCATTTGATGTTCTTTTAGTTCATTTAGAACTTGTTTTCTATGTTTTCAAACCCATTTTCGAAATGGGGGTTTGTAGTGGCCAAAATGTGATTTTTGTGTGTTCTATTTTGGGGCTTTTGTGTAGATTTCGTGGATCAACTCTTTGATTTGGATTTGTGAAAGATTTGCTTGGCATTTGGACAAAGGCAAGTGATCTTCATAGGACTTCTTATGTTTATTGTCTTATGCTTTCATTTTGGGTTTTAACATTTCATTAAGACATGTCTTCCATGTTTAATTAATGCAAGTCATGTTCATGCTCTTTCAAGTCATGAGTTTTGGGCTTCTTCATTTGTCTTGTTAGCATTGATTTTTCAAGCTCTTGAATCATGTTTAGTCTTGTAAGTTTTATGATTTTGTACATGAAAATGCTTTGATGTCTTTGTTATAGAATGAATGGGTTTAATTGTGGATGGAATGATGCCAAATGTTGTAAATGTATCCCTTGGAAAGCATGAAGGCTTGGGGAGTGCATGTGGTTCAAATGTGGAAGTGAAGAAGGGAGAGAAGTGTGAAAGAAATGAGCTTCCGAACCCTACCGGAAGTTCTACCGGTAGAAATGGTTCAAAATTTGACAAAGAGTTGAGAAAACCGTGAACCCTGAGTTCTACCGGAATTTCTACCGGTAGAGGTATTTCAACCGGAAGTTCTACCGGTAGAAAGGGCCCAAAATCTGACAGAGAGTGAGGAAATTGAAAAACCCCAAGTTCTACCGGAAGTTCTACCGGTAGAAATAGCCCAGATTTCGGCAGAGAGTGAGAAAAGTTAAGGAGCATGAGTTCTACCGGAAGTTCTACCGGTAGAAGTGCTCCAACCGGAAGTTCTACCGGTAGAGGTGGTTCTACCGGTAGTACTACCGGTAGAGACGCTTCAACCGGTATTTCTACCGGTAGAGAGGCGTGAACCACAACCAGAAGTACTGTTTTTGAAGATTTTTGCGGGAATGAAAACTAGACTAGGTTTTAGACCTTTTTATTGACTTTGTGCACTTGAAATTCCAAAATGTACTATAACTTCTGGGGCACCAAATCTTGTTAAAAACTCCGACATTTGGGTTTCAACTCCACAAGGGTCAATGATTGGTCTTAGCCTAAACTTGATAGATTTCGTGTTTGAATTCTTGTTTTGATGCTTCATGCATCATCGTGTCCTCGTTTGATTTCTAAGTATAAGTTTGTTTGAAGATTTGTTTCAAGAACCAAGACCATTGTTTTGATGCTTTGTGCATCATCGTGCATTCGTTTGAATTTCAAGTATAAGCTTGTTTTAAGACGTGTTTCAAGAATCGTGTTTCAAGAAAGAAAAAGGGGATCATTTCTTCAGTTGTTAAGCATTTATATTATGCTATCGTGCTAGCCTTGTCGTGACGTGTTTGACAAATTATTTCCCTCTTGTTTTGTCGTGTTTTCGATCGCGTATTGCCGTGTTTTGTGCATTCATGATATAAGTGAATTTCACTGAGCTTGGACCGCCCTTTTAGCTTGATCCACTACCTGGGGGTCCTTAAACTCGTGGACTGTCTGCAGACTAGTCGTGTCTTGAATGGCACATCGTGCGTGTTCGTGGTCCGGTTCCGCGGCCGGATACCCCGTCTACCTTGTGTGGCGTGGGATCGTGTTTCTTGTCGTGCTTGTCTTGCGTGCTTGCTCTTGTCATCATGTATGACGGAGAAAGGATGAGCTCATGTGGATTTATCTTTTCATGATATTATATGTATTCATACCTTGTTTCGTATATCGTGCATGCACTAGTGATTTCTCGATAAGTATCTTGTACATGCATTGTTTTTAAATCTTGTAAACTTGTTTCAAGTTCAATGAAGTGTTTTTAGTTCTTGTTTCCTTTAAACTTCGGTTTTGTTTATGCTCTTGCCTATATTGATTACCTGCCAGACCGTCGTGTCTGATATACTTCTGCTTTGGTGCTCTAGATAGCAGGTCCTTGTTTTGAGCTAGTTCGCGTGCGGAGGGCTGTTGAACCACGAGTTTTGCAGTCTTGTAGTGTCAGCGATGTCATGTTGACGTCATGCTTGACTCCGGAGTTACGTTACACCATTGGGTAGTATTTGTTCTAGCTTGTTTTTGTGTACGGCTTTTGTTAGTCTGTTTCTTGGGAATTGTAATCAATGCACTTGTTAATTTGAAACTTGAATATGTTGGGTAATGATAAGCCTGTTACTGTCAGCTTTGTATATCTTGATATTATGAATTGTTCCAGTCTGAATTTAAATATGTCTATGACAATTTTGTGCTGACAGATTGAGTACGACACGGAACCCGATGGATACGGATTCCGGGTCGTAACGTCTCGTATAGCTTCCGCGAAATATTTTGATGTGTTGTGAATTTGTTATCCTCACACACGCGGATCCTGGGAGGGGAAATACTACAAATTCTCCCCATGCTCGCGTCCCCGAGATCGGATCCCGGTTTTGGGGGCGCGACACATGGGTTTTGGCATTGGACTTGGATTTGGGTACAGCCGAAGCCTGGTCTTGGGTTTTGGGGTCAGTGATTTGGGAGATTCCCTTTGCAATCCAATAAGAAGAAAGAGATCTGATGTTAGTAGATCAGTTGTTATCCACATTCTTGAGACTTTTCCCTTCACTTTTTTCTCTTCTATTTTTCAGTCAGATGAATGCAACTCCTTCCAAGACATGCCGTGTGATATTGTTATTCAAATCCAAGGAATTCATGTGGAGTGTCACTTTTTTCCTTGGAAGACATCATGCCCAGCTCTTCTTATAATGATCTTCTTCCAGTCAAATTCTACAAACTCAGGCTCAACTAAAAAGAAAACTACTGATTAGGATTAGGGGCTGAACATGTATGGCTGTTTGACAGTCTTGACTCTTGAGTGTAGACCAACTGTTTAAAATAGGGACTGTTTGAATTAATTAATCAAATAACAATATTTAAAATTGAAAAACCAACAAGATTACATCTACCTTTTGATTGAGAAATACACAATCCAACTAGAGCAACTTGAAGCAAATCAAATTACATTAATTCAATACATAACTGAATACAGCGAGTCCAAGCAAATAAAATTACATCAATCCAATTCATATCTGAATACAACATTAACCCATAATTCAACACTCGACCGAAACTCAATCCGAACAACAATGTACATTGAAAATCACACTTGGTTTTATCCATCATCGATCATTCACATTCAACACGAACTAAATATTTAACATCAATTATCCCATTATAAGATCAACATCAACATCAAGTTGGCTTCACCATCAAGTTCAAAATTCAACATCAACATGGCTTAACCATCACGCTTTCATTGACTCACTGTGTCTGCGCAACATAAAGTTAATTAGGGCTTTAGGGGATTAGAGATTGGATTTGGGTTTAAGGCTTTCAGGTTCATGATTAGGGGGTTTTGGAGGTAAAGGGTTTGTGTTCAGTTATGGTCGGCTAAGCGAGAGAGGGTGAGGGATGGAGAGAAGAAAAGGGAGAAAGTAAAAAAAAAAAAAAAGAAGGTGAAGGAACTAATCTTAAAACAAATTAAAAAAGGAGGAGGAGAAGGAACTAATGTTCCCTTGTACATGGACTTTGATATGTCTTCTCTGCTCCTTCTCAAAACTCATATTTGAGTGAAGAAACCCTAGACATTTTCATTTGGGTGGGAGATCTGGTTTAATGACCAAAACCCTAAATAAGATCGAGAGAAAGAGAGAAACAAAGAAGAGGGCCTAGTTTTTTTGTTCGAATGATTGCTGAGCAGAGAGAGAGAGAGATGAGGAAAAAGGGGAAAGTGCATTTCATTCAATCAATTTGGGCTTTTTTTTTTAAGCATTGGATTGGAATCGTTAGGCCAGTAATTTGTGGTGGGAGAGAGGAAGGTGAAACGGAAGGGCAGGAGAGATGACTGAGATCATGCAGATGAGTTTGCTCAGGCACAATGTCCAGAAGATATACGACTGAGATCGCGCGGCCAACGTACTTCTCCCTGTTTTGATCATCAAAGTTGATTTGTGTTGGAGTGGAGGACGACATCGCAATGGGGAGGGCGTGGTGAAGAGGAGGCGACGTAACAGTGGATGTATTCAAATTTCGAAACTATCTTTTGATCTGGGCGAAAATAATTTTCTTTTCAATTGGTTTCCCTCCATGTATTAAAGGCAGTCTACTAGGGGCGTTGGATGAGACCCGCACTCTGACGACGTGGATGAGTCCTTACAAAAGAAGGAGAGGACGGTCCTTATAGGACCGCCTCCCTCTATATATATATATATATATATATATATATATGAAAATTCTCAAAAACTCCCCTATCTCAAAAGGGGAGTTTCTGCCCCTATCTATTAGCCAATGATTTAAGAGAATCTACAAGATATCCACAGTTTTAGGAGAATATATAACACTCCAAAACTCCCCGGGCATTTTTCACAAAAAAAAAGCCCTTCTTTTACCCAATGAAAGTGTGACACGTGTCATCAATGGTACACTTATCCATTCTCTCTCCTAAATATTCTCCTAAAACTGTGGATATCTTGTAGATTCTCTTAAATCATTGGCTAATAGATAGGGGCAGAAACTCCCCTTTTGAGATCGAGGAGTTTTTGAAAATTTCTCACATATATATAGGGAGGTGCTCTATATGTGTGTGTGTGTATATATATATATATATATATATATATATATATATATACATTTAAGTTGTTGGTATTGAATATGGATGTGAGAGTCCCCACCTTATCTTTCACGAGAGCATCTCTCACACGAGCGCCTCCCATATATATATATATATATTATGACGAGGGTTCCCTGTGGTATATATTATAACCTGAGGACTATTCCCCTGGCGTGCACACAAAACCTACGCACGTGCACCAGGTAAGTTTGGGGAGGGATTTCAACGCATCATTATGCCATTCACCCAACACCCTGGTGCGTTACAAAAAACTAGCTTGTAAGAAGCATCCATTGTTAGCAGCAACATTAACTTAAGATGTAAGAAGCATCAGTTGTTTAAATTCAATGTTGCAAAAATTAGTATGTAAGAAGCATCCATTGTTTGAATTTGATGTTACAAAAACTAGCATGTAAGAAACATCCATTGTTTGAATTTGATGTTACAAAAACCACTGTTATCTTGTATTTGATGCATACATCAAAATGAATAAAACTATCTCGTCCTCATTGAAGCCTTATCCCATCCATCCAGGGGAAAACGAAGAAGACGATAATACCTAGAATACTTAACAAGGTTTTATTAAAATCAGGAAGTTATTTCCTATATTTTTTATGGAATACACTCAGAAGTCGAGAAATCTAATTTCACAGTTCAAATCTAAACTTTATGGCATCTAACTTGCTTCAGATATATCACCATGAATATATACATTTAAGTCACATTCTAACAAGGAAAATATACAGCAGAATGAGAAAGTTACGGAAACGTGGAACAACGGAAATGGTTTTCCTCGAACATGTATTTCACATTTCATAGTGGCGAGGAAAGTTAGAACTTCTTTCTCTTGTTTTTATCCTCTTTGAGGAGAAAATCAAATTCTTCGAGGAGGGGAAAAGAAACTCTCTCAGGTACTTCTAGTAAACTCTGTTTCTTATTTTTCGATTGTCAAATTCTAGTAAACCTATCATCCCATCTAAGTTTCCACAAAAACTCTTATCTTATTCTCTGATTGTCAATTCTAGTAAACCTATCTTCGCATTCGTAAACAGCTATGGGTTGCTTGCCACTAACGACGTTGTCTTTGAATCTCATATGACATTTCTGTTTTTCTTTACTAAATATTTAACCCACACACACCACTTATAAGTTCTTAATCAAGAAAGAGAGATGTGGTGTTGTTGATCAATGGATGGGTGGATAATTTTATGACATTCAGTGGGCTTTATATGGGGGTTTTCAAAATTGAAAGACTTTGAAGCCATTAAAAGTTTAAACAAAGAGTTCTCTATAGTTTTTCAATTCAAATAAACAGAGACCTTTCAACCCCATGTCCTGATCATTGATTTTCAGGTGAACACTTGTTAGACCATTTCTAAGTTGAGAATTAAAAATAACTTGACTTATTCTTGAAAACGAATGCCATAATTCAAATAAAGAGAGACCTTTCAAACTCCCCATGTCCTGATCATTGTCATTTTCAGGTGAGCACTTGTTAGACCATTTCTAAGTTGAGAATTAAAAATAACTTGACTATTCTTGAAGACGAATGCCATTCCAGGGGCTCGTGGAATCTGAAAAATTCTTAGAAATGGTTTTTCTTTTAGATATCCTTTTGAAATGGAATTATTATGAAAGATTGTCCACAAAAGGTCCCACCAAACATAAAATACAGGCAATTCTAGAACTAGAGAGGAGTGATTTTCCTTCAATGAGTATAAGAGTATAATTACATGAAGAACAAATAGACCGTTTGGTATGACGAATAGGATTTTTTGAATCCAACAGTTTAGATTTTTCGCGAAATTCTCTATATGCGTAGGGAATTAATGGCTCAAAATTGAACCCAAAGCCTTTTATAATCGTCTAAAGAGGATCTACGTTTAAGATCTTAATCTTAGGCCCGTAGAATCCAAAACTGCATCTTCGTTTTTCTCAAATATCTTAAGATAGGTAGCTGCCCCCTTTTTATGATATGATAATTGATCTTCTTTTTTTTCTGACGATTAATTAGGCTTTCCCCTCCCTTGGTACTGTTACTCGATAAAACTATCTCCCGCACGAATATGACCCCACAACACACGTGCACTAGTTAAGTCTGGCGTGTAACTCGAATAAAATATTAGAATAGTAGATAAAAAGACTTAAAAGTCACTCATATAATGGAGAGTATGTCACAGGGTTTAAAATCGCGGTTCGCGGTCATCGCGGCCCATTGCGGAGCGAATTTTTATTTGACCCCAAAAAAATCCGAAAAAATATCCAAAAAATCCAGAATATTATAAAATGATAGAAAATAATGTTTTTTTTTTCATTAGTGCACACTTTAAAGCAAAATAACGGTCCCCTCAAGTTATAATATCCTGTATCATTGCTGTGTCGATTTATATACTAAAACAAGCTGAAATATCATAAAATTGACATAATGCAACCATAATTTTGGACAAACTAATAGTGTTAAACATTTAAAGTCTACAAGCAAGCAATAAATACTAATAGAGTTAGTGCATGTGCCTAATGCGGTAATGCCAGAACGAGTGGCGGCCTGGCTCGATATTATCACCTTAAAACACTAGATCTAGGGAAAAACTAGTGAGTAACATCATATCTAAGTATCTAACTCAATATAAAGCCTTTGGTAGTTTGGTTCATGTATTAGAGTATTACACAATCTTTTTTTTTTTTAAAAAACCTATAATAATTCGGATTTAAATAATGAAAAAATAAAAAATACTACAAAAAGTGCTAATACTCACTCTTTTTTGTTCCAAAAGTGTAGATCTATTTTAAACTAACACATTATTAATGCATTTGAACACTAATTTGAAAAAATGTAAATGATATCAAGAAAAGCCCCAAATTTTTGAAATAAAAAAAATCTAGATCTACACCTTAAAACACTAGATCTAGAGAAAAATTAGTGAGTAACATCATATCTAACTCAATATAAAGCCTTTGGTCCATGTATTAGTGTATTACACAATCTTTAAAAAAAAAAAAAAAAACCTAAAATAATTCGGATTAAAATAATAAAAAAATAATAAATATTACAAAAAGTGTTAAAACTTGAATTTTTTTGCTCTAAAAGTATAGATCTAACACATTTCAACCATTTCTAAATTATTTTGATGTTGAATCTTGAAAAGAACTCCAAAAAACAAAAAAAATAAGCTTACAAAAGAGGTCCCTTGAGTTTGATTAGCTTTCCACACATACAAATCCACTCAAAAGTAGCTAAGATTTAAGCTTTTCCATACATTAGAAGTTGTAAAAGCCCTCAAGTATGCTTAGGAAGCTCTCATGAAGAAGAAGAATGAAAAGGGAGAAAGAAGAAGGAAACCACACTCAGCACAGTGAAGAAAAAACACAGCAGAACGTGTTTTAAAAAAAAAAACAGCGTCAGCGATATAACGGCCGTTATATTCAATATAACGGCCGTTACAGGCCGATATTTTGGTGATATTTTCCCTGATATCGTATCGGGGCCGTTATACACCAAATATCGGCACGTTAACGGCCGTTACCGTTACATAACGGCCATTATGTAACGGTAACGGCCGTTATTTTAAACCCTGGTATGTCATCAATTTTTTTCTGTTTAAATTCTAGCAAGTGTGCCTGGCTAAGGTGGCTCACAAATATCCCTTCAGTGCTGGCCAGAGAGGATGTGGACTTTTACTTTTGGTGCATGAAGATTCCAGAAGAGTTGAAAGGGTTTTGTTGTGGATTGCCCGTCTCTTTCACTAATTGCGTGAGAAATTAGGCAATCCAAACTGTGCTCCATCACCTATATGAAAACTCCATTTACAAAAATTAGGGATCATATGTCTAGTGGTTGTCGGAGAATTTCAAATGCTGGTATTTGAAATGCTATCAAATTTTGGAATTCTAAATTCTTTGTTTCATTCATGACCTAAATTCTTACCTGAATTCTCGGAATGCCATCGTCCCTCTCTAGGAATTCCAGTGCCAAGTGAGATTTTCAAATCCTCCTTGTTAAAGTGGTTTTTCAAAATGCTGAGTTTTTTGGGATTTCAAATGCCTGAAATTTCAAATGCCTAGGAATCTAATAATGAAACACGGAATTCTTGACAGGAATTCTGAATTCCCAGACAGCCTGATTTCCTGTCAGGAATTCTAGTAAAGAAACGGGGCCATAATGTGGGGATATTTTCAAATTTTAGAGTCCTCTATTGACATTTCAAGGGAAATTAATTGAAAATATAATTACTCTTGAAATATGCATATTATTATGACAACTCTAATCAATTCTTTATTTTTGATGGTGCCCACACAAATTTAAGAAACATTAAGGCTCACTTGCTTTTGGAATAACTAGTAAATATGAACTTGCATTAATAAGCACTATCTCAAAAAATGCCGAAAACAGGCGTCGTTTCTCGCGATTTATGACTTTTCATAAATTTATGCCTAGGACTTTTCCAACTAATATGAGATGTAAAAAAATTTTAAATTTTTTTAAAAAAACGACGGCTTAAAATCTAAATAATGACTATCCAAGGCCATCATTTTTTAAAAAACTACTTCAAGATTTATGACTTTTCATATAAGTCGGTTCTCGTGAAAAACAACGGCCATTGACCATCATTTCCGTATTTTTAGGTAGTGAAGAAGCTAAAATATACTCACATAAGAGTTGGTGGAGTGGCATAAGGAGTGGGTTTGCTCCCCACATCTTGTGTTCGAAACTCACCCTAGATTTACTCAGTGTACGTATGTGTGGGTTTAGCGTGTACCACCCGAGGGATTAATCCCGTTGGGCCTTTCTTTATTTGGGTGCATAAATCTTAATGCAAAAATGGTGTTAGTTATACATCGATTTCATACCTCATTTATGCATCACAAGTTGCCTCAATGGGCCCAATGTCTTACTAGCAATGGACAAGCTTTGTGTGGGTTTGTTAATAGGTTTATAATCTTATGATAGTTTTTAAAAAATGTAATAAAGAGCCAAATAGGGAAAAACAGTTGCATCTTTTTTTTAATGACATGGGTATGTCGAGGTCTTTGACCAAACATGACTAATCCCTCACGCAGCGCCCGCTAAACCCATACAAATGCATACTGGGCAAGTTTGGGGTGGATTTCAAACACAAGATTTGGGGAGCAAGCCTGCAACTTAAGCCACTCGACCAACTCTTAGGTGGGTGGGAAAATTGTTACATGGAAAAAGCCAATTCTGTTATTCTCTTTCACATGGGAATAGAATTATCACATAAAGACAAATTCACATATAATTTTAGGCACACCCTTTTAAAGCATGCTCATGCGGCGTATAGTACTGATAATGCTTTCTTTTCCATTCCACGTCCACTTTCACTTTCACTTTGAATAGTGCTGAACATACAATCAAATGTTGGCCATAGACACCACATTGACTTTCGTGAACATGAAGACAAGACTTCTGGTGTTATAATTAAATTGATGACTCTATTGCAACTAATCTTAGAACAGAAGCATGAGAAAATGATAATAATACTAATAATAATAGTAAAAAAGTTCAATAGATAGCTATTTATTAAAAATGGGAAAAACTTTTTTAAGTTATAGTACTTACATATATGTGAGAACTAGGGAAATATTCAAGTGAGAACTAGTTCTCACATATTATGTGAGAACTTTTTTGTGGGGCCCAACCAACAATCCTTCCAAACCTAGCAACCAATAGGAGACCCCTTGATAGTCACTAATCCCAAAGATTGGCACACATTCAAATGGACTGAACCGCTGGATCGAGGGTTGAATATTTTTTTGAATATGAAGCCATTAAACTTGTGGGCCACAGATGAAGGGGTTAGGGGCATGGGTTTGGGGTCAAACTTGATACATGGGGTGGTCTCACATAGATCTTTCCATCCCCCTTGGTCCCATCCCCAAATAGGTCCCACAATTGGGCCCCACAAAAAAGTTCTCATATAATATATGAGAACTAGTTCTCACTTGAATATTTCCCTTTTTGTAAAAGTACTCAAAATTAGAATAAGATATGAGCAGATTTTGGTAAGCCTCCATCGGCATTCATATATATAACAGTGATTTGTTCGATCTAAGATCATGAAAAGAATGATAATCTTTTATTTGGCCATTCCCATAAAGATAACGCAACATGCGGCCAAAGTTAGAGCCGCCACCCGCCTATAAAAGGCCCATTACTCACAACATACAAAAAGGCACAAGGGAAGTTAAACCAAGCAAGATATGAAAATGTCTTTGTCAAGCAAGCTTGAGTTTTTGTTTCTCCTCCCCATCTTGATCTCCACTTCTGATGGTGCCGACTTTGAAATCAGAAACCAATGCCCATACACTGTAACAACCCGTGCACGACGTTCAAGACGGACGAGTACTGTTGCAATTCAGGCAGCTGTGGACCAACAGACTTCTCTAGGTTCTTCAAGGATAGGTGCCCGGCCAGATGCCTACAGGTATCCTAAGGATGATCCTTCCAGCACATTCACTTGTCCCACAGGTGTGAACTATAGGGTTGTGTTCTGCCCCACAGGCTTCTCTGGCTCATCTTCTCTCTCTCCTCTTCTCAGTGAGAAAGCAAATAATTATCAGATGCTACTACTCTGTTAGTGTTTTGAGTGTGTTTTTTCCAGAATAATTTCTTGGTCGTGATGGGTCTAGTTGTTGGTTTCAAAAGACTATATGAGTTCATGTAATGTTTTAATTCTCTGTCTATCTATGTTATGTTGTGGGCCATTGAGTATTATTTGCTCTAAGCTTTTATTAATAGATTGTTTGCTGGCTACTACTGATTAGAGGGTTTTTTTTTTTTTTTTTTTGAAACGGTAACAAAACTTTATTAAAAAGAGAAAACAAGTACAAAGTTGAAAAAGTAAAAAAGAGAAAAGTTAAATGAGAAGGTATAAGCGTATTATACCAATCCCAACCCAATTACATAATCACACCCACCTATTGAGACAACCTCTCAATCCCTTGCTTGGTTAGTGCATCCGCGATCGAGTTAGTTGATGTAACCTCATGACGAAAAAAGACATTTAGAGTGGCCGAAAGCTCCCTAATTTCATTTAAATGGAATTGAAATTTCCAAGGAAAATCTTTTTTGTTGGATACCCAAGTAATCGCATTTGAGGACTCACTTTCCACCACAAGAGTACCAATATATCTCCTTGAAAACAACCTAAGACCCTCCAAAATAGCTAACACATCGGCTTCGTTCGAGTCACAAATGCCCACATTCTTAGAGAATATAAGGAGCACCTCACCCTTACAATTACGCAACACGCCTCCAATTCCTGCCGACCTTAGCTTACCCCTGAAAGCTCCATCCACATTGAACTTTAAAACCCTAAAAGGAGGGGGAGACCAAGGGACAGATCTTCTCTCCTTAAAAGGGAGACACCACATATAAGCTTTCCAATTATAGATAATATCATTCAAGTTAATATTTGTAAACTCCTTCCGAATTGAAGCCCATTTCATAATCCTAAAAGCCACCTTATCTATCAAATCAACCACCGAAGATGAAGAGCCTCTAAATATCCTCTCATTTCTTTCCTTCCAAATAGACTATAAAATAGCAAAAGGAATCATTCTCCATAATAAACGCCTACAACCAATGAAGCACCCACCACGCCAAGCATTTGCCACTTTCGCTATATTCTTCGAACAATACCATGTAATACCACACCTCCTAATAAAGTCATTCCAAACTTGGACCGCCACCTCACAATGCAGGAAAAGATGATTAATCGTCTTATTCTCCTTACCACACAATGTGCATGTGTCTAGAATATTGGTAGAAATCATTCCTAGATTTCTACAAATACTCTCTTATTTTCTTTTGGAATCCTTATAAATACCAAAGTTGACCCATGTATTGGGTCTATATAAGATTCCCTCTTATTTTCTTTTGAAATCTTGATAAATATTACAGTTTGAGTGCACTAAATTTCTATAAATACTCTCTTATTTTCTTTTGAAATCCTTATAAATACCAAAGTTGACCCATGTATTAGGTACACTGAATTACTATAAGACTCCCTCTTATTTTTCTTTTGAAATCTTGATAAATATTACAGTTTGAGTGCACTAAATTATATTTTATATAATAAAAGACAGCAGGTGATTGTATGGGACGATGACACGTGGCTCACCAAATTGGTTTTCATGCAATGTGTACTCAAATATTGATTATCTTAAAATCTCTCCATGAGACCGTTTTTAATCCTAAAATCTCTCCATAGACCTTTTTAAAAAGTCATCTTCCACTCAAAGGAATTTACTTCCTTATCTAACCCTATGATCCTAAAATATTTCAATGAGAAAAGGAATTTACTTCCTTATCTAACCCACGTTTAAAATATCCTAAGATCTTAAAATCTTTCAATGAGAAAAGGAATTTACTTCCTTATCTAACCCACACTCAAAAGGAATTTACTTCCGTATATAACCCACGGGTAAATTAGCCAAAAGTCCTTGAGCACGGTCTTCTAAGGCATCAAGGACAACTACTTTTTCTCTAATGTCTATAGTCCAGACAGCTGGAGATACTTTAGTGAGAGGTCCCTAATATGCCACGTCATGTATTTTCATGACTAATTTGCCCCATTCAACTGTGCCAGAAAACTCCTTCCTTCTTCTTCTCTCATTTTCCATTTTCCATTCCTTTCCATAGTTGCAGAATATCGTTGCAGAGTACCTTCCGTCGCCACCATGACTTTCGATTCTCTCTTTCATTTCTTCAAAGATGGACACAGTTTTACTTTATTTTGCTCTTTCATCTGAAGTTTCTTCCAAATCTCTCTTTCTCTCTACAACTAATTTGAAAGAGAGCATTTTGCATTTTTTTCTTGTTTCCTCCCTCTCTTTTCTCGATTGGATTGTGGTCATCAAGTGTTTTTGTTTTGGATTTCGATTTTTATTAGAATCTGATTTTCCGTATTCTAACTTTTGGTGTCGCCGAGCTCGGATAAATTTCCCAGAATTTCTAATAAACTGGAAAGAAACTCAGATAAATTTGTCGAAGTTCTGCCAGAAACTCAGATAAATTTATCTGAGTTTCTGGCAGAACTCAGATAAATTTGCCAAATTTATCTGAGTTTTGGCAAATTTATCTGAGTTTCTGGCACGACTCAGATAAATTTATATGAGTTTCTGGCAGAACTCAGACAAATTTATCTGAGTTTTGAAGAACTTTTCTGAGTTTCAAACAAATAGCTATGTGAAGTAGTGCCATCCGACGACCCACATCCATCTCTCATTTCTTATTGCAGTGGTTGTGATTTATTATTCGCGTTTTCTTTCTCTACCAGTAGACAGAAGGAGAAGAAGGAGCAGGAGCAGGAGTAGGGAACTATGAGAGAAACCAAACATATTCTGGTTGTTGTATTCACAAGGTATCCTGTGTCCTAATTTCAAGAAAGCTCAAGTCAGTCAATCTGTAAGTGGTTTTAACATGTGAAAGGATGGTCCAGGACCACAGTCTACAGGCTACATATATGATCATAACCATGATTTAAACAGTGAGAAAACTGCCTTAGAAGACTGATAAATTTATCTGAGTTTTATCTGAGTTTTGAAAACTCAGATAAATTTGTTTGAGTTTTGCTTTTGTTGACATGTACAAGGGCGTTTTTGTCCTTTCCAGTTATAAGAGGACTGTTGTCAGTATGATAAAGTATTGTGGACCGCTTGCAATAAAAATCACAATTGAGGGACCTCCGCCCAAATGCCCCTTTAAAATATCCTTATCTAACGTGCAAATCACATCACACAGAATTGGAGAAAACCCATAAACACATTCTGTGTTTACTTAACCCCCCTAACGTGCAAATCACATCATACACAAAATTGGAGAAAACCCATAAACACGTTGTCTACTATGAAGTTGGAAAGGGGCTAGATTGCTCGATCTGTATTCTTATTTGCAAATCCTCATCTCGATGCAAGAAGCAAACAAAGTTATCAAGTTAAAGGTATTTTTTCTAGAATTTTTATTTATTTTTCTTACATATTCAAACAAACATTGATTGTTATTTATCATGATCACCACGCATTTCAACCTCATTGATTTGCCTATTCAAATCATGTCTCCTTGCATCATGCTGTCATGCAATCTTACTGTTTCTTTTCTACATCAGTCATATTTTCAATTGATAATTATGATCCTTCATAATTTGCTTTGGAGTGGAGGACGACATTGCAATGGGGAGGGCGTGGTGAAGAGGAGGCATCGTACTAGTGGATGTATTCAAATTTCGAAACTTTCTTTTAATCTAGGCGAAAATAATTTTCTTTTCAATTGGTTTCCCTCCATGTATTAAATACAGTCTACTAAGGGCGTTGGATGAGACCCGCACTCCGATGGCGTGTATGAGACCTTATATAAGAAGGAGAGGACGGTATATATATATATCTATATATATATATATATATGTGTGTGTGTGTGTGTGGAAATTCTCAAAAACTCCCCTATCTCAAAAGGGGAGTTTTTGCCCCTATCTATTAACCAATGATTTAAGAGAATCTATAAGATATCCACAGTTTTAGGAGAACATTTAGGAGAGAGAATGGATAAGCGTACCATTGATGACACGTGTCATACTTTCATCGGCTAAAAGAGGGGTTTTTTTTGTGTGAAAAACACCCGAGGAGTTTTGTAGCATTACTAATATAGAGCAATCCTAGAAAACTCTGGCCCGTCTTTTAGCCAACGAAAGTGTGACACGTATCATCAATGGTACACTTATCCATTCTCTTTCCTAAATATTCTCCTAACACTATGGATATCCTGTAGATTCTCTTAAATCATTGGCTAAAAGATAGGGTTAGAAACTCCCCTTTTGAGATAGGGGAGTTTTTGAGAATTTCTCACACACACACATATATATATATATAAAAATATATATAAGGAGGTGCTCTATATTTATATAAATACATTTAAGTTGTTGGCATTGGATATTGATGTGAGGACCTCCACCTTATCTCTCATAGTAAGGTGAGAGCATCTCTCACACGAGCACTTCCCATATATATATATATATATATATATATATATATATATATATATTGATGTGAGGACCTCCACCTTATCTCTCATAGTAAGGTGAGAGCATCTCTCACACGAGCATCTCACATATATATATATATATATGGAAAGTGCTCCTATGAGAGACACTCTCACCAACTTAGTTAGGAGCACTTCCCTATATATATATTATGACGAGGGTTCCCTGCGGTATATATTATAACCTGAGGATTATTCCCCTTGCGTGCACACAAAACATACGCACGTGCACCAGGTAAGTTTGGGGAGGGATGTCAACGCAGCATTATGCCATTTACTTAACACCCTGGTGCGTTACAAAAAACTAGCTTGTAAGAAGCATCCATTGTTAGCAGCAACATTAACTTAAGATGTAAGAAGTATCAGTTGTTTAAATTCAATGTTGCAACAATTAGTATGTAAGAAGCATCCATTGTTTGAATTTGATGTTGCAAAAACTAGCCTGTAAGAAACAACCACTGTTTGAATTTGATGTTACAAAAACCACTATTATCTTGTATTTGATGCATACATCAAAATGAATAAAACTATCTCGTCCTCACTGAAGCCTTATCCCATCCATCTAGGGGGAAATGAAGAAAATGATAATACCTAGAATAACAAACATTGTAGCTTCACATAGCAGGTATCAACTCTTTCCAAACTAAATGCAGCCCCTCACTGTTTCAGTGAAATTATGTATCTAGAAGGCTCAATATAAAGCTTCAACTTGAACTGTTACTTTTATGAAAATATTACCTGAAACCTTCGATAATTATGAATCTCCAGAGCTTCTACTACTTGTGGCATCAAGAACGCGACAAAACCCCCTTTGAGCTGTGGTGACCAAAGGACAGAAAACAACTAATACTTAACAAGGTTTTATTAAAATCAGGAAGTTATTTCCTATTTTTTTTATGGAATACACTCAGAAGTCGAGAAATCTAATTTCACAGTTCAAATCTAAACTTTATGGCATATTACTTGCTTCAGATATATCACCATGAATATATACATTTAAGTCACATTCTAACAGGGAAAATATACAGCAGACTGAGAAAGTTATGTGGAACAACGAAAATGGTTTTCCTCGAACATGCATTTCACATTTCATTGTGGTGAGGAAAGTTAGACCTTCTTTCTCTTGTTTTATCCTATTTGAGGAGAAAATCAAATTCCATCCTAGAGTCAACACAGTTTCCCATCTTCTGGGAGGGGAAAAGAAACTCTCTCAGGTACTCCTATTCTTATTTCTATTTTCTTTTTCATTTTTAGGTCCTTGTAGGTACTTTTCTCCTGCAAATGCCAAACAGGGGAAAAGGGAAAAGATTAAAAAAAGTCCCTTTCGGCTTTTCCCTCTTCCTCCAGTTGGTAGAGGTTCCACTTCCGCCATTTTCCCTTGTCCCCATTTTCTCTTCAACCAAATTCCCTTTCGCTGCCAATGAGATGATGAGGAAAGTAACAAAAATAGTGGTGATCTGATATTCTGTGGCCAACATTTGAGCAGCCAACACAAGGAAGCCAAAGTTATGATATAATTTGCTTACATGGCATCTGTATGATAACTGTGATCAATAATACGATAACAAGACATGATACCGAAGTAACAGAACTGAAGATCATCTAATAATAAAATTACTATGGAAGATAATAACACCAATCAGTTTCAGAGTCAGGCTCAAAAGCCCTCTCAACATGGCACCTTAAATTCAAAGAAGAGTGCAAAAACAGTTTGTTAGTTATTAGTCTTACTATGCTAGCCATCTTAGATGAGTTACATTAAATATAATAAAATAACTAAAACAAGTGGGAGTCCTGATTATTGGATACCTGCTAACACAGGGCACTTTTTTTAATGAGTAGTCTTACTACTAATTTTTTAAGTGAGTAGTTTTGTTACTTTTGTAGCTCCCCATCAAGGATATTACAGTTCCCTATAGAGGATACACTAGGGATCTTAGAACAAAGGGAGACGGATCTAGATTTTCTTTCTTTTTTTAATCTGTCTTCAAACCAAGAAGTATTATGACGCCAGATTTCCAACATACTTTCCAGAGGGAGACAGATCTAAACTTTCTTTTTCTTTGTGTTCTAACCAAGAAGTATTACGATGCCAAAATTTTAGTAATGATTTCAAAATAATAATAATAATAATAATAATAATAATAATAATAAGGATGGAATTGAGAATGAGTAGAAAAGAGGAAATCTGCAATCAGTCCAAAATCCAGAAGAAAAACAAGGGCCGCCGTTCGAAATTGTTTGAGAAGAAGGATGAACAAGAAGAATGAGTCCAAGTTGACTCATGAGTTGGGTCCCATGAGACTCAGATCCAACTACATAGGACTTGGTGAGTCCCAGACAACCTGGGCAAGTCTTACACGACTCGGCTGAGTCCAATGTGACTTAGGCTAGTCAGCCCAGGACCTGGCCGAGTCGGTAGGACTTAGGGACCAAACTTGTGCATGTATATGAACCTCTTTATATAAAAAGTTGCTCAAAATCAACTAATTCCTGATATCCCTGTGAGGCTACTCTGAGTGATCAAACCCGATTTACCCTCTACATAGTACCAATTTGATTCAACTTAAATAATCGATTGAGTCATAAAACACAATCAAGTCAAAAAAAAAATGTATTAAAAATAAAAGGTTCAGCAAAACTTAGACAGGTGGGTCATTATATCTTTCCTTTTTTTCCAATTTTTCATGATTTTTAGTACTTGGGAAGAAACCCAGCGCAATTCAGCTGAGTCGACTCAAATTTAGGACACTTTAATACTTCATAGGTGGGCTGCTTTGATCTTCCACTATCTTTCCAAACAAGGATTAAAGCTCAGACTTGACCGAGTCGGCTCATGAGTCCGGGTTTTAATCCTTTTTTGGGGAGGTAGTAGAAGTCTAGAAGATCATAGCAGCCCACTTATGAAGTATTGAAGTGTTCTAAGTTCACGGTACGAAGGGAAGGACAAGAAACCAATAAAAACCTAGAATAAAGTAGTGAAACAATACATCTTGATTTTGAAGTTATCGAGAACACGGTTTAAATAGGTTTAGTTAAGTTAGCGGCAAAGCAGAATTCACATAGCTGATCCCACATAAAGGGATAAAGGCTTCGATGGTGATGGTGACATTGATAATGATGATGATGGTGGTGGTGGTGATGACGACGACGGAGACGACAGTTTTTTCTTAAATAATGACCTGAATTGAAGCATATTTCAAGAAATTTCTGCTGGAAACTTTTAGGGGCATCAGAAAGGGTGAACTGCTCTTTGCAAAACAAAACACAAACTGAAAACATACCTTGGTACAGTCCCACGACGTCGTACATCATATTCGGTTGCCTGCCGAAGAGCCCTTGCAAAAGCCTTAAAAGTTGCCTCTATAATATGATGGGAGTTTCTCCCAGCAAGCTGCTTCAACCAAAGGAGTTTAAAGTTCCACTAGAAACATGACAGAAACTAACCACATATGCACCCACAAAAAGTTCTTTTTTTTATTGGTACAAAAAGTTACTTCAGTGTGAAAACTTCCTATTTCCAAGAAATTGATACAAGCCACACACACACACACACAAAAGAAGCAAAAAGTCCACTAAGATGCTCAGAATGCTACTCTTAACTTCAAGGTAAACTGTGTTTTCATGGCTGATAAATTTGTTAATTGTCTGCACTGCCGGACTGTGAATCTATGCTACTCTTAACTTCAAGGTAAACTGTGTTTTCATGGCTGATAAATTTGTTAATTGTCTGCACTGCCGGACTGTGAATCTGGTTCATGGTTCACAGGGTGGACCCTGTGACCCAATCCAAGAGCTAGGCAGCAAAAAGATATAGCCCTCTTGTAGTTAGGATTTAGGAATGGCTTCGTCCCCATCCTTTCCCCAATCTCCCTGATCTAGTCACCAATACAATGAGTCATGACGGCCAACAATCTGAACAGTCCAGATCAACAGTACAATGACCCCATCTGCAGGTCATATAGAGCAAGAAAGGCTTCCCTAATTTATAAAAGCGCTTCAAATAACTTAATTAGGAAATGTCAAATCTATAGTTGAACATTCTAGATCACATTACCTGGCGGATGTGAAGTGTCATTCCAGAAGTGTTCACTAAAGACTGAAAGAAGTGCTCCACCAGCTATGCAAATAACAGTTCAAAACCATGATCAGTTAAATTTTTATACTCATGTGATGAAACTTGAAGGAAAGAATAAACAAAAGATCATATCCATTAAATTTATTGATTTTTTTTATTGGTAACATGACTTCAACCCCACAACCCCAAGGTTGCAATAGTGAGCAGTTCCACTGTGCCACGGGCTCCAGTCATCCATGACATTGTTGGTAGAACTTCAAGTTGGGTAATATACAGATACAATAGGGCTAAAGATTTAGTTACTATTTGATATGCCTCTGAGAAGTTAAAGCATATTATATTAAGGTATGAAAAGCCAACAGCAAGCCAGTATTTATCAGATCAATCAAAATAACATTAGCAAGAATAAGTTCAAACCAACAGACAGATCATATCTGCTTTAGCATTACTCTCTATCTAGACAAGTAAGAATTATATTACATTCTCTATCTAGACATGTAAGAATTATATTACATTAAAACAAGTCAGGGAAAAAAAACCTCTAAGCTACAGACCACCGTGGACAAAAACTAGCTCAAATGCCCATACAATAGCATGAAGGGGCATGAAACTTTTACTTGAGCACTGAAGTCATTTAGTTTGTGTAATAAAAACAAAAAAATAAAAACTGCATAAGAAACATATTTATAGTTTTAGAAAGTCACACTTTGGAGTTAGGCAAACAAGAAAAAGTTGCAAATAAGGGATTAGGAGGAATGCAAAGGTCATTACTTGGGTGTCATATGTCCCAACTCTTTCCGTGGGGATATCTATATCATAACTCAAATGAGGTCGCCCAGATAAATCCTGAAATATTCATATTGGGAAACTTAAAATATAGTTAGAATGAATTAGATCCACTATAACCAATGAACAAGTAACAAAGCAATGAGAAAGTAAACCGTATGGTCACCACAGTTCATTCAACTGATGTGAACAATTAATTAATGCGTAAAATGCTTTCCGACTACAACTATTGTGAAGGACAGCAGCCATTTAAAGCCATGTGAACAATTTCATGGGAAATAATAGATCATAAAAGCTCATGTCAATTGTGTCATGTATAGACAAGGGAAAAAAAAAATCTGCTGCAGGTTTTCACTCTGGTCATGTTGGGATGTCGCTGGACCATTATTCTTCATCCTCATCACCAAAGCTTTGTCCTAACCATGTAGGGGTTTGGCTACATGAATTTTGTTGCTCCATTCCGATCCATCCTGAGCCAAATCCTCAGATAAGTTTCACTTCTTTAGATGTATTAATACTACATCCATCCACGTCCTCTTCGGCCTACCCCTTCCCCTTGCTGGGCCATCAACCTACATGGCCAAAATTTTCCTTACCAGCGCCATTGTCGGCCTGCATTGGACAAACTCAAACCATCTCAAATGAGTTTCTCTAATTTTATCTCCTATTGATGCTAACCCTAAATGCTCTCAAAAGGACTCATTTCTAATGTTATCTTTCCTACTCCTATCACACATCCACCTCAACATTTCAACTCTACTACATCCATTTTGTGTAAAAATATAAAATGCAAAAGGTAAAGAAAAATAAGAAACAATATGAATTGGCTAACATTGTTTAAATATGATGACCTAGTTGTATCTTAATCAATTATAGATATGTTTTGTTGTTTTCAACACCAATACAAAGATTATGACCTCACGTAACTAACTGAATGATCAATTCAACACCTAAATTTTCTCCTGCAGACATTTCCGCATGTGAACGTCCGTGTTGCCACAGTGGATGCCATGAAATTCAGTGGGATCCCAGGCTTTTGATGGGGGGCCGCCTCTTTAACATCTGGATCGGGACATTCACGTCAGAGAAAATTTTGCAAAATCACCAAATTATCATTTATCATAATGACTAGTAACTTAAGACTTCACGATTCACAGAAATATCAAAATACTAAACCTCAACCTAGAGGTAGGGGCATGGTGCTGTGGGGGCAACCAATTCTTCAATATCACATTGGGCTAAGCCTTTCCACATCTTTTTAATTAGCTAGGTTGCAAAACAGACCAAAGATCCATCATGTGTTACAACTCTAATACTGAAAATCAAACTGTCAAGTTTCCTCATCAAAGTAGCTACATGATGTTTAATCCAAGTTGGGTATAAAAGATATCTATGCACCAACTTGAGGGGGGAGTGTTGAAAAAACTAGGATTTATTTTCATTTTTCTAAAAGTTATGAATTGATTTGTAATTATGAAAAACTTCGGAGAGAAGTGTTTCTTTGTAATTTTTTAAAATATTGAATACTACAAATAAAAGTTTGATGGCTGGTCGTAATTAGAGTTGGATGACCAGTTCTCATAATTCTCTCTAAATTATTTTCTCCTTTTTTTAACAAGCCTGAATCTTTTGTTGATAAAAAGTTTCAACAATATTGATAAAAATCAGGCTGATCATTAACTTTTCTTTGCCTATAAAGCAGTGGACTTCCCCCAATGTACCGGTGTAGGTCAAGTCGACTCGATGTCAGATAAAATTTCATTCCACCTGTACATTTTAAGATGTAGGACTTCCCACAAGTATGCACATGTTGATGGACCCATTACCCATCATAAGCAGAGGTTTTTAAATCATTACACACCCCAAATGGGAGAAAGAGAAAAGAAGAAACAAACAATGCACATGGAAACACAACCACCCACATGCACAGATTGCCGGACCAACCACCCATTATGAATGAATGTTGAGATGCATTCGGTTTTGAATCTAGCTGCAGGTGATCATAGGGTTGGGCACCCAGCTTCCTGTTATATTAATAGTGAAAAAAAAATATTTTTAGTATTTACAAAAAAAAAAAAAAAACCCTATATTTTTCAGTATTTACAAACACATTACCGGATATGAAAATTACAGAAAAGCCATTCAAACTAATTTCCAACAAAATTACAATATTATGCTTCACAACAAAGAATGATGGGAGACTGCAAATGATAATTTCAAAACCCCATCCTTGGCTAATGCATTAGCCTGTACATTAGCTTCATGTAGATTAATGTGTATATACTTCAAAGATTACATGAGTAATGAAGTTTCCAAAAATATATATATACGCACACACAAACGTAACAAAATATGAGATGTTTTATTTTTTTACATTATTAAACTATTTTCAGAAATTTTTTATATTTTTTTAGTAATTTGTTAATATAAAGTATTCATATACGGCTGACCAAAGTTTAACATTTATACCATAACATTTTTATAGTTAACATAGTGAAAAAGTTAGATAAGAGAAACGAAGTATGAGAAGTTAAGAGAGAGGCCAAAAGCCTGATGAGATCTACAAGATGAGTTGCATCAAACCAAACACAGGTACCACAAAGGGTTTTACAGAAACTTGGTATCATAGTGCATCAACATACACGATCCACTCATATTATCTATGTTCTAATTGTCTAAGTGGATTTGCATCACATTTGACTAAATAGAGACTTCACACTCCAAAAAACTCATAAAAATGTCATACTTTAACAATTCAAAAAAAAATGTCATGCTTAATTTACAAAAAAAAAAAAAAAAACAACAACGAGGAGATTCATATCAGTACCAGTGCAACATGCACAAGTGCTTCATCCAGTGGAGCGGTGAAGTCACCAAACCGGTTGATTCCTTTTCGATCCCCTAGGGCCTTAAGAAGTGTCTGCTAGACCATGGAAAGGGTATGTAAGACAGCAATTGAGACAAAACTCAAAATGAACAAGAGGAAAAAAAAAGGTTTTGTAGAAGGGATTTACAGTGCCTATAGCAAGAGCAACATCTTCATTTGTGTGATGGTCATCAATATGAATGTCACCACGAGCTTTCACATGCACATCGAACAGCCCATGTGATGCAAGTTGCTGTCATATGCATGTTAAATGTTAGTGAAAAGTAGAAACTCAATACATAGAGTTCCATAAACTTGATTTGAAGAAAGACAGGATTAAAAAAGACTTACGGGTCCATTTGGTCTACACATACATCGCACTAGTATCAAAATGCAACAGTTATCGTTATAACCATAAATTCTATCCAAATTTCAATGCTTGGTTTTTTACAATATTGAAGAAATTTATCACGATATCCTATAGTTAGGCAAAGCAGCCAACAAGAAGCATCACGTAGTGAGTTGGTCATCAGTGTGGAAGTCTAAGAAAGAGGGCCAGATTCAGACCGCTACAGCTTATGAACAAGGTCTTCTTGGGGGAATGGCTTTGGAGGATCGGTGACGGTACGAAAGGCTATGGAAATTGACCATTGCAACCAAGTATGAAGTGCCATATAGATGTGTATTGCACAAGATCAATTTCCATTCAAATTTCTTCTTTCTCCCAGTTGCTAATACCATGAAAGATAACGGAGTTGGAAAAGATGACAAGAAGTAGAACTTGTGATGCCTGAGTCAATACTGACAATCCAAATCGTTGTGGCCTTGTTATGGGGGCATTGCCCAATTTCTGCAAAGATAGGAATTCCAGTCTCAACAAGTAAAATTCATTAGATAAAATGATAGCCAGAAGTGTCTAATTGAATGGACTGTGAGCCGTCCATGCCCATCCAAGATATTCATTAGACAAAATGATTAACAGAGTTTCTAATCGGATGGATTGTGAGCCATCCATGGCCCATGCCCCATCCGAGAAACCAAAGAGTGTCTATCAAAACTCCAAAAAATGCACATGCCTCTCTCTCTCTCTCTCTCTCTCTCTCTCTCTCTCTCTCCCTCCGAGCAAGTATCTGATGGGGACATCAACCCTAATTCCCCCAATTCTTTCAAGATCTACCAACGAAGAAGGCATAAGGCCGCAAATCGAGCTACTCTATGGATGGATGACACATATCCTGACTTTGACTGCCGAGATTTTTCAAAACAACAGTTGGATTACCATATCAATGACATCCAATGGATGGATCTCATTGGATCTAGCTTTGATGGATGGAAGGCCCTATGTGTGCAATCATCTTGAAGGCCCCACACCGGGAAGTGCCACATGGGAGGAAATAAAATGGTCACATTAAGTCGAGAGGGGCACAAGTGAATTTTATATGAAGACTGAAAGAAAAGGGGCCTGCAACTAAAAGAAATAATAAGAGGGGCCCGCAACTTAAAGCCACAAAGGGATTGTGCACATATCTCCCTTGCGCACAAATCCCAATGCCACAAGCTTGGTTTTGTCGACATGTTTTTTTTTTTTTTTCAAGTTGTGATGATGTCATCACATTAGGGCTTCATGTTTTAAACACAATATTAGGTTATCTTGTTCCTTATGCTATGCTATGCTATGGAATGAAAACCCTCTTTTGAGTTCTCCATGAGTCTCCACTGTTTAGGGCCTAAGCAAACCTAAACCAATAATAGAAATTACCTAATTACAATTAGAAATATGCTACGAATAATTAGGAAACATTAATATATATATAGGGAGATGCTCCTATGAGAGATATCTCACCTTAAATGAAAAATTGGGTGGGGCCCTCACATCCATATCCAATGCCAACAACTTAAATGTGAGGGCTCCCACCCCTATCTCTCATATAAGGTGAGAGATATCTCTCATAGGAGCATCTCCCATAATTATATATATATCTAACTGGGTGGGACCATTATGGCCTGTTCTACATCACAGGGCCCGGCTACTTCAAAGTTGTGAACACTAGTATCTAAAGTGGTCACTCTGTTTTGCACATTATCCATCTTTCCAAGGAGATGAAAGATGATTACATCATGCTTGCGATCGGTGGGCCTTCCTCGATAGTTTTGACAGCTACGAGTTGTCATACTATCAAGCAAGCAATGATTGATGCCACATGTCACAAATTTGTGTGATGAAAGGGTGTGGAAAGGGGCTGGTTTATATGCTTTTACAGTAACGTGTAGTTTCAGCTCATTGGGGATGAGGCATGTTCATCCAAGCGGTTCTTGCTGGATTTTCTCAAGTGATTTCTGATGAGAATCAGGAATTGGTGATTTGAGAAGATGATGGCAGAGATTAGACGGGAATGAGAGTCATATAGGAGCAGAAATATGGAATGCTACAGGGACTGCAATTTGCAGTTTCTGCAAAAGCAGAATTTGGAGATGCTTAGGAGTTCAGCTATGGTGTTCTTGAAGGGGTTCGGATGGCGAACTGGGTAGGGGATTAAGATAAGTTCAAACAAAGTACTGGGTGCAGGGCTTAGGGCATCAACCAGCATCGAATTGGGGCCGTTGAGACGCTGGCACAGGAACTACAGAAGTACAGTTGTAGAAATTTGGGCTGAATGGGGTTTGACCAATGGGGTTTTGAAGGGAAGTTGGACTTAGGGTTATAGTTTGTCAAATAAGAGAGATGGGAGAGTTCAAAGGATCCGATGTGTCCAAAAAAAAAAAAGCAATGGATTTGTTGCTATCCAGAAACTGCTGAATTACTATTTCCTACTACTTGCGAGTTGGCAAGAAGAGAGTAGATTTCGGCCACAGGTTTGTCCAAGATTTGGGAATACTTAAAGGGGAGGAGAGAAATGGATCAGTTAAAGAGCTTCTGGATTTTTAGGGAATACTAACAGAGGAAATTCTTAACGAATAGTGAGCGGAATGGACTTGCTAGCAGGAAAGATGAGTTAATTAAAATTAGAAGGAATTCAGTATCGCAGTGCAACAAACTTTGATATCTAGAAGCAACTATTGTGATATTTTTGGGGGGCTCAATGCTCCCTAAGCCTTGTATTCTTCTCTTAATGAATCTATTTTCGCATTCTAGCAAAAGAAAAATGCCATGCAGAAGTAGAGAAACTCTAGTGAAGTCTTACATGATGGCACTAGATTAAAAGGAGCATTATCCCAAAAAAGTAGCTATACCTGCTTTTGCTGTATGGAAGTGAATGTTTGGAAACAAAGATATGGCAATAAGCTGAAGGACAAGAGCAACTAATTATACTGCAACCGACTTCATTTGGGATCCAGACTGTTTGGTCTATCCTACTATTCATACACTCCATACAAAAACAAAATGAACTGTACATTCCTAAACATTATAATGGACACAAGTTCTACTACAACCAATCTTGACCATCAATTTCACATGCCACTGACTATTCCATTTCGGTGAGATGCAACAAATGAACGGCCAATCAGATAATCAGATAGTTCCCTATCTCCGAATAAAGTGGGTTTCTCTACAAATCTTGTAATTAATTCCACGCACACTATAACTATAGTATGTCCCTAATCAGCTAATCAACAGCCAGGGGACTATTTTCTCAGTATTCCATTTGGGTGGTTTCATTAGAAAGTAGGGCTAGTTCATGTTGCTGATTTTCCGAAGAAACAAAGGAAATTCAACCTTCCTCTTCTAATCTTCGTCTAACATTAACAACTGATTCATAATTTTCACTACTCACATCAAGCATATGATCTAAGAAGGGAATTCCCGTGCTGCTGTCAGCAATTCCTGTTCCATCCAAGTTCAATCTCACTTGAACATCTGTTTCTTTCGTAACCCTCTCGACCTCTCCGATTCGACATCCTGGCAATAACAACCACAACAAAAATTAAAAAAACAATTTTGATATCTTCGTTGTGGAACGAATCAAGATGAGACTAGATAAAGATTGGGTTTTTTGAGAAGAAGATTTGAGTACCTGTCGGAGAACCATTGTCGCCGGCCTGACATGAACAACGGACCGTCGTTGGGGCCTCCATTGGCCGCCGATTCTGGCTAGAAATGGGGAAGTATAGTGATGGTATCGGCCGGCGTATGGAAAGGAGGTTTTGAGAAACCCTAACCCTAGATTTGGGTGATGGAGAAGAAGAAGGGGCGCGTAGAAGAGGAGAAGAAGAGGGAAGGTTAGAGAGAAGGTCCATCACACGATGACGAGGCCTGGAGTCTGTACTCTGTACAGGGAGAGACAGAGTCGAACAGGGCTATTAAGGACACATGGGCTGTGTAAGTGGGCCCGGAAGGATATGGTTTCCATGGGCTTGATTCATAGCAAATCTAGGGCCTCTTTCTCTACCAAAATTCATAGAGTAGTTATTGTCCCTAGATTTCAAATTCTTCAAAAGTTATCCCGTGGAATTCGTAATTCCGCCCCTTGGATGGAGCATTTGAAATTCCAACAAAATCTATAAATCTCATAAGAGTCTGTTTTTAAAAAGAATTTAAAAAATAGTTAAAAATAAGTCCATTACTTATAAAATAGAGGATTTTATCAGTAAAATCTCGAAATATAGCAATTTATCCCGAAGGGTCTTTGCCATTCGTGCAGCATCAATAAGGTCCGTCAGTACTATTTTTGTTTTTTTTTAACACCTAGGGTGAGTGACGCTAGCGTCATTGGGTTTCTGACGACAGTGACGCTAGCATCGTTGTTCGCCAACGCCTATAACCACAGATGCGTCTAATTTTTACCATTTTACAGTCTGTAACTTCTCATTCTTCTCCTCAGCGATGACGCCGCTTCTACTACCTTCTTGCTTCTCTATAATCCATCAACCTTTTTCCAATATCGCACGTCTATGCGAATGTACGTTACATTAGCAACGTTTTTTCACATTATTTGAGGAGCATTATGTATGTTTGGAGTTCTTGATGCATTGCGTTGGGTATCAAATGTGTATTGTGTAATTTCGCAGAATTATGTATGTTTGGAGTGTGAGTTCTTCAATTTTTTTTTATTTTGTAACCCATTCTGTTCATTTTATTCGAGGATTTTGTTCGAGGCAGCCAATGAAAATACATGACCATTGTAATGGAGATAATATATGCTTAGGTCCTCGCAAGTTTCCTCCCAATGTGAGCTTTCAAGAGCTATGTTCACCAATTCGGGAAATGTTATGTCGCTTTGAATGGATTTCATCTTCTGTTTTTCGCCTTCGTATACCGGGTGAATCATATCAAATTTAAATTCCCTATCGTAGTGAAAAATCACAATCAACTCACTACCCGACATCCTAATTAAAAAAAATAAATATTTAGGCATTATTATTGTACAAATATATACTGAAAAATGCCAAGAACATATTATTAATCAAAGAAGTGTGAGATTGCAAGGAGCTAAAGAGGGACACTCGTTGATCCTTAATAGGTGGGTCTTATATGGTACAGGGATGGGATTTTTATTTTTATTTTTGAAATTTTCATCAAACAACAGAAGCAAACAACCTACACCACCCGTTTTAATAAACTTTTTATACTAATAAATAATACAAATGTATGTGAGCTTGTCTAACTTCTTTTATACCAAAGTAAAAAAGGAAAAGCATAAAAAAATGAGACATTATATTGATTTTTTTCATGTAAATCTACAAAAATATGCATAAATGCACAAACCTCTTAAATGGAGATCAACAACCACTAAAATGAAATTAAAAGAAGCAATAAAGTGAGTATACAAGCCTAGAGAAAGTATCTACCTTCGAATGGAGATAAAGTACAACTTTTGGAAAAGATAGAATAGAAAAATAATGGAAACCAGGGGACGAATGGAAGTTATATAGGGTGCGCAAAGCGACAATAGCATCACTCAATATTTCTTTGAGTGACTCTATCGTCAGTAGGAATAAAAAATAAAAAAAAATAGAAATATAGCGGGAAGACCCCATTGATGCTGGACAAATGGCTAGGACCCTTTGGGATAAATGGCTGTATTTCAGAATTTTACTAGTAAAATCCTCTATAAAATATAAAAATATTTTTATTTACATGTAGTTATGATAGAAGGTTTTACCAAAAAAATTTCCTTAGATTCACTATATACCAAAAAGGACTTATAATACCAAAAAGGACCTAACAGATTTGTATTTATCGTAGTAGGCTCAGACCCTTTTTTTTTTTTACCGAGGGGCAAATAGGCGATATCCCCACCCACCTACATATATAAACGGGGATATCCCCGCTCGTTTCTTTTTCTTCCTTATCCTCCTTCCTATTTCTTCTCTTCCTCATTCCTCCAACTCCTTCCACCTTTACCAACTAATCCCTTCACAATATTTTCCTTGTTGATATAGTGACCTTAATGGTCTCGGACTTGAATGCAGGTTGAAGATTAATACCAAAACACTTCAGTCTCACATGTAGGCATCTAAATTCATCATCTTTCTCATCCCTCTTTCTCCCACAACCCAAGCAAATCCATATGAACCCATCATCTTATTCCAACCAAACGAATGAGACTTAACCCTCATCTCACATAACTCACCTTCTCTCTCTTTTGAACCCCATTTTCCCTCTTTTCTTTCATTTGTTTTTTTTTTTTTTTCTTCTTTTCCTTTATTCTCTTTCCATTCTTACTCTCTACAACTCACTTTTCTCGGCATCTTTTTTCTCATCTTCCTACACAACCATTACCCATTTTCAAAAACTACCCCTACCCTCATCATCATCTCATCCCATTTCCTCTCCATCATCCTTCCCCACCAATCCAACTCACAATATATAAACCCATCTCACATTTCTCTCTCACCATCATTTTCAACTTCACCCATCATCACCATTCAGACTCCATCACTAGACAACCACCATCGAAAAAAAAAAAGATTTTTTTTCCTTCTAAATTTGACTTGGGCAGGGATTTAGCCGCTTCACTGTGAAGAAGAAATAAAAACGAGCAAAGGATATCACTACTTGGTAAAACAATAAAAAATTGAACAAAAAAGGGCCCTTGGAAAATGCTCATGTAAGAGACACCGTGATGGGGCCCGCCAGGGACTCCACTAATCACCGGACTAGGGTGTTGGAAAGAGCCATCCTTGATGTACCTAGCTATCAAGTTCGGTTTCAATACCATGCCTTTAACCCTTGATCTACGGCCCACAAATTTAATGATTTATATTAAAAAAATATCCGACCCTAGATCCAGCGGTCCATTCCATTTGGATGGGTGTAAATCCATGGGCTTCAACGTCATTCGGGGGGGGGGGGGGTCGTGTGTGTATCGTTCGGATTGGGGGGGGGGCGGTCGTGTGTGTATCGTTCGGATTGGTGATAGGTGGATCCCATCATGGTGTGTCTCACCCTAAGTTAGCTCTCAGATGAGCATTTCCCATCATAGTCATTCTGGTGTCTTAAGTAAATAAGGAGATTTTTCCAATAAAATCCTCAATAAATATATCAGAATTGCTTGACCTAGGTCGGGTTCGGGGCATTTCCACCATCAAACCTAACCCGTCGCCTTCAATTCAAAGACCTAAACCCCTAAACCCTCCTGCCCCCCTCTCTCTCAGAGTAACATCTTCTGCAGACAGAAAGTAACAGACACCAGCCATGAGAACAGGGATTTCTTGCCATCTTTTCTCATCTCTCTTCAAATCTATCTCTCATTCCCACAAAAAAGATCTTCTTTTTCCATGTAGTAGCCCTTACACCATAGCTCTCACCCACAATCATCTCTCTCTTCCCTTCACCCATTTCAGCACAATCCCCAACAGACCCATGAGAGGTGAAAGAAGAAGAGACGACCCATCAGATGATCGCTTTATTCGCAGACGCGACGGCGATGAAATTGAGAGACACACCCAAAAGAATGCATCTTCTCAATTCCTCAGGAGACCCATGAGAGGAGGAGAGAGAAGAGAAGACCCATCTGAAGATCGCTTCCTTCGCAAATTCGACCTCCGGGACGATGATGATGATGATGACAATGAAAATTCGAGAAATACCCACAGAAATGCATCTGCTCAATTCCTCAGGAGACCCATGAGAGGAGGAGAGAAAAGAGGTGGGTTATCAGAGGACCGTTCCGCTCGCAAGTTTGATCTTCGCGACGAAGATGGTGGTGGTGATGATGATGACCAAAATATGAGAAATGCCCAGAAAAACCCGTCTCTTCAATTCATGAAGAGACCCTTGAGAGGAGAGAAGAGAGACGATTTTAACCACCTCAAGAAGCTTGATTTTGGCGATGAAGACGATGGCGTCGAAAAGGCGAGAAAAACCCAGCAGGGGTTTTCCACCCAGTTGCCAAAAGAAACAGTAAGAGGAGAAAAGGAGGAGGAAATTGAATCTGATGATCTATTCAATGAGAAGTTGTTCAAGCTAGACAATGATGTTGAAGATCAAAATATTGAAGAACCAGAGAGAGATAATCTCCAATCCCAGATGCAGAACAGACCCATGAAGGAAGATAATAGAGGTGATCAATTCAGTGACCCTTTCACCAAACAATCTGGTTTGGGTGGTGATGTTGCCAATAAGGTTGGGGCGAAAACAACACACAAAAACCCTTCAATTCAGCTACCCAAAACTGAAGCTGATGCCCTCGATTCGTCTCCGCAGGATGCAGATGAGATTTTCAGGAAGATGAAGGAAACTGGCCTCATCCCCAATGCGGTTGCAATGCTCGATGGCCTATGCAAGGATGGGCTGATCCAAGAAGCCATGAAGCTATTTGGGTTGATGCGTGAAAAGGGTACAATCCCAGAAGTTGTAATTTACACTGCTGTGGTGGAAGGATTCTGCAAAGCAGCAAAGTTTCATGATGCGAAGAAGATTTTTAGGAAAATGCAGAATAATGGGATTTCTCCAAATGCATTCAGTTACACAGCTTTGATCCAGGGATTGTGCAAAGGGAGGGAATTGGAGGATTCTGTTAGTTTTTGTGTAGAGATGCTGGAGGCTGGGCATTCGCCAAATGTGGCAACTTTTGTGGCTTTAATTGACTTGATTTGTAGAGAGAAAGGGCAGGAAGAAGCTGCAAGTGTTATTGGGAGACTGCGGGAGAAGGGGTTTGCCATGGATGACAAGGCCGTTAGAGAGCACTTGGATAAGAAAGGGCCATTCTCATCATCACTTTGGGAAGTTATTTTTGGAAAGAAAAACCCTCATACTCTATTCTAGACTCCATTCATTGGCAAGAACAACCATCAGTATGCATCTCTTTTCCATTTCTTTATATGATTTAAATCATACTGTAATTCTGTAGGTGACTGTATTTTTATTATCCTTACCGAGGTACGTAGAGATGCTAGTTTATATTGATAGTTAGGCTTATTGCTTTCATGGAGTTGGATGCTTGGGATGGCATGCATGGAAAACAGGTTATTTTCCTTGAAGGGCAGATAACTCATTGAGAAGATTGTTAGTTTTATATCATGGCGCATCACTTAGACATGCCTGGTGTTTCTGTTCACATGATTGTGTTAATAACTTATATGTTTGATATGCATGATTGTGTTAATAACTCTCTTAGTGTTAATAACTCTCTCTCTCTATCTCAATGTTTTCAATTATTGAATCATTATGACATTGAGAGAGTCTCTGATTAACCCTTATTTGGTCACCAATAGAAAATCTCTAGGATTATTCTCTTTCAGTATTCAAAAGAGAACAAGAAAAAAAAATCAACTGGCCTGTTTGATTTGTCTTTCGGTTTCTTTTGGGCCTCTTTGGTTCTAGATTGGTGTTTTTTTGTTTTCACTGATCTACAATGTATATCTCTTACACTGTTCTTCTTTTATTAATAAAAGTCATCATTTGAAAAAGAAAAAAAAAATCAACTGATTTAATTGGATAAAGTGGTTAATTCAAAGGAGGAGTGCCAGAATTTGAAAGGACCAGTTATAGAAGTTAGGACACAATATTGTAAATGGTTGTGGAGATTTGGGAGAAAGAAAGATGCCCTGCAGATGAAGGCAGTGGGGGCATAGTAATACGAGTTTTAGAGGGTGGGAACTATGTAGAGTCTAGTAATGAATTATTAAGGTTTTGGGGATCATTCTGTAAAACGGTGGTGTAGAGTTTCTAGCAAGCAAAAGTCATTTAAATGGAGTGGTTAGGTTCTCAGGAATTGTCATACATCGTTGGGTGAAACTCTTGTGTGGAGCAACAGTTTATAAAATATTTTGTAAGATATCTCTGCTTTAGAAGGTACGTTTGAGTGCAGAGATCATCTGATGCCCATAGGCCGCCTCGGCCTGTCATAAAAGCAGCTTATATTCATTCAACAATGGTTCCACAGGTGGCATGTAATAAAATAGGAATTAGAATTTATTTGTGGTTTTTATAGTTAGGCATGTTTCATGTCTAAAATAATCTCCAGTCGACACAAAATTAGGTGTATTTGATTACCTATCCAATGATACGAAGACTGCAAGTGCTTAAGAAGTTATGTCCCATCTATTATTGATATGTTCAGTAGAACTCTGAGTTTGAGTCTATTTGACAGTCTTAGTTGGAGTCAATGTCCTCTATAGGCACTAAAAGGAGAAGGGATCACCGGCTATCTTTATAAGGGTTTGTGTTCTCTAATTTCTACAATGTTAATTCAACTGAATGTATTGATGGTTGATTTCCGTTAGACTTTATGTTGATTCCATCTTCGTCAGTAAAAGATTCACCTCCTTTGGTGCAGGAAAGAGTTGTAGAAGTCACACTTCAGTCTTCAACTCACTCTAAATCTCTCAGGTTGCACCAAATTGCGAACATATGTGTCACCCAACATCTGTAACAAAGAGAATACTCACATGAAAGTACAGAAAACTTGAACTTTTTCATTATGTTCAGTTATTACATGATAGTCAGGCTTTGGCTTTACCGCACAAGAGGATTATGACTCCTAATCCCTCGCAATATTCAGGCAAGACCTCGTTGTACTTCTTGAAAAGTTAAACACAAATTACTTGCTTCATTCTACTAACCCTCCTTGATTAAACTTTCATTCAACTAACCTTCCTTGAATAAAATTTCCTTTTACAGATTTCATGACAACTGGGAGTCCTAGGTTTTCACTACTTTGATAGAACTTCATTTCACTCCTATTTAGTAGAAATTCCAACTTTTTTTTTTTTTTTTGAAAAAGGGGACTTTTCATTGCACAAAGACTGTACAGTATAAGAGGGCTAAAACAACCAAAAAAAGCCCCTACAAAAACACAATCTAGGCTGAATCCTCCAAGCACGTGACTGCATCACTCTCAAAGGTACAACTACTTTAGTAGCTGGGCTATTTTGGACAAAAATGTGCACAATAGCCCATCCCATTGCTATAGTAGTATTTTCAAATAGGTGCATGATGAATGGAAAGAAGTGTTGTAGTACCTATATAAAGGACAAAGGAGATATACAAAATTGTATCAACTATCTTGGGATTAAACTTACGAGTCATACTATTAAACTGCGAAAGAGATTAATAGTGCAAGGACTTAGACAAAAGACCGGAATATCTGAAAAATCATTAATGCTTGGGAGGTCAACTAGGAAAGCTATCTTCTCACTTAGGCTATTAATGAGAAAATACCGAGAGGAGGAAAGATCTACATATGGTCTTCATCGATATAGAGAAAGCATACGATAGGGTACCTACAGATTAAATTTGGTAGGTTTAGATTGAAGGAGTGTTCCAAGAGGTTATATTGAAATCATTTAAGACATGTATGAGGGAGTGGTGATGAGCATGGGAATTACTTGTGGAGGGACCATTGGTTTGGGACAAGACATTGATGATGGTGATGATGAGGATGAATGTTTAAGGAACAAGAAGCCAACATGAATCATCCATTTTTTGAATGCAAGCCAACTGCCGTTACTTGGAATCATTTTCTTCAATTAATCAAGGTGAGTTGGTCGTCAAGAAAGACATCATTTTTTACAAAGCAAAAGGCCAAAAAGCAATAGTTGTCATTTTGGAGCATTTGGAAAGGAAGGATCAGTTGTGCATATCTCATGGCTTGGAACTTCCCTTCTTGAAGCTTATTCAGGTTTTGAATATTGTCCTTTAAGCTAGGGTATAGCAAGGCTTGAATATTATGGTCTAAATTCTAGAATTCGTATCCTGAATCCTAAGGAAAAAGATTCGTACATGTGCGACAAATCCCATTTGAAGGTGAATCTTACGGTTTGATACTTGTTTTATTGAATCTTATGGTTCTGGCAATTTAGTTGAGTGGGAATAGCCATAACCAAGAGGTTAATATCAGTAATCTTTTACTTTTATCTTTCTTTTTTCTTTTTGTTAGTATTTTTTATTTTTCAATGGTTATTTAGTGGTTAATGGAACCTCTTAAGAAATTTTCTATTTTGAGGAATATTTAAAGATGTTTGAGAAAAAAAAAAACATGTGACTACAACATTTAACTGTACGTATGGGGTTTTTTACTGCATTCATTTTTTAAATTTTATTTTGACTTTTTCTTCATGAACATTTTTTTTTAACTTCAAGAGACATCCTAACCATGCAAGGTTGATGATTTAGATTTTAGTTTTATCTTTTGATTTAAAGAGACAAGAAAAACCATTGCAACTTGTTTATTTTTATTGATCATGTTGATATCTTAAGCATGTTTAACTAGTCACATATTCATTTATGATATATTAATATATGTCAATCATGTTCTTCATATGATTGTATCCATAGTCTTATAATTAATTGTATTTATGCTATTATGAATGGATTATGAATAAATGCTTTTTTTTTTATCTTACTTTCTATTTTTTGTAAGAAAAATAAAGAATCCTACAATTAGAAGTACAATTCATGATATGATTCGATTCATCCCCTTAATCATTTTTTATGTGACATTGCATTTCAGAACACTTGATGACTGCAATTGTTTGTGTCACAGTGGGGATATGTGATGACTGCAGTTGTTTGCATCACAGCTTTGTAGGTTGTTTAGCACTTCAGTTACCAGCCCCTGCAGCTTCATGGAAGCTTAACACAGATTGGGCCTCCAAAGTGACCCGGGAGCAGCCTGTATAAGAGGAATGCTAAGAACCATTATGGTGAAAGGTCATTTACCATTTTGCGTCATTCTGGAGTTGTGGATACTCATGAATCTTTATCTTTGGCTTCCAGGCTATTGTGAAGGAGTCTGATCCTTTGGTTGGATCACAAATTTTAAAGCAATGATCCTTATGTTTATTAAAAGAATTATTTTGGATTGGACCTGCAAGAGTAACTGGACCTGGAAGAATAAGGGTCAGCTCAAACTTTCATTTGTTTTCAGGAGGAATTTGGGGGTCTTGTGTTAAAGCGCTTCATATACTTCATGTGTGTGGGTAGAGCAGCTCATCCTGTCAGATTTGAAGGAAAATCTGTCAGTTGCTTCAATTTTATGTATAGAGAAGTCTCATCAATTGTCCCTTTTGGGCACTCTTTTTTTTTTTCTTTCATTTTCGTTTTCTCCTTTTTTTTTGGCATTGGTATAATGACTTGAACCTGCAATGTCATGGTTATGGTGATACAGTGTGTGTGTGGGTCTCTCTCTCTCTCTCTCTCTCTCTCTCTCTCTCTCTCCCCAATAAATATTCTTGGGGACATGAGGAATACTGGCATGAATGCTGTTGGCTCACATTAAGATCCCATGCAGGCTGATTTATTGTTTAGCCCATCCGGAATGGTCCACTGCAACCCCCCATCACCTAATAAGATGCGGCTGCATTGTGTGGACCTCTGAGAACCACAAATACTGGTTTGATAGGGAGAGCATATCATGGATCAGATGTGGGTCCAGAAATTGTCCCCCAGCTAGTTGGTTATGGCCATGTGACAAAGGCCCTCCAAGATGGTAGATGCAGCACTCCTCTCCAGTCATTCATTCTCCCCCCAACAATCTGCTTTGCATGTCCTTTTTTCGTTAGCTATTGACTAAATTATCATCAAATCCAGATGATGTTTAGTCCACAAGCAATTCAGTATGCCCTTCTTATTGGAAGGTCCACTGGGGTAACTTACTATTTATACCAAAATAATCCCCCTTACATGTGATTTGAATTGAACCGAACGTCTCCAAGTGAATTTTTGTTAATTGATGTCATGTAACCACCTTTCAATATCTGTCTGTTCTTCTGTTCAGTCTTTTAAATTGAAGTTAATCTGATTTAGAATTCATGGAAGCAGCTCATGACAGTACAAATCATCAGCAATGGCTAGTTATAACAATCTCTGCTATTCAGAGGACTTAGTGTAAACTGTCTAACTGAAGATGTATAAATACAATTCTCATGTATCTGCAAAGGTTATGAAATCAAAAATACATTTTCCAGATATCTCTCTCTCTCTCTCTCTCTCTCTCTCTCTCTCTGGTCTGTTTAGTCTTCGTCTCTCTTCAATTGATTCTTCATTGAGTGTCTGTATATCCTGCACATAAAGACAATTATATTTCTAGAATGCTTTGATGAAAGAAACACAAAGAATGCGATTTTAATTAGGCGAGTGAATCAGAAAGGGGTCTATTTGCTTCTCTTAGGCAGACTAAGACTTTCCAATGAGGGATGCACTTGAAAATCTTTAGCATTTGTTTCCATAAAGTACATTATATTCCATGGCACAGTCTTGTTGTCTTTGGAGCGCTTCAGTTGTAATGAAAGAGTTCCCCTCTACTATATTTATAATGTTAAGTAGATTTAAGCCTTTAGCACTGCTTCTAAGGGATGATTTGCTTTAACCTGAGATTCATGAGCCTTGATAGCCCTTCCCTGTTGATCTTTGATTATACCTCCATCCCAGCATTGTTAGTTTCATTATGATCAAATGAACCATCAAAGTTGAGTTTAAACCAACCTGCTGGTGGAGGTGTCCAGCAATCATCTGTAGGTAAACCATTGGAGTATAAATAAACTAGTAGCAGGCCTACATTGGTGGAAGAGATCTAAAGTTCTTAATAAAAGTTGGTTCGAATTGAGAGAGTGTATTTGAAAGATGTGCTGTTTCCTGCTTTTCCACACCTACCATGATATGAATTTGGAGTAGAAGTTGAAAAGCTAAAGAAGCCATTTGAAACCACTAGGCATTGGAACTCTCCTTCAATCCAAAAATTCCAGGGGCCAATGATCTAACATTGGAAGATGTTACCTATGAAGGGGCCTAAAGATGGGGTGACCCTGATCATGTAACCATACCACCCACTGACACACTTCAAAGGACTAGAGAGAGAGAGAGAGAGAGAGAGAGAGAGTTTTGCACCCACCGATCTTTGATTCGAGTTTTGAAATGAGATTCAATAGGCAACATCTGTTCCAAGGCATGACTGTAAGACCCCTCTTGTACTTGAAACACCCCCAAAAGGGGTGTCCCTCACCAAAAATGGTGAGGGATAGATGCATATGCATATTTCCATATATATATATATATATATATATATGGGGCAAATATGATTAAGAAGATGATATTAAACTCTGAAAAGGCTCATGTTTTTTCACATTAGCAAAGCCTGTGATGGGCAGAAAGGGTTAGAAATTTATCATTGGATCCTTTCTATTTGTTGACCCTAGACTAGGTGACTCGCAACTCTAATTTACCTAATAACTCTGTTACTGGTCATTGCAGAGAAAAAAAGCTTTCTTTAGGACGAACCAACAATTGCAAAAGGGGGGAAAAAGCTTTCTTTAGAAAGAATTTAGCCTCATGAATATATGGCAAAATGGATGAACCAACCCACATTTGCTCGACCAAAGATTCAGAACCGAATGTTTAGATTACTTTGTTAGGGTAACATTCATATGCTTGGGCTCACCTTGGGCCCCACAGATCATGGGACATGGGGAGACGGAAAGATCCAATCACGATGGACACAGATATCGAAAAAGAGCTCAATCTCATGGCTCCAACCCCTTGATCCATGGCCCACAAGTTTTTAATAAAATTTGACCCTAACAAAACACCAAGCAAAAGTACTGAATCTTATCCACCCTAACAAAATTCAAAGCAAAAGTTCTGAGTCTTTTCTATCTTTTTCTAAAATACCTTTACCACTGGTGTGTCTTACAGAAAGCTTACTCAATAGACTAAACAGTGTGCAGAAACTTCCTTTGATTAAAATAAAGACATTAAATTCAAGAATCCACACGAAATACAAGATTAAGCTTCTGAACTAGTATCAATGAAATATTATGTTGTTTAGATCCAATTACAATGTCAGAAATAGTACATGCAGTACCCTGACATAAGCAAGACCCACATCAGAAAGACATTGGGGAATTGTGCAGGGATTCCAAAACTGTACAGTATCTACAATGGCAGCAACAAAGATAACTAACTCGTAGCAGTTGGAACTTAGTTATCACCATTGAAGTGCAGGGTAAATAACTCTGAACAAAAGCTAACTTCTCTTAGCATGTGTCATGAACAAAAAAACAATTCTCGCCCAGGGCATTGATGCTCTCACCTTAACAGAAGCAGCAGTGGGTTTGTCTGACGAAAACTGTGATGGAGTGCATCTCAAGCGGACTACAGAAATGTGCAATAAGCAGAAATACAACGAACACACTCCCGGGACAAAAAAATTAGACACAGAAGCGGTATCGAAAGATTCAGTTGAAATTTCAGCAGTAAAGTGTACAGACCGCAGGGGCATCGCCAAAACCATGTTGATTTGGATCAACTGAAGCAACTCCAATTTTAATCCCTTCTTTATCAGACACAATATTTCCTTCTCCAGGTTCATGAGGTTTACACCGAGAAGCTTGAAGCTTATACTCAGATATATCATCAAGGGATTGAGGGATAAGCTTAGATGTACAGTGCACTGTTTCATCACAGATTGTGTAGACAATGGGTTCGGTAGCAGCAATATCAGCTTTTTCAGGAGGTTTATCATGTTGAGTACCATCAGAAGCAAGTAAAGATGATGCCTCACAAGTCGTCCCATGGTGCTTGACCAGCCACTCAGAGTTATTTTGCACAGTACAACCAGCAGAAGCTTGGAAACTGGTTGCCTCAGAAGTACACTGAACAGAATTCACACCAACAGAATGGAGGCAAGGCTTAGCATCACCAACTTCGTTGCTTAGATCATGATTTTCCACCTTTGGTTTATCTTGAGGAGGTGCATCAGTATCATGAACAAATGATACATCTGGAGCAGAGTTTGTGGACTTGTTCCATGACTCATTATCACATGTAGTTGCCCCGCCGTTGGAACCCCCAAAAGTATGAAGACCAGGCTCAGCAGCAGCTTCTTTCTCTACCTTACTTGCATCAGGGACGATACTGTTTTCAGAAACAAGATCAGGGCCAGCAGAAAAGGCCTTGAGAGATGTACTTGCCACATCAATTATGTCACAGTGGGAGCTTTTAACATCCATGACCTTCACATCTACAGAAACAACCCAAGTCATACGACTTGCTCTAGAGGTGATAATGATGGAAACTAATGAAAAGACGCTTAAAATCATCTGAGGTATTACCTGCATCAGCAGTTGTATTTTTATCACCCTTAAGTAAAGGCTTCTGCAACATATCAGTTTCTGGGAACACCATCATGTTCAGGGATCTCATTTCCTGCCTGTGTGATTCTTCAAGTGGCTTGAAGCCAAAAACTTCAGTCCATGTATGCATGAGTTCAGATATAGCAGGAATGACGAGCATCTCAACATCAAGAAAGGAAAGAGCCTGTAGAATAGAATTTTATCATCAGCAAAAACTTGTAATGCCCAGGCAAACTAGTAGTAATAAAACTAAATGCATAAAAGTGAGCAAAATGCATAACACTCTCCAAAGCTAGGCAAGAAACTAAAAAGAATTTAAACTGCCAGAGGAAGGTCAGGATAAGTGATCACAAATCAATTACACGAAGCAAAAGATACCCATGGAAATGAAAAAAAAAAATTAGGTGAGAATTTTCTGCATTGAATCCTAATTTGTCAAGAAAAAGGGAGCATTTTCCTTTTTCCCAGTAGGTATAAAATCAAGTGCATGCAAGAATTTTTTACCATTATTTTTCTAGAGAAGGTAATGGGAAACAGATAGAAGCTAGTTGGAACCATAAGGCCATTAAGAAAAAAGAGCAACAGACAGTCCTAACTTCACATACAAGAGCACATCTAATGCATCTTCAGGTCATTTTCCATTTTATTTAACAAACTGGAAAATAATGAAGTACGCAAATGAATCTGTGGAACTGATGCAAATCTGAGCAGCTTACAAGATCCAAGTGGTTCCCACAGTTAGACCTACAGGGTACCATCCCAGGGCTAGAATCCTTCACATGCCCATGTCATTTATTGCACATTACAGTACACCTATCATGTTTTTCCAATAGCTGACATATTAAAACTCTCAAGCAACGTTCAAATGACAAGACTATATGTTTGATGAATTATGTAGTTAACTACCAAATAGGGCCAAAATTGTGCAATTCTGGCAGGCGTTAAAAATGGTTATAGACTATTTTCTGGATATTGTATAGTGTAGTAAACAAGTTTCAACAGTCAAAAGTTTAATAACAAGACTCGTTTCTAATTTAGTCGGTTATATTTTCAAGATGTAAGTCATTAAAGAAAGTAGATAAGAGTCCTCGTTGGATTAGAAGTTGTCCGCTTCATTTTAGAAAACAAGTCAAAATCCAAAAATATGCCACAGGCATTCCTTAAAAACTGTCAAAAGTCAAAGCCCTAAAATATGCCACAGGCATTCCTCCCTTTTTTTTTTCAAAAGTCAAGACCCTAAAAAATGCCACAGGCATCCTTAAATACTTTTTATCAAAAGTAAAACCCTAAAACATATGCTCCTCCTCTTCTTATTACTGGGCCTCGAGATTGGCAACTCTAGTTTCGTTTGGGCCCGGGATTGACAAATCAAGTTTCATTCGGGTTCAGGCCCAGGATTACCTACCTACATGCATGCAATTCAGACAAGGTTTGAGCTTAGGTAAATACCCAGCCTGAGTTGCCCTATAAATGCATAAAAATCAACGATTCCTAGTTAGCCCAATAAATTCAGAAGAAAATTCCTTCCAAATGCTTAAGCATGCATATGAACCAACTGCTCTTGTAATCTTAGTTAATCAGAGTAAACGATCTTTGTGTGAAATAACAATACTTCTGCAGAGTGCCATACTTTTTTGACCATTTGACAAGAAGATAAAGGACACCTTATCTCCAACATTTTGTAGATTACATTAAGTTGCATTATTTGGAAGTATACTGTAATTGGGGAAATTGATGTAATTTGCACCTGTAATTACGGTTATAACTATTGTTCTATATAAAAGGTTTCAGCTCTCACAGGGAGACAAGGCAATGTTCGACAAAATCACTTCTCCTTTCTGTTCACTTGCTTCATTCACTAGATTTACATGGTATCAAATCACCAATACACCACAATTCACAAAGGCTTAGTGCATTATAGTTGCATTTTCCTACTGCAACTTGTCTGTTTAAAAAACCAGAAAGATTCCATTCTATATGTATAAATATTTTGAAAATGGGATCCATGCACTTATTCGAAATGGTACTTTGAAATTCATGTTCTAAAACCCAGTTTCACCTCTGGTGGTACACAGCACATAAATTGAAGAGAAATTAACATGGCAACCAAAAAGTGAAAAGCGGCACAAACTTCAACTTAGTGCAATTTGAAAACAGATCAAGAAAGGATGCAGAACCACATTTAGGTGTGCAACTTGGACAGGGGCTGGAATTAATGTAGCCCACGCCTGGCCCAAACTGCACCAGCACAAGGGTGAGCCGAGCTCAAGTTCAAAATCCGCACCCAAGCCCAAGCCCAAGCCACATGCATGCACACAACCACGTGCACGCACACACCTTCACTTGTCAAACAAACGTGCATACACAAGATAACCCCATGGTTCAATTAGTATGGTGCTGATAGTAGTGAGAACCTGGTTTATCATGTGTGAAGACCCACCTTAGTACGATCAAATGTGCTCATTACATGGAACATCTGTATAGTAACCTACCCAAACTTTGCGACGATCAGAGTGATACGAGCCACTGTATTGATGATAATGTGAAATATAGTTATGTTTTCTACAAATATTCAGTCCAACAATGTATGACACTCCTTCTGGAGTGAAATTTTAGATGCTTTCTACATAGAGGGGTCCCATTTTAGAGATGAGCAGGTTTGATCACACAAAAGTCAGCTCCACACAAGATAAATAAGGTTTTACCTGCCATCAGCACTGTCATGTGATGATCTATATTTTTGGTAAAAGAGAAATAATAGACATACATGCCACAAGAAGTCAAACACTGAGCAAGAGAACGATATTCCCCTCCCCAATCAGATCGTAGTTGTTTTAATATTACATCCAAACAAAAAATTTCTACCTAAGGTTTAAAGGTTTGAAAAATGTGAAGAACAACTGATTTATTAACCATGGAAAAATGTGATGAAAAGTCGTTAACTCGGTTGCAGACCTGGCATGTAGGTCTATTAAAGGTTTAGGCTGAACTGCATGTGATGATCTATATGCGTATGCAATATGAAAAATTGCATCCACACTGCAATAGTAGGACTATTAATAATAAAAACTGCAAAAAATATTAATAAAAAGCAACAGTATCAGTTTAATATACGATACGTGGCTCATTGATTCACATGATATTAAATTATTTTTTAGGAGAGTCCCACCAGCCCTTACGTGTCACCCATGCGTTGCACTACTGCATGGGCCTCACAAACCCCTATAAATAAATAAAGCAATAAACACTTGTTCCAACACAATAATCAATTTACAGAAAACTGAGTCTTCACAATTTACCGTTTCTATTCCAGTCAGAAGTCGACGACACATCCCTTGACGCCGATACATGTCCCGCGTCCCAATGAAAGGCATCTCGGCTAGCCTAGTTCCACGTATCCTATTTCACCAAGATGTAAATTGTTTAAAAACTAGAAATCCCGACAATTACAAAATTAAGAGATCATAACCTGAGTGTCATACACTTCACGATGATATAGAAAGACTAAAATACTGCACAACTTAAACAATCAATAAATTAAGTGCTAGCTAAAGGACAAATCATACAAGATGGCAAGTATTGAGGAAGGGGAGAAATTGGCTACCAAAGCAAGGTTTGTGTGTGTGCGTGTGTCAGAGAGAGAGAGAGAACAAAAAAAATAAAAAAAACTCATTCATGAGACAATGCCATCATTAGGCAAGCAATATGAACTTAAGGGAGCAAGGCAGCCATAAAGTGAATTCAAAGTAAATGATCACTTTTAAGAGACAAGAAGAGAACAGGGGTCTCGTAAATATTTTAAAAATCACCTCTTCCTTTTTTTTTTAAGTCAAAAGGTCAATCTCTCATTCCACTAAAAGACAAAAAGGCCTCTTCTTTTTATCCAAAAAGTCAAAGTTTCTTCACATGCCACAAAAAGGCGAAAAGCCAATAAGGTGGATTTTGAAATTTTGTACTTTTTTATAAGACCCCTCTTCTCTTCTTGTCTCTTAAAAGTAACCATTTACTTTGAATTCACTTTACAAGTGAATTACCAAACAGGCAAGGGAGAAAAACAAGCTGCTCCGCAAGATGGCCCCAAGCTAAACCCTCACCCTATCCTGTTCTAAAGACCAATAAACTTCAATCCAAAAGAACAATAAATGTTACTTAATCTTTGCACAAGATACTACAGACTAAAATTATTTGAAGCACAAATCTTGACCTAAATTTGAACCTATCCAAAGACCCCAATTAGTCCCAGTCAAATCCAACTGAAAGCCTAATCATCATAATCGTTCCCATCAATCTAGAAATGCAGTTAAAAACCTGAACAAATCCTACATTCATAATGCAAATGAGACCTTCCCAAATTCCATCCTAAACCCTAGTCCTAGCCTTCTAGGATTCCTAAACTAATCCGACCTGGCTCAGCCCTCAACTACAGTCCTATTGCAACCCAAAGACTTCCAATCTTAACCCAAATCAAACTCACCCACCAATTATGACACAATCATACATTCTATAAAAGCATACTGCGTAAAAGTGAAGTTTTCAAGAAGGGGCTTTGGATAAAGTCCGTTATGTTTCATGTCAAAGGTAGGTTGAATATTTGAAGCAAAAAGAAAATTAGAAAAACCGGTATCTCTGATCTTACAAAACCTCTGATCTTACAAAGTTCAACTATTATTGTACAGAGGTGCTGCTTTGCTGGTGACATGAGGTGTGATGTAGGCTTTTCACACAGGTAATTGAGTTTGGGATGTTTCCGATATTGAAATAGGTGGGGTTATTTAAGTGTAGCATGATGACTGTTGTTTTGGCCAATTTGTAGTTATTTTTAATTTGTTGTATTATTGTTGTTTCTAACTCCAATAAAATTTATTTTCCATTTCATATATCCAGAGAAACTTTGAAGATTGAACATACTTTTAATATGTAAAGTTATATTCCCAGAAGCAAATCCAAGTTATATACTTTTGCACATGCATGCTGTCTGACGCAGCATAGGGAAAGCAAGAATTCTCAATGACAGCAAGAGAAAGAGACATACAGTGAGATGTGAATTCGATAATCCTCCTTTGAGGGTCTAAATCATCATTTATATAGATGTAATGATGCTAGATAATCTCTCTATTTACAGTGATTACAGCCATTCTAATCTAATTATATCTCCTAATGGGGCAGCAGATAAATTTGCATAGCTGTACACAGAGATTTATATGTGAGGTCTTTTGACCTAGTAAATGGGCCTATTTGAAGTGGGCTGTGACCCACTAACACCCCCCCTCAAATTGATGTGGTTGAATCAACCAGCATCAATTTACCAACTAAGAATTGATGTCGTGGTCCTGGAAGCCCCTAAGTAAATATATTTGCAATTTGAAGTCCTACAGGAACATGAGAAAGACTAATAGCCTTACGCACATATTCATCACGTATGTAATGAAAAGCCACTTCAATATGCTTTGTGCGTTCGTAGAAGACGGGATTTTCGGTAATCCGTATGGCACTAGTATTATCAACATATAGAGTAGGACCGGACTGTGGAAATCCAAGCTCATAGACGAGACCACGAAGCCAAACAATTTTGGATGTTGCCACAGACATAGCACGATATTATGCTTCTGTGGATGATGTAGAAACTTTATCTTGATTTTTACAGTTCCATGAAAGTATGGAGTCCCCTAAGTACATGCACCAACTCATGGTAAACCGCCGACTATCAAGATAGCCAGCCCAATCAACATCTGAGTAAGCAGTATGAGAAGTCGAATTTCCCATAGGAAAGAATAGGCCACGAGATGATGTACCAAGAATATACCGAATAATGCGCCTAACAACAAAAAAGGTGGAGATAGCGCGGTTGTGTCATGAATTGACTAACCAGATTCACCGCATATGAAATATCCAGCCGAGTGATGGTCAAGTAGATCAAGCTTCCGACTAAACATCGATATAATGCGGCATCAGGGAAAAGATCACCAGTATCTTGTGAGAGCTTGATAGCTTTGATATTGACCTCAAGAGGTGTATCTATAGGAGTGGAGTTCTGAAGACCAGTCATCTCAATAAGGCATATTTGTGCTTTTTCATGAATTGACTAACCAGATTCACCGCATATGAAATATCCAGCCGAGTGATGGTCAAGTAGATCAAGCTTCCGACTAAACGTCGATATGATATGGCATTAGGGAGAAGATCACTGGTATCTTATGAGAGCTTGATAGCTTGATATTGACCTCAAGAGGTGTATCTACAGGAGTGGAGTGCTGAAGACCAGTCATCTTAATAAGATCCATAACATATTTGTGCTGATCGAGGATGAGACCTTTCTTGGACTGGTGCACCTCAAGGCCTAAAAAATATGTGAGTGGCCCTAAATCTTTCATATGAAATGATAGATGTAGTGAGGTTTGTACATGGTTGATCATGTCAGAATCTGTCCTAGATATAATGATGTCATCCACATAAACCAAGAGGACAGTAATCCCATTCGAGGAATGATGCAAGAAAATAGAGGGATCCGAGGCACTTTGAGAGAATTTCAAGTGAAAGAGAGCATCTCGAAATTTCTCAAACCAAGCGCAGGGTGCTTCCTTAAGACCATAGAGAGATCGTCGTAAGCGAGCAACATCACCTGCCAAGACACCAGTAATTCCTTAGGAAGTCACATATAGACTTCTTTGAGATCACCATCAAGAAAGGCATTCTTGACATCAAATTGGTAAAAAGGCAAGGAATGAGAGGCAGCAATGGCAAGAACAGTACAAACCGTTGTCATTTTTGCAAATGGGGCAAACGTTTCATCATAGTTGACACCATATTCTTGTTGGTTGCCCAGTGCAACTAGCCATGCCTTATAACGATCCAATGAGCCATCTGCCTTAAGTTTGACTGAGAACACCCATTTGCAGCCAATGGGTTTTACAAAAGATGGACATGGAACTATATCCCATGTGTGAAAGTATGATTGTTCCGCATGCAGCTAATTCTTCTTGCATAGCCTTTTGCCAACAGTTACGCTTCACCGCCTGTGAATAAGAGTTAGGGATTGCAATGGAAGATAAGAGTAGCAAGCAAAAAGGTGAGTGAAACCATATCTATATGAAGGTCGGGAGAGACGATTAGAACGTCGAATTTGAACTGGAGATGAATGAACAGCAACATCAGGTAATGAAGTAGTGGCAAGATCAGGTGCCCATGATGGATCTGGAGGGGGAGAAAGTAATGGAACATCCTTTTGACGACGTCTTTCATAAATAATGAGTGGGGAAGAAACCTCATTAGTAAAATTTGGGAAAGAGTTAAAGAAGGCAAGGGCTTAGGATGGTTAGAAAAGAGGCTTTGGTTTTCGAAAAATACGAAATTTCGAGACACGGATACAGTTGAGCACAAGATCATAACAGAGATACCCTTTTTGGTGTGAAGCATAGCCAAGGAGAGCACATTTAATTGAATGAGCAGTTAGTTGTGTGCGTTCAAAGGGAGGAAGATGGACAAAGCACACACATCCAAAGATACGCAAGTGGGTTTAAGTAGGTTGTTGTGTATAAAATAAACAAAAATATGGTGTTTGATTGGTGAGGCGGATGGATGGTAGGCGGTTGATTAAGTGCACCGCAGTAGCTAAAGGACTCAGATCAATAAGAAAAAGTGGCCTAACTCTTGTGACAACATCAAATGGTGATCTTCCTATTGTCCTGTTTACGGAGTTATTGCAGGCAAACTCCGCCTTGGGAAAAATAAGATCTCATGAAGCAATGTGTTCTCCGATGAGACAACGAAGAAGATTTCCCAAGCGTCAATTGACAACCTCGGTTTGGCCATTGGTTTGAGGATGGTAGGCACTTGAATATAAAAGCTTTGCACTTGAATATAGAAGCTTTGTCTTCATCATATGAAATAAATTCTTCCAGAAAAAGCTCATGAACTTAGTATCTTTGGCGGACACTATAGTCTTGGGAAGACCATGCAGACGACCGATCTCTATGAAGAAAAGAGTGGTAATCTTCCTTGCATCTGTTGTGTTAGAACATGGTATAAAGTGCGCCATTTTGGAAGACCTATCCATCACAACTCACAACAAAAATAGAATCTACATTCCGTGCAGTTTTTGGTAGGCCCAAGAAAAAACCATGCTGAGATCCTGCCAAGGCGCATGCGGGATAGGAAGGGACTTATATAATCCAGTGTTCTTCTTTTGACCCTTAGCAAGCCGGCATACCCGACATAGTTCACAAATTCTGACAACATCTGTCTTCAGGCGAGGCCAAAAGAAGCGATCCTCCACAATTGCAATTATTTATCACGCCCTCGATGTCCACTGCATCCACCTCCATGCAACTCTCGTAGGACATACACGCAGATAGATGTACCTGGTAAGCACAACTGATTCCCACAAAAGCAACAGCCATCATGTATGGTAAATTTTGGCCGGTAAGAAAGCTCATCATTGAGAAGATCTTTGTAAATGCATCCAAAGTCATGATCATCAAGATTTTCTCTGCAAATTTCTTCAAATACTGGTACTGTGACGGAAATTGTCGTGGGAATGTGAGAAAGACGACTTAAGGCATCTGCTATTTTATTTTCCATGCCTGACTTATGACGCAAGACAAATGTGAATTCCTCTAGATATGCACTCCATTTGACACGATTGGAGCTCATCTTCTTCTGTGAGTTCCATATGCTGCAAAGCTTCATGATCGGAGTACAGCACAAATTCCTTTCCAAATTCCTTTCAATTCAAATAGTGACGCTAATGACGAAGAGCTCCATAGAATTCCAACTCAAATTGCAAATACTTCTTACGAGAGTCCTTCATCTTTTTGCGAAAGTAAGCAACTGGGTACCCATCTTGACTTAAGACTCCTCCAACTCTTACTTGCGAAGCATCACAACTGACTTCAAAGACCTTGTCAAAGTCTGGAAGTTTTAGAATAGGTGCCTCGGTCATTTTCTACTTGATTTGTTCAAATACCCGAGTGGTGCCTTGGTCCAATTGAAGTCTCCTTTCTTCATGCAATCAATTAGAGGAGTCATAATGGTGCTGAAATTGTGAATAAATCTACTATAAAAGGTGGCAATCCATGAAAACTTCCTACTTCATGGATAGTTTTGGGAAGTGGCCAATCTATGAATGCTTTGATCTTTTCCGGTCAGCCTCTACTCCTTGGGCCGATACAACAAATCCCAAAATTATGACTTCGGAACTCAAGAATGTACACTTCTTTAAATTAACGTAAAACTTTTCTTTGTGAAGTGCACGCACCACATACCTTAGATGATCAAGATGTGCCTCCTTTGATTTGCTAAAGATCAAGATGCCGACCCAATACACAATGACAAATTTTCCAAGGGCGGGCCATAGAAGCTATGTCATCACCCTCATAAAGGTGCTTGGAGCATTAGATAAGTCAAACAGCATGGCTAACCATTCATACAATCCATCTGATCATCTTGAATGCGGTCTTCCATTCATCTTCTCGCCGAATACGGATTTGGTCATATCCACTTCAAAGATCAATCTTTGAGAAGACTGATGATCCGGCCATCATATCCAGCATGTCATCGAACCGGGGTATTAGAAACCAATACTTGTTGGTGATCTTGTTGATGGCGTGGCCATCGACACACATTTGCCAAGAACCATCTTTCTTGGGCGCTAGGAGGGCTGGTACCGCAAAAGGACTATGCTTTCGCGAATGTAACCCTTCTGGAGGAGTTCTTCAACTTGCCTTCTCAATTCTGTATGTTTTGTAAGGCTCATGCGATACGCAAGTAAATTTGGAAGTGAGAAACTGGGACTAGATCAAAAGCATGTTGAATGTCCCTCATAGGCGATAGCTCTTTTGGAAGATCTGCTGGAATCAAATCTTTAAAATCATGCAACAAGGACTTAATTTCTAGTGGTGGAGCAACTGCTTTCTTATTTTAGGGAAAGGGAGAATAGCAAAACAATGGCTTAGGGTAGGATGTCTAGGTCTCACACCCAAGACAAGAAGCACCTCACGATGAAGAGAACTCAATTTTTCATTCAAGGTAATCTGTCCCAAAGAGAGGGACTACATCCTTATATAATTATTGCCTAAGCATTAACTTAGAAATAAAGCCATTATAAAATTAGAAACTGCCGTTGGAGAATCTTGGGGAAGAATCCTTCACTGCTGGGCTTTGTGGGCTTTGGGCTTTCTGGTATAGACCTTCAGGCGGGGCCCAATAGTCTGGCCTGCATCCCTATCATTCCTGAACAGTGGGACAGAGCCCATTCCAGTCTATCATGACCAATTTCAGCTGAGTAACAGATTTTTGCATTTTTTATTTATTTAACAGTCCCAATCAAATTGAATGACTTAAAAGAGATGATATACTATGGATGATCTTTAATCATTCAGTTATGTGCTTATTTGTTAGTTGTTAATTTATCTTCTTTTATTCAATTTATGAAAGAGATGAATGACCATGACATTTATATCATAGAAAGAGCTATTTGTAGTGCACTTCCAATTACAATAAATAAATACATTTTTCTTAATATTGTTATAACTGAGCTGAATACTATTTGTTTGCCTTTTATTTTTCTTTTATATTTTTTCATTTTTCATCACGTCTTTTTGAGAGCAGAACACAGGATTGTTCCATTTCAAGACCAAACTAGATGATGACTGACACAGAATTGAGGGATAAACTCTAATGGGAAAAAACCTATGAAATTAAGAAAATTTAACTAATTTTTGCATTTGATAATTAAATTGCACCACACTGCGATGGGGCATTCTTATCAGATCATTAATTACATGCTTGCACATACACACACAAAAAGACATTTGAATGATCCCATAAACATAAGGTTTTAAAACAAAGACTCAGGCGGCCGACCTTGAATCGACCTGGCCAAGAAACCTGGGACCCAACTGAGTTGAATACTTGAATTGAGTAACACCATAGAGCCCCAAAAATCTAAAAATAGTGAAAATAATGATTAAAACTAAAAATAGAGAAACGATGTCCTATGAATTTAAACTACGTCTTTCAATTATTTAAAATCAATTAAACTAAAAAAAAAGGCAGCTGCATTTGGTTTTTCATTTGGTTGGATGAACAAGAACTTCCAACCTTTAAATGCTTAAATCTTCTAAAAAATGCAGTTTTGGTTTTCCAAAATCAATGCAAAAGGACCCCAAAATCCTCCTACATCATCTCACCACAAGAAAATAGGGGAAAAGTATCCTGTGAAAAGTGCCATATTCTAATCAATCATTGAAGCATAACAGCCTCATTGCCAACCCCTTTTAAGGAAGGAAAAATATCCATTTCCAATCTCCTTTTGTTGACCATGTGATATGCTTTTCTGCGAAACCTCGACCATTTTTGCAGGACACTTGAGCCTCTTATTCGGAGATTTTCACAAGTACTCAGGTCCTCAAGTTAATTTCAAGGAAAGTGCAATTATTCTTTGCCAACTGCGACACTTCCATCCAAGAGGCTATAAGTAGCATCATGAACATTCCTATAGGAAAGCATACTATAAAGTGTCTTGGGCTTCCCCTTTTCTCAAATAGGTTGTATCCAGCCGATTGTAGTCCAATTATTGAGTAGTTCAAAAACAAGTTGGCTGGTTGGATTGCTTGTACTCTCAGTTATGCAGCAAGAATCCAACTCAGAAATTCAGTCCTGCTTTAGGGGGTGTTCCTGAGCTGGGTCGGGCTGGGCAGAGGCAATCCAGGCCTGGCCTGAATTTAGAAACACAGTCCCATATCCTGACCAAGCCCAACACAGACCATAAACGTCAGGCCCAAGCCCGCCCATTAATCAAACCCGGCCAGGCCAGGCCTAAATGGGATTTTTATCAGTTGTACTGGCTTTCTAGCAATTGTTTGGGCAAGCTATCACTACACTACAAGCACTCATTATTCAGGTCAGGCTGGGCATCAATCTTTCTATCACTTGGTCCAAGCCCAGCCCAAATATTAAACAGGTCCAGATTATACATCCAGGCCCAGCCCAATGAGGCTGGGCCCAAGCTGGCTCGGCCCATGAGCACTCCTACCTGCTTTCCTTCCATATTGACTGGTGAAATTGTTATCTTCTTCCTAAAGGGATTGAAGAGACATTCATGAGATCATTAGAAGGTTCCTTTGGAACTTTTGGGGAAATTCAAGATGCATTCATCTGAGATTCTGAGTATCTGACAGCTTGGGGGATTTTATGCAAGCTGAAAAATAAAGGTGGGGTGGGAATTGTAGCAGTTGAAGATTTAAATTCAGATTGTATGCTAAGGCACTTTTGGGATTGTTGCCAGACGTAAAAAATCATGATGGATTGATTGGACTACTGCTATGTATCTAACAGCAACAAACTTTTGGAAAGCTAAGTGTCTTAGCAATCCCTCATGGGGTTGGAAATCTATTCTTAAATTTAGAGCAATTGCTCAAAATCAGATCTCATCTTATTGAGGATGGTAGAGCAAAAAAATTCTGGCTTGAATCTTGGTTCCCATCCAAGAGAATCATAGATTGCATAGGCAGGATATCTATTCTCAATAGCAATTACAATCCAAACAGCTACATAGCAGAATTTATCTTCCAAGGGCAGTGGCTATGGAACTCAATCAACAGGATTAATATTCAGGGCCTTGGAAGAAATTAAAAATGCTCATTGGTCCCTCCATGGTAAAGATGCGCCCATTTGGATTCATGATAGAAAGGGTAAATTTTAATTGAGAACTGGGAAAGCCTGTCTTCCTTCACATGGAAGGCTATTATTGTGCTTGGAGTAGATGGATATGGTTTAAAAGAAACATACCGAAGCACCAATTCATGGCTTGGCTTTGTCTTCATAATAGACTCAAAACCAAAGATTTTCTCTTTCAAAATATAGATTGCGATGAGAATTGTATGTTATGCATTCAAGGGAATGAATCATTTGAGCATCTGTTCTTTAACTGCCCATTCATTGAATGGGTAAGAACAAACTTGGCCTCTCTCCTCCAATCTAATCAACACTTTCCAGCCACATTTTACCCCCAGCTATGCAGCATCCAACCTCCTCATGGAAAAGCCAATCCCAATCATAGCCTCGAATTCATTATTCTTCTCTGCTACCCTCCTATAGTTTGGCTAGATCCAAGGAAAGATTAGTCCAGGACACTGTTAGAGACACCTCTTGGGGTGCAAACTTTCCAAAAAAGGGTTCTCTAACCACTTTATTTTTCAGAGTTGGGGATTATGAAACCTAGAACACTACGAATGTTACTAGGCACAGACCCTCACTGCATTATGATTACTGTTTTGCCCTCCTCAAGCTGCAAAATGTCTCAAATGCCTCAACTAGCATGATCACTCCAACACCCCCCCGCCTTAACTAGATCGACGGCTGAAGTCCACCTTACTGACCTTCAGATCATACAGGGACAAAGTCAGAATTTCTGAGCCAACTCCATTTTGCTAGAAGGCCCATTGGAATGCGGATTTCATTGGCCATCTAATCCGTCCCCTTCAGATTGGAAAGTTTGCCCCTTAGTGAGAAGAGCTGCTGCCCTGTTATCTGAATTCCAATGCTGAAATTACACTCCTTAGAGAGCCTGGACTGCAGCAGGGCTCATATCACATCACACTAAGCTCAGCTGAAGGCGTTTTTCAGTTCTGTGCTAATGCATTTCCAACTGCTGGTCAGTTGTTTCGTTAGGCTTTGTAAGGTTGTTCTCCTGTGGTTTTCTTGGCCTCTAAAGCCAAGAAAATTCTGGCAGTTCTATAGTTTGCATTGGTTGTTGCAGCTGCCTCCAGTTGCTGTTCAGCCGTCCTTAGCAGTTGCTTTCGTTTGTACTGTTCTTCTTGGATTAGCCTGCCCTATTTGTTTTTTGCTGGTGGATAGCTTGTGCCTTGCCCTGCTTTGGCTTGTGCTTTCTCCTGTTCTGGATGGCTGGTAGAAGGCTTGTGCTTTCAGTCTTTTTTTTTTTTTTCAGCTCGCCTGGCTTGTGGGTGGAGTTTTGTTGGCTGTGTGTTGTACTGTGTAAGTTGGCCTGGCTTGTGGGTTATTTTGTTTCTCCCCTATTTTTTTGTCCTCATCCTTCTGACGCTAAAGGCGACCATATGCCAAGGCTTAGTTGGTAGCCTTCTCTGGGTGCTGAAAGGGGTTGAGAGTAATACATTTCATATAGTGGGTTTCCACCCTTTCAGGGGTGTTAATATATTCTTTTATATTCTAACGTACCTTCCCCCCAAAAAGGGAGGAAGTACTACTTTTGGCCTCTTCCCACTAGGACTCGGCCAAACTCAACGCAAGTGGGGGAAGGAAAGGGAGGGAGGGAGGGGGGTCGGTCAATTATTAAAACCAGGCATAAACCTGTGCACATTCGCGCACAAACATGTGTGTTCCATTTCATGATCATCTTCATCTTAGTCTTACCCATAATGAAGGGTTAGCACTTACAGGTTATCATTAATCACCTTAAACCCTCACAGTCCTCTCCTTTCTATGAATGGCATGCGTCATCTGTGATCCACAAAACTACTCAACGACCCTTTCAATGCAATACCAGTTCACATGCGTGAACACACACTTTGACTTAAGTATTTTAAAGTAGAAAATAGAAGGAAATTACAATATTCTCAAGAGATGTTATTATCATTCACTTCTAATAAAAGCAAAAACAAGAATGAAAACAAGTAATAATGATGTTATTATCATATCACCATATACTAATGACAGCCTACCTGATGGATGCTGCAGATACAATTTCATCACCTCTCTCCAAAACGACAGTATAAAAGCTACTATAGTTCAACCGACTGAAGTTTGACCTGCATAAGAAATAAGTAAGCAAATTTACACAATAATAATTAAATTTTAATCAACGAAAGCATAGAGATTTTTAATTGCATAAAAGAAAGCAATCAATAATGAAAACACATGTAGCACTACACCAAGCTTAGAGGGGCATAATAAATATGATGAAGGATATAAACTTTGCATCTCAAAAGCTGGTTGAACTTAATAAGAGCCTTTCTTTTTCTATCTTTTTTTATATACTTCATAAAAATTTCATCACAAGATTGAAATGAAAATTTGGAGAATCATTAGAAGGAAAGCATAGTTAGAGTAGGACATTTGCACAACAAGAATGGCCTTCATTTCAACTTTACAAGAGACTTGAGGATTTGGAAAAAAATGTCCACAACAAGCATGTCAATGTGATGGTAGATAGAATGGATAGAGACAATATCATAAGGAAAGGGTTCTCAATGGGTTTTTTCCGAAGTTTTTAAGGATATGATATAATCTGTTCCTCATTGCCAGTTGCTGCTCAGTGAACCAAAATGCCTTACTTTTACATCCATACCACGAGCCCTAGAAAGTGACTTTCACTCAATGGATCAAGTTTCAACCCGGTCAGAGCCTCTTTTACTGATTAGTTAAATTCTTTCAAATCAGTTAGCAGTTTCTTGATCTAATTACAAAATCCAATAATGCAAAGAAAATCAAGGATCACAACCCATCTACCTACTTGACTGATGCAGGCTGGCACATTATCCAGTGGGCCCAAGACTCATGGGTCACCTCATGTCTGTTGGGCCCAAGTTAGGTCCCAAAGTAGGCCTAATAGGTTCCAAGTTAAATCAATGTATTTAAGAAAGGAAAGGAAATCCATGTGTGAAAGGAGACTTGCTTCTTTGGTTGTCCAAGAGGCCTATTTAGGGACTGCTCATGTGTATTCTTTGATTCACATTCAATAATATTCAGTTTTTCTCTCCTCCTTGGAATATTACATTGGAAGTAATTGCACTAGCTTGGTTTAAAGGTGCCTACGATTGAGCTGATTCTCCTACAGCAATCTGGCTATGCCAAACTGGTATTAGAGCCAAATCCTTGTTGGATTGTGCTCTGGGTCAACAAATTTGTGGTACGGCCATATAAATCATATTAAGCCGACTGCCACTTTCTTATTAGGTGTTAGATGACCTCATCCATCAATATATGCGTATCTTTTTGCTGACTTGTTCAAGAAAGCTCTTGAAAGATCTAGATGTCTTGCATTGTTTAGCAAGCTAGGAATTGGTGATATTTATGCGCTAGAGGGGAGCGTAGGAAGTTTCTAAAATTATAATGTCAGGAGTCTCTTTTTGATATTGTTGCTGCTTGCAAGGCTTAAATGCAAACGTGCTAAGGGGATTATTTGTAAATAAACAAAACAAGTTCCACGATAACTGCATTAAAAGGTGATTATTCGTCTAATTCATATGCAAGATTAATCACTCTTCCATTGCTCTTCTTTTTCTCTCTTTCTTTCACTCTTCTTTAATAATACATTAACTTTGCCTCTTCTTTCATCGGTAAGGTGACTTGAACCAACAACCTCAAAATGCCACAGGCTCTTGTTAATTTTGCCTTTATTTTACACTGAGAACTACATGGTACTATAAACAAATAACTTCAAGAATTACGGAAACAAACAGACAGTAGGGCTAAAGGGATGTGCAGATAGTGCACTAAGAAGAAATGCTTTGGGATTCTACTGCTTTCTCGAGGCCTATTGGGATCACAGATTCCAACAAGACTGAGGTGTATGCTATTAGAGAAGCACTGAGAATCTTTTACCAGTCTTTTAGAGACAAGTTGATTGTGGAAAGTGATTCTGGCAACGCCATAGAGTGCATGTAGAAGACATGGATATCCTTGGAAGCTACATCCACTATGTTTGAGAATTGAGATCAAGCATCTCCCTTTTTTCTTTTTCTTTTTCTTTTTGAAATAGTAATGCAATTTTATTAAAAACCAGCATAAGAAACACACACTGGCTAACTACAAGTGGAAATCAAACAAAAAAGGAAAAGGATACAGCAAACCCCCAAAGTGCAAGCTCAAAAGGATAAGAAGAAAATTCTTAACAAGATTGTATCTCCCAACACCCCTTTTAGTAAGAACATCCACCACCACATTAGCTGAGCACTTTATGAGAGAAAAGGAAATGCTAAGCTTAGAGGCCAACTCCACCACCTCCTCACAAATATCCACCAGGCGCCAAGGAGGGGCTTAGAAGAGCCAAAAGCCCACCTGGTCACCCAAAAGGAGTCACCGTCTGTGATAAAGTTGCGACAATCCAACCTAGCAGATTCTTGAAGACCAATCCACTGGGCAAGTAACTCAACGTCATTCATCGAGTGAAAACCTTATCTCGGATGACACACCCAATGACTGAAGGACCTGGATTACCCCAAGCACTCCTTACACTTGAGGGAACCCAGAGGCGGCAACAACCAAGAAGGAAGAACATGGGGACTATAAGGGGAAGAAAAGGCCACCTCTCTCCAACATCGCATCAGAGAATTGACTAAGTAACCTCAAAAATCAAGAAGATTAGAAACCCGAGAGGCTAAAAGGAGTTTGACTTTATGTTCTAAGGCATCCTTGGAGGAAGAGACTCCTTCAAAACAACTGGAGTTTCTTTCTTTCCATATAATCAAGAATCCAACCAAGGTTTTAAAAATCAGAATTGGGACCCGACTTGGCCAAGGCCAAGTCTGAGTCGACTAGCCCAAGTCATGGGACTTGGCCGAGTCTCATCATTGCCCATGAATGAGACATGTATGATTCACCATGTCTCATTCATGCATACTTCTGCCTAATCGATCCTATATTGACCTCGTATGATCATCTGTCTTTATATTCTTTTGGTGCTACATGCTATGTCAATTATATTTGTTTATCGTGCTAGATCGTTGTATCTAATGGTGCTACACCTGTGTTACAGGTGATGACGTCATTGCCATTGCCGAGGAGACTGAGGTAGAAGAGACTCCTCAAGGGGCAGTTGAGTGGACCTCAGACGACATCTTTTAGGCATTTGTTCCCATGAGAGTTAGTCATGTGGACCCATTGCTTGGCCATGGTGGCCATTGAAAACTGTTTTCAAGCTTTAATTTTGAATTTCGATTGTAAAACCTAACTATTTGCTTCTGCTACTTATTACTACTCTTTAACTCTAACTTGAACTTAATCATGTACTATGGGCATATTTATGCTATGATTCCTTGTTTATGATGTTATGGATGATGAATGTTATATGGATACCATGACTTGTTGTATGATACTCATGATTAATGAGTTACACAGGCTTTTGCGAAAAAAAAATCATATTAGTTGTAATGATTTTGTACGATGCCTCACACGTGAATCCTGTGGGAACTCTCGCTTGCAGAATAAATATATGATGAGTCGGTTTACTCGAATCCCCATGCGAATGTGTAGCGCCCGGTACCCGGATGTTGTTTTCATGGATATCGGCCCGGGTGCGTGACAGCAGGCGCCCTGTTCCCATCTAAATCAAAGTCCGTTGCTTTCACCTCCTCTTCTGAAAAAGGTCTCTCCAGTTGCTCAGCCTCCAGAGTAACAATTTGACTGAAGCCTAGGCTGTCCAAAACAGGACAGTTCCAGTCCTCCTAAGAATATTTTTTTTTAAGAGAAAAATATCATCAATAATGTCCTCCTTCTCCAGGTGCTAATTACCATCAACTAGATCCAAAATTCTATAAAACTGCATGTTGTCTGTGATCCCTATCATAGCTCCAAGACGCCCGGTCTCCTTTTTTTTATAACACGATGCCCAGTCTCCTTAATATCTAAAACTTGAATATCCTGAAGAAGTAAAGAATCACAAGCTCCACCGAACCGTAGTGTTCTCCAACCCATTCTCTAATTTTCATTTTCAGAGTCTTCATCTTCATTGCGAGCTTGAAGTCAGCCCACCCAACCACCCCTAACTCCTTCCACCATTGACTAATCAAGACCAGAAATTTATCTTACTGAAACCAACTTAAATCAAATCTAAACAGAGAAGGCCCCCATCTGTGAAAGTTGGAATGAAGGCAAACCGGACAATGATCCGAAGTAGGCTTCGGAAGAGCATAGGCATATGGATATACTTCTGCCCAATCCCCAGAAGATTAAAAATCTGTCCAATCTTTCCATCGAAGGAGGATCTTGATTATTAGAACAAGTAAACGAAGCACCATTGAGCCTCAAATACAGAAGCAAATTAGAATTAATCCAATCTGAAAAGGATTCCACATCAGCTGAAATTCTGCACCCTCCCAGTCTATTATCTGAAAGTCTTATGATGTTCCAATCTCCTCCTAAACACCATGGACCCGACCATCAGGAGCGGACTACACTCAATCCCTCCCCCTCATCCCCACGAAGAGCCTGACGCATCCAAGGCAGCAAATTTGACAAATTTGCCACTCCACAGATCTCTAGTAATACTGTCTTCCATAGAATTGATTTTAGATTTCTGCAGAAGAACAATATTTGCCCTGAATTCACTGATACTCGCCTTGACAATCACTCTTTTCATTCTACTCCCTAAGCCCCTTGCATTCCAGGAGATGATCTTCATAGATAACTCTGATCAATTTCACCCAAACCCAATTCCCCCTACCCAGAGAAACCAACCCTTCCTTTATCATAGTTAACTGATGCCATTCTGAAGAGATGTAAACCACATCCTCAGATTTGAGGTGGCCCACCAGGCTATGCCGCAGAAAGATCAAATCTTCTTCACATGTCAAATGCTTTAAACTGACCAATGTCAGGGACCCCTGAAAAATAATCTTCCATTGTTTCGCGGCTGCTTTATACCAATGGAAAATAGGACTCTGAAGACACTTCTCCACAGTAATTGGATCTCTTGCTGGAGAAGAGAGAGAAGGAAAAACTGACCCTGGCCTCAAACACCAGTTCGGACCGAATCTCACCATCCGCACATTGATTGTCCTTCCTAGCCAAGACCTGCCATTAGCCAGATTCATAGCTCTATCTGCCTCCCTTTAAGACACAAAGTGGACAAAAGCAACACCCCGATTCTTCCTCGAGGATTTATCCAAAGAAAAAGTTTCAAATCATTCCTGCTCTGATGAACATAGCTGTCAACCCTTGGAGATTCCCTAGGGAAGATTAGAGTCAAAAGGAGAGATCAGATCATCTCTCAGCCACCTTGGTCTGCTACTGGCAACACTGCCCGTAGGCAGAGCTCTTCTCCTCCTCAAACTGGAGGCAGAGTTCAAACCAAAACCTGCTTCCTCCCACTGAACCAGCTTCTTGCCATCCACCTTCTCATTTTCTTACTTCTCTTTCTCTCACTCCATCAGTTGAGACGCAGAGTTTCTCCTCTTTTAAGAATGGCTGTCAGGTTCTTACCGTATATGAAAAAAAAAATCAATATATAGATTAAGCATCTCTCTTAAGTCATAAAATCTATTCATCATGTCCTGAAGGAAGTGATAGAGGGGCAGATTCCCTATCTAAACAGGAAATTATTGGGCATAGCATGCATATAAACCACAAGTTGAAGTTGATCCCATTTGTGGTTTTCTGTATTTGTTGTATCATTCTGTTTGTCTTTAGAGAGTATTGAGCTTTTATACTGAAACTCTCCTATTGTATCTCCTTTACTTTTATGAAGTTATTGTTGTTACCAATCCGTGGGAAAAAATGCAAAAGAGATGCAAACAAAAAAAAAAGGAACAGCAAAATAATTACTGATAAGTGAAGGTTCATAAAGAAAGCAGCTAAAATCATGGCCTGAAAGATCATCCAGATTGCAGAGAGGTAGTAAATATTTACAAGCAACATTCACAAATCACAGTAGAAGCACCTACCCCAGAAAACTATAGCACTGTTGCAGTCGATGTACACATTCTTGCATTACTTTGTATGTTAAAGAGTATATGTTCATAGTTACTTACCCACAATTATAAAGAACATTTCGAACCATGTTTGCACCACTCCTATGGTCAATTATGGGGAAAAAACACTCATTCATAACTGCTGCTGCTATAGCAACCTTAGAATTGCACTCAGCTCTTTGAGCAAGTCCAAGGGATGATGTCTCTGAATCTTTGTCGATTAGATGAACAAGCGTCCATGAAAACCCAGCATCCAGGTTATTCTTCACCCCAAGAAGCTTCTGCACACTGTCAAAGAGCTGCAGAGAAGGCAACAATACAATAATTAAACAGTATTCCAGTTTCAGAGAGAATAAAAACGAAAACAGAAGTCCATAAGAGTTTGACCATCATAAACCAAGGCTAACAGTCAAGTTAGATATTTATCAATAAGAATAAATTGGAAAAGATGATAATCATTTTTACCCCCATAATTGCAGATGCCTAGTTCTTGAGGGGTATTTAAGTGTCTCAATAAATAAGCTAGAAACATGTAAACTTCAACAGATTATGCCAGTTCCAAATGCTATTGAACCAGCTATTGTCAAGATATGGTTCAACATAATTTTTAATTTAAGAAGCTTAAGATTAATACTCCCATTCAGTTAACTAATAAAATGTTGATGACAAATTAGAAAAATTGTAAAATGTTGACAAACAGGTAACCTGAGCCCATGATCGGGAAAAACAGTTTTAAGCCCATTTTTAATCGATTTAAGTATTATTGTTACAAATAAAGCTTGAAAGAATATGAATTGATACGAGTACGGTGGGCTGACCCAGCCCAAAAAATTGTTATAAGCAAATAGAAGATATGCAACAACACCACAAGATAGTTATTGATTTTCCAGAACAATGATGTCTAACTAAATTTTTTATTACCTATCAATCGACTTGGTCAATTAGTTGCTTGAACGCTGCCCTAGACTCTCAGGGACTAATGTTAGTCTTTGTCAGATTATTGCTAGTTGCACAAGGGTGCATGTTGCAATCCAACATTTTACAAGGTGTCAAATTGGCAAATCTCAAAACATGGGATTCAAGGATTTGTCAGTCTGTTAATAAATGTAAGTAAACATTTATTTACATAAATATAATATAAAAAAAATAAGGCCAATAAGAAAACACACAAATCTCACTCTAAACAGAAAACACACAAATCTCACTCTAAACAATCATATAAAAATCACATCAATGTCATGCTTCTCTAGTAGCTACCCAAAAAAAGAAAGAAAGAGCAATTTTCATCAATTGTAAAACAAGGATTAAGTTAACATTATAAGAATCTGTGAAGAATCCATATGGTAATTATCAAAATTCCAGGTCTTCCAGAAGATAATTAATGCAGTTTCATGAATCACTTTGAAGATACGAGTAATCAGTTGAAGTTTCAAAAGTAGCCATATGTGCTACTAGTTTATCCCATTTTGAATAGAGAAATAACAACCTGATTATGCCCAAAATATTATTTTCTTTAGCAACAGTGCAAAGAAGTAAATATAGCCATACAGGGCTTCCCTTTTCTAAGTATGCAAGATGGAACACCAAGATGTCAAATGTCATTCCATGATAAAGCAAAAAACAATTGAATTGCCATCATCAACTTGTGAAGGCACTTAATGTTTTTGCTCATAGAATTTGGTCAGCAATTCTTAATGTGTTTGATATACAATGGGTCATGCCCTTGAAAGTTGTGGATCTTTTTCATCAATGGCGCTTGAGAACCAAATATGTTCGCATGAGAATTCTTGGGAAGATGGTATTGTATACGGTTTGTTGGAAAATTTGGTTGGAAAGGAATCATCGTGTTTTCAAGAATAAAAGTAACTCGGTGGAGGATGTTGTTGCATCTATTATTTGGTTTGTTTTAGAGTGGGTGCATTCAAGAAAGGAGTTTACAGGGGTGGTTTTGGAGGATTTAAATAGATCTTGAGCAGCTCATTTTCAAGGTGGATGTATCTATAATCTAGTAACTAGTGTTTTGTGGGAATGTCCTACGGGTTTTCTCAAATTAAACTTTGATGGAAGTTATGTTCAAGCTATTAGAAGAGGTGGAATTGGAGGTGTCATTAGAGACTGGAATGGCATTACTGTAATGAGTTTCTCTGGACCGAGGGATTCCTTGGATGCTAATGAATCTGAAATTAATGCTCTTTTGGTTGGTTGTCGCGAGTTACATAATATGGAAGGTTCTAAAGTTATCATTGAAGGAGATTCTTTTTCTGCCATTCAGTGGAGTTTAGGTAATTGTTCTCATCCTTGGAGGCTGACTGATGCGGTGGAAGAGGTGCAGGATCTTGAGTCACTTGGGTGCTGTCTTTCATCATGTGCTTCATGAGGCAAATGTTTCAGTAGATAAGCTCGCTAAGGAAGGGGTGTTTCACTCTTCTTTATCCTTTGATGTATAGTTTGTTTCGAGATTTTCCTGTTTTTTGTTCTTTGGGGTTTTCCCCTATTATTAATAAATTTTACTGTTTTCAAAAAACAAAAAAAAAAAAATGTGAAGAAACTTCATTTCATATGGTCATCTGAGTACCATAATCTGTAGAGGATCACCATTATTTTATAGTTCTCATGTACCATACATTTTCTTGGATTCAAGTAGTCAGTCAAAACTTATTGTATTTGTGTAGATAAGCTCGTTACCATTATTGTATTTGTACATGAGATTCCATTATAAATACTGGGGAGCATTAACCCAATACAGCTTCCCAAATCTCCTGTGTTCTACAAGTTGTTTCATGGTATCAGAGCACATGCTCTCCGTCTTTAATCCAAGTGAGGTTGGGTTCTGTCTGTGACATTAGTGGCCTACTCATCATCATTAGAGTCTTCTTCTCTTCCTATCTAACGCCACTCTCCCAGAAAAACTCCCATCATACAAGATTGACTACTGTCAACAAACCCAGCCATCTGTCAAGCTGCTACATATCTCTCTCTATAGTATCTCAGCTCTCCAGAAAACCCTCTTGAGACCCTTCTTTTTACCATCTAACCTCAGTTCCCCAAAGAAATTAAGGCATTCAAGCAAATCTCAGTCGACAGATGCGATCAAACCAATCAACTTTTACAATTTTTGGCAAGTGTCTGCGGCCCACGTCAAATCTCAGATCAGGCTGAAATCTTGCCCCTGGTGGTCGCCAGCTACAGAGGAATCATCAGCACTTTGGACACCATTTGAGGGAGTTTTGGGGCCTTCATTTTAGCCGGTTTCTGTACCCGTCACTCATATTAACTGTTCAACTTCCTGGAATTTCATCGAATTTTCTTCAAACTCAGAGGAGACTTGCGTCACTCAGATACGGAGCTAACCTGGAGGTTGATTGGAGTTCCCACGCCATCTGCTAGGTTTTCAGGGCAGTCTGCAGACTGACTAAGACATTTGGGTCAGGATTTATCAAATTACAGTTCAGAATACTCATTTCTGAAGCATCTTTGGGTTAATTTCCATGGCTTCTGACCATGCCCAAGTAATTTCTACTCCGACTTGATGGGACAAACCATTGTTGTCAGTATCCTGCTATTCATATCCTAAATCTTACCATTCGTGTCAAGTCCTAGGGAAAACAAATTGTATCTATGCAACGAATCCATTTACAGGTGAATCTAAGGATTTGGGTGTAAATATTTTTATTTTTTTAAAAGATGACTGTATTAGAATAGAAAGGGCATTTACAGTATAAGAGATCAATACTGAGATAATAAAAAAATTAAAAAGAACCCAAAAAAGAAACAGGATAAAATGAATCATCCCTATAAAGAGGCCGAAAGCCCCAAAAATTCAGGCGTCAGCCTGAAGCAAAACACATATTAACAGTCCACCACATAAACAGAGAAGATTTGGAAACCCCCTCTTTGGCCGGACGAACTGCTTCTGTATTGGTGAAGCACCGCAGGGAAGGAGAAGGATAGCCAACGGGCTATTATCCAAGCCAAAGGCTTAGATGGGATGTCTAGGTCTCACACCACAGACAAGGGAAACTCACGATTGAGAGAAAACTCAAACTTTTCATTCAAATTCTATGTAATGTATCCCAAGAGAAGGGATACATCCTCTATATAATAAAGTCTAAGCACTAACTTAGCAATTAAGCCACATAAAATTAGAAACTCCCTAATTCTGCTAAATCATATCAATTATAAGAAATCTACTAAATCTAGGGAAATCTTCATAAAACAGGAAACTGCTGTTTGAAGAGAATCTTGGGGATCGTTGTTGGATCTTGTGGGTCTTGGGCTTTCTTGTATAGATTTTCAAACAGGGCCCATTAGTCTGGCCTACATCAATTGGCACTATGCTTGATGTGGTCGAAAGAGATGCTCAAAATCTTAGAAATCTCTACAATCTCTTCTATAATATCTGTAAGGTACCATGGAGGATTTGATTCTAGACTCTAGAGAAGCCCACTTAATCGCACATAACGAGTCTCCTTCAATAATTAGTAGCTGAGGATTGAATCGCAAAGCTTCACAAAAGCCAATATTTAGCACTCATGCTTCGGCTTAGTTGATTGAGCATAGACCCGCAGGACCCGAGTATGATAGCATAATATTAGTCTGATCATTACAGATTACACCCCCTACACCCGCAAATCCTGGATTGCCTATAAAGCCCTCCCGTCAAAATTCAGTTTTAATGCACCTGAAGGAGGAGTCCACTTATATAAGATGCAAAACTTGATAGGATATGAGAATGCCACGTCCTTCCAATTTTGTATGATGGAGTTTGAAGAAATGCCCTTGAAAAGAAGTAAAGATGAAGCCCAATTAGGTGTAAATGTTACGATTTAATACTCGTTTCATTGAATCTTATTTCAAGCGATTTGGCTGAGTGAGAACGAGAATAGCCATAGCCATAAGTTTATATTAATAATATTTTGCCTTTTTCTTTCATTGTTTCTTTTTTTAGCATTTTTTTCAAAGGTTATTTATTAAAGAAACCTCTTTAAGAATTTTTCCGATTTTGGGAAAGTTCTAGAGATGGATAATGAACAAGCATTTGAAGGTATCCATTTTAAAAAAAAAAAATTTCAATTTTTTCTTCACAAAACACTTTTAAACCTCAGGAGATATCATAACGTGTAAGAAATAAGATTGAGGATTTGGATTTTTTTATCTTTTAGTTTTGATTTAAAGATAACATTAAAAAAATATTGCAACTAGTTTATTTTCCCTAGTAACATTTATGTCATAAACATATTTAACTACTTACAAAAAATCATATCTAATATATTAATGCATGTCAATGATGTTTTTCATAATTGTAGCATAGCCTTATTTGTCATTGTATTTATCTTGTTATGGATGGATTATGATTTATGAGTAACTACTTTCATAATCCTACGATTCACATTCATGATACAAGTCAATTCAACCCCATAAACGATTTGAGATATGAATGCGATTTTTAAAACAATGGGACAAACTATGCATATTGGGCCCATCTCATGAAAGAAGGAAACCTTGGAAATATGTTTCCACCAAACTTGAAAAACCCCAAGATCCTACAATGGAAGAATGGAAGGAAGATATTGGAAAAATTAATCCTTGGATTGCACACTCGGTTGATCCCACCATATGATTCCAACTCGCAAAACTTGCTTACCCAAAGGTCCACCTCGGAGACCTGGTCACCCTCTGCATCATCCACGAACAGTTGCTCCAGATGCAGCTCTTTCCACTGCTACGGACACCTCTGCCTCCTCTAAACTCACTGCACAGATTCAGTCCATCATTGTTGAGCAGTTTCAGAAAATGATGCTATCTTCTAGCCCCAGTTCTCCAACTTCATCTTCAACAGCTTCCCCACTATTGCCCCTTTCTCTCCCGGAGGTAACATAGTGGTCCTTGGATCTTTGACTCTAGTACCTCTAGTCTTATGGTCTCTGATTCTTCACTACTTTTTTGATAACATGGGAACCCGTCAACCCCCCTTCGGTTGATCATTGGTAAAGCCACGGATACATAGAACCACCCACTAGCCCTATGTATCGGGTAAGGACTTAAGGGATTCGAAGGCAGGACCTCCAGGCTAAATTTGGACTTCCTAACCACACGAACATTTTAAGTGTGGGTTACATTTTAAGTGTGGGTACATTTTAATACTCACACTTACTCACCTTCATTTCACTATTTCATTTATATTGCTAATGGCTCTCGTTTAACTATTACTAAAATAGCTCTATCACCATTGGTTTGCTTTCTATTTCCTTTATACTTTTCATTCCTAATTTATCTGTGAATCTTTTGTCTATAAGCCAACTTGCTCAAGATGGATATGTGATTATTTTTTCCGGATGTGCTGTGTAGGGTTCATCAACCGGGAGCCAGATTGGAGCAGGGTATAAATTAAGCACTTGTATTTTCTTGATATTCTTCACTTGCCCTGTCCATCCGCTTTTGTTTCTATTGCCATGGATGGCCTATGATAGGGACATCGTACTTCCTCTACATATATTCAATAAGGGGAAGAAAAAGGCCCAGAAAACATGCACACATGCCTCCTTGTGGTTGGATAATCACTGTCAGGCGTTAATTCCCGATTCCAACAAAGATCCATCATTGGATCCTAATTGTGGCGAAGATCCACCATTGGATTTCAATTCTGGTAAGGATCAACCATTGGATCTTAATTTTGATACAGATTGACAATCAGATATAACCCGATTTGACACTTGATAGAGATGAATACCCCATGTGGCATAATCAAGAAGACCCCACCTTTGGATGTGCTAGATGGTCCCTACATGGGAGGGACCATCGAAGAATCAAGAATTGAAGATCAAGTGGGGTCCATCCATGGGACTGATCCAAGTGGTCATACGGTCCCATCTTAGTTCAATTAATTTTATTAGTTTGTCTTATTAATCTTATTTCAGTGGAATTGTAGGTAGGGCCCATTAGTTTTATTATTAATGTTTTAATCTCAGCCTTTGATATGTTTTAATGGCTGATATCCAGTTGAGGGTTAGGTTTTCTTTATAAAAGCATTGTAGAGACCTCTTTCTCAATTAATGGTTAATGACAATGAATGACTGCATTTGGCTACTTCTCCTGTGAGTGCAAGCCCATCAGGTGCAAGGCGTTGCAGTGTAAGATCGCAAATCAGCTATCTTCACCTTCTTCCCTTTCTTTATTTCAAGTTATTGTTGGTTTTCCCTCTACAAATCATCACTTTCGTATTTGAACAGCCATAAACACCTTGGCCGTACAACCCATCTCCATCTAATCCTAGATCCCTCTTCAATTCCACATGCCCAACCACCAATAGTCCAAATCCCCATTGACCGAGTACCACCAGCTTTCATTCACAACAGCCGTGTACCATATACCATAAGCCCCAACTGTCGCACATCCCTTTTAGCAAATCCTAGTAGCTTAACACTTGTCAACCATATCCCACGTCACATAACTCCTAAACCCATTACCTAGCATCACTTCCATCAAACCCAACAGCAGACAGAACCATCACTGCTTTGCTCCCTTGTCCCCAGACCAACACCCAGCTCACTACCAAGCAGGGGCAGACTCACATTGTCAGGACCTGGGGCAGTCACCCCAGGTCGGAACATGAAATCATCAAAGACTAAAATGGGGCCCTGGTTGATGCCCCATATATGACTAAACAATTGCCCCACTTATGTCAAAAGCTTTTGGTTAGGAAAAAAAAACGGTGCTATGGTGAAAAGCAACTTGGGAAAAAAATTTCTTCGGTGGCCAGTGAAAAGCTCCCTCTTTTTTCATTCTCTGTAGTTGCCAGTCTACGATCTCATCATCGTCGATCGAGCTTCTCCTCGTTGTCGGTCTTGTGGTTGCCCTCTCTCTCTCTCCCATGGTTCACACTAAACACTTCCTGCAACGAAGTCCTCTCAATCACCCCTCCTCCAGTCCCAAAACAAGTCAACTCCATCAGAACCCCATCCCCCTTCGGCCTTTATATCTTTAGTATTTCTTCTTTGATTTGATAGGATGGATTCGTGAGATTTCTTTAAGAAATTGATATATAACAGGAGAGTGACAAGAGAAACCCTAATCAAACCCCGGTCCTCTCTCTCTCCCTCCCAAATCTAGTATAATCATAATTACTCTATATACCTAACTCCAAACCCTAAATCCCCACATCCTAATCCAAACACTAAGCCCTAAAACACCAAATCCTAAATGAAACCCCTAAGCCTTAATTTCCCAACTTCCCTTGATTCGTAAGCCCTAATTCCCAAAGACCCTCAATCCAAATTAAAAGCATCAACACCGAAACCCCTAAATTTCTAAATCGATTAAGCATTGAAATCCGAATTTCTTTTTAATATATATGTGTGTGTGCATTTTTCTGCTTGGTGGAGCATTTGCCTGCATTTTTATTTTATTTTGATTTATTGTTTATTTTTTTAATCTTTTTTTCCCTCCTTTGCATAAAGCACTTTGTTGCTTGTCTGTGTGATTGAGCTCTTTGAAGCTTTAGTACTTTTTTTGTAACAAAAAAAAGTAGATAGCAACAAAATTGTAGAAATTGAGCTTAGTAAAGTTAGCAAAAGTTTAGCCCCACCCAAATGAAAATTCTGGGTCCGCCACTACTCCCAAGTGGCAGCAGTCCACTTCAGCCCTTAACAGAACCATTCCAAGGCTCCACTTCAGCCCTTAACAGACCCATCCCAAGGCTTGTCCCAACCAGCAGAACACTATCTGGCTCTGTCCAGCCTGGCAGAACCTAGATCCAGTCTTGTTCAAGGCTGGCCAAGCCAAACCCAGCCTAGGTCCAAACAGCCCAGCCGCATCCTATTTTGGGCCCTTTTGAACACTTTCTATCAATTTTTTTTGCTGAATATCAGATCTGAGTGTTTATTGGATTGATTCGTAAAATTAACTGCAGGAGTTATCAATTACACAAACATGAGTTTTCATGTCCCATATAGACACCTATCAATTTTATTGACGACCTATTTGAATCTGGTCCATTTGTCAAATCCACAAAGGGGACAATAAATCTACTTGGATTTAGTTGATCCCTAAGCTAGTGGAAGACTTTTCTTCCACTGCAACTCCCAATTCAGATTTGAGATTTTCTCATTGTGAGATAGTGGTAAGACCTAGAGTCACCTCTAATTCCCAAACTGTGTTTTTATATAAGAGGTGCAATCTGAGTTTTCAGTTTTATAATTTATTTGTAATTGCTAATTGTTTTTGGATCTCATAAAAGCCATTTAGCTTAGCCTCACACTGTCTTGCATCAGCCTATCTTTATGTCATCTTTAGCATTCCAGATTAGGATATTTGTTTGTTAGTCGTTTATAACAATTAATTTTTTCTAGTATTTTGGGAAATGTAACTTTTGACAAAATATCTGATTGTTTAAGTTGTCGTGTTTCTATTGTTTTGCCCTTCCATAGAAGTACTACCCAAGTACCCATACTACACATGCTTTTGATTCGGTGCTCTCTAATATTTGGGGACCTGCCTTTCACCATTTCACCCCACCAAAGGAGGCCCTTTTTATTTTGTTTTGCTTATTGATGATTATACACGATATACATTGGTGTATTTAATGAAACATAAAAATGAATTACATAACTTAGCCAGTTTTTACTACCAGTTTCAACCTCGGATAAAGAAGTAGGGTTGCGTTAGGTAGGTTGATAGCCTACATAAAATTTTGTCACAACCCAAACACGAATTCTAAGTTGGGACAAGGCTTTAATGATGATAATGATGATGGTGAAACATGAATTATATGACATATGCTTCATTTGCTCACATGATAGGAACTTGGTTTTCCACCAAAATTAAAACTTTCAGGCCTGACTCTTGTGGCAAGTTAGAACCTCTCTACCCGGTTCAGCAACTTTCTCTCTCATCAAGGAACCCTTGCTCAGGTCTCCTTTCCTTATACCCCTGAGCAAAACGGTGTAGCTAAATGCAAACATCATCATCTTTTGGATACCGTTCGCACTCGATTTCATTCTTCTAAAGTCCCACTCTCCTTTTGGGGAGAAGCCCTTTTTAACACCCAGATACCTCATCAATCATTATTCATCATCTATTTTGTATGGCCGCACACCCTTTGAAGCCCTTTTCCATACTAAAAAAAAAAAAACCACCCATACTATTCTACTTTTTGTCCCTTAGGGTGTACCGTTTTTGTTCTTCTTCCACCAAGATAGCGTTCCAAACTTTCTCCCAAATCCACCATTTGAGTCTTCCTTGGCTATGGGATTGAACATAAAGGGTTTCGTTGTTTTGATCCTAAAATCAATCGTCGTTGTATCTCCCCCCATGTCACATTCCTTGAGCACATTCTGGTTTATTCACTGCCAATGATTGACTCAATGAAGATGTGATGCAAATGCATGAAAAGAGTCCCAGTGCGACCAAACCTGGCTTGTACTAAGGGAAGGATCCAAAAGGGATATGAGCAAAACTCAATCTGTGAACCCCTTGGGTCATAGCCAGCAGATTATTAGCTTCCTGCTTTAGCTAAAACTCGCAATATTTCTCTCTTTTTTGTTTAATTTAGGACTCCTTTGATCATTTTTTCGTTCATGTTTAGGGTTAAGATCGTATTAGGGATGCAGGCCCTGGTTAGGGCTTGCGTGGGAAGTGTTAAAAGAACAATGGGTGCCCAAGCACGTGTCCGAAGACACAATAAATCTCCGCAGAGATAATAAACGAGGACACAACTCAATGAGAAAACCCAATTTCATTAATCAACAACTGAATAATTTTTTACTACAATGCCATATAAATAAGAAAGATAACTTAAGCCATAAGAAACCTACTTAATTTAGTAAACTAGAATCTTATCCTAATTACAATAAAATTAGAAACTATTGACATAAAAATAAATCCCTAAATCTATATGGGCCCTACACATGTGGCCTGAGGTCGATCTGCATCATTCTCCCCCACTTGAAAAAGAACTCGACCTCGAGTTCGGAAAATGTCCACCTGGATCAAAGATCAATCTGACAAATTTTTGATTCGTTGGTCGATCTGCAGCGTCCATGTACAGTTTCAGGCATAACTACTTCTGATGGGTGAAATCGGTGTTGATATGCAATCGGCCCATTGGATGATTTACTTGTAGAATCTGCACCATCAAATCACAATATCTGACTAACCGTTCTTGATCTCCCGATTGCCATTGGTTATTCATAAAGACAAAATCAATTTGAGAGCTTCTGTGGGAAGTATCAACAACTTGCTCTTCATCACTTGGGGTTTGCACTCGGGAGTTATTTGTACTCATAGGAGAAATTTCAAAGCCAACTGGACCTGTAGAATCTCTGTGCCTAACTCTGACTGATCGGTCTGCATATTCACTGGCACTGGTTCCTCAACACGGTCTGTTACGTGAGACGACTTTTCTTCTTGAGGAGTAACTTAAATTAGATGAGACCTTTTAAGCATCCGCTCCACACGAATTGCTTCCCAAAATGCTTCATACATATCGTTTCTCCACATTCTTCAATATATTTGGCCTCAAACCTTTGAGAAAGTGATTGAAATCAAGTGTATCTCCCAATTCACATAAATAATGTAGCCTTTCAAATTCATCGGCATATTCCTCGATAGACAATTTTCCTTGTGTCAAAGTAATATACTGCTCAAAGCAGTCTTTATTTACATAATATCTTTTCCCATCCCTGATTGCATATGTCATCCGTTTAGCCCTTTTGTCGATTTCTTTAAGCTATTTGTTGGTTACTGTAAGCCTTCTATTTATTTCAAGAAGTTGCAAGTCCATCTTGGCTGACAATTCCATATTAACTTGATGCAAAGACTGAAAATTTTAATGCTCTTCAAAATAAAAATCAAATTGACCAAATGTGTAGATCTCACTGATTGGAGTTCACGGTGAAGTCGAATCGGAAATCTGACGGTGGATGTGCTTGAGATCGTAAAAAGAAATCCCAACTGTTGATTGGATCAAAGCTGCTGTTGATTGAAGTTTGCTAATGCAGAGATGATGTCAGCACAACTATACTGGGCTTCAAACAGATTTGGATCCTTCAAATTGACCTAGACCTGAACTCAACGCAAACTGGCCCGGATCTAGAAACTAGGCCCAAGTGATGTAGGCCCACAAAGTAATGAAGCTTGGCACATGGCACAGGAGGTACATGAAGACCTTTCTTGCTCGTGTCCTATGCGCAAAACAAACAGCTAAAACCATTTTTCTTGTGTGCTTCCGCTGTATGTCGATGGAGATGACGAAAGGGAATGAAACCCTTTCACTATTTATGCTCGACAAAAGGAAAATGAGAGCGCTGGTTGATGGTGGAGAGGAAAGGGGCTGAAGGTTTGTGGAGGTTTGCGAGGGTTTGGGGTTTGCAGAATAATATGGATTTGGGGTGTTGATGCTCAGGGATTTGGGATTGGGGCCCGGGGTTTGGGAAAAATATGGATTTGGGGTGTTGATGCTCAGGGATTTGGGATTGGGGCTGGGGGCTAAGTGAACGGAAAGAGGAATAGGGTAAATCACACCGACGATCGAGGGATCGTTCAGGTCTGATACCAACTGATGCAGGCCCTAGGGTTAGGGTTTGCATGAGAAGTGCTAAAAGCACAGTGGGTGCCGAAGCACGTGTCCGAAGACACAATAAATCTCCGAAGAGATAATAAACGAGGACGCACCTCAATAGGAAAACCCAATTTCATTAATCAACAACTGAATAATTCTTTACTACAATGCCATATAAATAAGAAAGATAATTTAAGCCATAAGAAACCTACTTAAACTAGGAAACTAGAATCTTATCCTAATTATAATAAAATTAGAAACTATTGACATAAAAATAAATCCCTAAATCTATGTGGGCCCTACACATGTGGCCTGAGGTTGATCTGTATCAATTAATTTGGATGAATGTTCATTCTAGGGTTTACTTCAAGGTTGTTTTAAGTAAACAATAATGACTAGTAAGCTGGGGGTGCTTTTGGAAATATAAATTTCCAGTTGCAATTTTCCATTGGAAACTCCTCTATTCATATTCTGTGTGAATACTTGGGATAAGGCCTTTCAATCCCTCTTACCTTCTTTGCTTTGTGCTTATACCTTTTTTATGTTTCCTTCTTGATGCTGTTGTATTGAAGCTGCTTCTTTCTTTCTTGTGCCAAGGTTAGAAGCAGCCTGCTGCCATTACTGTGATTTAACTGCAAAAGCCATAACAGGCTGGTACAGCCATACAGGTTCGGGACACTTTACCAAGTCAGTATGCTGATTTATAGTTTTCAGGTTAGTACAGCCTACAGCGGTTGAACTTCAACCAATTTGATTATTCATTAGTCACAAAATCAACCAGCAGTCCTAATCAAATTAGAGACTATCCTTTATTGGTGGCTGGTTGAGAAATTGGTTGCACCTTATAGTCTAGTAGCTCAAGTCTCAAACTATTTTTATTTAATTTACATGAAGGTGTAAAGGAGCACTCTACATTAATCATAAATTCAACTAAATAGATCGGACAAATCCTGCAAGGATGCCTTCATGCACACTTTGAGAGAGAGAGAGAGCAGTAAGTTATACAATGGCCAGAAGCTTGATCATGACAAACAATAATTTCAACAATACAACATTAAAAGTAAAAGGTAAATAAATAATGAAAAACCATGGAATAGCTGCAATACCTTTCTGCACCTCTGCCCACAAAAGTTGGTGCCTGGACTATTGGAATCGACGGGTGCAGCGTCCATTTCAGGAATACACAATTGGTGGTCTACAACATGCAAAGTTGCTAACATATATTCAGCCTTCATTGCAAAATGAAAATATCGATGAAAGCAAAAACAAGTAATGAAACATGAAATATAGACACACATTCTAAAATAACATAGAAAAAGGAGCAGCACGTACATTTTCCTTCACATTGACTACAAGAGAGTAAAGAGGTAACACCATCATCATGACAGGTGCTACCACCAACGCCGCCACAAAATCTACATGAACAGTTTGAACAGAGCCAATCACCTGCAGGAAGCATCTGCAACAAGAGATGAATGTTTCATGCACTGGATGAACTATTAAAGTAAAAAAAAAAAAAGGGATTGTCATAATGCCACATTCAAAGACAGGCGATACCAGAGGAAGCTATTGATACTAACATGTAAGCAAGATCAATTGGAATTTAGTTTGTGGACTTCTGCATGAGACATTTAACCTATTTTGTTTATTTTCAGTTCTCCTATACAATGTAAGTTTGCAGAAACCTTACAATGAAATATTTTATGGCATGGTCTGAAATAATAAATCTGTTAGGACTTAGAATTTCAGGAATGATGAAACTAACAGTACAGTAATATTCAGTTTAAACATTTATCAAAGTATGCTCATTATTCAGCATTGGTGTATTTTTCATGTCTGATATTGTGCACTGTGAATACATAAGCAACCAGGTACCTTAGAGCATGTTTGGTAACAGGTAAGAAATACATAGATCTGATGATTCTTCACTACCACTGGAACAAGGATTCCTCACTGGGGATTTGTATAGTTGAGGATTTCACATTGATATTGGTGTGTATGGATGCATATAGCTGAGAAAAATAGGATTCGGCATGCAAATCCACTTAAGTGAGGATTTTCAAATCTTATGAGGGTTGGTCGGATCTGAAAATCCTAACAAATGAGGATTTCCATTCACCCAAATCCTCAAGAATTTACAATTGCCGAACATGGATTTACCACAAGTTTAGGAAAACAAAAAATCTTTTCCCTAAAGATTTGGTAGCCAAACGTAACCTAAATGATAAAAATGTCAGTGAAGTTGCTAGCAAGCATTTATTAAAAGGTTAAATTTCTCATGATACTTCTGAATGGAAAATTAAACTTAAATGAGACAATCTATAAATATTTCGTCCATAATTAATTGTTCATTTCTTGCATATGTGCAGGCAGATGTCCTTTTTCATCATAGTACTTTTCTCTATTCTAGCTAAAATACTCCCCATTTACCCACCTATAAATCCCACATCATAAATAAGAAACCTTTTTTGTTTTTAAAAAATGACAGATAAGAATTCATGAATTCACTCTTTCTGTTTCAGTTGTTATTGGTACCAATATGGCATAAACATCTAAAAAGTTCTGCATACCTGCATATTTAGACAGCATTGATGAAAGGTTGAAGGACAACCATCACAACAGATCAAATCCCCACCATCACCACAAATGCCACAGGTATCATCATTCGGGTCATCATCGTTGACATCTACGGAAAGAAACCAACTCTGTTCAGCTGCCTCTACTTTATCCCATGCATCTAATAGGCACTGCAAAAGAGAGTCCCCAGTGTGTACAAATATGTTTTCGAAAGGCTGACACAATTTGCTTCCAGCATGAATCTCGAACTTTGAAGCTGGAAGGATTTTGCTACAACAACTGCAATGAATGCCATCCCTTGTAATCCATCCCTTTAACAGTGCCCGTTTGCGCTTTTCATTCATATACTCTACCTTTGAATTCTCAGCTACGGTTCCCAAATCTATCAGCCAGGACAGAAGAGTTCGTTTCCCAGGGTAGGGAACAAAGTCATCAGCATCAGCATTCACTCCTTTGCCAGAACTACGAGCCAACAGAGCAGATCCTCTTCGTTTTTTATTTTGCCTTCGTTGGAGCAAAGGGGCATCACACATAAAAGATGGCTTCTGGGTCCTGATTAGGTTTAGCTCTCCATTGACTGAGATTTGAGATGAATGGCCTTCTTCAGTAAACAACAACTCCCCATCACAGGATTTTGGGTTCCTGACAATGCTCTTCTTTTTTAAACCAACACAGCTGCTTTCAGTGATCAGTCCATTCCGTGCCTTACCTTTCTGTGCAACATGAGAATTCAGTTTCTTTTTCACATTCTTTTTCATTTTGCGAACTTTCTCTGCATTCTTGCATCCTTTGTCTGACTTTGACTTCTTGTTGACTCTGTTTCTTTTTAGTATACTTAGAGCCTCCTCTGGTATCAAAGGAAGCATAGAATTTGTCTCCGAAAGCTTATGATTACTGTCACTGCATGTCCCAGATAGCTTCTGCTCATTCAGATTTCCCAAGGAAGTGTCTTCACGTTGTAATTCCTTTTGAAAAGCATAATATGCCTTAGTGATTGACCAATGTTCAGTTCCTGTGGGGGCAATGTATACAGCATCTTTATAATCTCTGCTCAGCCGTTGCCTATAATCAATTGTCCAACCAGCATTCAAAAGAATATTCCTTATCTGGTCACATAATAACTGTTTTTCTCTTCTACGGCCATTTTTATTTTTTGTTTTACTCTGATCAGTCACTGGGAGAGCTTTCAGTTCTGAACTTCTCCCTTGTTTGCTCTTTTCTTCTCCATCCTTTGTACTAAAGACATCCATGCTCCTTGTCTCCACAGGCAAGGTCATACTATCGTCCTCTTTTTTTGAACCATAGGCTTTATTTTTTCCAACTATGAAACCATTGCGCGGCTGCAAATGGTTCTTTGACGATTTAAAGGAGGAACTAGATTTTTCACGGAATCTACTTTTTTCATGAAGTGAAGGACCTACCGCCACCTTCCGGTTGGAACTATTTGCAGACCCAGATCCATTTCCTTTCTCCTTAGCTTTCCTTAGATTATATTTTTCTTCCAAGACACCCAGCTTAGTCTTGTTATTGGATAGCAGCTTCAAAACACCATGTTTGCCCTGCACCCTAATAGCCTTTTCACAGGGAGCTCTAAACTTCTCTTTTGAAGCACCAACCAGACGTACATTCTCGCCTTTATCCAACCTGAATTTCTTCTTAAAGAAACGTCCAGTTTCCTTGCTTCTGTCAACAATTGAGCCACTGGTCATATGCAAATTAGACACCTTATTCTTAGCAACCACGGTGCCTTCGCCACATTCTGTTTCACTTTCCTTCCACTGAGCAGTGGACCCCATGAGCTTGGGATCCAAAGGCCTGGGACCTTCACACTTGGTTTTTCCTCCTCTACTCGTACAATTTTCTATCGCTGTTTTTTTCTGAACAACCTCATCGTCTTCTTGGAGATCAAAAGAGCTTGCCCTGTTTCTCTTTTTCTGAACAACCTCATCGTCTTCTCGGAGATCAAAAGAGCTTGCCCTGTTTCTCTTTCTCCCGTTTCCAGCCCCTGCAACTCTGTCGTCTTCAGCATCTTTCTGAGAAGAACAAGGATCTAGCAAATCAGAAGTTTCTTCCTTGCACATCGAGGATTCGGTCTTTAACCTTTTTCTGATGGATGCAGTGTCTTGCTTCAATGTAGAACAATCTGCCTTGCATCTCTTCCTCTCATTTACAGTCACCTCGCTCATTTTCCTATCGACCTCCTCGCCATCCTTACAAATACGGGGTGGTTCTGAAGCACCATTTTTTTCCACTTTACACTTCAAAGACCCAGTATTCAACTTTTTCTTATCAATTTCAGCAACCCCATTGCTTTTAGAATAACCCATCCTACTTCTCCAAAGCTTTTCTATAACTCGCGTCCTCGGGGTTTCAGCCTCTTCACTTTCCTTCTTCCCATTTGCTGCGCTATCCTTCTTCGGGTCCTCGCCTTCCATCCTATTCACATCAGCTCCATGGCCAACCTTCTGTGGAGGAGGAGGAGGAGAAACCAAGTCCTCATCAGAATCCGTTCCGATCAATATCAACCGCGGTCTCCTCTTCTCCTTCTTCGCATCGACAACTTTCGCTTTCCCCACCAAACCACCACTTGCACCACTTCCTTTCCTCTTAGAACCAATCCCACCATTAGAAACCTTATCCTCCTCCGCCGCCTTCCCCGACCCACCTCCGCATTGCGCCTCCTCCTTCATCTCATGCAACAAAAAGAAACCCCAACTCCAGAAACTCCGCCCAAATTCACCCCAACCCCAAAACGGAGATATCCAAACGGAGTCCAAAAAACCCTAATTCAAAACTCATGGGCATAGATTGATAGATCCAAAATCCACCCCTCGAACCCCCTCAATTGCAGGAATTCCTCGGATCTGAAAATCCCCCACAAATCAAACAAACAACAACAGCGAAAAAAATTTAAAAAAAAAACTGCGATAATCTAATGCTATGAAGGAAAGGGATTACCGTCGAAAGATTCAAGATTTCGGCAGCTAAAGATGAGATTTTTTTCGATTTGAGATGAAGAATTCCCCCAATCTGCTAACGAAATTACGCGGTTTGGGTGCAATCTCCTCCCATGCTAAAGATGATATAAATATATTGGAGCGAGAGAGAGAAAGAGCTTGGGCCTTTTTAAGGGAGCCGAGAGGTGCTTATAAAGAAAGAGCTTGTTGTTTTCCCTCTTTCCCTCCAATGGCTTATGTGAAATTGAGAGAAATTTTTCTACGTAGCTCTCATTTAGTACTCGTACTTTCCTAACTCTCCTTCGTGACCTGTACATTGTATTATAAGTCAATCCCAAGGGGCAGGTTACTTGGCTGAAACCACGATTTATACTCGAAGATTGTAGATTCGAAATTGCACTGTATCAATCCGGCTTTTTCTTCTAAATCTGTGGAAATTATTTTGACCCAAAGGACTGAGAACCGTGTGTTATATAAAAAATGAAAAATGTATGGATCTAACCTATACAAGATACATGCCATTGGCACTCTGTCACTTTTGCAGTTTGGAAGTAGTAGTACATCATGATGGATGCAAACGTGGGGGAGATGTGTCAAGAAGGAATAATTGTGGGTCCATCAGGGCAACCAGTGGAGCCATGGTGCACTTGGGACTGGTGAAACAGTGAGTGCACAGAAGGGGTTTGTAGTTTGGACAAGGGATGGGGATGGGCATTGGTTAGAATAGCGTAAATTTGAATGTGTTTATTTTGCACGTGACCCATTTATTAATTGAGTTGGGAATGTCAACTCATATTGTAAGCTGGGGCAAAATACAATCCGACCCCATAGACTAGACCCTTTTTTAACTACATAGGCTAGACCCTTTTTTAACTTAAGTTTCCAGATTGTGGAGAGGGAGCAAGGGCATCGAACGCTAAATTTTAAAATAATTATATGTCCGGAGCGTCTATACAATATAGTGCTTGTAGGTTTATAAATAATTAACTAAAGAGCACATATATATATATATATATATATATATATATCTTAGGGGGATACTCAAGTGCATCCATCCCTCACCATTGTGGTGAGGGATGTCTCCTTTTTGAAAAATTTCAAGTACAAAAGAGAAGCCACAATGGACACCCCTTTTTGAAAAATGGATCTTTTGTACTTAAAATTTTCTAAATAGGGGGTGTCCCTCACCACAATGAAGAGGGATGTATGCACTTGAATATTCTCATATATCTTATTCATATATTCAAATATCAATAATGGAGAAAAACTGAACTTTACAATTTGATTACATAAAATAGACAATAATTAATAAATCAAAATAAGTTTCTTCATTCAAAAAGATAAATATCAAGCTTACAAAAAAAAAAAAAAAACACAAAAAAATCAGAGAGTCTGCATAGTTCACTCCATATAAGGTCAAACCGCATTATAAAGATGGTCGAACCGTTATTCGAGGACTGTTCCGCTCCGAAAACATCGATCTGTATTTTCAGAATGAGATCGAGAAGGCTGAGAGAAGATTCCGATCACTAAGATTTTGACCCGCAAAATATATTAGTCGGTCACAAGTCGGATATTTCTTACTCGGGAAAAATGGATCAAATTAGGGTTGACCCGCATGAACTAGTAATTTTAATGAAGAGTTGAAATCCTAGAAAAGCAACGTGTTTTAGTGACCTAGAGGAGAGACTATGAACCCATTTGAATACATCCAAAAGCCTAAGTAACCTTTATGTGCTCAGCGGAACCTCTTAAACCACCCAAAAGCAAGTCCTACATCAGTGGGCAGTGTGTGTGAGAAGCAACGCGTTGCATACGGGTGTGTCCAACATCTTTAGTACCTCATTGGAAGGATGATGCACCTTTTCATGAAAGTGCCAAATTCTACATGATTTGCAAGTTTGGAAAGCATGAGAAGGTTTTTGTGATGAGTTAATTCCCTTCTCATTGCTTTCATCAAAGTCACTTTTACATGGATGGGTCGTTTCACAACCACAAAATGTTAATTGACCGCAGCGTGGTCCCACTTTTGCTTACGTAAAACTGCTATTTCATGTGTTGTTGCCCATTGCAGTGCTTTGAATTTGGACAGGCCAAAGCTCTAAGGTGGTACTGGGCCAAACATTTGTGAATGAGCTGACCCATTTCGATTTTCGAACCAAGTAAATTGACTGCAAATAAGATGGTTTATATATGATCTTAACCTGGCCATTTACAAATAAATAGAGGTACAACTGAAGATTTACTACTAAAAATGGAGTCTACTTCTTGATTATATAATAAAGGAATCTAATAAGTCTACTAGGCCACTTGGGATTAATTTTTCTTAGAGACATTTCTCAGTTATTTTCCTTCTCTTCAGAGTTTCTCGATAGTCATGGTCATAAGTAGGTATGCAAACTGGGGGTCTGCCCAAGCCCAGCACACCGGGTCAACATGCCAGGCCCGACCCAGCCTAGCTTCACCCGTTACGACGATTAACGCTTGGATTTAGGGTTTTGTGCTTGTTTTAGGGTTTTCTAGAAAGTAGAGAAAGAATTAATACTAGGAAACTTTGATGGAATGGGGAAATAGTGATGTTCATATAGAAACTAGAGGGATAATTAATAATGTAGGGGCAAGGTGGATTTGCAATTAATCACGGGGTTTCTCAAGAAATCTCTCTAGACTTCAGCTTAACATTCTAGTTAGGTTTAATGAGGGAGGGCAATTTCCCATGCATGCTAATAAATGCGAAGAAGGAAGGCTCAAATAGAAAACAGCCCGGGCCGGTAGAACAAGGCTTATGGGCGTGCCTATAGGCCCTGCTTGCCTGTGGCCCTGCCAGCCCGGGCATATGGTAAAACTAGGTTGTGGGCACGGCAGAGCCCGGTTTGCATCTCTAGCTCGTAAGTCTTCCATTTCATCTCAAATTAGAGTTTTAAGACCAGTAAATAAGTTTTGAGTCCCCTTTTTCACCTTTGATTATGGATTATTTGTCAGTAGATAACTTTTGAACGTAGGAATTCTCTATCAGCAAATAAGTTCTAATTTCTTTTCTTTCGCCCTAAGATTTATCATGGCAAATAAGTTTAAAATCCCAATTTAGATTATTAAACATTGTATTTGCTGATTTTGACCAACTCAAATTCATCCCATTCTCAATTTTGACTAAATATCCAAATCCTCACCAGCCACTCTCCAATCATAAATTTGCTAGGAGCTAAATAGAATCAGGTTTCGTATTCTTATTCTTATTATTATTGCTAAGTGCTAAAACTTTCTCACTAAGGGCATGCTTGTTTATATATAATATATAAGAATTGAATACATAATAATTTATAATCAAATGAGCTCCACGGAAGGTTCAGTAAATAGGTGAGAGGACGAATTTGCATCAATAGCCATTTTTTCCTTCACACTGTAAAATACAGTTTTTGTCAACAAGGATAAAAGATTCGCGGATACTAGCATAAAATTTGTCGATATCAACAAATATGTACTAATAATTTTTAGTTGTAGAAACACATGTTTGTTTGGTGAAGTTAAACCATTTTGCATTTACAAAGTTCTTCTAAAGATTTATTGGGACATTCAAATATAGACTAAAATACCACTAATATTTACAATCTTCTTCATAAAAAAAAACCTATGTTCAATTTTCATTGGAATTATCCATCCAAGTCAATCACTCGATCTTTTCAACCCACACAAAAGGCAATAATTTTCGAATTTCCACATTTCAGAGAATCCTAGATTCCAAAACCTGCATGCTCATATGAAGGAAAAAGCAAGTCAGCAACACCAACTTAAAAAAATCATCCTGCCTAACTCCATAATTTAACCTTTCAAATTAACTCTTCATTCCATTATGAGAATTTTACCTAAAAAAGGATCCTAGATGGCCACTAACCAGAAGAGGTACCAATAGTATATATGGCACAGAAGTGATATTTCCGCCAGATTTTTTTTTTTTTTTTTGCCTTTTTTCAACAAGTGACGACGTCGTTGTATAGTCACACACGTTTTTTTCCACTAGCTTCTGTTAAGTAACGACGTCGATGTACAATCACACACAATTTTTTACACTGGCTTTTGTGAAGCAACGACGTCTTCACTGACCATTGCAGTAAAAAAAAATTGATGTTTGTATTATTTTGATGTGCGGACGTACTACAAGATCCAGATGAATTAAAATCTTTTATCTTTTCATAACATATGAAGGGAAGAAGGCCATAGGACAAAAAGAAGAAAAAATACAATGGCTTTGGATATAAAACAGTAAGCCCAAACAATGGCAAAAAAAAGCTAAACTGCTCCCAATACTTTGACTAGAAAGAGAGCGCTGCAAAATAGAACACCCCAAACTAAAAGGAACAGAGAACGGAAGCAGCTACACAACCAACTGACATTTTTAAGAAAGAACTCCACAACACCTGTCATCTAGAAAAACCCAAAACAGTGGAACTAAGAGCACCAACAGCAAAGAAAAAGGCAAAGCAAGGCCTTTCAACCACAAAACTGCAAAAGACAAAAAGGAAGAAGAAGAAGCAACTGGGCCGCTGCTCAAAGAGCCCCTACGGGAGCAAAATTAGAGAATTAATCACCCCAGCCAAAGGCTCTCAATATAGGCTAAAATATATACTTTACAATTGCCTGATAAACCGTTGAAAAGCTTGATGCTACAATCCAAAAAGTTGGAAAATGACCTTTGGGACCACCTTGACTACCTTTTGAGGAAGGTAGAGACGAATCTACCAGGGGAAAAGGAAACAACGATGGAGGAAGAGGGGGAAATGGCGAAGTGAGGTTTAAACCGCTGGAAACCTTGATGCTGCAATCCAATAGGTTGGACAACGACCTTTGGGACCACCTTAACTGTCTTTTGAGGAAGGAGGAGGTGAAACAAACAACCAAGGAAAAGAAGAAAGCGACTGAGGAAGAAGGGGAAAATGGGAAAGTGGGGTTTCAAAAGAATTTTATGGGTTGAATGTGCGACGATGTCGTCGCACGTTTCAATCATTAATATAAAAAAAAACAGAAGTGGTCCCTTGGGACCACTTCAGTGCCATATATACTATTGGTACCTCTTCTGGTTAGTGGCCATGTAGGATCATTTTTTAGGTAAAATTCTCTTCCATTATTCATTCATACAGCCCATTTTGACAAGAAATATAAAATGCTTAAAGGGAGTCGCCAACGCCACCATTTATCAACATGCACCATGACTGCAACATTCCATTTTTATAAAACATTGTATTCAAATCCATAACACATTCTAAAATAATCTAAGATCCTCAAGTGTCAATCTACTGATAGCATCTCTTTTATCAATGCAAGTAAATTTTTATTAAATAGGAAGGGATAGTACAATACCAAATCTCTAAAATAATAAATGGAAGGCAAATAAACAGTGTTCTTCTCAGTCATATTAAAAACCTCAATTAAATTACAATGAAAATAAACCAGACTAAAAGAGACTCTAAGACCCACATCCAGTGTTCCATGGTTTGTTTCTAGGACTGAAAATGACCTCCGGCAATGGAAAGAAATAAGGGCATAAAATTCATCTCATATCTAGATTTAAAAGTTACAATCTGCCAAAACATAAAAGAAAATTTTCAATACTAGATATCAATCTATCTAAAATTTCAGATTGAAGAATGCTCAAATCACAAATACAAGACTATGAAAACCAACCAGAAACTAAAAGAATATCATGCAGAATTGCATAACTACTCAACCCGATCTAGTTCTTAGAATACCCGACTTACCACAATTGCAACACTAAACTACAAAATACCCCACTTTCCACACTAGTCATGTCCATGTGGTTCCCATTAGTGTTCTTTCTTACCTTACTTTGACCCTTCATGGCCTTTTTATCAGTACTGTATAAAGTTTGCACTTTCATTTTGTCTATAACAGGGCTTTTTTTTTTATAACGCAGGTTCCCAGCCCTTTGGGGCAGAATAACCCCTACGGGCCCAGGAGAAAAAGCCGGGTAAAATTCCCCTGTAGCCCCAGTGTGTAGTGCAGTTTCGAACCCACAACCTCCGGATGCAAACCTTTTCCTAGGCCAACTGAGCTACCCCTCGGGGTTATCTATCACAGGGCTGATGGTCAACTTAAGAAGAAAACTCAATTCCTTTTCCCTCATTTAAACTTAAGCCATTGAGGGGTCATTTGTTTATACCCATCTATGTATGTAAATGGAGAATATGCATAATATTTACGCATCAATCATGGTTGTCTACACTTATTTACGTATTTTGTATATAAATCAGATGTGTAAACGGTGTAAGAGTTGGCTCGTCTCACACCAAAATTGAACACCTATTGAGGTGGGGAATAAAGTATGCCAAAATGCATGGAATTTCAAAGAATAGCCAAAACGCATGGGATTTCAAAGAATACCCATTGGAGACAGCATTTCTGTCAGAGGTTTTGGGTTTGAAAGCGCCTTTAATGCACAAAAAAAAAGAGTTCAAGAGGCCTCAAAACCGGATGAAACCCACGAACAAAAACCATACCCTCAAAAACCTTTCCGTGCATCTCATCTTCCTGCCTTGCGTCTTGTCTCCTTGTGTGGCTGCCCTGCGTTTCATCTCCCTTCGTGTGAAGGTAATCTCTCTCTTTTTCTCTCTCGCCATGCTAAACCCAAAGTTTCAATCAAAAGTTCTTATAAGAGAGAATTAAATGGAAATTTCTCTTGTTTATGTGGATTCAATCCAATAAAAACTCTGTAAAACCTTTTTTTTTTTTTATAGTTGCCTTCTTCCTTTTTCATGATTTGTTTTTTCATATTGATTTTAATAGTCAATGTTGACAGAGATTTCTCGTGTGGGTTTGATTAAAGAAAATCTTTAAAAGGGCATAGGGTTTTTGTTGAGGGTTCAAGAGATTTTTGAGGTTTTATTGGATGAGATAGAGTTTTGGTGAAATAAGGTTTTCAACGAAATACATGAGAGTGTAATTTGTAGAGAAACTCAAGGTTGGCGTGGTGATTTACATAAACTTGGGGTTATGAAGCTGGTGTCGAGATAGATCGATGGAAGGTTAGAGGTGTAATTGGTGATTGCAGTAGGGTTGCAAACAGGACGATTTTGGGTCGGAACTATATTGGACCCATTTCTAAATAAAGATTCCGATTCCGGGTCCGATTTTGACTCGAAACTTGTTTTGTTGGTTTTAGACCTAGTTCCGATAGGAAAATCCGGATCCGGTTTTGAAACCTGATTCACTTAGTGGACTAGAATCTAGTTCCAAAATCGGTTTTTATTCCTCTTTTTTTTTTATTAAAATAAACTAATCATTCAACTTATAACAGTGCATTAAGTCTACTAACACCAATATTATACATAAAAAATATTTAAAAATATTTATTTTGAGGTATAGTTTGCAATATCAAAGATACTTAAGCCGGGTCCTGAGTCCACGGGTCAGATCCTATATGGACCAAGAACCGAACCCGTTTATCAATCAAAACCTAAATTGGGTTCCAGACATATTTATGAATCGGAATCTAAAATAGGTTCAAAACCCGGTTTTTTGCAGGTCAGAAGTTTCGAGTAATCGGAAAGTCAGATACTTGTTTGCAACCCTAATTGCAGGAAGATGGGTTGCGAAATCTTTTTCCTATCTCCACCACCCAATCGAACCCTCTCACATAGGGAAGCTATTCATAACTCAATCAAACCCTCTCAGTTCATAGGGAAGATCTTCAGAACTCAATTGAATCTCTCACTTCGGAGGGATCGATGTAGTTTCTTGAATCTACATTGCACATGATTCCATTTGACATGTGGATGATCGTATTTGACATGTGAATTGGTCTCCATTTTAGCAGCAGATCCATGCAAACGGCTGTAAAAAGCTTCCTCGATGACACCTATAATCTTACAATTATTTTCAATGACCATTAATAATAGTTTGGATGACCCATTAATTGCAGCTATAATGATTTTCCTTACATAAATGGACCAATGGTTTGGACTAATTCAGATTGAGTTTCATGTGTGCGCCCCATCTATTGGGCCTTCTACAAATGGACCCACGTATAAACTTTTAAAGGCAATCTTTTTCATGGCTTGGCCCACATGGAAAACTCATGTTTTGATGAATTGGATGGGCATAGCCAAGTATATAAATTAAATGTATATTTTATACTACATTTTGCATTAATAAGCCATGATGTTCTGTGATTTTTCATGGAATATTCAATGTTGTTCTTAATTTTTTATATAATTTAAAAAACAATGTGTTTTCTTGATTGTTTCTATGAATTTTATTCAATTGTTTGATTGATTGTGAATCAATAAAAGGGGTTTCCAGACATGGATTCTCAATTCTAGGATAGTTTTCATCAATTCAATCCATTATGAGTTCATCAAATTCAATTCTAATGATGCCAAAGTATTCCAAACATAAAAAAAATTCTGAGAACAGCCGTGCTACTTGGCCCGGGATTCAATCCCGGGAATGACCATTTTATCCCTCCCATGTGGAGTCGGGCCTTGTCCCGGGATTGAATCCCGGGCCAAGTAGACTTTTTCTTCTGAGAATAGCGGTGAATTGGTGTTGGCCATGACCTGTTGGGTTTGCAATCCCATGATGGCGAGACGTGGGTTCAAGAATCCCATGAATGCTTTGGTGTTGTAGCATGAGCGAGAGGAATTCATGATGAGGTAGGACATCATTTTGGTGGATCTAGCCTAGGGTATTGTGTTTTTTTAGTGGGTTAATTGAGACCAATGGCCCATCCATCATAAGAAGCTAAGAACATTCTTCCAAACACCCTAAAATCTTAGTAAAGTTTTTTTTATAGAGCATGGAGGGCGTCATTGTTTGGCTTGATTGCTTCAAACTGTTTCCTTATACGTTAAAAATGATGGTTCCTATGTGTGTTTATTTATTTTAATATGTTAATCTAATGTACTATTTTGTTTGTCTGATCATGAATGAGAAAGAGTAACTAAATGAGCAATTACAAAATTATAAGTGTCAATCTATATAAAGCCATATCTTTTTCTTAATAACTTTGTTACTTTTTAGAAATTAATAATGAAAGAGTTGAAGACCATGTTCAGTCCATCTAAGTTGAGGCACCAACCGAAACCAAGTGTGGTAAATGAGAAAAGAAGAATAATTCGTGGATGGACTACTCAAATGATTATTTGATAGACTTATTTACAGAACAAATAAAGTTTAAGATAAAAGATGAAGGTGGGTATACCATTGAAAGGTGGAAAGAGATTGAGCAAAAAATGATGGAAAAGTCTGGAGATGACTATAATAAAGGTAAAATTAGAAATCGCCTTAAAACATTAAAAACTCATGAACAATGTATCAAGACTTTGATTGGATTAAGTGGGTTTGGATGGGATGACAAGTAGAAAAAGATTACTGCAGAAGATCAAGTCTGTGATAACTATGTCAAGGTGAGTGGATTGCTAATTTTTAGTCAAAATAATATTTCATCATTTTTTTTTAAGTTATGAAATATTTTCTTTGTTTTGTCTCATTTGTATACTTCAAATACAGCCCAAATGGAAACCAAGCGTTTTGTGGTTCAAAAATGCCGAATCTCATCTCAATCATCCTTTGTCAGGACTCTTCGGAGTCAGTTGCTTGGCTTTGACAGGGCATTTAGTTTATGTCGCTCTTCTAGGATCAAGGGGGCAGTACGTCAGGTGGAATAATTTCTTAGCTCTATTACCCCATCCTCAAGGGTTGGGCCCACTTTTTATAGGTCAGTGGAATCTTTATGCCCAAAACCCCGATTCCAGTCGTCATTTATTTGGTACCTCCCAAGGGGCGGGAACTACCATTCTAACCCTTCTCAGGAGATTTCATCCACAAATGCAAAGTTTATGGCTGACCTACATTGCTCATCATCATTTAGCTATTGCATTTATTTTTCTCGTTGCTGGTCATATGTATATAACTAACTTCGGGATTGGACACAGTATGAAAGATCTTTTAGAAGCACATATTCCTCCTGGGTATCATCCCGAATATGAAAAGTAATGAGGCAACAGTTGTATTGACTACGAAAAGTTGGTCATTATATATGGAGATACTATCACATATGGAATAGATGTCGTGTTGACAAACCAACATCCACCACATTCTATATCAGGTCCCCAAGTACCAATTGATAAAGTCGTAGTAGATTCATCAGGTAAAGATAAGATGATTGAATGTTCCAAAGCCCCGCATAATAGAAAATACACAAATACAAGTTCTCAATGCAATGTACGAGGGAGAGCTAAAACTGATAGTGAAATTGTGCATGCAGTAAATGAGATAATTGCCATACTTATCTATGTTGCTGAAATGTTGAACCAATCAGGGCCACACAAGTAGATGCTGTCGTTGCTATTTAGGAGTTAGAATTACAAAAATCTCTGCGTGGAAAGGCGCTTAGGATGTTAAGGGAACCACAAGTGTCGAGTCAATTCCTGCATTTAGTACCAAAGAAGATCTACATGATTGGATTTTGGAGGAATTAAGTGATTCAATCTAGGACAAAGTGTTACTCTTTTTTGGACTATAATAGTTTTATTGCATTTTGGACAGTATTTAATATTGTACTATTATGTTGACTTGAAGATAATTGTTAATTTGGAAATGTCACTATTATTTTGCACTCTTATATATATTCTTATTATTATATTATAATTATTTGACTTTTCTTTCTTATTCAGTTGTTGTGTGTGTTATTCTTTTAGATGGATAGTATTAATTTATCATGAGGCAATAATGTTTCTATGAATGAGCTAAATTAGTTACTCGCTTTTATATGTGTGAATTGATTATGGAGCAACACAAAGAGGGTCAAAAGGAGGAGAGTTCATAATTCATCTTACTCTGGCTATGACTTTACACAATACCTCATTCACGGTCATGAGCGTTTAACATATGATTTATTGTGTACGAATACTGATTTATGACTCAGAGTTAAGTGATTTATTGAAAAGAAAAGGGTTATTACGTGCAACTAATAATGTCACCGTAAAAGAATAAGTTGTCATCTTCCTAAATACGGTAGGCCCCAATGAGCGTAATTGGGTCATATAAATTCAGTTTCAACATTCAGGCCAAACAATTAGAAAGTACTTTAATGCTATTTTGAAAACGCTTTTATATATCCATCCTGATTATGTCAAAGTCCCTGAACTCGAGACTCCAACGCCGTCACATATTGCTTCAAAACGAATATTCTACATATTTTTCAAGGTAATTATGTAATCAGATCATCCCCTTTCCATCCCTGTTATGTTAAAGTCCCTGAACTTGAGACACCAACACCGGCACATATTGCTTCAAATCGAATATTCTACCTATTTTTCTAGCTAATTAAGTAATCAGATCATCACCTTTTTTTTCTTAATTATTTATGACAAACTATTTAAAATTTTAATGACGGTACATGATTTTATTGATGTTGTTGATGACACCTATGTTCCACCATGGGTTTCAGTTAAAAGATCATCAACGTTATAGTTGTGGAAAGGGATTCATTGACCAAAATGTGATGGCGGCTATAGGTTTTGACATGCTCTTCTAGTTTGTATGTACTCTGCTTTGAAGGCTCAGCCAATGATCAAAATGTTCTATTTGATGTTTAACAAAACAGGATAACATATAATTTGCAAGTTCTAGGAGGAAAATTGCAGTTCTATATTAATTATATATATTAAAATGTTAAAATAATATATACTAAACTTGTTATTTTAATTCTTAATGGGAAAGTACTTTCTCGTCGATGCTAGTTATGTTCATAAGCGAAGTTTTTATTGGACTTTATGTTCATAACCGAGGTTTTATTGGACTCTATTGTGGAACCCGATATCATTTGAAGGGATATGAACCTGAAGCATTAGCTCCTATGATGCCTAGTGAGTTCTTTAACCTCCGTCATTCAAAACTTCGAAATGTCATGGAAAGAACATTTGACATGTGGATGGAACGATTCCCCATTTTGACACTATGGAATTACTCTATAAAGACACAAAAAAAAAATTGTAAATGCTTGTGCTACAATACTTAACTTCATCATAATGCGAAATCCCACCAAAGATAAGTTGTCCCAACGTCACAGTCATGAAGTGATAAATATCAATCAAGAGGACAACGAAGACAATGCAGTTGATGATGAGCCCGACAACCAATATGCTTATAGCCTTAGAGATACAACAAGGTCAGATGTATGTGGAATGCATCAGCAAATAGAAGACTAGATCAACGCAAATGATGCAATGAAGTTGGTTAAATGAGTACTAGATGCAATGAATCTTCTTTTTCATGGGTGGATATACTATCATTTTTCAAAATGAAATCCGAAATAGCTAGATATTTTATGAAGATGGAATTCTTCTATTTTGAGATGTTTATTTTATAAAGGCAGAGTATTAAACATGTTGGATTGCATTTTTTGTAAAGGTGATCATTGATAGAAATGTATATTTTTTAAAAGTATATTTTATGTTGAAAGAAATGTTCCTTTGAAGGATCTAATATGTAGATGAAAACTTTGATATAAAATGGGCATTTCTCGTCTCTTGTTCATATCATTATAGTATAATCTGATTCAATGATTAAAAACTATAATTTACAAATTCACCTACTACATTTACATATGACATTGAAACAGACATGGTAAAATGAATCACATGTGTAAATGATGTAAAAATCATGTTATTAGACAAACAATTGTAAAAAGAAATGCATGCATAAATGTTACATGCTTAAAATTTGAATATTCATCATTTACAAGTGTAAATTGTATTTACATATCCATGCGTAAAAGACAAATGACCACTAATGAAATAAGGGCGCTCACTATAGAATAAAAAAGTAAAAAAAAAAAAAAATCATTTAGGCATTCCAACAAACACATGGAAGGCAACACACCTTCACTTTCCATCATCTCAGGGCCATCACCACCTTTTTCCCTATTCTCTCGCAAACCACTAGTATGATCCCTTTTTTTCCTCTCCTTACTGTAAAAAATACATATTAAACAATGTTAAAATAGATAGAACGACTCATACATCATTGTTATAGCCAAATGATTGATGTGGAATCTATAAATAAATCTACCAAATTGAATTTATAAAAATGAGGATGGAAAATAAATGAAATGGGTGCACAAGTGGTGAAAATGAAAAATGGAAGGAGTGCTAGGAACCGAGAGAGATGGTGAAATGTTTGTAGCAAGTGAGTTGTAGAAACCAAGTAACACATAGTGAATTTGAAAAGCTCGGGTAAATGGGCTAAGTGGTGAAGATGTTGAAAACAAAGAGTGACCCCTTGTTGTGTGATGGAGATGAGATCATTCTATGTAATGATGAAATGGGATGATGGTGAAGAGGATGAGAAATGATGGGATGAAATAGACGGATGGAAATAATTAGAGATGAAGATGATAGGAGATAGAGTTGGTAGATCTCATTTAGATGGGAGGATAGAGACGATGATGTGGGATGTTTGAGATGGTGGGGCTCAATTTTGAGATGATATACGGGTTGGGTCCTATGAGGATCTGTTTGATGTTAAGGTCAATAATGAAGTGGGGTTTATGGAGATCGATTTGGTAGAAGGAGATCTGCTTTGGATGAAAGTAGACTGAACTCCTCCATGATTTTCTTCTTCTCTTGTTTTTCTTTTTCTCTCTCTTCTGTCGCTTTGAAGATTATGGGTTTCGCTGGCATGATGAATGAGGGGCGAAAAGGGAAAAAAAGAGGATTTGAGTAGGAGGTCCTCCTCTAATATTATAATAGTTTTGGATCCTCAATTGTGGTTTCCGTTTTTAAAGGGACCTTTTTTAAATCCCCCAAAAACTAATGTAAATGTCTCATGGATATGGGTTATGAAAAAAAAAAAAAACAATGAACAGTTAAATGTAGTAAAAAACAAAGGCAATTAAATAAAAACAAAAGAGAAGATACAAAGCTTAACAATGAAACTAGCCCCTAATATCTCCTACTGAAGTTTATATAAAGTTTGAGAATGACTTGATTTAGAAAAGTGGAAGCTCAACAATGAAACCGAGAGAATGGTGAAAGGTCCGTATACAGGGTATTTCTCTTGGAGATGTTCCAAAAAGAAGGTATGGGGGAGCCCAAAGGTTCATGCCCACATTGTTGCAAAAAGGTTTGATTGAAATATTATTGATGGGAGTGATCAAATTATTATCAAATTCAAAATAGAGAGAAAAAGAGAGGTAAAGATGTGTTAGTTGGAGAAAGGGGATAAATTAGGAAATTAAATTGACAATAGAAAGAGAATTGTGGGAAGAGAGAGAGGTATTTATCACACAAAAATAAGAAAGTTGTTTGAGAAATTTCCTAATATTCAGGATCACATTATATGAAATAAATAGAGTCTGGATTATTGTGGGATGTTTAAATTTTTTAGTTATTTTGGTTTTTGGGAGAGAAGTTTTAGGGCACGTAGATTGCTAAGGTGCTTCGAAATCGCCACGTGGCAACCCCACATGAAAGTTGAATTGTCATATTGAATATTTAATAATTTGGTCCTAGTGCAACGTCCTTTTATTTGAATCTAGAGCCTCGATTGTATGTATGTATGTATTTTTAAGTACTGCCAGTCAACCATATACACTCACCCAAGTCCACTTTCAGGCTCTCAGCTACGTCTACGGATTTATCCCTGGTCGTTTTTTTTTTATGGAAGAGAGGTGCCTCACCAATGTATTTATAAGCAGCATTCAAGAAGTAAATGGACAAGGCCCGACTTATTAAATCCAAATCACCCAAATCTCTTGTATTGGAAGTTAAAATTGGATGTATTAATATACCTCCAATTACCTTGTTGCCCGAAGAGTCGAGCATGAACTATTTTTTGTATCCAGATGATGATCAAACCCAGGCCCAGGGTTCATTTGGGTCCATACCATATATTGGTGTTCTCAATTGATGCCGTAAATCAGTAATAAATCACACACTAATAACACAAACTATTTTTTGTATCCAGTTGATGATCAAACCCAGGCCCAAGGTTCATTTGGGTCCATACCATATATTGGTGTTCTCAATTGATGCCGTAAATCAGTAATAAATCACACACTAATAACACAATCTATAACAATAATAATAACACAAGTCATTCAGAAGGGAGATATCTTCCATATACTATGTCGGTCTTCCACAACTTCTCATGTTATACTCTATGACCTCTCAAATGAGCTCTTTTACTTCCATTCCGAGTCCAATGACCATATGCTTCTTGTTAGATACTCAAGTTAGGTTGGGTATTTTCGCCTATCAACACGACAAATTATGGTTTAAAATATCGGCCAATACCAATACATTTCGCCATTTTGGCCGATACGTATCGATATCGGTAGATAATGAAAAGACAACGATGTGTGTATCAATCTCGGGCTCGGTATTACAAAAAAGGCCAAAATATGGGCCGATACAACCAATATTTTCAAAATATCTCGTATTGACCGATATTTAAAAAAAAGGAAGAAGAAGAGAGAAATAAAATCCTATTCTTGACCTCTGTTCTCTTGCATCATTGCATGAAGGTTGCATAAACAAAAGATAAAATAAATTGAAAAACACAAACGAATAGAACATTTATTATTTATTATCATGTTAAAGGCACACGTGTAACATCATTTTTTCAGAAAACAAAAATATTGTATGGACATCCGTATGTTGTAGCTCAACTAGTTAGGAACATTGGGTCTTGAATCCCTCGAAAATTATTTATGCTATCTTCACTATCACTTGTTTTTTGGTAGGAATGGTCAGCCGAGAAAATTTAATAATAACAAAAAAAAAAAAAAAAGATTTCCATGAGTCAAATTATAAATTTTGGGTAGGCCCATGAGCAACCCCCAGGCTATAGGACTCTTCGAAGCTGTGCAGCGACGAGTTAACTCCGAGCCAAGTGTTTCTTCCGCGCTCTCTCCAAAAAGGCAAAAGCACTGCTCCTCAATTCTTCCTACCTTCTTCTTCTTCTTCTCCCAATTCCGTCCCTTTCTGGTTGATGGATTCGAGCCCGTGTTGTTGTTGAAGGCAACGCAAGACCCGCTCTTTCTCTTTCTCTTTCGACATCGATCGATCGATGGATATCGAGCAGAAACAGGCAGAGCTGATTGAGCAGTTCGTCAGTCGAGCAGAGAATCTCAGAGGCGGATCTCTCGCCAATGTAATAGTTGAAGCCACATCTCATCCTTCCCTCTTCGCCTTCTCCGAGATTCTCTCCGTTCCAAGCGTAGCTGAGGTCAGATTCTCATCAATGCTTTTGTGGGGTTTTGCTTCTTTTTTAAGAAACCCATCTCGTATTTGTACTTGTTTGTGTGTTAGATTGTGGATTGATTTTAATCGTCTTCTATTGAGTTTATTGTTGTTCAAGTGTTTGGGATTCTTTGGTGGTGGTGAATGATTGATTATGTGGTGAGTTTTAGGTAAACCCTTGTTTTTTGATTCCCATGTGCATGATATCTTGACCAAAGCAGCAATATAGGGTTGTTTGGATATGGAGAAAAGTGGTGGATAAAACAAGAGAAAACTGTCTATGGTACAGATTTGAACCCTGGACTGTTTTGTACACCTCTATTTTCTCCACCTTTTCTCCGACTGAGGCGAAAAAAAAAGAAATAGGAATCCATGATCCCTGATTCTTCCTTTTTCTACCAATCTTTTATGCGCGCGGCACTGCAAGTACCTTTTTATATTGATGTGTACAAAGCAGCAAGAAGAAAGGATAAGTGAAGGGTGTCATGTGTACAAAGCAGCAAGAATAAAGGATAAGTGTAGGGTGTCATAGAAGGGGCTTTAACATAAAATTGGAAGGGAAAAATGAGGATGACTTCTGCAGCGATCAATTACTTCATTATTATTCTAAAAAACCTAGTGTGGCTAAAGCTTTACATGCATGCTTAGTTGTTTCTTAAAAACAAGCTTGCCCTAGGTGTAAATCAAAATTTTTTTTATCAGGAATCCTACACAAAATGAATGGAGAAATCGCTAGAAATTAGTTAAATATGAAACTACAATCCGAAGTGGCCCTGGGCATAATGCATTTTATAATTGAAGTCCCTAGGAATATTTTATGCTTCATGTTATATATTATGACCAACTGATTCCGCTCCCACCCCTCCCCCTTTTTTCTCTTTGGATTGATACACAGCTTTCACCTGAAGGCAAATGATAGCATCTATTCAATTTCTGTTTGTTTGAGCATCAACTTACCTCATGATGATATTCGGAGTTTACAACTCCAGCTACTCCCTGTGGCTCCATCCCGATCCTCAATTTCTTGGTTTCCTTTAATATAGGAAAACGAATCTTGCAAGTTCTCATGCCTTTCTTGATCTTATCCTCTTTGCCCCTCTTCGACTTCTTTTTTTTTTCTTCTTTTTTGCCCCTCAACAAATTTTTTCCCTCTCTAAAGAATAGAAGTTTCAAAATACATGCCCTTGTAGCTGGGTAGTTTGTTATGTTTGGGGTTTCAAAGTTTGTACTTTTGCTTTTTTTTTTTTTCCTTTTGTCCAGATCAGTATAATCCTTTTGTACTGATTTCTTTTCTGTTTTAATGAAAGTTACCATTTAAAAAAAAGAAGTTTCAAAATACATGAGGGCAATTGGGTCATTTACTTTTATCCAAAAGACAACTCATTAAAGCTACCCAACTACCATTTCCGTTTGAATTTTATGGTTGGTTTTAATTGTTTATCCTTCTTCTTTCTCCACTAATTTACTTCTCAGGAGTGAAGCCTTCAAATTACAATGCGACCCACTTAATAAAAGTCTGAAGCGCTCAAATGGATTTTCCGCCCTATTAAAGGATTTTCTCAAATTTTAATCAACACAATCTCATGCATTAGAAAATGCTATATTTAATTATATTAATGACATCAGTACATGCATTATAAATAGTTGCTAATTAAAAAATAAATTTCATCTGAATGATGTGAATATCAAACCATATTATGACATTTAAGAAAATTACTTAATTTGATTCTTTTTTATAGTTATGATATTGTGCTCACGAGTATATTTGTTCATTTTTTGCAATTTTTGATTTGTCTTATTGTCTTCTGGGCCCTTTATTGAATGTTGTTGGTTGTGGAGGGTGATACAAGCTCATCATTTTTATTAGCATTGGGGTCTATTTAATAACTAGTTTATGAGTTACATAGGACTAAATACATGATTTTAAAATTTTATATTATGTTAACTAATTAATTTATATTAAAATGCTTTATCATTTTTTCTGTAACAAATTATCTTCTAATTATTTCTCAAATTCCTCCCCGAGAGAAATTTCTTGCCCCTCCTAAGAGAAAATCCTGGCTCCGCCACTGTGCCTACTCTACATGAATCACCCTGTTTTATAGGATTTTCTTTGCTTCATATCTTGCAACTTGCAAGCACTCTCAGGCCACACACCTGCCCACCCACTCACACCCACACACAAAATGTTAAATAAGAGTCTTCTATTTTGAAATTCATGGTACAATTTGATGACTTGAGCACCTCTTTTTGAATCAGTTGATATTAGAGCGATTTGGATCCTTACCTTGTAGTTAGATGCTATTGATCTGGATCATTTTCATTATCATTGTCATCATCACTGTGACATACTATTCTGGATCATTTTAAACTTATTTGTTTACTTTAATAATCCCAGTTAATTTCCTTGGAGACTGTTATTGTTACCATTGGCTGACCATGTTATTGTTCACATGTTTGTGTTTTGTCACCCAAATGCAGCTTCAAGGGACAGAGTATTCTGTTTATCTTGATGTGCTTCGCTTGTTTGCTCATGGCACCTGGAGTGATTACAAGAGTAAGCATAGAGTGCTTTGTAGTTTTTCCGTGGATTTATGTCTTATTGCTGCCTCATCTTTTATGGCAAAGTGTTTAATGGTTCACTGTTATTTATTTGAGTGTAATGAGCTTCTTTAGTCATTATCCATTTAGCTGTTACTTGAGCAGTTTATTTAGCTAAGCCAATTCTAGATGAGCAAGAGGCTATAATCGTGTTCCTGATCAAGTAGGAGCATTTTTTTTACGTAAAGAAGGTATCAGATTCTGGATATCATGATCCCATGCACTAGGTCTTGTTACACTGTTCGAAATGCACAGTATCAAAGTTGAGAAGGAAGTTTGGGAGTGCATGAAACCATATATAGGGCTGATTGCCTTATCTCTTATGTGATGCTGTTGATGTCATAGTTTTTTAAGACGTTTTTTAAATGATTGGTTTATTTACCACAACATGCTGATTATATCATAGTTTATGGAACCAAAGTCTGTTAGAACAATGACAGACAAAGAAACAGGACAAGGAAAATGAGTGGTTAATCTACCACAAGATGATGATTATATCATATGTTATTAAACCAGAGTTTGACCAATTGATGTCAGACCAAGAAACAGGACAAGGAAATGATAATTGAAAATTGCAATGCCCATTCTTTAAAAATGGTCTCTTATCCTAGTATGGTTAAACATTCCACCATCATACAAGTGTTTTACGCAGAACAGAAACTGGAACTGTTTCCATTTTTTGCACTTCCAAGTTTAGTGTCCAATGCCATTTCAGCTAGTATACCAAAAAAAAAAAAAAGTTTTTTCAGCTATGATATCCTAAAGTATCATTGAATGGAAACACGAAAGAGAAAGGATTATAGCATGGTTGACTGAATGTTGCAACTGTTTAAAACTGAAATACAAGAACAACAAATATTTTGGTGGAATAAGCAATGTACATTATGTGTCTCTTGGTGTTCAATATAGTGCAGAAGACCAGAACCACATCCCATATAATCGTTTTTTCCCTTTTCCATTATTGACAACCCTGAACTGATATCAATTTAATTTTAGATCATTGATCATTACATGGCATTAGTTTGTGAAAGAAAGTGTTTGAGCCATCCAATTCGGTAGGACGAACCTAGATGTACACAAGATGTCTCATTCTACCAATCAGTCAAAGAACACTTAAAGCATTGAACCATTGAAGTCAAACGCGTAGCACCTCCTCTAGGGGTTCAGGTGAGGCCCCATAATCGGAAGCATGCCAGGTATGATCAAGGTGCCCCAAAACATGCCTTAGGGACTGCCAATATTATTATTATTATTATTTTAAATGTGTATTTTATGTTTCTCCTTAACGGTTTATATGAAAGAAAAGAGAAGAGACGTCCTTGTCAAGGGAAAAATAAAGGAAAGGAGAGAGCCTCTCCCTCCTCCTCCTCCCCCCCTCCTCGCCTTTGTAATTGACTGCGATGGTTGATTGATTTATCTATTATATTTCTTCTTCATTCTGCTTCTACTTCCTCTTCTTTTTCTTTCCCTGTGCAATTGACCATTTGTTGCACTTCACTGTAATAGTTTATCGTTAGCAGCAGCTAGCGGACTGTTACTGTCAACCAAGTCAATTCTTCTCTTCTTTCTCCTGTCGAGTCTATTATGAAAGCATTGTTACATTTTTTCTTCTTATTCAGTTGCTTCTTCCTTCTTATTCCTCTTTTCGATTTGATCATTATCACCATCTCCTCCTCCTCTTCTTTATTCTTCTTTACCCGTTTATTTTTTTAACTTGGAATATCTAACAAACACATGCAATACAGAATCATTCAGAATGCTCCAAACCAATAAATATTAAATAGTCATAAATCAATAAAAAAAAATACTGATAAAAAAAATCAATCCAAACAAAATGGAAACAAAAGCGCCTCCTTACCCCCTTACATACTCCCCTCCACCTCTCCCCTCTTTCCCTTAAATGATTTTTGTTCTGATAGCTGCGGTGGCATATGTTTAGTATTTGTGGATAGAGTAAATGGTTTTTTTTTTCCTAACAGCCATGGTAGCATACGTTTAATATGCATGTCATGTATAGGGAAATCTTTTAGATAAGTGTCCTTTTTATATAGCCTAGAAGTATGGGGCCTTGAATCTAGACTTTCACAAGCAAAATTAATTATTTTCTGTTGGAGAGACATTTGTAAACGATCTGGTGAAAATCCTTTTGCATTAACAATTGGTAATATGGAATTAACTCACCATTCAAAAATAAAATAAAATGGAATTAACTCCTTACACAAGTATATTGCTTGCCTACAAAGTTGCCCTTGTTAATGTACATGCTTCAGTTGAGGTTTGTCCGCAGTGAAAGATGCATTATTGATGCACAATTTTGCATGAAGTTTAAGTTTCTCAATGCATTATCGGCCTCATACTCTGGTTGAGAACACTATTTCTTATAATCCAAAAGTTTCGGCATGATGATGATGATGATGATGATCATCAAAGCACTATCGCAGGCAATCTATTGTCTTCGATAACATCGAATCCATAAAGCATGAAGGAGAAATTGGAATCAAAATGTCCATGCTGTAACTCCCCTAGAGTAATAATAAGGCTCTCTATTGCATTTCAAATCTAACAGCTGGTCTCCTCTTTTGACAACTAATGACTAACACAAGTCAGTCTGATTAGCAGAGCCAGAACATTTTGTAAAGAGATAATGTAGCTTAAATTATCTACAAAATAAATAAAGAAGTGAAGTTATGGAACAGTTTCTGTTTGAATGGTTGGAAATTCATTTAGCTAATGTAAATTCCGGTGATTGGTAGTTCAGTTCTGTGCATTCACGCTCTGCAAGAAGGCCTATAGTTACTATAAATTGTCTGGTCAATTGAATTTGCCTCTAATGATGTGTTATATTTAATTCTCACCTCTAACTAGTAGTTTAAATTTAAGAAGCTACTGTGTGATTTATATATGTTTCAGTTTTCCCCTTCTTGCTATTTTGTGGCTCCCTTTCAAAGTATAAATATTTATAACCTGAAAACATCTGTCCTTTGTAGGTAATGCTGGGTCTCTTCCACCACTGCAACCTGATCAAGTGCTCAAGCTAAAACAACTAAGTGTTCTTACACTAGCTGAGACTGACAAGGTGTTGTATTTGCTAGTTAGTCCACGTTCTAAAATACTGTTATTTCCAGCAAACTTTTTACAATAGTCAAGAATAAGACCAGTGCTTCCAGTTCCAAGTGTTACGGATACTCTATTTTTTATGAATTAGAATTTCAATGGTAATTTCATCTGAATTATTCTAATGCGACTCCATTTTACTATTCTTTGCATGTTTTGATGCTATTTTTTCATGATGATTGGAATATGAATGGAAAAATGAAGGTAAAACAATGGAATTCGCTACTTGTTGACATGTATATTTTACACCATACATGTTCACACCATTTTAAACAATGGAACTTTCCACCTACCTAGCACAGCTGGTAATGGACATTGAAGTGCTCCTAGGTGGGTTGGGAGTAAGGGGGGAGGGGGTGCACAGCATGGGTTGCCTGTTGTAGACTCAAACCCTGTTTGGTACATATCAGCTCGTTCCTTTTTTTCTGCTACGTTGGACTACTGGTCGTGAGTGATACTTTAAACTTGAAGACCTAAGGATCGATCCCTGGGCATGTGTGTGATACCTAGGTGCCAATTCTGCTCAACGATAAGTGCATTGCTGTACATATCAGCTAGTTTTGCTCTTATAGATAAAGTGTAGTTTAGGTAGGTAGGATAAAAAAATGGAATGGTTTTTCCTGGTAATATCATGATATTTTCAAAATATCACAAGAAATTGAAAATATCTCAGAAATAGAATAAAATGGAATAAATAGGAAAAGTGTACAAAAAATATTTTGAACAGCATTGCAATTTATTTGTCTTGTATTTATTTATTTATTATTTTGAATACTGTTTATATTTATATATAATCATTTAAAAATTAAATTATTTTCTGTGGCATTTTCCTGTAATATCCCAAGAAAAGTCCCAAATTTAAAAAGGTACTGCATTTTCCTAAGACGTTGATTTCCCAAGAATGGTAGTTGTGACAGTATCTATAGCCACTAAAATGCTGAATTCATGTTGTGCTACTTTTTATTTAGAGAAACTAGAAATATTGATTATAGGCAGCACAATTTTGTTTGGCATCTGGCTAGTAATATGTACTATATGAATACACTGTCGTGAAAACTGGAACTAATTCTATTTTATTAATGCAGTTATCATTCAGAAAAAAATTGTTAACTGCATTTCTGTTATCGTTTTGGAATGATAACTGAAAAAAAATCATTAAATGCAGTTTTGACCAATTCTCACTATAAGGTGCAAGTTGTTCCATGTTTTTATTAATGTTAAAAATTTAAAATACCCAACTCTGAGGGGTAGCTCAGTTGGCCTAGGACCATGGTTTGCTCCCGTAGGTTGAGGGTTCGAAACTGCGCTGCCACACTGGGGCCATAGGGGATTTACCCAGCTCCCCCTAGGCCCATAGGGTTTAGTCCAGCCCAAAGGGCTGGGACACCCTCTTTTATAATAAAAACACCTATAAACTTTTCCCCCCCTAACCATGAAACTCAATTCAAACGTACCTTGTCCGCTTAGCTCAGCAGTGGTTTGGATTTCAAAACAAGACCAAGATAAACAAAAATACCATAGGAAAAGATTCCAAAAGTAGCTTTGCATGATTCCCACATTCATGGCTACCATATGGAAATTTTGTTTTTATGGAAACTATCCAGATGGACTATGTTGGGGTATCCTTGACATAGCCGGTCCCAAGCCCGGACAAAGGAGGAGGGTTGTGCGTTAGGTAGCCGACAGCCAGCACAATACTCAGTCGGATTTCTTTATGGATTTGAGACCAAATAAGACCCAAGAGAAGTTGGAAAGAAACTATTAAACATGACCTTGCCTACATGGATCTAACGGAGGACATGGCCCTAAACAGATTTGATTGGCGTCGTCAAATCCATATAGCCGACCCCACCTAGTGGGAAAAGGCTTGGTTTGGTTTGGTTTGGATTATGGAAACTATCCAGATGGACACATGCAATTACATTGAGTCCTTTATTGAGGTGAATTTTCTCTTTTAGTAATGAGGCTGTTTTAGTATGTACTGGTGCCTTATAACCCTCTGCTCTTTTCTTTCTTATCAGGTGCTTCCTTATGATCAACTGATGCAACAACTTGATGTTTCAAACGTGCGTGAACTTGAAGATTTCCTTATCAATGAGTGCATGTATGCTGTAAGTATTCTTCCATCTTACTTGAGCCAAGTGCCCAATGAAAGTAAGAGGGAAATGGAATGGCTTAAGCTTGCTACTGGCGCAGCCCCGGAACCTTCGATCATAATGTAGACCAATCTCAAGGATTTGATTGACCGAATCCAAAGGATTCCAGCTGTAGGGCACAAGACAAGCCATAACACTCAGAGAAACAACTCACGATGATTTTACTAATTGAATAAGCATGATAGCAACAATAGATCTAATCCTAAACAACTTATAATTTAGGAAGAAACCATTATTAAGTAATACTACTAATATCTAGACAATTAGAAAATCATGTGGACCCATCGGATGGTCCATCAGGGGGGCCTGCGGGCCCCAGTCTTCTGTTGGGCTGCATCAGCTACTCTGCATTGATCCACTGTTGGGAATTTGGGGGTTGAAGAGGTTTCCATGTATGAAATAACATTTGCATGTCACTGGAAAACTCGTTCCTCTCAGAAATAGCTACTATCCTTCTTTGATTTTTGCTGTTTTCATTTAGATCTTCTGCACTAATATGAAAATAAGTTCCAGAAAGAGACATTTCTTGCAACATCTGCTCATTTGTTTCTTGTTCTGGCAACTGTGCCATGTACAGCTTAATTCTTCCTAAGCTTCCTCCATTATTTTGACTCTTTTTATTAATTAAAAAAGCCTTGTTCTCTGGAACATCTATCTATTGTTTGGTACTGCATGGTTCCACTCAGCAACTTCGCATCATCAGCTTATTTTCATCCTCTTTGTGGAATGAGCTGCTCGTGCTGAAACCATATGGCATGTTGTTTTTGTGGATGTCATGAGGTTGGTCCTAGATCTGCCTTCATCTGGCCCATTCAATATTATGAAGGCCATATCTGTGATGTATTTGTTAGTATGGGGGAGAAATGGACCGGTCTTGTCTTAGAGGGATCTAATATACAGTTCCTAGCGAATAAAAGAGCTTGGATTTTTGAAGTCTTCAAATGCATGGCTCATCTAAAAGTTTACTGTCACAATTTTTTTCTGCAAATATGTTGACAATCAGACACATCAAAAACAATATGTTAATAGGTTCCTACCATTTGGAAAAAATTCTCACTCTGGCTTCATGCAGGGTATAGTACGAGGGAAGCTGGATCAGTTGCGCAGATGCTTTGAGGTAAGAATTTAATCGTGGTCCTCATATATTTGCTCTTATAAAAATTATTTTGTGGGACTTGATGACTCCTTTAATCAATCTGCTTTCTACTTTTGTGTGAAATTCAGGTGCAGTTTGCTGCCGGGAGGGATTTGAGGCCTGAACAGATTGGCAGTATGTTACAGACACTTACAACCTGGTAATTTCTTGACTCAGTTTTTACAATAATGAAAACATGATCTAATGCTTACATATTTGTTTTCTGCTTCTGTTGCTATTGGCCAGATTCAACTTTTTGGTGGTGCCACACTACAGTATCACTTATTGTGGCCATAGCAGATTGTTTATGGGTTCCTGATAGCATGGTGTGCCATGTTTAAAAATGCCTTAGCATTCAGTAGGAAGTGTCTCTATGACTCTACCAAGCATGTTGAACCTTGTCATTTTTTATTGTAACAAATGCTCTGCTTCACTGACCAGCACTTTTGTCTTTGGAGGACGGCATGGTCTGAACCCTGGTTTCTCTGTGATAGAGGATATGCCTTGCCATTGTGTCAGCACTCGGCGGTGCTTCGGCACACACGGTGAGCCATCAGGACACCTTGGCTTTTGAAAATGAACAAAAGGTGAAAAACAGATAAAAAAAGAAAAAAAAAAAAAAAAAACACTTATGAAATTTAAAAGTGGAAAAAATGAGCTTCAAATTTTCATAGGTACTCTAGCTATTTTGTTTCTCTCTCTTCATGTAGATTAGAATTGGTAAGTTCAACCATCAGCATGGAACAGCCACGAAACTTTGTTTTATTGCCTTTTGCATTGGTGACTGGGAATCAAAAAGTCCCAGCTGGCACCTTTTGGGGCACGTTTGTGCAGTGACATTTCCAAAGAAAAAGAGAAGTTTTTTATGGATACATACAAATCCTATGTTTGGTGTGGAATCTCCCGCACGCATATATGTCGTAGAAAAGCACTGGCCAAAATCCACACTTTAGGGGATTTTAAGGTTCCGAGGGGGTGGGGTCACACCAGTGATTTTTATTTTGTTTTATTATTATTATTTTTTCATTATCATCATCTTTATATTTAAAACCTTGTCCCAACTATGTTTCTATTTCTCCATTCTAGTCTATCTTGGGCCAAATCCTCAGATAGATTACAACTCTTTAGATCTGTCTTTGCTACTTCCATTCATTCTCTTCAGCCTACCTTTTGATGGGTCATCAACCTGCATAGTATAACTTTTCATCACCAAATGTTGTTGTCCTGCATTGGACATGTCCAAACTGTCTCAAACGAGTCTTTCATAATTTATTATTTGTTAATGCTTATCGCTAAATGCTCCTGAATGCGCTCATTTTTGTTTCTTCTTTCTTCCTAGTTTAATACACATCTATCTCAACATTCTCATCTTTGCTATACTCATTTTTTGCATGTGTTGTTTTTGTAACAGTCCAACATTCTTCTTTATAGGTCTTAGCTTCTCTAGTTGTTATCTTGTAAATTTTTCCCATTAACCTTGTTTGTATGTGCGGATCACAAAGCACTCTAGAAGCAAGTCTCCACTTTAACAATTCAGATCTTATCTAGGTTTGACATCCTCCTTAATCTTTCCTTATTGATTAAAGAGCTAAGGCATCATAAGGAATCTCTTTCTGTTATTTCTTGTACTTCAATTCTTACAGGAGTTTCATCTCTTTGTACATCCCCACATTTTTTATAATCACTGTATTTTTTGTACATCTCTCCATCACTCTTATCAAACAAAAATTGTGGATTTCATGAATTGTAGAACCCAGACCCAAAATGTCCAAGGAAAAAGTATGTTGTGCATTCGCCGAGCCATAGAATCATTGGGTGTTTCGAAGCTGGCCCCTTTGAATTCATTGGTCTCTGAGGTCTGTCGATTTCATTGGCCTTGGCATCTCTAGATTCAAATGAACATTGCATTCCTGAGCACTACAGTTTTGTAAGAACTGCCAACCTTATCAGTTACTCTTCTATTAACCAATCGTTAGTGGTTGAAACTCTATTCTTTATTCTTAATCAGTTACTCTTCTATTAGCCAATTGTGTTGGATTTCACTAGACATGTTTTCCATTTGTTGGATTAGTTTGTCCTGAGTATCTTTGGATGCATGCGATTCTTCATACATTTGTACAAAGGCATCTCCAAAGTTACCGATGGCTTCAAATAGCCAGTTCATCCCGTCACTAAGATGGTTTCCTAGTGAAGCTAACTGGAAGTGTTTTTCTTCCAATATCTTCTTTCTTTGAATTTTTTATTTCTTTTTTCTGGGTTTTTGAAAGTCTTGGACTTTCTGAATTTATACTTCTTCCTTTTGGGCTAGAAGTCCGCATCTCTGCGGTGTCTAAACTTTCGTTTATCTTTTCTGTGTTTATGTTTAATCTTTTGTTCAGAGCATCCCCATTGGATAGGGATCTCCTTATCTCTTTCGTCCATAAAAGAGATTTTTGAAAAGGCTGTTTTGATAAGCTTCTGCCCTTTGTTGCTCCTTTTCTTCTGAGCAATATAATCTTGTGGAGATGCCTTTGTACAAATGTATGAAGAATCGCATACATCCAAAGATACTCGGGACAAACTAATCCAACAAATGGAAAACCTGTCTAGAGAAATCCAGGGCCTTTCTCTAAAAATAGCAGCCATTGAAAAGACTATTGGCGCCAAGGATGAAAATAGCGGTAGCGACGGACGTAGCGGCCTGCCGCCAAAACGCTACGTAGCGGGTGCTACGTAGCGGTGCGATTTGGAAAAATCGTTAAAAATATATGAAAAATTTCTAGAAAATCTAAAATATTGGAAAATGAGAGAATGTATTTTTTTTTGCAAAAGTAACTAAGGTAAGGGGGCGTAGCGGTCCTCTCACTGTATGAGATCCTGTATCGCTGTATAAATAGAAAAATAATAGTAATGATCATTTTTTTCACATGTGTTCATGTTGCTTAGTTATGCTAACTTAGAAACTAATAAAAGGCTTATAAAAGAAAAAACTATGCCATGAAGTCAAGACTTAAGAGTACCTAGAGAAAAAAATACATCTACCAAAAGGGGTGTCTAATAGGATGTACTTAGAGAATAATCATTGAGAAGAACTCTCTGTATCGACTGTAATTCGGCGAGATCATGTGCTTTTTGGTATTCTTTTAAACATAAAAGGATAGAAGAGTTGTGTAGAAATGTTATTTGGAGAGAAGAAGAAAAGAAGTAAGTCTTATGCATTTTAAAAAAAATTGGAAAGTAGGAATTTTTCTCACCTCGTAGTGGACATAGCGGCCGCTACGGGTGCGACGGCCGATAAATCGGCCGTAGCATGGCAGTGGCGGCCACTACGGCCGATTTAGCGTAGCGGCCGCTATTTTCATCCATGACTGGCGCAGATCTAAATGTTTCTTAATGAATATAGCTCATTATGAAAACCTGTTGCAAGCACGAGGAAAAGGAAGACTCCCCCAAAGGGGAAGAGGAAGAACAACCCAGGCCAACTTGGATTTTGCACAGTTCCAACAATTCCTGGGATACCAGAAATTGAACCAGCTCAGTATTAACGAAAGCGAAGCTGAATCAAGCGATGCGGATCCTCCTCAAAAAATAACCAAAATTGAGGAAGAAGCACAATGGGAAAGGGTAAAAGGGAAAAAATCCTTGCAATTGCAAAAGCCATGAAGGAAGTTGCAAATGCCACAATGATAATGAGGATGCCCAGATAGACCCTTCTCTTGCAGAGATAAGGATGCATAATGCCCAGGTAAATAAAAACAGAAAGAGAGATAAAATCCTGTTAAACCAAACCAAACCTAGAGCAAAGAAAAATGCTAAAAAGGCATTAACCAAAAGTAATGTGGAAAGAACATTACAAAAACTCACAGAACCTGTGCTAGGAAAAAACCCAATAGCACAATGGGATAAGGATAAGTATGAATGCGTACTTAACCTAAAAGACTCAGAAAGAACAATTAATGGGAAAACATTAAACATATTCAGCCAGTGCCCAAGAGATAAAAGAATTCTCTACCTAGATTAGGGAACTACTTGAACAAAGGCTAATGAGGCCTTAGGCTCAAGGCCCGACTCGCCTACCGACAAGCCCACCACAGCGACCGATGCCTCAAGCGCATGCAGCACACCACCCTAGGAAGAACAGTTAAAAGAAGGAGACAACAACTTGTGAACATCTTGAATCTCTCCCTCGAGATTCCACACCTTATCCCTAAAGGATAAAAGACGACACTCCTCTCGCCACTGTCCCCCGCACAGAAGAACCCGTGAACTCCTTCTATCCTTGAAATATAAATTTTTATATTTTTAATCCTGTTTAAGACATGGATAAGGGATGATCTGTGCTTGGAGAAGATAAGATCAAGGTCCAACCTTCTATGGATAGAGAAAAGGATATCTTCAAGTAAAAGATTCCTTCTTCGGTGTTCTGCTATATCAATAATGATATTGATGTTTGGAAAATTAAATCCGAAGAGGGGTCCTTGGAGATTTTCCTTAAGGCTCTCTATATGCCTGTCAAGTAGACTGATATATGTAGAGGAACGCCTATCTAGGTATGTTTGGTATACTGGATTCTGGGTTGAGTTCGTAAAATACGGTGGCTCTGGGTATATGAGCAGATTCTTAGGGGGTTCCGGGATTTGTTCATCTACCTTAGTTAAGGTATTCTCCATTAAGTCTAGTTTTAGACTTAGTTCATAGGATATTTCAGCTTGTGTTAGGCTGATCTTACCGATGGCTTCAAATAGCCAGTTTATCCTATCACTAAGATGGTTTCCTAGTGAAGCTAACTGAGTTAGGGTAGGATTTTTTTCTAGGATGTGGGTAACATACTCACAAGGCATGTTTTCATACCAACATTCAGATCTGGGCCTATGTTCTCTTATATGTTGTCTCCTTCTTTTAACTGTTCTTCCTGGGGTGGTGTGCTGCATGCGCTTGACACATCGGTTGATGTGATGGGCCTGTCGGTAGGCGAGTCGGGCCTTGAGCCTAATCCATTAGGTTGTCCTGGGCCGATCCATGAGGCAGTCTCTTGGATTCTTGGGTCGGAGAGTCCGAGTGTAGTGACTTCTGTTAGGTCGCTGGGTAGCTCGATCCTTATAGGAGTGTGTTCTCTCTTCATTCTTTCTACTGTTCCATTCCCATGGATTTCCATAGTTTGGATAACAGTTGTGGCTGAGATGGACAGGGCGTACCATTTGTAAAGAGGTTTTGGCGAGGTTGTAGGCTTGTAGCTGATGAGTTCTACATTAAAAGCCCTCTCTGCTTCAAAATTTCTTCATGAGGGAATTCTTCTTTAGAAGGGGGAGGGATATCTTCTGATGAGATCCAGGTAAGAGAAGGGGTCTCTTCTAGGATCCTGATAACTGAGAATGCTCCTTGGGTTAATATGACTGTTTGCAGAGTGTGGGTACTCCTTAACAGTATTTTTTAGTACCCTTTGTACTTCAGCTGGAAGGATGGATAGATCCTTCTCAAGATCATAAGAGTCTGCGTATGGTAGGATAGTTTCTACCATATTTAGTCTTGTTTATTTTCCCTTTTGGGGCAGTCTGGAGCAAAATGTCCAGTTTCTGCGCATGTCCAACATTCTTTGTTGTTGGAATCCTTGGTTTTCCTGTAATTTGGAACCCTTTTATTGGTAGAAGTGTTTTTCTTCCAGTATCTTCTTTCTTTGAATTTTTTACCTTTTATTGGTAGAAGTGTTTTTCTTCCAATATCTTCTTTCTTTGAATTTTTTATTTCTTTTTTCTGGGTTTTTGAAAGTCTTGGACTTTCTGAATTTATACTTCTTCCTTTTGGGGTAGAAGTCTGCATCTCTGCGGTGTCTAAACTTTCGTTTATCTTTTCTGTGCTTATGTTTAATCTTTTGTTCAGAGCATCCCCATTGGATAGGGATCTCATTATCTCTTTTGTCCTTAAAAGAGAGTTTTGAAAAGGCTGTTTTTAACAGCTTCTGTGTGTGCGTGGGCGTGGGTGCGCGTGCGCCCTTGGTTGTCCCTATGGAAAAGGAGATGTCTTACTTTGTGTGTGTGTGTGTGTGTGGACCCTATGGAAAAGGAGATGCCTTACCAAGTGAACCATCAATGGATTGTCTGCGGTCTTGAGTTTAAGTCACTATAAAGTAATTTCCATTAAAAAGAACTTATTCCCAATTTTTGTTGTGCATATGCCTATGCCTTTCTTTTTGTGCAAACAATCTGGAGGTAAATATTGTTGCAGCTGTGTTTCCTATCAATTTGATCGAGATGATGATAATAAGCAGTTTCTAGAAACCATTGCTTTTGCAGATGCATCTAAGTGTCCAGTATCCATAACAGGTTACCATCTGCTACCATTTTTGTGTGGTACCTTGAAATGGATGCATCACTAATTCAAGAACAGCTGTCAGCCCTACTCGTCCTTGCTATAATGCCGATAATCTATGATACCCGGATACTTGTACAAGCCTAGCATATCCGTAACAGACCGATACGACACTTGTATTGGTACTTGATACCGCACCGATACTTCTAGGGAACAAGTTTAATATATCCTACTTATAAAGTCCTTTATTTTATATAGTTCTTTGAATATTTTTACTTCTCACCATAAAAAATTCTAGAAAAGGATGAAAACCATGATAATTCCATTGATTCAAAAGTGATCTAAAGAAAAAATTAGGGCACCCGTTTCTATATATTCATCCTAGATTTTCAAATGCGAGGAGTCATATCCTCGATTCCCATATCAGTATCCTTATCTGTATCCGTATCTGGGCCTCATGGCTGGCAATGTTATTTTTGTTGTGTGTCACTATGTGTAAAAAAGGATTTTTGCTCCATGTTTGCTACTATTTTCTTTGTGTATCTTCAAATTGTTTGCCTGCTTAGATATTCCTTTGGGAATCTGTGAGCAGTATGGGTTTGCAATCTGGTGGCAGTTGGATCCTGTTCCCTCTTATGGATGAAATGGTGCAGGTTGAATACGTCAGAGAATCTTCTTCTATCAATACAAGAGAAGATCAAGTGGGCTGATACAATGGGTGAATTAGATAAGAAGCACCGAAAGGAAATTGAAGAAAGGGTGGAAGATGTGAAGAAGACCCTCAAGGTCAGTTGAATGAATACTCTGTATATACCACTTTTTTTTTTTTTATCAAATTCAGATTGTACTTATATTGTTTTTAACTTTGTAAAGTCACTTTGGGTTGGATAGGAAAGTATTAAGAAGTTATGATTTTCTGCCACCTGAGTTAGTGGGCCTCACATCCAATGTCAGATTTGAAGCTGTTACTTCTGAGTTTCTACCCACAAATAAACACTTACGGGAAAACTGTGGAGCCAATTTCCAAGAATTGTGTTTTGCGGGGAGCTATCTGCAAATGTCATCCCAAATTCTGTTGCATCAGATGTGGGGTCCCTAAGTCCAGTTGCTGACCATTCGTAGTTTGTAGTACATCAGTAGTCTTTGACGTGCCTTTTAATATTTATTTCTAGAAAGTCGCTACCAGTATGTTTGCCATTTTTCTGAAAATTGAATGCTTATCATCAAATCACAAGGGTCCCAAATTGACAGAAAAAATCGATATGACAAATAACCCCCTTTTTTTTCCTTTCGGTAACACTGGTCACTCCTATAAGTATACAGTATATTCTTTTGATTTTTGATGTCAAACAAGTAAAGAGTGTGATATAGATTTGTTGATCAAGGTTAGAAAAGCTCAAAGGCCAAGTAATAACGTGCATGTCATAGCAATTGTCCAGCCATCCAGATGTCCCGATTTGGCATTCAGTACAAGTGCAGCCCATAGGTCGGGATTCAGATTCTATATCATTGATCCAGTAAGCCACATCATGGATAAGGGTTTCCAAAAACTCCCCTTTTTTAAGAGAATAAGATGAATAAACAATTGAAAATTTTATAGTTTTTCATAATTTGTAATAAGCTAAAGAGAAAACAAGTTTGGATTTACTATAAATTGCTAATAAGCTAAGAGAAAAAAAAAGATTTGATTTATTATAAACTGCTAAAATTGTAATAAACTATACAACTAAATTTCAAAGGTCTTGTTTTCTTTTGGGCAACAGGTAACTTTGATTAACCAGAATATTACTGGTCGTATTGTCCAACCAGTTGAACCTTTAGGTCTGCAAAAGATCACCCAGCCCTCAAAATACAGTTCTTTAATTGCTTAATATGGCTTCAAAGAAACCTTAACATGGATTCTAATCAAGAAAATAAGCCAAAAAAGAGCAAATAAAAATTCCTTGTTTATTTATCGTCTCCCATAGTATTTTGATGCCAATTCACTTGTTCCCCCCTTTTCCCTCCAGTCATACCTGCATCCACAGCACCCTGAAACAGTCCAAAACTCTGAACTTTACACAGGTATAGATTTAACCATCGATTATGATTTTTCAGAAAGTGCTACTAGTTCAGAATTGAATCTCTATTACCTTCTCGTGCAACTTTTAGTAGTCATACAGTCTCTCTCCAAGAAGGAACTCAAAAATCTCAGCAAACCTCTCTCATTGTGCATCCAATGAAACTGATTCTTCTACGGAAAAAAATGTTTCCTATGGTTGGGGCTAATTCTGGATCAAATGAACTTTTAAAACATGTCCTTAAAATTGAAGTTTACCACAAGATTTGAAGCTGATAGATGTTTGTACTCTGTTTTGCCATGTAAAAGTTGAAGCGTTATGACCAGTAACCCCGATAATGTTGGTAATAACATTACAGTCTATCTTTGTGGCCATAGAAACTGTCATTAAACCCAACTGGCACAATCTATACATCCTGAGTGCTGGATTATCCGCATCTTCTGATGGTTGCTTTTTCTTTCATTTTGACTGGTCTCACATGTGTATAGAAAAACACTGAAAGCATATATGTAGAAATAGGCAAACCTGCTTACTGGATATGGGATATGTCGGTCGATGTGTCTTACTTACTTGGTGGCAGAAGTACACTGTAAGCAGGCAGATGCGGAGTTACGAGGGCATGAAGAGGTCTACTCTGAACCTGGCGGAGTGATGGACTACGAAGAAGATCGGAGCCGTCCCAAAAGGTAACACCAATATATAATCATGTATTGATGTACAGCATATATGAGGCAAATGCATTCATTGTCTTATTATATACTTTCTCATGCGCCTACCAAAGCAGTAGAGATAGGTGAAAGTTTTTCTTAGCACAGACATGCATTTAACTTAACATGCACTTGTTTGTGAGTACTACTGTAACTTGCACTGCATTCAATTATAGCCAGCATAAGTACTCTTGCAGTTGTCTATGTTCTTCCGGATAACTTGCAGTCTCACTTTAATCACCCACTAAGAATCACTGCGACTTATAAGTGCATTATTTGATCAGAATATATCCTGAGCTACTTAATTTTTGCTGCCGGTAACTTTGCCATGAAATATAGAATATCCTTTTGTTTCGAATGTTGAAATATAATAATATATGTGCACTCAACGCATGGTTCAAAATTGTGGTTGTGGTCGACCCCAAAAAACGATACGATTCGGTGTTGTGTTGCGGTTCACAACCCGTCAAAAAAACCATATTAGCTTTGTGAGAATTTTCAATCGATCAGACTGCATGTCAGTGCAACCCCTTTGATAACCTTGTCATCTCACAATCCAGCATCAAGCCTTAAATTTACACGTATTGAACCTTCACTCACTGTTAGATTGGATCTTAAAAAAATAAAAAATAAAAATCTATGGTTAAGGTGCCATTAATTTGGCAGGGCTGATACATTGGCTCCTTCTCCCCATTAGAAACCCTTTCCATCTACCCTCCTCTCATTGATAGACATTCATCTAAGCGGGCCCCACAAGCTTCACATATGTAGTCTACACGTAGAATAACATTTTTCCCAATTTAACCACACCGCATCATTATAATCATTGCCGTATCAAATACACTGTTTTCTATGCATTTAATGACTTTAGATTGACAATTGGCAAGATCCAATGCTAGGTCCAATTTCAGATTGACTACCATATTCTGCTAGAATTCTCCTAATATTTTAGTGATCAAACCACTGGAATTTTCCTAATAGACACCGAGCGCCTCTCTCTCTCTCTCTCTCTCTATATATATATATATATATATACACGCGCGCACACACACACAGAGAGACGCACGCACGTGTGCCCGTAATTTTTTCAAACTTGTTCCTTCAACCCAATGGGTCGACCTAGCTCGGGGCAAAATTTGCCCCAGCCTGTTTATGCCCGACATAGTAACCTAGTAGGCGTGGCAGAGTTCTTTTTGTGGTTTCCTTGAAAGCACAATCTTTTTGTGAGCCCCTCTTTGGTGAATACAGACCATGTAATTCAGCATGGTCCCAAATTTCACTCAAAGTCATCGTGAGATTAATATTGGAGATTTACCTTTAATATAAATGGTTGAGCTTGTAGACATATCTTCTCGATATTCAACAGGGCGGGCCAGGCATCCTTAATCCATGATGAGATCTTCCCTCAATCCCTCCCCGTCCCCTTGCACTTGGTGCCTGTCTAGGCGTCTGGTGAACCAATCACCAATGACCAAGTGCCCCTTGCACTTGGTGCCTGTCTAGGCGTCTGGTGAACCAATCACCAATGACCAAGTGCGGGGATGGGGTTGGCTTGATTGGTGGGTTTGCATTAATTGCCAGCTGGCTCACACATTTGTGGCCAAGATTTGTTTAGGAATATTTTTGGAGGCATCAACCATTTGTGGTGGTTCCTTCAAGGGGACATGGTGTGGCTCTGATGGGATGCTGTGGTTCCTTCAAGGCATCCACTGATTAGAATCGTGCATGATATGCAATTTAATGAATCAAAAACCTCTTTTGCTTTCACAAGGCACACTTGTTGGTCCTGACTGTAAGAACTTGCAGGAGGCGGCAACCACTATCTTGAAGACAAGATCACAGAGTTGGATGCATTTGGCGGGCTTCTTTCGCTATGCTGGCTTTTTGTTCACAGCATTCTGGCACCATATAATTTTATGCTATCAGTTATGTTCTCTTTTTTCCATTCTATACTTATTGTGCGGGGATAAGTCGTTTTATTTTGGACGACATTTAGTAGAATCATTGTGACAACGGATGGATGTTGCTGGTGATATGGATCATAAGAGAATTTAACAGAGATGATTCATTCCTGTCATAGTAGTTCAGTATGGCCATACATGTTTTTTGCCTTATCTGTTAACACGAACAAAATGGATCAGATAGGGCTTAATTTCCTTCACAATCAATTGGCCATACAACGCAGGCTTGACCTCTGGAGCAGATAATACAACGGATGAGATGGGGCTTAGAAAAATAAAAATTCCAGGTGCTTTTCAATATATTGGCCTACTGTGGCACGGTCCAATCTAGTCCATGAAAGCTTTTGGGTAAAAGTATGGGACGTGGCCAACGAGGGTAAATGTCAAACACAAGGCCTTTCCGCTTCCTGAGGCGTGGAGTCCGTGGCCAATTGAGTTACCACTCGGTTAAGCTGTTTAAGCTACCTAGTGCTTAGAATTAGCATTTGGTTGACAAAGGATAGATTTAATAAGAGAAAAGAAGCAAAGAATAATATTGAGGGAGGTAATATGAGTGACGTGGGTCTCACAAAATCTATTTATATTTCATGTCAATTCTTTAAAAAATCACTATCTCATCTATCGCTTTATTGGTTTCTTGAACTCCAATCCAATCCTCTTTTATTCTAGAAGGTCAATTTTGAAGATGGCGAAGCCTTGTGGGCCTCATACGTCCTATACATTACATGGTATACCTATCTTTGAATATGACTGGAATTCCCACAAATCCTTTTCTTTTCTTTTCTTTTTTTTTGGTCAAATTCAAATTATAGTTGTCAAATTTGTTTCAGACCTCATTTCGGTTTGACCTCCAAGATAGATTTTTTTGGCATTTTGGGCTTCAGTGGAACTTTTCAGAGCAACTTTTCGGACAAATATATATAGGGAAATATTCATATGCATTTATCCCTCATCATTTTTGGTGAGGGATGGATGCACATGAAGATCCCCCTATATATATATCTATATTATGTATCAAATAAAATAAATATTAATTTTGTGTATTGTATTTATATACACTATACAAAGCCACACGAGATAAATATTCCAACTAGGGATAGGTCCATGAGGTATTGTGAATGGGGATATTCTCACATCCAAACAGTAAGTTCACCACATTTTTTTTTGAACTGTTAGGATTGATTTTTCTAGGCGGGGCGGGCCAAGCCTAGCCATGGAGAGGCAAAGGTACCACTTGGGTGACGTATCCAGTCAGGTAAAAACTGACACTCCATACATGTTTTTCGCCTTATCCATTAACAAGAACAATGTGGCTGGGACAGGGAGTTAATTTTCTTCAATCAATTGGCCATACAATAAAGGCTTGATTTCAGATAATTATGACTGAGTTAGGGCTTAAAATATCAGGTGCTTTTCTATATATTGGACTACTATGTGATGTGGCACGGACTAATCTAGTCCACTAATACTATAGTCTCTATCAATCACAAAATGCTAGATAGTATCATTTTTGCACAACATTTAGGATCTGTTTGTGCAGGCAAGCTTTCAGTGGAAAAGGATGCTGACAGCGCACTGGTCTTTCCGGTGCCTCTTTCCTCTTGTTTGGTGCAGCGGGCATTTTCCTACCATATATGCTGCGTTTCCTCGTTGGGTCTGGATCTGATTTTTTTACCTGTTATGCCGGGAAGAGGAAAGTTGCGAAAGAGGAAACCCTTCCACGGCTCCGCACTAACATAGCCTTAATTTCAACGTTGAATATATGACTTAAGAAAGTAAATAGACATCTTATTCATGTAAGTTGTGGTTACGTGTTAGAAACAAAATATAGAATAGAAGTCTCTAAAAAAACATAATTACAAATTTTAATAAATAACTTATAAAAGTTCAAAAAAAAAAAAAAAAAAAAAATGCAACAACTGGGAGTGCTACCATATTTATGTATTAAAAATATGGAAAAGGGGCTTAAAGGACTATGGAGATTATTAATGTAGAAGAAAATGATTTAGGAAGCTTATGGTTGTTAGCTCTATTCAAATGCTTGAAATAAATGCCCTCACGGTGTGTGTATCTGCAAATTTTATCACAAGAGAAGTTGACCATCTCATTAAAATACTTAATTCATAAAAATATCATATTTTTAGTCAAAAGGCCAATCAATAGTACGGTGGGATTCATTCCTATTAGAGTAAAATTTGGAGAGGACATCACTTTGGCGGTTCGAATTTTCTCTAGGTGGGATACATCGACAACATTGTAGAGTTGCAGACCTTTAGTTAAAGATTTGTCTTAATCAAAGCCTATGAATTGAAAAAGTACTGGGCATTCATTCCAGTTTTTCATAACACATTTTACTGTACAAATGGTTCTGCGGGAATGTCTTAAATGTCAAGGCAAAACTCAGGTCATAGAATACCTGCACAGCCAAATTCCCAAGTTTCAAATCTCCCTTATGCTTTGGACCTTTAAAAACATCTCTCTCTCACTCTCAAGGCTTTTGATCATATACCATGTAATTTGTTTTTTAATGTGTTCATTTCACCCAGCAGGGTTGATCAAGAAAGTTTGGGGCAAAATCCGTCCCAGCCTGGTTATACCTGTCCTGGTCACTCAGTTATAGACCTAGCCTAGTTGACTCGGGGGAGATCTTTTTGTATGGTTTCCTTAGAAGCAAGCACAATTTTCTTGTTAGCCCCTCTAAGGTGAATGCAGACCAAGTAATCCAGCATGCTCCCAAATCTCACTTGAAGTAATTCTTCTTAATATCCAAGAAGGGCAGGGGCTAGGATAGATTGGAACGAAAAAACAGAATTCATGTAGCCAATTCCAACATAATTGAAAAAGGCTTAGATGGTGATTCATCAGGTTAGGCATCCCTAATCCATAATGTCATGATGATTTTGATATATACAAGGGTATGGTGTGGATCTGCCTGGGATGCCGTGGTTCCTGAGTGTGATTTCCTTTCAGCATCCGCTTAGTAAAATCTCTTTTTCTTTCACATTCCACATTTCTTGTTGGTCCTGACTGACTGTAAGACCAGGCTGGTGGGGACAGTGAGTATATTGATGACACTGCTTCAATCGATTTGCTGGTTTTTTGTTCACAGCATTCTGGCACAATATAGTTTTATGCCATCTGTTATGCTTTTCTTTCTTCTATTTTTTCCATTCTCCCCATCTGGGATCATTTCTTGAAAAGCATTTCTACGTTTAATTATATTAAATCGGAAATCAAAGAATGTGCTATTTCTCTTCCTTTCTGATCATCTATAAAATCTCTTCATCTCCATCTCCATCCTCTCTTTCTCATAAAATGTTTGTCAAATAAGTTTTTCTTTGTTTATTCTTTGAATGAAACATTCCCAAAATGATGCCAAATTATTGTGTGTGTGCCTGTAAAAGTGTGAATACTTGCGATCAATCAATCAAGTCACACACAAGAAGATGGAAAATAATACGAGAGAGATTTATATATGCAAAACTCCCTCTTTCTTACCCCTTAGAAAGCTCAGTACGAGGACTACTCCTTACTCAAGTGGTAAGGAGCGACAATTCTCACATTATCTAGGGGTAGAACCTTGTGCAGGTTTTCTTCCCACTTTTACGGATTGCCTCCCTACATGTGTGGCTCTCTCTTGGGTCCCAGCCCCTTTGGCAGGAGTAGGAAAAAAAAAAGCCCAATACAATGATCAAAATACCCCGAGCCTAAAGCGCCCGTACAGAGGCCCACTTTTGTATTGGGAAGAAGTCACACATTTGAACTTTAAAATTTTTGTAAGATCAATGGTGCTCGTGACAGATCATATGAAAATTTATCACAGATGACTCATTCTTGCCAAAGTAGTTCAGTATGTCCATACGGTGTTTTGCCTTATCCTTAACAGTAACAATGTGGCTGAGACGGGGGTTAAATATTCTTCAATCAATTGCTTTCTTAGAATGAAAAAATCAAGCAAGAAATTTTGTATAGGTGGCGAATGTGGATCGGATGAAATAAGATTTCCTTGTTTCTGTTAGTTTGTATGGTCTCACTTCATTAGATGATGTAATAAATTGATTCATTTATTTATTTATCAATATTATCATGCTTTCCTTTCGGAGGACATGGCCCTAAACAGATTTGATTGGCGTCGTCAAATCCATATAGCCGACCCCACCTAGTGGGAAAAGGCTTGGTTTGGTTTGGTTTGGTTTATTATCATGCTTTCCTTTCATGAGATGAATGGTGTTTTATTATTTAATGCACATAACCAATACATATGACTTGATAGTTCATGAGATAAACCGGGTCCTATTAGTATATTAGATGTAATATATGTGTATCGATGAGATCCACATATATGAGACATGTGTCACAAATCTTATACTTAAATATCTTCATAACCAGTGATGAGACTGGGCATCTCATCTGATAAGGTTGCAACACTTTCATCACTATGAGATAGTGTGATTTGCTTCGATTATCAGAATGTAAGATTCTGGATTATGATGCTGGTACATTGGATGTACTGAAGGACCATGAGAAGCACCTTATGAAACACTGTCTTTACTTTAAGGTTTGCTCTCATAATTGCCTAGCAATAGGCTCTCAATCCCGAGACATTGATGAACTCAAGTTTCTAACTATTCATTTGCCGTGAGTCACCAATGAGTGAGGCCAACTGTAAAGTCAACATCTCGGTGTCTTGAGTATGTGGTAGTAGAATTATGGGAAATTCAATGGTCAAGATGGAATCTATCTATATTATCTCTTTGTGCCAATTAATGGATTTACCATTAGTAAGTGCGCTCTCATCTCAATTAAGAGTTAATTGGATGGTACTGATGATTACTATAATTAATTGGGTCTCAAGGATAATTTGATATGGATACAATTATAGTGGATATGACCAATTGATCCATAGATATTGATAGAGATGCCTACTTATGGTGATAGGGAAGTTTATGGTCTTCTTTGTAATTTATTTTTAAGACTGGAGTGCAATTGCATTTATTTAGTGGAGTTATCTGTAATACTGTGAGCTCGGATTGCACATAAGATGTGGAGTCGCGGTGTCCCAGTTGAAGCCAGCTTTCTATGGAATCTCTAGTGGTCCCCACGCTAGTCCAAGCTATTAGATAGTTACTAATTCTACTTGAACTCTAAAAGGAAGGAATTAGAAAGTTACTATTTTTATTTGAAGTGAGACTTCTAATAGTGGTAATAGTAGGAAAAGTAGGTTACTAATTCTTTTGGAAGTGAGACTTCTAAATAATTTTTAGTAAGTGAAGATTGCAAAATCTATAAAAAGGGAAGAAGGGATTGGACGTCCCACACATGCTTTCCTTCCTAGAGGTGCACGCCCAACCCTATAGTGCAAGAGTTGCACATCTTCTTTTCTTCTATCTCTTATAGTTTCTCTTCCGGATTCCTTTAGAGCTTCTAGTTGTTTTCTTTAGGAGATCTCACCCATCTCCTTTAGAGAAGAGATATGATACGAGATATAGCGTAGAAGGCTAAGAGGTCTTGGAGATCCTTAATTTGCTATAAAGAAAGAGTTTCTTCATCTGGTAAGTCTTCTTCGCCATTAGAGTACAACCGAGCTTCAAAGGTATAATCCACTTCCTTGTATGTTGTAACTTTTGTGGTTGGTTGATTGTTGTTGCTTTTGATCTTTTAGATAGAGTTTATTACTGTACATTGTTGATGAGTTTGATGAATTGGATCCTGAATGTGGTTTATAGCCTTATGGGTACTTGATCCCTGAGTCAAGTGAGTCAAAAAGTTTTGAAAACCTATCCACGCGGCCCACCTACTTCCAACAATTTCTATGAAAATCCAGACTCATTAGCTATACAATAAAGGCTTGATTTCTGAGCAGATAATGAAATGGCTGAGTTAGGGCTTTAAATATCAAGTGTTTTCCGATATATTGGAGTATCATGTGTTGTCAAGGCAGTGGATTGGTTGGTTTGAGCCTTGGGTTTGCTCTGCGGCATTTTGCGTTTGACTCCCACCCCTTGCATTATCGGGGTACTATGTGTGCGGCCATGTATGTACCCCCAAGGATTAATCCTTCCTCGTCAAAATCGGGTAACCTCGTAAGGTCCGAAGTCTGGGTTTGCAAGCTATACCCTGGCTCATCAAAAGAAGAAAAATATTGGACTATTATGTGGCACGGGCTAATCTAGTCCACTAATATTATAGTCTCTATAAAATATGTGATTGGCTTGATAGCTATTCAAGGTTTTCAAGTGCTGATGGGGGTTAAGTTTGGCCCTCTACATCACCTACTGTTTGGGTTGAAATATATTGTTTTTCTCAAATCATGTCCATTAGTTGGTGGCTCGGGAGGGCCTCGGGATGTAAATGGGTCACCGTCTTCGATTTGCCGGAGGTTCCGACCCATTAAAAACCGGGTCTGGGTCCTTATTTAAGCCCTGATAAATAAGTGAGTCCGGGTCCGGTTCCACCTTGGTTCGGACCCGTGCACCCGATACCCAACATATTATCTCAATTTTCTAAAATCTCTCATAAAAATCTTATTTTTTTTTAATATTATTCTCTACTTAGACCCGGATCCGGATTCAGACCCGTCCCATATATGGTTCTGGTTCTGGTTTCGAAGCCAAGAAATCGGTTCCAGGTCCAGATCCGGTTCCGGGCCCACCATGGATCCCGACCCGTTTACAACCCTAGGTGGGCCAAGTATTGCGAATGCCCGACTGTCGATTTCGTTGGGAGCTGGAGTCGAGTTGGGTGGGGCCTGCTGCCCCAATTGATTGATGGGAATTAAAATGTAGAACAAAACATTTTCAAGTGTAAGATGTATATACAAAATTTGAAGTGAATGAACTATTGAAAATGATTAATTCAAGATACCTTCCAAAAACTTCCTTTTATATGATCAGTCTTCAATTTAGTTATGATTCTTATAATGGGTCAATATGGTTATTGGTTAACTTTTTCCTCGATAATCTTCTTTAAAATCCAGCATAGCTGGAAGAAATGTTCTTCTTTGTCTTGGAGTTGAAATATGAGAAAAGTCTAGCCATGTTTTCATTTTGACTGTTACTGGATAGAAGAAGAAGGTCAGGGGCGGCTTTGAAAAGGAATTCTGTCAAGTTGGTGTTGCATTGATTTCTGTTTATTGCTTGTTTCCAGGCTTCCGTGCGAAAAAGGATGTCTCTTGATTCTTTATGTCTTACTCGTGGTCCAGAATCCATATTGATTGAGGTTGGACTCTGGAGGCAATTGCTGGCTGCAGACTCAAAGCCAAATCTGTCCAAGGATTTTAGTTAAGCTGGACTAGGACCACGGCTTACTTTTGAAGGTTGGTGGTTCAAAACTACACTATTACACTGGGCCACAGGGAATTTAACCGGCTCTCTCTGGACATGAAGAGATTAGTCCGGAATTTAGTTTTGAATGTACATAGCATTGTAAAATAACATTTTCAACCAGATTAATAAATGGTGGATAGGTTTTTGTTTGAGTTGTATGGATCTGCTGACCCAACTTTGGATTGGGACCCGCAATTCTAATCTTAGTAAAACATAAGAATTCCCAATGGCCCCCTAACCATCACCCTTGAAAGGTCAACCCAACCCTCAACCAACCTCACCCGTCCGGTCCTATCTTATATCCATGGTAATGAGGGTGCAAGCAGCTGCTTAGAATTAGCATTTATATTTGACACCTCTACCTTTCTTACTCGGATAAATTTAATCTAGAAGGTCATGGGGCTTCAATTTCTTTTTATAAAAAGAAGAAGAAGAAGCAACATTGATGGTGATGATATGAATGACGTGGGTCCAAGAAAGTCTATTTAATCCATCATTTAAGGTCAATGAGAGAATCGTCACTGTCTCATCTTGTCTCTTTTTATTAGTTTCTTGAACTGCATTCCAATTCTCTTCTGATCTAGAAGGCCATCAATGTGAAGAAGATATACCAAAGCATTATGGGTCCCGCACATGGAATTCATAAGCAGGTACATTGATACATGGTATAGGTATCTTTTGTATATGATAAGAATTCACACAAATGACTTGTGTTTTTTCGCTATTATCTGATTCTTTTCAAGCCCAACGATTCCCCTTTTGGCTTTTTTAAGTTCCCATGTATGATTTGACTTCAACACGAGGTAATGTGAATGGTAAAGTTCACCCTAGATTTTGAATTGATGAGACTGATTTCTCTAGGCTTGGTCACCCCACCTGAATCATACATGAGCATTACCTAACAGGAGCTTGACAAAAAAACCGCAAATTACCCGCGTCACAATAGGTTGGTTTGACGCAGGTGTGGGGCTTTGATATTACTTATTATATGCGTGTGTGTAAAAGCGTGAATCACTGGTACTGGTATCAAACAATCGACAAGCCACACAAGAAATCGACAACATACCGATTAACGTGGCTCACCATGAAGGCTACGTCCACAGGCTATGAGCGTTTTACTCAATTTCACCGTAAAGAAATTGGACAATTCGGTATAAGGATTTCAAATTCTCATTCGACTCTCTCCCTCTAACAGCCTCTCCGCTTACAGAACCCCACGTGGTTCGGCAATCACTAATACCATAGGACAGAGAGTTCTCACATCTCTAATTCTCTCATAGAGTTCAGAATTACAAATTACATCATATATATATATATATATATAATCTCTATTTTACTGGCCTACTTCTCAGCCCCCAAAAAAAAAAAAAAACCCCCAATTAAATTACCAAAATACTTTAGACCCTGAACTTGGTCATTATCCAACCCAATGAACAAATCTAGTTAAATCGGAACAGTAGGTGCCGTGTCAAGTTGGAATTGGATACCCAAATCTCTGGGTTTTGGTTTTATGAAGTATGTATGTGTGTGTATAAGGAGATGCTCCTATGAGAGCATCTCTCACCTTACTATAAGAGATAAGATGGGGGACTTCACATTTAAGTTGTTGGTATTGGAAATGGACGTGAGGGCCCCCACCTTATCTCTCATAGTAAGGTGAGAGGTGCTCCTATAAGAGCACCTCCTATATATATGTATATATATGAGTAACGCTACAAAATTCCTCGAAAAATGCCCCTCTTTTAGCCAATGAAAGTGTGACATGTGTCATTAATAGTACACTTATTCATTCTCTCTCTTAAATATTCTCTTAAAACTATGGATATTTTATAGATTCTCTTAAATCATTGGCTAATAGAGAGCGACAAAAACTCCCCTTCTGAGATAGCGGAGTTTTTGAGAATTTCCCTATATATAAAAGTTGTTGGCATTGGATATGAATATGAGGCCCACCACCTTATCTCTCATAGTAAGGTGAAAGCATCTCTCATAGAAGCATCTCCCACACACACACACACACACACACATATGGGGCCGGCTCTCATAAGCTCAAGCTTAGGATAAGATAAGCTCAAGTGCGTGTCGGGGCCCACTTGGGGACCCGTATGAGGATGGAGATGGGGGATTTCAAAGACTCCCTGAGATCCTCCTCTATATAAAAAATCAGCCATAACCATGATTTTTATCATATCCATATGGGCCCAAAAGTTTAGTGGTCAATAGTCCATTCGGATCGATACATAGTCGATCCAAAGGTCCAGTAAATTCGTATTCAACCGAAAGTTGGTGGACAAGTGCAATTTAGGGGGGTCATGTGTTTGGTCCATCTGGATAGACCAAAGGTGGGCTCCACAAGCATGAGCTTATGAAATTTTCTCCCAAGCTTGAGTTTAGGAGAGCCTTGCTCTCTCTCTTTCTCTCTCTCTCTCTCTCTATATATATATATATATATATATATATATATGGGAATGGCTCCCCTGAGTTGCAGCTGATAAAATCAATAAGCTGGGGTGTGTGACTGGAGCATGCGACGTGAGTTTCTCTCAACTAAATGTTCAATGAAATTTCAAGGGCCTGCTTTTTTTCTTTTTTCATTTCCCCCTTCTAAGACCTAATCGAGAGTACTCTCTCTCTCTCTCTCTCTCTCTCTCTCTCTCTCTCAGCGAACCAGAGATGCCCTCTCACCTCTATCTCTCTCTCTCTCTCTCATCTGAATCAGCGATCGAAAGAAGCTTCATATTTGTCTCTCCCTCTCTCGTCTCTCTCTCCCGGATGGAAATCTCTCTCATTTCTCAGCGAACCAAAAGCTCTCTCCCCTGAATCAGTGATCGGAAGAAGATACAGTTATCTCTCTCCTGGACGTCTCTCCCTCTGTCCTCTCTTTCTCTCCAACGTGCTCTCCCACTCTCAATGCCAGTATATAACAAATGGAGGGAAATGAAAGGGGCAAAAAAATTCGCCCAAATCAGAAGACGAAGCCCGGATACAGAGACATCGTCTCTTCCTCACCCCTCCCATATATATATATATATTCTAAAAAGCGTCCCACTTTAAAAACGCCCATATATATATATGGGGCCAGCTCTCCTAAGCTGCAGCTTAGCTTAGCTTAAGCTGAAATAGAGCTGGTCCCATAAATCAAAGTCGATTATGCTGTTTTTTGCATGATGATTGTCTCCAAAATCAAGATCTTGATTTTTCAGTTCCATCATGCAAAAAATAGATATAATTAACTTTGATTTGTGGGCCAGTACTATTCCATCTTAGGATAAGTTAAGCTGCAACTTAGGAGAGTCATACTATATATATATATATATATATAGAAGATGCTCCTATGAGAGATGCTCTCACCTTATTATGAGAGATAAGGTGGGGGCCCTCACATCCATATCCAATGTAAACAACTTAAATGTGAGGCCCCCACCTTATCTCTTATAGTAAGGTGAGAGTTATCTCTCATAGGAGCATCTCCCTATATATATAATCTTCTAAAATTTGTTTACTTATTCAGATGAGATCGGCTAATATGTATCAGTTTCAGACCTGAGGTGATATACTCATATATCTTTCTAGAAACTATATGATTGCAAATCCCATGGTTACAAAGTAAAAAGTCAAAGCTCCAATTGAATTTATTCACAAACTCTGTCATCTATTTTTGTTTGCAACTCACTCCATGCAATTCCGGTCAATTGAGCATGCCATGTGAACATATCTACCAAGAGAATCATATCCACTTTTTATATAACTAGAGAAAACAGAGGGTTTTGGTTACCTTATTTCTAGTTTAATAGCTAGTCAAGAGGTGCTTTACATAAAGAAATATAAATTGGCTTTTCCAAATTCCTCCTTTCCCACAAGGCACAAGGAAATGGATTTGGTTTGGATAATTAATCTCTAGGCCAGTTCACACGGCCCCACACCACCTGCACATGGCCCACATATTAGTGACTTGGCTTGTATTGTATGGCACTTGCACTTGAACAGTTTCTTATGTGTTCTAGACTGTCCATTTTCTCTGAACCACTCCCACCCTAGTTGGATTTTTTTACGGCCATCCAAGCGGAGAATGTAAAAAAAAGGGTCAATGGAGACTCTAGTAGAAAATGTTTAAAAAATTTACGTTGAAGCTGTAAATGTGCTACTTGGCGAACAGCTATTGCTTATTTGATTCCACGTGGCATTATGTGAGAGATTGGAACCGTGGGGTCTGTTTGTTCGTTTTGGTGATGTCAGTCTGTGTGTAAATAGCATTTTTTTTATGTTTCTCATTTGATTTACAGAGTCAAGAGAATTTTATCGAAATGACCACCATACGAAGATGAGACTGTTTTCTCTAGGCTTGGCCACCCCACCTGAATCATACATGAGCATTACCTAACAGGAGCTTGACAAAAAAAAAAGGCAAATTACCCGCGTCACAATGGTTTGATTTGACGAAGGTGTTGGGGCTTTGATATCACTTATTGTCTTATGCGTGTGAAAAAGCGTGAATTACTGCAATCAAACAATCAACAAGCAACACAAGAAATCCACAACATATAGATTAACGTAGCTCACCCATAAAGGCTGCGTCCATAGGGCTATGAGTGTTTTACGCAATTTTACTATATAGAAATTGGGCAATTCATTATAAGAATTTCAAATTCTCAGTCTACTCTCCCCACAGGTCTCAATTTTGCTCTCACAGCGTCTCCGCTTACACAGCCCCACGTGGTTCGACAATCACTGACACCACAGGATAGAGGGTTTTCACATCTCTAACTCTCTCATAGAGTTTCGGATCATAAATTACATCATACACACACACACATATATCATATCTACTTTACTAGCCTACTTCTCAGTCCCAAAAAAGCTCTGGTACAATTACCAAAATACCTAGAATCCTGAACTTGGTCATTATCCAACCCAATGAACCCATCCAGTTAAATTGGAGCAGTACGTGCCGTGTCAGGTTGGAATTGGATACCCAAATCTCTGGGTTTTGATTTTATGAAGTGTGGTGTGTGTAGGAAAATTCTCAAAAACGCCCCATTTTCCACCCCTTATTTTTTTGTCATGGGGCCAATGTTAAGTCAATCTAAAATTTTCACACACGCTACCCTCCCATGAATAGTCATAAGTCCAAGTTTGAATCTCATCCAACTTTTTTTTCACCGTTGGATTAAGATCATGATAAAATGATGCCTCTAAACCATTAAGTTTTAGATTCATAGATCAAAAGGTTAAGATAATCTCATGGACTCATAAGATCAAGACTTTGCATATAGGTCGACCTCAAATGAGTTTTTTTAATCCAATAGACTTCCATGATCATTATGCATCACAGTGAGCCCAACTAAGAGAGGTGTTTTCTCCTAAAAACGCTTAGGCACTGTATAGCTCTCCCATACATACATATATATATCTATATATATATCTATATGGAGAAAATTCAAGTGCATCCATCCCTCACCATTTGTGGTGAGGGACACCCCTTTTGGAGAAGTTTCAAGTACAAAAGAGAAGTGTACCTCTCTTTTGTACTTAAAATTTCCCCAAAAGGGGTTTCCCTTACCACAAATGGCGAGGGATGGATGCACATGAATATCATCATATATATATATATATATATGAGCATGGCTCTGCTAAGTTGCAGCTTACCTTATCCTAAGCTGGAATATGGCTGGTCCTATAAATCAAACTTGATTATATCTGTTTTTTGCATAATGGAACTGAAAATCCAGTTATGATTGGATTTATCTTGATATTGGAGACGATCATCATCCAAAAAACAGTATATTCGACTTTGATTTTGTGGGACCAGCCCTGTTTCAACTTAAGATAAGCTAAGCTGCAGTTTAGGAGAGCTGGCCCCTATATATATATATATATATTCATATGAGAACTAGTTCTCACCTATTATATGATAACTTTTTTGTGGGGCTAACTATCAACCCATCCAAACGTAGCAATAGATAAGAAACCCCTTGATAGTCACTAATCTCAAGGATTGGCACACATCCGAATGGACTGAACCGTTAGATCAAGGGTTGAGTATTTTTTTCACTATGAAGCCATTAAACTTGTTGGCCACGGATGAAGGGGTTAGGAGCATGTGTTTGGGGTCAAACTTGATACTTGGGGTGGTCTCATATAGATCTTACCATCCCCATGGTCACATCCCTAATTGGGGCCCAACAAAAATGTTCTCATGTATTATGTGAGAACTAGTTTTCACCATAATATTACCCATATATATATAAAAGCTCACCTGAATATTTCACGTGTATATATATATATATATAGCTTCTAAAAATTGTTTACTTGTTCAGATCAGCTCGGCCAATATGTATCAGTTTCAGACCCTAGGTGATATACTAATGTCATCTTTCTAGAAACTATATGATTGCAAATCCTATGGTTACAAAGTTCAAAGTCAAAACTCCAATTGAATTTATTAAAAAACACGGTCATCTATTTTTGTTTGCAACTCACTCAATGCAACTCCGGTCAATTGAGCATGCCATGTGAACATATGTACAAGAGAATCATATCCACTTTTTATATAAAAAAATTGGCTTTTCCAAATTCCTCCTTTCCCACAAACCACAAGCAAATAGGTTTGCTTTGGATAAAGAACCACTAGGTAGGACCCAGTTCACACAGGCCCACACCACGTTCACATGGCCCGCATATTAGTTCCTTGGCTTGTATTGTATGGCACTTGTACTTGGACAGTTTCTTATGTGACCCAGACCGTCCATTTTCCCTGTCCTACGCCCACCCAATTCCATCATGTCCAAATGATCTTAGAGCTGGATGTTTTTTGAGTAAGTCTACGGACATACATACCTAGACAGACGGCAGTCAGACGCTATGCAAAGTCAGCCGTAATAGAAAAAAAAAATCAGAAAAAGAGAAAAAATTTTAGTGCCACATCAGCCGTATTAAAAAAAGCTATCACATCTGTTTGCCGTCTGCGTCCAAATGTTTGTCCCCAGAATTTTTGATGTTTTTTTCTAGCCATCCAAGTAGAGAATGTTAACAAGAATTGGTCGATAGAGACTCTAATAGAAAATTTAAAAAAATTCACATTTTCGGACCAAATAACTGATTTGATGCAGAGAAAATTCTCTTTACTATATAAATTAAATAAAAGGCTATTTACACACATATACTGACATCACCAAAACGCACAAACAGACCCCACAGCTCCAACCTCTCACATAATGCCACGTGGAATCAAATAACGAATAGCTGTTCGCCAAGTAGCACATTTACAGAGTGCTGAACCGATCTACTAAAATCCAGCTCAGCCTGAGCCGTGGTCGCTTTCCGCCGTCTCTTCAATGAGCCGCTCTCTGACGAGGATGTCGGCTCCGGCGAAGAACGCTTCGACGACGGTGCCGGTGTAACGCCGGACGTCGCGACCCTGAGCGGAAAATTGAGCAGGGCACGGGAGCCGCGCATCCTGTACGCCGCCTGATCGTAGGCGATCGCGGCAGCCTCCGCCGTCTCGAACGTCCCGAGCCAAACCCTCGCGCCGTTCCTTCCCGGATCTCGGATCTCCGCCGCGAACTTCCCCCACGGCCGGCGCCGCACTCCTCGGTAATGCCTTCCCCTCTCTGAAGCCGCCGCCGCCGCCGCCGCCTGCTTCTCCTGCCGCGGTGCAGCCGTGGTCCTCGGCGGAACAGGTGTGATTTCGTTCGGCTCTGATTTGACGGCTACCTGCTGGAATGGCGGGAACGAGGTGTTCTCCGTGGCCGCCAGTGACGGAATCCAACCGGTGCTGATGGCGTCGTTGAGGAATCCGTACACGACCATGTCATCGGAGTCGTCGACCTTCAACGGCAGATCTCCCCAGCTCTCGGTCAGGCAGGGGAAGAGGCTGCTGCCGAAGCTGGAGGTCCGGCAGTACGAAGCCGGAGGACCCATCTTCAGAAGCTCGGAATCTTCCAGGAGGTGGCAGCGGACGGATTCCAGCACGGCGTCGGTGCTTTGGCCGGACATCTTGGCTTGGGTGGGGATTTAGCCGGGAAAATTGGAAGAGAAGGAGGGGTTTTGATTTTGGCGGGGAGGTGGGGTTTTGTCCGTACGATCTCAGCGGAGTTGAAAGAATCGATTGCGATTTTGGGTGCGTTTACGAGGATTTTATAGAGATGGAGGTTCATGAACGAGAGTTTGGGTTTTGTAAATGGATTTGTGTCGGGCTCGTTTTCAAAAGTCAAAAGTCACGTGCTTCCATTTGATTTGCGGCTCTTTTGACGTCTATATTATTTAGGCCATTAGTCAATTTTAGGCTTTTAAGAATCCACATGGGAAAGAGTAATGTTGGAGTGCGGGATTGAAGTCCTCACCGCCGGAACCTCCCTACGAACCCTCTCGGTCCATTTTTGGAGCGGATTCGTTCTCGAAGTATCAAAAAATTATATATATATATATATATATTAATTAAATATAAAGTCAATCATATAGAATCTTTAGTGATCTTTTTCTATAAACTTGGAATTTATCTTTTCAATTAATAAGTTTCTTTTGATTTATTAATTATTATCCATTTTATGTGATCAAATTATAAAGTTAATTTTTTTTTCCATTTATAATACTTGAATATATGGATAAGATATATTTGTGCACGTTACTTAATTGTTTATAAACCCATAAACACTATGTTATATAGGCATTCCAGACATATAATTATTTTAAAATTTAGTGTTTTTGTGCTCCTACTCCCACTCTAGGCACTTAGGATTGAATCCAAGACTTCGAAATGGGAACTTTCACTCTCTACCACTAAGGCAAGGAGTCGTTCTCTAACTAGAGGGCTGTTTTACTTGATCTACATTTCTCGTCAAATCATCCAGGGTTTACTTCCCTTGCCATAGATCTAGGGTCGGCCCGATTTTGTTTTAGAGGATTTTTTATGTTTAATAATTTATGGTGTAAAATATAATTTAAAATTGTCTATTTGATTTGTGGAATTTGAAATAGATAGTCTTTTTTTGGCTAAGAAGAATGGGCATCAGTTTTTACCTGGCTGTCCGGGATTTGAACCTCAGGTACATCACCTCTTTCCACTTGTGCGGGCCTTCTTCCCACTTGAGCGGGTTACTTTTCTGTGTACGTGGGCTCTCTTTTGGGTCCCCCTTGGTTGGGGTTAAAAAAAAAAAAAACACTTTCTTTTGCTACGAAAAGAAAAAAAATGAACTTATAAAAATTGTCACTAACATTTCGAAAAAAAAAATCATATTAATTTTTCTCACTAATATATTTTGGGCCTAATGTAAGCTTCATCAAGATACTATACATGAGTCAAATATTATAAAAAAAATATCATCTGTTTTATCCACAATGGGACGCCACTTATTTATAATCTAAACTGTTCACAAAAAAAGACGACTATATTTTGTATCGCATATGATAAATATTCAATTTTGTTATGAGATATGGATCTGGGGTGGAGTTGGTTAGAATTAGGGTTCCTTTCTTATGATTTTACTTTGCCTATAAATAGGTTTCTCCCATTATATTTGTACACATATAATGAGATAATAGAAAACTCTCTCTCTTCTCCCTCTAATCTTCTTTCTCTTGGTCTCTCTCTTTTGTAATAAATCTAATATATTCTAGGCCTACCTTACAATTTATGAGGTATAATATATATGGATAAAACATTACAAAGAGATAATATTTTTTATGTCTGATCAATTTTATAGTGGGCCCATTTCTAATTTTAGCGATTTTGGATTGTCTTATTGAAGAGGAATAATTTATTTTGAGCAATATAGGTTTTTAGTAGTAAGGCTCCACCATAGAGCCTCACGAGTTTTCCATGAGTTTAAGGCTAGGAGTATCTAATTACACAAGTAATAATAACTAAAACATTATATGTAAGTGTAAGTCCTACTTTTGATGATTATACCTCCTAATATGAGGAGGGTTTCTGCCTGTTGAAGCCTTGCCACCCGATCTCCCTCCCTGGGGGGGGGGGGGGGGGGGGGCATATAAAGGAGAGGGAGGGAGGAAGAGAGAGGGAGAGGGGCGAGGGAGGCCCGCTAGCTGGCCGGCCGAGTTCCCGGGTTGGTGATGAGGGAAGAGGGTGGAGGGAGAGGGAGGGGTAGTTTAGAAAAAAGTTTTTTTTTTTTTTTTCTTACGATGTGGAGAGATAAAAATCTAATGCCAATAGAAGCACTCAAAACTTAACTACATTTTACTAATAACTAGTTTAACTATTTGCTAGTCTGTTTATTGGTCATGCATCTCTTCTCTCTACTATGTTCCTAGAGGTTGACAGTTTGAACTACGCTACCATACTAAGGCCACAGGAGATAAATCCAACTCCCCTTGGGCCTGAAGGGATTGGTCCAACTCAAAGGGCTGGGACACACTCCATTACAAAAAAAAAAAAAAAAAAAAAATCTCTTCTCTCTACCAAAAAGTCCGGATCAGTCAAACTTAAGTGGGATCTGTGTAGGTGAGTAATTATGGAAAACAATTAAAAACTAACTCAATAGTTCATATCATTCTTGTAATGAAATTTGGGCAATTCTATCAAACTGGAAGTTGGTGGAGTGCCGTAAGGTGTGGGTTTTGTCCCCACATTTTGTATTCAAAATATGTCCAATTCGATATGCATTTGTGTAGGTTTACTGAGTGTCACCCAGAAGATTAGTACTATTGGGTCAAAGACCTCACTCACAGGCACCCATAATATCCAAAAGAAAAATAAAAGGGTCGATTCCTAATGTGAGGTGGTCGGTAGGACATGAGCACACTTTGACCAAATTAGGGTCACTGCCACAAGAATTTTCCTTTTCCCACACAAATTCTCTTTACACACATTACTATAATTTAAAAATTATATTACTTCTTTCCACACACACCAAAAATCCCCAAATTACCTATTCTTCCATTTGCCTCTTTATTCCCACACACATCCTCTTCCCATTCTTCCCACACACAAATCACAACCGAACCCTTCCACATCTCCGGCATCTCGGTCTCTCCGCGTTCCTTTGGCGTTCCTCCAGCATTCCCAGTCCTCTACACCATCTCATCTTCCAAAGGTAAATATTTCTCTCCACGATTATCATTTCATTCTTCTTCCCCATTTCTTCTTTACCATTTCATCCACCTTAGATTGCCTTTATTTCATGAAAATTTATTATGGGGGATAGATTCGCATTCAATGTAAGCTTTTACAAACAATGGTACTGTTTTTTCACGCATTTGGGCTAATTTTAATGTCTCATCGCAGTAGAAATCGTGACTGTTCGGTACTATACTACCGAACATACAATATATGTTCAGTACTATTAGGGATGTAAATGGGTCCTCGTTTCTCCAATTATCCGGAGGTTCTGACCCGTTGAAACCGGGTCTGGGTCCTTATTTAAGCCCCGATAAGTAAATGGGTTTAGGTCTAGTTCTACCTTGGTTCGGACCTGTGGACCCGAGACCCGATATATTACCTAAACTTTCAAAAATCACCCCTAAAAACCAGATTTCCAGAGCCAAGAAACAGGCTCCGAAATGGTTCCAAGTTTGGATCCGGTTCCATCTTTTCCTTAATGGTTCCGGGTCTACTATGAACCCAAATCGAAACCAACCCGTTTACAACCCTAGGTACTATACATCCTAACATGTGCATTCGGTTCAGGCCTGAAAGATTATAAATATCGGGACCTGCAACTCGATCCAAGCGAGAAAAAAATTAAAAAAAAAAGTGGCAAAAATATGAAAAATTAACAAAGAAACGGAGGAATATGGAATGAAAAAATGCAAAATTTGATAGTTGGTTTCTTCCTTCATTGCAATAGAAAGCCTTAGAGGTGGAATGTAAAAAAAGATAAAGTACAAGAAGAAAGAAAGATGAATGAGATGGAGGAAGATGAGTTGCCCAAGACCAGAAAATGGAGAAATATGAGTTGCCCAAAACCGTCGTGCGAGGAAAGTGGAGAGTGAGATGGGTGGGAGAATGGGATAGGGAAGAAGATGAGCTTGTATGTGAAAAGAGAAAATATGAAAGGGGTAAAAATGTAATAAAAAAATAAATACCTAGTGTGGGAAAAGTAAAAATTTGTATCAATAGCAGCACTCTTGATTGATATACAAATAATTTTGCCATTTTCCACAATGGGCCATGAAATCGTCAGCGCCACTGATCCCAATCCATCGCGGGACCTATAAAATAATGGTAAAACTCATTAAACTTCTTGGCCCATAAATTAAGGACTAGGGTCATTAGATGCTTTTGATTTTTCACAAACCCATCATTCATGACCAAGATTTTCAATCCTCCTTCCTACCCACTTGATTGGCAGACCTACTCAAGTCCTCCTCACGGGCTGTCCCTATGGATGGTACACTTCTCCGGGGGAGTTGACCAATAGGGCTATTTGTTTACAAGAGTTTTGAGAATTCTTATTAGGTGAATTTGGAAAATTCCAAATGTCCGTATTTCAAGTGAAATTCCAAAAGCTCATGTCCAATCAAGCATTCCAAATGCTATAACTCTGAATTTTGAAAATTTGAAAAGTTACAAGTGACTTTCTCAGATAGATTGGTATTTAGATTTTCAATGATCAAACAAAGTATTTGAAATGCTAAAGAGATATGCTTTGACACCAATATTAAAATTCTCTAAATGCACAATTTCCATCCAAAATGCCTCTAACCAAATAGGCTCTTTATGCACACCCCAATTTGTCGGGTTTAAAATTGGCGGCGGTATCTTAATGAATACCATTTATAAAAAGATGGGAATTGGGTATGATTCATTAGCAAGGGGAAAGTTAATTTCTTTTGTTTCTTTGTTTATCCAAAGCTCATTGTTAGCCAAAAGGCTGAGAAAGGTATGCAAACTTCATTTTATTTCCCTTCCTATTCTCTTCTGTTTTTTCTCCCCATACAGACTCTTACTTTTCCTAACTTACAGGTAAAGCCAAGGTCCTCAATCCAAGACCATTCCTTTCTTTTTTTTCTTTTTGAAAGAAATCTTATGGTCCTCGATCCACGCACGTTTGCACTACCTCCCAATTTGAGGTGTATGAATAGAGATTTGACCATCACTGATATAGACTGTTTATTTGACTGACCTTCTTGTGGAGGACCGTAATAGGCTTTGACTTGAAGAAGTTTTGTGAGATGGAGTGGAATTCTGCAGTGTCATCCTCATCTTCTTTTCTTTCCCATTCCGGGCTATATGGCCTAATCTAGTGTCACGATCCGGGCCCGAGATCTGATTACTTCGGACAGACCCCGAGTCGCGATGATCATACTTACTCCCGTAAATCCTGAATTAACCGAAGTTAAGACAAGACTCACAAGGTATATCAAAACATAAAACCTGTCAATGTACAATGTGCGGAAAACATGTATATATATACATTGACTACACTTAATTTTACATCAGGCGTAAAGTTCATTTACACAAAATCATAGTTTACTAAAACCAATACTGCACATTTAAAATACAATGCAGTCGGTATCTAATTACATCTCAAAATTCATTATTACAAAAGTAATTGTTGGCATTCGCCCTCCGACTACGCCCACTCCGCTAAACCTCCTGGAGGTAACGGACGGGCCTCCTTCGCAGGCGGCGCGGCCTCAGCAAGACCGGCACGGGCATCTGGGCCTATTACATCATCAATAACACGTGAACACGAAGGTTCAACAAGATACATGCATTTTCATGATTCTTCATGGTATTTAGCAATTCTATACAAGAATGTCATAATGTAAAAACTTAAACAGTTCTATATAACCTAATTCAGTTCCATAATAAATATCTATGTCAAGTCATATCTTTTCATTTCATTGATTCCGTATCTTCCAACGGAAGTAGTTTAAGCGCAAGGTGGAAGGGCAAACCATTCATGGCCTACGCGTCAAGATTATTCAATTTAATTAAGCACAAGGTGGAAGGGCAAACTATTCATGGCCGAGGCTTCAAGATTGTTTCACTTTTCATTACATGACTTATCACAAATGGTGGAAATTTTCCAGTGTCTTGATCAGAGAGCACTGGCATTCCACGAGGCTCCAGAATGCCCCTCACATCTACTGCAGTAGGAATCATTCATTTATTCAATTTACTGTCACCTTTAGTGACTATTCATTTCATTTCATTTCATTAATTCAATTCGTGCATTCTGTCATTTCGTGCATTATGTCAGTTCGTGCATTATGTCAATGAAGTTCACCTCTGTGTCACTTCATGGATTCTATTCATTTCTAATCAATTCTATTCACACTTCTAAGCCAAACAAACGAGTGAAGCGTTAGTTATCCAATGTACGTGTTATTTTCGATGAATATCACTTTATGTATTTGATTTGTACATTGAGACGACCTTCGCTACACCTATGTAGGCTTAGATATTAACATGGAATAGCCTGTGCTGATGGAACGCGCTCCGAGGCGCCCGCTGGGGCGGCTACCGGGGTCGGCGGAACGTGGGAGTCCGTCGGGTCCGGCCCTTTCGCGCCCTGGCGGGCCCTGAAGCGTGCATCAACATTTCTTTTGTGTGGGTGTGCCAGATTTTCTATTTTACTTGGAATTGCAAGTGGTAATCCGGAAATCAACCTTCGCAAGTAAAAAGGAAATCAACTTCTTTCAAGTTTTCCATTGCACAAATATTTAAGAAAAGAGACATTTTCTTGGTTTGCCGTGAAAGGCGATTTTGTTTGGCATTTATAGCCGATTTTGGCGTTTATAGCCGATTTACAATTCTCATCAATAATGAAAGACAAGAGTTGTGATTTTTGTCTCTTTTAGAAAAATACAAACTACAATGAAAAGCAAGAAAAGGAAGATCTAACTTTTCAGGAGATTGTGGGGAACTCGTTCAGATTGACGGTCGTAAGCCATGTATGGGCTTCGCCATCATCCATGCAGATGAGAACAGAAGATGCTCTTGATTCGCTTGGCTTGGCTATAACCTCAGATTTTTAGAGGACAAAGACCAAGAGAAGGTCCTATGTCCAATAAAAAGCTAAGTAGACGGGCTGAAAAGCCACGTCTAAGCCATTGGAGGCAGCAGGAGAAGGCAAGGACCTTGGGGGGGGGCCCCCCAAGGGACTTTTGTCACCTTGTAGTGGTGGCCGGTGCAGAACTTCAGCAGAGTTTTCTCTCTTTTTTCTTTCTCTGGATTCTTTCTGATCCCTTTTTTTCTGATCTTCTGATTTTCTCCTCTTTTTTCCGATCTTTTTTCCATCTCCTCCCGATCTTTTTCCGATCTCCATTTCAATGGAATGCTCTCCTATTTATAGGCTTTTGGTAGCCATTTAGGAGGGTTTATGAGCCTTAATGGCTCTAATGGGAGGAGTTACAAGATTTATTTCTTGATTTTGTAACTCCTTTTTCCTTGAATCTGATTGGCCGATGGAGATTAAGGGCTTTTAATCACCTTAATTACCATAATGGGAGGAGTTTCATGGTTTAAATGCCATGAATCAATTGACTTGTAACTCCCAAATGCTTGCTTCTGATTGGGCCGTCCAAAGAAATGAATTAATGACTGCAATAAAGCTAGTCAATTAACCACATTAATTGGTCGCCGAGCAGTCGAAGAGTCGCGGGCCATGCCGTGTCTTCTGGAATTCTTCTGGCGATGATCATCGATGGATCTACATGCTGATCGACATCGGATGAACATGTAACTTCAGACATTGATAGCTAAGAGCGGGCCGGTGACATCTGTCTTGTCGATTTCACGATCGGTCGGACAGAAAGTGCACTTTCTTGGTCAGCCGGTTGGCGATCTTGGAGCGATCACTGATGATTTTATGCTTTTGGAGGTTGACCCGTGATTTTGACGGATGTCGTCGGATATGAGTCAATTTCAAGCACTAAAAATCACATTTTCAGGAAACCACAGGGGCCAAAGTGCGCGAAACGCGAAAAAAGACGGAAAAACGGGTCACCGGCGGAAAATCCGGTGACCCGGACCTCCATGGTCGCCGGCGACCATGGGCCATGGTCGCCGGCGACCATGGACCGGCGACCATGGGCCATGGTCGCAGGGGCCTGCGACCATGGGCCATGGTCGCAGGGGTCTGCGACCCTGGGGGATTTTTCCCCTTCGGAGCCCGTTTTGCGGTCGATTTGAGGTCTTTTTCGTCGCCGTTTTCTTCTGTATTTTTCTTGACATTTCTTCTGATTTATTGGCTTGATTTCCCTGTAGAAAACTTGATGAGAATCCTTGCATTTTTAGAGTGCAAAGTTTCTAATTTTCCGGGAAAGCCGAAGACTTTGTCGCGTAGAGCTGCTGATTTTCCGCCAGAAGTCGAAACTTGGTCAAACGATGTCGGAATGACCTGAAATTTGAGGTGAAGCCTCCTGAGCAATAAATAAGACCAACCATAGGCTTTTGTTTGAGTTTTGAAGCCGTTTGGGGTCCCGTCGATGCTTCACTTGATTTTGCTGCGGGGAAAATGCCGAGCTTTGATGTGCGGTCAAACGATGTCCGATTGACCTGAAATTTGACGGGGAGCCTATTGGAGTCATTTTGAGACGTTCCATGGGCTCCGTTTTGGATGTCATGGTCCCGGGTTGCTCTGCCGCCGGTAGGCTTGATTTTCTCTCGGAGCATCGAAACCTGGTCAAACGTTTTCGGAATGACCTGAAATTTGACGTGCAGCCTTTTGGAAACATGTTGAAGCCACTCATGCACTTGGTTTGATGAGCGAAGGCTCCGGTGGTTTCCGCCGCCGGGAGGCTTGATTTTGCTGCTCGAGCATTGATGGAGGGTCAAACGTTGTCGGTTTGACTTGAAATTTGGCATGGAGCCCTTTTGAGACATGCTGGAGTCATCTGTAGGCTCTGATCGAAGTTTTGACGTCTCCGATGATGTCGCCGCCGGGAGCGCCATTTTAGCTGTCGGAGAAGCGAAGTTAGGCCAAATGATTCTGAAATGGCCCGAAACTTCATATGTACTCTTCTCTTGGCTATCTTGAAGGATCTTGCAGTTTTTGTTTGATTCTGACAAGATTTGATTTTTTGAGAAGTTGCATTGCCTATTTATGGCAGGTTGCGACTTCATGCAGCTTTCTTGATGTTGAAGAGGCAAAGTGACATTTTTGGTGTCAACATGTGCGTCTTAGGCTTCATTCCCATAATTTCTCTGAGTTTGACTCAGCTGTCGGTTGGCCTGTCGGCTGACCGACAACACAATGTCGGTTGACCTCTCGGTTAACCGACACTTTGTCGGTTCAAGTTCCAGAAGCTGGATTTTTCAGTCCACTCTCTGATACATTCGTCGGTTAGGCCTCGGTCATGTGTCGGCTGACCGAAGATACCATGTCGGTTGACCGACATATTGTCGGTTCGAATTCCAGAGAGCTGGAATTCACTGAGACAGATTCCAGATCTGTCGGTTAGTCCGTCGGTTGACCTGTCGGTCGACCAACACTTCCATGTAGGCTAACCGACACAATGTCGGTCAGAATTCCAGAGAGCTGAAACTCTCCGAGACAACTCCCAGAGCTGTCGGTTAGTCTGTCGGTCAAGTGTCGGCTGACCGACACATGCCCAGAAGTTCAGTTCTTAACTTCAAATTTTTTGAAGCAAAACTCAAGGATTGGAGTCAAATGAATTCCATCCTTTCTAAAACTCTATAAATCACAAGAATACATAAGTACTTGCCTCTTGTGAAGGTTGAATGGATAAAAACCTCTTTCTTGAGCTTGATTCCAAGAGAAAACCTTGATTCCAAGCTTCACACTTTCACAATTTGAAAACGAAGTTGGGGAAGATGAAGTGAAGGATGTAAGCTCCTTGAAAACACTTACAAACCCCTTGTTTGCTACTTGATACAGTGAGATTGGAAGGAAAGAAAAGGAAAAAGGAAGAAGAAAGGTGCCTAGGGTTTGGAATGACCTGAAAATGAGATGAATGATCTCATTAGGGCCACTTTAGCTTATATAAGCTTAGTTTTGCATTTAAGTCCACTAATCTCACTAAATTACAATCTAAGTCAAATGAAGGGTCATTTGACCGGATTCTCGTCAAACGACTTCGAGCCTATTATGAAAGTTGACGTACTCGTCGAGATACACGTGTTGGTATCACGAGTTTCCGTATTCAGCGAAATACGCGAAAATACGTATTTACACAAAAGTCCTTTATTTCCATGTTTGAGTCTAAAACTCCATTTAAACCATGCAATTCCATTCCTTACCATTCCATTAAGCCCAATTCATTCATTTACGGCTAATTCCATATCATTTGGTCATAGACCACCATTAGTTCAATTAACTGTGGTTAATTAGCCTTAAACTCAATCAATTCACTTAATCTCTTCATTGTTCGTTCATTACATTAATTTGGGACTAACTCCATTGAGTTTAGTCATCAATTACTATTAAACTAGTTAAACATGGTTAACTAGCACTAAATTTAATTAACTAGAGTTAATCTTGATTAACTCGGGACGAGACCTTACATCTAGACTAACCCAGTTTATCTAGAGTGTTCAATGGTACCATTTTTCCGATACAGTAGGATGATGTATTTGCTTGCCACGAGGTGTCGGGGTAAGTGGCGTAGCGAAACTGACAACCCTGCCGATTGAAGAAAACACACACAAATCTACACAGTATCAAGCAATCAATCTATGAATATTATAGAGATACAACGATTGATTTATGTGGTTCGGCAAAAATCGCATACCTCTAGGAAAAAAGCCCACATCAATTCCTTTCTATCCCTGTTATGCTCCACCTCTACAGAGTTCAGAGTTCCCTATTACATCATATATATATAATAGTAAAATATTCAAGTGCATCTATCCCTCACCATAGGGTGAGGGATGCTTCCATAAATGGAAATGTTCAAGTACAAAATGGGGATTTCAAGTACATAGGGTGACGTACAAAAGGGGGATTCATGTGCAAAAAAGGAAAAGTGCCATCACCATATGGTGAGAGATGGATGCACATGAATGTCCCTCTATATTATATATATATAGGGAGGTGCTCTTGTGAGAGACACTCTCACATTACTATAAGAGATAAGGTGGGGACCCTCATATCTATATCCAATGTCAACAATTTAAATGTAAGGACCCTCACCTTATTTCTCATAGTAAGATGAGAGTGTCTCTCACAAGAACACCTCTTATATCTATATATATATATATATATATATAAATGGTGAGGGATAGATGCACATGAATACTACCCTATATATATATAGGGAAATGTTCATATGCATCCATCCCTCACCAAAAATGGTAAGGGATGGATGCATATGAATACCCTCCATATATATATATATATATATATATATATATATATAAAATTTCCGCTTTTTTGGCCTTGAAGATTTTTATTTGTTCATGAGAAAACTCTCGTATGATTACGAAAATACCCTTAAACTTTGATCCTCAGTCCTGACTAGTGCAGACAAACCGACCTGACTAAATCAGAATACATGACATAAGGAACCCGATCCCCAGTTTCGTCCAAACAGTTTCCTTGTTTGGACGAAAAAGGGGCCGACACGCGAGGGGACGGAGGTGGATTGGAGAAAGAGAAACATGCTATCTTTCCTCCGCCCCTCGTATGGTGCCTCTTGATTCGTCCAAACAAGGATCCCTGTTTGAACTTATGACATAAACCCAACGCGAGGATGGTAGTTTGACTTTCCTATTTTCTGACCCTAACAGATCTATCACCACATGTTTGTTATCCACCAATCTAATATATGTTAGACCCACAATTAATGAGTCTTATGTTGACCAATACCTCATCCACTCCAAGGGAGCGGACCCATCAATTCCCTACTACTCTTTATATCACTGGGTTCATATCCTCTCATATATACTGTTCCTAAAAGGCATTGTTCGATACCTTTCCTTCTAAGTAACTGCCTGAAAACAAAACTTTTTTATGGGGCGTAGCAGAAAGAAATTTTAGTCCTAGATCTTCTAAAGAAAATTCAGTCCTAGTTCTTCTAAGTTCTAACCATTCGATTAAAATAATCTGTAATTACCACATGGAAAAATGGAAACCGTCACAACTTGACCCGCGAAACCACTATATATATTATGACACCCCTTAATTTTTTTCAAAAGCATGTTCCTGACCTGTCCCTCTACATTTTAGAAAACGTGGGTTGACCAACCATGCGGAAAAATTGTGAGTTCATTTAGTCCTTTTGTTGAAAAGTTGAACAGAAATGGTCAACTTCTTTAGTGGATCTTAAGAAATAAAAAAAGGATAAGGTCATTTAACTAATAGCCCTTCCAAAACACAACGTTTTGGAACTGTTATTTACCAAGTTGATTTTTTTTTATTAAAAAGGGAGATTTCATTAAAAAAAAAAAAAAAAAAAACTCAGACACCAACAAAAAAACAAACAGAGGCCTATTCACAATAAGGCAATATAAAGTTTATCCCAGATTGTCCACATATAGTAAGATAGTGGGCAACCATATTTAAATCTATTGGAACGAAAAACTGTCTCAAAAGACCATATTTACCAAGTTGATTGATGACATATCTGCCCATTACAGTTTCCTCGGATTGGTGGCAAGTGCAAATAGACCTTTCAAAGTGTGCTTGCTATATGAACCGTTTCATTAATCTCAATATTGGTCTTAGAACATATAGTTTATGACCTTAAATCTACTAGGATCCAAATTGAGATTCTCCATTATTTTGGATTTATTTTTATAAAGAAAGAAATTGAAAAATGCACACATAATAGTTGGTGGCCCTAGTAGTAGCTCAACAGGTTACGGACACCAAATGATCTATTAACAGATGAGAGTGCATGAGTTCAAGTCTTTTCTAAAAAGACAAAATGGGTTTTATCTTTAATTGCTTTTATATTTCTCATGATTTAACTATCATCATCATCATCAAAATCTTGTCACAATTATATTAAGGGGGTCAGCTTCATGAGGGCTAGATCCTCAAATAGGTTGCACTTCATTGCATTATGTCCTCTTTGGCTTACCCATTTTCTTTGAGGGGGAATCAACTTGTGTAGATTTTTTTTCTTTGGCCTGTGTTGGACAATATTTAATTGTTATTAATTTGTCACCTATTGATGGTAAATGTTTTTGAATGTGCTCATTTTTTATTTATATTTTTTTTAATTTTATCATATATCCATTAACATTATTATCTTTGCTACTCACATTTATGTATTTGCTTCCCATCTTAAGTCCGAATAAAAGAGAAGAGTCGCGTCCCGTCCTGAATTTGGTTTAAATATAAATTAATAAAATAAAATAGAAAGGAGGTAAGAATGGACTTGCAAATAGTTGCAATTCCTTCTCTTTAAAGCTAAATGTTGGTTGGAAAAAAGAAAACCCTTCATTCTGGCCTTAAGAGAAGCTACATCAGCTTCTCGGGGCCCATTTGGGAATATGTTATTTTAAAAACACATAATATTTGCCTTTTCAATCAAATGTGTCTCTTGGGCTACATATGTGTATTTTTAATAAAATGCGTCTCTTGGGTCCATTTGTTTGGATATGACCCAATTTAAAGGGATGTCTTCCAACTCTATAAATTAAGGTTATTTTCAAAATTTTGATATAGTATTCAAACTGAGCAGAAATGCATACGAATCCTTTATTTTTAAGATGAATGTGTATTCTGACGTGGATTAAAGGAAGAAAGGCATGGTTTTCATAATTTTTTTGTTGATTTAAATTCTTTTAGTATTTTGTTATAAATAGATTTATATGAAAGGAATATTAATTTTAATATATTATTTAGGTCGCATGAAACTTAATTTGTGCATTGCACATGGGCTTCCAGCCAGTACATTTGAAGTCGCAAACATTGCATGTGCATGCATGGTGTCATGTCTTGGTCATCAAACTTTGCGTTCTCCGGAGAACCAGGATCAAAAGTAAAAGCGATAAAAGAAAATAAAACTGAGGAGTTGGCAGTCCAATTTTTGAAAAACACAAAAAAGAGCCCGAAAGGTCAAACTTTTGACCATTAAGGCGTGTTTTTTCTCTTTTTAATCATATATAAATGTATATACAGCCATGAATCGAATGGTGTTGGGGTCCACCGTGCGGGATCGTTTGACGGCAGTAGCTACGTTAGACCATCCACTTGATGATCCATGGAAACCACTGCATTCATAACAAGCCCGCAATTGGATGCATTAAGGAGGGGAAAAAGGGAAATTTTTAAATAAAGGCTTAGATTTTTGCCTTATTTCAAAAAAGGATATAAATTTTAAAACTTTCAAAATTAATCCCTAAAATTTTCCATGAAGTTTTCAATTAAGGCCATCTGGTCCTTAAAGTTATTTTTATGGCATTTCCTCTTAATTTTTTTTCAAATACCCAGAGTACCTTCATTTAAAGCCATGACATGGTTCTCGTAGCCACTATATTTAGCCGAAGTCCCTAATTTTATTAGATCACTATAAGGTTGCTAGTAAAAAAAAGGAAGAAAATATAGAGGAAGTGAATGGGGGTTTTACTTCATTGAAGGATAATTTGAATAGTTTAAGAAAATAGAAGAAAAAAGTTGTCGGAAAATAACTTTAAATTAATGAATGTCGGTGGCAAAATATGACCTGACCCGCCAACCCGATCCGACCCGACCCGCGTATTACCCACTTAACCCGACCGGTTTGATAGGCGGGTCGGTCACGGGTCAAGTATTCATGACCCGCAATTAAGCGGGTCGGGTTAGGGTTAACCCTCTTGACCCGCATAACCCGCATTAATTCGTGTATTTAAGTCTATTTAAGATTACCAATACTTAATTTAAGGATGGTGCATTACAGAATTTTTTAATATGAGAATTATTTTATATTTCATATTTGTTATAGAAGGACTAAGTAACATTATGCTTACCATGAGTCGCACAATTTAGAGTTATTCATCTTACATGGATGGATTTTTTATTTTAAATGATTTGTGAACTACGATGTGCTTGTCTTGTATGAGCCATGCTTGTATTGTTATTATTTTCTTTTTTCTTGTAAAGAAACTTATCACTCAATTTTATAATATCTTTTTATTTTGATATGATATTTCTTTTTTATGAAAAAATTGTTTATTTCTAACATTTTTTTCTTATAAAGAAACTTATCACTCACTTATTCAAGTATACGAGTCGACCTGACCTTTATAACCCGCAATAGTTATGCGGGTTTAAGTGGGTCGAGTCGGGTTGACCCGTGGTGGGTGCGGGTTAGGGGTTTTCGACCCGTTTAATAAACGGGTCAGATGCGGGTTAGGCTTGTCTAACCCGTTAAATAAATGGGTCCGACCTGTTTAGCACAACCCGACCCGATTGCCACATCTATCCTTAATTGAAAACTTCATGAAAAACTTAGGGACAGTTTGACAACTCTACTAATAGAGTCAATTGAAGTAAAGTTGATTTTGAAGAACAATTAAAACATAAGTGGGTTATGATGGTATTTTTGTTTTTAGTTGTCTGTTATGAAATCTTTTTGACTTTTTGTATGGGAAAGTGGAGTTCTTTTTGTATTTTAGTGGATAAAGGTGGTTGCTTTTTAACTTTTTTTAAAAAAGATGGAGGGAGTTTTGAATTATAATACTTTTGATGTGACATTTAGCCTGAAAAATGGAGGCTTTACTTGACTTTTATTATATTAGTAAAGTGCCAAAAATATATATCCTTTTTTGAAATAAGGTAAAAATTTAAAGACTTATTTAAAAATTTCCCAAAAAAAGAAAAAGCACGTGTGCCACAAAGTCACTCTACGCTCCCCCTCCAAAGTGGGACCCAAAAAGACGAACGATCATAGTGGCTTCAAGATGGGCCCCACTACTTTTGAAAAACTGGCTCCCTCTGGATATCTCCTCGAAACCCCACGTGATCATTGACGCAGCAACGACACACGTGACACGACCCTTCCTCCTTCCATCTTCTTGGAAGCTCTCCTCAGTCCTCCCTCTCTCCTTTTAAATCCCTCTCACACACACTCTCCTTCTACTCCACACTTCAAGCTTCCCTCAATTCCTCTCTCTTCCATCTCCACTTACTTTCTCTTCTCCTCCTTCTCATGGCTACAGCTGATGAAGTCTCTGCTCTCGATCTAATTCGACAACACCTCATTGACGATTTCGCCTCTTTCGAAAACGATAAGAATCTCATTCCCTCCTCAGAAATCGATCCAAAGCTGTCTGTACTGGTACGAAAAGCGGAGACTTTCGATTCAGAAACTCAATCCTGCTCCTCCTCGCACTCTACGAGCTTTGGGTCTCCGAATTTCATACCCAGACAGGAGAATTTCTCAGATTACTTGCAGCTGAACGAATCGGACGGCGATTTGCTTGAATTTAGGGCTCTTCCGGTACAAAAAGTCGCTGATTTGAAAGAAAAATCGAATCTTTGCCAGCAGAGAAGACCAAACTCGGCGTCTCCTCGCCGTCCTTCGCTCAAGATCGCTCTCCCTCCAGTTCCGAAGGTGGAGTTGTCCGATGCGCCGGCGGCGGAGGTTACCGGAGAGAAGCAGCACTACAGGGGCGTCCGGCAGCGGCCGTGGGGGAAATTCGCGGCGGAGATCCGAGATTCGAACAAGCGAGGGTCTAGGGTTTGGCTTGGGACCTTCGAGACGGGGATCGAAGCCGCAAAGGCGTACGATCGAGCGGCGTTCCAGATGCGCGGGAGTAGAGCGATTCTCAATTTCCCGCTCGAGGCCGGAAATGGCGAGGAGCAGTCGACGGCCGGCCGAAAGAGGCGCCCCGAAGCGGAATCCGACGAACAAGCGGCAGTTGCAGCTGCATCCGCAAAGCCTATCAAGAAGGAGAGGGCGATGGAGGCTGACGCAGCAGAATATGCGGGGAATATTCCGTTAACGCCGTCAAGCTGGACTGGTGTGGATTTGAGTGGTATGGGGATCTTTAACGTTCCTCCACTGTCGCCGTTATCTCCTCATCCAGCCATGGGCTACCTTCAGCTTATGGTGACCTGAAATTGAATCACCTACTTATTTGTAAAATTGTTGTGAATATCTTGCCAAGTACTTTGTGGTGCGGTTCTCTGACAACATTGTTTTGAAAATATACTAGAGAAAGTTATCTTTCATGAAACTGTTTTGTGTTTATCATTACATTGGGTTGGGTTGATACTAGCAACATTTGTGACTATGGTGATTCCCAAGAGGAAGCTATGGAGAAGATGAAGGGAAAAATACTTGTCTTAGAATTCTTTTTGTCCTTAGCCTTCTTTCTTCTTTTTGTGATTTGATCCCGACCATTGTGATTCAGATAGGGCATGTTTCTTTACGAGCATTTCTTTCGGAAATGTCGGTTGGACGTGAATTCAAGGATTCTTATCAGAAATTCAATGATTTTTTTGTGGAGTTTTCGGTATTTAAGGCGGCCATAATTCTTAAATGATAAAAATGTGGAATTCCAAAATGCTAGACCTTCCGAGAGCATTTCAAAATTTCTTACAAGAATTCCAAGAACTCATGTATGGAGGAATTTTAAAATCTCCAAAAGTGTTCTTCTGAGGTGGAATTCCAAATATCTCCACTTGGTGGAGCATTTGAAATTCCAACCAAATAAATAGCGAATGAGATTTCAAAAATTCCAAAAGGTAATTTGAGACCCTTTTGGGTGGCTGGAATTTGAAATTCTAATGAAAAAACATTTCATTTCAAATGCCGAGGGACAAAATATCACATCATGTCCAAAAAAATTCCAACATGTCAAATTCTTGTCAGGAATTCCGATAAAGAAATTGGCCCTGAGAGGTTGGTTGGAATTCTAGAAACCTAACGATTGATGCTGATCTCTTTCTTCGGGTAATGACTAGAAATTCTAATGTCAGAATCTTCTTTTGTTGTTCTCCCTTTTCATCCTCGAGGGTTTCTTTTTTTTATTTCTCCTTCTTCTATACTCTGGATTGGGGCTTTTTTTTCTTTTGGATTATGGATTAAATCAGATGAGGAAGGGGAGGTATTTTTTCAATGGCTTTAAATGAGTGTCATGGCTGAAAAGTACAGTTGAAATGGGTTTGATAGAAAATGGGTTTGAAAGGGTTTTTTTTTTCCTTTTTTCTATGAAATATGTTCGTTAGAAGTTGTTGATGATGGGTGCTTTTTTTTTTTTTTAAATGTGTTTTTATAGAAAATGGCTGGATTGGGGGTTGGGTCAGCTTGCAACTTACAATCTCAATTGAATGGGTTTGGTTGAGGGATTAGAAGGAAAAAAAAAAAAAAGGAGAAAGGGTTGGACTGATGGTTTTTCTTGAATGGGTTCTTTGATTTCCTTTTTGTTTCCCCTTTATGCAGCCAGTGTCCTTCGGTGGGAGTGAGAGGCTTTATCTAGAGGGTACGTGAGAACGATTTAATTTTACAAAGAGAAAAATAAGATGCAAAAATAATAAATAGAAAATAAATGAGCTACAAATAATTGGGACCTGAATATAAGTATACGCTATCACTCCCTCTTTTGCTAGTGAATCCACAACAAAATTTGTTGACCACAACTTTGAGTGATGCACTTTGTCATTAAGTGAGACCTATACATTTACAAAATAGTATATTCATGACCATTTTAGCCTTGAATATGAATATAGATATGCATAAATTAACATGTAAAATTTCACTCAAAGATTCAAGTAACCATAAAACATGGATTTGCAAAATTCAAGTTGCATGAAATTCTCAGGCAAGAATTATGACATGAAAGAAATAGAGAATTCAGAATTCAGCAGCATTTCAGAATTCTAGCACACCAAATTCTGTAAATTCCAGCTTACATGAATTCCACAAATTCCTGCAAAAAAACATGCCCATAAGAATCCATTGGGGCAGATCTAGTTCATCGTATTGCTCTAACAAAAGGGTCTTAAATTGAGTTTGAATGGGTGCTTGTTTTTGTGAGGATGCATTAGAATTTATAGGATGTAATAGTGGGATATTTAGATGCAGAATATCTTTGATTATGTTAGGTGTATTTGTCTTTATTTCTTAACAACTATACTTGTTGTGAGTTTGTGTTAATGTTTCATATCATTCACAGTTCAGTATTCATTCTATTTCTGCCTTAGGTTCACATTTTGCTAGAGATGATCACACATTTTGCCAGAGATGATCACTATATCTCTCCTAGGGTTGAAAAAAAAAAAAAAAACAGCTCAACTATGTGCAGCTTTTACGTATGCAACCCCTCCCCCCGGAAGATTTCCTGGGTCCCCTCTGGTGTTTCATTGTTCTATATATGTTTTCCTTCATGACTTTTCAATTGATCATCTGCGTCTGCGGGTCCGATCGTTTTTTGTTTGGCTTTCTGAATATGGTTGCTTGTTTATGTGAAATTGGTTTCTTGCTCCGGCCATGGACCATCGATTCCTGGCTTCCCAGCTGTTGAGGAGGTTAAAGCCTTGTATCCCCTGTTGAATTCTTTTATCTTCAGTTCAGTTCGTCATGTTGGTTGGTTGAACCTGTAAGATATCATTAGTCTGCTGTGGTTGATGCATGGATTCCATTTTTGGTTGGTTGAATCTAGTGCACAGTTGGAAGGTGATCATGGTCGTGACCATGTGATTCTGGGTTCGAGTCATTACTAAAAAAAAGTTGGTTTGTTATTGATGGAACAATTACTTTGCTTTCTCATAGTTTCTTAAACAAATATGATTGAGCTTTTTCTGTGTTATTGATTGAACCTATAAGATATCGTTAGTCTGGTTGATGCATGGATTTCATATTAGCTGGGACAAGGCTTTGATGCTGATGAATTTATTTCTCCTTGATTATATACCAAAGTCATCTCTTTGCCCTTTGATGTTCTTCAGAAAGACCATCAACTTCTAAAGTTATACTATAGGAGTGATTCTTTCAATGCCGTATCTTGGGCAAGAGCTTTCAAAGGCCCGTGGAAAATGAAGTTTCTATTTTAATGAGATTAAACATCTTTCATTGGAGTCTCGTGTTTTTTTCCCCGCATGTTAGTAGGTTTGCTAAATGGCATGGCAGGCACTTTAGCTAAAGCTAGGGATTCGTCGTGTTCGTAATTTAAGTGCTGCCATCGGATAGGTGTCAAAGGTGGTGCCTGGTACATATCTCTTATGCCAGCATTACTTTGTCTTTGTCTTTCATTGCTCTTCATTGTACTAACTACTCCTTTTAATATATATATATATCATTGGTACTTCTTCAAAAAAAAAAAGTTATAATACTATAGGCATTGATGGCTTGTAGCAACTGTTTGATTTACATTGACATGGGACCCAAGGCATTGAGTCCTAAACTGCACTTAATGCATTGCTTTACTTTAGTTTTCTACCAATATAAGTCTAGAATGTCTTCTAATTTTTCTTGATCAATGTCTTAGAGTGACAGTCACTCACAGGGTGTGTGAGGACTTGATATCCAATGTAGTTCCATACTGGCTTTCTAGGACCAACAATGCATAGAAACTGCATCAGGTATTGAAAAACTTAATTATTATATTGACTATGATGATAGAATTAAGCATTTTTTGTGCTTCTTAACGTTTCTTATGCTTGTTTTTCTGACCTGCTGTCTGCTGATGGCAACTGCTACATTCAGATTTTTGTGGATGTAATGCCTGAAGTTGCTGAGCACAGAAGGCTAACTCTCATGGGGTACTTGCCGAGTTATAATAATCTGAATTTTGATGGACGCAGGTTCCATCTCTTTACATCTGACATGCTTAACTTTTTTGGGAGGACATTGGGCCAAAAAGTAGTTTGGGTGCATTGCTTGTTCTTCTTGTGCACTCATTGGCCATGAGGATGGCGATGAGTAAATAAAGTTCTTATGGAACTGTAAATACACTAGCATCTCGGGCTTCTATGATCCATAGAGAGTGGATGTATGTGTTTGCAGGACAAGTATGTGAGCAGAATTCATGCACAATATGGCTTCCATCATTAATGATGCGCTTCTCAAAGAAACTGGAATAGCTTGTCAGCGCCATGAACAAATGACTGAGCTACTATTCAAAGTACAATTTATTCTACACAAATTGCAAGACACTGAATTGTCTTTAAAGCTTGAAGCTGAGCTAGATCCAGATGACCGTCAGGTTGTTGTCTTGATTAAATTGCAGAAAACGCTCCGATAATGACCTTGATTCGGTCGTTCTTGTCTATGACAGCAAATTGCTAGCTCAGATCTGAATCGAAGAGGATGAGAAGCTGATTTCTCAACATAATCGATTGAAATTGGGGAAGAAACGGAAGAATCTTTGATTTCAATTGGAATAAGAGAAGGGATTTAATTCTTCTTTGTTGGAGAAATCTTGGAATTTAACAGATTGTAATTTTGAGAGCTGGGAAAGATCAGCTGCATTTGTCAGGAATGATTGATTTGCTTGGAGATTGTAGAAGAAGAGGATCTCCGAATTGGAAGTTTGAGTGGAGATGAAACCCTAGATATTTTTTTTATTGCGTTTTGGTAGTTTTGAGGAGAGAGGTTTTCTGTGTATGGAAAGTGGTTTATCGGTGAGCAGAAAAGTGTTGTGACTTGTAAGAGCAGAGGAAGAGAAGGGGGTGAGAGTAAAATAGGACAAGCGCGCACAACTTGTGAGAGTTAGGATCGTAAAGTCACAAAGCTGTTCCTAACTTGTCACACAGAATAAAATTAGTGACATTCTTTAGGGCCAATTGATTGTGAAAAGGCAGAAGGTTAAGAGTGCCAAGTTTCTGGATTTTAAGTTCTTTGTCACTTTCCAAAACATTTCTTTTCTCATGAGCACTATTTAGAGTTTGAATGATGTGTGTCTTTCATGTATTTCCATCTCCCTAACCTAGAGTTTATCCAATGGTTTCAGAATTTTACAGGTGAAGTATATATGACACCTGCTGAAACTCTACCGTCAAGTTCTTCCACAGGAATTAAGTAATAGAAGTGGCAGATCTTGAGGGATATGTTACACAGGGCAATGCATGCAAAGATTTAAGTATCAGTTACAGAAGAGTAGTGAAAGCCAGACCCATGATAACAAGGCTATTTTGATTGGGATGTTGTAATTGTTTTACTTTCTTACTGGATTGGGGATGTTCTAATAGTCACTGTTTTTTTTATTTATTTATATTTTTTATGTGTCAGTCCAAGTAAAATGATAGCAATTGTATCACACATTTTCTGACCTAAATGGGATGTACCTAAATTGAATGAAGTTGTATCTTGTAATTGGAAAGGAAGTGGGACTTATATTTTGATGGATAGACATGTCGTAATTGGATGTCGTAGTTTTATTCTGTATTTTAGAATGCAATAGAATAAATTTTGTATTTTAGAATGGAATGGAATGAATTTTGTATTTTGGAATGGAATGAGTTTTGCTGTAAACTCAAGCCCAAAGTCGGTATCTGAGTGTTTTGGATTTGAATGCATTAGAACTCATCATGTTGGAATGTTGCATTTGGATGCTATTTAGATATGTCTATAGTAACTGAATGTTATCATAATTTGAAATGTTAATCATCCCAACTTGTAGGAAATGAGTGTAGGTCCTAAAAGCCAGAGAATGTGATCAATTGGATGCCTTCTTGCATGCATTGACTTGTTTAATTTTGCTCACTAGTTCTGCAAACACTACATGGATTATGAGTACTTAAGCATTGAAGGTGCTAAACCATTGCTTCTTTCTGTAAAATGTTGTGGCTTGAATGTAAATTTTCTGATCAAGGAGTAGAAGTTTCATGTTTTTGGTATAAGAATGAAAATGTTTTTCGTAAAAGAATGAAAAATAATTTAGAAAGCAGCGGAAGAGATGGTCTTTCTTTCAACAAATAATGGTTTCTAAGAGAAGTAGAGCACTGTACCAAGGAAGTTTCAATGGCTGATTAATGTTCAAATGAGACAAGTAAATAGAACAAGATTTATGCAAAAACACATTTTATCTTGATGATTGAAACATGGGGCCTAAAATAATAGAACAGGATTTACTGAAAAACACATTTTATCTTGATAATTGTAACACAGGGCCATCAACATTGGCTGAACTGGCCATTGTATCCCCCTTAGACTAGTTTCACAATGAAACTCTATAGAACCGATACTAACACCGATAATAGATAGAACCTTATCACATTGAATGTCGAATTGAAGCCCACAATCAGAATTTGGACACTATCAAGGTTTTTTCTTAAAAAAATACTCAAACATTCTTCTTAGTCAAATTATTTTCCAATTTATTGGTAAAATCAAACTAATAAAAAAAATTCTTCATGATCATCATAAAATAAAACAATGACTTGCATTGTTCAGAATACCACGACTTAAATAAAATCACAAGTAAAAAGCACATGAAAGAACTATACCCTGCAATCAATATCCCAAACAAGGACTTTTGACATTAAAAAAAATCTGTGCCTGGATCAGTTTAAGAGAGAGAGAGAGAGAGTGAAGGGGTGAGGTGTGAAGGGGAGGGAGAGCTTGAGCGAGATTGTAAGTCCCACGAGATGAGTCTGACCTGTGATCGTGCCTCAAAATCAATTAGGGAGGGGGTGAATGGGATGGGGTTTCTTTGGGTTTTTTTTTTCTCTACTTATATAGTACATGTCCCAGCCATTGGATCGCCCTTAAAATTCTATGATCAGAAAGGCACCACGCGACCAGTTTGCACCCTACTGTGAGCTCATTTCACATAGGAATATTTCTCTTACATATGTAAAACACATTTTCTTAACCCATATGTAAAAGGCAAAGCCCTAAAATACAATGTAGTTTCTACCAATGAGGGATCCCATGTGATCTTCTAGGACACGTTTGGTAGTGGTCTTCGATGAGGATTCATCGCCGGTTTTCCATGCTTGTGTGGAAATCCCATCTTTGGTTATGTCTGGAACCAAGGAAAGCAGTCATCTAGTTTCCACGCTGCCATGCATTTCATCGGTCGGACCCTACCCCATCAGATACCGCAATCATCAAAATTTTAAGAGGGGGGTATTTAAATTGAGTTTCTTCGCAGATACTTGTCCCCGATTGTTGCTCGCCCTCTACCTCGACGTGAAACCCTCAAACCCGTGGCCAACTCTTTTGTCAAAAGGAGGCAAATGGACGAACTTCATTCTGGAGATTAGAGGGGACGCTGCTCTGATCAAACCCTCTTCTCTCTGTTTCTCTCGACTTCCAACCACCTTCTCTACTACGATTGGATTGTCTTCATCCTCTCTCTCGGCAATGACAAGGGACGGTGTTGGACTTGGACTCGAATAACGTTGCCCTCTTTCAGCACGGAAACAGCCTTTTTCCAACCATCAGGATTCCACCAGTGCCCTCTTTTCGTTCAACCCATTCACAAGCATAGGTTAGGGGTTTTTTTTTTTCCTTCTTTTTTTTTTTTTTTCATCCATTTGCCGTTTTTTTCTTTGTGGAAATGAAGATTTGTAGTTTATGAAAAAAACCCTCGATCTCATTTGGGTTTTTCCTCCATCAGTTGTGATACCTTGAGTTGGATGTTGTGTTTAAGGTGGACTGTAGGGGGTTTGATGGCAAGGATCTCTACAGTGAATCGTGAAACAGGTGGATAAAGGTTCAGAAATGTGTAGTGGTTTCAGAAATATACAAGTTTGGGGTCCTATTAGGCATACTATTTCATATGGACGACAACAAGCCCCGTTGGATTCTTCTCTTCCACCCCTTGGAGACATGTGAATATGTGATGTCTTTTATAACTAATGCTTAGATCTTCTGCGTACAATTTTCTTATTTATAATCTTTGAGTGCTTACTGGTGATTTTAGTATGGATTTGCCCATTGGAACCTAATCTAACTAAGGCTGTACTATTGATTGTTGGTCTCTGTTCAATGCTCATTTTGCTGTAATCTTTAAAACGTACCATCTAGGGTATGCCTTCGTAGCAAGCCCTCTCCTTAATTTAGGCTTCAGATGGACATTTGATGGTATGCAGTTTATAAAAGAGAAAACAATTCCAAGTTATAAAACAAGTAACATCATATGGGAGATTTCATTTAGCAGGCTGCCCATTTTACGAACCAACACATCAACAATTTGAATAGCATCTTAGGGAGCGACAGAATCTTGAAGGCATGTAAACATGAAATGAAAGACTCCTATATATATTTACTTCAAGTATCAGTTATGCTAATCTAACTACCACCTATAGCTGGACAATGTAGGTCTTGGTTTTGGTACAGTGACTGTGCTTCTTCTATTGCTTTTTTCTTTTACCCTTATTATGATTTATATTGACATTTAATGATAACTGGGCATTTTCTATAATTACATTATGAATAAGTGTTGACCGGTTATTTTCTCTTGTGGATGGTTGCCGGAAAATCAAGAGCCAAAAGCACTTGTCATTGACAAAAATTGTTTTCCTTTTCATTTGATTGTTTGTCTATCTTAGTTGCTTTCTGTTTGTTTGATAGGGTATTCTATGGAATGCAGCTTTTGGATGACAGGTGAATCTTAAAATGAACGGTGGTGTTGATAAGTCTCACATAGCTTGTAGGCCATAGTCAATAAGCATTTAGTGGGCTTAGTCCGTTTTTACGATTATTAGCTTATAAACTTTTCTTTTGTACACCTTTTATGGGTCTAGTTTATTGTCATCTAGTCGTTTATTCTCTGATCACAGCATTTACAGTCAAAAGCTCTAAAAAACATCTCTGGTTTTTTTTTTGAAAGACTGACATGCATATTTTTTCATTGAGTTCATAAAAATGTGGAGAAGGAATCTATGTTCTAAGATTATCCATAACAGGATTGGAAAGAGCTCGGTGGCAAAGTATTACATAAGATAGAAAGTAACAGATATTTCAAAATTGAATCATTTGTTACCGATATAACAATGCGAAGAGCTCGAAGATGTAATGCAATATGACAAATCTGGTTTGTGTGTGGTGCAGCTCTTCTTCCATTACACTGCATACAACTGTTGTATTGATGGGATGCTTTCAACACCAAGGTGGAAATGCCCTGTTTAGAACCCAGGAACTCTGTTGCCCTGCATTCAGTTTGCCAGCAAATTTAACTCTGCTTACCTCTTTATTATCCAAATGCATGAGCCTTGAATAAATTGTAAACTGAGTTAGCTCCACTCACTTACAGAGATCCAAACGGGCCACAAGGTTTGAAAAAGAGAACTATCATGTCTAAAGAATACTCTCATGGTAGTTTTTCAAAAGATAAGGAATGCCTTTTATTTTGTGGATTCCTCTCTCGTTACCAAATGTGCCCTTAAAGCTTTCCTCTGACTCATCACTTCTCCAACTTCTACAAATTATAAAAACTCTCTCTCTCTCTCTCTCTCTCTCTCTCTCTCTCTCTCTCTCTCTCTCTCTCTCTCTCTCTCTCTCTCTCTCCAGTTAAAACACTTCTTCAGGGGCCTTAGCCAGCCCCCTCACTCCTCTCTCATACTCCATCTTCTTCTTTCCAACTATCCTCCTCTTCCTGTCCTAACCCTACCATCACATCAACGAGGGTTAACAATACTAACCCTAATCTTTATGACACTCCTTCCTCTCCCATAAATATCTAGATGGATAGGTTTTTGCCATTTTGGAGGAGAGAATAGGGCTTGGACTCGAGTTTTGAAGGAGGTTTTGCTTAGAAGAGAGGGGTTTTTGAGATCGGGAGTAAGAATTGCCTTTTTCAAGATCGAATGGAGCTTTCAAGTGATTGATTTGAAGAAAAAAAATGGAAGAGGACAGCTATGAGGAGTAGGGTTGTCAATCAAGCCCTCCTGCGAGGGTACCGGCCCGGCCCGCCCCTAAAAAAGAACTCAAAATGAGGACTTTTGTTTTTCTTAAAAATAGGACAAATTTCTTGCAGGCCTGCCAATCCAACCCGACCTAACCCTCTTTTTTTTCGCGTGTGCGTGTGTGTCTGTGCCTGTGTGTGTGTGTGTGTGTGTGTGTGTGTAATTTAGCATATATGTGGGTTTATTTAAGCATAATTCCTATGTGATTCAACTTCAATTGGCCCACCTCTTGAACGAGCCACAACCTGGAAAGCAAATGCTACAAAATTCTAATGGCATGTTGTAGAGGAAATTATGAGAGAGTTTTCCCCTTTTTTTAATATAGGATCCATTTATTTGTTTGGTCTTAAATTCAGAAGAATTCAATGCAATGTATTCTATCAGTGGCCAAAAATTAATGAGTTAAAAGAAAAGATTCACCAATATCGTCAAATTAGTCTTCTCTTGGATAGTAGGTCTAAATCAGATTGTAGTAAAGTGAGATTTCCGGCTAATGCCATGTTGCTTATTTCATTGCCTTGCTTGTAACGTGGAATAGAGTATGAGATTGTGGGGTAGGCAAGACAGAGATGCGGGAACAGGTCAGGCGTACCTGAAAATCAGCCTCACACCAAACTCCAATGCAAGAGGCGAAGGAAGATCTCGATGAGAACTAGAAGAGGAGCTAGAACGAGAACTCAAAACTCAATTTCATTAATCATCGACCATTACTGTCAAAGCCAAGAGGCTTTACCTTGTATGGGAAAGAAAATAACCTAGATCTAATCCAGACCATTCAAACACATTGATTGCGAGGATCAAAACATCTAACTTAAAAAGCAACTTAAAACATAAATAACTTTAAAATTTAAAAAAAAAATGAAATAGATACCGGTAGGTGGGCTGTGCCCAAAGTACAAGTCGACCTATGGTGACCATGGGTCTGTCCTGCATAAGCTTGTCCTAAGATTGGATCAGGGTCACACTTGGTGCCCAGTGACCGTGTAGAATTAAAACTGATTTACTTCTCTTCACCTAGGTCCATCCATAGCTTGTAAGGGTAGGGTAAAGGCCTAGATAGTTCAGACCCTTCGTGTAGCTCGCCCTGGGACCTCCCGCATATGTTAAGGGAGGGCTTGGACAACCCCAAGGCAAGCCCATCCCTTTGACAGCCTTAATAGGGAGGCATCGTAGTGCTTTCAAGCTAAAAGAAGATAAAACAATGAAAAAAAGGTCAAGAAACTAGGGTTTGAAAGTGGAAAAAAGAGGTCTTCCCCTCGAATCTTCCTTGAAAGCTGAAACAAGTTCTTGATCTTAAACAATAGAAGAGGAGAGTCGGAGTAAGGTATCTCAAGCAAGGAGAGGAGAAAACATGTGAGTGGTGCGATATGAACCGACCAAGTCGAACATGACCCGACTCATTCAGGCCCGAGTCCCAATCGACTTGGACGAAGCAAGTTTTAAAACGCCAGACAGGGCTAAGGAATGAGGGGTATATGAGATCTTGGATACCCCATATTCCCAAGTGAGTAACATGGGCAAACTTGTCATATAATAAATAAAAAAAAGTACATGCACGCTTATCATACGAAAAAACAAGTTTGCACGCACTATTTTAACTACATGACAAATTTACCCAAAAAAAAAAAACACACAAAGGTCATCACCCAGTGTGGTCCCGCACTCCCGCTAAAGCAGTAACCTGGAAGGGTCCAGACTAAAGATAGACCTAACCTTTTGCAATTTCAGGTCTCGAACCTACGTTATCACACATGGAAACCGAGACTTTTACAATTGCACCAAAGCAATGACCCCTATTATATGATAAGTTTTCCCATATAACTTCTATCATATGACAAGCAGCCTCTTTTAATGCAATTTAATTAAATAGACATGTTGTAATGAAACAGCTCAATTTCAAATAGATGGGTAATCCAGATTGATTGACACTTTCAATCCAACCATATCCATAGTACTCTACTGGTTGTTCATGTGATAGTCGACAGATAGATAAATAGATGTAGGAAACAAATTTGGAAATGCCTTTTTCTTTAATGGTGTTTGCTTTTCTCCTCACTTCGATGCCTCATTTTGTTATAGCATTTATGCACAGGGGTGAGACAGTATGTTTTGGCAAGGGGATCAGTGTTCCTGTCAATTGACTGTAACCCTTTTCCATTAGGTCTTTTTTTCCTTGATCAGAAACTATGGCTGTTTCCAATTAGCAATAAGTGCTAGAACCGGACTACCTTCCGGTATCTGCCATACAGCCAAGGAGATTTTCGCTGTTCTCTTGATGAAATCAAAGATCTTCATGACAGCTTCATGCACTAATGTCTGAGGTTGAACTACCATAAGTCCATTACTCCCGCTAAACATTCACATTGGTATGGCAAACAGAACATCATCATCATCATCATCAAAGCCTTGTCCCAACCATGTTCGGGTTGGTCACATGAATTTTTTTTTTCCATTCCAATCTATCCTAAGCCAGATCCTCAGATAGGCTGCACTTCTTCAAATCTATTGTTACTACTTCCATCCATATCCTCTTTGGCTTATTCCTTCCCCTAAATGGGCAATCATCTAGCATAGAAAAACTTTTCTTCACCAGTGCCATTGCTGGCCAGTGTAGAACATGTTGAAAGCATCTCAAGCGAGTTTCTTTTATTTTATCACCTATTTATGCTAACCCCTAAATGCTCCTAAAAGCGCTCATTTCTGATTTTATCTTTCCTAGTTCTACCGCACATCCACCTCAACATCCTAATTTCTACTACTCATTTTGTACATATGTTGCTTCTTGTTGACCAACATTCTACTCTACATAGGTCATAGCTGTCTAATCATTGTCCTGTAAAATTTTCCTTCCAATCTTGTTGGTATATGCCGATCAAAAAGTACTCCAAAAGCAAGTTTTCATTTCAACCATCCGGTTTTAATCCTATGTTCAACATCTTCCTCAATCTCTCCTTCTTAAGTGTCCCGCTCTACATCAGTACTAAAAATTTAATTGGGATAGCAGATTTAATACTAATTCCTTTAGTTCTAACAGTACCACCAATAAGTTTCAAATATTTTCCACTGTAAAGTAACTATGGGGTAAGGCTAATATGAAGTTGATTATGATTTGACATATTGCAGGAAGGGAAGCTGTTGCTCCCAATGCATAGGCATACAGACACACCACTGGTTTCTTTGAATCTTGTTGGTATATGCCGATCACAAAGCACTCCAAAAGCAAGTTTTCATTTCAACCATCTGATTTTTATCCTATGTTCAACGTCTTCCTCAAACTCTCCCTCTTAAGTATCCCGCTCTACATCAGTACTAAAAATTTAAATGGGATAGCAGATTTATTACTAATTCCTTTAGTTCTAACAGTACCACCAATAAGTTTCAAATATTTTCCATTGTAAAGTAACTATGGTGTAAGGCTGATATGATGTTGATTATGATTTGACATATTGTAGGAAGGGAAGCTGTTGCTCCCAATGCATAGGCATACAGACAGACCGCTGGTTTTCTAAGCCATTTCTTCTTTAGTTCCATACAGCCAGCCAGGTCACTACTGACTTCAAAGAAGCTTCTGAGATTTAATTATGTATGGGCATGGAAATGCTAGGTTCAAAGAGAACAAAACAGATTGCTTAGACATGATAAGATGAAAGATATGAAAAAAGTAAATTTATTGATCAAGAATAGAAACAAAGGAACTGATAAAACAAAAGGATAAAAATAAAAGAACTTGTGTGTTTAGGAGGGGGGGGGGGGGGAGGGGGGGGGGGGGGGGGGGGGGAGCACCTTCCACTATGTAAAACAAAAATGGATGCAGCCAAAATTTATATATATATATAAAACAAAGTTTTCACAAGTAGATGAATGAATCAATTGACACTCAATTTGATAAAAATACCTTGACATTATTGAAACCGCTTTAATTAAATCAAAGAAAGCCGCTAAATACATCTCAAGCATGGAAGCAAATTACGTTAGATGAATTCTCAGAATGCAAATCTCTCACCACCCAGGGAGTTGAAGATGTGCAAGTCCAACAAGGTATTATAATGACCCTGCTCAATCTGCTCCTCATTTGCTCCATGGAGAAGTAGACGTTCAATAATACAATCCTCAGAATCAATATTGCGGGTTTCACCTTCCTGTTTCCACTCTTTCCCATCCTTTGCTTTTTCAAAAGAGGAAATATACTTTTTTCCACCCAAACCAGCAGCTGCTGGTTGCATAACCTTACTAAGCCGCAATTTGGCAGAATTTATCTTTTCTCTCCTTTTCTTGCGAGCCTCCATTCCGGCCAGAAAAGATGGAGGGGGGGTATCAAACCCAACATTTCTCTCCAAAATCTGATTGAGCGAAAGCCTATTGCACAAATCTGAATTCTCCATCCACCAATCTTCACACCCCAAAATCATACTTCCTCTCTTCCTCTTTCTTCTATGACCCTTCACAACAGCTTCTCTCGTTGTTGACTCAACATAAGCAGACCCATTTAAGTACTCCATGTAACGCTTCCACAAACAATCTTCTGAAAGCTTAAGCCTCTCCAAAACGTCACAACAAACCATCCCATTTCTGTCTTCGGCACTAAAGTACTGAGAATCATTTTCCACCATATAACCGGCCACACTATACTCAGTTTCCTTTCTCATGCATTCACTCACCATTTCTTTCAGATTGAATCTGCTTAGTTCTTCTGAATCCAATCCTGAATTCTTAGAATCTTGCGTAGACTTCATTGCCATATACCGAAGAATCAAAGGGGCATTCTTAACCAAATTCTTTTCTGTAACATCCTTTCCCCAAGGCAGTGCCTGTGCAACTTTAACTAGGGTTTCCTTCAGCTCTTTATATCTCCTCTTGCTTGTTGTGACCCCTGCATAAATTTCCTTGGCGATATCAACAATCCTAATATCTACCTCATTAACCTCCGCAACAAACATTGACACTGCAGCAATGACAGGCATAGGCTGCCGCCCAGTTGTCAAGAACCACTTAACACAGCATTGCAACAGCAATCTCCCCTGCTTCAACATCTGATCCAACTTCTCAGCGGGGATTTTGGATAAGCAATTACAGGATCTGATCGCCCGCTCAAAGGAGGCAACAGCATCAAACTTGGGTAATTTGAGGTCAAGGAACTCGGTCACTCGTGCAAACATGCGCCCGATCTCGTACACATTAGAACCAGTGACTGCGGCAATCTCAGAGATGGATACGGGGAGGCACTTTTGACGAATCACAACAAGGACACAGGCGGCGATGAGGATGGAGAACCAGTTGCCAGCTCCAAACTCATTGTCTGTAATCTGTTTGATCATCTGGTATACCTTGTCAGAGTTCTCAGAGGAAAGGCCAAGGGAGGAGGCAACATCATTGATCTGGTTTTGGGCCTCAAAGCGCTTCTTGTCTCTGTAGTTGTATTCTGAGGTGCCAATGCGGACGAAGGTGCCTAGAGGAGCATTGAATGATCCTTCAAGATGGGAAACTAAGATGCCACATTGCTCAACACCGCAGGATGAGCAGACATAAGTATTGGAAGGGGAGTCAAAGATGATCGTTCGCTCTTTGCAGTTCTTGCAGAGGCTAGATGTGTCCATGAAGCTGGAAAGGAAATAAACAAAAAGAGAGTTATTGGGAGGGGGATGATAAATTAATCAATCAATGGTTTCATATCCTTCGGAATCAATGGTTTCATATCTTCATATCTTGTAAGAGGATCATTAGAAACATCAAAAAAAAAAAAGGCGGAACATTCACCTAAGCCAGTGTCCGTCATTTATTTTGTTCCACTCATCTATCAGTAATTAAATATTGATTTTTTTTTTCCCTTTTAATAAAATATTAGATTTAAGTCCCACTAGCATAACTTTTGCAAGTTAGAGAGAACCTATAATTTCCATTTTCATCTGAAAATAGTGACCAGGCTCATTAATAAAAAGGAGGCAATTGGCTTAAGCAAGGAAATGTTGGTTGTCTATTATTTATGATAATGTTACTATCCATTTCATAATGGTAGATTTTATATGGTCCACCTTGCTCGTAGGTGGGAGTGGAAACAACTGCTACCACCATATAAAAGATGGTATTGGTTAGATTAGCCTTCCATAAAATATTCAACTTAGTTGAATTTGCTAGCTGTGACTGTATGATCATAGACAACGGAAGTCTTTGAACGCATGGTTGGGAACATCCAAAGAGACTTTTTTAATGTATATGGCGGGTTTCCACCCCATATGCCCCTCATCCTTGATAAAGCCTGTTGTTAGTGTATTTCCAAAGAATGTCAGTAGGGTAGCCCAGGCAGAACTTCGTGAGATGCCCAAAAAGGTCAATTAGTGGGGCCCATTCATTGGAACTGGACCCTCCTTCAAAGTGATTGCGCTTGTTTTAATCACACATCTTACATTGATCAATTTAAAGGTGCACCGTAATCTGATTGGTGCAAAATTTGGCCTAGCAACATTTCATTAGGGCCATGATTGTGAGTGATTTAGGGCCAAAAAAAAAAAAAGCATGTTTTACATGCAATGACAATTGATCTAAATCTGACTGGCATGAAGATACATGCAAAGCCATGGCATTAAGTGGTTTGGAGTTAAAAAGGTAAGTCCCACTAATTGAAATTGAATCACTGGCCCACATGAGACTAGGACTATGAAGCAACAAGCAAATGTCACTTTTTTCTCAAAGGATAGGAGAAGACTCGCATGAATTTTACTGATTGTATTGGTTGGTGTCAACCAAGCTGGCATGGGTAACATTCCTTCTCTTGGACAAACACAAGACGAAAAATATGAAAATTGATCAATCATATGACATCCTCTTCAAAATAAATTTGAGAAATTGTAATTTCTGGAGTCCCATTCCATTTCTTCCAAACAATAAATATCTAACAAAAAATTCAGGAATTCCTAAATTCATGTTTGATTTTCTTTCAACCAAATATGCTCCCTAAAAAATACGGGGTTGGGTAGAGTTTCACTTTTTTATGGGTTATGTACTTCTATGTGGGTTTTTTTCATTATTTCATCTGAGCTCTCAGTGTTTCAGAAAATTCTTGCTAACCTTGTCAAGTTAAGAAGTCTAACATAACTATTTTGTGAATCATGTTGATAAGCCCCAGACCCACGGCCCTACGTGATTCCTATCTTCGATGAATGATTACTTTAGAAAACCCTATGGAGAAAATGGGTAGCTATAAAATTCAGCTTTTGTGAATCTATATTTCTTCATTTTTAACCACTTTAAATTCCTAGGAATTCAATTACACGAATGGTGACCAGTCAAATTCTCCTCCTTACAGCAAGAATTGTTGGTCTAGACATTGTCAGGGCCGAGTCCGCGACTATTCTAACTTGGGTCTGAATCAATGGCTTAATGATGGATCAATGAGAACCGGTCATGCTCAAACCACTCCCCCAACCTACTGGGCATCTAAGATTGCTGGATGTTGTTACAAGATCAAAAAGGTAAATTAGTTTCAGAGGATTATCAATATCTAGTGTCAATGGATCTCAACATTCTTGATCCTTTTACTTCCTCAGGTTACAATAAAGTGAAATACAGAAACAAAACAAAAAATCTTATTTATTCATGGCCAACCCCACAACAACAAACAAGAGCAGTCACAAAGATAAACAATGAAAACCCAGACCATGGAGGATCCATATAGACCCAAAACAAAGCAACCCATCATCCAGAACTTGTAAAAGGGAACAAGGGGATTCAACACAGGCACAATAGATTCAAAAATATATACATACATATACAGATGAAATAGGGTGGGGCGGGGGGGGGGGATACCTCCAGGCTCCAAGTTGCTGCTATGTGTCTCCTCTCCTTCTCTACTTTTTGTTCTCCTCCTGCTGTTCTCTTTGTTCTCTTTTTTTCCCTCTCGCCACCTTCTATTCTACGATTGCGGACGGAGAGAATGGCCTTTTGCCCCTTTAAATACAAAGAGCAGGGCCCACTTCACTTTTCCCTCTTTTTTTCCTTTTTTTTGGTGGGGACCCACCTGGCCTGTTTCTTTTGCGGGAATTCCAGGAAGGGGGCTTTTATTGGCACCATAGATATTTCTCTCCCCACTACACTAAAAGACAAAAAAATAAAATTTTTCTAAACTACCCCTCCTCCCTCTCCCTCCCTCCTCTTCCCTTCCTCTCCCAGCCTCCACCCTCTTCCCTCATCTAATCCCCTCAGTCGCCGGCGAGGAGGGAGCTCCGGCCGACTCGCCGATCTCTCTCCCCTCCTCTCCCTCGTTCTTCCTCACTCCCCTCTTTCCCTTCCTTTCTTCCCTCTCCTTCCCTCCCTACTCTTCTTCTCCCTCTCCCTTCCCTCCCCCCCCCCCCCCCCCCCCCCCCCCCCCCCTCCCAGTCGCCGGCGGGGAGGGAGATTGGGCTGGCCCTTCCTCTTCTCCCCCTCTCCCTCTCCCTCCCAGTCGCCGGTGAGGCCCTCCCCCTCCCAGTCGCCAGTGGGGAGGGAGATAGGGCTGCTGCAGCCCTATCTCCCTCCCCACTGGCGACTGGGAGGGGGAGGGGGAGGGAGAGGAAGAAGAAGAGTAAGGGGAGGAAAGGGGAGGGAAGGAGAGGAAGGGAGAGAGGGAGAACAGGGAAAGAAAATAGGGGGGGGGGGGGGGGGGGGGGGGGGGGGGGGGGGGGGGGGAACATGGAAAGAAAATACAGGGGGGGAAGAAAGAGGGAGAGGGGGGAGGGTGGCCGGCAGCATGGCCGACAGGGGCTTCCGCCGCGGGCTGCCGGCCAGGGCTTCCTCCCCGCCTGCGATTGGGAGGGTGGGAGAGGGAGGAAGGGAAGAGGAGGGAGGAAGGGAGGGAGAGGGAAGAAGAGGAAGGGAGGGTTAGTTTAGGAAAAGTTTTTATTTTTTTTTATTATGCGGTGTGGAGAGTAGTTTTTGAGGTGCGAATAGAACTCCCCTTCCAGGAATTCCCGTCCGTGGGAATTCTTAGATGCTCCTTACTTGAGCATCAAGAATTCCACCAAAATACAAAGAGAGTGAAATTTTTAGATTTTCAAAGTCTTTGGTTATATGTTGAGATTACACCCTTATTTTACATGAAGTCTTTTGAAGGGTTGAGGCCCATCAGAAATAAAACCGTGGGAGACTCTTGACTAGTTTGAGTGTAGGTTTCCTGCCATGGCCTGGTGCAAGTAGGCAGGTCTCCATATGGGTGAGCCAAGAGGGTCGGCAGGCTACAGAGACTGAGAGGCTACTATACAGGGACTTGCAGCCCTAAGGGGGTGGAATGTGACGCCCCGAAGTCCCACATCGACTATAGAGAGGAAAGTGAATAGGATTATATATAGAGCTTTACACCCTTATCTTGTATGAGGCCTTTTGATGGGTTGAGGCCCATCAGAAACAAAACCGTGAGACCCGTGGGCTAAAGCGAACAATATAAGTATGCCTTCTTTAATATAGGATTTAGTTATACAAATTCAAACTCTTTGCTAAGTTGGGGCAGTGATTATGAACCTCAGCAAAGCATCAAATCAAGAGAAAATAAAATATAATAGGGTTACAGTGGTATTTTATTTTTAGCTGTTTGGTATGAAATCTTTTAAATTTTTTATATAGAAAGGTTGAGTTTTTTTTTGCCTTTTAGTAGAGAAAGGATGTTGATTTTTTACTTTTTTTTTCTGAAGATGGAGGAAAATTTGAATTAAAGCGCCGGTGATGTGACCCCTTGTCTGGAAAATAACGGCTTTACATGACTTTTACTAATCTAATAAACGTGCCAAATGGGCCCTAGGTGTTTGTGTGAGATAAGATGCTCCTTTCTACTCTAGCATCTTGTGAAAATCTTCTTTGTAAAAATTTAAATTGCTCAAAATAAATGTCATCCAAATTAATTGGCTTTTCATAAGTTTTACTCTAATGAGAATTTATCTACTGTCAAATTGATCTCTTATAAAATGTATGAATACATTATTAAGAAAAATCAAATATTTTAGAAAAATCAATCCAATTGTTGGACCAAGTCTCATTGAAGTAGAATTTTAAGGAATACTCATACAAGATTAGGACATTTGTTTGGGCAATTTAGATTTTTATAACTGAGTCAATTGACGAGCCTTGTGAACCTCCAATGTATTGGGGCATGGCCGTGGGATAATTTGAACTCAAAGTTAATTTCACATAAATAAATATAAGTATAAATACACTTACAGAGAAAACCTCAGGGGTAGTTTAAATTGAAATCCACCCAACAAACAGATTTGTCCAATAAAAACAAGCTTGTCTCCTAATTTGACCAGCTAAAAGTTCTATTACCAATTCAAAAGAGTGGTTTTTTCCAATCTAATCTGTCTATGATTTTTCATATATTTAATGATTTTTTTTTTTTTGGAAAATAAAGATCATTCAAGCATGTTCATGTAGTAGTTTGTACAATAGCAATTTGCAACATAGAGTTCGAGCATGTTCATATTACACTTTTATAGAGGTTTGAATTTCAAATATGCATTTTGGAAAAACAATCAATTTCTCAGTAGTTTTAATTATGATTGTACGTTTAAGGGCCTGCTTACTTACATTAGAATACATGGGAATTGAATACATAGGGTAGTTAAAAATGAAGATTAAAGGCGAACCTCTATAATAAACCATATACCAGCCCAAAAGCTTAAGCTAATAGGTGGAAGGCCCATACAGGTATATTAAGACATGACAAGCCTATTACTTAGGCAATGTGGGATGTGGGACTCCCCAACACTCCTCCTCACGTGCAGGCCCAAAAGATTTCATGGACGGGCCTGACACGTGGGCTACACAAGAATAACGTGATCGGATCTCGCTTTGATACCATGTAATAAACCATATACCAGCCCAAAAGCTTAATCTAATAGGTGGAAGGCCCATACAGGTATATCAAGACATGACAAGCCTATTACTTAGGCGATGTGGGATGTGGGACTCCCCAACAACCTCTAAAAATAAATATCAAAGAATAGTTTCTTTAAGAAAATAGAATCAAAACAAGATGCCATTTGATACTTGCTTTTGAAAGTTTATTTTTGGTCCTTATTTTTAACTACCTTGTGTATTTTATTCCTAAATATTTTAATGCAAACAAACAAGGTCAAAGAGAAATGATCTTATTGTGCTTTCAAAATGTACCAATGACAACTTATGTGGAGCCCACTTTTGTATGATCCAACTCACTCGTGTTAGATTTTTCTTTATATATGGGCATTGACCCGTTTCCACTTTAGTTGTAGTGATGTGAAACATTGCATTGATCATGTATGAAATATGTAATTAATACATTGTACAAATCTTTTAATGGTTTGTGCTTGATCCTGATAAATAGTGATTAGAGTTTCAACATGTTGAAGTGAAGGAAGTCCTTGGTACTTGTTAGAGAAATGGATTTATAAGAAAAAAGGGTTTTCAAAGAAAAATCTTCCATTCCAAGGCAATTACTTGCTCATGGGGTTGAGTTTTATTGGGATAAGTTTAGGAAGTACTTTTAAAATGAGTAAATCTGTTTTGGTGGAATCCAATACCATGATCTCTCTTTCTCTGATCAGTTTACTTTAATTTCCTTTGATAGCATTTTATTTATTATTTTCTTGATTAATTGTATTTGCAAACTTGGATACGTGAGAGAGGTCGTCTAGCCCGAGTTGAATTATTTGAGATACCCATCAAGTATGTAGAAAATTTCTCAATTGTTTCCAAAGTGGAAAACCAAGAGAGAACTTTGAATGAGTTGTTTGCACCTGCTCCTGCTATCTTACCCACTTGCATAATTCTACCTGCAACCAGGGGCGGAGCTACACTAAGGCCTGGGGGGGGGGGGGGGGCTTTAGAAAATCCCCTTGTAGGTCCAAAGTGGGCCCCACAGGCTTTAGAAAATTCTCTTGTAGGGGCATTGGCTTTAGAAAATTCTCTTGTAGGTCCAAAATGCCGCCCCCCCCCCCCCCCCCAAGGTTTTTGAAGTAAAAAGAAATAATTAAAATAAAATAAGGGGGCAGATCCTAATTTCTGAACTTGGTCTGAAGAAAATTCCTACCAAGGAAGATTCAAAGTATCTGAATGAACCCATCTTGAAAGCAGTAGGCAGAGACACCGGTGATGGATAAATAACATGGATAGTTTGAAACTCTATTTGTAAGAGTGTATATGAATCAAATTCAAATCCCTCTTGCACCACTCATTCCCTCCACTGTGTGTAACTATCAAACAGTGGCAGTTTCCATTACAAAACAGAAGAAAAAAAGAATTACTCTCTGCTTGAGTTTTTACCCCATGAGTTCTGCTTAAAAAAACCAGTTCGGAAAGATTGGGCTTCCGACCTTATAATCGTCGAGATGGAGAATGTCCATTTTGGGTGCAAAGGAAAGTAAAAGAACTTTAACCACTGTAACCTCAAAATCACAGTAACCAAGCATGTATCATGTATATAAAAGAGATCTTTTGACATACCGTGTATTTATTGAGTTGATTGATGAATGATTCATATTTTGAGACAATGAATACTTTTTATTTGATTTTGAACATATAATAAATATGATTTTTATTTGATTTGTAGATGGAAAAATCATCTACAATTGATGGATTTTTTAAAAGAAAAAACCCTAGAAACTTAGAAGCCAATGATTCAGTTGAAATGTACTAAGAAACAATTATTTTACAATTTTTCTTTGCTTATATTTTGTTAAGGTTGAATAGATACTGGTTTTAATTTTCATGTAAAATTTAGTTTTGAATCGTAATATATTTTTCATGCTTGAACTTATAACTATGTCGAAAAAAAACTTGAAAATATGATAGTTATAATAATTGGTGAAATAAAAATTTATTCAAGTTTTAGCCCCCCCGCCCGAGATGAAATCTTGGCTCCGCCCCTGACTGCAGCCTAGTTTGAGATTAGAGCTGCTATCATTAACATGCTTCCTAAGTTTTATGTCTTTGAAAGTGAGCAACCTTACATCCATTTGAACAAATTTCTAACAATTTTGTTAGGCATTTAAAAACCAAAACTTAGATGAAGATAGTGTCAAGTTGAGGCTCTTTCCCCTATCCTTAGAAAACCATGCTGCGGTATGGTTGAATTCTCTTATTCCTAATTCGATAACAACATGGGATGGGTTGTCAAAGAAATTTATGGCGAAATTTAACCCAATGGCCAAGACAGATAAAATGAAGGATGCCTATAGGAACTTTAGAGGACCACCTGAAGAAGAGTTTTCTCAAACTTGGGAAAGGTTCTATGACCTTTTAGTTAAATACCTATACCACAGGCTTGACTGGGCCCAATTGGTCTACTTATTCTACAGTTGATTAACTACTCCGTCAAGTAGTCGATGACAGTGCAATATGACTCCTACTTCCCCATTTTCTCCACTTCCTCCACTCTCCCACGACCTGGCTTCATATCAGTGGAAGGCTATAAAAGAAGGTCCTTAGGTAGCACTTGGCAGTAAGGAGGAAACTCCGTCAAATTTATTTTAGCACCTTCAAAACCTCAACACAAGCTACCCAACCTAGGGGAAAGGACTCTAAATAGTGCCTTAAGTCATGATAAACCTATGACACCCTCCACACGCCAAACCTTCTAGGATTTTTAATTCTTCTTCATTTAAGAGATATGAGGTCCATGTATTTGTTTTGTTAATTGCTCCAGCTTACCGTACAACGGCCCCAGAGTGGCACAATCTTGGACTCTTTTGTTGGTATATACACCAACAACTCCCCCAAAATTTGCATTTTGCGTCCTCGTGAAAACAGTGATCAACAACAAAGACTGCCAACACTTGAACCGACCCATCTTCCCATCTTGAGTTTGACAGTACCTAATGCTATGTTTGGGAAGGGAGGAGGGGAGGGGAGAGAAAATTTGAGGGGGAAGGAAAATAAAGGAGAGGGGAGGGGTGGGAAAATTAATTTTACCTCCTCTTGTTTGAGAAGTTAAAAGTAGGGGGAAGAAAAGTAAAAAAGTATGATTTTGTTTGTTTGTGAGGTAGAGAGAAAATTACCAAATTACCATTGGTTTGTGAAATAGTGAAAATGACATTTTAATAAAATGGTTAAAAGGGCATTTTAGTAAAAATACCCATTTTCCCCTCTTTCCCTCCACTTTCCCCCCATTTTTGGGGGGAAAGTTTTAAAGTGGGCCCCACCCCATTTTTTCCCCCAATTTTCCCCTCCCCTTCTTCTTCCCTCACTTCCCAAACACCCCCATTTTTTTTATTTTCCCCCCACTTTTCCTCCATTTTTTTCCTCCCCTCTTCCCAAACACTACCTAAAAGACTCCCCAAGGTGTCTCACAACAATCTTCGGAGGAAAGAAGAAGCATCTAGGTAGAGTTTGGTTTGCTGGAATGGTTGTAGGCAGGTATGGAATGGAGACCGGAATGACAATGGAATGGAATGAGGTAGGAATAGTCAATTCCATTCCAGCGTTTGGTACGCTGAGGAATCAACCCAGTAATGGAATTCCGATTCCTATTCCTGCGTTTGGTACGCTGGAATGCTGCCTGAAATGGAATCAAATTTACATAAGATTGACCAAAATACCCTTGTTAGATTCTACTGTCACATTTGCATTATTTGTGGTGGATGATTTGGGGGTGGGCCCCATAAAGGTGTAGTGAAAAAGTTTGTAATTTCTCATAATAATATATTATTATATTATATTATACTATTTGGGGGTGGGCCCCACAATGTGTAGTGAAAAAGTTTGCATTATAATATTTTGGGGTGGGCCCCACAAAGTTGTAGTGAAAAATTTTGCAATTTCTCAAAATAATATATTCTTATATTATATTATAATATTTGGGGGTGGGCCCCACAATGGTTGGTTGAAAAAACCATGCAACATAGCCTCTTTTATAATAGTAGAAGTAGATAGATACATATAATATTTTGGGTGGGCCTCACAATGGTTGGGTGAAAAAGATATTATATTATTATTATTATTATATAATATATTATTATATTTTATTTTAATATTTTGGGTGGGCCCAACAATGGTTGGTGAAAAAGATATTATATTATTATTATTATGATATAATAATATATTATTATATTTTATTATAATATTTTTGGTGGGCCCAACAATGGTTGGTGAAAAAGATATTATATTATTATTATTATGATATAATAATATATTATTATATTTTATTATAATATTTTGGGTGGGCCCCATAATGGTTGGGTGAAAAAGATATTATATTATTATTATTATGATATAATAATAATATTACAAGCGATGGTATTTTGGTTTCAACAAAAAATTATAAAGGAATGGAATGGTGATTCCTTCCATTATTGGATGTAATGGTGATTCCCTCACATAAAAGAATGAGATTCCGGAGGCAATGGCCATTCCGCCCTTTTTTGGTGAACCAAACGCTGGAATGGTCATTCCAACGGAATAACCATTCCATTCCGACCTCCATTTATGCGAACCAAATGCTACCCTAGAGACTATACAAGGCATTGCTGGACATAATGCTTCTCTACAACTAACTGTTGGATAAAACAAAATCCACCCCGCAGTTCCTCGCAATCCTCGTTTCCATCATTTTATGTACTTTATTGTAAATTTATCTAACACTTGACCTCCTAAGCCAAATAAGGGAGCTGTACAAAAAATGCATGTAAACAACATGCACTTGGGAGGTGAGAAACATGTAATAGGAGGGAGAGAGAAGGAGACGAAGAAAGGAGGGAGGTGGGCGTCGGGCGGAGGTGGGTCGCCGAGAAGGGAGAGGGACGAGCAAGGAGAGGGATAAGGAAGAGAATAAATGGAAGGGTGTTCTATTTTTTTTTTTTTCAGAGGGTCCATCAAGGGTCCCATAGATGGACATATAGGGAGAAATTCCAGCTGGCATATGGCAACTCCCAACAAAATTTTCCCTTATGATGTAATATTTAAGTAATGGGCCCCATTGGAAGAGCTTCACACTTAGGGTTGCAAACGGGTATTCGATTCTCCAATTATCCGGAATTTCCGACCCACAAAAAAACCGGGTCCAAAACCTATTTTAGGTTCCATTCATAAACGAGTTCGAGTCCGGAACCCAATTTAGGTTCCGATAGATAAACAGGTCCAGATCTGAGTTCATATAGGTTTCGACCCGTGGACCCGGCAAATGAGCCTTTGATATTGTAACTTGTACCTCAAAATCATTTATTTATTTATTTTTTGACATTTTTATGTATAATATCGGAAGTAGTAGACTTGATGCACTCCTATAAGTTGAATAATATACTTATTTTAAGAAAATTGATAAAAAAAGAAAAAGTTAAAATTAATTTTGGAACTAGATTATAATCCTTTAGTAGACTATCCGAATTTTCTTTTTTTTTTTTTTTTTTTGCTATTGGAGGGTTTCCGACCCTTTGAGCTGGACTATTCCCTCCGGGCCAGAGAGAAGCCGGGTAAAACCCCTTGTGGCCCCTAGGTGGTAGCACAAGTGGACTCAACCTTCAATCCCTGAAGAGGAAAAACTGAAAGTCGATACCAAAACCTAACTCTGAAAGAGGGAGTAACCGTGTCCTGCACACTCGTGCAACCCCTCTTGGGTTAATTATCAGAACCGATATGAAACGAAGAAAACAGGTTCGAGTCAAGTCCGTTTGCAACCCTATTCACAGTACTTCTTACTGTGTTAGATGCCCTCTCTCTGGTCAGGACCAGGACCCAAGTTTCTCCGGAGGCTTTAGTTTAGTCATCCCCGCACCCGAGAGATCTACAATCTGTTCGCACTTCGCACTCCGTACTCGAGAAAGGGCAGGTACAGAGAGAGTGTCAATAATCATATAGCTCATCTCCTTCTTCTCGAAATGGCATTCTTCTCCTTCTCCGTCCGTCTTCGTCCCTCTCCATAACCCTAATCCACGAGGATCATTCATTCAGACCACGCTTTCCCCAAAAGAACAAAAATGGCTTTCATGGCCGTTCTCGAGACCGATCTGCGCGCCCTGTCCGTCGAAGCCCGCCGCAAGTTTCCCGCTGTCAAAGACGCCGCGGAGCACGCGATTTTGAAGGTATATCCAGATCTCCTCTTTCAGATCCATGCATTTCTATCTGATCTGGTTGTTCTTATTTCCTCTGTCGACTCGATCGAAATCGGTTTAAGTCTTTTTTTTTTTTTTCTCTTCTTCCAAGAAGATTGTATTAGATCTGGCAAAACATGATTATATTGAGTTTAGCATTGTTGTTCAATTTTTGGTTGGTAGACGATTTAGTTTAGCATTGTTAAAGTTTAGTTGGTAGAAGCAAACTCGAATCTGTAGTTGAATTCGTATCCTAAGGATGTAGAGGAGCCTGCAATTGTGGGATTTCGATGAATTAAGTTGTTGCTGTTAATGCGAATTGTTGATTTTGTGAGTGATGGTTAATCTTTAGATCAATAATTGATGCAAACTTTGTAAGAGATGGAATAGCATTTTGAATTAACTCTGTAATTCTTCAGCAGGAGTCAATTCCATTTTCATGGCTTCCAATGGCCTTTGATCACATTTTGTGCTGACTATCTTTGTTTACTTGACTGGAGGACATACTCAGTAGTAGGGAAAAAAAAAAAAAACACATCCTGATTAAGGTTTAGCTGAATATTAAAGTCTCCAAAATTTTGTGGTTGTTTAAAATGTCTGTCAAGGATGTCTTTGGTTCATTGCTGTTTTGGAAGCTGAGAACTCCATTTTTTTTGTTTATTAAATATTCTCATTAGAACCACCAAATCTTACGCAAGCCTTGAAGTAATTTTTATTCACTCGAACATGGCATGAGCCGAGCCGAGTGGAAGAATCATGAAATAAATATGAAAAATTTAGGCGACTTTTCATTTGGTGAAGATAGTTTTTCTCTTCCTTCTTCTACATTGAATATGCTGTGTAGTTGAAGCTTTAGTTGGAAGTTCATGCTTGCTTGGTTGTTCTGCAGCTTCGTTCCCTGTCAAACACCAGCGAAATTGCACATAATGAGGATATATTGCGCATTTTTTTGATGGCTTGTGAGGTTAGATCAGTGAAGCTGAGTGTTATTGGGCTTTCATGTTTGCAAAAGCTTATATCTCACAATGCTGTCGCACCATCTGCTCTGAAGGAGATACTTTCAACTCTAAAGGAGGTACTTGTTTCGAGGATTTATGTTCTTTTTTGGACGTTTGTACTCCTTTTGCATAATTATCCCCTCAGTATGGTGGTTTTATTCATGATCATACATTTACCTACACAGTTATAGTAAGGCACAGACAATGTACTACATAACAGAGGTGTGATCCTTTCATTTTCTTTCAAGTTTCAATGGGTTACACCTATGATCCATCAGCCCCCTGCACACTCACTACTCCCCTGTGAATTGATATTTGATACTCAACCAATGTGACACTCGTATGTTTGTTACCATTGGATTGAAATCCCAAAAGATCAAGCGTTGGGATGACGCAGCTGATGTTTTGTACAGTCCTAAGAGGCAGTGAGATCTCCCCTCTCCCTGTCAATTCTAATCCATCCAGGTCGTCCCCACAGTATGAGTTGCACTTAATTTGGTGCTAACGATGAGCAGAAGATCACTGTATACACACTCAGAAATGGAGTTTTGAAGCCATGGTTGTTACTCATTTGACTTGTTGCATCATTGATTTTGTCACAATTGATTAAAAAAAGAAGATGATCCAGTTACTTTGAACTTATTTGAATCTAGCGCATGAATCGGTATGCATGTTATTTCTGATTCCTTAAATATACAAATTTTCTTCATTTTAAGCCATTTGGAATTGTATAGTCTATGATGCACATATACGACATGGATACGGCAAGGACAAGACATAGACATGGCAGGGACATGGATTTTACACATAAAAAGTGAAGTATCGGATATGACACGACACGATAAGTTGACCATTTTGAAGTATCTGTGCATCATAGTGCATAATCATGTTAGATAATTTAAGCTTTTATTGAATTACTTTGACAGAGCAGCTTTGAATTGCAAACAAGGGGATGTTTTGCTAAGATGTACCTCTCAAGCCAATGACAAATCGAACCCCCTCACCCTAATGAATTAACTAACACTAACCCAAATTTGGCACTAATTTGAATCATAATCACCGTTGGATTAAATTCCAACATTTTCTTAAGTTAATATTTTCATGAATTTTAATCCAACGGCAATTATTATTCAAATTAGTGCTGGATTGGAGCTAGTGCTAATTCATTGGAGGTTAGTGAGTGTGAGGGGGATGTATCTGTAATGGAGTGTCCCATGCAGTGGTAAAAAAGGTTACCTCTCATGCAAGTCCGTGAGAGGTACCTCTTAGCATACTTTTACCCTATATATACTTGAAGCACTTAATATGATTTAGAAGGTACATCTTGAATTGAAGTATATTTATTTTGTTACAAACAAATGGTAACTTATTACGGATTTGGGACTTGCAACACTGAACATTTAATTGTCTTTTGTTTCCCTTTTAGAAAATGGTAATGGTGATCCTAATTTTATTAAAGATCAAGCAACACTAATGATACGTCAACAAAAGAGGGAAAGATGATATAGACTGAAAGCATCCATCATTGATGCCACAACATTCTAACCAGACGCTTTTGTGAGAAGAGTCCACGATATTATACTTTCCGAGCCTTTACTGCAGTCATCTCCAACGGGACTAGCTTGTCTTGGAATACTTTTTTAATTTCTTTCCCATTTGTTTAGCCAAAGAACTGCCATTTATGTGCTGCTCAATAATATATTACCTTCAGTTATAATATATTAAAGCCGAAGTTTTTGGAATTCAATTTTGACCACATTACTTTCAATTTTGACTTTTTTTATTGAGCTGCCATGGTAAAAAAAAAAAAAAAAAAAACTAAAAATGTATATTGGTTAAAAGATTTGATCTCATGATCATGACCTCTTGCCTTTTTAAATAACTAACCTAACCACTATGCCACACAATACTTATTTATAATTATTTGTCAAAACAATGTCAAAAGTAGTTAAATGGAGCAGGGACCCTAGCTGCGTGGGTCATGCCTGTGCTTAGCACGGGTTATTGTGCTAGTAATATATTACCTCCTTTGATTGATCACTTAAATTGCCATTTCTCTAAAAGATCCATCGCCGTATATGGCAAAATCACCTGATTTCAAACGGCTTAAAAGACAAATCCCTTACATTGTTTTTAACAAGGACGATAATTACAAAGACAGGCAACATCTACGACATCTTGAAGACAGAAACTGTAATCATTAACCAAAACCTCCTTATGCTTCCTCTTTGGGAGATTAATTCTAAGTAAAAATCTTAATCAACATAAGAGTTGAAGCAAAATGCCAACTACAAGGTGATGCTTTTATCTTTGAAAATAAATCCACCAAAGGAGTAGTATCTGGCGTAACAGTTGATAACAGAAAGACTTTACACTAAACATGCCATTTTGTTTGAGGGTTCCACTCAAAAATATTTATTCCTTCCTTAGATGGATCCTCCATATACTCTTTCTACCACTTAGATAGATCCAATGTGCTATCATCAGATGTTCCAGTAGTTTTCAGTTCCAAAATGCGGTGTTTGTTTCTCAAGTGTCTCTTTAATTTAAGCCCCTAATCATGTCTCTTTTCGTGAGGGATATTTGTCGCCTTCGCCAATCCTTCTGATGTTATTAAAAGACTCTCTTGATGAAGTGCCAATAAGCAAGGACCTGACAGTTTGTAATGGTCATAACTCCCTGTCTCAATTGATTTTTTATTCCTTGTGGGCCCGAATCCTAAACACACCAACAGTTGTTTTCATCCAAATCAGAATGATTCCTATGGCTTATTTAAGCTATAAATAGAAATGCTGTGAAAGTTGATCTTAATCTAAACTTTCAACAGTACTTTACACCTTTCTACCACCCTTTCTACATTTCTCTGCTTTCTACTCACTGTTGCTTCTTTTTGGCACTGGTTAAGTTCTCCACTTTAATAATTTCAGAACCCCTTTGTAATCAATTCCCATGAGGTAATGCATTGGTTTTTTCAATGCGTTGTTATGCTTTTCAGATATGTTTCTGAATATCATTTTGTTATTTCCAAATAGATAATAATGCTTACTAATGAGCAGTGGATAAATACTTTTTCCAAATTGTAACATGGTCAGTCCATCAGGAGCACTAACAATGTTCTACAAATGACCTAACGAAAAACTCACATTGGTGTTTCTAACATCAAATACCACTCTCATACCTTCTTAAATTTGGATCCTATTTAGCAAGTCTAAAGAGTGCACTTCATGCTCATTCCTACCTTGTGAAATTCCACATAAGCTTTGGATAACACCTTCTTCTGTCCACTCTCACACTAACAGCTTCTCCATCCAATTATACCGACACCACACCCTTTTCCACTCCTGTTTCCTCTCTTCATTTTTTGTTTTTTCTTCTTTAATTCTATTATCACAGAGCAATTATGTTTGCACTATAAGGTTTGGGTAAGCACTGGTTTTTGTGATGTATTATATGAGCAATTTGGGTCAACTATCTGAGGATTCTGACACCATTTGCATCAGCATGCTACTATTTTCATTTAGTGACAGCTTTTAGGTATCTATATTAATTAACTATTAAAAAAACCCATATTAATTTATTTTGAGATGGACCATTGGATTGACTATTATTATTAATATAAGACCACTGAATTTGTGGACCATTAATCAAGGGTTTAGGATGATCTATGGGCATGGAATTTTGCAAAGAGGTAGGGGTTATCAAGACCACTGAATGTGCATCAACTATCCTTTTATCATTAAGAGAATCTAACGTTTGGCTGATACTTAAAAGGAGGATCTCCATGTGGATTTGGTTTGACCTCTGTAGATATCCTATTTATAGTTGGGTAATGTTTGGCTCTCCTGTGGAAATTCTCATCAATGGCAATAAAATAGATTTTTTGTTTCAAAAACCTTGTGTAACTGTTGCACTAGAGTCTTGCATATGTTTAAGGCAGAGTAACCAAGTCTCCGATTTCTGTTGCTTAGAGAATGGTGTTTTTGCAATGCGAAATGATTATTTCCTGATAATTTGTTTGTCAGTGCTATGTAGAAGTATCTTTTACATCACTTTGTTTATTCACTTGTTTCTATGGTTACTACTAGTATTTTGACCTCTGAGATTCTCTGTGTTCGTGTGTACGTCTGTGTATTTTTCCTCTTTTCCACAGCATGCCGAAATGGCGGATGAGAGTGTTCAACTGAAAACCTTGCAGACTATATTGATTATTTTCCAGTCTCATTTACATCCTGAAAATGAGGTGAGCAATTCTTGGTTTTGTGTTGGATTTCAATTTTCATGGTGTAATGCGAAGGTGGATATTAGTCCTGATGCAATCTGGATTCCCAAACCCTCATATGGCGACTTGAACAACTGAACCACTTTGTTACTACTGATGCAAATTGGGTGGAATATGTCAAATTGTAGAGATTATACTTGAGAAGGAGGGGGAGCCGGGGATGGGGGGCAATAGAAGACAGGAATAGTAGAAATGAAGGGGTGTGATGTTGAAATCGGTGACACACCACAATAAATGGGGAAGAAAACTCGAACAAATAATGATAATAACTGTTAGTAGTAAGTTGCTTATAGTAATGATTGCCTAAATTCATACATTTTTTTTTTTTTTTTTGAATGGTTACTTTCATTAAAAGAGCAAGCAGTACAAGAGAAAAGTACTGAAAGTTGAAAAGGAATGAAACAAGAAAACAACAGAAGAACCTAAACAGCAACCAACTAAGGCCCTTTCATAGAAAGGGCCACCTCTTTCCAATGATATACAATTTGATCTAAGGAGAATCCCTTAAAAGAAGGGAGAATAGACACCCAAGAAGCAACTAAGAACTTCGATTTCTCCACCAATCTGCTTTCATTAACCGCATTTCCTTCAAAACATCTTGAGTTTTTTTCCTTCCAAATCGTCCAGACCACTGCTAGGAAAGATAGCCGCCACATCACTTTGCCTCTATTATGTCAAAAGGTCCCCAGTTGGGGCCTTCCAAGCTTGGAAAAGCTCTGGGAGAGACTGAGGAAGGGCCCAACTGCAACCGAAACCTCCTATTATACCCATCCATATGGTCTGAGCTAATTTACTTGTCTAAATTCATACTCCCAGTTCCCATATTTATAGGCATCTAAGGCAGTTTTTTTTTGAACTGGTTACTTAAATTTTGTTAGAGACTAAGCAACAAACAGATGGAAATAACAGGATAAGGATATAATGATGTTGCAACATTCAAACCAGCAATGTAGTAGTTCTGAGGCAGAAAAATCCAATGAACTTCTTGGTGGACTTAGCTCAAGAGATAACTCTTGCACGGGGCTTTCTCGCTACATCATCTAGTCGTCAATTCCTTCCTACCATTGTGACCTCAAAACTGCCACTGAAGAGCACCCGAGAGTCTACCTTGAATGGTAGGGAACCCTGCACGTTTTGAACAGTGTCATGACTGTGTGAGGCAATGCCGAGTGAACCTCAAAAAGGCGGAAGAGATAAACCCCTCTTGTTATGGGAAGAATAAACAGTTGATTGCTCTGCTTTACTCCTTGAGACCCAATGCATACCTCATCAACTACTCTCTTTAATTTTCTTTCTAGAAAAATGTCAATTTTTTTCCAAAATTGCCATCCAGTAAAAAGACAACACTCTAGGAGGAGCATGAATCTTCTGTAAGTACACACATCCTTGGCCTGCTAGTTTCTCATAAGAAGATTTACCAGAAGATGGAGCATCTGCACTTACAATCCAGTCATCACGTCAATTTCAGAAAAGGCATGGACACAACTCCCCTTATCGAGCCAGACCAAGCTTGATGCTCTAACCCTCATCTGGCGTACCCGTCGAAAGATCCTCTCAAGGAATTTGACTCCATTCAAACCCAAACTGGGAACCCGCAAAACGAGCTCTTTGAGGAGAATGACTCTTCCCTTAAAAGGGACTATCTCATCGGTAATATAGTTGATGATACATGCGAGGAAGGACATTAATGAGCTCCAACGGATCTTTTGTGATCTCCAACAAAAGGGGACTCATAGCTATTGGTATGAGCGTGCCCCTATCTATGTTGATAGGATGGGAACAACAAGAGGAATCTGGAATAGAAACAGAATCAGACATGGAAACGAATTAGTTAGGTAGACCTAAAGCAAGACAAAAAAGGGGGATCAAAATGTTCCATCAATAAAGTGAGGGCTTTCCGGACCTTCCCCCTTTCAGAACCACCCTCCCTCCCCTTTTTCAATAAGCCCCACTCCCTAACCTGACTATAACGGGGAGCCCCCTCTCTGATAAGGAAGGAAACGAAATAATCTCAATTTTACTACAAATCCGGTCCGATGGCTGTTGTCCACTAACCACAAGGATATAGGGACTCTCTATTTCATCCTCGGTGCCATTGCTGGAGTGATGGGCACTTGCTTCTCAGTACTGATTCGTATGGAATTAGCCCAACCCGGCAATCAAATTCTTGGTGGGAATCAACTTTATAATGTTTTAATATTGGCTCACGCTCCTTTAATTATCTTTTTTTATGGTTATGCCAGCGATGATAGGTGGATCTGGTAATTGGTCTGTTCTGTTTCTGATAGGTGCACCTGACATGGCATTTCCACGATTAAATAATATTTCATTCTGGTTGTTGCCACCAAGTTTCTCGTTCCTATTAAGCCCAGCCTTAGTGGATGTGGGTAGCGGCACTGGGTGGACGGTCTATCCGTCCTTAAGTGGTATTACCAGCCATTCTGGAGTAGCAGTTGATTCAACAATTTCTAGTCTTCATCTATCAGGTGTTTCATCCATTTTAGGTTCTATCAATTTTATAACAACTGTCTCCAACATGCGTGGACCTGGAATGACTATGCATAGATCACCCTATATGTGTGGTTCGTTCCAGTGACAGCATTCCCACTTTTATTATCACCTCAGGTACTGGCAGGGGCAATTACCATGTTATTAACCGATCGAAACTTTAATACAACCTTTTCTGATCCCACTGGAGGGGGAGACCCCATATTATACCAGCATCTCTTTCGGTTCTTCGGTCATCTAGAGGTGTATATTCCCATTTCGCCTGAATCCGGTATCATAAGTCATATCGTATCGACTTTTTTGGGAAAACCGGTCTTCGGGTATCTAGGCATGGTTTATGCCATGATCAGGATAGGTGTTCCTAGATCCCTTGTTCGGGCTCATCCTGTGTTTACTGTGGGCTTAGAGTTGATACGCGTGCCTACTTCACCGCAGCTACCATGATCATAGCTGTCCTTACTGGAATAAAGATCTTTAGTTGGATCGCTACCATGTGGGGAGGTTCGATACAATACAAAACACCATGTTATTTGCTGTTGGGTCCATCTTTTTGTTCACCATAGGAGGACTCACTGGATCCTTACAAGAAAGCACATAAACATCCTGATGCAAAGAGGAAAGGTTGAGTAACCTAACCAATCCATTGCCTTATGGTTCGAGTCCAAGAAAAATCTCCACCGACTTGGTCCATATTCTCAGACACCAAAGCAAATAGGTCAGCTGCTATCCAAACCGAACTCGAAATAACTTCAGCTGAAGGGTGCCTGCATCATCATTCTAGCTAAACGTGATATGCTTCCCATCTTTCACAAACACTTGTCTTGAGACAAAAATTCCTTTATTGGATCAAAATGCCCTCCTTAATAGCTGAACTTCTACTTATGACCTTTGGAGTATTCCATCATTTATTACGAATGTGATACTTATGAATAGATTTCCACAACCCACATTCATCCTATGCTAATGCCGTTATCATATTCCCATCAATGTTGAATTCACCTTCTTTATGGATCGCATACCTAGGTCTTTTACCAAAGTAATACAAGCAATGTTTTAGAACTCAGCCGAGTTCAAGTTGATTCAGACTCATCCATGATTGAATTACTGATGTAGAACGGGCTACCGCTCCACCACTGGTCCCACCCAACATAGTTTTAAGGATATTTATTTTTTAGTAGCTTTCTAATTTTATTGTAATTAGGATTAGCATTCTGATTTATTTGGTTTCCTAGTTTGATCAGGATAGTTTCTATTATTAGATTAGATTTTCTTAGGCCCTTAGTTAACTTTGCCTAGTTATATTGCATTGTAGGGATGATAATCTCATATTTGGAATTGAATAACAATTGAGATTTTTCCTTAGAGAGGTTTTCCTCGTGTTAGAAATCTCTGTGTAGATCATTTGAAGTGTCTGTTGACACGTGCTTCGGCATCTACGCAAGCCCTAACCCCAGGGCCTGTATTAGTTGGTATCAGAGCGAAGATCCACGTTGCTCCGATCCGTCTCCGGTCACTGATCGGAGCATATATTTATTTTTTAGTAGCTTTCTAATCTTATTGTAATTAGGATTAGCATTCCGATTTATTTGGTTTCCTCGTTTGATTAGGATAGTTTCTATCATTAGATTAGATTTTCTTAGGTCCTAAGTTAACTTTGCCTATTTATATTGCATTGTAGGGATAATAATCTCATATTTGGAATTGAATAACAATTGGGATTTTCCCTTGGAGAGGTTTTCCTTGTGTTAGAAATCTCTGCGGAGATGATTTGAGGTGTCTGTTGATATGTGCTTCGGCATCTACGCAAGCCCCAACTCTAGGGCCTGCATTAATTGGTATCAGAGCGAAGATCCACATTGCTCCGATCCGTCTCCGGTCACTGATTGGAGCTTATCCATTATCCATCCCCATCCATTCATCTCCGACACACCCCACTGCCATCACGTCCAACCCTTGCACAAACCAAATCCCAGAACCCAAATCCTCTATATTTCCCAATCCAGATCCTTGACACATCCTATCGCTTCACTTTGACTCCAAAAACGCACAACCCCTATCATCGTCCCCTGCTAGAACCCTCGACACCAAACCCCACCCATATGACACTTAGAATCCCCAATCGAAACCCACGCCATCAACCCAGCCACTTTCCTGCAACCCCAAAGTCCACATCCAACAGCAGCCAAACCAAACCAAGCCAAACCAAGCCTTTTCCCACTAGGTGCCACATCCAACAGCAGCCAAAAAAAAAAAAAAAAAAAAAAAACCACATCTTCTGCCTCGCTGCCCATCTCAGAGAACCCAACAACCATACAAAAAAAAAAACCCATCTTCTGCCCTGCTGCCCATCTCAGACAACCCAACAACCATAAAAAAAAAAGAACAAAAAGCAGCAGAAAGTAGCAGATAAAAGAGCATAGAAGAAGAAGAAGAAGAAAGAAAGAGAAAAAAGAAGCAGACAGAAGTAGAAGAAGACAGAGAAGGAGAAGAATCTGGAAAGAGGAGGCATACCGTGCACCCAGGATGACTGTCACCATCAGTTTCGTCGCTGCATCTTCTCTGTCGAACAGTTACCCTCTTCGTTGCATTAAGAGCACCAGAGGCACACCTTTCTTCAACCATTTTCTCTCTTTAGCAACGAAAAGGCTTTAGCCTTTTTTTTTGTTCTTTCCTCCCTTTACAAAGCCCGAGGCAGCTCCACACAGCCCACTGTGACATGTGACAGAGTTGAGTGTTAAGTGGGCTTGCACTAGTTGGGCCTAGATCGAGTCAGTTTGGGTAAGCTCGACTCAACAGCAGAAAAGCAAAAAGAAAAAGAAAAAGAAAAAGAAGAGTTGTGCTGACATCATCGTGCATCTGAATACCCCGATGAGTGGCAGATTTCACCAGATCAACGGTTGAGATTTCTTCTGACGATATCGGGCTCATCTACCGTCAGATTTCAGATCCGTTTTCGCCAGGGTGATCGTGGAGAGCAGAACTATACATTAGGTCTGTCCAAATTCTGAATTTGCATTAAAAAAAATGCCTCCCAAGAAGCATGTAGAAGTGGAGTCTTCCTCTAATAATGATGATGATTTGAGGGGAATCGTTGCAGAATTATCGATAACTGTTAATCAACTATTCACAGCAATGGTTCAAATGCAAGAGACTCTTGCAAGGATTGAAACCTGATTAACCAATTTGGAAACTAATCGGCGTGAGGATAATCATCGAGCATTCGAGCTGATGGAGGACATAATCGGAATCAACGAGATCCACATGCAGTCAATGTTGATCGTGATTTGGGTATTAAACTCGTGATTCCCGAATGTGATGGAAAATTGAAACCAGATGAATTCATAGATTGGTTAGTGTGTGTTGAAAATATTTTTACACAAGTCAATGACGGATGGTCATAAAGTCACTTTGGTGGCAACTCGATTTCGCAATTATGCTGCGATAGGGTGGGCCGAGTTGCAAAAGAGGAGAAGAAACCAATAAATTGACCCCATTGACACATGGCCCGAGATGAAAAATCTATTGAAGTAAAAATTCGTTCCTGTCCATTACTCCATAGATCTGCGTTCAAGTTTTCAAGATTTGAAACAAGGATCTAAGACAGTTGTTGAGTATCCTGAGGAGTTTATGACCATGCAAGCTCGTTGTGGTTTGAATTAAGATGATGATGTATTAGTTGACAAATACTTTTTTGGGCTTACACTTGACATGCAACATATCCTCACATTCAAGCATTTTGACAATGTTGATGAGATTGTTCAGCATGCTATCGAAGCCGACAGGATTGCAAATCTTCAAGTCAGAAAACTAAATGCGTCTAAATGGTTTGCGCAAAAGACTCCATCAAAGTCAAATTTTAATCCAAATGCTAATTCCTCAGAAAAGTTTTCCTCCAAGTTTGAAGATTAGAACAGATTCACATGTTTTCATTGTAAGCAAAAGGTTCACCTCTCGTTTGAATGTACAAAAAGAATAAATTTAATGGAAGGTGTACAAGAAGAACCGGAAACACAAGATGATCCTAAAAGTAAAGAATCCGATGAAGTGGAGGAAATAGCAGCTGAAACAGATGGTGAAATTCTCTTGGTACAACTAGAGTCTATTCCCACTATTGAGAAGAAATGGTTGCGGAAAAATATTTTTCGTTCTACAGGTACAATACACGAGCAAATTTGTACAGTTGTGATTGATGGTGGAAGTTGTGAGAATATTAACTTCCAAACTCTTGTTGATTGCTTGAAGTTGAAGGTTTACAAGCACAATCGTCCCTACTTTGTCAAATGGCTAATGACAGGTGATGAAGCGCAAGTGCGGCATACATGTCAAGTTACTTCTGCTGTTGGTGATGATTATCAAGATACAATTTGGTGTGACGTGTTACCAATGCATCATGGAGATATCTTATTGGGTCGCCTGTGGATGTATGACAAGAATGGAACTCATGGGATGCGCAACAACACGTACACATTCAGGCACGGCAAGATGGAATTTACAATCTATCCAAAGAAGCCAAAATCACCGAAGAAGAGATCAATGGCCCATGCTACAAAAGGAAGTGCTTCACGTACTTTATATATACAGAGGCAACTTGAAAAAGACTCGAGTTTGAGGTCGAACTCTTCTTTCAAGCCGGAGGGAATGATGCAGAACGGGCTACCACTCCACCACTGGTCTCATCCAACATAGTTTTAAGGATATTTGTTTTTTAGTAGCTTTCTAATTTTATTGTAATTAGGATTAGCATTCTGATTTATTTGGTTTCCTAGTTTGATTATGATAGTTTCTATTATTAGATTAGATTTTCTTAGGCCCTAAGTTTACTTTGCCTATTTATATTGCACTGTAGAGATGATAATCTTAGATTTGGAATTGAATAACAATTGGGATTTTCCCTTGGAGAGGTTTTCCTCGTGTTAGAAATTTCTGTGGAGATCATTTGAAGTGTCTGTTGACACGTGCTTGGGCATCTACGCAAGCCCTATCTCTTGGGCCTGCATCAATTACTTTGGAGACAACTTAGCCGAGTCTTATTAAAGGGTTTTCTATTTTCATGTAAAGGAAAGAGGCAAAGGGTGATGGAGGTAAGGCTGTGAAGGCGGTTGGGCTTTGGGGCATAGGTTGGGTTTATGTGATGGAGATGAGGCCGTGAGGGAGGTGGGGGTTTTTGTATTTGTTCTAGGGTTGGATTTGGGTGGAGAAGAGGAATCGACAAATAGGGTTTGGTGATGGAGGTGAGGCCATGAGGGAGGTTGCGTTTGGGTTGGGTTGGGTGATGGAGGAGAAAAATCAGTGGATGAGGTTTAGGTTTGGGTTGTGGGTTGGGTTTGAAGAGAAGGGGAGGATGAGGTTTGGGTTGGGTTTGACTTTGGTGAGGCCATGAGCGAGGAGGAGGTGGATGTGGGGTGAGGAGGTGGAGGAAGAGAGCGTAGGAGGAGAGAGGTTGTGTGGACCCCTCGGATTGATCATCTGGTGGGCCCATGATTAGGTGATTATCCTTGTGTGGAGAGAGAGAGAGAGAGAGAGAGAGAGAGAGAGAGAGAGAGAGAGAGAGAGAGAGAGAGAGTTTTGATCCAATGTAGACAGCTTGCATGGATCTTACGGTGCACACCTCGTAGTGGGGCCCACCCAATCACCTATCCGAGGATATAACAAAACCCGGAGCCTGCCCTGGAGTGACTGGGTTCTGGGGTTTGCACTCATTCGAATGGATTGGACCTTGAATCGACCGCACTTTTTTAAAAATGTAAAACTGTTGAAACTTGTGGGCTGATGATCAAGGAGTTAGGATGACCAGTTGTGACGCAATGCGGGTAGGGAAGTGTGGCCAACTGACTACTCTCCAAGCCACACTAAAGACAAACCACTGAGACAAAAACTCAAGGGAGAAATTCTATTAATGAATCAAAACTCATCGAATGAGAGGAATTACATCTCTTTATAAAGACCAAAGGGCTTTTCCAGTCCACGTGCTTTGTGCACATAAGAAAGCAAAAGGGCTTTTACAGCCCCCTTTTCGTTGCTGTGGCAAGAAAAGACGGAAGGGAGAGGTGATGGCGAGGTTCTTTGGGGCTTTGCGACATGGCCAAAGCTGGAAAGGGTAGAGGCTGCTGATGACGGTGATGACCGGTGGAGTGGTTGGGATTGGGTGCCATGTACTCTCCTTTCTCCTTTCTCAGCCTCTTTCTTCTTTCTTCTTTTTTCTTTTCTTTTTCTTTTTTCTTTCTTTCGTTTTTTTTTAGACGAGGAACCCTGGATACACAGCATCACCCACTAGCACTGTGTATCGGGCAAGGCCCCAAACGGTTTGAAACCAGGACCTCCAGCTCATTGCTAGACTTCCTAACCACTCGAAGCCTCATTCTTCTTTTCTCTTTCTGTGTTTTTTTTTTTTTTATTTTTTTTTATTTTTTATTTTTTATTTTTAAATGTTGGGTTATGGAAGGGTGGGATTTGGGCTTGTTTTAGGGTTTGGGTTGGATTGGAGCTTTGGTTGAGAGTAGGTACTGCTGGGAGGTTTGGAATTTGAAAGAGAATTGGGATTTGGGTTGGGTTGGGTTGGATGGAGATTTTGGGGAAAATTGGGTTTTTGTTTCAGGAGATAAGGGTTGACTGGTTGAGGGGGTTTGGGTTTTTGTGGATTGGGGGAGCTTTGGTTTTCGCGGTTTGGAGAAGTTGGGTTTCGGATTTGGGTTTTGGGATAAATTAGGGATAGGATTGGGAAAGGATTTTGGTTTGGCAAGGTTCGGCAGAGCTAAGATTGGTAGTGGGTTTTGGTTTAGGGAGTTGTGGGTGCAGGGTTTTGTTGGGACTTGGTTTCAGCTGGTTGAAGTGAGTGATGTGTTTGTGGTATGGGCGGATGGAAAGGGTTTGGCTGTGATGACTGATGATGGGTGGGGTATGGTGGAGGATGATGGTCGAATGGCGATGATGATAATGGATGATGAAGTCAACATAAGCAATTTAAAACGGGATTGGATTTGCTGTTACCACGATTGGCGAACGGAGCGGCAATCTGAGAATGGATCTTCTCTTTGACACTAATGGTCTGTTTGGGAAGGCAGGAAAAGGGGGGGAAGGAAAAAAAGGAGGGGAAAGTGGGGGGGAAGGAAAGAAGGAGTGTGTTTGGGAAGGAGGGGAGGAAAATGGGGGGAGGGGGAAGGGGGGGGGAAATTTTTGTCTTTTAGTGGCAAAAATTTTCCCCCCAAAAATGGGGGGAAAGTGAGGGAGAAAGAGGGGAAAGGGGAGGAAATTACCCTATTGCCCTTAAATGTCCAAATAGGGGAAAGTGAGGGAGAAAAAGGGGTAAGGGTAAAATGGTCTTTTTTTTCCTACCTCACAAACAAATAAAATTATACTTTTTCCCTTTCCTTCCCCTACTTTTTCACTTCCCAAACAAGAGGAGGGAAAATTAATTTTCCCTCCCCTCCCCTCCCCTCCCCTCCCCTCCTCCCTTCCCAAACATAGGGTAATTGACACAATGCGGGTAGGGAAAAACAGCCAACAGACTACTCTCCAAGCCAAAGACTTAGGGATAGGATCCATAGGATCCAAATGTCTTGGTCTCACACCAAAGACAACCACCGAGTGAGGAATTACATCTCTTTATAAAGACTGACCCTAATCAATTCTTGAAACAATTCTAATTAAAATAGATTCTGAATCAAATAAGATAAAACTTTCTGATTAATCTCATAACCATCCCTAAAATTCAGCTACTACTAGCAAACAGGAAGAAGACTGCACAATGCATGCTTTGGAAGTTTCCTTTTGAGGGCCTTAATGGCTTGGGCTCCTACATGTAGATTTATGGGCTTTTGAGCTGGGCCCAATGGGCTGACAGATCATGGATTTGGCCTGCATCAAGTTGGCCCCCCAAATTTTTGTACACAGGCAGGCCCCACCTAGATCCTCCAAGCCCTCTTGGTCCCATCCCTAGCTGATTCCCACAGAGAGAGATGTGCATTGGGATGCTTGCACGGGATCGGTGCTCTATGTTATGCACACACGCACATATAGGGTTGTTATCCGATGCGTGTGGCGCGCATGAACAACACTGTGGGGCCCACATGCTGAACCACTTCGAGATCTACCTGAGCCCCTCCTCCTATGTACATAAAAAAAAAAAAAACCCATCCGATCATCCTAACCCTATCATCCGGGATCCAAGTTCAGTCCATTCGGATAGGTGTGTGGTCGATCCATCGGTCCAGTCCATTCAGATCTATTCAAACCCAGGGGCGTGTAATATAGGGGTCGGGTTTTTTTTTTTGGTCCATTCGGATGGACCAGAAGGTGGGCTTCACTAGAGGTGCACATTATGCGCATCGGGCGTATAGGATAATTTTTCCTATGTATGTATATATATTGCTATTCGGCAGGTTGATGGGCAAACTTGTGATTCTGCTGAATGTAAGCACAGTTCACTTACATGGTGGATGGTGAACCATGTGCATGTCTAAGTGTGATTGTTGTTGTTGTTGTTATTATTATTATTATTATTATTGTTACGTGTTTAAAAGCACCATGTTTTTCTAGCTATTGGATATGAATATAACGTCAAGGCACAGCCTGCCTTTTATATCTCAGGATAATGCGGCGAAGGCACTTGGTATCTGCCTCCGGCTCCTTGAAAATAACCGATCTTCTGACAGTGTGCGCAAGTAAGTTGAATTGTGTTGAAATTTGTAGAGTTTTTATTAATTAAGTTGTTCCTAAACACGTGAATCTTTGATCTAGTACTGCTGCAGCCACCTTCAGACAGGCAGTTGCTTTGATTTTTGATCATGTTGTTAGTGCTGAGTCACTTCCTTCTGGTAAGATGGGCTCCGGAAACCAAATTACCCGAACCAGCTCTGTGACTGATGATGTTAGCCGCAGTATCAATCGTTCAGTGTATGTTTTTGTTCCTTGCATGCACTCTCACATGCACAGATGTATAAATATTTTCACGAGCTGTACGTCTTGTACCACTATAGCTAATTCAAGCATTCACAGGTCATTGGAGAGTGAATTTATTTCTGGAGGGCCATCATCTATGCGATCAGGCCTAACTAAAACCGGAAAACTCGGGCTTCGTCTGCTTGAAGACCTGACAGCTCTTGCTGCAGGTGGATCTGTATGTGTTAAATACATGCTATTAGTCTGTTTACTAACTAGTAACCACACCATATGTCTGAGTCTTCATGTATCTTAAATCTCACTCAGTATGTTCTTTAATGTTTTCTTATGATATTCCTACGATTCCAGTTTACTTTAAAGCGGTTCTGCTAATGTTGTTGATATTCTCACTGATGAAAGTTTCTTTTAATAATATCCCCAGGCCGTCTGGTTGCGTGTCACATGTCTTCAACGAACATTTGCGCTTGATATACTTGAGTAAGCTTTCTGTCTGCATTGATTATTTGTGCACAGTTCGGTCAGTGAGATTTCATGTTTATTTCTTTATGATGCCTTACATGTTGTTGGGAACAAGGTTGAAACAATCAATACTGGAAGGTGTTATCTGCCAGTCAAAGTTGTACATATCAGTAATGTTAGAACTCAGATCTGCATTTTTATTTGAAAAAATATGGAAAAAACTCAAAATCAGGAACATTAGAAAATGCTTGATTTTTATGTTGATTTGCATTAATATAAACATGTGTTTGACTCTAAAATACCATGCAGGTCAGTCATAGCTGTCTGATTTTAAATGAATATGTTGAATTTGTAAAGCTTCAGTCATGTTCTTCAAGCTATTGATTTAAATTGCTAGTTGGAAAGCATGTTCAAAGAGAAATACAAGCAGTCAAATACTTAATGAAGGCTAAATAGTAAGCAGAACTTTTACATGAAGAAATAAATAGTTATGGTACCTATTAGTATTACATTGAACTGTTGAATCGTATGGAGTTGATCTTTGCTTTGGATCATTAAAAACTACAGATCTGGGCATAATGAGCCATATGAAGTGACTGTATGCAGGAACATTGCACAATATTTCATGACAAGAGCCCATGGCAGAGCTGAAGGTGCTCACTATTGACATTTTGAGGTTGTGGGTTCATGTCATGTTACCAATCAAAAAAAGAAAAAAGAACATTCCACAATATTTCTATAAAATGTGGAAATCAAATGAAACTTAAAGCATGAATAATTTCAAATAATGGGAAATTGAGCAAAACATGCTCTTAAGTTTCAGTTTTTATTTTTATTTTTATTTTTTTTATTTTTTATTATTTTTTATTTTTACACAGTAGAGTCCACACCATTATTGACAGGAAAATGTAAATCTTTATTTACTTATTTATTTCTATCAGATGAAAATGCTTCTAAATTTTTTGAGATGGCCCCACTATCAGCTTTGATTCACTGATTTGGGTCTTCATAGCTTGTTTTGGTTATCCATTTCACTGTTCTACAACACTCATACCTGTTTGTTTACACGAAAGGAGGAGTAAAAGAGGAGTCAAATCATAAATAAAGTTAAAAGGGGGGAGGAGGAGGGAGGGGGGTAAAGTAGAAAATCACTATAGAGCAAAATTTTAGTCCTTTGCACTGTAAAATGGGGTAAAATCCCTACTTTTATGTCACATCGAAACTTTACCCTCCCCTTTTTTCTTCCAAACATGATGCAAATCCTAGGGTTAAGATTTGGACTGTAGGTGCTGCGGCACAATAATAGGTTTCTGCAGAAATAATCTCACAGTGAAGACACTCTCCAATGATAAGATCCCAAAGGGAAGATTGTATTAAACTTCAACCCTCTCTCTTCTAATTAGGGGCTAAAAACCCTAAACAAATTAGGAAACTAAACAAATTGGAAACTATCCTAATTACAGCTCATCAATTAAAATTAGAAACTTATAACAATTAATTAAATAAAATGATAAAATCTCTATACTTCCTTGGGTCCTACATGTGGACCACGGGTCTTTTTGCAATGATTTATTGCCGTTGCTGAATTAAAACACCTATAGAGTAAAACATTATGTCACATCAGTTTTACTCTACTTATACGTAGTCCATACAAACAACCAGAAGTAAACTTAATGTCACATCAGCCCCTTTTTACTCCTCTACTTTATTTCCTACTAAACAAACAGGCAAGGTCTCTCGCTTTCTCTCTCAATGACACACAGCAACAAAATGAAATTAGATCTTAGTCCTGTTGGGAGTCGTAGAAATAGGTGCAACACAAACTCATATTATTGGCTGATGTGGGTGGTAGTGGTGCTGCTATCATGTAGGACGATACATGCGTAGTATTTACACCACCATTGATATTTTGAACCTTAGTGGGTATGAATATTTGCTGTTTTATGATTTTTGTTTTGATCGGTATGATGTTTTATGATGTATTGAACTGTTTTTATGTTGCTGATTCTGTTTTCAACTTGCTTCAAGATATTACTTTCTCTTTGTGATGACTGTTGACAATAAATTGTATTCTATAATAACGTCCTGTCACTGAGCCATGGGCATTCTAGAAATGGCATGAGTGATCTTTTTCCCTGCGCCTTTTATTCTGATTACTTAATTTTTTACTCACAGAAGAACTGAGGGTTTCTGTCTGGAAGTTGCTCTTCATCATCATCATCATTATCGTTGGATCTAAAAGAAACTAGAAAGAAACAGCAACCATCCGGCTCACACAGAGAAGACCACGAATCCCCCCTTCTCTCTTTGGCTGTCGAAGGGCCGGGCTGGGCCCAGCTTCTCCTTACCCTGCCCTTGATATGTGAGGCCCGGGCCAGTGTGGGCTAAATCCCATCATTTATGAGGACTTGAGACTGACTGATAATGCTTGCAATAAGAAATATGGCAGAGTTATTATAAATATTGTTTTTTGGTCTTTTGACTAGTGGCAGATTAGGAAAACCTTTCTTCCCCTCTTGGAGATCTTTGGGACAACATCATTGTCTAAAAGTTCCACTTTTGAAGTGTAATTCTGAAAGTGTACAACGTCATTGTTCTATATCATTTGAAAATTACATTCCACTTTTTAAGTGTAATTCTGAATGTGTACAGCTTCAATGTTGTATATCTTTTGAAACTTACTTGCCTCGAACCTTCAGTTGATGGTGATCCAAACCAGTTGATCAGCGGCCTACAAGTTGATCTCCCCCAAAACAAGTGCACCGTCGATCCAACGGTTGAGTCAATTCGGATGGGTGCCAAACCCTAGGATTGGTGACTGTTCAGAGAGAGAGAGAGAGAGACCCTAGGATTGGTGACTGTTCAGAGAGTGCATTCAGGTGGAATGGAGAGCGCGAATATATTTGAATTAATGTAAACATAAATTAGAACTACAAATTTATTGTTCAATAAAATGAAATGAAATCTAATATAAAGGAGGAAAATCCTCAAAACTATGGTATTGCACCACTCAGCCGCATGTGTCAAATCCTGGCTCTTGATCATCGCTGTTTGCTATGACTTCTATATGCTGGTTACCCGATAGGGTCAAAACAGGGGTCAGTGAAAACTGAGTGAGGAAACATCACTATCTAGTTCTGTACTCATCATAATAATAAACAATTTCATAAGAATATAAATACATTAAGGCAAACCATTTCATAGTTAGGCAAGTGAGTCAATTCATGTCATAAGACAACCTCCTAACCACTTAGTAGCACAAGCCCATTATCACTCTCATCTCAAGGATGCCTTAAATAACTTAATACTATTATCACAATGCATACACACACTTGTATGACCAACAAGGGTCCATCATTTATCATTTGACTACGTGGGTCCTTTAAACATCATTGACCATAAGGGTCCTTAAACATCATTGACAACAAGGGTCCTTAAAACATCCACATGTGGCCTTGTTATACGAACACTCCCCTATACATTGCTTGCAGTCTAGGGGTGTCCAATGGGTCCTTATTAACCAAAACTAGGTCAACCAACTGACATCACATTCACCTGTTCCAATTACTCGTCTTGATTTACAATTTGGTATCATCATTGTTCTTAACACCAATAGTTGGGTTGGTTTCTGCAATCAGCCCCACACCCTTCTTGGATTTTACTTGCCCCTATTTGTTTCAGACTTGGTTTCCACTGTGTGCGATGCTAACAACATAGCCACCCCTTTATGAATGTAGTAACTGTTCTTAGTTGTCAAGTCATATAACAAAATGTTTCACATATTTAGCAGCGAGGATATCACATAATTTTCATCATAGTACCAACTGTAAGGAGTTATATCATAGACCCCAAATTACATAGAAAAACACTTAGACATTACAATCACATGTATTATTGCTCATCGGTTTTTAATTGTCATGTATGAGTCCTCCAATGCTCATGATTTCCAACTTTAGATGCATCATAAATCCTAAGAGATGGTGTAAATGTGGAAGTAGTAATAATCAACACAAACCATGGACCTAGGAGGTCCTACAAGCATTCGGCCAGCCCCAAAACCCAGGCTTGGGGTTCGGCCAACCTGAAAACTCCGTATGGGAGTTCTCCCACTGCACCATGACCCTAATTCATGGTTCGGTCAAAAGTATTTCTACTTGTACTTATTTTTATTTTATCAAACTCTTGCTATCATATATGAATTAACTAACTTTCATACTTTCAGATTCATTGTTGGTTTCAATCTAGGCTAGGAATTCATAGCAAACATAGAACATTTTTAGGTCTCTTAAGATGTTCTAATGCACAAAACTTAGAGAAAACACAACTAGATTGGATTTTTCCCTCACCTGGCATTAGCCCTAGTTTCGCTGCTGACTTGTGGAAAGATATATGTCTTCAACTTCCCGTGGGTTGCTGGTTCCCTTCTTCTTCCTTGCATTCCCGCTTGATTTCCCTTGAGTTTCCACTAGTTTTTGGCATGGAGATTCGGGTTAGGGTTTGAAGTTGATGAAGAGAGGCAAGAGCAGGAGTAGAAAGGTAATGAGGGAGAGGGCTGGGGCTTTCAAATGGGATTAATGGTAAAGAGGGTCATGCAACCCCCTTTTAATGTCTTGAAGTGTGTGTGGCACTTCAAATTCTCTTGGGATTCGTGTGCTTACACTGTGCGCACAATCCCTCCCTCTTTCCTCCTTTTCAACTGCTATTACAATAATAATGGGCCCCATGTCTCGTCAGTATAAAATTTAAATCCCATTGGTCACACTCCTGGGTCCCAGTAAAGGTCTTTTAAACTCATTATTTGGGCCCAATTAAATGCCATTAAGCTTTTAATGACAAAGGGTCCCATCTAACTTAACCTCACAGATTGTCAAACTAATTAATTAATAACAATGAAAAACAAAAAACTAACTCACCATATTTCCACCAAATTCTTAACAACAGAACTTGGAGAAAGTAGTTTAAATCAATCAAATAAAATTCTAATTACTTAAATTAACAACATAGGGTTCACCGGTTCGGGTTATTAAACTATGTACTTGGAAAAGTTAAATGACATTGTCTTTGGGATCGAAATAATTTTTAGAAATTAAGATGCACTTTGAAATGTGAGCATGTAGCAGAATCAAAGTCACAAGGATTGGGGTTGGTAGGGATTACAAAGAAACTGGACTTTGCTCAGCAGTCAGCATGTGGTGGTGGATTTTTGAAGTAGAGAGAAGGCACTGTCGAGGAAGATAGCGGCACAAAAATCCTATATGTCCAAATAGGACTTGATCCTGTAAGGTGGACTAATGATGGGAATGAAAGGGTCTTGGTAGAAGAAGAGGAGTTCAAATACAAGATTTATTTTGAAACCCTATAAAACATGGAATATGCGACTGGAGTAAATCATGATTTATGATCAAATGAAGGAATGAGTGAATGACCCCTAAAATGATATCTAGAATAAAGGTTTTTTATTTCCTAGAAGGTAACTAATAACTAGCTTAAGATGAAAAAGAGAGGGGATATTTAGCAGCTATTCATTCTCGAACGAAGCTTTGATTTATTGGGTGAAACTAGGGATTGTGAAGGGGGCATTGGTAAGAAAGGAGTTTATTAACATTAAGTTGAATGATATACTATTCAACTGGGAAGCCTCTGTGGTGTGTAGTGTGGTTAAGGAGAGGAGAATCATTTCTTGGTCTCTACCTCTACCTAAGGTTTTAAGGTTCAACAGTTGATAGTGCATTTAGAGGCAAGCCAGGGCTAGTGGATATTGGAAGTGTTCTTTGCAACAGTGAAGCTAAGCTGAAGGCCAGTTTTTTTTTTTTTTTTGACAACATTTAAATTTTATTCCACCAAAGAAAGGAAAATAACAAAAAAACAACTACCGAACAATAAAGAAAAAAACAACTAAAACAAACTATGCATAAGAAATGATAGAAGATCAAGGAAGTCCTTCCCTAGCAAGACCATCCGCCATTGGGTTAGCCGCCTCCCGTACGATGTGACGAAAAGAAGCACCAATTTTTTTAGAAATATCTTGCACCTTCTCTACCCAATCCGCAATCCGCCATGGATAAATAGCCTTTCCAGAAGCCCACTGAATTGTTGAAAAAGAATCTCCTTCTTTAATAGGATATGAGCCACCTATCTTTTCCAATTCACGTCACCCAATACAAAGAGCATACACTTCAACTTCGTTAGCATCGAGAGCATTCACAGGCCTAGAGAAGCTTCTAACAACATCTCCAATCCAATTTTTGATCACACCTCCAATACCTCCTTGATGCATACTCCTTAAAAAACTGCCGTCGAAATTCAACTTGAAGGTTCCAAGAGGAGGGCATATCCATTCCAACTCTATGAACTGCTTTTCTACGGCAATGCCCTTTTAAAACCGCGTCCCAAGATCAATTAATATCTGCCGTAGAGATTCATCCAAACTCCTTCCTGATACATGCTCACTCTGATACATTCCAAATGATGGATTGAGTGATCTCCTCAATAGATTTACTGACATTTCTAAATACTCTTTTATTCCTTTCCAACCAAGTTTTCCAAACCGTAGCATATAAAACTAATTTCCATAAAATTTTACCCCTCCGACCCTTCCCAAACGCCATTGTAGAAAAAGATCTTTGACCGTACCTGGCATAACCCATTTCATATCAAAGCAGTTAAGCACAAAGTTCCAAACTTTACAAGGAAACTGGCAATGGTTTAGCAGATGATGCGCAGTTTCCTCATCTTGTAAGCACATAGGGCAAGCATTAACTATCTCATGATTTCTTTTTCTCAACTTATCAATCGTCAACCCCAAGGGGTTGGCCGAGTGGTCAGGACTACGGTTCCTCCCTCTTTCGGAGCTAGAGGTCTTGGTATCGCCCCCCGGTTCCTTCTTCTTCAGGAATCAAATGTTGAGTTCACTAGTGCTACCACCTTGGGGCCACAGGGGTGTTTACCTGGCTTCCCTCTGGGCCCGAAGGGATTAGTCCAGCCCAAAGGGTTGGGAACCCTCCAATAGCCCAAAAAAAAAAAAAAAAAAAACCCTTATCAATCGTCAAAATCTTATGCTTCCTTGCCCTCCAGATTTTTCTGCTTCATTTCAGGACACTCTAATGTGGAGAGCGATTCTTATGATTTGGTTGCATGTAGTTCTCGTAGTGGTTCGAAGCCTTGGAAGTTTTAGTTTCATCTTAACAAGATTAAGGATTTATCCTCTAATTTGCTTGTGGTTTTCTATCATGAGATTAGATATGCCAACAATATGGCAGATGTTTTAGCGGAACAGGGGGTGAATAGAATATCTCTGTAGGTGGGATTCCTTACGTAATTGTTTTCGGAGTGGGGTATAATGCTCTTGTATGCTTTTTTCTTTTTTGTGTTTGCTGTATGACTTTTTTTCGTTTATAATAAACTTTTACCTATTACCGATAAAAAAGGACAGAAACGAACAGCCAATACACAATAACCAATCCACAAGATCGGAGCTCAAAGGTATAAGAGCATTATACTGAACCAAAAAAGGAAGAAACTTACTAAGCAGGAGCAACGGAAGAAATCATCCTATCCACCCGTTGTCTGACCCAAGCATCAGCCATCCCATTAACAACTCTCCTCACATGCTTGATGTGTGCAACTGCAGATTAGACTGAGTGCCCGACAGTAATCATGCTATTTTTATAGGAAGAGTAATAACTAATAACCATCTGTTGAAAGGCTGCAGAAATAAATTGGACTATTTCTTGATCTGACTGGAAAACGCGTCCATGTTCTGACCTCCAAATTCTGCAACATTCCTCATGCTTGGGATCATGGACCTCTATTTATGCCTTTTGAATTGTACTAAACTCAAGTGCATGGCTCTTAGCCTTGCTACATTATTCTATTTGTTTATAGTTCATTGACCTGAACCTGGTTTATATTTTAACTATTCCTGCATTCTCTTTATTCTGTTCATCTTTCCTTGTTCTAGTTACTAATTTCTAGCTAGGTTTCTAAAACGCTCATTAGTTTCCCTAGAAGTATCCGAAAGTAGATGCTATTCACTATTTATTTAAGTTTGTTTAAATGATTTGGTTAGTAGTGTGGGTGCTGATGCTTGGTAATCTTCAGATTCATTCTTTCCAATTATGTGGCCGTCTTTCGAACATTGGTATCATATGAACAGGTGTGTTGCTCATATTTCTTTTGTTTGGGTTGATTAGATCATGTGTTGATTGGGCATATTATCAGACCTTAATGGCTTTACTACGGTTGTGTAAACACTTGTCAGGTCTTACGTCATCAGATTTGTTCACTACTCATGACTTCACTTCGTACGAATGCCGAGGTAATTTTCTGATTCAGAAATAAATGGTTAGCTTGGTTTGATCATTTTTTTTTTGATCGATATGGTTTGATCAATTTTGAACATATTTTATTCTTTGCAGTGAGAACGGTTATCTTGTAACTTTGTTGTTGTTTTTTTTTTTTTTTTTTCCTGGTTTGCTTTTTCCTTGTGTTATTATCAGCTTGAAGGTGAAGCAGGAGAGCCTTCTTTTCGCCGCTTGGTCTTGCGATCTGTTGCACATGTTATCAGGCTTTATAGTTCATCTCTGGTTACTGAATGTGAGGTGAGTTATTATACATAACAGTTCTCTTTCCATATGCCCATAAAATACTATTTTTGTGTCAATGTGCTGTAAATCAAAGGTTGATTAGAGCAGTATTATGCATTTAAAATTTGCTGAGGTAATGATATGAACAAAAGAACTACAACAAAGTCAAATTAATAATTTATGCAGGGCCATCAGATCTTTTTTCCTTTTTCCAATCTGAGTAAACAATTTCAACTCAATACTTGTAATATTGGAAATTTATTTTCCATTCATTTACTTTGATCCTCAATGGGAAGGGGGTGGTTCGATTACAATATGAATATTCATAGTTTATAAAAGAATAAAATGATTGTCTATGGTTTTTTTTTTTTAATTATCTTTTTTTAATCAGTTCTTTTGCAAGGGTTGGTTTCCTTTTATTTTCATTTGAGGCCCACTTGGGTAGTGTTTTTTTTTTTTTTTTTTGACCTTTGATCAGTGTTTGATGGAGGGGGTATTGTTTTTCTTCTTTGTGTTATTTATTTTGCATGGAGGCCACTTGGCCATTTTATATATAGTTCGTGTGGTTATTGTTACCATTTTAATGAAAGTTACCATTCAAAAAAGAAAAAAAGAAGGGAGTTATTATTACAATTTTAAATGGCGTTTAATTTTCATTAGAGCAAAAAAACAGTACAGGGTAGTATAATTGGTTGGTTTATGTAATCAACTCTAAAATGTTACGACAATGGAAAGGAATCATGAAGAGGCATTTAGCTGGTGAAATCCTTCACAGCTGCTGTTTATGCATTCTGCTGTGTTTCCTAGACCCTAAGGTATGGTGCTATGAAAAATTATGCGCGCGTCTCAAGTCTTATTTGTGCATTCTTCTATTCTCCACTGAAACCTCGATCCACATTTAACCCATGATATTATGCCAAGTGAGTTCCACTATCAATTATTTGCAGTGCTTAGTGCTCCAAACCTGTTAGTATATCCACAGCACTAGTCAAATCAGAATTTCTTTGACTGTTTGTCTGTTACCCTTTTATTGTTAATAAACGACCAACCCAAGCTGGGCCTGGATTTGGAGCTATTATAATTGTTAAGGTTGCATTTGGCAACCAAATCCTTGGGGATTCCTCACCATTTTTCCTTGAAGATTTGGAAAGCCCACATTGGCAATTGTAAATCTTCGAGGATTTGGGCCGGTGGGTCAGTGGAAATCCTCATTTTGATGATTTTGCAGGTCCGACCTACCCTCATAGCATTTGCAAATCCTCAATTTTGCGGATTTATGCACCATTCTCATGTCTACACACTAATATTGATGTGGAATCCTCTGCTATACAAAACCTTAGTGAGGAATCCTCAAATCTGTAGATTCCTCATGGACTCCTTACATGTAACCAAACGTGCCCTAAGAAACAATTCTTTTTTTTAATTTTTAAATTTAGAAATTATAGGGATTTTTTTAAAATGCAGTTAACTAGATATATTATTAGTTTTTTGAAAAGGTGTAATAAGATAAAAGCATACAGATGGTCGCCCAACCTACGTTGGATGGCCATCTAGTTTTCCCTTTCAATCTGTTTATCTATTTTCTGATTTCCTTTTATTTTCTCTTCATCTTTTTTTTTCCCTAATTTTTTTGATCGGTTTTTTCCCCTAATTTTTCAGCTCTTTCTACTGAAATCAAACAGTAATTCAGTTCCGGGATTCCAGTAGGTGGGCCGTGGGGCCATCCAAAACCTTAGAAAGCCAGCCAGTTAGAAACCCAATCTCAGTATCAGAATGATAGATATTAGAGAACTCCAGGCCGGGAGATATCCTAATGTTTTTTTCATTCATGAATCTGGGCAGTGGACGTAGGCTAAGTATCAAATTGTCCATTTTTCTTATATGATTCCTTCACGTACTCCACGATACTGCCACTTTTTTTTTTTTGAATGGTACCATGCTGCCACTGCTGCAACCTTATAAATTAGTTTTCCTCAGATTAAGGAAAACCCAATGTTTCAATCGTTATTAAGCTCTCATGCAGGGACTCGCTTCAGTAATGGAGGGATACCAAGATTTTAAGCTCTGGTGCCTGTTGAAATGTGTAATTTTGATGATTTAATTGGATCTTAAATCAATTAGAGAGACATTTAGATTTTCTAAAGGGAAGCACATTATTCTGGAAGTATCATTTATCCATTTAACACATATTGAGCATCAGATTACCATTATATAATAACTAGTGGTAACTAAACACTATGGGCCATAGGAACAATAAAATGACAAACTACAAACCATAAAATAAATTGAGGGATGGAGACCTGTTGCCATGGGAGCAACCAATTCTTCAGCACCTCATTCGGTTTTAAGTTGTCTAGAACCTATTGTCATCATCATTATCATAATCTCCACTCCTTGTCAGATACCTGTGTGTATTATCTAAAATTATCAAAGAACTCCACCTCCATCATTGTATTGATAACCTGTAGCATTGATTATCGATCTGTTTCTATTCACTACCGTATCTGCTTTTACGCCCAATTATGCATATTGATGAGTATAAGATTTTGTTTTGGATGCCATATTGGCACATTTACCTTTCACTTCAAAGTTCAAAGTGGGAAAAAAAGAAGAAAAAGACGAGTTCCTATATAATTTTTTTTGGTTGAGTTACTATTGGACAATCCATACCAGCCCCGTACTAGTCTGTGCCAATCTCATGCCAGTCTTCACCAGTTGCTTGCAAGTCTTTGTTTGTTTGTGTTAGTCTCGTGCTGCTCCACTCAATTGAGTTGGTGCTAACTTGATCGAATCGGGGCCTTTTATTATCCTAGTCTTAGACTAGTATTGGTACTGATGATCTACTTCGAGTCGACTCGGTGATGATGGAATTTCAAACCATGGGGGGTCATAATGAGAGAGATAATGCCTTCACCTTTTCTTTTGATCGGTAACGTGAATTGAACCCCAATCTCAAGGCTGCAATAGAGAGTACCTTCCACTGCGCACTGGCTCGTGTCCACTTGAACAATTTTCTACACTGTCCAGCAAATTCTACAAATGAAGAGGCTCTGTGTTTTGTATAATTCCAACAGGAGGCATAAGCACTTTTCCTCCTAATGAGTCAGTTTCCTAGTAGAGGAACATGATTCCTATTGTGTCATTTGCTCTTGTATATTCCGCTGCTGTTTTTTCCCCCTCTCTATAACACTACAGAGTGGTCAAGTTGCTACCAGATGCTCCATCCATTGGCATATATTTTTTTTCCAGTAAAAAAAGGGCATGCTAAAAGACGAAGCACCTTCCTAGGTGTGGCTATAATGACACGATGCTACTCTTGTCCACGAAACTGGTTTCCAGTTTGTGTTGTTACCTTTGTCCACTCATGCAATAACTTTGTGTGCTATACATACGCCAGTTTATTTATAAGCATAATTTAGTTAATTTTTATATTACTGGCTCATGGTCAAGGTTGTATTACAGAAATTCACTCAAAATTTCCTAGATTTTACACCTACTTGTACCTTCAGTAAGATTATTTGTGGATTGCAGGTTTTCCTCAGTATGTTGGTGAAAGTTACTTCCATTGATTTGCCACTATGGCATCGCATTCTTGTTCTTGAAGTCTTGAGGGTAATACGAATAGCCTTGTGTGAATTGGCATATACAAGTTGATTTAGTATGTTGTGAACCATTTATTTCATAATTGAGTGGTAGTCATTAGTCCACCAGGTGATGACAGATGATAAATGCCTTTGTTTGACAGGGCTTTTGTGTAGAAGTGCGGACTTTGCGTCTTCTTTTCCAAAACTTTGACATGTAAAGTTTCTTCCATTTGAACTGTTGTGGTTGTCATTGTGATTCTTGAAAATGATTATTTTTTCAGCTGGGGGTACTGATGGCTATATTAAATTTGAATATTTTCCTGTGAATTTGCTAATGTTGATTTTAGTATGACCTGTGTGTTTTTCAATTTAGTTGTCAACTTATACCATTTAGAGTAGCCACGTATTGTTTTCCAAAGGTCTTGTCTCGTTATACTTTTTTCTTGCAAACATAGGAAATTTATTGCTTCCCCAATATTCTTTAAGTACTTCTGTTTGACTGGATGTGAAGAATATTTTTTAAAATGATTTTTTGTAGTTACATTTGTCAATTCAAATTTATGCTTTGTAATAAGCAACTTGTTTGGTTTGTTAGCATTTTAGAGTCTAATTGATGTAGTTTATCCTAAGAAGACAGATGCATGGAAACATTCATAAATAAACTCAATAAAGAAAACCAAATCTTAAGTGCATTTAGGTAGGATTCCCTGAGATTTGGAAGAAAGAGTGTTCAGTCAATCTCCTTCTCAGGCCCTCTGGGAGTTCAATCTGTCAATGTGGCCATGATGATGATGATGATGGCGACTTTGAGGACCAGCCTTTGCAAGAAGTTTTTTATTTATTTATATTGTTAATGGAGAAATACTATTAAAAATTAGAAATTGCAACAAAAGGAGCTCAAATGTTCATGAGCAACGTTCACTAGGTCATACAAGTTATATACCAAACCCAAGATCCCTACGCAATGGAAGCAATCCAAGGAGCAACCCTATGCACCCCCTATTAGCTAGAATGTCTGCTATACTAGTTGTGGCTCAAATTTCATGATGAAATACGACATGAAGATAGGAGCAGCTGCTTGATTTTGTTGAAGTAAAACTGGATCTTCCAGGGTGGGTTCTCACTGCAGGACACCTGTGCAACCATGTTAGATGAATTCCCTCCACAACTAAATCCTCTCGATAGCGATTTGAACAGATATGAAGTGCTTCCAAATAGCCATCTCCTCTGCTTGACTGGAGTCTCTAGACTCCTACATGCTTGGAGATCATAAGAACTTCCTATATGTCAATGCGAAGCACCTTCCTGATACCTATTGGTATGGACTTACCTCTAGCTGCTCTATCGACATTATATTTTAGAACTTCCAGCTGTAGAATTGTTTGAAGCATCCTCTTTCTTTCCTTTGATGGCCCACAAACCATGCTAGCTTTCAAGTGGGGACTTGCTTGCCCAAAGAAAGATAATAATTTTAAAATTTTAGTTTGTTTATGATGAAGGGATCCGCAGCTCTGGGTAACGCTGTGACATAGTAGAGGAGAAAGAGAAGGTAAGCCGCCGCTGATCCCGCTTTAGCTTCGCCTACCATGAAAGAAAGTCCCCTCACGATAGGTCCTCCCAGCTCCTTATGATTAGTGAACTCCTTCCAAATGGACACCCTTTTTGTAATTCGTAGAGTAGCAGCCGAAAGGAGGGCCTGCATAAAGGACGATGCATCTTTAAAAATCCTGTCACTCCTTTCTATCCATATAGTCCAAAGGATTATGAAGGGGACCATTCTCCAAAGCACCAGCCCACACTGATGAAAAGTCCCCAACCTCCATGCCTTAACCACGTCTGGTAAGGTAGCAGGGATGGTGGATGCAAGCCCACATCTATCCAGAAAATGGATCCATATATGAGAAGCTACCTCACAATGAATAAATGATTGATCGACTCCTGTTTCTTTCTGCGTAGCACACATATATCAGAGATGTTTTCTGCCACCAAGCTCTCCTCAAGATATCTGCTTTAGACACCTTCCCTGCTATTGTCAGTCATGAAAATGCCTCCACTTGATGAGCAAAACCCAACAGAACCAGCGCACAAGGGGATCTCGGTTGAGTTTGCACCGCCCATGTGAAGAGGACACATTATGGGCATGACATATCTCTTCTTGACACTCCGAAGTAGAATTCCCTCGCTTGGTGCAATACGTTGTTCTAACGTAGTCAGAGACAGAAACCCTCCTTTCCTCTGCCTCCATCTTAGTGCCTAGAACTGGATAGAGAGAAGCTGATTCATCGCCACTTGCCATGTCAACTTCCCTATTCCAGGCACCTTCTTCAAACTCGGACACTCCTTCCTCTCACAAGCCTGCATCTGAAATCCCCAAATTTTCTTTGCCTTTACTGCCATGACGACTGCCTCCTCCCTTCGAGACTCCTCATCTGAGCCTTGTCCCATCACCATGTTGACCTCTAGCCACTCTTAAGCACCAGCCAATGCCTTCTACCTTCTTCCTTTTCCTCACCAAATCTGAAAAAACCATCCACAGATTTCAAGCTGCAGCTCCTTATAAATGCATCAATGGCCATCTACCTGGATGTTTATCTTTAAAAATTCTAGCATCAATTTTTCCTCCGTCTCCTTTGCAAGTTGCAACTCGCAACACCGTACCCTCCTCTTCTCAATATCTCAAATACCTCCACCTCCCAGCTATGCAGAGGAATCCCTTAGCAATGCACCCAAACAATCCTTAGAGTGCAGGCAGGACCAGGCAGCCATTGTTCTAAGGAAACAAACTGCTGGTTAAGTTCAAAATTGAGGTTCTTAACTACCTGCATGGTTAAGCACCTAAAAAAAGAAAAAAAAAACCTGCATAGCTTCCTCAAGATTGCAAAAGGACAGCAGTACCTTTATGCCCCCAAGCTTAGCTATACCTTCACTTCCTGGATTCTGTATGCTTCTTACAGGCCTTTGATTGAAGCTATGGCTCCTTCCCATGCAACAATTTCAAACTTGCTATTTTCATGACATCCGTCCAAACTCCAAACTGATAAAGGGAATCCCTTATTTTGACATCACCTTTGCATACGTCAATGTAGCTTATCCTCTACCTTGCTCTTTGACACAGTCCCGATTTGATGCAATTGGACTAATGGCCTAGATGAACCATACCAGAAAATATTCCGGCCACTCCATAATTTAAAAGATGCATGGAATCAAGTAAATAAACCCAAAACACTGAACTAGAACCTTTTCAATCACCAAGCATTAATGCACATGATACAAGGGAGAGGAAAGGAGAACAAAAGAAAGGCATTGTTTTACTTTCTTTATTCAGTTTCTGTAGCAAAACTAAATAGTTGAACATCTGTATCCTAGGAGTCGACCGCTGTTACATATAAATAGGCAAACAACTTCAAAAACCTTAAATTTCTTTCTATAATAGGCCTATTATAATTAAAAATCTCAATCAATGTTTCTAATTTGAAAACAATAAGAAATTTCTAAAGAATTTGAGAATCTCCCGAATCTGGTCATTCCCAGACATCCTTTACGGGAAATCTTGTGGACTGCACATGGCCCAACTAATGAGTATGGGGATCCCATGATTTTAAAGAGGGGACTTGGGTGGCCTTGTTGGAGTGATCACTGTGTGGGTTAGGTTGATTCTGACCCATGAAACTGTGGGCTCAAATTGAGGGCACGTCCAGTATATATGAGGCCTCTGAATTTCTGGAAATTAAAAAAAGCTCCTGTTTCTTCTTAACTTCTCCAAAGAGCCCCTGAAGTTCAGTTTTCATGCAAAATTGTGGATTGTTTTGTTCTAGTTCTCGATCAAAACTTGTCAGGACCCTTGCAGGCCTTCTTGGGATGCTCCCATTCCGACATATGAGCTTCGGGTAACTGAAATTCATGATAAAAGCCCAATCTGCATCATTTTCCCATGGTTGGAAAGAACTCACCCACGAGCTTGCATTGTCATATTGCCCCTCATGTCGGGAGTCGGGACTTTTTCTTCTTGTGAACCTTCTGCGGTGGAGGTTGAATCTCTAACCTTCACTTTTGGTAGATCTCTAAGTTTCGCTTGAAACTATCATCATTTTCTCACACAGCTTCTATCGCAATTGATGAAATTGAATTTCCTACTTGTAGTTTGATTTCATTTGCTTGTTCTGATGCTGCTTCCTGTCGTTGTGCGACCTCCCAATATGGATCAACATATTCAGACTTAAGAAGAGCTTCAAGAGTCACAACTGGTAGCTTGCATTCTTGCTCGGGCGCAAATTCTGACGTGGCTTTCTCAACTGGTGGACTGTACTCTGGCTTTCACATAAATTCTGGTACAACTTGATTTTCAGCTACAACCACCTACTCTTCTTGTTCTTTCTCAAAAATCTGATTTTCTGTTTGATTAAAGATTGATGTTTTTTGGGCCTACAAATAATCAGATTTGGCTTCCCTGGCTGCCTCACTCTTCCACTTAATATCAACTTGAGGGGCTTCCATATTCATCCTTGTAGGTCTGGCTTCTAAGAGGAGATGCTCCCTTCCTCATAAGCCTGCACCCAATACCCCCATTCTTTCTCCTGTCTTTATGGAAACCACCCATATTTAGCAAGATTTCCCTATAATCTTCTTCTACATAGGTTACTACCATTCAATACTTTGAAAGCTCTGATTACCAACCTTCTTTCCTTAAACCTTGCAAGGCCAAAGCACTCCCCTTATCCTCGCCTTCTTGACGCCAGAATGAAGTTATCCAAGATTTTCCTGAAAGGAGAGTGCCGATTTTGGCCACTCCATTGACGTTTATTCCAACATATATCCCACAAACATGGAAACCAAATCCTCCATTGCAGCACACTTGTCTCCATTCTCCTGTTCCTATCCACTTGTAGCCACTTCCCCACGATTCCTCTCTCTCTCTCAAATGTTATGTCTTCACAAGGCCTCTCTCCTGAATTGTTTCCACATAATAGAGTCATAAGAGACACTTTTATACACCATCAAATGGGCCAGTGGCCAGAGTTCTGTTCCATGGGGATGGTGGATATGGAAGAAGTGGTTGACGTTGCTCAAAGCTTTCATGTCTTACTTTCTCATGTTAAAAGGAATGCAAACTCAGTGGCTATCTACGATGCTCAAGTAGGGATATGGGTACAGACATGGGAATGGGGATTGGGGATAGGACTCTGCACTTTTGAAAATCTAGGACATTGGTATGGATACTGCCATTCTAATCTAGCAGTATGGCTATTAGGTTGTCTTAAGTAGTAGTGTGTCAAGCTTTGGGTTTTGTGATGATCCTATAATTCCACTTTAATTGGCTTGTCTATTCCTTTATTCTCATTTTAAATTTTGGCTTTTGGTGCAGTGGGGCTGGTTTTTGTTTTTGTTCCTAGCTCCTCATTATCTCTCTTAAACTTATAGCTTCTTTAATCTTTACTATTGATAACTATTAAAAAAAAAGAAAAAGATTGAAGATTGTATTTTTGCAGTTGGAGTGAACATTACATGGAAAGAGGATTTGATGCTTGGTATTTCTAGACCTACATCATTATTTGAGGGGAATGATATAGTGGGATAAGCAACAAAATGCACATCAAAGTTTGTCCATGTTGCTCTTAGTTTGCATACTAACTGACATGAACACCCTTAATGTAACTAAATACCCTTAGTGTGAATTTTATTCCCAATTGATATATAATATTAAAATTTACTAAGTAAATTGAAAAGGTAACGACTATGGGTGCAACGCAGGTGGGTCAAGTTGGATGGCCCAGCATAATTCTGACTTACCTGATTTGCCCAAACGAGCATCCAATCTAAACTGTATTTCAACCCCACTACTCAGTTGCACTCCTAGTTTATATATTAGGGTTGATTCCATCCATTTATAATGGGCGATGAACAGGCTAATAATCTTGCTAAACAAGGTTTTATACACACACCCAACACACATCATGTATAACATCACTTGAACTCGTAAACTCCTGTGAAACAAGGTTTTGCTCACCCATCTTAAATGTTTGAAAATGTAGTTCTTACCAATGTAATTGCTGGTGTTGGTTAGTATTGCTGACCTTGTTCTCATGTTGGGGGTGAGGGAGAGCTGCTCCGAATGTTGAGGCTTTACCTTTTATTTGTATCATCTTTCCTTCTAGTAAATACTTATATTTTTCAAAATAATGTGAACGTATTATCTGTTATTAAGATTATGTATTGAGAAAATTTAGCTTGGTTAAAACTATTTGCTTTGCAACCTAGTTTTTATTTCATTTTGTAAGTTCAACATTTTTTTCCTTCTCAATTTGCCTTGTAGGCACCCCAAAAACACTAATGTTGTGGAGAGTATGGTAAAAGCACTTGCACGAGTGGTTTCAAGCGTACAGGTGGAAGAGACTATGCATTTTTTAATTTATTTTGTCTATTTTGATATTTTGACTAATTCATAGTTGTGCATTTTATGTTAGGGAGAATCCCATCAATAAACTGTCTTTAGAATTGATGTCAAAGTGAAATTAGTTCAAAATAACTTTGTACATGGTATCATTGGGATGGATTGACATTGGCGATTTTAGGGTATTGTATAGGGGAGGTCCTCGGAGGTGGGTCCTATAACTCAGTTTGGTTTGTTTCGGCAAGTGGACAATGCGAAACAGTCCATAGTATTTTTTAGAAAATATTTCATTTTGTTTCAGCCGAAATTGGGTAGTTGCACATACAGGGAAGCTAATTCACTTTTGAAATTTTTTTATTTCTTATTTTTAAAACAACCCTAGAGTAAGTTCTGATCATTTGGATGCCAAGGAGGAGACTGATCAGCTGTCCCGGGAAGAAGAAAAGAAAAGGCTGGACGTGAAAGAAGAGTTACAAAGAAATCTGTGAAAGGAGGAGATTAAGTGGAAGCAAAGATCGAGATGCAATTGGCTAAAAGAAGGGGATAAAAATACGAAGTTTTTTCATGCCATGGCATCTTCGAGAAGAAAGGCTAATAGGATTGTTAGCATAATGGATGGGAGGAAAAGGTTGGAGAAAAAAGAGGAGATCATATCTCACATGATAGATTATTTCCAGTCACTCTACTCTGATGAGGGTTGGGAAAGACCTCATTTGGGAAATATAGATTTCAAGGTTATTGGTGAAGAAGAAGTGAAGTGGCTGGAAAGGAACTTTGAAGAGGAGGAAGTTCGTAAGGCGGTCTTTGATCTAGCAGGAGATAAGGTTCCAGGCCCAGATGGCTTCCCGATTGCCTTCTTTCAACTCTTCTGGAAAATGGTGAAAAAGGATGTCATGGATTTTATAGAGGAATTCTTTCAAAGGGGTAAATTGTCCAAAGGATTGGGGGCCTAGTTCATCGCGTTAATCCCAAAGAAGACCGGAGACCTTGGGATCAAGGATTACAGACCCATTAGTCTTTTGGGAAGCCTCTCTAAAATCCTAACCAAAGTACTAGCCGGGAGAATTCAAAAGGTTTTGCCAAAGATTATCTCCAGTGAGCAAGGGGCTTTTGTAGAAGGAAGGCAAATCTTAGATGACATCTTGGTGGCCAATGAATGTGTGCATTCGAGACTTAAGGAGAGGGCTCCGAGGATCATTTGCAAGCTAGACTTGGAGAAAGCTTATGATAGGGTGGACTGAAAATTCCTTCAATACATGTTAGGAAGAATGGGGTTTGGGGAAAAATGGAGGAGGTGGATATAGGAGTGTGCCTCGTCAGCTTGGTTCTCTATCTTGGTGAATGGGTCTCTAAAGGGATACTTCAAGGCTGGAAGGGGGATCCGACAAGGGGTCCCACTCTCCCCTTTTCTCTTCCTAATTGTAGCTGAAGCGCTAGGAAGAATGATTAAAAAGGCTGTGAATGCAGGAATGTTCGAAGGCTTCAGAGTGGCAAGAAATTCTCCAGTTATCAGCCACTTACAATATGCTGATGATACTCTCATCTTCTGTGGAGCAGAGGAATCTCAGATTAGAAATGTTAAAGCCATTATCCTCTGCTTTGAAGCAGTGTCAGGACTAAAGGTCAATTTCTTCAAGAGTGAGGTGATTGGCCTATGTACAGAGAAGCCCCTTCTCCTTAAACTTTCAGGTATAATGGGCTGTAAGCCTGGGGATCTTCTTATCTCTTACTTGGGAATGCCTTTGTGCTCCGGGCGGGTTACTAAATCTCTTTGGAACCCCAGTTGTGGAAAGGGTAGAGAGGAAGCTGTCTAATTGGAAGGGTAACCCTCATCAAATCTGTCCTTTCGAACTTGCTAGTCTATTACTTCTCCATCTTTAGATGCCCGATCTCAATTATAAAGCGGTTGGAAAGAGTGCAGAGAGATTTCTTATGGCATGGCATAAGTTCTCAGAAGAAGATTCACCTGGTAGATTGGGAATCCTTATGTAAGCCGAAGGAAGAAGGAGGTCTGGGAATTAGACCCTTAAAGTTGATGAATCAAGCCCTCTTGGGCAAATCGCTGTGGAGAATTGGAGATGGTTCAAAAGGTCTTTGGAGACAGGTGTTGGAAAGGAAATACAAACTTCCAAGACATGGGTGGGATGTCCAGGACCCCCCTTGGAATTCATTTGCTATATGGAAAGGTATTCTCTCGGTTAAGGGACTCTTCAGGGAGAACATCAGGTACCTAATTGGATCGGGGGAGAGCATCCTGTTTTGGAAAGATAGGTGGGTAGGTGAAAGGGAGTTCCGTGTTCAGTTTCCGGATCTGTATAGGTGTGCTCAAGACAAGGAAGCAATGGTCAGCTCTTATATGAGTACTACTGGTGGCCAGAGAGTCTGGTGTCCCACCTTCAGAAAGAACTTGAAGTCCAATGAAGAAACCTAGTTCTTCGACCTCCTGAATTCCCTGAATAGTTTTAGCATTCAAGACGGCAGAGCAGATGATAGGGTGTGGATTGCTTCTAAGAATGGTTCCTTTTCAGTGTCTTCCTTCTTTAGGATAATTTAAAACAATCCAAGGGATATGAGCGGCGTGTATGGCATTTGGAAGATGAAAGCTCCTCCTAGGATGCTTGTATTTGGGTGGCTTGCCCTTAGGAAAAGGATCCCTACTTACGGACCTTGTGAGGAGGAGAGGGATGACCATAGTGAATGGATGCCCGACGTGCTTGAAGGACGAAGAATCCGTGAACCATCTCTTTCTAAACTGTAAATCAGCTCAGACTATTTGGATGGCTTTAATAGGAGGGTTTGGTTGCTGCTGGACTCTTCCTCATTCTCTCTGGACTCTTCCTCATTCTCTCAATGAGTTTTTTCAAGCTTGGAAGGCTCCAATTGGGGACCCTAGAGGCAAAACGGTGTGGCGGTTGTCTTTTCTAGCGGTGATCTGGACGATTTGGAAGGAAAGAAACTCAAGATGTTTTGAAGGAATTGCAGCTAGTGAAAGCATTTTGGTGGAGAAATCGAAGTTTTTGGTCGCCTTTTGGGTGTCTATTCTCCTTTCTTTTAGGGGTTACACTTTAGACTAAATTGTGTATCATTGGAAAAAGGTAGCCTTTCCTATGTCAGGGAATTAGTGTGTCCTGTGTTGTGTTCTCTCACTCAGTACTTATCTCTTGTACTGTTTGCTCCTTTTAATGAAAGTCGCCATTAAAAAAAAAAAAAAAAATAAAATTTCTGATCATTTGGTTTGTGTCCTTTTCGCATTTGGACCAACATTAAGTCTCTTTAAATTTGGGTTTTTTGAAAAAAAGAAAAGGAAGAAAACCTTATCTCTCTTGCTTGGTTTTGTCTTTCTTCCAAAACATGAAAGGCCGCCACCATAAGTGGGATTTTTCGATTTTTTTTTTTTTTTTGCTGATGGAGAAATAATTTAGAGATCATATGGCCTAAACTGATTCATTATCTTCCTGTTCATCCTGATTTTGAAGAAATATGAGCTGTGTTTTATTAATTTTGGTGATCCCTCTTTATCTCTCTCTTGTATTCTTTGGGGAAAATCTACAAGTAGTGAGTTATATGGACAAAACAACATATCCTCATTTTTTTAGTCTGCAATCTTAGTTTTTTAATTTTATTTTTCTGATACGAAACATTTAAATGGAACACTAAGGGGAGTAAACTGAGATGGGACTGTTAGGAAATTAACAAGGGTTGATTTGATGGCATGTGCTGGGGAAGAAACTCCTTTAGGTAAAATTTTCTGTACAGTCAAATCTGATAAGCTAGACTCAACAATTTATGTTTCATTTGAGGGCAAGCCATTCAAAATCATTGTGTTGGTGATTACCAACTGTGCTTTTAAGAGAGAGAGAGTACTGAAGATGATCAAAATATTTCCATACTGACAGACGGGGAGAATAGATATCCTTTTAAAACCTTAAAAGTGTAAGATTCTTACGCATTCCTAATTCTCATTTGATAGTAAATGAAATAGTGATTTTATCCTCTGTAAGGCCATATTTTTGTGGGTCTTGTAATTCCCATAGGAGAAGGATGCATATCTGTATCAATACCCCTAAACGTAACCGCACTGTCATGGTCATGACATGATGTTCATTGAGTTCTCGGGAATTTCACTGGCGGAATCCATCCATAAACCTACACCTCTGTAAACTAAATAGCTAAAGCACTGGGACATGATCCAAACAATGGTGACTGTTGGATTCATAAGTTCCTATGAAATCCAATCCTTATTGTTGTGGTTGGCCTTGAATAATCATATTTGTACATTTGGGCCTGACCATTGCCAGATCTGAAACAGTTCTATTTAATGTTTTACCCCTTTTCCCACGGTGGGCTCACTCCCTGCTACAAATAAGCAATCCTCACTGCTTAATTAAGGAAAAATGCCATTAAAGCTGCTGGAAATTAACGGTTTGTTTATAATTAATTTTTTCCATGTAGTGGAGCCAACTTTTAGGAGACTAAACTGTCCGTAAAATGCACTATTTCCTGCCTAATAGGAGTGATTGTCACCATTGAAGCATACAAAATTTTGATTTAGCCATGGTTTTTACTTGGCTCATACCTAATGGTCTATCATACTGCAAATTACATGAAAATTTTGGCATATACTAGTAATGGAGGGCATGGATCCATGTTAATGGGGCCCCATTATGATGTCAACTTTAACCTTTTCTAGACTATACTAGGTAGGATGAGTTGTTTATGTCTAGGCCTTCTCTCTCTCTCTCTTTCTCTCTCTCCACCTCAGATTTGTTAATTTATCATGAAGGGATCAACAACAATATTATCAGTTTTATCTTACCCTATTTATCTAGGGTTGACTCTTTGGGTTCTACTTGACGCAAAACCTTATTTTAAGCCATGCTTATTTAATTCCAGAGCGTGTCATTCACTTTGGATCCCATTCCGACTATGGACTGAAAAGTCTTCGTCAGTTAGGCATTTCAGTGTGAGGTTTGTTTTGGATTTCTTTTTAAAAACTTATGAATTTATATAATTAGAAATATGGAATTAGTGAAAAAACATGAAATTAACATATATACTATATATATTTAGTTCATTCTTCTAAATAACAATGCAACATGTTACTTTTACATGCCAAATGATTCGTTTACGAGCCATGTTTTTATGTGGAAATGTGAAATCATGATATCCATTCTCTGCTATCATTTCCAATTATTAATGTGATAGCCTAAAATATCATAAACTAAACACATTCTCACACTACAATATGGCACTAATATATCATAAACTAAGCACATTATCATAATCACTACAGTACAATGGGGCAAACTAGTACCTAAATGAAAAACCAAGGGTTGTTTTGCTTAAAAATTAGGAAAAAAAAATTGCGGTGTGGTCCCAAATTGGCTGAAGTCTGGACTGAAATGGGCTAACAGGTCTGAATTCTGGAGCAAAATTTTATACAGGGTTTTTCTGATTAGCAGAGCGGCCAGTTTTGGCTTACTCAGCTGAACCAAACCAAGATTAACTGTTCTAGATCCATATCCCTTTTATGTAGCCACCTCTCTCCTTTTGCTTCTGGGACTGGTTTAGGAATAACAAACTGGTTCATTTTTCACTTTTATCTGTACACTTTCCATTGTATAGCATTATTTGTACGTTGTCTTATACTGTGTACATTTATATGTGTGTATAGAATTATCCTTCAATTAATGAAGCTCTCTTACCATTCCAAAAAAAGAAAAAAAAAAGAAAAAAAAAATCATTTATGATGAACTCATCTTGTATGCTTTTAGATCCATTAAACTTGCATTCTGCTTATGCTATGATCTGCTAATTTCTATCCATTCGACTCTAAAGTCTTTTTCCTAAGTTCTCACCTATTCTATACTTGGTTTCCTGTCTGACAAAAAATTAGAAATCAAGGCTTTATGGATTGAAGGTAGATTAATTGTCTTTGCACATTAATAATATCCATATTTATCTCTATCGAAGATTGAACCTTCAAATATGATTTAAATTGCAAGTTGAACCTTCAAATATGATTAAAATTGCAAGTAATGTAGAATATGAAGTTAATGCAAAGTATGGAACTTAAAATTGGCTGTCTTATTCACATTGTCCTTTTTCATCGCTTTCTTTACCAAAACTGACAGGCATTCTACTGAAAGCGCCTTCATTGGATGGAATGTGAATCTGGGCCTTTCACTTAAATTTTGTTTTTCTGTTGTTTGATAAAACCTGGTTTCTATTCTAGGTGCCAGATTCCAGTGAGGAGAGCCTTGCAGCAGTGGCAGGGATGTTTAACAGTAAAGCAAAAGGTATTGCATTTCTTACATGTTAATCTATTATTTTTATATGTATCTTGAAACTATTTAATTTTGTTACATGCTTTGATAAATACCCAGTTTAACAACATATTATAGACATCTAAAGCGAAGAAGAAAAAAGATATGTCTCAAAAATTGTTTACCCTTTCGGTGGACATTAGACGAATAAATTCTTACTTAATACTTTGGAGTAGGAATGTATGCAGAAAAGAAAAAGAAAAAGAAAAAGAAAGATAATGTTATTATAAATTAGCCGAATCAGAGTTAAATCACCTGATATTACTTAATAGATATCTATTTAGTGGCATCACTGTTATCAGTGAAGAAAAATGGTCAATTTCCCCAACTACAAATACAAAAAAAAAAAAAAAAAAAGTCATAATTGATCTTAATATGACGTAAGCCTCTTTCCAGTTGCACCTTATCATCAGTTAGATTAATCTATCATATGAAAGTCTACATGTAGTTGACTTCTAGACTGTAATGCATAACCAGTTGTGTTTTTTTTTTGATGAATTGCTGATAATATTGAGAGGAGGCCTTGGTTAATCATTTTGTAGTTTATTTATCCTGCTACAGAGTTCACAAAACGTATTGGATTGAATATAAGTAACTAAATTTTATGAAAGTTTTTTGTATATCAGCATATTTCATCCAATTTCTGCTGTGATGCCTGTAGGAATTGAATGGAGCCTGGACAATGATGCATCCAATGCTGCTGTTGTGGTTGCTAGTGAAGCTCATGCAATAACTTTGGCAGTTGAAGGACTGTTGGGTGTTGTGTTTACTGTGGCTACTTTAACAGATGAAGCTGTTGATGTTGGTGAGGTAAGACTTCTCTGTTTCTTTCATTTTTTTTTTTTTTTTTTTTTTTTGGGAATAACTTCAATTTAATACTAAGAATTCTTTTCTGCTGCTACATTCAGATCGAATCCCCGAGATGCATTACTGATCCTCCAGCAAAATGCATGGGTGAAACGGCAGCTCTCTGCATATCTATGGTTGACTCAATGTGGTTGACAATCCTGGATGCATTGTCTCTGATTTTGACGAGGTAGAGGCTGTTGTGCAAAGCGCTCTTGTTTAAGAGTTGCACATGAATTTACGTGCACCCAATATCACAATAGCCTATTATATATCACTATTTTTAGCACATTGGTAATCCTGGTCCCTATTTTCCAAGCTCCTCTCTGGTATTCAAGTGCCACTTTTGTTTGCAACTTGACCTGAGGTGATTGCAGATGTTAGTGCTCCTACTCCTCCCTCTCCTATTTCAGACTGGGGGAGCTTGCCTCTAGCTTGCATAAACCTATCAAAGACAAGGTTTATGAGCTAATTGGCCTCTTCATGCTCAATTTTGATGCATGTGGCCTTGGAAACACGAGGGTAGCAGGGGTTGGAGGATCGATCAGTGAGGCTAATGGGTCGCTCATCCTTTCCTTTAAACGGCCACTGTGGATCTGCAGCATCAATGAAGCGGAAGCTAGAATCATGCTTATAGGGGATAGGGAGGCGAGGAAGTTAAATTTAATTCCCCTTGGTCACTGAAGGTGGCTTTGTGTACGATATTTCATGCGCCGTAGGGAACTGTCCACTGTTGTGGAGGATGGCTTCGGTTGTTGATGATTTGATGGTTCTTCTTCTTGAAGGCCACACTGTATCCTTTTCTTGTGTCCATAGAAGAGCTAATCACGACATGGACTAAATAGCTGAAGGATTGCATTTTTCAGTTATAGTGAGTGCGAGTGTTACATCCTCAGATTCTAGCTTCGCTTATTCTTTTGCATCCTTAGAAAGGAAGACCACCTTGGCTGATTTTGATAAGTTCATTTTTAGTTTCTTCTTTAATAAAATCAGTTACCATTGAAAAAGAGTGCTCAAAGCAGACCCTTGGTGTTATTAGCTCCAACTGTAAACTTGATGTCGACACATTCAAACTCATTATTCCTCATTCATGCATGCGTTTTTTATTTTTTATTTTTTATTATCGGCAATGGGTAGAAATTATATTAGAATGAGGAGAAGCTCCTTCATACATGTCTTATATGGTTTTGAAACAAACAATTGGGGGTGAATTTTTTCTTTAATTTCTTCCAGATTATCTATCAAGATACTTTGCTTACTTTTTAGATAATTGAAAGCCATATGTAAATTTCTCGTGCTTATATATAAAGCTTATGAGATGTCTTATTAGGAAATGGCTTTTGCATTATACGTACTAGGAATAATTTCAAATTGGTTCTATGAAGTATTTGATTCTTGTCCAGGGCATTGCTCTGTTACTCTCTTCTCGTTCATCAAATGGCTTATAAGTTTGATTGTTCGGTAGTTCCATAGTTTTGAATCTCCCTTTGTTCATGTAGAAAGCACAACAGTTCGCTTTCTCTAATCATCAGATATTCTTGTACTGCAAAATTTATTGAATCATCCAGTTAAAAACTGGACCTAGATTTTGCCCATTAAAAGCCATATTTCTTTAAGTATGCCATCTACTTGTAATGCTCTATTTTTTCTTCATCTTAGCAAATGTTGTCTTTATGACCTTCCTTTGGTTATGTCTTGACTTGTTTCTACTTCATAGTTTGCTTAACATGAATATTTCATATTTAATAGTTCGTTAAAATACATGCCCCATCTATCTTTAGTTTCCTCGTCTTTTACCAAGACATAGCTCATATTTAATAGTTCGTTAAAATACATGCCCCCATCTATCTTTAATTTCCTCTTAGTTTACCAAGATCTTCTATACACTATATGAGCTTATCTTGTGGAGCTCATCTAGTCTTACTTTTCACTGATCCCCTAACTTTTCCATCATTATCAATGGTCAACATCGATCCCAATTGAAGTTACCTAGTTAGATTGAAACCTTGTTTTCCTGAGTTTTGTGCCGTTGAGTTTTGGGGTTTTAAAGTCCATGCTGATGATCATCTCATTAAGTTGATATCTGAGGTATCCCTAATCTATTCTCAGGCCTTCTCTCCACCCCCCTCGTATTTCCTCTTGATTGGTATCCTGCCAGGGGGCCTCATGGAATGCCCCTCGTATGGATATATGGGAGGCATCCCTCCCTTAAAAGAAAATTGCCCTTCACAGAGTGTTCCTCTTATAGTAATAGTAGGAAACAGTGGCTCAGAGTGATATTGAAATTCCCATAATATCTTTTATCACGTTTGACTTCTTAATTCTTGACTCTTTTGTTTTGAAGGTCTCAAGGAGAGGCTATTATATTGGAAATACTGAAAGGATATCAGGCGTTTACTCAGGTAATCACAATTTGATGGTGCCCTCTCCCACACAAACTCTGTTCATTTTTTGAAGGTGGTTGCTCAAAGCAATCATGAGGAACTTCTGTTCTGCAGTGCAACTTTTTTTTTTTTTGTCATCTTATGTATATGGTCTTGTGACTATCGATTTGCAGCTTTGCTATTCTCAGAGGAATGGCTGATTTTCGTAATGAAACTTTGCAGGCATGTGGTGTTCTTCGTGCAGTAGAACCATTGAATTCATTTCTTGCATCCCTCTGCAAATTTACAATCAGTTTCCCTAGTGAGGCTGAAAAAAGGAGGTAGATAATCAGACTTATTGGTTGAATTTATTGAAATTTTAGTTTCATCTTTATTTTAAAACTATAGTAAAGCTTCACTAAATGCATTTATATGCATATATTTTAGATGATGGCAGTGATTTATGAAAGATTTTCGCTATCATTTTAGCATTGCAGTTATTGTATTCAGTCAAGACTGAATAGCTACATGACATGTTATAGTTGGTCTTGGTAGCTAGTTCTTCACAGAGAATTTGACAGAGATTAATATTATTGGATATTGATGGTATCAACATTTGTGGTGGTCTTAACATATAGGTTTTCTGATATGAGAACTTCAAGAAGCCTGGTCTGCTGATTCGATGTAACTCATCATAATAATAATTATCATTGAACCTTTATCCCATATATATGTGAGGTTGGCTTTGTGAGTTCTGTTATTGATGCTGATGATTTTTTATTTATTTATTTATCAGTAACATGACTCGAACCCACAACCTCAAGGTTGCAACAGTGAGCACCTTCTACTGTTGCATGGATTCTTGTCAGATTGATGCTGATGACGGTCACATACAAGTATATTTAATTGATAGAAAAACCAATTTTAGTTATATCTATATAAGACATCAGAACAAAAAAAGATATACATAGCCATGACTATAGTTTGTGTCATATACTGACTATTGTTTTCTTAGTATCACATTTAGTTTTGCCTTGTAGTTTTGGACCAGTGTACTTTGATCTTGTTTGAGTCACTCCTTTATTGTACAGTACGTTATCTGTCTTTTTCTCTGTGTTTTTATTTTTAGTTCATTTGATATTTCTAATTAGATTCACTAAACCAGCCAAGTTAAGTTTTTTGTTGATTCTATGCTCAGAGATACATCATTTAGATATGTATATATTATATTCTTCTTCATGTTGCTTGGAGCTTAGGTTTTAGAGTTTTTCAAGTGCCGTGATGATGACAACCCATAGCCTGAGAATTTCTTACTCATGTAGCATTGAATGAATTATTACGGCCACAGGTCCACATTTCTTATCTGTGAAGAGAAGGGGACCTGTTTAAGGAGAAGTTGTTTTTGCATAGCTTGCTGGTGGTGATCATATTAACTGGCCAAAACAACTCAAGCAAGATTCTTGATTTACACTTAAATCATTTTATACTCTGTTAGATATGTTTGGATGCCCTTTAGTTTTGTAGTCTGCTGGTGAAATCTAATGTTCTAGTTTTCACTTTACATTGCTAAATTATTGGCCACCTCAAATGGACTTGACTGAGTTTTCATCCCGTATGGCTATTTCATAATCACTTGCCTTTTGACTGAGTTTTCATCCTGGAAGGCTATTTCATATTCACTTGCCTTATTGTAAGCGCATGGCATTATGATAATGTGTTATTTTTGTACATGGTGTCAAGGTTTGATGATCAATATCTGAAGGTTGAGGGGCAGGTAATGAAATTGGGTATTGATACTTTTGTAGAAAGTGATGCTGGAGGTTTGCGAAGATTTGTAGTTCTGGTGCTAGCTAAAAAGTGTGGGGAGGAAAATATTGGGTAAACTTTAGGTAGGGTGGCTTTAGGGGAAAGCTCATGGTTGTATTTAGACATCTTTAAATTTGGTTAATGGAATTTAGGGTGGTGCAAGTTTTTTCTGGGAGGAAGAGATTGTTGGTTAAGGGTGAAATCATTTGTGTCAGTGGTTTTGTTTTTGGTGTGCTTCTTTTTTCTTTTTTCTCTTGCGTAATTGACTTCCACATGGTTTTTTCCCTCTTCTATCATTTGGATAAGAGGTGTGATGATTCTTGACTGCTATGAAATAGTTGAAGAGGTTTTAAACTTGTAATTGTATGTACTATATGATTTAGAGGACATGATGGACTCCAAACTTGTTATGCTGGAGGAGCTATGAAATGTTTTGATGAGGTTTATGTTGTGCTTGTGCATGATCTACGTGATACTAGAACTTGGGCGGTTGGGCCCCCTTCCATGTGAATTTTCTCGTTCATGTAAATACTGTTTTTATCTTTGATCAAGTGTATGGCATCTATCTTCCTCCATACTGCTATTTAGGAATCTCTGGCTCCATCTAAGAATTGTGTCTTTCTTGTTGGATTGCCACTGGCAACAAATTTTTATACGTAATGACACCCAACCAAGGAAACACCCTCTCTACCCCCGGTTTGGCTGAGGCATGCACTATAGAGCTTGGCCAATCTAACTTCATGATGAAAAGAAACATTAATAGTAGAAGACAGCTCCAGAATTTCATTTAAATACTGACAGGCTAAAACCGCCTGTCAGTACTGCCTGCTTCTTTTAATGAAAGTAATCATTAAAAAATAAAAAAAATTATTTAAATAGAACTGAATGAAATTTTCAGGGCCTCGCTTTGCGTTCAAGACACTGAAGCGACTGCAAGAATCACTTTCCACAATAAACCTGTCATGGTTAACCCTTGGAAACAACAAAAGGGCCTCCAGGATAGCGAACACATCCACTTTGTTAGAATCGGAAAATGCCCACATGCTTGGAGAACATAAATTTGTTGTCCTGAAGAACACCTCCCATACTCTTCAACCCCGGTTTGTCGAGTCCCATACTTGTCGGCTCCGGTTTACCTCTTGACACTTCATTGACATTGAATTTCAGCACCCTGGATGGAGGGGAAGACCAAGGGACCTATCTTCTTTCCTTAGCTGGTCCACATCCCATACAAGCTTCCCAATCGAAGAGAATATCATTCATCTTGATATTAGAAAACTCTTTCCTGATCACAAGCCACAGAGCAATCCTCAAAGTTGTTAAGTCCGACTATAGCCAATACATTTCCACAACTAAGGCTGTTAGATAGCGGAAGACAAATCTACTTCACACCCACCCTCAAATGGGACGCTATTAGAAGTGACAACCCACACGTGCCTACCCAGGCGATCTGGAATGGGTTAACACCTCCCCGAGTTTTGCACTCATGACCTAGCGTGACTTTGATACCATGTTAAGTCTGACTGGCCAATACATCCCAAAAGCTTAAGCTATTAGGAAGCGGAAGACAAATCTACTTAGTAAGGGTCACCCTAGAAAATAAATTATCTAAAGAAGAGGAGTTGCCTCTACAAACCAGCAATCAAAATCTAGTCTTGTTAGTTGTTACAAAGCATTTTTTTAGACTTGCAGTAGAATCGAAACACTTTATAGTGGTTTAAGAGGGAAAAAGTAAGATAAACTGTTACAAGTTAGAAAACCTCCCTTCTCTTCTTTTAGATAATAAATAATCTTCGATGTATGTTTTGTAACCTATTTCATTTTCCAGGTATTGTGAACAAACTGATCCTTGACTATTGTGGATGTCTTTTTCATTTGTATTTATCTGATTTTAATTTTATTAATTATCATACTTAAGATCTATTTGTTAAATTTTCTCGTCAGCGATTATTGCTTAAGCTGTATTACCCATTGCCTATTTTTAGATATTAGCATTCTGACAAAATTCAAACCAGTTTCTTATTATTGTAACTATCATCAGTGCATTATCTCCTGCATCAAAGCGTTCTGAAGCTTTACTTGATCAGCGAGATAACATTGTCCTTACACCAAAAAATGTTCAGGTAATTCGTTTGGCTCTTTTTTTTTTTTCCTTTTCCCGTGCTTAATGCGGTCTTGTGCACTTATTCTTTGCCTTCTTGATGTCATTGATTTTTTACTATGTTGGTCTTATAGGCTTTGAGGACTCTTTTTAACGTAGCACACCGGTTGCATAATGTGTTGGGTCCATCATGGATTTTGGTATGGGTGCCATATTCTTGATATCCATTGTGAAGTCTGCTATTTGGCTAATTACTGATTGCAATTGTCTAGGTACTGGAGACTCTAGCGGCTCTAGATCGTGTTATCCATTCTCCGCATGCTGCTACACAGGTTCCAATGAATGCAAAAATTTCTTTCCAATCAATGTTTTATCATTTATTTTTTTCTACAGAAATGAATATATCATTTATTGTTTGCTAGAATTCCACTGAGAAAATCCTTCCTGAGGGTTATTAATTGCGCTTTAGTTCTGGTCAATCAATTTTTAATTAATTTATTTTTATAACAGTCTCTGGTATGTGAGTTTGTGAGTTCATTGTACTTATACTCTTCCTTTAGGTTATAATTCTGCTGTTTTCCTCTCGAATCCTCCCACGTTCCTTCTATTTTATTGTCCTATGCTTCCTGTCCTTAGTCTAATTCTTGATCTAGCCCGTGATTCTTGCTGCTAGTGGGCTAATTCTAACAGAAGTCAATCTGATTTTCAGATCCTAAATAAGTCCAGCAATGAGTTTGCAATTCCATATCTAAAAAAATGATGAAACTATTTTAAAGAAAATCATGATGCCATCTGTATAATGCTGTCCTTTTTTCTGTGCAATATGAAGTTATTCTTCTAAACAATTTCCTGATAGCTACATTGTAAGAGCTAATGCCTTGGTCATAAAAAAAAAAAGTAAGAACTAATGCCTTAGTTTTTTTGTGCAGGAGGTCTCTACCCCTGTTCCGAGGCTCATGAGGGAAACATCTAGTCAATACAGTGATTTCAACATCCTCTCTTCTTTGAATTCACAGGTAATTGAGGAAGTTGGAAACTATGCTATGTTGACCTTTTCAACTTAATGTGTTCTAATGTATCTTTGATGTCTATTTGGCAGCTGTTTGAAAGCTCGGCACTGATGCACATATCAGCAGTTAAGTCCCTGCTTTCTGCACTCCGCCAACTAATGGATCAGTATGTGCCAGGAAATTTAAGTGGTTTAGGACAAACTTCGAGTCTGCAAATTGGAAGCATCACATTTTCGGTGGAACGGATGATAACAATACTTGTAAACAATCTGCACAGTATGTGTTCACTTTTTCATTTTTGTTATGCATATAGCTTTTATGCTTAAACATGGGTGTTACTTGGAAGGTTCAGCATTTTTTTTTTTTTTTTTGTTTTTGAATGCACCATGGTGCTGTTCTGCTTTATGCATGCATCTTTGATCTTTCTTGTAAAGAAAAAGTAGGAGGTGCTGCATGGCACACTCAGTTTTAAATTATGCTGATAAATCCTACATACCTGCTGGCTTGGGTTATTGGATTTTAAACTGAAATGTGGAATGCAGTTTTTTCTTTTTCGGTTCTTTATTATGTTTAGTTGCTGCCCTCTTTTTCTGTGATTGTTTCCTTTTTCTTTTTAGAGGGAACTGGCTATTATACAAGTGTGCCATAAAGCTTGAAGATACAATGGAGTGACATTGTCAGGTCTCACCTCTCAGTAATTTTCTGTAAGTAGAGCTGTATTTAGATGTCAAAAGACATGCTTGGGGAACCTGAGGGGAAGAAGAGTTGTACATAGAAGGAAACATGGTGGTGTTTACAAAATTTCAAATTCTGTTCCTATAAAGAAATCATTGTTCGAGGAATGGTATAAGATGAGAACAGTAGAAGGTCTAGATTGTTGTAAGTAAAAGAAAGTGGAGCTAAGCTGCAAGTCAAGTATGAAGCTTATGACAAGTTGTATCTTGGGAACTAAAATGCTACCCATCCAAGGATTTGGTACAGGTTAGACTGGAATGGTGAAACAGAATTCATGTAGTGGACCCCAATATAGTTGGTAGAAGGTTGTGATGATGGTACATTGGGAACTAAAGAGGAGGAGAACGTTATCTCTAAGATTTGTGAAGATCAGACAAGAAAATTGGCGACTTCAGATCGCGTAAGGTGCATTAAAGATGAAAAATTAAGGGTCTTGGTAAAAGAGGAGGGTAGAGATATAGTGGGTATGTATTTTAAGGGATTTCCTAATTACAGAGTATTCAAGTGAAATAAACTATGATTTAGAAGAAAAATAGGTACTTATTGGGGAAAAATCTAGAATAAAAATAATGACAACCTTAGCTAAGATGAAAAGAAGTATAGGACAATAAAATAGAACTATAGCATTAGCATCTGGTATGCAGTATCTGGGAGCAACTACGGAGAAAATAGATGGATTGAGTTTGATATAACAAAGAAGGCAAGTTTTGAATAGGCAAGGTGGGGACAAACGAGTGGATTGTTATGAGTCGCAACAATGTAGTGAAACTAGTTACAAACTTTCCTTCCTAAAGGGAAAAGAAAAAAAGAAAAGAAAAGAGAACTGAAAGACTAAACATCTCTCTAAATTCTTATTTCTCTCCTCTTTCTAATAAATGATTCTCATATTTCTTTTATGAGTCCCTTCAATGGAAAATAAACCTCAGGTCCTCAACAACGTTTCTTTCCAATTAAATGCACAGTTGATCATCCTCCAGTCTTATTTGATGCGGATAGCGGAGGGAGGATGATGCGGGGTGGACGAAAGAGAATGGAGATAGGGGAAGATTGGGCTCTCATCAAACTCCGATCTGGAGGCGTTACTAACTTGGGCTCTCACCAAACTCCAAACAGGGAGGCATTAGAGAACTCGAGGAGAACTCGAAGAAACTCCATTTCATTCATCATTAACCATTCTTTTTTTCTTTTTTTGGCCAAAGAGGCTTTGCATCATTACATAGGAAAAGAAATAACCCTAGAACTAATTTGGACCATCCAAACACATTGATGGCCAGGATTAAAACATCCTAATAAACAACTTAAAACATAATTAAAATATCTAAATAATATATAATTAACATAAAAATGAATGGCCTGAGCCTGGTTAAGACAGACGGGCTGGGCCCATTGGCATGTCGACCCATGGGGACCACGGGTCTGTCCTGCATCATTATACCAAACCTTTCATTGAGATTCTTATGCTATGTAAAACAAGTCAAGAAAGTGATGCTGAAGCTTTTTTTTACCATCTTAACATTCCATACATGTAGCACATGCTTGGACATCTATGTATACCTTTTTTCTTTTTGAGATAGAAACAGTGTGGAATTAGGGTTGCAAACGGGACGGTTCCGGATTGGAACCATAGTGGACTCGGACCCGGACCTAAATAACGGTTTCGGATCTGCTTTTGACTCAGAACCTGTTTGTTGGTTCAAGACCCGATTTCGATAGGAAAACCTGGATCCGGTTCCAGAACTGGGTCCACCTAGAGGACTGGAATCTAGTTCCAAAATTGATTCTAATTTCTCTTTATTCTTCATCTTTCTTAAACTAAGCATATCATTCAACTTATAATAGTGCATCAAGTCTACTACCTCTAGTATTATACATAAAAATGTAAAAAACAGAGTTCATTTTGAGGCACGATTTGCAATATGAAAGGCTCATATGCCGGGCCCTAGGTCCACGGGCCGGAACCAATATGGACCCGGAGCTGGATCTATTTATCAATCGGAACCTAACTTGGGTTCCTGACCTGGACCCGTTTATGAATCGGAACCTAAAATAGTTTTTTGCGGGTCGGAACTTCCTTGTAATCGAAGAATCGGATACCTGTTTGCAACCCTACATGGAATGTATTATATATTTTTTTCATATTTTAATCTCCCTTTTTCTTTCTCTTCTTTTTTTCCAGAGGTACATGGAATATTCTTTATTTTTCTTTAGTCTTTCCCCACTTTAACATTATTTTAAAATGTTCAGGTGTGAGGGAATGCATTCCTATTGTTCAAAGCATGACATGTAATGAATCAGCTAGGGCCGACTTGAGTTTGATATGGTTGAAATAGACTTAGTTTTTAAAAGAGATTTGATGTTTTTATAAGTATAGTTTGTACCTCCTTTTTTCTTAAAAGCATTGTGTTTTGAGGATCTACTTTTCTCTTAAAGAGCATTGTGTTTTGAGGGGTTGTATTGTATGCCCCAAATACAGATCCTGCCTGAACAACATGCTTCATCTAGAGTGTACTCCCGAATTATGCCTTATACTATGTGGTGTCCCAAATGCAAGCTACGCCTTACACTTAAGCCTTGGGATGTTTTGGAATGATTCACCCCTAGCAAGCCTCGTGGTGTCAGCCTTGAACACTTCTAAAAGCCATAGACTTGCGCTCCAAGGCTTTTTGGGAAAGCTTTTTTTTTTTCCTGTAAGCTTGAAGTGCTTCTAAAAACAGTGCGTTTGAATGTAGGTACTAGCAACAAATTTATCTTAATTGTCTATTATTTATTCTCTAAAGGGGTTTGGATACCCTCGTATGGGAGAACATGCACGCGCGTGCACACACATGTATTTATATATTTATATTTAATCCAGTCTGACCCTTGCATTTTCTTTCAACTTGGACAACCTATAATCCAGGTTTAATTTTCTTTCAATCTCTCACATTCAATTACCCCCATGTGAATTTACACTTGCTCCAATTTGACACTCATAAGAGTAATGTTGTTTGTTGGGTGAAGCCCATCATATCAATGCCAACAAAGATTAAGGGGAGGTTGATGTGAGTGCTAGTTTTTTGCACAACCCATTAGTCTCAACGAGATCTTTCTAATCCCCTCTACCTCATTGATGCAGCCCAAGAAGGCTGCCACAATGGGCTTTTGGATAATAGGCAAGATCCAGCCAAAGCCTGCAGGTCTGGCCCATGAGCCAAATTCCACCACTCTTGTATAGGTAGAGGCCCATGGCCCTCCATACCTCTAATTGCCAAATGGAGCCGGTTTACTCAAGTGTGCTATTCAAAACTTGTCAAATGTATCACATAAGTGATATGGGCCCCATCCAACTTGTGTGCTAGTCATGTGTTACTACCTTTGATTGCAAAAATTTTCTATTGTGGACCAAAAATAAGATACTGGTGATGCATCCTTTAAGTGATTACATCTCTTACCAGTTTTTTTATTTTATTTTATTTTTCTAATATGATTTGATCATTTCCTTTACATGCATTCCTTATAATGCAACTTTGTTTGATATTTTACCAGGGGTGGAACCCTTTTGGGACCAAGTTGTTGGCCATCTTCTTGAGGTGATCAGTACAGTTCACACATTGTGAGTTTATTCTTAATATTTTTGTTTTTGACATGTCAATAAATATATGCAGCTTGCGGAGAACTCCAGCCCACTATTGCGCAATATGGCGCTTGATGGATTAGATCAATGTATTTGTGCTGTCTTAGGTTCTGATCGTTTTCAGGGTATTACCCCTAGACACAATCTGGCAGATCATCAGGTGAGAACTATTTTTCGTAAGTTAAGGTTCCATACCTTACTAAAGAGGAGGAAACTAAATCTTGTAGTTACTATTCTTATCCCCCCTTTTCTTGTAGATGGAAACCATTGATGCAGAACTAAGATCATTTGAATGTTCTGTTATATCTCCATTAAGAGTCCTCTATGATTCTACTCTAAACCTTGATGTCCGTGCTGGATCACTGAAAATTCTTCTGCATGTTTTAGAGGTACTCTATACCTTGTTGAGGGCAAAACGTTTGGCGAATCTAATAAGTTTAATGGTTGAAATTTCATGCATTGTGAAATTGCTTTTCAGAGACATGGAGAAAAGTTGTACTACAGTTGGCCTAATATCCTTGAAATGTTGAGGTCTGTTTCGTAGTTGTTCAATGTATTCTTTTTTCCTTGTGTGTTATAAATTTGTAATCTTATGGCATCTATTTTTTGATTCGTCTTGCCTTTACTCTTGTTTTTCCCAGGTTAGTTGCAATTGCGTTAGAGAAGGATCTCATCTCCTTTGGTTTCCAGGTATTTAAAGAAACTAAAGTGAATCCTTCAAATTGACGGTTGAGATTATGTAGTTCTTGTATTGTTTATAACATTTGCATTTGATGCAATCTTAGTAAGATACTCTAAATTGAAGTTTAGGGATCAATTGAAAGTAGGATTCGGAAACCAAAAGCCCAACTTGCATTACTAGATGTCCCAAAATTCCAAAAGAAATTAGAGTAATTAGAGTAATTGAGGTCTGGGGGTTTCAGATTGTTACAATTGGCTCAATTTTGGAAGACTTATTTTAACAGTAAATTTTTTTTTTGGACCAATCAAATCCACTAAAACCTTAATGTGTGCAACTTAATAGAAACCCAATTTTCTCCTGAAAACCAAGTTTTGAGATGATTCTTGTATTTTGAGGAAAATTGTAGCTTTTGCTTTCTCTACTTTAGGGTTCTAGGTTAGGTTTCTGATTATGAACTTAAAGAAAAGCATTGTGTAAATCAAATTTGAAGTAGGAAATCATACTTATTCGATGTGAAACAAATCTTCCTTTTTTCCAATCTCTAGAGCAATTCTGGATTGCATCTGGACTCTGGAGTTTTGGAAGCAAACACAAGGGTATCTGTCTGTTATGAGAACGGGGAGTAATTTCTTTGTTTTTTTTTGTTTTGGTAAATTTTCTCATTGATCTTTCCTTGAGTCCCGTATGTAATTTCTAATATATAGCAGGCTACTTGTAATTGTAAAATGTAATTACATAAAATTTATGTTTTGAATCTTATAGGATTGTGCAGCACTTGATACCTACATGGTATGGGTGTCTCTTCTCTTAAACTCTAGCACTCATGCACCTGATCATTTTCTCCCTTCTTCCTTTTAAACTTTTTCGTTCTATTTCCTTTTTTTATCCATCCTCTCTTCTTTTATCTTTCTTTTCTTTTCACCACAACGAAAGGGTACAGGCTTCCAACTGCAGCAGGCAGACCTGCACAGTTGAAGCGCAGGCCTGCGTACTACTCAGTTTCAGCATGCAGTAGGGCCCACTGAATATGCGGTGAAGGTTGCAAAATCCAGGCTTTTCAGGTTCTTAGCAAGCCTGTTTTATATGCAGTAAAGTTTTGCAGAGACTCTAATTATTGGATTTGTCTGATAATCTTGCAATATTTGTGTATGGTTCCCTGCAAGGCATAGTTTGAGTGTGCTGTAATAGCCTTCGCTGAAATTGTTAAAGATTTTATCATATTGAAGGTCAGTGCATTCTATTTTTCGGTGTGAAGAATGCTGATTGGGAATGGCAGTGGTATTGAAATCATGATAAGAATTAAGAAGTCTACATTGTTTTACCTTGTTGCTTCTTGGCTTCTATAGATTGTTGCATAATTCTCAAATTAGTTCTCATGGTTTATAATGGGTGATTCGTCCTCATCAGTAGTTAACTTCTAGTGATCATGTTGATACTAGAAGTTATTGTAACGAGAACGCTAATTTCTTCATTACTTATACCAACCTTACAACCACAAAATTTCTAACAATGATGGAAAGTGGTAGAGATACTTCTTTGACGCAGATCTAAAGTAGGCTATATTAATGGGATGGGAAGATAAAGAATCTTTGGATGTCGTGGATGTTAAACTCTATGGAGTCTGATGATACAAAGGGCTTGTTCAGGTTGACCTTGGCCAACGAGCTTTGGGACACACTTCATGAGCTTGACTTTGCTAAAACCAATATGGTTGTAATATATGAACTGAAGCAGGCTATTGCCTCTCATTGACAAGGTGATACAAAGTGGCCGAGTATTATACTGTGTTGAGAAGTTGCTAGCAAGAGTTGGCTGACTTTTGATTGTACAGGTTTCCATTGCCCTATAAATGTGGAAGAACTGAAAAAAGGCTAGAAATCAGAGGTTTGAATTTCTCATGAGACTCCTCAAGAATTTAATCCTGATGGGTCATAAATCCTTGGTAATGTTGAGCTGTTGTCGTCGTGGTGCATTTTCTCTTGTGCTCCAAGGCTAATGGTGTGTGGAAGTCATGCCCATTTCAACATCTGAGATGTCTGCTTCTGCACCAAAAAATAAGGGTGGCATTCCTGGCATGGGTTGTGGTTTTGGAAGAGGACAAGGAGATAAAGACGGTGGCAACTTTGGTAGAGGTAGTGGAGGAGACTGGAATTTTATCTATTGTCGTTGACGGAATTATATGGTGTACACTTTTGGGACCTTCATGGGTATCCCCATTCTTGCACTACTAATTCAGGTACTGCAGATTTGAACATTTATCGGCTAGAGCTCCATATACTACTCCTGCTATGTTAGTGCCTTCGGAAGATAAATTTAGATGAGAAAGGGCGAATATGCAGCAGTAATGCAGTAAATGTTTCATTTGAAGGGTGCCTCCTTCCACTGCTTTGGTTCAAACATGTATATAAATGCTCTTAATGTATATTTCAATTCAGGTTGTTTGGTCAAATAATCAGGAGTTACTATTCGTGTGTCGGCTACTGCTTACTCCTTTCTACTATCTTACATGACTCTGGGCTATGTAAGGTGAGATCACTCATTGACCACTGTTGGTCTGAAGGGGAACTATAGCTTCTCAGCTTCATTGCCCTCATCATCAGTCTCGCTTGTTCTGAACATATCAGTCAATCTGTTGTCTATTAGTGGCCTTGCTAAGCAACTGCAATGTATTGTAAACCCCTCCTGCATCCTTTTTAATTACATTTTTCGAGAATAAGATCTGCAGATGAAGAAGTTGATAAAGAGTAGAATAGATTGCACATCTTTCATCCTTGACGGACTCTTTTTAACGGTGGTTGCTATTGTAACCGAGAGGACATTTGTAAATGATCTTGTCAGATACTGTCATGATATTTAATGCCTTGTGTTGGCATGCATTTGATATTATGATTCTCTTTATTCTCTTGTATCTTGCAGAACAAGAAGGGTTTAGAAACGGAAGAGTGAAGAATATAGTAAAGGGGTGTGGGGTCCAAATCTAAGGTATGGAAGTTTTGAAGAGGGGTGTGGGTTTCAAAATTGGAGAGGGTGGTATGGTAAGGTTGGGTTTTCGGTGGATGATTGGTTGGGGGTGAGTTCTTTGTCCTCTTTCTATCCTTGGTTATTTAGGGTGGCGTCTAACTAGTTGGTGAGTGTTAAACATTGTTATTTGGATGAGGGGGGTTCTGTGGCTTGGGATGTGTCCTTTAGGAGGGCTATACGTTCTTGTGAGGTATCAGTTTTATAGTCATTGTTGAGTGGTCTTGCTAATGTGTTTATTTGCAGGGAAGAGGTGGATGTGCAAATATTTCAGCCTTGTCCATAGGGATATTGTCAATGAAATATTTGTATTGGGAATTGGAAGGATTATCAGGTGCTAAATCTGCTAGCTTGCTTGTTTGGTTGGGATTGGCTTCCCCTAGGGTGGAGGCTTTCTATTGGCTAGCCATTTCGGGGAAGGCGCGGTCTGTCGACAATCGTAGAAGAAGAGGCTTAACTTTGGATGCTATTTCAGATCTTTGCTCTCTATGCGATGGGTTTGGATAATTGGTCGATCATCTTTTCTTAGACTATAAGTTTGCGTATGTCCTTTGATGCTGCTTCCTAGATCAGTGTGGGGTTTGGTGCTTGCTCGATTCTTTGATGGCTTTAGTGGAGTCTTGAATGATGGTTCGTTTGATGGCTTTAGTAGACTATAATTAAAGCTGCCTTGACCAATGTGCCAATTTACTTCATGTCCCATTGTAAATGCCCAGTGGAAGTTATGAACTGCATTGAGAAAATGCAACGTGACTTTCTATGGCAGGGAAAGGAGAAGAAAAAATTCCACTTAATCAAGTGGACTCAAGTGTGTAAGCCAAAAAAGGAAGGAGGATTGGGGATTAGAGCTCTAAAGAAGCTAAATTTAGCCCTTCTTGGTAAATGGCTATGGAGGATAGGTGATGAAACTGAGGGGCTATGGAAGGAATTCATTTCTACTAAATATGACATCTCTAGAAATGATTGGTTCGTTCAAGATCCTTCTACTTGTTCTTCTGGCTTGTGGAAAGGCATTGTTGCAGCAAAGGAGATGTATTTGAAGCAGGTAAGGTTATGAGTGGGCAAAGGTGACAAAATTTATTTTTGGACTGATCTATGGGTTGGGGAGAACACGCTACCCTATACCTTTCCAGAGTTGTTCAGCTGTGCTACTAACCAGGAAACTAAAGTTATCAAATGCAGGAGAAGAAAAGTAATCAAATCAGCTGGGGGCCTACGTTCAGAAGAAATCTAAAAGAGGTGGAGTCGTCCCAATTTTGCTCTATGCTAGCTATCCTTGGGATTGTCTTCATCCCTAAGGAGGGCAATGACAGAAGAATCTGGACAGCTTCCTCTGATGGCCTTTTTTTTGGTGTCTTCCTTCTCTTCGATGTCTGAAGTGGTGGTAGAGAGCCATTCCTTCTGGGGCAGTTTGTGGAGCATGACAGTACCGCCTAGAGTAATAGCTTTTGGATGGACTGCGTTGCTTGGTGGGATACTAACAATAGACAACTTACGTCGACGTAAAGTGATTGTAGTTAATGCATGTGCGATGTGCCTTGCTAATGAGGAATCTATAGACCATTTGCTTCGTAATTGTTCCCTTGCCCAGTGCATTTGGAGATCTATTTTGTCTTGGTTCCATTTTTGTGGCCCTCTGCCAAATTCTATCCCTTCTTTGTTTCACTTTTAGAGATTAAGGGTAGGCTCTAAAAAAGGAAAGGTCATGTGGAAGCTCTCGTTCTTAGCGGCAATTTGGTCCTTATGGAAAGAAAGAAATTTTCGGTGCTTTGAAGGAAAATCCTCAGATGCAACAAAGATAGTAGATAATGTCTAGCATCTGGTGACTCTTTGGGTCTCCCCCCTACCTTTATTCAAAGGAATATCGATAAGCTCCATTATTCACAATTGGGAGGAAGTGGCGAGATCCAGCCCTATTGCTAGGCGCATCCTCCCCAGATGGCACCCACCTCCACATGGAGCTTTGAAGCTAAATTTTGATGGGAGCGCTATGGGTAATCTGGGTATAACAGGTGTTGGTGGTGTTATCCATAATGAAGATGGGATAATTATTTTGTCTTACTTTGGCCCAACAAGTGTCTGTTCAATCAACAAAGCAGAACTACTTGCCTTGCTCATTGGTCTTTGAGAAGCTTCCCGCTTACAACTTCATCTACTCCTTGTAGAAGGGGACTCTTCTTGTGTTATAAAGTGGGCGACTTGGTCTTCTTCACCTCCGTGGTATCTGGCAGACATTATTGAAGAGGTGTTTCAGTGGTCAGGTGATCTGAACGTTTCGTTCAATCACATTATGAGATTAGCAAACGTGGAGGCGGATAAACTCGCAAAAGAGGGAGTTCTTAAACCTTCTTTGCTCATTTCTGGCCCTATTTAAGTTCCTTTACTTTTGTTGGTGCCCGATGTTTTTGGGTCGCAATTCTTTTTGTTCAGCCTTGTGGTTTTTGTAGGGGCTTTTTTGGCTGTATTAGCCCTTTGATACTGTATAGTCTTTGTGCAATGAAAAGTCAACTTTTTCAAAAAAAAAAAGAGGTTCTTTGGATGCTTGTGCTCTTTTCTATTCTTTGGTCAGTGTGGAAAGAAAGAAACGATAAAATCTTTAGAGGGGTGTCTTCGTCGGTTGATGATCTCTTTCACGTGGTTACTTTGAGGATGGCAAAATGGGCTTCTTCGAGGAAGGAGTTCGACTCTCTAAAAGTGGAAGGTATTTTGCATAATTGGGGAAGCATCTTTACTTTGTGGGCTTTCTAAAGATAGAAGAGTTTTGCATTGTACAGCTCCTCCAGTTGTTACATTAAAACTCAACGTTAGTGGAGTGACAAGGGGTAAATTGGGGCCGGCAGGGATACTTGGTGTGCTTTGCGTTTTCAATTGGTCAGTTCTTTTGTATTTTTCTAAAGCATGTTGGTGTGATGGATTCAAATGAGTTGGAAGTTTTGGAAATTCTTGGATCTCCATTTTTCTTAATGCTCATTTTCATTCCAAGCTTATTGTTGAGAGTGATTCAATGAATTTGGTTGCTTGGGTGTCATCTTCTATTGCCTATCCTTTGAGATTTCACTTTCACTTTAATCAGATCAAATTTTTATCTTCTCAGATCATGTTGATTTCAAGCATGTGATGCTTTCGGCTAATGCTCTTGCAGATTCTATGGCTAAATTAGGAGTGGATAGATTTTCTCCTTTTGTTCTTTCGTGATATATTTTTTCTGTTTTGGTTGCTTTGGTATAACTCTTTTATACCTCTATTGCCTTTTTGTCTTTGCTTGGTTGTATTCTCTTTTCGGTGTTTTATCTTTTCTTTTATGAAATGCTTGGTTGCCGATAAAAAAAAAAGGAAAAAAAAAGTAAAGGGTACTAGGGGAGAAACGTATGCTTGCAGGAGTCCTAGGTTGTGACTTGTTGAGGTTGTGGTTACTAGTTATAGTGCCAGGGTTACTATTGTTTCTTCAGCTGCTGAGTTTTCAGTGTTAGTTTTATTAAAAGAAGTTAATAGAGAGGTTCATGTGTCGCAATTACTGCTGTATGGTCCCAATGGCAATCAATTAAGTTTGCAGCTCAGGTAGATTGAATTAAGTTGATAATTTAGTGGAAGGTTTCTTCGTTCGTGGAATGCGATTTTAGTATTGTAAGGTTCCCTTCAGACCATGAAGAAGGTGTTCCTCTAGCATCTATGAAAGGATAATTAGTCAATCTCAAGATGGGGTTTCAGCATTTACATGATCGAACAATCTCAGATTTCTAGTTTCTACTAGTTGGTTGTGGCTTATTTTGACTGCTTCCTGACATGCTCTCCCTGGATCACTGGCCCATCTTTTTGGAAGTTGTGGTGTAAAGCCTTTCCCTTTTAGCTAATGTGGTTTGGAGAGAGATGGATAATGATGATGGTGTCTAATTGGTGGTCAGGCTTTCTGTTTGTGTTAGAAACTGAGGATGCTTAAAATGAATCATATTGAAGATATTATTGAGTTTGGGAAGGTTGTAAAAGCTGCTTTTGCTCTCTCGGAACCAGAGTGAAGGAGTCAGGGTCAGGGTGACAACAAGAAGGATCAGTGTGATGTCTTGAAGGAAGAATTCAAATGAAAACCTTTACAGGTAGAAATAAGTTGGAGGAAGACATCCAGGAAGGTACTAAGAAAACAAAGTTCTATGCTATAGCTAGTGCATGGAGGAAAAAATATGGATTTAGTGCATGGAAGTGGATGGAATCGTATGCGAACATTGGAACATTGAATGTCAGATTGCTTATTTTTATGAAGGTTTGTAGTTGGCTAATAATTATAATCAGCCAAAATTGAACAGTCCACTTTGATTTGATGTGCTCAGGAACGGTTCTGGTAGTCAGAGTTTCTTTTCCAGAGGAATTCAGGTGGTTTGGTTTTGATCTTGTTGGGCATCATGCTCCCGGTCCAGAGGGATTTATGATTGTCTTTTATCATAGATTCTTGGGTTTAGTAAATACTTGGCCCTTAATTTAGTAATGTTATTTTGGAACTCTTGTGGCCTGAGGCAAGGGGGTCCTTTTATCTCCTTTTTGCTTCTTTAGTTGTTGAAGCCGTGGGTCGGCATCTGAGAAGGGTTAAGCAGGGGGGTTTGTCCTTTTGCTTAGAATACTTAGGGAAATTGAGATTGCTCATCTTCTGTTTGTAGATGATATTACTGCCTTCTGTCAAGCTAATAGAGAGCAGGTGTAGAATCTAAAATGGATCCTTAGTTTGAAGTGGCATCTAATCTGTAGATAAACTTCTATAAAATGCGAACTCATATGGGTTCAGACTTGTGAAGGTAAAGTGGAGCACCTAACTGAGATTTTTGGGTACATGTGTATTCACATGTTGCAATGTGTCACATATCAACATAGATAGACTCTGGTAATTTATGAAATTTTATTAGTTCACAATATGCAGTGTTTTTTGGTGTTCAAAATTCAAATACTTTTCAGCCACATCTTTCTTCATGATTGTATTTGATTTGAAAGCTGCTGTTGAAGGTGTGCTTTGTTCAGTGCAGAACTTTAGTTGCAACAGGATTGAAACGATAGGTAATGTTCAGAAATTGACATTTAAAGTGATCCTAAAAAAACTGCTTCATGTTTGCATTTAAAAATCCTATTACGTGAGGATAAGGTCAAGAATAGCTTAAAAACTTCTTGACAACTACCCACCAGTTCAGTGTTCATCTATTTCTTATGCTATTTTAGTGTTTACATGTCCTGCTACTCTTGTGTAGTTGTTTTTGATGTGGCTGCGGCATTGATCCTGTTGGGAACCTTTCATTTTTGAAGAACATACTAGAATCTTTTTTTTTCTTTTGAATACTTCTACCATGGAAAATTTATTTTATGGTCTGAATTGTCCTCTCAATTCTTACTTTTGGCACATGGACAGTTACTTGAGTAGGCTTATAACCCAATCGATATATTATTATTCTTTGCAGTGTGTACGTGTTATTATGAATGATGGACTGTCAACTGTACCCGCACATTGTCTTGATGTGTAAGATTCTTCATTCTTTGATCTAACTATTCATTGGTTTCTTGTTCTCCATTATATACCGCCTAGCACAATATATTATTGACTGTGTATTCATGGGATACATATATAAAATGCTTCTCTCTCTCTCTGTATATATATATATATATATATATATATATATATCTATATACCTATAGGAGAATATTCAAGTGCATCCATCCCTCACCATTGTGGTGAGGGACACCCCCTTTTTGGGAAGTTTCAAGTACAAAAGAGAAGTGTGATGGATATCCCCCATATCTATATATATATATATATGTATATATTTGGGTGTGTGTGATCTCGATTTTGCTGTATCAAGACATGGGCACAATTCAATACTGCATGTCATGGACCAGTGTTTCAACAGATTAGTGAGAGCATGTTGAATAGGCTCTTTAGGTTGGGACCTAGTAAACACATAGACCAATTAATCTTTGGGTTGGATGTATGAAGTAGAAATCTCCTTAGTGGCCATCTTTTTTTTTTTTTTTTTCCGAATAAATTGTCATTTGACTTTGATATGCTTGGTTGTCATTAAACAACAGATATTTGGAGATATGTATGGATGCTTGATAATCACATCCTATTTTCCTAGTATCAGAAATTGGTTTCAGTCCATAATGCAGTCTTGTAGAGGGCGCATTGGCCGCCCTCCAAAACGATATGTACTGGTCCTATGCATATCAATTATCGGCATAAGTTTTGATCAAGGTTAAATCTTTTTGTGAAACTATCAAAGAAGTTTAGAATATTAGAAAGTGTTAGATTTTAATGTTTATTTTCATTAAACTCTAAAATATGTGAGGGTATCAGAACCTTCATTGTCACCTATGTCTTATATTGCTATATAATTTTAAAATAAGAATAGTGATGTTAAGACCTAATAACATGTAAAAAGTCAAAGATTATTATGTAGTATTTACAATGTTTATAGTATGTACAATCATGAGATCATCAATAATGTCCTACATGCAATGAGCATCTAGCATGCAGCATACAAATGCTTTGATGCTACTAATTAGTTTTTTATTACTTACTACTAACTGCTTAATATTTAGTTTTTCAACTGACTAGTTAATGACCACACTTAGATCTAAGGATCTTTAGGGGTGCTTCGATTGCTAAAGAGGATCTTCTTTCTATATTTCCCCTAAGATTGCTAAGTGGGCTTTGATCAGGAAGGAATTTTTCCAATATTAACTTAAATGATATTTTGTACAATTGGGAAGCTTGCACACAATCTGGTTTGGGCAAAGAGAAGAGGAAGGTTTTGTGGAGTGCTTCTCTTGCTGTATTCAGGTTTAATGTGTTCAGGTCAGCTAGAGGCAGAACGGGTCCGGTAGGTATTGAAGGGGTCCTCCGTAATGATAAAGGCGATATTCAAGGTATGTTCTCTAAATGGGCAGGGATTAAGGTCTCCAATCAACAAACAATTGTTACTATGATGATACTTGGGGGTTGTTTGGTTGGTGTGAATATGGTAGGCGCGTAATGGAATCACATCAATTTATGTTTGGCTGCACTCATTTACGCAGCACATGCATACTTGAGGTGTGAACAGGGTGTGCATTTTCAGCCCCAAATTTTCATACCTAAAGGGATGTGAAAGAGAATTGCATATGAGTGAACAAGAAGGAACCAAAAGGTGGTGCTACAGTAAATCACATCAACAACGCCCCGGCCTGGTTTTTTTGATTTTTCCGACTTATATGGGCCCCATAATCAAGATCTGAATCGTTCAGATTCTTTAAAAGCCCAAACACGGCTATTTTTAACCATTGATTCATTATGGATTTTCAGATATTTGCAAAAATGTCTAAACATTAAAATCTACCTTTTGGGAGTTCTGTGGGGCCCATTTTCATGATTTGAACCGTTAGTCCTCTTTAGAAGGCCAAAAACGGCTGGGGGGGGGGGGGGGGGGGGGGATGGGATTTTACATCTTAACTCTTCATGGACTTCAGGAAATCATAAAGGAATTGTAAAACCATTTGATTGAACAAGCAATCTGACCTGTTTACGAGCGACCTTGCCGTGTTTTCCTTTTGTTCGAATTGGGTGGGCCTCGAAAGCAAGATTTGAACCATTAGAACTCTTTTGAAGGCCAAAAGTGGCCATGTGGTCAGATTTCATCCTTTAATCCATCACTGATTTTGAGATATTTGTGAAAGAGTTCAGACTTCAGACCTTAAAATCTACGACTTTGGACTACTGTGGTGTCCATTTTCATGATGTGAACCATTGATCCTATTTGTAAGGCAAAAATATTATAGAGAAGCAAATTTCAAATTTTGATTCAACATGGATTTTTATAAATTTGAGCAAAACAGTTTAACCTTTTTATGTAAAATGGCCTTTTTGCATGTGGTTTGAAGCATATGTGAAAATAACAACTAATAGAAAGTGTTTTCATGGGACTCAATTGCATATGGAAATGAATCACATGTGCATCATTTGCACATGCGAATCATTTTCCTATCACATGTGGTTTTGCCAAACAACCCCTTAGAATAATACTAGCAAGTGCAATGCACGGATCATTGAACCACCAAAAGCACAGACTAATATAAATTATACTCGGATAATAGGGTCATTGAGTTACATACCATAATTAAAAGGCTGTATAACATCAATTATATAATAAAAAATAAGGTGACGCTTAATTTTCTACCTAAACCCCTAACTGCAGTTGAAATTTGTTTACTCTAGGGCCCAATTCATATGTCAAAAAATATATGTTTTTTTAATTCTCTCGAGTCAAACTTCTTTTTGAAGATAGCTCAATAAAATATGTTTTTCTTTCAAAGGAAAAATTCATTAAATAAAGAATTTCAATCCAATTTTTTGGCTATTGAATGTTTTTCCCTTCGTTTAGCCAAAGGCCTCCAAAGTTCCAATCCTCACTATCTAACATACATCAGGCCAGCTGTCAGAATGTCCATCCAGTCTGTGCTGTTACTCTTAATCTGAAGATGATGTATTTGTTGCTCCTTTTTCCAGCCTTTTTCCAACTTCTAGTATGAGGTGTGAGGTGCTCTTTTTCTTATAGCTTTGATGGTCTGATAATAGTTAACAGCAGATCTGTAAATTAAAAAAAAAAATAAAATCAATGTCTCATCTTTTATTCTGATTAAAAAAATATATTAACTTGATCTTATGAGGTATACATGCAGAAAGGTTGACGTGAATGGCTTTCCAATTAATGAAAACATCTCTTAATAACTGATGAGATTAAATTTTAAATTTGTGGATAAAAATCTATGAGCTGTTTTCATTAAGAGTGGGTTCATAATGCTTATAGAGATGTGAAAACCACTAGCAAATAGTGGGGTCTTAAAAAATTTCACACATGATTTGGGCCACCCTTACTAAATAGATTTATAATTTCAAACATGATTTGGGCCACCAAATGCACAGACCCCTAGCAAACAGTGGGGTCTTAAAAATCTATCCACGGATTTGGAAAAATAGAGATGTGAATTAATCTATTCACAGACTATAGATATTCCCAACAAAGAGGACCGGTCCTAATCCATCATTCTTAAATTTTTTAATGTATCAAGGTATGGCCAAAATAAGATGATCAAAATTTCATGTTTGTTTCATCCTGCAATTTCATTTCTATAGACCCATTCAGGATGATGTGAAAACCCCTAGCAAATAGTGGGGTCTTAAAAATTTTCACAAATGAAATGGGCCACCCTTACTGAATAGATTTATAATTTCAAACATGATTTGGGCCACCAAATGCACAGACCCCTAGCAAACAGAGGGGTCTTAAAAATCTATCCACAGATTTGGAAAAATAGAGATGTGGATTAATCTATTCACAGATTATAGATATTCCCAACAAAGAGGACCGGTCCTAATCCGTCATTCTTAAAATTTTTAATGTATTAAGGTATGGCCAAAATAAGATGATCAAAATTTCATGTTTCTTTCACCTGCAATTTCATTTATGTGGGTCTGTTAGTGGAGAGTGGAGAGTGGAGAGAGAGGAGAGTGGAGAGTGGAGACAGCGGAGATGACATGTGTCTTTCATGTATGTAGACAGGTGTCCTCATCTTAGGTAGAATACATTCCCTTAGTATAATAGATGTGAAGGCTACGTGTCTCTTATTTACTTTATTCTAAAATCTGAAGTACTTCCCCATGGCCCTTTATATTTTCTTGTTTCTCCTTGGTATTTAAATCAATTATAATTTTTTAATTATAATTTTTATTTAATTTAATTGTTTCAACAATATTTTCCTAATAATATTCTGATAAAATACAATATTTGGAAATTTATCATAATATTGTCCTAACAGCAATAATTGCAAGTTACAACATTGATCTGATGTATGCCTTTATGGAGAAGTGCTTTTGAGTGTTGTAAATGCCTTGACTTTGCGAGTCTTTTTTATAATTTAAAATCCACTTAAGTGTACCAAGGTTAAATGTCTATAGTTTGTGTGAAACTGACTATTGCAATAGCATGATCAATGTTTGCTCTGTTAATTGTCAAGAAATCAACTTCCTAAATATCTTCTTTATTGATGATCTTCTAGTCGGTCACTGTGTTCTAGTTGAAGCTTGCATTTTATTTCAAGCATGTATAAAAAAATGGAGTTGTTTTATTTCTACGTATTGTCCAATGTTCAATGAAATGGCCAACATATTGGCCGATATGGTTTATAATATCCTTTTAGCAACCTTCAAACCCATATTTTTGGTTGTCTTTTTGCACAGTAAAGCTTGGGAAAATGTTAGCATAAGATATTGAAAAAAAAAAGAAGCAAATCAAAGATATACATATGAAATTGAAGCCGATGCGCAATACATTACCCTGGCGGTTAATTTTTAAATTAAAAAGGTAGTATCTGAGAATACGCATAATAGGTAGTTGTTTTTGGGATTGTTTGGGGTAATCTACCTTATTGGCTGACTCTGCTTCGATATTTGGGAGTTGTTGTGTTTTACTTTCTACGCATTGTCCAATACTTGATGAAATGGCCAGTAAATCAGCCGATATGCTCAATATGGCCAATATATCAGCCAATATGGTTTATAGTACCCCTTTAGCTATCTTCAAACCCATATTTTTGGGCTTCTTTTGCGTAGTAAAGCTCGGGAAAATGGCAGCATAAAATATTGACAAAAAAAAAAAAAAAAAAAAAAAACAGCAAATCATAGCCGTACATGTAAAATTGAAGCCGATGCACAACACATTAACCTGGGGGTTAATTTTTATATTAAAAAGGTATCTAAGAATAAGCGTAATATGTAGTTTTGTTTTTTTGGTAGAATGAGTCCATGAGCATAGTTGCAGCTTAATTTTGCTACATGCATTATTTTTATGATATTTGGGAGGATTTTTAGGGGATTTTTGTTTATCTATCTTCCTAGTAAGTACTACGTAGTGCGTACTAATCATGATGAAATATTATAGTGCATACTATTATGTCTAAGTTGAAACAAGTTTTTCTGCTGGCTGTCACCTATCTAACGCAACCCTCCTGTATTTGCGCATGGGACAGGCAGTGGGTGAAATTTTCACCTGTGGACGTCCGCAGGTGAAATGCTGCATGAAAATGAAATTTAGCTGTTAATGTGTGAAGGCTTTCCATGCATTAACGGGCTGGACTTGATTTTCCTTCAGTCTGCTGGAGAAAATCTCTCCTGGCTGTGAAAATTAGCGTAGTGCCTACTATTCATAGTTAGGAAATTTGGTTTGGCTCAGCCGAATTTGCCAAACAAATTTGGCTTAGCAAAGTGAGCTGAACTGAACTACCTGCTGGTAAAACTCGGTCCAGATTTTGGACTGGACTGAAATGTTCGAAATATGGAGTTTAGGCAGATTTTTCCCCTCATTTTTCTTGAACAAGGACAGTGGGGTGCTTGCAGGGAGGTAGGGAGGGGGAGAATGTACCTGAACCTGAAGCCCATTCTGTCGCCGCTGAAGACAACAATGAATTCATGCCCTTCATTTTCACAACAAGAGAACAAGCCGAGGTGAAGTCGGGAATGTGTTAAAAGTTCTTGTTTTTGGAACTTAAGTGGTTCATTAGTACGAGAATCAATAGAAAAAAGATAATAAGCTTCCTAAATTTGCTTTGCCGACAGTTTCACTGATGAATTGTTGTTCACACTTAGGAACCCAATAGAATGTGGTTTTTAAATTAGGATCAAAGAAGTACAAGCCACATTTTTAACAATGAGCACCAGTCACGTTGCAAGACAGAAATCTTGAGGAAGTTTATATTACAATTTACAGTTTTCCCTAGATTACAAATGGACAATCAGTTGGTGACTAGGTTAGGAAGAAAAGGACAGATGAAAGAGTCAGGCTAGGGAAATAAGAATCACACCTTTACCATTGATGCCAGTAAGCTTGCTGTCACCTGATTTAGTACACTAGATGTCTTTTTAATGATAGAGAAGAAAGATGTTTAATATACCCAACATATGATTAGTAGCCCTCGACTCAGTTGCGCGGGGGCTACGGGACGTAACATGAAGCACAAAGGATGAACCTGTTTGAGAGAAGCCGCATGGGGCAAATTATCTGAAATAGTGTTACGTCAGAGATGTGAAATCATGGAGTCATTTTCAGTATGTGAGAGTTGAATGATTTCACAAGATGAATTGTATATTTACATCTGCTCCCAAAAGACTTATTGACATGATTTTTCTGATTGCAATGTGTTCAGTCGTTCTTCACTTCTAAGTCTTTGTCTCTACCATGGCTCCTTGAATCATGCGAGTCTTTACCAAACCCTCTAACAAGACTTTTAGTAGTGATCTTCATAGTTTTCAAAATTGGAATCGTATCGCAAATCGTTCATACCCATGAATTGAATCGAATTGTGAATCGTAGGATTTTTTATTTTTTTGATAAAAATAAAAAATAATTAAAAATTAAAAGAAAAATAAAAAAACAGTTATTCATAACCATCCATTTTCCCATTTATAGTATTATAAATATAATAACAAGTCTATCATACAATCATATGAAGGACATCATGACATAAATTAATATATATATATATATGAAATAAATGATGTGTAAATAGTTAAATACGTTTAATGTATCAATATATATTTTATTATCTTTAAATCAAAACATAAAAATAAAAAGAAAATCCATACTATCAATCTTACACTGTAGGATATCTCTTGAAGTTAAAAAAGTGTTCATGAATAAAAAAACCAAAATAGATTTAAAAAAAAAGAGAGAAGCTATAAACAAGCACGATACGTACAGTTGAATGCTTTAGTTAAATTCATGTTCTTTACTCATCTTTAAAACCTTATCAAAGCCTCAAAAAATTCTTAGGAGGTTTTGTTAACTACTAAATAACTTTTTAAAAATAAAAGTGCTAAAAGAAAGAAAGAAAAAAAGGTAAAAGATTATTAATATTAATTTACTGGTTGTAGCTATTCTCGCTTAGCCGAACGCTTGAATCATAAGATTCAATGAAACGAGTATCGAATCGTAGGATTCACACCTAAATCCTAAGATTCATTTATAAATGGAATTCATTGCATAGATACGAATCGTTTTCCTTAAGATTTGGGATACGAATCGTAGGATTCTGATAACTATGGTGATCTTCATTATATTTGATATAAAACATGTGGCTCCTCTTTGAATCATGTATCAGATGAGGTAAAAAAACCTTGAGAATTTTCCTTATACTTCTCTCACTTTCTTTGTTTGCTATATTTTATATGATTTCTTTTGATGTCCAATTTTGCAGATGTATTGAAGTTACTGGAGCATACAGTGAACAAAAAACTGAGATAAATATAAGCTTGACATCAATAGGACTCCTCTGGACTGCAACTGATTTTATTGTGAAGGGGCTTGTTCATATGCATAATGAAGAAAAGAAAGCAGGTTCTTGTAGTTATTATTGATAATGAACTTCAATTTAAATGTGTTCATGAAGATCCTCACACATTATATAATAATCCTGTAGGGATCATGTTTGATGTACAGTCTACTCCCGGGCAAAACGAACATGGTGAAGAAATAGAAGAAGAAATGACTGCTCATGCTACCATTGATGGTCGTGAAAGAGTTCACATGATAGATGGAATCGACCGTGGAAGGTTGCTATTTTTGGTGTTCTCTATACTTAAAAAGCTTGGAGGAGATGAGAGGCCAGAGGTTTGGTTGCTCTTCCAATAACTTGCATTTGCATTCCTACTTTTTTTTATAATGTTCATATTTAGCTATACTCAATCAACATCTATACTCAATCAACATTTTTTAGAATGGTCTGGCTTTTCCTGTTGTGGGAACGGTCCGGCCTATGTCACGACCCGGGCCCGGGACTCGAAGTGATCTGCTGGACGGGCTATGCTGTGGATGATTTTTATCATGAATATAAGTATGGAGGCCTGGGAAGGACTGCTTTGTGAGCTGGGTCAAATTGCTCCAAAATATACAGTGAAAATATGGGCATCCCATCCAATAGACAAGAAAAATAGAGATTTGAAACATGTAGCGGTGCATAGCATAAATCACAGGAAACTATTAACGTGTTTAAGTTTGATATCCAAAATCGAAGTATTAATTTCATCTAAAGGCCAACCAAAACGGGCCATTTTATAAAAGATTTCCAAATTAAAAGCTGTCTAAAAGAAATTATCTGAAGAAATCATCTCCAAAAGCCTGCTCTCTCTGGCACGTCGTCAGCACTCCACTCTCTCAAGCCCTGGGGTGTCTTCTTGTCCGCCACAACCTCCTCTGCATAGGAAGTGGATCCGTCACCTACATGCCAAGCGAAACAATGTCAGACTATCGAAATAGCCTCAGTAGTAAACATTATGAATGACATTTCATGATGTATCAATTAATGAGTAAAAGACAAGTAATTACCGAAATATCATAAAAATGTGAAATTACATGTAAATGATGCATGGATTAATAAACAGGATGCATAGGGTTACAATGATAGACTTACACGTGGTGGGAACATCCTAAGCAAAGTGGCATCCGCATGGCTAAGGTCTCCCACTGTCCGGCTGCAATTGGTGAAGCCGTAGTAGGAGCACCACCACTGGTGCAAGTATGAGTAGCATTAAGCACCCTATGTAGGGCTCAATTTATGGCCATTATGAGTACAAGAGAGAATGATACCAAACGGTGATAAATCTGCTATCGCGAACGCACGAACTACAATGCAGTGGGTTAGTGTTTAAATCAGGCTAAACCCAAACACACTCGTGCACGGCTGCACTGGATTGAAGTTAAGTGCAGCAGACGCAGAAAACCGAGGATAAGAGGTGAGACTACACAACTGGCAAGAAGTCATCCTAAGCAAAGTGGCATCCGCATGGCTAAGGTCTCCTACTGTCTGGCTGCAATTAGCAAAGCTGTAGTAGGAGCACCACAATAGGAGCGAGCAAGAGTACCATTAAGCACCCTAAGTAGGGCTCAATTTATGGCCATTATGAGTACAAGAGAGAAAATGGTGATAAATCTGTGATTCCCTGAACATGAACTACACTGCAGTGGGTTAATATTTAAATCAGGCTAAACCCAAACGCAGTCGTGCAACTGCATCGAATTGAAGCTAAGTGTTGCCGACGTATGAAACTGAGGATAAGGGATGAGACTACACAACTGGCAAGAAGTACTACAAGCAACCAAGATTAGCTAATTTTCCCCAATGAGGTCTAAGTAGTCCTAAGTCTTAGACTTCATAGCAGTGTTACGAAATTCGGTTCGTTTCAGCCAAGGATGAAAATAGCGGTAGCGGCCCACCACCAAAACGCTACATAGCGTAGCGGTGCGATTTGGAAAAATTGTCAAAAAAATCTAAAAAAAATTGTAGAAAATTTAGAATATTGGAAAATGAGAGAAAATGTTTTCTTTCTTTTTTTTTTTTTTTTTTGTAAAAGTAATTAAGATAAGGGGACGTAGCAGTCCCGTTATTGTATGAGGTCCTGTATCACTGTATAAATAGAAAATAATAGTAATGATCATTTTTTTTTCACATGTATTCATGTTGTTTAGTTATGCTAACTTAGAAACTAATGAAAGGCTCGTATTAAAAATAAATAAATAAAAAAAGAAAAAAAAACCACAACAACAACACCACCTATGTCATGAAATCAAAACTTAAGAGTTAAGAGTGCCTAGAGAAAATAATACATCTACCAAGGGGGTGTCTAATAGGATTTATGCCATATAAATAAGAAAGCATAACTTAAGCCCTAAGAAACCTAATTAAAATAGAAAACTAGAATCTTATCCTAACCAAACCAAACCAAGCCTTTTCCCACTAGGTGGGGTCGGCTATATGGATTTGACGACGCCAATCAAATCTGTTTAGGGCCATGTCCTCCGTTAGATCCATGTAGGCAAGGTCATGTTTAATAGTTTCTTTCCAACTTCTCTTGGGTCTCCCTCTCCCTCTCCTACTCCTGGCAATCTCTATGCCTTCACACCTTTTAACAGGTGCTTCCATTGGACGCCTTCTAACATGGCCAAACCATCTTAGTCGATTTTCTCTCATTTTATCTCCAATCGGTGCTATTCCTACTTTGCCCCTAATCTCCTCATTCCTAATCCTATCGCTCCTTGTGATCCCGCACATCCATCTTAGCATTCTCATCTCCGCAACTTCCATCTTCTTAACATGATTATGCTTTACTGCCCAACACTCTGATCCATATAACAATGCTGGTCTTACCGCCACCTTATAATACTTTCCTTTAACCCTGAGGGGGACTTTCCGATCACACAAGACCCCCGAAGCACTCCTCCATTTGGTCCACCCAGCCTGAATCCTGTGACTTACATCAGTATCAATCCCTCCATCCTGTTGCACCATCGATCCAAGGTACCTAAAGTTTTCTTTCTCTACAATTTTTGTGTGCCGAAACTTGCTTCTATGTTACCAAGTGTCCTACTTTGGCTAAACTTGCACTCCATATATTCCGTCTTGCATCGACTTAGCTTAAACCCTTTTGTCTCTAACGTTTTCCGCCATACTTCTAGCTTAGCATTCACTCCTTCTCTCGTCTCATCTACTAAAACAATGTCATCTGCAAATAGCATACACCACGGCACCTCATCCTGAATGTCTTGTAATCTCATCGATAACTAGGGCAAACAAGTACGGGCTTAACGCTGAGCCTTGCTGTAGACCAATCGTGATAGGAAACTCCTTAGTCTCTCCGCCAGTCGTCCTTATAGATGTCACGGCTCTATCATACATATCCTTTATCGCCTCAATATATGCGACACACACTCTTTTCTTTTCCAGTACTCCCCATAGAATCTCCCTAGGAACCCGATCATAGGCCTTCTCCAAGTCAATGAACACCATATGTAAATCTCTCTAACCTTCTCTATACTGTTCCATTAACCTCCTCAGGAGAAAGATAGCCTCCATGGTTGATCTCTCAGGCATGAAACCAAATTGATTCTCTGAAATGTTTGTTGTTCTTCCTAGTCTTCTCTCAATAACTCTCTCCCATAATTTCATCGTATGGCTCATCAATTTAATCCCGCGGTAGTTCGCACAGTTCTGAATATCTCCTTTGTTCTTGTATATGGGTATAAGAATACTTTTCCTCCATGCATCAGGCATCTTCTTGCTCTTTAGCACTACATTAAAAAGTTTTGTCAACCAACTTATGCCATTCTCCCCCAAGCACCTCCAGACCTCAATAGGGATACCATCTGGCCCAACTGCTTTCCCATTTTTCATCCTTTTCAATACTTCTATAACTTCTATAACTTCCCGCTTTCCCAGAAAACTAGAATCTTATCCTAATTACAATAAAATTAGAAACTAAAAGATAATTGCTGAAATAAAAATACTAAATCTACTTGGCCCTACACATGTGGCCTGAGGTCCATCTACATCAAGGACGGTGCAAAAGATTGGCGGTGGTAGTATCAGTAATGGTCTGTACACCTTGTTCTTAAAGAACGTACAGTCAAGAGCATTACAGACTGAAGTGGTTGATGAGAATAAAGTGACCCTTTGGCATTGTCGTCTAGGTCATCCACCACTACAGTGTCTTAGGAATATTTCCTTTTTGAAATTTGCGAATAAACCAAATAGTTTTTTGAGGTGTGATACTTGTCAATTTGCAAAGAATAAGAGATCAATGTACTCAGTCGATATCAATAAAAGAAGTACTTGTCCATTTGATTTGATTCATTATGGTGTTTGGTATGATTCTATTACATCTATTTATGGTCATCGATATTTTGTGACTTTTATTGATGATGCAACTAGGGTGACTTGGGTGTATCTTTTGAAATCTAAAGATGAGGTCTTCCATATTTTTCAAACGTATCATAAAATGATTCAAGTTAAGTTTGACCAAAGAATTAAGGCTTTTCGTTCGTACAACGGGGAAGATTATTGTAAGATACCATATACCAACCCTAAAGCTTAAGCTCATAGGTGGAAGGCCCAAATAGGTACATATGAAGCCTTGCCAGAGGCATTACTTAGGTGATGTTGGATGTGGGGCTTTACTTTACCAAATGTGTAGGCCCAACATATTTCATGGATGAGGGCTTTGCTTTACCAAATGTGCAGGCCCAACATATTTCATGGATGGGCTTGCCACGTTGGCTACACAAGAACAACGGGATCGAAACCTGCTTTGATACCATGTAAGATACCATATACCAATCCAAAAGCTTAAGCTCATAGGTGGAAGGCCCAAATAGGTATATATGAAGCCTTTCCAAAGGCATTACTTAGGCGATCTGGGATGTGGGGCTTTACTTGACCAACAAGTACACCTCTAACATTTTTCAGAGTTACCTTATAGAAAATGGGATTGAGTCCTAGACCTCATGTGCATATACCCAAAGCATAATGGTGTTGCGGAACCGAAGAATAGACATTTGTTGGATGTCACTAGGGCTCTTCTGTTTGAGATGAATATACCGAAGTCTTTTTGGTCAGATGGAATTTTAAGCTCAACATACTTTAATAAATAGAATGCCTTCAAAGACATTGGGAGGTAAGAGTCCTATTGAATTGTTGTGCCCCAATACACCATTGTTTCAAGTTCCACCAAAGGTGTTTGGATGTACCTGCTTTGTTCACATTCTGATCCATCAACAGGATAAATTGGATCCGAAGGCGGTCAAATGCATGTTTGTGGTATATCCTAGTTTTCAAAAAGGGTACAAATGTTATGCTCCAGGGGATAAGGGTTGCCTCTTTGTGACAATGGATGTTAGTTTCCATGAAGATATTCCTTCTCATCAAGAAGTAAGGAATTATTACCAAAAGGAAGTGCACAGGAGAATGTCCCCCTTGCTGATTCTGTGTCTCCCCCATTGTATTCTTGTCACATGGCGACGGTACAGACTCTCTTGCTCCAAAAGGGGGTGAGCAACTGCAGAGACCACTGCAGGTGTACTTGAGGAAGACAAAAGGAGATAGACCATTACTCTCATCTATACCATCATTTGATGTTTCGCATTTGGGTCCAATCCCTTCTCTGTCTGAAGTTGTTCCCCAATCAGGTATATCTTCTGACTTAGATCTTCCCATTGCCGTCCGCAGAGGAACGAGATCTTGTGTTACTCATCATCCTATTCATAATGTTGTTTCTTATGATCACTTGCCTTCTACATATCATGCCTTTATTTCCAAACTAGACACTGAATGTATACCTAAGCATATGTCAGTGGCCCTAACTTATCCAAAGTGGAAAGAAGCAATGGCGGAGGAAATGAATGCTCTGGAGAAGAATCATATGTTGGAGTTGACTACTCTTCCTGAAGGAAAGCATAATGTGGGGTGTAAATGGGTGTTTACTTTAAAATATAATCCAGATGGTAGAATCAATAGATACAAAGTAAGACTTGTTGCTATGGGATTTACTCAATCATATGGGGTTGGTTACTTTGAAACTTTTTCTCCGGTTGCTAAACTAACTTCTACTCGAGTGATATTATCCCTAGCAGCAAACTTTGATTGGCCATTGTACCAACTAGATGTGAAAAATGCTTTTATCCATGGGGATTTGAAAGAAGAGGTTTATATGAATCTTCCGCCTGGATTTGTTGTTAAGGGACAGGAAGACAGTTTGTTTTCTCAAAAAGTCCTTGTATGGACTCAAATAGTCTCCTTGAGCCTGGTTTGAAAGGTTTAGTAAGGCATTACTAACTTATGGATTCTGACAGTGTTACATGGATCACATGGCCTTTGTGAAAAGAAGGAATATGAAGGTAGTGTTGTGTATGTTGATGACATAGTAGTTACTAGGAATAATGTTGATGAAATCTCTCGGCTGGAGGTTTTTTTGAAAAATCAAGGACCTAGGTTTATTGAAATATTTCCTAGGAATTGAAGTTGCAAGGTCCAAGACTGGAATTGTTATAGTGCAAATAAAATATACCCTTGATCTACTTGCAGAAACTGGGAAACTGGGGGCGAAACCTGCAGGCACTCCAATGGTGCAAAATCATGGCCTCCACTTTGGCAGTGGATATTTGCTTCAAGATAAGAGAATGTATTAGAGATTAGTTGGGAGGTTGATTTATTTGACAATTACTAGACCCGACATTTCTTATGCTGTAAGTCTCGTGAATCAGTTTATGCATGCCCCGAGATCTGATCATCCAGCTGCAGTGCATAGGATTCTTTGATATTTGAAACCGTCACCAGGTCAAGGAATCATATACAGATCTCATGGTCATGCTAAGGCATACACTGTTGCAGATTGGGCTGGATCATTGACAGATCGGAACTCTACTACAGGATATTGTACATTGGTTGGAGGAAATCTAGTGTCCTAGAAAAGCAAGAAATAGGTTGTAACTGCTAAATCTAGTGCAGAAGCTGAGTATCGAGCTTTGGCTCATGGATGTTGTGAATTACTATGGCTAAGAATTCAGTTGGAAGAGTTAGGCTTCAACCAAGGTGGTCTGATGAGTATGTTCTCTGAATCTCTGATAGCACTTCAGCCATCAAGCTTGCCAACAATCCTGTCTATCATGATAATACAAAGCATGTGGAAGTTGACTGTCATTTTACCAGGGAAAATAATTGAAAAAGATGTGTTGCTTCTCCAAGTTCACACTAAGATCCGTTAGCCGATTTTCTCACCAAGGCTGTAAATAAAGCTAAGTTACATCATATTTTGTCCAAGCTGGGCATTGAGGGGTAGTGTTGTAAGTTAGAGAATAAGACCTGGTCTTATTATTTATAATAGGCTGGGGACTATGCTGTAAATACCTGGAAGTTGAGGGGCTTTTCTGTAATCTGTAGAAACTCAGATATAATGATATATGAATGGTAGCCAGCCCTAATAGGGATGATCATTCATCTGTGTTGCTCTCTAGTTATTCTTCTTTCTCTCTTTTTCTTGTTCTCTCCTTCGGTTTTCTAAGAGACTATACATTAGAACCATAGTTGTCAAGTACGTTTCGGTTTGGACGAAATGTCCGATTTTCCTCGGTTTGGAGCCTAAACCGAACCGAACATCTCGCTTGAAGATGTTCGGTTTAAGTTTCGTCTGATTTCGCCCGAACTAGAAGGTTTCGGTCAAAAACCCCAAAACTCGGACGAACAGTAACCGAATCTAATGATTCGGACAAATCCAGAGAGGACCCGTTGAAAGAAGTGAAATCAAATGAAAATAAGGATTTGGATGAATCTGAAGAGAAATATATGAATTATCCTACACACCTTTTCTAATCGAGGAGAAAGCTTGGACAAAGCCAGCGAGCCCTCATTTCATCTTCTAGAGCATGCAACGTTCAAAATCCCAATCAATCTATAAAATGGACTCCAAAGGGCAAATATCATCCATATCATCTCCAAGATCTTCTTTGCTGAAGAGATTGCGGCATTTTCTCCCTCGCTGAGAGTCTTGGGTGCATTGCCAAGGTCGCCGTTGCTGCGACGCTTTGATTTCTTGCAAACCAGCTCGCCAGAGAACCACTAGGTATGTAGAATCTCTCAAGTTCTTCTTTGTTTCCCTTCCTTTTGTGGTCGATTTGAGGAAAGGGTTTGCCGAAAGGGTTTGAAGCTTCGAGACCTCCTTCTATTTTTTGATGACGAGAGCCCCTTTTAAAAGGGTCTTGCTTTCACAGATGGGCTGTGAATCGTGATGAGTAATAGAAAGTGGGGGCCACCAATTTGTAATCCTTGATGTTCATCAAAGGGCCACCCACTTAATTTGTAACTGGTCATGTCATCAGCAGGCCCCTCATTTGTAATAGCTGATGTTCATCAGAGGGTCACGTGTCAAGGGTTATATGTAGTTGCTGATGTCATCAGAGGGCCACCCACTTTATTTGTAAACACTGATGTCATCAAAGGGTCAATTATTTGTAATCACTGTTGTTCATCAAAGGCCCATTTATTTGTAAATGTTGATGAAGACTTAAATTGATGCTACCGTTCAGTATTTAAGAAATACCAAAGCCTATTATGTGAGTTGCATACAATGATATTTGATGCTATTAGCAAATTTTATGAAACCATTTTTAAAATATCAATCTGAAATGGGCCATTTAAATGGTTTCGATATTTTTATGTGTCCCACTGAAAAATGTGATTAACAAATTGAGCAGTGCTATATGTTTTTAATATATATATATATATATATATATAATATTTATATTTTCCAAAACAAATTTCCGAATTGGAAAGCAAAATGTACGAATCGACTGAAATGTTTCATTTTGGAGCCAAGCCGAACGGCGTCCGAAACAAACTTGACAACTATGATTAGAACCCTAGATCCAATCCAATCTAGGGTTCCAACTACACATCCATCATGTGTAATAAATGATGCGTGAAATCAAATATAGTGTAGATGTAACAATCTTGTTGCATGAGACTCCTTTTGGAAGAAGGTGAGACTTTTTGTTATTTAACAAGGGCCCCACTACTAATTCCTAATGAAAGAATACTTTATGCAATTCAAAGGGTCCCACCTACCTAACTAAAAATAACATGTGCATGATGCTTAGTAATATGTTAGGTCCCACAATTAAAAGATAATTATCCAACATGCAAATGGTCCTATTAAGTTTCCTACTTGGATTTAAGAAATATGGGTTGAGCCACTGGGCTTTGCCCAAAACCCCTTAGGCCATTATCTAATTCAATAAAAAACAACTGGAGTCTTGTGGGGTCCTTATGGTTCCTTATCCAAATCTGCAAAAATCATGGGTTAGGTCTTTTGTCCCGAACTAGGGGTGGTATTGGTTCTAGTGTTACGAAATTTGGTTTGTTTTAGCTGAAATTTTCGAATAGTTTCGGTTCGTTTGCTCTACCGAAACGAACAGGACCCCGGTAATTATTCTTCATAGAATTCGTTCTAATTTGCTCGAGTCGGTTCAAATTTTATGATTTAGGTCAATTCGTCCGATTTGTCTAATTATTTGTCCGAGCATGTAAGCTACCTTTAAAATAGAAAAAATGAAAATTGAAGGGGCTAAACATTTTTTTTTTAACTTAAAAAGGAAAAGTAAAAATACCTTTAGGGCGTGTTTGGATGCATGGTGAAGTGAGGTGAGGTGAGGTAAAGCCTCCATTATCCAGACAAGAAAAGACAATGGGTCATATCAAAAGTAAACAATTTCGAAATTCCCTCCATCTTTTTCAAAAAAAGTAAAAAAAAGCAACCTTCTTTCTCCACTAAAAGACAAAACAGCTACACTTTTCTATACAAAAAATAAAAAAGATTTCATACCAAACAGCTAAAAACAAAACACCATCATAACACCTTATATTTTATTCTCTCTTGATTTGATGCTTCACTGCACCATACTTCAATTCGCCATACATCCAAACAAGCCCTTATGGCCTTTTGGCTTAGAGAAATTAGTGGGCTCCACTGTGGAGCCGCCTATCTATTAAAATCTAAATAACTATATGGGCCCTATCTCCCTAATCAAATCTTATTGCAATAAAAAACATTTTTATTATGAATAAGTTAGCCAAGTGTCACTCTAATATGAAATAGCACATCAAATATAAATTTACATATGAGATTGATTTAATACAATAGATTAAATGTATCATATATTATTATTTTAGTTTAATATATATAATATATTTTTCCAAAATATTTCACCAAAATTTCCGAATCGGCCGAAACATTTCATTTGGAGGCCAAACTGGAATAACATCTGAACTGAAATTTGTAACACTAACTGGTATCCACTGAATAATTCTCATTTTTGTCTATTGTCCCACTTGTCCCACTAGGCCTTTCCCCATTGAACCTGAATATGACTAACTTTTTTTTAATTGGTAATGCAAATTTATTAGAAGCAAATCAGCATAGGAGACATATAATGAGAAGCAACAAAGGTAAACAAAAGGAAAACGAAAGCCAATTTTGCAAGCGAAATACAATTTTAAATTACAAGATTATCGCTCCCGACACCCAATTTTGCTAGAGCGTCAGACGCCCCGTTTGCGGACCGCTTAATGTGATTGAAGGATACTTATAGCTTGGAGACCAATAGCGCCATCTTGTCACACAAATCTGCTAGGCGCTAGGGCGGATTAGAAGAACTAGAGGCTCATCTTATGGCACATAGAGTCCCCTTCCACAATGAATTTTCTAAAACCCAACTTGTCAGCTTCTCGAAGACCAGTCTGAAGGGCAATCATCTCTACCTCATTTACTGTTTTAAAAGCTAAAGGACCCCAAAAACAGATAAGCTTAACCCAGCACTTCCCCAATACCTGATTGGCCCGGGTTACCAAAAGCACTCCTGTCGAAATTAAGCTTCAAGGTACCAAGCGTGGAAGGCTTCCTGGTAGGGCAGACTCAGGGAAGAATGGGATGTGTGAACACCACCTCTTTCCAACACCTACTGATATCATCTATAGAGTATCCTCGAAAATTAGGGAGGACAGAGAACCAAAAAGCGACGAATTATTTAACCTTGAAAGCCATGGCTTCTTTGGAGGAGGAAACCCCTTTAAAGAATCTTGAATTTCTTTCTTTCCAAAGGGTCCAAATGACTGCCAGAAAAGATGTTTGCCACATTATCTTTCCTTTAGCAGAGTCAACTCCCATAGACCAAGCCTGGTAGGAAGCCTTCAGAGAATCTTGCGGAACCCAACAACAGTCGAACCATGACAAAGCCGAACTTCCTAAAAAGCTAGCCACCTCGCAATGCAAAAGCATGTGGTCTACTGATTCAGCATCCCTTAAGCACATATGACAGTAGTTAACAGTAATAATGTTGCGCCTACGAAGATGATGATGGTATCAGGATGATGATGGTGATGATGATAATGATGATAACCCAAATAAAATATTTTTATATATACACACAAAATAGAATAATACAAATATACAAGATAAGTCTATTATTCATATAATTTCAAGAAATCAGGGAAATTAAATATAAAAATATTATATAACTCTAGCCCCCAAATCCAGGTATGGGGTATTACTAAATGAGAGTGAATCGAAGAAATATAAGAGGAAAAACTCACCAATAACAGGAAATTGGAATTAGAGGACAGAAATGGTGGCTGGTCGTGCGGTTTTGTGTTTGCCTGTCGTCAGAGATGAGAGGGATGATGGTGGCGACGAAGAGAAGCTAGAGATGGTGGAGATCCAGTCTTTGGCAACAAGGTTTACTGGAGAAATGGAGAGGGAAGAAGGAATAAGAAGAGAGAAAAGGAGCAGAGAGTTGCAGCTGCTGGAAATGAAAGAACAGGATGGGTATCGATGGGTTTAAAGGGGTTTTAGTGAATTTCTGGAATTTACAATAAACGGCCTCACGATGAATGGTATGGAAAATTGGGCTTTTGGGGACTTTCTGCTCCTCGGATGAGGTCAGGGTCTTAACGAAAGTTGTCCAGAATAACAATTCACAAGCTCTATCTACTAAACAAAAATAGCAAAGTTTCTGAAATTGCAAATACCCCCTAGGGTTCCCCGAAATTACAAGTAGGCTCTAAAACACGTCATACTTGGTCCGAAAGGTCTCGAATCGCACCAAAACACTATTCTAAGTATAAAAACAAATCTAATACCCTTTAGGCTACATAACTAACAATTTAAACAATATTAGTTACACTAAAACACAATTAATTACACTAATACATGCTCCATTAAGAATGGAGCCTTACAACTTGTGTGGTCGATCTCCCCCTCCACGACCCTGGCCCCCCTTTCTCTCTCTCTCCTCCTATTAGTCTAAACCACACACACCAACTATATTGCTACTAGCCCAATTGTGACATTAATCTAAATTTTGTGGGCCCCACAATTAATTTAGCAAAATTTGGGTGAAATCTGCCCTATCTAATGGTTAGGATTTGGAAAACTTTGAGGCCCTCAAAACAGGACCTCACTTGATTCGATTGGTTTCCATGTGGGTCCCACAGAGTGAACCTTTTCTTTTGCACAAGAACTGCCGAAGATTCTTGAATATAACAATACGTGTGTGAATAATCTCCTAAGTGACATCGCTTGTACATTAGATTGAGCAAGGAGATAAATGCTGTTGGATTTTGGACTGGATATAACAATTGTGTGTCCAAGCCACGCTGTTGGATTGAATATAACTGCTATGTGCTGTGTGCATGTGCATGCACCCTGTCTTCTCACTCTTAAAGAGCTGTCCCTTTCTCATCTCCTCTCACAATTATACATGACATTGGGACCCCTTGCTTCTATCTTTGTGCACATTGTTGGATTTGATGTAACAGGCTAACAACTGTGTTTGCTCGGTGCCCTACCCTTTCATACTCTGCAAAACCATCTCTTTTCTCTTCTCACAACTTTAGTTGAGATTGGCACTCCCTCGTGATGCAGATCGACCTTAGGCCACATGTGTAGGGCCCAAGTAGATTTAGGAGTTTTTTCTATTAATTTAATTGTTAGTAGTTATTAGTTTTATTTTATGAGTTGTATTTAGGATAGGTTTTCTATTTATTTGGTATCCTATTTTAATTAGGTTTTTTAGGGCTTAAGTTATGTTTTCCTATTTATATGGCATTGTAGATAATTATTTCTGATAGAGTTGATTAATGAAATTGGGTTTTCCCATTGAGGTGCGTTCTCGTTTATCGTCTCTTCAGTGATTTATTGTGTCTTCGGCACCCATTGTGCTTTGAGCACTTCCCACGCAAGCCCTAATCCCTAGGGTCTGCGTCAATTGGTATCAGAGCCGAACGATTCCTGATCGGTCCGCGTTAGTTAGCCCTACCCATCATCCATCGACTCATCCCTGTTCATCTACCCATCACAGAACCCACCTCCCCTTCGAAACCACCACATTCTGGACTATCAGAACCCCCTACCAACCCTTTAACCTGCCCCATCATTGCCCTCTTCCACCCATGGAAACCCCCTCTCAGCATAAAATAAAAAAAATAAAATGGCGCCACCCCACCCCCGAACCCTAACCCAGACCGAACCCCCAGAACTGGGCCACAACTGTTGTCCACATACTATATTCCAGCCTAGCCACTGCCTCAAACCCTCCCTGCAGAAGCCCTACTTTCGTCCCTGCCAAAATCGAGAACCCATCTTGACCTTTTGAAACTGCCAAACCATCCTTCCCAAATTCCAGCGAACCTAAACTTCCCCGCCAGCAGAAAGCACCAAAGCCCCCTGCCCATGGACGAGAATACATAGCGGCCGATATATCGGCCGTAGCGGTGGCCACCGTCACGCTATGGTTGATTTAGCGGCCGTTGCACCTGTAGAGGCCGCTACGGGGTGAGAAAAATTCCTGGTTTTCATATTTTAAAAAATTCATAATAAGACTTATTTCTTTTATTCTTCTCTCCAAATAACATTTCTACACAACTTTTCTACCCTTTTATGTTTAAAAGAACACAAAAAAAACACATGATCTTGCCGTCGATACAGAGAGTTCTCCTTCTTCTCTAAGCACATCCTATTAGACACCCCTTTTGGTAGATGTATTTTTTTTTCTTTAGGTACTCTTTAGGTATTTTTTTCTTTATGGATTTGAGACCTAATGATATTTCGTTGGGGCGTCCCCTACTTAGCGACGCGCTGTATAGTCCGAGTACAGTGATAAGTGAGCAAGGACCGCTGCATCGGCGCCCGGGTGCAGTGCTAAATAGGCAAGGGTCCCCACACTTTATTGGACGAGTGCGGGGGGTAAGGAAGCTAGCCCATAATAGAAGGCTGAGATTAGGTACTTGGAACATTGGGAGCCTAACTGGAAAACTCATGGAAGTGGTGGATATAATGGAAAGGAGACGAATCGCAATTTCCTGTTTGCAAGAGACAAGGTGGGTGGGACAGAAAGCTAAAGAGATCGAGAGGACTGGGTATAAGTTATGGTATACGGGACTTAATAGAGCGAGGAATGGGGTTGGCATAGTAGTGAGCAAGGACTTAAAGGAAGATATAGTTAATGTAAAGGGCTGTGGAGATAGGATTATTGCAATTAAGTTAGTGTTAAGAGAAGAGATAGTGAACGTAATTAGTGCTTATGCCCCCTAGGTGGGCTTAGGAGATGGACATAAGGAGAAGTTTTGGGAAGACTTGGAAGGAGTGCTACTAGAGATACCCCAAGGCGAGATGGTCTTCATAGGAGGAGATTTGAATGGCCATGTAGGACGCGACGTAGATGGTTATATAGGAGTACATGGGGGACTTGGATACGGTAATAGAAATGAAGAAGGGAAGGATATTTTGGACTTTTCAGTGGCTTATGATCTCATGGTGACTAACACCTTTTTTAGGAAGAGAGAGGAGCATTTGGTGACTTATAAGAGTGGCTCCTCAAGGACACAGATTGACTTCTTCTTAACTAGGAAAAGAGACCGCTTAGCTTGTAAAGATTGCAAGGTGATACCGGGGGAGAGCTTGACTTCCCAACATAGGTTGTTGATCATAGATGTGCAGCTACAAAGGTGGACTACAAAAAAGAAGTTGTATAGATGCTCAAAGACTAAATGGTGGAACTTGAAAGGTGATAAGCAACTAGCATTTAGGGAGAGAGTACTAGAGGAAGACGTTTGGGCGATAAATGAGAGTGCAAATAATATGTGGGATAAGGTAGCAGAGTGTATTAGGAGGGTAGGGAAAGAAGTCTTAGGAGAATCCAAAGGGGGTGCTCCGGCACAGAAGGAGGCATGGTGGTGGAGCAAGGCCGTTCAAGACAAGATAAGAGTTAAAAGAGAGAGCTTTAAAACTTGGCAAAAGGATCGAAATGCAGCAAACTTGGAAAAGTATAAAGAAGCAAAAAGAGAAACCAAAAAGGCAGTTAGTGAGGCCAAGGCAAAGGCATTTGAGGAGCTATATAGGCGACTTGACACTAAGGAAGGCGAAAGAGAGATATTCAAGCTTGCTAAAGCTAGAGATAGGCGGACCAAGGACTTAAACCAAGTTAAATGCATTAAGGACGAGGATGAAAAGGTATTAGTAAAGGACGATGAGATAAAGGAGCGTTGGAAGAGCTACTTCTACAAGTTATTTAACGAAAGCAGTAGTAGTGACATACAATTGGGACAGCTTACCATTTCTAGGGAAGAATTGAATCATATGTTCTATAGGAGAATCAGTAGGGAAGAAGTTATAGAAGTATTGAAAAGGATGAAGAATGGGAAAGCGGTTGGGCCAGATGGTATCCCTATTGAGGTCTGGAGGTGCTTGGGGGAGAATGGCATAAGTTGGTTGACAAAACTTTTTAATGTAGTGCTAAAGAGCAAGAAGATGCCTGATGCATGGAGGAAAAGTATTCTTATACCCATATACAAGAACAAAGGAGATATTCAGAACTGTGCGAACTACCGCGGGATTAAATTGATGAGCCATACGATGAAATTATGGGAGAGAGTTATTGAGAGAAGACTAAGAAGAACAACAAACGTTTCAGAGAATCAATTTGGTTTCATGCCTGGGAGATCAACCATGGAGGCTATCTTTCTCCTGAGGAGGTTAATGGAACAGTATAGAGAAGGCCAAAGAGATTTACATATGGTGTTCATTGACTTGGAGAAGGCCTATGACCAGGTTCCTAGGGAGATTTTATGGGGAGTACTGGAAAAGAAAAGAGTGTGTGTCGCTTATATTGAGGCAATAAAGGATATGTATGATAGAGCCGTGACATCTATAAGGACGACTGGCGGAGAGACTAAGGAGTTTCCTATCACGATTGGTCTACACCAAGGCTCAGCGTTAAGCCCGTACTTGTTTGCCCTAGTTATCGATGAGATTACAAGACATATTCAAGATGAGGTGCCGTGGTGTATGCTATTTGTAGATGACATTGTTTTAGTAGATGAGACGAGAGAAGGAGTGAATGCTAAGCTAGAAGTATGGCGGAAAACGTTAGAGACAAAAGGGTTTAGGCTAAGTCGATGCAAGACGGAATATATGGAGTGCAAGTTTAGCCAAATTAGGACACTTGGTAACATAGAAGTAAGTCTAGGCACACAAAAGATTGTAGAGAAAGAAAACTTTAGGTACCTTGGATCGATGGTGCAACATGATGCAGGGATTGATACTGATGTAAGTCACAGGATTCAGGCCGGGTGGACCAAATGGAGGAGTGCTTCGGGGGTCTTGTGTGATCAGAAAGTCCCCCTCAGGGTTAAAGGAAAGTATTATAAGGTGGCGGTAAGACCAGCATTGTTATATGGATCAGAGTGTTGGGCAGTAAAGCATAATCATGTTAAGAAGATGGAAGTTGCGGAGATGAGAATGCTAAGATGGATGTGCGGGATCACAAGGAGAGATAGGATTAGGAATGAGGAGATTAGGGGCAAAGTAGGAATAGCACCGATTGGAGATAAAATGAGAGAAAATCGACTAAGATGGTTTGGCCATGTTAAAAGGCATCCAATGGAAGCACCTGTTAAAAGGTGTGAAGGCATAGAGATTGCCAGGAGTAGGAGAGGGAGAGGGAGACCCAAGAGAAGTTGGAAATAAACTATTAAACATGACCTTGCCTACATGGATCTAACGGAGGACATGGCCTTAAACAGACTTGATTGGCATCGTCAAATCCATATAGCCGACCCCACCTAGTGGGAAAAGGCTTGGTTTGGTTTGGTTTGGTTTAGGTACTCTTTAAATCTTTTCTTCATGACATAGTTTTTTCTTTTATGAGCCTTTCATTAGTTTCTAAGTTAGCATAACTAAGCAACATGAACACATGTGAAAAAAAAATGATCATTACTATTATTTTCTATTTATATTATACATCGATACAGGACCTCATACACTGAGGGGACCGCTACGCCCCCTTATCTTAGTTACTTTTGCCAAAAAAAAAAAAAAAAAAAAAAAAACATTTTCTCTCATTTTCCAATATTTTAGATTTTCTACAATTTTTTCATATTTTTTGACGATTTTTCCACATCGTAAAAAAATACATTTTCTCTCATTTTCCAATATTCTAGATTTTCTACAATTTTTCATATTTTTTGACGATTTTTCCAAATCGTACCGCTATGCTACGTAGCGTTTTGGCGGCGGGCCTTGCCCCTGCCCCCCTCCTCCCACAAAAGCTAGCCCCATGCTTGCCCTTTTTCCGGTCTGGAAACCCAACCTCGAAAAAAAAAAAAAAAGGAAAAAAAGGAGAGAAGTAGCAGAAAGGAAGAAGATTAGGGCAGAAAGTGTGTAGCTGACACCTTTGTTTGCCCCTCCAGCACTGCTAGCGAGCACACCAGAGCTCCATTGCTTCACTGCCCAGCATCGTCTTCAACATTGACAGCATTACACCATCATCTCTTCGCTGTAGTCGAACAGATTTGAGGAGTTCCAACGATTTTTGCATGGAATAGAGAAAATAGAAGGTTTAACAAAACAACAATTTCTGCACGTGTCTCAGTACTCGACCCACCCTCTCATTGTTTGGACGAAACAGAAGCAAAAAAGAAAGGGTCTTTCACCCCTTTTGTTTTATTCTCTGGGCCTAGCACCAATTCGGGTCAGTTTAGGTCAAACTTGCCCTTTACAACAATACACAATTTGTGCGCAGATTTGGATCAGGTGGATCCGACCCAATCAATAGTTGAAGCCCAACCTGTTTTGAAGCATTAGCAAGCTGAAACCATGCCCGACATCAGCAACAAACAATCAAGGGTCACAATTTCTTTTTGTGATTTTGGAACCATCTGAAGCCCGATTTCCAATCTATCTTTGCCAGCGTATTTGTAGCGAGCAAATCTACACATCAGGTTCGTCATTCTTTCATCCACAATGAAACTTTGTGATACCACAACCTTTAACATACTTCAAAGATACAAATATGCAGATAAATATGGCTCATGGTATTTTAAAAATGAAGTCTATTTTCGGTCCTTTGATTTGAAACAAGAAGAATTATCTGTTCTTGACTATGGTGACATGTTTGCATGGCTCCAAGACAAGTGTGGATTAGAAGATGATGAGGAACATGATTTAATCAGTTTTGTAAGAGGCTTGAGACCGGATATAGTGGAGAGTATGAATGATTGTAAGACCGTTCATGGGGCATATTGGGAAGCAATTCGTGTGGAATACATGCTTCAATGGTCTCCTTTGGGAAAAGTTGCGGCTCAAGGGGAAAAGTCTCAATCATCGCAATTAACAACTCATGTTGAAGAATCAATGGTAGAGGACTTACAGACTGAAAAGGTAGGGCTACATAGAATGTTCCAAAACTGAAGTTGGATTTTTGAATTTTCTCTTAGGGGTGATGGTAGTCAAAATACATAAGCAGAGGAGGAAAAGACACCCATTGTTGAGATTTCCCACATCGACTTCATCTTCAGAGATAAACGACGGATTATCAGCCATTGTGATTTGATGGTGCAGATTCATCAATTGAAGCCTCCAACGGTTCGATCGCGCATTTGTTCCAATCATAGCAGTCAACGTAAGTTATACATGAAGTTGTGCCCAGAAGTTGTAGATCGACCAACGAATTAGAAGTTTGTCAGATTGATCTTTGATTCAGGTGGACATTTTCCGAACTCGAGGTCGAGTTATTTTTAAGCGAGGGAGAATTATGCAGATTGACCTTAGGCCGCATGTGTAGGGCGCAAGTAGATTTATGAGTTTTTCCATTTATTTAATTGTTATTAGTTAGTAGTTTTATTTTATGAGTTGTATTTAGGATTAGGTTTTCTATTTATTTGGTTCCTTTTTTAATTAGGTTTCTTAGGGCTTAAGTTATGTTTTCCTATTTATATCACATTGTAGATAATTATTTCTGATAGAGTTGATTAATGAAATTGGGTTTTCCCATTGATGTGCATTCTCGTTTATCATCTCTTTGGAGATTTATTGTGTCTTCGGACACACGCTTCGGTACCCATTGTGCTTTGAGCACTTCCCATGCAAGCCCTAATCCCTAGGGCATGCATCACCTTCCAGCTATTTGTCTTAATAGTTTCTTTGATTGATTGATGAAGAACGTGTTAGAGGAAGAAAATATTGGTTTTTTGCTTCTGGCATTGTACTCAATTTTCAGGTGGACTGCAGTGGTGAGATGCAAAGAGCAGTTTTGAACATAGATGGCATTACTTGACCCCACACAAACATGTCATTACTTGACTAGCACTGTATCACACCTTCATTGTCCACATAGGCTTTACCAAGGTGCAAGTTGATTTTTTCTTGAGTTGTAAAATGACTTGACCCACAACGTTGAGGTTACAATAGTGAGTGACTTCCCTTGTTGCATCATCTCTTCAGGTGTGAATGCATTCTCTGGATTGAATTTGTTTAGTGGAAGCTTCTTTGCTTCTAGTTTGGCTAATTTTTGCCAGTCATTCAAGTCAATTCTGAATTATTTTAGTTTTTTTGCAATTGCAATCTAATTTTCTGATTGTATTAATAGGTAAAATCTTACAGCAATAGCGTAATTGATCTTTTAATGGATTGTGTTTCAGGTGAGAAACTCAGCAATTCGGACTCTTTTTCAAACACTTGGAAGTCATGGGCATAAACTTTCAAGCAACATGTGGGAGGATTGCCTTTGGAATTATGTTTTCCCTATTCTAGATAATGTCACTCACTTGGTAGGTTAATTTGTTAGTATTGTACCATTTAAGTTGGTTTTTCTGTGATTTTTCATAAAATTTTGTGAACCCTTGCTATCCAGGCAGCAACTTCATCCAGAGATGAATGGCAAGGAAAAGAACTTGGCATGCGAGGTGGAAAAGCAGTTCACATGCTCATACATCATAGGTATATTAAGTATCCATTTCTCGTAACTCAATGTCTCACTTCTCATCCTGACTTTTGAGTCTTGTATTATTAGAATATCATTTATTTATTAAGTATTTAGTGCAATTTATCATTATGTGGATTTGCAGCCGTAATACAGCTCAGAAGCAATGGGATGAAACACTCGTACTGGTATTAGGTGGAATTGCACGTATTCTTCGTTCATTTTTCCTGACCTTTAAGAGTTTAAACAATTTCTGGGCCGGTGAGTTCTCCCTTTGGGATTTATGTTGTGGACACTTCTGATTTTGTGGAAGCTATTGTTTGATGGACTCTTGCACTCTATTTAAAATGTAATTTCTGTAGGGTGGGAGTCTCTACTTCTTTTTGTTCGAAATAGCATTTCAAATGGTAGTAAAGAAGTTGTTCTTGCTGCAATAAGCTGTTTACAGACAACTGTTCTTACTCACTGTCCTAAGGTAATTTATTGTATTATCTATCTCCAGTACTGATAATTAACTGTGTTTGTTAATTCATTATTTCACAGTTTTATACACACACACATTGACATTGGACAATTTGATATCTCATTATATATACTTTTTATTTATGCAATTTACTAATTTATGTCTTGGGACTAAGTGCATGCTTTATGGTAGAACTATATGATTTATAAGACTTGCATCTTTGTGGGAACATACTAACTTCTATGACTTAACTAGGGTAATCTGCCTATGCCTTATCTCAAATCAGTGCTTGATGTATATGAATTCATACTTCAACGGACTCCAAACTATAACAGCAATGCTGCCAGTAAGGTGATGCAGGAAATATTGCATAGTCTAGGTAATGCACTAGTAGATAAAAAGTTGTATTTCAGTACATTTAGGCTCTGTACTTGCTCACCTGATGGGAAATCTTGATTGTTAACTTTGACAGGAGATTTATATGTGCAAGCACAGAAGATGTTTGACAACGACATGTACTTGCAACTACTAGAGATTGTAAATTTTGCAATGAGGCACCCCAAGAGTACAAGCGATAACTTGGAAGCAGAATTTGTATGTGGATTTATTGGCACATTTACTTGATTTGCATCTACCTCTTTTGTTCCATAAAGTTTTTGGAACTTGCTGCTTGATTATTTTGTTTGTACCTCACCTGGGAAAAGAGTTGTTCTTGTGGCTATGGCTGGTAGTTGTGGTTTTATTCGTCATTATGTGTTTTTGAATTGTTAACCAGTTATGCTTAGTTTTGCTTTGCCTTTTCCTCAACAGGGAAACATTCCACCCTTGCAGCGTACTATGCTGGAAATTATACCGCTGCTGCGTCCAACTGAGCACTTATCCTCAATGTGGTCCCATCTTCTTCGGTGGTTGTTATGTTATCTTGCAGGATCAGAAGCTCCTTTTCAAGTAAAAGAAGCTGATGCAGAAGTGGCAAACAGTATAAACCATAGTTTAGAACTTGTAGAAATGGGATCTCACCCTGATATTAGCTCTGTTTCTAAAACGCAAGCAGCTATTTCTGAATTTATGCCAAGAGGAACTCAGAAATTGGCAAAGTCTGATTTTCCCAATGGTACTGCCAGCATCTCCCAGAGTAATACTGAAGATTCTGGTATTAATTCTGTCTCAGCCACCTACAATGATGCAATGGTGGGTATCTCCAGCCATTTGTTTGGGGAAAAGCTCGTGCCGATTCTGGTAGACCTTTTCCTGCATGCTCCTTCTGTTGAAAGGTGTAACATATCTCCTGAAATCATTCAGGGACTTGGCAGGTATGTCATACCCCTACAAGCTTGTTCAGATGGTTTTTTATTTTTAAACATATGTTGACACACATTCTCTTGTTGGATTCTTCACAGTACAACTGGATTTAAGTACTTGTTTAAACTGTTGTAATATACATTGTTACACCGTTATCTATTAGCTTGAGCTTTTAGAGTAAGCAGTTGTCAGCATGGTATCATAGGGAGGTCGAGTGTTCTAGTCCAGAGGGATGTTTTGTGCCTTGTTGCCTTGTATTTTACCACAGAGGATGTTGTGTGTATGTTCTCGTGTGGAGTCCGCATCTGCGGGGGGCGTTGTGATATACATTGTTACACCGTTCTTTATGAGCTTAAGCTTTTAGAGTAAGTAGTTGTCAATATAAACGTTATTTTGTTGTTGAAAATTTTAATTTTTTTACTTTTTTTCTTTTAATTCTTTACTTGGTGTACTTGTTCTTTAATTGTTGTTATTTTTTCGTCTGATTTGTTTTTATAAATTTATATTTATTGAAAGGAAAAATACTTGGGTGAGCTGTGCAAACCTCATGGTGGGGTCCACCTATCACCAATCTATACCATGCACCAAACAGGGACCCCCTAATAGTCATCGATCCTGGGGTTTTGCAGCCATCCGAATGGACTGGCTGGACTGTAGGATAGAGGGTCGAATTTTATTTTATTTTATTTAATATATGGGCCTTAAACTTGTGGGCCACAGATGAAGGGGTTAGAGGCATGTGATCGGGGTCAAACTTGGTACCTAGGGTGGTCCCACATGAATCTTTCCATCCCATGGAACCCTCAGTGGGCCAGACAGCTGGTTCACATGGAAGGTTCGCACCTAGATATTTCCCTTATTTAAATTAATTTACATATTATGTTGAATAGATGAATACTATTCTTTAAGTTTTCCCAAATCAGACATCTTGTACTCATTTTGGATTTCATCCCTGAACTTAGCCCCTAATCCATCTATTACCGTCTGTCCTCCATGCACTGCTTGTACAATATGTTTTAATTAGACATTGCATAACCACATTTAGTGTTTTTCTGTATAGGTGTATGAGTACAAGAAGAGATACTCCCGATGGTTCACTTTGGAGATTGGCAGTTGAGGGCTTCAACCGCATCCTTGTGGGTGAAGTAAGCCGAGGAAATACTGATCATCAGATAGACCAATCTGCTAGGGTTCGTTTGTGGAAAGAAGTTGCAGATGTTTATGAGATATTTCTTGTGGGTTCTTGTGGGCGTGCTCTTCCTTCTGACGACCTTTCTTCTACAGCACTCAAAGCTGATGAATCTCTGGAGCTGACAGTTTTAAATGTTCTGAGTGATACTATTCTCAAGGCACAATCTGATGCTCCTATTGACGTAATCAACTGAATTTCTTTTTATTATTGACAACTGTTTACCCTGTGCTGCTTTTGGTGTAGATTGTAATTACCCTTTTGACATTTGCTGTATGTAGATTTTGGAACGGCTAGTTTCTACTCTAGATCGCTGTGCATCCCGAACAGACTCTGTACCTGTTGAATCTGTTGGATTAATGCCTCAGCACTGTAGTAGATTCTCCTTGACTTGCTTGCAGAAAATATTTTATTTGTCCAGGTAATTTTCTGTTTCTGCAGAGATGGTATTTTTTTTTTCTGCCTTTTTTTTTAGTGCAGTTATCATTGGTACAATGTTGCTAATGGTTCAATCAGCATGGAAAAAGGCCATTGTGCAAATGGCAGATGTTCAAAACTGAAAACATGATGACTTCAGTCAGAGGTCCCACAGTAAGTTCAAACTTGAGGTTTTGATCAATTCTTGCCAAAAGCATGTAAAAGTACTTAGCAGTTATTAAAAAACTAGACTAGTTAATAGAAATATAAAATATGTAAATGTTAAAATCTTATTTTGAATGATTAAACTTCAGGATATTTATAGTAACTTAATGAGCCAATTGAAGTCTTGACCTAGTTTCTGACTCGGACGAGACTCAGAACTTGTCCAAGTTTCTAAATCCACTGGTAAAGATGAATAAAAGGTCATAATGGTTTTTTTTTTTTTTTTTTTTTTTTTTTTTTTTTTTTTTTATAAGTAAGTTTATTTGGCAATGTTTCATTTGGATTTAATGATTTTTACATTGGCTATGTGGGTTGTAAGATTCTCTTAGGTGAACCATCAATTTGTGCTGTGGCAAATATCAGTGCTGGTCGACTGGACCAACTGGATAGTGTTGGGTCCATTCATGGGCCATGGGCCTAATATAGTAGATTTTGACACCATAGACAAAATCTTGTAAACAAGTGTACAGTCTTTTTTAGATAAGATATTTGATGTATTTGTCCCCAATCAAAGGTGATTTATACCACTGTAATCTTTACAGTTATGGAAACCTATGATATGGAAATTGAGGAGGCCATCGGATAGGCACCTTAGCTGTCAATTTCGTTTTGGTCTCCATTTCGGTATGGCCTCCAAAATTAAGTATTTTGGCATTTTGAAATTTTGGGAGAATTTTTTGGAGTGATTTTTAACAATATATATATATATATATAGAAAAATACCATACAATGAATACAAAAACTTAAATTTACAAATAATATCTAAACGGAATAGGTGCACTCCCTATTCGACTGAAATGGCCAAGGCATTTATATGTGATTGCTTGAGTCTTTAATGGTGGGCCTCACTGTGAGGGCAATGATCTCAGCCACTTAGTATAAAACGAAGAATAAGTAGTTGGGTCCCATCGTAGGACCATAATGTCATTCTCAGCTCCCTTGAGTATATAAAAAGACTTTTGAACCTGGACTCTGGAGCCTTCCAAATTCTCATATCACGTGACGTGATTCCTTTTGTCCCGTTAGTCGCCAGCAGAGAACGTGAGAAGAAACGAGGGAAAGGAAAACAGGATGAGGGAAAGGAAAAGATTAGGATCGAGGTAGGTCATGGCTACCCGTGTCTGACAACTGGCAGAGACTTCATCTACTTCTCCTTCTTCTTTTCCCTTTTTTCCCCTTTCACCTTGGATATGAGATTCCTAACCATGAACCGAAGTTAGGGATTAGTCTGTTTGAAGAAAGCCAGCCCTATGCTTTTTTTTTTTCCTTAAAAGAACCTAAAAAAAAGAATGACCGTTTCGTTTGTTTCAGACAAACTGGGGGAAATTAATTATTTCGGACGAAATTTAACTTTTTTGTCGAAATAGACCGATGAATTTTAGGGCTTGTTTCATTTTGACCGAAATGAAATTGACAACATTGATAGGCACTCAATTCAATCAATTTTCTCGAGAATTTTTTCTTATTTTCAACAGGTCTCTTCCCTGCCCGCAAATGGTTTAACCAATGGAAAAGAAAGTTGTGTTCTCCAGATCTTTCTTTCCTTTTTTTCATTTTTATTTTTTGGGTGATCCTAAATCTACCCCCCTAAGCTACCCTATCCATAGTTCAAGATAGCAACCGCTATATTGCGTAACGACTGTATTATCAGCCGTAGCGGTTGAGTCCACTACGCTATTTTAAAAATAAACAACGCTACGGTCTAAAACCTATTTGAGCCAAGTAGTTTAAATTTAAAATCAATGTTTTCCTATTTCTTCTCCTTGATAGCCCTTCCTAAAGTTGTCTCTACCCTTATGTGGTTCCAAATCACTAAAATTAACGTAAGATCATGGATGAAAATATCACGTAGCGACCGATATATTGGCTGTACGGCCGCTACGGGGTGAGAAAAATTCTTGCTTTCCATATTTTTAAAAAATGCATAATAAGACTTATTTCTTTTATTCTTCTCTCCAAATAACATTTCTACACAACTTTTCTACCATTTTACGTTTAAAAGAACACAAAAAAACACATGATCTTGCCGTCGATATAGAGAGTTCTTCTCAAGGATTCTTCTCTAAGTACATCCTATTAGACACCTCCTTTGGTAGATGTATTTTTTTTTTCTCTAGGTACTCTTTAGGTCTTGACTTCATGACATAGATTTTTCTTTTATGAGCCTTTTATTAGTTTCTAAGTTAGCATAACTAAGCAACATGAACACATGTGAAAAAAAAAATGATCATTACTATTATTTTCTATTTATATTATACAACGATACAGAACCTCATACAATGAGCGGACCGCTACGCCCCCTTATCTTAGTTACTTTTGCAAAAAAAAAAAAATAAATAAATTACATTCTCTCATTTTCCATTATTCTAGATTTTCTACAATTTTTTCATAATTTCTTGACGATTTTTCCAAATCGTACTGCTACGCTACGTAACATTTTGGAGACGCCTGCCGCTACCACTAGTTTCATCCTTGCATAAAATTGGTTGCTATACAAGGTTCAATTTTTTTTACCACCAGAAAAATTCACAACGTTACGCCGCTATGTATTGCCCGCTACATAGCATTCTGGCCATTGGCCATTACACCCACAGCAACCGCTATTTGATCCTTGACCCTATCTCATTCTTTTTATTCCTGACTAAGGGCACCAGAGGACAATATCTGCCCTTCCCAACCCAGGCTTGAACCTAGCTGTCCTGCATCTGCCTTGGAGGACTTTGATGTCACTTACCTGCTGAGCTGGCAGCCCATGATTGAGACATTCTAATTTGGATCATCTTCTTAGAATAAAGCAAGATGTTTTGGTCCCTACTAGTAAATCTCACATCTAACTGTTCACTCAGATCTTTTAACCAACTGCATATATTACATTTTACATGTTTATGCATTATCCATGTAGCAATTTCCTGCCCCCCTGCATCAAGAGCAGTTTATCTACTGCATCTTTGCATTCTGGGAGCGTGCTAACATTATTCAAGATATGCTCCTTCTCAAAATAAGTACCTATCATGATATTCATAGTCCGAGTCAATTTATGTTTACCCCTAGTAAGCTACACTTTTGGTTGATTCTTTTCATGCTTCATTGAACCAATAATCAACTTGCGCGCCCCCCCTCCCCCACACCCACCCAAACACACACACACACACACACGAAAAAAAAAACCACCTCTTTCCCCTTCTTTTCTGATGGCTTTCTTTACCTGTTACCTCTTTTTTACTTTTTGTTAACCTTTTCATTGTAAGAGCTTCATGCAAATTCATTGATCTGTATCATCTAAATATGGGATCCTCTGTAGATCGATCTTAGCTCCAAAAGAAGATTGATTCAGATGTCTTAACCTCTGAAGACGCACATCTGTTTGTTGATTATGGACCTCTGATTGTTTCAGTTTAACCGAGCATTTTATACGAAATTGCGATGGTTGCTATCTTAGAACACATAATTTCAAATTACGCCCCATCCATTATGGAGGCCATAATAGTTTGGACCGTGGTACCTGTGTGTGGCATATTGCATGTTCATTGGCAGTGTGCATATCTCTCTCTCTCTCTCTCCCCTTTTGCTGGGAATTGAAATGCCTCTACCACTGAGTTTTTTAGTGATTCGGCCATTTCTCTTCGTAATTATTGTCGTCTTTTATAAGAAAAAGGAAAAGAGGTTATCTTTTAACGTGTGTTCACTAGTATGTTTTCCCATAGTTTTCGACTCTTGAATAGTTAAAGGGGTTGAATCAAATTTAATCACGAATCGTAGGATATTTTCTACTTTTTTTTTTTTTTTAATATAGATGAAAAACCTAAAAGAACATTGAAAAAATAGGAAAAAATATAAATGTCTATAGTCTATCAATTTTCCATCCATATCAACATCAATACATTGCAAATATTAGCATCTTAATATACTACTAGTTGAATCGCCAAACATATTAGATATTGTAACGCCTTGAATCCTGGCGCTCATCAGAACCCAAGACATTACTATAAGGAAATCAAGATCACCACATAAATCAAATTGTGACAAAGAATTGAGCAATTCTTCTAATTTATTTAAGAGATCAATTAAATAGAAGAGAAGTGATAACAAGACCACTAACAAATAATTCTTAATTCATAAAGAAACAAGTTCAACATTATTGAAGAAACAATCCGTCTCTAAAATCCTAAACATCATTTTCAATACAATTGTGACGCTTTCTCATCAGCCACGCAAATTGAAATCCAATGGCAGATATCCATCATTGCCGAGCTCCCCCAAATGACCTGCACCTGAAGTGGGGCAAACCACTTATTAGAAAACTGGTGAACAATATTATAAATACACAAGTCATTACTAGCATAATTCATTAACAGAAGTAATAAGAACCCATGAGATGATAACAGATGTCCTATAGAGTTTCTTATGATTTAATGAGATTTCTTATTCATTTCTTGACTTTGGTAAGTTCAATATTCCCAATTATGGTTTGTTATAATATAATAGAACTCTATCATAAGAGTTTCAATATTTCAGTCCCTTCCAAAAAGGAGGTCCTTTCTATAATTAAATCAAAAAGTCTCCATAAGGAGATTGGTTCCATAATCAATAATTCAGTCCCCGTCCAACCTTATTTCTCCTGGCCCACAAGGGGTTCACTAATCAATTCAATACTCGGAAGTAGAGATCCTTACTGATATTTCAAATACGATGCCACTGTCTCATATAATGTTTATATTGAAATGCTCTAAGTTCATTAAAAAGTTCATTAGTTCCTTTATATCTATTATGCATTCGGTAGAACTATCATAGGGTTATGTACACTAATTATTTTGATATAAGACTAATTCCACATAATCGGGTTTATATACGTCCCATGTAAATTCAACATTTGGTACCCACCTCTGTGGTACTACTCTTATATCTTTAAATTCCATGTTCTTATTACAGGTCCAATCATACACAAAGAATTAATGTTAGTTTTAGAATTTGCCCCATTGACTTGGATATTCATTTCATAACCCTGTACCATGATTCAGATTCACTAAAAGATATGTCTATAATATATAAATCAACCAGGGTCTACACTAAAATTACAGACCCATAACAGAACTTGTACTGGTAATAGCCAGTTTATAAATTCTGGGATAATATAAGGTTCAAATAGAAATTTCTATACATAATAATCATAAAGTGAGTCTTTGGAAAGTTCTGCGAATAACCAAGGTCCATATAAAAAATAATCAACACAGCATCTTAAAGAACCACAGTGGTCCATAAAAAATAATCGTCACTTTCATAAGATGGGTCTCACGCCCAACACTTTGAAGGAAAAGAGATGGTGGGTCCATAGTGGTCCAATCCACATCGGTCCAGACCATCCTGGTCGCCCAACAGGGAAAAGGCAGATGGCTGGTCCTGATTATCGATCAGATAAACCAGTGGGTCCCACAAGTCTTGTCGACTTTGTGATGTAAGCCACTGCCATCTGCAAATTCTTCCTCTTCCCTGTTTATTCAGCTTTCTACAATTTGTTTCAAGAGATGGAGTCCACACCAACATGGATTTTCTCATTCTATCATATCACATCATATAAGAGAGATTTCAGCAATTCAAAACAATAAACAGTACTTTTCAAAGCAGCCAGTAACAGGTCCACGCATCCAAGCAAAGGGATGTTCAGATGGCGGGCCCTCCATGGTCCAACTCACCAGGGACCTGGTCCATCTTGGTCGCCCATCAGGGACCAAGCAGGTGACTGGTCCTGATCCTTGATCAGGTGAACCAGTTGGTCCCACAACCCAATCCACCAAAAACCCAAAAATCCCCAAAAGTGCCAATATAGGGGTTTTTAGATTTCAGATGAGGGCCAGATGGGGCGCAATTCCAAATGGGTCCATCTCCACTGTGGTCGCCCAAGGGTCTGCTTCCAGATCCCTCGGACAGATCCATGATCAAGTGGGCCACATGGTCCCACTATCCCAATCGACAGAATTTGTCTCTGTCGACTGGGTTAGAAATTCCAGATTCTCTGTCTTGGATCTCCATCAAACTATCTCTTCTGGAATGGAATAATAACCTGTTGTTTTACTAACAGGTAAGCCTTCATCATCAATCTAAGGAGTTATTCAATATCTAACTACAAATCTAATCTGAGGATTACAGATTTTGGTCAAACCCCTTTTAGGTCTTCATACCAAGAAGAAAATGGAATTCTCTTCATTTGTGAGTGATCAGATTCCTTTCTCGTAGATCCTTTTGAGTATAATCATTACTAGTGAAACAAACAATAAACCCATATTTCTCTGTATATTCAGAAATATTACTCACCTCCTAGTATAGCAGATTATGGCACGGTTGATATGAGGCCTCGAGTATTGCATCCACTAGATCTTCCGGCTTCTTCCTCCCTGTAATTCCTCTTTGTTGCTTCCCAAGGTCCTTCTGCACTCCTTCCTCCCTTCCCTCTTTAACCCAAAATGAAACAATCGGTCCGATCTCTATTCTTTGGGAATCTCCTCTTGGTTCCTGAACGGTATCCTCCTCACAAGGATATATCGTTCTAACAACCTAACAATAACAAAAAGGGGTTCTAATGGGTTGGAAACAGGTTAAAAAACAATTAGTACAACCCAACCCAACCCAATGCCTTATGGGTCAGATGAATCTGGGCCTAATCTGGCCCAGGTTCTTACATATATCAAGAAGAAGTAACATATTTATGATATCAAAAGCTAAAAACAAGCATGTAGCTTGTAGATACAAAATGCCAAAGTGTTTAAAAGGCAAACAACATATTCATTTGACACAATATTAAAAGTCCATCAAGTGACCAAATTCTAGTAAAATGAAGTTAAAAATTGATGTTATCATCTTCAATCCCCATATCTAAAATCGCCCTCTTCCATGGCCACATCAATGTCATCATCTTCTCCAATTCTTTCGTCATCAGAGGAAGATTCGTCCTCAATGCATTTTACTTCCGCTTCATCTTTGTCTGATGAAGCCAACTATGCCACTTCTTCCTCCTCTCCCTCAATATCAAATTTTTTTTCCTCTTCCCTTTATCATTTCTCCTAATTGTAAGCTTTCTAGGCCGTATAAAACAAAATTACAGAATTATAAGCCATTGAAAAGATAAAAATAAAATAATAATGTCTACACTCTAGCATCACCATTTCGTACTACCTCGACTCTTATCTTGGGAAGACCTGCCACTTCCACTTGCCCTTTCATCTGGAAGATCCATAAAACATTCTCCAAGATCTAACCATGTGGTGTCATCATCTAAGATTGGACCTTCTTTTTTAGTGATACACTTGTCATCGGAATCCTTTGTTTCTCCTTTTTGAATGTATCTATACAAAATAAACTTAAAATGTTAAGCATTCTCTCTCACATATTTTTAATTGAAATTAACCTTTCAAATAAAAATATTAAGTTCTCAAATCAAACCTGCTCAAAAGTACTCCAATTTCGTTTAATTCCAGATGATGTACAAGTTAGACTTAATATACGAATTGCTAACTTCTGCAATTCGGGGCAATGGTCTCCATAGCTCTCCCACCATATGCTATTTAAAAAGTTATTTCATGATCATAATGTGAACCTAATAGACAAAGATGATACAAAAAGCATGTGTAGATTACCGTGTTGTTTTGTTTTTATGGTGAGTTGTGCCATTTCTCTCCCAAAGTTGCCCATCTTTTGCTTGAAGTATCAATTTGTTCGTCCACATGTACCCGAGTCCTGTTGTCTTTAATGAACCTCTCAAATGTGTCATACAATCCCGTGACTTCCTTTCTTAACTTCAAGTCCACACTAAAATTTTCATCATATTGGCATGTGGGGTTAAAGAAATATGCAACAGTGTGCGAGGGACGATGTAATTGAAGGTTCCATCTTCTATCTATGATCCTCCAGATGGGATCATATTGCTTTTTCACATTTTCAAAATCTTTTGCAATTGCGTCTTTGGCCCTGTCCATTGCCTCATAAGTATACCCCATGGCCGGTCCCTCATCATAGTGTACCAAACGAAGCACTTTGCCAAAAGGAGTTAAACATTTGAGATAATATTTCAGAGGGCCAAAATCCTTTAATTGACAAAATAATATCCCTTTCATCCCATCAATCTTCGTTGAATATGAGCTTTCTTCCCATTCTTTTGATGCAAACATTGTATGCAACGCAACTCTTTGCTCATGAATACTCTTTAACGTCAAAAAACACGTTGCAAAATGTGTCTCTCCGGCCCAGGTACGTTCCCTTCATTTGTATGCTTTCTCATCAATCCCAACACCCAAACATGTGCATAAATATCAACAGTTATTGCCCTTGCATTTGCTAATGTGATACGAATCGTTTTCCTTGTGATAGGACACGAATCATACGATTCGTATTGTGAATGTTCCGATATTGACATACAACTGTGTTTTCCTTCTATAGTTATAACTTTTTTTTAATTTGTATTTTCTGTTGCAGTTTGGTGATTTTAGATATTTCTCTGTTTCTTAAGCCAATCTTCTTGAACTTTTACTCAGACTTCTATTTAACTGCCTTTGACTGATTGTCCAACAGCAGCACACTTCTTGAAAACAATGGAAAACAACTAGAAACTGTGTCACTGGAGAAGTGGACTTTTCCAGAATACTTGGCAGTCTGCATAAGTTCAAGATACTAGGATTTCTCATTTACTTTTGGGCATTTCATTTTCCATTTATTTTTGTCCTTTCGGGGAAAGGAGAATCTCCATTGTTGTAGTAAAAAGAAAAAAGAAAAAAGAATTGGTCAAATAATATCCTTTGTCCAGGAGTCAATGAACCCCTTTATTGTATCATTTGCAATTGTTAAAGAATCCCATCACTCCTGCTTTGGCAAGGACATTTTCTTCCTCGTTAAGCTTTCTTGTCACTCCCTTGAGTCAACTTTGCCCTTGCATCGTTTACTAAACAGAATACTCTTCTAGAAGCTCTTGATTTTCTTTCACCTATTAAAGTGCATTATGATTATGAGCCTCCTTTGTTAATTAGCGAGCCTGATTATATTTCAAGGATGGACTAGACCTCCTTGTGCAAGCGCAAATTTTGGGTATAATATCTGATATCTCTCTTATTATTCATCTCTTACTAAATATCCACTACTGGGTTTACATGGATAGAAAGAAAATTAAAAAGATTCCCTTAAATCAAGGAATGATCACCACACAATAATTCAAAGAAATTCAACTACTCTCTAGGAAAGAAATCTGATCCTATTGACACTCTTACTCAATGGACGATTAGGTTGACAACTCAAGCCTCTTGACTTTTTTCGCTTTCCGAACATACTTGCAATCTTCCTCACATGCTTGACCCCAAGGTTTATCTCACGTGGGCCAATGACTCAACCCTTATTGTGCAATTGGGCTGGGCTCCCATTACAAGGTTGCTTTTAATTTACATGATGAGGAGCATTTAATACCACTTTATGAAATAACTTACTTGCAATCTTCCTCACATGCTTGACCCCAAGGTTTATCTCACGTGGGCCAATGACTCAACCCTTATTGTGCAATTGGGCTGGGCTCCCATTACAAGTTTGCTTTTAATTTACATGATGAGGAACATTTAATACCACTTTATGAAATACCTTATACTTTGTTAAGAGCATGACGTTGGTCTCCCTAAAGGTGTTGAATGCACCCCATTTGTTTGTAACACTCACCCACTGAGCACAATAGCTTACCCACCAAAAATAGTATCATAGGTTGATTTGTACTTCCTTTATATTTTCCTTTTTATATAATTAATTGACAAGTACATTTGAGTTGACTGGTTAATGTTTCTTTTGTTCCAGTTATAGCAGTGGAGATGAATGGCATTGGACAAGGTCAAAAGTTAGCAGGGTCTCAATCTTAGTTCTTATGAACAGATGTGAATATATACTGAAACAGTTCCTTATTGATGAAAATGACCTCGGTATCATCTGTACTCTTGTACTATTATTTCAGTTTGATTGGTTTGCTGTGCTTGGAATTTTGAGTTCCATGCAGATATTATTTCCATTTTCAAAGAACAGCTGGAGAATGTTTTATAGTTCATCATGTTTCATCTTAATTTCATAAAATTCTTTAGAAATTCATATCTTGCAGGTGAACAGCCACTTCCAATGGTGAGAATTGAAGAAATCATTTATGTTCTTCAAGAGTTGGCCCGGTTGGTCATCCATCCAGATACAGCTTCTGCTCTCCTGCTACCGCCATTTCTGAAGGAAGGCATCTCTAAGAATGAGAACTGTAATGGACGTGCACATCTCTTTTGTCTCTTTCCATCATTTTGCGAGCTTGTTGTGTCAAGGTCTGTGCCAAAGAACTTCCTCTTGCTTTTGCTCTTATTCTCAAAGATTCATAGAGAACTTTTCCTCGCACAAAAGTGCATTCCAAGTATGAAAAGAAAAACTAAAAAAAGCAGAGGTTAAACCCATTTGCAGGTCCTAACCTGTTTGGATGAACAGTGAATTGAAGTAAAGTGAGGCGAAGCATCCAATAAATAGAGAATAAATATAAAGGGGTTATGATGGTCTTTTGTTTTATGTGGCTTGATAGGAAATCTTTTTGACTTTTTGTGTAAAAAGAGGATTTGTTTTTTGTCATTTAGTGGAGAAATGAGGTAGCCTTTTGATTTATTTTGAAAAAGGAGGGAATTTTGAATTTATGTACTTTTGATATGATAGGTGGTCTTTTCTTGTGTGGATAATGGAGGCTCTACCTCACTTTACTTCAATTCACCGTCCGTATATATGATAAACCTAAAGACATCAAGTTTCATATCTAAAATCCTTTTTTTTAATGGTATATCTAACATACTTACATATATCAAGACACATGTGAACAACACAAAAAACCATAGTTTTCAAAATCGGAATTGTATCGCAAATCGTTCATACCCATGAATCGAATCGTATCGTGAATCGTAGGATTTTTTAAATTTTCTATTAAAAATGAAAAATAATTAAAAATTAAAAGAAAACAGAAGAAAAAGTAATTATTCATTTCCATGCATTTTTCGATTTATAGTAGTATAAATATAATAATAAGTAAGTCTATCATACAATCATATCAAAAACATCATGACATATATTACTATATATATATATATATATATATGAAATAAATTATGTGTAAATAGTTAAATAAGTTTAAAGTATCAATACATATTTTTTCTTATCTTTAAATCAAAATATAAAAATAAAATAAAATCCAAACTATCAATTTTACACGGTAGGATATCTCCTAAAGTTAGGAAAGTGTTCATGAAGAAAAAAAAAACAAAATAGATTTAAAAAAAGAAGAAGATATAAACAAGCACCATACGTTAAGCCGAATGCTTTAGTTAAATGCATGTTCTTTATTCATCTTTAAAACCCTATCAAAGCTGTAAAAAATTCTTACGAGGTTTCGTTAACTACTAAATAACCTTTTAGAAATACAAGCAATAAAAGAAAGAGAAACTAAAGAAAGAAAAAGGTGAAAGATTATTAATATCAGGTTATTGACTATAGCCATTATCGCTTAGTTGAATAGCTTGAATCGTAAGATTCAATGAAACGAGTATCGAATCGTAGGATTCACACCGAAATCTTAAGATTCATTTGTAAATGGGATTCATTACATAGATACGAATTGTTTTCCTTAAGATTCGGGATACGAATCGTAGGATTTCGATAACTACGCAAAAAACATCTAAATCTCGCTTTCTGATTATGTTCACTTTCTTGGCCCCAAATTCATGATCCAAACCTTTTAGTATTCTCATGAATATGATAAACCTCAATGCATGAAGTTTCATATGTTAGATTCATATAGATTTTGAGATGTTAGATTCTTATAGATTTTGAGAGAGATGCAAAAAACAGAATAGTAACTTATTCCCACTTTCTAATTTTCTGCACTTTTGTTGGCCTCCATTTCAAGATCTGAACCGTTCATTGTGTTTGCGACCCACTATTTCTTTTGTTGATAACGTTTTGAGGCCCTAGGGCCCAATAAAATGTATGAAACTGATATAGATCCTTTCTTACTCCTTTTTCTGCTCCCATATCATTTACTAATGTGAAAATGGTTCCTCCTAACAAACATGGTAATGTGTTTTTATATATGTAGATTTTATCTATGTAAATTTCCGCATAGTAAATTTTTACATGTGTAAATCCCATTTTTTATTTCCCATAGTAGAAGCAAATGACTACATATCAATGGTGGGGGACGGGTTGTAACAAGTCTCAATATCGAGTATGGGTAGGCCGGAAGGATCTCCATTAGATTATCCTAGTCCTTGATCCAAGGGTTTAAAGGTCTCAAAGTTCATTGTTGATTCCACGAGCCGATACTGCTCTTGGGGGAAAGAGTCCTCTTCCTCTCTCTGAAACCACACACGCACTCCCACATGGGACCTTCCCCTTGTGTGATCCCTTTGCTGCCATCTTTGAAACTGATCTAAATTGTGTTGACCGTTGGATTTGATATCCTTTTTCTTAAACCCCTGATCTTACGGGGTTCATATATGGATCATCTCTTATCCGTTGGACCTATGGTTTGGTGGCTCTATCTAAACATAACCCTAATCATGCCTCTCATCCAAGGTGAACCACCATGTGCTCTTGCCCTTGCTTACCCAGGAGCTAACACCCCTAGCCCACCCTAATTATCAATCTATGCCCTTCACACTGATCACCTTGTGAATTCGCAGTAACCCAAATTTGACACTCATCCGAGACTTATAGGCTTTCTAATTGATCATGAAAATGTTGGTGCCTATTCGACTTTGTCTAATGGATATGATTTGTGCAACCTTGAAGCTCCTAGAATTGTACCTCCTTTGACTTGATTGATGGTGCCAATTTTCCATACACAGGTAGGCAAGATTGAGACTTCAAACCTTGATCTGATACATAATTGTCATGCTTTGATGAGGGCTCTAGAGGGCAAACTCTCTCATGGGCTGTTTGATCTTAAACTAGATCTGATGGCCATAACTCTCTCACATACTCTTGAGTTTGGGTTTATAGGAGAGGATCTCCTAATGCATAGAAATGCTCTTGGCATTTACCTCTCACCATCTTACGGTGAGAGGTAATTTGATAGGGACCACCTGGGACCCTAATGGTCACAGGACCTTTGGGAATGGAAAGAGCCATCTTGAATGGCATAAATATCAAGTTTGGGGTCAATCTCATGCTTCTAATCATCCATGGCCCACATCTTTAATGACTTTATATTAAAGAAAAAAGAATTGGTCGGGACCATTCGGATCCGTTCGAACCCAATGGATCCGGTGTAATTTGTTAAGTAGTTGTTTGTATAGTTTCCTATCACCAATTGGTTTTGGGATTACTGGCTAGCAACTTTTTCATGGCATCAAAGCCAATGATCTCGAGTTCAAAACCACGTAGGGCAAAAATGCCCCATGCTAGTTTTTTTTTTTTTTTTTTTTTGTTGTTTTTTTTTTTTTTTTTGGGGGGGGGTGGTGGTGGGGGTGGTTTGAAGTAGTTGTTTGTGGATAACCCCTTTTAACTTTTGAGACCTAATTGTTGGAACAAAAAACGAAAGAGGGAAAACGGAAGAAGAAAAAGAAGAAAGGAAGCTGGCAGCTGCTAGAAAAATGCACTTTATTATTTCATTTTTCCATCATCATCATCATCAAAACCTTGTCTTAACTATGTTGGGGTCGGCTATACGAATTCTGTTTCTCCAAATCGATCTATCTTAAGCCAAATCCTCAGATAAGTTACACTTTTTCATATCTATCTTTACTACCTCCATCCACATTCTCTTAGGCCCATGTGAACATTTGTCTATGCTTTCATTTTAATGCTACTTTTGTGTTTTGGAATTATGTAATTTGTTATCTAGGATATTTCGTTTTGACTTTTCAACATATAATTTGCTTTTTGACAAAAAAAATGTATTTTAAGTGACAATTAACTATAACCAAACCGTCTAATACGTTTAACCGCAGTTCGGTTTTTTTAGGGAACTTTTACGGTTACAATTTTTAAAAACTAAAAAATGCGGTTCGGTTAACAGTTTTCCCAAAACACTCGGTTAACCAAACAGTTACACCCCTAAACTTTGTCATCATTTTGGGGGTCTCATGTGTGTGGATAGTATCGATTGGTGATGGGTGGGCCTTGGAATGCTACGTCTCACCATAAGATGATGAAAGGTAAAATGCACGCGCATGAACATATTTCTATATATATATCCCTCTCCAAAACTTATGTGCTCATTTTTTTTGGGTGTGGGTCCCACTTAGAACCCCACCAAGGGATATGGGACTTTCGAATCACCCCTCCACCTGCACCCCCCTCCCCCTAAATAACCCTCCCACATAGAGGCTCGGATGACCATCCTATCCCCTTGAGCAGAGAAGTTTCCACCTTCCAAAACGATTGTATGGTCAATCAAATTGTCCAGTCCGTTTGAACCCTATGATATTAGTCGCATGCAAAAATTATTGGCTACTAGTGCTATTTAAGCCTCTTTTTGTCCCTTTTAATGACTCACACTAAGAAAGCCCTCTCCAACTACTTTCCACCTTCTGAGACCTAGATTTTGTGATTTTAGTTCTAATTTAGTGGTGTTTGGACAAGATCGAAAGTGTTATGTTAAGTGTCCATCAAAACGGCATGAGTGAGTCTTCGCTTTTTTTTTTTTTTTCTTTTGGATTTTCTTTAATTTAAGACATAAAAATGGTTATTTTTTGTGAGTGTGCAAATGGAGATTTTAGGCTTAATCTATGGAGGAGTAATCTTCTTTTTTGTTTTTCGATTTTTCAATTATTTTGTGCAAGTTTTTGAAACACTTTTTGTTGTTATTTAAATGCATCTCATACTTGCATGATGTATTTGGGTGTATTAGATTTTTTTTGGAGTGTTTGTCTGCCTTAGATCTAATAAATTTGAGCTTTATTTTATTATTATTGTTATTATTATTAAGATGGTTTGACCATGTTAGAAGGCGTCCAATGGAAGCACCTGTTAAAAGGTGTGAAGGCATAGAGATTGCCAGGAGTAGGAGAGGGAGAGGGAGACCCAAGAGAAGTTGGAAAGAAACTATTAAACATGACCTTGCCTACATGGATCTAACGGAGGACATGGCCCTAAACAGATTTGATTGGCGTCGTCAAATCCATATAGCCGACCCCACCTAGTGGGAAAAGGCTTGGCTTGGTTTGGTTTGGTTTGTTATTATTATTAAGCATTTGTGAAGGAAATTGTAGCATTGTTTTAAATCATTTGGTTTTCCTCAAATTATAAGGAAAATGAATGGATGGACCTAATATTACACATCATCTTGTTAAGTCACACAATGTTATCAACTCATTACATCAATTTTTTTAACGGGTTGTTTTTCTAACATTTGCAAATATGTCTGAATCATTAAATTTAAACAAATTTGAATGGTTTTTGATGACCAAAGCTAGATGCACATGATTTTTGGTGCTGATAAGTGCCTTGATAATGACCAACACACTCATGGTTGAGTAGCATTGGCACCTCAGTATCACACACATGGCCAGGGATCGATTCTTGGGCCTTCAGGTTGATAAAATCACTCCTGGCGAATACGCCAACCTAGCAAAAAGATAAATAAATAAATAAAACCTTAATATTGTGGTCAAGTGGGAAACAATCTGTGTGTGTGTATTATCCTATGCACACAGTGTGCAAACCACGCACACACATGGGACCCCTTGAATTACACTGGATCACTTGAGTTTTCACTAATCTGAATGGATTGGACCATTGGATTGAGGGTCAATTTTTTCTTTAATATAAAGTCGTTAAATTTGTGGGCCACAGATGAAGGAGTTAGAGACTTGGGATTGACCCCAAACTTGATATGATGACTCTTTCCATCCCCCCAAAGTCCCATGGTCAGTGGGGCTCTAGGTGGACCCTATCAAGTTTGTCCCTCACCATATGGTGAAAGATGGATGCACATGAATATCACCACACAGAGAGGTAAATTGAGGCCATTACCATTCAAAAAAAAAAAAGAAATTTTTTTTCTAGGCCATTCTCCTATTATTAGCTTAATGACGACTTGATTTAGATTACGTCTCTACGGCACGATTCTACAAATTGCGGTCTTTTAATCCTGTTATTTTGTTAAAATTTTAAAGTGAAATATTCAGTGATTCTTTATTCCTTTTTCTTTCTAGGGAAGCTAGAGTGAGAGAACTTGTCCAAGTGTTGCTTAGACTCATCACAAAAGAGCTAAGACTCAAAAGGCTAACATAGCAGATTAACATTAGAAGAATTGGGCAAAACACATGGTGTGTAGATTATACTGCGTTTCTTTGGTAAATGAGGGCCACTGAAGGAGCTGGAGGTATGAGAAGGCTGGATTGGTGCCCTTCCATGTGAGTGCATATATGTATTGTTTCTTGATTTTTTTCATACAGCTGAGGTTCAATTTTCTGTGTCTATTTGTCTGTACATTAGAAAAATAAAGCTAAATGTTAAATGCTAATCAGAAATTGGTGTTTTAATGAATGTGAAAAATGATGTTAAGCACCACATTGAGAATTAAATTAGTGTTTACAATTGGTAAATCATGCAAAGTTTTCACTGTTTCAAGACCATTTACTTGTATTATTACAATTGAGTACGGCATACTATTTTATTATAGGATGACATTTGTATCTGCTACAATGAAATTGCTAAATAACCTTGGTAGAGATTGGACAAGGGCCTAGTAGTACATTATAGTTTCCTGGTTGCACTCAATGCTATGGCAGAATCAGTACAGTCCATTACTCCATTTTGTATACTCTTATGTAGTTATGTTATCTAGTGAAATCCACTTTGATTAATTTTCGTGCTTGTCCATGTTCTTACAACTTTTTATTTTGTTTTGTAAAAAGAAAAAGGAAATAGCTAGGATCATTTAGTGGAAGTTTTGCTTGTTTTTAAGGTTGGGCCTTAGTAAATCAAAGGATCAGCTATTCAACTCGATGATTGGTTCATTTTTTTCTGAGGTATTGTTCTGAATGGATGAGCTGATCTATGTGGACAGCGTTCCCAATTGCCAAAATGCCACTGGTCTAGTGGATTGGATCAGTTTGAATAATGTAATGGGGATGGCGAGATTGTTCAGCCCTCTTTTGTAGGAAGAAGGATTTGAAAGAAGAATGCTATTACCATTTGCTCTATGAAGGTTGTGAAGGAGGTGGCTCATTGGATGTATCTAGATTCGGGTGGGTTCCCCAATGCCCAGAAGAGAGCGTGGTGAGGTTTGGGTTGTTTCCAGAGGTAGTATTTGTTAGGGGCCTAGTTTGTCTCCCCAAATTGAGGAAATTTGTGATTGAGAGTCCCTTAATCAGCTTCTTTTATTGATCTTTGTGTTTGTTTCTTATTTTTGGTTAAATTGCATATTGCTAATCCGAAAGAAAATACTACTTTTAAGTACTTAAATCTAACGACACTTTTAAAATTCCAAATTTGATTTTTCAATCTTCAGAATCATTTTTTGCTTATTTCCAAATTTGAATTGTAGATAGTTTTGTTGGAAAAATGGATAGAGCACCTATGTTTTTGGTCAAGTTTGAGCCAAAATAAAAGTGGGCCCCACTTATCCTTTAGGCGGGACTACATGGGAATGTGATCTACTCCATGAGTTGATTAACCACATATATTGGGTTGCTCTAATCCATTGAGGAGTGAATAAGAAATTGACTCCTAACACCACTACTTGAACATGGTAACACATGGAAACAGAAGGAAGTGGTAAACTCGCATCCCACATTGCTTGGGAGCTAAACATTCTTTTGATATAAATATGTTTGCCTTGATAGTAAAGGTTGGGCCCCAAGGGGCACCCCACTTTTGTGGAGGGAGGACTTAGACCAAGGTAGGCTCACCACTACGCCCGCATGCCCCGCCCTACTCTACACTGGGCCTAGGCTTGGGCCACATGCAGGCACGGCCCACTTCCTATTTATATATTTGGAGAAATTTTGTTTAACAAAATTTCTTTTCCAAATGGAGTGTGTCCGAATTCTGGAAAGGGAGTGTCCAAAGAAACGTTGATGTTATCTGTGTCTGTTCACCATTGAATAGTCACTGTATTGAACAGATGCAGCCCATGGATGAAGTTCTGAAGCAACCTATTTAAACCCATCTCGTCCATACCTTTTTGGTCATTCATTCTCTGCAACTGCGTTGCCTCTGGGTCATCGGTCAGAGTCTAGAGAGAGATTATGTCACAGTTCTGGTTCATCGATCAAAGTCTGTAGTACTGCTACTGTGTGAAGAAGATTATTGTATCTTGGGAGACAAACGCCACAGAAGTTTGTAACCACCACTGCGGGGGTCAAATTTGTCTTAAGGACATAGAGTCAAACGCTAGCCTTGATCAACTAACCTCGATTCTACTTTCAGATTGCCAAATTACAGTCCTCTGATTTGTGCCTACATACTATAAATGGATTTACATTTCAGGATTTATATTCTGTTGTTTGTTTACTAATTTATTTCTGCAACCAGTTTTTACAGTACTGAGCTAAATCTGTACGTACTCAGACTAACAAGTTTTCCCAACTTCTAATTTCTTTACCTTTTCTTCACAACCAGATCGACCAATAGATTTCAAGAGCAAATACATCAATCCTTGAGACATGTATGCCTTGAGAGCAATAAATCCTTCAGACATATCCACCAATCCACTAGTAGCTTAGTTGTGAGGCACTTCCCCCACCCGAATCAACCAAGGATTGATTTCAGGTAACAAAATCTGGTGGTAGGGGACTTTGGGTAGTGTGTATGTGCATTCACTAGCGCTAAAAGAGGGGAAAAATAATCCTTGCAACATGTCCACTTCCTATAGGGGGCTGTTTGTTTGCATGTAATTGAATCTGTAGGAATTATGGTCACGGTCCAATGAAGGATTATTAAAGAGATTAAGTATGAAAGATATCAGTTGGAGATGTGGATGAGACATTGACTTCCCTAGGATTTGATTTACTAGGGTGATGGCTGTAATAAACCATGTACCAACCCAAAAGCTTAAGCTGATAGGTGGAAGGCCCATACAGGTTTATTAAGACATGTCAAGCTTGTGGGATGTGGGACTTCCCAACACCCCCCCTCACGTGCAAGTCCAGTAGATTTCATGCACGGGCTTGTCACGTGGGCTACACAAGAATAACGGGATACCATGTAATAAACCATGTACCAACCCAAAAGCTTAAGCTGATAGGTGGAAAGCCCAAACAGGTATATTAAGACAGTCAAGCCTATGGGATGTGGGACTTCTCAACAATGGCTAGGTTTTCATTCTGTAGAATTCATTTTTGGTTGAAGATATTATTTAATGCTCATCTTTGGATATTCACCTTTGTTTCTTGAGTTTTAACCACTTCTAGAAATACAAGTCTTAGAATTCCTAGTGATTAAATTAGATGAAGTAATCAGGCCCTAAAACTGTTTGTTTTTTTTCTAATGCCTTCAGTGTATGGATGGTGGTGGGTATTGGGTAAGGGCACGGATGACTAATGATGATTAATAGCTAGCCATTACGTGAGCCTCGTGGATTTTGAGATACTTCCGCTGGAGGATTCTTTGCGTTGTAATGTCACTTATGATGCAGATAGAAGAGTTCCTCAGCAGGAGCCATTGGTTCAGTCATTTTAGGTTTTGCAAGTGCTGCCCATGATTAGGCCCATATCCAGGAATCATTTGAAGGCAATTACTTTATAAATTTCTAATAATGTTCTCAATAAGGTGCAGGTCTAGATTTATCTACTCTTGGTTAAATTTTGTCGCTTGCTGGTTAAGCATCTAATTAAATTTACTTGGTGAAACGAAACAGGTTATATTGTCTTCTTTTTGGATCAACTGGTGTAAGTAATTCTAATAGGGTATGGATTCTGACTCATTTAGGGCCTGTTCGTTTGCATGGAATTGAATATAGGAGGTCATGGTCAAACGGGCTCCAACTAAGGATTATTAAATCGTGAAGGATAAAAGATATAGATGGGAGTCATGGACCTTGTCTTTCCTAGGACTTGAATTGCTAGGGTGATGATGGTGTTCGTATCCCATCTCCCTTTGATTCATTCCATAAAAGGTGAGACTGGCTATTTGAACTTCATTGATTCATTCCAGCAAAATCATTTTTATATATTTACCTTCATTTCTTCAATTTTAAGGACTTTTAAGGGTAAAAAAAAAAGTCTTTGAATCATTGACCAGGTCTTCTTTTAGGCTAATGGTAGGTATTGGTGATTGAAATAGGCTATGAATTTTGACTACCGAGTACAAAATCATTCTTGTTCCATTTTCTTCAGGGTTTTTTTTTTTTTTGTTTTTTTATAACTGGACATGAGACTCATGACACATGATAGGAAGAGGTAATGGAAACTCGCACATGCGGAGAGACCGACAGAACTCTCACATGTGAGGTAATAAAAACTTACATATGCAAAGAGGAGGAGGCCAGGTCCGAACCCAAGACCTCCCAATGAGAACTGCCACTCCTTACCATTAAGATGAGAGCCGTTCTATCCAGAACTGCTGGTTGAAGGCATTCTTGGGAATTTTATCACCTTGAGGGAACGGCAGAGGAAGCTGTGTGTTTCTTTTATGTGCTCACAAAAGCTTCAAATGTATATTTTTTACATTTCTACCAATGCCTTTCAATTTGGGATTTGAATGGGAAACATGGGAACTATACCAACTGCAACTCTTAGATGTTGGGAACCTGGTTGGGTGTCTGCATATAATCATTCAATCACCAAGGTGGTGGGATTGCTAGGTTTCTCCCTTGGTTATGGGTTGCAATCTATACGAGCATTATATTTATAGAGCAAGGCTCTCCTAAGCTCAAGCTTATGATAGAATCTTATAAGCTCATGCTTGTGGGGCCCACCTTTGGTCCATCCAAATGGACCAAACACATGATCCCTCTAAATTGCACATGACAACCAACTTTCGGTCAAATCCGAATTTATTGGACCGTTGGATCGACCATGTAATGATCCGAATGGATATTGACCATTAAACTTTTGGGCCTATATGTAGATGATAAAAATCACGGTTGGGGCTGATTTTTTACAAAGAGGAAGATCCCATGGAGTCCTTTAAATCCCCCCCACATCCCAACGTGAGTCCCAAGGTGGGCCCCACCACACACTTGAGCTTACCTTATCCTAAGCTTGAGCTTAGGAGAGCCTTGCTCATATTTATATCATGCAAGATCATTAAACTTTGAGTCCCTAAAACCGTAAATCAAATATAAAAAGAAGATATTACCCATTCGAAGATGACACCCTTATGATGGATGGGTGAGAATTAAAAATTCCCTCTCATCACTGTGATTGAAACTATTCGTGAATCCAAAATAAGGCCCACAACTAGATTTATGACTTTCACATTTGTGGTAGGACTCAACTTGGTGGTAATGTTTTAAATAAGGACGGCGTTAGTCCAGGTAGAATGAGCTTCCCACCCCCCCCCCCCCCCCCCCCCCCCCCCCCCAAACTGCTCCTATAAATGGAGAGTTCCACAGCAATTTTTTGAGACTCAAGGCAGCAGCTATTAAATTCTTTTAGTTGTGGTGTTTGATAGGTACATTTTTTTTTATAGGTATCCCTCGCCAGCCCAGCCTTTGTGCCTTTCCCCAGGGTTACCCAATTTTGACAAAAAAAGGACTATTACATGGGGATCGAGTATGTATATGGCCACACACATTGTACCCAGATAAGGAAAGGGATGGGAGTCAAACTCGAAACCTTGGGGAGTAAGCTGAAGTCTCAAACCAACTGAGCCACATTCGTTTATACTTGGAAAGCGAGATAAATAGGAAAACGTCTAAAGGCAAATTACCTTATCAACCTTTTTCAGTTCTTCTTTCATATCATGAGTTTTAATTGTATATGTGGTAGGGTTGGCGTCCATGTTGTAGCAAGCACTCTATTTGATCAGCTGGATAATATTGTTGTAGCATGATCTGAAAACTAATTTGCCCAGATAATTATCAATCGATAAATTTGAGGGGCTATTAAGTGGATTAATATTTTGCATAAGATTCTTCAGCATTTTTGTCCCAACACGTTTGCTTATTTTATGGGCCATGCGAGGGCCATCGCTTTGGCATCCAATCAAAGTCATCAACACCTAATTTCTCTAATTAGGATCCTTCTTATAATCCGTTCGCTGTGATTAAATGTGTCAATTTAAGATTAGATTAGTGAGCGGATGTCCGTTCTGTGGTAGGGACCCTGTTTAATGACCGCGCCATCGATCTAGTCTGAAAATGACCCTTTTCATCACAATGCATTATCACCAAAATGATTCTTCTCTAAGAAATCAAGCATGGACGAAGCCTAATGGGTGGTCCATGCAAGGATCTAGCCCATTCAATAAGCAAATGATTTGGTGTGGTAGCAATTTTGTATCACTTGATAATTGGTAAGATGAGATATTATTCAATTTAGTAGCCTGCAGAATTATTGATTTATGATTGTTAGGACAAATTGATTTGTAAGTCTTGTATTAGCCCATTGATTGAAAGAGCAAGTTTCTGCTACCTATTCGTAGAAAAGATGATTTTCTGGTGCTGGTGCTGATGGAAACAGAACAATTGCATTAAGGGTAATGGTATTGATTGAAAAAGAGCGAGGTTAAAAGGACGATGTTGCTCCTCTTTTTTCAAATACCACACAACGCACACTTCTTAGCATTTACGGTGGGGATGTGTGAACACATTGATTTTTTTTTATTTTTTTTTTTTGTTCCTGCCTTCGTCTCCCTAGCATTTCTCAAAAACTAATAGTGGAAAATATTAAGGGATAGTGAGAAACTCAAGAGACCCGCAATGGCATGGGTGTTTTATCTCACACAGCTACTCACGGATCGTAGGTTGTATCACACTCATATACCACTCATCTATCTAAAAAAAATATATGTTAAGGGACAGTTTGCCTTTTACACATAATGTAGGGAAATAGATTTTACATGTGTGAATGTTAATATGCAAATGATATGTCAAAATATCCATTTTGATGACATCAGTAAATGAGCACATCCAATAATTTTCGATGAAATTCATTACGATTTTAGGTAATGAAAGTAAATGTCATGATGCCTGACATTAATATTATGTTAAATATTGAACAGTTTAGATCATAAATTGGAGGCCTATAGAAGCGCAAAAAAAATCAGATTTAGAATTTTTTTTTTTTCCAAATTTCTCAAAATTTGTCAAGATTCTAGATATAAATTTGAATATGTGAAATGTTTTTTTAGCCCTCTATAGAAGGTGGACCGTTCGGATCATAAATTTGGAGCCTACAAAAGTTTTTTTTATAAAAAAGTTGATGGGATTTCGATCATGTATCTGGCCATCCCCAGACAATACCACTGCACTGTAACAGTGTGTAACGGTGTGGGGTATTAACACTTTACCACTTCTTGAGCTTTGAAGTTTTTAGTGTGTAATAACAGTGAGAGTTATTAGGCTATATACCAACTTCTTGATATCTAAAAATTTTATAGCGTTACAACCCATTTTTACATTAGAAATAGGGTTGTAAACAAGTCGGTTACTGTTCGGGTCCATGGGGGACCCGGAGCCAGAATTGTTAAGGAGAAGGTGGAACCGGATCCATACCCGAAACCGTTTTGGAACCGATTTCTTGGCTCCGGAACCAGAATTAGAACCATATATGGGGGTCTGGATCCGGATTCGGGTCTAGATAGAGAATGATATTAAAAAAATATGAATTTTAGGAGAGATTTTAGAAAATTAAGGTAATATGTCAGGTATCGGGTTCACAGGTCCGAACCAAGGTGAACCTGGATCCATTTACTTATCGAGGCCTAAATAAGGACCCAAACCCGGGTTTTAACAGGTCAGAACCTCCGAGTAACCAGAGAATTGGGGACCCATTTACATCCCTAATTAGAAATGCTTGGGAGAAAAAGGCTCACAAGAAATGAACGAACCAATTAAAAATGCCTTGGTGTTTTCACAATAGCTGTTTGCAGGATGAGGGGAACGGTATTGAAGAGAGTAAAAACCATCTTTCTACCCTGGTACCTGTCTTCTGTTTTGATAGTATATTTTTCAACCTTCTAACAAAATTACAACAACGAATGAAGAGCCATTTGGGTTAAGAAATAGAATGAAATCTACCTGATGATCAGTGAATTGAGGCTCAGTGGATTGTAAACCATTAGGGGCTTTGATTGTTACTTGGGACAGCTGCAACAGTTACCTATAGAGCATGTGGGCCTTCACCTCATTGATTCCATTCTCTGCTACCTAGCTATTTTTCTGCATCACATGCTCTAGAACATGTCTAATCTACTTTTAAGGTAAGGATGGCCCAACATGCCTGATTTGATGATGACCCGATGATTGCAGCCAATTATCATATCAAGGACATGGTGGCCACTTACAAAAACCAATAAGCTTGAATCTCCAATCCAATGGCGTTGACTGATCATCAGGTAGCCAAAATTGACACTTCATTTGTTGTTTGTTCTAGTAACTTGTACTAATAATAAGGTTTGATTCTTTACTCTTTTCAATACAGTTTAACAGTTACTGTTAAACTGCTGGAACCTTTATAATGATCCCTAAATATCATTACATACATCAATGTAGGACTCTGCAAATAAACGATATAAATGAGCATCTACTTCGATGGGAGGCAGTTAAGAGAGAGGCAATCAGATCAAGGGGTGAGAAATGCATTTGAGTTTCAGGAACATTTTGACTTTTTCCAAGGCTCTTTCTAAATTTAAGAGAGAAGATAGGTGCTTATTCCTTAATTTTATCACCTTTTATGTGAAGTGAACTTGTAACAATTTGAAAGCTCATATTAACTGCTTTGACCATTCGCAAGTCAAATGATTAAACTACAAACGAAACTGACATAAGATTTAATTAATTAAACAAAGGGGTGACCTTGTTCACACCAGGCGACGTGATTTGTAAACCAACACAGATCAAAATTGCAATTCTCACACACAGATCAAAATTGCAATTCTCGTCCACTGCTGCAAGTATCATATGCACTTTGAACACCCAGACACCACGGAAACACTCGAACCAAAGACCACATACATCACACACACAGAGAGAGAGAGAGAGAGAGAGAGAGAGAGAGAGAGCATATGTGCAGTGGACAAGCAGCTTCAGCTTCATATATCGTGGTTGACATTGTTATATTGTTGACAGAGTCTAGCAGCAGCTGCAACTGATGCAGACACTCCAACTGGATCCGTGACCGTCATTGCTGGGTTGTTCCACAGCTCAGCCAGCTTTACCACTTCCGCGTCCTTTTGCGTGGCCACCTTATCGGCCAGAAGTTTCATCGTCGCATCCTGCAACCACCAATTCATTTCATTTCATTAATCACACTATGGGGCCCACCTTTGGTCCATCCAAATGGACCAAGCACATGACCTCTCTAAATTGCACATGTCCACCAACTTTTGGTTAGATCCGAATTTATTGGACCGTTGGATTAACTATAAATGTATCGATTTGAATGGACTATTTACCATTAAACTTTTGGGCCCGCATGGAGATGATAGAAATCATGGTTGGGGCTGATTTTTTGCGAAGAGGAAGATCTTAGGAAGTCCTTGTGAATCTCCAGGTGGGCCTCACCACTATATATATAGATGCAGAAATACCGTGAGGACATCAACTAGCTAGCTTGGTCTTGTCATTGTTCCGTGCGATGAGTGTGTTGAAGGCAGCAGCGGCCTGGGCTGCAGCAGCTCGCCACAAGGAATGGTGACATTGAGGCCTGTGGGCTGTTCTCAACTCTGCTGCTTGTATTGCGGCAGCATCGCTTGGGCGAGCGGGCTTGTTTCCTGCCGTGATTGCGGCTGCCTCTAGCGTGATTACTAAGGTAGCGTTTGGTTTGCGTGAATGGAGGTCGGAATGGAATAGTCATTCCAACGGAATGACCATTCCAGTGTTTGGTTTGCCAAAAAGGGGCGGAATGGCCATTACCTCCGGAATCCCATTCCTTTATGTGAGGGAATCACCATTCCATCCAAGAACGGAAGGAATCACCATTCCATTCCTTTCTAACTTTTTGTTGAGACCAAAATACCCTCGCTTGTAATATTATTATTATATAATAATAATAATAATATAATATCTTTTTCACCCAACCATTGTGGGGCCCACCCAAAATATTATAATAAAATATTATTATATCATAATAATAATATAATATCTTTTTCACCCAACCATTGTGGGGCCCACCCAAAATATTATAATAAAATATAATAATATATTATTATATCATAATAATAATATAATACCTTTTTCACCCAACCATTGTGGAGCCCACCCAAAATATTATATCTATCTATCTACTATTATAAAAGAGGCTATGTTGCACGGTTTTTTCAACCAACTATTGTGGGGCCCACCCCCAAATATTATAATATAATATAAGAATATATTATTTTGAAAAATTGCAAAATTTTTCACTACACCTTTGTGGGGCCGACCCCAAAATATTATAATGCAAACTTTTTCACTACACATTGTGGGGCCCACCCCCAAATAGTATAAAATAATATAATAATATATTATTATGAGAAATTACAAACTTTTTCACTACACCTTTATGGGGCCCACCCCCAAATCATCCACCACAAACAATGCAAATGTGACAGTAGAATCTAACAAGGGTATATTGGTCAATCTTATGTAAATTTGATTCCATTCCAGGCAGCATTCCAGCGAACCAAACGCAGGAATAGGAATCAGAATTCCATTACTGGGTTGATTCCTCAGCGTACCAAAAGTTGGAATGGAATTGACTATTCCTGCATCATTCCATTCCATTGTCATTCCGGTCTCCATTCCATTTCTGCCTACAACCATTCCAGCGAACCAAACGCTACCTAAGTCCCCAGTAGCAACCTTACTAGCTGGGACTAGCAGTAAGGTTAAGGTAGGCCTAGGCAGCACCTCGTTGCTTTGTGGTCTCCTGTGCAGTTGCTGTTGCTGGCTCATCTTTTAGTGATTGTGTTGGTTTGTTGAGGGCGATGCGATTGGTTAACTGTAGGCCGCCTTCGAGGGCAGGGTGGTGTGTATAAAGGGAAGGGGTACTTGAGGTTCGGACAGATCAGGCTGGGAGAAGGGATACCCTACCCATCACTGGGTCCACATAGAGATAATATGGACAGTTCATGAAGATAAATTTTGCTTCTCTCCAATCTTCATTCTTATATCCTCAAGTTTCTATTAAAATGAATTGGTCTCACAGTCGGATTGATCAATCGTGATGGAAACATGATTAATTTATATATGAAAATGCAGAAATCTTAAATCTTTTCCTCGAGAGTTTGGTTGCTAAACATAACCTTAATGAAAGGCGTGATGAGTTTTATGTGACGATAGTACGGATATTTCCATGACAATAATGACATTGCGGATTTCTCCATTATAGTCATTACATATGGAGCTACATAGGGCTGAGAGGGGTCAATTGCCTCCTCTCAACTTATTCCTTCCTTATAAATTAAGAGAAAGATATGGATAAATATATTTTGATCCCGTCCTTTTGCCTCTTCTCAACTTTTTTTTTTCTTCTCTTATTTGTCCCTCAGCAATCTATTTTTCCTTTTCGTAAAGAATGGAAATTTTAAAACACATAAGGGGATTTTGGTCTTTCATGATAGAAAGACAACTCATCAAATCACCAATAAGGAATGCATTATGCTGTGATTTTTTTTACTTTTATTCTCGAGTTTTTTTGTATATAACCCCCTAGGGTTTATAGAATTTGTAAAAAGGCCCTTATGGTTTCGGTATATGCATATACCCCCTGTGCTTTCATTTTAATACCTTCTATACCTCCAAAATCAATAGTCACAACGAGAATAGGCAGCCACCAAAAGATTTGTGTTGACTTTCTTTTATAAAAATGACAACTTTACCCTAAAAATCATTAAACAAAGACAAGTATGTCATTATTATAAAAATACCATTATTTTATCCCACGTCCCAATCGCCTCTCCCAAATTCTCCCATGCACATAAAGCCTAATCATGTATTTGAGACTCTCATCAGTCTAATAGGGGTTTGTGTATGGATAGGGTCAATCCCTCCCATTAAATGTACTATAGTAACTAGGGATGAAAATGGGTCGGATTTTTAAACAAGGACTGAGTTGCCCTGCCCCACTCCTATTAGGGGCAGGTTTGGAATTGATTTTCTTAGAACGAGGGCGAGTTTTGGTTTTGTTGATGTAACCCACCCCGCCTTATATATAAATAATATTTATTTATTTATTGACTAAAATTATAAATAAAATTCATATTGTACAAGTGGTGTTTGGGCTAACTTAAAGCATTTTTTTAAATAAGATTATATGTTTGAATTCTACAATACTATTTCCCATGCATTTATATATTTTAAACTTTTTAAGATTTAAATTTGAGCTAAACCTTGCCCAAATGGGGTGGGTTTGGTATCACATCCCATTGACTCGTCATGGGGCTTGTTGGGAACTCGCCCTATTGTCATCCCTAGTAGTAATAGTAATTGTTAATGTTACAAGTTCTAAAGAAAAATAAATCCAAGCTTTTAAACAATTATGCATATATGGATAAAGTGATGGGCAAAAGTGTCGTTTTACTCTAAAAGCTTATGGTGGCTGTAAGGCTACTAATTTTGAGAAGTCAAGAGTGTATATACAAAGATTGAAACTAGATGGGCTTATTTACAAATCCTACGAACTTTAGGAGGGCATATGCAAAAACCTCTTTATTCCTTCTTTTTCTTGCTCATTTTTTAGCCCAGAATCATAATCCTCTCAAAGTTTGAAATTCATAATCACCCAGCTCGTTCAATTCATTATCAAATTCTGAGTTTTTAGCATATATTACATCACAAATCTGGATTAAATAAATTTAATTTAAGAGGTTTTTCCCTATAACTTACCTCTAGAGGTGACTTTTCCCTCCACCTCCTTAAAGTTTGAATATTTCCCCCTAACTAAATTAAACCATTTTAGGACTAAAATACCCATACTGTGGGCTATAACATAAGAAAAATGCATTCTTGTAAATAGGTTGGGACTTGGTCAATAAAAACACTCAAACTTGTATTATTGCATTTATGGATTGAAAATGCAACGGTGTAAATGGATTCGGATAAAAATATATAATATTATTATATAATTGAATAGTAGTAATCTAATGTGCATTTTCTTATATTCTTTTAGATCTTACAGAATGTTTGGATAGATATGTATAGAATAAAATATTTTTATATTTAAATACTATAAAAATAAAATATCACATAATAAAGTATTCTAATATTAAAATATTTCAATATTGCTCTTGTTTGGCAATTTCCAATACATTCAATAGATTTTGAACTAAACAATTTGAAAATATTATAATATACGCTAAACTCAAGATTGATCTTAATTTTCAAATGAAAGAAATGGTCAATAACTTTATAATTTTGTTTCAATATTTTTTTAAATGACAAGATGACGACACCATTTTCTAGGAATTCAATTCAATGAAAATAAAAAATCTCCAATTATATTTTCAAGATTAAGAGTCTATGGTAAAATGGATTTGCTTGATTTTCTAGAAATTATATTCATAAAAACAAACATGTTATAAAATCTCAAGAGAATGGATTTTATGGTAAAAGAAATTCATTTGAATTTATAGGAATTCAGTTTCATGTGAACAAATAGGTCCTATATTTCATGGCATAATGGGTTCTCTTGAATTCTTAGAAATTCAGATCCATACTAATAGATCATATTTTAACACTAATGAATTCATTTCTTTAAATCCTTGATAATTCAATTCAATACAAATAAGTAAGCCATGTTAATATTAGTGGTAAAGTGGTTCCTTATAATTCCTAAGAATTATTTTCATGCAATAAAATTGGCCCTAAGCAAGATAACCAACTAAAGTTTCATGACCCTTCAATTCAGATCCATCAATGTGATTTTTGGTGTTACGACCCAAAAAATGTACGAATCATGGAAAAAAGACAATGTATAAAAAGAAGAAATGGAGATATAATTATTTTATCCTATTTGAGCACCACCTTTCATTGTTTAAAGTTTCTATCATATGAACAACAACTCTCAATATGTTGTTCATTGAATGGTATTTCATTTTAAAAGGTAAAGGTGGATTGTACACGTAGAGGCGGGCCACACAGGGTTCAATAACCAAATGCTTGATAAAGAAAGAGGAAAATAAAAATCATACCAATAGGGAAAAAAAAGTAAAAAACAAAGAATGAGGATGCCTCAAGAAAAGGTTTGGGCAGTTTTGACACTTAGGTGAAGAAAATTAGAGTTTTTGAGAAGGAGGGAAAACCATCTCTAAAGGTAAGCTATATTGAAAACCCTCTTAATTTAATTCTTAAGTAAGAAATTTCAGATCACTATAGTCATGACATTCTTTTACACAAGAACTTGATTTTATGTGAATATAATGCCTGTTGAAAACTTACTCTGTTAATGGTCCAAAAGAGAGATTTTTCTTGCGACCTTGCCAGATTCCCTAGTCAAGAGACCCGATGCAGAATATGAAACACCCTTCGGACCGAGGTTGGGTTCAGACACCTTGCTTTCCCTTCCGTTCCCATAACATATAATACTGTAGCACATCTTACTCCAGTCTTCAGCCATCTTGACATCCATCCAGAGTTTTTGAGATGCATTATAAGCACAAGGGATGCAAAGCAACAACACTACTTCCCAACACAACAGCTGCAGCTACTCCCCAGGATGTATAGTCATTCTGGGATTGTTTCTCAGGCTCAGCTCCCACTACCCCTTCTGCGTCCAGTCGTGTCGCTGCCTTGTCCGCCGGCAGTTTCATCATTACATTCTGCATGCATTCAATCAATTCATTCACCCAAAAAAAAAATCCCAAGAATATGGTAATAACAGGAGATATATTGTCATTATCATCATCCAAATAGGAAAAGCACCGTGAGAACATCAGCTAACTTGGTCTTGTCCTCATCGCGTATGATCCTTGCATTGATGTCTGCAGCGGACTGGGCAGCTGCAGCTAGGCCTCCAGTAGTGATGACAGTGCTGCCCGTGGCTCTCACCTCTGCTGCTTGTATGGCTGCGGCGTCACTTTGGTCCACAGGCTTGTCTCCTGCTGTAAGTGCAGTTGCCTCTAGTGCTTGTCCGATTGTAATGGCGCTCCCTGTAACTGCAGTGGAGGCAAGTGCAGCAGGAGATGCCGTTGACAGCGGCCTAGGTTGATAATACTGCCCCACTACCTGCACCCATACTAACCACACACTTTGGTTGTGGTCCTCAAAATAATTTAATTACATATATGATACAAAATGGAAAACGACATTTTGTATTCCATTTCAAATCTAAAATGAGAAATTGGGCTATGGTACCAACCTTGGGACTCAGACTGCCAAACCAATTGCTGCATATATATCTTGAGTGACCAAATGGTTTAAATATTGATTTGAGCCACTGACATTACCGAAATCTCCCCCGCTCTTAGATAAGATATCAAGTTTATTTCTACCAAAAAAATAAATAAATAAATAAAAGACAGTTGGAGGATAAACGTAATTTTTTCAACAAACAAAGAGTAACATAGTCAATGCAAAACGAAACATCCAAACCTGGCTGATAACAGACTCTGTTATGACATGCCGTCCGGTAGGTCGGATTCCACCACCGTCACCCCCTCCTCTGCGACAGCGTGGGTTGGACCTACAATTTTACTCAGAAACAGCAGTCGGTGACATAAGTTCCTAATTTCACCCAGAGCTCACCAGTCACATGCCACTATAAACTAAATCCCACTGTGCTGCCTTGTCTCCAGTTTGAATAGGTTGCACAACCGAATTTAGGGCGGACCCGAGTTGCACCATTGGTCAAGATGACCATGATTTTTCTACGATTTAAATTACTAGGGTGATGATTGCGTATTCATTTCCCATCTTCCCTTCAATCCAATTTCCACGAAAGTTGAGCGTATTTGATGGTCATTTTTATATATTCACCTTTACTCTTCATTTTTAACCACTTATGGTGCGGATTCTTCCATATTCTATGCAAACAAACAAGCCCTAAACATCAGTTAAAAGGATGCTATTATTTCCGCCACCTACGATTTAGATCAGGAATTGGTAGAATGAATGAATATGAGCACCAACTCAAGATATGTAACAAAATATCCGGATTGTGTTAGTGAGAACAGTACTAATTTCAATTTTTCCTGAGCCAATTATTTAAAAAAAATATACATGAATAAATAAATAAAAACCTCTGAGATCATGCAGAGTGTCAACCAACCTTGCAACAAATTGGTGCTGCCACATTCTGAGCATCTTTATCCTATTTCTCTTTGAAAGACATTTGTATAAGTATAGGGAGAAGTATAAGCTCAGAAATGTCACCAGTAATCTCTACAGGAACATTGGTTATCCTTGAAATGATGAAACCGGTTATTGTCCCTAACAATAATCTCCCTGCACACAATTCGTGAGATGAACTTGAAGGCACTGTGGCAATCCCCACACACCCTAAGGTTCTTGGTGATCCTTATGGGGACCCCTTCAGGTATACAAATCAGCCCAAAGGCCAATGCCAGCTTCTCACTGTGGGAGAACACTTCAGTCTCTTTCTCTTCCTCTTCCAGATCAAAGAGAGCAAAATTAGTGTCTGGGACATAGCCAGCTGCCTTCATCTGTCTCCTCAACTTTGCCAGCATAGCCTGAATTTCGGTGTTCCGGTTGTGGGAGGTGTCCTTGGCTTGGAAGACATGGACCTGATTCTTTATGTTGATCCAACTGTACCCTGGCCCCTTCTTTATTCCCACGTCCTTCATCTCCTTCCTTACCTCTGTGGCCTCTTCCCACCTATAGTGTTATATTAGGAGTAAAAGTTAGAGCAATAAAAAAAGCTATCAACTCAACCCAATCAAAAAAATCTGCCAAGCATGATAAAGAAATGGAGGCTCTTCAACAAGTGAAGGACCCTATCAAGAATGGAAGATAGACCAAATATTGTCCCACTTAAAGCTGATTCAAGGCCCCGCTAGGATCCTTGGAACACAGTTGCCCTGCATTCAGGTTGCTTATAACTTGGCAAAGAACAAATAAGCTGTAGGTTCCAGGCAACTCAGTTTTTATCCAAACACGTCATTTGTGTATAACTGAAAGAACCAAATGGGTCATAAAAATCCAATCTAACACTTGTTGAATGTGTGTCAACTGCAACTGCCAATTGGATAATTGGGAGTCCAGGATGATGATGATAAGGGTTGCATCACCGTATAGAGTAAGGCTTCTGACATAATGATGACAAATTGGAGAACAAGGATCACCGAATAGGGTAGATATTAAAACATAAAGAACAACTTAATTGGCACCAGTGCATAATTCCCACAGGATACCTCTTTGTTTAGGAGGGGAAAAATCTATTGAATACTCAGGATTCCAAAGCAAATGGTCTTCTATCAAGAAAGACAGAATGATCGAAGGTGGGAGATCTACAAAGGACCATCATACTATGTCCTCTTCTCTTTTGAAAGGAAATGATTCAACCACTTGCACGATTAAACACCAGAAATATGGTCACTTGTAGATCTCCACTCTTAAACCCTTGCTCATTGCTTCTTGGATAAAAAAAGGCTCTTCCTAGAATATCAAGGGATCTTGTAAAACTTGCAGACAACGGTTGCACATCTAATCAGATTTTTGACCTTCCCTGCAGGTTCCATTCCTTCCACATCAATGGAATAAGTTGAACATGGGCTGAACAGACATTTTCTATCAAAGGCCCACAATTGCTATTCCCTCACAACAAAGTGCATATGTTGAGCGCACCCTTTTGGATGTCCAAAAGGTTCGTATGTTAATCCAGTGGCTGGCATGGAAGAACCAATCATGTACATCTTTCAAACATGACACTTACCAACTATAATTAAGGGATCTTTACAGATAATTCCCTCGTAAACTTGGGTTCCGCGAGATAATGACAAAAGCTCCTAAAATATCAGCCGTCGGCTGACATTGATTTTAAAAAATGACGATTTGCCCAAATCCCATGATATCGTGAGTCATGATATCATGGGGTTTAAACAGCCACTGTTTAAAAATAATGATACATTCCACGATATCATGGGTTTTTGCATGGATTTAGAAGAATTTTTTTGCAGATTTGTTGCTCTTACTGAACTACTGCCAAGTATGTGTTTCTTTCCTCAGAACTCAATATATAGTAAAAGAAAGAAAAAATTAGAGTTTTCTTGCTGATTACAGTTTCTGTATTTTCAAAATACTGATAAATCCCACAATATCATTGGGATTATCAGATGATATCGTGACATCTCTTTACAGAATTAAGGGAAAATTTTTGCAGATATCTAGCTCTTACTGAATGATTACCAAGTATGTGCTTCTTTTCTCAAAACTCAATATATGGTGAAAGTAGAAAAAATGGATTTTTCTTGTTGATTATGATAGGAAAACTACGATATTATGGGATTTGGGCAAAATCATCTAAATACATAAATAATTACATAAGATATATATTATGGGAGGTGATTATATAAGGTCAAGAACATGATGTGGTCAAGTGAGGACTGTCCTATCTTTTAGCGATCCGGACTGTCCATTAGATGTACAGCTTCCTCCTTCACAGCAACATGAAATTTCAGTCCAATTGAAGCCAATCTTCATTTTAAAACATGGGACCCTCACTGATACATGTAGGACTGAATTGATAGTTTGGGTCCATGTCATGTAAGCTACATTGTATAGAAAATTCAATTTTATTAAAAACCGTGATTAATATGTTATTTAATCACTTTGACCAACACGGTATGGTCTTGATATAGTCATTTTCCTACGCTAATTATATATTTAAGGTAAATGGGTATACAAGCATAGTCCACATAGGACCCAGGTACAGACCAGATTGATAATTCAGGCCAAGAAAAGGGCCGGTCCCAGATTTAGTAGTTGGGGCTCTAGAGTAGCCAGGTATTAGGGCCCTGTTTAAGATTATCTCCATATTCCTGGGGGATTTAGGCTAGATGAACCAAATTTTACTTGAAGCTGAAACAGAATTCCTTACTAACTGCCAAACATAATTCATACCTGCCAGCAGCTGCAAACATGTTGGACAGAATGACATGGTTGCCTGAGTCATGTGGGTCGAGCTCGAATAACTTCTCAGCTGCAATTTGCCCCAATTCTGGCTTCCCATGCACCCTGCAAGCTCCAAGCAGTGCCCCCCACACCGACACCGTTGGCCTTATAGGCATCTCCTTAATAAACTCATATGCACGCTCTAGCATCCCAGCTCTCCCCAGCAAGTCTACCACACAACCATAATGCTCCGCGCCTGGTTCAATCCCATGCCGCCGTTTCATTGATTCAAAAATCTCAAGGCCCTCCTCCACTGATCCCGCCCTACTACACGCTGATAGCACGCACACCATTGTAATGTAATTCGGCGACACCGGACCGCCACTGCCACCATGTATCATCTCCTCAAATGCAGCAAGCGCCATTTCAGCATACCCATGGTGTGCATAGCCCCCTATCAATGCATTCCATGTAGTCAAGTTTCTCTCAGGAATCTCATCGAACACCTGCTCAGAGTGTTTGATGCTGCCACATTTCGCATACATATCGACGAGCGCACTGCCCACGTAGATGTTAGCATCAACACAGGACTTCACAGCAATCGCGTGAACGGACTTCCCAAGCTCGAGCCCAGCTAGCCCTGCACAGGCACTGAGAATGCTGGACACCATGAAATCCGTTGGTTCGACGCCTGCCTTCCGCGCCCGCAAAAAGGTCAAAAGCGCCCTCTCATCTTCATCATTCTGCACAAACACAACAATCAGCGAGCACCAAGAAACAACATTTGGGGTGGATGTTCCTTCGAACACCAATGCTGCCGAGTCAACTCGGTGGCACTTTCCATAAAAATCAACCAACCCATTTGAAACAGACACATCTGCGTCAAACCCAACTCGGACAACAAACCCATGAAGCTGACACCCTAAACGAAGATCCCCCATATCAGCGCACGCATTCAGAAAAGCGCAGAACGTGATTGAGTCCTGCTGATTGCCCATATCCCGTCTGAAGCTGATAAATGCAAATACAGCTTCTTGGGGCCTACCGTCGAGAACAGAATTGGAGATGAGGGCATTCCAAGTGGGGACATTCCGGTGGGGCATTTCGTCAAACAGGTAGCGTGAGTGCTGGCGGAGGCCCGTTTTGGAGTACATGTCAAAAGCGCTGCAGGCAACAAAGACGTCGTAGAGGAGACCAGACTTGAGGGCAAGGGAGTGGAGCTGGAGGCCGGCAAGGGGGAGGCGGAGGGCAGCGGCGGCCTTGAAGAGGCAAGGGAGGGTGAAGTCGTTGGGGGGGACGGATGAGCGGCGCATAATGGAGAAAACGCGGAGGGCGGAGAGGAAGTGTCCGTTCTGGACGGCGCCAGAGATGAGGGAGGTGAAGGAGACGACGGAGGGATTGGGGTCGAGGGAGAGGAGGGAGAAGGCGGAGGAGAGGCGGTCGAGCTTGGAGTACATGCTGAGGAGGTGGATGCAGAGGAAGCTTGGAATGGGCTCAAGGGTCTTGAGGATATGGGCATGTACAGATCGACCGAGGAGAGGAGACCGAGTCGAGACGGCCCTTTCGACGACTGCGGCGAGTGCGTTGGGAGAGAGGAATTGCATTGGTGCTGGTAATGGCATGGTGGGTTGTTGCAGAGGAAGATCATTGCGAATGCTGGAGCATGGGAAAGACAATGAGAGTAATCAAACAAAAATGTAAGCTGGCTGCTGGTCGGATCGGCGAAGAGTGAGTGGTAGTGTGTGGGACTTCAAATACGACTGGGACTACATGAAAGTGGCGGGAATCGCTTGAATCAGGAAAACCCTTACCTAGCTTCTTTGTAAACGGGTCGGTTTCGACCATCAAGGAGAAGGTGAAACCGGATTCAGACCCAGCACCGTTTTAAAACCTGCAACCCGAACCATATATGGGACGAGTCCGGGTCCGGGTCCGGTCTAGGTAGAGACTAATATTAAAAAAAATATGATTTTTATGAAAATTTTTTGAAAATTGAAGTAATATGTCGGGTCTCGGGTCCATTGGTTCAAACCAAGGTGGAATCAGACTCGGACTCATTTACTTATCAGGGCCTAAATAAGGACCCAGATCCGGTTTTTAATGGATCGGAACCTCTGGATAATCGGAGAATCGGAGACCCATTTACATCCCTATAGCCGACTCTAAGCACATCTTTAGAGGGACCCCACTTGAGGATGGAACCTAGCGTCATCCCTTCATCTGGTTGGGGCCTACCTGTGTAGAAAAAGAGCCCCATCTGATCAGCCTACCCCCTTCATCAACAACCAACAACTTTCACCCCTTCAAAAGTCAACCTGTTAATCCAAGGTGCACTCCGCTCAGGGGCTCTCTCTCTCTCTCTCTCTCTGATCCATTCGGACGAGTCATTAAATGGACCCACTATGAGATGTGCAAAGTATAAGGTGTGCATAAGATGATTTCTATAGATGTACGGTATATATACACATTATACATAGGGAGGTCTTTTTTTTTTTTTTTTTTTCACCCACACCAGCTTCTATGAGAATGATGGAAAGATCCAAGTGGGACCAAACCATGTATGAAGTTCCAGGACCGTCAAATACCCCTAACCCCTTGATCAATGGCCCACGAGTTTAATGACTTTATATCAACAAAAAAAAAAAAAGGACCCTTGATCCAATGCTGATCGGTGCAAACCTATGGGATTGGTGACTACTGGGGGTGCGGTGGTCCATCCGGGTGGATCATATAGTGGGTCCCACCAGGTGGTGCACACCAGATGCACAGAATGATCTGCCATGTATATAATAATATTAGGGGCTTGTTATTAGCACACAAAATATATCTTTTCCCACACAAATTCTCTCCACAGACATCACAATAATTTAAAAATTACATTTTTTTTCTTTCCACACACACCAAAAATCCCCATTTTACCCCTCTCTCCATCGCCCTCTTTCTTCCCACACACATCGTCTTCCCTTTCTCTCCACACACAAATCAACTGAACTCTTTCTACTTCTCTGGCGTCTCCGTCTCTCCGGCGTTCCTCTGGCGTTCACAGTCCTCTACACCATCTCCTCTTCCAAAGGTTAATCTCTATCTCCACCATTGTCATTTCATTTTACTTCACCATTTATTCTTTACCATTTTATCCATCTTAGATGACTTTTTTTTTCATGAAAACTTGTTATGGGGATAGATTCTCATTCAATGTAAGATTTTAGAAACAATGGTAAAGTTTTTTCATGCATTTGGGTTAGTTTTCATCCATCATCGCAACCATTTCTTTTGCCTAGAAATCGCGACTGTTTGGACCTGAACATTCGAAAAAAATAAATTTGTTCGGACCTTAACATCCGAACATAGTCCATATGCTCGGAAATTAATATCCGAACAAAATAAATTTGTTCGGACATGAACATCCAAACAGTCTACTGCAAAAACCATATGAATTATCCTACAATGTTTGTATTTTTATTTCAAATATGGACCGACCGAGCTCTTCTAGGGTGCGACCTACCGCTTCAAACAGAGAGCGTCATCACCGAGTGGAAGAGGTTGTAGAAGAACCTCTTCTTAGTGAGGAGGGCGTTGAAGAACAACCTGAGATGGAAATGGAACCAGGTCCGAGGCCACAAGATAGGTCTTTATTGACTAGCTTTGATACACATATAGCTGGGTATATTTGGAGTGGACATGTGTGTTTCGTTTATTTCATATCAAGATTGATTGATTGATTTAGTTGTGAATTTCTTCGATAATGTATCAATTGTTGAATGCAGGGGGATCGAGGAGCACTAAAGTGTCTAAGTAATGGTCAGAAAGTGTCATTGTGGCAATGGCAATTGAATGGGTTTAATAGGTTTAGGCATTGGATGTCCAGATCCAGATTAGCTCCCTTAGTGACTGCATCATACCGCTCCGTCAGTAAGATTATTGTATCGAGTTTTGTGGAGAGGTGGCAACCCGAGACTAACACCTTTCACATGCCATTTGGTGAGATGACCATCACTTTAGATGATGTTGCATCCATCTTAGGCATCCTAGTGACGGGGCGGACTGTCTCATATAATGATAGAATGACATATGAGGAAGCTCAAGCACTCCTTGTTGATGCACTAGGAGTAGAACCCATAGAGGCACATGATGAATTGGTCCAGGTGCGGAGCCAATCTGTTAGATTGGAGTGGTTACGGAAAAGTTTGGCGGAATGTCTAACGGAGATGGGGAGGAGATGATTGACTGTGCAGTCAGAGCTTACCTTCTATACTTATTGGAATGTACGTTGTTCACAGACAAGAGTGGCACACGGGTGCCTATCATATTTCTTACACATCTGGTGGATTTGGATAACGTACATTCATATGCATTGGGTACTGCTGCAATGGTATACTTATATAGGCAGTTGGGGCTAGCAACCCGGCATGAAGTTAAACAAATAGCCAGTTACCTAACTCTATTGGAAGCTTGGGTGTACGAGCACTTCGAATGTTTAGCTCCAACTCCAAACATTCACTATCAGCCCGATCATCCCCGGGTCCATCGATGGGTCCCTCGTAGGGAGTCTGCTCCTTTGCAAGGACTACGAGAGAGACTTGATTCAATGAGCACTGACTTGGTAATTATGCATATTTTCATACTCATTTTCTATCACACGAAGTTATTATTCTGTATTATGCATTTTCATATCTTATGCTTGGATTTACTATTTTTAGGTCACTTGGGACCCATATCGTGATGTTAGGCGCTATTACCCTTTCAATGAGGTTGCATACTACTATGGATGCATCAAGTGCATGGATGTTGTTGAGCCTTATCATCCGGATAAGGTGCCCAGACAGTTTGGGAGAGTACGAACTATTCTTGCACAGCCATTAGCCCCCATTCGCTATGCGAGGTCTGACTGCCCATGACTACTATATTGCGTATCAATACATGAATCAAGTTTAGGAGGGATGGCCTAATCACCTACTGTCTGCATTGAACCGTAGTCAACCAGTAAGGCGTCCTGCATATTGCGTACCCAAGTATATGGATTGGTATAAACGAGTCTCGTGGAAGATATTACAAAACCCAAACCATCACTCTAATTTTGCGTCCCATCCCGAAGAAACACAGTCTAGCAGTATGGTGGACTATGAGCAGCGTAATTCAGATGCACTGTTCATTCTTGATGAAGTGATGGGAAGGGGTGAGGACCATTGGGTTGAAGACCCACGGGGACTATATACCCATATGAATCAGGTTGCCCATGTGTTGCGGGGAATGTCAATAGCTGATGCTCAACGAACTATTCGACATCCCCACATGAATTCACAAAGCTACACCCACAACAGGTCAACAAGGGGAAGGAACACCTGACGAAATGAGAAGAAGTTTGACTTAAAAAAATGAAAAATTGTATTTCTTTTTTGTTTTTCTAGTTTGGATGGTTGTTATAAGACATGGATCCTCTTTAAAGTAGTTTTTACTTTGGAAAGTGGTTATACTTTTCTTGCATCTTAATATGCATTTTGGTTATGTAATCTTTTATTACTTTGGACTTTTGAATGAATTGTTACAGATGTAGATGTACAGGGTGAAATATTTTGTGGATACCCTTGAATGAATTGTTACAGATGTAGTGTTCGGATACACAGTTCCGAACAAAAAGCTATTGTTCGGGTACAGAAGTCCAAATACTATTATGTACGCCACATACAACCTCCAACATCCAATCATCATTTGAGTTTAACTTTTTGCCCCTTAATGTGAAAGGGCATCCACATTTTTTGGAACCTGTTTCTTTGATCATTTTTCGCTTCTGGCCATGTTCATGCTCATATTGTATGCTTCTCTCACATGCAAGAAGTACTCTAGCTTTGACACCTACCCGAGCGGGGCATTTGAAACCTTTATGATAATGACAAAACTACACCACGAGCCCAACTTATGAACGAATCCCAACTGTGAAATATCTACAATAAACAAATTTATTACGAACTTAGTAACGAACAATTGTAATTTCAGTAATAAATCTACAGTAGGTCTTACCTCTTGAGTTATAAACTCACTGGTATAATCCATGACAAAATCCGATCAAACCTGACTTTCCTGTGTAGAGACATGCAGAAGAAATGTTCGGAGTAAAACTACCGAATTACATATACTGTTTGGATACATAGGTCCGAACTAACCTAAAATGTTCGGAACTTTAAAACCGAACATATTGCATATGTTCGAACTACAATGTCCGAACAAAGGCATTTTGTTCGGACATAAAAGTCCGAATGGAATCAATTTGTTCGCATTTGAAAAACTGTACATATCGGGAAGTCTGCTCATTCCCGGGCGACAAAAATTTCCCAAAAATGGCAAAAAATACGAACAAATCACATAGAAACGGACCTTTCCGCTGCTGCTCTGATTGAGAGGCATGATTTCATTGTTCTTTTCTTCCTTCATTGCACTAGAAAGATCTAATAAAAAAAGTTAAGTACAAGAAGAAGGAAAGATGAAGGAGATGGAGGAAAATGAGTTGGCTAAGAACACAAAAAATGGAGGAAGATAAGTTGCCCAAAACAACAATGAAGTGGAGAATGAGAAGTGGAGACTGAGATGTGGATAAGATGAGTTGTGTGTGGGGGTATAGGGAAGAAAATCAACTGTGTGTGAAAAAAACATATTTTTTGAGTTTCGGTGGGAGATTGGATATTTTGGTCATTTCATAAAGGGGTTAAAATGTAATTAAAAAAGAGTTAGATTCCTTGTGTGGGAAAAAATATATTTTGTGTGCCAATAGCAAGCTCCTAATATTATAGTATTTTATCATATCACTAGGTCACCAGATATTTGTGTGTGGGCCAAATCGACCCAGACCCAATTATCAATCAGGTCCAAAAGAGGGCATGAACCTGGATTTTCCAAATTGGAATCTTCAGGTAATTGGGAAATGAGGTCCATTGGGAATGGGATCCGATGTATGGAACTGCCACAACCATGAAATTTTGATCGATTCTGTACAGAAGAGAAATTTGGACCAACTCCGCACAGAATAGATTCCCGCACATGCTCAATCCAAGTTCATAAAACTCCGATTGAAGTACAATTTGGGCCAGTTTTTGTATTGTTTGCACAACAGCAGTTGTACAATAAATTCCTCAGTGGCAACTGCATTAACGTACATATGTATATGTTTTTTATTTTTCGTCTCTTACTCATATTTTTAACTGTACATTATATATTATTATATACATTAAAGCGTTAGGGAAGGGTGTTGTGGAGGGTGCCATGTCAATGGCGCGGATGATATCAGAGTGCCACGTTGGCGCTCCCAAAACTGCCATGTAGATTTCCATCCTCTCTTAAGTGATAGGTTTCTACTTTCTACACCAACTCCATATAATGCTTTGGAATGCCATGTCACTTGGGTGGGCCCCAATTGGCTCTTCCAATTCTTATCCCATGTCTTTCATTAGCCTCATCCCATCAAGCTCCTCTTAATTCTCATCCCTTTTTTTTTTGGCTAAATTGCAAAAGAGTTTCATTAAGGAAAGAGTTTAGAAAAAAAAAATTATCAAAAGGAAACAAGCCAGAGAGGCCCAAAAGAAGACCATCACTAAACAACAAAGAAGAGAAAGAGAAGGAGCAAAGAAAAATAAAAGACAAATCAAAAGGTCATTCTTGGATTTTGAGAGAGCTATAAAAGCTTCCAAAGATATGACTGGAGGAGGTTTCTTTCAAAGCATAGTTATGTGGGTAAACTAGCGAGAGATCCCTGAGCATTGAGTTATAAAGTCTCTAGTACACAATACTATCGTTTATCGCCTAGAGTCCCTTGCGCATGGGATTAATACAGGCGAAGGCCCCTTAGCATGCCACATCATACATTTTCCTGACTAATTTGCCTATTCAACTATTTGGGCATAACTTTTAAATTTTAAAATTTCAAATCTTCCATTCCCCTCAATTTTAGGATAAGGTTCTCTCTCATTTCTCTCATCGACAAAGAGAAAGACAACAGACTATTGTATCTTGGTTACTGCTGCAGAACTAGAACAGAGGAGGTCTAGGGCTTTGCTACAATGCACGGTCTTCGATGAGGAAGACGCAGATCTGAGTTTGCTGGAAAAGACGATAGGAAGTTGCAAAGAAAAAAAAAGTTTTTGTGATCTTCTGTAGTTTTTTTCTTCACATGGCTACTATATATCCTTCCTTTTTCTTATTGTGAGTTTCTTCGAAAAGATATATAAGTTTATCTTAGTTTTTTTCAAGAAGTTTTGTTTCAAACTCAAATAAATTTATCTGAGTTTTAAACAATTTTTCTAAGTTTCAAATAAATTTATTTGAGTTTGGACCAAATTTATCTGAGTTTGAAAAAAAAGTGTCCAACTTTTGGACCAAGTTTATCCGAGTTTGGAAAAAATTTATCCGAGTTTGGAACAAATTATCTAAGTTTTGTCCAGCCCCATGTGCAGATTCTCTAGATGATTTCGCCTTCTCAGATAAATTTATTTGAGTTTCGCCCAATCCCACATGCAGATTTTCTGGATGATTTATCTTTCTTTGAATTAGTTTTCCTCATTTTCTTTCTCTTATCTATCGTAATCCTTGATTTGTACAGTCAAATAATTTTCACGAAATTGAAGGATTTTCTCCCTTTTTTTTCTCCAAATGAAACTCTTAACGAAATAATTTTTCCTTTTTGTGTATACTGCACAAAGTATATTAAGTGGGGCACTCTAGACTTTTTAATTGTCTAAAACTTGAAAAGGGACCTTTGACTCTACGAAAAAAACCCATTGACCATTTGCAATAAAAACCAAAGTTGAGGGATCCCCTACCCAATGCCCCTAGTTATTTGGATAATTTCTTTCTTTGATTAGGGAACACTAAATATATGCCATTTAGGACTTCATATTTATCATACTTTATATTGTTTCCATCTTTAGCATACCATATTTGTGAAGAAAAGGGGAACTGCTCTCTTTCCAAATTATATCATGGAATGGTCAAGTACCATTTAATTAGCCACGATCAATGCAATCTCATTAATGAGATTTTTTAAATAAATTCTAAAAACACACAAATAAATTTCAAAATAACGCAAATAAATTTCAAAATAACGCAGATAAATTTAAAAAGACGCAAATAAATTTAAAGAAATATAAATAAATTTCAAAATATCCAAATAAATTTCAAAATATCCAAATAAATTTAAAAAAATGTAAATAAATTTCAAAAGACGTAAATAAAATTAAAAAACACAAATACATTTGCCAAAACTAAGATAACCCAATTTTCCTAATTAGCGAAAAACATGACAAAAACTCAGTTAAATTTATTTCAAGAAATACAAATAAATTTCAAAAGACACAAATAAAATTCAAAAATAGAAATAGATCTAAGAAAACAAAAATAAATTTCCATAAACACAGAAAGATTCGTTTAAAAACTCAGTTAAAATTTTTAAAATGGAGATAAATTTATCAGAAACTCGACTATATTTTTCAAAAACTCAAATAAATTTGCCAAAAACTTAGATAGATTTGTTTAAAATTCAGATAAATTTATTTCAGAACTTAGATAAATAGCCAAAAACTCAGATAGAGTTGTTCAAAATTCAAATTTTCTTTTTTCATAACTAAGATAAATTTACGCAAAACTCAAATAAATTTGACAAAAAATAAAAACTCAGATAAATCTGACAGAGCCAACAAACCGCACTGGTCCAGAACACCACACCCTTAAAAGAGGAAAACCAAGAAATCAAAACCAATGCAGCCAAAGGCGGACCGATTGAGCTTGACTGCAACCAGCTGGGCCTTCAAACCGGGCCTGACCTTATCACCAAGGAAGCCCTTGTGGATAGGCCCAACACCTCCCTCCCCAAGGAAATTGTTGGACGAGAAGTTTCGGGTGATCACCCTGGGCTCTGCTAAGGTGAAGACGTGGAGGTTGGACCCCACGAAGGAAAGAGACAGGCCCTCTGGGAAGAGCCTCGAGGCCGGATTGGTAAGGTCCGAGAAGGATAGCCTGCTCTGGAGGGAAACCTGTTTCTTGACCCACACCCGCTTCTTTTGACAACGACAGACCAAACGAGAGAAAGAAGATGGTGGTCTCGAGCAACTGGGAAGGAGACTTCTCCATGACCATGAGATATTACAGAGCATTCTCAGTTTTGATCCGTTCTCAATCCTCACACAAGGCAGAAAGATTACATGCCACAGGGACAACTGAAAGAAAGAAATAAAAAAAATCTTTTTGATGGATGAAGAGAATGAAAGAAAGAAAGAAACGAATGATTCTTGATTTAACAAGGGTTGTGGTTCGGCAGGGTAGGAACTAGAAAGGGTTCTATTACAGAACCTAAAACTTGAAAAAGAAGAAAATGGTTCTGGCTAGGTTCTGTCAATGTCCAGGTTGTTGAAGAAGAAGACGGGGAAAGGAAGATTTAAAATTTTAAAATTTTATGCCTGATCAGTTGAAAGGGCAAATCATTTATGAAAATGTATGAAGCGGCGTATTTTAGGGACTTCTCGCCAAAATATGTCCAACTGCATAGACTACAACCCTTAGAGGAAAAGTTGATAACACGAGTAGATCTACTGCCTATGTCATCTATTGAGTCCTTACATAAGGGCTTATTTCTTTGGCAGAATTTCTGATAAGAATTTGCTATGTTCTGGTAAAGAAACAGCCCTAGGTCCTCTCAACTCTTCCATTGAGAAAAATCCTCCAGTTTAGAAAGGAGTGAAAGTGAAACTCTAATTGGGTCCCACCTACAGCTAATTAGGGCTGGCTGGAAAATAAATGGAGCTAGGAAAAATAGACTCCCTCCCTAACAACCTTCAAGCACCTAACCAACCTGGTGAATTGATATTATTTCCTGTTTTTTACACCAATCGGTATTATTACATTACTTCCAAGAGTTAGCATGCTAATAAAAGGTCAAAAGAGATTGATAAATAAAAACTTACCAGAATAAAACTTTCCAACCAAAACATATATATCATGTGATCTTCCACTTTGAAGAATGAAAAAGAACAAAGATAGCTTATAAACAGAGAGACAGAGGCAATTTGCCTATCTTCCTATGGTTTTAAGAGTGAGGTCTATAACAACTGTCAATCAGTAAATGGATGTAGTCATAAACTTTATTTACCTTCAGATCATCAGTAAGGCAGCCAACCTGACAATCCAGACTGATCAAGATATCAAAGAGTGGTAATCCATCCAATCAGGTGGATGGGAATTTCAGTCCACCTATTCCAGTTGCTGCAGATCCAGTTCATAAGGCATTTTGTTCTCTATAAGCTATAGGTGAGGAACTTCAATGACTGGTATGGTTCGAGACATTAAGTGAATGGGGACACATACAAGCAGTAAAGACAACAAAAGTGATGGATTCAATAGGCAAGAACTCTCTGATTCGATGATTAGGACTATTTATCAAAAGAGTTTCTGTTAGTAACATGCTAAATAGAATTACGACACATTTGCATTGCAACTAAAGAGAGTGGAAGAAATTTCCACATAATTAGGTGAAAGGGATCAAGCTCTTCACTAAATTCCACTATCTGATCACTGGATCTGGCCTACTCTTCCCTTACTCGAGATCTCAAAGGGGGCAGAAAATTATTTTCTGAAAAGCAACTGGTGCATTTTCATGGACACATATGTAAGTTGAAATTGTTTGCTGCAACAGTTCAAAGTACTATGAAAGCCCAGCATTCTTCAAGTCCTTCATAAGCAAATCTAATTTCTCTGATAACTCCGCTCTCCGATACCCAGCAACCAATAAATCTAAAGTAGACTTGGGGAGCTTGTACAAACCACGTATTTGGTCCAAAAACAAATCTAGCCTCTCATAAGCTGCCCGTCGGAAGTATGAACAGATTACTGCCTCGATATCCACTGGGCAAGTAAACAGGAACCCTTCCTTTAACATCCTTTCGATAGAGTGCTCCATATCATCCAACCTATCCCACAAAGCATGCAATCTAATTATCCCAGAGTGCACTTGTGCCAAAACAGCTGATGTTTTATTTGACTTCACTAAAATCAGTAGCTCCTCCATCTCTTTGACCTTCCCAAGCTCAGAATATAACCTCAGAATCTTATCGATCATTATTTCAGTCACATCCCACCCTCCATCCTTGAGAAAGTTCAAAAATTCTTTGACCTCACCAATTTTCTTCTGTTTGCATAGCCCTTCAAGAACAGATCCCAATATAGTTTCATTAGGTGTCATTCCAGACAATATCGTCTCTTCAAAAAATCTATCCGCATCATCAAACCTCCCCACTTTAACAAAGCCCGCGATAAGAAAGTCATAGGTCAGAACATCAGGTGAACACCTAGCTGCCTTTCCAGCCAAATACCAGGCCTCCATAGCTTTGGCATCTCCCATTTTAGAATATGCAGAAATGAATGAATTGTATGTGGCCAAATCGGGTTTACAGTCATCTGTTCTTTCCATGATCTCAAACAAGCTGAAGGCCGTTATCACATTACCTGCCAACAAGCAGGCAGAAATCAGTGTATTGAAAAGAACAACATTAGGTTTGATTCCCTGGGCCTCCAATGAAGTAAAAACCTGTATAGCAAATGGGATGTTGTGAACCTTTCCACACAATGAAATCAGCTCCGAATAATGGCCGTAGTCTCTGTTGTTCTCCATCAATAACATGTCCAATTTCCACTCTAAGACCTGGTTCAAAAACGAGTTAAATATGTAAGTTTAAAATGAAAATTTTTCACATGATCACCAGGCTTATATATTCAAATTTCAAAAATTTATAGAAAGGAAATGCCTCATATTCTGCAAACAAAAAAAAAGAGATTATTATACAATGTTTTACTAAAGATAATTGGATTTTTTTTGTTTGGACCAGCATTCCCTAAAGGGGTTGTTTGTTTTTCACTCATAGGATAACGTCAATGAAATTCGCATGTGTAAAATTCATAGATGTGAGTTTTGCAAGTGTAAGATTTACACATGTTGAACATATAACAAAAAACACCATTTTCATTTATCATGTTTGTTTTAACTAGATGAGTAACTATACAAAATTAAGAAACTACTATATGAGAGCAGGAAGAGGAAGAAAGGATCTATCCCAATTCATACATTTTAGCGGGCCCTAGGACTCCGAAACTTTTCTACAGATGAAATAGTGGGTCTCAAACACACTAAATGGTTCAGATCATGAGAATTGGGGGCCGACAAAAATGCAAAAAATCAGAAAGTGAGATTTAGTTGTTTTTGTGTTTTTTCACATGTTTCTTAAAATCCTTGAGGATCTAATATATGAAACTTCACAACTCAAGGTTTATCATTTCTATGAGGATGTTGAACGGCTCAGATCATTAATTGGCAGCCCATAGTAGTGCAAGAAATTAGAAAAATAGGACTGTGCTGCTTTTATGAAAATGACTCCAAAGGCCAGGCATTCATAGTGAATGAGTGAAGACTCCATCCAACATTGGGCCACAGTAGGAACTATGAATAATGATCTTATGGATTCCTTCCCACCCATCCACTCAAACCCTCACCACTCTACTGGTACAAATGATCATGGGCAGATTTTTCTTTCACTTATAACGCCCCCACAAAGAATAAGCAGAGAAATCATTTAGTAACGATGTCACTACCAACCAAACTGACAGCAACTCATACCAGATGTAACCTAAAGTTTTCCTAATCAAACTCTTTCATATGACACAAACCAAAATTTCACTCTAGGCTGAGTGAAATCCACCATTGGATTTATGAGTGTGAAATATGTAGTTATGCATTACAACCAATCAATAGCCCACAAAATTCAACACCCAATCAACTGAGTTGAAATAACAAAACACATTGTTGTATAGTGCATCCAACCAGATTGAAAGATCTTGTCCGTCCAATTCATAAATAACTTCATTTTACATTGCATCTGACCGTTGTCGTTACCCTTTTTTAAAATCCTATCCTCAATTTGAAGGTCTTTGATCAGTCAGATTCTCCTATCAATGATCATTGATTATAGAGAGAGAAAACATGAAACTAGGGTTTTTAGTTTTTTTTACCAGCTGAGCTTTCTTGGGAGAAGAAGATCTGAGAGCTGCAACAAGAGACTCCCAGAAAGATGCTTTGGTTTTGGGCATCAGGTCGTGCTCCAAATCCGGAACTGGACCCGTTAAGGTCACGTGTCCAAAAAAGGACACATAACCGGATCCATTTGCTTGTCGGGACCTAAATAAGGACCCAAATCCGGTTTTTAATGAGTCAGAACCTCTAGATAATTAGAGAACTAAAGACCCATTTACATCCCTAATTTTGCGTTTATAGCCTTTTGTCATGTCCCTAGGGACTATAATTTGAAATTTCGTGAATATGCTAAGTTGGCCTCTCACAAGATGGTAACTCTTGTTGGTAGGGTGCTATTTGGAAAGGGAAATGAACCTCTTTTTGTGCTTATTATTTTGTTGTCTTCTTTCTCTATTTGTTGTTGTTTCCTCTTAATGGATTTCTTTTCTACTAAAAACTGTTAAAAAAAGAGAGAGAAGAAAATAGAAAGATATGTGTGGCTTATAGTGTACTATGAGAGAAATTTTCACTATTCTAAAAAATCAGGCTTACTAACTTTATTTATAGTCATTGCAAATATCAAAACACCCCCTAAAACCTAGCTATCAAGAGCTCTCCCTCTCCTAAACTTCCTAAACTAGTAAGGCATATTGTATCCAGTGTAGAGATGCACTTCGTGCGGAACTACAATTGAACCAGTATCAACTCCAAAAACTGGATCCAAAGTAAGATGTAGGGTACATTTATATTATAAGAGGGACTTTGGTAGAGAGGAAGTTGTTTTGGTACTTTGGGCAACCCCTTTATCGATCGTTTGGTCGATGCATTTTCCTCATGAAGAAAGAAAAATATGAGTTGATTTTCTTCAATAGAGAGGATTTCAATTTCGACTTCTTTCGAAAGCTCTTCGCGCCGATTGTCAATAGAGCTCCACATTACCAATCCCTATGTACTGTATAGACTATTACATCTTCATCTGTCAAACATATATAGATTAATCCTTCATAATCACTCTCTACTTAAATCTAAACACATAATCTCCAAATTCTAATTCCAAACCCTGAATCCCCAAATCTTAATCCAAACCCTAAGCCCTAAACCACCAAATCCGAGCGAATTTACAAAAATCCAAAGATGACCAAATTCATTCATGTTATCATGTCTTCTTACCCCACTATTATTCAAAGATTGAATTTCGCTCCCATTATCCAAAGGTTGGAGGCTTTGAGAAAGTGAAAAAAATGGAAAGGATGGGTGTCCTCAAAATGTTCTTGTGTTCAGTTTTTTCTCACAAACCAACTCACCTTGAAGTTGCAGTGAGCCCCATCAGGCTTTGGTCTCGACATATAAATTTAGTGAAACATGATAATGTGAGTTTGAGTATCTAGAATCAAGGTTATAATTATTTTTTTATCCATCTAAAGCTTTTTGGTACTTCTAATTAACATCCTAACCTCTTTATTGCCCAATCTTCAATAACTTCATGCATCTAGGTGAGTTCCACAGTTGGACATTTTCTAAAGAAAAATATATAGGTGCTATTTGGTAATGGAAAAAACTATGGTAAAGTCTAGCAAAATTTTAGTCCCACTTAAATGAGAATCCTGGGTCCGCCACTTATGATCGAAAATGGTTTGCGTTCCTCTAGTTTTCTTGCCTACTTTTATGGTAGCAAGCTGTTGGTATCATTCATCATCCAAAGCTTGTCATTAAGCATAGCAGATATATAACTCTTGATAATTGCACAAAGACAGTTAAATTGTACTCCTTTCCTTTTGTCTATGCATTTTATGTGTGGAAAAATGTTACCATTTTTTGTGGACTTCATTTTCCATCATTGATGTGGACAATTTTTATTTTTTATAAAGAAAACTGTTATTTTGGTTTTTATTTATTTATTGTGAATCCACAAACACAACAAAAAAAAAAAAAACTTTTTTTTATTACAAAGGGAGTGTTGGAAAAGACTGTGTCCCAAAGACAAGTCTATTATTTTGGCTCTTCATTCATTCATTTTATTCATTTGAATCCATAGAGAAAACCTTTCTGCTCAGAGAGTGCTAGAATAAACAGTGTTTTTTTTTTTTTTAAACGGTGGTAGAATAAACAGTGTTGTGAAGAAACCTCTTCCAATTTAGTCTTCCAATCTTACAAATGCTGCCTAAGGCCAATATTTTCAGAGTAAACTGAAAGTAAGTGTAAACATCAAGGGGTTGAAAGGTCTCCTGAGGTCGTAATAAGGAACATTGGTCACATTACCAATGTCCCCAGGCATAATGCCATCAAAGGTCCTCTCATGAGGATGGGAACAATGACAGTGATAGTATCAAATGGACAGCTCTAATCAGTTTTTACCCATAAAAATATATATAAAACTGTATCATCATCGTCGTCGTCATCAAAGCCTTATTCCAACTATGTTGGCATCGGGTACACCAATTCTGTTTCTCTATTATGATCTATCTTGAGCCATATATAAAACTGTATATTAAATTGAAAAAAGAGTTCATTATCAGTATGAGAAAAATTTCCTAACGGTAAATGATTGAGATGCCCATTCCAAACTGTTATTCTAGAAATGACCAATGAAAGCTGGACTCAAGAATCATAGGTCGAGTCCAAGAAGATAATTGGACTCTAGTAGACTTTTTTAAATTTCTAACAAGAAAATTTTGGTCAGAAATTGCTTGTAACCAAATCTTCTCGAAGGGGACGTTTTTTTTAGATGGAATTGAATCCCTACAAATTCTGAGAGAGAGAGAGAGAGAGAGAGAGAGAGAGAGAGAGAGAGAGAGAGAGAGAGAGAGAGAGAGAGAGAGAGATTGTCATCTTAGATCACCAGTTGTAGGACAATTAATAGTGCAATACCATTAAATTCCCTTAAAAGTTCACCAGCTGTAGGACAAATAATATTGCAATACCATTAAATTCCCATAAAAGTTCTTGAGATTGTCATCTTAGATCAACAGTTGTAGGACAATTAATATTGTAATACCATTAAATTCCCATAAAATTTCCGGGGTACTTGGAAACCTACCTCAACCCACCTCCTTTCAATTCAAGGAAACATGGGTACTTGGAAACCTACCTCCTTCCAATTCAAGAAAACACCTTACTCTCATTTCCTATGCTGAATTGCTTCATGCACCTGGGTGCTTCCTTCTGCATCAATGGACAGCAAAGGCTCTCAATTCCTTTCTCTTCTTCTCCTCCTTGCCACCTTTTCTCTGTTTTTCAAAGCTCCACTCTCCCTAGCATCTGACACCCTCTCTCCTGGCCAATATCTCTGTGGAAACCAGACCATAAGCTCCCAAGATGGAAGATTCGAACTGGGTTTTTTCCAATCAGGTAATTCCACCTCTCAAAATTACTATATAGGCATCTGGTACAAGAAAATCCGACAAAAGACGGCAGTTTGGGTGGCAAACAGAGACAACCCCCTCCCTGATACCTCCTCAGAGCTAAAGTTTTCAGAAGATGGGAATCTAGTCCTACTCTCTCAATCAAAAATCCCAATTTGGTCATCGAATTCAACCTCTAGAGGATCAAACTCAACAGTTGCTGTGCTTCTTGAGACTGGAAATCTTGTTTTGAGAGATGGGTCTAATTCTTCTGATATTGTTAATGAAGTATCATAGATGTGTAAAATTTGGTATCATATTATTAATGAAGTATCATAGATGTGTAAAATTCATAGATGTGAGTTCTGCAAGTGTAAGATTTACACATGTTGAAAATATAACAACAAGCACCATTTTCATATCATTTTTATTTTATCATGTTTGTTTTAACTAGATAAGTAAATATACAAAATTAAGAAACTACTATATGAGAGCAGGAAGAGGAAGAAAGGATCTATCCCAATTCATACATTTTAGCAGGCCCCAGGACTCCGAAACTTTTCTACAGATGAAATAGTGGGTCTCAAACACACTAAATGGTTCAGATCATGAGAAATGGGGGCCGACGAAAATGCAAAAAATCAGAAAGTGAGATTTAGTTGTTCTGTGTTTTTTTCACATGTTTCTCAAAATCCTTGAGGATCTAAGATATGAAACTTCACAACTCAAGGTTTATCATTTCTATGAGGATATTGAACGGCTCAGATCATTAATTGGCGGCCCATAGTAGTGCAAGAAATTAGAAAAACAGGACTATGCTGCTTTTACGAGAATGACTCCAAAGGCCAGGCATCCATAGTGAAAGAGTGAAGACTCCATCCAACATTGGGCCACAGTAGGAACTATAAATAATGATCTTATGGATTCCTTCCCACCCATCCACTCAAACCCTCACCACTCTACTGGTACAAATGATCATGGGCTGATTTTTCTTTCACTTATAACGCCCCCACAAAGAATAAGCAGAGAAATCATTTAGTAACGATGTCACAACCAACCACACCGACAGCAACTAATACCAGATGTAACCCAAAGTTTGGGTTTTCCTTATCAAACTCTCTCATATGACACCAATCAAAATTTCACTCTAGGCCGAGTGAAATCCACCATTGGATTTATGAGTGTGAAATATGTAGTTATGCATTGCAACCAATCAATAGCCCACAAAATTCAACACCCAATCAACCGAGTTGAAATAACAAAACACATTGTTGTATAGTGCATCCAACTTGCATAGCAAAACCAGATTGAAAGATCTTATCCGTCCAATACATCAATAACTTCATTTTACATTGAATCTGACCGTTGTCGTTACCCTTTTTTAAAATCCTATCCTCAATTTGAAGGTCTTTGATCATTCAGATTCTCCGATCAACAGTCATTGATTATAGATAGAGAAAACAGGAAACTAGGGTTTATAGTTTTTTTTACCAGCTGAGCTTTCTTGGGAGAAGAAGATCTGAGAGCAGCAACAAGAGACTCCCAGAAAGATGCATTGGTTTTGGGAATCAGGTCGTGCTCCAAATCCAACGCCATTTTCACGCGCGAATCCGATTCCTGGAGTAATTTGGAGAGCAGACGAGTGGAGTCTGAGATGGATTCTTTTCTATTCAAACTCGAAATCTGTTTGGGAGATGAAATTCTCTGCAATTGCAATTGATGGCTTAAACCCAATCTCATCCCAATTGAAACCCTAGAAATCGAGGCCATCTGAACACAAAACCCAAAACCCAAAACCCCAGTTGAGTAAGATATTAGTGCTGCTAGCTATGGAATTTCGAAGATAGAAAAAGGCGAAGAGGGGATTTTCTGAAATAGGCCCTGCATTGTCATCTAATTATTTGAAACTCCTCGATAGAGGGAAAATTATTCTTTAGACCTTCACTTTTATAATTTTCTGAGATAGATCCTTCGAATTTGAAATGCCTCTTCATTTTGACTTTTTTTAAATTATAGTTTTCAGGCGTGGCAGTAACATTACTTTTGTTGGGCGAACCAAAAGTAGCAATTATACCACATGGCACTCTCAATGGTCAAAAATAAAAACGCTGCCATAGACATTTAACCTGAAATGCTGATATGACATTTGGCATGAAACATTGGGCTGTCAAATTTGGCAGATGAAAAGGCAACATATAATTTATTTATCTTTTTGAATATTTTATGATGTGGGTCATAATCTTTTAAAAAGACAAAGAGGTCAAAAGAGGTAAAAGATAAAAACATAAGAAAACAACAAATTTAAAACATCTGGTGGAGAAGTAAAAAAGTTTCGGTGGGGTGATTGTGACAATCCGGGCCCGAGATCTGATTACTTCGGACAAACTCCTTGTCGAGAACCCATACGTACTCCAGTAAACTCTGAATTAACCAAAGTTAAAACGGAATCCACAAGGGATAAACATACTTACATACTTGCCACATGTATATTTTTACAAAAAATATATATACATTGACGAAATGATTAAAACCGTACAAGTTCTTTACATAAAAGTAAAATCCAACATACATAATTCATTTCCCTATTCATGACATACCATGCGTATTTAAATACAACGTACGTGAGCTATTCTAGAAATGACCAATTAAAGTTGGACTCAAGAATCATAGGTCGAGTTCAAGAAGATAATTGGACTCTAGTAGACTTTTTTTAAATTTCTAACAAGACAATTTTGGTCAGAAATTGCTTGTAACCAAATCTTCTCGAAGGGGACGTTTTTTTTAGATGGAATTGAATCCCTACAAATTCTGAGAGAGAAAGAGAGAGAGAGAGAGAGAGAGAGAGAGAGAGAGAGATTGTCAATAGTCATCTTAGATCACACGGTACCATAACAGTCACCAATGGCGAAACCAGGATTTTCATTTAGGTGGGACTAAACTTTTTTAGACTTTTTCACGTGAACAATACAATATATATATATATATATATATATATATATAAACACACACACACACACACGTCTGCTAAACACATCACCGCATTTGTCAAAACCACCATTTTAGCGTGTAAGTGAGTACATACAACGGTTTTAGATTTATCTGGATATTTTTAATGTTTTTTTTTTTTTTTCAGTTTTCTCATAATCCAAGATATGAAACTAATCTCCAGCACTTGCTAGTCCATGTGTATAAATGGAAAATCCAACCATACAATAGTCACATAATTTGTGTTAAATCTAATTCTGCAATGTCCTAGGAAAGTCCTCTTTCTATTGGAGAGTACTAGGTTGGTCATATCAATTACTTAAGTGGAGTAGAATAGTAAACATCTTCTAAGATCCAAAAGATGTGCAGTAGTCCTGATCACCGTTTTGGTGTAGCCACATGAGCATCATCATATTCCCCATGTGATCGACTCAGAATAAATAGTCATTTAAAGTCAATACATAAATGAAAAGATAACATGGATATTAAATACCCATGAAGTCCGATAAGGCGGCCATCGCAGGAAAGTCAGAGTCCTTGGAAGCTAGTCTTGGACTGGAGAGTGGAGACTAAACAGCCATAGGAGAATGCCGAGGGAGAGAGGAATAACGACACCCATGTTGGTGTTTTGAATGCACTGTAAGGGGGGGGAGAGAGAGAGAGAGAGAGACTAGGATGATATATAAATGAGGGGAAGAGAAAGGCAGTAATGCACTGCAGAATGCAGTGTGCATGATTGTGTGGACTGTTTAAACATGTGGGGCGACCTTTACACATATATGGGGCATGGTTCCAAGGCCCATACGAAGCTCTAGGGATCCCAAGATTGATCAGGGGCGACCGCCCCAGGTCATTATAAGGTGGGTCCGCCCCTGAGTCAGTCACCAACAGAAAACAGTTGGTAATCTTAGATCACATGGTACCATATATAACAGTCACCAACAGAAAACAGTTGGTAGGGCAATTAATTCCATTGCAATACCATTAAATTCCCATAAAAGTTCCTGGGTTGTGGGTACTTGGAAACCTAACACCTTCCAATCCAAGAAAACACCGTAGTCTCATTTCCTGAATTGTTTCATGCATCTGGGTGCTTCCTTCTGCATCAATGGACAGCAAAGGCTCTCAATTCCTTTCTCTTCTTCTCCTCCTTGCCACCTTTCCTCTGTTTTTTAAAGCTCCACTCTCCCTAGCATCTGACACCCTCTCTCCTGGCCAATATCTCTCTGGAAACCAGACCATAAGCTCCCAGAATGGAAGATTCGAACTGGGTTTTTTCAAATCAGGTAATTCCACCTCTCAAAATTACTATATAGGCATCTGGTACAAGAAAATCCGACAAAAGACAGCAGTTTGGGTGGCAAACAGAGACAACCCCCTCCCTGATACCTCCTTAGAGCTAAAGTTTTCAGAAGATGGGAATCTAGTCCTACTCTCTCAATCAAAAATCCCAATTTGGTCATCGAATTCAACCTCTAGAGGGTCAAACTCAACAGTTGCTGTGCTTCTTGAGACTGGAAATCTTGTTTTGAGAGATGGGTCTAATTCTTCTGATATTTTTTGGCAGAGCTTTGACCACCCAACTGATACATGGCTTCCTGGAGGGAAGCTAGGATTGAATAAAGTCACTGGAGAAAATCAGGTTCTTTATTCTTGGAAGAATTCAGAAAATCCTGCTCGTGGGATGTACTCTCTGGAGTTAGATTCAAAAGGAAGTAGTCAGTATTATATAGTGTGGAATAGGTCTGTAAGGTATTGGACTAGTGGTGTTTGGAATGGAGAGACTTTTAGCTTAGTTCCAGAGATGATTGCAAAAAATTTCTATAATTTTAGCTATGTATCAAATGATAAAGAGAACTACTTCACATATACTACCTTGGATAGCTCACTTGTGTCAAGGTTTGTGGTGGCTGTTTCGGGTCAGATTCAGCAATTGACCTGGTTGGAGCCATCTCAACAGTGGATTATGCTTTGGTCTCGCCCGAGCGATCGATGTGAGGCTTATTCGCTATGCGGGGCATTCAGTTTTTGCAACCAGACAGCATTGCCTTTCTGTAGTTGTTTGCAAGGTTTCAAGCCGTGGTCGCCAATTGATTGGAATTTGAATGATTGGAGTGCTGGCTGCTCAAGGATAACCCCTTTGCAATGCGAAAGCAACAGCTCTGGTAATGGGAAGAGAGATGTGTTTCTTATGATGAAAGTTGCTAATCTCCCTGAGAATCCACAGTCCTTAGCAGCTGGCAATGTCCAAGATTGTGAATCAGCTTGCTTGAACAACTGTTCATGCACTGCTTATGCTTATAGCGGCCAGTGTTCTTTATGGTATGGAGATATATTTGATCTGAGACACCTGTCTATTGATATGGGTGATGGAAGTCCTGTGTATATCCGCCTCGCAGCTTCTGAGCTGCCAAATTCCAGTGGAAAGAAGCGAGTTGTTATTGGAATTATAGCAGGAGTTGCTGGCCTTGTTGCTATATTGGGCATGATTCTGGTGCTGATGTTGTGCTACCGAAGAAGTAAAATGATTGCAACATCCAAAAGCATTCATGGTTTGGTGGCCTTCAGTTATCGGGATTTACAGAGAGCAACTAAAAACTTCTCTAAGGTACTGGGGAGAGGAGGTTTTGGTTCTGTTTTCAGCGGGACTCTGCCTGATTCAACTGCTATTGCTGTGAAGAAACTAGAACAATTTGAACAAGGAGAGAAGCAGTTCCGGGCAGAAGTCAGCACAATTGGGACAATTCAGCATGTTAATCTTGTTCGCCTTCTTGGGTTCTGCTCCGAACGTTCAAAAAGGTTGCTGGTCTATGACTGCATGCCTAATGGTTCTTTAGATTCTCATCTGTTTCGGGACAGTGCAGAGACTTTAGACTGGGGAACTAGATATCAAATTGCACTCGGGATCGCAAGGGGACTGGCATATCTCCATGAAGAATGTATAGATTGCATCATACACTGTGACATCAAGCCGGAAAACATACTTCTGGACAATGAATTTTGTCCCAAGGTGGCAGACTTTGGCTTGGCAAAGCTTCTTGGACGAGAATTTAGCCGGGTACTTACAAGTATGAGAGGAACAAGGGGCTACCTTGCACCAGAATGGATTTCGGGTCAAGCCATCACACCCAAAGCTGATGTTTTTAGCTTTGGGATGATGCTTTTTGAAGTTATATCAGGAAGGAGAAACTCTGAGCACTCTGAGGATGAGGAGATTGTTTTCTTCCCCTCATGGGCTGCAAGCAGAATGGCTGAAGGTGAAGTTATCCGCTTATTGGATTCTCGATTAGAGGGGAATGCTATCGTGGAAGAACTCCAAAGGGCTTTAAGAGTTGCTTGTTGGTGCATTCAAGATGATGAGAATCATAGACCATCGATGCGGCAAGTAGTTCAAATGTTGGAGGGCGTTCTGGATGTAAGCATCCCTCCAATACCAAGATCCTTCCAAATCATCACAGAAAATCAGGAGCATTTGGTGTTCTTTTCGGAGTCATCATCTGATCGAAATTCTCAGGCAAAGGATAATCTTTCAACTAGTTCTCAACATAAAAGCATGACAACAAGAAGTTCCTAGAGTGATATGGGGACCTTCCATCTTTTCATCATCTCCTATTCAGTGTGGTAAATTTTCACTGCAAATAAAATCATCCTAGTTTCATCAGTACTATTAAAGTGGGTATGGTTTATTTAGCTCCTCAGTTCTAAGAACATCTTTTAAACGACTCAAATGTTTTGCGTTGTAGAAAGTCAAAAGCTGTGAGAGAAGCTTCATGATATCCAACAATCCTTTCATGATATCAGATTATTAAATCAATCCTTTCTGTTCATCCCTGTGGATCCTCGCTCTCCACCATCCGGTGCTCGAACAGTTGCAGATCTGTGTGGTTCTGTCGCCTTCCACTTCATATTATTTCAGTTGTTCGTGACTCAGTGATTGCTACTGCAGACGTGCTTTTTGCTACTCAGTGTTGCTGCTTGTGTGTACATATCTGAGTTACAAATCTGGTTACTACTACTTGGTGCTTGTTGCCTCGTGCTCCATTTGCTGCCATGAGTGTTGGTGGACAATGGTGGTTCATGCCACACTACATTGTTTCCTGTGGCTTGTGTATACAGTGTAGTTGTTTTTCTTGTGCCGTGCTTTGAGTTTATTGGCGCTCCTCTACTTTCCCATCTATCTTCAATTTAAATCTAATCAAATGCAACCTCTGTTGTGATCGTGTGTGCGGAAGCGTGCGATCTACAAGCAAATAAATCAAGCCACACAAAAGAAAACACAAATTTACGTGGTTCGGTGATTTCACACCTACATCCACGGACAAAAGCTCGTCTTCTTCTTCTCCACTAATCAGAGTTTTTTCTCATAATAGGGTTACAACCAAGAGAGATAATATATAGATTTAACAAAGACCAAATTACCCCTCAACCCTAGTACAAATGATTGGGCCTATAAAACGAGCCAAAACCCATAAGCCCAACAACCTCTAGCACTGCATCTTACGCAGATACAAGCTCTATCTCTAACATGGCTAGTCTAATTTCTATAAAGCTAGGTAGAGTCAATTGTTGCCAATCCTTCGTACCAATAAACTCCTGAAGTGTGTTGATGGATCAGCACCCTTTCCTGATAAGTTCCTTTATGATAAAGACAAATAAACCCACCACATCTGTAAATCCAGAATATGAAATTTGGATAGAGCAAGTTTCTCAGGGTACTGTTATGAATGAGAGAAATATAGTATAGGGTACTGTTATGAGAGGGAGATTATATAAGACTATAGGGTACTCTTATGAATGAGAAATATAGTATAGGGTACTGTTATGAGAGAGAAATTATATAAGACTATAGGGTACTGTTATGAATGAGAGATAGTATAGTGTACTGTTACGAATGAGAGATAGTATAGGGTACTGTTATAGAGAGAGAGAGTGTGTGGGGTACTGGTACCCCTACCATTGAAGTTTGCTAGAATTTGGAAACAAGTCCTTGTAAAAGAAAGATAACGCGTGGTGGAGGTGCTTTCCTTGCTTGGTTTCTTTACCCCCTTGGTCACCCTAACATTTTTCTTACTAGTTTCCTACAGTCTTACTGCCTCTTTGGCCTCTTTGTTGTGATTTTGCCATCTTCTCTAATACATTTATTTTGCAGAAAAAAAGAAATTAAGTCTTGTTTCGATTCTTATCGTCCAACATGTGCATCTTCTTCCCAGGAGAAAGGAAGTCCTGCTTGGGTAGTCAAACAACAAGTGGGATTTGATCAAGAAAGAATCATGGGGGAGGTCAGATAGATGGACATGTGTCACAAAATAGTGTACTATATCCAACTTTAAAACCATAAAATTTTAAATGATTAACATCATCCAAGAAACTGTAAGATAGTTTATATTGTGTAAATAAGGATCCAGAGCATGATAATCATAATCAAAACAAAAAAATTAAATTAAATAGCAACACTGGTATGGCCATTTTGATCGATTTAACAAAGTGGCCCAAGACTTAGCCCAACTTGTAGTCCTTGCCCCTTTCTCTCTCTACTACTCACAAATTAGCACCAAGAATGATGGTCCCCAGGTGTATGTTTAGTGTATAGAGAGGGGCCAACAGATGCTGTATTTATAAGACTTCCATAAATTCTCCACAATGAGAAAATCAAAAAGTTATATTTATAGATCTTATGCATTGAAGTTGTTGCCTCTTTGATTGTCCTTTTTTCAAATTTAACTTAATAAGTGGCATCAAGGAGAAACTAGCCGGCAAGGTGGGGTGGATAACTCAAACAACTGTAATGTGTTATACTATTATTAACATGAACCCTAAAATCGTGAACAGCATGATAATCACGTGTAGGATTTAATCTTAAATAAATTAAAGAGTACCTCCAAACATCCTGATGCAGAGAGCTTTCTGATCCTGCAGTCTGGTGCTGTTGCTGATTGATGCTGTGATCCGTCGAGAAAGAGAATATGTGAATGGTTTCGGTTTCTCTTTCCTTGCCTATAAAACCTTAATGCGTTGATTTTCGTGAATGCCTTTGTGATGGACGAAAGACTTTGTTTTATAGGTGAAAAGAGGACCGAATTTCCAATCAAGGTTTCCATAGACTTAATCTCAACCATCCATCAAGGTAGAGTTTGTTATGGAATACATCTCATTAAGATACCCTTTTGTGTAAGGAATAGCATGTATCCTAAGAAAACAGATTTCCTATAATGACCACAATTCGGGAAAGGAAAGGACTTGTGGTCCAAGCAATGGACTTAAAGATAATTTCCTTACAGTCTCCCACTTGGTCGATAGGAAGATCCTTTAGTGTTTTTCATATTAGGAATCATAAGGCGCACATTATATGATAAACATTTCTTTAGTCGGTTATCATAAGTGTCTGGGCTAATTCGGTGGTCAATGGGAGTCATGGCGTGCACACATTATTTTGCAACATGCTTACTTCCAGGCACTACAGCATTGACAACCGGCATAGCTAGACCGTAATAGGAGATATACGTAATGGTCTCATAATGTCTATGGTGAAAGACTGTGTCTGTTTATCATTCATCCAAACATAAAATGTACATAATGGAAAAACAGAAATAGCAGATGTGGAGTTGCATTAAGAGCTCAATAAATGTCAGATATAGGTATAGAAATAAAAGGCAGAAAATGATAATTAAGAACTATCTTCAAGACCCATGCTTTCAGTATGTCCTTGAAAGGTCTTTGGAGGTAGTCCTTTCGTGAATATGTCTGCGACCATGAAATCTGTACGTATTGACTCGATGACAAATTTCTGTAATCTAACATCTTGTTTCAGTGAGAGATATTTAAGGTCCATGTGTTTGGATCCCTTAGATAACATGTCATGCTTGGAGAAGAAGGTTGCAGCTTCATTGTCACAGTAAAGGGTTAATGGCTTAAAGATGAAATTCAAAGCTCCAAACTGAGAGATAAAATTGTGCAACCATGTTCCCTGAATTGCAGCCTCATAACATGCTACATACTCAGCCATCATGGTAGATGAGTAAAGTAACTCAGATTTCTGGCTTTTCCATGATATTGCACCTCCACATAAGAGATACACATAGCCAAGAGTGCAAAGTCTGGTGTCAGGACATCCAGCAAAATCTGAATCTGAATAACCAGTCACCTGTAGGTGACTCGATTTTCTGTATGTGAGCATGTAATTCCTTGTTCCCTTGAGGTATCTCAGTACTTTCTTTGCAGCTTTCCAATGAGCGATTCCTGGTTTACTCTGAAATCTTCCGAGCATGCCAACAGCATGACTAATGTCAGGTCTTGTACAGACCTGTGCATACATTAAACTCCCGACAAGAGAAGCATAAGGATATTTTGCCATTTCTTTAAGTTCCAATTCGTTCTGTGGACACTGCGAAAGATCAAGCTTGTCTCCTTTATGCAGTGGAACAGGACTAGAGGAACAGGTCATCATGCCAAACCTCTCTAGAACTTTGTCAATATATGCTTTCTGAGACAATCCCAAAATACCAAGTGACCTGTCACGGAATATTTCTATTCCTATCACATAGGAAGCCTCAACCATATCTTTCATTTCAAAATGCTTAGAGAGATAGTCCTTTGTTTGATGTAATAAACCAAGATCGCTGCTGGCCAGTAATATGTCATCAACATACAGAACCAGAAATATGAACTTACTTCCACTGATCTTGAGGTATATGCAAGGGTCAACGATGTTTTCTGTGAAATCGAAGTTAGTAATGATTTCATGAAACTTTAGGTACCATTGCCTCGAAGCTTGTTTCAGTCTATATATTGATTTCTTAAGTTTGCAGACCATGTCTTCCTGACCTTCAATGATGAAGCCTTCAGGTTGACGCATGTAGACTTCTTCTTCCAAGTCTCCATTAAGAAAGGCAGTTTTCACATCCATTTGATGTAACTCGAGGTCATAGTGAGCTACTAATGCCATGATAATTCTAAGAGAATCCTTCCTTGACACAGGGGAAAAAGTCTCAGTATAGTCAATACCTTCTTTCTGATTAAAACCTTTGGCAACAAGTCTGGCTTTATGGCGTTCAATATTGCCTTTGCAGTCGCGTTTGGTCTTGAAGACCCATTTACAGCCAACTGGTTTGTGTCCTGGAGGCAATTGAACAACTTCCCAGACTTGATTTTCATTCATAGATTTCAATTCATCCTTCATGGCATCAATCCATTTACTAGAATTAACATCCTTAATGGCTTGTGAATAAGAAACCGGGTCATTAATTGTCCCTTCTCCAGATTCTACTTGGTAAAGCATGTAATCATCGGAAATAGCTGATCTCATTTGTCTTTGAGACCTTCTTAATGCTGGTTCCTCTGGTGCATTATCCATATGTTCATTGGCGACAATCTCATTATGGAGTTGTGGATCATTTATTGGATTTTCCTCACTGTTAAATGGTTCAACAACGAGAGGATTGCCAACATCTTTCGGAATAGAGGGTAAAGGGATAGGTACCCTGATTTCCTGAATGATCACATCTTGAGGTTTATTACTCCCACTGATTTCGCCATTCTCAAAGAATCTAGCATTACCGGTTTCAACAATTCTTGTACTATGGTTAGGGCAGTAAAACCTAAATCCTTTGGACTTTTCTGGGTAACCTATAAAGTAACCACTGATCGTTTTAAGGTCCAATTTCTTTTCATGTGGATTGTAGACTCTAGCCTCAGCTGGGCAACCCCAAATTTTGAGATGTCGTAAACTAGGTTTCCATCCTTTCCACAGTTCAAAAGGTGTCTTTGGAACTGCCTTACTGGGAACTCTGTTCAAGATATAAACAGCTGTGCGTAGAGCATCCATCCACAAGGATATAGGTAAGTTAGCATGACTCATCATTGATCTAACCATTTCCATGTATGTACGATTTCGCCTTTCAGCTACACCATTCTGCCATGGAGAACCAGGCGTTGTGTATTGGGCAACAATTCCAAGTTTTTGGAGAAGTTTTGCAAAAGGTCCAGGATGTTGTCCTGTTTCGTCATACCTTCCATAAAACTCACCACCTCTATCTGACCTTATGATTTTCACTTTTCTATCTAATTGCCTTTCGACTTCAGTAATGAACACTTGTACAGCATTCACAGACTGAGATTTATCATGCAACAAGTATAAATAACAGTAACGTGAGTAATCATCAATAAAGGTAATGAAATACTTTTCTCCTCCAAAAGTTGGAACATCAAAGGGTCCGCAAATGTCTGTATGTATTATTTCAAGAAGCTCGGTACTTCTTGTGGCTCCTTTCTTTGTGTGTTTTGTTGTTTTGCCTTTAATACAATCCACACATACATTAATATTAGTAAAATCTAGATCCGGAAGGACACCATCTTTTACTAATCTTTTGATTCTTTCACTGGATATGTGACCCAGTCTTTTATGCCACAAGAAATAAGAGTCGAGTTTGGATGACTTTCGTTTTGTTTCCTTAGAATGCAGGGTAAGTTGGGTTTCAGCAAGTTGACTATCAAGATGAAACTTGTATAGCCCATCAATCAAAATTCCAGAACCAATACGTCTAGAATTTTTAAATAAACTGAAATTACAATTTCCTACTTCAAATGAGTAACCAACTTTATCAAGTGCGCTTACAGAAACCAAATTATGGGAAAGAGACGGAACATAAAGAGTTTGACATAAGTCTAACTGATAACGGCTATCTAAAACAAGACGAAAAGTTCCAATAGCTTCAACTGGAGCTTTGTCTTTGTTTCCCATGAAAAGGAAGTTCTCACTTGGGTTTATGGTTTGGATCGTAAGGAATCCCTGCATTGAATTGGAAACATGAACATTAGCACCAGTGTCAATCCACCAAGCATCAGAAGAAACATAAGTAAGATTTGATTCGAAAGAAGTTACGAAACCCATAGGGTTACCTTTCTTTTCGAACCATTCTTTACATTTAATGCAGTCTGCCTGAAAATGTCCAGGTTTCTTACAAAATTTGGATAAGTTTTCCTTCTTTTTCTTTTTGGGGTTCTGACCAGCCTCATTAGATCTGGGTGGTGCCCTTTTCTGGCATGAATTATGCTTTTTTCCAGCTTTGTGTCCAGCTCCTTGAATGAGATGAGCTACTTTAATTCCTTGTTGGTTCAGCCTGGCCTCCTCTTGAACCAGTTTGTTAGCCAATTCATTCATTGTCCACTTGTTCGTAATAGTGTTGTAGTAAATTTGGAAAAGCCCGTACTGAGGAGGTAAACTGTTTAGGATAAATTGGACGAGAAACGCCTCATCCACTGATAATCCCAAATTCTTTAGTTTAGCTGCAAGGTTGGTCATCTCAATGACATGTTCATGCATTGATCTGGTGCCATCAAACTTCATGGTTGTAAGATCTGTCATTAGTTTCCCAGCAAGGGATTTGTCTGCAGTCTTAAACCTAGCTTCAATGGCCTTCATATAGTCCTTAGCATTCTCAGGTGTAGGAAGGGATGTTTTTATGTTGGTGGCAATAGTCATTCGCAAAAACATAGTGCTTAGTCTGTCAAACCTTTCCCAGGCATTAAAGAAGGTTGTTTCATCAGGGGTACTTTTATCAGTGAGTGAAGTTGGCTTATCTTTACGAAGAGCGATATCCAGTTCAAGTACTCCCAATGTAAACTCAACTTGCTCTTTCCATTCTGAGAAGTTGGTTCCATTGAGCTTAGTGACAGAGGTAGCATGCGAAGTGAGATTAGTGGTTGCAAGAACTGCAATAGAGATACAACAATAAGGCTTTAATAAAAATAAGACAACACACGCATAATATATGAATATATATACGACAAAAATTTTAGGTGCTCCTGTAGGTAGTCACTATAATTTCTACACATTATACCATCTAAGGTCGTCATATTCAAGGTGATGTAAATGAGTGATGTTAATCTTAATTAGGAACAAACACTCCTTAATTATTGTTCAATCGTATGAGTATAATCCGCCTGTGGGCGACTAAATGCTTCATACCCTCTTGAACAATATGTAATGTAAACATCATGATGGTACTTTTATGGCCAAATTTAAGTATTTAATTGTTAGGGTCACTGTGGTGAGACCTAACCTTAAGCATACAACTTTGGTGATAAAAAAGGCTTAATATGAATATAAACATTATATATATTGCATGCATTCATGATAGATCATTCATTATATGAAAAGTACTGATAAAGAGGCCAAGCCCCGAGGGCTGTCCTCCGGCTCTTTGGGGCTGAAAGCCCTATGCTAATGAGGCATTATATCATCGATTACGAAGAAAAATGCTAATGATAATCAACATAATACGGAATAATTATGAAAATATGATCCAACTATATGGCCTATTTTCAGTCCTTCTTTTCGATCATCTGTCTTTATCTTCGACTGCTTCAAAACGCCATCTTTAGTCTCGAAACAGCATCCTCCAATCATGACGTACCAGTTACAGATCTCCTCCACTATTACATCTAATTTTTACTCACGCAGGAGTTTATACATAATTGAAAATTCAAAACTTAAATAAATCACGATCAAACAGTCGTGCCCAAATTAAAAAAAAAAATTACGGAATAACATAAATATAAACCATTCATGCGGGCTATAATAGTTGGATCGATAAATTGCTGCAAAATAGAGTAAGAACGGATCTATATTTGCTGATACCACATGTTATGGCGATGCATAGTTATCCTAATTAATGGACGATCATGTGTTCTAAAACCATGCTCTGATACCACATGTTATACTATTATTAACATGAACCCTAAGATCGTGAACAGCATGATAATCACGTGTAGGATTTAATCTTAAATAAATTAAAGAGTACCTCCAAACATCCTGATGCAGAGAGCTTTCTGATCCTGCAGTCTGGTGCTGTTGTTGATTGATGCTGTGATCCGTCGAGAAAGAGAATATGTGAATGGTTTCAGTTTCTCTTTCCTTGCCTATAAAACCTTAATGTGTTGATTTTCGTGAATGCCTTTGTGATTGACGAAAGACTTTGTTTTATAGGTGAAAAGATGACCGAATTTCCAATCAGGGTTTCCATAGACTTAATCTCAACCATCTATCAAGGTAGAGTTTGTTATGGAATATATCTCATTAAGAAACCTTTTTGTATAAGGAATAGCATGTATCCTAAGAAAACAGATTTCCTATAATGACCACAATTCGGGAAAGGAAAGGACTTGTGGTCCAAGCAATAGACTTAAAGATAATTTCCTTACATAATGGGCTTGTCATGGAAATAGATTTGTTTCAATGACCGGATTGCTTAGGAAAAATCAGGCAACTCAATGATGGATTGGTACAATACAATAGTCCCAATCAATCTTTTGAAAACTCTTTTATGGTGTCTAAAACTAAATAAGAAACAAAACCATAATACAACATGGATCACCCAAATTATTTTGACCATTAAACAGCCAATGAAGTACTGATTATAAAAAAGCAGCCCCTTATCTGTCAATCGACCATATTAGACTGTCCAACCAATCATTAATTCACAGCTAGACATTGGTTATCTGTCACAGTCAGGGTATTGAAAACTCTTAGGGCCTGTTTGGATGTATGGTGAATTGAAGTGTGGTGAGGTGAAGCATCAAATCAAGAGAGAATAAAATATAATGTGTTATGATGGTGTTTTGTTTTTAGTTGTTTAGTATAGAATCTTTTTTACTTTTTGTATAGAAAAGTGTGTATTTTTTGTTTTTTAGTGGAGAAAGGAAGTTGCTTTTTTTACTTTTTTTGAAAAAGATGGAGGAAATTTTGAAATTATGTACTTTTGATATGACCCATTGCCTTTTCTTGTCTGAATAATGGAGGCTTTACCTCACCTCACCTTGCTTCACCACACATCCAAACACGCCCTTAGAAAGCTTTGTGGATCATTTTGCAAACTAAAACACAGTACCAGGTTGCTTCCGTAGGATTGAATCTTCAAATGAATGGTGGTCTTGGGTAGATCTTCCGTCTTCACAACATCACAGGAAAGAGAGCTAGCAACCCCACCGACACGATGAGACACATGAACTAATCCTGCTGGGACATCATTCAATCTTGGCCCTTTTTTCTTTCATGAGATCCATGGTTTTAAAATTTATAGTAGCTTTTGGTAATTTAACATATATGTGTCAACCCTCCCAAAGTATTTCTCTTTTCTACTCTTGTCCTTGAATGCAGAAATTCATTTATTACCATGTTTAAGACGTCTTGCTTCCAATAAATGATGTTTACTGTACTGTGTTCCTATTCACTGTTGTAACTACGGCACTTTGGAACCTAATGCTGACCAAAAAACGCAGTCCTGTTATTTTGGGCTGCCAAGCTTGAAGCAGAACACATTTCTGCCATCCAACTAATGGGCTGGATAAGAAGCAAAAGTTGCATGCAAGGACTCAGTAATGATCATTAGCATCTAAATCCCAAATACCCTTTTTTAAAAGGTAATTCAAATGTAATTGTATATGAACTGCATTGTCTTTCTTTTGTAGATTGTATTTGATTTTTTTTTTTTTTTTTCGCCCAAGTAGTTGCCACCAGAAGATATGCACAAGAACCATCCCAACTAAAGTTTTATCCATAAATCTATATTCTCTATACTTTTTGTGTGTGTGACATCTTTTGCATAAGAATTATATCTTGTTACTTACTGCAGTAGATTATCTGATTTTCATCTTTGCTAAGAACCAAATTGGATTTTCTTTAGTTTTCCCATGAACCTGTCTGTCTAACGAGGGGGATCAAATTATCTAGAGCATTGGTTAGCTATAACTTAATAGTGTCCCCTATTGCATTTGGACACTGGAAATCGATATCATCCCTGATTTGGACCTCTCCCCTTTCCATAGATCGAATAGTCACACTTCACATACTGATGCTCTATAAAACGAACAATTCTAATTATTCTAAACAAAAAAAGTCCAATAGTCAAAATGGATTGTCTTTTCTACTGCGGCCACCTTTGATTGTTTATGTCTCTATCCAAATGCTTAACTCAGATGGTACTGATCATGTCATGTTTACCATAGGAAATGAGTGGTAAAATGAAAATGAGCCAATTTCGAGATGGCTAAGGTCATCCGACTCGCAAGTTTTACCAGATGCACATTGGACGTGTCATAGTAGGAAGTGGTTAGTCCTACTTAATGTTGGTTTCAGTAGCTACAAAAAGTAAGTAATAGTAAAAGGAACAATAGTACCGATATACAATCTTGTAGAAAAATTGTGTCCCTCTGGAATGGACAAAAATTAGCGGCAGAAGCTCGTGGCCGAGGCACGTCAGGCAACGCTATCTTTAGGACAAGTTCCGCCCTTCCAGGATAAACTAGATGTGAAGAGAATCTCTGCAGGAACTGCCCCCAGGATATAACGGCCTTCACTGATTAGGTTTGGTCGCACACCAAATTCAGATCAATCTCGAGGAACCAAAAAATGCTTACGAGAGAGGGAAGAAAGAATAGAGGTATGTTTTTTAACCCAGACCATGTGGTTTTATAAGAAAAATAATGTCGTTGAGCCACAATTAATCATGATTAAACCAGCGATTGATCACAACGTTAAACAGCATTAATAATTTTAAGCTACAACGTTTAAAACAATAAAAACTGCTTTAATAAAGCAATTAATATAAAAACGTTTTTAGAAAAAATTGAATTTGAAATTTCTGCAAAAGCAGGGTATGGGTCTCTCCAGGCCAGGACTGCCAGGTTGAGCTGGATTTGCACCCCCCCTGAATAAAGCAAAGGGACAAAACACCTTTTTCAAGTCAAAGACTTAAAAAATTTTGAAACAACTTAAAAAACCCAACAATTACTGATTTGGATTGTTCAAATGTCAAGAAGAAGTAACTTGTGTGCGCGCGCGCGCGAGAGAGAGAGAGAGAGAGAGAGAGAGAGAGAGAGAGAGTGTTGTTGGTAACATGACACAACAAGGATGATTCTATAAATCATCTCATTTCAGACACCAAATGGTAATATAGAGTGGAGAAGGAGACACCCAAATAGCATAATAGATTGTGATACAGCATAGAGCTTTGTTTGAGCTATGAGATTTCCCAGCTCTGAAAGAACTAACAATCCCATCAAAGTAGGTAAGGGACGAGATTAAAAATTCAGTAACTCAGTACACTCAGAAAGTAATCTAGCTGAGTAACTAGGCTGAGTCTGTCCAAGAACTTATTCAGATTTAGTCAGATCCATTCCACTAGTTTGATTTATCCTACTTGGTGATTTGTCAAGAAGAGTTGACTCACCTGAACTTGGGTGAATCAAAATGATATTTTTTAAGCTATGGCTGAGGGTGATACCAGACCAGACCACCAATCTAAGATTCTGAGTTCAGTATATTGTATTTACATTAGCAATGGAAGGAGCTTTTAGTCATAAATTAGACAAGCTTGGGGCTAAGAAACCTCAGGCCCAAAAGAACTATCTGGCCCCAGCACTGCCTTATAACTGACTAGAAGTGGTCTGCACTTGAAATACTCACATGGGCGGCTGGGCCTATCTCATTTGCACCCCTAATTATTAACAACAACCAACATCAATCTCTGTACCTCTTTTATTTTTTCTGAAGTCGCCTTCCACTAAAGCACCATTACTTAAAGCAACATGATTTAAACCACTTACTTGGGCCCCTTACCCAACTTTGAATTGACTCACAACATATATATGAGAGTGTCATTATCTCACAAGAATGTTATTCAATGGCAAAGGAAATTATATTGATTAATGGGTTATTCTAAGATAATTTGAATTTAAGCAATCGGGTCTCTAACTGTTGAATTTACAAAATTGTAAAACTATGATTTTTTTTTTAATAGTTTGAATTGTTCAAATATGTTCTGAAACAACTAAACTGTGATGAATTAAAACCGATGCACCTGTTTTTATCTTAGATGATAGTGATGCCCATATTGTGATTCTTTTATTGCAAATAAGAAAGAAGCATGGAAGAAAACCATTATTCTTCATCTTGCTAAATTATTATTGAAGATGGAAGGAGCACACTTAAAGAATCAAAAGGGGTCATTATTCATTAAGCCATCTATTTCCTAATATATCTGAAAAGTGGGTGCACATGAACAGATTTGGCTTGGCCTCGTTATCATCTACAGTCAGTTCTCATAACAATTCATTAATGAAAAAAAGACTGAGAAAGAATTAAAAAAAAAAAAAACTAGTTTTATGAGTATCAGTTTGATAATTTTTAAAGGTCATGAAAAAAAGCGCAATTTAAGAGCTTTTTTGTGTTAGAAAGTACTCCATGATTGGATTTTCATTTTCATGCTAGGGAGGAATCTCGCTTTCCTACTACCCCTGAAAAAAAATAGACAAAAAAAAAAAAAAAAAAAAAAAAGCCCCATCAGACTATTCTAACACTTGAGTTAAAAGCTTCAAAAAAAAAAAAAAAGTTTAGCACGCTTTCAATTATACATCTTTTAGGTTCAATCAAATGGTGAGTTAAGTTCAGATTTGTGTCAAATTAGGCCTGGTGCCGGTCCATGGTATTAGTGAGGGTACGTTAAGAAGATATACTGATCAAGGTCGAGCCCAAGTGGGTCCTATGGATCTGGAATGGCATTTGAACAGCATTCAGCCTGCTCTTGGGTAAATGTAAATATTTTTGCTTAGTGTAAATGGCCCGGCGTTAAATTGTTCAGGTCTATCATGATGTAAACAACTTGTACAAATCGATGGGCAGTCAGAACACAAGTTCAACTGTCCACGTGAAACTACGATGTCTGAACTAGCTAAAAAATGTACCAGTTTGATTTTCTGGGTCAATTTAACTTCAGTAATGGTTTGGATATATCTGGGTGTGAAGCCCAAGCAGTCTCAGTCAAAAATCTCTTAACACCATTGAATTGAAGAAGTTACCATCCAAAAGAAAACTGGGACGAAGCACAAATCTCCATTGAGATTGCATCTTTTGTACATAGCAGAAGGGGAAAAAAAAGGAACAAAAAGCAGGAAGGAGGAGAAGACAGAATAGCCATGGAAAGCAGAGATTATTCCCAAAGAAAGCATGCTTTTAAGTCTAAAGCGAGATTGTCGACTTTGTATGTGGTGGTTGATCTCATGTACTTCTCTTCAATGAAGATGAGGACGATAAATCACCTGTTCTCTTTCTAAGCATCTGCTTCATGCCATCGGCCACTTGAACTGCTGGGTTTGATTTGAATTTTCTGCAAAAGGACATGTGAGCCTTCACAGCTTCTTCCACCCCACAAGCCTTCTTCTTCCCTACTCCCTTACTCAGCTCATCTCTCACAGCCTCAGCGCACAACCCGCATAGCCATTTCTCATCGAATCTCACCTTCACCTCAGTAATGTAATCTTGGGTGCAGTCCTCCGTCAGTCCACAACACTCACATCTAACCGTTTCAATTTCCATGTCTTCTCTGTGGAGCTGTCTGACTAATAGAGATCCAAATTCTCAACTGATTAATTGGTGAATTGTCACAAAATGGGCTATTTACTTGAGTTGATTTGAGTAGAATTGTGGTAAGGAATGGGGGTTGAGGGTCATGTTGTGCTCATTAGAGAACCAACAACAATTGATGGAGTATTGTGGGGGTGTTGGATGGGTGTCTCTCTAAGTGGGGTGTTGGGTTTTATCAGGGGAGTTTTTATGGTTGGGGGAGAGGGAGGAGTTAGAGGCAGACCATCCAGTTATTTATTTATCTTTCCCTTCATGTTCTTAGGGAAAGAACATTTTGGTAGGCCTTTCAAGCATTTAAATCAACATGATGAGTTTGGAACTAATGGGAGCTTGATTCTCTCTACTTGAAGTCATTTCAATTGTTTGTCACTTTTGGGTAGTGGTGGTTGTTCTCTCTTTGCTGCAGCTTAGTTTGGCTTGACTGAGCAAAGGTGAATGGCTTAAATGGCTTGGTTTAGGATGGCAATCAACTACAGTGACTTCAAAATTTTAATAACAAACTTTATGGGGAAAATATTAAATACATGTACCTACTGTTTCTTATTGGTGTTCTGTAAACAATACTAAAAGAAAAATGAAAAGGACAGCTCACGCTTGGAACATCTAACGGACTGTTTTCTAGGTGTTGGGCTCTCCAATGGTTGATCCAATCCATTCACATAGGCACCTTAGACTGATCCAATCCATTCACATAGGCACCTTAGAGTGATCTACATTTATCCATTTGTTTTCTAGAACATGAAAAACTCAATGGTGGGGTAGTGGGTGGAAAGGACAGGTCATATTTGAATGGGTTAAATCAGCCAACAAATGGGCCCTACAATTGTCAACTAGGTGGTCTAAATGATCCTAGTGCTATTACTATTATTTAACAGTTTGATTTGGCCATTAAATATCAGCTTAGTGTTAGATCTAATATGGTTTTCAATTCAAATCAAATCTATGGATCTTGATTTACGTATTAATAATGGATAATCTACAATACTAAAAGCATACCTTGCGCCATGATCTTGATGATGAGCGGATCTCTTTTCTCAAATAGGATTTTCTCCTTTCTCCTTTATCACACACTCTAATATGCGTGAAGTTGATGGGTATTTTTTCAGATCTCGTAGGTTAAGAGAGAAGACCGAAAAACCATATATATAGATAAGCATTAGAGAGATTTCTTCCCAACAAAGAAATCTAATAAAGGTAAGTTTCCTTAATTTCCACAAATTAGCCAACAAGAGTCCTATTTGATTGAGCTTATAAAAATTGAATACAAGATAAACTTGGTAAAATCAAAAACTAATAAGGGGAAAGTAACTTAAATTAGTGGGTTTAAACAATGAGTCCCAACAGTGTTGCACATGTGGTCATGAGGACCACTCACGTCTAACATTTAGTAGCCACCATTTCCAATATTTGGTCATGAATGCTCCCAAAAGCACCATTATAATCCAGTTTTCACCACCTTATCTTAGTCCCTAAGTTTTTTTTATGCTTAAACAACCTAGAAGTTGTTAATATGTGAGAACTTAAAGGAATGAAGCCTTTCTTTTTTTACCACCTACCATTTACATAGTTTTTTTCTTTTTTTTTTTTAAAAAAGAAGGTTGATGCTTCCACTGTTATAACAACCCCAATCACTTGATCTCGACCAGGGGGGCGTTTGGTATCAAAACTCACATGGCCCTTTCTTGTTCTTTCCGTATAAGAAAGAAACGAGGCAAAGTCTCATATTGACCAAACATTTCCACTTTTACCAGACAACATTTAATTGTGATGTTCATGTACAACTAAAATGTAACTGCAATACCAGACACTAATAATACAACCCAAAACCTAGTGTTGAAGAAGATTTTAGAAGGAAGTCTGAATCTAACAGGTGATATTTATCCATCCTAACAGAAGGCCTATTATGATCACCTGCATTTGGGAGACTGACTAAACCTACAACTTTCCTAGGTGCCTCCTTAGTTACCCATCTGGATTGCATTACAATCCATTCTCCCTGTCTGAATCCTTATGGGTTTTGAAAGTGGACCCAAGTCCAACCGGCGACTGCGCCGAAAAGCTTTTATGTAGGTCTGGCCTGGTTGGAACTCAGTTTCCATGTATACAAGTTGCCAGCATACTGCATATCTGAGAACCTGTAATTTGTCATGGCAAAGAATAAAAATATATATGATTTAAGTGTAATTAAGGTTAATCAAATGTATGAACCGTCATTTACGCATAGAGAGTTTTTATTTCTAGTTGGTTAGTGGTGAAGACCAAAATGGGACACTACGATTATAGCTTTAGGACCTTAAAATTTAGTAGTTAAAAGAGTCTGAAGTACTTGTGGAATTAATCTCCAAATTCCATTTTAAACTCCGAGAGTTTAAATTGTTAAGCAACAATTACCATTAGCATGTGGCGAATCCAAGGTGGTTTGTATAATTGGGTTGGATCGTAGGTGGGAGTCATTGAAGAAAACAGAAAAACTGGGTGTAGAAAACTTAGGTTTAATGTTAGTTTTAGCTCTCTGTGGGAGTTAATCGATCCAATGCAATGTTTGGATCAAGCAATTATTTTGTATTGGCAGCTTCTTTTTTAGAGATCAATATCATGTCCATAACGTTGCTTGAGCCTGAATGTAAGTATGGTGCACCCACTAGGGGAGATCATGGGTCAAAATCAGTCATGGTTGTCATCGTGGTCGACCCCGAAAAGCGATATGATGCGGCATCACATTGCAGTTCCGCACCATTGTGGTCCTTCAAGAAAATCTGGGAAAAAAATATATCCAAAAGATCAAGAATATCGTAAATTATTAGAAAGCAATATTTCTTTCTATTAGTAAACATTATTAAACAAACTTCAACACCCCCACTCATCGGAGTCATAACATCCTATATCATTAGCTTAGCTGAAACTACATAAAATTTATTCAATATTAAATAGATGTATACATATATAAAAAAAATAAGTGTTATGTGTGGAGCCTAATTACACCCTGTTAGACTGTTAACTCAGGTCCACTGTCGTAAAAGGGTATTTTCGTAATATTATCCTACATTATTATGTAACCTTAGCATAGCCGCCAGAGATCTTGTATCTTGTATTCTTCTCATCTTCTGCCTTTGAGCATAGTAGAATCGGTGTGATCTGTAGACATACCTCAAGACGAGAGAACCACGTAAATCTATGTGTATTCTTTGTGTGGTTTGATTGCATAATTTGTCCTTTATTTCCTAACAATAAATTGAAATAGCATAAATTTTATAATATACAACCAAAATCATGAGCTATGTATTAGTACTAAAACTCACAAAAGTATAATCAATCATCAAGTAAGTTGTGAATTTTAAGAACATTAAATTGAGTTGCTCAGTTTCGTTGTGAAGAAATCCATCAAAACTCATGATAAAGAATGGTTAGGGGAGATCAAGAAGCCTCTCACCCTGCTATGGTTGTGTTTGGAAATGAAGAAATGGAAGATAATTGGGAGAAATAGGGTTTTAAGGAAAAAGTGGCTTGTTGGCGATATTTTAAAATATCAGCCGATATATCAGTCCAAACCGATATTTTAAAAATATTGGCGACAACGGCCAATAAATGAGTCACTTTGAGTCCATGTCCCACTTGTTCCTATACTCTACCAAGCTTAATTGGGCCCAAGTGAGGTCCAATATTGTATAACTTTAGTAACATATAAACACTAAAATGATATAGATTTAGATATGTAAGCGTTCTTGGGCCCTTCAATTTGAACTTTAAACATTTCTTTCTTTCCGAGATTGTAAGTTCTTTAACTACAAAAGAGTCACCGCCCCTTTGCTTTCCATTATCCAGTTTAAAAGTAAGAAAGGTTAAATCGTTGTAATACCTTTCCAACTTTCTTATTTTCTTTATGGCTACGAAGTTGATAGGAATCCTTTTATAGATATATGATCTTTATATTGGATCCTGGACATAATTAAGGATGATGATATGAAATTTGAACACATAATACAAAATATGTATGGAAATCTACCAAGTTAAACTCTCATGACTTCTCTTTCAGTTAGGTTAACTTGATTATACAAATCATTTTCTAGGGTAGGGGGCAGTAGGTTATGCCTTTTTTTTTTTTTTTTTTGGAGAAATTTACCTACAATCGATTCAACAATTGATAATGGATAATAAGCGCCTATAAAAAATGGTTAATGAGCCATCAAGTTTGCATTCTCAACTCATATATCCAATTATCATAAAGCCTAAAAATTGCTAAAATATACAAAAAATCCTACTAAAATACACACATTTTGTATAAATACACATAGTACACAAAAGGATCAAATGCAAAATTAAGGATAAATCAAGCGAGAATTTCTTGAGCTACTCAGTGGGCTGGCCTACTTATGAAACATCTCATTCATTTAAAAAATTGCCCCCTTTTGTAGAGTATTGTTAACCCAGCCAAGGGGGTTGGGACCCAAGAGAAAACTCGCACAAACACAGGAAGACAGCCCGTACAAGCAAAAAGGGGGCCGACAAGTGTGAAAAAGGACTCTGCACAAGTGGAAAGAGGTGGTGTACCCAGGGTTTCAACCCTAGGCAGCCAGGTGAGAACTGCCGCTCTCACACGGATGACTTTTACAACACCTTCATCTTGATGACTTTACAGCACTCAAATTAAATACTCATCCTAGCCCTTGGATATTGAGGAGTGATATAAATGGGGTTGATCTCTAATATATGATTTTTGAGTTGCACATATGCTAAATCCTACCCATATATGCAAATCATTTTTCACATTGCAACGAACCAAATAAGAAAATGTTTTTGTAATCTTATACAATATTGGAATCATGTTTTATAAGAATGGATCAAGTAGAACCTTTTAATATTTTGTCACCACTCGCCAACAGCATCCAATAAGCTTAGGTAATAGAAACAAAGGGCTTGTTTCTTTAGCAGAATTCTTGACGAGAATTTGTCCTCATCCAATCACTTACCTAATATAAGAGAGTGAAACAGAGATTATTTGGTATTAATTTGATGATAAATATTGCTTAGCACCTAAATGGTATGAGTCTAAGTAGGTTCTAGTAGATCTAGAGCAAAACCATGGTGTATCCAAAATCTGAATCTAATTTATATGGTGGATCCATCTCCAGAACTAGATTCAATTCCTAAATGGATTCTGTGTGTCAGGTCCAGATCTAGAATTAAAAACGAAACAAAGGTCTGGTTTTGTTTAAGAGAGTTTGTTCTCCCCTCCATCCCCATGCTAATCTTTGTATTGAAGGACTGGCAGGTTATGGGTTTTCTTGATTGTTTAATCCAACTAACTCGCAATGGGACTTCAAAAATATTGTTCCAAGATCCTCCTACATCCTTGGGAGTTTGGTCATTCGATGGTCGATCAGTACCATTACTCAAGCGCAAATAGCGATAGAAATAACCACCTTCTCTCTTACTGCTAGCTAGCCTTTATTTGTTGTCTGTTTTACTTTTGGGTTGGTTTGGCCTGTGGGCTCTTGGGTTCTCTGTCTTTCCTCATCTTTGCTTCCCTGTTTTAGGTCAAATGTTGTAGGTCACCATGTGCCTCAGCATAGTTGTTTGCTTTATTGGGATGGCTAGCTAGTAGGGTAAGCTCATATTCTGTGTGTTTTGGGTTGGCTAGCTAAATATGGAAAATTGCATGATTGTGACATATATCTCCATGATAAATTGGCTTTGGGGTAGTTTGCTGTATATTGGTTGTCCGGTCGTTCAGTCTTTTCTTGGTTTGTGTCTATTTGATTAATGAATTCTATTTACCATAAAAACTCTCTATGATTGATGTCAACCTGAAAATTTAAAAAGTAATGTAAGCATATTTTGATTTCAAGCGGCGACAGAGAATTAAAATAGCACCCACTTAGGTTTTATTTATGGGGAGATGCTTCTATGAGAGATTCTCTCACCTTACTATGAGAGGGCCCCCACCCCTATCTCTCATAGTAAGGTGAGAGATACTCTCACAGGAGCACCTCCCTTATTTATTTATGTATTCTTAAGATGACATCCACTTTGTTGAAAATCACTTGAAAATTGTCTTTTTGTGGTGGCCTTGTTAGGCTGGGATTATTTTAGTTTGTCCAACACCTCAACACTTTACGTCGGGGGCGGCTTTATCAAATGGCTCACAGGGATGTTGGGCCTGCTAGACTTTTGGTTGTTTGGTATGTTTCTGTGTTTGTATAGTGTACGCTTGATGAATGATCAGCCACGCACCATTGGCACCTAATTGTAGAAAAAGGAGGGATGGATCTCCCTCTTATTTGCATTATATATATTAAAGCAATAGAGAGGCTTGTTCTGGAGGATGCCACATCAGCACTCTCAAACCTCACGGCAAAAGGTTTTTAGTATGGTTGCAAACATGAAAGTTCTGGATCAGAATCATAGTGGACCTGGATCTCTACCCGTATCTAAATAACGGTTCCAGTTCCGGATTCTGTTTTGACTCCAAACTTGTTTTGTTGGTTTCAAATCCGGTTCCGATAAGAAAACCTGGAACCAAGTCCACTTAAAGGACTAGAACCTAGTTCCAAAATAGATTCTAATTTCTCTTTATTCTTCATTTTTCTTAAAATAAACATATTATTCGCTTATAACAGTGCATTAAGTCTACTACCTCCAATATTATACTTAAAAATATCCAAAAAAGTTAATTTCGAAGTACAATTTGCAATATCAAAGGCTCATATGACGGGTCCATGGGTCGGAACCGGATCCGTTTAAAGTTCCGGGCCCGGACCCATTTATGAATCGGAACCTAAAATAAGCTCCAAACCCTGTTTGTTACAGATCAAAACCTCCGGATAATTGGAGAATCGAATACTCATTTGCAACCTTAATTTTTATTCTTGGACTAAGTTTAAGGGTGTTGCCAAGACAAGACAGTAAATCAGTATCTAAAAAATCTCTTACATTAGTATCTCAAAATCCACTCCTAAAATCTCTCAAGTCAATTCTCTACAAAATTGGAAATAAACAATCTCTCTCATATGACCTCTCCCCATCTTGGAACTTCATACCTTTCTAGGGATACTCATATCGATCGATTGAAAAAGAAAAATGGAAGAGATCTTACAAATGGAGATAATGAGATAATACAACAAGAAAAACAAGAGATCCTCAACTTCAAGTCATCCATGGGTTCAGCCATCAGATTGGTGGTCCATGTCCATGACCCAACCAGAATTGGGGCACCCTCTGCCAACTCCGGTGAGTAAGGAGGCATATCATTCCTTTATTCAGGTTCTAGATATTTCAGGACATTGGATAATTATGAATATATTATAGAGACCTTATTGTTTGGATATATATATATGGGGGATCTTCAAGTGATTCATCCCTCACCATTTGTTGTGAGAGACACCCTTTTTGGGGAAGTTTCAAGTACAAAAGAGAAGTACACCTCTCTCTTGTACTTGAGATTTCCCCAAAAGGGGATGGTGAGGGATGGATGCACTTGAATATTATCCATATATATATATATATATATATATATATATACATATATATATATATATATATATATATATATATAACCTCACTTGTGGCAATAAATTGTGAATGTTTCAAACTGAATTACGACACCTAGCTGTCATATGATCCGATACAAGATGGAGTGTGCTATAAGAGAAAAACCTTAGAAAGTAGTCAAAACGGTCAGCCATTCAAGCAATACAGTGATGCATGTTGGGTTTATGGGTTTTGGCTCGTTTTGTAGGCCTATTCTTTTGTATTAAGGTTGAGGGATAATTTGGTCTTTGTTAAAAACTATATATTATCTCTTTTGGTTGTAACCCTATTATGGGAAAAACTCTGATTAGTGGAGAAGAAGGAGACGAGCTTTTGTTCGTGGACGTAGGTGTGAAATCACCGAACCACGTAAATTTGTGTTTCCTATTTTGTGGTTTGATTTGATTGCTTGTTGATTGCACGCTTCCGCACACACGATCACAACAAATTAGTATCAGAACATTGTTGTGGTACGCGATCAACGGTACTGGATAGGATCTTGCAGAAGACTCGATCTCACACCGAAGTTGACGAACTCGATCTCTATTTTGGAACAGGGAACAGCAGCCACGCAGTTTGGGATTTGCAATAGATTGGATCTTGCAGATTAGAAAGAAGACAACAGTTTTTTTTGCCTTTAGTAACCTTATCACAGCGGTGGGCCCCACACGCTCTGTTGCAAATCGTAGGAGACTTTGGAACGGTCTGTTGCAGAGAACTTGTAACTACACGTTGCAAGGCCACTGGAGTTTTGTTTCTATTGACAAAAGTTGAAGACAACAGTTGATTTGTCTTGGTTTTTTCACTTTTGGCTTGACAAGTGGAGAGATTAAAAGAAAAAAAAAATTGGAAAAGTTGCAGAACCCATTCAAGTTACAATCGCCGTTGTCGTTGGGTCGCCAGAATCATCACCGCCGGTACCGCTGCGTGTCGCCGAAGCCCGTGCTTCCGTCGTCCTGTGGCCGGAGGACACACTGCGCTCCGCCTCTGTTCCTTGCAGGTTCTGGTTCTGAACCAGAACAGAAGTTGGGTAGGAGAAGACCTTTTTTTTGGGTTGGGTTTGTTTCCGGGTTGGGCCCAGGTCAGCCTGACCCGTTTGCAGAAGACGCCCAGTAGAAGAAGTTTAGTTTTGGGTCAGGTTCAACCCGACCCACTTCGAAAAAGCCCAGTTCAGCAGAACTCAGCCACCAGCAGCCGCTGATGTCATCCTGACGTCATCTGCACGGTCAAGACAAATTTGACCAATTGGACGACCAGAATTGATTTGTGTTTTCCGGAGCCATCCGGACTCAAAATTGAGCTCCGTTTTTTTTGTTGGATTCGTATCGACGAGATCTACGATCTGAACAAAGTGGATTGAGAGTTTGACAAACAGAAAATAATGGCGAGCTTATCATCGACAAAGACAACTATCTCGAGTGCAAAATTTGAAGTCGAGAAATTTGATGGTACCAATAACTTTGGTATGTGGCAATGTGTTAGAAATGTTTTAAGCCAACAAGAGTTGGAAATTGCATTGGAGGATAAACCCTCAGATATGGAAGATAAGCACCATCAGATTATGTCTCGCGAAGGATCAGAAATACTCAGTGAAGAGAGAAACCTCTGCAAAAGTGTTGTGGCAGAAATTGGAGGAAAAGTATATGACCAAAAGCTTGGAGAATCGGATCTATTTGAAGAAGAAACTTTTCCACTTCGAGGATCGTCAAGGTATTTCTATGACTGAACATCTCGATGATTTTAATAAAATTATTGCTGATTTAATGAACATTGATGTGAAAGTTGATGATGAAGATAAGGCGTTACTTCTTCTGAATTCGCTTCCCGATAGTTATGATCATTTTTCTCACACTTTGATCAACGGGAAGGCCGAGGTTAAATATGATGTTGTGTCTGCTGCTTTGATGAATAATGAATATCGGAAAAAGGACAAACAGGCTTATAGGAATTCATCATCTGATGCATTGACAGTAAGAGGCAGATCAGATGATAGGACATCTGGTAATAACTCTCGTTCTAAATCGAGAGGAAAATCAAAGCCACCTGCAAAAGATGAATGTGCCTTCTGTCATAAAAAGGGGCATTGGAAAAAGGATTGTCCAAAGTTGAAAAACAAGGACAAAGATAAATCTGATGCAAACATTGGACACAATGGGGATGATGATTCTGAATTTAATTTGACTGTTTCTTCATTGGTATGCCATTCTGATGAGTGGATTTTAGACTCGGGTTGTACCTATCATATGTGTCCCAACAGGGAACGGTTTTCCAGCTTTCAAGAGTTGGATGGTAGAACAGTTTTGATGGGCAATAATAGTGCCTGCAAAACAAAAGGGATAGGAAAAATCCGTTTGAAAATGCATGATGGAGCAGTTAGAGTTTTGACAGATGTTCGGTATGTACCGGATTTCAAAAAGAATCTCATCTCATTGGGTGCTTTAGACTCCAAAGACTTCAAGATTACCAGGGAAAGTGGAGTTCTAAAAGTTGTTTATAGTGCACTTGTGTTGATGAAGGGTGCCCGAAGAGGTAATTTGTATTTCTTGCAAGGGAGTACAGTTGTAGGTGGAGCAGCAACAGTATCTGAAAACTCAAATGAGACGGTTACAGACACTACCAGATTATGGCACATGCATCTAGGGCATGCTGGGGAGAGAGCATTGCAAGGTTTGGTTAAGCAAGGCTTGTTGTAAGGAGTAAAGATCTGCAAGTTGGGATTTTGTGAACTGTTGACACCAAAAAAGTCACTATGTCTCCTCCACATCAAGAAGCCTCGTGAAGCTGCACCCTGCTAAGAAACAGGCAAAACTACTTCAAGCATCAGATCTTATCAGAATCAAACAAAAACTGCAAGATCCTTCAAGGCAGCCAAAAGAGGGGTAAACCTGAGGTTTCGGGCCATTCCGACATCATTTGGCCTAACTTCACTGCTCCGACAGCTAAACAAGCGCTCCAGGCGGCGACATCATCAAAGACGCCAAAACTTCGATCAAAGCCTACGGATGACTCCAGAATGTCTCCAAATGGCTCTATGCCAAATTTCAAGTCAAACCGACAACGTTTGACCCTCTATCAATGCTCGAGCAGCAAAATCAAGCCTCCCAGCGGCGGGAACCACCGAAGCCATCACTCATCAAACAAAGTACATGAGTGGCTTCAACATGCTTCCAAAAGGCTGCACGTCAAATTTTAGGTCATTCCGGCAACGTTTGACCAGGTTTCGACAATCTGAAAGAAAATCAAGCCTACTGGCGGCGGAGCAACCCGGGACCATGACATCCAAAATGGAGCTAATGGAACGTCTCAAAATGACTCCAATAGGCTCCCCGTCAAATTTCAGGTCAATCGGACATCGTTTGACCACATATCAAAGCTCGGCGTTTTTCCCGCAGCAAAATCAAGTCAAGTATCGATGGGACCCCAAACGGCTTCAAAACTCAAATAAAAGCTCATGGTTGGTCATATCCACTGCTCAAGAAGCTTCACCTCAATTTTCAGGTCATTCCGACATCGTTTGACCTAGTTTCAACTTTTGACGGAAAATCGGCTTCAAAGTCTTCGGCTTTCCCGAAAAATGGGAAACTTTGTGCTCCGATTTCGCGCGGGTTCTCGTCAAGTTTTCTCCGAGAAAATCAAGTCAATAATTGAGGAAAACTGTCAAGAAAATACAGAAGAAAGAAGGAACGAAAAAGACGGAAAAACGGCCGAAAACGACGCTCGGCGACCAAACGGGCCAAAGCCCTATGGTCGCCGGCGACCCTGCAAATCCGGGTCGCCGGATTTTGCACCAAAACGTCCGTTTTTCAATCCTTTTCGCGTTTCGAGCATTCCTGCCTCTGTGATTTTCTGAAAATCTAATGTTTGATGCTTGAAAACGACTAATCTTCACCGACATCTCGGATCCGCTGTCAAAAGCATGAAAACATCACCGATCACTCCAAGATCACCAACCGGCTGACCAAGAAAGTACACTTTATGTCCGACCGATCGTGAAATCGACAAGACAGATGTCACCGGCCCACCAACATCAACCAATGTCTAAAATTGCATCGCAATCCGACATCAAACAATGCGTGGATCCACCTGTGATGATCGCAAGAAGAATCTCAAAAGACGCGGCGCGGCCCGTGACTCTTCACATGCCTTGGCGACTACTTAATGTCGTTAATTAACCCATTTATGACAACTTAATGCGGTCATTAACTCATTATTTTGGACGGCCCAATCAGATTCAAGCATTTGAGAGTTACAAATCCAAGCAATCATTGCATTAAACCCATGAAACTCCCATCATCATGAAGATTAAAGGGAATTAAAAGCCCACTACCTTCATCGGCCAATCACAAGCCATGAAAAAGGAGTTACAAAATCAACTTGTAACTCCCCATCAATTCTCTCATCATGGCCATCAATGCCAATAAACACCTCATTGCCACCAAAAGCCTATAAAAGGAGGTTCATTCCAAAGAGAAAAACAACTTTGCAACCTTTGAACTTTTTTTCAACTTTCCACTGGTCTGCACACTTGCATTCTTCCGAAGAAATCCTGACGAAGTCCTGCTGCTCTGCCGCCAGAAGCAACACAAGGTGATCACAGTCCCTTGGGGGGCCACCCCCCCAAGGTCCCCTCCTTCTCCAACAAGGCCTAAACGCGGCTTTTCAGCCCGTTTACTTGGTTTTTCATTGGATATAGGACCTCCTCTTGGTCCTTGTCCTTTAAAAAACCGGGGTTAGGAGCCAAGCCGAAGAATCGAAGCATCAACCGTTCTCATTTGAAAGACGATGGCGAAGTCCATACATGACTTGCGACCGTCGATCTCAACGTGTCCCCACAATCTCCTGAGAAGTTAGATCCATTTTCTACCTTTTCTATTGTAGTTTATATTTCTTAAAGAGACAAAAAGAAATCACAATTCTTGTCTTTCATACTTGATGAGTTTTGTAAAATCGCCTTTCATGGCAAAATAACCTTTTACCGCAAACAAACAAAAACGCCTCCTACGGCATTCTAAAAAAACAAACTTGTCTCTTTTCTTAATATTTATGCAATTTGAAAAGTTAGAAAAAATGATTGATTTCCTTTCCACTTGTGAAGGTGAATCTCCGAATTATCACCATTCAAAATGAAAGTTCAATCAATTTATGCTTGAAGCAATTAAAAGTTTAATGCACATAAAATGATTTGATTGAAGGGTTTTGCAACTCACATGTATAAAATTAACTTAAAGAAGATATGAAAGTCTAGGATTCAAGTTGTAACAAAAGTCATGTCTAAACATGTGATGCTAAATCAATATTGTTTTCAATGAGCAATTCTTAACTCAAGTTTAATTGATTGAAAACAACAACGAAAGATTCAAACAAGTTAATAACGCATGCTTTTAGTTAAAACAAGATTTTTTCAAAGCATGATTACCAAAGATTGAAAAATAACTTGCTTTGAGTCAAGATATGGAATCCAAACAAGAGAATCAAAGATTAAGTGTGTTATAAATTCCATACAACATAGTTATCATGCTATAAAACATTTTCCAAGGGTTTGAATAGAAGCATGAAACATATATGAGAAAATTAAAGCTTACTAGAGTTTTAAACTTCTTATCTTCAAGCTTTAGCTTTCCATTTGGACCTTAGAGCATCCTAAGTTCATTTTCTTTGCTTGGGCTCTCAAAACACCAAAAATTGACTCTCCAATCTCTCTTTTTTCTTTTGGAATGAACTTGCTCTTTATAAAAAATTGGTCCAACGGATACCTGTCGGTCAACCGACAACTAGTGGTCGGTTGACCGATGGCTCAACGGTCTAATGACAACGGTCATATATTTGAAATTTTTCTGACCAACTTGCCATTTTCGGTTGACCGTCATTATTAGTCGACCTACCATGGACCGACAACCGAACCGACGGCACAAAGATGAATAAAATGATGCTCTCTGGATTTTGAACCGACAAGCTCTCGGTCTGGATTTTTATAAACTGTCGGTTGACCTACATGAACCGACGAGTGGACCGACAGAGATGATCTGAAATTTGTAGCTCTCTAGAATTCGAACCGACATCCATCGGTTGACCTCGGCTCGCTTTGTCGGTTGACCGAATTGAACCGACAAGTGAACCGACAACAGATCAGTTGAAATTTCTGAGTTCCTTCAGTTTTGAAAACATCTAACTTTGAAATCATTTTTGAAAACTCAGTGATGAAAGGTGTCTTGGCAAACTAATTCATCAAGAAAATATAATTAAAAATAAATTTAAATTAACCATAAAGTAGTTTTAACAAAACATGTGTAGGTTAATTTAAACAAATGATTTTCAAGATAAAACTAGAGAAATGAGATGATCATGATGCAAATGTTGGACATCAAATTGCAATCACAACTTAGGGTCTAACAATCTCCCCCTTTGCAATTTGATGGCAACACACTAACAAATGTTAAGAAACATAAAACACATCACTCATACATTCATTCATTTCTACAACTCTTGGTCTCCATACATTTCAACTCCACCTGAGTTGAAAATTGTGGCTTCTTCATGATCTTCCTTCCTCTCTTTGCTCCCCCATTGTTGTTTTCTTCTATGCTCTTCTTTACTCCCCCATTGTGTGTGCTTCCACACAAATTCTCTCCCACAACCTTTTTCTCCCCCATAGTTTTTTAGAACTCATACTTAGCCATTTCCATGTCTTCTCCCCCATTGACATCAAATTGCTAAAAAATCTGCAAAGACAGCTCATGCAAACATATACCTTTCTCATAGCATAATATTGATATCATTTGATAAATTTTAAATATAAAAGCAAAGGAGAAACTACCATGTAAAGACAAAATGGATTCATAAGTTTTCATTCATGTCTAAAATGAAAATGTTCACATCATTAGTGAAACACATGAACCATATACATAATCATAATCAAAACTATCATCTACATCCGACACATCCAACAAAAACCAATTTGAACCAAAATACACCACCAATCATACTACCAATGAGAAAAGAAATAGTTGTGACATCAAGCATCTTCTACTCCGAATCTGGAGGAGGTGGTGACGAAGAAGGTGGAGCTCCAACATCATCTCAACTACAGCTTTTGGAAATTCTGGAGAGATATTGAAACAGCTTGTTTAGTGTCTTCTTGTTCTTCTTTTGCTCTTTCTTCATATAAGCCATGTCTCTCTCGAGAGCTGCCAAGCGGTCATGTGATGTGCCAGAGGAGGAGGGACCAGAAATGTGCCTAGAAGATGAGGCACGAGGAGGAGGTGAAGGGTGAGCAGGTGGTTCTTGAGCCAAAGGGGCTTCTTCTGCTATGGGAATATTTGGGTTTGGAATAAGATTCATTTGGTTTACACTGGTCATGGATAAAGGAGCTTTAAAAATAGGTCTTTCACCAGTGGGTATTGGAATTCCAAAAGAGATGGCAATCTGCGACATCAGATACCCATAGTGAATAGCATTCTTTTGAGCCAAGGAATTACGAAATTTTATGATATTGTGGCAAATGAGAGAGAGTAGACAAATGGGTGTGCCTAAGACCACTTTTGACAGAATACATACCATGAAGGCAGTAAGCTCAGTCCTGTTTCCACTTCTAGGATAAACATTATGTGTGAAGAGATTGTGAATGATCCTATAGATGGGAATGAGAGAACTGATTGTTAGATGGTGTTTCCTCGTATTCCAAGGAGCATTAAATCCACATATGTCAGTGGTAGCTTTGATTCTCTCATCTTCAGAGGGAGGGTCAGGCACAAATGTAATACCATTTGGAGTACAAGGGGTGTTCATGATGGCTCCTATTCTTTTTGGTGTGAATACTTCATCTCTATCCTCAAAAGAGATGGTGAATGAGCAAGCACCAACAATATCGTCAGTGCTAGTGATGGAAGAATACATGAGTTTGACTAAAGAAGGATATGCATTTTCACCCCAATGTAAAATCCTTTCCCATCCAGATCTTGCCACAACCTCAGTTAAATTTTGGTTTATGGTGTTGACAAGAGCTCTCCTTTCCACAATAACAGATCGATCCTTAAGACTGTTTAAAATGGTTGAGCTTGATCTTAATTCAATAAAGGGAGGTGGAGGAGATGGGGATGAACTATCCTCAGAACTTTCTCGAATGGGTCTGCTAGAGGAAGTTGTAGCTTTTCCTTTCTTGGAAGGACGACAAGTGGTCATCTTCTTTGGAGGCATGTTCACAAATGCTTGGAGTGCACAGTGTTTTTTTGAACAGAAGGATTTGTCAATGAGAGAAAAAATTGTGCAAGAAGATGAGGAAAAACAAATGCTCAATTTCCTAGCTTTGAAAGACTACACATAGTTGACAAAAGAAAATAACAATGGTTCAGGAATTTTGTCAAACAGGTGGTAGGCAGAAATTGAAAACTAAAGGGAAAACCAAATCTGATTGCATACAACTGACCTTAATGGTCTACAAACATTTAGTAAACAGTTGCTGCATCATTCAAAGACAAGAGAGTATCAAATGATGATGAAATAGAGGATTTAAGTCTCGTTGGAATTATACCCGAATTTGCACACGAGACAAAGGAGATCAGCACAACCCTTGTAATGGATGATGTGATTGAGTGATTTTGTAGAGGCTAGAAGCAATGCTTATGTTGAATTGAGGTACTCACACTTTTTGAAGAAGAAGCCAGCACTGTTCAGTGACAAGGAGATGAATAGTGACCACGAGATGGGTCAACAGACGATGATGTTCAGTTGATGAAGATGACTGGACTCTTTTCTCGAAAATGTTGAAGATTTCAGCCTTTAAAAGTAGGGTTCCAGCAGATTGGAAAGGGAAATAGAAAGCTAGGGTTGTTTGAAGAAGAACCAGAGAAAGCATGAACTGATACCAGTTCTGCGCACAGGGTTTTATTCGTTCCTGTGAGTTGTCGGTCAGCCGACAACTTAAGTGTCAGTCAGCCGACACCTGTAGAGAAGTAAGGTTGATCTTGAGTTAGTGCAACTTGATGTTAAAACTGTATTTTTTTCATGGTGACTTAAATGAGGAGATCTACATGACCCAACCAGATGGGTATAAGGTTGCTGGTAAAGACCATTTGGCGTGTAAACTGAAAAAATCGTTATATGGTTTGAAACAATTTCCGAGACAGTGGTACAAACGATTTGAAAAGTTTATGGTTGGGCAGAAGTACACCCGGAGCTCTTTTGATCATTGTGTCTACTATCGCGAACTATGGAATGGAACCTTTATTTACTTGCTCTTATATGTCGATGATATGCTTATAGCTTCTAAGAGCAAGGTGGAGATTGAAAAATTGAAGACTCAAATAAGTATTGAATTTGAAATGAAGGATCTGAGGGAAGCCAAGAAGATACTTGGTATGGAAATTCAAAGAGACAAGGTGCAAGGCAAGGTTTGTCTGTCGCAGAAACAGTATTTGAAAAAGATACTACAGCGTTTTGGTATGGATGCAAAAACAAAACCGGTAAGTACACGTCTTGCCTCTCACTTCAAGCTTAGTGCTGCTATGTCTCCTAGCACAAATGATGAGCGTTAGTACATGGCTCAGGTTCCTTATCAGAGTGCTGTTGGTAGTTTGATGTATGCGATGGTGTGTACGAGACCCGACATTTCACAAGCTGTCAGTATAGTAAGCAGATATATGCATGATCCAGGAAAAGGGCACTAGCAAGCGGTGAAATGGATTTTACGGTATATTCTGGGTACCGTGGATGTTGGTTTGGTGTTTCAGCGGGATGATAATATTAGTCAGCATGTGGTTGGATATGTGGATTCCGATTACGCTGGTGATTTAAATAAGAGCCGGTCTACTACAGGTTATGTGTTCACACTTGCAAGGGAACCGGTGAGTTGGAGGTCAACGTTACAGTCTACAGTTGCTTTGTCGACTACTGAGGCAGAGTACATGGGGGTGACAGAGGCCATTTGGCTTCAAGGTTTGCTTGATGACATGGGGATCTTTCAGGAGCACATGAAAGTCCATTGTGATAATCAGAGTGCCATTTGTTCGGTAAATGATCATGTTCATCATTCACCTACAAAACACATCGACGTACGGTATCATTTTGTGCGGGAGATTGTTGACGAGGGAGATATACTTCTTCAGAAGATTGCGACTGCTGATAATCCCGCAGATATGCTGACTAAGGTGGTGACTGGGGTCAAGTTTAAGCATTGCTTGGACTTGATCAATATCCTGCGAGTTTGAACACTTTCGGGTGTATGGCGCCTACAGGCGCATTTGGAGGCGTGTGATTGCATGCCAAGGTGGAAAATGTTTGTGACCTGCAAATCTCGCCAAGGTAGAGATTTATTGGGTTTATGGGTTTTGGCTCGTTTTGTAGGCTCATTCTTTTGTATTAGGGTTGAGGGATAATTTGGTTTTGTTAAAAACTATGTATTATCTCTTTTGGTTGTAACCCTATTATGAGAAAAACTCTGATTAGTGGAGAAGAAGGAGACGAGCTTTTGTCCGTGGACGTAGGTGTGAAATCACCGAACTATGTAAATTTGTGTTTCCTATTGTGTGGCTTGATTTGATTGCTTGTTGATTGCATGCTTCCGCACACACAATCACAATAATGCAATCACTTCAAAACGATGTTGTATACATACATGGTGTGGTCACACGCAGTACAGTCCTTATAAAAAAAAGTTTGAAAATCACAGTTTCAGGTCATATAACATCAGGATCCAATCAAATGAACTGCAGCAGTTGGACTTCTGTTTGATTCTTAAACTTCAAAGAAAACTGAACAAAGCTTGGACATCACAAGGTCCTGTGTCTTCATCTTTTTTCTCCATGTGAGCTTAATCGGCACACCACCCACCCCCTTTTCCCATGAAAGTAAAGGTCTTGTGACAGAGAGATTACAGAAGGTCCACAGATGCACATTAGATTTAGACCTCCACATGGTGTTCCTCACCGTCTGCATCCTTTTCTTGTTGACACTACCACTTGTCACGGTCAAATCATCGACAACTGAATTCTTGTCGGGCAGGTGGCAGACAGTACAAGTGGCCAAAATACCATTGGCCAGGCGATGTTTGGTGTCGGCAGATGTTTGCATTTACTGCCAAAATTTATTATACGGCCAGTCTAAGCCAAGCCACTGATGGGTAAGTGCTAAATCATCTCTCTTTGATTGGGACCGCTGATGGGTGCAGGCTTGGGTGCAGCGTGTCTGCACTGTTTCCACAAATGAAATATGAACACATTTCATACCAAGAAAAATTTAGGAATTACTCATCACTCCATAGTTCCAAGAAAGCATTTTCCAAAAGCAACCTTTCATATGTGCTTGATAACTACCTTTGTCATCCTATCTTGAAAATTAAAACGGCTGAAAAAAATCATTTGAAAATTTTCACTCTACTTAGACTTGGCTCATGAAATTGGTGTGCTTTATTTTTTTTAACAATGACTGATCTTACAATGTTCCTAACTGTAAAATCTAATCAAAATGACAATAGAGTGATTTTACATATTATTTTTTACAATCTATTTTTCAATATATAAAAAATTCTTTTTCAAACTTTTTATGAATTATCTTTTAATAAACATAGTAGTAATTAAATAAAACATAATGAAAAAATATATATCAAGCCCATAATTAGGCATAAAATGGGTTTTACCATATATGATTGAATAGGAGGGTTTATGTTCTTTCAAAATCTAAAAATTAAAATTCAAAACTAACATATAATAAACACAATTCTTATGCTACATCAATAGTTAGAATTACCCATAAAGTAGTTGAGATTTTAAATAAAAATCAAGTATTGGGAGAACTAACCAAGCAACACTTTCTTTAGTGGTCCAAGCCATATTATGAGGCCCACTTTAGCAATCATTTGATTTATAAATATGCTGCGCATTTTCTTTTTAATTTAAATGTTGTTTTTAAGAAACATGATCAATCTGTCATTTGGGGACATTCTAAATATTGGAGCTTCATTGAGACGAGTTATTTTGATCAACATGTCATAATCCGCCAATTTTTTTTTTTTTTTTACCCTGTGATTGGGCGGTTGCTACTATTCATTCACTTAATTATAAATGAAAATTATTTTTTTATTTTTCTAATTTGTTAAAAACGCATGCTTAATTTCATGGCTAGTAATACTCAAATTAGAGCTTTCATTAATTTATAAGTTAGAATGATCCAAGTATAGGTCCAAGTTCAACACAGGCCCTACATCTTAAATTTTAACTCTCATTGATTAAAAAGAAACAAGAGGGCTAGGCCTATACCTATTAAATACACAAGCCCGAATAAGCTTCAACACGCTAATATATATATATATATATATATATATATATATATATATATATATATAAATATATAATATGAGAGATATCTCGAGATATAAGATCTGGGACCTTACATTTAAGTTGTTGGCATTGGATATTGATGTGAGAGATGCTCAAATAGATTGATATTAATGTGAGGGCCCCCCTCCCATTTAAGTTGTTGGCATATATTTTTTTTATTATTAATTGCATGGTCATTCTTTAATAATGTGCAATTCTTATCATTTAATCGCTTAATGCTTAGTTAAAAAGATATTTCTATTATTTAATCACCTAGTTACTCATTTAAAGTGTGAATCATGTTTTTTTTATTTAATAGTTCAAATTTAAAAATGTAGGCCCATTACTAATTTTCAAAGACTGACATGGGACCTACCTTTACAAATTAGAACATATGGCTCACCTTTGAGAATTAGGCCATGTTTGGAACCACTAGTCTATTTCTTAAAGACCATTCAATATAGACCCACACAAAAAAGAGACATAGAAAAACGAGACTAAAATAAAAAGAGGTGTTTGGTAATGTAAGAGTCTATGCTAAATAGACATTTTTATATCATTGGTTGAGAGTTTTTCCACATATTTCTTAAGATTCATAAGGTATTAGGCCAGGAAAATTGATCATATGGACACGCTCAGCCTTCTAAAGAGATCTCACGGTTTGGACCTTGTGTTTGGAGCCGACATAATCCACAAAAATATACATAATGGCTCACTTTTATGCACATATCTAGAGATTGGTGATGATCCAACGGGTGAAATTTGGTCTCATGGTCATGTTTGATATTATGAACGTTACTAACAGTTTAGATCTTATTTTACATGCCTCTAAATAATATTAAAAAATTAAAAGTGTTTACTGCTCATGGACAAATGTAATATTGAGCATAATACATCAATCGTTATTTTTGTTTTGCACATATCTCGAAATTCACAAGGTATTATGTGATCAAAATTGACCACATGGCCATTTTCAGCAACGGTTTTGATCTTGTGTTTGGGGCCCACAGATCATAACAAATTATATCCATTGGCTCACGGTTTATGTCACAAGTCTCGAGATTGGTGATGATTCAACGGCTGAAATTTGGTTACATTGTCATGTTTGACCTTAAGAACATTTTCAACGGTTTGGATCTTGATTAAGCCTCTCGGATTTGGAGAAAAATTGAAAAAAGGGGATTGGGCATAATTATGCATAAACACTATAGCTCCGCACCTTCTTTTTTCCCACTATTTCTCAACTACCTCATCAAGAAGGCTGTGGAAAGTAGAGCCATTGTCTCCACTTCTCTAAAATATGTATAGGCTGAAAGGTGGTACCAAACACTCTATTTTTTCAAACCTCTTTCCATTTTAGAGAAATAGAGAAATAGAGGGAAAGATTAGACATCCCGAACATGCACTTATATTATACATGGGGTCCATCTTTAGAAATTATTGTATGGGATGCACCTTTGGAAATTACAACTTAAGACCCACTTTTAGGATTTACAACATGGAGGCTATGTTTAGAGGAATTACATCATGGGCCACATTTTGTGCTCACCATTAAGAATTATAGCGTGGATCTACCTCTAGGAGTTATGTGTCCTCACATTAATAATTAAAGTACATGGGACCCACCTTTATATAGAGCTTTTAAAGGCCGGTATTGAAAAGGATTTTGTTAAAAAATTAACAAGGGTAGTTTTGTAAAATATGGATTTCACAAAGTGATCGTTTTCTTGAAAACAAGCAGAAGCAAGCCGTTCTTGATTTTATCCCTGGGCCTGATTTGGAATATTCTTATTTGATAAAGAAAGAAGTTGCATTATATTAATATGCAGCGGTGCTGCACCCTTGAGCAAGACACCCCTTTGAAAATCCAGCAGCATCCTTGAGCGGGACACCCCTTTGAAAATTCCACTAAACACGATTACAGTTTCTTTGAGAATGACTACTTACCTCACTGGTAAGTGGCGGCAGTTCTCACTTGCTTGTCCAGTGTTTGAAACTTGGGTAAGCCACCTTCTCCCACTTATGTATGCTTTCTTTCCACTTGCGCAGGCTCTTTTTCCACTTGTGTGGGCGCTTTCTTCCTGCTTATACGGGCTGTCTTTCAGTGTGTGCGAGCTCTTTCTTGGGTCCCAACTCCTATGGCTGAGTTAAAAAAAAAAAAAAAAAAAAAAAATTTACAGTTCCTGCATTTGGAATGCTCTCTAAGTTACAAGTAAATCTAAATTTCTATTATCATTGTTAATGTTTTTCTTTATTACAACCAATTAGGACATAAATGAACTGCAATAATAACAAATAACCTAAGTACCCCAATGCTTGAACAGGTGTGTACTTGGACCCACGGTGCCAATTCACACCTAAAAGTGAGGGTGGGTAGAGGCCCCCACTACTCTAGAGTGCTTCTAGTCTAAAAAACTTCCAATCTCTTTCAGCTAAGCACAGAGGCTCAAGCCGGAATATTGAGCCATGGTCCAATCTCATCTTTCATGACTTTATTATATTCCTGTATAAGGGTTTAATTTACCCATTTCTTTTCATATAATCAGTGGCACTATTCTTTTGTATCATCATGGTTTTAGCTCTAAATCCATTGTTCGGAGCTCAATGATTTTTCACATGGGTAGTGTCGCTGGTATTGTTGGGTTCCCACGGGTTCCCACATTATCATATGAATAACATTGATTTCATGAGTGCTACCTCTATATTTAAAGCTGGGCACATGCACCCCACATGCATCCTCTCTAAATTCCAAACATGGATTTTCTCTCCTCGTCCCACTAAGTATTAATCATTGGGCACTTTAACTGCACTAAGATTTGATAAGACGTTTATCTTTTCCACTTATATATCTAAGCTATAATTGTATGATATTAATTTTTTTGGGCACCCCAAGCTAAACGGGTTGGGACCCAATGGAGCCCTTAGATGAGGGAAGTAGACCTCAAGTGAGGTAAGGGAACCCTCAGGTGGGTGAAAAGGAGGCCTCGGGTGAGGTGAAGAGCCCTCTAATGAGGGAAGGTGGCATGATCAGGTGTTGATCCCAAGGCAGATAGGTGAGAATTGACACATCTTACAACTAGGGTAAGATGTCATTCTCCTAATTGTATGATTAGATTTTGAAACATGAGATGTGTTTTATTTTTGGAAAATTAGTTACGAAGAATGTGTAATCGAAAAGGCAGATAAACAGGTAGAATAAATAATTTGTGCAGACCACATTGTCTTAAAGAATCAGAAATATGGAATTGCCCTTAAAATCAAAGTAAAGAATAAAAGATAAGAAAATTCTTTTAGACAATGTGTTTCTAAAAATACTGCAATATGCTCATGTTGAATGCTCAATGAAAAACTTAAAATCAACTTAATTTATAATGTTGGAAGACATCCCTTAAAATTGGGTCACATCTTTTCAAGTAGGCCCAAGAGACACATCTCATTGAAAATGCACAAATCACTTAATTTTGAAAAGACACTCTCAATTTGAAAAGACACATCCAAGTCTCAAGTGCCTCTTGAGGTTTATTTTTTAATTGTGGGTTTTTAGAAAATAACCAACATTTTAGAGGTATGTCACTGTAACCAAAGAAGCTACAATGCTAAGGTTAAGTTCTCTCATCTGAATATGAGCCCTAAGTTGTAGGGTTGTGGGCCCACCAAATTTAAGAAAAGGGTAAACTAGATATCTACCAAGAATTAGTATATTTGACACTCTTTATCTGCTAGACTAAAATTCTAGAATTATGATAAAAATATATAAAGGCACTATGAGCTCTTTTGTTCTCATGGGAGTTGGGACTCAATTCCTAAGTATTTTAAGAAATTTATTTTTGAAAGTGACTAAAATTTAATAAATAAAGGTGAATATCCATAAACGGTTATCAAATTATAAGCTTCTCTTTAATTAAAAATGAACTATGGGACATGGTTAAAAAAAGAAATAAAGGGAAATTTACTTTATAGTTTTAAAAATTAAAACTATATAGAATCTACACCAATCTATACTCCAACGACTGAGGGGCACACAAACATATATAAGGAATACAAATTCTAGGAATTCTCATTTTCACTTGTTTTTCAAAAATATCTTTTTCAAAATTTGTTTCTGACCTTTTTCTTAAAATCACACTGATACAACTGATACGTTGATACGGCCGATATAAAAAAAATCAATACGGATCTGATGCCGAAATTCAAAACCATGGTCCAGAAATTTTTAACTTTCAAATTCCATTATCATGCTTCCAATCTGAACATGTCCCAATTCCAATATCTGGTTCTGTTCTCCCTATTTCTCAGATTTATTATTTCAAACTATTCACATCCCCAAGCATCTTTGAAGTTCAGATATGCCCAAGCTGGGTCTCTAGGAAGATGGAACATATGCATTATACTAATGAGATTGTTCAAGCTGAAAAAAACTGTGCAATTGATGAATATCAATGTCTGAGGACTATTTTTTGTCCTATTATTTTTATTCATGCATCATGCAAATTGGTCATAAAGTTCGGATTGAAGGAATCCTTGAATTTTCTTGGAGCATCACAGGGTGGGCCACATCTCATGTTTGTGGGGCCATCCAACCCATGAAAAAAAAATTTATCCTGCCTCGACCCCATCTATCAGTTATCTTTCTATCTAATGAAATCACCTATTTCAGCAATGGTTCATCAATTAAAGGTAAGCGGTTTTGCCTCAACCAAACTGCAACATGTATTGGTTCTGTTTTAACCGGGTTAGATCTCTAAAGTATGGGCTATGGAGCCATATGGGAGTTGGACCTCACTTTTAGTGTTGGGCCCATGGCACCATGGCATGGCCCTCAATTGATTCCCACAGTTAACCCCATGATACAATTTTTAGCCATTTCTATTGTAACTTTTTATAAATGTAATCATTTTTTTACGCAAGTGGACCCACCAAATTTTCCTTTGAGGTTCACCCACCATCAAATTAATAATGAGTACAACACATAATAATGAATAGGAGGAACAAAAAAGGATCAGTACCTAATTCAAGAACACTTTCAAAAAAAAAAAATTTGAGTTTGTGTCTTATTTTTTGTTTTTTGTTTTTTGTTGTTTATTTTTTATTTTTTATTTTTTGTAACTGCTAATGGATTTTGTAATCTTTTGCCTAGTAGGTTAACAAAAAAAAAAAAAAAAAGGATCTTTTGCCTAGTGATTATTAGATATTGTAACATCTGGGATTTTGTGCCATCTGGAATTTAAGGGGCTGTCCACTCATGAATTTGTCTGCTCAGCAGAGAGTATCCATTCCAGAGTACTCATTTTTAGGCTCTCAGGTCTTCATCTAACAGTCTTGCCAATCTTGGCTCCCTTCTTTTGTTGGCATGGGACTCAATTCTTAGGCAGTTTAAGAAATTTACTTTTAAGGTGAATATCCATAAACATAAACAGTTATCAAATAATCTTCTCTTTAATTAAAAATGAACTATGGGGAAATGGTAAATGAAAACCAAGCCATCACTTTAATATATCATTTCACATAGTCCCCTGGTTTATCTTCCATTGAAAGGGTGATTATTTTATAACTATATATGGATGTTCATCTTTGTTTCGTCAGTTTTAGCCACTTTGAGAAAAAAATTATTAGAATCTCAAGGAATTCAGTTCCTTGAAATAAACATGCCCTTAAACTTGTTCTATTAGATAGTTGATCCACAGTGACCCCTATGTTTTTTGGCGTAGACTAGCGGGTCAGTCAATATGCCAATGTATTTACTATTATAACAAGTTACATTAGCTTTGAACTTAGACAAAAGTTTTTTTTTATTTTTTTCCCCTAAACCTCAGCAGTGACAAGGGTAGATGAATTTCTAAATAAGAGTATTGGCATTTACAATTGTATTACTAAGGGATTATTTGCCTTACACACATGTGATTGGAAAATGGGGTTTTACACATGCACATTTTCATGTCTGTCGAAATTACCATTTTCACATGAGTAATTAAGTTTCACGAAATCCATGAAGATTTTGTGTCGCAGGTCTGATCTTCTTCCACTAACTTTCTTTCCTCCATTTATCTTCTTTCCACTTGGTTAATCTCATTTCATTTTGTTTTCTTTTCCACCTTCCTCTCGATGGCCAACATAGTGACTCGGTGAGGGACTCGCGATTCTCTTTTCCCATCTTCTCGCCATTGTTCTTTGAAAATCATTTATAATTGCGACTAAGTTCAAGATAGGTAACTTGGCTCATCTCTTTTTTCTTGTTTTTTTTTGTTTTGAAGATTCATTGTGTAAATAAATGAAACATTCAAAATGAGGTCATTTGTTCTTTTCCTTGTAATAAGAGGATGAGAAATGGTATGAATCTTTTTTACCTCATTTTCATAGCTTGCCAAGGGTAAAGAATTTTGAATCTTCAAAATCTCTTTTTGATAAATCTTAGACAAAAATAACTTCTTGTATTGATGGGAGAAGAGTGGGGTGGAGTCAATAAAAATGGAGATCAAAATGCTAGGAAGAATAGAAATGGAGGGCATCGTACAATATTTTATGCGGGGACAAATCTAGCGATATCGCAATAAATGAGCAATTTTGTTGTGAGAAAAGAGAGATTTGGAGAGGCGCTCTAGTGTTAATATTTGAAATTTGTTCCTTCCACTTTTTATACAAGGATTTAAAAGGTACTTGTAAAGAACTCATTATTCAAAAGAAGAGTTTTTGGTCACGAAAAGTGATGACTTAGGACTTAAGAGGCTGCATTCTACATGTATGACTCCACAAAAGAATAATGGTTTGAAAGCTTTCCAACGAGAGGATCCTGCAAAGCCAACTAGTAGAACAAAAAATGCTCGACCATATGACATCCGTACCACACTCTAGGAGTAAAAAAAAAAAAAAATGCATAGATACCTTTCTTGGGTCGGTTTGGTTGCAAGAATTTCTAATAGGAATTCCCCTTCTTAGGAATTTTTAACGACATTATGGGTCTTGTCTTGGTGGAATTCCAAATTCAGCATTTGATTAATAAGAATTCATACCATTCAAAAAATATAAGAATTCATAAAGCTGGCATTCCAAATTTAACTTTTACCGTGCAAAATTCCAGCATTTTGAATGCTAGACAAACCGTGAGCATTTTGAAATTCCATATGGTAGAAGTTTGGAATTCTCTAAATGCTCCAGAAAAGAAATCCCCAGATGCTTGCTATCAAACAGATCCTAATAAAGTGGAAAGCCAAAAAAATGTTGAAATTTCTATTAACTGGCTCAATAAACAGGTCAAGTCCTCTTGACCCTGTAAATGTTAGATCACATTGCTAAACTCAACCCGAGCTTAAACCAAGCCCACCCATGTGACCAGGTCTGCCTCCATCAACCCTAATAGGCCAAAAATGAGCTCGCTGGTTTTTGACCCGAAGGAACTTACGTGACCACCAAGAAAGGGTCTTTCAGTCTACTGATGTTTCAGCTCAGACACCCAAAATCCTCAACCAAAAAATACCTTAGAGGTATCCAAACTCCGACGGGCCGCCGAAGGATTTCTCAGACGGCCAAAAGGGTCTTTCGAGCCACCGAACCTTATGTTTGACCCGAGGAAGTCTTAAATCAAAGGGGCTTCTCAAGCTCACTAAGGCCTAACAATTTTTGCCAGTTTAGTTCAAGGTCCTAAAACCATTGTATTTACTGAGGCCTAGTTTTACCTGATAGATTGGCACATATTGGAGATATAACTCTGATTAGCAAAGCCTTCCATAACACGGTCTTCTGAACTTGGATCTGACTTGAGTAACTTCGATACGGAATTGCAGATTTTTCTCATGGCACTAACAAGACATGGAATCAACCCAAATCCAAATCATCTGCAACCTCATTTTTAATCAACCCATAGCCTAAATCCTCTGCAAAACACAAGAAAACACTAAATGGGATGGTTTTTACCTGCACTCTGCAGTCCATTCTAATCTACAAAATGTAGCGTTCTATTCCATTCTGATCAGTGCCTGCCAGAAAAAGGCTAATTGCGGACAATCTGGACTAGATGAGCACTGCGCGCAGGAGAAAATTTTCCATATATGGTTCCAGTCGTTAAATAATTTAAGCATATCCCTAAAATAATAATACAGGACAGGAGCTAGAGTGCTTTTATCATGAACTCCCCCTCTTTTCTTGCATATAATACATAGGAAGAGGGTGGAGAGGTGAAGGATATCATGCAATGAGTGCAGGATATAAGGTACCGATGTAGATGGAACCCTCACTTTCCTAGGATTTAAATGACTAGGGTGGTGCCTGAGCATTCATTTCCCACCTCCCGTTGATTCATTTTTTAGAAGGAGATAATTTGATGGTCAATTTTGAAAATTCACATGTTTCTTCAATTTTTTTCCATGTTTAGAAATAAGACACATAATTCCTATCTTTGAGTTCCAACTTCTAGCATGAAGCCACCTGCAGGCACTGTTGCAGATACCGGCCAAAAAAGATAATATCATTATAATAGAATAAAAAAATGTTGAAAATAAAGTAATTTGCAAATAATTTAAGACTGAATTGAAAACTAAAAGAACCTTAGAAACCCGTTATTCTGAATAGATCCTCTTGAAATTTATCATGTTCTTATCAGTGCCACTATTTTTTTCTTTTCTTTTTTTTTTTTTTTCCCATAATGAATTGAACTATCTTAATACTGCCAGATAAAGAAACTGTCAAAGAATTATCATGACAAATTCAAAACATCAGTGCTGCCAGGGTTGGTTCTTAGGGACACTGTTTTTAGCATTCTTCACTGCCCTATGGCCTGTTCCCCTCCAATAAGGGTTTGCTCAGAATGACTTGGAACTCTCTCCTTTGGTACAAAGCAAGAATGACAGCACATCATTATGTGAGAACTGTTTAGGTAGACACCGGCGTTTCAATTGGATTTAGATTACGCCAAAGGTTGCTTTAAACTCCCATTTATATACCTAGGTTATCAACACCTTATGGAATATTGTTTGTACATGATATGAAAAACGTGAAGTTGGAAGAAAGTCTAGAGTGTGTTCTTTTTTTGGGTAAAAGTCCCTAGAGTTGAATGAATTGAAAATTACCACAGACGGCAGAATCTATGACATGCAAATTCAACGGATTTGAGAAAAGGAAACATGATTTGACAAAACAATACAATTTAATACCTCAAGAGTGAAACAAAAAATGGAGGGTTTGAATTGGATACAGAATATAGGAATAGTATTGGGTGGGTCACCGTGGACAAAAGAGAAGAGGCCATGTGTTATCATAATCATCGAATCCCATTTCAGTTAGAGGGGGTTTACAGGACACCAATTAAGACTATTAGAGTGTATGAATTTATAAAAAAAATGTTGAGCAATGAATAAGAAGCGGAACACACCGCACCACACCCATGGATGAGTGGTGTCAGCACCTTAATATCACACATGCCTAAGGATCGATCCCTGGGTCTTCAGATTGATAGCATCACTCCTAACAACTTAGTAGATGGAAAAAAAAATTGCTTCTTAGATCTCTTTATGGTTAGGAGAAGCTATTTCATAGGAAATTTGGATTTTTTTTACCTGTGCGCACTTTTACAGTACATACCTTGTACCATTAGAGAGAGAGAGAGAGAGTTATGAGAAGACCAAGTAATATATTGTATATTGTTTGAAATGATTTAGGCGTTGTTCAGAACCCTGTGATACGGATGGAATAGTTACATGTTCAACTAAAGCCCAGTAACAACCTCTGTGATACGTATCGAATAGTTACATGTTCAACAAAGGAAGAGACCAGTAAAGTCCTTAAACAAAGTGGTGGGAATCAAACATGATAAGACTCTGGCGTTATTAAAAACATGACAGAAAATTGGGTAAAAGGAAAAAATACAACTCATAAAGTCAACTGTAGAGGCTTTGATGATTAGGAAAAGGGCTTAATGTTTGTCATAGGCGTCAACTTCTTGGTTTGCTCTTTCATAGAGGTTTCTGGTTTGAGTTTCTTGATCACTTTTCAGTAAAATTTGAGAGCTCATCTCTCCTATTCTTTTATTACTGGCCGTAGAGCCCAGTTACAATTTCCACGTGGGAGAACAATATCTGGCTACCGTGGATGTACATGATTGGACTGTACAAATACAACTCTTCTGCTTTGAGAGAGATCCTGTTTTACCTTGTGAATACCTAATACCTTTCATTTTGAGAAACAGATAATGAGACAACACTGATGCCAGACGACACCACCAGACCGTTGAGTTCGATCATATGTTCTTCCCAGTTTAACATGTCTCAGTTCCTCTTTGCCCCCTCGATGTCTGCATCTCCTTCGGTTAGGGAATCTGTATTCTCCCTTGGAAGGAGGCCAAGGAGTGGCAGAGGCAACAAGGAGCTTAGACTGCATAGAATTATTAAGAAAGCTAAGTTATCAAAGCTGTCCTTAGTGACTCCAAATAGCTGAGTTAGAACTGCACCCAACAATCCTCCAGCTACACTGCCTCCATTGGAAATGGACATGAGGGTGGCAAAAAGCGTGGCCTCCATGCCCTGTGGGCACAATCTTGCAGCCAAGACCAGGACAGGCATGAATGATGCCTGCACAAGAATCCGTATCATAAAATTCAATCACAAATGAACAAAACCCTACTAGTGAATCCTATAAAAAGTTGAGTTCTCCTGAGTGCACAAAATCATTTCAACAAAAATATATATATATACAGTTTTGTTCATTGGTAACATGGTTCAAACCTTGCAACCTACCAACTGTGCTATAGGCTCTTGTCAAGAAATATACAAACCTGGGCCCATAATGTTGTTCCCTTTGCCCAAGTTGTCATTTTTGTAAGGGTCCCATTATTAGTGATCCAAACAGTTGTATTGTGGGTACCAATGCTGGTGGACAGTAGGACCACTTGTACACACCGAAAAGCCAACCGAACAACTTTATTGTTCATGGTATGATGCAGTAATACCCCCCTCAACAACAGAAGAATTATCACATTACTAGAACAGAAAAGACTAGGAACAGCAGGACTCTGAGAAGCTATAATTATTGCAAACATGTTGCTAAGTTCTCTGCCACGTTAATCTGGAGTTTGCTCTGAGTACACCCCACTATTTATAAAATCCTACAAAAATGTTCTATCTTTACAATATCGAAAAGGCATTTGCTCCTGTTAGAACCTCTGTGTGATAGTTACCAGACCTCGTGGTTGACATCCACCAAATGGACTGTAATCAGTGGGGCCCTACATGTGCCCCATCCAGCTTCCTCTCATGGTTCTCACAGCAGCAAAGCCCTATAGAAAATATTTTATAATCTTTTTATCTCTCTCACACACTGATAGTTACCAGACCTCGTTGTTGACATCCACCAAATGGACTGTAATCAGTGCAGTGCCCCATCCAGCTTCCTCTCATGGCACCATGAGAGGTGTTCTCACAGCAGCAAAGCCCTATAGAAAATATTTTATAATCTTTTTAAACTGGTCGATGTAATGTGTTACTGAGTTTTTAAAAATGCAATGAGTAATTTATCTTGGGCTTTAATTTGCTGCCTATGCTTCTACTTCATTAGTGTCTTTTATCCCAATCAGACCTGAAATCAGAACAAGAATCTCACCATCGTTATTTTGCAAGACACCCCCAATGCCTTGGGAGTTGGGACCCAATTCTCCTCCAGTAACACCATGTTGAACAATAGAAGGCCTTTTTTTCTTTTTTCGTTTTTTTTTTTTTTTTTAATGACTTGGGGTGACCATCCTTGAGATCTTTGACCCAACAAGACTAACCCCGAGGTGGCACCAGCTAGACACACACAAACGCACACCGGCAAATCTATGGCGGTTTCAAACACAAGATGTGGGGAGCAAACCCACACCTTGTGCCTTGCAAAGGAGAATTATGGAAGGTTAGCACAGAAAAGCCTTCTATACTATATACATAACAAGATAATATCATAAAGATTCAAATTGGCTCTAATTTCATGCTTCTCGAGGAGAATTATGCTGTCAAAGTTCTGCTTTTCCTTGATCACTTACGGTCAACATTAATGTCCCCAATCCAACCTCTAAGTTGATCGGCATACCACATATTTGTCTACAAAATCTAACAAGTTCATCAACAGTGTTCAAAATCTAAATAACTCAAGGAAGGCATTCTCACAAGAAAGGATCAAAATAGAGGTTATAGCGATTGCAGCAATAAGTAGCGGCATAGCGGTCTGAATTTTTTAAGCGGTCAAAAGAATTCAAATCTTGTGTAGTAGTTGATCTTGCATTTTTTTAGTAATTTGGAACCATATAAGGATAAAGACAATCAGACAACTTTAGGAAAAGGCTACTGAGAAGAAAAATAGAAAAAATAGTATTTTAAATTAAAACTACTTGGTTTTAGAATATAGCGCCACCATTTTTATCCACATTGGTTAAGAAGAATCCATTCTTACATATCCTTTCCTCACTTCTAGATTAAATTCAAACATGTGGGAGATTTTGATCACAATGTAGTAACAAAAAAATAAAATTAAAAAGAAAATCCAACCAAAACTAATAGTGTAAAGTTTTGCTTTTCCTTCAGTATATAGAAGATGACAAGTCTCAAGTAAAAAATCACCTGACTGAGGACTGTTATAACTAATGAATCTCCAATAGCAAACCATTCGTCACTTACACCGAGCTGCCGATTTAGTCCAGTAACAAGGAAAACCTGATATGCGATGGCATCATATAATTATCATTATTGTCATAAAATAGTTCCTTTGTAGTTAAAATATTGACTAAAAAATTTTTCACTTCCCAATTCCAAAATCATTGGATTAAATCTTAACTAAAGGAAAAATAGACACCTGTGTCATCCCAAGAGCTGCACCAAAAATAGTTGTCAAGAGAAATATCTTCCGCAAAGGAACGCTCTTCAAGAATCCATTATATATCCCAACCCCTAGCAAAGATGCCACTGAAGTAACAAGCTTGACACGTCCTAGAAATTCCGGAGTAAAACCAAGTTTATTCGTTCTGAAATCCAAACAAAACATTGGTAACATGTTCTAAGATATTAAGATGCTCAGAATTAATAGATGACAAAACAAAGAAAGTAACATGCAGGGGGAAAGAAAAACTATAGGCAAGTAGAAGCTATGAAAAAAACAAGGGCATTAACCCGAATTCCTAATCACGGCTACTATGGACAGACTACTAGACAGAAGTCAACACTAGCTATGAGACATGATATGATATGCAACCAGATAAAAGATTATTTATATATATATATATATATATATATTACACTTCCATGATATTTTGACATTTAACTAGAAGTATGAAAAAAATTGTAAATGAATTAACTGCGTCCCAAGTAAACAGAATTAGTGAAAAACCACAAAATGAACTATTGAATGAGAATCGGAAACACGAAAGTTATTTAACCTTAGTCCTTAGGTACTACAAGCCCAACGTATCCGTGTCGGACCAGTACAATAGTCATATTGATACCCAATACCGCACCAATACTTCAAGGTAAAACTTTAGCATAGCCTACTTACCAACTCCATCATTCATACAGTCCTTTCAATTTTCTTACTTCTGAAAATAAAAAATGTTAGAAAGGAACATAAAAAATGATAAAATAGGACAACCATATCTGTATCCATGTCCTTGATTTTCAAAAGTACAGAATCTAATCCCAATCCCCATATCCATATCTGGGCACGACAGATCAAGAGCCATTATAGGCTTCTATGAACAATGGCACAACCTTACAACACCTCAGATCCTAACCTCAACATCACACCATACAATTTACGGTGCAGCAGACTTTTAAGGAGAACAAACAGATATTCCTATCTCTCATATGATATAGGTTGGAAAAGTAACTTCAAGGATAACATTGTTTCACCTGTCCTTGAGGACTGCAATCTAATAATATTTTGTTATTTTTAAAAAACACAAGTTGGCAAAAGCATCACCAGTAACTTTGGGCAAAAAAATGGAGAACATAACAATTACATGTAAAAGCATCACTAGTACAAATTTACGGCAAACTTCTAATATTTCATAGTGGCAACAAGCATTAGCTGAAAATAGCACTAAGTGAAGATCATAGGGTGTTCCCTAAAGGCTAGACAAAAAAATTTACATTGTCATCATCATCATCAAAGCCTTGTCCCAACTATGTTTGGGCCAGTTACATGAATTCTATTTCTCCATTCCAATCTATCCGAGCCAAATCCTTAAAATGCCACTTCTTCAGTTCTATCATTACTATTGCCATCCGTGTCCTCTTTAGCCTATCCCTTGTCCTGGGCAGCCATCAACCTGCATGGAAAAAAATTTTCCTTGACGGTGCCGCTGCTTCCATGCATTGAACATGTTCAGACCATCTCAAATGAGTCTCTTTTACTTTATCACATATTGATGCTGCCCTAAGTGCTCCTAAAAGTGCTCTTTTTATTCTATATTTCTTAGTTTTACCACACTGCATCATTATCAAAGCCTTGTCCCAACTATGTTTGGGCCAATTACATGAATTTTTTTTCTCCATTCCAATCTATCCGAGCGAAATTGTTAGATAGATGCCACTTCTTCAGTTCTATCATTACTACTATCATCCATGTCCTCTTTAGCCTATCCCTCATCCTTAGCAGCCATCAACCTGCATAGAAAAAACATTTCCTCGACAGTGCCGCTACTGGCATGCATTGAACATGTTCAAACAAGTCTCTTTTACTTTTATCACCTATTGATGCTACCCCAAGTGCTCCTAAAAGAGATCATTTCTGATTCTATCTTTCTTAGTTTTACCATACATCCATCTCAACACCCCCATCTTTATTATCCGCATTTTGTGCACATGTTACTTCTTGATTGACTAACATTCTGATCCATAGGTCATAGTTGGTCTAATCGATGTCTTATACAATTTTGCGTTGACATGCAATGATCACAAAGCACTCTAGAAGCAAGTCTCAATTTCAACAATCCCGCTCTTATCCTATGTTTCACATGTTCCTCAATCTCTCCATTCTTATTAATTTTCCAGCCAAAGAATCGGAATGAATCTCTTTGACGTATCTCTTGGGCTTCAATTTTCATGACTTTTCAGCTCTTTGCACATACCCACTGAAGTTGAAATTCTTATATTCTATCTTTGTACGACTTATTTTAAAGCCCTGAGAAGTTTGCAATCACCCAACAAGAGTACCATAAAAATATCATTTGATTAGGCATTCAATCATCTTCAATTCAGCTTTAGCATGTTCAATGAAAAGATAACTTTACATGGAAAAATTAGCCAAAATTCAAATGAGTACCTAGAGATACCTCTATTTTACATTATAAATTGTTAATTCTCCAAGAGTATGAAATAAGGTGATGGAATCCAGAGAGGACGCTAAGCACTTGTGAAGGATGTCTTAAAGGATGGGCACAAAATGATAGAGTTTGGAGACTTACGTAAAGAAGAACATAGCAGAATCTGATTGCGGTGTTGCTTGCCACAAGAATATAAACATCGTAGGTAAAAAGATGTTGGGCTGCCTGACAGCATCCCACAATTGAATGATATTCTGCCTGGAGGTTTCAATAAAGCCTGCATTGATTACAGAAAGATTACGTCCCCTAACAGCTCCCAATATACGCTGTTCACTAACGAGAATGGCAACTGCAGATGTTATCAAGGGAAGAAATGCAGTGACCCCAAAGACAAACCTGCAATGTACAAAATAACAAATATTGGTTGTTAAGATAAACACTTTGCATTATAAGAAACATTGCATACTGTGAGCTCAACTAACATGCCTTTTTTACCCAAAAAAAAAAGCAACTAACATGCCTTACACCATAAGTATCCACCAGGGAACCACTGAAGTAAGCGCTTACAATTCCTCCAAATGCTGAAGATCCCCAACATAAAGACTGGAGAGAACCAGAGGTACTTTGAGACTCACCACGAGCCCTTTCAACAACCATAGAATCTACAACCTGCATCATTTGTTTTAGTATTCTGAATGAGCTTCTGGAGTATGCCATAGAAAGGTTTGATAATATGATGAATTGCCCTTTCCGCAGCTGTTGCCATGTGTCAGTACATCAGATGTGTACATATCAGGTAAAAGTATCACATCACTAGGACCCCAATTGTATGTAATATGCGGAACATTAGCAAGAGTGTTTTTACAAATCTCCCACTTTTTTCCTTCAAATCTGAAACCTGTTTATAATTTGTCGGGTATCTGTATGGTGGGCCATAATTGAGACTTGAATTGGATGCAGTACACTGTATACTTGTGCAACATCTACAAGCATGGGACAAATGGAAATTGGCAAGGAATAGCCACATGCAACATTATCACACCTCAGCCAATATTAAAGAGATGCTTTGTCATGGCAGAGTTGTGAAAACTACAAGGACGTTTCAGGCACATCAAGGGTGCAATATCACCGCTTTGTCAATAATGGCAGCCTAAGCCAAAAGTTGGTGAACAGTGTTGAATATTTGCTACATTTGTCCAAATGAAAATTAAATTAAATATTCCACAATAAAATAGGAGTAAGATGTTATACTCTCAGTATCCTCTTCTTGTACTTGGCATTTGTCACATCTGAATAAAATTATCACCATTTAAAAGAAGCAAGAGGAGTAATTGCAATAAATTAAATTTCAATGCTGGAGTCCAGAGTCATCACGAGTATTGGTACAACTTGACCAAGTCATGCCATTCAAAAAGAAAAAAAAAATTGCTGTTAGCCCCAAGGATATTTTTTTTTTTTTTGTTTGAATGGTACCCTGAGGAATAAAGCCCAGTGCCAGTGACTAGGTAACCACCAGTACCCGTACGAGTTCACTGAGTCTCACATGCAACTGGGTCAAATTGTACCAACATGTTAAGTACTGGTACTGGCTGTCGAGTCATTTTGTCATCAGCTAGATTCTTCATCCTGAGTAGTCCCAGAATAAGTTGTCATAAGTTATATATATAGTCCATAAGGCTTCGTTCTCTCTTTTAACCATTAAAAGGTCCATGAGAAAAGGGCAAAAGCATTGTAACTTCTCTCTCCACATTCAATTCAACGAAAGAGAGATGTTTCACACTCTTTTCTCATTCTCTTTTCTTGAAACATGTCTCTACTCTCTATATCACGTGGACCAAAATTACATGGAGACTAAAGAAAAGGAATGGTGGAGATGCTTCTCCTGTTTGATCTCGTGAACATGTGGCAGGGCTTTTATGTTTTTTACAGAAAAAGCCCTCCTCACATGCCACGTCTTTTCTCCTTCCTCCAACGATCTCGCTGAATCATAAAGACACAAGCAAGCGAAAAAAAGCGCGGAAGAAGAAACTTAGGACCCACCTAATCACAAGACCCATCCCACGATCTAAACAGTAAAATATCATGAGATTAGGCTCTCATACCAATCCTCTTAAAACTAAACAAACTTGGAATTTTTAGAAATAATAGATGCATTACGAACTGCAACGAACTAGGCACTTCGCAGAAAATGAATTTCATCAAATCGAACTCCGAATTGTTCGATTCCGATGGTACAGGATTCGCGGCTCACATCTCACCGAACTAGGTAACTATGGTTTGTACAGGTAGTTTTGTTGTGCTTGGGATCTTGGGAAGTTTAATCTAGATGTTCAGAAATTCAACAATAACAGACTTAGAGATTCAGTTTTTAGGAGTAGATATCTGTTTAGATTTTTATTCAAGTGATGTAATGGGGTCGTTGGCCATTTTCTATCAGTATCGTTTAAGCTTAGATTTATCTTTATCTAATAAAGAATTTAATTGAGCTTTGTGATGTGACAATGATCGTATTAAGTAGGACCTGTAGCGCGTCGAGATCCAAGGGTCCTAATGATTTTGGATTTCGGGGCATTACAGATATATCTTCAATCTAGGAAGGTAGACACCCTCCTTTGCTAGTTCATCCACCAACGAGTTAGTGCTTCTATTAACTTGATAGAAAGAGACCTAGAGATGCTTGGCTAGATCCATCACCTCTTCGACCTCATGGAGTGATTTTCTTGATAAAGAATATTTTTCTCTTTGAGAGATTCCCAATCAAATGATTAGCCTGAGCAAATCAATGATTCTCACATTAGTGACATCAAGGATCCTGTCACAGCCAGCGAAGTGGTTTCTAGACTCAACATCCTACCAAGAGTAGAATTTTCTACAGCTATCAATTACCTCTCGGCCCATTTCCACTTATTTCCACTTATTTTATCATCTTTATTGCTTCCCCCATGAAACTCAGATCTCGTGGCTCACCCTCACAACATCACTGATGTATCAATTGAAGCCCAATGGCTCCTTAGATATGAAGCCATCTTGTTGCTTTGGGATATAAACAAGAGACTTTCAAACCATTAGGCACGATGACTACTTTTTGGTCTCATATACAAATCTCAGAAGAATGAAAAAAATCCATCCAGCATTGTGATCTCACAGAGAATAAACCAATGCAGCCTCCTCCCAGCTTTCAAATCTCAGGTCCCATTTATGTTTGCAACCTTCAGCTTCCAAATCTATCAGCACCAAGTAGATAAGAGGTAGAGAAGAATCTCTGGCTAACATGTGTTTGCTAAATGAAGAGTACCAATGGTCATTGAGTGATTATACAACATTAATAAATGCTTAATACTTACAACATCTGAAAAGGCAACTGAAAGAGATCCAAGTAGAATGCAAAATGCAGCACCATATTTGCTGTCAACAAAGGTGGCCATCATAGTCCATGAAAGTGCTCCTAAAAGCCCTGAAAGAACAAGATACGACCTTCTCCGGTAGCCAAAAAGAGGGAATGAATCGCTGCCATAATTGCCATAATCAAGCACTTGTTAGATAACAATAAAGGAACTTGAAATAAATACTTAAAAAATGGGTAGGAAAATAATTAAACTCAAACCTGATGAACCCATAAAGAGGCTTTATAAGCCATGGTAAAGCAGACACCCCAGATATCACTGCTGTCTGAACTAACCAGACATGTATAATTAGTCAGTCTAGATAAATATTCTTATTGAAACTGCTACTAACATTTCATAAACTGCAAACAGAAGTTATATCACAAAATGGAGAAAAAATGCCAGAGATAAAAATGAACGAAATTATGAAAAGAAAATTTATTAGAACTTAGAGGTAATAAATGGAAGCAAATAAACCACTAGCCATTTGATCATGTAATGTTCAAAATTGGCACAGAGAGAGAGAGACTACATCAATGGCATTGACCTGATAAACAAAAAGGAAGTTGCACAGACATTTAAAAAGAAAAAAAATCGGCTCATTCATTTTGGATATTCATTATAAAAGCCATATGACCAAGAAAGGAGTGATGTGCATCACCAAAGAATGAGGTGGTGGAATTTAGAACAAAAACAATTCATAAAACAGGAAGAAGATTACTAAGACAAGGCGACTAGAATTGGAAATTAGATCTAATGAATTGCAGGTTGTAATCATTGTCACAAATCTTGTTACCAGATATTTACCATCTCAGAAAATACTATGAAATTTTCAAATTTTTAATTTTTCTTTGATATTATCGGATAATATTAATTAAAAACTAAAAATATTTCAGACAAATATGTGGCTGACCCATGAGAAAAATTAAATATATTTAGTACTCCCTTGTAGAGAGAGCATGAAACTCTCTTCTTTTTTTTTGCTCCAGTAAATACTGACACCCTTACAAATGCCAAGGATCCATGGTTGTTTCTATGGATACTGAGATGCCTCACCACTAAGCCACCAGTGGATTAGCGAGAATGAGACTAGAAAGAGAGTGAAAAGGTATTAAAGAGTGTATAGGTGAGAAGCTTGAAGGGGTGACTCAACTGTAGTCTTTAGTGTTCACTGCATATCATGGAACAAAATACCATCCGCCATGTAGCGTAGCAGCCAATATATCGGGCATAGCGTTCATGGCCGCTATGCCAAACAGAAAATATCACCATTACGACTTGGCGGGTATAAAACCCAACCAATCCAAGAAATTTTCATTTAAAATGCTATTTTCCCTATCTCTTGTACCGAAGAGCCTTTTCATAAAGTTGTCTCTAACCTTATATAGCTTCAAATCACTAAAAACAAAAGATTAACCGCTACACAAGATTTCAATTTTTTTTTTTTTTTTCACTTTAAAAACTCACACCTCTGCGTGGCTGCATATCACCACAGTGTTTTGGCCGACGGCCACTATACCCCCCACAACCATTATTTTGATCCTCGGTTGGGAGACATTAACCAAATCCTTCTTGAAGAATTAGATGAGCACTATTGTAGATAAGATAGGCATGATTGGCATATATGCTCCAATTTGAGTAGTGTTATAGCACAATTATGTACATACATGTGGAGTATAATAGGGTTTTCTTATGGTTTTTACTTGGTGTTTTCCCCTTACAATGGGACTTTTCTCCACTTTTAAAAAGATTTTATCAAAACCGGTAAAACCCATAATTAGGATCTATTCTATTCTCCCAAAAATTAGCCCCATGTCTGCTCTATATGCGTAATAGGTAAACTAATTCATCTTACTATTACTCAGCCTGTTTACCTCAAGGTGTGAGTATTGCCATCCATCATCTGCATGTTCCCCAATACTTCTGATCTTCAAGTTGTGAGCCACATTCTTTATTATCTCATTCTTGGTATAGGTATTTTATATGCCTTACATGGACAATCATAATGTTAAGGGCTATCTCATGCTGATTGGGTAGAGTGCTTAGATGATCGAGATTCTACATCAAGATATTGCAGGTTAACGTGGATATATTGCTACTTGGATTACAAAAGAACAGTCAGTGATTATTCTTTTGAGCACTGAATCAAAGTATAGAGCTACAGCTCACACTACTTGTGAACTACTGTGGTTGAAGCAACTTAGGGAATATTGAGTTTTCTCATAACTACCTCTATTCAAATGCATTCTGACAAGTCATCTCAAATCTAATTTACCAAGAGCACGTTTAGCATTTCAAGGCATATTGTCATCTACTCCTAGAGTTGATAACTACTGGTTTTATTATACTTATTATATCGAGTCAAAGGATCAACTTGCAGGCTTACTATGGGGCTCCCATATCAGTTACATAACCTTGTGAGCAAATTGGTCATGACTGTTGATAATGGACCAGCTTGCGGATTGGAGTAAATTTTACTGTATGCATTAGGAGTAAATGCCACATGTTCACATGTGTGACTGTAAACACACCTAATTAGATTCGTTGTATCTAAAACAAAGTAATGACTAATCCTCTAGGATAGTGAAAGATCTTCAAGGATCTTTTATGATGTGTATAAGAAATATGTTTCGCTATTTTTACAAAAGACATTAATAAAAGGAGATACAACCACAATAACATGCATCACGTCTCTTCTCCACATCTCATTTCTCTCCTCTTTGTTGTGTCTATTCTTCCTCCATTATTTCATATTATCATACAAATAATGGAGATTGTAGATAAAAGAACGGAACATCACTGTATAGAGAATTAAAGTGTTGCATGTATAGGGATTACAAGAAGGAAAAGACTAACAAAGGCTTGCAATCAAGCAACTAAAGAAAAGACTGACAAAGGCTTTGAATCAAGTAACCAAAAGTAGCATGTAGGATCAATCTTGGAGTGACAGAGAACATAGCCTAGTTAGGGTATCAATGAAAAGCCACAAAACTCACAAAAGCCCATCCAAGATAGATGTGGCAATGTTTCCAAGTGCAGATGATATGAAAGCTACTGACTAATTCACAATTAAACCAATATATATAATATCATATAATTTGTTAATGACAGGACGAAATATATATCTATAATTCTCCACAAAAGAAAAAAAGAAACAAACTGTGTATCATGTGGACTTCCAATTCAAAAAAATAAATAAATAAATAAACAAAACAAAACATTTCTCATGTAGACATTTAGGGCACGTTTGGCAATTGAAGAGGAATCTTCTATTAAGAGGATTCTTTCCTTCTTCTTATACTAAGCTTTCCACAGTGAGGATATCTCTTGCATAAGATTTCTTCCATTCCATGTTTGGCAAAGGGCAGGAGCCTATGGATTAACATGTGCTACATCCAAGGGTCAGGAATTTTTTGCCATTTTCTTACAATCCATGATGAATCAAGCATAAAATTTAAACCCTTAGCCATTTTTGACCTTCTACATATGATTGATGGTTCGGATTTTCACTGTGGGTCCCACAGAAATTAAAAAATATAATTTTAGGGTGTGGACTATTTTACAAATATCTCAAAATATATGATGAATCAACGGCTAGAAATTGACCTACTAACCATTTTGGACATTCTAAACATGATGAACGGTTTGGATCTTGATTATGGGACCCATAAGATAGGTTTCCAAGTAAGAAATGGGTCACAACAAATGACCGTCTGTACCACCACTTACTCCACTCACTGTACGTTTGACAAATCAGTTGGCAGCGTAGATGATTAAAGGCCAATAGTTTTTTCCAATTTTCTCATGACCCATGATGAGTCAGGCTACCAAATTTGAGCCCATAGCCGGAATAGCTCTTTTGAAAAGAATGAATTGTTCAGGTTTTACAAATGGGGCCCACAAAAGTTCACAAATCATGATCAACGGTCTGTTTGCTTTAACAAATATCTCAAAATATGAGATAGATCAACAGATATTTTTTATGTACTAGCCATTTTGGACATTATAAACATGATTACCGGTTCGGATTGTGATTGTGGGACCCAAAAGATAGATTTCCAATGCAAAAACCGGTAACCTCAATATCACCGCCTCTGTACTGTTCATCCGCAAATCTGTCAACGCGTGGATTTGTGCAATTCATTGGGAGGAGGTCAGATCTGGGTTTTCAGTGCTTGTGATGACTTCAATGTATAATTAGGATTCCTCTCATACCATTGGATTTGCAAACAAACATGGGTTTTCCTCGAATCCGAGGAAAACTGGCGAGGAATCACCTCCGTGGACTTTTGCCAAACATGCCCTTATGCAATCCAATTCTCCACTAAAAATGTGGAACCAAATTCAAATAACTATGATATTATTTCAAAAATAAGAAGAAATTTTTAATTGGACTAGCTTGAAAGAATTTAGGGGTGGCAACTCAGAACAAGAGTCTTGTATGAATGATCTACAGATCAAGAACATAGTAAATTATTGTATTCTTTTACAACAACTTGCATGTGTTGTAAATGTACATGTTCTTTTAACACAAGCACATGCTTGATGCTTGTATGAAGGAATTTCTTTACGACTTAGTAAATCATCCAACGCACACATTCACATGAACAATGGCTAGTCATATCATTGGAATGATAGCATGTATTACCAAAATAAAAAATAAAAAGGGCAACAATTGAACTGAATTACAGGAGCAAATTAATGTAAAACAAGGATCACGTACCTCAGCAGGATCAAGGTGTAGGTCGTCTTTTAAGTAAAAGCTAACAGCAAGTCTAGAAAGGCCTAAAACTCCCTGGACAAAATATACCATAGCAACCGCAATGTTATCTGGGGACAATTCCACCCCAAAAAACTTTAAATTACTCATAAAGGATCTTCTCCTGAAAGGAGAATTTTTACTGCAGTATGATGTTTTTCCTTCAGTATCTATTCTTAGCAACTCTTCTTTCTCTGAAACTAGCATGTTCCTTGTCACTGTAGCACCTAGGTCAATGATTAAAAAATACAAACGAAATAAATTGTAAAATTTGCATATGCTAATAGTAAGTTAATACATCCTTTAAAAGAAGTTAAACAAAAGAAAAAAATGAGATAATGAACCTTAACAGTGAAATTTCATTGATAGGAATGTCTTAAATGAAGTAGTCGAAACACTAGGTTTCATCAACAATGTCCTCCCACAGTCCCACTATCAAAAGCCAAACTAAAAGAACCCAATGTGCGAACAGCATCTCTTATTTTCTATTTAAGTTTCTCTTTTTTTTTCACTCAACTTTCCAAACAAACCACATAAAAGCATACATTAGCAACCGCTGTCCTGACAATCTGAAAACACAAAGTACAAGAACCTAACTTCAATGTTGTGTCTTCTAATTTACATACTTTATGTGCCTTTTTTACTCTAAAATGCTAGCTTTTATTTTACAGAACTAAGAACAAGAAAAAACAAAACAAGAGCTGCAGCAATTGCTACAAATAAAAAGGTCATTACTTAGTGTGGGTCCAGCCGACGCAGAGTCCTGGTGTTAGTTTGTATGGTCTCAATCCATCAGATGATGCAATAAATTGATTAATTTCTTTATTTATCAATAAAATCATGCTTTCCTTTCATGAGATGAATGGTGTTTTATTACTTTATGCACATAACCAATACATATGACATGATGGTTCATGAGATAAACCAGTTCCCATTAGTATATTAGATGTAATGTATGTATATGGATGAGATCCACATAGGGGAGACATATGTCACAAATCTTATACTTAAATATCTTCACAACCAGTGATGAGACTGGGCATCTCATCTTATAAGGTTGCAGCACTTTGATCAACATGAGATAGTGTGATTTGTCTCGATCATCAGAATATAGGATTCTGGATCATGGTGCTGGTACATTGGATGTATTGAAGGACCATGAAAAGAACCTTATGGAACACTGTCTTTATTTTAAGGTCTGCTCTCATAATTTCCTAGCAATAGGCTCTCAATCTTGAGACATTGATGAACTCAAGTTTCTGTCTATTCATTTGCTTTGATTCACCAATGAGTGAGGCCAACTGTAGGTCAACACCTCAGTGTTTTGGGTACGTGGTAGTAGAACTGTGGGAACATTCAATGGTCAAGATGGAATCTATCTATATTATCCCCTTGTGCCAATTAATGGACTTGTCATTGGTAAGTGCGCACCCATCTCGATTAAGAGTTAATTAGATGGTATTGATGATCAATGTAATTAATTGGGTCTCAAGGATAATAAGATGTGGATCTAAGATTGAAAGGACAGGTTTTATCCAATTGATCCATGGATATTGATAAAGAGGCCTACTTATGGTCATAGGAAAGTTTAGGGTCGTCTTTGTAATTTATTCCTAAGACTGGAGTGCAACTGCATTTATATAGTGGAGTTATTTGCAATTAACCGTGGGCCCGGATTGCACATAAGATGTGGGGTCGCGGTGTTCCAGTTAAAGTCGGCTTTCTATGGAATTCATAGTGGTCTCCACACTAGCCTAAATTATTAGAAAATTAGTATTCCTACTTGAACTCTAAAAGGAAGAAATTAGAAAGTTGTTATTTCTATTTGAAGTGAGACTTCAAATAGTGGTAATAGTAAGTTACTAATTACTGTGGAAGTGAGACTTTTATTTCAATTAGTAAGAGGAGGTTGCATGTGTGCTATAAATAGAAGAGAGAGGCTTGGACGTCCCACACTCATTATCCCCTTGAGAATCACGCCCAAGACCCCTAGGGTGCAAGTTGTTGCACGTCCATCTCTCTTTCCTCTTCTAGTTTTTCTTCCAGATTGTTTAGAGCTTCTAATTGGTTTTTCTCTTGAAGATCCCACCATTTTTCTTGAGAAAAGAGATTTGATAGCGGGTCATAGCATGGAAGACAACAAGGTCTTAGAGATCCTAATTCACTACAAGAAAAGTTCTTGTTCAAGCTAATTGTCTTCTTCTCTATTAGAGCACTACCGGGCTCCAAAGGTATAATCTACTTCCTTGTATGTTGTAGATTTTTGGTTGCTTGATTAATGCCAGTTTCTATCTTCTAGATAGAGTTTATTGCTGTACATGATTGATGAGTTTGAAGGATTGTATCTTGGATGTGGTTTATGGCCTTAAGGGTGCTTCATCCCTAAGTCAAGTGGGTCAAAAAGTTTTGAAAACTATCCACGAGGCCCACCTACTTCCAACACCTGGGAGGGTCCAGACTGGAGATGGACCTAACCTTTGAAAAGTTGCACAAAGTGGTTGCTCGCAGTTCTCGAACTTGCGTTACTACGCATGGCACCTGAGACTTATACCATTGCACCTAAGCAATGACCCTCGACAATTAGGGATGTAAATGGGTCTCCAATTCTCCGATTACCTGAAGGTTCCGACCCGTTAATAACCAGGTTTGTGTCCTTATTTAGGTTCCAAAATAAGTAAACGGGTCTGGTTCTGGATCCTATTTCAGACCCGTCACCCGTGACCTAAACGGGTCCGAGTCCACCTTGGTTCCAGCCTTCGCACCTAGGACTCGACATATTACCTCAATTTTCGAGAATTCCTTCTAAAAATAAATAACAAATAAATAAATGCGGCCTGTTACTAGGAAAAAGGAGGACAGAAGTTGGCCTTTACTCAATAAAGGGTGGTGGAAATTCAAAACTCATAAAGAAACTTTGTGGAGGAAAATTGGTAAAGAAAAGCATGGTAGGTATGGGGTCTGTACAATTGTAGATTTTTAGTGAGAGGTTCTTAAAAGGAATTAATAATGAATAAAAGGGAGAAGTGGGGGGTGTTGGTCTCTCAAAAGAACAATCAAGCGGGCCTTAGGAAGGGAAGAGGGAAGTAAATGTTCAGTTATATTCTAAAACAAATATGGGATTTCCCATCCAAGACATTTCCTTTTTTGCAGATTACCAGAGAGGGAAAATCAATGTCCAAACATTTTTAGGATGTTGAAAAGGAATCTGTGCTCATTTGTGAACTTTTCTTCCTTCTCCATCTTTTACATGTTTTTGAGTAAATTTATGGACTTTCTAGTTCAAGTACATTTCTTCTTAGGATGTTAAAGTTTTCCTTTTTGCACATGAATTAACAAGGGTTGTTTACTAAAACAAACATAGTAATCATAGAACATTCATTATACATCTCTTAAACATCACTTATAAGAAAACAAAACACATTGATGATTAAAACAAAATTAATGGTACCAAAATGTTGCACAAGCTCTCCTGAAGCATCAATGACATTTTTGGTTTTTTTTACTCAAATTAGGGTTCGTAAAAATCATGAAATCGAAGGAGATGTACAAGAAGACCTCGACCACACATGCGCACGTTAGACAAATCTTACCAAGAAGAAGACGAGAGCAAGAAAAAACTCACGATTTCTAGAGTCTTCTGAAGTCGTCGTCTCGCGAGCCTCGAATTCGACCGGCTCTAGAAGATTCGATTCCTCCGGCGTGTTCGCCATCGGGACGCCGACGGGCATCTTCCGCTCCGGCGCCTGGCGTCGGGATCTCCGGCGGGATCTAGCCGGACGGCGTCGGGGGATTCCGGCGAAGATGCCAGGGGCGGGAGATTTTCGGCGGACGGGAGAGAGAGGAAGGAGAGAAAAGGGGTTTTGGTTTTGGTTTTGGTTTAGGGAGCGGAGATGGGAGAATGGAATGAAAGCATTAAAGGAAGAAGCCATTCAATTGTTTGTTTTTTTAAAGGATATAATGCAATGGAAGTACCGAATGCATTTTTTTTATGGACACTGCTGCCGTCGAGGAGTCCGAGCGATGGGTGTGATCGATGGGCTAACAACGATTGATGACCCAAATTTGCCATATATAGATTAGGGGGGCTGCACAAAAAATCGAATATCACCACTAAATTGAGCCGAACCGATTAAGTCAGGCGGTTCAGATCGGCTTTATAGTAGATCGGTTCGAACTAAAGTTTGAAAATCGTAGAATTTCCGGTTCACCGCCTAAATCGAACCGACATGTATGTTATGTAATTTGAGTATTTGACTATTTATATTTTTATCTTTACCTTAAGCATTGGAATAAATGCAAAGGATGGGATGTCATCATTTTAATATTTTTAATTTCTAATTTTCAAAAAAATAAAAATAAACGATTTAACAGACTGAACTGAACCGAATCTAAGCCCTCTCTATCGGTCAAATAGGATTGATTAATTAAAAAACCGATAGATTCGATTTGATGGTTCGTTTTAGTGCCAAACCAATCCGAACCACCCATATGCAGCTCTAGTTTTCTCCCAAAAATTGAGGGTTTCAAACTGCATTACAACACTAGAGCCACAATGAATTTACCCGACTCCCTCAGACCCATAGGGATCAGTCCGGCACAAAAGAGCTGGGACACCCTCCTTTATAAAAAAAAAAGGATTAGGAGAATTTTTCATCCGCAAGTAGGCTCCACATCTTATATTGATGATATGAGGTATATAACTCATGTGGCCCACCTAGAGCATGTGGAGGGTCATAAGTTGTGATGGATAAGGGAATTCTCACTCACATGAGATGATTTTGTGGGGTTTTTACTGCTGGTCCAAGACCGAATAAGAATAAGGAAAGAGAGTTGCTTTAGGCAGGTAAGTTAGTTGACAAGTAAGGTAAAACTCCAATAGAGTTCAAACTAGACAAAGAGAGATGATTAGAGAGAGAAGTAGAAAGCTTTTATATTATCTCATTATATGTGTGTACAAATATAAATGAGATATGCCTATTTATAGGCAAAGTAATATCGTGAGATAGGAACCCTAATTCTAACCCTAACTCATCTTAAGTGGACATCCACTCAAGATCCATATCTCATAATACTCACACTTGTATGACCACCATTCAATGATAGTTGCCTCATTAAAAACTTTGCTAAGGAAAACTCAATGGGAAAAAACCAAAGCAAAGGAAAAAAGAGTACAACATTCTTCAAGATCATTGAACTGATGTTGGACATGCATATTATATCTCGTTAAAAACCTTAATTAGAAAAAAACAGTGGGATAAAACCTAGAAAAGGAAAAAAAAATACAGCGCACAAATGTCATGGGTAGCATACTTCAGAATGCCCCTTTGATAAACCACTCCCCCCGATAACAGCAACCGTTCACATAGTTTGATGATGGACTCTACACATGCCAATCTCATATACAAACTTATAGAATACTAATTTTGGCAAACATAAATTCTAAAAAAATAATATTATGTAAAAAGAATAAATTAATATAAAGAGAGAATTGAAGCAGAGACACAATATAATTAAGATAAGACTTTGATGATGATGACAAGAGAGTTGCTTAGGCAAGTAACTTGCCAAGCATGGTAAAACTCCTTCTGAATTCAAACATAAATCATGAGAAAATTACATTATTTAAAGAGAATAAATTGAAATAAAGAGAGAATTGATGTAGCTAACATAACATAGTTGTGATAAGACACTATAGTTGTGATAAGACTTTGATGACGATGAACATATGATTTAACAACTTAAAAGTATATTGGCGTTTGGTGTAGAGATACTTTTAGATTCAATCCCACGACAAGTAATGAAGGCAATAGGTGAAAGGGGCAGCCCAGGTGAGCCCCATGATGAAAATTCTTTTTTCTTGTTTTATACTAATTGAGGCTTTTTTTCCTTTAAAAACTTGATAAATCTTTATTTTGTTCCCTAAACAACAATACAAATCCAGGCCTTTGTGTTCACACAAGTAGAGATAGATGTTTGCATCATTTTTTTAATTATAATTATGTCAAAAGTGTTAGAATGGAAGGTCATGCTCTGGCAATCGTATGAAACATTGAATAAGTAGAGAAAGGTATAAGTTTGATCATAATATTGTTGCTAGGACTGTCATGTGGAAATATTATATTTGATATCCATGTTGAATCATGAGTATCTAACTTTTTTTTTTATAACGCAGGATTCCAACCCTTTGGGCTATAATAATCCCTACGGGCCCAGGAGAGAAAGCCGGGTAAAATTTCCTTATGGCCCTACTGTAGTACAGTTTTGAACCTACAACCTCCAGGTGCAAACCGAGGTCCTAGGCTAACTGAGCTACCCTTCAAAGTTTAAAATATTATATTTGTATATCTATGTTGAATCACGAGTATCTACATGCCAACCGATGCATATGGGACCAGTAGACTAGGATTTGGGAGGATCACAAGCAACTTGAAATCGAGTTGAAAAAAAATAGTGCAATTTATATATTTGTTGATTGGGTGGAAAGAATAGATAGGCATGTGATTGGGTTCAATATTGGCTATTGTTGGTAACCATCATCGATTTGAAAGATGGTCGTTGGTGCAAGAAGGGCATGTGCCATTTTCAATTTCTTTGTTTAGCCAAGGCCCGGAGATTGAGACTTCTACAAAGATGGTAATGTTGTAAAAGATATTTACTTTTTTTGTCTTCTTTGTAAGTCTTTTTATTTCTAAATCTCTCTCTATCTCTATCTCTCTCTATATATATGTATATATATATATATATAATATGGGAGATGCTCCTATGAGAGTATCTCTCACCTTATGATGAGAGATATAGTGGGGCATTCACATTTAAGTTGTTAGCATTGAATATGGATGTAAGAGCTCACACCTTATCTCTCATAGTAAGGTGAAAAATGTTCTCATATGAGCATCTCCCTACACACACATATATGATGAGCGCTACAAAACTCCCCTGACGTTTTTCACAAGAAGACGCCCCTTTTTAAGCCTATAAAAGTATAACACATGTCATCACCAAGTTAAATGCATATAAGGAATTTAAAGTTTCAAAATCTTCTTTATTTCTTCTCTATTTCAACGTCCACACCCCTACTATCTCACCTTTTACTTCTCCCATTTGTATATTCTCTCATCTCACTTTCACTTCTTTCCTTTATTATGTGCATTCCATCATATTATAATCAAAGTATAACAAACTAGTATTATTTTTAATATAGATGCCCATCAAAATCATTATCATCATTTTTAAAAAAATAAAAGACAAAATTTGGAGATCACGAAGTAGGCTCATCATAGAAGGGCCCGACTGATACCAGCTGACGTTGCCTAATATTAATCAAGTAAATCACACTAAAAGGTTCCTTTATTATAAATTTATCTATTTATGACTTTTTCCAAGATCTTTAAATTCAGCCTTTTATTTATTTATTTATTTAAGAAAGATTATATGATGGTACTAATTTGGAGTATCATTTTGATGAGCATGGACATGATAAAATATAAAGGAGGAAAAAAGTGGAGAGAAAATAGGGATTGGACACACAAAGAGAGAGGAGAGAAATTAGGGGTGTGAGAATATCTCCTAAAGATATATGTATTCAAAATAAGTGATCAATATGAGGTGGCATCATTTGATTAGACAAGTCTAAAGGGACAAAAACACCCTATTTTAGATGGGGAGTTTTTGAGAATTTCCATATATATATATATATATATATATCTGTGTGTGTGTGTGTGTGTGTGTGTGTGGGGGGGGGGGGGGGAGCTCTCCTAAGCTGAAGCTTACCTTATCCTAAACTGAAACAGTGCCGATCCTACAATCAAAGTCGATTGTCATCATATATAATCATGCAAAAAACAGATATAATTGCTTTAATTTGTGGAATCAACATTATTTCAGCGTAGGATAAGGTAAGCTTCAGCTTAGGAGAGCCCTCATATATATAGGGAAATGCTCCTATGAGAAATATCCCTCACCTTATATGAGAAATAGGGGTGGGGGCTCTCGCATTTAAGTTGTTGGCATTGGATATGGATGTGAGGGCCCCCACCTTATCTCTTATAGTAAGATGAGAGCATCTTTCATAGGAGCATCTCCCACACATATATATATGACTGTATGTTTCACAATATCAAAAATCAGATTTCAGACTTCAACTAATATGGTTGTCCAGGGTGAATGAATGTGTTAGGAATTTTATTGTTTCGGCCAATTAATGGGTTGGACAAGACTCAAGGTCCATTTGAGTTGTATTTTTTTATTTCTTTTAGAATTGACTGTGATTGAGTCACCAAAAGACCTATAGCGAAGATGAAAAGCTTTGGAGCTTAGAGGCCAAAATCCAAAATGCTAGTTTGCTATAGCGAACATTACTTCGCTAGAGCGAAGGTGGAACGAAGGCCAGAGGCAGTGAAGGTGCTCGCTATAATGAGCGTGGTCGGTTTACCCAGTTCAATCAGAATCATGATTTAGAGTTTGAGTTTGATTTCGATTCTAATTTGATTATTAGAAGACTCTTGCATGAGTTTTGGGCTATAAAAAGGATGATTCTCTCAACCCTAAGCATGACAAGAAGTTGGTCTCTCTTGTTCTGAGGTGAGAAAACCCTGAGAGGTTCCTTGTTCTCTAGAGCCATCATTGAGAGAATGGATTGAAGATTCGCTCTAGAAGGTTTGCAGCCAAAATCCAAAATCCTAGTTTGCTATAGCGAACATTACTTCGCTAGAGCGAAGGTGGAACGAAGGCCAAAGGCAGTGAAGGTGCTCGCTATAATGAGCGTGGTCGGTTTACCCAATTCGATCAGAATCATGATTTAGAGTTTGAGTTTGATTTCGATTCTAATTGGATTATTAGAAGACTCTTGCATGAGTTTTGGGCTATAAAAAGGATGATTCTCTCAACCCTAAGCATGACAAGAAGTTGGTCTCTCTTGTTCTGAGGTGAGAAAACCCTGAGAGAGTCCTTGTTTTCTAGAGCCATCATTGAGAGAATGGATTGAAGATTCGCTCTAGAAGGTTTGCTGTTTCTACTTCCTTGTAGAAAATTTGAGCATCTTGTTCTCAAGGTGTTATTAGAGGATCATGAATGGGGAGTGGTGTGTGCTAAGTAATTGTGACAATGAGGAGTTGTGCAAGAACGACTGCGGTCTTTAGGTTGACGTACTGATCGAGAAAGGGAGCTGTGAGTATATCTTATAACCATTCAATAGTGATTGGTTTTTCTAATCGTGGTTTTTCTCCTTGGATAGAATTTCCATGTAAAATATTGTGTCTGCCTTTTTATAGTGTGTGATTGGTAGATTTGTTTGCTAGGTAGCTTTGTTTTGATTCCGCTGCATTGATTCTTGGACTAGCACCCATTCTATCAAAACTTTCAGAATGAATATCGAGTGAGAAATGATATCAGGTAAAGAAGGCCTAGTCTTTACAAATAAGGTGTTTCTCAAATTAGGTATGGTTTACAATTTTGTATTTTCTATTTTTTTAATGTATGCAATTGTTGAATGTATATCATAAAAGTGCATTTATATTTGTAGTATATGAATTTGATAATAGTTGTCCAAACATAATGAATTCTGGTATCTTATATTGTCTTTACATTTTTGTATAATTTTTCATTAACATAAGTGAACATTTTCTGTTTTTCTAACTTACGTCTAAGGCCTTGAAACAAGTGGATGAAGGAAACCTTAATCGTTAAATTTGCTTTTTTGTAACTATGTTTAATTGACCATCTTTCAAATGACTTGGAAAATTAACTACCTTATTTTTTATTCAATTCTTTATTTGAAACTAAATTCAAGTCAAAAGAGACTTCTACTTACTGGAATATGCCACCGAATTCTTCTTGCATACATTAACCGTCAGTGGCTACTGTGAGATTTCTATTTGTTCTGTCAGTAATGATATTGTTGGAATTTTGTGGAGTGATGTCCACCAACCAGTGACTGGGGGTATTGACATGACCCGAGCCCGAGATTATAATTAATCAGAGTTAACCCCGAGTTGCGTCGCATACTTACTCCCGTGAACTTCAATCACATAAAGTCACAAGGGATATCAAATAACACATTATGCGGAACATATACAAATATACATTGCTTATGTATAAAACAAAACTTATGTACATCATGTACAAAACTAATCACTTGCATATTTAATTACAATGCAAGGATTAAAAGTATGAAAATTCTTATACAACTTCCCTTTTCAAAAGTTTTCCTTTAAATTCCGATTCAATATCACATTCATATGATATTGTTCATTTCCACTCAACTAGTCCTCCTGGAGGAACCGTATTAGTCGTCTCCGCTGGCGCTGTGGCCTCAGAAGGACCGGCATGGGCAGCTTTGCCTGTAATGCCATTAATAACACTATGAATTTGACAATTCATCAATGTATAAATAGATACATGATTTAACATGCTAATTACACATTTCATCTGTCTAATCCAATGTTAGACTAATACCATGACCATTTAATTCAAATCAATAAGAGTCTTTAACATTTGGCAACTCTACAATAGCATTTCACTTCAAATTACATCTTCCTAAAAAGGAAGGAATCACATCTTCCACAAGGAAGGAATCACATATTGTGGGATTTATCAGTGCCCGGGCCAGGGACATCTGACATCACTACGGAGTTCCGGAACACTCCCAAATAATCTGCTGCAGCAGTATCAGCTCTAATGAGCTTATAGAAATCACTATGTAGTGCCAGACTCAATAAACAATTCAATTAATCATCTCATTACAAATTTCAATTTCAATTCAATATACAAATTCAACTAAACAACATCACCCAATTAGGTGTAACCTTCAGACATTTAATGTACGTGTTATTTTCGATGGACATCATAATTTATGTGTATTTTATATATTAAAGTCTCTTAGTTCACACCAATGGATATAAGACAATTTTAGCAGCCTTGAGTTCATCAATAGGCTTCTTTCCGTAACTCAGAATTATTCCTAAAAATCTAATTAGTTTCAGTTAACTAATCAACGTTGAATCAACTAGCTTCAAAAGCTAATCCCCATCATCGTATTACAACTACTCCTCTAGATAACCCTTTGGTTAACTCTCAATTCATCTTGGATCAAATTCCAAGAATATTACTTTAAAGAAGGTTCATTTATACTATAATTAATCCTTAGACTAATGTCATAATCTATTCATGTTCCTAGACAAAATCTCTGATTCAATTTGAATCAGAATCTCACTGGTCTCAACCTGAGTCCTCCGAATGATCGGACCTGAAGGTTCAATCGATCAGCCTGAAGACATGTCCCAGTTAGGGACTGTCCGATCGATTGGACCTAGGACGAACCCAGTTCCAGATTTCTGCAATCTATCTTCTTCCCTTCTTCTTTACATCATTTCATTCTTAACCTGAACATCAACTGGAACCTCTTGTTCCCCCATCAATATACACCTCCATAAACATCAAAATCACACTTTTATCTATCACAAAACCCATGCAACAATTCATTCAAGCATGCTATAATTTCAATCAAAAACAAAAAAAATCAACAAACATCAAATCTAATAGCCCATGAATACAAATCATAGTTTCTACTTACCTTATGGTTGAATTAAACACAAAACCCCTTTCTTTTCCAAGCTTTACTTGATACAAATCTTCCCAAATTCAAAACCCTAACACCAAGAACAGTTCAAAATAGAAATTCTTGAGTTGATTGTGTTGCACAACAACTCTAATCGTGCAATAGTCTTGAAAAGTCTACAAAGAACTTGAATCTACTTACTTGTAACTTAACAAAGAGAAACTACAGCTCTTCTTAAACTCTTTCTCCAAAGAAAAGTGAAGATGAGGATGGAGAAGATGAATCTCACAAGTTCTCTTTCAAAATCACTTGAAAAATTCCTTTTCTACACACTAGATAGAGAAGAAACGAAGAAGAAATACTCAAGGCTCTCACTCTCTCTGTATTTCAGTTGAAGGAATGTTTTTACCGACTGAAAATGCGTGACTCACCATCCTTATAAAGTCAATTTTACACTCACCCCCCATATACTATACATTTTTCAAGTTTGAGTCAATTTAAAACCCACTTGCTTCATTTGAAATCAAATGAAAACGAAAGTATTATGAAAGTTGTTTGTACTCATCGAAATACATATGTTGGCATCAAATTTTACCGTATTCGATGAAAAACGTATAAATTCAAATTTACGTAAAAGTCCTTAATTCCATTAATTTGAGGTTAACTCCAACTATATCAAGTCAATCTCTTCCAAACTTGTTCATTATGCTTAATTCAATCAAGTATGACTAATTTGATCCATTTTATTCACTAATCACATTTATCTTGATTAATCACACTTAAGTCACGTTAACCTCAATTAATTAAAGTTAATCCTAATTAACTCGGGATAGGGTGTAACAGGTATCGAGTCAACAGTGGATTATTATTCAGGCGTGTTTCAATTGTTGTAGATCTAGTAACGCATATATCTATTGAGGCAGATTCGGCTCATATTCAAGAGTTATGCCATCCCTCTATATCCTCATGGAAGGCGAGGTTCCAAGTGAGACACCTGGAGGCTAGCATTAGGAGGTTTGAAGGAATTCAATTTTCTATCTTACACCCTCAAACAATGCAATTCAACAAGAAAGTCAGTAGGAACAGATTGGCTCAAGTTCGCATTAATGCCTTTGTATAGTGCTGTCTATATGATTAATTTCTTGATTATAGTGTTATTTTAATGAGGTATGCCTCATTGAAAGTCTTTTTCATCCACTCAGGATGATAGACTTCCTCTCTTGTATTCTATGATTTTTGGAAAATGAAGAGCTAACTCAATAACTCATTCTACAGAAGAAAAAAAAAAACCTTCTGAAACAATAAAACATGAAATTCACTGTCCAATATATCAACAACTGTCTTGACCCATTTCTGACCTTGCTCTAGTCTTTTAGCAAAATTTGTTGTGATCTACCTTCACGAGCTTAATGCTTGAATAATCACGATAATTGACAGTTTTTTGCACATTGCTTTTGGAACATTTAAATGTAGTAACAATTTCAACATTTTGGACCGCTATTTGGTAATTTACTCGAGTAGTGAAGTGAATAAAATCATCAAATCTAAAAAGAGGAGGGGATTAAATCAGAAGGTCCTACATAACAAAAAAAAAAAAACCCTCTTCTTTTTACTGAAATATCCAAAAAGTCACGCTCTCATGGCATTAAATAACAAGAGGCTGTAATTTGGGAAAGACGTGCTTTTTTTTTTATCATTTATTACTTTTTTATTTGACTCCATCTTTTTTTTTCTTTTGATTTAATCATTCACTTCACAACATGATACAAGTAAATTACCCAAATATGCCTGAGCAGGTATTTCCAAGTTCCACATGATGACGACGCATGGACCACATAGCACATAAGCACATAGCACAGTAGAAAATCTCCCCTTTATCAAGTACATAATTATCTTATATAATCTATAATATGTAAATATTTTTAAATAAATTTACATATATAATAATAATAAGAGATATGAGAGTTCCTATCTTATTGGGGGTTATGCAAAATTTGCATCCTACCCTATGCATGGGCATTTTGAAAATGATAAAAAAAATATCACGTCAGATCAGATACCATGGAGAAGGTCCGATTGACAGCATACATCGAACACATCTATTTAATACGCTTTAGAAACTACTTATAAATGAAGTGTAAACACAAGTGGGCCCCATCACAGATGCCAATAGAGACTCCCTCCTTAGGGCCCGTTTGCCAATTTACTATTAAAGTAAAAGTAATATAAATCCTCCATTTTTCAGACAAAGGGTCACATCAAAAGTACACATTTTCAAAATTCCCTTATCCTTAAAAAAAGAAAGTAAAAAAGCAATCTCCTTTATCTACTAAGATAATTAAAGAACTCACTTTTTATGCAAAAAGTTATAAATATTCATTACCAATCCACTGAAGATAAAATACCATCATAACCCCCTTATATATTATATTCTATTGATTTGATGTTTTACTTTATCTTTATTTTACGCGATAAAAATGACCAAACGGGCAGGCGGAGCCCATTAGCCACCTCATTTGCCGCCAGTCTCTTGGCATGGCAGCAAGAAACATGCAATTTTCTAGCCAATTCAAAGACCTCAACCATTTCTTTCACCTTCAATACATTTTGCAAAGGATATTCAGGGCCTTTTCTGCTATGTCCACCATTTCAAGTGGCAACCTCAAAAATATGACACATGACAATTTTCAAAGAACTCTAATTAATAAAAATTGAAATACCACTCATGTATAAATTGAAATACTACCACTCATACATGCATAGATAAATACATAAGATGTGAAACGTCCCAAAACAACCACTAAAGAGGTCTACAAACAAATAATTAATCAACCCTCATCTACATAGGATAGACTATCACTCATGGCCCGGCCCACAGATCAGATTCAGAAGCTGGTGAGAGTTGAAGCATATGATGCAACAAAGAAAAGGAAGAATAACATAGACATGGGCAACACAGTAGTACTTCCATCTGATGAATCCCCTCCTGTTGATGGAACAGTTTTAGATCCACCCCCTGCATCCACAATCACAGAAACATTAAAACCCATATAATCTAGATTTCTTAGTCACCATTATCACGAATCAGTGCTTGAAATATTGGATGAAGTTCAGGTTACTTCTGGTTGGAGTTTCATCCAAATATTTATCATTTCCTTCTTATGACAATAGTGAATACAAACAGAGAGAAGAGACACAGATTTTACAACTAAGAATGAAGTATGTGATACAGCTATATACTGTTACGTAGCCCATTTCAAGGTATATGGGTACCGTAGATCAGAGGATTAGAGGAAGCATTTTTTTTTTTTTTTTTTTTTTGTATCATTCATAGGATTTTGTGTAAGCAGACAATCTTAAATATTTGTTCTCCAAAGGATTTCTAACAAGGCCTATGCTAGCAGCATATGTAGTTTCTAATTAACAGTTTGTAGTTGTGGGAGTCCCACAAAATGAACAGTTCCTAGTTGTAAATGTGTCACATGTACTATGATAGAAATTGAATATTGGCTTTTTTTTTTTTTTTCTGAAAAGAAGAAAGAACTAGAACAGAGAGAGTATTTATTCTTTGAGGGGTCTATTTGGATGAGGAGGAATGGTGGAGAAACTGTCATAGTAGCATTTTTAAAGTTAGTACTTGAATGTCTGCAGCTTAAGTGCAAGTTAGAGTGGGATTAAACTCTTTTGAGTACACAGGCATAGGAGTGGTTCCCAAATTTGACTAACTGACAAACAGGAGTGATACTTGGGTAGAAGGATCATGCAACTAAATGTTGGCATTGCCTATGTTTTTTATTTATTTTAATCAAGAATTGAAACTAAATTCAATAATGCACATTTAATGATAGAATTGATTGGATCATGCTTATCATATATATACCTGCTGGTGTAGTTGTAGTTGGTGTTCCCGCCGGAGAATCTGCCGGAGAAGTTGGTCCACCAGCAGCTGCCCAAAACAATTTTGAAGTCAATTAATGAAACAGAGTTTTTATATGTCATAAGAAGCAGCTTTTACACTTATCCCTCTCTATGGAATCAAAGTTCCAGATACTTAGAATTACTATAACTGAAAGACAGCTGATTTGCCAGGTTAAAGAAAGAGCCACATGGGCAATGAGAATTTCTCATGGCCTTACCGTTACATTGACTCACTGGTGGAGTTTGGACATTGCAAGAGCTGGGAAGTGCTAGAGCTTGAGTTTGGTTGATGGTGATCCCCAGCGTCGAGCCACCGCCATTAAGGACCGTGCAAAGGCACTGCGGCGACGATCTAACAACACTGGCAAGTTGACTGCAACAAGAAGATGACGGAGTTGATGAATTCCCCTGTATGTAGTTCAGGCATGGTGACAAGCTAATAAGTGCACTTGTGCAACCTGATTGAGCTGCAGCTCCTGCCCAAAACATGGTTACAAGGGCCATGACCAGGCCCATCTCCACCCACTTTGGTGCCATTTGGCCTGAAATGTTGCAAAATGAGAAGGGTCAAGACTCAATACTTGTGTGGGAAATTAAACAAGAGATGTTGGGACTATGGAAGGGTTGGGAGTTGAGGGAGGGAGAGGGAATTTAATTTATAGAGGGTGAAGATGGTAATAGTCATATGGGTTGTGTGGGTGAACAACTTCTCCAACTTCTTGACAGGTACTTCCTATGCTAAAATTAGTAGTTTGATTCAACCAAATGATGTGTCTAGGTGACGTCTCATCTAAGAAATATATGTATCTTGCCTTGGGAAAATAGGAACTGGGATCCTTTCAACAAACTATGGAACATCACAGCAAAAGGAAGGATTCCCCAATAAAGTAAAGCTTTGTGTTACTTCTAGTGCCTGTTTTGGTGGGTGTAACCCCAAGAAAAATAAACCATGTTTATGGATTGTGGTTTGGACAGGTAGCATTTTTTTTGGTAGAAAGACAGGTGGCAGTTGATTTCAGTTAGGTAGCCATCTTGGATTCACATCTTTGAACCCTGTGGTTTTTACACCTGAACCTGGGTGGGGTCTATGGTTTCAGTACCAGACTATTCTTGTGGGCCTTGGGTTGATATTGCTCCAGAAGTAAAGAATCTTAATTCACAGTCCAGATGTGGCTATTTCATGTTGTTGAGTTTTGATCCAATTGCCCTCGATGCATTCTTGATGTTGGGGGGATTAGGTGAAAATTCAGCCTCATTAGCTTATCTTAATCGTTGATTTAATAGGGGTGTGTGGAAATTGGAAAGGTCTCATGCGTAGAATTAGGTGAAAATTCAGCGTCATTAGCTTATCTTAACCGTTGATTTTATAGGGGTGTGTGGGAATTGGAAAGGTCTCATGTGTAGAATTAGGTGAAAATTCAGCCTCATTAGCTTATCTTAACTGCTGATTTAATGGCCTCAAAGCTTAACGGTCTTTTAGCTATACATTTTTTTTCTATCAAATTTATCTAATGGTGATTTAAGATTTAGAATAAATGTCAAATGTGGTAGGTTTATGATTGGTGGGTGCATGTGGGCTTCAAGAGTTAAGACTGTATATGAACAGCCATTTTAGGTAAGGCCCAGGAGCAATCTTACGGACATTATTCTTGGAAAATTATCATCTGTATAAAGTGTCCACATATTTTTCAGATTTGAGGGTTTCTCAAGATACTATTGAGGAAATGTCAAAGAAATTAATTAATTAATTGTGAGATAAGATAAATAAAAAAGAAATTAATACAATTTACTGTTAAGACAGTAAATCTGTAAAACTTTTACTATTTTAATTTTAGGTGTGAAGAATTTACAAGAGACAACTAACATTCACCACCTTTGTAGAACAGACACTCACCTGACTGCCTAGGTTCGAACTCACTTCTTTCCAGTTTTGTGGGCTTTCTTTCCGCTTGTGAGGGCTTCTTTCTCACTTGTATGGGCCTTCTTCCCGCCTGTGCGGGCTGTCTTCCCATGTGTGTGGGGGTTCTCTCTTGGGTCCCGACCCCCTTAGTTGGGTTAGAAAAAGGAAAAACATACCCCCACCTTTGGTAAGAAATAATGGCCCCTTTTCAGTTTGTTTGGCCAAAGTGCCAAACGAGACAAGGAGATCCTAAAACTAAAAGTGCCTTAATTACATGTTACCATCTTCTTCTTGTATTGGGTCACTTGATTGTTGAAAAGGAGATCAGACGACACATTAAGATGGGTTAGAGGTTCAATCCTAAGCACATTTTCATATGGCCCAGGCCTGCTTCAACTTGACTACACTATTGGATTTTAAAAAAAAATTGTTTTATTTGATGAAATGAGGTATATTTTCATACAAAAATTGTGCATTAACAAACAAAAGAAAATCCAATGCAACAGTGCCCAACAAGCCCAAGGAAATCCTAAAACTAGGATTGGTAGAACAACTATTGAGCCATTTGATTATTGAAAAGAGGATCAGGCAACAAACTAAACTAATGGTTGCAATGGGCTACAAAACAGAGGTCCCAGCCTGAGCCCATTTATTTGTGGCCCAGGCCTTGTTCAACTTGAGTGCAATCACCAACCACAAACAAATTGACAGTGTTTGGATTTGGAAGCTTGGATTTCAAAAGAAGAAAGAAAATGCACCATTTTTGTGATGTGAGGGACATTTCATGCAGAAGTGTGTCGATGAAAAAGTATGATTCTTTCATGCCATATTGCCATTGCACTCTGTTTCTGTGCATTGGTGGAGAGAAATCAGATTTTTCTTATCTGGAAATAATACATTTCCATGAAAATGACTACACAAATCGGCAAAAAAGAAAAGGAAGAAAGAAGTTCAAAATAAGCTTTTGACTAATTTCAAAGAAGGGTCCTTCCAATGGCAAATATCATTTTAAGTCCTAAAGTTTTGCAAAAAGTTTTTTGATGAACGAGATCTACTTAAAAATTCAAACCATCTTGAATAAATGGCCCACCATTTATTGGCTGGATCAAATTGGACTCAAATAGGAGTCAGGTCCACCCTTAATTTAACAACGTTTAAAATAAATGTCGATCAATCTGACTGTGATTCCAACTCCGATTGTAGTTATTTTTTGTCAAGAGCCTACAGACTAGAGGGTTTTTTTTTTTTTTTTTTAATTTTGAAGAGTTTCGAATTCTTATTTTCTTGCAAGTACGGCTGCACTACGGGATTAATGGCAATGGACCCGCCGACCCGGCCATCTTGTTCAAAGATGTCATCTCCTATGGAGCCCACCTGAACTGGATGCGTAAAAATGAAGGGAGGTAAAAAGAGATGAACTTCTGGTCAATTAAATGATCTAAGCTCTTAATTTTTCGGCCTTAAAACTCGGTGGCAATTCATTTGTGGAGACTTATTATGTAAAATTTAATGGATATTAATGTCTGATCGGCATCAAGTAAGAACCGATGCCCATTTGAAGGGAGCTAGTTCTCTGTTTCTGAGACAGAGTCCAGACTTTCTAAGGCTTTCACTTAGAGAAATCCCAAGTTGATGAATGAAATTCTACAATGCTGCCCAATTATTGAAAATCCAAGCAGCTCAAAACAAGCACCCTTTGACTCCAGATGGGGGTGTTCATCTTTAACCACTCATATTACAGCAGGTGGGCCCACTGTGGAGTTCCACACCTTCAACACAAGATTTCTCTAAGTCCGTCCAATATGAGAATGAAAAGAGGAGTTCATATTTTCTCATATGCTCTTGACATTATTAAGGCATTTAACGGTGGTAAGTATTGATTTGTTAATTCGATTATTGGGATATGTTTTGAAAATTTTGAATTTGAATTTATTCCTTGGTCTTAAATATTGGAGCCCATCGGTTCGCTAAAATGGATTCTTATAATATTACCAGCTGAACTATAGCTTGGGGATGGTTAGTCTTTAGTTTTTTTTTTTTTTAAATAATTGTCTTTCTTTAAAAAAAAAAAAGTTCAAATAAAGAAGAAAATCAACTTTATTTGATGGATCATGGAGCAACTTTATTAGAGGCACAGGAATTCAAACTCTTGTGTTAATATATTTCAAATCAATATTGTGAAAAATCCTTAATATATCTCTTTCTTGATAGTAAACAATTGTACATGGATTATTAAGATGAAACCATTATTAAGATGGAAATAGGGGGTCCCTGCATGTTTGATTGAGAGCATTTCATATGGAAATTCCTCTTGTTGAGAATTCCTAGCAAAACTGAAATCGCTATCCTTGGAAACGAATTCTCTTTTTGATTGGGAATGAGGAGAATTGGATCGGTAGCTATGTGAAAAGTCACTAGTGGCTGGTAGAATTCTTAGAATTCTGGATTCTTTGTTTCTGGGAAAGGTAATTAACAACCCACCCACAAACTCACCCAAGTCCCTCCGGATTATCACAACGGCCGACTCTTGGTTCTTTCAATGAAAGGGAGGTTGCTCGCATCCGTGAATTTTAGAATCTTACTTTTGCCTTCAAGTATTTTGAAATTGAAAGTTTTGGGGAGGGCACTAAAATGGATACTAGTTCTAATTTAACCAATCAACATGCAACGGATATAATCAAACAACCAACATAGAACTAGTTATATACCAATCACACACCACAAGAAGGCAGACACAATTAATGAGGAAACCCTATTCAGGGAGAAAAACAACGAACCAGAAATCAAGAACTCACAAACAGTTATAAGATATACTCACAACTCCTTTCCCTCAGTCGGTACCTCAACCTAAAGACTGTAGTTGTTCACGCACAAAATCCATTGCCATGACATCCACCGCACACTGTTATCCTTATTTGATCTCCTCGCACCTTGTCAGCCAAGATGAGCTATATTCTACAAGAGAGTAGAAACAACCATATATGCACACGCATGACTTTAGAGTTGAGAGCAACACCCTATTTATAGGCCCAAATTCGTGCCTTATGGTTAGAACACAAATAAGACTCATAGTGGGAAACATAGTCTCAAAAGAAAATAATTCGTATTCAATTTAAATGACTTTCCCGTATAACCCGCGCATGTCCAATCGATCGGACCACCCAAATAAATAGAGCGCTTTGGCTGTTTGATCAATCGGACAGAGGCTCTGATCAATCAAACCTGGGAGATTCGCCCGGTCTTCTCTTTTCTTCGGTTCAGTTCTTCCGGCGACATAACCACAATCCATTCTAAAATAAAATAAAAATACAACTCAATGGACCTAGAATTTGTCCAACCCATAAATTATCCAACATAAAAATACCTACACAAATTCTACTTTGGAGGCTATAGCATTTGGTATTCTCCTCATGCTATATACAAAATATCTCCAAATGCTTGCAATTAACATATCCATTCTGATCTGCGAGTTAAAACAATGATGGCCGCGACCATGATGAAAGCCCTCCATTGATGAGGAATTTTAGTCAGGAGGAGCTCAAATGATGAAAGTGGCTGCCATTTGATAAATATTTGCATTTCGATTATCCTCCCTCCGTATTTCAAATAGGTAAGATTACACTTCAATTGATTGATTGTGGCCGTTGGATCGTGTAATAACCGTTAAGTTTAAATATCGAGTGGCACAGGTCAATAGGCTTGTTAGAGCCGGCGTCCACAGATAAGGGACCCACTTATGGATGGCCAGACCTCTGGTCAACCGTGACATGCTTGATTGAATTATAGTTCACTTTTCTTGGGGGACAAGTTGATTGTACATCTGCTTTATTGAGGAGACCGTGACATGCTTGATTGAATTATAGTTCACTTTTCTTGGGGGACAAGTTGATTGTACATCTGTTTTATTGACCAAACCGTGGTCCTGGGCCTACCCTTTGGGATTGTGTAGTCTATTTGGATCATCAATTAAAATGGTTATAGTCGTCTGAGTACAGGTTGATGTGCTACATTTAGAATGTGGGCCACCACTTGGCAGTTAAGATTCCATTGATGTTTTGGGCCACACCTATGGTCAATCATGTTCCTTCCCCGTGCCCACAACTAATGTAAAAACCAGGGAGAAAAAAAAGATAACAGAAAATGTACAAAAAGTTATAGACTTTATAACTTGAGGGTAAGATTTACTAGAGGTTTGAGGCTCCCACAAGAGTCATGCTTGCTTGCTGTTATTGCAATGACTCTTATAATGCATCAACTGTTTGGGTACAGCTTTTGGAAAAAAAAAAAAAGTTCCTGTTTGGATACAGGAATTCTCGTATGTAGGATTACGAATTCTTCCAATTCTTTTTCTCAAATGATTTTTAAAATGCTCAAGTACAGTTTAATATTTAGGAAGCTAATTAGATTCTAAGAATTTAGGTTAAAACTAACTTTTCAGAATGTGTATTTTCATAATTTTAACATTCACGTGGAGAATTTTAAATGCTTTCAAGACATGATTTGACACTAATATAAGACAATGATATTCATGTGAGAACTAGTTCTCACATATTATATGAGAAGTTTTCTGTGGAGCGCACATTTGGGGATCGACGGGGGGATGGAAAGATCTATGTGAGATCACCCCAAGTATCAAGTTTGACCCAAACTCATGCCCCTAACCCCTTCATCATTGGCCCACAAGTTTAATGTCTTCATATTCAAAAAAATATTCAACCCTCGATCCAACGGTTCAGTCCATTGAGATGTGTGTCAATCCTTGGGATTAGTGACCATCAGGGGGTACCCTACTAATTGCTAGATTTGGATGGGTTGTTAGTTGGGCCCCGCAAAAAAGTTTCTCATATATTCTCAAATGAATATTATGAAATTCTCAATTCTCGTCGGAAATATTGCTAAACAAATAAGTTCTAAAGCCTAGAAGTATGACCAAAGGATTGTATTACAAGATATGTGAATTTAATTATTTATAAAAAAATATCTATAAATATTATTAGTTATTTGATATCACAGAAATTAAGAAAAAAAAAAAACCTTGTAAATGTTATCAGCTATTTGATCAAAGAAAATGAAATCAAATAATAAATATGAAAGCAATGAACATTTGGGGATCAAGATCTTTAATCAACTGGTAACTACCATTCAGTGCAGATATCCTCTGCATCTAGATAATCGGCCACCATCATCAACAACAACCTGGTTAATCTACTGTATCTACCTTCTTTATGTTTCGACAACTAGGTCTCACCTACTTGCCACACATTCTATATTCAGTCATCATTTTGAAAATAATGTTGGGTTTTCTTTAAGTAGAAAGATAAAGCTTATTTGACTTTTCACATTTTTCAAAAAAATAGTTTAATTTGGTGACATGAAGTAGTAATAATAGAAGAATGAAAGTATACATGTGTGTGGGGGCATTTCTCGAACACCGAGATTGGGCCCACTCCGTCAGTAATAAGGGGAATACGCGGTATTTCGGCACCGAACTCGTCTTGATCTCGGCTTTAGCATCACAGTTCGGCGGAGATCTCATCCTTGCCGAACCAGTTCGGTAGACTTATTTGTATTGCTGACGCACCTCCCTCAGCTCACTCCTACCTCAGTTCGGCCGCATCTAACCTCGGATGTACTCGCCTCAATCTCGGTCGCCTAGACATGGCGTAACGGCCGAGGGACGTGGCTGTATGGTTTATGAGGCGGCGAATGTTAAGGGGAATGAGCAACGTTATGACTATAAATGGGGGATAGGTATTGACTGAGCCGTTATCACCATTTAAGGGGCGTGATCGACTGAAACAGTTACCCCGATTGAGGGAATCACTTCGATCGATCTGTGAGTCCCTATCACTATATAAAAGAGGACTCAGTCTCCTCAAAAGGTACGCACTCAGACACTTACAATTGACATTTGAAAATCTCTACCCTACTGTCACGTCCTCGTACTGACTTAGGCATCGGAGAGCCTTGCGCTGCCCTCAGCCAGGGTCTTTGATTGCTCTTTCCATTCTTCCCCTTTCAGGTTCTTTTCTGAGGCATCACACCACATCTCTAGTGGGTCCAGAATTCACCATCTTCGGGTCCGTGAATTTTCGTGCACCTACAATTGGCGCCGTCTGTGGGAAAAAAAAAACCGTAAACACCTTTATTCAGAAATCTTCTTCCCTTACACCATGCCTCCAAAGAGCAAGAGAGGTGGAAAGACAAAGTCTGTAGACGTGACTGCACGTCCTGGAACGTCCCGCGCCGTATCTCGACATGACAAAAGTGCTGAATGCCCAGTCGTGGTGGAGAGCTACAATTCTGGCTCTGTCTCACCCTTAATGGAGGAGACAAGGCCTCCTCCGGAAAACAACCCTCCACCAAAATCGCTGCAGAAGGGCAAAGGGCCGGTCGTACACCAGGCGCGCGACGAACACACATCCTCATTCGCGGATATCAGGACCCAGAACCTGATTATCCAAGAAAAGGATAAGCTGATCTATCAGCTCCAGCAGCAGCTCCGGGAAGTGGAAAAGGCTTCCACGAATAACGTCGTACGTCCAATCATCCATGATGATTTGCGGCAACACCTGAACCGCAAGAGGCGCTCCCGAGATCACGTCGAAGGCTCGGGGGATAGCTGCTCCCAAAGAAAGCAAGAATCCACTTTCGACGACAAAAATGATATGAAGGAGTGGCTGACCCGAGAAGTCAAACAGACAATCCGGCACAACATGGAAGCAGCCGGATTCGCCCGCGAACAATTGGATGTCGGCGACGCGGAGAACCTTGGTACATCTCCTTTCTCGCAGGAGATAAGAGAATTTTCTCTCCCAGAGAAGTTCATCGTCCCACGGTTCGTCTTGTATGACGGAACCTCGGATCCAGGAGCACACCTTCGGCATTTCACTCAAAGAATGTCGCTTTGGGGAGACCTCGGTCACCTTAACTGCAGAGTCTTTTCTTCCAGTCTTGGGGATCTCTCTTTGAGATGGTTCTGTGCACTTCCAGAAGAGTCTATTACAAGCTGGCGACAGCTCCAAGGCTCTTTCTTGAAAAAATTCCAAGCACACAGAATCATCCCCAAGACCGACGCTGACATTATGGCGCTAAAGATGAGGCCGAACGAGTCTCTTACTCAATTCGCCAAGAGATTCTGGACGATTTACAGTCAGGTCGAAAACGCCACTGAAGAAGTGGCTATTAAATCGTTCCAGCAGTCTCTACTTCCCGGCAATGAGCTCCGTAAGTACCTGATCTGGAACCCTGTAACTTCCATGAAAGCTCTCATGGCCAGGGTAAATCGCTTCATAGAGCAAGAAGAAGACGATGCCCGAGCTCGGGAAAGCTTTGGCTTCACCCGGGAAGCAAAATTCTCCAAGAGGGAGAAGTCGCCTCGGAGGGAGGATGTCGGTCACGGCCAAAAACCTTCCAGTTCGGCTACTCCGTATACACCTTCCGCGGGTAGCAACAAGCTTAGAAGGGCTCCGTACGACAGAGAGGGACAGCAGCGCGTTACGGCGTTCACTGCTGTCAACACAATTTTCAAGGAGCCAATCTATAGGATCCTTGGTAAAATAAAAACGCGACCATACTTTCAGTGGCCGCAACCGATGAGGGCTGATCCGTCCACCCGAGATCAAAATAAGTTCTGTTCCTATCATAAGCAGAACGGCCACATGACGGAGGATTGTTATAGCCTCAAGTCACATCTGGAGAAGCTCGTAAAAGACGGTCATCTTCGAGAATATATCAAGGAAGGTGGCCAGGGAGTTAACCAAACTCAACGCGAGGAGCGTCATCCTCGCCGAAACGAAGATAGGGATAGTGATGAGTCCGAAAGAATAATCAACGTCATTCACCTGGCGTCTGCACCGAAGGGGAGTGCTCCGAAGGGGAACGACCAATCTCGCGCTGTGGCGAGGAAGGCTTCCCACGGCAAGCAGGTCCTGTCAGCCGAGCTCGAGCCAGCTACAAAAAAAGCTTGGAAGGATAGGCCAAAAATCTGGTTCGGAGAAAAGGACCTGGAAGACGTCCAACTCCCTCACAATGACCCACTCATTATAACCCTGAAGCTGAAGAATTGCAGAGTACAGAGGATTCTCGTCGACCCCGGCAGTTCATCCGAGATCCTCTATTACGACTGCTTCAAAAGAATGGGTCTCAAAGAGGAAGATCTGCTGGAAGCACGAATTCCCCTTGTGGGGTTCAGCGCCAAACCAGTGTATCCAAAGGGGAAGATCCCCCTGAAAGTCCAAGTCGAAGGAGCCATCATCATGGCAGACTTCATTGTGGTGGACGCGCCGTCTCCTTACAATGCCATCGTAGGGAGAACTTGGCTGCATCAGTTAGAGGCTATACCCTCTTCGTACCACCAAAAACTGAAATTTCCTTTAGAAAATAAGGATGGCAAAATTGAGGTGGTGACGATAAGGGGCGACCAGCAAATGGCCAGGCAATGCTTGATGGCCGTGGTCCCAGGGGAGGCAGAGCCGCAGCAGGTTAACATGGCCGAACTCGAAGAAGAGTTGGAAAAGGTCGGCCGCGCCCCCGAGCATAAAAGTGTTGAAGATCTAACCTCGGTCAACATCGATCCCAGCGATCCCGAGAAATACTTCTTGCTCGGCAGCGAGCTCGGTGAGCCTGAGAAGTCCGAGCTCTTGAACTTCTTAATTGAAAATAAAGAAGTATTTGCTTGGAGCCCGAATGAAATGCCCGGCATCGACCCCGAAGTGCTATGCCATCATTTGAATGTGGATCCCAAACAGAAGCCGGTCATCCAGAAGGCCCGAAGGACTGGGATCCCACAGACAGAAGCCGTGGCCGAAGAAGTCGACAGATTGCTGCAAGCCCGGGCGATCAGAGCAGTCCACTATCCAAGGTGGGTAGCTAACACCGTAGTGGTCAAAAAGAAAAACGGCAGCTGGCGTGTCTGTGTAGACTTCACCGACCTCAATAAAGCCTGCCCAAAGGATTGCTTCCCTCTGCCGAAGATCGACCAGATGATCGACGCTACCGCGGGCCATGAGAGAATGAGTTTTCTCGATGCTTATCGGGGATATCACCAAATCCCGATGTACGGCCCCGACGAGGAAAAAACCGCGTTTATAACCCCAAGAGGGATTTACTGTTATAAAGTGATGCCTTTCGGGCTGAAGAACGCGGGGGCGACCTACCAGAGATTGGTCACCACAATGTTTAAGGCCCTTCTCGGCAAAACTGTGGAGGTCTACATTGACGATATGGTCGTCAAAACCAAACAGTCCCAGGATCATCTAGCCGACCTACGCCAGGTGTTTGGCATCTTGAAAATATATCGGCTCAAGCTGAACGCAACAAAATACGCGTTTGGGGTAGGCTCCGGCAAGTTTCTAGGGAGTCTCGTCACCAGACGAGGCATTGAGGCCAATCCAGATCAAATAACGGTTATCCAAGCAGTGCAAGGTCCTACCACTACAAAACAAGTCCAGAGATTGACGGCATGGCGGCTGCTCTCAACCGCTTTATCAGCCGATCTTCGGATAAGTGCCGACCTTTCTTTCAACTCCTCAAGAAAAATTCCTCGTTCCAGTGGACAGAAGAATGCGACCGAGCTCTGCATGAGCTCAAAATGTATCTCTCCTCACCACCCCTGCTTTCAACTGCGAAACAGGGAGAAATGCTTTATATATACCTTGCTGTGTCCGATCACGCGGTGAGCTCGGTGCTGGTTAGAGAAGAGGAGGCAAGGCAAGAGCCTATTTACTATACCAGCAAAATCCTCATTGATGCCGAGACCAGGTACTTGCAATTGGAGAAACTCGCGTTAGCTCTTATCAGTGCTTCCCGCAAGCTCTCCCACTATTTCCAAGCTCATACGATCACGGTCGTAACGGAATATCCTCTCCGACAACTTTTTTACAAAGCAGACTTCTCTGGGAGGGTTTCCAAGTGGGCAGTCGAACTGGGCCAATACGATATCCAATATCGGCCCCGAACGGCGATAAAAGCTCAAGTACTAGCGGACTTCCTAGTGGAGTTCATCTCTCCTAGTCCGGCACCGAGCCAACTCGAAACCGAACTGGGGGACAACAAGAGTGCCAGTGATGTCACCGACACCGACCTTCAAGAAAAAAGATCTTGGAAACAGTTCCTCGATTCAGCTTGGAAGGTTTTTGTCGATGGATCTTCGACTTCTAAAAGGGCTGGCGCTGGCTTGGTCCTCCAATCTCCAGAAGGATTAGTCATCGAGCAGGCCCTGACACTTGATTTCAAAGCTACCAACAATGAAGCCGAGTATGAGGCGTTGATTGCAGGACTTGACAGCGCCAAAACTCTGGGGGCACGACATCTGGTCGTCTTCTGTGATTCACAACTGGTGACGAGCCAGTTGAGCGGAGAATATCAGGCCCGTGATGGTAGAATGGCGGCCTACCTGACTCTTACAAAACAGCACCTCTCTAAGTTTGAAAGAGTAGAAGTGAAGCAGGTCGGCAGAGAGTTGAATTCCCATGCAGATGCCTTAGCTAATCTGGCATCCGCCGTCGAGGCTGGAAGAAAAAGAATCATTGAGGTTGAATCATTAGCGAAACCTAGTATTCAGCTTCACCTAGCCCGTCAGATACTTTGTGTCGATCTCGGCCCAAGTTGGATGGACCCAATCATCTCATACCTCAAAGATAATCAGCTTCCGGAAGACAGAATTGCTGCTCACAAAATGAGGCTGAAGTCTACTAGGTTTTGGCTATCTCCAGAGGGTAAGCTCTACCGGAAATCATTTACAGGCCCCTACCTTCAATGCGTCCACCCAAGCAAAGTCGAGGACTTTCTCTTCGAGATCCATGAAGGGATTTGTGGAAGTCACATCGGAGGTCGGTCACTAGCGTACCGGGCTCTCAGCCAGGGTTACTGGTGGCCATACATGCAAAAAGATTCTCAGGTATATGCTAGGAAATGCGAAAAGTGTCAGAAATTTTCACATTCCCTACATCAACCAACGCAGGCTTTGAGCCCGCTCTCCAGCCCTTGGCCTTTCGCCCAGTGGGGTTTGGACATCGTTGGACCTCTCCACCGAGCATTAGGAAATAAGAGGTGGCTAATTGTAGCTACTGATTATTTTACAAAGTGGATAGAAGCAGAACCGCTCTCGTCCATCACTGAAAAAGACACAACAAAGTTTGTATGGAAGAATATCATCACCAGGTTTGGTATTCCTCGAGTTTTGATCTCGGACAACGGGACACAGTTCGACTCCGCCTTCTTTAAAAAATTTTGCGAAGATCTGGGGGTCCGAAATCATTATTCCACTCCAGCCTACCCGCAGAGCAATGGTCAAGCTGAAATTTCTAATAAGGTCATTCTCGATGGCCTTAAGAAAAGACTCGACCAAGCAAAGGGAAGATGGGTTGAAGAACTCCCGAGTGTCCTGTGGGCTTATCGGACTACTCCAAGGCGCTCCACTTCGGCGACGCCTTTCTCTCTAGCCTATGGTACCGAAGCAGTGATACCTCTAGAGATCGGACTTCCGACATTGAGGTCGGAACTCTTCGACCTAGGCCAGAACGATGCTAATCTTGGACGAGAGCTTGATTTGGCCGAAGAGCGACGAGAAGCTGCAGCCGTTCGCTTAGCGGCCTACCAGCAGCAATTGGCTAGAGGCTATAATCAAAAAGTCCGGGAAAGAAAGTTCTCCATTGGGGAACTGGTGTTGAAAAAGGCGCTGCCAGCAGACAAAGATCCAAACGAAGGCAAACTTGCGCCAACATGGCTCGGACCGTTCAAAGTGATCTCTGCAGCGGGTCAATCAGCTTACAGATTGGAGGACATGGATGGTAAACAGTTACCACGACCATGGAATGCCGCTCACCTCAAAAAATTCTATTTCTGATCTGTAGTCGAATTTTCAAGCATCAATAAAGCTATTCTTTCGTTCCTTGACATTTCGATTTTTTACGAGTCACAAAGCTCGGCAAACTCTCCAACAGTTCGGCACAATAGCCGTCGTTTCGGTGCCACGATTCTGCCGCAGAAGATCTCGGTACGCCTACCAGATCACGCGCAGAATTTCGGACCTCTGCCACAGAAGATCTCGGTACATATACCAGATCACTGGCGAGGTAATGCCTACACCATTGGTGAAGAACGATTTAGTCATATCAAACAAAACTCTGGCCACAAACGATCTCGGTCTTTATACCAGATCACTGGCAGAGACGGACTATACTGCCGGAATGAACCGGCCAGACATGTCCCACAAAAGAGTCCGAATTCGCGCTTTGACAAGCAAAAGCAGCGCGGAGTTCGGACAGGATCTCTACCGAATTGCCTCTCTTGGGTTCTTAGTTCATTGGCTAAAATTACTACGTGTGCTAATTCGGTAAAGATATACATTTCGGCGAAAATAGTGTCTGTAGACATTAAGGTCTAAGAAAGACGTAAAGACAATTTGCCTTAATGTTGGATTTCATTAAAAAGGGTTCTTACATCAGTCGAGTGTGACTCGCAAACCAAAGGGACATATGCTCCCACAAAAACAAACCAAAAGAGAGAATAGAGGAAACTGCCAAATACATAAAGATACTCAGGGAGCAGGGGCAACAGGTACATCGCTTTCTATCTGGATGACCTCGTTCTCAGCATGAAGGGGCTCGACGATTGGTTCCTCGACCGCAACGGGAGGAACCTCGGGAGTAGGAGGCAGGACGTTCGCAGGTACCGAGCTTGGAAACTTGTCAGGATTCAAGAAAGCCGGATGATCGCTTTGGATTCCAGCTTTTTCAAGGGCGGCCTTCCAGCCCATCTCCCATGAATCATCCCTGACTCCGGTCACTTGGGCCGCGTATTCGGCCTCAGCTTCCTGGAATCCTTCAAGATATGCACTGTTGGCGTCGGCCCGGATTCTGGATTCGGTCTCGGCCTTTTCCTGCTCTAGCTCGGCGATTTTCTTTTGGAGCTCAGCCTCCCTCAACTTTCCTTCTTGAATCTCGGTCTTTGCCTTGTCAAGCTCAGATAGAATGGCACGAGACGTTTCTTCATACTCTCTGATTCTTTCTCTGTTGGCCTCCAAAGACTTCTTGTACTCTTCAACCTTGGCCTCAGCGTTGGCCTGGATTTTCCTGGCTCGCTGGACCCTTCGCACAGAGAGATGACATTTTTGCACGATCTGCAAAGAGAATAAACTTTTAGACAACTACTACCGAAGTCAAGCACAGAAGAAAAACGAAAGAGACTAAACTTACGCTCAGAGCAGACTCCATTTGCGTCACTAGCAACATGACGTCGTCAAGCTCATCATGCTTCTCCATGTCTCGGGACAAAGTACAAGCGTCGCCAAGCGCAGCCGCCACTAAGGGATGACCGCCAAGTCGGTCCTCCACGGTCAACGGTCTTCCTGGCTGAAGCAGCAAGCTCGGCCTCCAGGGCGCCACAGAAGACCGTTGGCTCGTCGCCCCTGGGTCAACTCTCCTTTGCACAGTTGTTAGGGCAGACTGCCCCTCAGTTCTGACCCTCTTTTGCCGGCGTACCTCTTCCATTGCAGCCTCGTCGGTACCAACCCCCGAGGTTTGGGCAGAAGAAGAAGCCTTTCTCTTTCACAGCAAAATGCAGAGTAAAGAAGAAAAAAAGATAAAAGAAGTTCCCCTACTTATAGTAAGAAGAAGGTACATCCAATAAAGGCAACCCATCATGTGTCGTTTCGATATACACAGCACCCTTTTGGAATTCGAAAAAGGTGGTTTCTATTATTGATTAGCCGCCATATGCGCCACTTTGAAAAGACTGCGCATCCCGTGGAGAGTCAACACGTGGTACCGTCAGCTTATTTCCCGCGCTAGTCAGGACGAGGCATTTAATATCGTAGATAGCGAAGCGACATCGGATGGACGTGAAGCGACATCGATTTGATCCGAAGTCTGTTCCAAAACTTGATATCCAAGGGTATCTCAAGTTCGGCAGATTGCATCTCGGCAGGTTGCAGCTCGGCAGGAGCTACAGTTCGGCAGGAGTTACAGCTCGGCTGGAACCGCAGTTCGGTATAATAGTTCCGCAAAGTTCCCATTTGAGAAAAAATGGTTTTATCTTCATAGGCATATAGAAAAGAGATTGTTGCTACAGGAATAATCAAGCAAAGCAAACACACAGAGAAAGAGATTGGACCACAGACAAAATTTTATTTTTTATTAAGTCATTTTTGTTACATGACATCTAATACAATGGATTACTCGACTTCATAAAAATTACAGATATGATCTTCCTGCTCTTGAAAGGCGTGTTCTTCGCAGAAGAGCAGCTCCACGATACGGGCAGAGTTCAATTCGGAGGCGTTCGAGGTCTCTTGCCCAGAATAAATCCTGCGCCATCTTCTGACATCTTGACATAGATGTCTTATCTCCTATCATCAAGAGATCAAGGTCTATCTCAGGAGAGATAGCGCAGTTGGCCAGAAGCCTCAGGAGAGATAGCACAGTCAGAGCACATTAGGGGGCAAGTTCCTCCCATTAAGCTCGAGCCAGCCATTGTAGTTACACCAAATGAAGCTTCAGGCTTGTAAAAACGGAGGTCTTTCTTCTCGCCGACGAGTGTTAACTCCATAGTGGCCAAGCCCCTGTCTTCTCGAATTGAAATACCAAACGTCAAAATTCAAGAGTGATTCAATCAGGAGAAGAAGGACCCTATTTATAGGCTTAGGCTGCTTATCCCAAGCACAGGAAATACGCGCCCATTTACGAAGCATCGTTCTACGTGCTAAACACGGGAAACGGATCTCTCTATACACGAGCCACCATCTGAGCCATGACACGTGGCATCATCGTCTTGTTTTCCTACTCGATCGTGTCACCGGTGTTTAAATGTCATAAAGATATTTTGGGATGGCGCGAAGACATAGGGAAAAGGCAAGATGATAACAGCACAGCACGATCAAGAGACAAGCCCCATAGAAGACGAATCGTTCGAAGTCGGATATCTCTCTATAGCTCCCGACCTCGGGAAGATAACTCCCAAGGGTCGAAAGCTAGGGGGCAATTGTGTGGGGGCATTTCTCGAACACCGAGATTGGGCCCACTCCGTCAGTAATAAGGGGAATACGCGGTATTTCGGCACCGAACTCGTCTTGATCTCAGCTTTAGCATCACAATTCGGCGGAGATCTCATCCTTGCCGAACCAGTTCGGTAGACTTGTTTGTATTGCTGACGCACCTCCCTCAGCTCACTCCTACCTCAGTTCGGCCGCATCTAACCTCGGATGTACTCGCCTCAATCTCGGTCGCCTAGACATGGCGTAACGGCCGAGGGACGTGGCTGTATGGTTTATGAGGCGGCGAATGTTAAGGGGAATGAGCAACGTTACGACTATAAATGGGGGATAGGTATTGACTGAGCCGTTATCACCATTTAAGGGGCGTGATCGACTGAAACAGTTACCCCGATTGAGGGAATCACGTCGATCGATCTGTGAGTCCCTATCACTATATAAAAGAGGACTCAGTCTCCTCAAAAGGTACGCACTCAGACACTTACAATTGACATTTGAAAATCTCTACCCTACTGTCACGTCCTCGTACTGACTTAGGCATCGGAGAGCCTTGCGCTGCCCTCAGCCAGGGTCTTTGATTGCTCTTTCCATTCTTCCCCTTTCAGGTTCTTTTCTGAGGCATCACACCACATCTCTAGTGGGTCCAGAATTCACCATCTCTGGGTCCGTGAATTTTCGTGCACCTACAACATGTAATGTGATGTAAGTGAGAAAAAGAAACTTATAATATGACACCATTTACCTTTGACTCCTCACTTTTCTTTCATTTTACTATAAAATATATGTGATAAAATGCCATACAGTGAATTTTAATATGCACACTCTTTTTCTCTCCTGTCTCATGATCGGGGGCAGACCTAAATGTCTTCAGCCCCCTCCAAAATTCAAAACAGCCCATTTGGGCCCCTACATGAAGTCTGCCTAGCCCCCACTTAAAATTACCCATAGCTCCTACCTCTCTTTCCTTCTCTCAAAGACCCTCAAGTTAGCTAACCCTCCATCCCCAGCATTGGCGGACCCCCATTATTCATCCATAGGGCAGGTATCCATCTTTGTATTTAATTAAAAAAAAAAAAAAAACCATAGGATTCAATGAGTTATTAAATATTTTGGACTTAGTTGTGAGAGTTTTCTTTAAGTTTTGAGAATTGACATGAATGAGATTACAACCATGTATTCGGTCTCCTCAATGTATAATCATAGAATTGCAATCATAGAATTAGTTCAGAATCGTAGTTTGGAATTAGGGATCATTGAATACTTTATTATGCTTCTTAAATTATCATTTTAGCTTTTCATGGTGTAAATGAATACATTCAATGGTTTAACTGTGTTTGGGTTATTTGGCTGCATTTCACAAATTCTTAAAATCCATTAAAGTTTAAAAGATATGAAATTGAGTGTTGATGATCATTATTAATCTAGGAATGCTAATGATTTGTATCAAAAAATTATGACCCATAGATGATTCGCAAATTGCTATAATCATTCTACATTTGGAATATGGGTTTTGACGAACGAACCTTAAAACAGTTGTACAAATGTCATAATAGAATGTTAAGGATTTTTTCCGAAAAATCACGATAGAAGTACTGTGCACCAAAAGGGCTCCCATAGTTTCATTTGAGGGTTTTTTTTTTTTTAACTAGCGACAACGTCATCACTTAATTTCGAAATTAAGTGATAATATCATCATTTTTTTAAAATAACCACCGTAAGCCCCCCTCATATAAAAATTCTGGATCTGCCAATGGTCATGCTATCAAAATAATGATTTTACCACATCTATTTTTCCTTCAACCTTCAACATATCTTACATTCACATGTTTCTAAGACCACCACACTTTTATTTAAAAGCGCATGTGGAAGACTAGAATTGTTTCAGAGTCGTCAACCAAGGTGGCATTGTCAGGTGTCTTGTTTGACACCACCGAATAGACACGCCTTTTACTTTTCTGTGAAAGAAAGAAAAGGGCCCCTTGCTTGCTCGGCAAGATTCCAAGCTGAAGCCCACATCAACCCTAGTACCCTACGCTGGTGAAAGCTCGACTATTTCCACGGAATCCGGATCTCATGTTTGGACCAATTAGGGGGCGTCCAATCTGGGGGCGCCCCCTAATTGGTCCAAACAAATTTGAATCCAGATTCATTCCTACAGTCTCAGACCTGGGCGTGACAAATTGGCCCAAAGACGCATCAGATTTCCATCGTGTGATTCGAGCCTTGTAGGATCTTTACCTCAAACATGGGTGCGGCTTTCCTTGACCAGAAACGAAAGAAGGGTCAGGTTTCGGCTTTATCAACCTTTCTCCGTTTATAAATATTTCATTCTACCCATCTATCATCGACCAATCGACCAAGTCACCAGAAGAAAGGAAAAGGCCAAAAAGATGGAGCAGACTCCTCTCCAAGCCACACAAGAAGAAGAGAAACACAGCCGAATAGGCTCGATCACCCTCCGTCCATTCGATCTCTCAGACATAGACGACTTCATGGTCTGGGCCACAGACGACCGCGTGACCCGTTTCTGCAGTTGGGACACTTACACCAACAGAGAAGACGCTCTGAACCACCTCAAAGAGATCCTCCTCCATCCATGGTACCGAGCCATATGCATCGACGGCCGTCCGATCGGAGCCATCTCAATCATACCTGGGTCCCTCAGCAATCGATGCAGAGGTGAACTTGGGTACGTTCTGTCCTCCAACTACTGGGGCCAAGGTATTGCTACAGTTGCTGTGAAGATGGTCATCAACACCATCTTTAGCGAGTGGCCACACTTGGAGAGGTTGGAAGCCATCGTCGACGTTGACAATCCTGGGTCGCAGAGGGTCCTGGAGAAGGCTGGGTTCCTTAGAGAAGGTCTGCTTAGGAAGTATTTCATTCAGAAGGGGAGGACTAGGGATGCAGTGATGTTTGCTATTATTTCTACTGATCCTAGGCCTGACTGCTTATGATGAATATGAATTTTGAGTTGTTGAAGGGGATTGAATATTTGATGAACATGAATATGAATATGTTTCTATATGCTATTATTTGATTGGCTACTATTGGTAGCAGAAGCCATTGTTGCTGGTGATAAGGATTAAGGTTAGGGAAGAAGCCATATGTGGCATGGTGGCCCACACCTCTTATGAATGAAGTTTTTTTTTTGGATTTGGTTTAGATCATCATCATCTATGTTTAGATTAATCATCTAGAGACCTCTTGATTTGTTTGATTTTAACAAGGTGGGCAGAGTGATAATGATTAGCTGGAACACAGCATGTATGTACATGCATCTAAAAATAAAAAGTAAAGCTCGGTCAAGGCAGAATAGGTAAGGGTCAATATTTTATAAATTTATCATGATTAAGATTTTGTTGGGTTACAGTATTTCCAATTTTAGAAAAATTAAAAGCAGTAAAATAAGGGATTTTTATGGATTGCTTTCCCTTCATCATGTTTTTCACAAGTTAATGGCAAAATTTCTGAAGATGGTCAAAATTCAAACTTGAGGAACTAATCAAAATCAAAATTAAGATGGTCCATTAAAATCTGATTGCTCAAAATCATTGCCTTTCAAACACATACATACACAATTGCCTCATTGTTCTACCTCATAGTTTCTGGTGGTTGTTCCTGAATTTGGTGAAATGCGTCTTATATATATATATATATATGGAAGTGCTCCAATAAGAGATACTCTCACCAACTCGGTGAGAGATGGGTGGGGGCCTCACATTTAAGTTGGGGGTCCTTGCATTTAAATTGATGAGAGTGGATATGGAAGTGAAGGCCCTCACTCATCTCTCATAAAGTTGGTGAGAGTATCTCTCATAGAAGCACTTCCCATATATATATATATATGTATATATGTTAGACTTTAGTCATTACTGTCATGCTATCTTCACCAAATACTTTCAAAGGTGATTCCTGACGGATTCAAGATTTCAGTTGACCTAGTTTTCTAATGTTTTTGTAGGTTGATAAGTTTCACCCAAATAACCCACATGCAAGTTGGTGGAGTGGCATTCTGTATGAGTTATATTCAAATTATTCAGAACCCACTCTAGATTTAACAGGTGTGCGTATGTATGGATTTAGCGTGTGCCACCTAAGGGATTAGTTCTATTGGGTCAAAGACTGCAGGGATTTCCATGTCATCAAGAAGAAGAAAAAAAGAAGTTTCACCCAAATAAAGATGGTGAAATTTTACCCATTGCCCATAAACGCGCAATTGTGATTTAAAGCAATCTGCACTTAAAAGTAATTAGGCCATACTAATGGATTTACAGGCTACTGTGATTCCAACACAGTATTCTAAACCATGAAAAATGGAAGTGGAATAAACACTCAGTGGAGATGTAGGAGGTGGATATTTGTTTAAAATTTGGAGATGTTAGCATGGAAAGACAGAAGTGACTTACAAGAGAACAAAGCAGGGGAAGATGGTTTAAGGTGGCCAGATATCAAATCACTTTACTAAGCCATCTAATAAGATAGAAAAAGTTCCTTGAGAGCAGTGACGACTCCAGAAATTCAAGTCAATGGGGTCAACAAAAGACTTATCTTCTACAAACCGAATAAATTTATTTTTACTTTTATCAACATCTATCATCTACTTTTGATAATATTAGGGTTTTCTCCTTTGAATATAGGGAGAATACCGTATTTAAAGATTAAGTTAAGGTAAATGAAGAAAATGTCTAAAAAAAAAGAATTTTCTTTAAAAAATAAAAATTGGGCCCATTAAATTTTTTTTTTATTTTGGTAGATAAATGGCCCATTAACTTAGGCATTGAGTGGGGTCAAAAGCTTCCTACAACTTCAATTCATTAAAAAAAATTTATATATTTTTTCAGATCTCAATGGGGTCTATTGACCCCACTGGAATTCATGCAGCGCCGGCATGGCCGGCCATGCTTGAGAGGGGAAAGTGAGTTGTGAGAGAAAAATTAAAAATAAAATAGACGACAATACTAACGCACTGAAGTCATCTAATATGGACAAAAGCCACGCACCCAACCACGTTGGAAGTGCAATCCAGCTCGATGGGGCCGTTTTTCAACCAGTTTTGATCAGTGAAACCTTTAACACTCATTACCTCCATCATCTGGCCTGGGTGGTGGGCTCAATGTGACACCCAGTCTATACGTCATTTTTGGTAGATAGCTAGCAACACGTCTCCCCCGTTACCCTCCCCGCGGGCCACTTCATGGAATATTTGAACTACTCTTAATAAACTCCCTCATTTTTAATGAATACTTTCAAGTAGGTCCAGTTTCATATACTTAATCTTATGGTGTAACTTATTAAGAAGTGGGCTCTATCCAAGGGGGAATATTGAAAAGTATTTATGTTGCCTTTACTAACGCCTCGAGGTTTTGGTATGAATGGTTAGTTGAAAAAATTCAAGATGGTATTAGAGCCAACCAATCGTGAATTTGAATCACAGGTGGAACGACTCGGCGCAAAAAAAAAAAAAAAAAAAAAAAGTGCGTCACCAAAAGTGATCCTGCCGGGTTCCACCTGAGGGGAAGTATTGAGAAGTGTGCTCTACCTAAGGGTGAATATTAAAAGTATTTATTCTACCTCTACTAACGCCTTGAGATTTTGGTAGGAATGGCTAGCTGAAGAAATTCAAAAACTCCAGTCAGAGTAAAATTTAAGATCAGACCATTGAGAGTTTCATATACTTAATCTTATGGAATTACCGTCCATATTCTTTAGTAGGTGGCAACAGGGTAGAGTTCCATTTTCCCTCATCAACCCTACCGCAGAAAGCTCACCAAACAGTCAAAGGGCCCTCCGATAGGTGCATTTGTAAGTAGGTGGCAACGGGTAGAGTTCCATTTCCCTCATCAACCCTACCCCAAAAGGCTCGCCAAACAGTCAAAGGGCCCTCCCATAAGTGCGTTTGTACTTGGTGTCCTCTTCGTATAACTCTTAATCTAACAAGGTACTATTTAATTATTTTTTTTAACCGATGTCTCAATCCTTTGGGCTGAACTATTCCTTCTAGCTCAAGAGAGAAGCAGAGTAAAACCCCCATGGCCCTTAGGTGGTAGCACAAGTGGACTTAACCTTCGGTTCATGAAGAGGGTCCTTTGGGCTGAACTATTCCTTCTAGCTCAAGAGAGAAGCAGAGTAAAACCCCCATGGCCCTTAGGTGGTAGCACAAGTGGACTTAACCTTCGGTTCATGAAGAGGGGGAACCGGAGGTCGATACCAAGACCTCTAGCTTCGAAAGAGGGAGAAACCGTGGTCCTGACAACTTGGTCAACCCCTTGGGGTTAATCAGGTAATATTAACTTCAACTTCAATCAGTTCTTCCATTAAATATAATCATCATCATCACTGTCATTCCTAAGCAAGGGAATGGAGTCTGTAACTCCAGAGAGAATATCTCTCCGTCCATACGAGATATCGGACGCTGACGATCTAATGATGTTCATGGGGGATGATCGGGTGGCCAGCTTTTGCAGATTTGACACCCTCACGTGCAGAGAAGATGCAGTGAAGTACTTGGAGGAGGTGGCCATCCCTCACCCTTGGTACCAGGCTATCTGCCTGGAGGGTCGAGCCGTTGGTTACATATATGTCAAGATGGGCACCAAGGAAAACCATTGCAGAGGAGAAATTGGGTATGCGCTGGCCTTCAGGTACTGGGGACAGGGCATAGCCACAATAGCAGTTAAGATGGTCATGTCCTCTGTTTTTAGGGACTTTCCTCATCTTGTGAGATTGGAAGCTTTGGTTGATGTTGAGAACAAAGGCTCCCAAAGGGTGCTTGATAAGTGTGGCTTCTTGAGGGAGGGTCTTTTGAGGAAGTATTGCTTTCTCAAGGGGAAGACTATGGATCTGTTTATCTATAGTGTCATATCCACTGACCCCATATTGTTGAGTTGATGTGGGAGATTTGAATTGCAATTTGTGTTGTGAAAATGTGTAATGACATTCTTCTTGAGTGTTATGAGATATGGAGTGCCGTTTGTTATTATTAAGTTTGCTCTAGTGGTTTTTTAAAAAAGTTTGCTTCTCTCTCAGACCTGAGATCGACAAGCATCTACCATTAATCTTTATAGGCCTGTTTGTTGCATGGAATTAAATTCCTAGGAATTTTAAGAAGTGTGTACCTAGAGTGGCTAAAATTTTAGAAATGAAGGTGAATATTTATGAATAAACATCAAATACAGGTTTGTGTAGACCCTTTCCTTTGGGTTGGGTTCAAATTTGCATTTCTAACCCAAATAAATGGTCCTTTTTTTTCCCTATAATGTCATGTATGGAAGACCTGATCTTATTTGATAAGCTTACAAAATGAAGAAGAAAACAAGAAATCTCCACTAAATGTAAAATACAACCAGACTACACAAACCAATGACACAATAAGTGATACAAACAACCAAAACATGGGAACAGCCCAACAAGGAACAACTCACAACTTCAGACCACATTTCAGAACCTAGTAAGAGAAGCATAAGAGGCAATGAAGAGAAAGGAGAACAGCAAAGAAAGTGGCATTATTGCTGTAGATCTTGCATCCGATGATGAGGCTCTGTTTGTTGCGGGGACATTTGTAGATCCTTTTCCTGGTTCCACACAAACAGGCACATGTACATTAATCTCAATTATGAAGATAGAGAACCTTAGTAATCGTGGATATAACTCTAAATGGTTCAGAGTGAAAGACCCAGCCCAATGAATACCTGGTCTGGGTTCGCTGGTTTCATTTGGGTCCATGACTCCAGATGCAATACCAAATACCAAAAACGGAGACTATATATAATTGTGGGCGAGACAGACACACATTGTAAGAAGCTTATATGGGTCCTATGATTGAGACCTAACATGGACCTATACCCTATGCATTGAATCCAGCCATCCAGGTGTAGCTGGAGACAAGTTGATTTTGACCCATTTATGGGTCTACCTTGAATTAGGCTCAGGCACTGAAAATGTCGACTGTCTCAGCTGGCTCTAGTTATGTAGCCACAAAAGAAACTTACCTGATGGAACAGTTGGTGTCGTTGATGGGTTAGTTGTTGGAGTGGTTGTCGCTGGAGGTGTGGTTGTGCTCGGCACTGTTGCTGCTGGAGTGGCTGGAGAAGAAGCTGGTGTATCCGTTGGAGAGGATCCTGGAGAGGCTGAAGGCGAAACAGCTGCCCAAAACAAACGATCCATCAGAATGGAAAGGGCTTCTTCTTACAAGCAGTGAACACTCTAAGTTTAAAGATTGTTTTGATATGAGGAGTTTTTTTATGAGAATCTTGGTCGCAGGAGATTCCAAATGGATTGTGAAGTGAAATCTCCAATTGATAGAAAGATATATGTGCCCGTTTATATGCTTGGTATTGAATTTTTTTATGAATTTAAGGACATATGCCTTCTTATCAAAGGGACTAAAATTGTTTGGTTTGAACTGATTAATACATCAGTATCATTAATAAATCAAATCTTAGAAAAGTGAGGGTCAAATGTACACCTCCACCTTATATCCTATAATTTTGTCCTCTTTAGTTTTACTTCAGTGCAACTAATGTTTGCTTGAAGTCCTAGGACTCAAATACAATGTCAGCAAATAGGAGCTATGCCCCTCTTCAAATCCAGATTATTAGAAATTGGGGCTCTTCAATATGAAAACCAGTCACGTTCTTCCTATCAAATGAGCTGTTGTGTGGGAGCGTAATCTCTTGCAAACTGGGCTTTAGCCATTTTTGTAAGATATATTTAGGGCCTGTTTTTCTTTACTAGAATTTCTGACATAAAATTGGGTGTTAGGATTTTTGGGACATTTTGTGAAATCTTGTCCCCTTGCATTTACAAATGCCTTCTTTCTTGTTTAACATTTTTAAATTTCTGTCACTCAAAAAGTCTCATATGACTTTTGAAAATTCAAAAATCTAAGCCCCTTTGCATTTTGGTGGAATTCTTGGATGCTCAAGCTTAATGGAGCATCAAGGAGTATTCTACCTTGTCTGAAATTCAGAAATTCCCCAAACAAGAATTCCTTGAATTCTAACAAAGAAATAGGCCCCATAGGGCCTGTCTGTTTCTTTGCTGGAATTCCAAGAATTCCTGAATTCCTAAATGTTCCTTTGGACTTTAGCATCCAGGAATTCTACCAAAATTGCAAAGGGAGTGGAATTCCTAGATTCCCAAAGGTTATAAGAGACTGTTGATGTGACTGAAATCTAGAAATACTAGTGAAGAAATAAGGAAATCAGAAATTCTAGGAGACAAAATGTCACATCATGTCCAGAAAATCTTGGACATGGTGAATTCTTGACAGAAATTCCACAAAAGAAACAGGCCCTAAAAGAGCCCACCACACGTAGTTCGTGCCTGTATATCAAATGACTAGTTTGGGAACCTTCTTGCTAGACCAGACCTAAACTGGGCCAGACTCGATCGAATGAATTAACTGGGCTGACGGTATCCATTTTAATTTTTAACCCATAAATAGAAGGCCCACCATACTTAAGCCCAAAACGCAGGCCATCTTAAGATCTCAATGATTTCTCAATCATGTAAGTGCAAAATAGAGCTTACCATTGCACTGGCTGAGGGGCGGAGTCTTGACATTGCAGGCACCAGGAAGAGCCAGTGCTTGAGTCTGGTTCAGGTTGAGCCCAAATGATGACCCACCACCATTAAGGACAGAGCACAAACACTGGGCCTGGTTAGTAACAACGCTACTAAGCTGTGTGCAGCAGGAAGATGAAGGAGTCGATGAATTCCCCGTAATATAGCTCAGGCACGGCGACAAGCTGATGATTGCAGTAGTGCAACCTGTTTGGGCCGAGACTCCGGCCCATAGAACGGTCGCAAGGACCAAAACTAGGCCCATCTTTAATCCTCTTAGAGCCATTTGATGATGTTGGATTGCTGAGAACAGGAGAGAAATGGACTGTGGGTGGGATTTCTGGGTACTGATGGGTTGCTGAAAAGATGGGAATGGGATGTGATTTATAGAGAAAGATTGGTTCTGAGGAGAAAGAGACACATTGGTTTATGTTATTTTTCTTCAAAGGGTGGCCAACCACTCTTAACGGTTCTTGGTATGCTGATGGCTTCATTGCCTTCCAAAGAAGACTAGTGTCTCTTTAAATGATTGTTTAAATTATTATTTGGGGGGTGGGAGTGGGGGTTAGGTATTTTTAAAAGGAATCTGTATGAAGTTGTTGATTCTTTTCTTGTGTTTCCAATTATGTACTAGTTCAAGTGAAGATATTAGGAACAAAGATTGGTTTCTCTTTCCTTAATCTTATCTAACAAGAGCGCATATAATTAAACAGACCCTAGATCAAGCAAAAGAACATTACAAGCAGCCACACACACTGCCCCAGACCTTTGTTACTGTAGAATCGTGAGATCGATCCCAGGTTGTTTCTGCTAAGAGAAATATGCCTACCTATGAAACTAATAGTGGATTTTCATATTTGAAAACCTAGGTGTAGGGATTTTCCTCCGTGCATGCCCAAGATAAGAATAGAAAGATTAGAAGGTTTGGATGTTGATTAGATGCGGCACAAATGTGATATGATATCATTATTGTAATCATCTATTTAAAGGCCATCAAATTTAAGTGATATATGAATATGCAATTGCAAGCTAATAAACTTTGAGACCTAAAATAGATAGTTATAATTTCTGATTTTAATAATTTTTTTGCTTTCTTATGCCTGATAAAAGCCCTTCCAATCCCAACATAACCATGCAATTGGCGAGCTTCGCCCTGTCTGTGCTGTGAAAGGGTTCGCGAATATGAATTTCGGCAAAGGGCCGTGCATATTTTATTCATGGGATATGAAAATGAGATTTACAAATACAAATAAAAACTTTGCATATGTGAATTCTAAAAAATTTTATATATAAAACTTATACATGATGTAGAATGCAATACATGTTTGTTTGAAAACTCCATTATCACATGAGTAAACATTAAATGGTTTGGATTACATATGTAAAATCTTCAAGAGAGAAATGGTAATAACTAGGCTTTAGTGGCAGTGATGGTAAGGATATAAAGAGTACTCGATTAAGTATCCGCCCATTAGTTTAGTGATATACTGGGCCATCGAACTAGTGGGCCTTCCATTCCATTATTCACGTGAATAATATTTAGACATAGATGACAATGGGTCAAGTGAAACAGGTGACTCGCCCCTGTTAGGGCACGTTTGGAAACACCCGTGACATGGAATATCTTGGTAGAACAATTCATTATGTACACCTCTTCAGTCTTCATGTGTAGATTTGACACCCTGAAATCTTTTTTTTTTTTTTTTTCCAATTTTTGGGGCATTTTTTCTCAAAATATCTTATTGAATCTGGAATTCCCTCTTAGTGGATACTTTTTTTCTATATTGACTATAAAAGGATTCATTCGGATGAAAAGGCCCTTTTTTTCAATTATACTATAATTAGTTGAAGGTTTTTTAGGTGAATTGGACTGTCGGTTACAATTTTGACAGTAAGTTATTCTTTTCTCCTCCATTATCTCTCGTAACTACCTAATTCTTATCCTACGCAACACCTATTTTATCTTATATAACTACCCATGTCCATTCTCCACTTTTTCTCTTTTCATTTTGGTAAAACTGCTTTCTGTCCGCATCTCCTGTTACATTTCTCAAGATCCTCCCATTTTATTTTACCTCGCATTTCATATTCTCTTTCTACTTTACCTACTCTCAATTGTGAATATAGGTACGGTCATATGTTTCCTTTTTTTTATATTTTATTTCTAAAAACTTACTATTGTGAATTGTATTTGAAATGCATTTAAGTCAACGCTTATTTTCCAATTGTATGAATATTTGATTTGTATTGTATCGGCATACTCATGGATAGTAGTTATCACGGTAACCTGTGCTAGTTTTATTTTATGGGAGAAATGGCTTGCATGTGGGAAATCTCAAGTCTCTTAAATTAAATGCAGCTGGACTAACATGAATTAAAATGATGGGTCTTGTTTGAGCATTAAGCTTCTAGCTGAAAAAGTTAGTTCTTCTTATCAAAATATAGAATTATTATTATTATTATTATTATTATTATTATTATTATTATTAAAGCAACGACCCCTTCGTGAGAGAGCGACACGTGGCGCTTTCTTTTGGGGTTTAGCAATAAAATGTGGCACAACCAATCCTTATTATAATTTTTAAAGAGAATTTAAAAAATGTCCCTAAGTTTCGGCCTTATTTCAAAAAAGGACACAAGTTTCAAAACTTTTCAAATTAGTCCCTAAGTTTTTCAGGAAGTTTTCAATTAAGGACATCCATCTATTTAAAGTTATTTTTCGGCAACTTCTTTCTTTGTTTTTTAAATACCCAAATTACCTTTCATTGTAATAAAACTCTCCCTCACTTCTCTATATTCTCCTCATTTTCCTACCGGTGTCCTCACAGTGATCAAGTACACCCAGTGTTCCTACAGCGATTGGCTGCATGTAGTGGCTACCGAAACCATGTCATGGCTTTAAATGAAGGGTAATTTGGGTGTTTTCAAAATATTGAGGGAAAAAGTCACCAGAAAATACCTTTAAATGGCCGGATGTCCTTAATTGAAAATTTACTGAAAAGCTTAGGGACTAATTTGAAAAGTTTCAAGACTTGTGTCCTTTTTTGAAATAAGGCAAGAACTTAAGGCCATATTTGAAAATTTCCCTAATTTTTAAGTTATTATTATCTCTATCATCTCTTCCCTAAATTTGATTATTTCCCTAAATTTTCTCCTCTTAGTATTAATTCTTTTCCTAAGTTCTTCCTTCATTTTATATTTTAAGGTAAGTGTCAGATCCAATAAAAATAAATTGCCCCATATTTTATGAGTCCAATCAAATTTCACTCAATAAAAATTTGGCTTAGTTAAAATTTTCATAACCTAGCACTCAGTGGATCAATGACAAATTCATGATACTCCTGAATCAACCCATCTTGTATGTGTCCTCATTGGGCCCATCTCTAAAAGATATCCAAACCAATCAAAATAATGTCATCATTTTTCTTGAATCCAAGTCAAATCTCACTCCATAAAACTTGGCCTACTTAAAATTTTTATAATCTAGCACTTGCACCCCTCATTGATGGGTCCACACTAGTCCCCATAATTATTTTTAATCAAAATCAAGTGTTTTATAACCACTCTACCAAAAAAAGTGTTCTATGATCATAAAACATTAATGGGGCCCATTTACTAATATGATATTCTACTATTTTTACATAGCATTGTTCATTTATTTATTTTATTCTTATTTTATATTATATGTTTTGTTTATTGAAATATTGTCGGTACGAGACCACATCCCACCCATTAACTTTTAATTCATAAGTTACATGTTTTTATCCATTTACATTGCAGTTGATTTTAAATTTTAGTATTTTGCATTGAGAAAAGAATTTAGGATATGAACTTAACGGATTAATCCTATGGGCCAAAGTTGGGCCAGCATCCTCAAAAGTTTTCTATAGCATAGTGTTGTTAATTTTTTTTATTCCTGGCCACTAGGCCAACTGTAACGCCCCAATTCCGAATACCGAGTTTACCGCTAAGGTACCAGAATTTGGCGCGCCCAAAAAATCCGAGAACTTTCAATATCATAGGTCCGCAGTGAGGTCCAATTTAAAACTTTTTAACAATATATTTAATCACTATTTAAGTGCGGAAGTAATATCAGATAATAGCAGAAGCAGTAAAAATATCAATGCAATCAAGATATTCTTAAAATAAGATACTTGCCTAAAACAAATTCTACAAGAGAGATTTTCAAGTACATTTGAAACCTATTTCTTGATGTTATCCAAATTAATAAGTTCAAATTTTACTGAAAAGCAAAACCATTTCTCCATTTGTAAAAGATTCCCTACTAATTAGGTTTTTTACTCTCAATTACTATCGCATCTAGATCCATCCAACTCCATCTCATGCAAAGATGAATTACTATATCTTTATATTCAACTATATATAAACTATATTTATTATAAGATTATAAAAAAAACTTTGGATTAAAAATTGAGAGATACAAGTACCATGATGAGTGATTGGACATTTGTAGCAATGACCTTTCAACTGCCATGTTGTTTGAGACTCTTTGCAACATCATGCGAGTTTCTACGTGCATATATGAGTATGGATCAGGTCCATTTCCACTTACTTTAAACATTATCTTGAGATCATCATCATTTCATAAGCTCACTAAAGTGGCAAACCAACTAACTAGGGTAATATACATATTGCACTAGCAAATGCTATCGTCAACTCATGCAATTGCCAATTTGTGACTTGTAGTATTTTCTCAATAAGAGAACTAAATGGTCGAGTATAACCAACAAAAATCATCTTGCAATCACCACCGTTATATATTGGATTGCCTTGTTCTAAGATTAATTCCTTACCAAAGTGGAGAATTAAACAAACCACATCTTTCAACATCCTACTCACACCATCAAAATATATATAAGGTCCAATCTACATATCCACACATGATTTTCGAATGACTTTAAAATATCAGACCAACTGTAGTGAGCCTTATTAGTTGCATGTAGTAACCATTAGAATGCCATACATATTCATTAAAATTGAGTGATATAATAACCTAATTTCCATCTGACAGTGCTCAATTGCATTTATTAAGAAAAACCTATTTTTTGAGATCTGAGTTGTGTTACCATGAAGGAGGAAAAAAAAAAAAACAAAATAGGCTTTAGAATATGCATTTTAATACTAAAAATACATCTTTTGTACCCGAAAAAGTGACCAAGAACGTGCAATGTCCCTTTCAAAAAAAAAAAAAAAAAGAACTGTCCTCAGGATTCATTGAGTTACTTGCAAATGGGAAGCCAAGCCGGTCTAGATATCACGACATAAGGGCATTTTTGTCAAAAAAATCTTTAATTTTAGGTTATCATTTTTTCGTGGAAATTTAAAACCCTAATAATATTCAGCGTTTACCCATAACCCTAATAAGTTTTTTGGTGAAAATCCATTATTATTATTATTATTTGTCTGTGCACTAATTGGGGCGAGAGAGTCAAAAGTCCAACCTCTTCCATTCAGATACTTGGAACCAAAGATCAATACTCGGCTGTTGCATATTATTTAGACCGATTTGCTATGGACTTGTGTGCTTTGTGTGAGTGGGAGATCAGCCCAACATGAAACTCGTCCAACCCAACTATTGTGGTTTGAATCTTTCTACTAACCTGACTCAAGACCAACTTACAAGTCTCGAGTCACCCTTTAGGGCCTATTTCTTTATCAGAACTCCCGACGAGAATTTGTAATGTTGGGAATTTTTAAATTTAGAAAAGTCACGTATGCTTTTGAGCTCTTTGAATTTCAACCATGTAAGCATTTACAAATGCTTCTCTCACCATGAGGATCCTGGACTTCCATGTGACGGCGGCATTTGAAGAATTTCATGTGGTGGACAGCATTTGGAGAATTTATAAATTCTCTAGACAGGAATCCTCTTAATTTTGCTGAGGATGCGTACCTGAATTTATATTGAATTCAGCTTTGCTTTTCCAACCGTACCAACAGATGGGTTAAGATTTGTGCTAGGTCTACCGATGTTACCTAAACCTAAAGTGGATAACCCAAACCCAATGCCACCCTTCCTTACAAATGAATATCGATCCCACTAAATGTTGATCCGGGACATTAATTAATAAAACAGGTCTAAATTGACAACTCTATTGACTAAAGTGGGGCAGTAAGAACTGGTGAAAGAAAAGCTTGGAAAGTTTGGTGACCAGCCCAACAAAGTGGATAAATTAGTCAGAGATTCCTTGCTTTCTATAAGGAGAAATGCCACTATGGTCTCACCTCATGGGCATACACTTGAGCCATATGGGACCTTTGGGTGGAACAGTCACAACCTTTGATATATTACTGTCCCACATATAAACAATACTTAAAAGTAGGGCCACAATTCAGAGGGCAAAACTTACAAAGATCTACGATTGAGATCATGTCATCTCCATTTTGTGCTTCACTTCATCACCAGATCGATGGTCCTGAAGGATGGGTGCAAAAGTCATTGTGGACCGTTGACTGTACTCTTTTACCATTCATTTTGTGGCCATCAATCATAGAATTACAAGAGATCTTGGTATCGATCCCCGATTCTCACCTCTTCAGGAACCAAATGTTGAGTCCACTAGTGCTACCGCCTGGGGGCCATAGGTTTTATCCAGCTTCTCTCTGGACCCAGAGGGATTAGTCCAACCCAAAAGATTAGAAACCATCTGTTAACAAAAAATAAAATCAGAGAGTTACAATCTTCCCATCATTGGAGTTTGTCTTGTGGACCATTTGAAGTGGGCCCATCTTTCAAATGGTCTTGGTTGACACGTACTCCCTGTGTACTCTGAGTGGGCAATTCCTACTTAAAAAAATTAGTAAGAAAATCTCCCCAAGTTAGATTGGGGGAACCTTGGACGGTACGGCAGTTCCTGGCCCTACCCGCTAACCTGGCCCAAAATGGGAACCAATAAAGTTCAAGTTAAGGTTGACATTTCGAACCTCTGATCGATCATTAGTCGGGTCTATCTTCTAACCTACCAACCCAACCCAAATATTCATGGTATCATGAGTTGACATTTCCAACCTCAGTTATAGGGATGTCCAATGGGCCGGGCCGGGCATAACCGCCAGTCAACGGGCCGTGGCCCTGCACAGCCCGCAAGGCACGGCCCGTGCAGGGCTGAGGAGCCTGTGCCCGTTGGCCCGGGCCCACCAGGCCCGCCTGGCACGTGGGATGCCCTCTGCAGCCCGTTAGGCCTGCCAGGCACAGCCGGCCTGGCCCGCCCAAAAGTGGTGGTTTTTTTTTTAATTGTCCATTTTACAACCCCCCCAACCCCCGCCCCCCCCCCGGCCCCAAACAGCCATAAAACGATCATATAAGGGGTATTTTGTGTCATTTTCAATTTTACAAAGTCAATAATACTCTAACCCTCCTATTCTTTTTCTAAATTTATTAGTGTTATTTATAATACTTTAACCCTTGAATATTTCAAGCCCTTAATTTGATTATCATATTCCCACCTTAACTTCTTAGTGATCTAGATATTTGATTATGTAAATTTGGATAATAATCTAAACAGATCTAGGTTTTGAGAAATAAAATCACAGAATTTGTTTGATATTGATCATTGTGGTTATCCGACTGGTATATAACTATTTTGGTAACTCAGACTTTTCTCAATATCTCATAAAAAAATGATGCTTTTATACAATGAATTACCTATCAGACAAAAATTAACTTAATTGGTAAATATTTATCTAATAAAGACTTTTAAATAAACTTTATGCTTAGTTGCATGTGTAAAAGGCAATCGTCCAACGAGATGATGGTTCAAAATTGCTCATCAACTACACTGAAAGGTGTAAGTCAAACATGACGTGTGTGTTTAGATGTATGGTAAATTGAAGTAAATTGAATTAAAGGAATAGGAATTGACAAAGGAGAGATAATTAGGAGCCTTAAAGAGACCTCTTTGGAATTGACACTCCAACATAGTTGGGTATCTGACAATTTTGCTAAAATGTCATAGTTTCCTAGAACTTGTGTTGATTGGGACAAGAGGAAGTCGCGTAGTTGTTTACTCTTTGGTGTATTTGTTTGATCTTTGTGTCGAATGAAATTATCCTTTTATCAAAAAAAAAAAAAAAACCTACACTGAAAGGTGATCCTTTGGATAAGTGGTTTTGATCCATGTCCCCCAAACTACACAAGTGGTGGCCAGTTGATATGAAGTACCAAACACATACCAATGGGATCATATCACTAGACAGGTTTAAGCCTGGCCCATCCATTTAGTCAGTAGGATGGGTAGGATTGTAGGAATCTCACTCCCATTTTCTGCAAAATCATGACTACCCAAAACGTCAGTAAAGAATCTACATATGAAGAGGTTCAGAAAATCAATGATATAAATAAAAATAAAACAAATAAAACTAATTATATAAACACAAACAAATCATTCTTAGAGGCCGGGGCTTTTATAAACTAAAATAACTCTAACTTGATGGCCCCAATTGGACATTGCCGCTTCATTGATTATTTGAAAAGAGGATTGCTTAATCTAATGGTTTTAATGTTGTACTTAAAGGCACTTAAATCAAGGGTTAGGACCAAGCCTAGGTGATCATTTTTGGCTCACCATAGTCCAAACTAATTAAAAACATCCATCCTCTATCCTCTATGATTAGTATATTTTTATGTGGGCCCCCACAGGTTAGACAGCTTTAAAATCAGAAGTTCCTCTCCTCATTTTGTTTAGTAGTATTCGTTGGATTCTTAATACTATTCCTTTTTGTATTCACTTAAAATAAGTAGATTAGGACTAACTCCAAAAGCCTCTCTATGTTCCTTATCATCATCATATCATCGGTTGAAGTAGACAATCGACTGATTTCAATTTTTTGTTTTTTTTTTCTGTTCTTATTTTTCAAACTTCTGCTATTTTACTTCATTACACAAATTAAAATGCATGTAGTTGTTTTTTTTTTTTTTTTTTCTAATACTGATAAGGCCGTGGCACCGGGCCGTGCCATGCCAGGGTATTTTCGTGGTGGGCCGGGCCGAGGCTGAAGCGGGCTGTGCCGGCTCGTTTGACATGCCTACTCAGTTTTAAACGGGTTATAGTCACGTTAGCGGCACACCTATTACCCCAGTAGGTCAACCCGGCCCACATACCACATCGGAGCGAACGAAAAAATTGCCTAAATTCTTGGATGACGTGGCAAACTGTTATTGATCCACTCACTGTGAAAGCATAATAATTGCGATAAGTGATCCGGACTCCTGAGTGGACTCTTTTACCATCTATTTTGTGGCCATCAATCAGAGAGTTACAAGAGGTCCTGGTATCGATCTCCGGTTCCCACCTCTTCAGGAACCGAATCCACTAGTGCTACCACCTAAGGGCCACAGGGGTTTTATCCGGCTTCTTTTTTAGCCCAGAGGGATTAATCAAGTCCAAATGATTGGGAACCCTCTGTTAAAAAAAAAAAAAAAAAAAAAAAAAAAAAAAAAAAAAAAAAAAAAAAAAAAAACCGAGAGTTACAATCTCCCAATCATTGAAGTTTGTCCTGTGGACCATTCGAAGTGGGCCCATCTTTCAAATGGTCTTGGGTGACGCATGTACTCCATGTGTACTCTGAATGGGCAATTCCCACTTAAAAAATTAGCAAGAAAATCTCCCCAAGTTAGATTGGTGGAACCTTGGACGGTAGGCAGTTCCGGGCCTTACCCATAACCCGACCCAAAAGGGGAACTGATAAAGTTCAAGTTAGGTTTGGCATTTCCAACCTCTGATCGATAATTAGTCGGGTCCATGACTACTTCCAACCTACCAACCCAACCCAACCCATATATTCAGTTGACATTTCCAACCTCAGTTATCAACGGGTTATAGTCACATTAGGGGGACATCTATAACCTATTACCCCAGTAGGTCAACCCGGCCCACATACAACATCTGAGCGGACGAGAAAATTGTCTAAATTCTTAGAAGACGTGGCGGACTGTTATTGATCCACTTACGGTGAAGATATAACAACTGCGATAGATGATCCGGACTCCTGAGTGGACTCATGGAGTCTTAGACTCTAAAGGGCTTGAAATCAGATCAAACTCACAAACGCAAGTGGTCAACGAGGAGAATTAAATTCACAAGCCTACGCTACCTAAATACTAATAAATGCATATTCATTTGAAAAGATGGAATGAAAGTTTCTAGAGAAAAGTGTTGGTTAAAAGTAGTTGATCTCCATAACCAGACTTCAAATCTACCTGATTTTCCCTCCTTGCTAGCCACATTTCCACGCAAACACCTTGTACATTTTACTTCTCTGAGACATATTACTATACGCCTATAAAAACCATCTCCTGACTCCTTTTATACTATATAAGTGTTAAATGTACCATCTTTTTTTTTTCTAACCACCTTCAAAGAGATCAGGAGTCATGGAAGTTTTAAAGTGTCTTCAGTTCATAATCCTCTCAGTGCTAGTCGGCTTACCAACCTTAATGATGACTGTAACCGGTCAGATCTCGACTGCATGCACAAACTCATTGATCAGCAGCTTCACTCCTTGCTTGAATTTCATCACAGGAAGCACTGGCAATGGATCTTCTCCGAACCGTGATTGCTGCTCTGCACTCAGCTCAGTAATACAAAGCAGCACAGGCTGTGCATGTCTCATATTGACAGGGAACGTCCCCTTCCAACTTCCCTTCAACCGGACGATGGCGATCTCCCTCCCGCGTGCCTGTAACATGGCCTCGGTGCCCCTCCGGTGCACAGGTGAGATTTTGCGGTCTTTTTTATCAAGACTTCCTTCAATTTAAGATTAAGTTGCTAATGGTGGGTGAATTCTCTCTTGACGCAGCCTCTGCAGCTCCTCTTCCAGCTCCAGGTACAATAAGATTTCCAATTCATTGGCTTTAATCTCTCTCTCATATAGATTAAACCACTTGATTTAGGCTTATTAGACTTCAGAAGCTACAAAACACTATTGTGTTAATTTATATCTAACAGTATATATCATTGCCAGGTCCTTTTGCATTTGGGCCATCTCTTCCTCTTCCCCCTAGAGGTAACTGAATCATCACTAGATTTTTTTTTTTTTTTTTTTTTTGGAATGTTGGGTAATTTAATACATGATCTGCACACTATGTACCATCTTAGAGACCACTGCATGAGTGCTGAAGTGGGGTTGGAATGGAATAGGAATACTGGGCGTCACTTGGGACTAGGAATATTAAAATCTTCCTCAGATCCACCAGGAATCCAAGCCTATGTCCATTTATTTCTGTTATTTCTCTTCTGCTTTGAAAATAAACTCGACTGGACCTGTGTAAATTAGGCCCCAACCCACACCTTTTCGCCTTCATGGCCTATGTGAAGGACTTGACATCTCTTGATTTTAGGGCTAAATTTTTGTTTTTTGTTGCTTCTTTGCAGCTCCTTTGGTTCCAAAACAGGATCCACCGGCACCAGCACCAGCACCATTGCCAGATACATTCATGCTGCCACCTGCATCTCCACCAGCCACTGCAACTGCAGTTCCAGGTCGCCGGCCAGTTCTTACTCCTAGTCCAGCTTCCAAGCTTTCAAACATGTATTCACCACCTCTTGTACTTGGGGTTCTAGGAATCATTTCATTAATGCATTTCTAGCTGTATCTTATCACCGGATTTTATGGTTTCTGTTTTGGTCATTTTTGTAATGTGGGTTAGTTCTGTAATCTGTTTAAATCAGTTGTATTGAGTGATTGTACCCTCTTTCTGTTGCAATATTATACCATTCCATTGAATGATTGTACCTTTCAGCTGATCTTATTCCAGAATGCACTCCTTGCTGTTGACCAAGGAAGGACATTACTTGGACAAAACAGTTAACTGGCAATTGGCATGGGCCGTTTTAGACTATATGCTGGAGCTTAGTCTGAGTTCAAAGCCTAATAAATAACCATAGGTAGGCATCATGGTGAAAGGCAAGGGCCTTCTTTAGGGCTGAATGTTTGAGGTGATAGGCAGTTTGTCGCCCAATAAATATCAGCCTAACATGGCAACATGCATTGCCAGCTAGCTCGAGTCTGGATTCCGGATCTTGGTATCAAATGCGATCTTCAGAGTTACATTTACTATTGTTAGCGTTTGATTTGTCTTTTCGTTTTTATCATCTATAAAGTGCATTAGACCTTTGTGATCAAACCACTACAAAAAAAAAAATTTTGTGCAGCAGCATAGATATTCGTGATCGAACCACCGTATCAGAAAATCTGTGATTGGTGTAGACGACATGTGTGATCAAACCACTACATCTAAAAATCTAGGTTGTATAGATTTGTGATGTATGCCTATTAAAGACTTCTAATAGCAAACACCAAAAGACTGTGGATAGGTGCTCTTGGGAGTGGATAGAGTTCAATGACCGAACCACTGCATTGATCTCTTTTTATTGTTTTCTATGCATATAATACAGTTTTCTATTGATAACATTGACTGGCTATATTTCTATGCATCACACCTGTTGGGATTCAATTGATTATTTGATTTTGTAGATATTGTGGTGTGCATGCTCAGTTGGCTATTTAATTTGATTTAGCACTTTGTTCCTTTGTTTATTTCTATTGAAGATTTTATTGTGTATTTGGGTCATTAGTTTTTAAAATTGGCATAATTGATTATATAGTCCTATTCAAAACCCCACTAGGACATACCCCTAGTGAGCACTTTTCACTTCATATTTAGGATGAGGCTGAACAAAAAAAAAAAAAACAAAAAACCATACACTGGTGGTGCCATGGGCCTAGCTTTAAGCTTACATGTTTAGGGTGAGCCTGAGTTTGTCGTCAATGAAGTAATGGGCTGAGTTGAATGAGTTTGTTGTGCAACAAACTTTAGAAAAGAGGCCTATTTGATGGTATTGTCTCCAACCTCCCACTTGATTTCAAGCCTGCTTAACCTATTTCTTAATTTTGGCTTCATCAATAACTGAGAGCCGAGGCTTGGGGAGTCCATCTGCTCAAAACAGGAGTTACAGAAACACAATAGAATGGAAAAGGGTGGGATGAACAGTTAAAGTATGCTAAATCTTAGAAGTTTCACTAAAATAAAGGGTCCATGAGGAGAGATTATAACTTATGGGGCCAAAAATATCATAGTATAATTTCTGTCGAAACAAACTCCTTCGAAAAAATGTGGACACAAACAAAATGTCAGCCAACCTGGTCTGTTAGAGCCAGAAGACCTGTTTGATTGGGTGAATTTGAGGAATTCATAACCATAATTCTCCCAAAAGTTGTCTCCGCCAAATTCCCCAAATTGTCACGTGCAAAGGGGTTTTTGGAATTCAGGATTCGGAGATCTTGAGAAGCTTGAAAAGCCAATCAGCATCACTCGCATATGAAATTCTCTCTATCAAACAGGGAATTATATATGACAGCTCGAAACACCACTGCTTTGGACTGATCATTTTATGTGCCAAAGCCATCCAATAATTTAATCGACATACTTAAAAAATCCAATTTCTGTTCTTTAGTTATGAACATTCATCATAATGTTTCAATAACCTTGGCAAGGAAAACTTTCACCAAAATCGAACTGAAGTACCAAAAACTTGCCAGTAAAACACACGCAGCAATGCAGATTTAGACTAAACTACGACCAACCATCTGACCACTCAGCTTCATCAGTAATGGGCTTAGGGATTTCTTCAGCTTTATTAGCCTCCTCACTACTTTCCACTTCATCAGAGAACGGGTTCTCATGTTCATCACCAATGATTTCATAATTCTCTGGAGCAGGAAGAGGACAACCCTGATAGGAGTTTTTGTCTGAACAATACCTTAAGAGCTTATCCCAGAAGGGATCCTGACAAACAAAAGCACAAACTAGTCAGCCTCAAAATATAGGCCAGCATAGAGCTCATCACTTTCTATATTAGAAATTCAAAGAAAACAAACAAAATCAAAATATAATCAGCATATCATCTAAACAGAAGGCTTTGTTTAAGCTAAGGTGGTATAAAGAAGAAAAACACTTTATATTAGAAATACAAAGAAAACAAACAAAATAAAAATATAATCAGCATATCATCTAAACAGAAGGCTTTGTTTAGGCTTAGGTGGTATAAAGAAGCAAAAAAAAAACCTACAATGCATCAAACAAAAAACCTCCATTTTGGCAGCCTGGAAATTGAAAATCTCAGTGATAGAGAGGGCTCCAAACAACAGTGGAGATTTGTATACATACAAAACAAAACTCAGACTGAATCACTGTAAAAGATAGGCAGAGGACCCAATTTCGTCCCCTTGATGAAAATTCTCAATCAACCATAACTCCAATCCCTGCACGTGCTAGCATGTGATATCTCCCCCCGTAGGATGGTGTACAAAACGCTTCCTTCTCCCTCCTAAAATGATTAAGAATCAACTCACCCATGACCACAATGATCAATCATGAATTTAGGCACTATTCAGTCAAGCCAGATATCTAGTAATTACCCATTTTGCAAATAAATGAAAAGAGCTGGGAAAAGAAAATAGTAAAATGAAATGGGCAAAATTTTATAGAAATGGAAAGTATCATCCAGTCATCTGCAGACCAATTATATCTCGATACATTTGCCTAAACCCTAACCGATTGTTTGCCATGCTCGGTCCTTGCCTATCGCTTGCAATCTCCGCAAACATGTTTTTTAGTTAAAAAAAATGTAGCTGTTAGATTTTATTTCACTCTATCTTTGTTTTATTCCATGGCAACAAGGCCTAAGGCTGTGGAATTAAGTAAATAAAGTTATTTCACCATTCCTAATAAAAATTGTGTCACTTAATTTTTGAGGATTTAATACTACCACCCAAAACACCTTAAATGGAGAGCAATATAGTCAAAATAATCGCAACCACTTAAAAAGGAGAGCAACCTTCCTTCTCCATTGCTCTTGATCCAGCATTTTATTGCTGGAAGGCTTTTTCAATCCTCAACAAGGATCTTCAAACATTAAGTAGATATCCTCTCCCTGCTGTTGGCACAACATAAGAAATACCATCCATCACAGAGAACAGGGCAATAGGCTTTGAACCTATGTGGGCCGAGCTCGTACTATAGCTGAGAAATTCATTTCAGACACCGTTTCGGTTTGGCCTCCAAACCGAAATATTTCGCACAATTTGGGATTTCGGCAAAACATGTCGGATTTATGTTTCAGAAAAATATAAAATTAGAAATATATATGCATTTAGAATTATATAAGATTAATATTAAATTTTAAAAATATGATTTCATACATTTAGTTTATTCTACTAATTCAACACTACTACCAAACAAATTCAACATCAATACCAGATAAATGCTACATTGCATATGTAATCGTATATGTATGTAGAAATGAAAATAGCAGAAATGCAAAACAGACCGCAGTTGAATAGAAAATATGCAGCAGTAAAAAAAAAGCACCAGCCTAGCCAGCAGTAGAGAAAAAAAGGGAGAAAAAAGGCAGCCTAGCCCAGCTGGTCAGCAAAAAAAAGGAAGGAATGGTCAGCAAAAAAAGGAAGGAACAAGGCAGCCTAGCCCAAAACAAAAAGGAGAGAAGAAAAGGAAAAGGAAAAGAAAAGTAAAGAAAAAAAAGCAGCTGTAGTTGAAAAGGCAGCTGTTGATGAGGAAGAGGAAAAGAAAGAGGAAAAAAAAAAAGGCAGCCATCGAGCTTGGAAGAGGAAGAGAAGAAAGGGGAGAAGCAGCTGAATTGAACAGCAGCTTGGTCAAGCACAACAGCAACAGCTGGGTCAAGCACTCAAGCTGAGCAGAAGGAGCAGCAGCTGGGTCGAACTCAAGTAGCACAGCTGCTCTGTGAGTGTGTGTGTTTTCTTCTGGTTAGACGAGCTGATCGGCAGCATCAGGAGGTTCAGCTGCTGCCTCTGCTTCTTCTTCGTTGTTACTCCATCAAACGAAAGGAGCTTTGGGTTAGGGTTTCTTTACTTTTACTTTTAAGTTTAAAAAATTACATTTAGCGCCTTGAGGTTTTATTTTTCCTATTTTTAAGGATCTTTTTTATTCTCAAAGAATGAGGGAAAAGGGATTGATCAAGAAAGGTCTCTTGTTCTTATTATGAGATTGTGATTTGATCCGCATATTTTGGTAAAAAGAATAATCATCTCCTTCGATCAAACCCAAAAATGGAAAGTGTTCAACTGGAGCATGAGAACATGACTGAATTGGTCAGTTTGTACTCCTTATAGGTAGTCCTAGCTGCCACTATGACAGCACATCAAAAATAAAAATATATACTCTCAATAATCACCAATGAGAAATCATCTTATGTTGTTGATCACATGGGTGTTTCCATGCAGATTACTTCAGCTGGCCCACATGAACTTTCTTGGTTTTGTATACCTTTTTGGTTAATGCACACTTTGTTTGATCCAATCTGTTCATACCATGCTTAATAGTTAGTTGTGTGCTGGAAAGGCAATCAAAATCGACTTCATACAACAGAATATGTAATAGAGGCAATAAAAAAATATATAAAAAAAAAAAAAAAAACATGAAGCTAAGGTCACATGACAGAAGTGCACATGCTAAGAAGGATCAGTGCAGTTACTAGGAAAGACAAAATTAGAAATTACTAGAACCAGTGGGAGTTGCTTCACAACAGATGCACACTATGATTGATGGGATCAGGCTCTATGGATGAATATGTAATAAATGCCCTGATGTTATTTCACTTTCTCATCATGATCAACATGGATGATTCTCCTGTCTCATACTGTTTAAAGTCCTCCTGTCTTAAACTGTTTAAAACTGGGAAGCACGGACACCTCTCCGGGGCCGGAGTGTCAGTGTCCGACACGTGTCGGACACGGACACGCTTTGGACACGCTCCGACACGTGTCAGACACGCAAAAAAGAGTGTCTTGTTTATTTTTTAATGTTCTATATTTCGGACATGCTGGGGACACGTGTCGGACACGTTTGCTTCTTTTAATTGGAAAAAAAAAATAGCAAAAGGGGCTTTTTGTAAAAGTTCATAACTTAAAAGCAAAGGGGCCATCCTTCCGCTGCCCTGAGGAGGCCGGGCAATGGGTTTTTGATGTTTACATGAATCTAGAAAATTTGTTTTTGCTGTTTATATATCAAATATGTTCTTTAATCAAATAATTTTTTTTATTTATCAGCTCTGCTTCTTCACCTCTGCATGACAATTTGGAATTTAGGAATATGAGTTTACACCCCTCCAATGAAGAAGATATAAATAAGCCTCTGTGGAAATATGTAACCAAGTTTGAGAAAATTAATGAAGGAGGGGGAGATATTACTTGGCCGTGGAAATAGTATCCTTTAGTATATGATTAGATATATTATTATTATTATTATTATTAATTATTAACGTGTCCCCGTCGTGTCCGTGTCCTACTTTTTTGAGAAATGCTGTGTCGGCGTGTCCGTGTCATGTCGTGTTCGTGTCCCGTGTCCGTGTCCGTGCTTCTTAGGTTTAAAGTTTCTTTGTAGAGCTCTTTCCACCAACCTAGATTGATAGGATAAGGCTTAGATGATGATGATGGATAGATATGTAATAAAAGTTGGATGTCTAGGGTATCATTCATTTCATTTTGAATATCAGAAGATTTGAAAAGAAAGGGATTAGAAGAGAATAGGAGAAGAATTGGGGAGAAAAGAAGTGATGGTGATCCAACGTAGGGTTGGGAGACCATCCAAGTACATTTATATTAAACTATTAATGAAAAAAACTTGAAAATTATGAAAAAAAAAACTGTTTTTCTATCATTTTTTTCCCCGACAGTTGGACTGTTCTGTTATTTCTGAAAACTTCCAGCTTTCAACAATAAAGGCCTTAATGATATTTCTCTTCTTCCCTTCTCCAAGTTAAGAGACATTTTAGAGTGACTTAGTTCTGATTACCCCAAAAGGCCAACAGTAACTCTAACCAAACCACTTCTACAGAGCCAAGATGATCATAGATCTGGTATAGAGTTCCGTCAGTGTTGGAATTTCAGGTGGTGATGGCATGTTAGATTTGCTTCCATTTTCACGATTAGTGCAATGCTAAAATCAGTCCCTTCCACGTGCATCTAGTAATTTTTAATATATTGCATCACTTGGCACCTAATAGTCAACTCATATCATTTCTCCATTTACTTTCTGACATAACCAGCTAACAGAACTCTCTAGAGGCCATAAGGACAATCTAAAATCCTTCATAAAGACATCAGATTGCTAAAACATGGACCAACAATATGAAAATTAATTTCTGGTTGAGTCAACCAAAATTGGAGAAATACATGTCTCGGCCAGTTGGTGTCATCTGCACATGAGGGCTCTGAGACGGCAACCTATGATGCGCGGATACTTCAAAATGGGCAACGTATCGTGTCGTATCGTATCCGATATTTCACTTTTTACATATAAAATCCATGTCCCTGCCGTGTTTATGGCGTGTCGCTGCCGCATCTGTGCCGTATCTGGGCATCATAGACGGCAACCTCAAGAAACCCAGCAGAGCAGCAGCATCATATAGAAAGATAAGGGCATGTTCCATGCATAATTACTCTTCTAAAGTCAGATGACAAACCAATCATTTATCGGAGAAACATCAGTTAGAACATGTTCATGTAAAACATATGAACTTCCCATCAGGTAAACGAATATTAAGCCTGGATGAGCCAATACAGCTAAACTCTTGAGGATGAAACCATCACAAGATTTAATAATTTAGTGGGTAAATCACAAGTGGCAGAAATTCAACACTGCCACTATCAAGTAGGCAGAAAAAACTGTGGAATGCCTCTAACAATGCAACTTGGTTAAAGCTCACTAGACTACTACGCAAACTCTTAATGGAACAGATGCTTACTTTTACACGGTCCAAAGTTACCTTTCTCAGGATGCAAATCCAGAAATCTTATAGTCCAAATGCAAGTGGAACAATATGTTTGTCCATTTAGAAGACCCCAAATGCCAACATATTGATATTAATGTAAAAGACCATAAAAATATAGAAACAAGCTATCAAGAAAATTAAGACAAAAATATTAGCACGGGTTCTGCCATTCAATATATATATATATATATATATATATATTTGCATGAGTTCTTTCAATTTGAGGTCCTTAACTCCTATTGTCTTAATATTCTGCTCATATTGTGGAGCGCCGCTATAGCAAGACCAAACTGCATTATCTTCTAACAGTTCGCACAATGGTAAGACGTATCTTCCATTACCGAGGACCTAGATTTGTACCTATGTAGGTTGTGCTTGTTCTCCATGGATAGCTTCTTTGCAACTAAGACAGCTCATTAAGAAAAAGGACTAAGATGTTTTACTCTATTAGTCTGTTTAGTAGACGTTTGATTTAACAAAACCACAAAAAAAAGAAGCAAATACTCAAAGAAACAGGAAGAAATAAAATGTGGACGATAGTCAGAAATCAGAAATTTTATACTCATAGTCGTATCCATTTCCACATCCCAAACTTCATGGCCTGTTTGTATGGAGGGAATCCTGGCGTTTAAGGACAGGAGGATTTTTATAAGGAGAGAAGAAATCCTCCAAAATTGTTCAAGTGGTTAAGAAGTCCAGTATTGAGCTGGAGGTTCTGGCTTCAAAAGGTTTGGAGCCTTACTCAATACACAGCGCTAGTGGGTGGTGTTGTGTATCCGAAGTTTTTTACCAATGATCAATCGTAAGGGGGGTCGGCGGGTTCCTCGTCGTAAAAAAAAAAGAGGATTTTACGGGAAAAATCCTGAAATATAGCCATATGTCCCGAAGGGTCCTGGCAAAATATGTAGCACTGATTAGGTCCTTCAATACTCATTTGGTTTTTTTTTTTCAACTTCGATAGGAGCGACGCTATCGTCGCTCGTCAGCACATCTTTTAATGCCTAGCGTGCTCAAATATTGGGATGATAGTTCCTAGGACTTCAAATACATGAAACCATGAGACCCTTGGTAGTCTCACAATTGGATTTGAGATCAAAGTGGCTGTTTTTGGAGGTCTCATATTTCCATCATGATAGATGCATTGGATCTAAAATCCACTTCTCTATGTATAAAGTGATGGTAAAGTGATGGTTTGAAGTTTGAACTGTGGATAGTGAGACAAACTTGCCCATATCCATCTCATGTGAAAATCAAGCGTGCTTCAAAGCTAGATTTGGCTTGTCAATAGCCTACTGGAGGAAGCATTGCAGGTCAACCCCTTAAAAGTAATCCACGCCGTGCATTTTATATATATGCATGCCTTTGATTGGATGACCAAAAGCATCCCATTGTTGTGTATTTCACTATCTCACCAATCAAAATAAAATAATGGACTGTGATCACTGATAACATTACACGTGAATGGATAGCTTATTATATGCTTAGTGAATGATTAAAGATTGATAGGATGTGGAACTGATCATGTAAAATTGTGTCAAAATCCCATTCATTTGATTGAAGATTAAACAATTATGGGTCCTTTTGTTCCCTGCCCATACATGTGTAATAGGGCTACTGTGATGATGATGGTGATGATTGATGATTGATGATGAGGAATTAACAATTCATTAGCAGTACTTGGATTGAACGTTCTCGATTGTCAATTTAAACCGAGATTTTTTGCAGTTTATACCAACTGATCATCCCTTCAACATTGATGAATGCATTCATGTGTTCATAATAGATAGGATTGGAAGAATCTGATTCATCTTGGTGGGCCAGAAGTACCAAGCCTTACTGGTCCCTCTTTTTCTTGTAGCCGCATCGGGCTAATAGGTAGTCAATTGCCAACCCACTCCTCTCTTTTTTTCTCTCTTATCCAGATAGTGATTGAATGGAACGTCCTCTCAATTATCAATATCATGAGGCCTGTGTTCCCATAAATGATGGTTTCTCCTTTATTTTGGTGCGTTCTTTTAGTTGGTATAAGCTGGCCAACAGATGCTTTCTAATTAGTCAAGGATCCAGGACCACAGCAAGAGCATTTCACACTAGATACACATGGGAGAGAGGATGGTAAACTGCTTAAATTCACACCCCCCAAAAACCACTCTCCAAACTGACTGGCTACACATAGGAGAGAGGATGGTAAACTGCTTACATTCACACACCTCAAAAACCACTCTCCAAAACCGTGGGTACAATATGAAGAAAAATGTAGTTCTCTTTCTTTAAAAATGGGGGGAAAGGTGGGAAGCAACTTTGGATCTAGCAACTACTAGTGAACGTAGTGGTTTAGCATCATCCATCTTAGCTTTGTGTAGAAACTTCATAACATACTTTGTCTAAATTGGATAGAGATGTTTAGTTGTGTGGTGGCCCTTAATCCTGAGATAATTAATAATGTAAAGGTCCTAAATCTTTCATTCAAAAGTTCTAATTGAGATTAGTAATTAACAATGCAATTTTAGTGAAGTAGTTGAGCATCTCATCAACATAGATGAGCAAGTTGGTGATGTTATGTTTTTGTTATCCAAAAAAATTTTTCAAGTCAAAGCATCTAGGCATTAAAAGATGTACTGACGAGCAACGCTAGACATTGACGAGCGACGCTAGCGTCGCTCCTATCAAAGTTGAAAAAAAAAAACCAAATGAGTACTAAAGGACCTAATCAGTACTATATATTTTGCCAGGACCCTTCAGGACATATGGCTATATTTCGGGATTTTTCCTGTAAAATCCTCAAAAAAAAAAAAAAAAAGAAATCCTCCAAAAACTATAGACATAGTGTTCCACCGAATCCATCCTAGAATTCCATAAAACAACAAAACATAAGAATACCTAGAAATCTTCACTTTAAAAAATTGAAAGGTTTCCATGCATCCAAATGAGGACTTAGAATTGCAGTATCACATACATCCCCATTCAATTGTCCATTCAACTGTGCTCATACCAAATTTCCATCTTGGCATCACAGCACCTATGAAAACAAAAGGTTTCAAAAAAGGAAAAAGAAAAAAAAATAAAAAAAAATAAACTAAACAAATTAAAACAAAATTTTAATTCATTTTTGTAGAGGATGCTTAGAGTGTACCTTGCAGATAATATGCGGGTTCCCAACTATAACAAGTAACGATCTAGCACGAGTGATTGCAACATTGAACCTCCTCGGATTGCTAAGAAATCCGAGGTTAAAAATTCTGTCAAACTCATTATGCTTGATAGTTGACCTGACCGTAGATATAATGATAACTTGCCGCTCTTGCCCTTGGAATTGCTCAACACTCCCAACCTTCACATCATCCATTCCTAGTGATTCAAGGGCTTTCTTCAATTTGAGTACTTGCTGACGATAAGGAGTTATAACTCCAATATCACCCTCGCTCACTTTAGTACTTTTGGACAGCTTATTTATGATGTCAACTACTTTGCTTGCCTCGAACCGGTTAAACCATGAGGGATTACTACCCTCCCTCTCATCACATCCTTGAATTCCAACAAAAAGGATGGGAAATTGTTCATCTGGAAGGTCTGCCCACTCAGACAAGGACAAATCTCCCTCTTCCTTACAGGCAACCAGTTCACCCTGGTAAAAGAGTTTAGAAGGGAGCTCCAGTATCGCTGGATGACAGCGATAGTTCCTAACCAGCTTTATCACGAAGTTTTTGTTCTCATTGCAATAAAGCTCACAATCAAAAAGCCTTTCCAAGTATGATTTCCCCAACCCATAACTCTCTGCATCTTTTGAGTAGATCACAGGACCCAACTGCATAGGGTCTCCTGCCAACACCACCACAGTCTGCTTCATACATAGGTTTGATAAAGGTACCATTGTCTCTGGCTCAGATGCTTGGCCTGCTTCATCTAAGAAAATGTGGGAGAAGTGGCCCCTTCGAATTCCTGCTGCATATGGGAGTGATGCACTCATATAGGTGCATATGATGATCCTATAACGCCACAAGGCCTGAAGTGGCGGACATTTGAAAACCAAGTCCTCGAAGAAGCAAAAATGAATCAAATCAGATGGGACATCCTCATATGAACGACTGGTTGCATTTAGCCTAAATATTTCATGCTCCTGAACCACAGGGGTCTCTTTGTTGATCAACTTCTGCAGTACATGGTCTGCAGCACTGTTTGATGCTGCACAGACAAGAATTCGTGCATCCTTTCGAGTTGTGTACAGTTGTAAAACTGCCTCCACCAGTGTCATTGTTTTTCCAGTACCTGGAGGCCCATGGATTACGTATGGTGGAGCTCCTTTGCAGCCGAGGATCATTTCAACAGCGCAGGTCTGCTCCTCATTGAGATGCTGGCTCCATGGTACAAAGGGAGAAGTTTTTATTGACCTTCTCTTGGAGGTAGATTGAGATGGAAAGAGAAATGCCATACCTAGACCACCTTCTGCTGTCTCAACAGCTTGATAAAGCCTTCTCATGTTTACGCGATTGTAAGTGAAGGTAACATTGTAAAGATTTCCTTCACGATGAAGGTGGTGGAATTCCTTTGCAAAATGTAGAAACACTTCTTCAGCCTCTACTCGATGAATGTATCCCTGTACAAGCCATCTCAAAATGTAAGACTTAACTTACAGAAAAGGTTGTCAGTTTTTTCCATTGAAATACTTATCCAAAAATAAATAAACAAATGACAATATTAAGTCTCATAGAAATGGTTGACAACATTTTCCACAGAAATACTTGATCAAAAAGACAAAAGAAATAGTGAGGAATCTTTTCATGGCAATCATGTAACCGAGGATATGACTGAAGTCTAAACAAACCAAATATTATCAATTGCCATTCAATAAGAGGCATAATTATTGCAAGTATCAATATTGAACATTTTCATGTATTGCAATAATTAAGGATTCAGCTATGGGCTAAATATACAAGTGTTAAATCAGCAGAAGGCGAAAACATTACACTATTTAGTCTCTTATGCATATGCAATCTAAGGAATGAGCAATAATAAAAAGAGTTCTTCAGAGTAAAAAAAAACAAAACATGATATGGCTTGAACTGTGCGAAATAAATACATTCAGCTCACAGTGCTTTAACATTTCAATACTTGGCCTTCTGTACAATTCATGACCAAGACTAACACTTCTTTGCATTAAAAAGAAACAAGCCAAAATTACAGTTTCTTCGTTAATTTCATAACAGAACCATCAAGTCAGAGATAAATAATTGGTATGTTTTCGTCTATTACAATGCCAACATATTCTCAGGGTAGAATAATTGGATGTCTATGAAGAGAACCTTGGGGGCAGCATAATGAATATTATAATAGTTGGTAGAACTGTAGAAGACATAAATCATGCAACATTTGACATTGTTCCCGAAAGTTCCAAGAATGCACCCCCGCCAAAAAAAAAAAAAAAAAAACCCACTCTCTTTCCATTCAGAGACGAAGAAGAAGAATGAAAAACAAACCTCATATGGCTTCTTATCGAAATCATCTTCATTGGGTGTGACAAAAATACGATCCCCAGAGACAAGTGAAGGCCTCTTCTCAGCTAATCCAGGGACCTCAAGGGCCAAGAGGTAACGGCCAACCCTCCTCATGGTGACATTCTCCATGTCATGCATTCTCATCTCTTCCTGTAGCACGAAGTCATTATCAGTGGAGGGAAGAAAAAAACATAAAAACAAATTAAAAAAAAAAAATTCTAGGAAATGGGCGAAATTATTTTGACCAATAGAATTACCTCCAAATGGATTTCTTCCATGATGAGTAGGTTACTGAAGAACTGTGAATAATTATCTATTTTCAATCCTTCCATGAGAACCTCTGGGACCTGCTTATTCTCGATCAACTCCCTGACATCAGGTGGTATCGGATATTGGGGCAATCCCTTCCTGTAATTTTGTTTCCGTGTCCCGGCAGGGCGCGAAGCCGCCACATACTCATTGTTGATGCTAAACTGTTTCCTCCTCGGAGCCCTTGAATATGGCCTGTTTGAAGCCAACAACTGGGCAACCTTATCCTCCCCCAATACGAAGACAACCCGCTCAATTTGATCATCTCCCGCATTGAAATGCAGGATTGCAGTGTGCAAACCAACCTCTTTTGGCTTGCAAGATAGCCAAATGGTAAGGGTCTCCCCCGGTTGAAGCACCCTATCATCCAAAGACGTCGACTCGAGGAACTCACGGATTGTTTCAACATCAGCCTCCCCAGAGGGAGGTTCTAAGAGTGAAACAGTAAATGTGCCCTCCGGATTCGAATGGATAATTTTAACACTCCATAGATCTACGGGTTCATCTGTGCTGTTTAGGATGGTCACCGAATCAACAGTGGTTTCTCCTATGGGAATCGACTGAGGGCTCCCTGCAATGAATGGAAAGGGGTTTGAGATAATGACTTCCCCTTCATTCACAGGATCAAACTCATGAACCGATTTGTCATCCCCATAATCAAGGAAACCAACTTCGGGTTTGTCTCCAATCACTGAGTAACCATCATCCCAATCTTCTTCACCCACTGTACCCATTAAACACCTGTGGTTTATTCATAACCATTTTATCATCAGTCAAGTTACCATACAGGAAAAATAACACCCAAAATGAAAAAACACAAAATCCATTCAGAACACATGAATTGAGAGCATCAAAATGTAATCTACATCACAAAATGGCATTTAAATGAACAACTGAGAGAACCCAGAAACCATTACTAAATGATTAGTGTCAAATCCTCAATGCATTGGATGATGGACTGTAAAGACTTTCCAAACTGCTTGTTTCATTCACTTCACTTCTTGCAATGAAAAACAGAATCTAACAGCAATAATCTACCTAACCCATGAAAATTTCTCTTTGCTTTTGATCAGTACCCATGAAACTATGTATAGAAACGCGTTTGATCGTTTTGTCTCTTAGGGTGTTTGAGCAACGTACCTCTGTATTGAGATCAAGAGATTTGGGAGAGGAGAAATGTAGACGAATCGATCGAAAGAAGAGGAAAAAGCAGGAAAGCAGCTTCTGCCCCAGATCAAACAACACAAAACAGAGGAATGTTATGGACTGACTACTTTAGATAGTATACATTTCGTACGGAGAAGCATCTCTGCTTTTTTCCTTGTTTAGGTCTCTCCGCGCGCAGATGTCCGGATACACTCCGGCTCCCGGCGGTAGAGACTGAGTCCGGAGTACGGACCCACACAATGGGGTCTCCCACATGCTTCCCCACTGCTAGCGGGATTATGGAACTTCTCCATGGGGCCCACCTATTGATGATGATCCAGTGGTTAAAAATGAATCCCGGTCTCCGTAGTAGTATATCCTCCAATATTTGGTCCCACTTTAAGATTAAACAAATGATTGATACGATGATTAATGCATTATATTAATAATCCGATTAGGAGATCCCGAACACTCGGAAAGCTCGGAAAGTATTCTACTTAGGGTTGTGCATGGAAACTCTAAAAATAAGCTCTTATTTTATGCTTTTAAATAGCGGTCTATTTTTTTGGTATGTTTGCCTTGAATCGGATTTAAATAGAGCATTTTTTTTAAAATAGACTATCTGGTAATTGCCCGTTGCATGTGTGTTTGAATTGGAGTAAAAAAATTAAATGAGCCCATATGAAAAAAAGGATTTGTGTTTACAGCGCTGTCCAATTTTTATTTATTTATTTATTTATCTTTGAAGTTGTGGGCCACAAAGTTTAGATCTGAATTGTTGGATGTCTTTAAAAGTTTAAACATGAATAAAAGGTCAAATTTGAACCATTAATTCATCAAGGATCCATAGATATTTGTGAAGAACCACAAATCCTTAAGTTTTCGTTTATGGACTTATGCGGGCCCCTAAATCATGAACCAAACCGATGATCTTCTTTGGAAGGCTACTAACAGTTATAGGGTCAAATATCAACACTTGATTTTTCGTAGATCTTGAGAAATTTTATTTTATTTTTAATGTAGACCTTTGATGTAGCTATGCAGGAAGTGAATAGGTTTTGCATGTGATCATGCGCTAGCTGTTCATTTTTTTAAGCTGTGAAGCACTAAATGAAGACCCGAGCCATTGGCAGTCACACCAAAAGACTAAGAAAAACCATTGCATCAAATTTCAGTTATTTATGCTTCATCAATGTCGAGATTATCATCATCATCAAAGCCTTACCCCAACTATATTGGAGTCGTCTGTACAAAATCTACTTCTCCATTCCGATATATCTTGAGTAAAGTCCTCAAATAAGTTACACTTTTTTATATTTATGTTTACTACATTCATCCACGTCTTCTTTAGCCCCCCCTTCCCATTGGTGGGCCATCAACCTTCATAGCCAAACTGTTTCTTATTGGCATCGTTGATGGCCTACACTGAACATGCACAAATTATCTCAAACGGGTTTCTCTAATTTTATTCCTTATTATTGGTACCACTAAATACTCTCAAAAGTTCTCATTTCTGATTTTATCTTTCTTAGTGTTACCACATATCAACATCAACATTCTCATCTCTACTACATCGATTTTGGGTATATGTTGTTTCTTGATTGGCCAACATTCTGCTCCATAGGCAATGACTGGTTTAATCGTTGTCCTGTAAAAGTTTTCCTTCAATCTTATTGGCATTTGTCAATCACAAAGCACTCCATTAGCAAGTTCACTTCAACCATCATATTTTTATCTATGTTCAACATCTCCATCAATCTCCCAATCTTTATTAATTATAGAGCCAAGGTAATGGAAAGAATCACTTTGTGGAAACTCTTGGTCTTCAATTCTCATAGTAGTTTCAGCATTTTCTATATATCCATTGAAGTTACAATTCATATATTCAGTCTTCATATGACTTATTTTAGGCCTTTGGGTTCTAAAGCCTCATACCATCTCTCAAGTTTCACATTCAAACCATCTCATAATTAATCTATCAACACAGTGTCATCTGCAAATAACATGCACTGAGGTGCTTCTTCTTGAATATGAGCAATTAAACATATCTATAATCAGTGCAAAGAGATAATGACTTAGGACTGACCGCTGATGAAACATATGGTCACTGGGAACTCCCTCATCTCTCCACAAGTAGTTCTCACACTCATTAATGCCCATTCATACATGTCTTTAATAATTTCAATATAACATCTTGGAACATTCATTTTATTTAAAACCCACCAAATCAAGTCTCTAGATATCTTATCGTAGGCGTTTTCTAGATCAATGAAGACCATATGTAGATTTGTCATGTCCGTTAGATATTTTTTCATTAATTATCTAAGTGAGAAAATGGCTTCTATCGTTAACCTCCATGTCTTAAAACCAAATTGATTTTCAGATGTCTTGGTATTCTGTCTAAGTCTTTGCTCTATTACTCTCACTCTCTCGTAGCTTCATAATATGACTTATAAGTTTAATCCCATGATAGTTAGTATAGTTTTGTATATCTCTCTTGTTCTTATATATAGATACTGCAACACTTCTTTTCCATTCATCCGACGCATTCTTTGTCATTAATATTTTATTGAAGAGTCTAGTTAACCATATCTCCCTAACTTTTCCTGAGCACTTACAAGCCTCAATCGGGATGTTAATAATTGAGTGCATTTCAATTTAGAACTATTCTTTTTGAAAGTCCCCATTCTGATACAAGCACATATCCCATGATCAACAAACTAAAATACTAAACTATTTTGAAGAAACAAGAGAATGGATTAGAAATGAAATATCTAAATTATGGAGAAAAATCATTAGATATTTATGCAAACAAATATAAACTTCAAAAAAATAATAAAAAACAGCTACCATTATGGATTTCCAAAACAAAATGTATCAGAGATGAAAGACCAAGAGGACATGATGGTCAGTGAACGGGCCTGGCTTAATTGAAGGCCGAATGAAGCCCATGGTTCACAGGCTCTCATCATCTCTACTAATGGGTTTCTTATTTTTAATGTAAGTTTTGATTCAAAGTTTATAAACTTGATTAGATTAAGTAGATTTTTTCTTTTTTTTTTTTTTTTTTTGGGGGGGGGGGGGGAGGCGACGTTTTAGGGAAGTTTGAAAGAGAGAGAATTAAGTATAGGGCTAAGTGATTAGATCTTGGTTGCATTCCAAGAGAATTACTTGTTCGGCTTTCTCATTGATGTTGTATAGAATACAGTCTTTCTATATATTCAAAATTAAATACATAGGCATTCTAATTGGTAAAAATCAATTTTAAAATTGGAGTTCCAATTTCGCAAACCATATCAGGAAATGGGCGTAAACATGACCGTCAACTAGTTCATATATGGGCCGCAAATGGGTATAAACAGTCCAAATAACGGCGGTGAGTGGACCCAAGTAATATCAGAAAACAGGCCTAAAAATGACTGTCAAGTGTCAACCAGTTTAAATTGTGGGCTGTAAAATGGGTTCAAACAATATCATTAAATGGACATGTACATAACCACAAAATAGTTCATATATGGGCTGTAAAATGGGTCCAACCAATGTCTGAACCCATTTCAGGAAACAGATTTTTGTCTAAACCCATCTCAGGAAACGTTATTAGCAAATGGGCCTAAACACGAATACAAAACAATCAATATAAGGGCTGTAAATAGGCCCAAACAATGTCAATATATAGGCCTAAACACAATTGCCAGATAGTCCATATATGGGCTGTAAAATGGTCCAAACCATGTTAGGAAATAGGCCTAAGCATGACGGTAAAATGGTCCATATATAGCCAGAAAATGGGCTATAAGATGGGCCTGATCCAAAGGCTACGAATATATATTGAAAATAAAAAATATAATTTTTGAATTAATATGAACATACCCTTGTATGTTTTATTTTACTCAACAGAATGGACCAACTCAATCCAAATGCTCTCAAAGGACAGGAGTATGGAATTTATAGCCTCAACAAAAGCGGTAGTTTCTGGGACGATAAGAGAAGTTCCATATTTCCATTGATTGAAAGTGATTTGAATGACCTACTAAATTTGAATTCAAATTCAAAGGTGAAGAAAACCATTATGAACCAATTGAATGTCAGGCCTACAGTTGTAAACAGGTTGGTTCCAGTTTGGGTCCATGGTGAACCCGGAACTAGAACCGTTAAGGAAAAGGTGGAATTGGATTCGGGCCCGGAACCATTTTAGAACCGGTTTCTTAGCTTCGGAATTGGAACCAAAACCATATATGGCACGGATCTGGATCCAGGTCTTGGTTTAAGTAGAAAATGATATTTAAAAATATATGAGTTTTATGAGAGATTCTCGAAAATTGAGGTAATAGGTCGAGTCTCGGGTCTGTGGGTTGGAACCAAGGTGGAATTGGACCCGGAGCCATTTACTTATTAGGGCTTAAATAAGGATCCAGACACAGTTTTTAACGGGTCAAAACCTCCAGGCAATCGGAAAATCGGGGACCCATTTACATCCCTAATGTCAGCCCACCAAAGTCAAAATAGGTGCTGGCCCACTTAAACTTACTTAGAAAGGGGCCCCCCATTGGATGCTAATTGCTAAGGTCAGATTAATAGTGAGGCCATTTTGAAGTTCACAAAAACTCAAATGGGTCCACAGAACAAAATTCCGGCAACAGTACGATCCGATTAGCTCCTGAAAACTTTGAGCTGCAAGAAAGAATCAAGATTTAAAATATTTTAATATCCAAATCAAATCTCTACACAGAGATTAAAAAAAAAAAAATTTTGTTTTGAATTATTACCCTCGGATCTGTGCCCCTATAAATTCAAAAGTTTTGCTAAAGAGTCCATCTCCTTTGAGGCTCTTTTTAGAAATTCAAAAAATTATTCAAATTGGGATGGTTTTAAATAAAAATAATCTGACATCTTATTGGTTCACATGTTATTGTCATCTATATGTAGGGAAGTGCTCATATGAGAGACACTCTCACCTACTTTATGAGAGATGGGTGGGGGCCCTCACTTCCATATCCACCCTCATCAACTTAAATGCAAGGACCCCCAACTTAAATGTGAGGGCCTCCACCCATCTCTCATAAAGTTGGTGAGAGTGTCTCTCATAGGAGCACTTCCCCTATATATATGGCTTTTCTAAATTTTTTTATTTAAGTTTAAATTTAAAATTTCTACGACTTCATTAGACTAAGGAGATTCTTTTGGAAGGAGAGATATAATTACAATATGAACTTCTCTCTAAATTGGGCTCTTTATATTAGTTAAAATCAATTTAAATTTGTTAGCCGATTTCTCAATCAATTACTCAATTGGAGTTGTTTTCTCAATCAATTGTGAAATTGGACTCCAGTTTCAAAATCGAATCCTACGTCTATAACATATTATAATTTGCCATCTTTTTTAGAATTAAGTTTTATCTTTCTCTCTCCAATTTTTTTAATCACAAAGCCGATATCTCAAAGTTCATCTCTTATCTACCCTTCACATGGATATAAAACTACCTGCAACAAAACTCATGTCTACATTTGTGTTTTCCTTCATCTCATTACAGGACCCAATAGTTGCTAAAATGTACTCCAAGCTCACACAAAGTAATGGATCCTGATTCCACTCGACCAACAATGCCTTCTTTTCCATCTTGGTCTAAAAGAAGTTGCTTGTCCCAAATGGGTGTCGAAATTGAACTTGCTGAGAACCATGTGTTTTCCGGTGTGAGGTAGACCTGCGAACTCGCTGCAAATGCTCTCAGATCTTCTGGGTGATCAGGCAAGGGTTCTCATCTCCCTTATATAGAGCAATCCCTAGGAGTTACAACTCTATCCGGACTCTACGCCTCCTGGAATCCCACATCTCCGGACCAGCGTGGGAATTTTGTCAACCGAGAGTCTGAACCTGATCCAAACTCTACTGCAAAGAGTTTGATCCTTATCCGACTCAACTAAATTAAGACTTGTTAAGAGTTCATCCGCGGCACACCGCCAAGCTCGATTTGGCTTGGGCCCAATGGCAGTCGGGCCACACAAGTTTCCTAACATGGTCTCTATCGGATTCCTAAATCATGACTAATGTCAATCTAACTTAGTCAAAACATCCTTCAACTGAAAAAAACAACCCTTTTAGTCTAAACATCCAATTTCTTCAGCTGGGTGAGGTCCAAATCAGCTCACCTCACCATCCATAACAATTGAAGCTTCATTTGTGTATTAATATCTTATTTTGAGTTCTTACCATGATTTAAAAAACCACATTATTTCTTGATCTTGCCCGGCGAGAGTGGCCACTTCCACTCGATGCGGTAATAACATCGCAATACTCTCATCATGAGTCCAAAACTTCTTTATCAGTGCTGCTCACTCACGCTTCCCTTAAGGCCCTTAAGTGAGAAATGTGAAATGCCATACTGAAGGCCCACCTACTGAAAATCTGAACTGCGAGTCTGGATCCCCAGTTTCGACAAAACAGGAGATCCCTATTCTGCCCAATCTGCACACGCCACGTGCATAATTTTCCACCTCAGCTATGGAGCTTGACCTGGTATGAATAAAAGAAAGGGATAGGGGGCTTTTTAATAAAAAATAAAAAACTGACCCCAAAACCCAGAGCGGAAACTCTCTCCCCAACCCGTTCTTCTCCTCCAGCAAGCCCAGCCCTCAGCTATATTTTTCACTTCGTTTTCTTTTCTGCTGCCTATTGTGCTAACCAAATGGAGCTTTTGGCATAAATTGCATGCAATGAGCCTTGGTGCAAATTCACCCAATTCAAAAGTATCAGTTACAGTGATGGAAAGAAAGTCACCAAGACACGACGAATCTCATTTTGATGTCTGCTGTTATCAACATTTAATGGCACTAACTCCAGTCTAGTTTCCGAGAAGGCGTATATTGGTTTGAACTGTTGATTGTTTATATATTAAAGGGCTGATAGCATTTCAATCGATTGATTATCACAATAGAGGAGGATTTGGTGATATTCAGATGTATCAAGGAGCCATCAGCTAGAGTCTCAACGAGTTTAGATCCATGTTTTGGCGAGAGAGGAGATAGAAATTAGGGATTTGAGAATGGGCGGGTGTTGAGAAGAGGAAGGCCGGGCAAGGAGATGGGAGCCCGGGGGCTGAGAGAATGATTTTGATGTAGAAGAGTTTGTGGTCAGTTTTTTGTTTTTTTATAAGAAAGACCCTGCTTTTTTCCTTTTATTCATTTCAGGCCAAGGCCCAGAGCTGAGGTGGAAAGTTATACACGTGGCGTGTGCGTATTGGGCAGAACAGGGATCCCCTGTTTCGGACAGGTCCGCTTCAATGAGATGTTGCAAAGTTTCACTCTAAAAAGGGCTTGTTCGGCAACTCTACCATTAGGGCTTGTTTGGATGTATGGTGAATTGAAGTATGGTGAGGTGAAGCATCAGATCAAAAGAGAATAAAATATAAGGTGTTATGATGGTGTTTTGTTTGTAGTTGTTTGGTATGGAATCTTTTTTACTTTCTGTATAGAAAAGTGGAGCTTTTTTGTCTTTTAGTGGAGAAAGGAAATTGCATTATTGACTTTTTTTTAAAAAGATGGAGGGAATTTTGAAATTGTGTACTTTTGATATGACCCATTGTCTTTTCTTATTTGGATAATGGAAGATTTACCTCACCTCACCTCACTTCACCACATATCCAAACATGCCCAAGTAAGGTAAAATCCTTGTTTTTTAAAATAAAATCACAGCAAAATACTTTAATTCAAATTTCCCATCATATTTTTCAAAAAAAAGTAAAAAAAGTAACTCATTTCTCCACTAAAAGACAAAAAAACTCCACTTTTCAATAGAAAACTAAAAAAAATTCCATTACAAACAACAAAAACAAAATACTATTATAACCGATTTATATTTTATTATTTATTCAAAATAACATTTATTCCACTCAACTCTATTAGTAAAGCCTCCAAACAGGCCCAAAAAGGAGTTAGAATGAACATGTGTAAAAATACAAGCACATATACTTCATTTTAAGCCTTTTAGATTTTAGATAGGGAAGATTTTCACCTACAAGCAAACCAGATACTCTGCTCATATGGCCCACCTCATGAAGCCCACTTAGGTGCATTTTTATCAGTAGGCCTACGATAAATGATAATGTCTCTTTACCAATACAAGTCATGCAAGATGCATTTGAGTTCTTAATTTAATAACCAGGGGCGGACCCAAAAATTGGAACTAGGGAGCGCCAAATGAAAATTATTAAAAGAAAATTTTAACAATTTATGCGTCAAAATAAAAAATTACAAAAAATTTAGTGGTAAAAAATAAAATTTTGAAAACTTAAGGGGGGCCAAACCCCCCTAGGCCTACATGTAGGTCCGCCCCTGTTAGCAACCTCAAAATTTAATGATATTTAAGCATAGATTTGTTTTTGGATTCAATCTAATAAAAAATAAGGATGTATTTGTTTGTGCAACGCGAATGCCACCGAAATAGGATTAGAAAAGGCACTGGAGTTTCTAATGTCTTCCTCTAATGCAACAGAATTTTTTGCAATATTTTTTTTTTTGAGTTTTTTACATTAATTTTCTATGCTTGTGAGGATCCAGAAATCTCATCTTTCAACAAAATAGTGCCTGCTTGTGCATAAGAGTGTGAAAAGACCTAGACTGTAGACAAGGTATGCTTCCACACAAACTATACTTTATCAGAATTCCAAGAATTCATGTATGGGGAAATTTTAAATTCTCCAAAAGTTGTCCCCTTATGTGTAATTCCAAATTCCTCTTTTTGATAGAAGATTTGAAATTCCCAACAAAGGGTATATAGGGCCCGTTTATTTACTATAATTCATAGAATTCATGTATGGTGGTTGTCTATGAATTTCAAATGCTGATATTTGAAATGCTGTCAAATTCTTGAATTCTAAATTCGTTATTTCATTCATGGCCTGAATTTCTGTTTGAGCTCCCGGAATGCCATCATTCCTCTCAAGGAATTCCAGTGCCAAGTGAGATTCTCAAATCCTCCTGTTAAAATGTTTTTTCAAATGCTGAGTTTTTTGGCATTTCAAATGCCCATAAATTCGAACAATGAAACACATAATTCTTAATAGGAATTATGAATTTCTAGACACCCTTAATTCTTGTCAAGAATTCTAGTAAAGAAACGCGGCTAGAGAGTGGAATTCTAAAATTTTCAAAAGGTCTTTTGAGTGATTGGAATTTGAAATTCTTGAAGAAATAAACACAGCATTTCACATGTCGAGGATAAGATGTTACATTATGTCTAAAAATTCCCAATCCAACCTCCCAAATTAGTCATAAATTTGGGTAAAGAAACAGGCCCCTTTTTTGTTATTACTCATGAAATAAGATTTTATTCCGGCACGCTAGATGGGATCATTCACAGCTCATCACATCAAAGGCTCCCAACAATGTTCGCTATATATTGAAACCCAAGGGCTGAACGAGGCTCGAGTACCCCGTGCAAAGGACGCGAGCCGACGTTATATCGTCCAATACCGACTCAAAACCTAAAACGGCAAATAAACCCTAACGCCATCTCAGCCTGCTATTTTCTTGAGATCGAAGAATCTTCATTAAAAATCGAAGCGCAGAGCGAGCTCCTCTCTCCTGATTCCACATGCGACGAAACATTTCGGGTAATATTTCGTTACGGTTTTTGAATCTTCCGAGAAATCGATTATTGCTATCCAATTGGGTTGGGTTTCTTATTTTGGTGATTTCTTTCTTCAGTTCGGTCCAATAAAATTTTGATTACTTGCTGGAATTGGGATGACTTGGGAATCTAGATATGTAAGGAATGTTACGATAGGATGGATGCTGGAGAAGGATGTAAGTATATGTAAGTAATGTTACGATAGGATGGATGCTGGAGAAGGATTTTGGGTTTTGGGTTGAATGGTCTGATAAATGATAAATTGTAGGGTAGGGAGGAAGGGAAAATATATTGACAGTGGAAGTTTAGTGGTTCTATGAATATGATCTGGTGAATCTCTTTTGAGTGAGTGAGTGAGAAAGTTGGAGAAATCCAGAGGAGAGGGGAGTTTTCTTTTCTTTTTCGTTATATAGATGGTGTCGCCTCTCCCAGCCCCGAAGCAAAGCCGGAAGCAATTTCTCAGTTTTTAGTCTTCTAGAGATTTATCATTATTATTTTTGATGCTGAAACTCTTGAAAATCCCTGTGTGAACGATTTTAACATGGTATCAAAGCATCTCTCCAATTCTGTACTTTAGGGGAAAATCCTTAGGCTCCTTCTGTTTCCTATTCTACAAAAGTGTTTGGATGCGTTACAACTTACATGTCAGGAACATGTGGAAGATTATGCAAGCATTAAAATCACGTTCTTTGAGTTTGAGGATATTCTTTCCTGAAAGACAACAGATAAAGGATTCAAATAGATATGCTGCTGTGCTACTATGCTAGCACCATTATATTTAAAATCGCTAAATGAAGCCGGCGATCTTTGAAAAAGAGCCTAGAAAAATCTCAAGGAAAAAACTCGAGATGTATAGTCGCTCCATTTTATTCACTTAGGAAAGGAGTTGTGAGACCATTGCTCTTATCAGGCTCATCATCTACAATTGTCCAAGATTCAGAGATTGATTCCACATTACCAGGTGAGTCCTGTAATCCTGTTGATGATCTTGATCTCCCTATTTGCTCTTAGAAAAAGGAAAAGTTTGTGTTTACCATCCCATTTAGAATTGCGTCTTGTCATTTTTTTGTCAACAGCTTTTCGAACCTGTGTCCTTTAAATGTTTACTGAGAACACACTTTCATGCGTGCGTGATGCTTTAGAATATCTGAATTGGAAGGTGACCATGGTGGAAGAGATGCATGCTCTTGACAAGAATAATACACGTGACATTGTTGATCCTTTGGAAAGGAAGCGTGCAATAGGATGCAAATGGGTGTATAGATAGAAGTATAATCTGGATGGTACTATTCAATGATATATGACTAGGCTAGTGGCAAAGGGATTCACCAGTCATTTGGGATGGATTATGAAAAACATTTTTTCTAGCGTCATAGTTAAACTCTGTAACATTGATTCTCTTTGTTGCAACAAATTTTGGATGACCTTTATATTAGGTGGATGTTAAAATGCATTTTTTCATGGAGACTTCAAAAAGTGTATATGGAATTGCCACGAGGTTTCTCTTTGAAAGATTACAATGGAAAAGTGTGCTGTTTGAAGAAGGCCCTATATGTGCTAAAGTAGTCCTTTTGAGCTTGGTTTGACTGATTCAATGAAACAATGTTGAAAGCAGGGTACAAAAAGTGTGTTGTGGGGGAATCTGAATGCTTTATGTAGAATTCTAAAATATCTTAGAAGATCACCATGATAAAGAATTTTGTAATCAAGACATGGACATCTAGCGATAGAAGGCTAGACAAATGAATATTGGGTAGGATAAAAATTGACAGAAGATCAACAACAGGTTACTATACCTTGGTGGGTGGCAATTTAGTATCTTGGAAGGTGAGAAGCAACTTGTAGTTGCAAGACCCAATTCTGAAACTGAGTATTGACTTTCAAACCGTGGCAATGTGAATTATTATGGTAGATAATTTTATTGTGTGAATTGGGCTTTATACAAAAAGACCTGATGGTGATATATTGTGATAGTACATCATCCGATATATTGCAAGAAATCTAGTTTTTTTATTGGTTATCTAGCCCTAAGTGACAGTACTATATGGTTTGTTTTTCTCCAATTGAGTTCTTCCTCTTATTTTCTTTGTTTTTATTCTTTTAGGTTTTTATGACCTTTGACTCTAAAATCATAGAAATACTTAAATAAGTGGAGAGAGAGAGAGGTGTATAATAGTAATTATCGAATAAGAGAGAGATTTGTGTGTATAATAGTATTTTTTGAATGAGAAAGAGAGTGAGATGTGCGTGTATAATTGTGATTTATTAATGAGACTTAGTCTGAAACTTAAATTGAGAACCGTTGTGGGATCCACCCAGCAGCATGCCAATATCTAGTGTAAGGTAAGATCAAAGGACTTTTGTGGATTATTAGTGGTAAGAAAAATCAGCATGATCAATGATTTTAACCCCAAAGCCTAGAGATTTTATATCCACTTGTAACATTCTTCAACTTTGGGCCCTTAAATAGGTGGCTAGGATCATTGAATGATGCTTACTTTACTCTATTTGTAATCCACAAGAAGGTCCAATACCCTTATCCTTGTGATCAACATGCATCCATGTGGACCACGCAAGGTGGTTTTGAAAAGTTGTTTGTATGTGGGCACATGTTTGTAAGGCTAAGAGTAGTATCAACAACAACTTTCATGCATCCCATTTCATGTGTACCCTCGCACCTACTTATACCGCCATTTGTTGGTACTCACCCAATTTGACGATGACGTGATCATTGGCCGTCATTGGATGAATCACAAAGAATGCTTCCCTTTTTTAATGCTCTGTAGAAAAACACTACACTTGAACAATCAAATTGTGAGGCCCTAAAACTAAGGTGTCTTTTGGAAAGTTTAAATTTTTGGTCAGTTTGACTTAAAAACTGATCAAATAGATGTTTGAATGCTTTAGGTTGTTTGATAAACTTTATGTAAATATGATTTAATCAGCTTTAAGACCTTTTGCCATCTTTTCAAAATTTTCAAATAGACATTCATGTCTAAAGCATGTTGGAGTTGTGACAAAAGTTTTACATCGGTTGTCAACCTACTTAACGCAACCTTCCTCCTTTATCTAGGCTTGGGTTGACACTTACAAATTGCAATCATGGTTCAAATTAGCGCCCGCTATGTTATTGGCCATAGCGGTTGAGGCTGCTATGCTATTTTGAAAATAGCAACGCTATGGTCTAAAACATAGTAGAGCCATATTTTTTTAATTTAAAATGTTGTTTTCCCTATTTCTTCTCCTTAATAGCCTTTTCTATAGCTGTTTATAACCTTATATGGTTCCAAATCACTAAAACAATACAAGATTGTTTGCCACACAAGATTCAAATTTTTTTTATCACTTAAAAAATTTACACTGCTGTGCCGCTATGTATTCAACCGCTACGTATCACCTGCTATGTAGCATTTTGGCCATGAGCCGCTACGCCCGTCGCAACCACTATTTTAATCCTCTCTTACAACAAAGTGGCCCCAGGTACATTGGGGAGAGAGAGAGAGAGAGAGAGAGAGAGAGAGAGAGAGAGAGAGAGAATTCTTGTAGGTGACCCTAACATAGTTGGTACAAAGCTTTGATGATGATCACGACGATGATGATTATTGCTTCATTCTTTAATTTTCTTTTGACAAGTTTATCCATATAACTTTTATTATATGACAAGTTTGCCAATACAACTTTTTCTATTAAGCAATTTTGCCTATGTTACTTTTACTATATGACAAATTTGCCTACATAACATTTACCATATTATAAGTTTGCATTTTTTAATTAAATCAGACATACCAGATAATCTATTTGTGAAAGGGTCTAATTGAAACAAATCCATTTCAAACAGATTTATGTGGCATTTGATAAGCTTATTTTCGCCTCTGTTTGGCTAAAAACTGATTGAAACAACTTTTAGACTAGTTGGAAAGGTTTTCCTGAATGTCTAGTTGGATCTGATTTTAGATATAATGCTTTGTTTCAATACACTGCAGAAGAAGAGTGAATTGAAATAGACATTAACGTCTAAAGCGATAAACTTTTATTTGAATCAGCTCTACTTTTCTATAGATCGGTTTTTGCCAATATGCCCCAAGTATAATAATTTATTGGAGTGACAGTTGGCCCATCCATTGTCCGCATCAACCTTTTCCATCTCTTATTTCCTCCACCTCGAAGTGCGTCTAAATGGACTCCATAGAGTTGTGTAAGGATTTTATGTCAACCTTGTTGATTTCTAATTTCTTTCTGTACACCCTTCTGTTGGCCATGGATGCTCGCTGTTAACAAGTGTGGGAGGATTGGAAAAGTCTCTTTCTAGAAAGGTTTAGACAAACAAAAGGAGGAGGAGAGAGAGAGAGAAGCCATTAGGTTAGCCTAACCTCTGATGAATATACGTTTGCATGCATGTATACACTAGACACAACACGCTATCATATAGATACACATGATTTGAGGTGCCTGCATGCATGTATTGATGATACATGATTATAGGTTGTTGGTTTTGTTTTGTTGTGGCATAAATTAAATGTTGATTTCTATTGATAGGCTTGAGCTTAGTTTCTTTGTGAAAGTAACTCAAGGAATGTGACTTGAGGGGTGTTGTATGATCATCTCCATGGACTTAAATGCCTCACCGTTGCCTGAAGAAGATGAAGAAGAGAACATTGCAGATCATGTTGAATTAGTGACTGAGGAAGAACACATAGAGACAGCAGTGGAGACATTGCGCAGGGTAGCTATCCTTTTTCTCTTTTGATATTTACTATTGTTTGGTTTAAAGAACATGGTTAATGTATATGCTGCAAGAAACAATGAAAAACGATGGTCGTGTAGTATTCTCTTTCCTCATTGTGTTTTAAATTTTGACAAGCCTATCTTATGGGGGCATGCTTTTTTTTTTTTTTTTTTGTTGCCAGCTTTTTGTATGTGATGAGTTGTAGTGTGGGGGAGGGGGTTCATTGAAATTGTTCCAGACTGGACTTTTAAATGAAATATATATGTGGGTACTTATAACAACTTAAATTTGTAATTAATTAATAATAATAAGTCCTAAAATTCCATTTAAAAAAAAAGAAGTCCTAAAATTCTAGATTCGTAGAGTTAAAATGTGGGACTACATCTTGACTGAATGACTTGAACTCAATAGGAAGTCCTAAAATTCTAGATTCATAGAGTTAAAATTAGGGACTACATCTTGACTGAATGATTTGAACTCAAATCTCTTTGGTAATTTCATAAAGAATAGCCAATGGCTATTTATAGGAGCATAACCTAAGATATCTACTCAAACTAGAGAACCCTAATCTAGAAACCTTACTCCCCAAATTACATATAAACGCAATGACCCAAATTACAAATAAACCCAATCATTTCTCAATATTCTCAACATCCCCCTAGAGCTGATATATAGATACTATGTAAGAGCGGGCCTAAACACCATATGTCTGCTTCCTTCGCAATTGTTTTAATGAGGAACTAAGTCAGCTTGATCTTCATTACACACATAATATTGTACATAAATTATACAGTCATAAGTACTTCCCATTCACAATATATGTATACCAAATTCAAGAAATTAAATAATAAATTATTAGATAAATTCTAGCCCCTTTAACGGGGTCCGGGATATTACAGGGGTGACCAAGTTACCCCTTGAGTCTGTTTGTAAAAACCTTGTTTAGATACTCTAGTTGTCCGCAAACTTTGCTCATTTTTTAATTTTTATTTGACGCCACCTTCTGTGATGGGATTGCTGATTCTGAGTGATATTTGCTGTAGGAGCGTGAAGAAAGGCGCCGACGGCTAAAAAGAGAACACCCAGATGAAGGGCTCAGGAGGGCTGTGCAGCCACCTAAGAATGAATTGGTGGCTCAAGTGAGGAACCCTAGATCTTATGAGAGAACCAAGGTGCCTTCTGGTACGTGTCAAGGCATAATGTTTGACTCAGTTATTACTGTGAATAACATTTCCCCTCATATCGGTGTCAATGTTATGACAAGCGGTATACTTATTTTGGATGTCAAGTTTCATGGCTTGCATGCTGTTAATCTCCTCAGCTTCGATTCTTAATGCACTTCTCATTTGATTATGTCTTTTGCATCCCTTTCTTCTATCTATTGGAGTTGGAAAATCATGTGAACTAAATTCTTAAGCCCTGTAACCTGAGATGAAAAATATTGTGGACTCACATTCATCCAATTTTATTGGAATTGTAGAAAGATAAGAATAAGAGAATTTTCTAAGTCTGGTTTCTAGAGTTAAAAGGATGCTTATGCAATGGGTCAAATGTCTAAACTATTCAACGGGGGGATTTTGGGTTTGGGAATTTAGCAGGCTCTAGGCACTGCTTATCATACTAGTGCCACCATCCTTGGGAAGAGAAATAATTTGGTTGGCATTCATGGGGAGGTAGGGAATGGAAAGATCTCAGTGATACATAGTGTTCAAGCATATCAACCCCAATAGATCATCCTAACCCCTTGATCCATGGCCTTCAAGTTTAATAGCTTTAGAAGGAATCATTTTTTCAGGATTTCAATTTGACAGTGAGTAACAGTTGGATGTGTGTCAAACTTGGGCTACTGCTAATTCATGGGGGGTAGTGAGTTTTTTTTTTCCTCCTTGTGTTACAATTTTTTTGGGCGCATGTCTCTCATGGGAGACATCCTCACAAGCGTTTCCCTGTACACGCATATTTGTATCAGTTTTCTTTTTCTTATGCGCCACCTTGCACAATACCATGTGAGGTGGAATCCGCTGGGGTTTCATCAGGGTCCCCACAAATCAATGGAACTGGTGTGGGAATGCATGTGTGACCGCCCTAGATATAAGATCTCAAGTCAATCCGATGCCCCTAACCCCTTGATTGCCCACAAGCTTTACTACTTTATTATTATTTTTGAATGGTAATGCAAATTTATTAGAAGCAAAACAACATAAGAGACATATACTGAGAAGCAAGAAAGGGAAGCATAAGGAAAAAGAAAGCCAAACCCCAAAGCCACTGCTTACTTAGCAAGCGAAAGACAATTATCAATTACAAGATTATCGCTCCTTACACCCAATTTTGGTAGAGCGTCGGCCGCCCCCGTTTGGTGACTGCTTAATGCGATTAAAGGAAGCTTCAAGCTTGGAGACCAATACCATCACCTCGTCACACAAATTCGCTAGGCGCTAGGGCGGATTAGAATAACCAGTGGCCCATCTTATGGCACATAAAGAGCCCCTTCCACAATGAATTTTCTAAAACCCATCTTGTCAGCTTTTCGAAGACTTGTCCGAAGGGCAATCATCTCAACCTCATTTACTGTTTTAGAACCTGAAGGACGAGATAAGCTTAACACCAACACTATCTCTGAAAACACCCCCGATACTTGATTGGCCCGGGTTACCAGTAGTACTCCCTTCGAAATTAAGCTTTAAGGTACGCAGCGGGGAAGGCTTCCATGTTGGGATGTGTGAACGCCACCTCTTTCCGACACCTATTGATATCATGTATAGAGTATCCTCAAAAATTAGGAAGGACAGAGACCCAAGAAGTGAGGGGGTATTTAACCTTGAAAGCCATGGCTCCTTTGGAGTAGGAAACTGCTTTAAAGCACCTTGAGTTTCTTTCTTTTGAAAGGGTTCAAATGATAGCCAGAAAAGATGTTTTCCACATTATCTTGCCACTAGCAAAGCCAACTCCCATAGACCAGGCTTGAAAGGAAGCCTTCAGAGAATCTTGCGGAACCCAGCAACAATTGAACCACGACAGGGCCAAGCTCCATAAAATGCTAGCCACCTTGCAATGCAAAATCAGGTGGTCTACTGATTCAGCATCCCTCAAGCACATAGGACAGCATTTAACAATAATAATGTTGCGCCTGCAAAGATTGTCCATAGTGAGGGCATCATTCGAAATGACCAGCCAAGCAAAGGCCCCTACCCTGGGAGGAGCTTTAGATTTCCATACCTCCTCGAATGGAAACTCTGATAAGGCTAAGAAAAATGAAGCTACAGAGAAAGATTCATCAATTGTGCATGTCCAGACCCTCTTATAAGTCTAAGAAAAATGAAGCTACAGAGAAAGATTCATCAATTGTGCATGTCCAGACCCTCTTATCCTTTCGACCATCTGCAACGAAGACACTACTCAGCACAGTAAGTAGAGCTGCAAAGTCTTGGATCTCCCCTTCATCAAGATTTCTTCTAAACACAGGATCCCAAACTACTTGATCACCAATTTTCAAGCGGTAGTCTCTCACCAAAATTGAAACATCTTGAGATGCCAGGGGATAATCCCCCACTCAGGTATCCATCCAAAATTTGATATTGCCCCCTGTCCCTACTCTGTAGCAAACCATGGAAACAAAAGAATCCCTAACAGACAACATGTCCCTCCACAATTTTGATTGACTAGGTTTTGTCTTCTGAAGTTTTACTACTTTATATGAAATTTTTTTTTCGACCCTTGATCCAACAATTTAGTCCCAACGGATCTTTGCAAACCCATAAGATCTGGTGACATATAGGGTGTGTGTGTGTGGATGGTCCATTTGGATCAGTGCATAGTCCCACATGTTAACCTCACATGGCAATTGTGTGTGTGTATATAAATATATATAAAAGATTGCTAGGGAGGTCAACCATAGAAACTGTCTTCTCACTTAGAAAAGTAATGAAAAAACACTAAGAGGAGGAAAAATCTTTATATGAGTCTTCATCGTCCTCATAGGGTACTTAGAGATTTGATTTGGTGGTTATTAGATAAAAGGAGTGTCTCAAGAGGTTTTATAGACTTGTACGAGGGAGGCCTAACTTGTGTATGAACTACTTATGGAGAGACATGAATTTCCAATGACCATAGGTTTGCATTAAGAGTGAGCTTTAAGCCCATATCTTTTTTGCACGAATTATGGATGATGAGTTAATTGCTTCTATTCAAGAGGAGGTACCCTGGTGTATGCTTTTTTGTATATGATATGGTATTGGTGGATTAATCGAGAGATGGTGTGGACGCGAAAATTGAGAGGTGGTGGGAGGCTTTAGAATTGAAGGGCTTTAAAATAAGTTGTACAAAGACAAAAGTATATGAATTATAATTTTAGAGGGGATGTGCGAAGAGATGTAGCTCATATGATAATGTAGCTGGAGACACACCACAGAGATATTCTTTGGTGTATGCTTTTTGTATATGATGAAGTATTGGTGGATGAATCGAGAGATGGTGTGGATGCGAAAATTGAGAGGTGGTGGGAGGCTTTAGAATTGAAGGGTTTTAAAATAAATTGTACAAAGACAAAAATATATGAATTGAAATTATAGAGGAGATGTGCGAAGAGATGTAGCTCATATGATAATGTAGCTGGAGAGACACCACAAATATATTCCTTTCAATGCCTTGGCTTTATTATTAGTGAGGATATAGAGATTGAGGAGGATGCCAAATGTAAAATGTGTTGGATGGTTGAAGTGGTGCCTGCTTTTGGAATGCTTTGTGATCGACTTGTACCAACAAGATTGAAGGGAAAATTTTTATAGGACACCGATGGACCAGCTAGGACTCATGGGGCAGAATGTTGGCCACTTAGTAGTAAGCAACAACTGCAAAATATGAGTGTAATAGAGATGAGAATTATAACGCTCTCAAAACCAGGTATTCCAGATTCCACGACGTTATCATTCACTACGAGTATAGACAACTAATTTCATTAATATTATTATTTTAAAAAAAATTGCTTTAATATTATTCAATCAACCAATTCTGTAATGATAAAAAATCCATAAATCAAACCCGAAGTCAAAATTACATATCAACTAATGAAATGTCTAGATCAAACTAAAAATCTGAAATAAATAAAAATAATATCTATGCATATATCAACTAATGAAATGTCTAGATCAAACTAAAAATCCGAAATAAATAAAAATAATATCTATGCAATCTTTAATTGCTCCCACTTCCTCAACACATGTCTTGCATCCGAGCTAAGCATTATTCAGCAACATCATAGACCTCAATATCTGAGAAAACATAAATAAATGCTAGGGAGTTAACGCGCAACTAATAAATAATCTAAATGACTACAGTATAAAGGAATCAACAAGTACAGACAAAGCAATGTATTATACGATTCTGGATTTCGTTTTTGATAACAGGAGCAAACAAATTAATCAAAAGGATTGAGTACATAGGTCAGATTAAGAGTTAACAATTACTAATCAAGCAATTCAGAATTTAGGCGCATCATACATTCAGAAAAGAGGAGTACATTTTAACCCCATACTGCAGGCTTCATCAAACTTAAGTCAAATCCAGGGATACTTGCCAGGTAACCCAGCCAAGTACCAATGTTGCTCACTGAGGCACACTTGTCTTGTGACTAACAAGTTAGATCTAGCTGCATACCAGAAAATATTGGCGAAATGGAAGTACCCATCCCCCATGCCCATATGACCAACACAGTCTAGGTGTCTCCACTATGTTCGCCAATTCTTTTTTGATAGTGCCCTAGATAACAAGTTATGAGTCAAATAATATACAAGTAATAGGAACCATGGATGAAAAAAGCAGCCGATACGTGGCGCATCGGCTGATAAATCAGGCGTAGCGGCCTTGTTTGAATTTATCGCTGTTCACAACTGTATCGGCCCATATCGGCCGGTGTATTCCCGTAGCAGCTGTTTTTTTAGCGTAGCAGGCGCTACGCTGGACTCTGGAAAAAAAAAGAAGAAAAAAACCTAGAGGTCGGACATTGTTGCAGAAAAAAAGCAACGAAAGAAAGGGAAAGTACTGACCTGTTTCTCCTTCCTTAGTGGCATGCAGAACTGAAATGTTCAAAAAAAAAAAAAAGGAAAACTCTGTTGGACTGGAAGATGAAGAAATGAAAAAAAAAAAAGAAAAAAGAAAAGATAGCAAATGGAGAAAGGTACCTGGAACTGGAAGCAGTAGCAACAACAAGCCGCAACGCTCCAGCAGGCGGCATTAGCGGAGCAGCAGCAGCGCCGCAGCACCACGCCACTGTCTCCTCTTTTCCTTCCCCTCCTTTTCTTTCTTCCTCTTTTCTCGATCCTTCTATTTTGGGAGAAGAAATATGGCAACAAAAGCCCTCTTTCGGTCCCTCCTTTATTTTGATAGCATGGTAAATATAAATGGGCCCACATTGGGCTCACCTTATGAAAGGTATAACTAAAGATTAAATGGGCCCACATTGGTGCACATTATCAAAGTTATAAACAAAAATCAATTGGCCCCTCAGAAAAAATAAAGCTGATGCACCCAATGTTATTACCATTTGTGGGCTCCACAGTGGGTCCCAAATATTAAAATAAAAAAAAATCATGATTTAGCCAAATAAATAAAAATTAGGGGCTTAGCAAAATTTACTCTAATTAGACATAGTGACCAATCAAATTTCACTCTAACTGGAAATAGGGCCATGGCCAATTTCACACTAATTGAAGATAGGCTCTAGCAAAATTCTCTCTAATAGGAAATAGGGCTCAACCAAATTTCATTTTAATAGGAAATAACCGAATTACGCTCTAATAGGAAATAGTGGCCCAAATTAATTTTACTCTAATAGGAACTAGGGCCCTGATCAAATTTTTCTTTAACAGAAAGTTTTAAACTATATATATATTTCAAAATACAACTCAGAAACGTGATATTCTAAGCAATGATGGTGATAATATTTTATTGACACTGTTTGCCTACAAACAGAATACATGTGAAAAAAATGATTATTCCTGCTATTTTCTATTTAGACTGTGATACATGACCTCGTACAATGAGGGGACCGCTATGCCCCCTTATCTTAGTTACTTTTGCAAAAAAAAAAAAAAAAAAATACATTTTCTATCATCTTCCAATATTCTGGATTTTCTGTGATTTTTTCAGAATTTTGCACGTTTTTTTTTTATAAAACGCATCGGTATGCTGCTACGTAGCGCCCGCTTTGTAGAGTTTTGGCTGCGGGCCATTACGCCCGCCGCTACCTCTATTTTCATCTTTGATAGGAACTAATCAAGCCAACATATTTCATAATTCTTGGTACAGTTCAAACCTTGAAGTTGGTTGGTGAAAGTTGAAAGGCATATTGTATCCAGTGCCAAGATCTCGCAGCAACTAATGGAACATCAAACAAATTTTGTTAAGACATTCAACCCATTCTTAAGATCTTAGGGTGTGTTACAACCATGAAACTAGTAAGTACAAGTTTAGAGGTGTGCTACAATCACAAGATCGGAAAACAGCAATGTCACGGAACCCTACAACCAAGTGGTTAGGTACAATAGCTAGAATAAGATACCAACTCTAACAACATTCATAATCAGGTAAGGAAACCAAAGGTACTTCAGTCCATGATGATCACTTGCAACTAGAACCACAAGTGAAAGAGGTACCTTATAATTACAAGAAACATACTTGCGAGAGGCATATAACCAAGAATCAAGAGAAACAAGACTATCTAGGAATTTAAGAAAATTACCTTATAACTACAAGAAACATGCTTGCGAGAGGCATATAACCACTAGCCAAGAGAAACAAGACTATCTAGGAATTTAATAAAACTAGGGCTCAATCCAAATCCAATTCTCTTTAAATCTATGTAATATAGGCTCCACATGATTTGATCCTTAGGGTTGTTGAACAAACCCTTTATGTGACCATCCATATGCCCTAGTTAGGATTCAGCAGCCACCCTAACAACCCATGCATGGTGTTCAACCAACCCATATAGTTCATGTATGGTGTTTGGCTAACCCATTGAGTCCTCATCCTTTGACAATGATTAAATTCAAAATCATGAGTTACCCTAATAACTTGGAATTGATTAGATTCCTCATGAATTGGATAAACCTTAGCCCAAAACATGATCAACATTTAACAGAATCCCAAGTGTAGTCATGGGGTTCAATCTAAGTTCATATAATCATGAAACTGGGAATTAAAAGTTGAAAGGTATCTTCCCACCATGGTGATACGTCTAACCCTCTGAGCTGTAGGGCCCTTTTGGGTACCTAATTCATCAAAAAAGAAGAAAAGGCTGTTCCAAAAGTCCAGGGTATATATCCTAAAGGTTTAGGGAATGAGGTTTAGCAGTATTCCTCCTGCCTTATTTATTAGTAGGCTAGAAAACCAAAAATGGATAATTGTAAGATAAACCAAGCAACAAGGTAAAAGTCTAACATATTTCGAAACATAAATTGTAGGCACTTGAAAAGGCAACAACTCAACAACAACCAAGAACATCAGCATATGAAAGAGGCAAGGAACAAGGAAACAAGGAATGCAATAGTAGTGCTTGATTACTTACCTTGTAATGTTGGATGCAAGAGATAATGAAGATGATGCCCTAGGTCCCAAAAAGCCCTAGCTGACCTTCCTTTTCCCCCTTTTCTTTACCGTGCGGTGGAATAGGTGTAGTTGGGCTGGGCGAGCACTCTTACAGTCTTACTTGATTTAAATAGATTTTGTGCCCTCTTTTCTAGTAATTTAATAGGCCCACTACCTTAGCTGTTTTCCTTTCTATTCATGATGTCTTAATTCTATTCCTACCAGGAGATCCCAATCTCAATTAGAAAATACCTTAAGCCATAAATAGCGTGGCCGATCACCATATTAGTGCTACATAGTGGCCCCATCACTTAACATAGATGCGATTCACTCGAATAAGAATCTCCCTTATTATTCCCTTTTTATCTTAAAGGGCCTGTTTGTTTACCAGAATTCCAAGAATTCATGTCTAGGGGAATTTCAAATACTCCAAAATCCGCCCTTTTGAGGTGGAATTCCAAATCCCTCCTCTTGTTGGAACATTTGAAATTCCAACAAAATGCATAGAGAGTGGAATTCTAGGAATTCCAGAAGGCCATTTGAGACCTTTTGGGTGGCTGAAATTTGAAATTCTGGTGAAAGAAACATGGCATTTGGACAAGCCATCACTTCATGTCCAAAAAACCCCAACATCGTAAATTATTGTCATAATTTCTGGTAAAGAAACAGGCCCTAAATATTTTCCTTCAACTGTGGCTAAGCAAAGGGACTTACCACTCAATAGGGCTCTTTGATGGGCCCTGTCAAATACAATCCTTAATGGTCGATCTCCCTCTAGAGTGCACATTTATTTTGTTTTCTCATATTAAATGGCAATATGAAATCATATTAATTAAAGCAATTACAAGTGGGACCTACACATTCTAGTTAACACAAAAATATGCAATGCATGGCATGTTGTAAGCGTGAAACCAACTTAATTACTTACTAGTGGCCTACACGTGCATACAAATCCAATTAAATCACATTAATTCTCTGAACTAATTTCTAATTAATTAACTGCATCTCTCCTATTAAAATTACACAATTTTAGGAAATTAAAATTTTACCTTTGTATGAGGCCAAAATTATAAATTTGCCCTTGGGCCCTCATGCAGGATACTGAATCATGATCAAATGGTGGCGACACTTTTGATAAGCTTGTCTAAAAGATGGGGCCCAAAAAACTAACATAATCTAAGTTATTATAAGTAAAATACCAACAAAAGCCTGGTTTAGTCACTTAATGGTATTATTGTATTTATTGGGATTTTCCTATATATGCAATATATTAAAAAAAAATGCTCAGAGTGAATCCAATCTACCCTAATTTATCAAATTTGGACTGAAATTCAAGGAAACCCTTATTTTTGGGTTTGGGTCCTTACATTCTCCCCTACTTAAAAAAATCTGGTTCTCCAAATTTTCCCAAGTACTGAGACATTACAAGAATATTAAGAGCTTGCCCATGCTAACCCCACGCTAAAAAATAAAAATATTTTCAACTTTGGGGTTCTCTTTGAGATATTATTTGGAAGAAAATAAATTTAAAATAAACAAATATTTTATTTATCATTCTTAAAATTTTATATATGAAAAATTAAAATGAAACTTGAATTTAATAATTTTCACATATTCTGATTTTCCACTTGTAAAAAAAAAAACGTGTTCTGATTTTCCATGTAATTTTTAGGTAGAAAAGAGAGAGAAAAGAAATGTGTTAAGTTAAAGTAGTTTCTATTTTATCTCTTAATCAATATGTAATTAAGAAGCAAAATCAATTGATTCCAATTTTCAAATATATATAAATCCTTATATTATTCAAAACTTTTATAATTTCTCGTAAATACTTGTATTATAAAAGGAGAGATCTATTTAGATGTAGAAAAAAAATGAAAATAATTTTAAATTGAACAAAGATGTCATATATAAAAAACTTGAAGAAATTGACGAAAACATGATGGCTTGTGAATAGGCAAACATTTTTCTCTTGGCTTTCAGATACATTATTTATCATTCTTAAAATTGTATATATAAAAGTTTATTCAAAAAGCGAGAAAATGCAGTAAACGTGCATGAAAAACTGAGAGAAAGTGCAGTAAAGTACATATATTTTGATTTTCCATGTATTCTTTTAGGAATAGAAGAGAAAAAAAAACTGTTAAGTTCTATTGATTATAATGTTGGTCGAGCCCCATAAATTTATTTCAGAGTTCACCTTTAGAATGACATGGGACCTTTGTCCTCTTGGAGTATGATCCAATTTTTTAAAATCTATGATCTAAATCACCAATAAATAGTGTAACATATGCCCTAGTATCAATGACTTGGAATCTTAGATCACTAATCAGGCCTTTTGATAGTTGTATATATAATGTCAATCCATACAAATAAATTATCATTTACCTGTAGCTTCTTTATATAATAGGATTAGAAGTTTCCGATATGTGCATCTTTTGGAAATAGGATGGTTTCGTTTTCTGCATGAATAGATGATGTGATGGGCCCACTGAATGATGGATGTCCTGCCACGTCATTACATGATTATGTGATTGGCTATGTGTGATGGGCCCACTGAATTGCATTTTCATTGCAGAAATATTTTCAGATTTGTACATCACTTTATACCATCCTAAGCAGTGGCGGGCTTACATATAGTTTGAAATTGGCAAGATTCAAAAGGGCCTGGAATTGTCCCATATATATTAAATAACCAGTCACCCCACCTCTAAACCTTGTGATTGCCCCACGTTACAAAACTTTGGTGAAAACACTCTTTTCTTTCGACATCTTCGTTCCAGCGAGAGTACCGGATCTCTTTCACACTGTTCCCTTTCAACATCTTCCTTCTACTGAGAGTCCGAGATCCTCTTCGCGCTGATCGAGATTCTCGTTGCCAATCCTCTTGTAGTTAGTATCTCTCTCACCAAATAATCCTAAATAAAGCAGTCTCCCTCCTCCCTCAGATGTAGTAAAATCCTAATCACTCTGTACCTAAATCCAAACTCTTAATCTCCAAATCCTAATTTCAAACCCTAAATTTCCAAATCCTAATCCAAACCTTAAGCCCTAAATCACCAAATTTGAACATATTTACAAGTCCGAAGATGACCAAATCACCATTGGGCACAATTTAATCTTCAATTCATGCATAAATCCGACCTTAGGGGTTCATATGTTTGGATAACTTGAGTTACATTCAAGTGGCGATTTTTCTTCTTTGCCACGAGCCCATGACCAACTATAGGGAATTTTTTTTTACAGCTAAGGCAAGGGTAGGCAATGAAATACCTTAACCCCTTTGGGAACCCAAATTGGGTACTTGGGTGCTCACCCAAATCACCGTTTCAGAGCATCCAGACACCTACGATTAAAGAAAATGTTATCTTAGGCTGTTTTGATGTAATGACTTAATGATCACCTAAATTTGGGAGAGATAGTGAGAAGACCCCTTCAACTGGGGAGGAGATTTGAGCATGGAAAAAGTTGTGTGTCTATTTAAATGCAATACATTTTCTCTTTTGGTATTATTAATGTGAAAAAAGTTAGCAAAGTCAAGCAAAAGTTTAGCCCCACCCAAACAAAAATCCTGGGTCCGCCACTGGTCCTAAGTTTCTGGTACGTGCATCTCAATTTATCTATGTGATGTACATATAAGAGGGTTAGAAGTTGTGATAGGCGATATGATTGTTTTGATAGATGATAGAGGAAACTTTATATGTAGAGGATTGAGGAACAATACATTGAGCGGATTATCTTACCATTTTTTGAGAGGGTTATCTTATAAGGAAAAGGGATTCCTAGAAAACGTAAAAGATTGGTGGGTTGCAAAGGATGTTAGGGGATGGTTGGGTTACTAAGTAGCTCAGAATTTGAAATATTTTAAAAGGAAAATGCAAGCTTGGGAAAAGGAAGTTGTTGTTTATTTGAGGGAGTGGAAGAATTAGATGCTTGTCGATATTCAAAGAATTAATGCAAAAGCAGAAACTGTAAATTTAGATGAGGAGGATCGAGATTGAAGAAAGTCTCTTCAAGAGCAATTTTGCAATCTGATTTTAGAAGAAGAAATTAAATGGAAACAACGTTCAAGGAATAAATGCTTGGATGCAGGTGACCGTAACTCAAAATTTCTCCATGCTATTGCCAATGCCCATTGTTGTGTGAATTGGATAAATTTTATTCTTGCTAATAATGGAAGAGTGTGGGAGAAAAAGGAAGAAATAGAGAGAAATTATTCACTTCTTCCGGCAGTTATATAAATGAGTTAATCAAGTTAGATCTAAGATGGATGCGATTTCTTTTCGCAAACTTTTGACTTTGTCGGTTTCTTTTCTTGAATCTCATTTATCTAAAGAAGAGATCAAGGAAGCTGTTTTTTGCTCTAGTGGGGACCGTGCTCGGGGGGCAGATGGGTTTCCAATAGCCTTTTTAAAAAACTTTTGGGATTTGGTAGAAGAAGACCTTCAAGTGTTTTTCAATGAATCACATGTTAATGGAGTTATAATAGGAGAGTTGGGTGCTACCTTTATTGCTTTGGTTCCTGAAAACGATGGCACTATTTCAATTAAAGACTTTAGGCGCATAAGTTTGATTGGTTGCCTTTCCAAAATCTTAGCAAAAGTTTTTGCTAGTTTAAGGAAAGTACTTCCTGAGATTATTTCAGAATCCAAGGTGCTTTTGTAGATGGACGTCGAATTCTTGAGAGTGTGATAATAGCTCATGAGTTTGTTGATTCAAGGAATGACCAGTAGCGTCTTGGGTTGATATGTGAGCTGGATTTTGAAAAGGCTCATGATATGGTGGATTGGGATTTCCTTCAATAAATGATGGTTAGAATGGGGTTTGGCAAAAAATGGAGAGAATGGATTCACTGGCGTGTGTTTCTTCGGCTCATTTGTCGGTTTTGATCGATGGTTCTCCTAAAGGATATTTCTAGAGCCCAAGAGGTCTTCAGCGAGGAGATCCCTTATATCTTATGTTTTTTTGTTATTGTTCTAGAAGCTTTGCATGCTTGAATGGATAAAGCCAAACAAGTTAGGTTGCTCACTGGATTTGCTATTGAAAATGTTCATTAGAGGTTACTCATCTTCAATTTGCAGATACACTATTGCTTTTTGTCATGCTTCGGTGGGTCAGGTGGATACACTTAAATTGATTTTGAAGTGGTTTGAATTATTATATGGACTGAAGATTACTTATGGAAAATGTGAGTTCGTAGGCATCAAGATGGAAGAAAACCATGTTGCTTTGTTGGCTTCTATTTTTGGTTGCAGAGTTGATAAGTTTCCTTCTAAATATTTGGGGCTGCCTATATGCTTGGGATTACCAAAGAGACAATTATGGGATTCTATTGTAGAGTGAATAGATAAAAAACTAAATTCTTGGAAGAGAAGGTGTTTGTCTTATTTATTTATTTATTTATTTTGTGGTGAAGCTTACTCAAATCAGTTTTTTCAAATATTCCTATATACTTTTTCCTAATCTTTATTTGCTGGATAGGAGACGGTATTTTTGTCGCGGAAAATTTTCACTTGTTGGGTAGTGTTGTAGTTTGGGATTTATGCTTCCACAGGAATCTAATAGATAGAGAAATCTAGACCTTACTAGTTTGCTTGGCATGCTAGATAAGGTCTACGTTTCAGTTGGCTGAAGTGATTCTATGATTTGGAATCGGTGAAGTCTTTTTTTTTTTAAATCATCTACAACTCTTATACAGAGTGGAAGATTGGTAAAGCTTTTGGGATAAATCTATTCCGCCAAGAGTATTGGGTTTTTGTTGGATAGTGCGGTGGCATAAAATCCTCACCATTGATAAGCTGAGAAGGAGAAAGCATATTATCGTTCATGGGTATCATATGTGCTTAAAAGATGAGGAAATGGTTAATCATTTGATGATTCATTGTTTTTTTTCCTCACAGAATTTGGGCATTCTTTTTTAATATGTTTGAGATGCAATAGGTTATCCAGGGACCTTTGATGATCTCTTTTGCCAGTGGCATTTGGGGTGCAAGTTTGTGTGCGGAAAATTTCTGTTGAAATCAATTTTATAATGCAACTCTTTGGAAATTGTGGCTGGAGAGGAATAATAATAGTCTTCAGAAATATATTAAATCTGTGGAGGGAGTTGTAGATTCAGTTGTTTGGTCTGTTTCAGAATGGGTGAGTAAGAGAGGAATTTGAGGGGTTCCTTTGGAAGATTTTAATAGATCTTGGGCAGCAGTTGTTCATGGGGTAAGACATGCTAAAAATCGGTTTCAAGCTTCTTGGTTGTCTCCTCTTGTGGGGATCCTTAAGCTTAATTTTGATGGATGTTCTGTCCAGCCAAACCAAGGAGGTATTGGAGGTGTTATTAGGGATCGTAGTGGTATTGTGGTGATGAGTTTTTTAGGGCCTCTAAATTGTTTAGATGCTAATGAAGCTGAGGTTTATGCTCTTCTAGAAGGATGGCATGAGCTTCGAAGCTTGGGAGGATGTTAAGCAATTATTGAAGGTGAGTCATTTTCAGCTATTTGGTGGACGTCTGGGAAGATTTCTTATTCTTAGAGATTGGCAGATTGGGTTTAGGAGGTTTAAGATCTTTCAAGACAGCTGGGGGACTACTTTTCGTCATGTTTTAATAGACAAATATAATTGCGGATGATCTAGCAAAGGAGGGAGTTATTTGATCTTGTATTTCCTTTTATGTTTAATTGTTTTGGATTTAAGTAGGTGTTTATTTAGTTTTGTTGCTTCGTGTTTGTATAAGCTGCTTTTGGCTTAGTTTTTGTTTCTTTCTTTTGGAGTAATAAATTTTACCCTTTTCAAAAAAAAAAAAAAGAAAAAAGAAGAGGATTGTTATAAGAGGAAACTGTACAACTCCAAAGGAGATTAGGAGATGACATGGCAGCTCTTAGCGAAAGGGCTGCTTCTTCAATATATATATTGCTGTTTTCTTGATGTGGTTGAAGTTTTACCTTTTCTTTTTATTGTGCTCGGTTTTGTTATCTTCACATTGTCATGTTGATTGATATTATAGGTTGGTTGGATTGCCCTGGACAAGGTCATGCAATTGGTTACATAATCCCTTCGAAAGTTCCTTTGGGCGAGAATTTTAGTGATTTAATTGTGCCTGGTAAAAGATATTCTCTCAGACAAGTCATTCATCAACAAAGAGCGCTGGTGAGGGAGGTAAGTTTGCATTATGATGTTGGAACATTTCGCTGAGTGAGCAGTTTATTTTTGTAATGCTCTGTGCTTTTTGCCTTTTGGGTTGTATCTTAGTGTATGTTAATTATTAAAACAGAAGAACCATGGGTTCCCTTTTGCAATTGGTTAGTTTTGGCAGATTTTGTGTCAGAAAGGGTTCAACTGGACTTTCTCCCTAGGAATGAAATGCATTGGCTCTCCTTTGCCGTTATCCTTTTGGGATTAGAAGAGCTCCAACAAGAATTTGTTTTTCATCTATCCATTTTTTCTCTTATCAACCATTTTCAAGGCTTTCATCTTCGTTGCTTCTAATCCTTCAACTTTTGTGCCAAATTTTGCCTTTGCTTAGTTTGATAAAGTTTCAACTCTGGATATGCCCATCCCTCATACTATTATATCCCCATCGACTTATTGCATATAGCTTGTTAGGATACGTTAGTGTTTGGATAGAATGCTTGTTAATGTGTTCTGTTGACTTGCTATTTCCTAAGTTGTAACTTTTTTCTTTAATGAAATTCTACTGTTACCGATAAAAAAAAAAGTGTTCTGTTGACGACCCAAGTTTTTATTTTTTAATTTTTTTACGTCTGTTAATGCTAATTTTTTTTCCTGTTTAAAATGATACATTTGTATTTGTTTAGGATTACAATCAGATCTTGTCAGATCATGTGGTCTGTCAAGATATTGATAGGATTAGATTTGAACTTGTTTATTTAGTTAACTCAACCATTCTACTCTATATTGGCGTTTATCTCTCAATAAAAGTGTATGAATTTATTATTCTCCTGTAGTTTGCACGAGCAAATCTCATTTCAATTCGATTCATCCCCACATCTTGTTTTGGTAAATAACCCACTTTTTCTTTGTACAATGACTCCTTAGATTTCCTTTGGGGAAGACTCCACATGATCTGAAGTTTGCTTGGAATCTATGAGAAGTTTGTTTGGAGATTCCTTTTCATAGATTGAAAAATCACATATAGCCCCCAAAATTTATTGAGACATGCCCTAATTAAACTGTATACAACCACTGTTTAAACTCTAATCTTTTTATTTATTTAATATTTTAATGAATGGAAAAACCGTAATCTTTCCACCCAAAATTTCACCAATCCTTTCATTAAACCCTTGCTTAATAACACAGACATTGTGATTACATTTGCTGTATTTACAGTAATCAAAGAAGCCCCTTTCAAGGAAACTTTTGTTTGCTTTTAGAATTCCCCAGTCCGAAGCCCATTGTCTGCCTTTGTTTCATACCCTACCCCTACTTCTAAAAGTCCCAATTCCCTTTCGAATCAGTCCAAAATCTTGCCCAGAATCAAAGCCCAAACCAATAACCAATACAATCTTCTTTTTCCCATCCCCCATCTCCTATTTCTTATTTTATTTACTAGCATTAAGGTTTCTTTTTGGTCTGGATAAAATCTTCATCTTCCTATGTTCATCTGTGAACCTCCCTTATCCACATAATCATTCAAGCCTTGCGATCCTGCGTCGTATGCTTTTGGGAGAAATCGTAACATATTAGATCTGGTATGCTGTCTCTGACAGACCCAAAATGATTGGGATGCAACCATGATGGGCTTCACAGACAGGCAGCGACTTCCAGCATAGCACAATGGGCATTAGTCCAGAGATATGTCTATAACTCTTTTCAAGAGATCAAGATAATATTTGTAACCTCTCAGACGATCCTTTCTTGGAAGACCATTCAATTGCAAGAGGGTGATAAGAGTATGTATTAGGAAGGTTGTAGTTGCTAGATATATTAGAACATGTTTTGGATTATGATAATCTCTAAAGATCATTAAGTTTATTTAGTTCTTCTAGGATTAGGTGTGATCCTATTTTCTTATTTTACTCAACCATTCTACTATATATTTTGATTTTGATTTTTTGATCTTAATATTTTGGTGTAATTTTCAGTAACAAAATTATACGGATTTGTTATTTTTACCGTCGTTTACAAAGATCTTATATTGTAAGTGATCAGGATCATCTTAAAATGTGGGAATCCTTCTCAGAACAAGGATCATTAAGATACGACTAAACATAGAGATGATTAGTCTATAATTAGCAGTGCTTATTCGGTGATTTTTTTGATGAAAAAGAATGTAATGAAGGCTAGTATGCATGTGTAAGAATTATATTATCAGCATATATGTTTCCCTGAAAACAAATACCATAGCATTGTCATAGTTAATATTAGTCAAAAAACTAAAATCTGGATTTTACTAATTTCAGACTGATAGAACTAATAATATTTGTTATAATTTGCAGGCATCTCCTGCTAACACATTATAAAGCCAACAAACCACTTTATTCTAGTACCCACATGTCAAATGGAATTGCACTTAAAAACCTAAGCTACTGTCCCATTTGTATGTCATTTATCAACCGACACTGCTTAATGATGTTCAGTTGAACTAGTTTACATGAGGACTTCTAGGCCATCATAGTACTACTTTTTTCGTCAATAGATTTGTATATTTTTCATTTTAACATTTGAGTATTTTATATTTAAATTAACCCTCATCCTCTGGTATATTGCAACTTAAGATATGTGTCGGTGCTTGGTTCAGAATGCTTATGTGAACATCTGGCACTATTGATTTGCTTTGAAAAGTCTGAGATCATGTCTGAACTTTTTTTATAAAGTTATGTACGATCTTATATTGTAGAAGGGTGCAAAACCACTTCATTCCAGTATCATTTATTAACTTAAAAGCTGAAACTACCATCAGCCTTGCCTTGTATGTCATTTATGTATTTTTGCTTGATTGTGTCATTTATCAATCATGTACACTGCTTATGAATTCTTATTATGACCTTTTCTTTGAAATGAAAAAAATAAAATGAAAAATAACGTGTTTAATGGGGTGCAACTCGAGGCTTTCCCAGGAGGTAACCCATCTATAATGCATAACGACAGGATATGACCGAATAAGACCAAGAAGATAAGAAGATCGCATTGTGGAAGCCATTGGATTTTTGGAGGGCTTCTGATGCAAAGCCAATAAACAGTTGCAACAAGACCCGTGGCCCACATGTGGGACCCAAGAAAATCTAAGGATTTTTGTTTATTATTTTATTAATGAGTTGTAATTAGGATTATTAGCATTCTAATTTCATTAGGATTCCTTGTTTATTTTTCTAGTTTGATTGGGACTCTTAGCCTCGAAGGTTTCTTTTCCTATTTATATGAGCATTGTAGGGTGTTAAAGTATAACACCCCGAATCCCGGAGCTCACTAGGACCCGAGGCCTTACTATAAGGAAATCAAAATTACCACATAAATCAAGTTATGACAAAGAATTGAGCAATGCTTCTAATTTATTTAAAAGAATCATTAATAAGAGATAAATAATATCAAGTATGCTGACAAAACAAATCTTAAATCATAAAGGAACAAAAATTCGATATTATTGAAGAAACAATTAGTCACTAAAATCCTAAACATCATTATCTAGATCAATTGTACGCTCTCTCATTAGCCATGCAAATTGAAGTCCAATGGCTGATTTCCATCGTTGCCAAGCTCCCCCAAATGTTGCGCACTTGAAGTGGGGCAAACCACTTATCAGAAAACTGGTGAATAATATTTTAAATACGCAGGTCTTTATTAACATAAATATTAACAGAAGTGTAAGACGAATCCATGAGATAATAATGGACGTCCTAAAGAATTTTCTTATTATTTAATGAGGTTCATATTCATTCCTTACTTTGGTAAGATCAATATTCCCAATTATGGGTTCATATAATACATGGAACTTTATCATAAGAGTTTCAGTAGTTCAGTCCATTCCAAAGGAAGTCCTCTCAATAAGTCGTTCCAAACTCTCCCATAGGAGATTGGTTCAATAATCACTTATTCATTCCCAGTCCACCTTATTACTCCATATCCACAAAGGGTTCATTGATCTTTCAATATTCAGAGTAACTGTCAGTACTGATGTTCCAGATGCGGTGTCACTGTCTTAAACCATGTTTATAATAACATGTCCTAATTACATTAGGATATTAACATAATTCTTTTACGTTTATTATGCATGTAGAAAAACTATTATAGAGTCATATTAATTATTTTGATGTAGGCTAGTTCCACATAATTGGGTTTATATATGTATGCCCCACTCCGAATTCAGAATTTGATATCTGCCTATGTTGCACTACCCTTATACCTTAGTACTAAGTCTTCATCACAATTCCAATCATTCTTTAGAATTTCAGACGTTAAAGAATGATCCTGGGACTTAATTATTTGTTACAAGACCATGTACCATGGTTTAGGTTCCATAAACATATATCTATAGGAGGTAATTCCAAGTTATACAATTAATTAGGGCCTATAATAAAAATTTCAGAACCATAAATAGAATCTTAAATGGTTACCATTAGTTTGTAATTTCTGTGATGGTAAAGGGTTGGAAATGAAAATTTTTGTACATGATAAGCATAAAAGGAATCTTTGAAAAGTCAAGGAATAGCCTGGATCCATGTTAAAACATTCAACACAGCAACTTAAAAATGGGAATGACGATACAGTGCTTGCACGGTATCGTCATTCTCAGAAAAATTGGTTTCACGCCCGCACTACTTTAAGGAAAGAAACTATGGGTCCCTAGTGGTCAGATCAGCGTGGGTCCAGACCATCCTGGTCGCCCAACAGGGACCAAGATGATGGCTGGTCCTGATCATCGATCAGTGGGCCAATAGGTCCCACAAGTCTGATCGACTCTGAGATGTGAAACCACTGCCCTGCAATATCTTCTGCTTCCCTGTAGATTCCTCTTTCTACAGATTGTTCGAGAGATGGAGTCTATAACCACATGGATTTTTCTTATTTCATCATATCATATCACACAGAAATTTTTCAACAATTTCTGACAATAACAGTCCTGTTCCCAGCAACCATGAACATGTCTTCATAACCATAACAGGGGTGGTTCAGATGGTGGGCCCTCCATGGTTCAACTTGCCTGGGACCTGGCCCACCTTGGTCGCCCATCAGGGGTTGACCATATGACTGGCCCTGATCCTTGATCAGGTGGGCCAGTGAGGCCCGCAATCCAAACCACACAAAAACCCAAAATTTCCCCAAACTGACGTTGCAGGGATTTTTGGAATTCAGATGGGGCCAGATGGGACCCATTTCCAAATGGGTCCACCTACATAGTGGTCGCCCAGGGGTCTGCTTCCAAGGATCCCTGATCAGGTGGTCCCCATGGCCATAGTACCCAAATCAACAGATCCTGTATCTGTCGATTTGGTTAAAAACCATGCCGCTGCTTTGGGTTTCATCTGATCTCTACTTCCATGATTGAGATAAAATAAAATAAAAAAAAAGAAAAGAAAAAAAATCTAATTATCATATCATCAGAGAAAATAATCATAATCTATTACTATTTTGATATGGAGATCACAGATCTTTGGTCAAACCCCCGGATCTTCATAAAGTGAATAAAAATTTCTAGATCCGTCAGTATTCAGATTTTCATTCCCTTATTCCCTTTTTGGGTTATAGTTATGATCGACGAAAACACACAATAAACCCAATAAGTCCATGTTTCTTTGTGTACTTGAAAATACTACTCACCTCCTAGTGTAGCAGATCGTGGCACGGTTGATGTGGGATCTCGAGTACCGCATCCACTAGACCTTCTGACTTCTTTCTCCTTTCCAAAAGTCTTGCCGGTCTCTGTTGATCTTTAGAACTTTGTTACTCTCTTCTTCTTAAACCAAATGAAAGCACCGGAGAATAACAAAGAAAATTAAATAAGAGGGAACAAAAGAAAATCTGGGGATAACCCCAAATTCCGGTTGTTGAAATCATCCCTCCAGGTTCTACGAAGGGAAATCCCCCCTTCAAGGGAGTATGTTTCTAACCACTTAACAATAACGAGGGGGCTTTAATGGGTTGGAAGCAGGTTAAGAAAACCAATTAGTACAACCCAACCCAACCTAGTATCTTATGGGCCAGACAAATCTGGGCCTAATTTGACCCAGGTACCTAATACCTTATGGGCTATACGAATCTGGGCCTAATCTGGCCCAGGTTATTACATAAAGTTAGTTCTGAGTTTAATATGATTTTGGTCCACCGCTTTGTGTGAAAGTCTTGATGGGGACGGTGATTTATGTGCTTTGGCACTTCTGATCCAAACCCTTATCTTGGCTTTGCATCAGTTTTGATCGAACCTATGGGATTTGTAACCATGTTATGGGTTTACAGTTTAGACCCGACTGTGGGCCCCATGATGACTGGATAGCGGGTCTAGGTGGACTATGTCACTATACAACCCTATCCTTTGAGATTGGGCTTTATACCTACCCTGATGCACTGGATGACCCACAGGTCCCTCCAAGCTCTTTGGGCAACTCCACATCGTGTGCCAGGTCCTCATGGTGCTTTGCTGTCCACTGGTTTGGGCTCAGACTGCACCACTTCTATGCGCTACTTTTCCTTTGTGCACTCTTTATTTCGTTTCTTTCAAATATGTTCATGGGTAGGATTTGATTATCTAGGAAATAACGTTGGTTAACCTGCACATGAATGAATTTTGAACCCAGCTCTTGTGTGATCAATCGAAGAAAAAGAAAAATTCAGTTTTCCCAATTTGATCCGATGCAAATTCACGAAAAAAAAATGCAGAGGCACACGCAGAAAGTGGAGAACTTGCGGGGTGGGAGCTACAAGGTGGATCATTTTCTTGGGTCTAAAATTTCTAGACCCTTTTGGATAATATGTATATATAGAAATATTTAGATGAGTGCTGTACACTTTGTTTTTTGGGTCACTTGGCCCACCCATGATCAAGTTACCCACCTCACTCACTACCCCCAATGGATTGCCCCAAGCTTAAACTTGACTCTCATCCACCCATTACTCAATGTTGGATTGAAATAAAAAGAGGAAAAAAAATGATGCCTTATAAAACATCTAAACTTGATCATAGACGAAGGTTTAGGATAATGGTGTTGATATTTTGCACGCCCCTAGTTTTTATTCAGATCTTCCCACCTCTCACATGAATTGCAATGGCCCGTAGGCAGGTCTCATAGGCGAGTTTGCACAATATGTTTTGGGAATGGTTCATGGTTCTCGCCAGAATAATGCGCACACACAGATGATCCCTCCCTTGCAAACCCGGATGCATGCTGTTGTGCGGCTGACACTCCATGGAGATTCCTACCTACATCTATGTTCCCTTCTCTCCAAGCAACAGTCCAGCTTAGCGTGCTCATGTCTCTCTTGTTTTGACTAAACTCAACAAAGGCCCTATAACCTCTCTTCCACTTGTTAAGTCATCACTCCAAAACCAATACCACCTCTCCTCTCCCCTCCCACAAAACCCTAGAATTTGCAAAACAAGAGAAATTGAAAACCATAATTAATCTAGTTTCAATCCTCCTCCTATTCATTCTAGCTCACTACAGGAGTGGAACAGTGATATGATTTGATTGACAAAGGAGAAGAGGAGGGATTCCTCCTCAGCAATGGTGAGCCCCTTTCATTCAATGTGGGAAGCTTGCTCCAATTGGCGGCATTGTGCTCTTCGTCACCGATGCGTTAGAGCCAACCAACTTATCATATATGTCAACACTGTTTCAAGCTTACTACAGGTTATTGGGCAGAGGAAGTCCTTGGTCGGAATTGCAGATAGTGTAGTATTCTTGTGTAGACTTTGGGCAGACTGGACCTTGCACATAGATCCAAGGTCCACAAGTTTAATGACTTTATGTTAAAAGAACAGAAAAACAGTGGACTTTTTGTTAAATGAAAAAAAAATTGACCCTCTGTCCAACGGTCCTGTCCATTTGGTAGGTGCAAACAAAAGGGTCCTGACTCTATTAGGGGGTCCTATGTGTGTGAACGGTTTGGATGGATCATAAGGTGGGTCTGTTGGAAGTTCTCATTGTAAGGATGTACATGAACATTTCCTATATGTACCATTAAGGGTCACCCTCTGCCAAGCAACATCTGTGAGTGCCGATCATGTGCACTGCCTTGTGGGGCTCACCCAGGGCTATGCCAATCAGGGGGGAGGTGGAGGATCAAAAGATCTAAATGGGACTTAGGGATATACAAAATATCAACCCCATTAGATCATCCTATCCTTCTGATTTATGGCCCTCAAGTTTTAATGGTTTTGGAAGGTGTAATTTTATTTGATTCTAATCCAGTGGTGAGTAGCACTGGGACGAGTGTCAAATTTGGGCCTATGCCAATTAATGGGGTGGTAGTGAGTGAAGGGGTTGGATTTATCATAGGCTGTTCGCTAGGATTTTTTTTATTTTTCTAATAAAAATAAAAAATAATTAAAAATTAAAAGAAAAAAAAGAAACAAGTAGTTATTCATAACCATCCCTTTTCCCATTTATAGTAGTATAAATATAATGACAAATAACTCTATCATACAATTATATCACGAACATCATGACATATATTAATTTATAATAAATGATATATGTAAATAGTTATGACATATTAATTTATAATAAATGATATATGTAAATAGTTAAATAATTTTAAGGTATCAATATATATATATTTTATCTTTAAATCAAAATATAAAAGTAAAAATTAAATCCAAACCATCAATCTTACAAAGTAGGATATCTCTTAAAGTTAAGAAAGTGTTCATAAAAAAACCAAAGAAGATTTAAAAAAAAGACGATATAGACAAGCACCATACGTCCAATCGAACGTTTTAATTAAATGTATGTTCTTTATTCATCTCTGAAACCTCTCTAAAGCTGCAAAAACTCTTAAGAGGTTTCATTAACTATTAAATAACCTTTTAAAAGTAACAACGCTAAAAGAAAGAAAAAAGGTGAAAGATTGTTAATATTAATTTATCGATTGTGGCTATTCTTGTTCAGCCGAATCACTTGAATCGTAATATTCGATGAGACGAATATCGAATCATAAGATTCACATGTGAATCGTGAGATTCATCTGTAAATAGGATTCATTGCATAGATACGAATTGTTTTTCTTAGGATTCGGGATACGAATTAGGATTACAGATACGGATCGTAATATTTTGATAACTATGCGAAAAATGCATACTTACATCACTTAAATTAAACTACACTCTATAATTGACCATTATCTAGTTTTCACTACATATGAATAGAAGTATGAAATCTTTGCCGGAATGGGGTGGAATTGGTCCAGAATTTGTGCCAAAATTGGGACAGGAACGACTGGAATAGCCGGAGCGGATTGGAATTGGGACCAAAAACTTTTAGTGGGCCATTCTGTTCCGCGCAAGGCCAATTCCAGCTGGAACGGAATAGACAATTATGATATACATTGACCATGGCTAGAAACTTAAGCTATCATTGATGATAACACACTATTATGCAGTCCTCTAGATTTAGTTGAAGTAATTGAGGTTGCATGTAAATGATGTGCCTGAGACTTGAGACTGTAGAATGTGAAAAAGTGATTTTGCTTTCATATTGCGTGTCAGCGACCATGTCAATTTTTCAATGGATCTTAGCGCAATTTTTGTTTGTGACAGTAGAAAGTAGTATAGTTCCGATTCCAACTGCTCGTGTAAATGTCTGTATTATGAATTATCTTGAATATCCTATTGCCATTAATTGTAGCTACATGTTCTGTAGCAATTTCTCTTAGAATCTTCATTGGTTTTGAGTCTGCCTCAGCCCATGATGGATCTTTTGCTTTGTTTGCCTCCAGTAAGAATTAGGAAAAGGGTCTCAATGTTGACACTGTTAATTTGGCATGGAACATTGCCGAAGTTTGTCTTGTATTTTGTCATTGCAATTTCTCCTTATAGGACATGCAATGCAGGCCTTGGCCATGCTAACTTGTATAACATAGAGATTTAACTTTATGTGGTACAATTTCATTAGAGTAACAGAGATGTGTTGGAAGTGATGAATGACTTATTCGGTTGAACCAGAGGAGAAAGTTGTTTTGTGGGGGTGGGGGTGGGGTTTGAGAGAGAGATTAAGTGGAGAGAGACAATTGTTGGTTACCGTGAAAGCAATTATGAGAAAGAGAGATGAAGAGGAAGATGGACGAGAGTAACAGAGATGTGTTGGAAGTGATGAATGACTTATTCAATTGAACCAGAGGAGAAAGTTTGGGGGGGGGGGGGGGGGGGGTGGTGGTGGTGGGTTTGAGAGAGAGATTAAGTGGAGAGAGACAATTGTCGGTTACCATGAAAGCAATTATGAGAAAGAGAGATGAAGAGGAAGATGGACGGTTAAGCAGGGAGAGGAAAGAAAGGCCTAGGACATGGGAGGTCACAATTGTTGGTAGCCATCTAAGCAATTATGAGAAAGAGAGATGAAGAGGAAGAGGGACAATTAGGCAGAGAGAGGAAAGAAAGGCATGGGACATGGGAGGTCGGTTGAGAGAGATCGTCGGCTCATGGAAACATGAGGGAGAGAGAAATGTGAGGGGAAATAAAGAAATGGTTGAGGAAACTAAATGCCTGTTACTTAAGGAATCTTTAATGACTTGTCAAATTTTTAACAGGGCTTTGGATGCATATTCAACTCCACCGTTGAGGTTCCTCCGTACATCAGGATTTTCCATTGCACGTAAGAGGTTTCATCGAGCCATCGTGAGAGAAAATTATATAGAGGCACCCTCCATTCCACGAATGAGAGGAGGAATTTTAGTTGCAATTTGCAAGTTGTGCTGAGGTGGACTTCTCATTTACTTTTAAAAACTTAATTTTAAGGAATGAATATTTAATGTGTTAACAATCCCCTAGTTTTTCTCTTCCTTCAAATCATTGATTGGTTAGCCATTCCTTCTTTTTTCTCCTCAAATGAAGTTTTTCATCTCAAAATACATATTGCATTGGTGGGTGTCATGAGTCATGACCCGGAACTCGGGGCCCTTAGAATTCCGTGTCGCAACATGGGTGAACATTTTCCACATGCACAAGTCAAATAAATAACCCGGGCATAAATTAATCAATCTTGAACATTATAAAGGAATTTAATACAAAAAGATAAAGCATAAATAATGAAAAATTAAAACATTATGTGACTAATTCCCTAATTGTTCCGTTGTCACCTGCTCTCTCAAAATGCATGCCAAAAGCCTACAACATCCCGATCGTATGCATCTTCAGTCACGAAATTACTTGGATCAGGGAGAATCCACAAATCAGTGAAACTAAGTGAATAGAGTTCTAATCTACATGCTTGTGTAATTAACATGAAAAGTTGAAAACAGAGTTAGCATAATAAATTTACAATCAAGTCCAGGTTAAGGATTCTAATACTGGCCTTAGAACAACCACCTAACCACTGTACAGCACAAGCTCATAAATCATACATCTCATGGATGCCTCATATCACCAATAAGGGGCTAACCTATAGTAGTCAGGTGATTAACGTAACTGACCTGAGAGTCAGAGAATATATCTGATGTATGAGTAGGGGAATAATATATCCGACCTATGAGTTAGGGAATAACAGATCCGACCCATAAATCAGGGAATAACGGTTATGACCTATGAGTTAGGGAATAACACTTGTGTCATGGCCTTGTATGTGCTAGTGGTCTAGGGATGTCTAATGGGTCTGCCCCGATTAATCCAATCATACCATGTTACTTCATTCTTCTTGTTTTTTATTTTTTGATTTCGGAGGGTGTCCTAACCCTTTGGGCTAGACGAATCCCTACGGCCTAGGGGGAGCCAGGTTAATCCCCTATGGCCCTAGTGTGGTAGCGTTGTTTCGAACCTTCAACCTCCGGGAGCAAACCATGGTCCTAGGCCAACCGTGGCCTTGCTCTCAACCCTTATAATGAGGTAGCTTGAAATCAGCCCGTTAAGAGAATTTCAGGTTTAACATGACCCATTCCGTTTACTTATTCGTACCTGATCGTGTAAAAGCACTTGCATAACTAATGCTGCTAAGTTTGAGACGCTTCCACTAATGACCAAAAGTCAACTTATAACAATAAAATGCAATAGGTAACATATGAAACAATTACAAATTTACAATTCATTAACCATCTTAGAATCCTGTAATATCACAAATTCACAATCACAAGTAGCATAATAGTATCACTGTATAGGAATGTCATAGAAATTACATCACATGCAAATGGGAACATGTAGAACCAAATAGGAACATATAATTCAATTCTGAAAGTGTTAAATACTATCTCATTAACAGCAAGACATATATCATGGCATATAGGGTTCTCAACATCCCAAAATCTAAAAAAGAAAAGAAAAAAGAAAACCCAACTAGAATTATATTCACACTAGTAGAATTGAATGTCTACTCACTTTGCATCGAAATGGTGGCTTTAGCAATGTGAGGGAGGCTAACGGACATTAATCATTGTTGCTTCTTCTTTTCTTCTAGTTCTCTTCAAATCTCTTCGAGTTCTCTCTAGGGTTCTAGTTGATATGAAGGCTAGAGAAAAGGGAGAGGTTGTGTGAAGGTTTTCTACAAGAGGTGACTTGTATAAATAGCTTAGGATCTTCTCTCCACTTTCTAGTCAACTCCTATTATAGTGAAGTCTAATTCTACACCACTTACTAATTTGTGGTCTCCTCAAAATAGAAAGTCTAATTCTGCACCACTTACTAATTTGTGGTATCCGAACTCTTTCTCATGGGGCCCCTTACTTTCTTATTCTAATACTCTCACTTAAATTAGGACCCGCAAATGCCAATACAAATAATTAGAAATTCCCACAAACACCAGTTGGTCCCACATATGATTAATTATCGATTGCTCAAAATTCAAGGAAAACAGCAGTAAAAAAACACACACACACACACACACATATATATAAATATGTATGTATAAATATCCATGACAACTTTAATATTCATGTAAATCCTAGAAAATCAAGGGATTTAAATATATATATATAAAATAATTAAATACTTTAGCCCCTTAAACAGGGCCTGGGGTATTACAGTGGGGCTCTCTTATAAAGTCAAGAGTTGGGCATAATTTGATTCAAACGAAACATGTATTTATATTAACTCATATAAAAACTTTAATATCCAGCCATTTAGTGGGCCCTCTTATAGACTTCAAAGAAAGACGATGAGAAAAGAGAGAAAGAAGTTGGATTATAGGATGGCCCACACAACTAATCATTCAGGAGCTATGGCAACACTAAACGTCTGTGGTGGGCCCTCTTATATAATTCAAATAAAGAAAGAAGTTGAACTTCTACAGGATGACCCAGATAATTTGCAATTTTATAGGTGGAAATAATAATAGTTTTATTGCATGCTGAAAATCATTCTATGGGACATATTCTTATTGGAGAGTAAGAAATTTTCTCAAAGTGAGCCCCATTAAGGAGAGTCAAAATTCTGGTAAGTTTGAAAAGAAATGCAAACCGGTTAGACATCCAATTTTTCCACTTTTTTTGGAAATTTCAGGGAAGGATATTTATTGTCCATAGCTTGCATTGGTTGGAAGGAGGGGCATTCTGTAGAATTCCAGTGCTAGAAATCCTCTAAAAAAGTCCCCTCAGAGTAGGGCCCACCAGGGTGCATTATGAACATGGAAGTCCATTGAATGCAAAGATCTATATGAGAGCTACCTATGTACAAAACTTACACTCCATTAGTTCATCCTAACCCCTTGATCCATGGTCCTAAAATTTAATGGTTTTAGAGGCTTCATGCGAGGTCACCGGTGCTCATGATAAGGTGAGCTCTGCGCGCCTAAATACCTAGTGGGGCCCGCTTGATGATCCATTTGAGTGGGCCATAAAACAGGGACCCCCCTCCCCATCTTCTGATAGTCATTGATCCTTGGTTTGACATCCATCTGACTAGACCGGACCGTCGGACTCTGTACTCGTTTTGGATGCTGAAAACTTGTTAGCCATTGATCAAGTGGGTGGGATGATGATTTGAGCCTCCGTCTCCATGCACATTTAGGTGTTGATTGGGTTCTCTTTTTCTGGGTGGGGTGGTTTGGGTCCCATCCGTAGGTGGGCACCACAAGAAACGGTGCTCATCTTTTCGCGAGCAGCGGTGCTCAGGTGAGGGGAGCCCGATGTATATGTATATACGAGGATCACCGAGTGTTTCCTAAAGCAAAAATGCCTCCTTCTAGAAAGAATAAAATAGAGATGACGTGGAGTTTGTAATAAAGGATAATGACAGTTGGTTTCCTTGTTTTCCTCCCCCTTTAAATGAATCACACAACTTTCTAGTCTTCTCCTTTCAACTGATGAGTGACTATTTATCTTCCCTATTCTTGCTCCTCCTTAAATGGTAGGCTTTCCAAGTCCAAATAAATAGACACCAATACTCTAAAATGGATTTACGGCATTGATTTCATGACTTTGTTACAAATTCATAAGTGGCGTCCTTTCATGAAACTCAAGTTACTAAAAAATTATTAATAGGCAACGCTAGTAAGCTAACCTTTAAAGGGCCCAGAAGTTACCCGCAAATGAATTTATAGCATCTTCCATGGCAATGTTAAAAATCCATTGTGGGGCCCTCTTGTAAGTTAGTGAGAAAGAAATAGATGTTAGAAAGAAAAAAAATTGGGTATAATACTCTGTGGGAATGTAATTATCCACTTACATGGCTCATGGCTTAAAGGGCTTAGACATGGCTCCTTCTTTTCCTCTCTTTGTATTCTCCCATAATAAATAACGGGTGTTTTTCATTGGTTGTTATGGAGGGGGAGTTTGTAGAATTCCTCTCTATATATAATAGGGGTGTTTTATGGATGGTGGCATGGGAGCCTTGATCGTGGATGATGGACCTTCAGAAAATAGGCTCCTCTTAAAAGTTAAAATCCTAACCCTTGATTTATAGGCCTAAAAGTTTAATGAATTCTTTATATACATTTTCTTTTTTGATAAATCCAGTGGTGGTTATAGTTCCAAGCAGGGTCAAATCTACTCTGTTGGTGATTCATTTATTTTTATGTTATTGCTATTATTGCTTTTTTATTTTCCGGGAAGGGAGGAGGGAGGAGAAGAGGGAAAATAGAGTGGGATTGTGGGTCCCGCAAGGTGGGATGTAAATAGGGGCCTTTTCCGCCTTGTACAGGATGTCCCACAGGGGCCTTCTGTGTGGGTCCCACTTGGATGGGGTTGGTCCATCTAATTGTGCTTGTGTGTGTGTGTGTGATGTCTCAGTTTGAAGCCATATGAGGGATGAGGTCTTCGAAAGTTGGCTTATCGTTTATGGTGTGGATAAGGGGTGTTGGCTTATGGTTTATGTTTCCTTTATACAAGTGGTACATCTATTTGGATCAGCTGATAGGATTAGCTTTTTGGGTTCTGTACTTTTTTTTCTTTTCAGGCAGAGCCTTGTGGACTTAATTCTCTCATTAGCTGAACTGTTAGATCTTATTCAAGGAATTTTTTCCTAGACATTGGAGGTGGTTATTATTTCTGGGGCGCATACATCAAAGGTTATCTTTTTGTTCAAGTCCTTTTACCGCCACTTAATGATTGGGGGAAAGGCTCTGATGGGCTCTTTTTCTGTAAAATTTCGGGGTCCTCGGTCATAACGTTTTGCTGGATGGAAGCGTTAGATAGAATTTAAACAACTAATTATTTAAAGACCTGCAACCACTTCACTATGAATTGGATGCACTTTGTTTTGCCATACAGTGAAATCTCTGGAGTTGGGTGCTTGGTTTTCTCTCTTGCTGCTGGTCCATATTGAGGATCTTGCTCCTTTGTTGCTATTTGTGGTTGATTTGGTCAGAAAGGAGCAAACAACTTTTCATGAATGAGCTTGGTATGCAGTACATTGTTTATAGTAAGGCACAAGCAAAGACTGTCAAGTGGGTGATATCCGCATAAGAGTTTGCGAGAATTTTGATTTCTGAATGGACGGAATGGTGTTGTGCTTTTTTTGGGAGTTAGCACTTGGCCCTCAAGTTCTTCAATCCCTGGACTACTCTCTTTATGGGAGTGTCCTTTTCATTGCGCTACATGCTGGTTTGGTGAATAGTCTGGTGTTACCATTACTGATTGATATGGGCAAATGATTTTTAATTGGTGTTGTTTGATGGCTGTTACCTTTTTGGCATGCATTTATGTTATGACATGTTCCTAATACAGTAATCAGTTGCCATTTCAACCACCCATCCACATCACTGCCAGTAAACGTGGGGAAAAAAAAGAGAAATGGGTTAACCATTTCGACGTTAATCATCGTCATCATTTAAGCAAGAAGTTAGAAGATTGGTGTTATAACACTGTCGAGGTCACAGTATTTGTTCCATTGTACTATCCTTTGTTACACTACTGTTATATTTATATTGTTAATATCTTACCTGTTTGGACGCATGCAGAATTAAATATCTATAGATAATAATGTTGTCAGATTTTCTTAGCATAGAAAAAGATATTGGAAAATTGAAATATTATAGTGTTTCTGTTGTTTGACAATCTCTTAAGAATATAACAGATTCTGATATGAACTTTTTGGTATTTTTTGAAGATCTCAATTCTCAATAGATTCTAAAATTAAACATTGATTACATTTTTAAAATGAAATAAATAGGTAAGACAACGACCAAACTACTATAATATGAAAAGAAAATCTATAAAGAATACTTCAAACCTAACCCCAAATGGGAGAAGGTTGATTTCCCACCCCCAAGGAAATAGATCTACATGTTAAACTAAAAGTCCCCTCCTTTCATTAAATTTTTTTTTTTTTTGATCGGTAACAGATAACTTTATTAGAGAGAAGTAGATTACAAAAAGATTACTATAACACACAAAGCTCAAAAGCGGAGCCAGACCCAAGTATATGAGCATTATACCGCAGGAGCCTACCCAATAAGATTCAACAATAAATGCCTTATCTTCTGACTCTTTTAAGGTTGCAAAAATGCCTTGTCTTCTGATCAGTGACGCTGATGAACATATTTGAAGAGATCATTTAGGAGTCTGTTCTCAATGACCTCTCTTTGAGAAACATTGCAATGAATGGAGGCGTGGTGGTCCCTTTTCGATGGTCACTTCTTGGCAGTCCCTTTTGATGGTCCCTTTCAATGGGTCTAATCGATTCATGTGACTGCTTTAGGGATATCTACTTCCTCCAGCCCCTTGTCAATGACCTTTTATTTGAAAGCCTATGTGCTGAGTGCTGTGTAGGACCCTGCAGCATCCCACTTTATATGTCTATTGTCCTGCTTCAGTTTTTGCTCCGCCATGAGTTGTGCCTCAACACATGCCAGTCTTTAGCCTAGAGAGGAGTAGGTTGCGTCAGACTGTCAGTTGGCAATAAAGAACTTCCAAACCAAGTTTCTAGTCTACTTTGAGGAAAGTGGAACATTGCCAACCCCTGTTACCTGGGGATATTATTTAGGAAATGGTGATATCACTTTTGAAAAAATATATTATCATGTGACATATGTTGATGAGGTCTCATTCCCCATCGACTGCATCTTTCTTGGAGAAGTTCAAAATTGAGTTTTCACTACACCTCTATGGTGCCAGATTGAGCCATACAACTGCTACACATCGTGGATAGAGACATAGAGTACCCATCAACCTATGCAATCTTCTGATAACTCAATTTGTGTGGTTCCCATAGTTTGCTATCCTTGATCTGTTTTCTCGACCATATCAGCTGAAACTGGGAAGATAGAATACTGCCTCCCTTTCCCCGCTCCCCAAACCAAAAGGAAAAAAAGGAGAAAAGAAAAATAACAACATACAAGAGTATATATCGTAGCTCGAGTCATCTGCTTCTGTTGTGCAAGCGGGGTTAGAACTTGATTGGTTATGAATAAGGAAAAGTTCTATTATTTCATTGATAAATTCTGTGAATTTACTGCAAAATCCTTTTTTTCCCTGCTTACAGATTATGATCAGACTTTGTATTGTTTTTTCTGGGTCCGATAACGAAATTACATTGCACAAATCCCTTTCTCTTAAATTTCTCTGAGAACACAATTGCGCATTGATGCGTATTGTATATCTGGTGGTCGTTATGCCCATTTTGAAGTTGTACTTAAATAGGAAATAGTATTTTAGTCATCAATCTGGTTTTATTATCATTGGTTCTGTAACATCAGCTGTTATTGAATATTTAGACCTAAGATGCTAAGCGTATGGATTGTGCAAAAAAAAAGAAAAAGAAAAAAGAAAAAAAAGGATGCTGAGTGTACATCTTCTGATAAAAAAATGAGAGAACTTTGGTCAATTTATATTTGATGAAGTGGGGGTGGTCTTGTGGACCACAAATACTAGGTACTTACATAGTTATATACAAAGAGACAGAAACTCAACATATGACACATTTGTAAGGGAGTGTTGGATGAGTTAAAATTGTTGGGAAGAGTATTCTTCAAACACTATTATGAAGTGTACATTGCTGTACTATTTCTGTATGTATCTTTACTGATTCTTGTACCTTTTTGACACTGACTATAAAGTTACTTAATGAAATTATGTTATCCATCTGTTATTGCCTTGTTGGTAAGGAAAAATGTGTCATTGTTGTGTCCTATGTACTCTTGAGAGAGGTGCTCATTGGGTTCTCTCTGCGTGCGTGCGTGCGTGCAGAGGACCTAAATGTACAAGATATGTATACTGTTAAGATCCACATGTTCAAAGAAAAACCCTGCACGAGAACCCAAATTCTAAAATATTAGACACAAATAATTCATTCCTCTTCACTCCTGACTTTGCTAAAGAAATCTCATCCCTTGTTTGGCATTGATGGAATAGTATAAGTTAATCAAGTACCCTGGAGAGAATAGGAGGCTATCTGATTTTGTTGAGAGTTGAGACACATCTCTTCTTCTAATTGGGGAGTGCTAACGTAATACCAAGGTGTTACCAATGTATTATGAATTCCTTCTATTCAATGTCACATGATATTAAATCATTACTTATGCACTATAATTGTTATTCCCACAATTTGAATATTTTCAGTTTTACAAACTTCTTGTCTTTGTTGGTTGTCCTTTTCAGCTTGGTATGGTGATTGACCTAACAAACACTACACGATATTATCCACCATCAGATTGGAAGAAACAAGGTATTAAGCATGTCAAGGTGAGATTCAGATGGATCCATAACCTCCTTTTTGAAAAGAGGATTGTATCATCATTTTTTTTTTTGACCTTTGAAACTTGGTTTCTTTTCTTGCAGATCCCTTGCAAGGGACGGGATGCAGTGCCTGATAATGAGTCTGTAAATATTTTTGTCTACGAGGTCTTTTTCTTATTTTAATGACTAGATTCATTCTTGGTCCTATAGGACACAGTTCATTATATGTTGAGTTTGATTTATCTATGGTCCTACCTGTTTAGGCAACTCAGATATCAAATCTGGTTGAACTCGATTTTAAGGTTGCTATAGAAGCCTCTCTCTCTCTCTCTATATATATATATATATTCTGATCAATAGGAGCCCCAACTATTGCACGAGGATTATTGCAAAATTGTGTTACACTTCTGCCCTAAGCTCCTTTGAACGAAGGACTTGCATATGTAAAGAGGGTTTCCGTAATTCATTTTGCAAGGAACTCAGGGTTTATGCTTTTGATAGGGAAGGATTCATGTGTTCTGATAACCCTGAGAAACATTTAATTTGAGTTACTTTGTTCCATCTATGATACCTCTACACTTGTATATCTCTAATGCACCTATATCTGAAGGATACAGTGATGAGATTTCTACTTGATAGTGAAATGATACTTTTGGGCTACAATTTTTGCATATTCTACTAATGATTTGACTAATTTTGAAATGTTTTAAAATAGAAGAAATTTAGTTCTTTGCATAAAAACCCTAATTAAACTATGAAATTTAATTTTATTGGAAAATTGTTTTTTAAGAAGGAAGAAAGATGACGAGTGATCTAGGGTTTTTTGAAGGAGAAGAGGAGAAGGGAGAAAGAGTTCGTATGGATGGAAAGACAAAGGGAGATTTGGCATTCAAAGCAAAAAAAGAACAAAGGGAGATTTGGGTGTATTACACACCCACCCCCTTTTATATTAAGTTTGTATATGTAAATATAATAACAATACAAATAAACTTTCACTTCTAGTGCACGCACCTCTGACTTGTAAATCTTAATTGTAAATGGACTCCTAACCCTTATGGTCCCTTACATAAAACAAAAGTGGCAACATTTACGTTAGATTCCCAGTACTCACCCCCAAGCTAGCCTGAAGATATTAATCATTCCTAGCTTTCAAAGAATAGCACATGACATTTTCCTATCAAGAGACATGGTTAAGACATCTTCCAGCTGATTTTCTGATCAAACAAATTTAACAGTTACAATATTTGAGAGAATCTTTTCCTGTATAAAATGGCATTCTAGTTCAATATGTTTGCTTTGTTCATGAAACCAGCACTCCCTGATTATCACCGTATAGCCACATTGATGTATTAACATTCATTCCAAGCTCCTTCAAGAGTGATTGTAGCCTCAAAGCTTCACATGTTCCATTGGCAATAGCTTTGTATTCTACTTCAGCACTTGACCTAGCAATCACATGGTGCTTCTTACTTTTTCATGTAACAAGATTACCTCCAACAAGTGTTCAGTATCTTGTAGTAGACCTTCTGCCATTGATGTAGTCATGGCTCAAACAGAACCCGAGACAGTATGCAAGCTGTCTTAATACTAATGTGTACTAGTGTAGCATTGCACAGTGATTGATCCTTCTTTGCACTTGAAAATATATGAGGAAAACAGAGGTTGATCCACTCAAATATGCTAGTTCTTGAGGATCACACCACACATCATTGAAATATTAATGGGAGAAGCAAACCATGAAGGAAAAATACATAAGATTTGAATTTATTCACTGTTTGTTAATTGTCGACTGTGTTTTTAAGCCACAGTCGACTGATACATATAGAGTTCTCTAGAGAATTCCACTCAATCAATCATCCTACTCATAAAGTCACATTTTTCTAATTATAAGATCCCTAATTGATGTGATTAGAAGCACTGGACGACACTAGAACACTTTACATTACCCGCCATGTGCCATGTGCACCAAGATAGAATTGTTGAGTTGTTGTTGTTGTTATTATTATTATTATTATTTTGATAACATCATTGAGTTGTTACTAAAAAAAGAAAAAAAATATAGAGTATGTCTTCTGATATGATATGGCCGGTTTGCATAAAGGGCTTGTTTTGATTTTAGCTGTCATTCAGTTTCCATGACATAAGAAACCTATTTTGTGCAAGAAACTTTCTCCTGTGGGCATCCAGAAGACACACTGTGCGTAAACTGAAATGTGACCAGTGCCTTTAATGCAGAGTGGGGCCCTCTGCAGTAAGATGGGAGGTTCGGTTTCATGCATTCCACTACATGTGTACTCCCACAGGAGCAATTTTTGCATTTTGTGCATATTATCCTTAACAAATCCTTATTCCATTAGTCTGGCACCGTTAATTTGTGAATATTATATATATATATTTCATGCATTATATGTAATGTTGAAGTTTGTTTTTTCCTATGGGAAAACACTTGCAAGGATTCTATTTCTCAATTTAAAAAAAAATCTTTTTACCATTTTATTTCAGGTCCTGCAATACTTCTCCCGCCAGAGGCACTCAAAGAAGTATGTTCTAGTACATTGTACACATGGACACAATCGTACGGGTTTCATGATAATTCATTTTCTTATGCGTTCGCAACCCATTTCCGTCAGTGAAGTACGCATTGTTTCCCTGCCACCCCAACTGTTACTAATAGCTGAATAAACACTATATTTATTGTATACTATCTGCTTTGTCTATTGGCAGGCACTGCAAGTATTTGCTGAGGCACGGCCTCCTGGAATCTACAAGGATGATTACATTGATGCATTGTACAAGTTTTATCATGAAGAAAGGCCTGAAACAATTACTTGCCCCCCAACTCCTGAGTGGAAAAGATCTTCTGATCTTGATCTTAATGGTGAAGCCATGCAGGATGAGGATGATGGTGGTATTGCAGATCCTTTGCCTGTAGGTATCTTTGGATGATATGAAATGGCACTAGGTGTTGCTATTTACAATGGCACTAGTTGTTTCTATTTTTTATACCTTGGCATGCCTTATGAGGAATCACATCTGTTATATTCTTTATAACTTCATGAAATATCTAATAAACTCCATAATTATGAAGCTATATTAGGAAATTTATCAACCGAAACACATTTGTCATCTTTTATTAAGCTTGAACGTGTTGCAAGTTATATTGGTATTACTATATGGTTATAATTAAGTTGTAACTAAGAATAGTTTGTAAGAGCACTCCCAAGAGGAATCAATTTTGGCATCATTGTGCTCTGACAAATATTCATCTGATTTTGTGGTGCCTATTCCTCTGTAATAGAAAGTTTTTTCATGTTTGCAGGAGAAGGATATGGAGAATGAAGTGATGTCCATTGATGATGTTTTGGGGGATGCAATACCTTATGATCAGCAAGATGCTATGCGGCAGTTCTGCTTGTTTTCACTTAAAATGCCAACAGTAGGATCAATAACTCAATCTGTTTTCCTCCTCATACGGAAGTCATTTATTATCTTTTTCTCACTCTTGTTTGGGGAGAAGGTTAACTGTTTCTAACTCAGATATCTATTGCTTGTTACAGAAAATATATATGGCACTTCTAAATGACATTATGTCTGGAATCATAATGTCATGACACGGAACCTAGGGAGGGCCCTTCGAATTCTGCATTGAGACTTATAAAAGCATCTCATCACATTCATAAGTTAAATCAAAATATTCCGATAATAATTTAGGGCAATCCTGTAAACTAAATTTGAATATAATTTAAAGTCTGAATTCAAATTATGCAACTAAACAAAAAAACTGTCCTCAGTTTTTAAAATGTCCAACAACAACTACTAAGATCAAATGGAATACTAGGTTTCATCATCTCTAGCTGACTCTATTGCTCAAGTGCGCATTCTGAAGGCTATCTATTGGTCATCACATTATTCCTCGGTCTCTAAATCCCAGTTGCTTGGAACAGTCAATCCAAGAGTCAAGTACAATTGAGTGAATAAACATACAACTCTATTTACACATAACATAATATTAAAAAGAAGAAGCACAAATAATTTAAATGAATTCACACGCATTAGAGATGCATGCAATTACAAGGTCCTGATATAGTCAATACCATCGATCAAGGTCTCATCTCAACATAACCTCCTAACCACTAGGTAGCGCAAGCCAGCAGGGACCCAATTACCCGAAGGTACAAGATCAACGGGGTACCTTTTTAAACCTCATGTGCACATACTCTAGGTGCCCAATCAAGGAAAACATCATGGTGGTGGTACTTGAGAATTTTAGTTCTTTGGAGGCTGACCTAAGGTTTGACCACATTTTTGAGGGCGACTAAAAGTCAGACAGTAGCCATCCGAGGTTGAACTAGGTCAGGCAACTTCATTGACATGGGGCTTTGTATCATGCTTAGTGGTCTAGGGTGTCTGAGGGTAACTCTAGACTGTCATCAAGTCTGTAGATGTTATACATTGTTCCCATACTGCTTTACTCGACTCTTGAATTCAGTTTTATTCATTTACATGTTTCCACATCTATAATCGAGTTATTTTATGTAATCAGCCCCATACACAAATATTTAGATTTAAGCTGCCCCTACCAAATTCAGTATTGGTATCCATGGTTCATGAGGGTAATCACATAAACATCCCTTTATGGATGCAAGAGCCAACCTTGATTAACACAACATAATACATATCGCACCACCAGTTACCAAGACCCCGCATAATTACATCATTAAACCAGCTATGCACAATCTCATCATTGGTAATATGATACCCATAGTAACAAATAGTAATCACTAGTCAATCATTCAACAGTTCTTTGGTGTCATATAAGAGGAAGAATCATCCCTATTTATTCCACATGATGCATATTCATAAATAGAGTTCACTGTTTGACATTCATCCAATCTTGGTCTTAGGATACGGGCGGCCACTTTCTAGGCCCAAGGTTCAGCTGCAACTAAACCCTATTCGCATCTAAACTCCAAATTCCAAATATTGGAATTCAGCCAAATTTCTCACTCTACAATTAATCCCCTTTACAGATGTAAGAACACATTCGTGGTACACATAAGAATCTCATAATTAAAATTTTGAATCAGCCTTCACACTACATTATCAATAACATATTAGGCAAGGACATTCACCTATCATTGATCACATAAATCCCATGTACCAAAGCGGTATTATTATCATAAGGAGGGAAACACTACCATGGATTCATCACAGTATGCTTATGTGATGAGATCAAAATCTTAAAAGTTGGACTTAACCATTATCAAAACCCAAGTTCCTATAATCTACTATTCTGTCTCCCAATTACATGATACAGCTGAACGGGAACCCAAATTCACAATCTAAGGTACAGTCTACAAGAAGGTCTCTTGTCTTGGGGTTCCATACTTCCCAAACCCTAAGGGCACGTTTGGTAAATAGAGAGATTCCTCTATCCAGAGGATTCCATCATATTACTGGAACCATGCTATCCTCTCTGAGGATTTTTGAGGGGTGACAATCACTGCAATCCACCTTTGGCAAGCACAAGGAATTTGTGCAATTACATATACGAGATCTAATGGTCACAAGTTTTTTGCAATTTTCTCACAATCCGTGATTAATCAAGCGCTATAAAGTATTTTAGGTTGTGGACTTTTTTGCAAATATCTCAAAATATATGAGGAATCATTGGTTGAAAAGCCACTGAAAAGTTTTTTTGGATATTTTAAACATGATTAACGGTTTGGAGTATTATTGCGGATCCCATAAGGTAGGGTTCCAAAGCAAAACCACAACCAATATATCACCATGCCATTCAGTGTGCAGTTTACTGTTCATCCGAAACTCTGTACCCCTTTTCACTTTGGATGATCAACTGTCATTAGGTTTTCCCCCCTTTTTTGAAGATCTATTTGACCACATGGCCGTTTTAGGCCTTTTGAAGAGATTGAACGGTTCAGATTTTTCAGAAGGGGCCCACAGAAATCCAGAAATATTGATCCAATGGTCTGGATTTTTTTTTTTTGGAAATATCTCAAAATATATGAGGAATCAATGGTTGATATTTGAAAACATTGCCGTTTTGGACGTTATACACATGCTTAACGGTTTGGATCTTGATTGTGGGACCCATAAGGTAGGTTTCTAGAGCAAAAAGGGTAACCCATAAGTTACAGCCCAACTGCCTATAGTTACTGTTCATGACTTCTGCTCCCACATTTCTTCACGTGCGAGGAGAGAGAAAATCCGATTGGGGGAGGTGGGGGAAGGTGGAGACGGAGGAATCATCACTGGCAGGCATTTTTGATAGTTTGGGTGGATTTGAAAAATCCTTTCTTGAGTTTCCTCTCTTTGACCAAACATGGAAAGTCCTCTGAATCGAGGAAAATTGGAGAGGATTCGTCTATGAAGATGGTACCTATACATGCTCTAAATCAAATGGTTTGGCTGTAGCTAAAACCTGAGTTCAGTATTTTAGCTGATCCCCAAACCTGAAATTTGGGGTTCAACTAGACTGAAGGCTCCCCATGTGTCCCAAATTTAGGCAATATGTAACTATACATGATATGAGCGTATCTGGGTTAAACTCTTAGTCTCAAATCAACAATAGAATGAGAAAATCAATTAGGGATTTGGGAAAACTTAGTTTTAACATATAGAAATTCAGAAATCGTGAAAGAAGAACATTCGTATAAGTACATAAAAAATCACGACCATTCCAATCAGATCAAGGGATTCGAGTCTCAGCTGAGGTTAAAACCCCATAGATGGAGTTCAACCAATGGCCAAATCCCTTATTGGGGTTCGGCCAAGGGTCCAAAATCCCTTTAGGGCTTGGCCGACCAAGGATACTAGGTCCTAATACATCTTCCCCCTACATTTTACTCAAAGCTTAACCAAAATCACACAGTTTTTTCCAATCTTCAGAAATCATCCATTAGAACCATAGAAGCGCAAGTAGATACTCACAAAATGCTATAAATATGCTTATACACATCCATGGTAAATCATAAGTCCAAGAAAATCATGTTTATTAAATATAATAACTGTTAGTTAATACTCTAGCCCTAATCAGGGTCCGGGACTCCGGGGTATTACACGTAATATGACTTTTTTAATCGACATAATAGACTTTGTTGCCTAGTTCCCCCAAATACGGCTTCAATGAATTGAATTATGATTCTTAGTGGACTTTCCCTCTAACACGATCCTCATCTCCTTGTAAACTCTTTACTCATGAATGCTAATTCAGTATCACTTCTAACTTGGTTTTCAGTCAAAAGGGAATCAGATGTTTCCAGGGTCGCACCCAGTTTCTCTTGACAGGTATGGTTTACTATCTTCTGTCCTAACTAGCAAGCACTACAACATGGTGTTTTTTCTCGGTATTTTGCACCTCTTAGTATAATTTCTTTAAAATGTTTAGCCATTGAATATGCAACAAATTTATTAATGTGAATGAGAAGTTATGAAATATAGTTTTATTATGATTTATTCAAGATCTTTGAGACATATCCGTCAAAACATGCCTTTTTGTTTACCTTTTTTTAAAAGAACAGCCACGATGCTAAATTGCAGTTGTGGTGAGCTAAATGGAAGACAAAATGACAAATCAGACTCTTTCAAAAATGCTGAGAACTATGTGATATTTGGGTAGGCCTGAAGTAGAGAAAGAAATCTCCTGTCCTTCATAGAAGAGATTACCTCCTTCCCCATTCTGTTTTTCCTATGATCTGGAGGCTCCGGGGGAACTTAGTCATTTGGGAGCTCTGGGGGAACTGAATCATTTGGGAGCTTAGGATCAGCATTGAGATAGGTCATGGGTATGGGACGGGCCACCTTCCCCATTTTCGTCTTATATGTTGAAGGTGCTGCTCGTCATTTCTGGCACTTTATGAGTTGTGCAAGGTCGTTGGTGAATGTAGCTATTGTACAGAGAAGGTCTCTTCGGAGACATACGATAAAATTGGAACTTTTGTACAGAGGATGACTCCTACTTAATGTTTGGTTCTTTCCTGGTAAAATTGTGTCTTGCAGATTATTCAAGATAAAATTGGATCTTTAATAGATAGTAACCACATGCTAAATAATCTTATAAGATGTCATCTATCATTATTATGATGCCCAGATACGGATAGGAAGCAGGACACAGATACTGTGACTGGGGATATGAGTGCACTTTTTGAAATCTAGGGTGTACAGTTATGGATATCGATATCATAGTATTTTATTTAGGACATTTCTGAATTAATGAAATTATCATTGTTTAAATTCATATAGTTGTGCTAGGTCGTTGGTGAATGTAGCTATTGTTCAGAGAAGGTCTCTTCAGAGGCATCCAATAAAATTGGAACTTTTGTTACAGAGGACTCTTCTTACTTTATGCTTGATTCTTTCCTTGTAAAATTCTGTCTTGCAAATTATTCAAGATAAAATTGAATCCTTAATAGATAGTAACCACTTGCTAAATTTCTTATAAGATATTATCTGTTATGGTTATGATGCCCAGATATGGATACCGTGACCAGGGATATGAGTTTGCACTTTTGGAAATCTAGGGTACAGATATGGATACCGATATCATAGTTTTTTCTTTATAACATTTCTGAATTGATGAAATATCATTGTTTAAATTCCTTTCTAACATTTTTTATGTTGAAAAGTAAGAAAAGTAAAAGAACTTGAATGAAATAATGGACTCTGGAAGTAGGATGTGTACTTGTACTCTCGAGCGATCGATGCAGCACTGAGTATCAATACATAGTGTCATATCCGTTTGAATCCGTTTGACACGGATACAATGGGCACGTACAAGTGTTCTAAATAGGTTATGGTAGTCCCCATGGCACCCAATGTACGGTTTCCCAATCACAAGGTATTCCAAAGTGCCAGTTTACTCTTTAACTCTTCCTCTCAAGCGGCTGCATAATTGTCAAACATGTGCAACTTGCCCACTGTATTGTTGAGGTGTGACATTCCTGTAGTGTGTGTTAGAAAATATGGCCAACCTGCACGATATATTTCCAAAATAATTCGATGTTTTCTTTTCGATCCCATTCTGTTGAGTGGCATATGGATAAGGAGTTTCATGTATGATTCTGTGTGCTTTCAATGTCTTTTGAAATTTTGAAGACAAATTTCTCCCTCCAGAGTCGGAACAAAATATTTTGTTTGGAAAAGTATGTATGAACCATGGCAATAAAATGTTGTAATTAGAATGTAATTGAGACCTGGATTTCATCATTTCAATCGATGTATGGCAATAAATGTCAATAAATGGCACATAGCATACGCTCCACCCATAGAAGTAACTGGGGGTAGGTCTCCAAATATCTTAATGAATTAAATCAAGGGGTGCAGGGAAACAGAATGGATTTTAGTGTAAGTTGAGGTAAAATGTTTACGCAACTTGCATGCAAACATGAACTAACCTATGATGCACTGATACGTCATGGATACGGCGAGGACACACCATAGAAACGGCAGGGACACGGATTTTACACATAAAAAGTGAAGTATCGGATACGATACGACACGATACGTTACCCATTTTGAAGTATCCGTGCATCATAGGAACTAACATCTAGACAACTACAGGAAACGAGAACTATATGTTTTGCGTTACCAGCTTGATCCTATCATAAAGGAAAAGTGGTTTTTTTTTTAATGTTCTATAAGCATGCAGGAGCATAAAATCGCGAAGGTTTTACCTAGTTTGGAAGCTCTATGGATATACTTGCATGGCTTCCTCTATGGAGAGCAAGTTGAGCAACTCATCTGATGCTATTTCTTGGTTGAATTCCACAGAGGGATCCCCATGGAAAATTTTCTTTCATCTTCAAGAGTTTAAATCTTTGTCCTCATTGATTCAAGTGAAGTTTTAGCATATGTGAAGGTTTGCTAATAGTATGGTGCACATGTTGTCCAAGAAAGGGGTGGAAAGTTCTAGCTTTAAGTGGTGCTATGTTGTAGTTTTTGGTTTTAAGCATATGGTGGTATAATGCCTGTATACCTACGTCTTTACTTCTTTGCTTTCTACTTTTTTTGTAGCATTTCCCTGTTACTGATAAAAATAAAGTATGATCCTATTTCCTATCTACCATGCACTAGACTAAAAGGTTATGTCATTTCTAAAAAAGACCTAGTCATTTGGTGCAACCATTCGTGGAGTCTCCAAACAGTAATGGGTTGGTGGAGAATTTGAGATTTAATTATTATAATAAGGTTGCCTACCGCAGGATAGCAGTTTTTTTTTTTGGGATCATCATGACTGATGTAGGCCCTAGGGTTAGGGCTTGCATGGGTGCCGATGCACGTGTCCGCAGACACTTCAAACATGTCTACATAGAGACTTCAACACAAGGACGCACCTCCGAGGGATATAAAAACCCACGATAAAACCCATGATAATATGATTCCAATAATCAAAGTATGAGATTCCCATCTCTTACATTGCATATAAATAGGAAGATAAAACTTGGTACCTAAGAAACTTGATCAAACTGGGAAAGTAAATAAAATCAACTTAGGAAATAAGAAATCTAATCTTAATTACAATTAGAAACCTGCTAACTAATAATTAGAAAAGTAAAATAGGAAATAAAAATATATCCCGAAACTATCTTGGGTGGGACCACTTGTGGGCCTGTTCTACGACAATGACTAGAATGGAATAATCCGACTTTTAACAACAAATTTGATACTTCTCAAGGCTTGCGCGAAAGTCATCGAAGTTGAAATAGAGAGAAGGAAGAAGAAGAAAAGCAGAAAGAAGTTTAGGGTTTAATTGGGGGAGCACGGTCCCTCCCTTCGGTTTGTTTTAAATTCTTGAAAAGACTTAATTACCGAACTGCCACTTTTGAATCCAAATGCAGCTAAACCCCCTTTTGGTCCCTTACAACACAAGATTGGGACCATTATATTAGATTCCCATTATAATATATTAAAGCCAACGATTTTGGCTTTAATTTTGACTGGCGGTTATAATTTTGACTGGATGGAAGGTGGTTTTTTTTTTTTTTTTTTTGCATATTCTCTCCCCACTCTTTATCCCAAGCAACTACTATACATCTTTATCAAAACCACTCATTTACTACTTATAGTCTTTTTTTTCCTTCCTTTTTCAAAAACTATGAATTTTTTTAATGGATGAAAATTTAAATTGCAATGTTGGTCATAGCTGTGCTGAGCACGGGTTATTATGCTAGTTACATATTAAAGTCCTAGTGCTCCCCATCAAGCTGAACTAACAAGATTAATCATTACCAGCGTGCACAAAACTTTTTTCTATTGAGGGACTTTGCCTGATTGTCACCATATTTTTATGCATTGGCTATATGCTACTTAAACACTTGCCCTTGCAACCACATGTTGCCTTTTGTTTTTCCATGTGAGAAGATTTCCTCCAACAAGTGTACGGTACCCTGTAGTGGACCTCATGTCATCCTTTGCTGCCTATCCAATCTACATCTCTAAATACTATCACATCTAAGTAATTGTGTTTGGTGGAAAGTAATCCTTCCCCTGGTTCTGACTTCAGGTATCTTAGATTTCGGTAAACGACATCTAGGTGCGGTTTAAGTGGTTAGTGCATAAATCTACTACACTGATTGCATAAGCAATATTAGGTCCAAAGATAGTAATATAAATGAGCCTTCCCACTAACCGTTGATACTATTTGGTGTTGGCTAATGATTCTCCCTCTGTAGAGCAAAGACCATTATTTAGTTCCATAAGAGTATTTGCAGTTTTGAACCCAAGTAGCCCAGTTCCATTTGGCAGATCAAGGACATACATCCATTGGGAAATCACAATCGCTTTTATGGAATCGAGCATTCTCTACATCTAGAAAATACGTTAAGAGGACCTAAGTCCTTAATTGCAAATACCTTTGAGATATACCCCTTTACTTTAGATATTTCTTGTGGGCTGTCGCCAGTGATAATAATGTTATTGACATAGAGAATGATGGCAGTAATCCTGTAGTGCCTTTTAGTTTTAATAAACAACATATGATCTGCATTTCTCCTTTAGTATCCAAAGCTAAGAAAGCCTTGCTAAACTTTTCGAACCACGCTCTTGGAGACCATTTAAGCCCATACAATGTTTTCTCTTTAGGTTACGAACCGTGGCCATCTCTCCTTGAGCTGTAGACCCTGGAGGAATAGCCATATATTCATCAAGATCATCATGTAAGAAAGAGTTCTTGACATTTAGCTGAAATAACTGCTAATTTTTGTTTTCAACCAGAGACAAAAAATCCTTTGTAATAGAAAACAGTTTACCTTTTTTAACCACTCCGGAAAATCCTTGCCTTTCATACCACTATTTAAATCAACACTATCTGTCTTCATGTTGAGATCCTTATCTGGATTTTCCCTTTCTTATCTCTTTTCTTCTTTCTGTCAAACTCTAACTAGTGATTGATTGTATAATGGATTATGAAGCCCTATGTCAGAATCCGGTTCCTCATTAAACTGCTGATCTTAGGGTTTGAGTTGTTCTAAATGTCAAGTCAAATCTCAACTTGTCTTTGTAAGTCCTGGACCTATATGTTTCTAGGATCCAATGGGTTATCTCATCTCAACATCATCCCTTGTGTTGCACCCCCTTTTAAAAGCATTAAAAAAAAAACACATTATCCCTACGAGGACGTGCTCTATGGGGAGACTTTTTTGATAATAAAGAATTAAATCAACAAACAATCAGGTCGTACTCGTTTGTCTCTGATATTTAATCTGATGCAGCCAAAAGAAAGCCTTAATTGAATGGCAACCCGAAATTCCACCTCAATCTAAATCAGCAGCAAACATTTAAGAAAACAAGGGAATAAAAGAGAGATTCATCACTGGATAAATAATCCAATGTTTTCTAAATTCCCAAGGAGAGTTTCTCAATCCCAATGGAGAGGAAAGCCCCAGAATTTTATATCATCGAAACTCGGCCAAAACTAAGAATAGTCGATTATCTCCCTTTTCATGACATTCATAAAACACACTTAAAACCCTCATTTAATCTGACCCTTTGATCTGTGATCTAGCTAATTAATTCCCTCAACATTTAGAAAATTAGAAGTCCTATATTAAGGAAACAATATGAAAACTCACACAAATGTGATTTTAGCCATGTCCAGGTCAAACAGACCGTATTGCACTTTGTGAATATAGGGCCCAGGTGGCCCACTTTTGGGAAAGTGGGCCTACACTGATGAGTGACCTTTCAAATATTTATTCTGATTGTGTTTTGGCCTATTTGGACCACTTAATTAAGGCCCAAAAACAACTTGTTTACTTGAATATCTTTAGGAATTTCCAGATTTTGCAGGAAACCTCTGCACTATTCTGTTATTTTCAAACAGTTCCTCTCACATAGATTTCATCAAATATTTGGGGCTTTTGGGCCCTTTCTCTGAAGCAATCAATGCCTTTGCCTTGCCATTGTGGGATCTCTTAGACCTCTCAAATTGGTCCAAAAACTTTGTCAAGTAAAATTATGTGATCAACATCTGAATCTTCATCAATCTTTTTTCTGTGGGTCTCAACCTGATCCAAATTGGACCTATCCTCACCCGTTGTCACAGCTACTTTCAGTCCTTTCTTTTTTTGCTACTAGTTGTCTCTTGTATGCTATACCCCATACATACATGAAGAGAGAGCACTTTTGTGCTCCAAATTTTAGTAGGAAAGGTTATGAGTTCAGTGCATTAAGCTGACCCGGTCGATGGGATAATCATAAAACTAAGATGATGATGATGATTTGTAATTAATGTTTAGTTGAGTCATTTTAAACTATGTTGACTCGTCTTTAATTCTACTTAATCTTTCACTATATTTGCCTTGTTTTTTCATGTTTTGTCACAATTTTGCAGAGATAATTTACAACTTCTTAGGCAACGCTACTACTATGCGACATGGAAAGCTGATGGGACACGATACATGATGCTCATTACTTGTGATGGGTGCTATTTGATTGATAGAACCTTCTCCTTTCGAAGAGTTCAAATGCGGTTTCCTTTGAAAAAAACAAGTGAGGTCCGTGTTCTGAGGGCTTCCTTTTCTTGAACCTCATAAAGTGAGTTCTCCCTGGAGCAGATTTTTCATTTGATGCTTTTTTTGTTTGACAGGGTCTAAATGAGAGGACTCATAACCTGACGTTACTTGATGGTGAGATGGTAATTGACACCCTACCTACGAAGAAGTTGGCAAGAAGATACCTGATTTATGATCTAATGGCGCTAAATGGGCAACCTGTCATAGAGGTCAGAATGGAAATAACATCTCATTTTTGTAATATATTATTAACTTCTATAACTAAGTTTTTGGGGTCAAGTTGTATTTTTGACTATTTTACATGTAGTCACTAGGTGTAAAAGTAGTATTTTAAGCCGTTTTCTATGTTCTTTCTAACTGTAGATGTTATAAGCAGTTTCTAATTCCTATATGTTACAACTATAGTTGTTATAAGCAGTTTCTAATCCCTATATGTTTGTTAGCGTAGTTATCAGAATCCTATGATTCGTATTCTGAATCCCGATTCATATCCCGAATCTTAAGGAAAACGATTCGTATCTATGTAATGAATCTCATTTACAAATGAATCTTAGGATTCATGTATGAATCCTACGATTCTATACTCGTTTCATTGAATCTTACGATTCAGGCGATTCGACTAAGCGAGAATGGTTATATAACCAATACGCTAATATTAATAATCTTTTATCTTTTTTTCTTTCTTTATTCTCTCTTTCTTTTATCGCTTGTATTTTAAAAGGTTATTTAGTAGTTAACGAAACCTCGTAAGAATTTTTTACGGCTTTGATAAGGTTTTAAAGATGAATAAAGAACATGCATTTAACTAAAGCATTCGACTGTCCGTATGGTGCTTGTTTATATCTTCCTCTTTTTTTAATCTATTTTGGTTTTTTTACTTCATGAACTTTAAGAGATATTCTACCGTGTAAGATTGATGGTTTGGATTTTATTTTATTGTTATATTCTGATTTGAAGATAATAAAAAATCTATATTTGATACTTCAAACTTATTCAACTATATGTAATAATATATGTCATAATGTTCTTGATATGATTGTATGATAGACTTGTTATTATATTTATACTACTATAAATGGAAAATGAATGGTTATGAATAATTACTTTTTCTTTTTCTTCTAATTTTTAATTACTTTTCATTTTTATTAGAAAAATAAAGAATCCTACGATTTGCCATTCGATTCGATTGATGGGTATGAACGATTTACGATACGATTTTGATTTTGAAAACTATGTTAGTTTTAGTTTGTGTCACATATTTATTTTGTTTCTGTTTGCTAAGGGCTTGTTTGGAAACTCTAAAACTAAGTGCATGTTTAGAGTTTTAGACCTCATTGATATTTTGGAGTGTCTGGTAAACCTCTAATAAGAGTTTCCGATTAAATAGAATAAGAGGAAAATCTTCTAAACAAAATAGTATTTTCCCAGTTATTTTTTAGTGGGACCTTATTAGTTGAAATCGTCAAGTGTTGGAAGGGTTTGATCTACATAAGTTTTGGATAAAATGCCCACGATAAACTGGGTTTGTTCCTTAATATATAAAAAAATATTATTAGTTTTAAATCTTTATGAACTATCCAAACCCTGGGAAAGAACTTGGAAAGTAGGTATATATTTTCTATATTAGTCGGTTAGTCTTAGCTCTCCCTCCAACCCCTTGTTCGAAAACAAATGAAAAAGAAACTGGAGGAATCCCTTCATGATAAGTGATGCAGCCCGATCCAAGATCCAGCCCAAATCTCAGGCCTGCAGGCCTTGATGGGTCCCACATGATCAATGATCCTTCCAAGGATCAGAGATCCCTATCGTTAAATTAGATAGTCTCTAAATTAGTAAAATTGCTTAGTAGATTTGCTTCCTGATTTCTATTTTAATTGGGATTAGATATTTTCTTATTTTTAGAATGTCTCGATTGCCAAGAACAATCCCACTCTATATAGTGGAGTCCCCCCTTGTAATGGTTATGCTTTTATCAATTAGTTCAATTACCTTTGTGTTTCCTAACAATGGTTATCATGGTCGTGAGTGCAGTTCTATATGGAATCCCTTGTTGGATTCAATCAACCCCATCTGAGGCGTTGATCTATTCGATCAAGGATTCGGGGCTATGCCAGATTGGTATTAGAGCCGAGACCTAGTCGTTGGGAAGACGTCTGTCTTTCCTAGATCTCATCCATCCCTCCATCTCATCACCTCTCTCGCCATCAACCCCAACCAAAATTGAAATTGACTGGCCATCGCCCCTCCCAATCCCTCTCACCTTCCCTCTGCCACCATCAAAACCAACAACCCCTCCCCTACTATCCGAACCCTCAACCATCAACCCCCCAATCGTATCCATCCGCCATCAAATCATCAGCTCCCATCAACCGCAAACCTTCCCCTCAACAACCTAACCTACCACAGAACCCCAACCCACGGACCCTAACCCAATAGAATCTTAAAAAAAAAAAAAAAGAAAAAAAGAAAGGGAAGGGCTTTCCAACCATGCCTAGAAGAGGTGAAGGTCTCCGATATTGGCTCACGAACAAAGAATGAGATATGCAAATATTCAAACTGGGCCAAGAGAGGGACGAGGTGATGAATCGGCTTCACATAGTGGAAATTGCACTTGCTAAATTGCAAGGTAAGCAATTGGTAGCACAAGAAGGATCGACCATGACCATTACCTCACAAATACTCACACCCATCCAACTAGAAAGAACTGAGACCAGTGAATCTGTGTGTGACTTTGTATAGCGTCTTATCGCTGAACGAGACACCCTGGGTCTCATGGTTGCACCCCAAACTGCTGATATCACAAAGAGTCAAAATTGATATGGCTGATTTTATCGGAGATGCCTGTCCAACTACTTTTGTTGATTGGCTTAATTCTCTTGAAGATTATTTTGCTTGGTATTGTTAAACAGGCCTAGGCCCAAGGCCCATGAAGAGATCATGTCCAGAATATAATATCTCACGTGCATGTTAATTGGGTCGACTTGTAAACAGCTGTACATATTCTTTAATTAGATTTTCTCTTGTAAATTAGTTAGTTTCCTAAAGTTATAAGAGCAGTTGATGTAATTAGCTAGTTTCCTAACTTAGAAGCCTTGATTGAGGCATGTAATATTCTATATAATGGGTCTCGATCTCCAAAGGAGAGAGACAGAAATAATACATTCAAATAACAAGTTTCTTCCAAGTTCTGTGATCATCAACTTGTCAGGTATAGCGTGAATGATGAGCAACGGATATCCTTTACGAAGGTTAAGCTTAAAGTCCTGCTCAAATATGGTGGTATGGTGTTGAAAATAGTGAGCTTGCTTTGGGTTAGCTCATTACTAGATGGATTAACATAAAAGAAAAGCTTAAAGGCAATTTTCGTCCTTCTGATTACATGGATACACTGCACCAAGAATATCTTACTCTACAACAAGGCAATCTACCTATAGAAGATTACACAAACAAGTTTCGTGAATATATTGTTCGCTGTAACTTGAAAACAGATGATCATCTGACCATCACCGGATATCGGGATGGATTGTGATCGGACATCAAACGGGAGGTAGCAATGTTTGATTTTACTAGAGTTAATGAGGTCTTCAGTAAAGCCTAGAAAGCTCAACATGAAATTCGGTTGCAAAGACGCAACACTTTTCAAGCGTGGGAGTCTAATATTAAAAGAGGACTTGGACCTACCTATAATCGCAATCAAATGCAAGGTTATAGGCCCCCTCCTCCAAAACCATTCTAGCAAGCACCTTAGAGGCCTTAACAAGCTATTCAGCAGAGGCAATCTATTCCACAGCAAAATTATCGGTAGATGCAACATAATCAGAATGATAACTATGCTCACAGAATGATAACTGTGCCTGCCAAAGAGTAGATAAAAGAGAAGTTGTCGTCATGCCTGCAAATAAAGGGGACATTATGCAAATGAATGTCCACAGAGAAATTTATATGCTACCAAAACAGATCCCCAATATGAAACCACAGAAGATCAATTGCATGACACATAAGATGATGACGGCACCCCGTTGCTTTTTTATGAGCGTAGTCTACTAGTAGCTGATTCAAAGGAATAAAATGAAGATTGGAATCATGCCTTTATTTTACAGGTCACGAGTCAATTGCAAAGGCAATTCATGTAATATTATCATTGATAGTGGCAGCATGATAAATGTTATCTCCCAATTAGCGGTAGAGAAGCTCCAACTACCAACTGAGAAGCACAGAAGGCCTTATATAGTTGCTTGGGTCGACAATTATTCCATTCATGTCTGTCATCAATGTGTAGTTCCTTTTAGGGTTGGCAAATATGAAGACACTATTCAATGTGATGTCATTCTGATGAACGTTACACAATTCTCTTTTAGCGACCATGGCTAAAAAAAAAAAAAAAAACCTTAAGGTTAGTATTGATTATTAGCACAACACTTATACTTTCAACTGGAAAGGGTGCAAAATCAGGTTACTTTGCCAACTCAGCCTTCTTCACCCACGCCTGAGGTATCACCTACACTTCCCATCTTGACTATGCGGAAGTTTGAAGAAGAAAGCAAGGACCATGGTGTCATGTACGCCTTGATTGCTTAACAGGTTGCAAAAGACATCCATCCCACAAGAAGTAGATCCACTTTTGAAAAAAATTGCTAATTTAGTTCCTGATGAGCTGCCAAAAGAACTACCACCATTGCGGCACATACATCACACCATTGATCTTGTCCCAGGAGCTTCATGAATTAAAGAGGCAGGTTGATGATCTTTTACAGAAAGGATATATCAGGGAAAGCCTCAGTCCGTATGGAGTACCTACACTTCTCACTCCAAAGAAAGCCGAAAGCTGGGTATGTGCGTGGACAGCTGTGCGATCAATAAAATCAAGGTAAAGTTCCGCTTCCTAATTCTTAGATTAGATGATATGTTAGATATGATGACCTGTGCATGCATTTTTTCTAATATTGATCCGCGAAGTTGTTATCATCAAATTCGTACGAGGCCAGGTGATGATAAAAATCTGCATTTAGAATCAAGATGGTCTTTACAAATAGTTGGTTATGCCCTTCGGGTCGACCAATACACCTAGTACTTTCATCCATGTCTTGACACAATTGTTGCAGCCTTATATTGGAAAATTTGTCGTCCTTTACTTCGATGATATCTTAATCTACAACAGGACAAAAGATCATCTTCAATATCTGGATAAAATCTGTCACTCTTTTGTTGGGAGCGTTTATATATTAATCTCAAGAAGTAAACTTTCATGAGTGACTTATTTTCTTAGGATATCTTGTGTTTGCACAAGGGATTAAAATGGATCCTGATAAGGCAAGGCAATTCTTGATTGGACCATTCCTACCACGATCAGTGAAGTTCAAAGTTTTCATGGTTTTGCTACTTTCTACAAGAGATTCATTCGAAACTTCAACAGCCTATCACTGAATGCATGGAGAAATGTGAATTTAAGTGGACTAGTGCAGCCACCATTGCTTTTGGTAAAATCAAGCGCAAGATTATAGAGGCATATTAGTTCACCAAATGTAAGATTTCGACAAAGTCTTCGAAATTGCTTGTGATGCATCAAATATAGGCACATGATGTGTTCTCAGCCGAGGACATCCAATTGCATTTTAAAGTGAGAAACTTTTTTATGCCAAGAGAGTATTCTCCTTGTGATCTGGAATTCTATGCCGTTGTACAGTCAATTTGTCATTGCAGATATTATTTGATTGGCAAAGAATTCATGCTTTATTTTGATAATGATGCTTTGCTACATCTACTTCATAGCAGGAGATTAGTGCCAGCCGTGCAAAATGTAGTGCTTGTATACAAGAGTTCAGTTTCAGCATTCGACATAAGGCAGGAAAAGTTAACTTGATAGAGTCGACGAAAGCATTTGTTGACAACCATGTCTATTAGTGTACTTGGTTTTGAACATGTCATGCAAGATTACGCTGAAGACAGTGACTTTGGCTGCATTTATGCAGAACTTCTCAATGGTGATCTTGGTAAGCATCCTCATTACAACATTCATGATGGTGTCTTATTTAAAGGTACACAACTCTGCCTTTATGCTACATCCATTCGAGAATATGTTGTCCGAGAGTTGCATTTCAGAGGATGTAGTGGGCATCTGGGATGTGACAAAATACTTGCTCTTGTCGGCGACATATTATTGGCCTCGCATGAAGACCCGTGTTATTCGCATTTGCGAGATATGTTGGACATGCCAACTCGCCAAAGGCAACAAGAAGAATACTGGACTTATCAACCTTTACCCGTTCCTCATACTCCATGGGAAGACATTGGCATGGATTTTGTGCTAGGCTTGCCCAAGACTCCAAGGAAGGTTGAGTCTATTTTCGTTGTCGTCAATCGCTTCTCAAAGATCTAAAACTTTATTCCTTGTACTTCGATTGCTGATGCCTATAAAGTTGCGATCTTTTTCAAAGAAGTCGTTCGTCTACATGGCCTTCCAAAGACTATTGTTTCTAATCTTGATAAAAATTCATGAGCTATTTTTGGAACACTTTATGGATGTCCGATACCAAGCTTAACTTCTCAACTGCTTACCACCCTCAAATTGATTGCCAAACAGAAGCGTTAAATAGAAGTCTTGGATAGTTGTTACGATGACTTGTTCGTGACCACATCACAACTTGGGATCAAGTGTATCCTATGACTGAGTGTGCGTACAATAACTCGGTCAATCGATCCACCAACACTGCACCATTTGAAGCTGTGAGAGGAGTTCGCCTGTGACTACTTATTGATCTTGTGCCTTTGCCTATAGATGCAAGAGTAAGTGTTGATGCAGAGAACTTCCACCACATGCAACGAGTGCAACATGAGGTCCGCCGACATATATCTACCAGCAATGATACATATAAGAAGCAAGCTGATAAGCGTCTTGAATTTGCTGAAGGAGATATGGTCATGGTCAGTATCCGTCCAAGGCAATTGGCCTCAGGAGCTAACAAGAAGTTGCATCCCCGCAATATAGGCCTGTACAAAATTCGAAGATTGGTTGCAATGCCTATGTGCTAGATGTACAATTAGATTTAGGAGCCAGTTATACTTTCAACGTTGAGTATCTTGCACTCTACCGTGGTCATGACAATGATGGAGATACTGAAGACTAGAGACTATTGCCCTACCTATTAATCTTTCACCTGTCGACGAGATTGTTGATGCGCTTGATGATCAAATTGTTTCTACTCGTCAAGGAGGTTTTCAGAAGTTATACGTTTGATGGTGGAATCGTCCTCTTTTTGATGTTACATGGATTACTGCTGCAGACTTCTAGTGCCTAAATCCAGATCTTTATGAGTGCTATCAAGCAATTATCTCGCTGGAGTCGAGTTTTTTCTAGCTGGGTGGCGTTGATGTATCCCGACCCAATATACAGATCTGAGGACAGCGTACCTTGATGGGTTCCACATGATCAGTGATCCTTCCAAAGATCAGGGATCCCTGTCCTTAAATTAGATATTCTCTAAATTAGTAAAATTGCTTTGTAGATTTACTTCCTGATTTCTATTTTTGATTACGATTAGATATTTTCTTATTTTTGGAACGTCTTGATTGCCAAGAACAATCCCACTCTATATATAGTGGAGTACCCCATTGTAATGGTTATGCTTTTATCAATTAATTCAATTACCTTTGAGTTTCCTAACGATGGTTATCCTGGTCGTGAGTGTGGTTCTATGTGGAATCCGCTCATTGGATTTGATCAACTCCATCTGAGGGGTTGATCTATTCGATTGAGGATCTGGGGTTCCGCCAATAAGTGCTGAAATATTGCCAGTTTCTAGTGCTTGAGAACATGATAGTGGAGACCTTTACATCATAAATATCAGTGAACTCACAAGTTTTCTTTAGGATCCGACATCTTGTCTTTGAGTAGATCATTTTTTATTCTCTATCTCGATTTTTTGCCAGCCATCTCCTCTTTCTGTATTCTAAATAAATGAAAGAAGAACAAGAAGAGGAGAAGGGAAATAGAAAGAAAGAAAAAAGAACGTGAAACATGTGCTGTGTTGGCAATTTAAGAATCAGTCACTCAAAAAATCAAAGGTCTCATCCATATCCTTCTCCTCGGTGGAAGTGATAGTCTTAATGTGATCCATAAAACCCACATATCATGTCATGTAACCGATGCAGGACTGCTATTTACTTATTTTAAACACATGCTATTTTGTATAATACATCGACCATTCTCCACGAAATGAATTTTTTTTTTTTTCTTTCTGAAAAACATTCTCTACGACAAGAATGGATGGTTGATGTACATTTACCATGGACAGTGGGCGAGATTCTTGCTTTATTACCCTGTTTTTTGGTTGTTGATGAAGAGGTTATAGTACTCAGATAGATGAGATATTTTTAGCCATGGATTATATTCATTGGGTATTTTACCAAAGCAGTGATCCTGATCACTAATGGGCCCCCACATGATGACAATCTCTCATTTATTGTCTTACTCCGAGCTGGTACCCCTATGGATCAACATCATAATAAAGTTAATATATTGTTTTATTTGACTGATTGTAATTTGGATTGTACTAGCAGTTGATCAATATCATGAGACTTTTTTAGAAGCTGCCAAAAGGCAATGGCAAGACTTCCATCAAAGAGAACCGTTGAATCATATCTCTGTTGGCAGTAGTGGGGAGGTTGGAACCTTAGGGGCCCTTTTTCGAAGGTCTCAGGGATGTAGAGAAATGAAGGGAGGAGAAAATATTTTCCCTAGGGCCTGTTTGTTTGTACCCTTTTTTGATGTAGCAGCAATACCACGTCGTTATAACCAGGCTCGTGGGCCATATGTGGGACCCATGAAATTCTGATTTTTAATTGTTATTAGTTTTATTTTTAGCAAAGAGTGTAATTAGAATTATGTTTCTAATTTGGATAGGATTTTTATTCTTGTTTCCTAGTTTGATTAGGATTGATTTCTTAGCCCCTAAGTTTCTTTTATTTTAAATATAGCATTGTAGATATCAATGATCTCAGAGATTGGAGTTAATAGAATTTTCCCTTTGTGGGCTTATCGTTGGAGAGTGTCTTCATCGTGTGATTGTTCCATTGGAACCCTAATTGTGCCTTGGCACTTGCAATCATATCTACGATTGCATTAATTTTCTCCCATTCAAATTATATTTTTGAAATTTACAAAAATCCCTGCTTATAGGCTCTTATTATTTGATTGTTTACCAAACATAGCACTTTGACATATGAGCTTTTCTTTAGAATTTTATCAGACGAACTAAATGTAGATTAAAAATTTAACATTAGAGCTATTTGTTCTAGACCTAATGTAACTAGTTCTTATTAGATTAGACTAAAGTTTCCAGACGTGCCTAACTGTTCTGTTCTTTTTTATTGCGTTATCCTAATTATAAGGTTTGATGATGAAATTTTGTTGCAGCTGCCGTTCTCTGAAAGATGGAAGCTGATTGAGAAAGAAGTGATCGAACCTCGAAATTATGAACGTCAACATATTCTCCAAAGTAGAAATCCAAATTACAGATATGAGTTGGAACCTTTTCGGGTATGTCAAGCTTGAAATGAGAACTGATGCTCTCCTATCATCATATATTTTAGATGCTGCAGGTTTTTTTTTTTTTTTTTTTTTCAGAATTTAATTTGTTACTTATTTATTTATGTTATCAGGTCAGGAGGAAGGATTTCTATTTGCTTTCAACAGTTACCAAGCTTCTGAAGGAATTCATTCCAAGGCTTTCGCATGCAGCAGATGGCCTAATTTTTCAGGTTTTTGTTTATTACTTGAACTTTTTATATCAGACAATGTATTATTATGCTTACCTGTAGTTCTCATGAAACTAAATTTGTGCTAAGAGGGCCCCTCTTTGGATTGCCAATATATGATTTGATTTGAATCTTCTCCGTCATGTTTCTTTTCTTGTTGTCCTTGAAATTGAATATCAAGAGGTCTTGAAGTTTCAAAATTCAAACCATGAATGATTGTTTGAGAGAATGATCTCTAACATTATAGGTTCCATTTTTTTAGGTTTTATTTCAATGGAGATGGAGATTAGTAGATTTTAGATCAACTATTATAAAGCCATACCTATCATTTTTTTTCAATTACAAGAACCTGAGGTGTTATAGACAAGAATATGCTGAAGGTGCTCATTTTAGGCTCAACATTTTCAAATTGGGCAGACTCACTATGCTTTCTGGGTGGGACGGGAAGAAGTTGACGATAGAGACGGTGAAATTTGTGTACTGTTTTTTGGTTTCGGGTGATTTCCTGAAGATGATGACGGTGACGAAAGGGGTCATGCATAGTTCAAACAAGGACCGGGCCATTTCACAAATCTACATTGAACTAAAAAATCAATCACTTCAAACTGCAATTAGATCGAAATCACTACTATATAATTTAGCTGGGCATCCTTATGCCATTTCTTTTTTCTTTTTTTACTTGTTTGGGCACTTCTTTTATTTGTTAATTCAAATGTTTCTCTAATAAACACTGTTGAAATGTTGTCACCGGATGTACTGCATGAAACCATCGTTATATTTAATTGACATCTGCCCGGTAGCATTCTCTGGATGAAAGGGTAATTGAGGATTTGTTCACTATGAATATATTTGACCAGAGTTTGTGTCTTCGTTTTGGTTTCTTTTATTTTTGGAAACATGAAAATTGGATGAGTAGTTTTGTAACTTGGAATACTCTCCTAGTTGTGTGAAATAGGGAACTTTTTGTTACTTGTGACCCACCTAATTCTCTGTATGTTGTTAAGTTTGACCAATTGGAATAATACTTTAGCAGATTTGTTTTCTACCCAGGGATTTCCCACTGAGGTTCATACTCATGTCCCTAACCAGCCTAACCAGCTGTCACAACCTGAGTAAGGAATCACTTAAACCTGGTTTTACCTGACTGGTACCCAGTATGTGGCCAGTTTGAGTTGAGTCAGCTGAGTTTCAGTCTGACTTGTCAAGCCATAAAACCGTTTCCTAAAAACCATCCTTTTCATGCTCTGCTTCTAGTAGTTTTATGCAAGCAGACAAGTTCTTTTTTTGTTTCTTCATTACTGAAGTTTAGAAATTGATCTTGATGATTTCACATTTTAAGCAATAAAACACAAACTATTGTCATGAGAAATGAATTTGCTGAATTCAGTGTTTAGTTTTTTAATGGAATGCTAGTTATGTGATGAAAATATCTGTTTATCATAGGATTTCTTTTCCTGAAGCTAATCATCAATATCCATTCATTAGTTTTATCAATTGGGAAATAAACGATATGGTTCTGGTTACGGAGCATACAATTCATTTGTAGGTCATACTTTATTACTGATGGTTTCTTTTTTCAGGGCTGGGATGATCCTTATGTCCCTCGTACCCATGAAGGACTTCTAAAGTGGAAATATCCTGAACTGAACTCAATTGATTTTCTGTTTGAGGTATTATCATTGACATCTTTAGCTGCTTGTTGGTTGTTGGTCTATCAATCTCCTACAGCTGGTCTGTCACATATCTGACCTACATCCAACATGCTTGTATTGGGACCTGTTTTTATGCCCAGATGCAACTCCTCAGCCTGGTTTTCAGGTCGGATGAATAAATGGGTCAGGCCTGACTACATGTTCTACGGTATTTTCTATTGAGACCCAAGTCCAAGTTCAAAACTCTTTTAAGTCTGTGCAAGCTGGGTGTGAGACTTGGGTCAGTTAAGCTGTTAGGTTACATAGTTCCTGTCTTTAAACTGTTGAACTTCCTGAATTCCAGTCTCATCGAGCTGAGCCAGATTGCTCATGGTCTGGACCAGGTCATGCCTTTTGAACTGTAAATCGTATATCTTTTCTGGCATTTTGCTTCTTCATGATCATGGTACTTAATTCATTTATATGGATGATTTTTTCTTCCCCTTTTTTTGCTCTTTCTGGATGAGATTTGACCATCTCTTCTTGAAATTTGAATAGAACAGTGCATGCTGACAGGTAGGTGATGATGGCAGTCAACTGCTTAACATTTTTCAGAAAGGAAGGAAGAAGCTATTGGAAGGTGAACGTGTTGTTTTTAAAGGTATACACTGCGTATATTTGCTTGCCCTTGCAAGCTTTCTTATATTCTTTTTTTTTTTTTTTTTTTTTTTGTCGTTGAATTAACATATTCCATTAAACAGGCATAACCATGAATATATTTCCATGCATTTTTTCCCTATACTTCATTTTAGTTTAGAAATTCTTCATTAACTATTAATGAAAGAAAACTGCTAATAAAAGAAGGTAAAAAAAAAAAAAAAAACAGTTAATCTGTTTTTTTTTTTAATAGTACCTGATGATCGTCATTTATTTGGGAGTTTTATGAATTGTTTATCATTATACCTGTGCACCTTCTGAAACTATTTTTTTTTTTCAAGAAAACTGTTTTTCAGATGTGTTCATCCAGTCTACTGCAGGTTTTTTTTTTTAAAGGGATTTATGCATTTTGATTTGCTTAAAACTTGCAGGTGAATCAGATCTCTCTTTGTATTCTGGGAAGATTATTGAATGCAATTGGGATTGGGAGGAACAGTGCTGGGCTTGTATGCGAATCAGAACAGACAAAGCAACCCCAAATGACATTGGTACATACAAGAAGGTAATGTCTCTACACAAAACTCTTTGTTGAGTGGCAGAAACATGCAGGTTAGATGTAGAGTAGTAATAGAAACTACTTTTCTGGGACAGGTCATGCGGAGCATTGACGATAACATTACAGAGGATGTTGTGCTGGATGAGATACAAGAAATTATCTCTCTACCAATGTATGCAGACAGGATAAATAGTGATAGCAGAGCCCATGGACGACGAAAGTGAATTTTACATTGATATGTCCTATCGAGAACATCACTAATTATCAGCCCACAAAGCTTGTCTTCCTTCTTCTGCACACATAAAGCCCATGGAATGGGCAAACAGGCTATAAGAATGATGTTATATCAATAGAATCAGATCGCACTCCTCCTCCTCTCTCTTTCTCTCTCTCATCCTACCTTGTTGCTTGGTGGCCGCACAGTTCTGCATGAACAAAATTTTCTTGACACCAGGCATGGATCTTTTGCTCATCATCTCCATGTAAATAAGTCCATTATTTTATATTTCTCCTCCCCCCTTCCCTCCCCCTTCATTCTCTTCTCTACTTGCCAAAAATTAAATTGGAGAGCGAGGGTTATAATGGTAATTTGCATCTTTTCTTTCTTCCTTATAAACTGTATGTACAGTGTGTTGACGAAGTATCGGGAAATTTAGATAAAAGGAAACTTGAGCTTACTTTGATTGGTCTTATGTAGGATTCGGCTTCTAATGTGTATGCTTTGTTAGGAAAGTGAGAATGAATGGAACAGTACAGCTTATGGAACAGCAGTTTTTTGGTGAGTTTCACTGGTTCCATTGATAAGGGCGGAAAAAAATAGTAGTAAAACAAAGTAAAAACAGTTGCGAGTTATGTGGCATGTACATGGGTTCACTGGTCCCAGGGATGTGTGGGTCAGTTTATAGTATAGACGTTTCTAGTGGATTATATAATACACATACACAAAATAAATAATCAGCCTCACTGTCATTTTTAGCAGCGTGATCAGAGGTTGTATTATTAAATGTTCATTGGCTCTGTTTGCTATACATAAGAATTGAATACATAGGGTGGTTAAAAATGAATATCAAAGGTGAATTTCGAAAAATGAGCATCAAATAGCACACCCTTTTGCTTCTTTTTCCTTGAGAAATGTTACTGATGTTTATTTTTGGAAATTCATCTTTATTTTATCCACCCTGTGTATTCAAGTTGTATGTATTCTAATGCCCTAAAGTTCTGTTTGCTTCACTTTCATTTTCCCTGATGAGATATTTTTGCACATGGAACGGGGTTTTCTTTTTAAGCTAGCTTATTGGAGTATCTTTTTAAGCTAGCTTATCAAAGTATTTTACAATATATATATATATATATATATATATATATATGGAGATGTTCTTAGGAGAGATTTCTCACACCTTATATGAGAGATAGGATGGGGGCCCCCACATCCATATCCAATGCCAACAACTTAAGTTGAGAGATAGGGAGGGGCCCTTACCCTCACATTTTAAGTTGTTGGCATTGGATATGGATGTGAGGGCCCCCACCCTATCTCTCATAATAAGGTGAGATGTTCTCATAGGAGCACATCCCATATATATATATATATATATATATATATATATATATGGGGGATTTTCAAATATATCCATCTCTCACCATTGTGGTGAGGGACACCATCTTTTTGGGAAGTTTCAAGTACAAAAGAGAAGTACATATATATAGCAAAATCATCTCCATCGTAATCAGCCTCAAACAATCGTCTCCATAATCAATATAAATCCAATTAGAAATGGATTTCTCTGTTCTATCGTGCGAAAAACAAAGCTAGTCGACTTTGATTTGTGAGATTTGTTGCAGCTTATGAGAGCCCCCCTATATATGTACTAGTCATTGCCCGTGCCTGAAGGCACAGTGCACCACGCTCTGAGCACAACTAAATCTAATTACTCTTCTTTTGACCACCTAACAACTAACACCGTCCATAATTTAACAAATTTAACTCAAATTTTCTATGTGGCCCATTGGATCAATCAGCTTCAAATCAAGTCCAGCCGGATTTTATATTTTTAGGTAAAACAGCTCAGCCAATTGGACCCTTGTTTAACCACCATTGAATACCAGAAGTGACCCACTACTATAAGCAGTCTAGTTTAATTGCATACAAGCCACGTTTGCATCTGCTACCAAAACAATCCAAGTTAGTCCAGATTCCACAATCCGTGAAAAACAGCATATATATGTGAAGGGGCAAACTGGTAAGTTGTGGGCTCAAATTCTACACCGTTCAATCACTCAATTGCAATCATAGCCGAGTGTTTAATCATATCTTTACTTGCAAGGAAGTTTTGAAAAGATAATGACAAGTTTCGTAATTTCACAGAAAACCAAGGACACTCCCATATCCTCTGGGAAAAGATAATGGCAGGTTTCGTAATTTCACAGAAAATCAATGGCACTCCCGTATCCTCTTGTCCTTAGTAAAAAGTTATTGACTCTTTGTTTTCAAATAATTACAAAATTACCAAGTTCTTGAATCCCTTCTCAGCCCTAGGATTTATGTACAAAAATATGTACATAAATCCAAAGGACCAAAATGTCTAGGGATTCAAATACTGCTCTCCCTTATTATATAGATATATATGTAGCGGTATTCCTAAGCATCCTTCCCTTTCCATATGGTGAGAGACAAACTTAATGGGACCCACTTAGGGATCCACTGATCATGATATTTGTGGGGCATGGAAATAGACATCTTGGATAAGACCATATATCATATTTGGGGTCTTTCCCATGCCTCTAATCCCTTCATTTGTGGCCTATAAATTTAATGACTTCATATTAAAGGAAAACATTTGACTTTCGATCCAATCCATTTGGATAGGTGAAAGTTCAATGGGTCTAGTGTGTGCTTAAGGGGGTTTTATGTATGTGGATGATTCGGATGTGTTATAAAGTCAACCCTATTACGTTGTCCTTCACATTAACATAATGAGGGATGGATGCACATGAATATTTTCTCTCTCACTCATTCTCTCTATATATATTTATATAGAGCAAGGCTATCCTAAGTTTAAACTTACGATAAAATTTCATAAGCTCATGCTTGTTGGCCTCACCTTTGCTTCGTTTAAATGAACCTAACACATGACCCCCTTAAATTGCATTTGTTCACCAACTTTCGGTCAAATCCGAATTTACTGGACCGTTGGATCGACTATGTATAGATCCGAATTGACTATTGACTATTAAACTTTTGGGACCACATGGAGATGATAAATATCACGGTGGAGGCCGATTTTTTTTGTAGAGAGGAGGATCCTTGGGAGTCCTTGAAATCCCCATATCCCTATCCCCATGTGGGTCCTTAAGTGGGCCCCACCACATACTTGAGCTTACCTTATCCTACGCTTGAGTCTAGGAGAGTTGGCCATATATATATGTATGGAGAATATTCATGTGCATCCATTCCTCACTATAGGGTGAGGGACACTTCCATAGATGAGAATTTTCAAGTACAAAAGTGAATTTTCAAGTACATAGGGCGAGGCACACTTCATTGTCTTCATGTGCAAAAAAGAAAACTGCCCTCACCCTATAGTGAGGGATAGATGCTCATGAATGTTTTCATATATATATATATATATATAGTTATGCTACAAAATCTCCCCCGACGTTTTTCACAAAAAGGCCCCTCTTTTAGCAAATGAAAGTGTGACATGTGTTATCAATGATACAGTTATCCATTCTCTCTTCTAAATATTCTCCTAAAACTGTGGATTTTTTTAGATTCTCTTAAATCATTGACTAATAGATAGGGGCAGAAAACTCCCCTTTTAATATTGGGGAGTTTTTGAGAATTTGCCATATATATATAGGGAGATGCTCATATGAGAGATATATCTATTATTATATGAGAGATATGGTGGGAGCCCTCACATCTATATCTAATGCCAACAACTTAAATGTGAGGGCCCTCTATCCTTATCTCTCATATAAGATGATAGAGATATCTCATCTTAAATGAGAGATTGGGTGGGAGGCCAACATCTATATTCAATGCCAACAACTTAAATATGAGGGCATCCACGCCTATCTCTCATAGGAACATCTCCCATATATATATATAAATGGGGGTGGCTCTCTTAAGCTTAAGTTTGTGGTGGGGCCCACATGGGGATGATGATGGAGGGATTTCAAGGATTGCAAATAATCAGCCTGATTCGTGATTTCTATCGTCTCCTTTTGGACCCAAAAGTTTAATGGTCAATAGTCCATTTGGAGCGGTACATAGCCAATCCAACGGTCCAGTAAACTTGGTTTTGACCGAAAGTTGATGGACATATGCAATTCACCGGGGTCGTGTGTTCGGTCCATTTCTTGTGATCTTCTTGTTTTAGTTTTTCTTTTGTGAATTGTTCTACATCATTCAACATGGTGGGACAATGTCCCGAAAACACGCATACGAAAAGGAAAACCTAAAATTTCAACTTGGGAAAAGATGAAGTCCAGACTTAAAAGAGAAGATGCTCCTAGTTGATTTTCCTTAAACCACGTTTTCTCAATACAACAACCATGGCCAAGAGGGCCAAAGAGTGAGTAGTGCATACACCAAAAATTTCTACAAATTAATGGTGCACAATGATATACAAGAAACAGATTGCAAGAAATGTTAATGCCTTACGATTGCTTATACGTGACGAATTGTTGTTATATCGCTTAGGGAGGGTAGATGATGCTTACCAACTAGCCTTGAAAGTGAAGGTTGTGCTCGATCGTGGTGGCACAAAAAAGTATATGGATGTCCGTAGCTTCTATCCCTCTTCCAAAGTTGAAACTAGTATCAGAGACATGGGTTCAAAACCAAGAAACAACAACAAGAACTCTCCACAATCAGCCCCTATTTGCAGGAATGAGTTCACGTGAGTTGAAGGCCAAGGCGGATGTTCTAATCATCCCTTTTCTTGTTTCAAATGTGGGCAATTTCGCCATTGTGCTAGAGATTGTCCAAAGAGACAAGTAGATTCTCATGCGATACTTGTTGATGAAGAAAATAAGGAGCTCCTGGGTGACTCAGGTGGACTCGTTTATGTTGATGAAAAATATATGATGAGAAAATTGGTACAGAAGAAGATGAGAGTTTGATGAAATATCAAGCTCTTACCACTCCCAAAGTGGACTTGTTTCTTTATTGAAACTTAAGAGAATTATTATTTTTTGAATGTTAACTTTCAATAGTTGAAAAGACTTAACAGTACAACATGGGGAATTTAGAGAATTGTTGTTGGTAGACTTTTGAAATTCTCACATACAGATTTTTTTGCTTAAAGGTGAACTTCTATTAAGAAAGAGAAGATAACATGGGCAATCAGCCCCCTGAGCCAAGATGGCTAAGAAAAATAGGAGGGAAGCACCATAAAGCTATACACAGAGAGTTTAAACTATGTAGTTATTCCCAAAAAAGTTAGGAACAAGGGGACCTAGTGGATTGCAGCGACCAAACCATACCTTGGATCCGATCCGCAAAGATGAACTTGGCTTTCTCTAGAGAAGGCTTTTGGTGGTTATGCTTGGAGTCATTTCTGAGAAGCCATAAGACTGCGATGGCGTGGAAGAAAATAGCAGCAGCACATTTTCTTCCGGCGACATCTCCATCCTCAAATATAGCCCTTCAAATAGCAGCTACAGAGAGAGGGGCAGTTGGAAGAGTGCCACATGGACTGAGAAGCCAGCACCAGAAAGAATAGGCTGGATTGTAGCAGAAGAAGAGACACAAATCGGATCCGTCACTACAGAGACAGTTATGGCATCTAAAAGCCAGAGACCAACCTCTTTTTTTAGCCCAAAATTTTGTTGGAGTTTTCCTTTGAAGAAGACACCAGCTCAGACATGCCAAACAGGGATTGCAAAACTTATTCCAAATTAAGCTTGACCATGGAATTTCAACTACACTAGACCTCAACAGAATTAAGGCTTCCTTAACAGATAGGCTGCCTGTAGAATTTTCAACCCAAGAAGGACAATCCGGGGCTGGGTTGTCATCTACAGAGATATGGCGTGTTGACTGATGCAGAAACTCCTTTAGCTCTGACAATAGGTTGGCCGGGATTCTCCATGAAGTTTCATAGATAATGTCCTCTACAGAGTCCATGGCTGAGAAAAGAAGGTTAGGAAAGTTCTCATTTATAGTTGAATTCCTAAATGCTCGATCCATTGTACTTGAGCATATGGAAATTCCGAAAAAAAAAAAAAACACAAATGGCTTGCAATTCAAGGAATCCCAAAGGTCACGTGAGACCTTTTAGTTGGTTGAAATTCTGAAATTCCGATAAAGAAACGTGGCATTTATAAATTCCATAGTCAAGACGTCACATCATGTAACGAATTTCCCAAGGCACCAGATTCTTATAAATAAAACTCTAATAAAGAAACAAGTCCATATTGCCTTTCTAGACCGACCTTTAAATTCTTTTGGTCTTGTCCTGTCATCCTGTAACCCTTCTGTATTTTGGTTGTTCCGTTCTCTCTCTTATTGTAAGTGCTTTTGTATGTAATTTGTTTAAGATGATGAATACTCTTTGGCAAATAAAAAAGGGGTGAAATTCTTAGAAAACAAAATCTTTTAAATAAAAGAGACGTTCACTGTGTTGTATTTCTGCCACATACATCGTTTTCATTTCAGTTCTCTATTTATATTACATCCAAGGATAAAGGCAGAGGACTCTCTCCTGAATTAGTTTGTGCTATGTTACAACTTTTCTCATTCTCCTCTCAGATAGAACCGGTCCTTCCTCATACAAACTCTTAGCCGTCTATTTGTTTTGCTAGGTTTCATGACCCCCATTCATTTAGACCCATCTGTGAACCCAACCGTTGTTTGTTCAACTGGTGTGATTGACCCATCTCTCTAATAACCCCCCGAAGCTGAAGTGGGGTGAAGGCACAATGCCGAACTTGGTCCTTAAGTGTTGAAAAATGGCTTTTGCAAGGGGCTTGGTGTAGACATTAGCAACCTGTTCCAAAGAAGAGACAAATTTAGTGATGAGAGCACCCTTCACAACTTTTTCATCCAACAAGTGACAACCAATTTCTATATGCTTAGGGAGTGCATGAATCACTGGATTTATAATAAGGTAGAGTGAGCTGGTGGTATAACAGAATAATATGTGTGGACGCCTCAGATATATCCCAGCAGGGATTTTCTAAATACACCCACCCTATATCCCAGGTGTCTGTCTGATTTTGGATCGATGTGATATTGAATCGCAGGGTGGAAATCGCCAGGAGAGAGACAGCGCCGTTGCAGCCCGTGTAGCTGCTGCTGTGTTTCTCCTTGTCTCGGTACGCATGCCAGTTTTTTTTCCTGCTGTTGACTTGTTTCGTGAATCGTGACGCATAATTCGTTACAGAAACATGCTGTTGACTTGGGACGCGTGCAGCAATCGGATCCTAGCAAATTAGGTCGGGTTAGGCCCAGGTCTGGGTTGGGTTAGCCTGACTCGTGCAACAGAAACCCATAATGCTAAAAACCACTGGTATAGGCTGATATATCGCATGCGTCAGTAGGTCCGGTCAATGGTCAAACAGAAACTTTGACCATCCATAACTTTATCGTCCGGATTCGGATGGAGAAGTGGTTTGGTTCTGCGGAATCGTGGTGACGAGAACTACCTAGTGGCATCGTCAGATTTGGGATCCAATGATCAAAATTTTTTTGGACCAGATGCAGTCATCATTGACGCTTGAAATTTGTCGCGTGATATTTTGGGTCATCTGAGCTTCGATGGACGATCCGTTTGCGCCTGTGGACCCCAAGCAACGAGATCTACACATGCCGACTTCTGTGAAATTTCACCAATCAAAAAATTCGAAAGGCCAAAAGTGTAATTGCAAAGGCTGGCTTCTCCCAAGACTAATGTTCCCTTGATGAATGCTAGGATTTGACATAGATAAGCAAATGCATCAAGGATGATTTGTTGAAATTACCAATAAAGTTCTAAAATTCTACTTTAACAACTCTTTGCCACGTGGAGAGTTCTAATTAGGTCATTCTTAGTTCCCAGCAAGTGCCTTGCAAAAGGACATGGTCATCATTACTCAAGATGCCCTATGTGGCTAGATTAGATAGGGATAGTCAATATAGAGTGGGTGTTAATATTAACACCCTTTCTAAATACACCCACCCTATTTAATATTTACACCCACTCTATGGCTATGACTTGATCTGACATGAGGGAGGGAGAGAGAGAGAGAGAGAGAGAGAGAGAATCTGCAACCTTTTTGAGTGGTGTGATGGATGTGAACGTTTGAAAATAAAATAAAATAAAATAAAGTAAATGGTCAAGAGACGTTGGAGTGGTGCACTAAAGCGTACGCTGCAGTTGAAGAAAGAGAAGAGACAGAAGAGCGAAATCAACATTTCAGTACTCTTATGGACTATTTTTTTTTGCTAAAAGGCAAATTGTATTAAGAGAAAAGGGGAGAAACAAAGGCAGAAAGCCCACCAAAGAAGAAGCTCAAAGAGCAACAACAGGAGAAGAGAAAAGAAAAAAAGGAAACAGAGGCCAAGACACACATGCCATGCCTAAGAATTAAAGAAACAAAAAATTACAGAAAGACTAAAGAGGTCTACCAGTGAAAGGCTTTGCGATGCGCTTGAGAGAGACAGAAAGGAGCTCAGTCAAGTATAAAGTAACCTTTGTCTGGGAAGCTCTTGAGTTAGAAAAGAAAGAATCATTCCTACAGATCCAGATCGCATATGCTGTAGAGAAACAAATGGTGGCAGCACCTTTGCAGGCCAGACGATCACTGTGGATGGAAAGAGCTTGCCAAATCTTTGAAGGAAGAAGAGGACCATTAACAATCAAGCCAGCCTTGGAAAGGATCCAGTTCCAAATTACAGAGGAGAAAGAACAGAGAAAAAGAAGGTGCAGAGTAGACTCATGCTCTTGGAAGCAGAGGCTGCACCTGGAGGCAAGATTGATGCCCGAGTGTTGAGCCTACGCTTGAGAAGGAGTTTTTCCATGCAGCAGCCTCCAAGCGAAGAAGGAGATCCTAGGGTGCTGATAGGTGTTCCATATCAACGGAGCCCAGAAAGACCAGTCTGTTGAAGGTCTGCGAGATCTGATAATTTGCCAAGCTTCCTGGAGAGAGAGGCCATGATCTTGATGAGAGCTCCAAAAGAGAGAATCTTTTGAAGAGATATCTAACGAAAGATGACGAGTTGCTTGCCTCAGTGTAGCTGCTGCATCTTCTGGAATATCAGGAGGAGTCGCCAAGTAAGCTCCATCCCAAAGGGAATGAAACATTTGATTGGGAGGGAAAGATATTGAAGGAAACAGAGTTACCATGCTACCAATTTGCATCCAGTTATCATACCATGGATCAATCTGCTTGCCATCTCCAACTTTCCACTTATTGCCGGAGTGGATGTGTAAGGTCCCGTCCCGAGTTAATCAAGATTAACTCTAGTTAATTGAATTTAGTGCTAGCTAATCGTATTTAACTAGTTTAATGGTAATTGATGACTAAACTCAATAAGATTAAGTGAATTGATTATGTTTAAGGCTAATTAACTGAGGTTAATTGAGCTAATAATGGTTTATGACCAAATGATATGGAATAAGCCTCAAATGAATGAATTAGGCTTAATGGAATAGTAAGGAATGGATTTGCATGGTTTAAATGGAGTTTTAGACTCAAACATAGAAATGAAGGACTTTTGTGTAAATACGTATTTTTGCGTATTTCGTCGGATACGGAAACTCTTGATACCAACGCGTGTATCTTGACGAGTACGTCAACTTTCATAATAGGCTCGAAGTCATTTGACGAGAATCCGGTCAAATGACCCTTCATTTGACTTAAATTGTAATTTAGTGAAGTAGTTGGGTTTAAATGCAATTGTTTAGCTTATATAAGCTAAAAGAGCCCTAATGATATCATTCATCTCATTTCTCACTTGTTGCAAACCCTAGACTCATTCTCTTCTTGCTTTTTCTCTTCTTTCCTTCCAATCTCACTATATCAAGTTGCAAACAAGGAGTTTATAACTGTTTTCAAGAAGCTTTCATCCTCTACTTCATCTTCCTCAACTTGTTTACAAATTTTGGAGGTGTGAAGCTTGGACTTGAGGTTTTCTTCTTGGAACTACAAGCTAAGGAAGGTTTATTCTCCATTCAACCTTCACAAAAGGCAAGTACTTATGCATCCTTATGATTTATAGTGTTTTAGAGATGTTGGAGTCTATTTGACTCAATTTCTGGAAGTTTTGCTTCAGAAAATCCGAAGTTCAGAACTGAACTTCTGGGCATGTGTCGGTCAGCCGACACCTGACCGACAGACTAACCGACAGCTCTGGGAGTTGTATCAGAGAGTTTTCTGCTCTCTGGAATTCTGACCGACGTTGTGTCGGTCAGCCTACATGGAAGTGTCGGTCGACCGACAGGTCAACCGACGGACTAACCGACAGATCTAGAATCTGTCTCAGTGAATTCCAGCTCTCTGGAATTCGAACCGACAATATGTCGGTCAACCGACGTGGTATCTTCGGTCAGCCGACACCTGACCAGGCCTGACCGACAAATGTATCAGAGAGTGGAATGGAAATCTAGCTTCTAGAATTTGAACCGACAAAGTGTCGGTTAACCGACATTCCAACCGACGTTATATTGTCGGTTAGCCGACAGGCCAACCGACAGCTGAGTCAAACTCAGAGAAATTATGGGAATGAAGCCTAAGACACACAGGCTATTCTATATTAATATCTAAGCCTACATAAGTGTTAGTGAAGGTCGTCTCAATGTACAAATCAAATACATAAAGTGACATTCATCGAAAATAACACGTACATTGGATAACTAACGCTTCACTCATTGGTTTGGCTTAGAAGTGTGAACAGAATTGATTAGAAATGAATAGAATCCATGAATTGACACAGAGGTGAACTTCATTGACATAATGCACGAACTGACATAATGCACGAAATAACAGAATGCACGAATTGAATTAATGAAATGAAATGAAATGAATAGTCACTGAAGGTGACAGTAAAGTGAATAAATGAATAATTCCTGCTGCAGTAGATGTGAGGGGCGATCCGGAGCCTCGTGGAATGCCAGTGCTCTCTGATCAAGACACTGGAAAATTTCCACCATTTGTGATAAGTCATGTAATGAAAAGTGAAACAATCTTGAAGCCTTGGCCATGAATGGTTTGCCCTTCCGCCTTGTGCTTAATTAAATTGAATAAAGGAGAATGAAATAATCTTGAAGCCTTGGCCATGAACGGTTTGCCCTTCCGCCTTGTGCTTAAACAGAAAGACACGAAATGAACGAAATGAACGAAATAAATGAAATGAAAGGATATGATTGACATAGATACTTGTTATGGAAGTGAAGTAGGTTCTATAGAACTGTTAAGTTCTTGCATTGATAAATTCTTGTATAGAATTGTTAAATAACATGAAGAATCATGAAAATGCATGTATCTTGTTGAACCTTCGTGTTCACGTGTTATTGATGATTTCACAGGCCCAGATGCCCGTGCCGGTCCTGCCGAGGCCGCGCCGCCTGCGGAGGAGGCCCGTCCGTTACCTCCAGGAGGTTTAGCGGAGTGGGCGTAGTCGGAGGGCAATTGCAAATGAATATTTTTGTAATAGAGAATTTTGGATTGTGATTAAATACCAACTGCATTGTATTTTAAGTGTGCAGTGTTGGTTGTAGTGAACTGTGAATTTGTATAAGGGAACTTTACTTTCGTGTAAAGTTAATTGTAGTCAATGTATATATATATATGTTTTCCGCACATTGTACATTGACAGGTATTATGTTTTGATATCCCTTGTGAGTCTTGTCTTAACTTCGGTTAATTCAGGATTTACGGGAGTAAGTATGATGATCGCGACTCGGGGTCTGTCCGAAGTAATCCGATCTCGGGCCCGGGTCGTGACAGGATGTGATGAGCCAAATTCTTGATTTTCCGCCAAATACAGGATCCAGTTTTGGAGGTGGAAGAGTTCTGGATGGAGGAGTTGGGAAAGTACTCTTATGGACTATGATAGTTCTAACACTTACACTACATAGCTAAAACAATTCTTACATTACTCACACACTGCATAGCTCCCGGTAAGTTACCTTGTTGTGTAGCCCAATGTTCTATTTTTTTTTGGACTTTCTAAGTACACCCACTGGATTATAACTACTAAATGCTAATAACATAAAAATCTAGATAATCTCAAAAGTCTTGAATATTTCAAACAAATTTATTCAAACATTTCCAACATAATGGTTTCAGAAGGAAACCTAGAACGCATATACATGAATGCATTAATTCGCTCCGCATACGGGGTAGCCCATGCAGCCGCACAATCATGCATGAAGTGAACCCATTGAGGCATAATGGGAGGCATCGGGTAACCATCTGTCAATGCAACCTGAACGTAGTGATTATTATTTACGTACCCGATAACGATTGCAACATGTTGATACGACGGTGGTGGAGTAGATCGAAGTGGCAAATACGTAAAGCTCCGTGCAACACTTAAAACGTGTAATACAACATTGAACTTCAGAGCAATTAAGAGACTCATGTTTGGCATGGTCAGCCAATGCTCAATCGGTGCTCCTCTATCTGATGCAAAAACGTTCAGTGAGTTGTAAACACGAGTTCACTGGTCATCACTACCAAATATTGCAACATACTGTATACATATTAACCTGTTTAATATATATGTTTGGACTTAGCGTGGACAACTATTGAGCTAGGCTTGGACTTAGCCTAGACATCTTCCCCATGGCCTAATTTGGACTTTCCATCCAGGCTCAGGGTCATTTTACAACATGGTCATATAATACGTTGGACCCGGACAAACTTAGCCCACCCACTGACGCGCATCCATGATGTAACAATCTATATAACTCTACCTTAATAAGTGGACCTATCTTTGACAGTAATTGATGGATCTGTTTCAAAATTATTACAAATTGATGTGGGAAGATGGGCCACCATGTGTACTAAGATAGATAGTTGCTTTGGCAGAATGTGTCCCATTAAATGAACACATCGTGAAAAGCCGCCTTGGAGCAGACCAAGACTGTTGGATTTATTGTCCCATTAAATGAACACATCGTGAAAGGCAACTGCATGCATCACCCTTGACACACGGATTTCAGGACAATCAATCCCTTTAGCATGCATTGTATTCCATGTCACATCATCATCTTATCACATCTATGATAAGACAACACACTAGCTTACATAGGCATAACATATAGAGTAGGTGCCAATATCAACACTCATCCCAATACCCTGAAAGATAAAAGTTATCTGCATCATCTGACCAGCTGTCGCTGCCGCTACCGCTAGTGCTCTATATTCAGCCTCTGTCTTGGTGCGAGCTCCTGTCGGCTGCTTCTCGGCTGACCGAGTGCAGTTTGAACCCATGTAAGTACATCACTTGGTTATAGAATGTCCTGTGAACAGGCATCCTGCCCAATCTGCATTGATTTAAGGATGACTGAGGGACGATTCGTAAACCATAGTGCATTGTTCCCTTGACATATCTCATCATTCATTTGACTGCTTGGTAGCGTCCTTCTGTAGGCAATGTCATCAATTGACAGACAACATTGACTTAGTTTGTCAATTCTAGTCTGGTGCGGGTCAAATCCATCCATTGTCCTTTGGTTTTTCTTTATGATACGGGCTGGAGGTGTGTCGGTTATCTTGGGATAAAAAGAGTAATTGAACTCTACAATTTCAATATCCAAGAAATAATGCAAGGGTCTAAGATCATTCATGGCAAATTTAGGTACCATTTGGGAAGGGGGTAAAATGGGAGAGGAAAAAAAAGAGGAAAAAATAGAGGAAAATTGGGAATTGAGGGTGTTTGAGAAGGGGGGAGGGAAAGTGGGCGGAAAATGAGTGTGGGGCTCACTCTAAAATTATCCCCTCAAAAGTGGGGGAAATTGAGGGGCAAAGGGGGGGAAAGTGAAGAAATTACTAAACTGCCCTTTTGTTCTATTGAAACTTTTGCAAAAGTAAGGATAAAATGGTAATTGTCTCTTTACCTCACAAACAAACAAAATTATACTTTTTCACTTTTCTTCCTCCCACTTTTTGACTATCCAAACAAGAGGAGGTAAAATTAATTTTCCCTCTTCTCCCATTCCTTTCATTTTCCTTCCCCCTCAAATTTTCCCTCCCCTCCCCCCTTCCCAAACATAGCATTAGAGAAGATGAACATTTACTTCAAAAATCCCATCAAACAGGATAATTACAATTGAGAACTCTGAATTTTTGTATTGATGGTCAAGGACCTCCAGACCAAAATTCAATGTTTCATTCCGTTTTTGCCCTTGGTTAGTTGATGTTCACGTAACGCCGAAGAAAAGAAAAACATTCTTCACCCCCAAATCAACAACAACAGTAGAATAAAAGAAAGAGAGGAAGGAGAAGAAGGAGATCAACGCCCTACCCCTTTTTTCTCAATCACAGTGAGAGAGAGAGATTGCTTGATGTCAATAAAACCCTAAACAACGGAAAACTCAATTTTTGCTGACGCTACTGGGCGTTTTTGTTGACTTCAACACAATTTTATGTTGATGTCGACGAATCTTCTGTCGACGTCAACAAATACACAGAATCACTCATGCTGTTTATTGGGCATTTTTGTTGACGTCAATACAATATTATGTTGATGTTGACGAATCTTCTATTGATGTCGACAAATTCACAGGGTCATTGATTGTAATAATTGGGCATTTTTGTTAATGTCAACACAATTTTATGTTGATGTCGACGAATGTTTTATTGATGTCAACAAATATTACTTATGACAGAATATGGAACTGGTTATGTTGACATCAACAAAACAAGGGCAAAACGGGAAACAAAGGAGTTGATTTGGATGGAGGTCCATGGCCGGCATTTTAAAAGTTTATGGTCCTCAACTGTGGTTACCATATTTAAGAGAATTTTTGTGGTAAATGTCACATTTATAATTAACTTCGACAGTAAACCTGGATTGTCACTTGTCACAACGAATCATCAACGTATAAGAGTAGTGGAATTGTGCCTAGAGTGCAGTTGAGAACAAATAAGGATGGATCTGATTTCATCAAAATCTAGGCCCTCTCTCTGATTATATTCATTGGCCACAATTTTGACCTTGAGCCGATCAATTGACCCATTTGACTTCGACTTTGTTTTAAAATCCACTTGGATATGATTATAGTCATCCAAAAAGTTGAGAAACCAAAGTCCAAGTCCTGTTTTAAGACATTGGTCAAGAGCCATGAGCTCTTCTTGCATAGCCCCTACCCATTGGGGGCGAGCCATTGACTCTTGCACAGAGTTAGGTTAATCTGTAGCACTTCTTGTTGCTATCATCACCATCATCACCATCATCATCATCATCATTTTTATGCTTAAAGGGCAATTTGCATTAAAGAAAGAGATGAAAAGAAAACTGAGGAAAAAAAAAAAAAAAAAACCAAAGGCACAAGGGGCCCATAATAGAAACAAAGTTGGGTTCACCTGTGGTACTTGTTGCTATTAATATGGATTTGTTTGCAACTGATTTTGACCTAGATAGACATTTTCTATACATTTTTTATTTGCTGAGGAAACTTTGGACCTTGGTAATTGTGAGGTAACATATTACGAAAGAGTCCACATGACACATCTTTTTTAAGTATCACATTTCAAAAGCATATACGGGAGATGGAAAGATCTACATGAGACCACTCCAAGTATCAAGTTTGACCTCAAACTTATGCCCTTAGCCCTTTCATCTATGGCTCAAAAGTTTAATAGCTTCATACTCAAAAAAAATATTCAACCCTCAACCCAATGGTTCAGTCCATTCACATGTGTGTCAATCCTTGAGATTTGTGACTATCAGGGAGTTCTCTATTGGTTGCTACATTTGGATGAGTTGCTAGTTGGGCCCTATAAAAGAGTTCTCATATTAATAGGTGAGAACTAGTTCTCACTTGAATATTTCCCTAATATATATTTTTTATGTTGAAACATTAGAGCTTTTGGTTTTATTTAAGATAGAAAATGAGCAGACAAACAATTCCACGTACTTGCAAGCACGTTGTTACATATGCCTCTCATCAAACTCAGGGCCGGCCAGAGCCAATATAGGGCCTAAGGCAAAAATCCTAAATGAGGCTTTTTTTTTTCTATTTTTTAATATTATTATAAATATTTTATATAAAATTTATTTTTCTTGCTTTTTGTGATGCACTTAAATCCCGTGCCCAATTAACTCATTCTCGTAACTGACGTCCAACAGCTCTCTCACCTTTAATGATATATGAAAAGGTGGCAACTTGGGATGGGCATGCCTATTTTGTAATTAATCAATCTCTCTGTGACTTTAATAATACATGAACAGGTTGCAACTTTGGATGGGTATGCCCTTTTTTAGAGAGAAAAAATGTACTTTTGTTGATATTTTTATGAGAATTGAGGACTTGAAAATTGAACTTTAGGAAACTAATTTTGAGGTTGAAATTTTTTGGGGGCTTCAGATTTTTGGGGCCTTAGGAAATTGCATTGTTGGCCTAAGCGTTGAGCCCGCCCTCGAACTAACTTACAAAAAGCCACCCGTCATCTTCTCCCGCCATTCATTTATCAGAACGACCTTCGCTCTCCCTCTCACCTCTTCCTTGAGGCCCATCAAAGAAGCTGGCCTCCTTTTGAGCCTTCAATACCTGTTCCACCTCTCTTTCATATTCCTTGAAGAACGGCACCCTTTCTGCCCTGTTCATTTCATTATAGATGTTGTCTCGCCCTACACAGCCACAAGCACAATAATAAGAACAGAAAACAAACCTACCACCAATAAAAGACATAAGAAACAGAAAAAACAGAAAGTGGGATGTTGATGATTGTAGCAATAGTAATATACATGCGAGTGGGTATTTCTCGTTCTTACTGTCGGTAGCGATTTTGATGTCGAAGTAGAGGACACGCAGGTCCAGACCATGGTCATCAACAACCACGAAGGGATGACCAGCTGGGACGATGAAACCTTGGTCATCTGACAACTGTGCGCTGAGTCTTTGATAAGAAACATTCTCCTGCTCCTCTCTTCATTGCCGATTGCAAGTAGACACGTAAGGGGACACAATCTCCACATAACCCTTACCATCAACAACCAGGGCCACCTTAATTGCCTTGGAGTTGTAATAGGGTGCAGACATCGATCCCTGCAAAGTTGATTCCATTCTGTGAGTGAAAAAAAAGTAGAGAACCATGCCTGTTTAAGAAGATAAAAGAGAAATAAGAAAAGCAAATAGCTTACGCCACGGATGGTTGCGAAGGAAACAGAGACGTTCACGTGCTTGTTAGAGGAGGTAGGTCCAAGTGTTATGAACAGATGATCAAGATGATTGCAAGTGATAAAAAACTCAAGACAAATTGAATGAATGACTTGTTTATTGAAAGCAACTGTGTCTGGCATTTTATAGCCTTACAAAACTCTAACTGAATGAGTAAAAACAACCCACTATAGCTCAACTAATGCTACGTGGTACATGAAACAAAGAAATTGTCTATTAAGACATAACAACCCTAATATTAAGAGATTTATTCTAAACAGTATTCTTAGAAATAAGGTACTTCTCATCATTCCCTCCCTTAAAACTAACTGCTGTATAAGTAATTAGTTTACTCCAAGCATCATACAAACTCCCAACTGATCTCGAAGCTTCAGAAATGTCTCTAACTTAAGTGGTTTAGTCATCAAATCTGCCACTTGATCTTGAGAACCACAATGCAAAGCTCAACAACTCTATCTCGAGTTCAATCATGCAGAAAACGAAACCGCACATCAATGTGCTTACTGCGCCCATGCATAACAGGGTTTTTGGAGAGCTTGATGGTTGAGCTGTTATCACACATCACAGTAGTGCTACCATCTTGTGCATGACTCAACTTCTCTAGAATCCTTCTCATCCACACTGCTTGGTAAGCATAGGTTGCAGCTGTCACAAACTCGGCTTCAATTGTTGAAAGAGTGACTATAGGCTGTTTCTTTGAAGACCAAAAAACTGCTCAGCATAAAAACATAGCCAGACGTGCTCTTTCTATCCTCTAAGTCTCCTGCATAATCATTGTCAGTAAATGCAATCAACTCCTTGTTCCCACCTTTCTTGTAAAATATTCCATAATCAATAGTGCCCTTCAAGTATCTCAGTGCTCTCTTTGCAGCCTGCAAATGAAGTTCTATTGGTCTGGCCATAAACCTGCTTATAAAGCTCACAACAAACATCATATCTGGCCTTGTAGCAATGATATACATAAGACTGCTACTATTTGCTTATAGTAGGTCGCATCAATTCACACCTTCTCCATTTTTCCCAATTTTTGAAACCAGGAACAATATGATTCATCACTGCATTACTTTCTCCCATTCCAAAACGTCTCAGAACTTCCTGTGCACATTTTCTTTAACCGACATATATCCCATCATCCTTCTGTAACACTTCTATACCCAAGAAAAACCTCATCTTTCCCAGATCAGTCATATCAAATACCTTCATCTTTGACTCCTTAAACTCTAACATCATTTGCTCAACATCACCAGTAAAAATCAAGTCATCAACATAAACGCTGACAATTAAAATTTTACCTCCACTGCTTTGCTTGACAAACAAGGTTTGCTCACTGATGCACCTCTGGAACCCTTCATGAGTAAAGTGAGCCTCAATGCGACTAAACCAAGCTCGAGGAGCTTGTTTTAGTCCATACAAGGCCTTATGCAGCTTGTAAACCATGTGCTCACCTCTCTTCTGCTCATAGCCTCTTGGTTGCTCCACAAACACATCCTCACTTAATTCTCCATGGAGAAAAGCAGATTTAACGTCGAGTTGATAGATAGGCCAACTTCTCCATGCAGCTAGAGCAATGATCATGAGTACAGTGCCCATCCTTGCAACTGGGGCAAATACCTCTGTGTAGTCCACACCATGTTGTTGAGCATAACCCTTTGCAACTAACTGGGCCTTGAACTTATCCACCTCACCAAATTCATTAAGCTTGGTCTTATATATCCATTTCACTCCAATCTTCTTAGCTCCAACTGGTAATTCAGTCAAACTCGATGTCTCATTCTTCTCAATTGACCTTATTTCAACATCCATAGCTTGCCTCCACTTGGAACTCTTCACTGCCTCTTCATAGCTTAGTGGATCAGAAGGAGCTACAAGTGCCATATTCAACTCATTTTCTTCCTCTGATAATCCTTCTCCAGAGACATAGTCTCTCATCCAAATAGGAGCATGCATCACTTTTGTCTCATTCGGATTGACATCTTCTTCACTTGTTACAGTTGAAGAAGCATTTCCTGAGCCTTCAGTATCATTGCCACTTATCTCATCACCGTCACTGCCATTTTCTTCTGCCTCAGTGCCACTCTCTTCTTCTCCCCATTCCAGATCCATTAGTAACTGCTCCCTGTAACTCATATCCCAGTCCCATTGTTTCTCTTCTTCAAAAATTACATCTCTGTTAATCACAACTCTCTTTGCAACATGATCATACAACCTGTAACCTTTTGGATTCTTCACTCACACCTAGCAGTACACAACAGAAGCTCTTGTTTTCCAGTTTGGCTCTTCTTGCATCAAGCACATGGACATGTGCCACACATCCAAACACTCTAAAGTGTTCAACTGAGGGCTTCACTCCATTCCATGCTTCTTCTGGAGTCATGTCTTTAGCTGCAAGAGTGGGACACCTATTCAACACATACATAGTCCAGTGCACTGCCTCAGGCCAGAAGGTTTTGAGAATCTTCTTGTCTGAAAGCATAGACCTCACCAAGTTCATCACTGTCCTATTCTTCCTCTCAGCCACTCCATTTTGCTGAGGAGTGTAGGCTGTGGTGAGCTACCTCTTGATTCCATTCTGCTTACAAAACTCATTGAATTCCACAGAGTTGAACTCACCACCTCTATCAGTTCTTAAACACTTAATAAACTGGCCAGTTTCTTTTTCAACAAGCTTCTTAAAATACTTGGAAGACTGGAAAGCTTCTGATTTTTCTACCAAAAAATAAACCCATGCTTTTCTGCTATAGTCATCAATAAAGCACAAGGAATACCTTTTCTTGATGTTTGAGGTTGGTGTGATTGGGCCACAGATGTCAGTATGAATGAGCTGTAGCCTCTGAGATGCTCTCCACTGGCTTTTCTTTGGGATGGGATCTTTGTGTTGCTTACCAATTACACAAGCAATGCACATTGTAGTTGGTGTAGGGAGCTATGGTAATCCTCAAACCATTTTCTTGTATTGCAAGGTTCTTAATCCTTTATGACTAAGATGGCCATACTCGCAATGCCATAGATGTGAAAGGTCTTGTGCAGGTGCATGGAAACAGGAACCTTCTTTGACTTGGGCCCTGCCAACAATACAAACATTCTATTAGCTGTCATCCTGGTTTAAATAATCAAACCTCTCACAGGGTGGTAGATCTTGCACATCCCTGATTTGATAAGCATAGCTAGACCTTTTTCCTGTAACTGTACGACACTCAGAAGATTATTCTTCAATTCAAGTACATAAAACACATCTGTGACAACATGATGAAAGCCATCCAAATACAACTTGACATTTCCCTTCCCGAGCACTGTCATCCCTGTGTTGTTTCCAAGTTTCACCAGCTGCCTAAACCCCTCATTCAGCTCACAGAACAGAGCCTTATCCCCACACATATGATTTGAGCAACCAGAATCCAAAAACCATGCATCCTCACGCCTAACTTCATGCAATTCCACATGAGACATCAACAATATCTCTTCTTCCTCATCCAATTCAACATAATTTGCCTTCTTGTCCAAAGTAGGACATTCATACTGGAAGTGGCCAAGCTTATGGCACTTATAACACTCCACAGAGGCTTTGTCGAAGGCTTGACACCCTCTGCCTCTTCCCCCTCCTCTAAAACCACTTCTGCCTTGGCCTCTACCTCCAAACTTATCTTCAGATGTCACCTTTAGAGCTTGTTCTTCCCCACTACTTTTTTGGAACTTTTCTTCATGTACAATCAATGAGCTTTGTAACTCATCGATTGAGAGTGATGGAACGCGCTCCGAGGCGCCGTGGGGCGGCTACCGGGGTCGGCGGAACGTGGGAGTCCGTCGGGTCCGGCCCTTTCGCGCCCTGGCGGGCCCTGAAGCGTGCATCAACATTTCTTTGTGTGGGTGTGCCAGATTTTCTATTTTACTTGGAATTACAAGTGGTAATCCGGAGATCAACCTTCGCAAGTAAAAAGGAAATCAACTTCTTTCAAGTTTTCCATTGCACAAATATTTAAGAAAAGAGACATTTTCTTGGTTTGCCGTGAAAGGCGATTTTGTTTGGCATTTATAGCCGATTTTGGCGTTTATAGCCGATTTACAATTCTTATCAATAATGAAAGACAAGAGTTGTGATTTTTGTCTCTTTTAGAAAAATACAAACTACAATGAAAAGCAAGAAAAGGAAGATCTAACTTTTCAGGAGATTGTGGGGGACTCGTTCAGATTGACGGTCGCAAGCCATGTATGGGCTTCGCCATCATCCATGCAGATGAGAACAGAAGATGCTCTTGATTCGCTTGGCTTGGCTATAACCTCAGGTTTTTAGAGGACAAAGACCAAGAGAAGGTCCTATGTCCAATAAAAAGCTAAGTAGACGGGCTGAAAAGCCACGTCTAAGCCATTGGAGGCAGCAGGAGAAGGCAAGGACCTTGGGGGGGGGGGGGGGGTGCCCCCCAAGGGACTTTTGTCACCTTGTAGTGGTGGCCGGTGCAGAACTTCAGCAGAGTTTTTCTCTCTTTTTCTTTCTCTCAGATCTCTTTCTGATCCTTTTTTTCTGATCCTCTGATTTTCTCCTCTTTTTTCCGATCTGAATTTCAATGGAATGCTCTCCTATTTATAGGCTTTTGGTAGCCATTTAGGAGGGTTTATGAGTCTTAATGGCTTTAATGGGAGGAGTTACAAGATTTATTCCTTGATTTTGTAACTCCTTTTTCCTTGAATCTGATTGGCCGATGGAGATTAAGGGCTTTTAATCACCTTAATTACCATAATGGGAGGAGTTTCATGGTTTAAATGCCATGAATCAATTGACTTGTAACTCCCAAATGCTTGCTTCTGATTGGGCCGTCCAAAGAAATGAATTAATGACTGCAATAAAGCTAGTCAATTAACCACATTAATTGGTCGCCGAGCAGTCGAAGAGTCGCGGGCCGTGCCGTGTCTTCTGGAATTCTTCTGGCGATGATCATCGATGGATCTACATGCTGATCGACATCGGATGAACATGTAACTTCAGACATTGATAGCTAAGAGTGGGCCGGTGACATCTGTCTTGTCGATTTCACGATCGGTCGGACAGAAAGTGCACTTTCTTGGTCGACCGGTTGGCGATCTTAGAGCGATCAATGATGATTTTATGCTTTTGGAGGTTGACCCGTGATTTTGACGGATGTCAGAGGATATGAGTCAATTTCAAGCACTAAAAATCACATTTTCAGGAAACCACAGGGGCCAAAGTGCGCGAAACGCGAAAAAAAACGGAAAAAACGGGTCACCGGCGGAAAATCCGGTGACCCGGACCTCCATGGTCGCCGGCGACCATGGGCCATGGTCGCAGGGGTCTGCGACCCTGGGGGATTTTTCCCCTTCGGAGCCCGTTTTGCGGTCGTTTTGAGGTCTTTTTCGTCGCCGTTTTCTTCTGTATTTTTCTTGACATTTCTTCTCATTTATTGGCTTGATTTCCCTGTAGAAAACTTGATGAGAATCCTTGCATTTTTAAAATGCAAAGTTTCCAATTTTCCGGGAAAGCCGAAGACTTTGTCGCGTAGAGCTGCTGATTTTCCGCCAGAAGCTGAAACTTGGTCAAACGATGTCGGAATGACCTGAAATTTGTGGTGAAGCCTCCTGAGCAATAAATAAGACCAACCATAGGCTTTTGTTTGAGTTTTGAAGCCGTTTTGGGGTCCCGTCGATGCTTCACTTGATTTTACTGCGGGGAAAATGCCGAGCTTTGATATGTGGTCAAACGATGTCCGATTGACCTGAAATTTGACGGGGAGCCTATTGGAGTCATTTTGAGACGTTCCATGGGCTCCGTTTTGGATGTCATGGTCCCGGGTTGCTCCGCCGCAGGTAGGCTTGATTTTCTCTCGGAGCATCGAAACCTGGTCAAACGTTGTCGAATGACCTGAAATTTGACGTGCAGCCTTTTGGAAGCATGTTGAAGCCACTCATGCACTTGGTTTGATGAGCGAAGGCTTCGGTGGTTCCCGCCGCCGGGAGGCTTGATTTTGCTGCTCGAGCATTGATGGAGGGTCAAACGTTGTCGGTTTGACTTGAAATTTGGCATAGAGCCCTTTTGAGACATGCTGGAGTCATCTGTAGGCTTTGATCGAAGTTTTGACGTCTCCGATGATGTCGCCGCCGGGAGCTCCCGTTTAGCTGTCGGAGAAGTGAAGTTAGGCCAAATGTTGTCGAAATGGCCCGAAACTTCATGTGTACTCTTCTCTTGGCTATCTTGAAGGATCTTGCAGTTTTTGTTTGATTCTGACAAGATTTGAATTTTTGGAGAAATTGCATTGCCTATTTATGGCAGGTTGCGACTCCATGCAGCTTTCTTGATGTTGAAGAGGCAAAGTGACATTTTTGGTGTCAACAAATGCCCCCTCGAGGTACAGCGACGAATTGCTTGACTTTTGTAGTCGATGTGCCTCGAAGAGATTTTTGAAGGAGAGCTTGTGTCTTGATCAAGAGTCTTTGAGCAATCTTTCCTTTGGTATAGTAGCCTTTGAGCTTCCAGGGGAATTTTATGGTAGTGAAAGGAATCACACACCATCTCGAGGCAAAGTTTTGAAGATGACATCAGGGATGTGGATTTGGGTTTCTGTTTTTGATCTTGTGACCTAACCAGCTATATATGGCAGGTTAGGGGATCGGGTTTTGGTTTTGACCTTGTGACTCAACAAGCTGTATGTGGCAAGTTGGGGGATCATGATTTGGTTTTTGGTTTTGGTCTTGTGACCTAACAAGCTGTATGTGGCAAGTTAGGGGACCAGGATTTGGTTTTTGGTCACTCTTTGGGACTGTGTGGGTCCATTGGAGTGGTTTGGATTTTTGTGGAATGTCAATTTCAAGATTTTGGCTCAACTTGGTATATGAGGCTGGATGGTTTGATTTTTGGAAGCTCATGGGGCTTGAAATTTTTTGTATGGTTCAATCAACTCAAAAGAGGCATGGAACCATTTTTGTATGCTCTTGGTAAGAGGGATTTTTTTTCCTGACTAAAAGCCCATTTTTTTTTTTTTTTCAGTACCTAGGTGGTCAAACCTGGCTCATATGGGCTAGCCCATGGGACCTTAAGCTTTTTAGGATGGCTTAGATCTCATGTGGGGTCATTTTTGTAAAGAATATCTAAAGATATCTCATTTGGATAGAGAATATCTAAAAATATCTTTATGGGAGAGAATCTCTCATATTCCCTTAATTTGGGAGAGAATATCTCAAGGTATCTTTCTTTTTGGGAAGAAATCTCCAATATCCTTTTTTATTGGAGAGAATCTCTCATTTGATTGATTTTGGGAGGAAATCTCTCAAAGACATCTTTCTTTTTGGAAAAGAATCTTTCTAATTCCTTCTCTTTTGGTAAGGTTACTAATTAGTAACACTTACCTTTCTTCTTTGTTTCCTTCTTTGATTTGCTCTCTCCTATAAAAGCAAAGGAAGGTAGGATCTCTTGCCCTTATTGCTTTCTTTTGCAACAATCTCAAGAGAGCTCCAAGGCCAAGAGTTTTTCTTCTTCAAGGATCTTCAAGCTTTTTCCTTTTTCTTCTCCATCAATGGCTTCAAGTAAGTTTTCTCTCTTTTTCTTTCAAGAAAACTTTATGTAGAGAATAGGATGGTAAAAAAAAGTTTCTCTTCTTTTTTTTTCTTCTTTTTTTCTTTCTTTCTTTTCTTTCTATTCTTCTTCTTTTTTTTTTTTTCTTCTTCTCCACGTGATTTCTTCTTTTGTTTTTTTTTTCTTTTTTTTTTCACACGTTTTTTCTTCTTTTTTTTTTTTGTGGGCCGTACGGACAGATCCGTGGCCTGTGGGCCACGGCCTGATGGGCCAGCCCCTGATTTTTTTTTTTTTTTTTTGCTGTTTTCTTTCTTCTCTTTTTTTTTCTAGAAAGTTTCTTTCTTTTTTTTTTGTTCTTTTCTTTCTCCCCCTTTTTTTTGAGAAAGTTTCTTCTTTTTTTTTTGCTCATCATGATAATGCGTTTTTATGCAAATCTAGATGTTCATGCATGTACTTTTTGTAAATTGAATTGAGTAGCATGATGTGATAGCATACCTGAAAATCTTTGCAAATTTGGGAATTTGGAGCTCGCAGCGATGTTGAGCCCTTCTTGATTTTGCGGAGATTTTGAGGTTTCGAAAGTTTGGAGTTTCGGAGCCCGCAGCAATGTTGAGCCCATCTTCAAACTTTCTATTTCCGTCGGGGTATTTCCTTTTTCTTTGGAATTGCCCCGGAGTCATGCCAAAATTTCGCCAGATTTTTGGTGGGACAAAGTGACCCCTTTTTTTTTTTTTAGCGAAATCCTGTCATTTTGATGACGATCTTTTTCTTTTCCAACCTTTGCAGGTGGTTCCTCCAGAGCGAACAAGGGTAAAGAGCCTGCTACAAGCGTACCTCGTCGATCTGCTAGATCTTCCAATGTGGCCGTTCAGCAGGCCTGGGAGAAGGTCCAGTTTGTTGAGAAGAACTTGGAAGAGTGCGATTCCCTCAATCGCGATGAGATGAGACAGCGATTGATCGCTCTCAAGAATGAGGAATTCTATAAGATCATGGTAAGCAACCGTCCTTGGGTTATGGACGATCTGAGGGTTTTACCCAAGCCTACCTTCTTCTTTGGAGATGCAGTCCCTGACGACTTGACATACCAAAGGAGATGTTTTCAGTTCTCTTACACAGCAGATGGTGAAGAGAAGACTGTTTCTACCCGGTCGTCTTTTGATCGTACCATCTCGATCATGAGCCTTGCTTCCACGTGCTCTAAGAGGGAAGATCCTCCGAGCTGGGTGAAGAGGACCAGTGTGATCAAGACCGGGGTTTTTGTTGGTGGACCCTCCGGATATGCGGAGAAGCCACCTGTCCGTATGGACATGTTGATGCCAGCCAGCGGCTACCAGGGCTCTGATTATCCGTCGGTCGATTTGAGACCGGTGGGCCTTGGCGTTTTCAGCGGTGACGGCAGTACTTGGGTGAAGCCTTTTCGACTTCGTGGCTGTTTCAATGTTGACTCCGATTGGAAGTCATGGACTGACCACACCTTGCTGATTGGGGGTGCCGTTTTGAAGGAAGCCGGGATTTTTGACGCGGTCCGCGCTTTTAGGGAGACCGTGACTTTTTCCGATGATGCCTTCATGGCTATGTTGGAGTCTTTCCTCCCTCAGACCAATACCTTCGTTGTCACGAACGGTGAGATTGGTTTTTCTCTGAAGGAGTTGAGTGCTATTACTGGATTGCCCATCCTTGGCAAACTCTACGAGGAGTTCATGCCGATTGACAGCGTCCTTGAGGAGCAGTCAGAGGAGTTCAGGCTCCTATACTTTCAGCTCGTCGCCTTCTATGATTTTTTGAAGGAGGGCTCGAAAGTCAGATCCAGCAGTTGGAAGAGTTATGGCTCTTCATTCTTCAACTTCTTTGACAGCAAAGAGTCTCCTGATAGCATGACCCGGGAAGACAGGAAGAAGACTTTGGCCATGCAGGAAGAGTTGAAGGGTTTCTTCGCGAGCACAGATGCCATTTGTTCTGACATTGCATTGCGGAGAGATCTTGCTTTTTACCTCACTTTTTGGCTAGGTGAGGCTATTTTTGCTGGTGGAGATGGGACGCACATCAGGCCGCATTGTATTTTTCCGGCTTGTCAGATGGCGTTTGGAGAGCGGCTTGCTTTGGTGCCTGCTCTTTACTCCTACCTGTGTACCGAACTGCAGGCTGCTGCTTTCTTGGTTCGGCTTGGGCTCCCTATGAATAGGGTATTTTCAGCCCATATCTTTTATTCGTGGTTTGTATACCACTGTCCTGGCTTCCACCAGCTGGGTGCTGCACAGGATGATGATCCTCTGATGATTCGATTGGCTAAGGGAAAAGCCGTATCTGAATCACTTTTGTTTGCCCGGATGAGGATCCGACGGTTCAGGGACGTCGAGATGGGGCAGTCTTCAGTTAAGCTTTCTCCGGAGTTGCGGAAGAAGGCTTTTGATTTTGGTGCCTCCCGAGACTCTACCAGAGCAGGGTCGGGAAGGCATTACTCTTTGACCAATGCAGAGAAGGAGTGGCTTTTCAGCATACGAGTCGGCACGATGGTGTACCGTAGACATCTTTTCGTCGACATCCAGCCGTATGTACCTTCTCGCTTTGCGCTTCAGTTGGGCTTCTCTCAAGGCGTTGTTGGAGCGCCTTCGAGTATGGTGAAGCGTTTTGGGGGTTTGCAAGATGGCAGAAATGCATGGGCTTTTTATAGTGCTGAAGACACTACTGCCACGATCTCTTATCCTGAGCTGTCGACTTTCCGAACTGCCGGCTTCACGAAGTGGTTCGCGGAGAGCTTTTTGGCATATCGGGGGCTTTCCAAGAAGGAGCTTGATGTAAAGCTGTCTTCTGGAAAAGGCATTGGGAAGTCGGATGGCGTCCGGCGAGAGGAAGTTTGGGCCTTCCTTTCTGGAGAGAAGCACAAGATAGGCTTTCTCGGTGACCAGGGCGTCATTGGTTCTGAAGCCGTTCGGGAAGTACCTGATGAGGCTTTGGAGCAGCTAGAACAGGAGGAAGCTGAGCTCGACGCTTGGATGCAAGCGGCACAGAAACGAGCTTCCGTGGAGTCTACTGGCGAAAGCAGACCATCCAGTGAGGAGTCAAGTGAGAAACCTGACTCTGATAGTGAGGCGGGTTCTTCTAGGAAGCGAACCCGTAGGGGTAAGAAGAGGAGGAGGAGTCAGCGTCACACGGGGCGGGACGAAGACTCTCCTAATGTGGAAGTCCCTCTCACTGTCAATGAGGAGGTGCCAGGGGAAGTTGACGAACCTCCGGAGAAGAGGATTCGGGAAGAAGAGACCATCGGTGAAGGTATGATTCCTCGTTTTCCTTTTTCTACTTCTTTCATGGGGCTTTCCATGTTCTGATTTGTTTTCTCACCCTGCTGCTGCTCTTTTTTTTTTTTAGCAGAGGATGAAGACTTGCCGATGCCTGAGGTTCCGACCGATGAGGCGGTGATGGAGCCGGTTATGGCATCTGAAGAAGAATCGAGGGACTCTGGAATGACTCCGGAATCTCCAATTGGTATAACTTCTTTCGCTTTCTCTTTTTTTTTTTTTTGCCTGCGACTTGATTTGCTAACAGTTTTTTTCTTGTCAGCTGACTTGCCACAGGATTCCGATGACTTTGAACCATCAATGGACGCAAATGTCGATGATGCTTCTGATGAGTTCATGGAGGAAGAGAGTGTTCCGCCAGTCGTTGAAGAAGGTACTTTGTAGTGATGACCCTGATGGTTTTTTTTTTGAACAGGATCATATCATACCTTTTTGTGTTTCATTTGCAGGTTTTGAAGTGACAGAAGAGAGTCCATCGCTTTCTTCAGAACCAGAGCAAGGGATGCCAGAGGTCGATCCGGAGGTAGAGACCAGTTCTGACATGATTGAGGAGATGCCTCGTGTTGAGATTCCCTCTCCAGTGGTTCCAAGTGAAAAGAGTTCTTTTGTTACTCTTCCAATGGGACATGACATGAGCAGCCGATCAGCGGAGAAGGTTGAATCTTCATCCAGTTCGTCTCTTCAATTTGCAAAGAAGGTGCTGGCTCGGGTTTTGAGTTCTTGGGTCAAGACTCTCCTTTCTGGACACTTGGAGGCAGGATTTGGCATGATCCCACATGTACAGGAGATTCTGACCGACACCGAAGAGGTTGGTCTGGATGTCACAGGTGCCAGGGTGATCGTTGATAGGATCATTGCACTGGGTGACAAGTGGTTTGAGACCATGGGTTTCCCCGACGACCAATTCTTCAAGGAGATGTTCTTGGACCCTGCTGATAAGGCTAAGTCTGACCTGAATGAGGCTACACAAAGCAAGAAGCAGCTAGTTCGGGAGAAGAACAAGGAAGAGCTAGCCATCATCGGATTGAGGCATGACCTTAACGTCCTTGATAGGGAAGTTGAGGAGGCTAGGAAACGTCTTGAGCATTTGAAGGCACAAGTCGATGCGAAGTGGGCTGCTATAACAGAGGCTCGTGACAGGGAGAGTACTCTGATTCGCAGGGTTGCAGATGCCGGTCAAGTTCTCGAGAGGAGGACTCTAGAAAACGAACGATGGCAAACTGCTGGGGAAGAGCTTCCCGGTGTAAAAGAAGGGTTACGGCATTCGCCAGCATCTCATGGCAAGTTCCTGAAGAAGCGTGCCTTGGAAACTCTGACGGCTGAGGCCAAAAGTTTGCTTGAGGAGCTGAAGCTTTGGCTGGAGACCATTTTTGGTTGAGCTCCTGATTTTTTATAGCAGAAACCATTCTTCTTTTTTTTTGGTACCACATGTATTTTTTGGTACTCTTTTTTTTTTGTAGTGCTTGTGAACACTTTCTATTTTTTTTTTTTTTGCTTTGGTACCACATGTATTTTTTTGGTACCTTTTTTTTTTGTTGTTCCCTACGCTCACTCAAATCTTTTTGTGATGAAAGCAATTGCTAAATGGGATTTGATCAAAAGCTTTGTCATTTTGTGAAAATCTTTTGTCAAATAATTGTTTTGGCATGGGAGCCTGATTTTGGTTGTGGCGTGAAAGCCGATTTTGAGATGGCATGGAAGCCGAAATTTTATGACGTAAAAGCCAAAATTTGGGTTGGCATGGAAGCCGAAATTTTGTGGCATTTACAGCCAGTTTGGTGGCATTGATAGCCAATTTGTGGCATTTATAGCCGGTTTTGTGGCATTGATAGCCGGATTTTTTTGGCATTTACAGCCAGTTTGGTGGCATTGATAGCCAATTGGTGGCATTTATAGCCGGTTTTGACATGAGAGTCAGGTTTTTTTTTTTGTGTGTGGCATTTGTAGCCGAGTTTTTTTTGAAAACCGAGTTTTGTTTTATTGGCATGAAAGCCGATTTTGGCGTTTATAGCCGGAAATTTTTTGTTTTGGCATTTATAGCCGGATTTTGGCATTTATAGCCGAGTTTTGGTTTTCAAAATGCAGGTATCGACTAAATGTCGCCTTCCCGCTGAATGGTCTTGCAAGTATCGATGGAATGTCGCCTCCTTGCTCATTCGGTTTTGCGAGTATTGATGGAATGTCACTTCCTCGCGGGTTAGGTTTTGCAAGTATCGATGGAATGTCGCTTCCTCGCGAATTGGGGTGCAAATATCGACTAAGCGTCGCTTCCCTGCTTTTCCCAAGACTTTTGGTTTTGCGGGTACTGACTTGATGTCGTTTCTCCGCGATTTTTGAAATTGGGTTGTGGATATCAACTGGTTTGTTGCTTCTCCACGGTTTTTGGATTTTGCAAGTATCGACGAAATGTCGCTTCCCTGCGATTTTGGGTGCAAGTATCGATGGAATGTCGCATCCTTGCTTTTTTTCAAAATTTTTGTTTTGCGGGTACTGACTTTGATGTCGTTTCCCCACGATTTTTGAAAAACCATTTTTTTTTTGTTTAAAGACACGAGGGTCGTAAATTTTGACCTAGAACCATTTGGCGGTAAAAGGTAAGGTGGACTAGGGTGGAAATCCCTGAATCCGGATTTTTGTTTCAAACCATGAATTTTGGTTCAAGGATCGAAAGTTTTGGTCAAGTCAGGGAGAGGCTCCTAAACTTGGATTTTTTTTGTTTTTGAACAATGAAACAATGAAAGTAAGCATTGTTTTTGAATCTCTAGAAATTTTGACATTTGATATGAAAATTCTAAAGAGAGTGGGTTTGACGAGCGAGTACCTGAGAACAGGTTTTGGCCATACAGGCATTGCTCTTACCCAGTTGGGTAAGTCTTCAAGGGTAGTACCGCTTCAAGAACTTGCCGTTGATAGGCAGCATACATCTGTCGCCTTCCATGTTTAGGAGGGCATATGCGCCGTTGGAGAAGACTTTGTCGATGACGTAGGGTCCCTCCCATTTTGGTTCAAATTTGCCTTTGGATTTGTGTGCGAAGACCATTGGTCTTTTTACCGCAAGAACCAAGTCACCCTTTTTGTAGGCGCGTTGCCGGACCCTTTTGTCAAAAGATCCTGCCATGCGTGCTTGGTAAAGTTCAATACTTTGTCGAGCTTCGAGCCGTCTCTCATCGAGATTGTCCAACTCATGGAGTCGCAATTTCGCATTGCTTTCTTGAGTCATGTCATTTTGTAGAGATACCCTCAGAGAAGGAATTTGTACCTCTAGGGGCACGACAGCTTCGCATCCATAGACCAAGGAGAATGGTGTGCTATGGGTTGGTCCTCGAACGGTGGTTCGATAGGCCCACAAAGCTTCAGACAGTTTATCGCTCCAGTCTCTTTTGTGACTAGAGACCATTTTCTTGAGGATTTTGCAGAGTGTCTTGTTGAAGGCTTCTGCTAATCCGTTTGCTGCCGGATTGTATGGAGTCGAAGGACAGCTTTGGATTTTGTATTTGTCGCAAAACCTGTAGAATCGATGATCCCGGAATTGTGGTCCGTTATCATGGACGAATCTCTTGGGTATGCCGAAACGACAAATGATGTTGGTGCGTAGGAATTGAAGAACTGATGAGGTCTTCATTTCGTTGAACGCAAATGCTTCTGACCACTTGGAGAAATAATCCGTTGCGGCGAAGATGAAGCGATGACCTTTGCTTGAAGGGGGAGAGATAGGACCTATGATGTCCATGCCCCATGCTTCAAAAGGCCATGAGATTGCTGGAGGATGCAGCCATTCCGGAGGCATGTGAATGTAATCTCCGTGAACTTGGCATAGCTGGTAGCGTTTGGCAAATTGCATTGCATCAGCAACCATGGTAGGCCAATAGTAACATAACCTTTTTATCTGATCATAGAGCTTAGGACCTGCCTGATGGGCTCCACAAAGACCAGCATGAACTTCTTTAAGTGTTTCTTCGGCCTCTTGTTGTGACAAGCAGCGTAGAAGTACTCCGTTGAAGGATTTCCTGTAGAGGATTTTTGAAGGAATATCCAAATGAAAGTTTGGGGCTCGCCTTTGTATGCTTACCCGTTCTTTTGGATCTTCAGGTAGGATTCCGAACATAGTGTAATCAATGAACGGATCCCTCCAGTCGACGATTGAAGGTTGAAGGATAGAGATCCGACTTCCAACCACTCGGTGGCATTCGGCAACTGCTTGGTGTGTGTTAAGAGGAGGGAGGATCCTTCTCTCGCACACTGTAATTTGCATGTTTTCCCCTTCCTGGATCGCCATTGATGCGGCAAGTCCGGCCAGGGCATCTGCACGGATATTTTCACCTCTACGAATGTGGGTGATGTTGCAGATGTCAAACTTTTGCAGAAGCGATTGTGCCTTGTTGTAATAAGGCAGCAGATCGGGCTTCCTGACTTCATATTTCTGATTCATCTGGTTGACGATCAGTTGAAAGTCTCCAAAGACTTCCAGCATAGTGATACCGGATTCGATGGCGAGTTCCAATCCTAGGATCAGAGCTTGGTATTCAGCTGCATTGTTTGTGCATGGTTCCAGTAGCGAGAAAGCGTGTGGAATCATGCATTTGTTGGGGCTAACAAAGAGGATGCCAACTCCCGAGATCAGCTTTCTGTTTTCATTTGTCCTGGTTGCACCGTCAAAGTACATGTCCTAGGAGGCATTTGGTGAAGAAGTCTCCACGTTGTAGACAGGTTCGTCTGGGAGATCATCTCTGAGTGGTGAATCTCTAGGCAATGGATGCTCTGCGAGGAAATCTGCTAGAGCTTGGCCTTTGATTGCTTTTTGTGGTACATACCTAATATCAAATTGTGACAAGAGGATGAACCATTTTGCCAGTCGGGCATTGAGAGAACCGGCCTTCGTGACAAGGACCTTCAAGAGGTTGATCCTCGAGACCAGGTAGACTGTGTTGGAAAGCAAGTAGTGACGTAGCTTTTGTACGGCAAACATCACTGCAAGGCATTCTTTTTCGACTGGAGAGTAGCGATGCTCTGCACCTACTAGCATGCGGCTGAGGTAGTATAGAGCAGCTTCTTTTCCCTCACCATTCTCTTGTGCAAGCAGAGCGCCTACAGAATGATTAAGGGCTCTTGTGTACAAGATGAATGGTTTTCCAGTGGCAGGGGCAGCTAACACTGGAGGTTTGGTCAGGTATGACTTGATATCTTGAAATGCGGCTTCGCAGTCGGTATCCCAGACAAAGTCTACACCTTTTTTCATCAATCGAGAGAATGGACGGCATTTCCCCGAAAGATTGGAGATGAACCGTCTGATGTAGGCCAATCTCCCTTGGAGCCCTTTTAGTTCTCTCAAGGTTCTTGGAGAGGGCATTTCTAGAATAGTCTTGACTTTTATGGGGTCAAGTTCTATTCCAGCTTTCCGAACAAGGAATCCGAGAAACTTACCCGACGAGACGCCGAAGAAGCATTTTAGAGGATTCATCCGCAGTTTGTGTTTGCGAAGTCGGAGGAAGACTTCCCGAAGATCTTTGAGATGGTCTTCTTTTCTTCTGCTTTTGACGGCGAGGTCATCAACGTAACATTCGACCGTCTTGTGCTGCATATCTTGGAATATTTTCATCATAGCCCTCTGATATGTGGCACCAGCATTTTTCAGACCAAATGGCATGACAGTGTAGCAATACACGCCAAATGGAGTCCGAAATGAAGTGTGTTTTTCATCCTCGGGATGCATCTTTATCTGATTGTAACCAGAGAAGCCATCCATGAATGTCATTCGCTCGAATCCGCAGGTATTGTCAATCATCACCTCCGGTATGGGGAGCGGGAATTCATCTTTAGGGCAAGCGCCATTCAAGTCTCTATAGTCAATACAGACTCTGATCTGCCCATTTTTCTTTGTCACGGGGACAATGTTGGCCAACCATTCTGGATGTTGTTCCTCACGGATGAAGCCAACGCTTTTGAGTTTTTGAACTTCTTGTTCAATTTTATCCATCACATCTGGACGGAATCTTCTTTGGCCTTGTTTGACAGGCTTGATTTCTTCTTGAAGATTGAGTTTGTGGACTGCTATTTTGGGGTCTAAACCAGGCATTTCAGCGTAGGACCATGCAAAGCAATCAACGAACTCACGAAGAAAAGCGATATACTCGGGTAACTCATCATCCTTTATATTCTTGCTTATGAATACAGGACGTGGGTTATCAGGTGTTCCCAAGTTTATCTTTTGAACAGGATCTTCTGTCGGAAGGTTCGAAGGTGGTTCCTCCACAATATTTTCGGAGGCTTCCAACTCAACGAAACCTTCTGGAGTTTCAACTGCATTACCAGACCAAAGGCTCTGTTCCTTTCCATGGATTTTCTTGATTGGTGATCTCCTCAAGGCTTGCTATGAGATAGTCCCAATCGCCTGTTGAGTCTGGTATTTCTTTTGGAGACGAGGGTTCTTCTGGGTCAGGATGCCACAAGTCTGTATTATCGGACGATTCCTCTTTATCATCAGAGAAATCATACCAATTGGATGAGCTTCCTGGATCTTTGTCAGGTAACTCTTTAAAGAGATTTCCAGGGAGATCGATGTCTTCGTGGACTTTAGATGTTGAGGCTTGGTCGGTAAAACGACTTTTAAGCCTTTGTGTCAACTGTCTCAGAGGAGTGTCGGGATCATACCCTAACCCATATGAAGACTTTTCTACATGACCGTAGAGTCTCCAATCTTCCAGCTGGCTTTTGGTCAAGGCGGGCTCCAATGGCGTGAGAATACCGCGTCTTTCTCCCAAACCGACTGGGTTTTGAGCGTCATAGCCCATTTTCTTCATAATTGCTTGTGCTACAGGACTATATAGAGACAGCTGAGGCATACCTTCATTTTGAAAAGGTTCCAGCATGGAGTTTGATGAAGAAGCGTCCGATCTATGGAAGAAGATCGGCCTTTGCTTTGGTGATGTTGCCGGAACAACAAAGGTAGCTGACGTAGGATCTTCTACATCAGCAGGTGTCTCCATCGGAGTGAGAGCAGGCTGAACTTGCTGAGTGTCAGCTTGGCTTGACGATGCATCGTCTTCTGGCTCTGAGTCCGAGTCTGTGTCTTGCATGATAGACACGAGAGAAACAACAAATTTGCCCCCAGGCTTTTGTTTCGCCTTCTTCACTTTAGTCATGATGACCAAAGGTTTTGAATTCTTGAGGGAGATAACGAAGGGAGATTGACTACTCTCTTCTAATTTGCCGCAGGGTTTGTTTTCTTCCGGTGATTTTTGAGGAGCCTTGCCTTTATCTTTCTGGAGATTTTCAGCAGGGGGTGCTATTTCCTCTTCTTCTTTTTCTCCTTCATACATTTGGGAGTCTGCGAAGTGGACTTCTTTACCTTTGAAGGGTTTCCTGTCCGCAAAGACTCGATATACCATGCCGTCGTCGCCGACAAACTTGATGCATTGATGTAGAGTTGAAGGAACAACACCATTCTCGTGTATCCAAGGACGTCCGAGAAGGATGTTGTAGCATGAGGGGGTTTTTATTGCATACACAGTGACCTCAGAGATAAGATCACCGATTTGCAATTTGAACCTGATTTTGCCGATAGGCCTTTGAGCGCTCCCATCGTATCCAAAGATAGATACAGATGTGTGGCTTAGCTTGCTGGGGGAGATGCCCAACTCTTCAAGAGCCGAAGTGGAGATAAGGTTGAGTGCAGAACCTGGGTCGATCTGAACTCTATGTATCGGCATTTCTTTGATGTACCCTGTGAAGTACAGGGGTCGGTTGTGCCTTGCTTCGCCAAGTAGGAGGTCTTCCTTAGTGAAGGCGATGGTTGCACTGGCTGCCTTTTGAACCGAGAGGCATTGGATGCATGATCCCTCAGTTTTCTTTTTTTCTTCTTTTAAGGAAGTTTCAGAGTTTTTGACCCGGTAGTCCATTTCAATTTGGAGGACTTGTGGGGCATGTTTGTCGACATCCTCATTCAGTTTTTGTAATTCTGATATGAGATTATCACGAGTGCGTGGAGACATTCGCAATAAGTCTAGGATGTGAAGACGTGCAGGTATGTGTTTGAAGTGCTCAACCAAATCATACTTGAAAGCCTCCTTAGGGCCTGCATGTTCATCATTGTTGCCACTGGGGGCGCTTACAACATCTTTTCCCGAAGGATTTACATAAGTAAAGGAAGATTGGTTGTAATTTTTGTGGTAGTCCCGGCCCGAACGGGTGCCTCTACCAACTTCGAGAGCTTCTTGAGAAGGATCTTTGTTTGGAAGATTGTCTTCAGGATCAAGAGGCTGTCGTTTTTCATCTACTGGGGATGTATCTGCAGCAGAGTTGCCATCCTCAGTGATTGTGTTGCACGGAGCATTTTCCGGGAGCAAGTCCTGAACAGCATCCAGCAGCTTTTCTTCTTCGTTGACCCATCCATCACCCCAAGTTGGGTTTTCTTCATGATGATGAGTCGGGAAGAATGTGTATCCTGAAGTCACAGTCTCAGGAGAAGAAACCTGAGAGGGTGTCATCTCTGTGAAAGTCACGTGAGACGAGGTAGCTCCAGAGGATACATTGCTAGGCGTAGTCGGAGTGTAGGTAATCTCATCAGACGACGCTTCAGAAGAGCTATAATCCTGATATATTACATTACAGGAAGCTCTGATAGAAGATGTTGCCTGCTCGGAGTCAGACTCATCCTCGGATGTAAGAGGGTCGTCAATCCAGCAATGTTCTCCATTTTCAGGAGTTGAGGGAGGAGGTACCTGATGGGCTTCAGGGACTTCCGGCTCTGGATTGTGAGGAATCTCGTTGACGCGGTCTTGCTCTTGTTCTAGAGCGAGACGCTGCAAGATCCTTGCATATTCTTCAAGATCAGGCATGGGAGCCAGATCCTCTTCTTCGTCTTCTCCGTGTGGCTCAACATAGTTGATTTCCACTGGAGCAATGACAGGTGCTGGGTTAACAGCATCTTTTTGTGCAGCCTCTTGGTCTTCTTCATCATCAGACCAGGATCCTTGTGGTTGCAAGGGGTTATACCAGATTACTGGCATAAGGTGAGTTTCAGGAACCCATTCTTCATCGGAGAGATATTCTCCTGTTTCAAGAGATTCCTCCCATTCATCGGTGTAGTTGGGCTCGAATCCATCGTCGGTGTCGCTGGACTCGTATCCATCAATGGAGAATCCAACTACCGAGTTGCAAGAGTATGATGCCCCCTGCATGGCTTCTTTTTTGAATTGAGGTGGCATGAAATCACTAAGAGTGAAGTTTCTTACCGCCTTTGAAGTCTCTGGAGGGGACGTTTCTGTTGCCCCGAGTGAAGTGGTAGAGGAGGCCTCTGCCTTTTCATGAACTTCTTGTTTTGGCTGGGTCTTCTCTTGCCGTTTGAGCCTGAGGAGATGTTTCTTGGCTTGCCTTCGCTGCTGAGCGGTCGGTTTTGTTTTGACGATCTCCCAATTTTCATCTTCCAGGAGATCGGGATGTACCCATATGGGTTGTCCGTCTGGTGTCGGGCAAGGAACCAACACTTCGGACGTTTGAATTCTATTTATCACCTTGAAGGAAGTAGTGATCTTCTTCTTCGGTGACTTTGGTGTTTGTCCATATGACACCATGTTGACGGAGGCAGTCCCATAGTTTTTGTCAAAGGTGATGACTCCGTTTTTCCACATCTCGTTTATCTTCTCTCTCACAATAAAGCATTGATTGAGAGGATGCGAAACCATCTGGTGGTATGGACAGTACCGAGGATCATTGGTTTTGCCAACGTCTCCAGGTCTTTTGGGCTCTGGCAAAATGAGTTTGCCATTTGCTAGGAGAGCCTCAAAGATTTCTTCGACGTCTTCATCGAACGGATATTTCTTTTCTACTCGCTCTTTGAAGGCATCAGAGAGTTCAGGTCTCTTACCTGCAGCTCTATTTCCAGCTTTCTTTGGTTGCTGAGGAGCTGACTTAGTCTGCACATTGAGAACCTCCTTCTTCTTTGGTTTAGAGGTTGCAACAGCAGTCGGCTCTTTCTTTGATGATTTCTGACTGTTGAGGTCTTTGATCACCGTTTCAGCTTCCATGGAAGCTTCCAGGAGTTCCCCCAGGTTCTTTGATTTATTGCCGATGATCATGGAGCGGATTTTAGCTCTCATTTTGTCTCGGCAGATGTCGACTAGCGACGCTTGTGGCAGTACATCTGAGCATTTGTACGCCATTGCTTTCCACTTGTGAATGAAGTCATAAGTTGACTCATTCTCTCCCTGTTTTAGGCTGCAGAGCTGAGCCATAGTAACAGGATGATCCTCACCTTGGAAGTGGGTCAGGAAGCGTGTCTCCAGCATAGCCCAGTTCTGAATGGAGTTCTCCGGCAGAGTGGAGTACCAATCGAAGGCCGTACCTTTTAGGGTACTTGCAAAGAGGCGGATCTTGAGTGCATCTTGATCCGCGATAGCTCCCGTCAAGATCTTGAAGTGGATGACGTGCTGTCTGGCTGATCCTTTCCCCGTATATGTTTGGAGAGTAGGATGCTTGAATTTTGTGGGGAACGGGACCGAGTCCATCCATAAAGGATATGGTGGCTTGATCCCATGCTCTTTGAGTATATCCTCTTCTTTAGCTTTGGCGAGGATACTGTCTACGTCCTTTTTGGTGAGGGCGCGTGACTCATTTTCTTCTCCATTTCCCTCGTTATTGCTATGATTTGGAGGAGGCTCATTGTTCACCTGATTTTGGACGACAAGGAGAAGGTTTTCCATCAGAGTTTCAATCCTCTGCTGGCCTTGTTCCAACTGCTGGATGCGTGTGAGCGCATCATCTCGAGGTGGATTCTGAGGTGGCGGCTCAGAACTTGTAGCCAAGACGTTCATCCCTCGGGATTCGAACGAAGAAATCGTCCTGGTGACCGAGCTGGGGCTCATTCTTTTTGATGAAGAGCTTGATGAAGGATTACTCTCCCGTCCTTGGCTGGAAGGGGCAGGAGATTCTTCGGGATGTCTTTGTGTCCTGGTGATGCTACGGGTCACCGGACGTCGGACATGGATTTTTGATGCTGACCTTTGGCGTCTTCTGGTTTTTCCAACCATATGGACGGCAGCAACTTGGTCGGGTCTTTCTTTTTCGACCCATTTGTGGGAGACTTGAAGTGTAGGAGGCTGGGTCCTTTGCTTCTCTAGTCTCTTTTGTCGATATGACGCACGGCGGCGTGCTCGACGAGCGATTTGAGCTTTGGTCAGCTCCGGCTGGGCTCTGACGATGAAGGATGTGCTCCCTCGGGCGCAGCAGCCGAGCTTGTCTTCTTTGTGGTTGGGCAAGGACAGGATGCGGACCCGGTCCTTTGCCTGTTACAGCGAAGCTTTAAACCTTTCGAGTTCGGCCCCTGTAGAGATAAAGGGTCGAACTGAAGGGGTGTAGGCCCTAGCAGGTGCTTGTAGAGGCCTGGTGATGCATGATCTAATTTTGGGCCTGTAGGAACAAGCCGGCTCATGCTGGGTTGACTTGGGAGTCAAGTTGGAGATGGGTCTCTCCTCTTTCATGTAGGCAAGAGGGTAGAACTGGTTTTCTTTGAGTGGGGCCAGGTATGCTGGCTTGGTGGAAATTTGAGACCTTCTTTGTTTTGGGGAAGGTCTTGGAGACCAAGTCTTGGGATAGACCTGGTTGTTTGTGGGTCGAGGCTTCGCGGGGGTGCCGCGGGCTTCAGGCTTTTGGGCGCTCGCCTTTGGTGTCACGGGAGTGACACGTTGAGAGGCGATCTTCTGCCTTTTGGCAGGCGCAGTTTGTTTTTCGGGAAGTGGGAATGGTCCCAGTGTCCCGAAGACGATGGTCCGGGGAGTCGAGGTCGACCCGGAGTTCAGAGAGTTGCCGAGGGAGTTGACGCTTCGGCAGCTGGCGGGGCGCTTGTAAGTGCGCTCGGTTTGCTTCTGTTGAAGCATGAGTTGGTGCTTGTTCTCATCGAAGATAATGGTTAAGGCTGCCATTGTTAGTTTCGAAAAAGTTCTGAAAACAAGACCACATCCATTAGTAATCACAAGAATATAATGATCATAAATGGGAATTTCTATGGTTGTCTTTTCAAATCGCTTAAGGGATATGACCCAAGCGACATGAAGAAGGCAAAAAGCCATAGATGGTACAATTGTTCTGACAGCAAGTATGGTGAGCCCAGAATGAGCATTCCAGTGACTGCTAGAAGCAATTGTAAACCTAAATTCGACTTATCGAGAAGCAGGGCTTGCTCGAGATAAGAAAAATATAAGGTAGGAGTTACAAATGTGCCGGTCACAGATACAGTAGACCCTGAAAGGGCGTACCAGTACTGCTATGCACAAATGTTGGAGATCGCATCCATGAGATGGGATTCTTTGTTTTGAAATGTCAGAAATGGATTCGTCAAAGAGAGCAGGTGGCATTCCAATTCAAATACGGGCTCAACGATTTCCGCGAGCGCCAGTACCCAGAAGGGAAGAGACCACAATTTCTCGAATCTGAATCCAAAAAGTGACGAGTTTTTGGAGATTTTTTTTGAAATGATTTTTTTTTTATTTTATTTTTATTTTATTTTATTTTTTTAAATATTTTTTTATTTATTTTTTTATTTTATTTTTTTTTGAAAATTTTTGTTTTTTTTTTTTTTTAAGATTTTTTTTTTGAAAATCTTTTTTTTTTTATTTTTTTTTTAATTTTTTAAGATTTAAAGACGAGAGAGTACACATAGGCCTCCTAACCCGGTCTTATGAAACCTCAATTGATAGAATTGCCCCCAGGTAAGGGTAGGATTACTTAATGAACCCGTTTGGAGGACCCTTGCCTAGAACAGTCAAGCTGTCTCCACACTCTGGACGAGGCTTTTCTTGAATCAATCGTGATCAAAGAACGCAATTGGTTTAACCTTAGTGGTCTATGTCCCTTTTTTTTTTTAAAAATCCCAAATAGACTCATCGAAGAGAAACGATGGCCCAAAACCTTAGTCGAACGGGCTCAACATTTCTGCAAGCACCAAAGAACGATAGGATAGGAACAAAGTTTCTCAATTTTGAATCCAAACTAAGAAAACTAATTTTTTTTTATTTTATTTTATTTTTAATATATTTTTTTTGAAATCTCTAATGAACTCATCGAAGAGAAACGATGGTCCAAAACTTTAGTCGAACGGGCTCAACATTTCTGCAAGCACCAAAGAACGATAGGATAGGATCAAGGTTTCTCAATTTTGAATCCAAACTAAGAAAACTGATTTTTTTTTATTTTATTTTTTTTTTAATATTTTTTTTTTGAAATCTCTAATGAACTCATCGAAGAGAAACGATGGTCCAGAACCTTAGTCGAACGGGCTCAACATTTCTGCAAGCACCAAAGAACGATAGGATAGGATCAAGGTTTCTCAATTTTGAATCCAAACTAAGAAAACTGATTTTTTTTTTATTTTTTTTTTTTGAAATCTCTAATGAACTCATCGAAGAGAAACGATGGCCCAAAACCTTAGTCGAACGGGCTCAACATTTCTGCAAGCACCAAAGAACGATAGGATAGGATCAAAGTTTCTCAATTTTGAATTCAAACTAAGAAAACTGATTTTTTTTTTTTTTTGAAAAGAGAAAGAATGGAAACAAACTCAAAGAAATAGAAATTTCCAAAAAATCCCATCTCATGTTTTTTTTTTTTTTTAGGATGCAAAATCCAACATAGGCTACCAGCTAGAAAGTAGCCAAGGAATCCGGAAAAGAAGTATAAGCATAGAGCAAAAAGTATGATATGCAAATATTTCATTTCCAAGCACCGTGTTCTCAAATGAACGAGTCCCACCGGGCGTGCCAGCTTGATGGAACGCGCTCCGAGGCGCCGTGGGGCGGCTACCGGGGTCGGCGGAACGTGGGAGTCCGTCGGGTCCGGCCCTTTCGCGCCCTGGCGGGCCCTGAAGCGTGCATCAACATTTCTTTGTGTGGGTGTGCCAGATTTTCTATTTTACTTGGAATTACAAGTGGTAATCCGGAGATCAACCTTCGCAAGTAAAAAGGAAATCAACTTCTTTCAAGTTTTCCATTGCACAAATATTTAAGAAAAGAGACATTTTCTTGGTTTGCCGTGAAAGGCGATTTTGTTTGGCATTTATAGCCGATTTTGGCGTTTATAGCCGATTTACAATTCTTATCAATAATGAAAGACAAGAGTTGTGATTTTTGTCTCTTTTAGAAAAATACAAACTACAATGAAAAGCAAGAAAAGGAAGATCTAACTTTTCAGGAGATTGTGGGGGACTCGTTCAGATTGACGGTCGCAAGCCATGTATGGGCTTCGCCATCATCCATGCAGATGAGAACAGAAGATGCTCTTGATTCGCTTGGCTTGGCTATAACCTCAGGTTTTTAGAGGACAAAGACCAAGAGAAGGTCCTATGTCCAATAAAAAGCTAAGTAGACGGGCTGAAAAGCCACGTCTAAGCCATTGGAGGCAGCAGGAGAAGGCAAGGACCTTGGGGGGGGGGGGGGTGCCCCCCAAGGGACTTTTGTCACCTTGTAGTGGTGGCCGGTGCAGAACTTCAGCAGAGTTTTTCTCTCTTTTTCTTTCTCTCAGATCTCTTTCTGATCCTTTTTTTCTGATCCTCTGATTTTCTCCTCTTTTTTCCGATCTGAATTTCAATGGAATGCTCTCCTATTTATAGGCTTTTGGTAGCCATTTAGGAGGGTTTATGAGTCTTAATGGCTTTAATGGGAGGAGTTACAAGATTTATTCCTTGATTTTGTAACTCCTTTTTCCTTGAATCTGATTGGCCGATGGAGATTAAGGGCTTTTAATCACCTTAATTACCATAATGGGAGGAGTTTCATGGTTTAAATGCCATGAATCAATTGACTTGTAACTCCCAAATGCTTGCTTCTGATTGGGCCGTCCAAAGAAATGAATTAATGACTGCAATAAAGCTAGTCAATTAACCACATTAATTGGTCGCCGAGCAGTCGAAGAGTCGCGGGCCGTGCCGTGTCTTCTGGAATTCTTCTGGCGATGATCATCGATGGATCTACATGCTGATCGACATCGGATGAACATGTAACTTCAGACATTGATAGCTAAGAGTGGGCCGGTGACATCTGTCTTGTCGATTTCACGATCGGTCGGACAGAAAGTGCACTTTCTTGGTCGACCGGTTGGCGATCTTAGAGCGATCAATGATGATTTTATGCTTTTGGAGGTTGACCCGTGATTTTGACGGATGTCAGAGGATATGAGTCAATTTCAAGCACTAAAAATCACATTTTCAGGAAACCACAGGGGCCAAAGTGCGCGAAACGCGAAAAAAAACGGAAAAAACGGGTCACCGGCGGAAAATCCGGTGACCCGGACCTCCATGGTCGCCGGCGACCATGGGCCATGGTCGCAGGGGTCTGCGACCCTGGGGGATTTTTCCCCTTCGGAGCCCGTTTTGCGGTCGTTTTGAGGTCTTTTTCGTCGCCGTTTTCTTCTGTATTTTTCTTGACATTTCTTCTCATTTATTGGCTTGATTTCCCTGTAGAAAACTTGATGAGAATCCTTGCATTTTTAAAGTGCAAAGTTTCCAATTTTCCGGGAAAGCCGAAGACTTTGTCGCGTAGAGCTGCTGATTTTCCGCCAGAAGCTGAAACTTGGTCAAACGATGTCGGAATGACCTGAAATTTGTGGTGAAGCCTCCTGAGCAATAAATAAGACCAACCATAGGCTTTTGTTTGAGTTTTGAAGCCGTTTTGGGGTCCCGTCGATGCTTCACTTGATTTTGCTGCGGGGAAAATGCCGAGCTTTGATATGTGGTCAAACGATGTCCGATTGACCTGAAATTTGACGGGGAGCCTATTGGAGTCATTTTGAGACGTTCCATGGGCTCCGTTTTGGATGTCATGGTCCCAGGTTGCTCCGCCGCCGGTAGGCTTGATTTTCTCTCGGAGCATCGAAACCTGGTCAAACGTTGTCAGAATGACCTGAAATTTGACGTGCAGCCTTTTGGAAGCATGTTGAAGCCACTCATGCACTTGGTTTGATGAGCGAAGGCTTCGGTGGTTCCCGCCGCCGGGAGGCTTGATTTTGCTGCTCGAGCATTGATGGAGGGTCAAACGTTGTCGGTTTGACTTGAAATTTGGCATAGAGCCCTTTTGAGACATGCTGGAGTCATCTGTAGGCTTTGATCGAAGTTTTGACGTCTCCGATGATGTCGCCGCCGGGAGCTCCCGTTTAGCTGTCGGAGAAGTGAAGTTAGGCCAAATGTTGTCGAAATGGCCCGAAACTTCATGTGTACTCTTCTCTTGGCTATCTTGAAGGATCTTGCAGTTTTTGTTTGATTCTGACAAGATTTGAATTTTTGGAGAAATTGCATTGCCTATTTATGGCAGGTTGCGACTCCATGCAGCTTTCTTGATGTTGAAGAGGCAAAGTGACATTTTTGGTGTCAACAGAGAGCACATCAATGTCCTTGGATTCTTCGATTGAACAGACTATGTAATTGAATCTGTCGGTCAAAGATCTAAGGATTTTCTCCACAATTGTTACATCTCGCATCTGCTCCCCATAAATCCTCATTTTATTGGCAACAAACATAACTCTAGCAAAGTACTCAGTGATGTTCTCACCTGTATTCATCTCGAGGGTCTCAAACTCCTTCCTCAGCGCTTGAAGAATCGAACGCTTCACTCTTGCATTCCCCTTGTATTTCCTTTTCATCGAATCCCATATTTGCTTCGAGGTGTTCTTCTCTAGGATGGTCTCTAGAATAGTCCTATCAATTGCATGAAACAGGTAATTCTTCACTTTCAAGGCCTTAAGCTTCAATTCCTCGAGTCTCTTTCGTTGTGCTTTAGTCACAGTTGCTCCTGCCTCTGGCTCCACATAACCTGTCTCAACCAAGCTCCAAAATTCCTTGGATCTCAAGAAATTCTCCATCAGCATGCTCCAATGGTCACAGTGACCATCAAAGCGTGGTATGGGTGGTTGGATGAAATTACCATCGCCTTCGTTCGCCATCTATCTCTCTTACTCTCCTGTGTTTGCAAGTCACTCGAAAGACTGCGGCTCTCCTTTTTCTCAGGCCCAGTGGGAGCTCTGATACTAATTAGTTATGAATAGATGATCAAGATGATTGCAAGTGATAAGAAACTCGGAATGAATGACTTTTTTTATTGAAAGCAACTGTGTTTGGCATTTTATAGCCTTACAAAACTCTAATTGAATGAGTAAAAACAGCCACTATAGCTCAACTAATGCTGCGTGGTACATGAAACAAAGAAATTGTCAACTAAGCAATAACAACCCTAATATTAAGAGATTTATTCTAAACAGTAATCCTAGAAATAAGGTATTTCTCATCAAGAAGAGCCGGATAGTCGCTGGAGTCGGCCTCTTATAACTTTCGATGGTTGTTAGAGTAGGTAGGGTGCTGTTCGAATAGGTTCAAGGGTCCTCTCCGCCTTTCTCCATAGCGAGAATGCCCGTGCTCAGAAGAAGAGGATGCTTGTTGGGCTATCTGCCTTATTTTCTCCTGGGAAACACTATCGAAGGCACCATCTTCGTTCTCCTCGAACACCCTCCTCACCTTCTCGTATTGTGTTTGGAGATGGAACAAAAGTTAAGCAGATTGTGGTTGAGAGAAGAGAGAGAGGGAGTCATTTAGTAGACTAAAAAAGATTAAATGGGTCATATGCACAATGCAAAATAAAAGACTGTTCCTGTTACATTGAATGCGGCTTCTAGGATATCCTTGGTGAAGCTCATATAGAAAGATTCTTGGTATCAACGTCCAATGCCAAAGAATTCCTATAACAACCCAACATAAAACGTTTTATCAGTTAGTAACATTAGAAATACATGGCAAAGTCGTTAATTAAACCCTGTACTACATGGCAAAGTCGTTAATTAAACCCTGTACTTACCTATATGAGACCAAAAACCCATGTTGTTTTACCTGGACTTTTCCTGGAACGGAGATTGTTTTCAAGAGTTTTGCAATCAAGAGCTTCTCGTGGTTGTCTCTATTGATTATGTAGAGTGTCGTCCCAGCGTGTACTCTCAGGATATCTCCTCTGCGCAGAGTGTAAGACTCCCTGTTTTCTTTGCGCAAGAGAGTGATGGTTGCGCTTCCTACAACCCAACATTTACAACATGATTCAATAACGACAAGAACAAAACAAATCTCTAGGGTGGAGAGAGAGAGAGAGAGAGAGAGAGAGAGAGAGAGAGAGAGAGAGAGAGAGAGAGAGAGAGAGAATTAGTTAAATACCTGTAGGAGAGAGCCAAGGAAGCGGAGAGAAGGCAGAGGAAGAGAGGAAGCAGAGTAGCTAATTTCGCCATTGTCCAAAGGCTAGAGCTATCGATGAGGGAAATGATAAATAGAGTCTTGCGATTTATAGTGAGAGAACGAGCAAACAAACGAAGATGGGGAAAAACAAATACGTGAAAATGTAGCGAACGAGTTGGTACGCATGGCGACGTGTGCGCGAGATCGGTCTGTGGATTTCGTAGGGCATATTGGCTAGAGGCAAGCATTTTTTTGTCACTTATATTACGAAGTTGCCCACTATCAGAGTGTGGGCCCGGTGATGATATTACTATTAAGCTGGGTATAATCTTGCTTCGTAAAAGAAAATCATCATCTTCTCCCATCTAACCATCAACTCAAGCCTTACGATCTTCTCAATCTTAGTTTGTTCAATCAAAACTTCTGAAAGAGATTAGGTCAGATCTAATTTAGTGAACCACGGGCACCGACAGACTAAAAGGGAGTGGGTTGCGACAGATCCACAGACAGAATAGTGATCCCTAATAAGAATAAGATATGATCGTTTTTGCAAACTATTTAGAATTTTTATTTTATTTTGAGATCAAAGCTTTCTATTTTTAATGTGAACAATCACAGATCTTTTCTACAAAAATATCATGTGATTGAGGGGGAATGTTAGAGATTAGTATCTTAGATAATGATTAGTTTGGTTGTTAGAGATTTTATGTAGTTTGAATTTTAAATAATTATTAATTAGATCAATTTTCAATTGAATGTTAAGGTGAAATTTATGGAATGAAATGATTGTTGAAATCCCGTATTCGAAATAACTTATGCCGGAAATGGATGGCAAGAGATCTGCTCGCTTGCATGTAAAATGGCCACATGATTTGTTGCAGTAGATCATTGATAACAGGTACTTTTCACTCTAGCCATGTAATATCGAATGGTCTTACCTTGTCGTTTTGTACTATGATTATTTTAACGGCCTGAAGTAGATTACATTTGATACATGTGACATTTGCAGTAAGGGTGCCCATTGGCCGGATTATGCCCAGAGTATTTTGGGCCGATTTAGGCTTTAGGATTTAAGGTTTTAGTACTCTACGTGGGCCATGATATAAAATTTTTACCCCGTTTAGTAGTTGGGCATGGCTTGAACCAAGTAATTGAAAGCACTGCCTTAAAAGAGATATAGCCATTCTAATTTATTTTCATTGCTTTTGTTTGTATAGCTTGATCATTTGAATTTAAGATCTCTATGTTATTTAATTTCCTATTGTTACTATTAGTAGGGCTGGATACTATGGACTAATTAAATGGGAGGGCTCGGACCTAATGCGGATCGTTCTTGGCACTTTTCAAAGCAGTTGTGACACGTCCTCGACTCAGGGTTCGACATGGAGAAATCCCGTGAACCAAGGGTAGCAGTTAGGTCCCACCTTAGGAACTGTGGTAAATTGGCCATTTCTTAAAAATTATAATGTAGAACCCACCTTTTGTATCATTTTAAAGATTTTACGAGGTTAGTTTTGTCAAAAACACTTGTGAATTTTGCATTGTCCATTCCATCCACTTTAGCTACAAAGCTCTCAAAATAAGCAGCTTCCCTTAGCTTATATGTTTAGAGGGAAAAATCTCTACTTTGAAAAAAAAAATCTAAAAATAGAAAATAAAATTAGAGGCTTACCAAATGCCCTAATATGTAGATAAGCTCTGAATCATAAACTAAAGAGCTTATTTTTATTGTTAAACAAACCCCCCACACCCCCCCCCCCCCCAAAATTAGAGGCTTACCAAATGCCCTAATATGTAGATAAGCTCTGAATCATAAACTAAAGAGCTTATTTTTATTGTTAAACAAACCCACCCCAACCCCCCCCCCCCCCCCCCCCACCACTTACACAAAAAAAAAAAAAAAAAAAGCCCAAGTTCATCTCACCAATCTACCTAAACACTAATTCTACTGCGAACTTCATCTCACTAATCTACCTAAACACTAATTCTACTGCAAGTCTGCCCCCTGAGGGAGCCACTATGTTTCAAAGTCAGACACAAGTCTGCAGGGGTGGGATCAGAATTTTTCCTGGAGGGAGCCACTATGTAAAGAAAGAAATTCTCTTATTAGGGCTCACATACAGGAAAAAAACATAAGTTTTTAGAAGATTTTGGGTCGCAAGTGTCTGCCCACTGTCCAATTGAAGTGGTCATTTTGTCGGCCCATCAAGCCTAACCTCGAGCACTGGTCACTATGAGGAGAGGCTTTTCTTTTTTTTTTTTCTTTTTTTTTTTTTTCCGCTTAGAAGGCAAATTGTATTGAAAAAAAAAGAACAAGAAAGAGCTGAAGATCACCTCCCCAAAATTAAAGGAGGAACAGAAAAGAGAGCTCTTCTCTCAACAGGCTGTAAGAGGAGCCAAAATGAAGAAGAGGAACAGAAGTAAAAAAAATTACAAAAGAGCATCTCTCAAAAAAATAAATGATAAGAGGAAAGAGGGTGACCATGAAACGGCTTTTTTTAGTTGATGCAATGCTGAATTTAGCTGGATCCAAAGAAGCCTTCTAGATACTTGTTGAGAAGGAAGTTTGTTTGAGAATCTAGATACAAATGACATAAATGGCGAAGAAGAAAACTACCGCCATTCCCTATTTAACGAGCTTATCACAACCAGAGGATGGAGAAGACCATAAGTAAGATGGGGTGAAACGAGTTGAATAGCAACAGGCAGCCTTGAGAATCCACGACCAGAGCTCTATAGCATAGGGGCATGAGAAAAAAATGTGACCAACAGATTCACCGTCTGTGTTGCAAAGAGATCAAACAGAGGAGAGGTTGACACCAATTTTTTTGAGCCTAGACATCGTTTGGGATTCTTCTATATAAGACCCCCCAAGAGAGTAAGAGAGTCTAGGGAATTCCAAATTAGTTGCGCCCAAGGCTTACTATCTGATCTAATGAGGAGAGGCTCAATACAGGAGAAGTGGCTGTCCCCGCCATCGATGAGGCCGGGATTTTCAATGAACCAAGGTCATCGGGAGGAGGGGTTCAATACAGGAGAAGTTGGCCCACCATCAATAGAGAATTTGCGAGACTATCTATTGAGGTTAATGTCACCCTTGCTCCTGAGCTGTTATGATCGTCGTCAAGCCCTCGCCTTTATCATAAAACTATTATTATGCTGTTTTCTATCACCAATTAGTTTTGGGATAAGTGGTAACTAAATGGGGTGTAAGATCCTACACTATCAACATCGTTTTGAGCATGTTCAATGAGCCAAGTTGTTAAGGCGCATGGAGCCCAATGACACAATAAAGAGTGCATCCACACCCTAATTAATATAGTAATAAAGAATATTCTAATATTATTCTAAAACAATGTTTTATATGTTACGAGAGGAATGGGTTCACCTAATATTAGTAATAGATCATGTTTTTATTATTTTATGAGTTAGTTATCATGTGCTTTGAGGTTTCCATTATGGGTGTGATCGTATTTACTATTATGAGTCATTGTATTCTTATTTGCAGTCATTAGTTATTCTTAATGAAACCTGAGGTCTTTAGTTTTTCACAACCACTACCATTCAAATGATGCAAATATTTCCATTAATCCATTCCTTTCTGGGAACCAAGCATATCCTTTTTGAGTCCCCGTTCCATGGGGACCAATGACAATGTACTTAACCTATCGATTAATCAGGAGGAAAGAGTTGTCACTTGTTTAGATAATCCTCTTGATCTAATCCACCAAAGAAAAGGGATATTGACCCTATGACTGTTTTTAAATATGAAAATTGTACCACAACAGTCGAAGTTTATATAATTTTTGCAGAACTGTTCGTACAATAATAGTGCGATATCGCACAGCCCTATGATATTGCACGTGCGATATCACATAGAATGATATGTGAGATCACTCGGACCTAGAATATCGCATGAGAAAAATACTTAAACTTCAACTTTTCAGTAGTGAATCTCAATTCTAAGGGATGCTCTATGGGCAATGTCCCCAAAGAAAAGATCACCGCATATTAGCTTGCTAACTCTAGGGAGTCGCTGATAGGGGTGTTCACCGGGTCGGAAAACCCAGTCCGACCCGGTGACCCGGTCCGACCCGGAGGTTATCGGGCTAACCCGATAACCTTTTTATCGGGCCGGGCCAAACCCGACCCGGACCTCTGTTAACAGGTCCGGGTTTCGGGTCTTTGTTTCATTGTTTATCGGGTTATCGGGTGACCCGATAACCCGATAACAAATAAATAATTTTTTTTTTTTTAACTTCAATTTATCACATGGTTATTTTTGCATCCTTTAGTGAGTGTACACCCCCCGCTGCTGCCTATATCATGGATAATATGTGAAGAAAGTTGGATTAACTATTTGAGTATATTTTACAAGACAAAAATTTAATAAAAAACCAAATACAAAAAAATATTTTATTTATTGATTTTCTGCCAACCGGGTTATCGGGTTACCCGGAACCCGAACCCGGTAACCCGGTATTCATTAACAGGGTTACCGGACCGGGTCCAAGGTTCTTAAAAAATACCGGGTCGGGTCAGACCCGGTCCGATAACCCGGAACCCGACCCGATATTCACCCCTAGTCGCTGATTTACCGCAAGAAAGAGATCACCAATGTCGTAACAGTCACTGTAGGATTGTACATGAAAAAAATTAGAAAAAACAACACATTGCTAAATTAATTAAAGTTTAAAACTCTAAAATCAAGGTTTAAAATAATTAGATTTATGAGTTTTTTTGTATATTACCCCAAGGTTTCAAGGATTTAAAAATATGCCCTCATAGTTTCAATATTTATTGATACATCCTTGCCCTTTTATTTTAGTACCTTTCATATCCCAAATATATGTAACATTGACGGTAATTAGCAACAACGGTTTGGTTGAATTTTTATGAAAATGACAACTTTGCCATTATATCAATTATGCAAAAATGGATGTCATTATTTACAAAAAATGCCATTGTTCTCTCTCTCTCTCTCTCTCTCTCTCTCTCTCTCTCTCTCTCTCCTAATCATGTATTTTAAAACTGTTGTGTGCGTGTGTGCAGAAACGCGAAACCTACGATCCAACAATCATGCAATACAAGAGAGAGATGGGGATTTCACATGGTTCGGCAAAACTGCCTACATCCACAGCAAGAGACCAATGACTCACATCTTGACTCTCTTGAATATCTAGGGTTACAAATATTACATTGTATATATAATCTATATAATCTCCGCTTTCCTAGCCCCTAAGAAAGCTTCGGTAGAATGACCATAATAACATTAACCCTGAACCCGGTCATTGGCTAACCAAATCGACTACTCCGATAAACTCAGAATACAAGACGTAAACCTAACAGAAACCTTTATTAATCAAATGGCAGGCTGTGCATGGATTGGTGTTAATTATAACCAACTATAAGTAAATATGAATTGAATGCCATTCTAATTATCTGTTTGGATTTAATGAAATGGGCTCCATATTGATAAAAATGAATTTATGTAGGGTTATTCTCACCCACCAAATATATTAAAATAAGTATCAATGAACAAGCTTTTGGGAGAAAAAGTTAGATCAAGAACTAAAAATCGATACAGGTAAGAAAATCCAATCCAGTAAAAGAAAAATCCTCTTAAGACTTATACCATCAAGAACTAAAATGTCACTCCTCACTACCAATTATACTAATTGAGTTTTGTATATAAAAATTACCGAGTAATGTGCAAAATGAAAGTAAAATGGCGTGAGGCTTGTCATGTGCAACCATAACTAGCTTGAACCTCAAAAAATATAGAACCCATACGACTAACGTGACAAACCACTGCCGAATTAAGCTCGCCTGGCCGGGGCGGGGGGGGGGGGGGGGGGGCGGGGGGGGGGGGCGGTGTGTTTCGGCCTAACACAGTAAGGGCCGTGCCTATCGTGCCATAGGCTCCGTGTTGTTTTTACCTATTGTGCTAAAAAAATTAAAGGTCTTATAGTCTTTTGGGCTGAAAAAACAAAGGTTTTACACTAAAAAAATTAGAAGATACATACAAAGAAGAGTATGACACACAAATTTAAGTGGTTTTGTCAAATTTGACCTACTATATTGAGAATAGAATAATTTGGATCTTTTCTATTTGAAGATTTTTCAATAGGATTACCTTAAAAATCTTTAAATTTTTTTTCGAATAATAAGAAAATAATAAAAATAAAAGATAATATTTTTATATTTACACTAAAAATATGAGATATCCCGTGCCGTGCTGCTGGTGGGCCGTTCCCAATTGTCCCAACCATGCCTAGCACTGCGGGCGAGCACGGCCTATGCCCTGGACGGTGCCACGGGCCGTTGACTGCCGTGCTAGGCCCGGCGGTGCAGTGCTGGCCCAGCCAATTTGAAATCTCTACATGCAGCCATGAAACAACCGAACCACTTAAATGTGAGGCCACGGTAGCCACTTTGTCATAAAACTTGCCTCCTCTGAACGTAATAGTTCGATTGGGAGGAGTTACGAATAAAGACGCACAATCTTTATCTTAAATTGATTAGCCTCCAGCAATAAGCTAAGAACACAGATGAACACAACTGCCTTGTACTTTATTGATTGATTATTCGTTGTAATTCTACAACTTACATGCACTCACCATACTACTAGTCTACTAGTCTCTGCTGGTTGAGATACTCTTCGTTTACTTAGTTCTTTTAATAGATTCTCGTGCTCTTGTCATACATTAAACTTGCTTAATTAAAACGAAATCTTCACTCTCCCTCTCCTTCCTTCCTCTGGGCCCATCAATGAAGAAGAACTGGCATTGAGAATTCAAGACCCTATTCACCTCTCTTTCCGGTACATTAAAAAACAGCTCCTTTTCTGCCTTGTTCATCTTATTAAAGACGTTGCCTCTCCCTGGACACACAACCACAACAACGTTAAGGAAGATAAACTTACAACCAACACAAGATAGAGAGAAACAGAGGGAGGGGTGTTGATATTTGCATCGATAGCAACATGCCTGCGGGCAAGTATCTCTTAATGTTTTTTGTGTTGATCTCAAAGAAGACGAGTTGCAAGTCCTGACCCTGGTCAGCAATGATAACAATGGGATCACCTGCCAGGACCACAAAACCTTGGCCATGTTTGATCTGTGCGCTGTGTCTTTTGTAAGAGATAGACTCCTCCTGCTCGTTTCTTTGTTCTCCACTATCATTAGACAGGTTAGGGGACTCAATCTCCACATAGCCTCTGCCAGCCACAACCAATGCCACCTTAGTTCCCCCAGAGCTGTACTGAGGTGCCAACATCGACCTCTGCAACGTTCATTGTATTTTGTGAGGGGAAAAATCTTTGTTTCGAGGATGAAATCTTGAATTTCTTCAGCTAGCCATTGCTACCAAAATCTCGAGGCGTTAGTAGAGGCAGCGGAAATACTTTTCAATGGGTGCAATTTTGCCAACAAGCATTTTTTTTTTTTTTGCACTGAGCCGTTCCTCATGGGATTCGAACTCACGACCGGTTGGCTTTAATACCATATTGAATTTCTTCAACTAGCCATTGCTACCAAAACCTCGAGGCGTTAGTAGAGGCAGCAGAAATACTTTTCAATATTCCCCGTCGGGTGGAGCCCACTCCTCAATATGAAATGGGTTAATAATTTAGTAACACAAACACAGACACAGAGAGGGGTGGGGGAGGGGAAGAGGATTTCGAAGGAAAATGCAAGCAATAATGAAAATCTTACGCTACTGATGTTCATAAAGGAAAGAGAGAGATCTATGTCTTGGAGATCCGCATAGTCGCTGGAGTCAACCTCATATAACTCTCCGTGCTGGTTAGAGTAAGTAGGTCGCTTTTCGAACAGGTTGAAGGGTTCTCCAACAAGAAAACGCCCGCCCTTGGAAGAAGAGGACGCTTGTTGGGCTATCTCTTTTATTTTTTCCTCAGGAAGACTAACCCTCTGTTTGGGAAGGGGGGGAAGAGGGGGGAAGGAAAAAAAGGAGGGGAAAGTGGGGGGAAAATCTTTTTAAGAGGACCCCGTATTTCATCTCCCCAAACAGTCTCTCCACTTCTGTAAATGGAGTCTGGAGATGAATACAAAACATATTTATGGTCAAGAGAGAGGGACTCATATAATTGTAGACCAAAATAATCAAATGGGGGCATGTGCAAAATGCAAAATAGAAGATGCGGAGTTGTTACATTACATTGAATGCAGCTTCTAGGATATCACTACTGAAGCTCAAACAGAAGGATTTTGGGTTTTGACCTCCGATGCCAAAGAATTCCTGCATGGACCCAACAACAAATATTCCGTGAGATCCTATCCAAATAAATACATGGTGAACTCATCGAGCCTAGATCTTATCTATATGACCACAATATCCATGTTGTTTTACATGCAATTGTCCTTGAGTGGAGATTGTTTTCGAGAGTTTTGCCACTGAGAGCTTCTCCTTTTTGTCCCTATTGACTATCCAGACTGTCGTCCCCGCATGCAGTCTAAAGACATCTCCTCTGCGTAGATTGTAGGATTCCCTGTTTTCATTGCGAATGGGAGTGATGGTTGCGCTTCCTACACCCATAAATTCCAAAATGATTCGTTAAGACGAACGAATTGAAAAAGAAAATGGATCTCCAAGGCTTACTTAAAGAGCGATGGTAGTGGAACAATAGTGGTGAGGATGCAACGTAAGTACCTCTAAGAACAATGAGAACTTCAGTGGCATCAAAGTGGTGGGGTGAAATGGCAGTGTAAGGGTTGGCCTCTAAGATGACAAGCCGGTAATTATCGATCCCACTCAACAAATCCGACAGCTTTGAAAACCTCTCCAGAATCCTAACGCTTCCTTGTTGGGTCCTCAGTAAGGTCCTGAAGCTCTCTTCGTCGAAGAAGAAAGAATCATTCCCCGAATTGTAGGAGAGAGCTAAGGTGGGAGAGAGAACTAAGAGGAGAGGAAGCAGTGTAGTTGGTTTTGCCATTGTTCAATGAGTAGAAAGAAGCGTAGGTAATTATTGCAACTACTCTCTTTCTCTGGCGCTGTGGGATGGAAGAAAAGGCAGCAGAATAGTGAAATTTATAGAGAGACACGAGAATCGAATGTAGGGGGGAAAGATAAAATACGTAGTCAGTCCGGATCTTATTGAGTCACCCACCTTGTGTGGCTTTCCGTAAAGTGGACGAATGCAACAACGACATGTAACCCACATTTGTGTTTTAGACGATTCAAACTCCTAGTAATGTATTCTGTAAATTTTTTGAAAACCATTTCCTCCACCCAGAACAATACATAGGTAATGTTTGGATCGTCTTAAGTTTGGGTCTTAATGTCTTGTGTCTTAAGCGCTAAGACAAAAAAACTAAATAAGATTGTTTGGTACGCAATAACAACATGTCTTAAGCACTAAGATGTCTTGTTATTTAAGACGAAATTATCTTAATTCTAGGAGCTTAAAATCCAGCTCCTGGAATTAAGACCCCAACATCTTAAGCGGTAAGACATTTCAGGACTTTTCATTATTATATTAAAATATAATAATATATTATTATTATATCATAATAATAATAATAATATAATATCTTTTTCACCCAACCATTGTGGGGCCCATCTAAAATATTATAATAAAATATCATAATATATTATTATATCATAATAATAATAAAATATCTTTTTCACCCAACCATTGTGGGGCCCACCCAAAACATTATAATAAAATATAATAATATATATATTATTATTATATCATAATAATAATAATATAATATCTTTCTCACCCAACCATTGTGGGGCCCACCCAAAATATTATATCCATCTATCTATCTTATACAAGCTTTTTCACTACATCATTGTGGGGCCCACCCCCAAATATTATAATATAATATAAAAATATATTATTTTGAGAAATTGTAAAATTTTTCACTACACCTTTGTGGGGCCCACCCCAAAATATTATAATGCAAACTTTTTCACTACACCATTGTGGGGCCCACTTCCAAATATCTGCTATCTACTATCTACTATCTACTACTATTATAAAAGAGTGGAAAGTTGCAAACTTTTTTCACTACACTATTGTGGGGCCCACCCCCAAATATTATAATATAATATCATAATATATTATTATGAGAAATTGCAAACTTTTTCACCACACCTTTGTTGGGGCCAACCCTAAATATTATAATGCAAACTTTTTCACTACATCATTGTGGGGCCCACCCCCAAATAGTATCATATAATATAATAATATATTATTATGAGAAATTGCAAACTTTTTAACTACACCATTGTGGGGTCCACCCCCATATATTATAATATAATATAATAATGTATTATTCTGAGAAATTGCGAACTTTTTCACTACACCTTTGTGGGGCCCACCCTAAAATACTATAATGCAAACTTTTTCAGTACACCATTGTGGGGCCCACCCCCAAATATTATATTATAATATAAAAATATATTATCATGAGAAATTACAAATTTTTTCACTACACCTTTGTGGGGCCCACCCTAAAATATTATAATATAATCTTTTTCACTACACCATTGTGGGGCCCACCCCCAAATATAATAATATGATATAATAATATATTATCATGAGAAATTGCAAACTTTTTCACCACACCTTTGGTGGGGCCAACCCCAAATATTATAATGCAAACTTTTTCACTACACCTTTTTTTTATCATTTTGGTGGTCGTTATAGTGATGTGTCTTTAGTCCTTTTATAAGCGAACTATTATTAAAGTTTATGTAATAATGTTGGTGATTATGACGTGGAACATGCATTGTGATAGTTAAAACATGATTTTTTTTTTAAGTTTAAAAAAATGAGTATAGAGTGTACTGGACATTGTCCGAGTCAAAAGAAACAAATTTATGTCACAGATGTTTTTTAGGCTTAAAACCATTTTTTTTAAATGATAGAAATTACCCTTAACTTAAGACATAGATAAGATGCATTACCAAACAGTCTTATTCAATTCAGATCTCATCACGTTCAGGTGTTGTCAAACAATCTTATTACAGAACAGCTAATCAGATCTTAAACTTGCAGCTCTAATAAGATCTTAAACTCACAGATCTTTTTCAGACAGATTAAGACGTCAAAACATTAAGACGATCCAAACAAGGCCATAGACTCGCTCTCAGTAGGCCGACCGACTTTAAAATCTCAACAGATGAAAGCAAATGCTTCTCTCTTAAAGTGGGAATTTAGCAAAATTTAATGTTTTGTGCCACATTAATGTTATATGTAATTAATAAATTATAGTACTCGTATAAAATCTTTGTCTTATCCACTTAGGGCCCACCTACTTAAATATGGACAGTTGATAAAAAAAAAAACTTTTCTCTTGCATGGGATATTACTAAATTTTAGTCCAATATATATTGGGCCAACAATAAGATTTATCAAATACAATACACTTGGATTTAATAATACAAAAAATTCATCAATTAAATCCATAGTGGGACCCGCCTATTTAAAATTAGAACCATTAATAAAAATATCTCTACATGGTATAGGATACGAAAAATTTAATCTAATATATTTTAAGCCCATTTAATATTTTATTAAGTAGAATGCACTTGAAAACATTTTTATTAAAATTCATGCCTTTTTACATAGGGGTGGACCCAGTAATTCTTCCTTCGGGGAGTGCTATTTAGAATTGTTTTTGGGAGGGCAATACATAAAAATAACATGTAGTTTTCAAAATACATAAGGGTTATTCTCAGAATTTTAGATGGGCCATATATAAACTGTCAAAGGGGTTTTCAGAAATTCTGGGGGGGCCAAGCCCCTGCCAGCCCCCTTTTGATTCCGCTACAATGTTCCTACATGACTAACCTGACACCCCGCCATCTCTATTTAGAATAAAACTTGGTGAGGACCATTTAATAATGGGGTACTTATTTTGAACAATTTAGATCTTCAATAGGCGAGGACCTTTTTGAGGCTCAAACTCATGGGAAACTTGCAAGTCTTTGTGGGACATATCTTTTAAAAATCTAAATCGACCAAAATAAATGCTTCCTTCTTGTACGGGTCCTTGAAACTTCTTAATCATGATAGGATAAGGGCACACTGAAGAGCCTCATAAAAATCTATGTTTCATACAGTGAATGAACCCCTCTCTTCGGTTGTTTATGTATGTCCATAGTCTATATCTTTATGACTCGTACAAATATATCTCTTTTCTTAAAAAAAGGGTATTTTTCATATTCTATACAAAATAGAGCCACTTTAAGATTGACTTTGTATTTTGTGGGGCTTTGCCCGGCCCTTTCTTTTCAATACACATATCTTGCCTTTTAGCCAAAAAAGAAAAAGAAAACGATTGAATTGATTTTAAATTAGTTAGACACACTATAAATATAACCTATGTTTTTGTTATAATATCTATTCAAGTGTGTTATGCGTGATAAATCTTATCATGGGCACAAAATATAGTAAAGTGATTTTTTTAAAATATTCTATGCAAGGAAAGACGTTTTTTTATAAGCAGCAGTTTAGATTTTAAGTAGATGGGCTTTGTGGTGGAAAAGACATAATTTTATTATAATACTTTGTTCGAGTGTATTTTATTTGCTAAAACATCACACTCGAGCCAAAAACAAATAAAATTCTGCAAAATTTCACATAAGAGAGTCATTTATTTAATTTCACCGGTTGTGATTTTGAATTAAGTGGGCCTGCTATGGATAAACCTTTCAGATGGATTGGGAGAAAGGGATTAATCTATATTTTGAGAAGAGGGAATTGTTTTCAAAATTTACAAAAAGCAGCCCTATTTTTCCTTTTATATGTGATCCGAAAACTCATGTTGGTGCTAAAGGGGTTTGAATTGTCTGGTATACGTGGGAAATTGGCTTATGTGTCGCCATCACGCCAATGACACATCGTTATTAATAGTTGATACATTGAGTTAAAGTAAAATTTTACGTCAATAGGACGTATTAATAACTGTTTTGACACATCGTTAATGACGCATCGTTAAATTTTACTTTAATAGGAGTTAGTCCACTATAAGATTAAGCATGGCTGATAACGTGATTAAAAAAATCTCATACATTGTTAATTATATATATATATATATATGGGAAATATTTAAGTGCATCCGTTCCTCACCATAGGGTGAGGGACACTTCCATGAATGGGAAATTTCAAGTACAAAAGTGAATTTTTAAGTAAATAGGGTGAGGTACACTTCCTTGTCTTCACGTGCAAAAATGGAAAGTGCCATCGCCGTAGGGTGAGGGATAGATGCACATGAATGTCTCCCATATATATATACATACATACATACATATATACATACATACATACACACACACATATATATATATATATATATATATATATATATATATATATAAGGGCCAGCTCTTCTAAGCTGAAGCTTAGGATAAGATAAGCTGAAGTAAGCTTAATTACGTGGTGGAGCCTACTTGGGGACCCATATGGGGATGGGGGTGGGGGGGATTTCAAGGACTCCCTAGGACCCTCCTTCCTGTATAAAATCAGCTACAACCGTGGTTTCTATCATCTCCATTTAGGCACCAAAAGTTTAATGGTCAATGGTCCATTCGGATCGGTTCATAGTCAATCCAACGGTCTAGTAAATTTGGATTTGACCAAAAGTTTGTGGGCATGTGCAATTTAAGGGGATCATGTGTTTGGTCCATTTGGATGGACCAAGGATGGACCCCAGAAGTGTTAACTTACAAAATCTTATCCTAAGCTTAAGCTTAGGAGAGCCTTACCCATATATATATATATATATATATATACACATATATACACACACACACACACACACACACACACATATATATATATATATATATATATACATACACGAAGGTGCTTTTATGAGAGATATCTCTCCCCTTATATGAGAGGTATGAGTGGGAGCCCTCTCATTTAAGTTGTTGGCATTGGATATGGATGTGAGAGACCCCACCTTATCTATCATAATAAGATGAGAGCATCTATCATGGGAGCATCTCTTATATATATATAATTAACATGGCCCATGGCCTTCCTCTATCTGCTACCTCTGTCTGGACAGCTTTAGCTAAGAGTGTTGATGGTCTAGGAAGAATAACTGCAGCTGTTTTCTTCTTCCAAGCCATCAACACTCTGGTTCCTTTAAAATGAAACCAAGCACCACTGCAAAAGGCCAACCATGATGTCAGCTTGGATGGTTTTCCATGACAGGTGTAATGGTACGTTCAATTCTTTCTCAAGCTTGGTTATTTCCCCCATCCAATTTTGAGAACCTTTGGATGGGGTGATTAACTTTTGCTCTCAACTTCTATTGTGGGCTTTTTGTTGCTCCTTATTTGGTGTTGGTCAGCTGAGTACGTGGTGTTTTTTGGTGTTTTTGGTATGAGCTCCTTCAGATGGTTTTTAGTGCTTCTGGGAGAAGTGGTCCTTTCTTCCTCTTCTTGTCTGATGGTTTTCTACTTCAGTAACTTTTTAGCTTTCGAAGGTTTTTTCGTGGAGGTGTTGCCTTGAGGCTGATCTCTTCTGCAGAACTCCTTTTGTTGTGGTTTTTTTTGATCGGGTTTGCTCTCCTCGTTTTTAATTTTCTTTTTTTTTGCTTTTTCCTGTGTATGTATTGAGAGAAAATGGACTTGTGCCCTTTTTCTCTCAATACAATATTACCAATTAGCACTATATGATAGGTCCCATGGTAAAGTTGGACGAATCTCAGTCACGGAAGCACGTGGGATATCCCTCGAGGCGATCCGACTCGGTGATTTTGCATGCCAAGAGATGTGTGCAGTTCATTGGCAGAGACGGCCGCCCCACTGTAGATATCTTACCTGCTGTACGGACAAAAATGATATAGGAAACGATTGTTCAAACCAACCAAGCAATATTTGTCTGTTTAAAAATGAAGTTCAAATCTTTTTGGATTGTCTAGGTCCGCCACATGTATACGGTTATAATTCATCCTAATGTGATAAAATGGTGTTGTAGTTATGTGGAAAATTTACCTTTAATTTTAAACTATCAAAACATGCATGCTTGTGATTAGCATTTAGCAAAGACAATATAAGTATATATATTATATATAGGGAATATCCCCCATATATATATATCGTTATTTTACTTTCTATAACTTGCATAAATCCACAATATAAAAAAAATTGATTTTCATTCATTTAGATTTGCATATCTGGATTATCTAAGATCTAGAATAGCATTCTTTATGAAAAATAAAATTCTTAAAGTAGTAAAGTAATTAAGAGAATGTTAAGTTCAAGAGTAACAATCAAAAGACATAATCATTGTCTTTTTAAAGGCGCACAATTGCAAATTTAAATAATTAGAAAATATTTTAATTTTTTAAATTATGAAAAGCTATTTTAATCATGCTAAGCTAATTCACTCTCATGGAATCCCAAGAGATTGGTCGAGTGGTCAGGACCACACTTCCTCCCTCTTCTGGAGTTAGAGGTTTTGGTATCGACCTCCGGTTTTTCCTTCTTCAGGAATCGAAGGTTGAGTCCACATCATGGAATCCCAAGGGATTGGTCGAGTGGTCAGGACCACATTTCCTCCCTCTTCTGGAATTAGAGGTTTTGGTATCGACCTCCGGTTTTCCCTTCTTTAGGAATCGAAGGTTGAGTCCAATAGTGCTACCACCTTGGGGCCACATTGGTGTTTACCCGGCTTCCCTCTGGGCCCGGAGGGATTAGTCTAGCCCATAAAGTTGGGAACCGTCCGATAGTAAGCAAAAACAAAAAAAAAAAAAAAAAAAAATCAAAACCTATTAGTGGTCAAGCACTCAGCGCAATTCTTCACTTTTGTTTTTTCTGGGAGTTTCTACTCCAATGTAGCTAGTTTTGCAATGGTTGTTTTCAGCTCTTGATAACCCTTTTTCCTTCTTTTCCTAATCGGTTTGGCCTCCTCTAGGAGTCCCGGTTGTGTTTTCTTGGGGCTGGCTTACCAGTCCTCCTCTCCTTTCTTAATGCAATTTTACGCTTAAGTTAAGAAAGGGCATTTTAAGCATGATCAATCTAACAAAAGTTTGTTTGACCACCTTCGCTTAAAGCATGCGTATGTATATATACCATAATTAAGAATTTAAGTGGAATCAGTCTTATGACAAAGTCTTATCAAACATTAATTGGTGTTAAGAATTTAAAAATATAATTAGTCAGATAACCTGATCATAATTAGAATTTAATTTATCGGTGTTGATGTTCAAAAAATGAAAAATATAATGTAAATGTAACTTATGCAAAATAAGAACTTAACATGAATTTGTGGTGAAAGTACTTGAATTAAAAAGTTTATTGAATAATATCTAAACATTCAAAGATAGGCATAAAAGTAGAAATGAAAAACTTGCTATTACAAATAGTAATAGTTTTGAAACTGAGTATTTTAAGCATGAGCGTACGTGGCTCGCTTTTAATTGAAGGTCAGAATTTCACTGGAAAAGACTCTTCACTGTATCATGAGTTATATTTCACCCTAATTTGAGTGGGTCTCACCTTAAAATTTCTCATTTTTACCAATTATTTTGGTATTTTCTTTAAAAAAACAGATAAAGGATATTAAGCAAGATGAATCCAGCCTATTTGTCTTTTAAGCAGGAAGAGTTAAATAAGCTAATTAATGAAGTTATTTATAGATCAACCTTTCATAAGGGGTCATTTGTCTTTTTTATTTTATTTTCTTTTTATGGCAAGGGTATCCCATTGGTTTTTTTACCCCAATAGGACTATTCCCCTTGGCGCATGCACGACCCCACAACACACTTAAGGGATATGAAAATGGTATTTGATGATGCACAAAAATGGATTTGCACACCACCGGTCAAGTATGAGTAATGAATGTGGAAATAAATGAGAGAGAGATTTATAGTGGTTCGGTCAGTGACCTACGTCCACTTTTGGAAAGGCAGAGGTTGCCGGATATGTCATTTCTCAAGTGTCCAGAGATTACAAGTGTAGGAGAAGAGAGATGAAGGGAGAATATTGCTTGCCTCGGTATTTGTCTCATGCCCCGCAAGTGCTGGTGGGGCTTACAATTTATAGTCGCTCCCCTAACAGATGGGGACGACTTTACAGCGCCGTTTACGAGGAGCCTTCGAGGTGTCCTCGACTGGGGAGGCAGTTGTGATATTCTCCGCACGACTTGGTAAAAGCGGGACGTGGCCTGCCTGCTTCCGAAGCGACCCGGACTGCTGTGATGTGGCCAGGCATCGTGGGTTTGGGCTCGGACTCCATTGGACCCAACGGATCTTTCATTAATTTAAGCCTTGGCTCATCACAGACTGGGCCACTTGGGCCTGACTCATCATTTGCCCCTCAATGCCCTGTGTCCAATGGAACTTGGAGAGGAGGGCATTCGATTGAATTTTCGGCTGAGTTCGCAACTGCAAAAACTTCGGGAGGCCAAAACATCTGTCTCGAGGCCTTTTTTGGACTTCTGACAACATCAGTCACGGCCGTGGGCTGTGAGTTTTGTAGGGCTCGCCGAGAGCTTCGATTTGATATATAATACGCCTCATTCGGATTTATGGACCAAAACTTACGGTGAAAATAGCAAGCAGGCGCGCTGGGCACGGTTCTGGGCAAGCAGAGGGGCCGGCGCCTGTGCTGGGCGCTTCTGAGGAGGTCTGGGCGCCCCTGAGGAAGTGCTGGGCGCCCATGCTGGGCGCCTGGGAGGCCTGGGCGCCCATGGGAGTGCTGGGCGCCCATGGTGGCTGGGCGCCCATGGGGTCTGGGCGCCCATGGTCTGGGCGCCCATGGTGGTTGGGCGCCCATGGGGCCTGGTCAGGGCGCCGGGCGCAGCACGCGCAGGGCGACGGGCGCTGGCGAGGCGGGCGACGCAGCGGTGTCGGCGCCCGTTCATCCTCAAAATATTTTTTTTTTTTTTTTTTTTTTTTTTTTTTTTTAGTCCAAGCACTGGGCGCCCATAGGGTCTGGGCGCCCATGGGAAGTGCTGGGCGCCCATGGGTTGGGCGCCTGGGAGTCCTGGGCGCCCCTGGGATGCCTGGGCGCCTGGGATGTCTGGGCGCCTGATGGTGTGGGGTTAGCTGCTGCGTCCGTGGACTTCTCTGCTGTTGCTGGCGTGAGCTTCGCTGCTGAGGGGCTAGCCACTGTCCGCGTGGGCGAGCAGCTCGTGTGCTGTCCAGACATTTGATTTGGACAGCCGGGCAACTGGTCCGGTGATTTGTAGTAGTCCCGTAGGCTGTAGATAACCTACCTTCTGACATCGAGCTTTTGGCGACCCGCGAGGGAGCCGATAAGCTGAAGATAGGCTGCCTGCTTGAGAGCAGTGCAGAGTCCAAGCTTTTTGGCGACCCGCGAGAGGGTAGCTAAGCTGGAGATAGGCTGCCTGCTTGAGAGCAGTGCAGAGTCCAAGCTTTCTGGCGACCCGCGAGAGGGTAGCTAAGCTGGAGATAGGCTGCCTGCTTGAGAGCAGTGCAGAGTCCAAGCTTTCTGGCGACCCGCGAGAGGGTAGCTAAGCTGGAGATAGGCTGCCTGCTTGAGAGCAGTGCAGAGTCCAAGCTTTCTGGCGACCCGCGAGAGGGTAGCTAAGCTGGAGATAGGCTGCCTGTTTGAGAACAGTGCAGAGGCGGGTCAAGCTTTTGGCGATCCGTGAGATGATTCACCTCGCCGCCTGGACCTGTTGATTTCCTCAGCATTCATATATTTTTGAGCTTTTGCCAATAGTTCTGGCATGCTCTTTGGCTGGCGCTTCATCACTGATAAGAGGAAACTTGATGACCGGAGGCCTCCTACGAAGGCGGTCATGCTGACCTTATCATCGGGCTCCTCGACCTGAAGGACCTCCTCGTTAAAACGAGTGAGGTAGCTCCTTAGGCTCTCGCCTCGATCCTGTTTTACATTGAGCAGGTGGGTGGCAGGCTTTGGTTGGCGGCGTCCCCCAATAAACTGTGCCACAAATGATCTGCTTAGTTCGGCAAAGGAGCCTATGGAGGCCGGGGTGAGATTGGCAAACCACTGTCGGGCGGAACCCTTCAGCGTGGTTGGAAACGCCCTGCACATAATCTCGTCCGGGATACTGTGCAGCTGCATTATTGTTTTGTAAGTCTCCAGGTGATCCAGCGGATCCTTCGCTCCATCAAAGGTTTCCACGGATGACATCTTGAACTTACAAGGGAGTGGATAGTTCACCACGTCAGGCTTGAACGGCGTGTCCGTTCGCCTGACTAGGTAATCCACTGTCTCTGGTGCGTGTGCCTTCATGGCGTTGAAAACATCGCCCAGTTGATCTTGCATCTCTCTGAGCTTCTCGTCCCATTGGTTGGGGGCTGCTCTGCTTGAATCATAGAAGTAGCTCGCGCTTTCCAGCTCCTGATTCTCACTTTCCCCTTCTTGAAAATGAGGATCCTCCCCATCAGAAGCGGAGGGAGGATGTGAAAATTCTCCGTGATTTGACCCTCCCGGAGGTGGGGATCCTCCCGGAGGTGGGGGTCCTCCCAACTGGGCCCCACGGGGGGCGCCCTGGGAACGGGCGCCAGGGTGTACACGATGGGCGCCGCCAGGGTGTACACCATGGGCGCCCAGTGCCTGGGCGCCCTGTGCATGGGCGCCCGGGGCATGGGCGCTAGGAGCATGGGCGCCCGGGGCCTGGGCGCCTAGGTGGGGAGCTCCTCGCCGTCGTGGAGCTCTTTGATGCCCCGGGCGTGTTCCTCCTTGCGGTACTCCTCCGACCCCTCCTTGCCCCGAGAGCATGAGTTGTAGTATTTGATGGTTTTGGGCCACCATCTGTTGCATAGTCTCCAACATTAGTTGAGGAGTGGGAGCAGGAGCATTCAGGCCAGGATTAGTCAGTGGAGGACCATCCTCGCCCTCTTCGCGTCTTGTCGATCTGGTGGTCACCATAATTTGAAAAGAGGAAGGATACTGACGTGAGAACTTTAGTCGTTCCCACAGACGGCGCCAAACTGATGATGCACAAAAATGGATTTGCACACCACCGGTCAAGTATGAGTAATGAATGTGGAAATAAATGAGAGAGAGATTTATAGTGGTTCGGTCAGTGACCTACGTCCACTTTTGGAAAGGCAGAGGTTGCCGGATATGTCATTTCTCAAGTGTCCAGAGATTACAAGTGTAGGAGAAGAGAGATGAAGGGAGAATATTGCTTGCCTCGGTATTTGTCTCATGCCCCGCAAGTGCTGGTGGGGCTTACAATTTATAGTCGCTCCCCTAACAGATGGGGACGACTTTACAGCGCCGTTTACGAGGAGCCTTCGAGGTGTCCTCGACTGGGGAGGCAGTTGTGATATTCTCCGCACGACTTGGTAAAAGCGGGACGTGGCCTGCCTGCTTCCGAAGCGACCCGGACTGCTGTGACGTGGCCAGGCATCGTGGGTTTGGGCTCGGACTCCATTGGACCCAACGGATCTTTCATTAATTTAAGCCTTGGCTCATCACAGACTGGGCCACTTGGGCCTGACTCATCAGTATTTATATATGTAAAATTTGGATATGTGAACATATTTGAAATGCAACACCATGTTTGTTGGGAACCACTATTTTCATACGAGTAATCATTAAATAATTTGAATTACACATGTAAAATCTTCGTATATTTGAAAATCTATGATTGTTTAAGACATGAAACTAAATATTTTAGAGTTTAATGAGTTAGTAAAAGGTTTGATTGGTTTGAATTAAAAAAATTGGAGTAGACAGTTATCTAAAAAGTAAAAGGTAGTGAATGGACTTGAAACCGTGGTCTATTCCAAGCAGCCTCTGTACTGACGCCTTCCTAATCCTAACTGGGGAGGTTTGTAATTGTCAGGTGCGAGACAATTTCATAAGAAAATTATCATTTACCGTTTGTTTTTACACCTCATTTATGAATATGGTTCGTGGATGAGCACAATCAAATATGACTATGCACAAATATTACATTTCAATTATCATTAACACATCGGTACAATTCTTATTGGAGCCCAAAATTGTAATTGAGAAGATCCACCACGGTCAAATTTCACTTTGATCTAAGTGTGATCCACCTCATAATTATTAACGTGCCATAAGACCCTGACCCCCTTAATTATGTGTTTAGTATCCAATAAACTTTTTAATGACTAAGTAGTTTTCTGAGAAATTTATGGAAAAAATCTCCGTAGGACCTCATACGTCCTACCAAGACCCCGTATCATGTTGGACACGGGGAGGGGTCCTCTGTAGCCCTTTTAATTTTTTTTTTTTATCGTTTTGCGATATGGTCCTGATGGACAAATTTTTTTCACCATGTAACTTTCTTATTTGCTAAACACAACAGAATAGTTGATATCGACCTAGGGATGTCAAATGGGCCGGGCCGGCCTAGCCCGGCACGCTCCAGCCCGCGGCCCGGTCAACGGCACGACCCGCAAAGGCACGGCCCGCACACGGGCTGGGCTGGGCTGAGGTGGCTAGGCCCGCTAGGCACGTGGGCTGGGGGCTCCAGCCCACCTGGCCCGCCCAAAAATGACTTTTTTTTTTTTACAAAATTCTTCATTTTAACCTCCCAACAGCCATAAAACGGTCATATAAGGGGTATTTTGTGTCCTTTTTCAATTTTACAAAGTCTATAAATACTCTAACCCTTCTATTCTTTTTCTTTTAATCAAAGTTTTATTTACCAAAAAAAATATATATACAAAGGATGTCAATCATTATATAACACTATGGGCCCATTGTGACAAAAATCATTATGGAAATTGGGCCTAACTTTTAATACAAGTTTTGAGATGTTGGCAAGAACTTCCATTACTTATAATTCAACGAACTTACTAATGTATTATCCACTTTGCATTACAGATTAAAAGAATCCAATAATGAGAAAAATTAAAACGCTAAATATAATAAAATCTAAAAAGGATCAAGCGAAAAAGAAAATGTGGCTGTAATTATAAAAGATAAAGGGTACTATATTAAGTTATAAGATCACATTTTAGAAAGAACTATACTTTAAAAATAAAAAAGCCTAATTCATGAATAAAAAAACTTCACTAAAAATAATAATTGTTGATTATTTTCTTTTTTAACTATCTTTATCAAACACATTTGATTTAATATGCATGATAATCAAAGAAGAATGTGTTAGAAATCTCAAATGATATGAATTGTCCAATGTAATTATAAGACCCTGCCGATTAAGACATGCATCATTCTTCTTGAATTCAATTTTGGTTAAATAGACTTTAAAAATAGAAAACTTTTACTTTTCACTAAAATTTATAATTTGTTTTCTTATTCTTAATTTTCTAAAGAAGAAAAATTTGTTCGAAATTTCAAATGATAAGAATTATTCCATGTAGGTCCCTCATCCCTGCCAGTTAAGACATGCATTATTCTTCTTAAATTCAATGTTATGTTAAATAGACTTTAAAAATAAAAAACTTTCATGTTTCACTAAAAATTAGATTTCTAGAGTGTTTATCCTTATTTTTAACTTTCTTTATCAAAGAGATTTTATTTCATTAATAAAATGAATTATTAGAAATCTCAGATGATAAGAATGTCCCAATCTAAGTCCCTACCAAATGATAAGAATTGTCCTATGTAAGCCCCTGCCCATTAATTAAAGAGAGATATTGTAGGATTTATTAAGGATAGTTGTGATAAGTGAGAGGAGAAACCTAGCTTCTCTCATTTAATTTCATTTGAAAAGCTTCATCAAACCATGTAACTCAAAGGTCAAGGCAGTTTTGAGGCTGATTTCAATTGAAATCAATGTGGTTAGCTGTGGATGAAATAGTCAAAATCAATTGAGGCTGATTTCAATTGAAATCAGTCTCTTTCATATATAATAATAGTAATCCAAAAAATATAAATAATGTTACTTTTACTTTAATTATGAATATATTATCCCATTAAAAGATAATCAGCTCTAAGTATAGTTTGGTCTCTTCACTTGTGCCTCAGACCATGGATTTTGATTTTTGGACTCACATGTATCTCTTTGGAATGTGTCCAATCAGATATTAAGTCAAAACCAACCCATATATATACAAATAGAGCTCTCGTAAAGGGACATGAGAGTATGACTCAGCTTGGAGTGATATATTATTAGACCATTAGATTTAATTGGTCTCATCCATAGTTTGGAGTGATATATTATTAGACCATTAGATTTAAAAAAAAATGAAAAAAAAGGCTCGCTGGCACGGCCCGTCACGAGCCGGCCGTGCTGGGTCAGGGTTTTTCCTTGGCGGGCTGCTCCAGCCTCGGCCCGCCGTGCTAGCGGGCCGTGCCGGCCCGGCCCTTTTGACATCCTTATATCGACCATATCGTGAAACAAAACAAAATGGACGAATATGCAGGTCCACCTGCAGATCCTCCGCCCTTGCTTCTTCTCACTCCCTTGGGTCTGCAGGTCCTTGGCCTCATCCCCTCCCTCCCCCATTACCTTCAGGCCTAGCCCCTTCCTTATCTCCGCCTACAACTTTGCCTCTGTCTCCCCTCCTCTCTTCCTCCGATGAAAATGACCCTATGCTCATTGCCCTTCATTCCTTCGTATCCTCCCTCTCCCTGCCTCCCCTGGCCCCATCCACCGCATCCGCCACTCTAAAGCAGCTCCAACAACCAAGAGAGAAAAACCCAGTTTCTATTTTGGTTCTACAAATCGAGAGTAACCATCAGAGAATGGTCGATATGGACCATATCGCTAAATGACAAAAAGGCACCAAGAGGACCCCTCCCGTCTATACGTTGCTACTGGGACCTCATCAGTGGTATGCTGTCATATGGAGCTTTAACCCGTAAAATGCTCTAGTTTTTTCTTTTTTCTTTTTTCTTTTTTTTTTTGTCTTGTTTTGTGTGTGTGTGTGTGTGTGTGTGAGAGAGAGAGAGAGAGAGAGAGAGAGAGAGAGAGAGAGAGAGAGATTAGTATTTAGATAGTTTTGGAGGGTTTTGAACCAAGTTAGGAGCCCAGAAATACCTATTTGTGATTTTATGAGTGATGTGATCAATATCAATCATAAAATACCGCAAGTGCACGGGTGTCTAGATGAGACAGTGGCAAGAACGGGTCGAACCCACAGGGAGCTAATTAAAGAAACTTTTAAATTAAGAAAACTAATTAACTAACAATGTAAGTAAAGTTTTGAGTTCTTAGATAAAAAAATAAACAACTAATTTAGAAATTTGAAATCTACCAATTAAGGAAGATGATTAGAGTATAGGAATCCAATAAACATCCACCAATTATTTATCAAGTAACCCTAACTTGTTCCAATTTTTACTTCAAATCAAAGACAAATCAATGTTTTTAATTTGGAAAATCTAACTTTTAAAATCCCTTTTTAATTATAAAAGTTCGAAACTCAAGACTTCCTTCATCTCATAAAAGCATAAAAATAATTTAAGCACCACCCGTCAAAAGTAAGCATAAACCATCAAAAGATCTAAATCCTAAGCATGGCCTATCAAACCTAAGTATGAGTAGTCAAAAACTTATTTTTATTTTTAGAAATAAAAATAGAGATTTGCTTAAGGCACGAAGACAAGCCTATTAATCATTAAGCACATAATTATGGAACACAAATTAGAATTACTAAACAAATAAAAAAATAATTACTTACCTTCATTCATAACTCTAATCAAGAAAATTAGCCCGCCATTGCAAAGAATGCTTCTTGATTTATCATTAAAAATTGCATCTTTACAACTTCTCCTTCACAAATTTTCTCATTCAAAATAAATCCTTGGACATGGCCCAAGGCTACCAAAAATAAAAATAAACTAACGGAAAAGAAGAAAGGAAGAGAAAAAGAAAGGAATAGGATAGAGGGAGAGCCTTGGACGTATGGAATGTCCCCTATGGATCTCCATCATGTCCCCTTTTATGCTTTTTGCAAACCCCTTTTAGTAAAGAAGTACCACCCTTTTAGGTCTCTTTTTTCCTTATTTGTAGGTATTCTTTCTTGTTCTCCAAGCTAACCTTTCTTTTGGAAAGACTTTTGGCTTTGATATGATTTTCTTTATTGGCTTATCTTCAGATGGGGTCCCACAAGAGATGTGTTGTATTTGATTATCAACAGTGTGGATTTAATTGCAATCCGTCTAAAAATGAACATGAAAATTTCCGAGGTCATAACTTTGTCAATATAGCTCTAATTTGCATGTTCTTGGGCTCCACGGATATCTACTCTGAATAAGCTTTCCAACAGTAGGTAAATTTCATCGATCCGACGGTCAGATTGAAAGTTATGGCCATTTGAAGATGAGTTATCCTGAGAAAAACGGGATTAACTTGTAAATTTTGATTTGTAATGAATTCTATCTCTACACAACTTTCATCTTTGAAAGGACATTAGATGTGGATAACTCAAACTCTTCGTCTTTTGTTCCATTCAGAATTGTATTATTTGAATTATCCATTAATAATTTCAAATTTCTAACTACTGTGGACCCTGCCATGTGGGACATTTCATCTGCTTAGACAATGGACCATATGAGAAGTCTTCTACTGTAGTTAAGACTCTTCACTGATATGATGAGTGGACCCCTCCTTTGATAAATTTGCATATGGCTTGTGTGTGGGGTCTACATGGTGAATTCTTCAATTTACTTCAATTCAGCAATGCTGGCCCAGGATGACAATGTGTGCTTGAAAGTGAGTTCCATGATAGAGGCCTGTAATTCTCAATTTCTGCAAATTCTAATTTAATACATCAAATACTGAAGAGCTCATATTGAGGCGGGACCCACCCGGATAGAGTTCTACTCCAACTAGGACTCTTCGGAGAAAATTTGCAAAACATTCTAAGTTAATGCAGAAAATGTATGAAAAGTATGAAAATTCGCGTTTCTAGGTGAAAATGCATGGAATGATGTAATTATATGAATAATGATGCAATTCACCTAATTAAATTTCTAATTCATCCTAAAATGATATGTAAATGTGCAAATTCGTGAATTCAACAATGAGTGTGAGGAGTTTTCTCAATTTTAGAGATTTTGTGATTTTCTGGATTTGTTGGATAGAGGACGTCATTTTGGAAAACTTTCGTTCCTAGAGGAAACTCCCACTTGATGTACAAAATTCCTCGCAAAACCTCATTTCCTCATCTTTTAGAGCTAAAACCCTTCTTATAAATACGAAAAAACCACATAAGTATATAAACCACACTCATATCATCTCATGTCATTTCGTTGCCCCTCTTCATCGTTTTTCTTTCTCTCATCTCTCATTTCTTATTTTCTTCTTCTTCTTCTTCTTCCTTATATTCAAGAGACCAAGAGACTCCATCAAATTTCTACTAGAAAATGTCCAATTCAAGCTCCGCTCACCATTGATCATCTTCCTTCTCCATCAAGCTCCTTCCTCTCTCTAATTCTTCTCTTTTTATCTCAATTGGCTAGCAATTTCTTCTCTAATTCTTTTCCCTTGTTTACTTAAGAGTTTTAATTGTTAGGTTTTTTGCATGCAAGTCTTCTTAACCCTAATTCCTTTAGTTTGTTGTGTAAGAGCCTTTTAAGGGTTGGAGTTTGAGTATTTTGCAGGATAGATAGAGATCTAGTGTGGGTTTGAGGATCATGAGGAGTTTTACCTTAAATTGGACCTAAGGCAACTAAACATCTATATCTACATGACATGCATATGTATGCTGGATTTCCATTGAATTTTGTGGTTGTTCTATTCTAGAGTACCTAATTAAGCTCATCTTGTGTTTTTAGCATAATTCATATTAACTAGCAAAATGCTCCTGTGCTTAGCACTGGCAATTGAAGTCATACAAAAAAGATATCATTTAGTTTTATGATCGAAATAAGAAAAATCGATTTTGATTTCATAAGTTTATCTTTTAGAAAATCTATAATAAAAATATCTATCAAAAACAAAAACCTTATACACTTAAATTTATAATCACCGTTAGAAAAGATGCTATGTCCTGTGTCCTAATTATGAAACACAGAATAATAAACTTTCTTAGAAATCAAACACTTGAAAATCTAAATATATAATTAATACAAAAACTTTGAAATCTTAGTAGAAACTTGAAATAAATATTTTTGTATAAATTATATACATTGAGTTGAAAAAATCAAAGTTCAAACGGGCCAGGCATGTGTTCATCTTTGAGACTGCTGGAGTTGAATTTGAAGTACAACCCAGGTGTGTGTTTGAGCTCGGCCCAGAATATCCAGGCTTGGCCTGGCTTCTAAACTGTATGTGCAAGCTTGGCACGAGACCGAATTGAGCTGTAACGAGCCGGCCCAAGCCCTGTCCGCTTGAAAATTTGTAAGCCCGAGCCCAGCTCGAGATTGTGAAATAATTTAAGAAGAGAGCTAAAAAACGTAGGTCTTTAGTAGGGCTGTCAAAATGTCACACGATCTGTTAACACGACACGAACCCACGTAATAATAACGGTTTTGGGTGGCCTCTTAACGGGTTTGTGTCATTAATGGGTCGGACCCGTTAATACGCTAAATTAGCGAACCGTTAACGAATAAAACCAGTAACCCATTAACAACCCGCCAAACTGATATGATTACGGACTTGTTTTAGTTATTGGATTTTTATTGTAGCTGTTATTATATGTTGTGGAATATGGATTGCTCTTTGATCATTGGTGGCAAAGTAAGAGGCTATTTTATTTTTCACTACAAACTGAGGGAATATTTTAGGCTGATAGTGCGGGTTGTGCATGTTAACTGACATGGTCCGAAATGACCTAATATATTTAACGGGTTACACGGGTTGTATCGTGCAGCTAATTAAATAATTGCGTCATGTTCGTGTTTGATTTTTGGACCCGTTTATTTAATGGGTCGTGTACGAATTGATGCGATTTAAACACGAATTCGTTAACACAACACGGAATTTTTTTTTTTCGCCCTAGTATTTAGTGTTGCTCATATGGTTTGGTCTCGACTACTACTGCGTGAATCCCCTTGCTTTATATTTTTACTATTTTCTAAATCAGGCTGGGCTGGGATTTGGGCTCTCTACAACTGCATTCAAGCAACTCTGTTAAATACGCCGTAATAAAATGTCCCACTCCTAAAACAAAAGGTCCAAGTCTGGCCTTAATTAGGTTAGGCTGGTCCAGGCTCGGGCTAGCCCGGTCCATGAGTACCCTGAACCCCCGCTCACTGGACTTTTTCTAACAAGTCTGAACTCAGTTACAAACACCCATTATAATCTGTTTGGATGAAGGGATAGTGGTAAAAAATCTGGGGACTTGTTTGTGATACCGAGATGCCTAGACCACTCAACCAACTCTCTAGTTCTTACGTAGTAAAAAAGATGTCAAGAAGGCTTTTGCATAAATGTTTTTGAATATATTTGATCGACGATTAGATTAACCATTCAGTCACAGAAGAGATTTAGTGAACCTAGACCACCAGCGCTTCGTTCTATTTTTGCTAATTGGTAACTTTGTATTAACGAAGGAGAAAACAACAGGGCAAAGGGCCCAGAAGAGAGAGAAGACAAAATACAACCAAAATGAAGCTAGCAAAGAAGAGATCAGCCCTCCCCTAAAACATGAGGGGCACTAAACAGCTCTTGTAAAAACAGGGCTCTGAAAGGGCCTGCAGGGCCTTTTTGGATAAATAAGGAGTTGAGTAAAATGAAGTGGATTTCACATGTAGAGTCCAGTGAAGAAAAGTAGGTTGAAGTTAAAGTAGAATACTTCACTTCACTCCATTTAAATGCTTATGTTGAAGTTAAGGTTTGAAATAAAATCCGCTTTTACTTAAGGAAATGAAAGTATTTAGAGTTGAAGTGAAATAGTGTACATGTGACTCAAAACATTACTTCATCCATCGGACCATACTCATCCAAATGGGATAGAATTAAAATTCTAGAATGTTAGGCTCAATTAACTCCACTCTATTCTATTTTTTGCCTATCCAAACGGGCTATGAAGGAAGAAATTGGACACATACGTACATGTGTCAAATGTAATTTCTGAATTTGTTCTTTTTACTTGAAACATGTAATTTCTACAAGCAATGCATATCAACAATCTGATACAACAAAACATGTGGCCTTATGCATGCAAATCCGGCGAAATAGACTCCCATCATTTTCCTCCATGGAGCGACAAAAGAGTAAGCCTCATGAATGCGCCATCAGCGTGAGTCTTGGACTCATTAGATATTCGCGAAGGCACGAACTGGCCAATTTCGTTGTGAGTCAAGCCCTGACGAGGATTGCGAGACAGTTTTATTCTTTTGTCGCGTCTTCTAAGTACGTCATCTGTCCATACAGCAAAAGAAAGCCACGACGCCCGCGGTCCACAGACCGATCTTGCGCACACGTCGCCGTGCATGCAAACTCGCTTCGCCCCATTTTCAGCATTTGTTTTCCCCCATCTTCGTTTGTTTGCTCCTCCTCCTCTCTATAAATTGCAGGTCTCTAAGTCATCAATTCTTCCATCCATAGCAGCTAAGCCTCTCTTTCTAGCCTTTGGACAATGGCGAAATTAGCTACTCTGCTTCCTCTCCTCCTCTTCCTTCTCACTGCTTCCTTGGTTCTTTCCAGGAACATAGACCGGGAGAAATATGTAGTGGGAGAGGAACAGCCGGAAAGCGAGCAATCGAGTAATAATCCATTCTTCTTCGACGAAAAAAGCTTCAGGACTCCATTGAAGACCCAAGAAGGGAACCTCAGGATTCTTGACAGGTTTACACAGCGGTCTCATTTGCTCCGAGGGATTGAGAATTACCGACTTGCTGTCTTAGAGGCTAATCCTAATGCCGCCCTTGTGCCAACCCACTGTGATACTGATGAAATTCTCTTCGTTGTTGCCGGTATTTAATTTATTTTCTCTCTGTTTCTAGCTCTAGAGCATGTTTCTTTACTCCAGCAAGGCGTTGAGTGAAGTAGATGGCAAAGAGATTAGAAAAAAAGAGAGTCAAAAGGAAAATTCCTAGAGGACAAAAATATTAGTTTTTTTTTTTTTTTAATCATTTAGTGTGATTAGAGATTTGTCTTTTCTCACATTTAGATTTGACTCATTTTATTATTATTTTCTCTCCATTGTTGCCTTTGTTTTTCAAATAAAGAGATTTGTTTTGTTCATGTCGTGATTGAATCATGTTGTAATTGTTGTGGGGGAGTAGGAAGGGCAACCATCACTCTCATGCGCAAAGAAAACAAGGAGTCCTACAATCTACGCCAAGGAGATATCTTGAGGGTAGAAGCTGGAACGACACACTACATAATCAACAGAGACAACAAGGAGCAGCTCTTCATTGCAAAACTCTTGGAAACAATATCGGTTCCGGGACAAGTTCAGGTAAAGTTTACCAGGATGGATCTTTCATTAAATTTACCCTGTATTTTTAACATTATTTCTTGAATTTAAACGTTAAATCTTCTGTTGGGAACGTTGTTGTAGCCATTCTTTGGCATCGGAGGTCGTAACCCCGAATCTTTCTATACGAGCTTCAGCAAGAATATCATAGAATCTGCATTCAATGTAAGAAGTCACCGTCTTCTATTTTGCATTTTGAACAAGCCCCGTTTAATTTTCGTAGTCTATTAAAAAACTCCCTCCCTCTCTCTCTCTCAACCACAATCTGCTGTGTGTTCTCCATCTTCAGACAGAACATGAGAAGGTGAGGAAGGTGTTTGGGGAGAACCAAGAGGGGGCCTTCTTAAGTGTTCCGCAGGAGAAAATAAGGCAGATAGCCCAACAAGCATCGTCGTCTTCCGAGGAGGGACGTACTCACGGAGGAATATCGAGAGGACCCTTCAACCTATTCGAAAAGCACCCTACCTACTCTAACCAGCACGGACAGATATACGAGGTTGACTCTAGCGACTATCCGGCCCTGCAAGCCCAAGACATATCTGTTGCCTATGAAATCATTCGCGGCGTAAGCTCTTCATTACTGCTTGGCCTCTCCTTTGACTTCCATTGATCTTTTTCCCCTTTCTCTTAATCTTTTCTTAAACTGACGTAATCTCATCCTTAAATTTAAACATTTCCACTCACAAAATTGAATTAACATCGCAGGGGTCGATGTTGGCACCTTATTACAACTCAAAGGCATTTAAAGTGGCACTGGTCGTTGATGGTAAGGGGTATTGGGAGCTTGTGTCCCCTTACGGCTCTGCTCGCAGTGGAGAAGGAAGAGAGTCGCAGGGAGAGTCCGTCTCTTATCAGAGACTCAGCGCGCAGCTGTCAGATGGCAACGGATTGGTCGTTCCGCCAGGCCATCCCTCTGCAATCGTTGCTGAGCGCGGTCAGGACCTGCGCGTCCTCTGCTTCAGGATCAATGCCCAAGAAAACCAGGAACACCGGCTGGCAGGTATGTTACTATCAATACAAACATGAAATTCTTTCTGTGATGTTTTGGTGGTAAGTTTGATTATTGGTTGTTGTTGTTTTGGCGGCCGTGTGTAGGGCGAGACAACATCTATAATAAGATGAACAAGGCGGAGAGGGAGATTTTCTTCAAGGCACCAGAAACGGAGGTGAGAGAGGTCTTGAATGCGCAACGTGATGCTGGCATAGTTGAGGGGCCGAAAGGAAGCCAGGAGAGCGAGAGTGAAGGACGCGGTCGCGCCTTCCAGTCTATTCTGGATTTTGCGGGGTTCTAATCTAGTTTCATGTATGTATGAAAGAGAGGATAATGCATCTAAAAAATATGAATAAATGATCGAGTGTGTCTACATGAGTAGTAGAATATACAGCTAGTATGGGGAGTGCATGTAAATGTGGAATGGCAAGGAAAGTAATAGGTCCTTGCCGTGAAATCAATAAAGTAGACAGTTTCCACTATGTCGTGTGTTCATCTTTACCTTCTGGTTTTTTCCGGACTAGTGAACCTAGAGATAAGGTTAATGCCTCATTCTTTCTCTTGATGGGTGAATGTTGGATGTAAAATAAAAAAAATAAAAAAAAAAATCCTTGATTTTGGCCTTATGAGAAGCCATATCAGCTTATTGGGGCCTATTTGCAGATGTGTCTTTTAAAAAAGAGATAATTAGCAAAAGGTCCCTCATATAGGACTTGTAAGGCCTCTAGTCCATAAACTTTTTTTCTAATGCCTGTAGTCCATGCAACTGGGCATATTTCGGCGAGAGATCCCTGGATACAATTTTGATGACTAATTTACCCTTTCAACCATTTTAAACATGAAAATTTAAAATTTCAAATCTTCTACATCCCTCTTCTTCTTCAACCCGGACATGCTGGTTCTGTGCTTAGGACAAAAAAGAAACAGAGGAAGAAATGAGAGAGGAGAAAGGAGAGAGGAGATGGGCCGGAGCCAAGTTGGCTAACGAGAACTTCATCAAGAAGCACACCGGGCCTGGAGTCCTGTCAATCGCGAACGCTGGACTGAGGATGAACGGGTCGCAATTCTTCGTCTACGCCGCCAAGATGCAGTGGCTGGACGGGTCGCAATTCTTCGTCTACGCCGCCAAGATGCAGTGGCTGGACGGGAAGCACGTGGTGTTTGGACAAATCTTGACGGTGAGATCCAACGATTTTAACATGTTTGGTTTAAATGACGATGCTTCGTCTACACAGCCATTTGTTTTAAATGATAGCAGTGTAAATGGCGATCTTGGCTGGTAAATGACGAAGCACGTGGTGTCTACATCGCCAAGACCAGGTTTCATCATAAGAAGAACTTGGATTCGAGCAGAACACGTGGTGACGAAGCACGTGGTGATGAAGCGTGAAAATTTGGTTTTTGGCATAGGATGCGATGAGGATTTGATTGAAAGAAGGGGGAATTTGGGTTCGAGCAGAACAAAGAATGAAATAAGAAGAAAATAAGAAGAAAGCATGTGCTGATGGGTTTGATTGGGTTCTGATGGGGGTTGGATCAATTAAGAAGGAAGAAGGCCTGCCGGGCTCATTGTAGAAGTGAAGTTTTCCGTTCATTCGCCGAACGTAGTTGACGGTGCTGCGCCATCGCTAGAGAAGGAAGGCAGCAGGGCTGTTATATCGTTTTTGACAAATCTATGAGTTTTTATGAAATTTATCTGAGTTTTTTGTGAAATTTATCTGAGTTTTTGTCAAGTTTATCAAGTTTTAACAAATTTATGTCAGTTTTTGTCAAATTTATCTTAGTTTTTCATTTTTTTTCAAATTTATTTTAGTTTTGTGCAAATTTATCTGAGTTCTGGACAAATCTATCTGAGTTCTGGGACAAATTTATCTGAGTTTTGGACAAATCTATCTGAGATTTTGGCAAATTTATCTGAGTTTTGGACAAATCTATCTAAGATTTTAGCAAATTTATCTGAGTTCCTGACAAATTTATCTCCATTTGGCGAATTTTAACTGATTTTTTGAACTAAATTCAGGCTCTTCTTTTGAAATTTATTTGCATTTTTTAAAATAAATTTAACTGATTTTTGGCAAAAATATTTTAGTTTTTGGCAAATTTCTCTGAAATTTGGGAAATTGGTTTATCTTAGTTTTGGCAAATGTATTTGCGTTTTTTAAATTTATTTATATTTTTTAATTTTATTTACGTCTTTTGAAATTTATTTGCGTCTTTTGAAATTTATTTACATTTTTTAAAATTTATTTCGATCTTTTGAAATTTACTTGGATCTTTTGAATTTGATTTTCATCTTTTGAAATTTATTTATATTTTTTGAAATTTATGTGGATCTTTTGAAATTTATTTGCTTCTTTTTATAATGACTTTCATCTTTTACAATTTATTTATATTTTTTGAAATTTATTTGAATTTTTTAAAATTTATTACCATCTTTTTAAATTTCTCTGAGTTCTTTTGAAATTTATTGCGTTTTTTGAAATTGTTGCATTTTTTAAAATTTATTTGCTTTCTTTCTAATTTATTTGTATTTTTTGAAAGTTGATTTTTTTTAGAATTTATTTTCATTTTTTTAATTTTATTTACGTCTTTTGGAATTTATTTTCGTCTTTTGAAATTTATTAACATATTTTGCAATTTATTTGGATCTTTTGAAATTTATTTTCATATTTTGAAATTTATTTACATTTTTTTAAATTTATTTGGTTATTTTGAAATTTATTTGGCCAATTAAATGGTAGTTGACTATCATTAATGGCATATCCTACTAATCATGGGATATGATTTTGAATAAAGGGTAAATTAGATATTTTAGGTCTTCAAATTTGAAAAAAGGACTTATCACACTATGAAAAAAGATTGTGGATCTAAGGCAATAAAGTGACATGTTCAAGGACCCGTCGCCAAATGCCCCTTTAAAAAAACCACATAATATGTGTCTTTTCAATAAAAGGTCTCTTGGGCTAAATATGTGTCTTTTGAATAGAATGTCTCTTGGGCCCATTTGTGTGAGGTTATGGGATATATAATCTCATTTTAAGGTTTTACTTCTAAAACTCAAAACAAAGCTAAGATTAACATGAATACACTTCTTGGTTGGAGAAGCCTTTTGGAGAAGAGGAAGTCCATGCTGTTTTGTTTGCCTTAAGGAGAGATAATGCTTCGGGCCCCGATGGCTTTCCAATGGTTTTTTTTTTTTGTACAAACTTTTTGGAATGAGGTCAAAGAAGATATCATGGCTTTCCTAGTTGAGTTCCACTCTAGGTGAAGGCTCTCTAAAAATTTAGGGGCTTCCTTCATAAGTCTTGTTCCTAAGAAGCCGGGTGCTGACAACATTTATGATTTTAGACCTATCTGTCTGATAGGAAGTGCCTATAAAGTCCTAGCAAAAGTGTTGGCAAGTAGAATCTTAAAAGTCATTCCTTGTATCATTTCGCCTATTCAATGTGCCTTTGTTCGTGGAAGAAAAATCCTAGATGGTTTGTGCACTCTTGATTGAAACAAGGCAAGTCGGGCCTGCTCTTTAAGTTGGACCTTGAGAAAGCCTATGACAGGGTGGACTGGGGCTTCCTTCAATATGTGCTTCGTAAAATGGGGTTTGGTAAGAGATGGTGAGGTTGGATTATGGAGTGTATTACTTCTTCTTGGTTCTCCATTATTATCAATGGGTCTCCCAAAGGGTTCTTTCCTGCTCAAAGAGGCTTAAGACGAGGGGATCCACTCTCTCTGTTCCTATTTCTCATTGTGGGGGAAGCATTTAGTCGGATGCTTGCAGCAGCAGCAGTGGGGAGACTTATTCAAGGCTCCGCTCCTGCTCCAAATTCCCTAGTGATCTCTTATTTCCGATTTGCAGATGACACAATTTTTTTTTGCGACGCCAACGAAAACCAGGTAAAGAATGTCAAGGCCATTCTATTGTGCTACGAAGCCATGTCGGTTTTAAAAGTAGATTTTCACAAAAGCTAATTGCTTGGAGTGAGGGTGGATGATCCTACCATTTCTTATTTGGCGTGTATCTTGGGGTGCATGGTTGGCTCTTTTCTCACTGCTTACCTCGGCCTTCCTTAGTGTAGGGGAAACTCTCTAAAATCTATCTGGGACACGGTGTTATAGAGGATTAAAAAGAAGTTGTTTACTTGGAAAGCAAACTATCTGTCCATGGGAGGTACAATGACTATAATCTTATCTGCTCTCTCCAATCTTTCGATCCACTTCCTCTCCATCTTCCAGTGCCCAGCATCAATTGCAGACCGTATTGAGAGGTTGCAGCAGGACTTTCTGTGGCAAGGAAAGGACAAGTCAAAGAAATTTCATTTGGTAAGTATGTAGGTCGAAAAAGGAAGGGGGTCTAGGATTAAGACCTATTGGTCAGATGAACTGCGCTCTCCTAGGGAAGTGGTTGTGGAGGATTGGGGAAGACGGGGACTTTTTATGGAAACGGGTCTTTGTAGCAAAATATGGAATCTTGAGAGATGGTTGGGATATCGAAAATCCTAATTATCGTGCTTCTAGGTTATGGAGAGGGATTGTCTCGTGTAGAGATGCTTTTATTGCCAACATCAAATTTAGAGTGGGCTAAGGGGAGAAAGTGTTGTTTTGGCTAGATAACTGGGTTGGTGATAAACCCTTGGCTGAAGCTTTCACTAGCTTGTTTGCAGTTGCTAGAGATCGTAAAGCGACAGTCTCTTCCTATATAAGTAGCATTGATGAGGAGATGAGTTGGGGCCCTACATTTAGTAGAATTCTCACGGAGACCGAGGAGAACAATTTCTCCTCCCTCCGCGACATTCTTAGCCAAGTCTCCATTAATCAAAATTTGGAAGATTGTAGGATTTGGACAGCTTCCAAAGATGGGATCATCTCGGCATCTTCTTTCTTCGCGGCTATGTCAGGGGGTCATTCTCCAATAAACCCTTTGTCTAGAATTTGGAACTTGAAGATTCCGCCAAGGGTCATGGCATTCAATTAGTTGGCATTGCAAGGTGGTATTTTGACTATAGATAACCTGCGCCGGCGTAGAAAAATCATAGTCAATTCATGTCCCATGTGCTTAGCAGATGAGGAATTTATTGATCATCTCTTACTGAATTGTAAAGTAGTACAGGGGCTTTGGTTTGAAGTTCTAAGCTGGTTTCATTGTAGCTGGGTCCTTTTCAGATCCATCTGTGGATTGTTTGATGCATGGTTATTGGAGGTGGGATCAATCAAATGAAGGATTTTGTGGAGAATTGCCTTCCCGGCACTTTTATGGATCATTTGGAAGGAGAGGAATTCTCGATGCTTCGAGTACTCCAGCACCTTGGTTGAAGATCTTGCGTATGAGATCAAATTCACAATCGCTTCATGGGTGTCCTTTCTTCCTCAATTTCATGGGACTATTGATATCATTTTGAGGAATTGGAGGGAGGTGGTCTTTCTTTAATGTTTACTGTTGCTGCAGGTGTTATTGCTCCTTTCTTTCTCTCTCTAGCTCTTGTGGTTGTGAGTTTATTTATGGTGGTATTAGTTTCTGTTTCTATTTTATTTCCTTTTTGGCTTTTCAGTATTTCACTTATGTACTGTTAAGTTTATTCAATGAAAGTTAACATTAAAAAAAAAAAAAAAAAAAAACCCAATTTGGGGACTATAAGTGGGCCTAGGCACACTAGCATTGGCGCCTTGGGGCTGATTTGATATTCTTAGGGTGTCCGGCTCCAATTTGGGGTTCCAGAAGGATTTAACTTGGTTGAGTTTTTAATTCCAGAGTTGTTTTTGGTTCTATGAGGATTCAGTGACGTTGCATTGGGTCAAAGTCCAAAGTGAATAAAGAATCAATGATACTGGGACTATTTTGGGAGCCTAGTTAGGCGCACATGCTGTGGCACCTAGGTATCATTTAGGTGACTTGTGCGGGTTGTTGGTGGTTCTTAGGACCTGTTCACTGAAATTAATTCGGTGTTGCAAGTAGCCCGAGTTGATTAACTTTATTTATTCTGAATTAGTTTTGGATTTCTAGGTTGTAGATACGATAGTGGTTAAGGTCTGGAAGTCAGAACATGGTTGTGACTCTTCCTGGGGCAAAAATGATCAAGGGTTGGGCACCCTCATGGGGGCGCCTGTGTGGCAAAGTCCACTTTGGTGCACAGGCAGTGGCGCCTATAAGTGTATGTTTCTGGGGGTTTTCGGGTTCGGTGATTTCTTAGGTTATTCCTAATTTAGGTTTGAAAGGTCTAAGTGTCTTTTAGCTTGGGATATTTTTGCTTTAGTTATGTTTAATTAATTATTTTAATTGGGCTTGACTAAAGGTTGGAATTAAGGGTTTTTTTTATTTAAGGATTTGAATTAGGACTCGATTAGGATTCAAAATTAAGATCCTGAATTAAGGGTTGTTAATTAGGATTTTGGCTCAAGTGAAGGATTTAATTATGTTTTTATTAATTAAAGTTGGTTAAGGCTTATGAATTAGAGTTTTTTAGTAAGGTTTTATTAAATTAAAACTCATTTTGGCACTCCTATGGACAATTTCGATATTCATATTATTGATGTCCTAATTTTGCCCCATTTGAACAATTTGAATAATTAAATTAAAATCTCCATTATCATGCACATTTAGGAAGGTTGCATCATTATAGGCCTTTTTTTTATGGATCTCACCAACTCTAATATTTCGAGTCGGATCTCACTACCATGATGATCTGCTTTTAATAAGCTCCCGATAATGTATGGATTAAAAAAATTTGACGGGTGGATCAAGAATTTTGAATTTTAAAAAGTTAAACATATGTGGGCTCCGCAAAAATCCAAATCTTTTCTAGGTCTTCAAATGGACCTGGCCCTTATATCATTGGAACCCACTCATTGAGAGATCTCCACTAATACTCAGATTTTAAAAAAATCCGACGGTCAAATCCCCAGTTATGATTTTTCTTCAAAATTAATCAGGCATGTGTCCCTTAAAAAAATTTGAATCTTTTCATGACCTTCAAATTATTCAAACCCATACACTAATATGTATGCATGGCACACTATTCACCAATATGTATGGCACACTATTGGGTCGTCGCTATTTTTCTTTACTAATTCATCTAACCAAGATTTAGAGAGTGTTTTTCATAAAAATAAAAAAAAAACATAAGAATTATGTATGGATTATTAACAAAAAAAAAAAAAAAATAACACGAAGAATCACTTGAAAATCACATAAGAATAATAAAAATAAACTTATATAAGAATCATATAAAAACCCACATTAGAATCGCATAAAATTCATGCTCAAGTAATTCCACATATATGCCCGAATAAATCCAGTGAGGGCTGGCTAGTTCGCAAGCCTAGTATTGCTCAAGGTCAACCCTTAAATTTAGAGTCTCGCAAAAATCTTATCCAAGCCTGGCCGTTGGGCTTTTCAAGAAAAACAACAAAAGCCCTCATTTTGTAGGCTGGCCTGGGCCAAATACCCTCGTAAAAAGGCTGTATTGACCAATACTAAGGCGACCAAGAGTTCATTAACGCTGGAAGGGCCCCACAGCACAGATAGTAGAGAGAGGAGAAATTTAACCGAACACCCGGATGAGCTATTTGTTTAAAATCCATAGGCGGGTGTGCATGAGGTTGCTCTTCCTGAGAATGCTCTTGATTTAGCAGGGCAGGGGCGGACCCAAAAATTCTTCATTCTGGGGGTGTGGAGCACTATGTGTAAACTATTTTGGGAGGGCCACAATTAAAAAATAAATGTAGTTTTTAAAGCATATAGGGGTTTTTCTAAATTTTTTTTTTTTTGGGGGGGGGGGGGGGGGTTTGGCATATGTAAAAATTTATTAAAATATTGTAAAGCAAAGGGTTTTTTTTTTAATTTTAGGGAGGCCATGGCCCCTACCAGTCCCCCTTTGGTTCCGCCACTGACTAAGGGATATTTATTTATAACCACTATATTTCCTAGAAATCGCAATTAGCCACCTGAAAAAAAAAAAAAAAAGCTATTAATTTACAAATCTCAATCAACCACCCAAGCTCAAAATTAAGGCCTAAGTGTTGACCCATTAGTGAAATCTATTGCAAAATAATGAAAACTTTCTTAGGTCTATCCTAATTAATCTAAACCTAAAGGAATCTAATCCGGGCTAACTTTAACTTGGATATAATGGCCCTTTCTTATTTGCCCCACAAAGATAGAGACGACGTCGTAACTAATTCGTCAAATCTGCATCTTCTCCGACCTTCATCATCTGCGATGCTGGTTTTCTCTATACTAAAAGGAACAAGAACAGAACTCTCCCCTAATATTGAATATTCCTTATAGAGGTTAATGATCTCCATTAACGACGTAGGCATAGCACAGTTTGACCTTCTTTCATGCGTTATCTGTCATAGAGCTCGAGTTTCATTTTTACTTTTCAAGAAAAGTTCATTAGGGTTTTGATATATAGTTTATTCATTTCATTATCTCTGTTGTATATTTATTTTTGGGTGGCTAAATGATTAAGGCTACGACTTTTTGCGGAAGGATGAAAGGAAACCAGAGAAAGGGAGAAAACGATGGAATGAAGAAGGGGAAAATGGGGGGAAATGGGATTTCAGGCAATTTGTATGGGATATTAAGCTACGACGTCATTACACGTTTAAATCTTTAATAATAATAAATAAATAAAAAAGGAAGTGGTCACAGGGAACAACTTCCATGCAATATTGACTGGTGGCATTTTTTTTCAGTTGGTTACCATCCAGCTATGATCGTTTTTGGTAGTTCGCTCTTTATTTTATTTGCTGATTCCTCAAAAATGCTCACAATGTAGCCCAGGAAAGAAAAAAAAATACAGAGAGTTGTAATTGGATACATACGTACATGTGTCAAATGTAATTTTTTAGGGAAAACTACGGGAAAAAGCCCCATAGTGAGCCATGTGCAGGTGGATGACCCAGTAGGAGTTTAGAGACAGAAGGGCCCCTTCTTGTTTTTTTTTTAGATGTTTATTGGTATTGTTGATATCGACAATAAATGCAGTTTTACATAAACCGCAAGAAACCTCTTCTTCCCCATTTCATCATCTTCCTTTTTTCTTTTTCCTCTTCCACAGTCCCTGTCGATACCTTTCCTTTTCGTTGGTCCCAGGGAGTGGTCCCAAGCATCGTTTGGCACCTTCTTTCAAAGCTTATACATAGTTGGCAAGCACATGGAGGTATGTATTCTAATAGTTTTCTCTTGTTTGCATTAGGTTTAAACAGAGATTCCGTTTTTTTTTTTTTTTTTTTTTTTTGCTTTGGTTCGAGATTGCAAGTTTTTTTTTTTTTGTCCACTGTTCTTAAACATGAAACCCAATCCCTAGATTAAACGAACTCAGAGTGATTTTGTCTGATTAGGTTTGTTAATTGGGTTTTTTGAAAAAAAAAAAGGGGGGGGGGGGGGGGGGGGGGGGGGGTTTGTTTGGCATTGTTACCTAACTGAGAAGGGGTTTTCTTTTTTTTTTTTTTTCAAACCCTCTCAATGCATAGAGACGTTGATAATGACAAGTTTTTGCTAGATCTGGGCTTCACACCTTTATTGGCATAGAGATATTTTAGATTGGTTATGCATTTACATACATAGAGAGAAAGATTAAAAAGTCCATATATAGATTGCTGATTAAAAAAGGTTTAGAGAGAGATTAAAGAGTTCATGTACAGATTGTTGATTAAAAAATATTCAGATCACAAACTGTCTGTGCATTATATTAGTGTTTATGTTTCTCCATCACATCTTTAATACTGTTTGTGAAACCTATATGACTGAAAAAAGAAATGGATACATATATTGACTAGTACCTCACTTGTTAGTAGTGGCAGCAGTTTGGGTACTGTGATTGTTTCAAATTGGGAAAAGTCAATTTGGATTTCTGTAGTTTTATGGCTTTTGGTGGGTGCTTATGTTTTAATATTTTTGCATAATAAATTTCATGTTAGTTATCAAACATTTCATACCCTTGTAAGTTGGCACTAGTTTCCCTACATTTGTTAATCAATTGACTATTACTTCCTAGTTCCAACCAAATGCTGGTGCATTTCCTAGATAATTCAGTACGAGAAATAAGGAGGTGCTAATGCAATAGAGCAGTGTCACAAAGTGTTGTACCCTACAACTAATGCTCATGATTTAGTAATCATCTTATTGGCCCCACAATTAGTAGGGAATTCCTACCAACCCTACGCTATCATAGATATCCAATGCATTGTTGGTGTTTTGCTGTCGGCATAGCCCTCTACCAACTCTAACTATGTTGTGGAATACTAATATTGATATTCGCTGGCTGTCAGAACTGATATTTTCTTGTCTAATGATACACTTCCATGTTGTAATGCAATTCTCAGCTGTGTAATGGTGCTTTTGGTTAGTATATTGCTGTAACAGTCTGTGTAATTCAGTAGTTGTGAAAGAGGAGCATACTAGTAGTTAGTTCCAGTTATAGGCTCTAGCTGACTATTTCCGAAATATTGCTTGCAGAGTTGGTGGTCGGATAGTTCTGATTATGCTGTGGAAGCTGTATTTGGGAAGCACGGACATAGGGTGTGGGACGCAAGGGAAGCATGCACGCTGATTTTTATAGTCTATCAAAGATCACATTTCTCCTTACTAGTCGGATTGGTTGACGAGAAATGATGGAAGTTCTACAATAGCTTGGTTGGCGGTCGCCGATCGGTAAAGCACGCGTTGAAATTTGTATGTTATGTTACCTTAAACATCGTTATTTTTGTATTCTGCGTCATCTGCATCTGCTTAGTGGCGTACACAAATCCTTGACTAAATCTAAAAGTGCACTGTAATAATGCTTCACGCAGGTTGTATGGTTGAATGAAAGGTATAACCATTTTGGGTGGTCAGACCCTTATCTATGGGGTTGGCTTATAAAGACAGGCATCCCTTGTCAGGAAAATGGAAATGACTGTGGAATATTTACAATGGCTTTCGTGGAACACTGTGTACACCACCGTAGCATCAACTTTACTTAAGAAGACATTCCCTACTTTTGTAGCAAAATCATCATAGAGATATTCAAAAGGAGCTGGCAGTTGAATGCCAACAGACTGGGTTTGACCTACTTGAGTGACTTCCTATGATGGGTTTGATGGTGATTTCCAACAAAGAGAGGAGCGCAAGAAATGTCTATTGATATTTTGTTTTGGAAAATGTTAAATGGAGTGTGCTTACTGGGATGTTCTGTTTTTGTTATACGTTTTTGTTGTTAATTGCAACATTGCCTTTGAGATGGTGTTTCATCAATCTATTAGGTTGATAGACTTATACTTTGTCTCATTTTACCATTGTGCATAATGAATTATACTTGTATATAGAATCCTTTTGTTGGAGTACAGGTCCTTGCCTCATGCTGTTTTTTGTTTTTTTCGTTTGTTGTTAGCAGATTGTCAATAGAATGGTTGAATGGATGTTAGGGTCCCACAAGTTTAATGAATGCATCTGTTTGGGTTCCACTTGGTATACTGCTTCATGTTATGATTGTTATGAATCTGTAGCTGAGGGTAACTGCTTGAAAAAGAACTTGCAATCTGTATGACAGCAAATGAGATTGAATTGGGGAGAGTTGTTTTGGGTTGAAGAGAAGGTATGGTAGTGGGTTTGATGCTGGTGGGTTTGTTGCTATGTTTGGGGTGGATTGATAAAGGAGTTATTTACCTTTTTTTGCAGGGAGGTTCATGATGATGTTGCAGTCATTGCCACATTTTTTTTTGAGGTTTTTGTGAGTTGAATTAAAAGTTGTAATGCTGTAATGGATAAAAGTTGTCAATATCGATTATCGACAACTTTAAGTCGTCGGTATCAACTAGTTTCATCATGGGATGAATTAAAAGTTGTAAGTCAGTAGCTGCTGGAATGGACAAAAGTTGTCGATATCGACAACTATATGTTGTCGGTATCGACTAGTTTCGTCAGTGAGATGAATTAAAAGTTGTAAGACAGTAGCTGCTGGATGGATAAAAGTTGTCGATATCGACAACTTTAAGTCGTCGGTATTGACTAGTTTCGTCAGTGGGATGAATTAAAAGTTGTAAGTCAGTAGCTGCTAGAATGGATAAAGTTGTCGATATCGACAACTATAAGTTGTCGGTATTAACAAGTTTCATCAGTGGGATGAATTAAAAGTTGTAAGTCAGTAGTTGATTGAAAGCATAAAAGTTGTCGATATCGACAACATACCGACAGCTTTAATTTCTTGATTCCGAACAAGTTTGCAAGGTCATGTTTAAAAATAAGTGTGAACCCAAACATACAGCTGCTCTATCCAACTTATGGTGAAAGGAAATACTTAAGCACAAACACCATGGAGCAACTAAATACAACAATCTAAATTTATATAAACCTCATTTATATCACCATTCACATTCCAACATTTTTCACAGTTGTCAAATACTTAAGAAATGTAGCAAAACAATCCAAAAAAAGTGAAATCTGCAGTGTTCAAATCTACATGGATCCTTTTTACACTGCTAAAAATATGTTATGCACAACCCATTTACATTACCAACCAGCCCATTTACATCAGCAACCAATCCAAAAAAAGCACTGCACTGTTCAAGCCTTGAACAACCCATTTACATTACCAACCAGACCAAAATATAACTGCAATCTTCAAGTCAACATGGAACCTATTTACATCAGCAGCTAACCCAAAAAAAGCATTGCACTGTTCAAGCCTTGAACAATCCATTTACATCACCAACTGGATCAAAAAATAACTGCAATCTTCAAGTCAACATAGAACCCATTTACATCAGCAGCCAGCCCAAAAAAAGCACCGCACTATTCAAGACTTGAACAACCCATTTACATCACCAACCGGACCAAAAAACAACTGCAATCTTCATCAACGCCTACAAAAAGGAAACCCCTTTTCAAACTCTAAAAACCCAAAACGAAAGTAATATTAACTAAGCCCAAAACGAAAATGATATTTACTGCACAAGTGGTAATCTTTAAGCAAAGCTACATACAGATATGCATTTACACAACTAGTACAGTTTTAAAATGGCTCCTTTTAGGGTTCAGATCATAACTGAAAGAAGTCATTACGGAAAAGGAATCAAACTCATGACATTTTAGGGTAGATGATGCAATATAGGAAGGTGTTTATTGTGTGTACCAACTTATTAATGGAATCCAACCACCACTTAGAGTGATTTTTTAGGTGTTTTCTGAGAAGGAAATTCACCAGAGCAAATGTTGCAGTCGATGAAAAAGTTCTGATAAAGAAATGCAGACATAGGGTGATATATAAGGGGTTTACGCATAATGGTCGATATCGACAACTATATTGTCGATATCGACAACATCTCTAAACAACAAAAAAAAAATACAGAAACCCACCCAAAGGACCCGTCCCGTCTCTAAACTAATGTTGGGTCCTCTCCTTACTTCAGGTGTGCTATGGGGATTTTTCCCATAGTTTTCCCTTTTGAATTTGTTCTTTTTGCTTGCAACATGTAATTTCTACTATTTAAAGCCGTCAAAACAGGCACACTCTTCATATGGAGTTACAAAATTAAATATTCTGACATCAACAATCCGATACAACAAAACATGTGGCCTTATGCATGCAAATCCGGCGAAATAGATTCCATCATTTTCCTCCATGAAGCGACAAAAAGAGTAACCCTCATGAATGCGCGATCAGCAATTTCTCATTCAGTCTGAGTCGACTGATGAGTCTTGGACTTATTGGATATTCTCGAAGGCTCGAACTCATCAATTTCGTCGTGTGTCAGGCCCTGAAGAGGATTACGAGACAGTTTTATTCTTTTGTCGCGTCTCCTAAGTATGTCATCTGTCCATACAGCATGTGAAAGCCACGACGCCCGCGGTCCACAGACCGATCTCGCGCACACGTCGCCGTGCATGCAAACTCGCTTCGCCACATTTTCACGCATTTGTTTTCCCTCATCTTCGTTTGTTTGCTCCTCCTCCTCTCTATAAATTGCAGGTCTCTTAGTCATCAATTATTCCATCCATAGCAGCTAAGCCTCTTTTTCTAGCCTTTGGACAATGGCAAAATTAGCTACTCTGCTTCCTCTCCTCCTCTTCCTTCTCACTGCTTCCTTGGTTCTTTCCAGGAACATAGACCGGGAGAAATATGTAGTGGGAGAGGAACAGCCGGAAAGCGAGCAATCGAGTAATAATCCATTCTTCTTTGACGAAAAAAGCTTCAGGACTCCATTGAAGACCCAAGAAGGGAACCTCAGGATTCTTGACAGGTTTACACAGCGGTCTCATTTGCTACGAGGGATTGAGAATTACCGACTTGCTGTGTTAGAGGCTAATCCTAATGCCGCCCTTACGCCAACCCACTGTGATACTGATGAAATTCTCTTCGTTGTTGCTGGTATTTAATTACTAGAGGACAAATATATTGGTTTTTTTTTTTTTTTTAAAGTGTGATTAGAGTATATTATTTTATTATCTTTTTTGTCTTCTAGATTTGACTCTTTTATTATTATTTTTTTATTTGATCATATTTATTATACTCCATTGTTGCTTTCATTTTCAAATAAAGAGATTTGTTTAATTTGTTCATGTGGTGATTGAATCATGTTGTAATGGTTGTGGGGGTGTAGGAAGGGCAACCATCACTCTCATGCGCAAAGAAAACAAGGAGTCCTACAATCTACGCCAAGGAGATATCCTGAGGGTAGAAGCTGGAACGACACACTACATAATCAACAGAGACAACAAGGAGCAGCTCTTCATTGCAAAACTCTTGCAAACAATATCGGTTCCGGGACAAGTTCAGGTAAAGTTTACCAGGATGGATCTTTCATTAAATTTACCCTGTATTTTTAACATTATTTCTTGAATTTAAACGTTAAATCTTCTGTTGGGAACGTTGTTGTAGCCATTCTTTGGCATCGGAGGTCGTAACCCCGAATCTTTCTATACGAGCTTCAGCAAGAATATCATAGAATCTGCATTCAATGTAAGAAGTCACCGTCTTCTATTTTGCATTTTGAACAAGCCCCGTTTAATTTTCATAGTCTATTAAAAAACTCCCTCCCTCTCTCTCTCAACCACAATCTGCTGTGTGTTCTCCATCTTCAGACAGAACATGAGAAGGTGAGGAAGGTGTTTGGGGAGAACCAAGAGGGGGCCTTCTTAAGTGTTCCGCAGGAGAAAATAAGGCAGATAGCCCAACAAGCATCGTCGTCTTCCGAGGAGGGACGTGCTCAAGGAGGAAGATCGAGAGGACCCTTCAACCTATTCGAAAAGCACCCTACCTACTCTAACCAGCACGGACAGATATACGAGGTTGACTCTAGCGACTATCCGGCCCTGCAAGCCCAAGACATATCTGTTGCCTATGAAATCATTCGCGGCGTAAGCTCTTCATTACTGCTTGGCTTCTCCTTTGACTTCCATTGATCTTTTTCCCCTTTCTCTTAATCTTTTCTTAAACTGACGTAATCTCATCCTTAAATTTAAACATTTCCACTCACAAAATTGAATTAACATCGCAGGGGTCGATGTTGGCACCTTATTACAACTCAAAGGCATTTAAAGTGGCACTGGTCGTTGATGGTAAGGGGTATTGGGAGCTTGTGTCCCCTTACGGCTCTGCTCACAGTGGAGAAGGAAGAGAGTCGCAGGGAGAGTCCGTCTCTTATCAGAGACTCAGCGCGCAGCTGTCAGATGGCAACGGATTGGTCGTTCCGCCAGGCCATCCCTCCGCAATCGTTGCTGAGCGCGGTCAGGACCTGCGCGTCCTCTGCTTCGGGATCAATGCCCAAGAAAACCAGGAACACCGGCTGGCGGGTATGTTACTATCAATACAAACATGAAATTCTATCTGTGATGTTTTGGTAGTAAGTTTGATTATTGCTTGTTGTTGTTTTGGCGGCCGTGTGTAGGGCGAGACAACATCTATAATAAGATGAACAAGGCGGAGAGGGAGATTTTCTTCAAGGCACCCGAAACGGAGGTGAGAGAGGTCTTGAATGCGCAACGTGATGCTGGCATAGTTGAGGGGCCGAAAGGAAGCCAGGAGAGCGAGAGTGAAGGACGCGGTCGCGCCTTCCAGTCTATTCTGGATTTTGCCGGGTTCTAATCTAGTTTCATGTATGTATGAAAGAGAGGATGTGCATCTAAAAAATATGAATAAATGATCGAGTGTGTCTGCTTGAGTAGTAGAATAGACAGCTAGTATGGGGAGTGCATGTAAATGTGGAATCGCAAGAAAAGTAATAGGTCCTTGCCTTAACGAATGGTGCAATCAATAAAGTAGACAGTTTCCTCTATGTCGTGTGTTCATCTTTGCCTTCTGGTTTTTTCCGGACTAATGAACCTAGAGATAAGGTTAATGCCTCATTCTTTCTCTTGATGGGTGAATGTTATATGTAAAATAAAAAGGGTAAATTAGCCAAAAGTCCTTGAGCACGGTCTTCTAAGGCATCAAGGACAACTACTTTTTCTCTAATGTCTATAGTCCAGACAGCTGGAGATACTTTAATGAGAGGTCTCTAATATGACACGTCATGTATTTTCATGACTAATTTGCCCCATTCAACTATGCCAGAAAACTCCTTCCTTCTTCTTCTCTCATTTTCCATTTTCCATTCCTTTCCATAGTTGCAGAATATCGTTGCAGAGCACCTTCCGTCGCCACCATGACTTTCGATTCTCTCTCTTTCATTTCTTCAAAGATAGACACAGTTTTACTTTATCTTGCTCTTTTATCTGAAGTCTCTTCCAAATCTCTCTTTCTCTCTACAATTGATTTGAAAGAGAGCATTTTGCATTTTTTCTTGTTTCCTCCCTCTTTTTTCTCGATTGGATTGTGGTCATCAAGTGTTTTTGTTTTGGATTTCGATTTTTATTAGAATCTGATTTTCCGTATTCTAACTTTTGGTGTCGCCGAGCTCAGATAAATTTCCCAGAATCTCTGATAAACTAGATAGAAACTCAGATAAATTTTTTGAACATCTGCCAGAAACTCAGATAAATTTATCTGAGTTTCTGGCAGAACTCAGATAAATTTGCCAAATTTATCTGAGTTTTGGCAAATTTATCTGAGTTTCTGGCACAACTCAGATAAATTTATCTGAGTTTCTGGCAGAACTCAGACAAATTTATCTGAGTTTTGAAGAACTTTTCTGAGTTTCAAACAAATAGCTATGTGAAGTGGTGCCATCCGACGACCCACATCCATCTCTCCTTTCTTATTGCAGTGGCTGTGATTTATGATTCGCGTTTTTTTTCTCAACCAGTAGACAGAAGGAGAATAAGGAGCAGGAGCAGGGAACTATGGGAGAAACCAAACATGTTCTGGCTGTTGTATTCACAAGGTATCCTGTGTCCTAATTTCAAGAAAGCCCAAGTCAATCAATCTGTAAGTGGTTTTAACATGTGAAAGGATAGTCTAGGACCACAGTCTACAGGCTACATATCAGATCATAACCATGGTTTAAACAGTGAGAAGACTGCCTTAGAAGACTGATAGATTTATCTGAGTTTTATCTGAGTTTTGAAAACTCAGATAAATTTGTTTGAGTTTTGCTTTTGCTGACATGTACAAGGGCGTTTTTGTCATTTTCAGTTACAAGAGGACTGCTGTCAGTATGATAAAGTATTGTGGACCGCTTGCAATAAAAATCTCAGTTGAGGGACCTCCGCCCAAATGCCCCAAATAAAAAAAATCAAAAAAAAAATCCTTGATTTTGGCCTTATGAGAAGCCACATCAGCTTATTGAGGCCTATTTGCAGATGTGTCTTTTAAAAAAACCACATAATATGTGTCTTTTCAATAAAAGATCTCTTGGGCTAAATATGTGTCTTTTAAATAGAATGTCTCTTGGGCCCATTTGTGTGAGGTTATGGGATATATAATCTCATTTTAAGGTTTTACTTCTAAAACTCAAAACAAAGCTAAGATAAACATGAATACACTTCTTGGTTGGAGGAGCCTTTTGGATAAGAAGAAGTCCATGCTGTTTTGTTTGCCTTAAGGAGAGATAATGCTTTGGGCCCCGATGGCTTTCCAATGGTTTTTTTTTTTTTTTTTTTTGTACAAACTTTTTGGAATGAGGTCAAAGAAGATATCATGGCTTTCCTAGTTGAATTCCACTCTAGGTGAAGCCTCTCTAGAAATTTAGGGGCTTCCTTCATAACTCTCGTTCCTAAGAAGCCCGGTGCTGATGACATTTATGATTTTAGACCTATCTGTCTGATAGGAAGTGCCTATAAAATCCTAGCAAAAGTGTTGGCAAGTAGAATCTTAAAAGTCATTCCTTGTATCATTTCGCCTATTCAATGTGCCTTTGTTCGTGGAAGACAAATCCTAGATGGTTTGTGCACTCTTGATTCAAACAAGGCAAGTCGGGCCTGCTCTTTAAGTTGGACCTCGAGAAAGCCTATGACAGGGCGTATTGGGGCTTCCTTCAATATGTGCTTCGTAAAATGGGGTTTGGTAAGAGATGGTGAGGTTGGATTATGGACTGTATTTCTTCTTCTTGGTTCTCCATTATTATCAATGGGTCTCCCAAAGGGTTCTTTCCTGCTCAAAGAGGCTTAAGATGAGGGGATCCACTCTCTCCGTTCCTATTTCTCATTGTGGGGGAAGCATTTAGTCGAATGCTTGCAGCAGCAGCAGTGGGGAGACTTATTCAAGACTTCGCTTCTGCTCCAAATTCCCTAGTGATCTCTTATTTCCGATTTGCAGATGACACAATTATTTTTTGCGACGCCAACGAAAACCAGGTAAAGAATGTCAAGGCCATTCTATTGTGCTACGAAGCCATGTCGGTCTTAAAGGTGAATTTTCACAAAAGCTAATTGCTTGGAGTGAGGGTGGATGATCCTACCATTTCTTATTTGGCGTGTATCTTGGGGTGCATGGTTGGCTCTTTTCTCACTACTTACCTCGGCCTTCCTTTGTGTAGGGGAAACTCTCTAAAATCTATCTGGGACACGGTGTTAGAGAGGAATAAAAAGAAGTTGTTTACTTGGAAAGCAAACTATCTGTCCATGGGAGGTACAATGACTATAATCTTATCTGCTCTCTCCAATCTTCTGATCCATTTCCTCTCCCTCTTCAAGTGCCCAGCATCAATTGTAGACCGTATTGAGAGGTTGCAGCGGGACTTTCTGTGGCAAGGAAAGGACAAGTCAAAGAAATTTCATTTGGTAAGTATGTAGGTCGAAAAAGGAAGGGGGTCTAGGATTAAGACCTATTGGTCAGATGAACTGCGCTCTCCTAGGAAAGTGGTTGTGGAGGATTGGGGAAGACGGGGACTTTTTATGGAAACGGGTCTTTGTAGCAAAATATGGAATGTTGAGAGATGGTTGGGATATCAAAAATCCTAATTATCGTGCTTCTAGGTTATGGAGAGGGATTGTCTCGTGTAGAGATGCTTTTATTGCCAACATCAAATTTAGAGTGGGCTAAGGGGAGAAAGTGTTGTTTTGGCTAGATAACTGGGTTGGTGATAAACCCTTGGCTGAAGCTTTCACTAGCTTGTTTGCAGTTGCTAGAGATCGTAAAGTGACAGTCTCTTCCTATATAAGTAACATTGATGAGGAGGTGAGTTGGGGCCCTACATTTAGTAGAATTCTCACAGAGACCGAGGAGAACAATTTCTCCTCCCTCCGCGACATTCTTAGCCATGTCTCCATTAATCAAAATTTGGAAGATTGTAGGATTTGGACAGCCTCCAAAGAAGGGATCATCTCGGTTTCTTCTTTCTTCGCGGCTATGTCAGGGGGTCATTCTCCAATAAACCTTTTGTCTAGAATTTGGAACTTGAAGATTCTGCTAAGGGTCATGGCATTCAATTGGTTGTCATTGCAAGGTGGTATTTTGACTATAGATAACCTGCGCCGGCGTAGAAAAATCATAGTCAATTCATGTCCCATGTGCTTAGCAGATGAGGAATCTATTGATCATTTCTTATTGAATTGTAAAGTAGCATAGGGGCTTTGGTTTGAGGTTCTAAGCTGGTTTCATTGTAGCTGGGTCCTTTTCAGATCCATCTGTGGATTGTTTGATGCATGGTTATTGGAGGTGGGATCAATCAAATGAAGGATTATGTGGAGAACTGCCTTCCCGGCACTTTTATGGATCATTTGGAAGGAGAAGAATTCTCGATGCTTCGAGTACTCCAGCACCTTGGTTGAAGATCTTGCGTATAAGATCAAATTCACAATCGCTTCATGGGTGTCCTTTCTTCCTCAATTTCATGGGACTATTGATATCATTTTGAGGAATTGGAGGGAGGTGGTCTTCCTTTAATGTTTACTGTTGCTGCAGGTGTTATTGCTCCTTTCTCTCTCTCTCTAGCTCTTATGGTTGTGAGTTTATTTATGGTGGTATTGGTTTCTGTTTCTATTTTATTTCCTTTTTGGCTTTTCAGTATTTCCCTCATGTACTGTTAAGTTTGTTCAATGAAAGTTAACATTCAAAAAAAAAAAACCCAGTTTGGGGACTATAAGTGGGCCTGGGCACACTAGCAGTGGCGCCTTGGGGGTGATTTGATATTCTTTGGGTGTCCGGCTCCAATTTGGGGTTCGAGAAGGATTTAACTTGGTTGAGTTTTTAATTCCAGAGTTGTTTTTGGTTCTATGAGGATTCAGTGACGTTGCATTGGGTCAAAGTCCAAAGTGAATGAAGAATCAATGATACTGGGACTATTTTGGGAGCCTAGTTAGGCGCACATGCTGTGGCACCTAGGTATCTTTGGGTGACTTGCGCGGGCTGTTGGTGATTCTTAGGACCTGTTCACTAAAGTTAATTCGGTGTTTCAAGTAGCCCGAGTTGATTAACTTTTTTATTCTGAATTAGTTTTGGATTTCTAGGTTGTAGATACGATAGTGGTTAAGGTCTGGAAGTCAGAACATGGTTGTGACTCTTCCTGGGGCAAAAGTGATCTAGGGTTGGGCACCCTCATGGGGGCGCCTGTGTAGCGAAGTCCACTTTGGCGCACAGGCAGTGGCGCCTAAGTGTATGTTTCTGGGGTTTTTCGGGTCCGGTGATTTCTTAGGTTATTCCTAATTTAGGTTTGAAAGGTCTCTGTGTCTTTTAGCTAGGGATATTTTGCGCTTTAGTTATGTTTAATTAATTATTTTAATTGGGCTTGACTAAAGGTTAGAATTAAGGGTTTTTTTATTTAAGGTTTTGAATTAGGACTCGATTAGGATTCAAAATTAAGATCCTGAATTAAGGGTTGTTAATTAGGATTTTGGCTCAAGTGAAGGATTTAATTATGTTTTTATTAATTAAAGTTGGTTAAGGCTTATGAATTAGAGTTTTTTTAGTAAGGTTTTATTAAATTAAAACTCATTTTGGCACTCCTATGGACAATTTCGATACTCATATTATTGATGTCCTAATTTTACCCCATTTGAACAATTTGAATAATTAAATTAAAATCTCCATTATCATGCACATTTAGGAAGGTTGCATCATTATAGGCCTTTTTTTATGGATCTCACCAACTCTCATATTTTGAGTCGGATCTCACTACCGTGATGATCTACTTTTAATAAGCTCCCGATAATGTATGGATTAAAAAAATCTGACGGGTGGATCAATAGTTTTGAATTTTAAAAAGTTAAACATATGTGGGCTCCGCAAAAATCCAAATCTTTTCTAGGTCTTCAAATGGACCTGGCCCTTATATCATTGGAACTTACTCATTGAGAGATCTCCACAGATACTCAGATTTTAAAAAAATCCGACGGTCAAATCCCGAGTTATGATTTTTCTTCAAAATTAATCAGGCCTGTGTCCCTTAAAAAAATTCGAGTCTTTTCTTGACCTTCAAATTATTCAAACCCATACACTAATATGTATGCATGGCACACTATTCACCAATATGTATGGCACACTATTGGGTCGTCGCTATTTTTCTTTACTAATTCATCTAACCAAGATTTAGAGAGTGTTTTTCATAAAAAAAAAAAAAAAAAAAAAAAAAACATAAGAATTATGTATGGATTATTAACAAAAAAAGAATAATAATAACACGAAGAATCACATGAAAACCACATAAGAATAAAAAAAATAAAGTTATATAAGAATCATATAAAAACCCACATTAGAATTGCATCAAATTCATGCTCAAGTAATTCCACATATATGCTCGAATAAATCCAGTGAGGGCTGGCTAGCTCGCAAGCCTAGTATTGATCAAGGTCAACCCTTAAATTTAGGGTCTCGCAAAAATCTTATCCAAGCCTGGCCGTTGGGCTTTTCAAGAAAAACAACAAAAGCCCTCATTTTGTAGGCTGGCCTGGGCCAAATACCCTCGTAAAAAGGCTGCATTGAACAATACTAAGGCGACCAAGAGTTCATTAACGTTGGAAGGGCCCCACAGCACAGATAGTAGAGAGTGGAGAAATTTAACCGAACACCTGGATGAGCTATTTGTTTAAAATCCATAGGCGGGTGTGCATGAGGTTACTCTTCCTGAGAATGCTCTTGATATTGAGCAGGGTAGGGGTGAATCCAAAAATTCTTCATTTTGGGGGTGCGGAGCACTATGTGTAAACTATTTTGGGGGGGCCACAATTAAAAAATAAATGTGGTTTTTAAAACATATAGGGGTTTTTCTGATTTTTTTTTTTTTGGGGGGGGGGGGGGGGGGGTTGGCATATGTTAAAATTTATTAAAATATTGTAAAGCAAAGGGTTTTTTTTTTAATTTTAGGGAGGCCATGGCCCCTACCAGCCCCCCTTTGGTTCCGCCACCTACTAAGGGATATTTATTTATAACCACTATATTTCCTAGAAATCGCAATTAGCCACCTGAAAAAAAAAAGCTATTAATTTACAAATCTCAATCAACCACCCAAGCTCAAAATTAAGGACTAAGTTTTGACCCATTAGTGAAATCTTTTGCAAAATAATGAAAACTTTCTTAGGTCTATCCTAATTAGTCTAAACCTAAAGGAATCTAATCCGGGCTAACTTTGACTTGGATATAATGGCCCTTTCTTATTTGCCCCACAAACATAGAGACGACGTCGTCACTAATTCGTCAAATCTGCATCTTCTCCAACCTTCATCATCTGCGATGCTGGTTTTCTCTATACTAAAAGGAACAAGAACAGAACTCTCCCCTAATATTGAATATTCCTTATAGAGGTTAATGATCTCCATTAACGAGGTAGGCATAGCATAGTTTGACCTTCTTTCATGCGTTATCTATCATAGAGCTCGAGTTTCATTTTTACTTTTCAAGAAAAGTTCATTAGGGTTTTGATATATAGTTTATTCATTTCATTATCTCTGTTGTATATTTATTTTTGGGTGGCTAAATGATTGAGGCTAGGACCTTTTGCAGAAGGATGAAAGGAAACCAGAGAAAGGGAGAAAACGATGCAATGAAGAAGGGGAAAATGGGGGGAAATGGGATTTCAGGCAATTTGTATGGGATATTAAGCTACGACGTCATTACACGTTTAAATCTTTAATAATAATAAATAAATAAAAAAGGAAGTGGTCACAGGGAACAACTTCCATGCAATATTGACTGGTGGCATTTTTTTTCAGTTGGTTACCATCCAGCTATGATCGTTTTTGGTAGTTCGCTCTTTATTTTATTTGCTGATTCCTCAAAAATGCTCACAATGTAGCCCAGGAAAGAAAAAAAAATACAGAGAGTTGTAATTGGATACATACGTACATGTGTCAAATGTAATTTCTGAATTTGTTCTTTTTGCTTGCAACATGTAATTTCTACTATTTAAAGCCGTCAAAACAGGCACACTCTTCATATGGAGTTACAAGATTAAATATTCTGACATCAACAATCCGATACAACAAAACATGTGGCCTTATGCATGCAAATCCGGCGAAATAGATTCCATCATTTTCCTCAGTGAAGCGACAAAAAGAGTAACCCTCATGAATGCGCGATCAGCAATTTCTCATTCAGTCTGAGTCGACTGATGAGTCTTGGACTTATTGGAAATTTGCGAAGGCTCGAACTCATCAATTTCGTCGTGAGTCAGGCCCTGAAGAGGATTACGAGACAGTTTTATTCTTTTGTCGCGTCTCGTAAGCATGTGAAAGCCACGACGCCCGCGGTCGACAGACCGATCTTGCGCACACGTCGCCGTGCATGCAAACTCGCTTCGCCACATTTTCACGCATTTGTTTTCCCCATCTTCGTTTGTTTGCTCCTCCTCCTCTCTATAAATTACAGGTCTCTAAGTCATCAATTCTTCCATCCATAGCAGCTAAGCCTCTATTTCTACCCTTTGGACAATGGCGAAATTAGCTACTCTGCTTCCTCTCCTCCTCTTCCTTCTCACTGCTTCCTTGGTTCTTTCCCGGAACATAGACCGGGAGAAATATGTAGTGGGAGAGGAACAGCCGGAAGGCGAGCAATCGAGTAATAATCCATTCTTCTTTGACGAAAAAAGCTTCAGGACTCCACTGAAGACCCAAGAAGGGAACCTCAGGATTCTTGACAGGTTTACACAGCGGTCTCATTTGCTACGAGGGATTGAGAATTACCGACTTGCTGTGTTAGAGGCTAATCCTAATGCCGCCCTTATGCCAACCCACTGTGATACTGATGAAATTCTCTTCGTTGTTGCTGGTATTTAATTTCTAGAGGACAAAAATATTGGTTTTTTATTTTTTTTAAAGTGTGATTAGAGTATATTATTTTATTATCTTTTTTGTCTTCTAGATTTCACTCTTTTATTATTATTATTTTATTTGATCATATTTATTATACTCCATTGTTGCTTTCATTTTCAAATAAAGAGATTTGTTTAATTTGTTCATGTGGTGATTGAATCATGTTGTAATTGTTGTGGGGGTGTAGGAAGGGCAACCATCACTCTCATGCGCAAAGAAAACAAGGAGTCCTACAATCTACGCCAAGGAGATATCCTGAGGGTAGAAGCTGGAACGACACACTACATAATCAACAGAGACAACAAGGAGCAGCTCTTCATTGCAAAACTCTTGCAAACAATATCGGTTCCGGGACAAGTTCAGGTAAAGTTTACCAGGATGGATCTTTCATTAAATTTACCCTGTATTTTTAACATTATTTCTTGAATTTAAACGTTAAATCTTCTGTTGGGAACGTTGTTGTAGCCATTCTTTGGCATCGGAGGTCGTAACCCCGAATCTTTCTATACGAGCTTCAGCAAGAATATCATAGAATCTGCATTCAATGTAAGAAGTCACCGTCTTCTATTTTGCATTTTGAACAAGCCCCGTTTAATTTTCATAGTCTATTAAAAAACTCCCTCCCTCTCTCTCTCTCAACCGCAATCTGCTGTGTGTTCTCCATCTTCAGACAGAACATGAGAAGGTGAGGAAGGTGTTTGGGGAGAACCAAGAGGGGGCCTTCTTAAGTGTTCCGCAGGAGAAAATAAGGCAGATAGCCCAACAAGCATCGTCGTCTTCCGAGGAGGGACGTACTCAGGGAGGAATATCGAGAGGACCCTTCAACCTATTCGAAAAGCACCCTACCTACTCTAACCAGCACGGACAGATATACGAGGTTGACTCTAGCGACTATCCGGCCCTGCAAGCCCAAGACATATCTGTTGCCTATGAAATCATTCGCGGCGTAAGCTCTTCATTGCTGCTTGGCTTCTCCTTTGACTTCCATTGATCTTTTTCCCCTTTCTCTTAATCTTTTCTTAAACTGACGTAATCTCATCCTTAAATTTAAACATTTCCACTCACAAAATTGAATTAACATCGCAGGGGTCGATGTTGGCGCCCTATTACAACTCAAAGGCATTTAAAGTGGCACTGGTCGTTGATGGTAAGGGCTATTGGGAGCTTGTGTCCCCTTACGGCTCTGCTCGCAGTGGAGAAGGAAGAGAGTCGCAGGGAGAGTCCGTCTCTTATCAGAGACTCAGCGCGCAGCTGTCAGATGGCAACGGATTGGTCGTTCCGCCAGGCCATCCCTCCGCAATCGTTGCTGAGCGCGGTCAGGACCTGCGCGTCCTCTTCTTCGGGATCAATGCCCAAGAAAACCAGGAACAACGGCTGGCGGGTATGTTACTATCAATACAAACATGAAATTCTATCTGTGATGTTTTGGTGGTAAGTTTGATTATTGGTTGTTGTTGTTTTGGCGGCCGTGTGTAGGGCGAGACAACATCTATAATAAGATGAACAAGGCGGAGAGGGAGATTTTCTTTAAGGCACCAGAAACGGAGGTGAGAGAGGTCCTGAATGCGCAACGCGATGCTGGCATAGTTGAGGGGCCGAAAGGAAGCCAGGAGAGCGAGAGTGAAGGACGCGGTCGCGCCTTCTACTCTATTCTGGATTTTGCCGGGTTCTAATCTAGTTTCATGTATGTATGAAAGAGAGGATGTGCATCTAAAAAATATGAATAAATGATCGAGTGTGTCTACATGAGTAGTAGAATATACAGCTAGTATGGGGAGTGCATGTAAATGTGGAATGGCAAGGAAAGTAATAGGTCCTTGCCGTGAAATCAATAAAGTAGACAGTTTCCTCTATGTCGTGTGTTCATCTTTACCTTCTGGTTTTTTCCGGACTATTGAACCTAGAGATAAGGTTAATGCCTCAGATTTTCTCTCTCCTAAAAGCTAGCTGAATGAATGTTGGTTGAAAAAAAAAAAAAAAAACCTCAAAAAATCGTCAATTCAGGATTCAGGAGAAGCCATATTGAGGCCCATATATGGATGTGTCCTTTAAAAACACTTGATATGTGCCTTTTCAATAAAATATGTCTCTTAGGGCTAAATATGTGCTTTTCTAATAGAATGTCTCTTGAGTCCATTTGTATGGATGTAACCCAATTGAAAGGGATGTCTTCCAACTTTATAAATTAAGGTTATTTTTAAAGTTTTTATATAGTCATTCAAAGAACTTAAATGCATATGAATCATTTATTTTGGGTATGCTGACGTGAATTAAGCGATGAAATGTTTAATTATTTTAAAGGTTTGATATGTTAAAATTTTTAATTTTGTTATAAATAGATCACGAATATCTCTTAGGTTAAACTTTATATTTTAATATAGTGTTTTCCGGATAAAGTATGTCTCAGGGTCTTTCGGTTTCTTTTTTCTATTACTTTGCCAATGGGCGCTTATCTCATGTTATCCCTTCTGCAAGCCCCTGCCCCACCAACCCAACTCGAACCACCTTAAATCAGCTTCATACGTTTCAGTATGATCTTTAACTCCAGTACCCATCATCACCTTTCAATCTTCATCATCGGGTGACAACCATTCAAAAAACAGAAAGATTGTTTTTTAAGAATCTGACATGGACGGCAATATCACTATCCTATCTATGCTTGTGGGTTATGGTCCTATGGAGATAAGCCAGGGCTCTCTTTTCTGCCATATAATGGTATATATGCCCAAGAGGATTAGCCATTTGGATAGTCTCGATCATCAATAAGTGGTAAGCACAATAAGATTATATTTGGACACATGCACTTATCTTGCAGTTTGCTGCACGACAATGGAAAGAATATTAGTAATGGGGCTGACAGACCTTATAAGTTATAACCCAGACTTTCCAAAGGAGAATTTAATTATCCTCTGATAAAGAATCTTTGAATGACAGAAAGGACACTCAAAATGAAGGAAGGGTAATGGGATGAGCCAACAAAAGCACCACAGCTCATGAGGTGGCATGGCTGACTTGTGCTGTGTTTTATTCCCAGATTCATGCCCAAATTTCCAGGGCCTATGGATGCCTAAATTAAATGCCAGCCACGGCCCAGGTTGTACATTTGTACCGTGACCTGCGAGGAATGTTAAATGCAACCTCATGTCCAGAAAATCAAGTCCCATTAGGATTTCTAAACTTGCCAATGTTTATGCCCAGCACATCAGCTGCCTTTTGGGGACATATGGAGTGTTGACCCAAACTGTCATCTTACTCAAACGATTGGTGCTTGCCCATATTTTGTATCAGTTTCTTAAAATACATTAGGTATGTATCAGCCCATATTTAAAAATAAAACAAATATCGGGTCCAATAAAAACTGGTAAAAGCTGTTAGAAAAAAAGCTAAACCAAATAATGAGCTGATTTCATCTAATTAACAGTCACTTTAATTTGTGAAAAACGCCCAAGGAGTTTAGTAGGTGTAACTCATATATATATATATATATATATATATGAGGGTATATACAACTAAAAAAACAATTAACCATAAAGGCTCCTAAATCTATGGTAAATATGATTTTTGCATAAAATTATATCCGTGATCAAACCTTTCCATCACGCTATCCTCCCATTATTACCATGAACCCAAGCGTTTCCTACAAGGGGCTTAAAGCTTTAGGTCTCAAGTAATCCATTAAGAGGTACCTCTTAGCAAAAACATGAAGACAACTAGTGGGCTCATGGGGCCCCCACCAATCATGGGTGAGGTCGAGAAATGCACCTCCTATGGTAGGAGGCAACCCACGAGGCCCATGAGGGGGCCACATGATTGCTTCAAAGTTAAATAGAGAGTTTTTTAGTACGAGAGAGTTACTGACAGATAGGGTGGTGTTGGGGAATTGACTTGGATGGAGAGCTTCGGGTCCAAACATAGCCCACCCCCATTAAAAGACATCCCTTAACACATTTACCAATGTGGCAGCTATCAATATAACCAATGAAAATAATTATTCACATATATAAATAAATGATGAAGTCGTACCAATCACTATAAGTTTTAACCAAGAAAAATCACATAGTTTCTCAAATGTAAATTGATTCCAAAATGGATGCAAATGGTCAGAAACTTTTGATGCACTGGCTTTTGTGTCATGAATCAGAATAATCTCAGGAAAGATTGTAATATACATCTCAATTATTTCAACATATGTGAGAGGTTCATAAAAACTTGAATAAATTCATTTCATATAATGTTGGCAGTCCTTGCATTATAATTTCAGACAAAACAAGGTGTAATCCAAATTGGAGAACTCAACGAGGGACATTCTTGTTGTAAATATGGAGCAGACACGACTCTTCCATTTTCCATGTCGAATAGCCACCAAGTATTGTTGTATATAAGAGAATCGGTAAAGTATATCTGATTCTCTTTACACCCAAGTTCAGTTGCAGAGAATGATACACAACCCCATCGTCCCAAGAACAGCACTCGATTACCAATATGTTTCATTTCTACCCATGATAAAGTTGCCTGGTCAAGTCTGAAGACGACGACTACTGGTTTTGATGTTGTTGGCATAGGATCGCTTCTAACCAACAGTAACTCTCCACCAGATTCTACCAAGTAGTAACAAAATTCCCTTTCACCAGAATGAGGATCATAGGGTGGCCACACGTACTCAAATTTGAGATGTTTAGTGCTGTTAGTACTAGATTGTCTGTGGGGCAGAGTTGTTAGAACACCCAGAAAATAAAACTTCCCTCTAAATGCAATGAAATCTCTTACTAGGCCTTGCCCTACAAGGGATTGTGATCTCCATCCCTCATCTCCCACCTTACAAAATTTAAAACGCCAGTTTGAAAAATCAAGTATAATCACTGTACAGTTGGGGTCCGCAGGAGCTGATGAAATTGCTACCCGTCTGATGTCGTGCTTGTTTTCACTGAACCCCTCCCACTGCGGTAGGTCAATTCGGATACCAGTAAAAGGATTGAGGAAAAAGATTGTATTGCCTGAATGATCATGATGCTTGTGGATCATTAACCAACCATGAAAGAAACCAATATAGCAACACTTTTTGTTGATTCCGGGTAAATTGAGCCTCCAGTATCTGCCATCTAATGGGCATATAAAGCAACAATGGTCTCTAGCTTTGCGTTGAGGAAGCAATAGGAATGGAGAACTCTGGCATTGGTTTAATTGCTTCGCTGCTGCCCTCCATGTTATACAAACACGTCGAAAGTTGAGATAATCACAAAAATGTAGCTTGGCCTGTATAAGATTGAGAAACTCTTCAGGAAGATCTGACCATGATATTGAGCTTTGTTGGCCTTCGTTGTTGATGCCCTTTGAGCTAATAACTTCCTGAAACAGAAAAATTTTAAAAAGTCGAACAAAAAAATAAAGCAAAGAACACTAACATATGAATGTAAATAGTGAGTTTCCTCACCAAGCTCACTCTATTTATTCGCAAGACTGACTTCTTCGCCCCTAAGAGGACCCACCGAGGTGCTCTTTTCAAACCCAATAGAATGTTCCTGGATGAAGCTCTGCAGTACATTTTTGGTTTTGCATTTGCTTTGTTATTGTCTTTTGCCTACGTCCCTCTGCTTTGTTTTCTCTATGTTTATTATGAAACTCCCCTAAAAACCAAAAATGTATTGGAAACATAACAAATATCAAAGCTATATATAAGTCTACATGTTATAAAAACTAAAATAAATAAATATTAAAAAGACAGAAAAACTTCTAAATTAACGGATCCAAAGGTCTAACATGATGATGAAAAATTTAGCACAAGGTTCTTGTCACATGATGTCGCGGATAATAAGGTTAGGTACATGATCTAGCCGTCCTACATGTTTGACATAATCCAAACAAGAGAAAAAAAACATGCTAGACATCATGTATGATTGGCTAAGTACTGTGAAAGGCAAGAAAGAACATAATCCAAAACATCAAGGCCACAAATCAAATAAGAACAAAAACCTAAAACACTAGGAGCCCAACTTGCAGCTATCAAAATTATACATTCAAACATGGATATTGCAAAAGATTGAAAGCACACATTAAAAGAACTAGGGTGGTGCATGGCCTTAAATAAAATCCAACGGCCTACAACACAAACACACATACACACAACCAAAAGGAATTTGGTGATCAAAACCCTTGTACAGTCTCCATTGGACAACCGTATCCACGACATTGGGGGACAGAAAAGATTAGATCTACGACATGAAAAACTATATCTAGGCTCAAAGAACATATAAGTCAGTGGATTCTAAGATTAAGAATCCACAAGCCTATTTGTTAGTTCTTGAAAGTAGTCCAAATTGATTGATTTTGTGATGTGTTCCCACCAAAAGGAGTAGAATTTTCTTTTCCTTTGGTCGGCCTGACCCTGAAAGTTAAGGTTAGGGTAAGGACCTAAGAATCGTAAGTCCACTCATAAAGCTGAGGGCATTTGCTCGACTCAGGCCTGACCCGACCAACATATGTGAGGGTAGGGTAAAGGCTTATGGCCCTTGGACAACTGTATCCATGACATTGGGGGAGAGAAAAGACTAGATCTACGACGTTACAAACTATATCCAGGCTCAAAGAACATATAAGTTAGTGGATTCTAAGACTAAGAACCCCAAACTTGAACCCGTTGAAGTCATTGGGTTTGGGCTCTAGGTCCAAGTTGGGTCACCCTACTACTCAACCAGGTTCACATGATCCACAGCAAATTATTGTCCATATTTTATTGTCGGATGTGAGTTTCGCCCCCCAAGGACACGGCTTGAGAAATCTCCATACATCTATATATGTGTTATTTAAATTTGTACATAAAAAATAAGGATTCTGACTACCCTTAAAATCGGCGTATCATGATCGCCAACTACTGTACGACCGTAACATCGTTCTTTGACCCAAGTAGAAGAAAAATGGGAGAAAATAAAGTGGGTGGGTTTTTCCTCTCATCTAATGTGCTGCAGGCAATACATGACGGTTATCCTAGCACATTGATTTGGGCTTTTTTTATATTGGATCGATTCATGAGTTAAGATCCAAATAGGGGTTAATCCTCAGATAGCATGATCATAGTATATCCAATTAAAATAATAACTAAAGTAAAGAAAATAAAAGGGGGGAGGTGCCAAACATTTTAGAAGATGATTGCCCCCGTTCCGAGGGCCCCGGCCCCTTGAAATTCCTTAGGAAAATAGGGTTTAAAGGCTGATTTTTTCTAAAATAAAAATGATAATGCAAATGAGATTTTGATTTGTGGTTTTTGTTGTTTTGTGTGTGATACACAAGTGATAAAAGTGAAAGGCTGATGGACGAAATTGATTGATAAGGGGTGGTCAATGGGTTGAGATTGATTAAAAGTGGCCGATGGGCTGTGATTGATTTAAAAGTGGTCGTTGGGCCGTGATTGTTTAAAGGTGGCCAATGGGCTAAACTAAAATGTATGTGTGAAGTCACTCATCTCATCTCATCATTCTCATTAATTCAATTTTTAGAAATTAGTCTTTATCCCCTTTTATCATTAAGCTCGATTAAATGTGTGGCACCTGAGGCGGGGGAAGAAATAAAAGGAAAATCTTTTTGGGTTTATTTTGTTGGTTTTGTAGTTTTTAGTGTTTTTTATTTTGGGGCTAGAAGGGCCTAACTATGGGGTTTACATGATTAATGCTTTATTACTGATCATCGGATTAACCCTGACCTAAAGTCCTAAACCGCTCCCCCAGTCCCCTAAACGGAATAAGAGAAGTGATGGGGCGAAGCCTAATGCTCTATCCTATCTAGTTGGGGAATTCGGTCTAATCCTAGGGTGTGGACAACCTAAGTTTGACTGTGCTTTAGGTCAGATTAATGCTCTATACTTTAGGTCGGATTAACCCTGACCTAAAGTCCTAAACCGCTCCCCTAGTCCCCTAAACGGAATAAGAGAAGTGATGGGGCAAAGCCTAATGCTCTATCCTATCTAGTTGGGGAATTCAGTCTAATCCTAGGGTGTGGACAACATAAGTTTGACTGTTTCGGGGCCTAATTGTCTTGTTAAATGTGTTTGTAATTGATTTGTTTGGTTCCAGCCGTAAGTTAATTAAGATGTAGTTTAGGGGTATTTTAGGATTCTGTAAAGGGTGTGTGAGGTTCTGGGATAATCTTATTTTAAAGTTTTAGTTCTGAAACTCAAAACAAAGCCTAGATAAACAATTTGGGGACTATGAGTGGGCCTGGGAGCACTAGCAATGGCGCCCAGGGGTTAATTTGATATTCTTTGGGTGTTCGGCTCCGATTCGGGGTTCCAGAAGGATTTAACTTGGTTGAATTTTTAATTCCAGAGTTGTTTTTGGTTCTATGAGGATTCAGTGGCGTTGCATTGGGTCAAAGTCTGAAGTGAATAAAGAATCAATGATCCTGGGACTATTTTTGGGAGCCTAGGCGCGCACACTGTGGCACCTGGGTATCTCTGGGTGACTTGGGCGCCAAGTGGTTGTTTGTTGGGTTGTTGGTGATTCATAGGACCTGTTCACTAAAATTAATTTGGTGTTTCAAGTAGCCTAAGTTGATTAACTTTTCAAAAAATCTATTTAGACAAACTCTATGGACAGAATTTGGGACAAACTGTCCATGTGGTGCAATGTGATTGGGCTCTCTCAAAAGTTGAAATGCATTGTCCCAATCACATTGCACCACGTGGACAGTTTGTCCCAAATTCTGTCCATGAGTTTGTCCATATAGACAAACTCTTAACTTTTATACTCTGACTTAGTTTTGGGTTTCTAGGTTCTGGATACGATAGTGGTTAAGGTCAGGAAGTCAGAACACGATCGTGACACTTCCTGGGGCAAAAATGATCAAGGGTTGGCACCCTTGTGGAGGCACCTGTGTGGCACAATCCACTTTGGCGCACAGGCAGTGGCACCTAAGTGTATGTTTCTAGGGTTTTTCGGGTCCGGCGATTTCTAGGGTTATTCCTAATTTAAGTTTGAAAGATCTGAGTGTCTTCTAGCTAGGGATATTTTGTGCTTTAGTTATGATTAATTAATTATTTTAATTGGGCTTAGTTAGGGTCTTAATCAGAGGTTGGAATTAAGGGTTTTTTATTTGAGGTTTTGAATTAGGACTTGGTTAGGATTCAAAATTAAGATCCTGAATTAAGGGTTGTTAATCAGGATTTTGGTTCAAGTGAAGGATTTAATTATGTTTTTATTAATTAGAGTTGGTTAAGGCTTATTAATTAGAGCTTATTAAATTAGTGTAGACACCTCATTTTGGCCCCCCTATGGGCAATTTCAATACTCATATTATTTATGCCCCAATTTTGCCCCATTTGAACAATTTTGAATAAATTAATTAAAATCTCCATTATCATGCACATTTAGGAAGGTTGCATCATTATATGCCTTTTTTTGTGGATCTCACCAACTGTCATGTTTCGAGTCGGATCTCACTTCCATGATGATCTACTTTTAGTAAGCTTCCCGATAATATATGGATTTAAAAAATATGAAGGGTGGATCAAGAGTCGTGAGCTCCCCAAAAATCCAAGTCTTTTCTAGGTCTTCAAATGGACCTAACCCATATATCATCGAAGCCTACTCATTGAGAGATCTCCACGAATACTCAGATTTTAAAAAAATACGATGGTCAAATCCTGAGTTTTGATTTTTCTTCAAAATTAATTAGGCCTAGGTCCCTTATAAAAAAATTCAAGTCTTTTCCTGACCTTCAAATTACTCAAACCCATACACCAATATGATCTACAAATTGAGAAATTTCCAACAGTACTCGGACCTAAAAAATCTGACGGGCGGATAGAAATCTACAAAACCTGGGTCCCGGTGATGATTGCCCGGACCCAGCCCCGCTATGGTCCACAGTTTGGGCCCCGAACCCCTTGATCCAAACCTCAAATCCAATCAATTAGGCATGTCCCATCAACCTGGCCCAAGCCCTAAAACCCAGCAGGCCCATTCAATCTAACCTAAACCTCAAACTATCCAACCTTTTAGCATTTTGGGTCTCACCCGTGACCAACCCAACCTGACCTGGGCCTGAACTACCCTTTAGCCGTCACCCAGATAAGGGAAAAGGAGTCCAGAGTTCCCAGATCCCCAGAGATACGCAGACTTCACACCCCTTTGCACTTCTCTCCACGCAGCCCAGTTGCTCCTGGGCCCAACTGAACTCACCACCTTCGTCACCGTCTCATCATAATCTACAACTAAACAATCGATTGCATCACCCCACACAACAACCCAATCTAACAGGACCGAACTTTGATCACCATTCTCCTCGCTGCCGGCCCATTACCATCAACCGAACCCAAGCACTTCACCCAAACTGAACCCATCTCTGCCAAGTGCCTAACACTTACAACCAGCAAACCCAGACTAGCCATTGCCCCACCTGTAAACAGAGTCACCCTTTCCATTCTAACTATCCAGATCTCTCTGTTTGTCTTGTGACACATTCAAACCAGATCCAATGTACACTCCAAGTTCACCATTTGGTAAGAACCCAACCTCCATCCCTTCCTTATACTCTCAACCAGAAGCAATCCAAACTCCATTTCATGCATACGTCCCTTCTCTCCAAACAGACCTCCCTCATCTGACCCCGACCAACTTGCTTAATTAAACCATTCCATAACCCACTTACACAAAATCAGCCCACCATCCCATAAAACACTACTCAATTACTTTGATCCATTTCATCTACACAACCTGTCAATTAAATTCGATCCAAACCATCCTTTGTCAGACCTGACCCACCTGCTACTTAGCCTACTTAATCAAACCCAGCCATACCCACCTTCTGCCCCAACCCCAATCCATCTAGACTCATTGACCTAGCCAATTTACCAACCTGCTCATTTTATTCCTTAACCTGTGGACCCACCTGCTTAACCCACTTATAACATTTAAGCCGTAATTGAAGCAGGCAACTCCCAGCCCAATCACTCTCCAAAACCTATTCAGCCCAGAGAGCTCACTCCACCCATCACGTCTCTCCATCCATCCCGTGGACCAACCTCGAAAGACAAATCAGCTCGCCCAGAGACGGCTCTTATTGGTGCAATTTGAGAGAAAGTGTGAAAAACAAGTTTTATTTGAGCAGCAAGCTTGGGCATCCTGGCAGTAGCTAAGTACATCCATGTGTGATAAATTTTTTAACCCCAAGGGGTGGCTCAGTTGGCCTAGGACTACGGTTTGCACCCGGAGGTTGTAAGTTCGAAACTGCACTACTACAGTGGGGCTACAGGGGAATTTTACCCGGCTTCCCTCTGAGCCCGGAGGGATTAGTCCAGCCCAAAGGGTTGGGAACCCTCCGATAGCAAAAAAAAAAAAAAAAAAGTCCATCCATGTTTATTCTAATTTTTTTTTTTTAAAAATCATGTTAACATGCTTGCTTTGCTCTCAGTTTCCACATTTTAAATCTGAATATGTTGTAGATAATGCCATTTATTCACATATTCTCGATGGAACGTTTATGTAAGATCATTACTTGCTTGCAATAGGATCATTCATCTAATCTGCCTCATATTCATCACATCAATTTTAATTTATATGCATTAGTTGCATTGATAGTTTAATTGTGTGCACTCTTATTTATTTTTATTTAATCATTGCCATCCATCATCTTATTTTTATTTTGCCTAAATCACCATGGCTCCCACTTATAACACTTATCATCTCATTGCACATTAATCTTGCTACTATCATTGCATTTAATACTAGAGCTATCCTTCTCTTCATTAATCTAGATCCTTCAGGGACTATGAGAGTGGCGGTAGATGGGCTGCCCTTTCATGGGGTCAGTCCATCTATGCTCTCCAATGTAAAAGAGATGAATGGTTAGATTAGGTTCCATGCACACACCTAATTAGGGCCTTCTAGCCCAATATTTTAAAAAAAATCCAAATAGATCATAAACTCCCAAAAAGAATCAAAAAAGATTTTACCATTTCCTTTCTTCATTCAACCTCCACCAATTTTCACCATTGAGCTTCATGCTAGTAGGGTAGGCTATACTTGATTCATGAATTCATTGATATTTGAAAAAGAATTTTCAACACATGCTATATTTTCAAAACCATCTTCTACCCATGATTTCATTATTGTCTCAATACACCAAGTAACACCGACCCTTAAGTGTTAGTGACTGCGACACCATCCACTCCTCTACGTGACTCCCTAGGCCTTACAGCGATAGCCTCCTAGCGGACTCCATATGATTGACAGTGTGGCACACAGGTCCCACATTCTCTCCTAAGTTAGGTTAGGTTAGCTTAGTGTGTGTCCATCCCCAAAAGTGCCCTAAGCGATTGTTGGTTTTAAGATGGGCCTGATGGATGATAGTCAACTTCTCTAGGTGTCTTTCCCTAGATTGACCAGGTGCCTTAGTCCTCCCATCTTTAGACCAATGTTGTAGTGGGCACTTAGCCTCTGTTTGGGAAGGGGGGAAAGAGGGGGGAAGGAAAAAAAGGAGGGGAAAGTGGGGGGGGAAAATCTTTTTTGGGGGTGTTTGGGAAGGGGGGGAGGAAAAGCGGGGGGGAGGAAAGTGGGGGGAAAATTTTTGTCTTCTTGTGGCAAAAATTTTCCCCCCAAAAATGGGGGGAAAATGAGGGAGGGGAAGGAAAATGAGGGAAAAAGTCTTTTTTGCCCTTGTTGTCCTTTAGAAACTTTTATAAAAGTAAGGGCAAAAAGGTAATTTTTCATGTACTTCACAAACAAACGAAACCCTACTTTTTCACTTTTTTTCCCCCTACTTTTTTACTTCCCAAACAAGAGGAGGTAAAATTAATTTTCCCTCCCCTCCCCTCCCCTTCATTTTCCTTCCCCTCAAATTTTCCCTCCCCTCCCCTCCCCTCCTCCCTTCCCAAACACAGCATTAGGCTTTCATTTTGAGCATCATGTCGCATATGCTTTTGACCCTCAAGCATCTTTACATGCATGTTTTCAAGTAAATCCTATCATTTCCCCACCAAGGGATTAGAGGACGGTATCCAGTGAATGGAGTTGATCCCTCTCAGTGAATATTGGCACCCTACCCTTTTACCATTTTATTTTACTTTATTATATTTTTCATCATATTCTAGTATTTTTTTTCTTTCTTAACCAAATGAAAATGGATAAACAATACTTGACTTTTGTTTTGGGTTTCAAATCGATGAAATGGGATTATATTGGAGCTTGTAGTTGTCAATTACAAACCCGAGATCATTGACTAAAGGGGGGTACTTGTTTAATGGTCCACTTGGATGGATCGCCCGGTGGGCCCCACTAGTTATTTATGTATGGTGGTACTAGCTAGCTAGCTACTTCCATCCACGTCCTCTCATGACATCTATTGTAACTATTTCCAACTACATCCTCTTCAGCTTATACTTTCTCTTTAGTGGGCCATCAAACCAGCATTGCAACTTATATATCTTGTGTATTTTATAACTAAATTCGTAATATATCTTAGTTTTTTTTCTTCTTTTTCTTTCAGCTTTCTTCTGTGAAAAGGATTCTAAGATGGTTGGATTCAACCTTTGTCCTTGAAAAGTTTTCAGAAGTCGGCCACAGTTTCTTTTTCTAGTGCATGAAGAAAAATATTCCTTTCTCATATCAATTACAAAATGTTATTAAGCTTTGAATTTACTCGTTGCTAAACCAAGCACGAAATTAAAACTTTTAGATGCCTTACAAAACATTTGTCGCCATCTGCATGCAACCTGAATCTAACTTCAATCCATTTCCAGCAAGAAACTACAAAAGATAGGGATGAAATATCCACCCACTTGTAATGCTCTCGGAATCATCTTGTCCATGACGCAGGTGCATTCCGAGACGCGGCCGTCTCCCAAATCCACGTTGCCCACACGTCCCCACGCATGCAAACTCGCCTCGCCACAATTTCTTTTGTATTTTCTCTCACCTTCGTCTCTCTCCTGATGTTCTCTCTATAAATTGCACTGCTCTACGTCGCTAGTCATCCATCCATAGTAAGAAAAAGAGAGCAGCAAGTACTAGTTCAGCATCTTCTTTCCAATGTCGAAACCAGCTGCAGTGCTTTCTATCCTTGTTTTCCTTCTTTCCACGTCCAACTTAGCTCTCTCCGATGAGACCCAAGAAACGAAAGAGTTGAAGGATAATCCTTACTACTTCAGCCAAGAGAACTTCAGTACTCCACTGAGTACCCAAGAAGGAAAGCTTAGAATTCTCCAGAGCTTCTCAGAGAGTACGTCGCATCTGCTACGTCGGATTGAGAACTACCGAATTGCAATTTTGGAGGCCAATCCCAATACCGTGCTTATACCCAACCACTATGATGCCGAAACCCTTGTCTTCGTTGTTGAAGGTATACTTAAATTAATTTGCTTCTCATCCTTTAAGAGGAGAAGATTTCTTCTGTTCTTATCGTTATTGAATCAATCATATGCTTGAATTGTTGGGTGTAGGAAGTGCAATCATCACTCTCCTGCACAAAGAAAATAGGGAGTCCTACAAACTGCGAAGAGGAGATTTACTCAAAGTGCGCGCGGGGTCAACAGCCTACATAATCAATAATAACAACAGGGAGAAGCTATATATTGTACAACTGTTTGAAACAATCTCCGTTATAGGACAACTCCAAGTAAAACATCAAGATTTTCTCATATCTAGTTCTTTCTTCATTTTGGCTTTGTCATGAATTTAGAACGATATTTCAGGGACTAAGTAAATGTACCTTGTCTGATTGTAATAGGCATTCTTTGGCATCGGTGGTGAAAACCCAAAATCCTACTATTTGAACTTCAGCAGCAATATCTTAGAAGCTGCATTCAATGTAATGTACCAAGTCAAACATCTTTTATTTGATTAATCATGAAATTGCACATGCCCCCAATCTTATTCTTTTTTAGTCTATGGCTCTCTCTCTCTATGATCCCTCTTTCTTTCTCTCACCCCTATTATGTCTTGTGTTTTATTTTTCCAGACTGAATATGATAAGGTGAGAAGGGTGTTTGGGCAGCACCAGAAGGGTCCATTCGTGCGTTACTCCGAGGAGAAAATCAGGGAGGTAGTCCGACGTGCTTCGGCTTCCCGGGGCGAGGGGAGAAGACTCTTCAATCTATACGCAAAGCCTCCTACCTATTCTAACGAATACGGACGATTACAAGAGGTTGATGCCAACGACTATCCGGCTCTCCGAGACCAAGGCATTGCAGTTTCCTATGCAAACATCCGTGGAGTAAGCTGTTCAATGCTTTGCTTGGTTTTTCCTTCAAAATGATTTTCCAATGTTTTTCCTTCACAATGTCTCATGGTAACCCACCCATTGGCATCCTTGATTGTTTGCTTGTTCTCTAATAAACAGTGTAAACTTTTCAGGGATCGATGGAGGCACCTTATTACAACTCAAGGGCAACTAAGATCGCAGTGGTTTTAGATGGTACGGGCTATTTCGAGATGATGCGCCCTCACTTGGCCGGCCACCGCAGTAGAGAGGAGGGTGAGCAGGGCAGCAAGGGCGAGGAGGGTGACCAGGGCAGCGAGGGAGAGGAAAACGAGCAGGAATCCGTCTCATACCAGAGGGTCAGTGCAAAGCTATCATCCGGCGATGTGTATGTGGTCCCCGCTGGTCATCCGTTCGTGAACGTCGCTGACAAAGGTCAGGACCTACGCATTGTCTCTTTCGAGATCAACGCCGAATACAACAAGAAATATACGCTTGCAGGGCAAGACAACATCTTTAAACAGCTCAACAGGGAAGAAAGGGAGTTGTTCTTCGAGGAATCTGAAAGGGAGGTGCAACAAGTATTATATGCTCAAAAGGCGGCCGGCTTGTTAGAGGGGCCTAAAAGGGAGAGGGAAGAGGGGGTGCGAATGTCATTCTGAACATTGGAAGAGCTGAAAGATGAATGGTGGCTTTTTTTGTGAGTGAGTTTTCTAGAGCATATGTAACTACGTGCTTGTAAGTGTTGTCTCCTAGTAGAAAGTAAATAAAATAAAAGCTACCATGCAGAAGTTTTAGCAGTCTTTTGGTGTCATTTGGACTCTCTAATGATGTGTGTGTGTGTGTGAGAGAGAGAGAGAGAGAGAGAGAGAGAGAGAGATTTCCAATTATCCAATCCTGATAACAAAAGCTTAGGCTCTGTCTTGTAGGATATGATGAGGATAAAATTACCCAGGTGTTCACTTTCTCACTAGGATGAGCCCCCAGACATGCATGTTAAAAATACCTAGTCCAAATTGTAACACCCAGATCCAATTTAACCTAATTAATTAATACTAAATAATCAGGTTTTATTAATTTTAATTGTGTTTAGTTGCTAATTAAGTTTTTTAACTTCTATTAGTCTTATTTAGGCTTTTGGGCTAGACCATCGGTCATAGGTAAGTAGTTTGGACTTGATATGACTCGTCAGGTAGAGCCAAGGGACTTTTCTGCTGGTACAGGCAACGGTAAAGCTGTATCCAAATACCAGACCCACAAGATTTTTGAAGCATGAAGATTTAAGGGGAGCATATATACCGCCCCTTAGGGCCCGTTTGGTAACTTTACTTATAAAGTCAAGTAAAGTTAAGTCAATTTAAACATCCCATCAAAAGCACCTTTTACCAAAATTTCCTCCATCTTTTCCCAAAAAAATCAAAAAGCAACTACATTTACTCACTAAAAGACAAAAATACTCCACTTTTCCATACAAAAGTTCAAAAAGATTACATAACAAACAACTAAAAACAAAATACCATCATAACCCACTTATATTTTATTCTTTCTTCAAAATCAACTTTACTTCACTTGACTCAATTAGTAGAGTTCCCAACTTTACAAAGTCCTTTCCTAGTTGGAATGCAAACTCCTTTCCTCATTGAGATTTAATTAACACCCCAAATAGCCCCCCAGGTAGGGTGCTCATGAGTCGAGCTGAACCGGGCCCAGCCTAAATTAAAATTTGGGCCGGGCTTACATATTTTATTTGGCTCATTTAATAGATGGGTTGGCCGTGGATGGAGTTGTAGAGAGACCATAACCTGGCCCGACTAGATTGTAAAAAGAATAACAGGTAAATATAGGGCAAGGATTTGAACACTGACACTCACACATAGGGCTGCAAACGAAACGGTTCCGACTCATATGGCCCGAACCTTGACCCATTTCTAAATAACGGTTCTGGTTTTCCCTCAAAACCTATTTTGTTGGTTCCACACCCGTTTCCGATAGAAAAACGTGGATCTGGTTCAGGAACCAGGTCCACCCAGAGGAAAATCTGATTTTACAATAATTAAAATTTATTTATAAGTAATTCTGCATACGGTTTGGAGTCAATAATTTAAAAATGATGAGTGGAGTGTAATTTGAAAATTATATTTGATCTTTTACATCCGGTATTTAGGCTAATAAATTATATAATATGCAATATTTTTTTTATTTTCCTTATTGTAGTACTTTTCTTACATATATAAATTTATTAATTTGAATTGATTATTATGAATCATGTAAAGAAGTGTGCTTTTTAGATTTAAAAGTAATGGGCATTTTTAAATGTTTTTGAAATTATCTTAAAAAAGAATGACTCTCCCGAGTCTCCACGTTAACTTTATACAAGTAAATTTCTTTGCATTGGACAAATTGAGTCCAAGTCACGAGTTTTCCAACCCCGGTTTAGTCCCCACTTAAATGAATATCTTATGCATCTTGACTTTGCCTAAATGGGATCCGCCATGATCAGTAACCCACTTACCCAACCAATCATTTATCTCTGTATACGTGAGACCCATCGTATCTAACACACCCACCCTTCTATAGAACCCACTTTGCCGATGTTTCACTATTGGGTCTCATAAGTAGAACCATTAGTTGGATCTAATGGGTATTGTGTTGTATTCGTTGTATCCTAGACACAATTATTATATTATTTAAATGAGCCGACCTTAAGATTTGATTTGATTTTTAGTGAAAGGATGTTTTGGCAATTTAGGAGTCATTTTCTTATGCAAGTAGACTGAAGTGGACATTTAATTAAAATATTCTTAAAAAGGTTCAAATTTGTATAAACATTTAGTTATACAAGTACTTTTTGTTTGAAGATTCACAAATTAAGTCGCAAATATCTACTCATATATTGTTAAAATGCTGGTATAAATTTATTTTAAATAAGTTGTTCTTTTATATTTTGATGGTTACAAAATGGGTTTATTATTCAATCAAATAATACGTTTTTTTATTAATTAATACTTAATTACAATATTAATTTTAATTTATTATTCAATCTTCATGATATTTAACCTGCATGCATGTCTCATAGGCTTGATGCTAGATAATTTGATATTTTAGAATATTTGGGTCACTGTCCCAAAAAACCTCGAAAAAACTTGAAATGGGGTGGTTTGAAAAAAGTAACACACCTACTGTCCATGAAACGTTTCATTGGTTACACAATTTACATCTCTTCTTCGGGAATCTCCATATGAAATGACATTTGCTTTTCCTCAAATAAATGCTCAGCTTTTGAGAGACAAATCTTCATCTTCATTGCCGCCTGCTTTTCCTTTGTTCTATCGTCCATGCCAGGGTGCATGCTTTCCCTTCTCCAATTTCCAGACCTTGGGTTTTCAGCGTTTCTAAATCTCCCGATCTCAATTTCAGATTTAGCTATTATTACCTTGGAATAGATCTGCCTTTCCACTTCTCTCTCTGGATCTCTTGCTCTCTCTTTTTTATTATTATTTTGCACTTATTTCTTTTCTAATCTATTACTTCATTAGATTGCTGGTTCTTTACATATAATCAATAGTAGAAAATTCAAATTGAGACCACTTTAGAATCAATACAACAGTTCATTGGCTTAAAGGGCTTGACTTTCTTTTGCGCTACTAGAGAGAGAGTGAAAATCTTACATTTGACAGAAAGAGATAAAAAGATGAAATCTTGGTGCTCTGGTGAACATGGTTAGCCTTTTGTTATTCTAGGGGAACACAGTGATAAACTTAGTTTAGAGCGGGAGCCGCCATTGATATATCAAACCTATCTTTGAAATCCGAGTCATGAGAGCCAGATGCTTCAAACCTAGCTCTTACATCCGCCAAGGATTGGCGTTAGGATAAGACCCATGATGATGTAATCACAAAAGCAAAGATCCTTAATTAGATGTTATCAATTTCTATGATATTAAAAGATGATTTTGGCAGAATAGTGATATAAAGCCAAAGTCGGATGGCTAATTTTTAACTAAGTTAAAAACTATGTAGGTTGTCTTCATTGACAGTGGTTCCACATCAACGCATAGCCACTGGCTTGTTTGCCTTTATAGGTGAAACTTTTTATCCAAAAATTTGAAATGGATTGTCTAAATTTAGTAAACTTTTATTAATTGATAATTAATTTGAACAGTGACTTGAAATAATTATTCGGCTTTCATGAGTTAACCTGTATATTAGACGGGATCTAACGCTAGTCATTGTTAAAAGAAGAGACTAAGTCCAACCACCAGTCTTTGTTATAGAAAAAAAAAAAAAAAAACCCCTTGATTGGTGGTCATCCGGTGCCCACGAGGCTAAATACACCCGTTGATGCATGTGGGGCCCACTTGGGGATGCAACAAGGTGGGGAAACCTTAATATGGTTGGGACCCGCTTGTTATAAAAAAATGGGCCTCATGTAATCATCCTAATCCATTTTATCAATGGCTAACAAGTTTCAACCATTTTAAAAATGAACCTGTCAATCAAATGATGCAAACCATTAAGAAGGTTGTAAAAAATGAGATCGGCCCAATTCAGGGGCATTTCTTCTATGTGTAATTCATTCGGAGTAGTCATTAACTATGCCCCACTATGATGATGTGTGCATGGGGTGCAAAAAAGAAAATGCTAAGTGTAAGTGCCCCACGTCCACATAAGTAGAAAAAAAAAAAAAAAAAAAAGGAAAATAGCATTGGAACGAAGTGGGACCAAACTGCAGATTTACCGCCGCTCTAGGCAACGGTAAAGATGCACTTGCAACTTTTCCTCCACTTTGAGCGGAGGAAAACCTACATTTGCAAGTTTTCCGGCGTTTGAGGCGGCGTTAAAGCTGCATTTGCAGCTTTTCCTCTACTATGAGCGAAGGAAAACCTGTATATTTTCATTTTTTCGCCTCTAGTTCTCAATTGAATCTGCCGTAGGGTCCATATATATGAAGAACTAATGATTTCTATTTAACTCTACGGTCGGGCCAATTTATTGAGCTAAACTTTTTTTTCCCTGTAGAAGAAAATCTGAACTCGTTAAACTAGATGTCTTTCGTTTTATGGAGTGACCCCAAATTTTCTCTAATAGGAATCGGTCCCCTATAAGATTAACTGCTCTTATTGGACTAAAATATGAGGACCATTTGGTTATTAGGTCTAAGTTTAGAACCACACTTAGCCATGGCCCTAAAATTAATGCAGAGGCCGATCTCAATTGAAAATCATATGTACCTTTACTCCTACTAAATATGCTAGCCAGACTGAAAATTAAGTTAGGCTATGGTTTTGCCCATGTGCCTAGGAGCAAAGCCTAATTCCAATTTAATGTTTGTAAAGCTCTGGTTGAACTTATGCTGGGTTGACCTACTTTAGACTAAAATGCCATGCAATGAGAGAAGATGTGGTAAATATGTCCCTCAAAGGGAAAAAAGAAGTAAAAACAGTGTGGGTCAAAACTGCATCAAACAGCGCAAATGCTGCATATTCTACTTTACCACTGCTTTAACAACGAATTTTCTAATTCTTTCAACCCTCCAGGTTTGGGTTTGGTCTGCAATACGATCCATATGAAAACGCACAATTATCAATACGTGATTCCTATCTAAATGCACAATGGGGCTCATTTATTGGACTGATATCATTTCTTTAATTCGTAGAGAGAAATTTGAACTCATTAAAGTGAACATCATATAATTTCACGAATTTCCCCTGAATTAACTCTAATAGAAATTACATCCTCATAGGGAACCAGTTTGAAAAAAAGTAACACACCTGCCGTCCATGAAACGTTTCATTGGTTACACGACTTACATCTCCTCTCCGGGATTCGCCATATTATAGGACTTTTGCTCTTCCTCATATAAATGCTAAGCTTTTTAGGAACAAACTTTCATCCTCATCGACGCCTACTTTTCCTCTATTCTAGTTCAGTTAAAAACCATGTAGGTTGTCTTCATTAATAGTGGTTTTAGTTCAATAAACCGGCCCAACCGTGGAGTTAAATAGAAATCATGCATGTTTCATATGGACCCTACAACAGATTCAACTGAGAACTAGAGGCGAAAATATTAGGTTTTCCTTCGCTCATAGTAGAGGAAAAGCTGCAAATGTAGCTTTACCAAGGCTTCAACCAGCGGAAACCTTGCTCATACAAGTTTTCCTCCGCTCCCTCTTAGAGTGGAGGAAAAGTTGCAAGTTCGTCTTTACCGCTGCTTAGAGCAGTGGTAAATCTGCAGTTTGGTCCCAGTTCGTACTAATGCTATTTTCCCTTTTTTTTCTACTTACGGGAACGTGGGGTACTTACCCTTTGCATTTTCTTTTTGCACACCATGCACACATCATCATTGTGGGGCACAACTAATGACTACTCTGAATGGACTACACAGAAGAGGCTCCTGAATTGGGCTGATCCCATTTTTTACAACCATCTTAATGGTTTGCATTATTTGATCGACGGGTTCATTTTTAAAATGGCTTAAACTTGTTAGCCATTGATAAAAGGGATTAGGATGATTACATGGGGCCCATTTTTTACAACAAGCGGGTCCCAACCAAATTAAGGTTTCCCCACCCGATCACATCCCCAAGTGGGCCCCGCATGCATCAACGGGTGTATTTAGCCTCGTGCACACCGAATGACCACCAATCAAGGTTTTTTTTTTTCTTTTTAACAAAGACTGGTGGTTGGGATCGATCTCTTCTTTTAAGAAAGACTAGCATTAGATCCCCCTGTCTAATGCACAGGTTAACTAATGAAAACCGAATAATTATTTCAAGTCAATATTCAAATTAATTATCAATTAATAAAAGCTTACTAAATTTATTCAATCCATTTCAATTTTTTGGAACAAAAGTTTAACTTGTAAAGGCATGCTAGCTGTGGCTATGTGTTGATGTGGAACCACTGTCAATGAAGACAACCTACATGGTTTTTAACTTATTTAAAAATTAGCCATCCTACTTTGGCTTTATTTCACTATTCTGCCAAAACCGTCTTTTAATATCATAGAAATTGAAAACATTTAATTAAGGATCTTCGCTTTTGTGATTACATCATCATGGGTCTTATCCTAACGCCAATCCTTGGCTGATGTAAAAGTTAGGTTTGAAGCGTCTGGCTCCTGTGACTCGAATTTCAAAGATAATCTTGATATATCAATGGCGGCTCCTGCTCAAGATTAAAATGTGTGCTTCTGTTCGAAAATAAGTTTAACACCGTGTTCCCCTATAGTGGGAAAGGGCTAACTACGTTCACGAGAGCACCAAGATTTCATCTTTTTATCTTTTCCTGACATATGTAAGATTTTCACTCTCTCTTTCTCTCTCTCTCTCTTAGTGTAAAAGGTCAAGCTCTTTAAGGCAATAAACCATTGAATCGATTATAAAGTGGTCTCAATTTGGCTTTTCTATTATTGATTATACGTAAAGAACCAGCAATCTAACGAAGTCATAGATTTGAAAGGAAATAAGTGAAAATTAATAATAATAAAGAGAAAGCAAGTAATTGAGAGGGAGAAGTGGAAAGATAGATCTATTTCAAGTTAATAACAGCTGAATCTGAAATCAAAATCGGGAAATTTAGAAGCGTACCGGAAACCCAAGGTCTCGAACCAGGCCCTAAAAACTAAAAGGGCTGAAACAGAACATATCCTGTCAAAACAGGGGGGCATCTGATTGCGTGGCAATTTTGTTAATTTTGTGTAGGATAAGGGGATGATCTAAACTCAATACTGACAGGGTCGAGCCCGACAAAAAAACTTGACCATGAAATCCAAATACTCTCTCTCTGTCTCTCTCTCTCTCTACTCAAGGGTCAAGGCCGATGGCGAGTGATCGAGGAGCTACAGCTTTTCACGTTACACCATGGAGAAGAGTCCAGTGACATCGTGTCCTGACTCCTAACCATCTGGATGGAACGTACGGAGGAAACATAAACCATTGATTCCCGATGGGTCCAGAAATGAATGAGACTAACCACAAGTTACATTGATCATGTCATGTGACAATCCCACTCTCTCACTCCTTTCTGGTAACTGGATCTCCTGTTTGGACGAAATAGGGGCCATACGCAAGGGAGTGGAAGAAAGAGCTCCCCCCTTGCATGTCGCCTCCTGATTCGTTCCTCTGTTCGGACAAATAAAGGATCCGGATTCTCCTCTCTCATAGTGGAGTCAAATCAAGTGTGAGTGTATGACCAACACAGTGAATTTGTACTTGTAATTGAAATGTTCCATTGGGACAAACTTAGAGACCAATAACAATCTATAATGGGTCCTACTGGATAGAAGGCTGGGGTTGTTATATACATATGCCCATCTACTCATATGGTTAACAGAACTTCCTCCCCCTTTAGGTGCAATGAATCCTTTATTTTCTTAGGCCCGAGTTAATATTTTTGGATCCACATCCAATTCGGGTTAGGATCAACTGAGTTCTTTGATTATGAACCATATAATATGAAAAAAATTACAATAGTCCGCGAGAATAGTGCTAGTAGTCTGTGTGAGTTTGAATCCTTATAAAAAGATAAATCAATTATAGTAATATCAAAATACATCATTAACTACTATAAAAGATAATTAGCATATGATCTCATCTTATATGGCTATGTCCTATTTAGAAGAGCCTCGAACTCACACATTTTTACTTCTGTGATGTTGAAGGTTGGTACCCAACCATATGTATAAGGTGCCAAAAAAAGTATCATGCTCTTTTTTCGTGGTTTCAAAACATGGGCTTTATAGGTCACATCGGTCAATGTCTAAAACTTTGGGTGTTATATCAATTTTCTCTGATATTTTTGTTTTTCCGGGTTCTTTATGTCTAAAGAAAGTTTAAAAGAATATCCAAAATACTAAAAAAAAATGAAAACGATCATTATTAATTACTTTTGCTTTTTTTAGATGTAAATAAAATAATAGAATACAAAGTTAATGATAATAGACCAATATACTTTTTTATCATATTAAATCCAAAAAGAAAAAAAAAATCATTGTCTGGTCATTGACTAAACTTTGGGATAGGGTTGTAAACGGGTTTGTTCCGATCCGAGTCCATAATGGATCCGAAACCGAAACTGTTAAGGAAAAGTAGAATCAGATCTGGACCCGGAATCATTTTAGAACCAGTTTTTTGGATCTAGATCCAGAACCGGAACCATATATGGGACAGGTCTAAATAGATAATGATATTTTTTTTAAAAATATGGTTTTTAGGCAGGATTTTCGAAAATTAAGGTAATATGCCAGGTCTCGTATCCACAGGTCCAAACAAAGGTGGAACCAGACCTCGACCCATTTACTTATCAGGGCTTAAATAAAGTTCCAGTCACGATTTTCAATGGATTGGAATCTCCGGCTAATCGAAGAATCGTTGACCCATTTACATTCCTACTTTGGGATAATGGGTCCATCATTACACAATGAGTCCACTGTAGAAAAATAATCCAAGAATCCATTTTTCCTTTTCTATTTTTAAGGAAATAAAAAAATCCACTCACTCTCTTTTCTTTTCTTTTATTTGCCTCTCCAGGGGAGGTTAGGATTGGATCGTGTGTGTCTGACCCGGCGCGTTTCTCGCTCCAATTAATATGACTCACATGGTACTGGTTGGTCTTTGGTAACTGAACTTAACGAGTATCATGATCACGAGTCACAAGAAAACGCCATTATCATCTAATTACAAGTTCTAACCTTCACCCACCATTCCTGGGATTCTCCTCGCAAATACCGTCTAAGTCTCCTCATCCTTAAAAGCTTCATAAAGTTCCCCCATATAAAAGTGCCTCCAATCACTGCCCCTCTTATTCCAATTGGACCAAATTTCACTTCATCGAGTTGGGTCTAATGTCAGATTCATCACATGTGATAGAAGATTTTATTTTATTGTTTTAATTTTGTATACATGATTGAACACATGATAATATGCTTGCATTGTGAGATCCACCTGGGACCCATCTTTGGTTTTTGATGCTCTTGTTGTCTCATGATCTTGCATTAAGATTAATTTTATACGCATTGAATAACCTTCACTCAACGTTGGATTGAATTTCAAAAGAATGTATGATAATTACAGTGGTCAACTTTTTTCAATTTTTGCTAACGGAGGGTTCCCCACCCTTTGAACTGGACTATTCGCTCCGAATCCAGAGAGAAGTCGAGTAAAACCCTATAACCCCTAGGTGGTAACACAAGTGGACTCAACCTTCAATTCCTGAAAAGGAGAGAATCGAGGGTCGATACTAAGACCTCTAACTTAGGGAGGAAGAAACCGTGGTCCACACCACTCGGCCAACCCCTTGGGTTCGCAGTGGTCAACTTTAAGATTATTAGATCAGGGCCTAAATAATCTTCTCGAGCTGAATTTTTAGGGAACTTACCATCTGCCTCCTCCCATTAATGGATCCTGTATTTAAATGTGCCCCGCGATTTAGAGGGCACATTAGCAATATTTTGGCGTAAAAATTTCGGGGATAAGCCTCACTTAGTTTGGTGTCAAAATTTTGCCATTGCCTTGTGATGCGGTCTGGATTTGATAGGTGTAGGTGACTCCAATGATTAGTTTACAAAGCTGTCCCAGGCTCACGTGGGGGAATCATGTTAGTGGTTACGACCCTTGATCTGATGGACAGGATCCTTCAAGCCAAATAAATCTTCAATAGTATCCTATGTCAAACAAAGGTAGGACCCATCACATTCACATGATCAAATGAACGATCAGGATTTATGTTTTGATTTTCCTTTCCTCAATGCATTCTGCTGCCACTTCTGCACTGTGCCAAAGCAGCAAAAGAAACTGGAGCAGAAGCTTTTGCTATCAAAATGGGGTGAAAAGGATAAGAAGAGCAGCTGGTGATCTGTTCTCATTACAGCTGCTTTTAAACCCATCCCTCCTGTTCTTTCTTGTGTGAGTTCTTTAATGAAATCTTACTCAGAGAAATCCTCTGTTTGATGCTTCTTTTCAGTAATAGATAGAGCAGTTTCAGACATTACATGTTCTGGGGTAATGGGGCATTGAAGATCTTTTGATTTTTCACCTTTTATTTGCAGAAAGCTCCTTTCTTTTTTGTTCATATCCATTTTTCCATTTTTTTTCAAAAAGCAAAAAAAATCATGTGGGTGTTGTGATAAGGTAAATATGATGCTCTGGAAAGTCTGCATTCTGCTTTCTTTTTCTGGGTTTTGCATCATGATGTAGTTTTTCTTTAGTCCATTCTCACTGAGGGAATGGCATTTGGTGGATTTCTCAATTTTGTGAAGTTTTGTCATGGGTTTTGTACATGGGTGGGGTGTTGTTCATAAGTTAGTAGATCTGATGCTTTCTTAGTCAAGATTTTTCTCATCTTTTAGTTTAGATTGCTGCAGGTTGAGATCTAACACTGCATATCATATTGGAGAGACGCGGCTAAAGGTGGTGGATCACCAGCAACCCAGATTCCATCTGACTGCATTAGGATGTTTTCTCCAATCATACCAATTCTCTGCTGAGGTTGGATGTATAATGTCCTCTTAACACAGTCGATTATTCATGGGTTGTTGGGGAAACAGCTCCATTATGCCATGCAGTGAGGAGAGATTTTTGGGGTGTTAGAGATATTTTTGGATTTGAAAAGACTGAGTCTATCTTACCGTTGAGGGTCTTTGTGGCCACTTTATTGGGCCATATGGACCATATGCCGACATTTAGAACTCTTACAATTACAATGTATGTTCTCTATGTTTGATGAGATAGTTTTTATGCTGTTTTGAAAGTTTGCTTCATTTTATATTGGTTTTGACATCTGATATTTGCTCTGTTGATGCTTTTAAATAGGTTTCTTTACAAGTTGATGGTATAAGGGATAAAGAAGTTGTGTTGTTGTTCTTGATTTCCAATTGGTAGTTCTCTTGGGGGATTTGTTCTGCTCTGACTCTGGCTTGGATCCATTACCTGAATTTTTATTTGAATAAGGATAGAAATCTTTCTAGATCAGAGAAGATCGGGTTGGTTTTCCTTGCTGGACTAATGGCAGCCTTGTTACACGCTGAGTCGAGGCGTTTGTACTCTTGGTGGTGGGACAGTCATAACAGTCCAAAGAATTCAAAATGGCTTCAGGAGAATCTTACAGGTATTGCATTCACATTACCCAGTTCTTTTCTATAGTTGGGCTGCAAGTGTTCAATGAATTGCAATGTGTATTTGATTTTCTTAGGAATTTATGTCTTTTGTTTGGAGTTCAAGCGGGCGGGTTTTCTGGTTTATCAGATCGAAGAGTAACATATGATCTTCTGCTAGCTGGGTGTAGGAAGGTTACTTTAAGCTGATAATGACAGAAAATCATGGAATCAAACCTTTGAACATTGAATGGTGAAGCAGCAATGCATACTTGAAACCTTTCAAACCATTGAATCAAGAATCTTGTAAAAATTTGCAGTTTAACCTGTCAAACTATTAGATTGTTAAATCAAAGTTTGGAATAATATGATAGGGCCAATTCCCCTCCCTCCCCACCCCCACCAACCCCCCCCCCCCCCCCCCCGCGCAAGAGTTGGCAGAGGCCCACAGTTTTCTATCCTGATTGTTTGCTGGTTAAATGTCACCACAAAAGGGCAGTGCTACAAATGTTCTTTGATGGGAAAATCAAAATAAAAAACCCATCATAGATTGGTTTCTTTTTTCCATAGGTTTGTAGACATTAAGGATATAAATACAACAAATCATCAGAAACTAATAGAGATTGAACAAATTTTTTTGCTCCAATCATTCTGTGTCATATATTTTTACTGCATGGTCCATCTGCAGCAAGGCCTAATGGATGAACACTTTTAGTGGATATCTCAACCAGTGTAACCTTTATTTCTGGAGGTTATTGTTAATCTTACCCAACATTCCATCTGAAATTCCAATGGACTTACAATTGCACATCTATCCCTATCCCCACCGCCCTCCCTTCCTTTGTCCATGATTTGTTGTTTGCCTTCTCAATAAGTAATAGATTAAACCTAGCGTATAAAAGGGGAATGAAGATGCCAAATTTTCTTTCTTCTTTTTTCTGTGAATACATTCCCAAGTGCCCAAGACAAGTACCCACCTGGGAGTTGGTGGAGTGGCATATGTCACGGGTCTTCTCCCCATGTCTTTTGTTCGAAGATTTGCCTGGTGTGCATTTGTATAGGCTTAGTGGGCGCCACCTAGGGGATTAGTCATGTTGGGTAGACCTCAGGGATCCCCGTGTCATAAAAAAAATTAATAATAAAGTGGTCAAGACAAGTGCAAAAATTGAGAAATACAAAGAATTGACTACTGGACTGGTCTGTAACTAGTACTAAATCTACAATTTGACCTATTGCAATGCATGCCTCAACTCCCTGACTGGCATATTTATTTTTTCGGTTTAGCTGATTGTCTTGTTAAAGTTCTGATTCTCTTTGTAATTTTTTATTTTAAGTACTTTTTGGCCCTTTTGATTCAAAGAAACCAACTGACCACATTGGACTTTATTTCTTTTTTCCATTTAGCTGATTGTCTTGTTTAAGTTCTGATTGTTTCTGTGATCTTTTATTTTTAGTAGTTTCTGTCCTTTTGATTTAAAGAAACCAAATGACCACATTGGACTATAATCAAGATGGAAACTCTATCAGGGTGGCTACTGGCTAGTGACTGTTTGCAGTTTAGGCTGTGCTTCTCCTTTCAGTCTTTTAGAATCTAATAACTTTTTGGGATCTTGGGTCTTGCAAAGTAATTCTAATGTGAATGGTAAAAAATCTTTTATTTTATTGAGATTTAATTATGTAGTTTTGTCTTCTAGACTTACACTAAATCCCTTAATTACACTATATGCTATTTCTAATTAGTATACTGTGACAGTTCTACTTGATCTCCTATGGAAGTTCTAAAATAGAAGTATTTACAATAAACTGAGCAGATGTATTGATTTACTTGAACAGATATGGATGGCAAGGTCAAATCAATGATCAAGCTTATTGAAGAAGATGCAGATTCCTTTGCGAAGAGGGCCGAGATGTACTACAAGAAACGCCCGGAGCTGATGAAACTGGTTGAGGAGTTTTACCGTGCATACCGAGCTTTAGCAGAAAGATATGATCATGCAACAGTGGAGCTCCGCCAGGCACACCGGACCATGGAAGAAGCATTCCCTAATCAACTTCCATGTGGACTGGCTGAAGACTGCCCCACTGGCTCATCATTGATAGGGACGGAGCCACATACACCTGAAATGCCACATCCTATACGTGCTTTATCTGACCTACCTGATGAATTGCAAAAGGATGCTGTCGGATTGTCATCGCATTTCCAGGCATTTAAAAGGAATGTAGTGTTTGCTGGAGATAATGATGCTGTAACAAGGAAGAAAGGGTTGAAGCAGCTTAATGAGATGTTTACATTTGAAGGTGCAATGTTTGCTGAAGGCAGGGTCAGGAAAGGTTTGAATTTTTACGAGGAAGACAGACAAGAAGGTTCTGAGCACGTAAATTATCATGGATCTAGAGACCATCATAAACCTGACTTGGTAGATGAGGAAGACAGTAATAGCAAAATTAGGATTCTGCAAGATGAGGTTGCTCAGTTATTGACTGAGAACAAGGAGCTCAAAACACAGGTAGCGTTGGAGTGTGAGCATGTGCATAAAGCTGAAGCTGAAGCTGAAAGCCTGCAGCAAGCTTTGTCTAAATTACAAGCTGAAGAAGAAAATGCTCACCTTCAGTGCCAACAGCATCTGGAAAGGTTGTCTAATCTGGAGGCTGAATTTTCTAGTGGAAAAGAAGAAATTGAAAGGCTTAAAGGTGAGATTCTGACGGGAGCCATGAAACTAAATGGTGCGGAAGAGCGATGTCTTCTGTTGGATGGGGCGAATCAATCTCTGCAATCAGAGGTGGAAACTTTAGTACAGAAGATGAAATTGCAACAACAAGAACTTTTGGGAAACCATGAGGAGTTGGAGAAACTGAGGATCTGCATACAAGATGAACAAATGCATCGAGTGCAGGCTGAAGAAGACTTACAGTCTTTGGAACATTTGTATTCCCAGTCTCAAGACGAGAAGACAGCTTTGAGATTGGAACTTCAACAAGGGTTACAGATGTTGAAGGACATGGAAGTCATAAAGCATGCTTTAGAGGATGAAGTTCGGCAAATGGCAGAGGAGAACAGCATCTTGAACAAACAGAACCTATCTTCTCTTGCGTCAATAAAGAATCTGCAAGATGAAATCTCTAGTTTGAAGGAGATGATAGGTAAACTCGAGGAAGAGGCTGGTCTGCATACCATTCAAAAGGATGCACTTCAGCAAGAGCTCTGTCATCTTAATGAGGAAAAAGATGATTTAAAGATGAGATACCAGAATGTCATGGACCAAGTGGAGTCGGTAGGCTTAAATGCAACATGCCTTCAGTCATCTGTGAAGGTTTTGCAGGATGAAAACATGGAATTGAAAGAGATTTGCCAGAAAAACAATGATGAAAAAGTAGCCCTTCTGGAGAATTTGGAAAACATGGAGAAGCTTTCAGAGAAGAACATGATCTTGGAAAGGTCATTGTCAGATACAACTGCCAGCTTAGAAGCATTGAGAGCAACACTTAACACATTAGAAGAATATTACCAGTATCTCCAGGATGAGAACTTGAAGCTGAAAGAGATTTGCCAGAAAAATAATGATTTGAAAGTAGCTCTTTTGCAAAACTTGGCAAACATGGAGAAACTTACAGAGAAGAACATGCTCTTGGAAGGGTCTTTGTCAGATACAAGTGCCGAGTTACAAGGGTTGAGGACAACCATAACGACATTAGAAGAATCTTACCTCTCTCTCCAGGATGAGAACTTAGATCTGAAGGAGATTTGCCAGAAAAACAATGATGAGAAACTAGCCCTTTTGATTAAGTTGGATAACATGGAGAAGCTTTCAGAGAAGAACATTCTCTTGGAGAACTCTCTGTCAGATACTAGTGCCAAGTTACAAATGATGAGAGAAACTATGAAGACGTTTCAAGAATCCTACCATTCTCTCGAGGATGAGAAATTGCATCTGAAAGAGATTAGCCAAAAGAACAATGATGCGAAGATAGTTCTTTTGGAGAGGTTGGAAAATATGGAGAAGGTTGTGGAGAAGAACATGCTCTTAGAAAAACTTCTGTCAGATGCTAGTGCTGAGGTACATGGGTTGAGAGAATACTTAAAGACATTAGAAGAATCATCCCACTCCATCCAGGATGAGAACTTGCAGCTGAAAGAGATTTGCCAGAAAAATGATAGCGAAAAATTACTCCTTTCACAGAAGTTGGAGAGCATGGAGAAACTTTCGGAAAAAAACATGCTTTTGGAGTTCTCTCTATCAGACACAGCTGCCAAGTTAAACGAGATGGAAGCAGAGTTAAAGATGTTGGAAGAATCCTTTAAGTCTCTCCAGGAAGAAAAATCTGACCTCATTACTGAGAAGGATGTGCTGGTCTCTCAGGCGGAGAGCATTACGCAGAACATGAAGATGCTTTCTGAGACGAATGCTGTTTTGGAGAATTCTCTCTTATACACGAATGCTGAAATGGATGGATTGAGGTCAAAGTCAAATAAATTAGAAGAATGGTGCCAGTCTCTTCAGGATGAAAAATCTAGCCTTCTTGCTGAACGGGATGATCTGGTCTCTCAGGTAGAATATTTTAGGCCGAGTCTAGAAGACCTGGAGCAGAGGCACAGGGAATTACAAAATAAACAAATCGGCCTGGAGAGAGATAGGGAATTGACACTTTGTCATGTTGACAAGCTGCAAGTTCTCTTGAATCTAGAAAGACAGGAGCATGCAAATTCTATCCAATCAAGCAAGACCCAGTGTTCTAGTTTGGAGAACCAGATGCAGCTCCTGCAAGAGGAAGCGCAACGGAGGATGGAAGATTTGGAAGAAGAACAAGTTAAAGTCATCAATGCCCAGACTGAGATCTTTATCTTACAGAGATGCATCCATGATATCAAAGAAAGAAGCTCGTCTCTGTCTATTGAATGCCAGAAGTATGTTGATGCATCTACACGAGCGAAGAACATGATTTTGGAATTAGAGAAGGAGAATCTTTGGCAACAGGAAAAAGTGAAGTCCTTCTTGGAGCAAAGCAACAAGTTGAAAATGGTGATTCATCAGGTGCTGAAAGTGCTCGACATTTGTGCGGATGATGGGTTCCTAGACAGAATCGAAGACCAAGTAGTTTGGCTGCATATTTTAGAAAGGATTAAAAGAATGCAGAGTTCTATTTTAGATGCTGAAGATAAAAATAAACTGCTTACTTTTGAAAAATCCATTAACATTACTCTTCTGGATCAGCTGAGAATGGAGATAAATTATTTGAAAACAGAAAACTACACTCTGGAGAGGGAGGGTGAAATCAGGAATGGGGAGCTTTCAGCGCTGGAGGGTGAGACTCACAAACTCCTTGAGGAAAACGAACGGCTGCTACTGGAAAAGCAGGCTGGCAGACATAGGGAGGAAGTACTAAAGAATGAAATGGAGAAGCTGGATGAACAGTTTTCACAATTGCAAGAGGCTTATCAGATATTACTGGATGAAAATTTCAAGTTGCTTGATGAAAATGTATCTTTAGCAAAGAAAGTTAGCGATTTGAAGGCGGAAAATCACATTCTAGAAGAGAAAAATGATGGTATCCTTGGAGAGGCAATGACTCAAGATAACCTCTCATTGGTTTTTGAGAGAATTAGCACTGAGAAGACTGTGGTTTTAAAATCTCTTAGTGCTGATTTCAACTGTCTCTGTGCAATTAACAACAACCTTAAGAATGAGATCAGAGAAGTGATCGAAAAGATGAGAATGGTAGAGACAGAAAATTTACATCTCAAGGAGTCAATTGAGAGGTTGGAAGAGTACAAAAGCAGTTCATTGATTATAGAGGATGAACTGAACATGATAAGAAACATAAATGGTCACTTGAATCATCAAATTGAGATTGGAAAGAATCTGTTGAGTCACAAGGAAGTGACGTTGTTGCAAGTAAGTCAGGAGCTTGAAGCCACACAGAGCGAGAATGCTGAACTGCATAAAGAAATTGAGGAAGGCAGGATCCTTGAAGAGCACCTGGAATTCGAGCTGCAAAAGAAAATTAATGAGGTTGAGCTCTGGGAGAGAGAGAATACCAAATTATGTAAAGAAATTGAGGAGGGAAAAAACCGTGAAGAGCATTTGGAATCTGAGCTGCTAAAGAGAATTAACGAGATTGAGCTGTGGGAGAGAGAGGTTGCATCATTATATGAAGACCTTAATGTCTCTGTTATTTGTTCATCGGTCTTCATGGAAAAGGCTATGGAGTTCAGTGCAGTATGTGAAAGCTTGAAAGGGAGTGCCATGCTTGAAAAACACAGGTCTGATGACGAAAGGGCTTTGATGAATTCGGATATTGAGGAGCTGAAGAGAGAAGTCAGTGTGTTGGAAGGAGACAACTTAGGGCTGAAAGCTGAAATGGCTGCATATTTGCCTCTCATATTGTCTTTGCAAAAGAGTGTGTCATCTCTGGAACACCATGCCCTTGCTCCAGCAAAGGTTCTTGCAACTGGTAATCAGGAGGTGCAGGTACCGTCTTCTCTTTGAATGTTGAGTTTTATTTTGAGCACTTCATTGATTAACTGTACTCTAATTCTCATTTGCAACTCAACTGGGTTAACCAACCCAGACCTGTGTAAATATTCCATGTCTTCAGTCGGCCAGGACTGTCTGGTCAGCCAGGGAATGAGTTGGAAATGTTTGATCATCTAAGAAATGCTATTTGTTTGTAACAAGTGATTGCTAATTAAGGAGGAATTTACCATGCTCAGCTTTGTATGAGTGGTGACATTCATATGGTGGAAGCACCATGTGTAGGCAATGCATAAAAATTGTCCAATGACCATTTCAACTCATCAGTTTGATATTTCCAGTTGAATATTGGGCTTCGGGCTATATTTATTTTCAACCATACGGTTGTAAGCCAATTATCAGATGGCTACAGTTATATGGTGGGGAGCTCTATCCTTGTCACCAGATGAACAACTTGGCTTGTCACGGTTAAAAGGGCCTTGCTTGCATGGAATGCTAATCCCTGCATGAATGCCCAAGTTGCGTTTGATGGAAATCTTGACATCAAGCATGTTTTCACAGGAAGCTATGGTGGCAATGGCTCATCAGAATGATATCAGCAATCAAGAACCAAGTGAAGATCATAGAATCATAGCAACAGCTGGGTTTTTGGAATTACAGAAGTTACAGGCTAAGGTTCATGATGTGGAGAAGGTAGTGATCGAAACGATGGCACTTGCATTGCAGGAAAGCTCTGATTCCAGGGCCAAGTTAAAGGTTGCAGTGGAAGAGATCAAAGAGCTGGAAGTGAAAAGCAGATCAGTTCTACAAGAAACTGAGACAAGAAAGGATGTTATTCTTCTGTTAGAAGAAGGTCGAGAACTTAGCAAGGATCAAGAACTGCAGAGAATTGACGCTGAAGCCTCTCAATCGAAACATGGGCTCACAATGAAAGATATTCAGCTCGATCATGTCTTGGATCCATCATCCCGTAGAAACAGTTCATCTGGGAAGGCCCATATACGAGTTTCTGAGACAGATGATCAGATGCTTGAATTGTGGGAAACAGCCGAACGGGAATGTAACTTTCAACCAATACGAAAGTTTCCTGCATCAGCAACAGCTAATAAACATGTGACCGAGTATTATCAGATAGAAGTCGTAGAAGAGCAGAAAAGTGAACACCCATCTTCTGAATTACATGCTGAGAAGGAGCTGGCAGTTGACAATGCAGAGGTATCCAAGAAAACTGTGGAGAATTCCCAAGAAGAGAATGCGAAGATTGTAGAAAGTCTTGCTTCGGATTCTCAAAGGTTGGTGAATCTTCAAACAAGTGTACAAGAACTGAAGAAGAAAATGGACAAATCAGGAAAGCATAAACGATCTGCAGCTTTCGAATGTGATAACATGAAAGGGCAGTTGAAAGAATTTGAGGAAGCCATCTTGCATTTAGCTGATATCAACAGGAAACTAACAAAGAACGCTGAAGATTATACTGCTTCAGATAGCATGGTTAGGGAGTCAGCAGGCAAAATGGGCAATTTGCAAAAACGACAAGTGGTGGAACGTGTACGAAAATCATCAGAAAAGATTGGGAGGCTGGAGTTGGAAGTGCAAAGAATCCAGTTTTTGCTGCTGAAACATGAGGACCAACATAAAAGCAAAGGAACCAGAGCGGTCGATAGAAGAAAGGAAGCTGCACTAAGGAACTACCTCTATGGCGGGATACGCCAAGGAAAAAAGAAAGTTCCTTGTTGTGCATGTATCAAACCAGTGACAAATGGTGAGTGACTTCCCTTTAAACTAACGAGGTCAGGATTCATTAGAATTCCATAACCTGCAGAATTTTTTTCATGCCAGAACATTTCCTTGCATTCATGATATTAGTTTCTAGTATATTTTCTTGTTCCTCAGGTAAGTTAGCAAGATTGCAACTTTTCCTAGTGTTAGTAGAATTGTACATGGATCTGATGAAATGAGGCTAACTCCATGGGCTTGTTCGGTTTCTTGTGGTTTTCCATGAAGTGTGGACTTAACTGAATGTTGGTAAATAATTATATCTTGCTCTTCCATTTGATGATTGGAGGGTCAGTTTGCCTTTTAGTTTGTGGTGCTTATGGTGATGCTTCATTGTCATCATCATCAAAGGCTTCTCGTAGGAATTCAATTACATGAACCAAACAGGCCCTAAAGGTGGGTTTGGTAGTGGCTCTGTACCTTTAGGGTAGGTGTGGGTTTATACATTTTAACCAGGGGTAGGGTTGAGGGACCATTCAGGTTTTCGCTTCTCTCTTGTTTCGTTAGGACCTATTTTTGTACTTATTGATGAAAATGTTATATAAAAAGGTTAATGTTTCTTAAAAGTATTGAACATGTCTTTTGAAAGCAAAGGAGGTATACGAACACATCAAACTCAACCAACCCCAGTCTATAATGCTTTTGGTTTGGTACCATATCATCCTCAATATTTTAGCAGTCAGACCTGACTGAGCTGGCAAATGCTAAGGTTTCTTCGAACTTGGTCTAACTAGTGCTTCCCTCTGATCAAATGGTGAGAACATTACAAGGATATTTAAGGTTCAAGGGAGGGTATTTAACTAGCCAGTTTAAACAATTTGAACCATTCAATGCTTGAACTGGACAGCTCACAGGTTCAACAGAGGGGTATTAGATCTACTTGTACACTGTTTGGGCTATGGGTGTTCTATGTTGCAGGCAACACACACTTTGAAGGGAGAAGAAAGGTATTGGGTGTTCTCTAGCTTCTACATGATACATGACTGATTCTGCTTTTGGCCCTTACAGTGCCAAGCACAATATGCCCTCTTCTCATTCTATACAAATCCTTGATGTATACAAACATGTTTCTCCCTATATCCTAAAATGGCACTCTTAACAAGAAATGAACAGTTCCTTTCTCATTTTCCTAAAATATCAGAGCTGATTTATTATTCTTGGATTGTTTGTGCTTCTTATGCATAAATGAGAGTTCATATATATGGATAACATTTTTTTTTTTTTCATTTATACATAACTAGATTTACAGATAAACTTATTGCCTCACAGCCAAGTTCCCAAGATCCAAATAGGGCTTCTAAATCAAACCATAATTTGGAAGATGGTTAGTGATAATAATTTGCATGAAAACCCAGGCCAAGTTGCATTCAGTGGCAAATTGTACTATTGACCTAACTTTCTGCTTTGACCGTGAAGGGGGCTATAGAATGATGCTAGTTGCTATGTGACCTGTTTATGATTAGTAATTGTGGATTAGATGCCATGTAGGGGAATTTTTATTTAAAGATGAAATGTGATTTAAAGGAGTAAATCATATAAGCTTATATTGGGAATTGAATTTGTGTTCTCTATTGATCTTCACATTCTGGTTGTCAATTGCATCAATATCTAAGTATGTAAGACACTGAATACATTATAATGGGGGTGATTTAGTAGAATGTGAAATTGCCTTGTATCTCCATTATACCATTCCCTAATCACTATCTTACCATCTCAACCCTTATCTTAATTGCGGAAAACATTTTAGGTCATCAAGTTGTGTATCCAATGAGTAGATCTAATAAACTCACTTTGATCCTAATTGAGTGGAATCTCTATCCACGGTACACTGCTAGGCTGGCTGCCTTTATAGGCTTAATAACCAAATTCTAGAATTTATAGAATTGCAAAAGCTCCAAATCACCAAATTCTCAGCATTACCGAATTCGCAAAGCTCAAAATTCCCTAAATTGAAACTTCTCTCATATTCACACACTCATTCACAGAAAACTCTGAATATCCAAAATTTGTTCCATTATGACCTATTTTCATGCTTATTAATGAAAATGTTATATAAAAAGGTTGATGTTTCTTAAAAGTATTGAACATTTCTTTTGAAAGAAAAGGAATTGAACATTTCTTTTGAAAGAAAAGGAATGTTTGACCACATCAAACTCAACCGACCCCAATCTTCAATGATTTGGGTTTGGTATCATATAATCCTCCACATTTTAGAAATCAGACCTGTTGAACTGGCGAACGCTTTCTTCAAACTTGGCCTAACCAGTGGTTCATTCTGACCAAACCATGAGAACAACACAATTTTTTTTATTTTTTTATTTTTTTTTTTATTTTTTTTTTTTTTTGCGAATAAACAGAGGTTTAACAGGCCAGTTTAAACAATTTGAAACGTTCAATGTGCAGTTCACAGGTTCAACATAGGGTATTTAAAAACATTGGCATTTGTGATTCAACTGGGTCACACCACTCAGTCCAGTTGGGTTGTTAACAATAATGCATATCCTAAACTGTAAAGTTTGGGTTATGAATGCCATTGTTAATTGGAGTAGAGTTGAGTTTATCCTAAGCCCTATCAAGCCCAATTTGTTTCCTAGTATTTGCAAATTTTATGGGGGGGATGTCAGTCAGCTTATTGTAGTTTACATGAGGAAGTAGCACTATAATTTAAGAGATAAAACTCAAAAGAAAGCAGCCAAGGATTGCAGGCAATAGAAATATAGTTCCTGTCATATAATATATATATTAAAGGAGCAGACCAAAACACTGAGAACACACTTTATTTCAAAATAGAGCTTTCTCATGATGTCACATTATTGTGGAGGCCTTATGAACGGTCCAACAAGTTTGAAGTCCCACTATCCTCATTTTTATTCATCTTAGAAACCCCACTTGTGATCTGACTTGTCAACCATTTCATAGAACTAATAAACCCCAAGGTGTTAAGCTTCTTATCTTACATCATTGTGGATTTTAAGAAGCATTTAAAGAATTGCAAAACCAAGATAATCTAACTTTCCTTCCAGGGGTGGGCAAAGATGATCGACCAATAACATCAGTGGGCCCACTTTTGAAAAACCTTAAACATTTGAAAATAACCCCTTCTCTTATAATCTATTTAAGATTCACTCAAAAGGAGAAATTTAACTTACAATTAGATTACATGTAAGAAATCCAGCTCTATGGGGCTCACTTGGGCCCACTTTTGATCAATTTGCTCCTTTCACACTTATATCCTCACCTTTGATTTGGAACCATGCCAAATCTTGACGCTTATCGATCCTTTACGTAATATTGGATTGAATCTAATTATAAGAGAGAGAGAGAGAGAGAGAGAGAGAGAGAGAGAGAGAGAGAGAGATTCTGATTAAAAGATTGTTAGAATTTAAGGGTTGTTAAATCAAGAGCCAGGAAGATTTTAATGCCCATGGATGCTAGCTATACATTAGAGATATTAAAAAGAGAAGAAGAAAACAAAGCATCATAGGAGAGTTCCATGACCATAAGTCCACTTATGAAATATCTAAATCATTGAAAAACAGCCTCAGATTTCACTCAAAGGACCTAACTTCTGATTGTTAACTTCTAAAAATATTCCAATAAGATTTTTATAAAAAAAAAATCCAATTTTTTCTTCATATAGATCAACTTGACTTGGCCCAAATCATAGAGTTTTATTTTTTCATAGAGATTAGAGCATTAATTTTATTTATTCTTAAGTACGTCCCACTCAAGAGCATTAGACTAAAGGGCATGCATTTCAAGCCCGTTTCATTTTCTCAAGTAGGCTCTATTCAAGAGTAGGGCTACCAATTGTGTCGTATTAACGAATTTGGGTTGTGGGTTAACGAATTTGTATTAAAATCACCTCAACCAGTACACGACCCGTTAACTTAACGGGTCAAAAAATCCAACCCGTTAAGTAATTAAGTCATTTCGAAAATTAAAAGAAAATTCATTCAAAAATATATAAGCCACACAAAACTGTAGGTGAGGATCTCGAGTGGATCCCACCTAAAATCCCATTATAAAATAATAAATTTTAAATTAATTCTAGCTACACTTAGAGACTAAAAAAATTTTAACGAATTAAGCGGGTTGTTAACAAGTTACTGGTTTAATTCATACATGACCCGTCAACTTAATGTGTTAACGGGTTTGACCCGTTAACGACCCAAACCCCGTAAGAGCCCACCCAAACCCATTAATATCGTGTGGGTTCGTGTCATGTTAACGGGTCGTGTAGCATTTTGATAGCCCTACTCAAGAGCTTCACTAAATACTAGCTAAAAATAAAAGACTAATGGTTAGATAAGAAAAGGATTTCCTACGTGCAGTTCGTATGGGAAACGTGCACCGGTGCAGTCAAACACGCAGGACTCTCACCTACAAACAAGGAAATGAATCCCCTGTTTGGACCAAACAGGGTGCCACGTGAGGAGATGAATTTTTTAATACATTTGGAGGAGATGGGATTTGACATCTCCTCCATGTGTCACCCCCCGATTGGTCAGGATTTTCCGGTTTGGTCCAAACAGGGGATCCGGTTCCTACAAACAATGTTCTTCTGGTTAGATGTGGGATGGGACATTGGTGATTGACTAGAATGACATTGTGAGAGACAGAGGTGATATAAAACCATAAATTCCTATATGTTAGAAAAGGAAAAAGATAATGATCATCTTATTGAGACAAAAATGCCTTTGTTGCTTTCCAAAGTTCTCAGAGAGTGGAGAGGAGGGGCAAGAGGGCATAAGATAAAAATGCCTAAATTCATTCTTTTTTTTTCTCTCTTCCCCTCCTCCCTGCCTACACTCATGTGGGCCCCCATTTCATGATCCAAAATGTTCAATATTGTTAGAGAAATAATAAACTTCAACAAGTGGGGTTTCATATCTTAAATTTTCACAGATTTTACATTCGGAAAACACAAAAATAGCTTAATCCATCTTTTTTTTTTCTACTCGATCTCTTGAGGGCCCCAAGATCATCATCCGGACCATTCAACATTCTCATAGAACTAATTAACCCCAATGGTTAAAGTCTTTTGAGGACCCCAAGATCATCATCTGAACCATTCAACATTCCCATAGAACTAATTAAGCCCAATGGTTAAAGTTTCGTATCCAAGGCTCTAAGAAACTTTGAAAAATATGTGAAAAAGGCATGAATAGCCTAGTCCCGCCTTTTGATTTTCTTTGAAGTCTAGTGGGCTCCAAGTTCATGAAGTGGCTATATAGTGTATATTGGACCAACTATTTTCTTTTTAGAAAAGTAGAGGCCATGTCTATATTTTCTATGGCCCACCATTGGATGCATGTAGAAAGTAGAAGGGAAAAAATAAAGGCGGGTGAACAGTGTTCCTAGCCATTCACACCCCAGTCCATTTTTTTAATTTTTCTTCTCAAAATCTAAGAGAATAAATCAAGATCCAAAACGTTCAAAATGTTCTCAAGACCAAACACGGTTATGAGATCAAATTTCAGTCATTGGATCATCACTAATCTCGAGATTTGTGCCAAAAAAGTGATCCATTGGATGCAACTTTCTGGAATCTGTGGGCCCCAAACGCAAGATCCAAACCGTTAGATCTGTTTGGAAGGTTGAAAATATCTATGTGGTCAAATTTCAAGGCTTGATACCTTATGAATCTCGAGATATTTGTAAAACAATATCAGCCATTGATGTATTATGCTCAATATTGGATTTGTCCATGAGCAGTAACTTTTTTATATTTTTTATTATTTATGGGAGTGTAAATCAAGATTCAAACCATTGGAAACATTCATAAGATCAGACACGGCCAGGAGACCAAATTTTAGTCGTTGGGTCATCACCAATCCCGAGATATGTACAAAAAATGTCAACCATTAGATGTAATTTTCTAGATTATGTGGGCCCAAACACAAGATCTAAACCATTAAATATCTTTGAAAGGCTAAACACGGCCATCTGGCCGATTTTCAAGGCTTGATACCTTGAGGATTTCGATAAATTTGTAAAAATATTTCAACTATTGATAAAAAAAAAGTCTATTTAACATAGATCCTTGCATTACCAAACACTTCTTTTGATTCTAGCCTCTTTTTTTAATGGCTCTATTTTGATTGGTTTATCCAAAAAATAGTAGAGATACCAAACAAGGCCTTAGTCTCTTATATCGTCACCTCTTATTTCAAGTTAATTGAGAGTGCGTATTTGGCATCTCTGTTTTCAACCTCTATTTGTCTAAGTTTCTAAAGTGAGTAGAAGTTTGGAAAATAAGAGCGTTTAATATATATTCTACCCTCTACCCACTTTAGAGAAGTAAAGGTAAATCCTCTTAAAATGATAAGCCCTAATTTTGGGCTTCTGAAAATAAGAGTCGTGGGGTTTCAAAAAGGTAGAGTCGAATATGTTTTTTTAAAGATAAAACACATTTTTTTATTTTTGTTATTTTTTTATGCCTCCCTATTTTTAGGGAAATTCTATTTGCACCGCGGAAATAATTGATCAAGCCCACTTTTTTTTTAAAAAACAAATTTATTACCAAAATACCCATGTGTAAAATGACGAAAATACCCATGAGCTTCATCTTCTTTGCAAGTGCATGGCTGTGAAATGCCATGCACATGATAAGCGCATGGGGTTTTACAGCCGTGTACCTCTTTATGTGCATGGCCCTGAAACTCCCTGCACCCCACCAGCGAGTGATACACGCGAAGAAAGGGTAGAAGATGATCGCCGGTGATGGGGTGGCCGTCGGGGTTCGTTCGCAGCAGGTGGGAGGGGAAGAGAAGAGGAGAGGAGAGAAGAGGAGAAGAGATGGGAGCTCGCCGGTGAAGGTGGTGCAAAGAGAAGATATCGCCAGAGAGAGAGATGGCCGCCGGTGAGGGGGCGGCCATCAGGGTTCGGTTGCAGCAGGTGGGAGGGGAGGGGAAGAGGAGATGAGAGGAGAAAAGAGTAGAAGAGTGTGTTTTGGGTATTATTGGAGGTGGGCTCAGCAAAAATGGCCTTTTTATTTTTCTTGGTGTGGTGAGCTCACAAAGTGGATGGCTCAGCAAGGCATGTGGATGCTAATAGAATTTCCCCTTTTTTTTAAGGCTATATTTTAGATGACACTCGAGAAATAAGAGAAGAGATGATACCAAACAACGTCTGAATTTGACCGCGCCCACGTCATTCCTTTCCTCTGTAACGAGCCTGGAGATTCTCAGATAACCTTGTCAAAACATCAAGGGTCTTGCAGTAAAACTTGCCAAACTCTAACTTGGCGCAATTTCAATTCAAATTTTGACTATCAATCAAAGATGGCAATGGGTTAGATTTGTTAGGATTGGGCCAAATCTGAACCGCCTTAACTCACACCTAACTTGACATGCCCCATGATGGGTTCATGATTGGGCTAAACCTGAACCCGGCAATAAGTGACACCAACATTTGTGTGGGCTCTAGGTTCATGATCTGAGCAATTTAATATTCTCATTAAACTGATAAACCCAAGGAATGGAGTTTCATGTCTTAGATCGTCAAGGATTTTGAGATGCATGTGAAAAAACAAAAGAATAGCTTAATCCCACTTTATGATTTTTTTTGCAATCTTCTTGCCTCTATGTTCATGATCCAAAATATTATTAACCCCCATATGTGAAGTTTCATATCTTAGATCCTCATAGATTCTGAAAAAAAAAATATGTGGACATATATTATTATAATTGTAATATCAAGTGATTTTCTTTAAGAGGGAACATTCATGTGCATCTATCCCTCACCATAGGGTGAGGGCACTTTCCCTTTTTACACATGAAGATAAGGAAGTGTACCTCACTCTATGTACTTGAAAATTCACTTTTGTACTTGAAAATCTCCATTTATGGAAGCATCCCTCACCCTATGGTGAGGGATAGATGCACTTGAATATTTCCCTTCTTTAAGATGTTATTATGAAAAACACAAATTCATAATAAACAAATTATACCATTAGAATCATTCTTAAAATAATTAGCAAAATTAAAAGAACAAAATACTTCGCAAAATAAACTTATCTATTCTAAACCTTAAGATAACAAGAGATATTTTTTTAACCAAACACTTAGATAATCTCTAAGACCTTCACCACACACCTTCTTTACACACTACAAAACAACTACATGAGCCTTATTATATAGACCACTAAAAGATAATTGAAAAGACATGACTTTTCATATTTTAAGATTCTTCTTCATTAAAGTTGGAAAATAGTTGGGAAGAAAGCATATCAGAACTCTCTTCCTTTGATCCACGTCAACATAAGGGCCCCGCTTCCTTACCTAAGCCGTTTCATTAAAAAACAAAAGAATTTGTATGCGTATCCCCTCTTCCTCAACCATTGCGACGCGACTCTTCATGGGCGAAACCCTCATTCCCTAACTCTCATCTTCCTCTTCCTCTTCCTCCTCCTACTACGCCCCTTTATCTCTCTATCTCAACAATATAGTTTCTGGTTTCCTCTTCCTCTTCCTCTTCCTCCATGCCCTTTCCTCTCTCTTTATTAGTACCTATCAAGATATGGTTTCTGGTTCTAATGCTCTGCTATTTTTCTACTTTTGAGGTCAATAGAAGTGTGTCTATATCTGATTTTTCTCTAGGACATAGAATACAGGGATTTGACATTGGAGGCTTTTCTTAAAGTGACCTTTTTGGCGTGAAGGCTGGTTTGGTGTGGGTTTAGCTAAAGTGACATTTTCGGCACAATGGTCATCTAAAGTTTTTTTTTTTGGTAAAATCCTCAAAAAACAATCGAGGATGAGTGGCTCGTAAATTTGTCAATCTGGCTTTGATACCAATTTTTATGGAATTTATTTTAGCACAATGGAAAAATAGAACGGAAATTCAAGAGTAGAAATATATTCTCTCGCTCTCAAATAACAAGGAAAGAGTGCTAATAGATTATACAACCATACAACTATGGTTCTCTTGGCCTTGTAAGGGCATTTGATAGTACATCCCCACAAATGGTGTTTTCTCAAATATATGAAGTGTTATGCACTACATGTGTAAATGACTGCAAATAAAAATACGATGGGTAACTGTGTGGGGGTATTCCCCAAGGCGACCGACCTCAGGTCCCGGCCTCGACAAAGGCATGAATGCCGACCTCAGCTATCGGCCAGGTGCTCCATTTCGGTAACGTGCCCCCCTTGGCTTCGGTCTCGGTACAAGCATGAGACCAGGAGTTCAGCCTTGGCCATGCTCCATCTCGGTCTCGGTCAGACTGCTGATCAAGATGACCATGGACAGCTGTCGTGCCACGGCAACAGGATAAGGGCACCGCCCAAATCCCTGACACGGCTACACCGCCCATCCATCAGGGTATGGCCCGATGGGACAGAGTGGGCTACGATGGGACAGCCTCTCAAGTGCTTACCCCAAAGTCCACTCTCCTCCTCTATAAATACAGAAGCCTTCAACAGGTAAAAAAGGAGGGCTATCCACATGCTGCTGGTACGCCGTCTCCTCCCACACTTCATCTCCTACCTCTGTTTTAGTCCTGCACCTGCAGCTAACAAAGGCATCGGAGAGCCCTGCGCTGCCCAAGCCAGGGTCCTCTGACCTTCTCCTTTTTCCCATTTCAGGCTCGAGGCATCGGTTTTTCTATCATCTACAAGGAGCTCTAGCCTCCGTCCTCTTCCAGTGGGCCGCAAATTCACCCCCCCCCCCCCCCCCGGGTCTGTGAGTTTTTTTGCGCTTACAATTGGCGCCGTCTGTGGGGAATCGATCAAAAAGCCATCTTTCCCAAACACCATGCCTCGAAGAGCCAGAGAGGAACGATTTCAGCAGCAGCTTCATCGACCCCAGCTCGGCATCGTCTTCCACGACGCGTGGAAGGTTGTCGACGCCCTGGAGATCCTGATCAAGCGGCTCATGGCGAAGCAGATGAAGAACGGCGACGCCCATCTCTCGACGACGCCCATCTTAGCGACGCCCATCTCGAGGCCAACCCAAGCTCGGCGACGCCCGAGGGAACTCCCACCGCGGCGACGCCCGAGGGCACTCCCAACTCTGCGACGCCCGACGCCCCTCTCAGGCTCGGCGACACCCGACGCCCTCCCAGGTGCGGCGACGCCCATCTCGGCGCGCGACGCCCAATGTCCGCGACGCCCAAAGTCGGCGACGCCCATCTCGGCGCGCGTCGCCCAATGTCCGCGACGCCCAACGTCCGCGACGTCCGAAATCGGCGACGCCCATCTCGGCGCGCAACGCCCATCTCGGCGCGCGACGCCCAAAGTCCGCAACGCCCGACTCGGCGACGCCCTCGGCTGCAGTGCCTCCTCCAGCTCGATTGGCAACCAATCTTTTCCACCTCAAGGAGAGCTGCTAAAAATCCCTCGCGGCCCTCGCTTCAGCGGCACGATCCTTAGCCGTCAGCTTCGATCGCACGATCCTCTACCGCCATTGGCGGCACGGTCCTCTACTATAGCTTTGATGGCATTATCCTTTGCCGCTGGGATACTTCATCATCAACCTCAGTTGCAATGCTACTCTCCAGTTCGGCAGAAGTAACTCTCCAGTTCGGCAGCAGTGCATCGAGGCCACCAGCTTCGGTAATAGTACCAGCTGGGCGAGCATGACTCGGTCCTCTCTAGCTCGGCAGCAGTGCCTTCTCCTGCTCGGCAACAGTAACATTCGCCCTTTCAGATGAAATCGAAAAAAGCAGGCTCGGTGATGCCACCAGCCTCGAGAAACAAAATTACACTGGCCCCGATAAAAGTATCAGCCAGTTACGTCCCGATTTCGGAAAAAATCAAGTTCGGTGATGGCACCAGCTTCGAAAAAAACAGGCTCGGTGACGCCACCAGCCTCGAGAAAAAGATTACACTGGCCCCGGTAAGAGTACCAGCTAGTCGAGTCCCGAATTAAGCATACAGCATCTCGGTCCTGCACCAGATTGCTGCCCGACAGCTTACACTGGCTCCGATATAAGTACCAGCCAGTTAAGTCCCGATCTCGGCATAAAGCATCTCGGTCCTGCACCAGATCGCTGCCCGAAAGATTACACTGACCCCGGTAAGAGTACCAGCCAGTCTTCAGAATAATCAGGCTCGGTGACGCCACTAGCCTTGAACAAAAAAACAACTATCAAGCTCGGTACCTGCACCAGCTTTGATAGACTGTCCGGTTATTTAGCTTTCAACTTCCAAGAGGCAAGAGCGCTCTAAGAAGTTAAAAGCTGGGGGGCTTTGTGTGGGGGTATTCCCCAAGGCGACCGACCTCAGGTCCCGGCCTCGACAAAGGCATGAATGCCGACCTCAGCTATCGGCCAGGTGCTCCATTTCGGTAACGTGCCCCCTTGGCTTCGGTCTCGGTACAAGCATGAGACCAGGAGTTCAGCCTTGGCCATGCTCCATCTCGGTCTCGGTCAGACTGCTGATCAAGATGACCATGGACAGCTGTCGTGCCACGGCAACAGGATAAGGGCACCGCCCAAATCCCTGACACGGCTACACCGCCCATCCATCAGGGTATGGCCCGATGGGACAGAGTGGGCTACGATGGGACAGCCTCTCAAGTGCTTACCCCAAAGTCCACTCTCCTCCTCTATAAATACAGAAGCCTTCAACAGGTAAAAAAGGAGGGCTATCCACATGCTGCTGGTACGCCGTCTCCTCCCACACTTCATCTCCTACCTCTGTTTTAGTCCTGCACCTGCAGCTAACAAAGGCATCGGAGAGCCCTGCGCTGCCCAAGCCAGGGTCCTCTGACCTTCTCCTTTTTCCCATTTCAGGCTCGAGGCATCGGTTTTTCTATCATCTACAAGGAGCTCTAGCCTCCGTCCTCTTCCAGTGGGCCGCAAATTCACCCCCCCCCCCCCCCCCCCCCCGGGTCTGTGAGTTTTTTTGCGCTTACAGTAACCATTAGGATAAAAATCATATGTAAATGACTATATATGAACAAAGAAGAACCCCTTATAATATGCATGTATATCTATCTTGTGTTCACTCACATGTATATGTTTTAGCCCACAATTTAATAACTTAGATTAAGGCGAATAGTCCAGTGATTCAGATTAAGCATATGATTTGTTTATATGCAAAAGACTTCACCCTCTTAATTGATAGACTGCTGAGAATAAAGAACACCATTAACCCTTCCATGGTTTGGCAATCTGATTACTCTTTATAAATCCAAGTATTTATACCTATCCAAAATAGTGCTGTCTATAAAACTTATGTTCGTTCCTAATTCTTTGATCTTGGTATGGTTCCTAGAATTAGATTTTATATGGTTAGGTGCCCAAATCATAAAATATATGGGCGGGTAGGCGTAGGTGTTACTTGGCCACTAGGCCCAGCAACTGTGCAAGCCAAAAAAAAAAAAAATGACAGTGTTCGGATATACGTCTTACTTGTCTTTATAGTTACTTTGGCCATAGGGGATTTACCGGGTTCTCCCTGGCCTGTAGGTATTATCCTGGCCCAAAGGCTGTGACACCCTCTGTTATAAGAAAAAAAAAAATTGTTGCAAGGCCATTTTAATGTTCCATTTTGAGAAGAAAAACATTTAAAAAAGGAAAATTAGCCATTTTGTTATGGAAATCAAACAAACAATTTGATAAAGTCTACAAATATCATATCCAAGGTAATCTAACAAAGAAAAGATAATTAAAGATCGAGAATATGGAAAAAAGAAAACATAGTTGAATTTTAAATACAAAGGAAAAGCCCATCAAAACTTGCCCTTATTAACGATATCATGTTTTGCACATGTGATCGCTTTGTCACTTAGCCCAAGGGGGCTTCACTAATGCAGTTGAGTGGAGTAAAGAATATTTTGAAGAAAAAATAAAATATAAGTGGGTTATAATGGTATTTTATTTTTAGTTATTTATTATGGAATCTTTTTTACTTTTTGTATTGGTTGTGGAGTTTTTTATATTTTAGTAGAGAAATGAGGTTACTTTTTGATTTTTTTTTTAAATATAGTGGAAAATTTGAATTAAAGTGCTTTTGACGAGACTTTCTTTTGAGAAATAGAGACTTTACCTTACTTGACTCTATTAGTAAAGTTGCAAAACAAGCCCCACAAAAGATGATTATAGTGAAAATTTTCCAGCAATTCATAAATGCCAACTGTTTTGAGAGGTTTAGATTTAGGGCTGTTTGTTTGCATTAAAAATGCAAAAGAATTGAATAAATAGAATTTATATCATTACTAATAAAAAATGAAGGTCAAAGGTGTATTTAAAAAAAAAAAACGACCATTAAAAAATCTTTCTTTTGGTGGAAATGGGCTATTTTTCTAAAAATCCACATTTGATCTACATTTTTTAACACCTATTATATGAATCATATGTATTTAATTCCTATATATTATGATGCAAATATATGGACAACAGTCCACTAAAAAAAGGAAAAAAAAAAAAAAATTAAAGGTCTGTCTACTCAAAAACTCCCGAGCCCAACTGAGAATGTTCTCGACCGAGCACTATAAATGTTTCTCTTGGGTAGAAACCGAACAATAGAGAGCACTTGCCGGACGGAACAGGCTCTTCCGAAGAAACCAAAGGAAGGAACAAGGAAAAAGCTTTCTCTGGAAAAGTAAGATCTTTTCCATGTTTTCTTCATGCATGCAAATCATTAACAAGTTCTTGGAATTTGAAACATCTTATTATCTTTTTCATGTTAAAAAAAAAAAAAAAAAACGGTTTCTTACTATCTGAGAGTAGAGTTTTTGGCTTTTTTTTTTTTTTTATGATCAGAAGAAGAAGGTAAAAGCTACACATACTGAGACTAAAACCCCCCAAGGATCTCTTGCAGCTGTTTGGGTGCGGACAAACAGGTGAAAGTTTTGGAAGGAATAATAGAAGCAATGGAGACAAAATGTTATTTTGGATTTGAAGAGTGATGATTGACATGTTCTAATAGAAGCAATTAGGGTTAATTAAAATGGAAACTTGTTACTGGTTGATGAATCTAATATTACAATTGGGGTTTTTCTAGGGGCTATAAATATACTTACTACTTAGTCAGTATTGAATTATTAGGTTTTCTAAGCAATGCCCTTTTTTTCTTTTGTAAATGAATGGAGCTGAAAGAGAGGGATTCAAGGTGAAGATCCTTTAAGGGGTTGTGAAATAATAATCATGTTAATGAAAAAAAGTTACCCTTCAATAGGAAATGGTTACCCACCCTGTACTCTAGGAAGTTCAATTCAGGGGAAGTTGTGGTCTGTTCTGCATCTCCACCTTAGAATGTTTGCTCCTACCCTCTTCAGTACTCATTTGGTAAAACCCCTTTTACTATTAGTTCCTTGGAACTCAATAACAAGCAGGCAAGCAAGCACTTAATATTATTATTATTATTTTTTTCATATACATGCATTTGCCTCATTGATTTTGTTTTCATAGTTGTCAAAAGGAGGAACCAATTAATATCTGTATTGACATAATGTGAAATATCAAGTGCGGTTTCTTTCCTTAGTGACTGATGGTGTTGAGACTACCACGCCGTGTGGGCATGCTCATAGTTATTGCTTCGTAATTTTCCTAGTCCAAGGTGCATTTCTACACAAGAGGCATATTGTTGTTTGTTATTATAATTGATTTCATTTGTACACTAAATATGCTGTTGTAGGATCCTATGATTTGCTTTTGAAGTCGATGTGGAAAAGGCATACATATGTATGTTGAGTGGAAATTAAATTCCTTCCATATGGAATTGGAATTGGATGTGGGAGTGCATTTCTACTGTTAACTTCTTGATCTTAATTGTTGAGATACCAAGGGAGTTCTTCTTGAACTCAAGAGAACTTAAGTCAGCTGATCCGTTCTCACTCGTTCTCTTTATTTAGTAGTTAAGGGATTAAGCCGTCTCTTTAAAGCTATGGAGTTGAGCTTATTCAAGGTTCCTAAGTGACGACCATACTGTGGAGATCACACATTTCTATATCATGAAGGTTATTATCATCCTCATCAAAGCCTCGTCTCATTTAGGGTTGGCTTTGTGAGTTTTGCTTTTCCAGTCATCCCCATTTAACATTAAGTTCTCTATCACTCCACCATCTAACATTTCTTGTTCTTATTATTTTTCTTTTTTAGGGAGAGAATGGAACTTTATTGGAGATACCAATCTAACATGTCAGATCGGTCTACTTCATTCCGAGCATTTATTATTTCTTCCTTTTTTCTAGTTTCTTGTAACACTAGAGTTCTTCATGTAGAGATTGTTTTTCGCCTTATATAGACATGTCAAAACCATCTCAAATGGCATCCCTTGATTTTCACGTCCATCAAAGCCGCTTGTAGATTTCCTCTTATGTACTCATTTCTAATGATATTCTTATTTCTTACCCTTACATCCTCTATAGTCACACTAATCTTAGCCACATGTGCTTGTCTTCTTGGCGCCTCACATTGTCGTCTTAGCACTTCTTCATTGCCCAATCTTCAAATCAATATAACAATGCATGGAGGCATACAATCTTTATTGAAAATGCTCCTTTGAAGTGAAACCTAGGGGCAGCATTGGGTCAGGTTAAGTTGGGCTGAGCATTTTGAGTAACATGCATAGGCTCAACTCGAACCTGACCCATTTATTAATCAGGGTTGAAAGTTCAACCTTATCCCAACCATGAAGTTAAAATGTCAGCTAGAACCTGCAATTAACAGTTTGGGTTTGGGTTGCATTGGTGGGTTATAGTGCATTTTATTGGCTTAGGTTCGGTTTGGGTTAAATTGGCAAGTTCGGTAACAATGGAATGAATTTGAACCTGACCCATTGTTAATTGGGTCAAAAGTGTCAACCTAAACCTAATTCAAGTTGGGTTTGGGTCAGCTTGGTGGGATTGGTTAGGAGTTGCCACCTCTACTGGCACCGTATAATTTCACAACATTCCACTTTTTTCTCTCCATTTTGCTCACCTTGGACTAATTCTATTTATGATGTTCTTTTAATCCTCGACCAAAGTAGGGCATGCATTCTTTGAAACTGAAGCATGTTTTAAAATTGTGGTCATGGTCGCCATCGCGATTTGACCTGGAACACCATTATGACGCTGCATTGCATCGTGGTTTGCCGCTGTCATGGTCCATCGCTGTGCAAATTTTTATATACCTCAAAAAAATCCAAAAATGTATTCAAAATCCAGAATGTTATAAAATGCTAGGGAAAACCATGTTTTTTTCTCCATTAGTAAACACTTTAAAGCAAAATAATCCCCCCCACCACACACACACAAGTCTTAACTTCCTTTATTGCCGTCTTATCTGAAACTTGTAAAGTCTATTCTGAATTAAATAGATTTACATGTATATATTAAAATCAGTTGAAATATCACAAATATTACAGTATGCATTGCAACCATAATTTTGAACTAACCATTTGTGTTAAACACTTATAGTCAAGAAACTAGTACTATTAGTACATTACTCAATTATTCAATCACGAAGTAAGTTGAGAGGAATTTCAACTTTCAAGTAACATTTACTACTACATCAAGATGAATGAATGAATTAAAACAATGGATTATGGACATAGGGATATTGTGGTTGAGAAGGGAAGAAGCCTTCATAGGAGAATCCACCAAAATCTTGCAAATCATTTGAGTTTTGGTGGGAAAAGAGGCTTGGGAAGCTCTAGCACAATCTTAGAAAGCTCCACAACTGGTTTGGGAAAGAAGTGAAAAAAAAAAAATTTGTTGGCCATTATTTTGATCGCTATTTTCAAAATAATGGCCATTATGACCATTATGGCCATTATTTTCAAAAAAAAAAAAAAAAAATGAACATTATGACCGTTATGGACCGTTATTTTCATTTTTTTTTAGACTATGACCATTATACGTTATAACTGTTATTTTGAAAATAACATAACGGCATAGGCCATTACTGTTTCATAACGGCTATTATGAAATGATAAAGGACGTTATTTTAAACCATGAACTAAAGTGATGTCAATCTAGAGAATAAACTTGAGGAAGAGATCCATTGCAGTATGATAACGCCAGAAGAGTGAGCGTCTGCCTCTCCCACTCGTTTGGGAGTGTGATGGTTAGTATTCCTTCCAACTATTTGGTCCTTGTGGGACTTGGTTGGGGAAACTGATGTAGCTGGAAGAGGGAGGGACAGGATAACCCGGAAGGAAATCCCAAGAGAATACCCAAGTTCTTGGTTCCTCTCACCAAATTATCAAACTGCACACTGCACAAGAAGAGAAAAAAACTTAAATTTTTTCATAGCCTATGGGACTGAATTTGGGGTACAATGTATCGATTTTTTTTTCTTGCACAACAATCTTACATGTTTTAGTAATCAACTAGTAATCAATTTAAAACAAACAAACTAGAAATCAACTAGTAGCTCTAAATGCAAACCCTTTAGATCTTTCACATATTTTCCCACTTTTGATGACTGGATGCATCGTACTGATATGCGTCTTCTTTCTACTATACTTTCTGCTCATCTTATCTTTTCTGTTTCTTTCATTGTTCATCAGATTCTGATTGTTCCGATTCATTTTCATTGTACCAAATTGCGATTGCTGTTCACATTTTCCAAGAAACTGATCTTATTTTCTTTCCTTTTTTTTCAAAATAAAAGATCATTGTTTTCTCAACTGAGCTGTTTGTTTGTGTATGTTCATGTTTGGGTGCGTCATCTGAGACTTCCAATTGTTTTCTCCCAGCTTCGTTTGCAGTTGCACAAAGATTTTGAAAATTTTCTTTAATGGTCATACATAGTTTTCTGACCTAATGAGTTGACCAGGAACTCACCTGAGTTGTCTTTGCCAGGTCTGAGTAACTGGGTGGGTAGGTAGAACCCAGGTGAAACATTTTTGGGCTTAACTCAGTTGACCTGGCAAGTCAATCAGGGACTTGGTCCACTTGTACTGGTTTAGGCGAGTCAGCTGAGTTACCAAAAGTTGTATATATATACTGGCAGGGCTCTCCTAAGCTAAAGCTTACCTTATCCTAAGTTGGAATAGTGCCAGTCCCACAAATCAAAGTCGATTATATCTGTTTTTTTCATGATGGAACTGGAAAATCCAGTTCTAATTGGATTTATCTTGATTTTAGAGATGATCGTCATGCAAAAAACAACTATAATGTACTTTGATTTGTGGGACTGGCACTATTCCAGCTTAGGATAAGGTAAGCTTCAGCTTAGGAGAGCTGACCCCTATATATATATATGGGGGGTCTTCATATGCATCTATCCCCCACCATTTTGGGTGAGGGACACCCCTTTTTTGGGTGTTTCTAGTACAAAATGGAGGTACAAAGTACCCCTCTTGTACTCCTTTTGTACTTGAAACACCCCCAAAAGGGGTGTCCCTCACCAAAAATGGTGAGGGATAGATGCATATGAATATTCCTATATATATATATATATATATATATATGAATGATGTTGGATGTCACTTCTGGATGCATTTTGTGAATGTGGCTTTTGGAATGCTTGGATGGATTTATTGTGACTTTTACATACTTGGATTTATTGTTTAATGGGTTTTGGATATTTATGTTATTTGGGTTATAGTTTAAGTTGATGTATTTTATTTTATTTTCTAAATTCTTAGTATTAATTTGCAATATGAATTCCGTTTTTATTTTAGACATGGAATTTATTTATAGATTTTTTATTTTTTATGTGTTCTTTATATGTAGATATTTGGTATATATTGATATATTTTATTGGTATAGCAATATATATACCAAATGGTATATTACAAATTAATTCACCAACCTGTCTGGCTGGCTGATTCTTGTCAACCCGGAGTCAGAAAACTGTGGTCATAATATCATTTATCTGCTACAATATTTTCTCAAATATCTCCCCTGCTTGTAATTTTGTGTATGGTAATGTTGGGCCTTTTTTTTTTTTGGATTTTTAAAACACATAGTTACTGATGCTTTTAACCGGAGGCTATATTCTTGTCATTAGTTAACTTGCAACTCTCAAAGTGATTTATTTCTCTGAGTTGTGTCTATTAATTACTTTCAGTTTTTGTAGCATGAAAAGGACAGGGATATGGGATAAAAAATTCACTTCCTCATCAGATGACTCCTCGGACTCGGACTTGGAAGATGATGGAGAGGCTGGTAGCAAAAAACCTTACAATAAAAATGCAGTTGGCCGATTGGAAAAAGATGTTGCTACGAAAGGTAAGTATTTTCTGAGTTTGTATTAGTGCTATTAGTTCACTGTTTTCATCCTGTGGTTATGCTACATCTTCAACGTTTATTACAACCTTTCGGCATCTATGCTTATGCAGTTATGCCATATTGCAGCATTAAACTTTCATTTTAAATCTTAAAGTTATTAATATTGGACTCTGCAGCAGAAGTCATTGTCATCTTTTAATGATGTCTCCAAGTTTATTTTAGGAGGCTCACCTACATAACAATATTAATATTGACTTTCTGTAGAATTATTTAACACAAGCGTTTGGAGCATTCCAATTCTGCAATATTAGCTTCTTCAAGCACTATTTCTCCATGCATGCCAACTAAAAGCATTTGCTACTACATCTTTTGTCTCCTTTTTAGTTCTCTCAATAGTCATACTCTCATCTGGAATCTACATTAGCTGTGACAAAAAATGCCATTTGAATCTACAAAATGAGAGATTTTTATCAATAATTATTTTAAATGATTATGCAGATTAACCTGTTGTTTTTCTAATGGATTTATATGAATATACAATAGAATAGTACAGAAGCTGTCTTTAACATGAGATACAAGAGGGTACTTTTCTAGAAGAAAGAAAGAAAGAAAAGAAACGAAAACAAGATGAGATATGGGAGGTGTCCACTGGCTACATGTTATTAATGTTCTGATCGTATGGAAGTGAACAAATTTCTCCTATGCCTTATATGTCTCAACTTATGATCAAAATGTTTCCAATCTTCGTGAGAGTCCGACTGGGTCTAAAAGATATTTCTCCCTTGTGGATGCATAAATATCTAAATTTACAATACTAATGAAGGCAACAAATGAAATGTTGGATTATTAGTATTATTGATGATTCAAGACGATTGTTTCCCTGTCTCTTAAAAAGAACAAGAAAAGAAAACATAGATGATAGTTCCCCTCAGGTCCAGTGCAAAGTAAACATCATTTAATTGTGAAGTCGTGGAGTTTCTTGGTCTTATACCTATGGTCCTTCCTATGTGCTGTGTTTCTTAGAATTCATGTTGGGGTTGGTTATAAAATCTTATGTTGGCTGTCAACCTACCTAGCACAACCCTCCTTCATCCGAGATTTCCAATCATCTTTACAAGCATTTGACCTTGTAATAGCAAACAACTATTTTAAAAAGAAAGATGAGCATTTAATTACCTATTAGAGTGGAACTAACATGAGCCAAATAATTTTTTTTCTAGTTAGAAAACATGATCAACTAGCTTGTAAAGATTGTAAGGTTACCATTAAAAAAAAAAGATTAAGGCTAAAATGTTCCCTAAAATAAGGTGGAGGGATTTGAAAGATGAACTAACAATGATATTTAAGGATAAATTAGTAAAGGAGAGGGAGGTGATGCAGGCTAGACCCATGGGTGCCAGCCCATTGGGTCCAATCCATAGGCCCAACATGACATCCATTTAATTAGAAGTTTTAATTAAGTAGAAGTCTTATTTGAGAATTTTGATTTCTTTGGGATTCTTTAAATTAGGAGTTTTATTTGATTTGGATTGTTAAGTAAGTTTAATGTGTTGATTTCTTTTAATGCTTAGGAAAGTACAGTTCTTCTAGGAAAGGGGATGTCCAACCTTTCTTATAAATATGTAATCCCTTCATTGGGAAAGATAACTTATTATTATTTAATAAAGAATGTTATGGATTCTCCTATGGTTGTGAGTGTCTCTCTTCAATAGAAGAGTGCTCGTATGCATTGAGTTCTAAGAGAAATTTGGCCAACCCCCATTTGTGGACTTCGTCCTCGCTTGAATCCATCCAGGAGTTGGCAAATGCCCTCGTGGAGTTTATCCACATCGGTTCCATCACTGTTCGCAGATCCAACGTTGCATTGAACAGTTCTAGCGGATTAAAAGACACTAGAACTTTAGGGCACATGGTGAGGATTCGTTAGGACTCTAGATTCGCAATGCTCGTGCTAGGAGGGTAATTATTTGTTATTGTGTATTATTTGTGTCATAACCTTATTTGCTTTGCAAGAAATAATGAGAGGTCTACCAGAACCTAGCTACACATGTCCTAGTGACTTAAACCTTGACGATGGGTTCCAAGCATTGTTGTAAGTGATTTTGGCACACTAGCAAACATTTAGTGAACACATGCGTGCCATAATGAACAAATAGCCAAACAAAACGGGGCCCGTGCAGAGTCGCAAGCACAGATGCAAGCCCAGGTTGCGGAGCTATTACAGAGGCAAGTATAGCCAGCCCCACCTCCTCTGGTGGTAGTGCCACTTCGTGAGCCGGACTGCAATGACCTTTACGAGAAATTCAGTAATATGGGAGCCACCAAATTTCTAGGAGGTGTTGACCCGCTAGAAGCGGATGAGTGGTTGGTTCAGATGGAGAATGTCTTCAAAGTTTTGCATTGCACCGGCCGTAAGAAGGTGTCACTTGCATGTTATATGTTCTGAGGGATAATGGACGTGGAGGAGTGTCTGGGGACCCTATCAGACAATGGAAGATGGCATTGCATGGGCTGCTTTTGAGACACAGTTTAGGAAAAAGTTCATCTCGGAGCATATTGCGACAAGAAAACAGATTGAGTTTGAGCAACTTACTCCGAAAGATAACGGTTGTAGGGTATATCCATCAGTTCATGAGGCTGTCCTGGTTTACCCAAGTGTTGGTTGATACCAAGGCTAAGAAGGTGGATATCGGTTCCTTAGGGGACTCAGGCCCTTGATCCATAAGGATGTGATTGCAATGATTCACCCTGCTCAAATTTCACTTCATCGAGTTGGGCCCTCGATACAGGAGGTTACGATACCTTTTCTCTCAGAAATATATAGATATGATACCTTCTATTAGGTTACCCACAGCCTCCTGATCTGCCTTGGTAAGTGCATACACGTGTCTGGCAGAATGGGGCCTCCGGTGATGCTTCTGATGTCTAGTTTGCCGTGGTGGCCTTTGCTTCTAAGGTGGCTGATGTCTAGGATGCTGCTGTTGTGAAGCTCCTTGTGGTGTGGGCAAAGCTTGCATCATGAGGTGCTGGAAGTGGTGGCCTTGCGACCTGTTGAGAAGTCTTGACACATAGAACCCGCACATGCAGTTTTTTTTTTTTTCCGCGGGGGGGGGGGGGGGGGGGGGGGGAGGGGAATCAAATGGATGCTTGTATCAAGATGGTTGCAAAAGATGTGCTTGGAGTGTCGAAAGGGAAAAGACCCAATGATAAAGAAACCTGGTGGTGAAGTATAAAAGTTCATGAAGATGTTCAAGAGAAAAGGCATCACAAAGTTTGGCAAGGGACTAGGACTAGGACTAGGAATATGAGAAATTATGAAATGTATTAGAAGATAAAGAAAGAAGTTAAGAAAGTAGAAGGTGATGCAAAGTTCAAAGCATATAATGACCTATACAATAAGTTGGGAACGAGAGCATGGGATAAAGCTTGCAAAAATAACAAAAAAGGAAAATTAGAGACTTAAATCATATCAAATGTATCAAGAGTGACGACCAAAAGGTTTTGGTTAAGGACGGCAATAGTAAAGAAAGGTGGAGAGAATAAAACTTTTAAATGAAGATTCTATAGGAGGCATAAGATTAAGAGTGGATACTTCGTTAGCAAGACATTCCTATTAGGGTAGTAGAAGTGAAGAAAACATTTGGCATAAATGAAGAAAGGAAAGGCTATTGGGTTAGATGACATTCCGATAGAGGATTGTAAATGCTTATGAGAAATGGGGTGGATTTGGTAAACTGTGTTCTTCAATAAAATATTAATTACAGAGAAAATGCCGAATGGATAATACAAGAAATGTTGTATAGTAACCATTCAAAAAAAGAAAAAAAAGAAAAAAGAAATGTTGTATAGTACATATATACAAGAACAAATGAGATAATACAAATCTGTACCACCTATCGTGGGATTAAATTTGTAAGTCGCTCTATGAAACTATAGAAGAGAATTATGGAGCAAAGACTTTGACAAAAGACCAAGATATTTGAAAATCAATTTGGTTTCATGCTAGGGCGGTCAATTATGGAAGCTATCTTCTCACTTAGGCAACTAACGGAAAAAAACCGAGCAAAGAGGAAAAATCTTCATATGGTCTTCATCAATCTAGAGAAAGCTTATGATAGGGTTCCTGAAGACTTAATTTGGTGGGTTTTAAATAAAAGGAGTGTTCCAAGAAGTTATATTGAAATCATTAAAGACATGTACAAGGGAGCAGCAACGAGTGAAAAATACAGTATGTTACCATCATAGTTGGTGGCTTTCCATTCAAAAGGCAAACCTATTGTGAGAAATGGAACTGAATAATATGATGCAACAGAATATAGAAGTGTTCATTCAGCTCTTGAGGTAACAATTGTTTATATTGAAGTATTTGGGAGAAGGGAGGAACTGAGTAATATTTGGCTTTCTCCCGATACAAACCCAACACTTTGATCTCTCGACCACATGCATCTTGCTTTCAAATGTTAAATTTTTCCACAAGCACGAGACCTGTCTTACAAAGCCTTTTTTTTTTCAATTACAAATGCTTTTCCTTCTAAGGCAGTTTCATATCGTTTAAATATAACTGGGAAATTTGGTTTCTGCTCCTATCACAGATATGTGATTTTTTGTGCTCTGCAGACCCAGGCTGATAATTAGATCACTGTGAAACATGATTAATCACATACCCAAAGAAAAAAGTAGAAGGAAAAAGAAAGGGAAAAAAAAAAAAAAAAAGATTGGCACAGAGTTTTCTCAGAAATTATTAAGTAGAAGGTTCTTGATTTTTATAGAAAGGAAAAAAAAATGGATCAAATTTTCATGATGCTTTTAGAGGCAGGAATGTGGCTGTCATTTTTGTAATTCATATTTCTATATCATTTTCTTGATACTTTAAATTAGTTGGAATGCATGACTACTTAGGGAGTTTAGATAAAGCAGATCCAGTACCATTCCATTGCTCAATGCGATAATTACAGTTTCTCATGTTTCAGTTTATACAAATTCACTATTTCAAACCTGTTTGTTGGCCCCACCATGGATGCTGTGGATGGTCTATGCGCCCACGTTTCCCAAATGGGGTTCTGGTTTTAGTTTAGGTCATCTACTTGAAGGTCAAGAAAATACACCAATGTTCTGGTCCACATTTGACAACAACAATGAGCCAAAAGATTGAACAGCTAGGCTCTTCCGGTCTTGGTGATTTTCCGAACATAGGCCATCCACTGTGGGGCCAGTTGTAACATTGGTTTTCAATTGTTCCATTGTCTCCCATCGTTACAAACTGAAAAATGAAAAGCAAACTGTACATTTTCAGGTCAAGGATTGTACAATTTATCCTCTAAATACTCTTTAAGCTCTTGTTTTATATCAACTGAGAGTTATGATTTTTTACCTGACCTTAATTTTTTTTCTCCATGAGCAGATAACACCAAAAAGAAAAAGGGTGGTCTTGTTATTGACTATGAAGCTTTAAGTCAGCATGGCTACAGTGGTGGGCTGTCAGTCTTGAAAGTTCCTCCGCCGGTGGTTGAAGATGAAAAGAAAGATTGGTCTTGGTCGACTGGCAAGGACAGAGGTACAGACAAAAGGGACATTGAAGAATCATATGAAGTACGTGAGCAGACCCGTGCAGCATTAGCTGAAGGTGAGAAGCTGGAAAATGCACGGACATTAAAGGAGAAGAACCTTTCATTCTCACAGAAGGAGAAGAGGAAGAGAGAGCTGGGTCAGGCCAGTAGGGGCAAGAACTATGTTGAAGAGGAGAAGAGGCTATTGAGAGAGAGTGGAATCTACTCTGGCTTTGATGCTTGACACTGTTTATTATCCAATCTGCCCATATGAATACAGATCCAAATACCCTAAACTTCCTAATTGGCAAACTAGAGCACATCTACTTGTTGAATTATCAGATGATGAATTTGTCATTTTCAGTTAGTAGTTGGCACCATATGCATTGTCTTTCCTTGTAAGTTTGATGAAAGTTTTGGGTTTCTTTTGGTTGATTTCTCTGGTGGAACTCATCGATAAACTAGTTATGCTGAAACGCGATTTCACAGTTCTTTTGGACCTGTTCCCAACACTACGAAATTGCCATTTGGAGCATCCAAGGGCCAGTTTGAAATTTCTTACCTGGATTTACAAATAAATGAGGTTAATTCATTACTAATTTTAAGTGTCAGTTTTGTTTGCTGTCATAACCAGTTACAAGTTGTTAGATGTACAGAAAATCTGAGTGCAGGGCAATCTAGCATAGAGGAACCTGATGGGGCTAAGGAGGTCCATGGCCTGTTTTATGCAATGTCTACTTAGAAGAAAATGGTCATCTCCCCTTTGTTCATAGCAGAGATCATTACATAAATTCAGGCACGACTTTCATACTTTGCTATCTCATAATTCATATCATCAGTCTGTCAGAGATCATTACATAATATCAGGCACGACTTTCATACTTTGCTATCTCATAATTCATATCATCAGTCTGTCTTTGCAGGTGTGGAAAATCAAAGGCCGAAGCGCTCCACTTTTCAAGGTAAGTCTTCTTCAACATCACCCCGTTTTTCTAACCAAGGAAGCACGTGGGAAGTCATGCTCCGTTCTCTCAAGAATCATTGTATCAGATTATGTGTGACCGACCCCTTGTCATTAAATTCATCAAGAAAGCTGCTCGCTCATCAAAGAAGTTCACCCTGATGCTACTGGTTGTGGTTCAACCAATTTTTTTATCTGTGATGGAAACAAAACACTCTTTTATTATCTTCTTTCGGTGACTGTAAAAGCATAATTTAGGGTCTAAACTCTTTATGTGGAGCATTTAGACACTTTCTTAGAATATATTGCCAGGTCTCCTGTCGGAGAAGTGCTGCGTTTGTTAAGGATTGAGCTTCTCAGCAATGTTCCCCTGCAAATTTCAACCTTTCTAAAGTTCTATTTTGATTAATACAGCGGCACATAATTAACATTGAAGGATGTCTCACTGGCAAGTTATACATCTTCGTTTACTTTTAGTTATAGGTAATTAGAGAACACGTAAATTGATTCCAGAGCAACTGAGTTCTGATGATCTAAATGGCCATGGTTTTGGTGGGACTTCGGTCATGGTCCTTCAATGGTATTCACAAAAGATCTGTTTGCTGGTTTACCAAACCATGGGTCTTATTTCTATCCTTAGACCAAGTATCATTTTTAGCGATTCATGTTTGGGGATTCTGTGTCACAAGCTGTCCTGCCCCAAATTAAGATCCAGCAATGTATAGTCAGATCACACCAATCTAATCTTTACTTCGGTATGAAAAAGGACATTATTAGATAGAGGAACAGCAGACCTATTTCGGGGTCCGCCCTCATGTCATGGAAGTATATACACTACATCATACCCTACACCAAAAGATTAATAATAGGCCTATTATCATCAAGATTGTAAGAAGGGATATCGACCGTACTACCCTTAAACCAGAGATTTGTTCTGGAATAATCGAAGTTTAAATATTTCTCGTAGAATGGAGATATTGCACAATATGATATGTACAATATAACACGGCTTTAAGATTTCGCACAAAAAACTCCGAAAAAATACTTAAACTTTTACTGTTCAGGGGCGCAAATACCAGGTCTAAGGGCAGCTCTACGTACAATATCCCTGCAAAAGTTATTTCATGTTTGTCATTCTGTTTGTAAAACTCACCTTATTTGGGAATTCCAACCTTCTCTCTTGAATTCTCCAAATTTTCTATTTGATGGAGAAAATTTCAAATACCTCTGAAATAAGAAGGCTTACATAATCTTTGGATTGCTCCAGAATTTGGAGTCTTAAAAGTGTTTAGGCAAATTTCAATAGTTGAATTTTTTATGATGATTTGAGGCATTTGAAATTCTTTCGACAACAATCCATCAAATTCTTGCAATCAAAACAAGACCTTAAAAATAAATCATCAGCAGCAGCAAAATCATATTCCATCTAAAAGAGCCAAGAACCATAGAACCGACTGTTTCCCAGATGAATACATTCTTTTGGGTTACCATCTCCCATGCAAAGAATAACCAAACCATGATCGGGTCCATTTCAATAACAAACTATCAAATCATCCTAAGTGCCTGACTTTACTTCACTTATTCATCCAAAAGCAAACTAATAGAAGCCTATGATCATCACAATTGTCCAGACTAATAACCTCATCCAAGGGAATAAAGACTATTGAATGTTGATGCATAGGTAACAACAATAAGGAAATTAGTCTGTTTAACCACCATTCAGAAGCAATGTATGTTTTCCTGATCCATTACATTTCTTTCCATTGATACGTTGTACCACCTACATTTAAATGCAAATAATAAGCATAATATAGCCAACCAAAACGATCTTTCAATCATGAACTGGATATGTAACGTATCAATGATGGAAGAAAAAAAATTCTCATTTCCTCTACACAGTTTAGGAAGTACAGGCTACACGCAGAACTGGAGAAAAGGTCCCACCATAAGTAAAATAGAGGCAATAGTAAACAAAATCATTTAAGTGACCTAACAGGTTTTATCGTATTCAAAAAGCCTTTAGGCTCTGTAAAAATAGGGCCATGAGATGCCAAAGAATATAGTGAGTCAGGAGATTAATTTCATGCTCTTCATTGTTGATGTAAGCAGAGGAAGTTTGTCATTAGCCCTCTCCTTGTACTCTTTCATCAAGGCCGTTGCAGCTAGAGATGGGAGCTCTGAGGCCTCTTTCTCGTCCTTGTTCCGCCCTTTTGTCAGCTGACCAATGGCAACACTACACTGAAGGAAATCAAGGGTTTCTTAGTACTATCCACAAATAATAGGAGCAATGCCGTTAATTATAATATAAAAAAAAGGTGATAAGGTTAAGGCTTTGATGAAGATGATGATGATATACTGTTCCTGGTGCTTGTCTAAAATGAATTATTCTCACCTAAGAATGAGCTGCCAAGTGTTGATAATGGTAATAAATATCAGCCATATCGACTCAAACTCGACAGTAACTGCTTCCAGTTGCCCAAAGCCACCCACTAGGCCAATTCCAATGGTTTTTGTCCTTAAATGCACTTATTTTCTAGTTTTTCAATTATGAAGACTTATGGACATTTCACCTTATTCTAGAAGATCAAAACCACTATTTTTTTTTTCTTTTTTCATTTAAAGATCCAATCAATTGGAGACAGTGGTACTATTCATCAAACTAAATGAAACATAAACATGGGTATTTGTAACAACTTGAATTTATTATTAATACATGAAATACAACAAATCTTAAAATTTTAGATTAATAAAACTATAGTTTCTATTCTTTGGATTTTTTTTTCGTTAATTTTCATATTTTTTAAATGTTATTAGGCGAACTCGTTTGAGTTTAGTTCACTCAAGGGAGACCAAGTCGGCCCAAGTCCGATTTTCAAAACCTTCATTGTGATAAAGGTTGAAGAAAATCTACATTGTGGGGCCTACCTATCATGGCATTTTTAGAGTAAAATACAATTGATGATTCTTTTCAGAAATAACAGAATTTCACAATAAGAGAAGAATGCAGAGAGTAAACAAATCTTAACGGCCTGAGATAGACATCAAAGCCTCACTGTAATGATTCTTATGGCCTCCCCCCATTCCTGATGGGTCAGAGTTCCCAGTCAAGCTTCCAACAACATTCAACTTATCACCCTCCATTCAGAAATCTAATTTGAGGATCTAATAGGGCATTTTTGACTGGGCCATCAATTGCCGCTTCCCAATATCTATGCAAATAAGCTGCAGATATCTATTCATAAACTTCCTGGGCTTAAAGACCCCATTCATTGACTGCCACATAATTCAAGCAAATATGACATACCATGGGGAACCTTTTCCTTCAAGGATTATTTTGTTTCTTTCTTTCCAACACCACATGAGATTGCTTGAAACTAATTTTTCACTTGAACAACATAAAAACGCATATGTTAGATGGAGCAAAGTTACGAGATTTTAAGTGGTCAAACCGTTGGGTATCATTTGTGGATGAAACACATAGATTTCAATTCCGTTTTAGACCCCATTTTAGTCTGGCCACTAAAATGAAATGTTTCGGCTGGATTCGGAATTTCAATAAAACATTTCGGGTCACGTTTCAAAAAATTAATTAAAATCAAAATATACATATATACCATAAAGAATAAATAATATAATATAAAATATAATTTATGCATTTAAATCATTATGATAAAACAATATTATAACATACAAGTATAAATTTAAGCACATTCCTTCCCACAATAAAGTTTAAACACAATTTTCATAACAATAAAAATTAACAACCTTTATGTTTGAAATTTGGCCATTCTCTAAACCATTTTGTCCATTTCGGTCAATTTCAGCCGAAATCCTTGTTTTCGGCTGAAATTGACCCAAAGCCAAACAAAAAAGTCATACAACGCATTGCATTTTTGTTTCATGGCCGAAACAAAATTTTCGGCTATTTTGGCCGAAACGAAACGATATTGATAACTATGGTGGAACAACAAAAGGTCTTCACTTTCTGAGGGGCCAGTGATTTTCAAACAGATTTGGAAGGATACGATGAATATGATCCTGGATGGATAAGCAAGAAAATAGATTTTCTTGAGAAGATTCCACTAGTTTCTTTTTTTCTCAAGCAAATTGCCTACCCTCGACTCCTAACTACCTTCACGATCCCACCGGGGAGAGCCAACTCTAAAAACCCATCCTAAATTTGGATTTTAGTATGCAACTTGCTTATATGGAACCTAGAATTGCTAGTAATCGTCAATCAACCATATGGTGGTGAATTAGTTCCCGGCCTTGTGCACACTGCTCGCCACGCTATGCCCAAGTCATCAATAGTCGTCAACTTAACCAAAAGGAAACAAGGGAGAGGAGGGAGGAAGGAGGGAGACGAAGAGGGAGGGGAGGGGAGGGGGTGGGGGGGCAGACCCTAGTAACCAAAGTGAAGTCGTAACAAGCATCACCTCCTTTCCAAAGAGAGCTAAAGAAGTGAGCTACATCTCAACTAAGCTTAGAGATGGAAGTTGTCCTTTGTTTCTCGATGGTGAAGACCAGCTCAAGAGCTTATTATCATTAGGTCAGAACAAGTTGTTAAGATCCCCCTTTTTTATGCCCCCATGCCCCTCCCATGTGGCGACTTGGGGGTGCAAACAGGAAAGAGAAGGATGGGCTTTCAATCACTTTTGGCATAGTGGGGCCTCTATTAGCACAATGGTAAAGAGTGCCCTAATAATTGTGTCGTTGTGCCTGGGCTGTGAGCCCTCTCAACCACATGGATAGTTCAATGTGCCCACCAATGCCTGTCCTGGGGATGTGGTTCATCCAACGCACATTAGAATCGCATACTACTATTCAAACCAGAGTTTGAAATTCTCCTAAGGAGGATAGATGTGGTGACTCAGGTGAGATCCCTTGTAGATCCAAATTTCATCATCCATGAAATTTCTTTGAAATGTGGGGTTCCACACCCATCTTCCTCCCTACCACTTCCTCGTAAGATTTAATATAATCAAATTGGAGACTTGTTAAAGCTTGGAAATGAAACTTCAATGGATTTATCACCCACTCATACATCCTTCAGAAAACTCACATGAACCCCTTCACCCACAATCAAGCCCCCTTCAACATCTATTCTCCCAATTTTCTTATCCCGCCTTTGTTATTCCTTTACAAAACTTCAACCCTGTTCACTTGGGGATGTCACTTTGAGCTTTGATTTTGATTGCCTTCTTTCAGAGAGTCCTTACTGATTCTTGGGCATTAGAATGACATGCATGGTTTCGTATTTGATTTGTATGCATTGGCTTGCGCATTGTGATGCAATTCTAAGTAATGAAGCCACCTCTTTTTTTTCCCCTTTCCCTATTTATTTCTGAGGATATGGGTCATGCCTTTGTAGAGCACATCACACCAAATGTCTCAAACTAACAAGGGCTTTCTGACCTTTCTTTTTATTGGTCACATGACTCAAACACAACCTCGTGGCGTGCATCATGTTCCACCATGTCATTTAGTACGGTTGTAAATGTGACTAGGTCGATAGATGCAAGTTGCGTATCACCTATTGTATGACCCTGTTCTGATTATTTCCAAGGATCAAGATAGTGGTTGTGGTGGACATAGTGGGAAGTGGCCAAAACATTACATAGTGGGCGATACTTAGCGGTTGCGGCGATATGTAGCGGTGTAGCAGTATGAATTTTTTATAAGTGGTAAAAAATTTTCAAATCTTGTGTAGCACCCAATCCTATGGTTTTTTTTTTTTTTTTTTTTTTTTTGGGAACTATATAAGGGTAAAGGAGAGGGTATTGAAGAGAAGAAATAGGAAAATCAGTGTTTTAAATTAAAATGGGTTGACTCTACTAGGCTTCAGACAATAGCACCGCTATTTTCAAAATAGCATAACGGCTTCAACCGCTATGGACAATAATGCGGTCGCTATATTTTGAACCACGATTACTTCTTCATCAATGACCATCCTGTACATGCGATTCTTATATCTTACACTTCTCGCAGGCAAAATGTAGAATTAGGTAACCATTCATCAAGTACAAACAATTCAAACAGTATCCATGAGGGGTATCAAAGTGTAACTAAAAACTTGTGGTGGTTCTTGTCACTTCTTTTGTTCAGGAGATCTGGATTATTGCTATTACTTGTTAGTTCTACGAATAGGATTTCAAACCAATCATTCTCTTCTGGTCTTCAAGCTAGCCCTTGTCTCCATGTACAATTCATTTCTCACAAGCAAATAATTCTTCCTAGTAGTCTTGCTTCACCTAGTAGAAATGGCTGGCTTGGGTAGATACTTTATCTCTACGGTCCAGTGTGTTTGAAGGAATCAAAAGAGATAGAACCTTTATCCATTCATTATGCACCTTAATTATTCAAGCAAACATATGCAGGCAATTTCATCAGTGAGGCTGAGTCTAAGAATCATAACTGCGAAATTCCATTCAGCTAGACCGAAATTGCCAACAATCTCAGTTCAGTCAAGAAACAGAACTGAACATCCCTACACAAAAGTTTCAGTGGAAGTCTCAATGGATTTCAGATGAAATTCTTTCTTTTGGACCGAAAGAAAGGATTTTGGTAGACGAAATGTGTTCCACAGTTAGAAGATAAAATTTGAAAAACTTATGAGGGCATTTTTTTCTTTACTGACCAACCGAAGCTCTTCGTTTCACTTACCTTCTGTCAGCCAGACACTTCATTTTTCTTTGTTTCAATTACTTTCTATGCAGCGAAATCAGAGGAAGGGCGTTCATGTCTCTTATGAGCTGCATGCCATCATTTGTGTGTCACTCACTTAAGCTTAGAACCATGCGCTCACCAAAGCTCCAGTTACTAACTCCTGACCTGTTGTAACTCCTCCTCCTCCTCCTCCTCCCCCTCCTCCTCTTTCATTTATTTGTAGAGTGTGCGACTTTTGGGCTCCCAGCCTCCCACTCATTAGAATTTAGTGAGGTTTTTGAGTGAGGCCCATTTAAGAAAAACCAAAATAGGGCCCAATGCCCCATTTCTATATATAAAAAAGAACTGAAAAAGCTCTGGGCTTGTCAAATGGCCTTTGTTCATGGTTTAGATTGTTCATGAGTGGGTGTATTGAGTGGACTAAGAAAATTGGAATTCTGAGTCTTGTGAGGCTTCTGAGTGGGGTACACTCAAGAAAAATCAAGTGTCCCATTTCCCCATTTTCTATGAGAAATTTAAATGATCTAGGCCCACTGTAAGATGATCTATAAGAAATATTTGAATTCTTTTTTAAATGTGGTGGTGGGCAATATTATTTGAGTAACATCTAATGAGGATATACACTACAGACCCTTCTTTGGAATCTTTTCTTTGAGCTGAAATTTTCTTTTTCTATTTTGTATGTATTAGGATTCTTAAATTTAGGCAGAAATTATTAGAAGCTTATTTATATCCATTGTAAGGAACGATCAATTCATTCTGGGATATTTTTTTAAAAGTTGAATGAAATTGCATATTGTTGCAATTGCTTATTTTGTCTGGCTAGGTTGGGCCACTTGGTTGAGGTTAATGACCCTTTAATTTTCCTGTGTAAGTAATTCTTGGAAATGGTAGAATGAAGCAATTATCCTATCTATTCATTCAAAACTGTAACGAAATGAAAGGTATTATAGTTATGCAAATTGACAAGGTTGCATCTGTTCCTAGAGAGGGGGAATCACATGTGAGTAATCATGGTAAAGAATCAAGTAAATGAGTTAAAATATCTCACCAAACATATACCAAATAGAGCCCTGGTATTCTTGCCTCCCGTCAAGTCAATTGTGGATGCATAATATTTTTTAGCCATCTGAAGATTGTCTAAGCCACCAAGAGTGTAGAGTACCTAATGAATCAATGGAAGCAAGCATGGGAGTTCAGTAAATAACACTCACTATATAGAAACTAATACCTCAGTTATAAAGGATGGTCATTCAAAAAAAAAAAATTATAAAGGATGGTACTCTCTCTCCATATATGTGTGTGTGTGAGGATACTCTCCTGCTCCCCGCGGACTTCTGTGAGAAGCACATCTGGGGTCCCCTATGATCCATTCAACCCCTGAAACACCACCCCTCACAAACACTACCCAAAACCCCAAGGCCCCAGCCGCAGCCTAAATGTCACAAGTCCCCGAAATTTAAAGTCCACTAGGATTTCAATCCAATGGTTAGCCACATTTGCCGGTCCCAAGCCCGGACAAAGGAGGAGGGTTGTGCGTTAGGTAGCCGACAGCCAGCACAATACTCAGTCGGATTTCTTTATGAATTTGAGACCTAATAAAATTTCGTGGGGGCATCCCCTACTTAGTGACGCGCTGTATGGTCCAACTATAGTGATAAGTGAGCAAGGACCGCTACATCGGCGCCCGGGTGCAGTGCTAAATAGGCAAGGGTCCCCACACTTTATTGGACGAGTGCGGGGGATAAGGAAGCTAGCCCAAAATAGAAGGCTGAGATTAGGTACTTGGAACATTGGAAGCCTAACTGGGAAACTTATAGAAGTGGTGGATACAATGGAAAGGAGACGAATTGCAATTGCCTGCTTGCAAGAGACAAGGTGGGTGGGACAGAAAGCTAAAGAGATCGAGAGGACTGGGTATAAGTTATGGTATACGGGACTTAATAGAGTGAGGAATGGGGTCGGCATAGTAGTAAGCAAGGACTTAAAGGAAGATATAGTTAATGTAAAGCGTTGTGGAGATAGGATTATTGCAATTAAGTTAGTGTTAGGAGAAGAGAAAGTGAACGTAATTAGTGCTTATGCCCCCCAGGTGGGCTTAGGAGATGGACATAAGGAGAAGTTTTGGGAAGACTTGGAAAGAGTGCTACTAGAGATACCCCAAGGCAAGATGGTCTTCATAGGAGGAGATTTGAATGGCCATGTAGGACGCGGCGTAGATGGATATATAGGAGTACATGGGGGACTTGGATACGGTAATAAAAATGAAGAAAGGAAGGATATTTTGGAGTTTTCAGTGGCTTATGATCTCATGGTGACTAACACCTTTTTTAGGAAGAGAGAGGAGCATTTGGTGACTTATAAGAGTGGCTCCTCAAGGACACAGATTGACTTCTTCTTAACTAGGAAAAGAGACCGCTTAGCTTGTAAAGATTGCAAGGTGATACCGGGGGAGAGCTTGACTTCCCAACATAGGTTGTTGATCATAGATGTGCAGCTACAAAGGTGGATTAGAAAAAAGAAATTGTATAGATGCTCAAAGACTAAATGGTGGAACTTGAAAGGTGATAAGCAACTAGCATTTAGGGATAGAGTACTAGAGGAAGACGTTTGGGCGGTAAATGAGAGTGCAAATAATATGTGGGATAAGGTAGCAGAGTGTATTAGGAGGGTAGGGAAAGAAGTCTTAGAAGAATCCAAAGGGGGTGCTCCGGCACAGAAGGAGGCATGGTGGTGGAGCGAGGCCGTCCAAGACAAGATAAGAGTTAAAAGAGAGTGCTTAAAACTTGGCAAAATGATCGAAATGCAGCGAACTTGGAGAGGTATAAAGAAGCAAAAAGAGAAACCAAAAAGGCAGTTAGTGAGGCCAAGGCAAAGGCATTTGAGGAGCTATATAGGCGACTTGACACTAAGGAAGGCAAAAGAGAGAGATTCAAGCTTGCTAAAGCCAGAGATAAGCGGACCAAGGACTTAAACCAAGTTTAATGCATTAAGGATGAGGATAAAAAGGTATTAGTAAAGGAAGATGAGATAAATGAGCGTTGGAAGAGCTACTTCTACAAGTTATTTAACGAAAGCAGTAGTAGTGACATACAATTGGGACAGCTTACCATTTCTAGGGAAGAATTAAATCATATGTTCTATAGGAGAATCAGTAGGGAAGAAGTTATAGAAGTATTGAAAAGGATGAAGAATGGGAAAGCGGTTGAGCCAGATGGTATCCCCATTGAGGTCTGGAGGTGCTTGGGGGAGAATGGAATAAGTTGGTTGACAAAACTTTTTAATGTAGTGCTAAAGAGCAAAAAGATGCCTGATGCATGGAGGAAAAGTATTCTTATACCCATATACAAGAACAAAAGAGATATTCAGAACTGTGCGAACTACCGCGGGATTAAATTGATGAGCCATACGATGAAATTATGGGAGAGAGTTATTGAGAGAAGACTAAGAAGAACAACAAACGTTTCAGAAAATCAATTTGGTTTCATGCCTGGGAGATCAACCATGGAGGCTATCTTTTTCCTGAGGAGGTTAATGGAACAGTATAGAGAAGGTCAAAGTGATTTACATATGGTGTTCATTGACTTGGAGAAGGCCTGACCGGGTTCCTAGGGAGATTCTATCGGGAGTACTGGAAAAGAAAAGAATGTGTGTAGCATATATTGAGGCGATAAAGGATATGTATGATAGAGCCGTGACATCTATAAGGACGACTGGCGGAGAGACTAAGGAGTTTCATATCACGATTAGTCTACACCAAGGCTTAGCGTTAAGCCCGTACTTGTTTGCCCTAGTTATCGATGAGATTACAAGACATATTCAGGATGAGGTGCCGTGGTGTATGCTATTTGCAGATGACATTGTTTTAGTAGATGAGACAAGAGAAGGAGTGAATGCTAAGCTAGAAGTGTAGCGGAAAACGTTAGAGACAAAAGGGTTTAGGCTAAGTCTATGTAAGACGGAATATATGGAATGCAAGTTTAGCCAAAGTAGGACACTTGGTAACATAGAAGTAAGTTTGGGCACATAAAAGATTGTAGCGAAAAAAAACTTTAGGTACCTTGGATTGATGGTGCAACAGGATGGAGGGATTGATACTGATGTAAGTCACAGGATTCAGGCCGGGTGGACCAAATGGAGGAGTGCTTTGGGGGTCTTGTGTGATCGGAAAGTCCCCCTCAAGGTTAAAGTTAAGTATTATAAGGTGGCGGTAAGACCAGCATTGTTATACGGATAAGAGTGTTGGGCAGTAAAGCATAATCATGTTAAGAAGATGGAAGTTGCGGAGATGAGAATGCTAAAATGGATGTGCGGGATCACAAGGAGAGATAGGATTAGGAATGAGGAGATTAGGGGCAAAGTAAGAATAGCACCGATTGGAGATAAAATGAGAGAAAATCGACTAAGATGGTTTGGCCATCTTAGAAGGCGTTCAACGGAGGCACCTGTTAAAATGTGTGAAGGCATGGAGATTGCCAGGAGTAGGAGAGGGAGAGGGAGATCTAAGAGAAGTTTGAAAGAAACTATTAAACATGACCTTGCCTACATGGATCTAACGGAGGACATGGCCCTAAACAGATTTGATTGGCGTCATCAAATCCATATAGCTGACCCCACCTAGTGGGAAAAGGCTTGGTTTGGTTTGGTTAGCCACATTTGCATGGTGTGTAAATATAAAAGGCATGCTCTCCCGAGGACCACCTAGGCCATTGCAATCTTGGGGTGGGGGGGGGGGGGGGGGGGGGGGGGGGGGGGTGGGGGGGGGGGGACAAAAGACCCACATGGGACCTACTGTGTGCGACCCCTTGATCCATGGCCCTCAATGATTTTATGGGGCATAATCTCATTAGGATTTCAATATCATGAGGTCTGCGACATTTCCTAAGTGGATTTGTTAGAGGGTGTGAAGGGGTTGGATTGATGTCACGCTTGTGGCCCCCCCCTAGAAGGGCGTTGGGTCCGGTAAGCATTCACCAAAGCGGACAATATCATGTGGACAGCGGGCCCACGCCGTTACAATTGTCATAGGGGGTCCCACAACCCTAAAAAAGAGGGCACCCACATGGTTATGATAGATTAATATATGTATTATATTGTCCTCTTCTTGTGAAGATAAACACTGCATGATCAAAACCGCCCCCGCGAATTCGCATTGGGCCAAATATCACTTGAATGGATTGAGAGAGTTTTTACTTTGTAAGTTCACATACAGTCATGGGTCTATAAAGATCATATTGATATAATGTTGAATATAAATCAGATTCAACTTGTACACAAGAAAGGGTTTTCTTTTTCTCCTGGGGCTGGGTGGGGGGTTTGTGGTTGCGGGGTGGTGGTGGTTTGTCTGTGGGGTTGTTTGATTGAATGAACTAACTTCATGAAAAGAGGACCTTAGAGTGCAACTTTGCTGAACACAAACAATTGTGCAAGTATTGACACTACTAATATTTTCCCCATTTCAAATTATGACAGAGAACCACAGAATTAGTTAAGCACCAAGCCAACAATAAACAGTCCACTTGCCTCAGCATAAGCTAGGTGATACAGTGGAACAGTGGGTTGAGATAAAATTAGCTCTTCATAGCAAAAAGCTGCCTGCTTATACCTGATTGGAGAAAAGAAGAAAAGAAAATTAAAGCTTAAGAAAATACTGCACATCTGACATCACGCAAAGGGTAGGAACAATTTTACATCTGTAGGGAAACATATATTTCAGCAAGTTCTCTCCAAGCATCATGATCTGCCATAAATCTGTAATAGAAATGAGCCAAATCAGCAGTGTTTGTAAAGTTAAAACAAAGGAATGATAACAATTGAGGGATTAGTATTGCTCGCTTACATTTCAAGGTATTTATTGAGGCATTCGATGGCACTTGATATATTACCCTGTGCCTTTGCAATAGCAACCTTCCTCTTGTGGATTGCCTAAAAGAGAAAAGCCTTTGAACTTTAGTTTTTGATTGATGAAAAGCACATGTAAACTTCTATCCGGAACATTTCTTCTATATTGACATTCATAACATTTAAAGAGGAAATATACAATGCTTGGCCTGAGCATAAATGCAGTTGGACAAGATTGCCAGTGGGTGCCGCATCTCAGTAATCCATATATGATAAGCCCTACTTGCCAAAAATCTCCAAGATGCAAGTATTGTAGCCCTTCAATTGGGGTCAGAAAATAGATGGGTAAGGGAAGGCCAGTGATGAGTTGAATAGGGCTTTGAATCTGGGAAATTTTCTGAGGACGAACACATCATATCAACAATTTGGATCACATGACCAGCACACCCTACTAGTACAAGCTAAAGCCTGGAGAACATCAATATTATCAGCCTGAATTTCTTATACTCTCTCTTGAAATGAGCACATCAAAAGTTTAACTGCAAACATGAGAAGCACACACATCAGGCACTTCCCTTATGCAGGTCATGAGATCAACTTCTTGATAACTTTGTATTGCTTTCGGTCTTGCATAACCTGATGATGTAATGACCCCCAAATAAGGTATAAGAAAGTTCGAGTAAAGAAAATTTGAGGGCCACTTGGAGGAATAGAAGCAAGGAGGAAGTGGAATTGGAATTGGAATTGGAGAAAAAACGTCACAAAAATCTCTACCCTCATTTTTTTACTCCTCGACCAAAGGACCCATTTATGTTTCAAAAGTTCACTTCAGAATTCAGACAGGCACTGCTGACTTACTTGATCAAGTGGATTATCCTCCAGAACTCGTGCATAAGCATTTTCTGCTTCTGCCCATGATCCCTTTGCTTCAAGTAGCATGCACTCTAATCTGGCTGAAGATTATTGCCAAACAAGGACCATCAATAATGATCGCAAGGCATGTCACAAAAATATAGTAAAACCACTAGCCAAACATAATAAGTGCCCAAATAAAAACTGTCGTACTGAAACTGAATAAACTCATGGATTTATAGAAAATGGTGAAACCATCTACCAGTCAAGAAGGAAAACAGTGGGAACCATCATCATTGTACAGTTGATATTTTCTAAGTACCAATTTCTAACAAATTCTAAATGCAAAGAGGATGGATAGAGATAGGAGGTGGTAACTCATAAGAGCAAAAAAAAGGGACCACTAGGAGTTAGTTTCTCAATAATGGTAACAGCTAGCGGTTACCTGAGAAATGATAAGAACCCTAATTTTATCTCTACTTTGAGTCTAGGTTTTACATAATAAAATCACTAGTCATTTAAGGTATTTTGCTAAGAATTAGTAATAATTTTTTTATTAATATGGAAGCTGGATGGTCTCAGACTTCATGATGCTTTGCAAGTCCAGTTCGTAAAAGGTCATTTTAATACTTTATAGATTAAATGATCACAGATAGTATTTAATGGACTTATTTGTGCAATGACAGGATTTTGTTCTCAGAAGATTTCTACTTCCACCAGAGAGAGGAATCCTGCATTCCTACCTTGAAATCCTCTCTAATAAGGAAAAGCAATTCATTTTGCTCCCTCTCCACAAGGAAAATGTGTAGCACCAAACAACAGAATAGTGGGCTGCATGGAAAATCAAAACAATTTCCCTCTCTATCAAGGAATCCCCTCATCCCACAAATGAACTCTATAACAAGTCATGCTCGAGTATTTGATAGAAAATGTTCAGAATGAAAATAAATAACAGGAGGTTTGCTCTATTTAATCTTTTAGGTCATGATAAAATGCATGACTACAATTTGAGGCACCTATGCATGATGCATGCATGCAAAAATCATATGAAGATTGGACAAAACGAAATCTATTCATTTAAGTATGAATCAACTTCAATTAACTAATTTTCATAATGGAAATTCTAAAAGTTCAGTTAAAAAAATAATAATAAATAAACACACACTTACCAACTCTTGCACTTTCTGGGAATTTCTTACGAAGAGATTTTAGACAATCCTGCAGAAAGGGTTTCCAAGTTAGATCACTGCCAATTTAATAATCTTGCATGTGATTGTTTTAAGAAACATGATATAAGGAGACAAATGGAACGAGAAACAGTTTACATGATGGTTAGAAGAATGTGCTGATGCAGGATGGACCTGCGGGCCCACACATGGGGCCAATCTAGTTTAGAAATTATGTTATTTCCCTAATTATTTGTCATTAGATTTATAATTTTATAAAAGAGTTTTAATTAGGATAGTTTCTAATTTTGTTTCCTAGTTTGATCAAGTTTTCTTAGCCACCAAATTTCCTTTGTTATTTATATGAGCACTGTAAGAGACTTAGATCTCACAGAGAGTTGATTGAAAAAATAGAATTGGGTTTTATCTCTTTTGAGGTGCATCCTCATTGATTGTCTCTACGGAGACAACGTGATAGTGTCTATGGACACGTACTTCGGCACTTCCACACAAGCCCTAACCCTAGGGCCTACATCAAATGGTATTAGAGCCGAACGATCCTTTTCGATTGATTGGAGTGACACTCTATCCATTCCATCATCCACCATCGTGCTCCCGTACTTCCACACAAGCCCCTGGCCTGCATCATGTACCAATCCAATATTTTCTGCAGAAGTTTTCTGAGAATTTTTTTTAACAAAATATCCATGATCTTGAGGATTTTGAAGTCCAGGGAGAGGGGCCATGCAAATGTGTGCTCTCCTCCTATCCCCACAACCATACACAAAAAGAATCATGGATTCCATACTCATGAAATCACCCAAAGATGTCCAAGGAAAGGTACAACATGGATTCCAAACGTGCCCCAACAATAGCTTCAACTATTGAAAGAAAAAGATAATACTATTGAAAGAAAACTAAGAAAATAAAAGTGGGCCAAAAGTATGGGCCACTGATCGAAGAAGGGGATTCGGCAGTTGGGGATTGAAACTTGGTGAATCAATCAGTTAGGCCAGGATCCAAGCATTAAGTTGAGTCACAATTCTGGGAAGCAATTGGTTCTTTGAAAAACTTGAGTGGCAATAATCACCTTGCTAGTATTTTCATAAATTTCCGTGTCATTGATTTGGAAGATTGTTCTGGTTCTCGAATTTCAATATCCCCAGATTTTAACATTAACTAAGTTGGACGGTGCATACTGTTGCAGCCATGAGATTGTGGGATTGATTCATATTTACTCAAAAAGAACCCTTCTCTCATTAAAAAAAAACAACAAAGAAAAAAGAAAAAGAAGAAGAAGAAGAACCCTTCTCTCTTCCTGTAAACAATGTTTTTGAAGATTTTATCCCAGAGAATAAATAAAGCATCTATTTCAGGGAATCGGAAGAAGAAATTCACCTTTGCCACTTCAAGTTGCTGGCAGTCCATGGCTGCTATAGCCACCTGCTCATAAAGAGTCCACTCTACATTGAGAGACACATGTGAGGTTGATATCATGTCAAGGAAAAAAAAAACAGCTCTAAACTTCAGTAACAAGATAGCAAAGCTATATATTATTTAAAAAAAAAAAAAGAAAAAAGAAAAATCAGTTCATGCAATGTGAACTGCTTCAAATCATAATTGACCACTTGCTGCTTCAAGGGACACAAATAGGAAATCTAATTTTCCTAAATGCCTTCTACGATATTGGTGATTTCCCACTTACCTATGAAGGAAAACTCAACCCTTTGTCAGTACAAAGTAGTAGTAGTAGTAGTAGGACATCTAACATCGCACTGTGGTGACCTCAGTAGATCTGAGGTTATGGAATATATCCCGGAAAATAGACCTTACTCTATTGATTGCTTTACTTTTGGAAACCTTTATTATTTTATTATTTTTTTCATATTGAGCACTAATTAGCAATCTCTATTAGCTCTATATACCATTTAAACACTTTTGCATCCCCTTTTTTCTCAACTTCAATCCCTAATTTCAATGATTCATAGTACACTACCAGTTGTGAAACTGAATAATGCTATTACTTTGAAGCTAATTAATCATACTTCTCTTTCAATATTAAATCTTGCACTATGATGCGGGGATACTTAAAAATGGGCAACATATCGTGCTGTATCATATCCAATACTTCACTTTTTTATATGTAAAATCCATGTCCAGGCGTGTCTCTATCGTATCCACGCCATATCCGGACTTCAAAGCTCTTGCACTGACTGGAAAAATGGGGGAGAACATTTTTGTTCCTATAATCCTTTTTTTTTCTTTTTTGTGTAGAGATAAACCACACTAGAGATAGTTTCATATAAACATGCAATCATACTAAACTAGGAGCTCGTTGTCTTGCCAACATGATTGCAACAGAAAGTGGAGAGGTGAAGGGAAAAGGTTCAAGGGTGGACAGTCTGATTGTATTTTCAAAGGGCAAGGCAAGGGTAGATAGCTTTATTGCATTTTTTCTTTTTTTTCAGAATTGACCATCCATTACATGATTTATGGCTCTGTTACTCTTACCATTAACATATCAACCCTCCCATATACACACAAGCATATCGAAAATGTATAAACATAACTAGTAGGTTTTCAGATCCTCCTGAAACACGAGATTCTTACATTTTATGTCTGTAGTGGTTTAACTCTTCACACAAAAAAGCGTAAAAAAAAAAAAAAAAAAAGAAAAAAGAAAAAAGAAAAAAAGAGCACCCAAAAATCTTTAATCCACCCCCCCACCCCCCACCCCCCCCAAAAAAAAAAAAAAAACCATTTTAATTTGAAAATTTTATTGTTTTCAACTTTTGCTAATTAAATTTTCATTACAAATAAAAAAAATCATCATTTTGTATTGTTTTTAACACTTTTTATCTTTTTCATTTTTATAATTACAGTGGAAATCTGACTTTTAGTTTTAAACTTAAACATTAGACAGATTCCATCTCTCACATCAACATGCTTTCTCTACTTGAAATTTGAATGAGCATCATCATCTCCGTAGCTTCATCCCATCAAGGGATTGTCTTGAAGTGTTATGCTCAAAAGTAAACATACAAGCTATACCCATATCCTTAGTATGCTCTGCTTGAATGAACAACTTACTGAATCCACATAGACCCCTAAAACAGAACCATGAAACTCTATCTAGATTCCCTTTGCATTTTCTCTATTATACTTATGCTTTCCAAATTCCAGCCATAATTATACTTCTTAGACAATTTTTCTCATTTTACTTGCAACATAGTCAATGCTTGTCATTCCTCAACTGCAAGGTATTACAAATTCCTGTTTTCAGCAATTTATTTTTGGATACTAGTGTCTTTGAATCAATTACAAGGAAGTCTTGATACGACCACTGTCTAAAGTTTAAAACCACTGAAGACAGTTGAATACAACACTATTAGAATAAGCACCGACCTGTTTCTGTTCAAATCATTGAGGGCCCATTTGGCAATGCATTTCTATCAAAGAGGCGATCAAAATCAAATGCTCTACCCTTTGATAAGAAATCATTACACACCAGTCACCATAGAAAATTAAATCCCAAGAAAGTGATGGTCCCATCTAGAAATCCACCTTAGACCCTTCACTCCTCACTTCTTTAATACCCCTTTTGATAAAACCTCCATTACTGTAAACTCCACAGATTTCAGCACCAACTAGGCAAACAGACACTAATTGCGTTAGATCCAGCACATTTGGCATTGCTACCAGATTCATACACGCAGAAAACTAACCAGAAATCAAGCTGAGTGCAATCGTAAGAGTGAGATTTCCACATAAAAAATGAAGGCCCGGTTTGTCTGGCGTCTGCACAGAATTTTTCGTTCTTAGGAAATCGTGGTAAAATAGGTTCTGGCGTAGGACTATCAAAGAGGTGAGGGGTTAAAGATATAATAGTGGAGGTGTAGATGGGAACTGATTTTCCTAGGGCCGGATTTACTAGGGTCATGGCTGGGGATTCATTTTCCATCTCCCCTCAATTCATTTTCCATTGAAAAGGAGATTATTTTCTTGCCAATTATGGATCTTCACCAATTTTTCTTCAATTTTAACCACTTCCAGGAATAAACACCTTTGAAAAAAAAAATTTTCAATTCCATTAAATAAAAACAGCCCAAAGTCTTCCACTAAAAATCGTAAATCCGATGGGTGGCGCCGTCAATTTCCATTAAAAAACATTGCCAAAACCCACATTTTTATAGGATTTAGAATCCCAAAAGGGGAAAAATTGGGGGGCCCATTTCCCCCCATGGGTCTGTGAACTCTATTCTCCTTCCCCATCACTACACCAAACAAAAATTGTGGATTCCATGCCTTTCCCCTAAAACCTACACAAGACGCCCCCAGAAGAAAAGGGGTGCCCTAATCTGCTTCCAAACGTGCCCTAAAGCACAGATCCCATCAGATATCGTTATCACTAGCGATAAAGTTCAGTTTTTTCCGAATCTTTAAAACAAAATCTTTGATATGAACGACCAAGTACCAAAAAAAAACCAGAGGGAGAATCCCAATTCCTGGAAAAGTAAGATCATGGAAAAGGAGAAATCTGACCATCGCTGCCCAGTTTGGATCGGGAATTGGGGTCTTTGAGGATGGGCAGACCGAATTTGAGAACGTTGTGGGAGCAACGGGTCTTGAGCTTTCTGACGAGGCAGAGATAGTCCCAAGCTCCTCCTCCTCCATTCTCCACCTGCGTCTCCAGTCTCTTCAACTCCTTTTCTTCTGCTGCCCCCACCATCTCTCTCGCTCTCTCGCTAATTACAGGGAAAAATCAGCAACCACAGAAAGAAAAGGAGATGGGATTTCGATTTCGAGGAATCCTTATCTTTCCCCGGGAATTTGGGGGAAACTGGAAAGCGAGTGAAGAAGGAGAGGTTTTTTGTATGTAGCTGCCGGCTTTGAAAGAGGGAGAGGTTTGGCTCTCTGTATCTATATAGAGTTGCAGAGTCTCTGCCCTTGTTGCGATCTTTTGGTGTGATCAGTTCAGGATCTAACGTCATCCATCACTCTCTAGTCTTTATACCTGTATAGGCATTGGGACTGCCAAATTTGATTTGAGTCCGGATCCCCTTGAGCCTGGAATTCCTTATTGAGGAGTGCTCCTTCACATTGAGGCCCTCTTTTTAGGTTATCTTTGGTAACCAAATCCCTTAAAAGAAAGATTTATGTTTCTGCATTCTATGGGGTGATGGAAAATGTATATTTTGAAATTTGTATTTGGAACCATGAAAATTCTCATTTTAAAAAAGAAAATAATTTTAGGCCGGACGTTCCCCTAAGGATTTGAAAAATCCTCATTTTTTTGTGTATTTGTGCGCTCTAACCCATTTTTTTTTAACTGCATGCACCAATATGTATTGATATCGATGTGAAATCCTCAACTCTTCAAATCCTTATTCCAAAGGCCGATTATCAAACGTGCCCTTATTGAAAATATGTGTGGGCAAAATAAAGGGCCTTTTGTGGAAGAAAATATTTGAGATTTTACTTTATTAGGAGCTCGCCGTATGCCACACACCATAAGATCATGTTATGCATCGTGTGGTCAATCTTATGATGGGGCCAATTCTTATTTAGAGTAAAATTTGGAGACAAGCCCCACATACGGCCTGGGCGTTTTATTTGAGTAATCTGATTTTCAATTTTGCAAGAAAATCAAATCAATCTTCACATGGTATTCCCACCCATCTTTTGATGGAAGATTTTTATTTCTTAGTAAACGCCTGAATGAGTTTCATCTAGTCATAGGTTGTGGGCCTTTTTTTTTTTTTTTTTTTGCTTGACATGGGCTGTGGATATCTCTTTTACTTGATTTTTATGTTTTAATGGGGTATGGCCCATTGGAGGGTTAATTTATCCTCATCCATATAAAGTACATTTTATTGAGAAATTGAAAGACTCACTTATCTTTCAAAAGAAAAAACCTGATTTTCAATTGGTGGCTTTCCACCTGTCTCAAGAACTCTCTAAGTCTCAAACTTAGAGGACCCGATTCAATTTGATGAGGATGATTGAGAGTGGGTATTTATCATTAGATGATTGAATGACAGTACGTTTGCCAAATTAATTGTTCCAAGTGATATTAGTTAGGATATTCTTTTGGGACAGGGTGGCTGTTGTGCTTGGGGTTTCTTTTTTGCTGTTTTGTTGGGTCAGTGTTGTTGCTGGTGGTTTTTCACTTTTGGCTTTTGATGTATGCTTATTTACCAAAAAGTTGTACCAAGTTATTGGAAAATCTGCAAGAGGGAAGTACATATTCTATAAGCAGTGTTATAAAAAGTCATTAACTAGGCCACTTCTAAAATCCCAAATGCTTTGAGTTCACTATTCTATCTTATTGCTGGGAAAAGTTTTGCTTCAACCAAAATTAAGCTCACCATTATATGAATCATGTTTAAAACATGTTATTTGAGGTCATAAGTCTAATTACAGTGAGATTTTCTTGATAGTATAAAAATGTGAGTAAAAGGACCTAATATGAGATGAAAAATGTTCATTTTTCACCTTATTGCAACTCAATATGTTAATTTTTATGCTTATTTGTTTGATTAGAATGCATAGGAATTCAAAGGAACTCCACCAAAAGATTGTTAAAGAGGCAACGTGTGAAGGACAAGGTGGCAAAATAGATGAGACCTCTAACTCTCTTAAATTTTGAATTACTATGGTGATGGCCTGATAATCATCTGACTTTCTTAGAATTTGAATTACACATTTACTCCTCCACACATGTAAACAAATAAGGGTCTATTAAGTCTTAAAATTTATAGGAATTCAATTAAATGAAATGAATAGCTCTTAATATTGTAAACAGGTAGACTATTGTTTGAGAAGAATAAAGTGAAGGAGGGCTTTTCTCTAAGCTTAAAGCTTTGCTCATGAAACAATCAAGCCAAGATCAAAAGCCACCATTAGGACTCCAATATAATACAATGATGACAAAACCAGTACACTAGGGCGAATGTCATTGTGAAACGTACTATTATGGCATATTCTTCACAAGATTTTTATGCCTTTTTTTTTTTTTAATACTTCCATGTCCAGGCTTGAAGGGGAGGATTTGGGATGTGACTCAGCTTTCCACCCGAATCACCATGTCACAGCATTTGGCCTATCTATGGACTCATGGGTCCCTCATAAACTATCTTTTTGCATAAATGAAGAGAGGACTATGTGTTTGTTAGCGAGGAAAGTTATTTTGATTTCTTCTTTAGCTTAACATCTTTTGCTTGGTGTGACGTATTTTTCTTAAAATAAAATGCTTTTCCATTTTAAAAAAAGATTTCGATTTCTTATGAAAGCAATAAGAATAGGGGTGCAGATTCCTCTTTCGTTACAAAATAGATATCCCCGCAGTGTGGAATAGTCTTACTACAAAAACTAGTCATGCAAGCTTTGTGCATGATGACTGATTGATGTGAAACGCAATTAGAGATAGAAATGGTTTGGTTCTTTGGGCCCATTTGGCTGCTTTGTATTGAACTTTCTAGAAATAGTAAAGTTGGTTTGAATGATAGGGGACTAAAGAAGTAGGAAGTATATAGGTTTTGATATATAAGCGTGTGATGGTTGGGTAATAATTTTCTATTCTAAGTGCCCATTTGTTTGCATCCGATTGAATATAGAGCTACCAATGCCACAGCCCAAGCTTCTCTAAGCACAACCCTTCTGTTTATACACCCCAAATAAGTGAAAAAAAATTCAAAATTTCTCTCTACACACCCCATTGTTCCCAAAATACCAAAACCCCTCCACCCTCATTTTCTTAGTTCAATCCCTTTATTCCCCCTCTTCATGCCGCAGCCCTCTGCCCTCTCTCCTTCTCTCTCTCCTGTCTCTCTCTCTTCCTCTCCCTCATTCTCTCTCCCTCCTTGCCCGCCGCCCTACACCCGCTGCGCTCTCCCTCTCCTTCTCCTTGTCTCTCTCCCCTTCTCCCCCTTTCCCTGCCGCCGCCCTCTCTCCCTACTCTCCCTCTCCCCGACCCTCGCCCCCTCCGACGGTGGTGGCTAGGCTGAGGGTTGGGGTAGGGATGGGTGAGTGTAGAAAGAAGTTGGGGAGGGAGAGAATTTTGGTAAATGTCCTTTTAGGTAATTTTATTCGGGAATATATTGGTAATAAAAAAGGGTTGTGCTCAGAGAAGTTGGGAATGTGGCATTAGCAGCTCTCTTGAATATAAGATATAAATTCATGGTCAAATGGGCTTTAATAAAGGATTATTAAGGATGAGGGGTAAAAGATAGTAAGTTATATGTGTAGATGAAACATTTACTTTCCTAATATTTGAGTTTCCTATCAAAGTGATGGGTGGGTGATCATTATCCATCTGCTCATGATTCATATAGGGGATTTAAATTTGATGGTCATTTTCTTATATTCACCTTCGATTCTTTTTTTTGTATTGCTTTTCAAACTCATTTGTGCAAAGACCTTTCCGTGGAAGAGGAGCAAAAACTTGTTCTGCTTTTCTCCGCCCCTCCTCCATCTCACGTTTGATGCAACTAGTTTTCAGTCAATAAATCCTAAAATAGAGGCTAGTTACTGTGCCAACAAGGATCTCTGATTCCTATGTCAAAGGTGTTGGGAAATTTCTTGAGAAGAATGTGTAACTTGAAAATAAATAGACAACTAAATAATATAATATAATAAGGATAGAGTCGGAGAAATAAGAAAGCACGAAATAAAATGGGCAAGGTGCATAGAATAACCTAATACTTTCTTAAAGACAACATTTTCCCCACATGCATATGGTTTGCAATGGGAAATTCGTCCCCCAATATATATACAATATCTAATTATATCTCAAGTTTGCACACAAGAGATAGAAACATGGATTTGTCTAAAATGAAATAAAACATAATAATTGTTTTTCTTGTAACAAATATATGAGAGGGAGATGTAAATAAAAAATAGTATATATGAGTTGTCTCAAAAACCTTGAGATGAGGCTTTATAAGGAGTTTGGGGAAAAAATAAAAGAGATGCTGGAGAGAGTTATGAGGGGGAGGAGAGATACAATATAGAGAGTTATGAGAAAAATAGTTGTTGGAGAGAGAGTTACCTATCTTCGATTCTTCATTATTTTTTCATTATTTCGCATACCCATAAATTATTCTCTCATACTTTCCGTATCCCCCATTTATTCTCCTTTATTATTTTATTTATTATTTATTTTTTAAGAAAATTTACAACAACAATCTCGTGCTATTTCCTAAAAAATACATTTTTAAAGAAAATGAAAAGAATCAACTAAATACTTGTATAATGCAAACTCATAGGTGGGGGAACCTTGAACCTGGAGCTTAAATATGAGCGACAAGCTTCGGTGTCTAAGGGGTTGTTGGTTTGCATATGAAAGTGTTATGTATGTGAAACATTTACGCATGATCATGTTTGTTTGCATGCTTAAATGATTCGCATGTATAAATTTCATGTGAAAATGGTGTGAAAATGACTATTTTCAGCCCAAAATTTTCACAGCCCCCACCTTGGTAAACCATTTTGCATGGCACTGTTACTAGGCGCTGCCGCAGTACTTTTTACAAAAAATTTAGGCTACTCTTTTTTTCCTTTTGCATTTCATGAATTTTTTCAGGCCCGCAACTTATGATATGAACCATTTATCCTTTGACGGATTACAAAAACGACTAGGGGTCAAATTTTAACCATTGGATCATCATCGATTGTGAGAAATTTGTAAAATACTCCAGACCATTAGATCTACATCTCATTACTGCTAGTTCATTTTTTTTCTTTTCTTTTAATTCATGTGCGCCCCTAAATCTTGATCTGAATCATTCACCATCTTTAGAAGGTGAGAAACAGCCAGGGGGTCAAGTTTAATTGCTTGACTCATTACGGATTTTGAGAAACTTGCTATTAGATCTGCATTTCTGGATTTCTATGGGGCCCATTTTCAAAATCTGAATCTTTCATCCTATGAAGATGGCCAAATATGGCTCGAGGGCCCTTTAAACATCACAGATTTTGAGAAATTTGGGAGGAGCTTCAAACCGTTGGATTGACCATATATTCACATTTGAAATGGCCTGATACGACAAACACTAGAATGTGTTGCGCATTTGTTCATGTAAATGATTCTCATTTACACATGTGACTCATTTTCAATGCAAACAAACAACCCCTAAAGGAGAAAATAAGATTTTAAAATACTAGACGATATAATAGATACTCAGATTATACAATTAAGGTGAGTGTATTCTCACTGTCACGCTACTTTACAAGGCCCTACCTGGTTTTAACTAACGCTTTGGAGCCATACCAGAATATTAGTCCTAGTTTTAGCGAACGCTTTGGGGCCATACCAAAAGATCATGTAAGGCGGCTTTGACCCCCACATTCACAAAGGCAAACTCGTTAAGAATGCTTTCACTCACTCTACACGAACCCATGCATCAATTAAAAACTAATAAAGTCCGTCCTAATTGCTAAGGAAAAAGAAATAGTGCATCAACCTCGGAGATGACAATTTAGAACAAAGTAAGTTTTCCCAGTAATTTCAAATTATAAGGATGCACTATGAGGAGTAATCACATTACATCCCCTAATGAGATTGTACATCTAACTAAATTTTCGTTTAACACTTACTTATAGATTAGGTTAAAGTCAAGGCCACCTCTCTAAATCGTAACCCTTAAAGTGTTGTCTCACTTTTAGTGATATGATGTCACTTTGATAAATAACAAGTGCCGAGTCCCACTCTTAGTGATATGATATCACTATGATAAAAAAGAGGGTCACTCAACATAATTTGAATCTCTTGTACCAACTTTTCCTGTATTTATTTACCTTTGTTGATGAAGGAAGTGCCTTAATTGATTGTTTTTATACCTCTTACACCAATCATATTCATGAACTATTATCTAATTTAAGTGATGATAATGCAAAATTAACAATATGTAAACCGATATAATAGATGGCAATAGATTGTCCATAATTTGTGATCTGATCTGATGGATGCAATATCCACTACGCAATTGTCATTTGATCATAGATACATTCTCTTCATAAAAAATATATACCAACACAAGAGAAATATTACTATTTCATTTTTTTTTAATAATTTAACATATGGGCTATGCATACATAATTGATGAAGTGAGATAGTCCATATGAGTCAATTTTTTTATTATTGAGGATATCTGCAGAACTCGGCAGTTGAGTTCTCTCAAGAAGGGGAGAAGTTGACGCAAGACAAACCCATGTCCCCATGAGCCTGTCTAGTCCAATCCAGTCTAATCCATTTATGTCTTATTTAATTAAATGACTCGTGTAGTGAGTTGTGTGGGGCCCATTATTTATATACCATTGTTATAAACTCAACCCTTTATTAGGGCCTGTTTGGATAAATGAAGAGTGGAGCAAAATGAAGTGGATTTCACATGTGGAGTGGAGTGAAGAGAAGTAGGTTGAAGTTAAAGTAAAGTACTTCACTTCACTCCATTTGGATGCTCATTTTCAAGTTAAGGTTTGGAGTAGAATCAACTTTTACTCAAGGAAATGGAAGTATTTAGAGTTGAAGTGAAATGGAGGACATGTGGCTCAAATACTTCATTCACCAGGCCAGACTCATCCAAACGGGATAGAATTAAAATTTTAGACTATTAGGCCCATTTAACTTCACTCTACTCTATTTTGTACCTATCCAAATAGACCCGTTTGGCAATTAACTAGTAGAGTGTAGTTAAGTACACTAACATACCATATAATAAAAAAGGTGGGTTCTGGACCCAATATGTTCCATACATCCTTTGACCTCACCACGTTTGGTAAGTCCATGTAAAGTGCTAATATGTGTTACTTTACCCTGTTTGGATTCCGTGGAATGGAGTGAAGTCATGCCATCTGTATGACCAACGGGTAGCCGTATATTTCCCGCCCACAACTATAGTCTCTGTATCGTACTATGAAACTTCAATGGAAAGAAGTGGCGTAGTCCTGCCAAGAAGTATGGAACCCACTGGGTTCAATGGAGTGAAGTCATACCATCTGTATGACCACCGGGTAGCCGTATATTTCCCGCCACAACTATAGTCTCTGTATCATACTATGAAACTTCAATGGAAAGAAGTGGCGCAGTCCTACCAAGAAGTATGGAACCCACCGCATTGCCATATACGCCACAGATCCAAGTAATCCAAATTCTAAGTGGGCCAGTCCTTATTTCTATAGGAGTCAAGTATACATGGATAGGAATCTGCAAAATGTGGACCCCGTCTCAAAGAATTAAATAAAGAAGATTCAAGATAAAAGGTCAAGGCGACAAAATATAAGCCCCAGCACATCCCTTTCTTTGGTAGCGGCAACCCTCTGTGGCGCCAAGGCATTTGCTCTTCTCAGCGAAATTTCTTTCTTCTCCGACGAAGAGATGTTGTCTAACCGGGCGATGCACTTCCGCTAGTATATCTCTCCGACAACCAACACTGTGCAGGAATTTCTGTTAAACGAAATTCATGTCCCAGACTTTCGACAGGTACGCAACGTCGAGTGATAATCGATGGTCACGGTTTCCCCTTCGACGGTATGTTCTATCCTCATCCCCTACTACTACTGCTTTTGATTTTTTTGGCAACCTATTTATGGTTAAAAGAAAACGTCTTCTACTGTCAGCCAGAAGACCTAGTGAATAAATAGGGCTCATAGAATCCTTATCAGCCCATAGATTATAGATTGATGAGAGGGCGATTGTATGTTCTGGAGGAGATTCAGTTGAAATTTCCTCTCTACTGGAAACATTGTGCAGACTAAAATGACGATCAATTCTGAATTGGGGGAAAAGCATGGAAACTTCTCAATTGAAATACTTTGAAATCCTGTTATAACACTCTCCAAATTTAAATTATAAGTAACACATCGATGGCAAATATGGGTGAATCTAGGGTACAGCTTCCAATGGATGGCTAACCATTTCCTAATTACGAATACAAATAAATTGATTGGGAAAAGGCGAGCACTTTTTATCAGTTCTAGATTTCCAAAGTGGGTTGTGTGTATTGAAAAAATATCATATTTGATACATTATCATCGTACGTGTTGTTCCGATCACTTCATTACATATGCAAACAGTTGAATAGTATGTATAGCTGATGCTGCCTTCATCTTAGTTGTTCTTGGAAGGTGTTCATTTCCACATTTTCTATAGTAGTAATTTTGGATCCCACATGATGCGATCGTTCTTTTGGCTGCTCATAAAAATCAACCCTGACAAGGGCACTGTCCAACCCTTTTCTTTAAACTGAAAATGGCCTTTTCAACCTTCCCTTTTGTCTCCACCCTTCTTTTGGTCTTATTTCGTAGAAACACTGCATTTAATCATCATTGAATTCTTTGAGTTATTTCCAAAATGGATCTTGCGACCTTCCCTGGGCTACCCTATTAGCCCATAGACTAAGCAAAGTTGAGAGGGCTATTGCATGTTATGGATCAGGTTCAGTTGAAGATTCCTCTGACTGCATAAACCATTCATGCAGATTAAAATGCATGGTGAATTCTGTTATTTGGGGGAAAAGCAGATAACTTCTCGGAGAAGAAATAGTTGTAAATCCCTAGACTAAAACACTCCCCAAATTTAGATAATATGTAACACATACATGGCAACTATGGGTGAATATGAGGTAGAGCTTCCAATGGATAGCCAACCACTACCTTTCTACGAATACTTGTACATTGATTGCCTGAATAGGCGAGCAGTTGATGCCTTTTTCAGTTATAGATTTTTTATTATCGGTTAATGTACCTGTTATGTTATTACTTTAATCCTATGCTTCCACTTATTTTATAGATGGTCTCTTTGGTGGAGCACTTTGTTTGAAAAAATATAATATTTGATCGATTACCATCGTACGCGTTGTTCCTATCAATTCATCACATATGCAAACAGATTTTTCTGAAGCTTTTGTTTAGCTGATGCTGCCTTCATCTTAGTTGTTCTTGGAAGGTGTTCATTTCCACATATTCTATAGTGGTAGTTTTGGATCCCTTTTGATGGCTCAAGATTTGGATACTCATAATAAGGGCACTATCTTCACCTTTTTTCTTTTGATCTGAAAATGGCCTTTTGAACCTTGCATGTTATCTTCACCCTTCTTTTGGTCTTATTTCTTAAATACACTGCACTTAATCATCATTGACTTCTTTGAGTTATTTCGAAAGTGGATCTATTAACCTTCACCTGACTTACCTTAGTTGTTGTTGCATTTCTTTCGCTCTAGATCTGATGCTATCCACTTTGTGATCTGTCAAATGACCTAGCAATGTGATTGGAAATGAATTGCATTGAACATTTGTTCGTTATATGGTGGAATGAACTTGTAATCGGCATTGTAAATTTATTGACATACCATATATCATTTGTTTCATTAACAGTGTACACCCCCACCCCCCGAAATGTGGCACATCTTCTTCTATACCTTTTGAGCACTTGCATTTTATTAATTTGTAAATTTCGTGCATTACTATTGATGCCCTTCTAAGCACCTTTATTAAATGTCTATGTTACTGGAAGATAAATGCATGATGAACAGCTCATACATAGGCCCAATTCTCAACTATCAACAATCTTTTTGATGCATTAGATTCGGAATTCATTTTTATGCATTCTTCGTATTGCCACAATTGAGATTATCGAACTATATCATTTTTCACCAAATAAGCCAAATTAAGAATTTGACAACTCTCACAGTTCTATTTTTCAATGTTGTTTATGGTCTAGGTCTAGGAGCATTTCCATGTGGGTTTATTTTAGTATGCTTATATATATATATATATATATATATATAGTAGAGCTTTTCTAAGTTGTAGCTTAGCTTATCCTAAGCCGAAATAGGACTGATCCCTCAAATCATTGATTATATCTGTTTTTTGCATGATCAAACTGAAAAATCCACTTCTAATTGGATTTATCTTGATTTTGGAGACGATCATCATGCAAAAAACAGCATAATCGATTTTGATTTGTGGGACCAGCCTCGTTTCAACTTAGAATAAGTTAAGCTGCAACTTAGAAGAGCTGGCCCCATATATATATATATATATATATAAGAAATATTCTTTATGAGAATTATTCATGTGCATCCATCCTTCACCATGTTATGGTGAGGGACAATATAATAGGGTTGAGTTTATAACACATCCGAACCATCCACACACATGGAACCACCTTAAGTACACTAGACCCATTGAATTTTTGCATTTTCGCCTATCCAAATGAATTGGACTGATGGATCGAGGGTCAAATTTTTTCCTTTAATATAAATTCATTAAATTTGTGGACCACGGATGAAGGGGTTAGAGGTATGGGATTGAGCCCAAATTTGATATATGGTCTCATCTAAAGTGCCTCTTCTCATCCCCCACAAGTCCCACAATTAGTGGGTCCCTAGGTGGGGCCCCGTTAAGTTTGTCCCTCACCATATGGTGAGGAATGATGCATAGGAATATCCCCCTTTATATATATATATATATATATATATAGAGAGAGAGAGAGAGAGAGAGAGAGAGAGAGAGCAGCGCTCTCTTAGGCTGCAACTTAGCTTATCCTAAGATGGAATAGGGCCGGTCCCACAAATCAAAGCTTATTATATCCATTTTTTGTATGATGGAATTGGAAAATCCAGCTCTAATTGGATTTATCTTGATTTTAGATACGATCATCATGCAAAAAATAACGAAAATCGACTTTGATTTGTGGGACCAACACTATTTCAGCTCACGATAAGCAAAGCTTCATATTAGGAGAGCTATTCTCACACACACACATACACACACACACACACACACACACACACACACACACATATATATATATATATATATATATATATATATATATATATATATAAGTTATGCATGATCTTTTCGTTTGTTTGTTTTTTTTTTTTTTCCAGTTTTCCAATGGCTTATTTACATTAGGCATGCAAACTGGGTTGTGCCGTGCCTTGGGCTGTGTTGGGCTCAAGGCACGGATTTATCCGTGTCGTGTTGGGCCGTGCCGCCAATGGGCCAACCCACATGCCCCTTCTATTATTTTTTTTTAATTCGTTTTTTTATATAAATTGAAAGAGATCCTTTATAGACTTTTAGGGGTTCTTAACTTGAAATAAAGCCGAAACTATTAAAAAAAACGCAAAAGCATTGAGCTAATTTATTGAAAGAACATTAGAGGATTCTAGAATCTTTATGAATCCAAGACTTACATCTAGCATTCCAAACGTTGATCCTACACTCTCTTGGTGTAGAGATGTATATTTCTTTGTAGAAGGAAAGAATTGATAATTGTTAATAAAATATCTATTTCTCCTTTACTCTTTTTTTTTCTATTTTACATTTTCTTAGATTTTTCTATTTCTTTTATTCTTTGCGTTTGTGGATACATTGGTCCAAATTGAGTGTTCAACTATTAGGTACTAAGCTACAAAAATAGTAAAAAAATCCAAAAGAGTCAAATCAGCATAAGTTCATGTACGAATTTATCCGAAAAGTCCATAACAAAATTCACTATATGTTTTTCTCTCTAGGTTTTTCACTGACTAATATTTTATATGATTCTTAATATAATTGTTTAGCATTTTTAATATGATTTTAAAAGTGAGGATGTGGGTTTTTTTTAAGTTTATTTTGTGAGAATTTATTTTATTTTTCAGATACAAAATTTCATATTATGCATATTAAATATAATTTTTTATGAAATAATTAAGCTTTAACCCTAATTAAATAATTTTATGAAGAAAAATAATAAAAGTACGGGTCAATGCTTTGTATATTTTTTGGACAAAAACACCCTCATTACCGATATCATCCAAACCTGCCACTAATCTTCTTTGATTTTTCTCTCCCGCATCTCATCTTAATCCAAAATCTCATCACCTTCTCCCATCAGCAACACAGTCGTTGCTCCCACCTTCACCTTTCTTTTCAGCACAAACATACCATCCCTCCTCAATATCTCCATTATCTCTTCATCTTTATCACCAATCCACTTATCTTTTACACTCTCATCTCATTTCTCTCATTTCATTCCAACCTCCTCTGCCTAGCGTTGTCAAAAGGGCTGGGCTAGGCTGGGGTAAGCCCTTACTCTATCCTCATATATGTGGGCCAGGCTCGACCTACCCTCAAGGGCTAAGCCCGGCTAGGTTCGAAAGAAATGATTTTTTTAATATTATTATATATAATAATTTTTCTATATCATATGCTATTTTTCTATACGATGATGGTAACCTTATGTTTTGAGCTACAGATTGGTGCAATGCAAAAATCAATCTTTTTGTGCAACTTCTAAAGAATGCACGAAACAAGTAACTTTGTCCTCGTATAAAAATATTATTTGAGCTAATTTGATACTATTTTAATAAGAAATTGGGACATGGAAGACATTATTAAATACCATAACACAGTAGCAGTAGTTATATAATTTAAGTAATGCGTCCGGTTTTGTTTGTCACCGGACTATTAGTAAGATTATAGCAGTTGAAGTTCTGCTAGTTGTAGCCTTTTTTATTAATTCATGTACTACCCTTTTTTTTTTATAAAGTAATAATATGGACTATCAAAACATGTTTGATAACTCTCATTTGATTCAATTAGATATATTCCAAATAGGCATTAGACCTTTTTCAAATAAATTGTTTAGTATGTGTGGTTCAAATGAACATTAGACCAATCTTGAATTAGCATTAACCCTAACTTGTAATTCTTTGAAAACCGTTGGATTTTATAACAAAAAAATTTAAACTTTGACTACCTAAAATGAATGGCTAAGATAATTTGATGTGCGAGTCACAATCGTTAACTCCAAATGTGGGCCCACTGGAATTAAAAAACAGTTATAAAAGTAAGGAGATGAAAACAAATTGAATCAATCAGTTGCTAGTGGCTAAAACTCAACCCACTATGATGTTGATGGCCATCCATCTAATTAAACTCTCAAACTTTATTAGTTTATATTGGTGAGAATCGGTCTAATGAATGACAACTTAAATTTCCTTTTCATTTAAGGAATCTCTTTGATGATATTGTCGATGAGGGCATTTTGGTCAAAAAAAGTATGACTAACTTTGCCATAGTTGTATTGTATTTCTTCATAAACCCCATTTAAACAGACTTTAAACTTAATTCATTTTCATAAGCATCCCTAATTACAATGTTATGTGAAATATTTCTTGAAGTTATACATTTTTCTTCACAAAACAGCCATATAATACATGTGTGTTATTTATATATACTAATAAATTATGTGTGATATGATTTCATCCAAAATTATGGGTATTAATATATATACATTTTAAAAGAAGCAATTTATGATTTTAAAATAATTTGAAATGCATATGTTTAGTAAGCATATGCACCCAATTCATTGGTAGCTTAGTAGTGAAGCACCTCCCTTAAAACACAAACCAGGTTCAACCATTGGTTGTAGCACTAATACTGAGGGACATGGGTGAGTGCATATCCATACCATATGCAAGCTGTGTACAAGATTTTGCTTTTTGTGGATGTTTGCAGATCTATATGATTTACATGTGTAATGATTACACATCTTCACCTTTGTTTGAACTCATTACGAATATGATGCATAAATAAGATGTGAAAATGTGTATAAATAAAGTCATGAGGATTTTACAAAAAAAAAAAAAAAAAAACACTTTAGGTGACTAGTGGGCTTAAAAAATCATTTTAACCGACCTTGCACTAGATCAGTCATTTTGCTTGAAAATGTGTTTTTTTTTTTTAGCCCTTTCAACTAGCGTCCCTGGTGACCTTAAGGGTCCCTAGGATTGTTTTCTCGTCATCCTCCTCTTCCTGACCTTAACCCTGACCCTGACCCATCTGCTTCACCCGCCCTCCTCCTCCTCGTCATCCTTCTTGTTGTTGACATGGAATCCATAGAGTTGAAGGCCGAGACGGGGAGGGGGGATTTCAGAGCTGCCGCGGCGTTTTCGATTGACTAAATTGGAGAAGGGGAGACGGAGGAAGGGGAGGAATTTGGGAAGGAAGAAATGAATATGCGGCAGCAGCAGCTACATAAGAAAAAGAAGAGACTTGGCCAAAGGAAAGGAGCAGAACATAAGAAGGAAGAAGAGTTACACTCGTCGTTCCCATGCAACAGCTATTTTGTTTTAATTTGTGTACACCGTAGGGTCCCTAGGGACCCTTAGTGTCATTAAACTAAGGTCGCTAGGGACACTAATTGAAAGTGCTAAAAAAAAGACCTTTTTAGACAAAATGACTGATTTGGTGCAAGATCGGTTAAAATGATCTTTTACGCGCACTAGTCATCTAAAGTGTTTTTTTTTTTTTTTTGGTAAAATCCTCTAAAGTCATTTACACAAAAAAAAAAAAAAAAAAGCTTTCATATTAAAATTCCTTTTCACACATCTTGCAAAAGGCCCTGCGCTAGTTCTTACACAATGATTACATTCCCCTGGGCCTCATCAACCATCCTTATTTTTATCATTCTCGTGGGGCTATAAACCATTTAATTTGTTTATTGACCTTATAAACCCCAAGACCTTAAGCTGATTACCTTAAGTCTTAATAAATTTTGAGTAATTTTGTGAAAATGCCCCAACCTATAAATCTAATTTTCTATACTTTTGTGGGACTCTAATTCTGGATTCGAACTATTCAATATTCTTGTATTAATAGTAAACATAGAGACGTTTGGTTTCATATCTTAATTCTTCATGGCTTTTGACAAATTTACAAGAAACATTGGATGTAAATATGGTGATTTTGACAAACAAGTTAATGTATTTCAAATGAGTGCCATTTGCATATATAATATTTAGATGTGTAGCAACCATTTTCCTATCACATGTGAAAAAGGTGAACGACCCCTGAGCTTTCATTTGGCCTTCATTACAGTGAAACCAAGGTTGGAAAACTCGTAACTTGCACTCGACTCGTCCAATGGAAAATAAAAATGACTCGGATAGATAATCTAAAAAATATTGAAAAATAATCCATTACTTATAAAATCTAAAAAAAAACACATTTATTTACATGATTAATAATAATCAATTCAAGTTAATAAACTTATATATGCAAGGATTATACTACAGTAAGGAAAATAAAAAATCTTGCATATTATATATTTTGTTAGTTCAAATATCGAATGTAAAAAATTAAATATAAGTTTCAAATGGCATTCCAATCATTTGCCCAAAAAAAAAAAATTACATTCCAATCATCATTTTTAAGTTACTTACCCCAAACTTGCATAATTATTTATAAATAAAATTTAATTATTTTAAAATTAAATTTGCCTATTAAATGGTGTGGAATGCAAACAACTTATTAAAGTGAGACGACCCAGCCGAGTCTTCCCTATTTTTGACTCAGTCCTTCAGCAAAACGAAATGACAAGGGAGAGTAAAGAGTCAACTCGGACAGTTTTCCAACAATGAGTGAAACCACCATTATTCCAAGCCCTGATTATAATGACCATCAGAAAATGGATATTGATTTGTGGGAACTTAACAAACTAGTAAAATAGGAGCTGTTTTCCGTGTGTATAGGATGGTCTAATGGTAGAAGCAAGGAGCTGAACAGGAAATGCTCACATGCTTAAAATATATTTCTCACTATTATTTTCTTTCCTGACTCAGATAACAATGGAAAGGAATGATTAACGCAAGGTAAATATGTACCTTTCACTAGTGTTATAGGATCAGAAATTTGTTTTCTGATCACCAGTATCATATAGATGATATGACTCTCAGTTTTCAGGAATGCCAAATGAATTTCAGGATAAATAGTATCCTCAGGCCTTGGTTTTGGGCAAGGAAGGTTCTCAGCTCAGTGTTGCTGACCTAACTCTTCAACCAAACCAGCTTAAATAATAGATGTTAAGAATGAAATACAATAATAGCTCTCATTTGAAGAAAACAAATGTCAACTGAAGTGGTTTTGACATGTGCTTACATTGCTGAAACAAACCTTGGAAGGAAATTGAACTGATAAAGTCTCCGAAGGAAGTAGTCAGAAGAAGTGATATATTGTGGGTGACATTTCAGTTTCGATGACGATAATGATGTAGCAGAAAAAACTGAAAAAATGGATGAATGGGATTTCATTTTGGGACATCTTTTGATGAGATTGTTTTGATGTTGATCAAAGAACCGAAGACGCACACGAAAAAACAGTAGACCTGAACATAACCATGTGATCCTTGAATTGGGGATTATAACTCATCATAGAAAGTCTGAGAACAACACAAGTTGTCAATCAGCCATTGTAGGCAGTGATCTTTCCAATGTTACCTACTATGAATGCCCCAGAGAGAAGTCAAAAGAGTGTTGGAATTCATAATTAGAACGGTACACCATTAACAGAAAATTATACAAAGAGAAGAAACGCAAGATCAAATGGCTTAAATTAATAAACATAATAAATGGCATTAACAAGTGTTACCAGATTAAGCCCTTTCTTCTCCTATACCTGTCTACATGGTCAGTGCTCATCCGTGATTTCTCAGGCTTATCAATCATCTTTGATTTCTCAATTCGACTATCTAAACTGATTCTCGAAAGCTCTGGGAGGTCAGAGATGATATGGGGTTTTACTGTGTTTTCAAGTTCGATTGGTTCACTTCCATTTTGATCGTCAGCATCTGTCTTCGTTCTTTTTGAGCTATTTCTGCCACCTTTTGACTTACCAACCACAGACACAAATTTCTTCAAATGTCTTAAGTACTCAGGGTAAATCTCAAGATTGCAATGGTTGCCGCCATTTAACCAGAGGGGCTCATACTTTTCCTTGCTAAGCTCCCAAAGCTGCTTTCCATGAGACCAATGAACTACTTCATCAGCTGTTCCCTGAAGAGTATGGAGAAAGAAAAGAAAAGATTGGTTTGCATGTCATTGTATTTCTCCAACAAACCTTCCTATAACAAAATTGACAAGCTTGTCATAAGCCATATAATGCAAAATAAGCATTAACCTAAAAAAATTGTGCATTTAGCTTTTTCTCTGACTTTCATATTTGTAGATGTACTACCATGTCTGACCCTAGGTTCTATTTGGTGCATGAACAAAGTGCTATACAAAGTTTTATTAACTCAATACAATACTCAAAGCAGTGATATGATTCTTGACCCAATGATATGTCTGTATACATAATCAAATGCTTGAAATTTTTGATCGGGTGGGGCACAACATTAACGAAGATCCTCTGGAAAATATTCTTTTGATCCTTCAAACAATTTCCAAAATTAGGCAGCTGTGGAAAAGTAAAGCTAAGAAAGTAGTAAGTGAAGCAGAGTGCAAAGCATATGATGACCTATATAATAGGTTGGGAACAAGAGAAAGAGAGGAGTATTTTTAGGCTTGAAAAAAATAAGAGAAAGGAAAAGTAGGGACTTAGTTCATGTCAAATGTATTAAGAGCAATAACCAAAAGGTTCTAGTGATGGACAACGATATCAAAGAAACATGAATGGAATATTTTAGCATACTTTTAAATAAAGACTATATAGGAGACATAAGAACAATAAAGGATACTTCATTAGCAAAGCATACTTTTTTTTTCGTAAAACTAGTGTGGTGGAAGTGAGGAAAGCATTAAAACAAATGAAGATAGGAAAGGCTACGGGTCCAGATGACATCCTGATTGAGGCTTGGAAATGCTTAGGAGAAGTTGGGGAGATTTGGTTAACTAGACACTTCAATAAGATATTAATGACAAAGAAATGACGGATGAATGGAGAAGAAGTGTTATAGTATCTGTATATAAGAACAAATGGAGATATACAAAACTGTACGTCTCTACCAACTATCGTGGGATTAAACTAATGAGCAATACTATGAAGCTATGTGAGAAAGCAATGGAGCAAAGACTTAGACAAAAGACTAAGATATCCGAAAATCAATTTGGTTTTATGCTAGGGAGGTCAACAATGGAAGCAATCTTCTCACTTAGGCAATTAATGGAAAAATATCAAGCAAAGAGGAAAAATCTGCATATGGCTTTCATCCATCTAGAAAAAGACTATGACAAGGTAACTAGAGATTTAATTTGGTGTGTTTTAAATAAAAGAAATGTTTCAATAGGTTATATTGACATTATTAAAGACATGTATGAAGGAGTAGTAACAAGTGTGAGAAGAAATAATTAAAGACATATGAAGGGGCAGTAACGAGTATGAGAACTACTTGTGGAGAGACGGGAGTTCCCAGTGACCATAGGTTTACATTGAGGGTCAGCTTTAAGCCCTTATCCATTGGCACTGATTATGGATGAGTTAACTGCTCATATTTAAGAAGAAGTATCTTGGTGTATGTTATTTGCAGATGATATAGTATTAGGAAATGAATCAAGAGATGATGTGAATGCAAAACTCGAGAGTTGCGGGAGGCTTTAGAATCCAAAAGCTTTAAAATAAGCCGCACAAAGGCGGAATATACGGATTGTAACGTCAGCAGGTATATAGAAAAAGCTGAAACTACTATGAGAATTGAAGATCATGAGATACCACAAAGTGATTTTTTTCATTACCTTGGCTCTATATTCAGTAAGGATGGGGAGATTGATGAAGATGTCAAACATATGATCAAAGCGGGATGGTTAAAGTGGAGACTTGCTTCTAGAGTACTTTGTTGGGGTTGGCCACATGAATTTTGTTTCTCCATTCCAATCTATCCTGAGCCAAACCTTTCGATAAGCTGCACATCTTCAAATCTGTTTTTACTACCTCCATCCACGTCCTCTTTGGCCAACCCCTCCTCCCCCTGGTGGGCCATCAACACTATTTACATAGTGAACCCATATAACTATTTGAATTTATTCTTGTGTTGCTATACTTGTATGAGCTCTTCACTAAATATTACCTTTCTAATACTACCATATTATTAGATAAACATTTTGGCTACCTTGTCAATTTTCTACTTTTATGGGCTAAATGCAGACTATTAATGGTAAGTGATAATCATCCATTTCTTCAATGATTAGGATCATGATATAGGGTAGATATTAGGGCAAGGTCCATTACAAGATGGGGCTCAACAGAATGGTTTATATTAATGAAAAAGATCCACCACATCTAACATTGTTGAATTGAACAAGAAAAGTTTTTCATTTTAACTGGGAATCACATAACTCCCCTAGTTTTTCATAAGATATGGTTCAGGTTTGGATAAGCATTCCTCTATCCACCATCAAGTTATCAGTTCCCTCATATCGAGTATGCTTTCTCCGTGGCCCATGAACTTAAAACTCATAAATGGAGCCAATGATTCAATCCAACTCAAGAAGTGCAAAATCTCACATTCCATATTAACTCTTTCTTTTTATGATCATTATTGAGTTTTTTTTTTAAACTAGGATTAGGACTCTTCTTAGAAGGTCACCATCATTTCATTAAGTGATTACCATTGGTTTCCATCTAGAAGTCTGAAGATTTACTTAGGATTTTTACTATTTTCTCTCTAAAAGAAAAGAACTAAATCTAAGAGATAGCTCTTGGGGAACAGAAGGTGTAATTGACTTTTCGTAAGTAGTCTTCCTTCATCCCTTTTGCCTGTGTGTGAAAGCTATAAATGAGGCAATGAGGGAGTAAGTCCTTTGCTGTGAGGCCTTCCACTATTCCATCTTCTTGTTGCTTCGGAGTTCTGACAGTGTCAGTTAGATGATATATCTCAAAGTTAAGAATACAAGGCCACTTGTTAACTCTAAACTGTTAGAAACTACCAAGCAATTAAGGAGAAGAATTCAAATTAGAAAGTCAGTTAATTATATCAACATAGATGGAAATAAAACAAGGATGCAGAAAAATAACACACATGTACTTACATGGATAACAAGAACAGGACAGGTTACCAAGCCGATTTTGTCAATATTCTGTCAAACAAAACAAGCACTCTCTCATCTACTGCATAAAATGCAGCTTGAAACCATATGATATTAAGAAGTTAATGCAGTCCTCCATTTGGGGGTTTGAGTCTGGAGTTGGTATATGAAGGGCCCATTTCCAAGTGAACTAGAGCATTTGAACTAATAGCATCACCAGGATAAACCATTCCACAACATAGCAAAGATTTTTAAGGCAAAGTTATCCATCCTTTTCCCTGTTGAACAGTAGAGTGCTGCAGTGTTTTGATCTCAACGGTCAATTTGAAAACTGCTGCATCAAGGGTTAGGATGGTGAAATCTAGAAAATTTAGGGACACATTTTTGTGAAGGACCACAGTTTTACATGTCTCTCAATCCATTGTAAATTATGGAACACCATGTCATTGTAACATCCTAAAATATGGAACACCATGGATTGAGAGACATGTAAAACTGTGGTCCTTCACAATTTTCTCCAAGGGAGGCAGTGCTGTTGGATCAATGATCAGGATTCCTGAGTCATGCACTACACATTTACAAACTCGGGGCCAGAATATTACCTTGTAAATGTCAAACCAGTATGTGCGTTTGACTTGGTACAATACTCTTAAGCCGGATAGAATGGCACTATGCAAAACCACAGCTCTCAAGTATGGTAGACGTGAAGCAAGATCAAGAGTGGGTCCACTCCCAACAGATTGACCATATAATATTACATCCTCTTCTCTAACTCCATATTTATCCTTCAAGCAACTATATGCTGCTTCAATGTCTGCGTATGTATTTTGCTCACTGGGCTGTTTCAAAGAAAAATATTACTATCACATTGGAAAAAAAGCTGAGGGCCAGTTGGACTGTAGACCATAATAAGGAAGATGCCATTTGTACTGCCAAAACGGTAATGAGATCAAATGAGCTTCTTATTCCTGTTTAGGTTGTTTTTACAGATGAGCATCTACCACATCCAACCATCCTCACTGGGATGAGAGGAAAATTCTGTCTCTCCCACAATGAGGATAGGAGGATGTGCATATTGCTCAACCTTCAAACCATCCAGTCAGGCCCTAATCATAGTATGATGGATTTTTCCCCAGCAATTGAAAAGTCATTAAAAAAGATTGAAAATCCATTACTTTCTAGGAAGGAAACAAAAATCTTCTCATTTCAAGGGATTTAGGAACAAGTCATTACAGGTTTAAGAAACCAACCTTCCCTGTAGATTGTCCATAACCAGAGTAGTCATACCTACAGAGAGTTTTTGTTAGAATCAGTGTAAACTGAAACAGGCTCTTGTCTAAGAGATAAACATTTTAAATGTTGTTGAAAAAAGGAATATTTACGTGCAATATACAACACTGAACCTAAAAATAGAAAAGCAGAGCACGAAACAAGACAATGTAGATTTTGCATGGTATGAAGCACCAAGTTAACGGTTCAATAGAATAAGGCCCGATCCCAATTGGAGTAACATCAAAAAGAAGAAAACATAAGAAAAAGATCAACAGGAGAAACTCATTCAGGCTAGATAAAACAGTGATTGGCCTTAGCTCATGCAAATGATAACTAATATCATGAACAGAAAAAAAAATGTCAGGCATACAAACAATTAATGGAAAAACTCAGAATATACAGGAGTATACTGCAGCTGATATCCCCGTCAAAATAGGAATAATATCGAGATGGAAGAATTCAGATGCTGAGTGCCATAAGCTTGGACAGACTCAAACAATATTTGATGTGAATCACCATCAGTAACTGAGTGGGAGCAAGCACTAGAGGCATGTAAACTATTAACCATCCATCATCTCAGCCTAAAAATCTGCGATTGATAAATCCCAAGGAATCCGCTGAGGCTTTCTTGTAAATTTTTCTTATTTTTTATTTTTCAATTTCTCTAAAAAAAACTCTGGTTAGTTATAGAATACGGGAGTGTGAACAAATTGATATTTTGTTCAGAGAGATGTGAGACAGACCTGTGATTAACCCCTTGTGAAACACGGACGTTGCCACATTTTTACTAGTACTCAGGTTTGTCTCTTCCGTACAGAAGAGACAAATATAAGTTCCAGGACCAGAATTGCGACTCCAAATACAAGACACTTCAATGTGGGTATCCTTCCATAGAATTCGGCGCTGCCTTTTCAAACTGTGGCTTGTGTTGGAAGTTTTCTTCTTCTTTTTTCCTCATTTTTAGGAGGACCTTCTTTAAAAAAAACTTCCTACATGATTCCTACTATCTAATGGTAGCTGTTTTAATATAACTGACATTGAATTGTTTTAATGATGTCAATGAATCTCCGATTACCCGGTCAACTGAAGGTTCCAACTTAAAAAATCCAGGTATGGACCCTCCTTTTGGACCCAGTTGATAATAATCGGATCAAGGTCCGCTGCCAGTAGGAATTCAAATGCCGTTTACCTGAGTGTTATGTATATATTAGCATCATGGATCCACTGGGCCATAGCAACCAAATGGGTTGAGTGGATGATTTAGAGGATACCTAATTAACAATCATGTTTTTCCAAACAAAGATTGAATGAGATTCACCAAATATGGGTCTTTTTAATTAGAGAATAGATGAGTTAGTCAAGAGAATAATGGCCACATTTGGTTTCTATCTTGAATCTCAAATTCTATTTTTGAGTTTTGCATTGGATCATTGTACAAAAAAGAAAGGAATGAAAAGAATATGCAAATCCACCCCCCCCCCCCCCCCCCCCAACCCCAAAAAAAAAAAAAAAAAAAAACAAAAAAATAAATAAATAAATAAAATACATATATGAAGGAGCCAATATAAGTTAACTCTCCAACATACCTTTGTATGTGAGAGGAATGTATATTTATAATATTTTTCAAAGATACACAGAATATTCTCATAAGGAAAACCAGCTATTGAAATGATTTTACACACTTGTAATCTTTGACTGAGGATATGAATTGAGTTGGCATGATCCATTTGACACGTCGCTGACTGTGTAGGCCAAATCCAAAGATCATGTTTTATCTTTGGACATTGGGCTAATATTCCCCCTCAAGCTGGACCGGGTGGCAGTGATGGAAAGCTTGCCAATAATAAACTTGAAACGGTATGAACTTAGCCCTCTTGTGAAAACATCTACAAGTTGGGGTTGGGACATAGCGAACATCAATATCTTTGCAAACCACTCGTTCCCGGATAAAGTGATAATCAACCTCCACATGCTTGGTGAGAGCATGGAAAACCGGGTCGGCAGCAAAGGCCATTGCACTAATGTTGTCGCATCAGATAATTGGAGGTGAGCAGATGTAAATGCAAAGGTCTTTGAGGAGAGTACGAATGCAGGCAAGTTCGGCAGCCGTGTGGGCTAGGGATTTGTATTCAGCTTCAGTGCTTGAATGGGCCACAGTAGTTTGTTTTTTTGCACTCCATGAAATTAAGTTTTTGCAAAGGAAAACACAGAACCCATTTGTGGATCATCTGTCATCTAGGCAGCCCGCCCAATCTGAATCAGAATGAGCTTGGATATTTAATGATGAATCAGACTTGAAGACAAGACCATGTTCTAGTGTGCCTTTTAGATATCTCATGATTCGTTTTACTGCCATCCAATGAATTGTAGTGGGGGCATGCATGAATTGACACACTTGGTTAACCGCAAAAGCAATATCTGGTCGGGTCAATAAGTATTGAAGTGCCCCAACTAAGCTCCTATAATCTGTGACAGTAGGTAGTAAATCACCATCTGATTTGGACAATTTCTGGCCACTAGAAACAGACGTTGAGTGGGACTTTACCCCATCTAATTTCCATCGTTGAAGGAGATCAACAATGTATTTGGTTTCACAAAGAAATATGCCACTGCGATCTCAATAAACTTGAAGTCCCAAAAAATAATGCAGCTTGCCCAAATCTTTCATGGTAAAGACTGTACCCAGGCATGTAATGAGTTGCACAAGCACAATGGAATTATTTCCTGTAACAATAATGTCATCGACATATATTAGGAGAATGAGAATTGAAGTCCTTCTCTTAGAATAAATAGAGATGAATCCGCATTTGATCCTTGAAAACCCAATTCAAGTAGAAAGCTAGTGAAACATTGAAACCAGGCACGTGGGGCCTGTTAGAGGCCATATATTGCCTTGTGCGGACGGCATACATGTGCTGGAAACATTGGATCAATGAAGACTTGGGGTTGCTGCATATATACCTCCTCAAAGAGATTTCCATGTAAAAAAGCATTTTGAACACCCAATTGACGAATTGGCCAGCCAAAATGTACAGCAAGGGTGAGAACTACTCGAATTGTTGTAGGCTTAACAACGGGACTGAATGTCTCCTTGTAGTCAATCCCCTCTTACCGGTGAAATCCCTTGGCCACTAAACGGGCCTTGAACTCATAAGGAAAACCAGCTATTGATATAATTTCACACACTTGTAATCTTTGACTGAGGATATGAATTGAGTTGGCATCATCCATTTGACACGTTGCTGACTGTGTAGGCCAAATCCAAAGATCACGTTTTATCTTTGGATATCGGGCTAATAATATATATATATATATATTATAGTGCTTCTTGCACTTGGAGGTTTGAGTCTCCTCGAATTGACTCAATTATACCTACCATCTGCATCAATTGGTATAATTGCTTTTTCCCGCTATGGCAATTACGTGCGCAGAGGCAATGAACAACAAAATTGATAAGCTGGAAGACGAATTGCAGCAATACATGGAGTCGTTGCCTGAGATCAAGGATATCCTAGCAGCCTTGATTAAAAAACAAGATCTCAGTATCTCATCTGTTTCAAAGGAAGATGAGTTGGAAGGCTGTTATAAGAATAGATGAATGAGGAATGGAGCAATTCAATCCTGTTTAGTAAGACTGGATTTTCCAAAATTCACAGGAGATCCAACCAGTTGGATTTATTGAGCCAACCCTTTTTTTTTTGGCATACAAAACAGGCAAGAGGATCAGAAGGTGTTGATTCCCACATTCCAACTGGAAGGCAATGCAATCCAGTTGCTCTAATGGTATGAGAGCACCCAGTCGAACTTCACATGGAAGCTGTTGGTGAAGCGCCTTTGCATCCAATTTGGGCCCACCAAGTATGAAGAATTTGATGAAGCCCTTTGTTGGGTACGTCTAAGCAGAACGGTACGTGAGAATCAAACCCACTTTGAAAGGTTAGCCAACCATGTCAATGGGTGGAGTGAAAAGGCCTTAGTGGGATGTTTCATTGGAGGATTAAAGGCTACTTTGTGATTACCTTCTAAGTATCATTTCATTATGTGATTACCATTGGTTTCCATCTAACACACTTTATGAGTGCCAATCAAGAGGACTGGGTCCGACTTCTAGATGCGGCACACTTTTGCTACAATTTACAATGGCGTGAACCATCAGGTCGCGCTCATTTGAGTTAGACATAGGGCAACAACCTTTGGTACCAAATACCATTTCAAGCAGCTTCATTATGCATAGCTCGATCGCCCATCGGTTAATAAAGGATTGGCATTTGGCAGGAATGAACTGATGTCAACAAGGCTTTCTTGAAAGAAGGCCGCCACGAGAATGTAAAAAATGAGCATATCAAAAGAGGCGACCCTTGGACTTCAAAGAAGGGGAAAAGGTGATTGTGGAAGTACTACCCCAGTAGTTCAAATCGTTTCAGTATGACACTATAAAGAGACCTTTTCCTATTCTAAAGAAGGTAGGATAGGTTTCCTACAAACTTTAGCTACCTGCCTGGCTGAAGATCCATCCTGTCTTCCATGCCAAGCACTTCAAGCCAATTCATAAAGATATGGAAGACCCATCCAAAGGTTTTTCACAATGGGCACAGGCCACCATGACGACATCTTCCGACAACAAGGTGGAGTGTGTGCTGGCGGAACGCAGAGTGTATACAATTAGGAAGGTCTAGTACTGAGAGAGTACTTAGTCAAGTAGGGAGGGCCTTCCGAACAATAAGCTTCGTAGGAGAAGAATTGTGGCAATTCAAGGAACATATCTGGCATTTCCATGAAGAACACTCGACAATGATGTTGAGGGATTAGGTGAGGGGAAAAGTCACGCTTATGGATCTGGATCCCAACGACTAAAGCTAAAGTCTCACTTCTTAGCTTGGAGAAAGATATAGATACTCAAGAGACTTATAATGTCTCCAAGCCTCCTAAACTTTGAAAACCCTTTTGTAGAGATGTAAAGATCGAAGTATTTTAAAAGATCCCTTGGATGTTAGATCGGCAACACTAGTGTAGATCTTAGACATTCATTCATAAGGACTCAAGCATAAAAAGGGTTGGCCACCTTCATTTGTAACCATGCAAGAGTTGTAGAGGTTCTCTAGCAACATAAATTCTTTCTCCAAGAGTTTTCTTTGCTTTCCACTCTCTACTCTAGTGTGCTTGTGAGGCCTGACTGCCTGAGTACCTTAGCCACATGAGGGTCGAGTTAGGCTGGCTTGTCTAACTCACAAGCCGTAAGCCTGTAACAGCACGAGTTCAGTTCATATGTATGAGCTCTGCCGGTTCTTATAATGTTCATAAAGAACTTATGTCCAATAAATGGGACTTAATTAACAATGCATATCAGTGAGAAGATAAGTACACAAAACCACATGACCCAAAGCTATAAGCTACTAATAACCCAACAGTGATTGGCTGGGAATAGAAACTCATTAATATGGGAAACTTGTACATAAAAAAACAGAAATAAAACAATGCAGTATTGGAGGAATAGACTGTATGTATTAAAAGGAAAAAAATCACATCTCCAAAACAATAATTATAAATAACCATAAAATGAATCCCAACTCTCCCAAGAAAACCTATTTAACTCCAAAAAAGCCAGCCCTTTCTTTTTGGCAATCAAGTCGGCACTTATTAAAGTAAATGTAATAAATATATTAGAAAGAAATACAGGCAACTCTAACTTCTCGAATCAGTGGACCTGTATTGTTCAATGCATTGCTGACTAATGTCAATCATATATCATACCGACTTAAAATCTTTTCCCAGCAACGTGAGCTAGGTCTAGTATTACTTTCACATTAAATGCAGACAATTTGGGTTCTTAGAGCTTTTACTGCCAATGTCCCTCCTTTTATGAGTTTGCTGACAAATGTTGATGTCTATTTGTAGGCCAAGAACCTATGATGCACGGATACTTCAAAATGGACAACGTATCTTGTCGTATCGTATCCGATACTTCACTTTTTAAGTGAAAAAACCCGTGTCCCTGCCGTGTCTATGGGTGTCCTTGTTGTATCCAAGTCGCATCTGTGCATCATAGCCAAGAACATAAGCTTAAGATTTCCCATCATCATGGTCAACAACAATGAAGCCTTACCCATCTATCTAGGGTCTGCTTGTTAATCCTAATTTCCCCCTCAATCCTATTCAAAACCATGGCTTATGTATCTCAACAATCTTATCATATTTCTACTCGATTTTATGTTGAGAAGATCAAATTGCATATAAATTAGACCTAAACCACACCAAACAATAAAATTGGCATCCAGTATTCGCAAGTCATTACATTACCCAAAATAAGAAAATTGAAGAAAACTAGCACAATAACCTGTGCTAGTAGGAGCATGATTGTCATAAATGAAAAATAAAATTATGAAAATTTAAAATTTTGACTAAAATTAAATTGATATAAGATCATCACAATCACTATAAAAGCTCCATACAAAAGGCATCATTTATCATGATAACAATAGACATTTAGAGGGTAAGAAGAAGAGAAAACATAGAATTGAAAAACCCTTTGCTCTATTATAAAATAATATGATTTGAACTGGTGCGAAAGGGGTAGGTTGAAAAGACATGGATGGAAGTAGTAAAAATAGATCTAAAAACATGCAACTTATTTGAGGAGTTGGCTCAGGATAGATCGGATTGGAAAAAAAAAATTCATGTAGCTAACCCCAACATAATTGGGACAATGATTTGGATCGGTGACCCCACTTAACCTTAATACTATACAATTATTAGGTAGGCCGTGGGTCAAGAAATCCTGACCTATAGTCAAAAGATTCAAAGAACGGATTGATCCCTAACCACCAGTAAATCATTTGCAATATAGTTGTCCACATATGGGTCCTTACATGATAAAATATGGTATGAACTGGTGGCTGCACCTAAACTTAAGCTACACTATTATTAGGTAGGTTGTGGGTCCAAAAATCATGACCCACGGTTAAATGAGTTGGACACGGATTGACCCTCCTTATCCCCTGTAAACAACCCATAATAAAATTATGTTGGACATGTTTCTATGTTTTGATATGCTTTTCGTAGAACGACACTATCATTAGGTAAGTTGTGGGTCACAATTCCATGGATCCATTATAACTAATTCATAAGGAGGGACCACATTATATAACACTTCAAAAAAAAAAAAAAAAAAGAAAAAAAAAGACGCTGTACATGTTAAGGCAACTTGGATCAAGATGACCTACTGGATGTTGCAAGTTCAGGGTGTGAACCATCTGATAAAAGAAATTTCAACTCATTTAATAGAAGAACCTAGATCTGGCCCATTAAAATTTTCAAAGACTAAACATGGATGCATGATTTAGTTTGATAGGTTATAAAATCTTACAATGATGCTAGATACAGTATCATACTAAATTAATTAATTAATTATAGAAAGCTCATAAAATGAGTATTTTATGACCATTATAATATATTAAAGCTAAGGGTTTAGGATTCAATTTTGACAGATTCGTTTCAATTTTGAATTTTATATTGAGCCTAGGTAAAAAGCTAAAAATTCATGGGTTGCGAGATTTGAACAAATGACCTTTCACCTTTTTAAATAACCAACCTAACCACTGCACCACACAGTACCAATATGGTTTATAAGAAAATTGTCAAAAGTAGTCATATGAATAGGGGACCCTAACCATGTGGGTCATTCCCTTGCTTAGCATGAGTTATTGTGCTAGTGTTCTTATTATATTAGAATTGTATAATTTATTGTGGTCAGACAAAATCACATTTATACATGATTTTTGAATGATTGCGCACCACTATAAAAATTACATCTTTCATTCATAACTACAATCTCAAAGATCTTTGATGCAGTGAGGCAAAAACGAATGAATTCATAAAAATCATTAGAGAATTATAGAGATATTGGAAGTTGGAAAATAAATTTATTATATATACAAACTTAAAGTGAAAGTCTCCAAAATCAAAAGAAAATGTATTCTTTATACATTTAAGAATAGGTACCAAAAATTGAAAACGGTTTTTTTTCTTCAATTCCCAGTAATGATAGATTCCAAAATTACATAAATACAAGAAAAGATACCTTTAATAGAATTGAAAATAAATGTCTATCATTACTAACATAAGCCTAAAACTTAAAAACTAAGAGCAAATTTGTGTAATGTACATGGAAGGCCCTCTGGGAAAAATTCTAATTTCAATTCCTGGTGGGGGCCGCCATTAGATTGAATAACTGTCAAACGCGATTGAAACACGCAAAGGGAGCAAAACTAATAAAAATAAAATATAAACCAAAGGTACAAAAGATAAAAATAGAATCGATAAATCTAAAGCCATCTTCACCAGGACAAAATGACACTCTCATAATAAAATAAAGTCATAGATCCTTATCAATTCCTTAAATTTTTTTTTTCTTTGGTAGTTGAATCCTTACATTGTTGACATATATGGAAACGACCATGTGTGTATATAGTTTCATTCATAACTACTTTTGACAAAAAAAATTTAATGAATTTTTATATAAAAGTCATATGTGATGCAGTCCTAAGAGTGCGGTTTTAAAAGCTTTTAAGAAGTGAGAGCTTGTGAGTTCAAATCTTTACTCTCATCATGGTAATATGACAAAGATTGGAATTGAGAGGTCAAAATTAATTGGCCCGGTCAATACTAAACTTGGGAGTCAAAATAACAATCCAGCCAATCAAAACTGCACACGTGGCACAACCCCCCACCCCCCACAAATGATCCAGGACCGTTCATCATTGCCTTCTGATCATGGATGACCCACTTGAACAGATTGGAAATTCCTACCCATCCTACTTACCTGTACACCTTCTCTGTCCAGCCGTTCATCAGCATTAACTCCCATAAAAACGGTCGCCCATGCCCCCTCAAAAAATTAATACTTCCAACAACTGGGCCACCCCATCAGAAGACCCACCTATAATCATATGCCACGTGTCCAATTTTCATCCAAAATCAATAGCCAAACCATCCCCACCTTAGATTACCACCAAAACTAAGAAGATCAAAAGGTCAAAACACAAGAAACATAAATAACAACAACAACAACTATAACTACTACAATGATCTTATAAAGCATCTAAAGAAAAACCAAAGACCCAAAAGATGAGAATTACAAAAGCACCAAACATGGAATGATTAGTGATTACCCCATGAGATTGACCCGGAGGCGAGAGCTGAGTTCCACAAAGAGCTCAAAAATCTGACCCAGATCAGTCGCATTTCCGTGGGAGTAGAGGATCGTGGCCGTTGCCTTCGGATTTGAGATGTGGACGGCTACAATCTCCTGACCCCTTCGCGTCTGGAGCTTCAACACGTCCACGCCATCTCGCCTGGGAATCTCCGGTACGTGGAATCTGTTGCAGGATTCGTCGAATTCTAGATGGTACGAAGGGGGATTTGGAGGAAAGAAGGCGAATTTCGCAGCGATTGATGAGGTCACTCCGCCCATGTGAGCAGATTCGGATTCATCAAAGTTGAGAATTCGAATTCCCCGCTGCGGAAATCGAACAAAGATTGGATATTTTTTTTTTTGCCTCTCAGCTGGGAATCTGAGGATGGGATTTCTCCTTTTTTTTTCCTCCTTAGATTTCGTGTGCAGGGAGGAAAGAGAGAGAGAAAGAGCGATAGGGGACGGAACGGAAAGAAAGGGAGGAGAAAACAGAGAAGACGGTGTTGGGACTGACAAGACAGGGACAAGGGGGTCATGGAGAAGTTAAAAAAATAAAGCTAGAGAAACTGATCTTATGCTGTCGTCCTCAGTATCCAACGGCAGTGAAACATCTGATTTTAAGATGTGGGGCCCACATTTGTTTGATCCTGATTGATTGCCCGGAGCCCCCAAGATTCTTAATTACAGGGATTGGTTAGAATTCTCATCTTAATCATACAAGTTCGGTTTAACTGAAGGGATCTAATCTCGTATTATTAATCTAAGGATGTGATAACATGAATGCTATTAGTAGAGTGATACAAGCAACCACGGGTTTTACTGTAGTTGACTAGCACCATGGCTCACGAGTCAGAATATTGCAGTTTTGAACTCGCGTTCTCTCGTGAGTCCACTTTGTGCGATAAAAGCTTGAGTTATTAATGTGTGAGGGAAGTAGGGACTTCATGTTATCGGAGAAATAGACGGTTATCGAAAAAAAAATAAAGAAAAAAAAGAAAAAACTGATGCTGGTTAAGGAAAGAAAAGCAAGAGCGATTTTTAAGTGATTTGGACCAAATTCCACGCATATAGGAACACCCCTATGTGGTGGGAATACGACAGCATGGTATCAATTAATTTTCAGACAAGCAAGCTAAAATTAAACATTGGATGGACAGAGAGGACACATGGCATGTTTGTTTGAGAGGCCCCCACCAGGTAATGGATGTTGTTTTGATTGGACCGCGTTATAAGGGTTTCAGTTTTTTGCCAATCAATTCATGCCAAAGTTAGGAGTCCTGGCGAGGATTTATCCCATGGTGTGTCCAAGACATGGCCTGTCCTATAGTAATGTGGCAAATTGTGATTAGTCCAACTACGAGTTTTCAAATCTCGAATCTCAATTCCTAAGTTAGATGTATATTGCTGAATCTGATTAATTGACCATCGAGTATATGGGCCCCAAACAGGCCACATGACTTATGCTTGAGAGTTGTAGGGGACCCTTCGCGACGAGAGGAATCCTGCAAAGTCTGAAAATAAAAATCCTTTCTTTTGAGGAGAATTACTTTATTTCTTTTCCATAAAAAAAAAAAAAAAATAGTTGCAGCAAACAACAGAGTATCATGCAGCATTAAAAATTAGAATAAGTTTTATCTCTAAAATTAAACGCTTTTGTTGTACAAACACACCCTAAAAATTACTTTGGATCTTCTGAGGCTTTGGCAAAAAAACATTTCCTAATTAAAGGAGTCAAACCAATTCCCCAAAAAAGCAAAGTCGCTGGAATTCCTAAAATTCCAAAGATCATTTAGGACCTTTTAGGTGGCTGGGATTTTAAAATGCTTGTGAATAAATTATAAATGTGCCATTTGACACTGCCAGAGACAAGACCATCATGCCCAAAATCCTTATCAATACAAATTCTTGTCAGAATTCTAGTAAAGAACTAAACCCTAAATTTTACTTAAATAAGAGTTACTCTCACTCGCTCAAGATAGATCATAATGGAGAAACATTTAATGATGAGGGCTTAGTCCCACATAAGATTAAAAAATTAATTAAAAATGTGATTAATAGTTGGCCTAACTTCGAGAGTAAAACTTATGGATATCCTATGCACCAATTTGACCTTCATTTTTTCGCAAATTTTCAATACGTAGGCCCGATTATAGAGTCCCGCTCCTTCAGCTTAAGATTTACCCAACTCAACTGCTTAAGGATCCAAACGAGAAATGGACTTTTGTACAGGAAGGCCCTATTTCTTTAATACCTTAGAACAACCCATATAGTTTTATATTTTTACTTAAAAATCCCTTGCATGATGGTCAAATTTAGAAAAAGCAATCTTGCCATTTCCACTCTCCACCTTTTGTCTTTTATTTTCCATATCCCCCATCCCTTTTGGTAATGTTTCAATGATTTATTAAAAAAAAAAGTAATAAGCTCAATAAATGTCAACTTAGTGGGAAAAGGTGATAGTTGTGTAAAGAAGAAGTATACTTTCCAATAAACAATATTTCTTTTTGTTTTCATGGGATAAAGTAATCTAAAATGAGATGAGAAGTTAATAATTAGTAAAGTAATAAGTGTACTTGTGTTTTTTTGAAGTAAATTTTTTTTATAGGTAATAAAGTAAAAGCTTTTTTTTTTTTTGTTTTTGTGGTGGGACTTTATTTTCCCACTTGTGGTGACCAAAAAAACATAAGTACAGTAAGAAGTAAAAACTTGGGATTTATTTTCCATGGTTTTTTTACTTTGCATCTTAAAAAACAAACATTATCATTTTATTATTAAGAGTTGGAAATTTGGAATCCACTTCTGCAAAGCTTGGAACAAAGGTCACGAACAAGACATCTGATTGACTGGTGACTTGATAGAAATTTTAACCTATCTTGGTCATTATACATCTAAGTGAAGCAAGTATTTTTTAAGAAATCAAAAAAGTTAGATAAATAGGCATTTCATAGCGTCCTTCTCTATAATTAGAAAAAATATCTTAAATAATATAAATCTACATAATATACAATAATCCCCGCCCTAATGTTTGTGACTTAGACTATTCTCTCTAACAAATACACTATTGATATGATTGAAATTGTATATAAATATTTCCTTGACAATACTACCTTGTAAATGGTTCACAACTAAAAGAAATAAAACAAAGAAACATATATACTGTTAATATCTAATATAAAAAAGGTAAATAATCAAGTGTGAACTGTTTTCACAGTTGAAACCGTGAGAACTATGGGTGGCCCCCCATCTTTCACCCAAGTCAAACCTTGCAATGGACAGGGACCCCCTTGATAGTCACACACCATAGAGTTTGACACAAATGCAAATGAACTGGACCGTTAGATTGATTATATAGCCATACGAACGGACTAGGTTTGTCAGCCATGGTTGAAGAAGTTAGGAGCATGGGATTGGAGCCAAACTTGATATTTGGGGTGGTCCCATATAAGTCTTTCAATCCCCATTAGTCTCATCTAAAAATGGGACAAAGACTCCTTGAGAACCGTTCTCACTTGATAAAATCGCTATAAGAAATATTCAAAGCAAAGAAAAAGTATATATATTATGGTCTGAGTCATAAGTTAGCAAGCTATGGGAGTCATTTATACTCCTATTCTAAATTATTTAAGATACCCTTTCTAATGGGTGTTTAGACTATTGGCCTATTTTTTGCTGCTACTTATTTTCTTCCTTTGGTTGTGGAAAAATCATAGATATTGGTAAACATCTCATAGATGAAATGGTGCCAATTCCATTTTATTATGTCACTCGTGTATTTTTTTTTTCAATTGAGATAAAAGAGGGGCGTTACAAAATACCTATTTATAAAGTGGATGAAAATTATTGTATGTTATATATAGATTTATATTGTTTTAAATGTTTTTTTTATTTATAAAGAGGGACACTGCCAAATCCCTATTTATCCAATTTTTTTTTCTATTCTTTAATAAGTAATTACTTTGGTGGACCACTAATATGCATGATGACCAAGATGTGTTAATCTTCACATCAAGTCATGAATCAACCGCATGTCCATTTGGTGGGCCTTTATCCCAAGTTTTGAGGAAGTGATGCAAACCTTTGATACTGTTAAAAGCAAATATGTATTTGCAACTTTTCATCACCCAGGTTATATACATGTGTGGAGGAGTAAATATAAAGGGGATGGTAAATCATGAGAAAAATGAAAATAAAGTATGTTAAAGTAACAAAAAAAAAAAGCATTTTTCTCATAAAGTTTACTGCTCTGTAGTTTTATCATCATCAAAGCCTTGTCCCAACTATTTTGAGGCCAGCTATATAAAATTCGTTTCTCCATTCCAATCTGTCTTTAGTCAAACCCTCAAATTAGTTGTACTTTTTTAGATTTATTTTTACTACCTACATACACATCCTCTTCGGCCTACTCTTTGACCTTGGTGGGCTATCAACCTTCATAACTAAACATTTCTTTACCAGCACCCCTGCTGGCTTACATTGGACATCCTCAAACCATCTTAAACAAACGAGTTTATCTAATTTATCTCATGTTGATGCTATCCTTAAATGCTCTAAAAAGACTCATTTCTAATTTTATCATCCCTAATTTTACCATACATCCACCTTAACATTCTCATCTCAGCTATATCCATTTTGTACATATGCTGCTTCTTCATTGGCCAATATTTTACTTCATAGATCACAGCTGATCTAATCATTGTCTTTTAAAATTTTATCTTTAATCTTATTGAAATTCGTCGGTCACACAAAACACTCTAGAAGCAAGACTCCACTGAAACCATCTCGCTTTTATTATATATTTGACATCTTCGTCAATCTCCTCATCCTTGCTAATTATTGAGCCAAGGTAATGGAATGAATCTTTTTATAGTATTTAATTCTCATAGGATTTAATTCTCATAGTAACCTCGACTCTTTGTAAATGCTCACTGAAATAGTAATAAATGTATATCGCCAAAAGTGTGCCTACCGGGTTTTACCTAAATGAGAGTATTAAAGATTGGTTTCCACCCAAAGGAAAGTATTGAAAAGTATTTATATTGTCTCTACTAATACCCCGAGTTTGGGTATCAGAGGAGATTTAATATAAGTGGTGTCACATTATAACTTTGCTTCTCTACTCCGTTTTTTTCTCATCCAAATAGGCTGAAGTAAAAAAAAAAATTATAATTTTGTTTCTCTGCTCCACTTTTTTTATTAAAATATGTGAAAGTCAAAAAAAAAAAAAAAGGTTACATATACATGCCTACTTTTACTCTATTTTTACTTTTTACTATTGATACAAAGGGTGGAGAGAGGGAATTCTAACCTCGACCATTAGTGAAGGATGTTTTAGTAAAAACGTAAAACATATAAAAGCTTTTTAAAGTTTTGTGAAAGTATAAGGGCTTTTTTCAATAAAACTCAACAGCTGTCGAGGCTTAGGGAATCGTGCCAGAACCAAAACTCGGGGAACTCGACCTGGACGACAAAGTTTACAAGATGTGATCAACATGTGGATAGGTGGGACCCAGATTTTGGACCGTCCCAACTTCAGCACTTTTTGACTTTCCCAATGCTTTCCTGGGGCTTTGAAGCTAAGCTCCAATTTCAGTGGACTCCAAAAGTAATCCTTTCTTAATAATCACACCAACTGGCTTTAGGAGCTGATTCAGATAATTTTTAACCATCCATTCCATGGAAAGCTCTCACCTCCACATCTGGATTCTGGACCCTCCCAAAGATGGGAGCGTGGGACCCAACTCTAAATTTCACATGCTACGAGTCCAAATATAGTGCGCATGCCCACTGTGCACATGTGATCGTTTTCTTCTATTTGATGGGATTTAATTAGGGGGATATTCAAGTGCATTCATCCCTCACCATTTGTGGTGAGAGACACCCCTTTTGGGGAAGTTTCAAGTACAAGTTTGTACTTGATCAGATCCAAATTTCATGATATACTCCATAAAATTTATAATATTTAATTTTAAAAGATGCTTCTATGAGAGATATCTCTCACCTTATATGAGAGACTGTGATCGGGGCCCTTACATTTAAGTTGTTGGCATTCAATATGGATGTGAGCGCCTTTACCTTATAACTCATATAAGGTGAGAGATATTTCTGATAGAAGTGTCTCCCTTCAAATCTCTTCATTCATCCAAGGTGGCTGAGACCCATAAGAGCACCTGTAAAGGTGGTGAGAGAGCATATGGAGGGATTAATCCATGGGAATGTAGATAAGAGGAGAGAATTCTACCCAAGTTTATTTCTTTACTTATAACTTATAAGGTCTACTTGATTGATCATCTTTTCCACTGGGACCTACCTTGTTTTGTTTATATCATTTCCTAGTCAGATAGCTCTTCTCAAACGTGAACAGGACCTAGGATTCTGGTCATACCTATCATAATGTGTGGGGTAGACATTTGGACTGAGAGAACTTTATAAAAAAAGTTTGCAATCCATTATTGTAGGATATGTATTCTTAATAAAATAAAAAAAATGGAAATATTCATTCCAATACAGAATTTTATGGAGATCCAGATAGAAAACTTTCTTTTATTGAAGTGAATTAAATAGTTAAGCATCATTCAGCCCCTGCCCAACCCTAAAATTTAAAAAACCCCTTAGAAAGTCTTATGCTTCCTTTTTTTACATTGGCCCTCCCTTCTTCTTTTTTTTTTTAAGTTCCTATTGCGTAGTGGCCCTCAAGGAAAATTTCCGAGATCCCGCCCCCCTGGTGACATGGTTGCCCCCGTGTTGAGGAGCATCATGCCTTTGCCAAAAACAACCTTGCTTAAGGTCCCAAGTGTATCTATGTGGGGGGCGGTTACACTCGTTGGACCTCGGTTTGCTTTTAAATTCATGATGGAAATTTTGGTTCTTTGGTTCGGCCTTGAAAACTCACATAAAAGTCCTACATTAGCCTCCAAAACTCATATGAAAATTCTAAATATATTACCAAAACTCTATGGTGTGTTTGGATCCGCACCCCTCAAAGGAAATTATTTAAGTCATCCATAGGAAGAGATGATGATGGCGACTCACTTAAAAATTAACAACTACAGACATATTCACAACAGGGAATCACCCCATAATGTACCATGTGGAGCAATTGGTATCAGAAAAAGGAATGCTAGGGAGTTAGGTAGGATGACAATAAACAAGTGGGTCAAACTTGTCCATCCATACAAAAGTGGCCAAACTGAGATAAACTTGAACTTGCATAAAATAATTCCTTAAATGAATAGAAATAAAGCAATTATTACATTTCTCATAAGGCTGACATTTTCCAAATTTCATTAGATTTATGACATGGATAGGCATGCTCTTATGCCTTCTCCTCTTTATAATTTACCTTAGTGTTTTTTATTTTAAGTCAAAGTCACTTTGTTCTTTGCTATAAATAATTGCAAGTGATGACACATGTGTTAGTTTTTAAGGTGATCTAACAAGAAAGTTTGCAGGTAATTAGAAAGTAATTAAACATACAGATTATCTTATTGAAGGGGTGATTAAATTTTGAGAATCCAAAAAGAGCTTCAGTGCCCCCACTTTGATGTTACTCTCTTTTATGACATGATCACGTGACTCTAAATCAACCTTTTCCTGACATGAAGGCAAGCATATCCTAATCATGGATGAACAATGACAAGGAAAAAAAATTGGATAGAATACTCGCACAATGTTTCAGTAATGTGAATCAAAGTGTGTAAACTGATGTATATTTGTGGCATGTAGCCGGGCCTATTTGTTTGTATGAATAGAGTTTTTAGGTATTGCTGAGAAATGTACAAACCATGGGGAATTTTCAAAAAGGTATAAAACTTTTTGAGAACTGATGAAAGTACCTTCTTATGATAGGTTTTTATCTTTTCTTAACATTTATGATGAAAGTAGATGTTTTTTTTTTATTTTTGGACAGTGACCTTAAGGTGTTGGGGTTCTTTCTTTGGATTTTTAGCTAAATTGATATTGATGATCATAGCTATTTAATGAAGCCAGCCTTTCAGCCATTTGAAATCCATATAAACCCTTTCTTTAAGCCATTTATGTATAAAGGTAGTTGAAGTGGACTCTGCGAGTCATTTACATAGGACGCAATCATTTCTCTTAAAAGATTTATTAGTGGAGAATCCGAAAACTGACACAAGGGTGGTTTTTTTTTTTTTTTTCATTTTTTAAATTATTTTTATGGTGAGGATTTATTGAAAGAAATATGGAAAGCTTTGATTCTCTTTTGAAATATTCAAAACTTCATTAATTTTTTTTGAAAGTGAGTTAAATTTTTTATACTTTTTAAAAACTTTCCCTAAATGAAATGAAAGACAACATAAACCTATATGGTAACATTATATCCTTCACTTCTCACCTACATATTGTACCTCTTTTGTGTTAAAAAGCAACGGAAACAGTTTTCAACACTTCCCCTTAGGCGGACCTGGTTAGTGCACATTTCGCGACACACATTTTAGCAATGAGTGGCTCCTCTTGGGATTCAAATTTGCCACCAGTTGGTTTTGATACTATAGTAGATCTCCTCCGCTAACCAATCATAGTAGGGAAAAAAAAATCTTTAAAGCGTTAGTAGAGGCAGCGAAAATACTTTTCAATAAAAGGCGGTCATGGTGTTCCTAAGTAGCTAAAAGATGGCCTGAGATTATTAAATAATCCCTTATTGAAACCAATTTTACAATGAGAACTTAGGAACTCAATTCCATGCAAACAAACAATCTCTTAGTTTAGGACACAAACCAAGTGGATATTTAACCATTTACAAAAATATTAAGTTATTACCATCAAAACTTTATTCCGAGTACGTGTTTTAGTCTAAGTTTACGCGTCCTATCTTTCTACTTGAGTTCTCATTTAAGATGACATTGGTTATATTGTCAATATATAAAGTAAATTTTGACTTTAGTTTGTTAGGGTTTTTACCAAAAAAGGCCTCAAATATCCCTATACCTCTAAAAGCATCATCAAATACATATAATGCCCAAAAGCATCCTATACGGTGTACTTTGGTGTTTCACGGATAAAACTGCTCTTCAACCTGATTGTCGCAACATTGAGACTTGATTTCGTCCATTGAAGTAGATTTTTTTTCTCAATAATATAACTTGTGATATCAACAAACCCTTTGTCGCAACATGGAGACTTGATTTTTCACATCGAAGTATTTTGAGGATTTGAGGATGGGTTTTTTTTTTTCCAATTCTTGAGCTCGCGACATCATCAACCCCTTTGTTGTGACATCGAGACTTGATTTCGCGCATTGAAGTATTTTGGGGGTTTTCTTTATTTTAATTCTCAAACTCGTGACATCGAGATTTTATTTCGCACATTGAAGTATTATTCTGATTTTTTTTTTGTTTCCATTCTCAAGCTCACTATTTTATTCAGGACATCATCAACCCACTTTTCGCGACAATCTAAATGCACCTCCATGTGCAAAATACTTCCATGTGTGAAATCAAGTCTTGATGTCACGAGAAGGGGGTTGATGATGTCCTGAATAAACTAGCGAGTTCGAGAATTAGAAAAAAAAAAATTCTCAAAATACTTCAATGCACGAAATCAAGTCTCGATGTTATGGCAAAGGGGTTGATGATGTCACGAGTTCAAGAATTGAAAGAAAAAACAATCTACTTCAATGCGTGAAATTAAATCTTGATGTCGTGACAATCGGGTTGAAGGGAAATTTTGTCCGGGACACACCAAAGTACACTGTTTAGGATACTTTTGGACATTATATGTATTTGAAGATGCTTTTGGACGTATAAGAATATTTGAAGCTTTTTTTTTTTTTTGAGGCATTGTCATTTGCCCCGGGGATTTGTTTCTTCTTTCCTACTTTGAGAACTGGTGTTTCAAGCCTCAAACAAATTTCTATTGCTCTCATTCTACCAAAAATTCTTGTCTCCTATCATTGCTCTTTATGCTGTAATCCAGACCACTCCAGTAGTAGGTCCCACCATGGACAGGCCATATTAAAGCAATGCCAATAATCTACAATCATTTTTTGTATCGTCATCATGGACTCCAATACTTCAAAACAGGCAATATATCTATGTCAATGCATAAAATCATGTTCATATCATGTCTATACATAAAACCATACAAAAAAAAAAAAAAACACACACACTTAGATTTCTAACCTTGGGAGTGTAGGACCTTGTAAATGAGTGGACTCATTGGCTCCATCAATGGCAAAGAAAGGACAGTAACAAGGTGAATGAAGAAGCTAAGAAGGGATGAAAGAAAGGACAGTAACAACCTCCTTAATTTTTTTTTTCTATCGAAGGGTTCTCAATTCTTTGGGCTGGACTGATCTCTCCGGGGCTGGGCCCAGAGGGAAGCCAGGTAAATACCCCTGTAGCCCCTAGATGGTATCACTAGTGGACACAACTTTTGATTCCTGAAGAAGGGAAAACCGGGGGTTGATAACAAGACCTCTAGCTCCGAAAGAGGAAGGAACTGTGGGTTTAGATATCTCCTTCCTGGTTCTAATAACTAGGAGGTGGAAAATGGGAGGAGATATCAACATCATTTGGATAGTGAGAATCATCTCTGCTCCAATTAAAGTGAGCAAACCAAAAACAATCAGATAAAAAGAAAAAGCTGAAGGAAAATAAAGGATGGAGTTGAGTGGCATGCCGACACGCCAAGGGACGAGTTGGTCGCATCAATTAACTTGGCCCACCCACATTGATCTGTAGACACTGCACCTGTCAAAGGCACTGTTTTATTTCTTTTCTTTTCAGGACTCAGTTTCTATTCAGGCAGAGTCATGGCGAGTCGATTATGACCCAATAGGATATATATCGACTCGGCCAAGCTGAACGAGTTGAAGACCTTCCGAGTTGAGTTTTGAAGTTTGTCTCAACTCTCAATCATCATGTTGTATGATTAGTTTGAAGGTGATCCATGGGCCTTGCTTGGGCATGCTAAAATTTGAAGATGCAGGCCTATTCCATTGAGACCAGCCAAAGTTAGATTCGGTTCGGTCACTGGATTGCTCTTGGTTAGTAGAACGGCCCTTGAAAGTAGGCCCAATTCAAGCCCGCCGGATATGAGTACATGGACCTATTAATTTTAGGTTGTATCTTGGGCTGTTTTCTTCCTGAGCTAGGAACTTTGGACCTTTATTTAGGGTAAGAAAAGGCCCAGGCATGTTGTTCCTTTGGACCTTTATTTAGGGTAAGAAAAGGCCCAGGCATGTTGGTCCAGTTAGCTTCAACTTTGACTTGGGCCTACAGTCAACATAAACACTCATTACCCCGGCCCAAGCCCGTTTTCAGGGAGGGCCTTGAATTCACCTTGGTGTGGGGCAATCTTGATTAGACTAGGTGCCTCCAGGGGCCTGTTTGATTAGATAAATTTCTGATGGAAAACTCTCTGTTGGGAATTACAGATCCTATCATGCTTTCTTGGCAGGAATCTAACCCTCCTTTTTATTACACGAGTATGTTAATTTGTAGCCCATCAACCAGCGTGATGAAGAATAAGAATCTTAAGGTATGTTTCTTTGCTAGAATTCAAGGAATTCTTATTTGGGGATTTTTTGAATTACCAAACAGTGGAATTCATGGATGCTCTCTTGTACTTGAGCATCCAGAAATTCCACAAAAGATAAAAGAAGCTACAACTCCTGAATTCTCAAAGGTTATTTGAGACCTTTTAGGTGACTAAAATTTTGAAATTCTTGTGAACAAACATGTCATTTGCAAATGCAGGGGACAAGGTATCACATCATGTCAAAAAAAAAAAAACTCAATATGGTGAATTCTGTTAGGAATTCTAGTAAAGAAACGGGTCCATCTGCTTCTTACCGTAGTTGATAGACGTGTGTAGTTCACTTTTTGTTCCCATTAAAGCCACTCATAATTAGTCCATAGTCCATGGTCTGCTCTATATCGAATGAAACTTGGGCACGCGAGATGAGGGAGTTTGTTTAAACAAAATTGGTCCTAGTGTCTGTGTTGCTAGTCTTAGAGGGGATATATATGATAATATGAATCTATTTCAATGTCACTGTCCGTTTATTCAGTGGGTGTCTTTCGTTGGATAGGAATACTTGGAGATTTAAAATTTTGCTGACCGAGATTAAGGTAATGTTTGGATCGTCTTAAGTTTGAGTCTTAATGTCTTGTGTCGTAAGCGCTAAGACAAAAAAACTAAATAAGACTGTTTGGTACGCAATAACAACATGTCTTAAGCGCTAAGACGACTTATTATTTAAGACGAGATTATCTTAATTCTAGGAGTTCAAAATCCAGCTCCTGGAATTAAGACCCCAACATCTTAAGCGGTAAGACATTTTAGGACTTTAAAATAATTTTAAAATTTCCGTAATAACCCTCACCAATATCAACGATTGAGCCATAATCTCTCTATTTCTTTCATTGCTCCTGCATCTAAAACAAAGCTCTTCCCTGTGCGACACCAAGCAACATCGATCTCCTTCTTCTTGTTTTGGATTCAAAGTCAAAGGTAAACTCTTTCATCATCTTCCTTCCCTCAACATCTAAAAAATGAGTATAGAGTGTACTGGACATTGTCCGAGTCTAAAAAAAAACAAATTTATGTCACAGATGTTTTTCAGGCTTAAAACCATTTTTTTAAATGACAGAAATTACCCTTAACTTGAGACATGGATAAGATGCATTACCAAACAGTCTTATTCAATTCAGATCTCATCACGTTCAGGTGTTGCCAAACGATCTTATTACAGAACAGCTAATTAGATCTTAAACTCACAGATCTTTTTCAGACAGATTAAGACGTCAAAACATTAAGACGATCCAAACAAGGCCTAAGTCTTTATTTCTTCTAATCATGTGTCTCTATCTCATGTGAGTTGTGTGGCCAAGAGGATGGTTGATTCCTTGGCTAAGCAAAGGGTTATGAGGAGTGTTTCCCCTAGTTGTCAATTTTGATTTGTTTTGTTCCTAATTGCCAAAATTTTCTGTTGTAGTCCTCAACCGAAACGAAATGGGGTTCAAAACTTTTCGGCTTCCATTCCATTTCATTTCGGCCGATTCTAGTCCATTTTGACCGCTTGCAGAACATTCTAGACCATTTCAGTTTGTAGTATCCAATCTCTGCAGTCTTGTAGTCTGCAAACACAATTTTCATCAGCTTTTTTATTTTTGTTCTCAATATCGATGTCAAGAAACATGCATAATTTATACTTATATTTTAGTTTTTTCATTTTTACATATATATTCTTAGTTTTTATTATTTCAAAAAGTTACTCCAAGAAGTTTCATCGAAATTCTAAAACACCAAAGGATTTCATCTTGGAGTCCATACCAAAATGTTGACCAAAATGGGTTGCTTCTAATTTGTAGTTTTCTTGTGGGTTGGTACACGGCCTTTATACCAACATCTCTTTAATTTTTGGTTTTTCTTTTGTCAGTTTTTTACAGAAAAAGAAATATCACTGTGTATTACATTATATGATAGGTTATGTAAACTCGCTGCAAATGCTTTATCCTCTAAATAGATGATCAAGGACTTCCATTTCCCTTAAATATAGCAATATCGAGGAGTTAAAACTATCATGGAACTCTACTCTCCCTAAAATCCCTCATCACTTTGACTAGCGGGGAGAGATAGGCCACATCGAGTTTTGCCTCTTGGGTTGAAACCTAGTGCGATGGAGGAATTGGGACATATTCTACCTCTTGGGTTGAAACCTAGTGCGAAGCTCTAAGTATAGAGTCCCATGAACCCCACCACATGGTTGGGTTTGGACCCCCATCGCACAATCTTTGCACAGGTTATGCGATGCGGATATGTGCCCAATTAAATGTATCCAGACTCAGAACCTCAGGCCAAGCCTGACTCGCTTGCATGCGTTAGGTTTGTAGCTAAAAGCTCAAAACAACTTAAATCATAAAGTGCTAAGAGTTTCTTATAAACCGCTCTAAAGTTTTAGACACCGCCAACAAGGAATTTTATTTCCATACCAAAAGCGAACAAGCCCACTTAACAAAAAGCAAAGCAAAACGCGGGAAAAAAAAACCCCCACTTTATAGAAAAGATAGAAAAGTCTTTTAGAATTTTTAAAACACACCAAAATCTAACAGAGAATACCTCATGCTCTTGTTGTGTTCTTACATGGGATACTCAGCGTAATAAGTGTGCTCTTACATATGTGGGGGAAAACAGTCAAGTGAGAATTAGTTCTCACATATTATATGAGAATTTTTTAACAAGGCCCAACTAACAACCCATCCAAACCTAGCAACCAATCGATAACCTCCTGATAGTCACTAATCCCAAGGATCGGCACACATCCGAATGAACTGAACTGTTGGATTGAGTGTTGAATATTTTTTTTGCATATGAAGCCATTAAACTTGTGGGCCATGGATGAAGGGGTTAAGGGCATGGATTTCGGGCCAAATTTGATACTTAGGGTGGTCTCACATAAATCTTTCCATCCCCCCTGATGGGACCTACAATTGGACCTCACAAAAAAGTTTTCAAATAATATGTGAGAACTGGTTCTCACCTCAATACTACGAATATATATATATATATATATATATAGAGAGAGAGAGAGAGAGAGAGAGAGAGAGAGAGAGAGCTTTGATAAGAATTGAGAAGAATCTCACAATGTTGATCTTGCTCATGCTCATGTATGCTAATACTAATCAAATCCTCGATCTAATTTTACATGAGCCATTGATTTCATACTGACCCACATGTACAAGGGAGAGTTCATTTAGTAGTTTTTTTAAAGGACTTGAGATTTCGTATGTAATCAGTTAGAGATTAGTTTTTTTTTTTTTTTTTGCTACATGAAGTCTTTTATAATTGTGACAAATGGAAGCTTTTGGATTTGATTTCATTTTAGAAATTCTCTCCACCTGGTGCAGAAGATTCCCCATTTAAACCAAGCCATATCCACAGTGCCAATGGCGAGATCGGCCCTGTTCAGTAACTTGTGACGGTATCAAGCATATTTATCTTCCTTGCCTAAAGCTATTAATTCATACTAGTTTCCAAATTCAAAGGACACATATGTAATCTTCTCAACCATAGTGCGTATCCCATACAATTTTCATAAAAATCAAAGCCTTCATCAATATATATGAAAAATATTTATGTGCATCTATTCCTCACTATATTACGGTGATAAAAATAAGGGTAAATTAGCAACAAGTCCCTAAGCACGGTCTTCTGGGGTCTCCAATCCAACAACTTTTTCTCTAATGTCTATAATCCATACAATAAGAGATATTTTGGTGAGAGGTCCCTAATATGTCACATCATATATTTTTATGATGAATTTGTCCCTTTCAATAGTTTGAGCATAAAACTTTGAATTTGCCCCTTTCTCGCTCATTCTTTGTTGTCCCGGATAACCCCTTTCGTCTTCTTCTCTATGAACGGGGGACTTCACCAAAGAGCTCTGCAGATTGAAGTCGGCCATCTTCGACTACACTAGCCATGATGGTGATGGTTCGGCGATGGAAACGGGACCAGTCCGGGCCTGGCGATGGGTTCTGCATAACACAAAAACCCGTTGTTGTTTTGCCTTTTCTCCCCCTTTTCCGTTTCGTGTAAGTCTGTTTCAAATTTTTTTTTGGGCTTTTGGAAAATAAGTAGTTTGGAAGGAGATTTTGCTGTTTCATTTTCTGGGTTACTTTGTTCTGACCCGTTAGCAGAAGCCTATCACATAGCAGCTGGCTTCTTCTTCTGAAAAGTTTATCTAAGTTTAGAAATTTATTAGAGTTTCTAAGAACCTCAAATAAATTTGCCAAGAACTCAGATAAATTTCTCAGAAACTCTGATAAATTGGACAAAAACTTAGATAAATTTGTAAAAACTCACATTAATTTATCTGAGTTTCGAACAATTTTTCTAAGTTTCGAACAAATTTATCTGAGTTTGGACCAAATTTATCTGAGTTTGAAACAAATTTGTTCGAGTTTGGACCAAGTTTATCTGAGTTTGGAACAAATTTATCTAAGTTCGAAAAAAATTATCTAAGTTTTGCCTAGTCCCATGTGCCTCTGGATGATTTCTCCTTCTCAAATAATTTTATTTGGGTTTTGCCCAGTCCCATGTGTAGATTTTCTGGATGATTTATCCTTCTTTGAATCAGTTTTCCCCATTTTCTTTCTCTTATCTATTGTAATCCTTGATTTGTACAGTCAAATAATCTTCACGAAATTGATGGATTTTCTCCCTTTTTTTTCCAAATAAAACTCTAAACGAAATCAGTTTTTCTTTTTGTGTATACTGTATAGAGTGTATTAAGAGGGACACTATAGAATTTTTAACTGTTTAAAACTTGAAAAGGGACCTTTGGCTCTACGAAAAAAAGACGTGGACCGTTTGCAATAAAAACCAAAGTTGAGGGACCTCCGACCAAATGCCCAAAGAAATAATTATAAACATGTTTATCAAAGCATTTTACATTCAATTTTGACAGCCAACCGAGCTTGCACCTTTTTTAATGTGATCTTTTAGATAAAAGATGAGATTAAATGACTTTGTGAAGGAAATAAGACTTTGTAAGGGAAACTAATATGTGAGTAATCAAATATGTAACAAATGAAAGGTAAAAGTTAGAAAGATGCTTATATAATATTCTTGCAATTGAAAAGAATAGAACTTTATAAAGGAAATTAAACCGCGAGTAACCAAATAGGATAATTTACTTCTTCTTTTTTATAACCCAGGGTATCCCTCGTCAGCCCACCCTTCAGACCTTTGGCCTCTATCCCGGGGGTTACCCAATTTTGACTTGCAAGAACTATTACCTAGGGGTTCATACATGGCCGCACACATATTACCTGGATAATGCAAGAGGTGGGAGTCAAAGACAAAACCTTAATTGGAGAGCAAATTAACCCAAGGCTCAAACAAACTGAGCCACCGCCTTGATGGCTATTTACATCTAAATTATAAAAGAGATTATACAAATGCAAGGGACTCAAAATCAAGTCCAAGAGTAGTAATGGGAAATTGGACCAAGACCTTTTCAATATATTATATATATATACTGATATCTTATTAATATGCTACAATGAGATTATATGAATATCAATATGTTAGTTAGATTATAAGCAATCATGTACAGACCCAGCCAAATGTAATCAAGAATGGCCTTATACCCATACATCAGGCTGGTTTGAGATCAATCACCCATTTCACCCAAACTCATTTTTGTAATTTATCAATAACATTGACATGTTATTGATTGATTTACTCGTGCTTAGCATGGGTCCCTTTTGTAGATTATCATTACTGAAATTCCAAGAGAGTCGATCAACCCTAAGGGATAAACACAGTTCCAATATAGATCTGAATATGGAAGAAAGTAGAGCAGAAACTTAGAAAAATCAATCTATCAATCACACAGAAAGACACATGATATTATACGTGGAAAAACCCTGAAAAGGAAAAAACCACCGGACCTCACACCGGTCCAGAAAAATCAAGCACTAATCAAACAAAGGTTACAAGAGAAACTCACTATCATTTACGGTTGAACTTAACCTAAGGACCGCAATGAATCTTATCGACGAACACGCCGTTCACCTTCTCCAGTGCTTCAATCTACACGCCTTCAACAAGACGAATCAACTTAGAACTTGAACAATGGATCTTCAGATGCATAAAGCTTCAGCACATTAAAATCACCAAAAAAGCTCTATGAAGAAAAGGGTTCTCTCAGATGATAAGGGTTTTTGGAGTTTTGAGAGATCGATCATTTTTCATAGGGCCATAGCCTTATATAAGGCTCTTCAAACGAAAGGAAGAGATATAGTTTGCATGGGATAAGAATTAAAGATGATAAGAGGAGATTTCCAGAAGATCTGGTGAAATCCGTCGCTGTTCGATCGATCGGTCTGACATTTAACTGAGAACCAATCAGGACCGATCGATCAGTCTGACAGTCCAATCGATCGGTTTGTCAATTAACTGAGAGCATTATTGCGCCGATCGATCGGTCCAAGAGTTCAATCAATCGGTCTGTCACCACTGATTCTGCAACAAGTCTTCGAATTTCTTGCAAACTGATTGGTCCAACTAAAAATATAAAAATTACATAAATCACCAAGTTTTGTCCATCCACATGAATTAGCCAACACTCATAAACTAACAATCTCCCCCTTTGGCAATTCATGGACAAAACATCTAATACATGAAATCTACCCATAAACTAACAAAAGAAATAACAAGAACAACTTTGCTTGAAGTCAATAGCCTTGAAGATACCTGTAAATCCTGTCACAGCCAATCTTGATAGAAGATCCTGATTAAATATTGAGAAAAATGTAATGGTGAACATAACAATAACATTCATATTGCTTCTCCGCCTTTTTGGACATAAATTGGCAAAGATAAGAAGGTAATTATATTAGCCGAATGATGCAGAAGTGAGTACAACCAAAATAAATGCACTAAGAAAAGTTCATAAAGTAAACAGTGAGAAGAAACACAATAGCAAGCAAGTCAGAACATCTAAAACCATCAATAAGATAATAAAGCCAGGTTAGAATATCAATGGCCATGGACTACTGAGGAGGTGGGAATCGATAAAGAAGTGTATCAAGCTTGCCCTCGATCCTTTGACTCCCCATGGATAAACGCTCCATTTGAGCAAACACCTCCTGAAACTGAGAATCCATACGATGTTCGAGCAATTCTATTTGAGTCGATTGATCAAAGAGATGATTCTCAAAATCCTGAAAGTAGGCTGGCATCTGTGAACTATCCTGAGGAGCAAAGGTTTCTACTACAACTTCATCTTGGATGGGATCGTCTTTATCGCTGTCACCGACATGAGCAGCAGACAAACCAATGGTATGATGAGTCATTGGTCCACACCCTTTCACAATGCTATCTTGTGGAATGATAGCAACACCTTCAGAAAGAATAATTCTTATGAGAAGGGCTCCAAAGGGAAGAGAAGTAGTCGAAGTTCTGCGAAGGGCGTCCAAAATATGCCTATAGATTGTAAGAGGAAGATCAATTGGTTGCCCGGTTCCAATCACATAAAGAAGATAGCCAGTCTCCATAATCACCTCAGACGATCTCCCTTTTGGTTTAACATTTGAACAGACAAAAAGATTAAGCATTCGGTAGGAGGGTGTAAGATATTTCAGTTTGAGAACCCCTCCACTCCACTCACGGCGACGACCACCTGTCAACGTAATAACCACCGCATCCCAATCAGTGTCATCAACTGGATCCTCCATGTTATCCGAGTCTGGCTCAGGAGATGGATACACTGCATCAAGACTCCATCAATTTGAAGAAATTGACTGAGGGAATTGGGAGTGATCTCAATGGAAACTCCACGAACATAAGATTTGAAACACTCTGTCTCAATATCATAGATGTTGTTGTAGAATTCTCCCACCAATGATCCATAGGCAGTACTGTCAAATGAGTATAAGGAGGTCCACTCTCTTTGGAAGAGCCAAGTACTAAAGTCAATATTCAACTGGGAAAAGTTCACTTGGTGTTCAAGTACTTGCTTTTTGGAAAATACATTTCCAAAGGAGATTTCTTTAACAAGACTTTGAAACCTTTGAGCATCAAATGTAGCTGATGATGGAGAGCTGCCACGTTGAACAGTCCGCTTGCGAGGTTGGGAAGCTTTTGGAGCCATGATCTCTTTGGAGCATAAACACAAACATCTAGGGTGCACAATTAGAAGAAACAAACCCAACCTCCAACTTATTAATGTACAATCTAAAATGAATTGACAAATCAGACTAAACAAAAACAAACTTCTCCATCTCTCCAATAAGACTTGAAGGAGTATATTTCAGAAACTCACCTCCAACAATCACAACAAAAGGCATACTCCAAGATCCTAATACAACTACCATAATCAAATAATATCAAACATAAGGAACATGAAATGTTAGAAGAGAAAAAATGAAGAGAATACCTTGAAAGGAGTTAGAAATCTCAATGAAAGAGGTGTTGGAAGATAGGGAAACCAAAGAGCTAGGGTAGAAGTGAGCAGACTAAAGAAGGAAAACGGACTTTAAAAAACAGCTGCTGCGATGACAGTCTGATTGATCGGACAGTGTGGTCCAATCGATTGTACCTGGGTCAAAAATAAAAGGAAAAAGGGGCCAGGCCAGGGAGATGGGCAGTGCACACAACCAAAGTCATGAGAGAATTCCAGTGATAATCATACATTCATAGTTTCACCAAGCATAAGATGGAGAGAGTTAGTGATAGGTTTTAAAATAGGTTTGAGAAAAATAATGGAATAACACAAAATAGAGTAAACTATCTGGCAAGAAAAACAATAAAGCTCCCCCTAAATTTCACAATTTCTTTATTTTTTTAATTGTGCTCTTTGAGTTGCTAATAAAGGAACCATTACAGATGACTTTCACACTAATGAATATGGTAACCTTTTCTAATGAAACTTTTCAATCATATAGCGGCTATCACTCATAATCTTAGGTAGCCCTCTTCCTCCGGTTCATTTTTTTTAAGGCATTTGCCAGGAGAGAATATCTAAAATTATGCTAAACCACCATCATATCAAACAGTGACATGTTAGTAGTTTGCAAAGGAAGACACATCTATAGCTTGGCAAACGTAAGTAAATCTCATGCAAGGAAATCAAAGTGAACAATGATTGAGTGTGCAAGAGAAGTAAATAGAATGAATCGGGAGGAAGAGCAGATACCGAGGGACTTACAGAGGATATCAAATCGAGTAGGGTCCAATGGTTTGGTTAGAATATCGGCCAACTGATTTTCCGTCGAGATATGATCCAAGCAGATTGTTTTCTCTTCAACTAAATCTCTAATGAAGCGATGCCCTATGTCTATATGTTTGGTTATGGAATGTTGTACTGGGTTTTTAGAGATGTCAATAGCACTTTTGTTATCATAGTAAACCATCATTGTATTTTGAACAATGCCATAGTCAGATAGCATTTGTTTCATCCAAAATAATTGTGTGTAACAGCTTCCAGCAGCAATGTATTCTGCCTCAGCTGTAGATAAAGAGGTTGAAGTTTGTTTCTTGCTATGCCATGCAACTAGATTGTTACCAAACCACCAGAAGTACTCTTTCTATCATCAAGATAACCTGCCCAGTCAGCATTAGAGAAACCTACAACATTAATGTTAGTATCTCTGGTCATCCAAATTCCAAATTCAGTAGTGCCACTCATATATTTCAAAATCCTCTTGACAGTTTGGACATGTGACTCCTTAGGTCTTGACTAATATCTAGCACAAACACATACACTAAAGCAGATGTCCGGTCGGCTAGCAGTTAGGTACAATAGACTTCCAATAATGCTGCAATATAGTTTTTCATTGAAGTCTTTTCCAAAGGAATCTAAACTTAGCTTGACAAAGGTGCTCATAGGTGTGGCAGAATGCTTTGAAGAGTTCATCCCAAATTTTTTCAAAATGTTGCGAGCATATTTAGATTGAAACAAAAATATCCCTTTCTCACATTGTTTGATTTGGAGGCCTAGAAAAAAAGATAGTTCGCCTACCATGCTCATTTCAAACTCTTTTGACATACATGTGGGAAAATATTGAGACAGGTGTTCAGATGTGGATCCGAAAACAATGTCATCCACATAGACTTGAGCAATAAGGATATCATTTCTCTCTTTCTTTATGAATAAGGTTTTATCCACACTACCTCGTCGGAAAGAATTTTCGAGCAAGAAGGTAGTCAATCTTTCATACCACGCTGGGGGAGCCTACTTCAAACCATGCAAGGCTTTGTTCAATTTAAAGCCGTGGTCAGGAAAATGAGGATCCTGGAAACCCTTTGGTTGCTCAACAAAAACCTCTTCATGCAAAAAACCATTCAAGAATGCACTCTTAACATCCATTTGATACAACTTGATATTCAAGTAACAAGCCACAGCCAAAAAAATACGGATGGACTCAAGACGGGGCAACAGGTGCAAAGGTTTCATTAAAATCTATTCCATCAACCTGTGTATAGCCATGGGCAACTAATCTGGCCTTGTTTCTAATGACTTGTCCAAGTTCATCGGTTTTGTTTTTAAATATCCACTTTGTTCTGATGACATTGGTGTATGAAGGTCTAAGGACAAGTTCCCAAACACTATTACACTCAAATTGACCCAACTCCTCATGCATGACATTAATCCAGGAGTCATCAATAAGCGCTTCATTAATGTTCTTTGGTTCAAAGAAAGAAACGTAATACAAAAAATTTACCTCATTTTGTACCTGTTTTCGAGTTTTCAATGGAGCTTCTACATCACCAATAATTTTGTCAAGAGGGTGATCCTTGATTACCTGTCCTTTTTGTGATCGAGGATTAACTGGTTTGCTTTGATTATCATGTAGTTTTGATCCAGACAAGTCTGCTTCAGATTCTGAGTCTGTATCAGGAACAACAGTTTCTTGGATGGGTTTTGATGGGTCTTCCGATTCTTGACTCTGTTTTTCCGCTTTGTTTTCCTGGTGCTCAACCTGTTGATAGACAATAGGAGCAAGTAAGAATTCATCTTCATCATCATAAAAATAAGAAAGTCCAGAATCATCTATCATTACATTGATAGATTCCATGACAGTGGAGTTTTTCAAATGAAACACCCGGTATGCTTTGCTATTTAAAGAATACCCAAGGAAAGTTCCTTCATCGCTTCGGGAGTCAGATTTTCCTAGATGCTCTCGGTCTTTCAATATATAGCATTTACTTCCGAAGGTTTTGAAGTATTTTATAGTAGGTTTTCTTCCATTCTATATATCGTATGGTGTATTTTTTGTTCCGGGCCTGATGTATACTTTATTGATCACATAGACAACAGTATTCACTGCCTCAGCCCAAAACCTTTATGGCACATTTTTACTGTGAAGCATAACACGGGCCATTTCCTACACAACCCTATTTTTCCTTTCAACAACTCCATTTTCCTGAGGAATTTTAGGAGCAGAGAACTCATGTTTTATCCCATTCTCATTGCAAAAAGAATTAAACGAGGAGTTCTTAAACTCTGTTCCATGATCTAATCTAATTCACGAAATCCCACCAAATTGCGCGCCTTTGTCTGCAATAAGTTGCAGCCATAAGTAATGAAAGACATCAAAAGTTTCAGATTTATCTCTAAGAAATCGAACCCATGTAAATCTAGAGAAGTCATCGACCGTGAGAAAAATATACTTTTTACCACCAATGCTTTCAAATTGAGAGGGACCCATGAGATCCATAGATCCCTTACCAATAATTTTTGATTTGTTCCCATCACCAAATTGAACATTTCCACCATTATGCTCTTCAAGGATGTGAAAAGAGACTTATCTTCCGACATGTGCCTAGAGCACCCACTGTCTAAATACCATACTTGTGAACTTTGTGCTCTAAGAGCAGTTAGAACCACATTACCACATAAATCAGTCTTGCGAACCCATATGGATTTTGATTTATGTTGGTAAGGAATAGAGTCATTTTTCCTTTGCTAAATTCGAAGTTTGGTTCGTAGTTTGTTGCAATGTGGTCTAATATGACCAATGATTCCACAGTTGTGGCAAGTAGGAACATATCTGCAATGAGGGATATGCTTTTTGGAAGTGGAGTTAACATGTGTAGTATTGTAAACAGCTGAGTCAATAGCAAACAATGTATTTCCTTTTACGAATTTACATGTGTTCTTTGAGATGGATGTACCATAATCAAATCCAAGTCCATGTTTGTTGCTTGAAATGATTTGTGCACTTAAAATTTCATCAAGTTTCCTAGACCATTTATTCATGCGATTCATATCAGCTTTGGTAGATGCTAATTTAGCGGTAGCCATTTGTAACTTTCCACTCCTTTCAGCTTTTTCTTTTTGGAAGGCATCCACAACTTTTTTTAGGATTTGTATCTTGATGGAACGCGCTCCGAGGCGCCGTCTGGGGCGGCTACCGGGGTCGGCGGAACGTGGGAGCCCGTCGGGTCCGACCCTTTCGCGCCCTGGCGGGCCCTGAAGCGTGCATCAACATTTCTTTTATGTGGGTGTGCCAGATTTTCTATTTTACTTGGAATTGCAAGTGGTAATCCGGAGATCAACCTTCGCAAGTAAAAAGGAAATCAACTTCTTTCAAGTTTTCCATTGCACAAATATTTAAGAAAAGAGACATTTTCTTGGTTTGCCGTGAAAGGCGATTTTGTTTGGCATTTATAGCCGATTTTGGCGTTTATAGCCGATTTACAATTCTTATCAATAATGAAAGACAAGAGTTGTGATTTTTGTCTCTTTAGAAAAATACAAATTACAATGAAAAGCAAGAAAAGGAAGATCTAACTTTTCAGGAGATTGTGGGGGACTCGTTCAGATTGACGGTCGCAAGCCATGTGTGGGCTTCGCCATCATCCATGCAGATGAGAACAGAAGATGCTCTTGATTCGCTTGGCTTGGTTATAACCTCAGGTTTTTAGAGGACAAAGACCAAGAGAAGGTCCTATGTCCAATAAAAAGCTAAGTAGACGGGCTGAAAAGCCACGTCTAAGCCATTGGAGGCAGCGGGGGAAGGCAAGGACCTTGGGGGGGGGTGCCCCCCAAGGGACTCTCGTCACCTTGTAGTGGTGGCCGGTGCAGAACTTCAGCAGAGTTTTCTCTCTTTTTTCTTTCTCTGGATTCTTTCTGATCCCTTTTTTTCTGATCTTCTGATTTTCTCCTCTTTTTTCCGATCCCAATTTCAATGGAATGCTCTCCTATTTATAGGCTTTTGGTAGCCATTTAGGAGGGTTTATGAGCCTTAATGGCTTTAATGGGAGGAGTTACAAGATTTATTTCTTGATTTTGTAACTCCTTTTTCCTTGAATCTGATTGGCCGATGGAGATCAAGGGCTTTTAATCACCTTAATTACCATAATGGGAGGAGTTTCATGGTTTAAATGCCATGAATCAATTGACTTGTAACTCCCAAATGCTTGCTTCTGATTGGGCCGTCCAAAGAAATGAATTAATGACTGCAATAAAGCTAGTCAATTAACCACATTAATTGGTCGCCGAGCAGTCGAAGAGTCGCGGGCCATGCCGTGTCTTCTGGAATTCTTCTGGCGATGATCATCGATGGATCTACATGCTGATCGACATCGGATGAACATGTAACTTCAGACATTGATAGCTAAGAGCGGGCCGGTGACATCTGTCTTGTCGATTTCACGATCGGTCGGACAGAAAGTGCACTTTCTTGGTCAGCCGGTTGGCGATCTTGGAGCGATCACTGATGATTTTATGCTTTTGGAGGTTGACCCGTGATTTTGACGGATGTCGTCGGATATGAGTCAATTTCAAGCACTAAAAATCACATTTTCAGGAAACCACAGGGGCCAAAGTGCGCGAAACGCGAAAAAAGACGGAAAAAACGGGTCACCGGCGGAAAATCCGGTGACCCGGACCTCCATGGTCGCCGGCGACCATGGGCCATGGTCGCAGGGGTCTGCTACCCTGGGGGATTTTTCCCCTTCGGAGCCCGTTTTGCGGTCGTTTTGAGGTCTTTTTCGTCGCCGTTTTCTCCTGTATTTTCCTTGACATTTCTTCTCATTTATTGGCTTGATTTCCCTGTAAAAAACCTGATAAGAATCCTTGCATTTTTAGAGTGCAAAGTTTCCAATTTTCCGGGAAAGCCGAAGACTTTGTTGCGTAGAGCTGCTGATTTTCCGCCAGAAGCTGAAACTTGGTCAAACGATGTCGGAATGACCTGAAATTTGAGGTGAAGCCTCCTGAGTAATAAATAAGACCAACCATAGGCTTTTGTTTGAGTTTTGAAGCCGTTTGGGGTCCCGTCGATGCTTCACTTGATTTTGCTGCGGGGAAAATGCCGAGCTTTGATATGTGGCCAAACGATGTCCGATTGACCTGAAATTTGACGGGGAGCCTATTGGAGTCATTTTGAGACGTTCCATGGGCTCCGTTTTGGATGTCATGGTCCCGGGTTGCTCCGCCGCCGGTAGGCTTGATTTTCTCTCGGGGCATCGAAACCTGGTCAAACGTTTTCGGAATGACCTGAAATTTGACGTGCAGCCTTTTGGAAGCATGTTGAAGCCACTCATGCACTTGGTTTGATGAGCGAAGGCTCCGGTGGTTTCCGCCGCCGGGAGGCTTGATTTTGCTGCTCGAGCATTGATGGAGGGTCAAACGTTGTCGGTTTGACTTGAAATTTGGCATAGAGCCCTTTTGAGACATGCTGGAGTCATCTGTAGGCTTTGATCGAAGTTTTGACGTCTCCGATGATGTCGCCGCTGGGAGCTCCCGTTTAGCTGTCGGAGAAGTGAAGTTAGGCCAAATGTTGTCGAAATGGCCCGAAACTTCATGTGTACTCTTCTCTTGGCTATCTTGAAGGATCTTACAGTTTTTGTTTGATTCTGACAAGATTTGAATTTTTGGAGAAGTTGCATTGCCTATTTATGGCAGGTTGCGACTCCATGCAGCTTTCTTGATGTTGAAGAGGCAAAGTGACATTTTTTTGGTGTCAACATATCTCTTTTTCAGCTTTGACAGATTGGTCATGTAGTATGTCACATTTATTACCTGCATCAATCAACTTGTTAGTTAGAAGTGTACGTTTTTGTTCAAGTTGAGATACTTTACCTTGGGCTTTTTCAAGTTCCCTTCTAAGAACTAAAATTCTCTTATTAGCTGTTTTCCATTTTACCTTGAGAATATCATTCAATTTAGCCAACCTCCTTGAGTCCTTAAGAAGGCTTTCTATGCATCAACTAAATTCTATTCATTGTCAAAAGAGTTAAGATTCTCTTCATCATCATCATCAGATTTATCCGAAATCTACTATACAAAAATTTCATCAGACGTTGCCATAAAAGCCATAAATTTTCCATGATCAAGGGAGGAGGATTCAAGTTCAGAATCATTACCTTCTTGCTCTGAATCATCATCCCATGTGACATTAAGAACTTTACCTTAAGTTCTGAATGATCTATTAATGCATTGAGATGCATAATGTCCGAATCCTTTGTGTTCATAATAGTGAGTATTCTTTGGAGAAATTACAAACACGTTTTTTCCAAATTTTGGACTAGGATTGGTTTTGGAAGAGGATGTAGGTTTATTTTGAACTTTAAATTTTTGAAACGATTTTTTCAAACCCTTTTTGTGTTCTTTCAGAAACTTTTTGAACTTTTTAACAAAAAGGGCATCAAGATCTGCGTCCTCATTATTTGATTCAGAGTCATCATTGTGATCTATGCGAGACTTTGAGGAAACCAGTGCCATTCCTTTGGCTTTCTTGGCTTAGATTGGCTTCAAAGGTTTGTAAGTTTCCAACCAACTGATCAGCCTTTAGAAGATCTAGATTGCTGGTCTCCTCAATAGCAACTACCTTTGGATCAAATCTTTCAAGCAAAGATCTTAAGATCTTTTTTTACTATTCTGTGTTCAGGAATAATTTCACCCAAGTAGAAGCTCGAATTCACGATATTAGTTAATTTTGCATAAAAATCATCAAAGACTTCATTATCATCCATTTTCAAAGTTTCAAACTCAGTAGTCAATTTTTGCAATTTGGCTTGTTTCACTTTAACAGTGCTTTCGTGAACAGTTTACAAAATATCCAATGCTTCCTTAACAAGTTTACAGATAGAAATGCGACGGAACTCAGAAGGGGTAACACTAGTAAAAATAGCATTCAGAGCTTTACTATTGCAATTGCAAGCTTGTTTTTCTTCTTTGGTCCATTGGGGCATAGGTTTTTCAATGGTTTTGCCACCATCTGTAGCAACGGTTGGCTTAGTGTAGCCAAATTCCATACTATTCCAGACATCCACATCAATGGATTGAAGGAAAGCGGTCATTCTAACTTTCCAATGTGAATGGTTAGAACCATCCAATAGTGGGGGTTTAGTGTGGTAGAAGTTCCATATCTGCGAAATTCCATATCAGACAATCTGCCAAGATCTCACACAGTAAAATAGTGTGATTTGCTCTGATACCAATTGAAATTCCAAAAGGGTCGATCAACCCTAAGGGATAAACACAGTCCCAATACAGATCTGAATATGGAAGAAAGTAGAGCAGAAACCTAGAAAAATCATTCTATCAATCACACGGATAGACACACGATATTATACGTGGAAAAACCCTGAAAGGGAAAAAACCACGGGACCTTACACCGGTCCAGAAAGATCAAACACTAATCAAACAAAAGTTACAAGAGAAACTCACTACCCTTTACAATTGAACTCAACCTAAGGACCGCAATGAATCTTGCCGACGAACACGCCCTTCACCTTCTCCAGTGCTTCAATCTACACGCCTTCAACAAGACGAATCAACTTAGAACTTGAACAATGGATCTTCAGATGCATAAAGCTTCAGCACATTAAAATCACCAAAAAAGCTCTATGAAGAAAAGGGTTCTCTCAGATGATAAGGGTTTTTGGATTTTTGAGAGATCGATCATTTTTCATAGGGCCATAGCCTTATATAAGGCTCTTCAAACGAAAGGAAGAGATATAGTTTGAATGGGATAAGAATTAAAGATGATAAGAGGAGATTTCCAGAAGATCTGGTGAAATCCGTCGCTGTTCGATCGATCGGTCTGACATTTAACTGAGAACCAATCAGGACCGATCGATCAGTCTGACAGTCCGATCGATTGGTCTGTCAATTAACTGAGAGCATTATTGCGCCGATCTATCGGTCTGAGAGTCCGATCGATCGGTCTGTCACCACTGATTCTGCAACAAGTCTTCGAATTTCTTACAAACTCATTGGTCCAACTAAAAATATAAAAATTACATAAATCTCCAAGTTTTGTCCATCCATATGAATTAGCCAATACTCAAAAACTAATAATTAATACAAAGAGTAATATGTTTGATTACAACACGACCCAAAGAATAATACGTTTGATTACTACAAGACCCACACTGGGGCCCTACCATGCACCCCACACAAAGTATGTAACATGTAACTTGGTCACGTCAAGAACACCTTAGCCTCCCCCGTAACAAAATAAAAAAATAAATACAAATATACACTTCTCTGTACATATCTAAACAATCAATGAATTCTCAGAACCTTTGGTGCAAACCTCAACAATCTATCCAGAGAACTTGGTAAGAACTTCCTTGCAAACAAGAAGCAAGTTGTGGTTTTCTCCCCATTGTACTCACACACACTCCCACTCCTCATCCACTCCAACAGCTCAACTGTCACCCGCTCTCTCCAATACCTGGCTGGGTGGGGCCCACTCTTTGACCAGTCAACCCAAGTCAAACTCCTGTTTGAATTCCTCCCTCTAAATCTCACGCTCACAAATGTGGGTATGTAGTGCTCATCCACATAACATTTGCGCCGGGACTTGCAGTGCCTCCTGAAAACCGGATAATATACTCCGTCGGAGATGATCTCGATGGCGAGGGGCCGGTCCATTTCGAACCACTGGGAGCCCTTCCTCCACTGTTCGGGCTTGATGTGTGGGCTCATGCCATGGCTGTAACGCCCAAGACCAGTGGAGCCTGGATCATCATAGGAGCTGATGAAGGTCTTGGCAGAATTGGTGACGTAGGAGTAGATGGTTGTGAAGTTGAAGAGGGGAATGCATGACTCAGAGAGGAGGATGAAGCGCTCGTTAGAGAGGTCGAGTAGAGCGTTGGCTAAGAGTCGTCGCTCTGCATCTAGCATGGTAAGCTGTCCCCACTTCACCTCCTGTATCAAACATGAAGAGGAAGAAGAAGAAATAAGTTAAATTACTTTCTTGCAAACATGATGATGCGCAATTGTTATGCATGATCATTTTCCATTTACATATGTAAATCTGTGCCAACATACCCCTTAGCATTGTTCGCTTTCTATGGTTAATAATGTGTGAAAAAGTTCAAAAAAAAAATTACAATTAGAAAATCCATGATGGGACCTTGTGGCTAAGGTGGTCACCTACCTAACAGACCGTGTAGAACACCTTCAGATGGACAATGAAAGTAGAAATGGTCAGTGTTAATGTTAGAACATTGATGTCAATCTAAATCATCACTATTCTAGACCAGTTATTTATGAAGGGAAATGAACCTTATGCATAAATATATCTCATTGGATGATTATTTAGACTTTCAATCACTATATAGGGTATTCCAATCATGTCATAAAAAGCCTCGAACTCTAAATGGATATTGCCCCTCTCAGATGGATATTCAAGCAACCAAAGTCCAGGCCCTTGACAGGCCTGGTTAATGACATATATAAATGTAAGGTTTAGAGTATAGATATAAATGGGTACCCGATTCTCCGATTACCTGAAGTTTCCAACCCGCTAAAAACCGAGTCTGGATCTTTATTTAGGCTCCGATAAGTAAATGGGTCAGGGTCTAGTTCCACCTTGGTTCGGACCCGTGGACCTAAGACTCAATATATTACCTCAATTTTAAAAAATCTTTCCTAAAAATCATGTTTTTTTTTTTAATATCACTCTCTACCTAAACCTAGACCCGGATATAGACCTGTCCCGTATATGGTTCTGGTTCCGATTCTAGAGCCAAGAAACCAGTTCTGAAATGATTCCGGGTCCGGATCCGGTTCCACCTTATCCTCAATGGTTCCGGGTCCAGGTCCATCATGGACTCGGACCGGAACCAACCCGTTTACAACCTAGTTTAGAGTTTAAACTATGGTTGGCATGCTAGTATGATCAAAATCGGTCAGGTTGAGATTGTGCCATTATGGTACTCTGGTTGAGGCCTAATACATATCTGACCCTTTAACAAATTCGTCAGATACCACCCTCAGCACACCTCTTATCCGGGTTATGAACCCAACCCTTTGGCCAGTGTTGACAGATGAAATATTGTAACCAGATGCGAAAGTCAACGAGTCATTTGCACCTTTGCCACACGAAAACAATGCCTAAAAGTCCACCTTGCTAAAAGGAGATTGGGCAGAGACAGGGACAGGTTAGGCGGATCAACTCCTGTCTTAGTTCATGACCGACCCCATATCATGTGTTGGGTTCAGATGCAAGTCAGGCTAACAGGTCAGTGTAAGGTTTTACCCCGCTAAATTTGGACATAGCAATGTCTAATCGTCAATAGTATATATATAAAGAAAGTGACGTGTGGAATATGGTCCCCGTCTATCTATCCTTTCATGTTGGCACACTATATACGTTTCCTTAGTCAAGTCACTCAACAATTGTATCCCTCTTCGATTCTAGAAGGGTGGGAAAAAAGGGGATAAAAGATAGATTGATCCATCCATAAAGGGGTGAATGGTTTTGAATATAGATTCATTAGTAAAAAGCTACCATGACGAATCAATTGATTTAATGTAGGCATCGCTCTTTCCCCGTTCAATAAATTAGCCAAAAGAAGGTAATTTACATAGATGGGGAAGTGGACCAACAAAGAACTGGGCAGAAACAGAATGTTCCCAGCTGCATGATGGCTGGTTGTATACAACATACAGACAGAACATTCTCTCCTACAGAAAGATTAAAAAAAAAAGAAGGCAAAATCCTTGAAACTTGCACAAAAACTAACGAAGTGCCCCTTTGTTTGCATCACTAACATTTTCCCTAATAAGGGCCCCTTTGGTTACATTGAAGTGAATACATAGGGATTCATGCATGATCAAATAAGTTCTAATAAAGAATTATTAAAGAGGTGTAAGGCATGCACATAGGAAATTTGACTTTCCTATGATTTGAATCATGGCTGGGTGTTCATTTTATTGAATTATTCTCTATTAAAGAGTATATTTATTTGATAGTCAGTCTTGAATAATAAGTCTTCATTTTTAATCACTTTTACAAGCATGGATCATAGAATTCCAAGGAACCTTTTTTTTTTTTTTGCTGACTTGCAAATTGAATAAATAAAGCAAAGGAAACAACGGCCAAAGAAGGCAACACAAAGCAAAGAGAAGATAGCAAAAGAAAGAGAAAACAGAGCTCTATCTTATATTAAAATAGAGCTGATTCCAGAGAATGAAGAAGGAGTCTAAAGACAAGGAGTCTAAAGACAGACTCGAAAAAGGAGACATTTTGCTAAGAGAGAGAGAAGCATCCGCCAAAAAGAAATTGATAGCGGAGTCCAGAGAGGGAGTTTTATGTTTGAAGACTGCCAGATTTCTAACCTTCCATATGCTCTAGATGGCAATGATGAAGAGGGCAGCTCTAGAATTCCTAGGAACTCAATTACATGAAACGAAGGGGCCCTAAATGGTTGATTGCCTTTGATCCTTGAATGGACTAATGAAAAAGAATTTTGGGTATCGCCCATCATTGTTGAAATTAACATGGTGGACGACCGGCCGCCGGCTGTTGAAAGCATCACATGTGCACCACAAGAAAATATAAAAACAAAAAACAAAAATGAACTAGAAGTAATCACAAAAAACTCTCAGAAAGGTGACAAGGGAACTAACCTTACTTGGAATTCTTCGTCCAAAGAAAACTGAATCTTCAGGCACAGTTTCATTGAAGGAGGGATGCGAGTGCACGTAAATTGAGTATAGTCCCTCATTCCCTCTGAAGAACTTCTCCCACAAAGGAGCCATGACCAGAGGCCCCTTTGTCAAGAACATGAATGCAACCTTACGAGTCCCTTTGTTGGGGAACTTATGTGCTCGTGAGACCCTCGACGCTCTCAACAGCAACTCCTCATCGGACATGTCATGCCCGGTAACATGCGGGTCTATGTATTCTTTGAGTTCAAAACGGCCGACATGAACAAATGGTGGTGATGATGAGGATGATGGCGATAACAGTGAAGGAGGCAACGGCGACGGTATGGATGATGATGGTGATGGGGAAGTGAGATGAGAGAATTGGGGTGTGAGTCTAATTAATGAGAAGCTTTTGAGATAGAAACTAGATGTGATTGCAAGGACCAAACCAAAGGTTAATAAGAAGAGGAAGAGATGAGAGAGAAGAATGCGAAGTTTCAGATGGGAAATGAGGAGGCTAGCAATAGGTGGAAATAGACGTTTCTTCTGTTCAAGACTCATTGTTCCTGTCCTCTATGGTTTCTTCCCAAATGAGAGAGAGAGAGAGATGTCTATAGGAAGGTATGCGTAAGGTGGGAATGTCTTTAGGAAGGTTGTGTAGGGTGGGAAAAGAGTTTTTTTTAATAGTGTTTTTAGAAAGCTTATCTGGGGGGATTAATAGTGCTTTTAGAGAGCTTTCTGAATAGCGTTTTGAGAGAGCTTATCTGGGGGGAAGAGAGAGAGAGAGAGAGAGAGAGACGTAGTTAGTTTTTATTGAATATATAAAGCCAAGAGGCGGCCCTTTGAATGGAAGTTTGGACATTTCAACCAGACTTCGATCCTCAGTTAACAACTTTCGCTGACTAATTTCGTTACAAGCAAAAGCCACATGAGAAACATTTAGGATTCTCTCTTCACATATGATCGTAGGAAGATGGGCCATCTAGAGTGGGGGTGGGGTTCATCATCTTGATGATGGAAAGACCCACGTGAATGAGACATCTATAAAAAGGATCAGCCCAATTTACTATTATTTCCAATCATCTGCCTGTTGACTTACATCTGCCAAGATTATTTTTACCATCTTGCCGATTAATCAATTTTGACTGATGACTCACTTTCAACATGGTTGGGATAAGCACTGTCCTTATACCTTGTGGGGCCAATGAACACCCCACCTTTTATTTCAGGTGGCCCACTGCTGACCCCCACAAGATGATCATGCAAATAAGACCCTATCCATTCATTCATTTGGCTTGACCAAGATTTTGATCCAAGTTAAGGTGGATTGCTCAGCCAGTTCAATACTTTGATCATTGGCTTGTCAAGCGAGCTGGGTGGTTCAGATTTGTTGAGATCTGCCAAATGTGTAGGTCAAAAGTGGCTGCAATACAAGGTGTTCATAAGTTTTTATTCTCTGTTGGCATTACATCACCTTGTTGTCTTTGGAGCTATTAAACCTTTGACTTCATGGTTGGTATGCCTATCACAACGTGCAAGGTGGATGAGTCGCCGGGAAGCCACCACCCATCTAAAGAAGGTGTTTATTATATGAGAAAATTTGTGTATAGGCCGGCAGGGGATCAGTCAACTTTTATATGTTTATGAGATAGGCTTTTCTAAGAAAATTCTGCTGGCAGAACAAAATGCTTGATTTCAATAAAAATATGCAATATTATTTGCAAATGGGCCAGATCTTTTGCCAGTGGCTGTATCTTGAATATTTAAAATCACCCTTCCTTTCTGAAAGACCCTCTTTGCAAATGACAATGGTGTGTTTTAATTGAAAGTTACAGTGGTTTTTTTTTTTTTTTTTTTAATCGGATCCTCTTTTGCCAGTGATCCTGAGTGCATTACGTAGGGTCCACCAAGTCACCCAGGCAGCCCTGCCCGCATGCATGGTTGGCTACCCAAGGTGACATGGTTTGTCTATCCTTTTTTTTTTTTTTTTTTTTTGTTGTTGCTGCATGACTAAAAAAAAAAAACAGAGAGACCGGAGATCAGCATTTTTCATGTATACTAAAATCTTGTTATGATGTCAATTCCTGAGCAAATCTGTCACCCCAACTGTAGTTGGTAATTTATTAGGGTTCAAGCTGAGTCTATTTGTGTCTTTCAAACTCTTGGACCAGTTTACGATCGGCCTTACAAGGTCAAACATATCGAGTTTAATTCTGTTCCTCCAGTACTACTTTGGGTGGCTCAAAAGTCCTATCATTCTCGCCGTTCTTTAAAAAATATTGTAATGCCTTATTTCAACAATTCTAATTAGGAATGCAAATCGGTCTAGATTCTCTAATTATCCGGATGTTTTGACCGGTTAAAAATTAGATTTGGGTCCTTGTTTAAGCCCCGGTAAGTAAATTGGGTCCCTGTTTGAGTCCTTTTTTTGGACCCATCTAAACGGTTCCGACTCTAACTCCACCTTAGTTCAGACCCATAGACCCGAGACCCGACATATTACCTCAATTGTCGAAAATCTCTCCTAAAAAATCCGGACCCAGATCCATACCGTCCCATATACAGTTCTAGTTCCAGTCCCGGTTTCATATTCTTATTAATGGTTCCGGTTTTGGAGCCAATAAACCGGTTGCGAAATGATTCCGTATCTGGATCCGGATCCGGATCCGGTTCCACCTTTTCATTAATTGTTCCGGTTCTAGGTCCACCATGTACCCGTACGAACCGAAACCAACCCGTTTACATCTCTAATTCTAATGATGTGATATGGTTCAAGAGCAGATCTGCAAAATGGAAGTTCTTACAGTTCTTATATCATTAACATTCCTAAAAGAAAAACTTCTAAAAGAAAAATGTAACTTTGTAATTAAAAATTTACTAGTTAAAGTACAAACTGAATTGGGCCAGCCCACAACAGTTTCTATGCCTATTGAATTTTTAGTAGGTCCTGTGCCTATGCTGTATCTAGAAAGGGTTGGTTAAATGTAATGAGTGGTCACATCAGATTCTTTCAATTTGTTAAAACATTGAAGCCTGAGCCCATCCATTCACCGACCGATTAAATACTTGGACTTGGATCGAGTCCCTTACATTTGCCAACTATTTATAAATATAATGCAAATTGAATAATAAATTAAAATTAATCATTGTAGATTAAAATTTATTGGGTAAACTTATATAAAAATATCCTACTTACAATATCATAAATACTCTCATGTAATTAAAATAAAAACTCGAAAAATGTTGTTCCATACCAATTTGATGGGGCCCTCATCACAATAAGAAATCTTAGCTGCAAGAAAATCGGGATTTCTGCTAAGTAAGATTAATAATAAATACCAACAAAATAAAATAAATTAAAATGTTTACAAAAGTATTTGGCTTTAAGGAGAGAGAAGAATTCAACTTTTTTTTCTCAAAGGGATATTCAGCTTTAATGTGTAAGAATTTGTCAAGAATACCAACAATATTCCGCAAACATATTGACATTAATAAGAAGTTTATCATGATAATATCAGGAGAAATTTTGTAAGAAATAGTGAAAGTTATGTGGTTTTTTAATAGAAATTTGTTCATGCTTCTTATATATTATATATTATTTATTTGAAAGTTCATCTTCTGCAATATTTTTTAAAACAAGAATTCAAGATTTGAAAATGTCTTGGATGTTTTCTTGAGATGAGAATTTCCTAAGAAAGATATTCCTAGCAATGGTCCTTATCCCCCTTCAATATTACCCAAATCATAATCTTGTTAATCAAAAGCTTCCCTTCTCTCCAAATCCAGTTGGTCTATATATGTACAAGTTAGATCAGGTGTTAAGAGTTGTCCACACCATACTGCCACGTGGATCATTTGTTATATATTAATGGCATTATATTTATGAATTGATTCCAAGGAATCAACAATGCAGAGGAATTGAGAACTAGGGATTGCACAGTTGGTTGGCTGCATGGATGGCAATGGAGCAGGGCAGGTCAGGTTTGGAGTTTATGCATACCCGAGCTTGATCGCTTGGTGTTTGCATTGCCTCATACCCGCCCTACTCCGTTGCAGGTTTTATGGCTTTCATGCCAAACCCGCCCTATTACGGTCACAGGTAGGGGTGGGTTTGTTAGTGGTTGATTTAGAATCTTTTGAAAAAAATGAAAAACTAATTAAATGTATTAGTGAAGATTTAAATCCATCAAATTTAGAAAAATACAACTTATTACTACTGCTTGCACTAATGACACCTCACATATAAAACCTTATTTAATAATATATAAAGTAAAAGACATACGGCATGAGCGAATTAGAGGCATGCAAAACCCAAACACACCCCTGAACATGACTCGGATTAGTATATTGGAGACTACACCCAACACGAACCCTACGAACCACACTATCAAACCAGCCCCTGATAGGTTTGCACCGGGGCCGGTCCCCATTTAAACCTGACCCCACTATTTGGCAGGCACGACTCTCACCCCGCTGACTAGGAACCATCCTCGGGTATGCTCTTTTTCCCACGTATGTGGACAACCTCTTTTCCATGTGTATGTGGACTCTCTCTTTGGTCCTAGCCCTCTTAACTAGGGTACAAAATTTTCATGATTTGTTATATAATCCACTGGTTTGGTAATGTACATGTATGAAAGAGTTCGTTGACTAGGTATTATTAGTTTGAGATTTGTTATGTAATTAGTTAGAGAATAGTTGGAGAACGTGTTTGTTACAAGCAGTTTTATAAATGTAATAAAGATTAATAAATGGAATGATTTTTAAAAATCGGTAATATTAAGGTGAGAACTAGTTCTCACATATTATATTAGAACTTTTTTGTGGAGCCCAATTGTGGGCCCCATTTGGGGATGGGACCCGGGGGGTGGAAAGATTTATGTGAGCCCACCCCAAGTGTCAAGTTTGACCCCAAACCCCCTCATTGGTCGCCCACAAGTTTAATGGCTTCATATTAAAAAAAATATTCAAGTCTCGATCCAACGGTTCAGTCCATTCGGATGTGTGTCAATCCTTGGGACAAGTGACTATCAGGGGGTTCCCTATTGGTTGCGAGGTTTGGATGGGTTGCTAGTTGGGCCCCGCAAAAAAGTTCTCATATAATAGCTGAGAACTAGTTCTTACTTGAGTATTTCCCTTAAAAATTTCTCTCCTATTGGCGCAAGAAGGTTCCCTATTGAAACAAAGCCACATCCATCACATCAAAGGCGAGATCGGCCAATCAATGACTTGCAGCAGCATTAAGGATATTTAGGGGGTGTTTGGATAAAAAAAGAACATAATATCACAAAATTTAAATATTGTAAGATTTCATTATCACTGAATAAAATAGTGTCATATTATAATATCGTGTCACTTATGATGTTTGGCAATTTCTACAAATTCCAATATACCTTGAAGTGTTTGGGGCAATTTATAAAATTTTCACTAGATGATGCACCGAAATAAGAAATGAATAGAGAAACCGGAATGATTGACCCAATGAGATCCCACTAACTAGTAGTCATACTAGATTAATTTAATATTGGTAACCATGGCAAGTCCCATCTAATTAGAAAATCATTAGACTGAATGTTAAAACCCACGAGTAATGTATTTTAATCAATGTGGGTCCACCAAATGTTAATAATTATAATGTAATACATCCAACGGTAATTATAACAGAGAGCCCTATCAAGTGTTAAACATCATTAAAGAATCCATATATGAAAAATCAATGTGGGACCCATTTAATGTTAACAGTCATATTAACCAAGCTAATTATAGTAATCACTAGGGGGTCATTTATGTTGGTAATCATGGTAGAAATTGCCTAATGTGATATTTGTAGGACCCAGCTAATGCTAGTAATCAATACAGAATCAATAAAGAAACTATGTAATTATGATAGGGCTACGGGACCCACATAAAATTTATAAATACTAAAGGGCCCATCTAAGATTGAGAGTCATAGTAGGATTCCTATAGAAACCGTCAATATGAAAAAAATGTTTGGCCACCATGGTAGGAGTTTCACATCAATTTTTACTCTTGACTCTTATTTTAGTTAGTTTTCTTAACGAAAAATTGTTTTATATAACATATACTTGAATATTACAATATGTAGGATACTTTCTAAGTTATCCAAATTAACACCTAGTTTTTAGATGTGCAGATTACTTTATAAAATAGGAGATAATATAGTAAAATCTTTAGAAATATTTGCTTTTCCATACCGAGGACTATCCATGTCCAGCCCGACTTTAGAAACAAAGGCCTGTATTCGGCCAAAGCCCAATACGGGCTGTAAATGTCGGGCATGCTGCTCATTTAGTCAATTGAGTCAAGCTGAAAAAACCTTTGATCAGTTGTTCGGGATTTCTAACAATTCTTAAGACAACTTAATCACGAAATTACAAGTACTTCCTATTCGGGGCGGGCCAAGCATCAATCTTTCTATAACAATCCAAGCTTGACCCAAATATTAAAAGGGCCCAAACTATATATCCAAGCCTGGCCCAAAGCAGGCCGGGCCTGATCCATTAGCACCCCTGATTTCATGCCAGTTTCCAAATTCAAACCCCATACATGTAATCTTTTCTACTTTAGCATCTCATAGGATTTCCATGGAAATCAAAGACTTCATCAAGACGAATTATTCTATGTTATATCATGAGTATTTGCATTCAATTTTAGATGTCATCCGAACCCACATTCTCTTTTAACGGTAGTCTTTCCAGATAAAATATGAGAGGAAAACATTTTGTAAAGAATAGGACTTTGTTGAGGAAAATAAGGGGAATGTTCTCCTGCTAGCAAATTGCATATTTCTCAAATGCAGTCCCACTCGTAGGGCCCACTTAAATGCTTATTTATTAGCTCAGGTGAGAGATATGGAAAGGTCTCCTTATGGATAAGTGCGGTCCAGAAAATCAATCCCATTGAATCAAAACTGGGCCAAAATGGGCTGCCGGCTGTGTACGTTGGACTGCATATGATGTTGCTTTCAAGGAGAACATTTCTTAGAATAATCAAATATATGGAATGAATGTAAGGTAGGAAACAAAAGTTAAATTATTCTATTTGATTGCTTGTGATCTAAGACTACAATGGGAACTTGGACCAACATTGTTCTAATTTCTATATTCTATTGATATCATACTAAATATGTTACAGTGTGATTATATAAGGGAGGTTCTCCTGTATCTCTCACTTTTCTATGAAAGATAGAGGTGGGAGGCCCTCACATTTAAATTGTTGGTATTGGACATGGATGTGTGGGCCCCCACCTTATCTCTTATAGTAAGGTGCGAGCATCTCTCATAAGAGAATCTCCCATATATAAATATTAATATATTATTTAGTTTATAAGAGACCATTTAGAAGGCAGCTAAATGCAATCAAGTACACAACTTATACCCATATAGCAGGCCCGTTCAAGTCCATTTCATTTTCACTCACTCATTTTTCTAATTTATCAATAATACTATGTTATTGATTGATTACTTGTGCTAAGCACAGTTATCTTTTGCTAGTTATCATAAGTACATAGAGTAATCTGTTTGATTACAAACAACACTTTACCTTTCCCCTTAACAACTAATAAACAAATATACACTTCTCCATACATATCTATACATAAAAAGTAAACCAATCCTCACGCCCGTTTGTTTGCATGAAATTGAATTTAAGACAGTTCTAAGAAATATATTCCCAAGAATAGCTAAAATTGATAGAAATGACTGTCAGATTCATAAATTGCCTCCAAATAATCTTTCCGCTTGTGGAAAATTAATAAAAGGGGGGCTAAAAAATCAATACCCAGCCATTGACCTAGTGAACAAATCTTAGAAGAGTGAAGGTTAACTATTTAACTACTTCTCCACCTTAAACATCCTTCACGCTTACCTCTTTAATTAATAATTATTTGTTGAGCCCACTTTACCATGAATTCCTGGGAATTCAAAACAAACACGCACTTACGAATTATCAATGGATTCTGAGCACATTTGATGCAAACGTCAACAGCCTATCCAGAGAATTTGGTAAGAACTTCCTTGCAAACAAGAAACAAGTTGTGATTTTTTCCCCATTGTATTCACACTCACTCCCACTCCTCATCCTCTCCAACAGCTCAATAGTTACCTGCCCTCTCCAATACCTGGCTGGGTGGAGCCCACCCTTTGACCAGTCAACCCAAGTCAAACTCCTGTTTGAATTACTCCCTCCAAATCTCATGCTCACAAATGTGGGTATGTAGTGCTCATCTACACAGCAGTAGTTCATGGACTTGCAATGCCTCTCAAAAATCGGATAATATACCCGGTCGGAGACGATCTCGATGGCGAGGCGCCGATCCATTTCGAACCACTGGGAGCCCTTACGCCACTGTTCAGGCCTGATGTGGGGGCTCATGCCATGGCTGTAACGCCTGCGAGCGGTGGGGCCTGGATCGTTGTAGAAACTGATGAAGGTCTTGGTAGATTTGATGAGGAAGGAGTAGATGGTTGTGTAGTTGAAGAGGGGAATGCATGACTCGGAGAGGAGGACGAAGCGCTCGTTGGAGAGGTCGAGCAGAGCATTGGCTAAGAGGCGGCGCTCGGCGTCCACCATGGTTATCTGTCCCCACTGCACCTCCTATTTCAAATATGAAGAGGAAGATCAAGAAGAAGATTGTTAACTCTTTATCTTTCTTGCTTTCACTGACACTAAAAGGAAAAAAGGAACATATGTAAATTTAATTTAAGGCCTGTTATGTTTCATGCAAACTCATTCCTACAAATCCTAAAGAGTTTGTATTTATTTGAAGAATGAATATCAAAGGTGAATATCCAAATATGGTCATCAAATAATCTTTCCTTTAATAGAAAATTTAAATAAAAAAAGATGAAAAATGAATATTATCCATCACCGTACTAATTTGCCTTCTTCTCTAGAAGTTTAGTAAGATTGTCGTACTAATTTAATCCTAAAAAAGTCAAGATTCATCTACTTCACCGTTTAATTACTTCTTTAATAATCCTTGTTGGAGCTATTTCACCTTGAATTCCTATGTGTTTTAGGCAAAATAAACGGGCCCTAGGGAATGTTGCGGTTTGTATGGTTAGTTATATGTAAAATAGGTAAAACACACAAGTCTACAATATTTGGCGAATTCAAGACCCATATGGCTAGATATATGGTCACCCACCTAAAAGGCCATGTAGAACACCTTCACATGGATAGTTAAAGTAGAAATGGCCAGTGAGCATGTTTGAAGAACGAGTAGGTTATTTGTAAAGTAATAAACTTTATGCATGCGGGAATTTATATCTCATTGGTGACGGATCTAGATTTAGAAGACTCTGACATGTGGCCAGAAATTTTTGTGAGTTCCAGCGATTGGAAAGTTTCACGAATCTTTTTGCGTCTGCCTCTATATACGGGATGGAATATATAGATTGCCTATACGGTGAGAGTCACGTTTCATTGAGACTTCTTATCTAAGTAATTTATATTTTTCTAATCTAGTTGGGAGCCTTATTTGTGAGGGACACATCAAGTCTTTTATTCATAGTGAGACTCTTTATTTCTCTAAAATTCTTGGCATGCTTGAACTGAAGTTTGACCTGTGGCATGCAATCCACGCGATTTCCTATAATTGGATGATCATTCAGGCATTTTAGTCATTCAACGGAGTGTTGCCATCATGTTAGATAAGCCTTGAACTCCGAAAAGGATATCACCTTCTCAAATGGATATTCAAGTAAGCAAGTATAGAGTCAATTGGAGAAAATGGGGTCCTGGTAAAAAGTGGCAGGCCATTTCTAAAACAAGAAGATTATAAGCAATCAAGATAAAAGGCTTGAATGATAGTATCAACTGCAAAAACTTCTGATCCAAATATAGTCTCGCTACCACCACAAGTACTCGTTTTTTCAACGTGGTCTCTGACACGGTGATGAAGAGAAATAGTAATACAATTTCTGAAGCAAGAAAGATTGCAAAAAATAAAGCCCGAAGGCTTAAACGATGTGAAATTACAACATGCGCCTATGTTTACAAATTATTGTACCTTGGGCCCGCTTTTAGAAAATTGCATAGGACTCACCTCTAGGAATTGGAATATGGGGCATACTTTTCTACATTTTAGAACATGGGCTCGCCTTTAGGACTTCCAAGAAGGCCATGAATATGTAGAAATTATGAGCAATGCCCAGATAAAAGTTATTATACATAGGACCCACCATTATGAATTACAACATGAGACCCACCTTTAAGAGTTAGAACATGAGGCCAACCTTTTATAGGAATTGTAATATTAGCCCACCTTTTGTGATTGTGAACATGAGACCTACTTTAGGAAATACTGAGTGGGGCCACCTTATGTTATTATTAACAAGGACCCACCTTTTGAGTTGTGTAGTTGGGGCTCGCCTTTAAAAAATACAATGTAAAACCCATCATTTGTGTCATTTTGAAAATTTAATGAAGTCATTTTCATCCAAAATACTTAAAATTTTGCACTATCCACCTCCTGCTTTAGCTTGTAAAGCTCTACTAAAAAAAGCATCAGCCTTAGCTTACTTTTCTAGAGACCAAAAGCTCTACTTGAAATATAGTGGAAAATACAATTAGAGATTTACCAAACGCTTTAATATATAAATGAACTCTGAAAAATAAGAGATTGTTTTTAGAATTTTCAAATGACCCATTAGAGTTATAGGGAATTAAATTACATGAACGCACAGGCCAAAAATATTGATTGCCTTGTGAACAGTGAATGGACTAATGAATATGAGTTTTGGGTTTGACCCGTCATTGATGAAACCCTTATATGGACGACCAAGATGCTGTACATGTCACATGTGCCCCCACATGGAAACGAATTTTAGTTTTGTCTCAACATTGATGTAACCATCACGGAAAACAACTCATTATAAACATCAATTCTGCCCAACCTTGAATACATCAACTCTGTCCAACCTGAGGGCCAGGCTAGGGCTTGAATCAGGGGGCTTAATTTGTCGTTGTTTATTAATGTATATAATATATAATATTTGTTTAGAGTGGATGGAAAGAAAGAGCATACGGTTAAAATAGTCTACACATGAAGAAGAAGTGTTGAAAAAAGGGTTTACCTATTGTCTTGGGCTATGTGGGTGACCTATCCTCATACCATATGGACTGAGTGAGTGCCTATTGGTTTTATCTTATCCAAGCTCATTGCTATAGTGATTATGAGTTTGATGAGCGTCAAGATATAACAAATTTGTTGAGGTCAACGTCCACCTTTATTTCTGAGCGGTCATAATTATGGTCAAGTCCTCGCCCTCGCTGTGTCGTTTCCTATCACAAATTAGTTTTGGGATAAATGGTAGATCAATAGGGTGTAAGATCCTACAAGTACTATCAGAGATTGGTAAAACTATTGTTGTGCCGTTTCCGATCACCAATTAATTTTGGGATAAGTAGTAGATCAATGGGTTGTAAGATCCTACAAGAAATTACCAACCCCTTGTGTGATAGGTGGTAGGATTGATCACAGATGGATCAACTTGGCCCACAACCAATAGGTTCTGGTGCCCCACAAGAAAATGGGAAAAAGAAAATGAGCTAGCTGGAAGGATGTGATCACAAAAGCGCTAAGTAAAAAAGAGAAGGAAAACTAACCTTGCATGGAATTCTCCGTCCATAGAAAACTGAATTTTCAGGCAGAGTCTCATTGAAAGAGGGATGCGAGTGCACGTAAATTGAGTATAGTTCCTCATTCCCTCTGAAGAACTTCTCCCACAAAGGAGCCATGGCCAGCGGCCCCCTTGTCAAGAACATGAATGCAACCTTTGGAGTCCCTTTGTATGGAGATTTGCACGCTTGCGAGACCATCGACGCTCTCCAGAGCAACTCCTCATCAGACATATCATGCCTGAGAATACGTGGGTCAATGTATTCATTTTGTCTAATAAGGCCGATCTGAACAAACGGTGGTGATGATGATGATGATAGTAATGGAGGCTGCAGAGTGGATGGTGGTGGTGATGGGTATGGGAAAAAAGAGATTTGGTGTGTGAGTCTAGCTAATGAGAAGCTAGATGTGAGTGCAAGGACAAAACCAAAGGCCAATAAGAAGAGGAAGAGATGAGAGAAAAGGTTGTGAAGTTTTAGATGGGAATTGAGGAAGTTAGCAATAGGTAGAAATGGACGTTTTTGCTGTTGAAGACTCTTCATTATTCCTGTCCTCTATGGTTTCTTCCCAGATGAATACTAATGTGAGAGAGAGAACTTAGTTTTTATGTAGTCCTTATGGGATGAATTCTGGGAATCGAAAATCAAGGTTGGAGATCTCAAGGAGACTCCCATCCTCAGTTGCAATTCCTTTATTTCTTTGACAAGCACTGGCCACCTGGAACTCTAGTGGAGGCGGTGGGGTTCATTGTGTTTTATTTATTTGAAAGAAGTGGGGTGTAGGAAATCGCTTGACCCGCATGTCATGGTCCCACGTCAAATCAAAGAGCTGAAGCGAATAGAGAATACAATCCCACTTAATGTAAAACTCGATCTGGTCCCACCAATAAGACCCTCAATAAGATTAGTGAATGTGAGTTTTTTTAACGAAGAAGTCCCCAATAAGTGAAGTCCTATGGTTGATATTCATTAATCATTAATCCCGTAGGATAGACAACTGGTGAAGAGATTCGCCGAGCGCACATAGATATTAAACCACGTGTCGGATGCTCCGCATCCGCTTCCAATTCCATCAAGGGGTTCATTGTGTTGATGATGGAAATTAGACCGAATGAAACAATTATAAAAATCAGCCCAACTAAATTTTTCTTGAAACATCTGCCTTTTCGTCCCACGGCAGGTCCATCTTTCTACTCCCACTAGTGTTTGACACTTTGACCCCACAAGATGAACCATGCAAATAAGATCCGAGCCGCTTTAAGCATTCATTTGGTTTAACTACTAGGACAGCTCAGCCACCAAAGCATAGTTTGATCATTAGCTGGTTAAAAGTGCATCCATGGAGATATTGGTGGTTCATCTGTTGACATCCACCACATGTATAGGTCAAAAGTGGTTGGAAGACAAGGTTTGCATATGTTTTTTTTTTTTTATTATTATTTCTGTTAGCATTACATCTCCTTGAATCACATGTACGTATTTTAATGAGAAAGTTTTTGTACAGACTGGGGTTTTGGCCTGGGAACCATCTCTGGGGGCTGGGTACATTTATGGAAATTAGACTTTTGCAAGTGGATTCAAAGGTCGAGATAGGTTCCTCTAAGAAATTTCTAAAGTAGACAACAAAATGCATGACTTCAATTAAAAAAAAATGCCATATTATTTGCAAGTGGGTATTGTTTTTCTTTTTTATTAATGTTTGAAATCAACCTATCTTGCTGAAATCCCCTTTGCATATAACAATGGTGTTGTGTGTGTGTGTGTGTGTTTTTTTTTTTTTTTTTTTTATGGTGGGTTTTCTTTGAAAGTTTTTTGTGTTTTTAAAAGTTTTTTTCACGTATGATAAAACCTCCTTAGGATGCCAATTTATTGGTAAACCTGTCAGCCCAACCTATACTTGACTGCGTTATTTAGGGTTCAAGCTGAGGTCTATTTTTGTTATTCAAACCATTGGACCAATCCAATATTTTCCAACTCACATGGTCCTTTAGGGCACATTTGTACTGTAGTCGATTTTTAGTGGAAAAAATCATGAAAAGTAAAAATGGTTTTTACGCTATGTGCCCTTAGTGGTAACAATTTTACAATGGCAGTGGTGATGATGATCCCATTATTAGCATACATGCATCCACATGAGAACTACAAATTGAGCAACATAGAAACCCTAAATAAAACCTTTTGCAAGATAATGACCTTCAAATTAGAACTGTAAATGGTCCAAACCTATTATCTTTTTCAAGTTGAATTATAATTTCATCTGTTGATTAAATAAGCTTACAATTAAGTCAACAAAACAATCTCTAACATTATAAATGAAAATAATTTATTAATGTATGAACCTTAAAATCTCAAGATTATTGAATTGTAATGCAATTTGCCGCCTCATAATATGACATCACCTAGAAGCTGAGATAGTTGTTCTGGGAGAACTAAACTATACCAACATCAAGCAAACAAGTGATACCATCATATCCGGCCATATACAACTCAGCTTGTCATGGATACAAAGCACCCCTATTGAGGGGTGAGTGTGTGTGAGCTCGAGTCCTCCAAGTAGAAGAAAGCATCTTCCGTGACATAAATCTCCAACAAAATCAATTTGGGCTATGGTTCAAGGGACTGATGGTCCAACTATATTTGCGGGCCATGCCTTTCAGAAATGATTTAGGATAATTGTTTCTTTTTATACTCACGTAGACTGTTGTCATTAATTATTACACTTGCATCCGCGGATCAATCAATTCAAGAACAATGTTGTTATAAAAAAAATGGGGGGATATTGGCCATATGATTGTTCTTACATCTTACGTTTACCTCACAACAGTTGAAATTTATATAATTCCCGTAGAATTGTTCGTATGATAATGGTGCGATATTGCACTGCCCTAGAATATTGTAGAGAACGATGTGTGCAATATAGCACCCCTAAGATATCGCACAGAATGATGTGTGCGATATCTCACAACATAAGATATCGCACGAGGGAAATACTTAAACTTTGACCTCTCAAGGCGAATATCAAGTCTAAGGGCAACTCTGTGGGCAATATCCCTAAAAAAAATTGCTCATTTCATGTGCTTAGGTCAAGCAATCGCCAACATTCAATTCACGTCTTTTAATCTTGTTTTTATATGAACAGATCTGATAAAGCATAAAGCCCTATGCTATCTGTTAAAGACAATAGGCTCCGCAAAGTCTGCCATGTGTCTTATTTTTAAGAGCACTGAGATTCCTACTATTGAAGCTATAAAGAATCTATACCCAATTTTGGTGGCTGTGTATCTTTGTGAGATGAAACTCGTGCCCGGCTTGCTGTGTCTAACCCTCTCCTTAGCAACTATCCGCACAAGACAAACATGACACAGTTTGGTTTAGACACCCACAATTCCAATTGCCCATGCATGAAAGAATAAGAGTCAGAAAGCCGTTCAAAGATTTTTCCTCTCTTGACGACTGAAGTAGCGTGGACATACCCAATGTAAGGTCCGTGACCTTACTGGGTCAGTTGGACCCAATAACCGGCTTGTTGACCTACTTATTTTGATATTATTATTATTATTATTTTGTTAGATATTTAGGTGAGTTTAGATGGTGAGCGAGTTTCTTTTAGCATTAGAATAGTGCCTACGGAGTTTCGTGCAATTCTGAGTTCGTTTGACCCTAGTAGGGGGGTAGTTTGCAATTTAGAGAAAATTGAGTGTTTTTTCAAAAAATTCCTATCGCCATGATTTTTAGTTCGTTGGAAAGGTCTCGTCGCGCTGATCATTTTTGTCTTCTGGCTCGTTGCGATCCGACGATCAAAAACCCTTCTAGTAATTCATTCTTTCACCGGACCCACTTAAAGGACAAACTTGTCTTTTCTCATCCTTTCTTCTTAATCAAGAGATTAACCCTAATCTCTTTTCTAATCTCTGTAACAAACGAGAACTGCCGCAGACATTCTTCTTCTTCCTCATTTTTTCCAAGGCTCCAGAAATCCTTCCCTGAGATATCACTTCCGCGATTCGAGGCGCTCATCTTCTTCCTCTCGATCTTCCCTCTCTCTTGATCTTGGTTTGGGTAAGTTTTACTTACTTTCATCTTTTCAATCAATTCTCTTTGGTTTATATTTAGGTTAGATCTTGATTTTTTTTCCTTTCTTTTCTTTTCCTTTAGGTGTTAGGTTGCGTTTGGTCGGGTTAGATTTGTAGGTTTTGTGATAGAGAGCTTCTCCTCGAATTCCCCGATTCCAATCTTCTTCTTGGTTGAGGCAAGTAGATCTGCACTTTATAATTAAGCATGCGTGTATGTTTTCCATTGATTGGATGTGTTTTCTTGTTAGATTTCCCTAATTCCAAGCATGTTCCTATTGTTAATTTGGGATTAATATGTTAGAATAGATTTTGGGTAATCCTCTGATTTAATTGTAATTAATTCTTTAATTTGATGAAAGTGGAAATGATGATGGATGGAATGGATTATTGGGGGAGCACGGAGGCTCTGTTTTGTGCAGGTAAACTTTTGAAAGAGTTTGGAGTAGATGGGAAAGGGTTTTGGGTGAAAAGAAAATAAATAAATAAAATAAATATAAAAAAAATGCTCTGTTGAAAGTTCAGAACGTTGGACGTTCTGAACGTTCACTTGTTTTAATTTGGGTGACATGTTAAAAAAACTGATTTTTGGAAATGAAAAAAAAAATTCTCTGTCAGAACGTTGAACGTTCCGAACGTTCATCCGGCGCAGGTACAGGTCCGGCGCAGGTACAATATATATATATATTTATATATATATAAATATATATATTTATATATATATAAATATATATATTTATATATATATAAATATATATTTATATTATATATATATATAAAAAGGGCAGATTTCTAAGGGCCATATCTTTTAAACCGTACGTCAGAATTTCGCGAACCTTATACCGTTGGAAAGCTCTTGGAGCGTAGAATCCAATGATACATGTCTCGTGATGATTGGAGATCCGGAAGGGAGGTAGCTAAGGAGATTAATTATTTAGACCACTTTCTTGTTAGAAACAAGATTGTTAGCCTAGGTTTGGACCTTAGACATTCGAAACCATGAAACCACTCTCACGTGACCATTAATGGGGTATTAAAATCGTAGCACGTGGCTTGGTGTGCTTCGATGGATTGTCTAGGTATTCGTGTATTGTGTATGGTTTAACCGAATGCGCATGGAGTTGAATCAATCAATGTTTAACATGATTGTACACCCAGGAATTCTTTATAAATATTGTTGATTCGAATTCCCCACGCACTCTGTTAAAACACATATGGTACAAGGATGACAACACTTGCCTAGGATTGGATTGTAATCTCTCCTTGACTTGTTAACTGTATCCGTTGATTATCGTTCGTTGTACACTCTTTTGGCATAAAACACCTAATTAATTATGGAACCTAAACTCTTGTAGAATTAGGACAAGGACCTAACTTAGAGTGTACTTCAGGAACCGTGTATCGTGTGTTGATGAACATGACTGGCTAGCACATAAGGGATTATCATGTGGAGGGTTTATCTTGTATTGTTTTGAATGAGATGATCTCTAAGAACATGCTTTGTTTGCTGAGCTAGCCAGACTTGCTTGTCTGGGTTTTCCCCGCGTGTCAGCACCACTTTATTATTATTTGCATATCATGGCCAGCTGCAGTTTGGGGGTTTATTGATGGGCCGGTTACTTGGACATCGGGCAGCGTCCATGGCGTTGAATAGTTGGGAGTGGGCTTGGACCGTGCCACTATTCCCAGGACCGGGAGCTTGGATCCCCCTGGAGCCAGACTTTGGTATCAGTAGTCCGGGTAGGATTGTTACTGATACCCCGTGAGGTGGCTTGGACATCCACGGAGTCTCCCTCTTGTGCATTGCATTACATTGGTAGTGGTGATTGTTAGTATTGCTAGGATTCCTGATTATGATTTTGATGGTTATTTACTCATGCTTTATGCCTAGTTCTGTTCCTTGTATTCACTTGATTATGTCCTGTCATTATTCTTACATTTGATGCATATTATGATTTTAATTATATATTGCTTATCTCTTGCTCAACATGTCGTTGACTCTGTTCCTTGGTGTGCAGACTCTTCAGGTGAATACTACTACGAGGAGCAGGCCGGTGAGGAGATCCTCAACCGGCAGAGGAGACACGAGAGTGGAGTGCCGATGACATAGAGTAGCGTCATCATTATCAGGCACATGAGAGACTCACAGGGGCACTTCATTAGATTTTATTAATTCATTGTTATTCATCGTTGGAACTTTCTTTCATTGACTTCATTTGATTTAATGGCCTTAGTTTCTGAGATGGCCATTGTAATTAAACTAACTTCCTTTTTAGTTTTAATTGTTTCTTGCAACTTTAAATTTAATTGAGATTTATTATCCATTGTTGATATCAATGTATGAATTCCGCTATTTGTTTTATGATTTGAGGTTCAAATACATTATCCTCATAGCGGACTTACGATCCTCGAGCCAAAAAGGGCAAAAATTTTAATTGGCCCAAAATTTCACTCCCCGGATCCGGTTTATCCTCTAATCGAGTTCGAGGGACGTGACACCCAAGTTGGGCCATTCTTTCAATGTGGATGAAACCACTCCCTGAAGAGGAAGAAGAGAGAGAAGAAAAAGAAAACTAAGACTTGACAAGTCATACAAGAAAAGAACAAGATGAGCATTCAACATGTAAGTTGTCACATCCCGGTCCCGAATCATCTTGGCCTAGGGTAATCTCCGAGGTGAGACACACGTACTTCCGTGATGTTTTACCTGTCTCGAGCCAAATACAACACACGAAGGAGAGAAAAACAACTTTCCCACGCGTGAGTTAAACTCACTAGAACACATCGATAACAATTAATTATAGCGGAAGCTGTAATTCATTCATGTGAGGTATTAATTCTCATTCAGTCCAACTAATATTTTAAGTTTAATACAAAAGAATTATACAAGTATATACATTATTTTACAAAAGAGGGTATATAAAAGAACCATATACAAACACAACCAAAAGTATAAACAAAAGAATAGAAACAACCAAATGTGACCCACACAAAAAGGGCTGGTCACACTCACTACTAGAAGCTCTCAAAAGATCATCACGCACTCCGAGGAAGACAATTAAGCGGGTCCTGGGCTCTGGCCACTATTCTAATCCTAGAGGTGCCTCTTGGGTAACCTCATCTCCCTTTTTGGCATTCTCAAGGCCGGAAGCTGCACCTATGACTGTGACACCAAAAGTAGTATATCAATATGACAATCTAGCAAGTATAGGCAATAATAAGGAAATACACAATGCTTCAAATTGAATTAAAAGACGATTTATTTAACAGATGTCAATGGTAAGTAATGACCAGGAAAATCGTGCTAAAAATTGAATAAGTATGCTTGTCAAACATATTAATTAGCTACTACATTAAGCTAATCCTCTCAAAAGAGAACGAATCTAGTTGGGATGTCACCAGCAGCCCTGCTAAAAGCTCGCTGGCTACCCAGGTCTGGAGTTCTGGTGCTCCAGATGACTTAACTGCAGTAGTCTCATATAACTGAACTAAGTTCAACTCCGTCGGGTATCACAGGGTCGAAGCTAAGTATACCGACTCAATTAAATCAAATAGCAATTGACTAATAATCGGATGAGTAAGTTTGCATTCGCTTGATCATAATCGAATCGAATAGTAATCATATATACTCGAATACTTACTCAATCCTCATTTTCAATGAATACCGAAACGGTTATACAATAATTAAGCCACAAATTGTGTTTAGACAAATCGAATTCCAATGAATACTAATAATGCAACCACTCTACTAACTAGGATATGATATCAATAACGAAATAGTATTTCAATATGAGATGCAATAATTCAAAGAATCAAGGCACTTTTACTATCCAACACTAAACTATTACTTTAGTCTCTCACCGTCCAATACAAGGTAGATTCGGAAAGTCAACGTACTACTATCTTGTTTGTGTGTCACTTACTTAGGAAAGAGCGTTGAATTTCCAAACGAGCCTTCTTGGTGTAGCGTTAGGCTAAAGAATACCCATTGAACCAATTAATGAAGTTAATGGTTCCGTTTTAAGGTCATAAGGGTCTTAAGGATCCTAACTTCCTATGGATACAAAGGTATATACCATGATTACCTAATGTTGGCAATTAGAGTGGGTCATGATAGATTAAGGGCAATGATTCACCCTAAAATTGGGTCAAAAGAAGGCCAGTTTACAGCTTCAGGTTCTCTCGAGTGGACTCTGTCTAGAGGTTTGATCACTCGGGCGACCCCTATTAATCGCTTAAACGATGGTTTCAGAAGTGTTTGATCGAACGAACCCATGTTCGCTCGAGCGGACCCCATCCAGAGAGGTATTCGCTCAGGCGATCCTATTGTTCGCTCTAACATGTGCTTCAGGAGGAGGTTCGTGATGGACCCTCAATTTTCGTCCTCTCCTTCCACCCCGAGGGCTGCCTAGGTCTCGGCGGAGGAGGAAATGCGGGTATCAACTTTTTTGTGCGGGTATGCCAGATTTACTATTCTACTTGGAATTTGGAATGGTGATGATCCGGAGATTCACCTTCACAAGTAGAAAGGAAATCAATCATTCTTTCTAACTTTTTAAATTGCATAAATATTTAAGAAAAGAGACAAGTTTGTTTTTTAGAATGCCGTAGGAGGCGTGTTTTTTTTTTTTGTTTGCCATGAAAGGCGATTTTGCCGTAAAAGGCGATTTACAAATCTCATCAAATATGAAAGACAAGAATTGTGATTTTTGTTTGTTTCTTTAAAAAATACAAATCACAATAGAAAAGAAAGAAAATGGATCTAACTTCTCAGGAGATTGCGGGGACACGTTTAAATCGACGGTCGCAAGTCATGTTTAGACTTCGCCATCGTCCTTCAAATGAGAACTCTTGATGCTTCGATTCTTCGGCTTGCCTCCAACCTCAGTTTTTTTAGAGGATAAGGACTAAGAGGAGGTCCTATATCCAATGAAAAACCAAGTAAACGGGCTAAAAAGCCGCGTTTAGGCCATATTGTAGAAAGGGACCTTAGGGGGTGGCCCCCCAAGGGACTTTAATCACTTTGTAGTGTCTCTTACGGCAGAGCAGCAGGACTTCGTTGGGATTTCTCTGGGAGAATGCAAGTGGAGAATTTCAAGTCGATGTGTGTATCGATATCGATACCTCTCTCTTGGAAATGGACCTCCTTTTATAGGCTCTTAGTAGCCATGAGGTGGTTTATGGGCATTAATGGCCATGATGAGAGAATTGATGAGGAGTTACAAGTTTTTATTCTTTAATTTTGTAACTCCTTTTTCATGGTTTATGATTGGTCGATGGATGATAATGAGCATTTAATCGCCTTTAATCTCCATGATGAGGGGAGTTTCATGGTTTTAATGTCATGATTGCTTGAACTTGTAACTCTCGTATGCTTGAATCTAATTGGGCCGTCCAAAATAATGAGTTAATGACCGCATTAAGTTGTCATAAACGGGTCAATTAACAGCATTAAGTGGTCGCCGGAGCATGTGAAGAGTCGCGGGCCGCGCCGCGTCTTTTGAAATTCTTCTTGTGATCATCGCAAGTGGATCCACACAGTGTTTGATGTCGGATTGCGATACAATTTTAGGCATTGATTGATGTTGGTGGGCCGGTGACATCTGTCTTGTCGATTTCTCGATCGGTCAGACAGAAACTGTACTTTCTTGATCATCCGGTTGGCGATCTTAGAGCGATCAATGATGATTTCATGCTCTTGACGGCGGATCCGAGATGTCAGCGAAGATCAGTCGTTTTCAAGCATCAAAAATTGGATTTTCAGAAAATCACAGAGGCAGGAACTCCCGAAACGCGAAAATGATCGGAAATCGAGCCATCCGGCGACCCGGGTTTCCAGGTTCTCCGGCAACCATGCACCCAGGGTCGCCGGCGACCTTGGGCCAATGTCGCCGGCGACCATGGGGTTTTTGCCCCTTTGGTCGCCGAGTGTATTTTTCGGCCATTTTTCCTTTTTTTTCGTTCCTTTTTTCTTCTGTATTTGTCTTGACATTTTTCCTCAATTATTGACTTGATTTTCTTGGAGAAAACTTGATGAGAACCCGCGCAAAACCTGAGCGTAAAGTTTCCCATTTTTTGGGAAACCCGAAGACTTTGTACCCGATTTTCCGTCAAGAGTCGAAACTAGGTCAAACGATGTCGGAATGACCTGAAAGTTGAGGTGAAGCTTCCTGAGCAGTGGATAGGACCAACCATGGGCTTTTATTTGAGTTTTGAAGCTGTTTGGGGTCCCGTCGATGCTTGACTTGATTTTGCTGCAGGGAAGATGCCCAGCTTTGATATGCGGTCAAACGATGTCTGATTGACCTGAAATTTGACATGGAGCCTATTGGAGTCATGTAGATATGATCCATTTGCTCCGATTTGGGTGTCATGGTCCCGGGGTGCTCCGCCGCCGGTAGGCTTGATTTTCTTTCGAAGCGTTGAAACCTGGTCAAACGTTGTCAGAATGACCTGAAATTCGACGTGCAGCCTTTTGGAAGCATGTTGAAGTCACCCATATGCTTTGTTTGATGAGTGATGGCCTCGGTGGTTCTTGCCGCCGAGAGGCATGATTTTGCTGCTCGAGCTTTGATGGAGGGTCAAACGTTGTCGGTTTGACTTGAAATTTGGCATGGAGCCCTTTGGAGGTATTTTAGAGTCATCCGTAGGCTCTGATCGAAGTTTTGATGTCTTCGATGCTGTCGCCGCTAGGAGCGCTTGTTTAGCTGTCGGAGAAGCGAAGTTAGGCCAAACAATGTTGGAATGGCCCAACACTTCAGGTGTACCCCTCTTTTGGCTGTCTTGAAGGATCTTGCAGCTTTTGTTTGATTCCAACAAGATTTGATGCTTGAAGTAGCCTTGCCTATTTGTAGTAGGATGCAGCTTCATGTGGCTTCTTGATGTTGAGGAGACATAGTGACTTTTTTGGTGTCAACAGTTCACTCAAGCGAATGCTCTAGAATTCCTAAATTAGGAATTCCTCATTTGTTCTTCTCCCATCCATTTCTCAACTCCCTTTCAACACATAACCTGCACGAGAAATGGAGCCTCCATGCTCCCCACTTACAATATATAATCTCTCCATTACTCCCTTAATTAATCCATCAAAATAATCCATCCCATTCATTCATTAAGGAAATAGAAATCTTGAGAAAGAATATCATTGGAATCAAATGGTCATAAATCATCATATAAGTCCAAATTAAAGCTTCTACTTGCCTCTAGTGAGCTTTCTAAAACCCTTCTTCACAACTTGGCTCAAAGAGCCCCAAAATCCCCAAATTACCAAACCCTAATCACACAAATCACACCAAAACACTTATAAATGTCCATGCATCATTATGAGAGGGTCTCTTGACCTTAATGCAACTTGGAAACATAAACAAGAAGGGTTTTACTCTTACCTATACAAGAAATCTGAATTTTGGAAGGATAAGAGATGGTGGAGAGTGTTCCTTGTCAACAAAGAAGAGAGTAAGGTGAAGAAGATGAAGGTGAGTTCACTCCTAGCTCTCCAAGGCCTATGCACAAGGGTCTTGATAATGGATGGAGAAAGAGAGAAGAAGGAGAGAAGTGAAAAAGAAGAGTAGAGAGGAGAAGGAGATGAAAGGAAGAGATGATTGTATATATATAAGGATAAGGGTGCCCTTTTTGCAAGAAAGCCCGCTAAAACTTGTATATTTCCATTTTGAGTCTAATGAGGGTCCAAATACTCAATGGTAGCTCAAATGAAATAGAGTCACATACGAAAATCGATGTACTCGTCGAAATACACACGATGACGCCAAGATAACGTGAAATTGATGAAAAATGAGAAAATCAATAGTGACAAAAAGGCCCTTGACTCTACCTAACCGAGTCAAATCGGTTCAAACTCACCTATCCAAGGCTCAAGAATCAACTAACTCAACTTATTAAGGCTAATAAACACTAATTACCATAATCAAAGACAAAGCACAATTAATTTTGCCAAATCACCATTAATTACCACTAATCAAGGTTAAATTGGATCGGGGTGTAACATAAGGAGAGACTGGTAGTTAGGGAGAGGAAGAGTAAAGCTGAAGAGCTTTCCTTTCAAAATTATTTTTGAGTGGTTGTATAAAGCTGAAGGCCGCCAAGAAGATGAACCTTCAACATGTAAGGAGAGACTGGTAGTTAGGGAGAGGAAGAGTCAAGCAGAAGAGCTTTCCTTTCAAAAATATTTTTGAGTGGCTGTATAAAGCGGAAGGCCGCATGACTGACCCAATTAAGCAATAGTGGCCGGAGCACTCATTTCAGCAGCCATGGGTGGGTGGGATCCATGACTCTTTTTCGGCGACTTGGTCTGAAAAAGAGTGTGAGGCCGCCCTTAGATTTGTTTGGGATTTGGGTCCTTGCAAACAGTTGCTCTGTAAATCTAATTACATATAATAGGCATTCCCATTTGCCCCTAATTGACTTCATCCAAAATACTTAAAATTTTGCACTATCACACCTCCTGCTTTAGCTTGTAAAGCTTTACTAAAAAAAGCATCAGCCTTAGCTTACTTTTCTAGAGGCCAAAAGCTCTACTTGAAATATAGTGGAAAATACGATTAGAGATTTACCAAACGCTTTAATTTCTAAATAAACTCTAAGAAAAAAAAAGAAAGAGAGATTGTTTTTAGAGTTTTCAAATGTCCCATTAGAGTTATAGGGAATTAAATTGCATGAACGCACAGGCCAAAAATATTGATTGCCTTGTGAACAGTGAATGGACTAATGAATATGAGTTTTGGGTTTGACCCATCATTGATAAAACCCTTATATGGACGACCAAGATGCTGTAACATGTCACATGTGCCCCCACATGGAAACGAATTTTAGTTTTGTCTCAACATTGATGTAACCATCACGGAAAACAACTCATTATAAACATCAATTCTGCCCAACCTTGGATACATCAATTCTGTCCAACCTTGAGGGCCAGTCTAGGGCTTGAATATGGGGGCTTAATTTGTCTGTTGTTTATTAATGTATATAATATATAATATTTGTTTAGAGCGGATGGATAGAAAGAGCATACGGTTAAAATAGTCTACACATGAAAAAGTGTTGAAGAAAGGGTTTACCTATTTTCTTGGGCTATGTGGGTGAAATCTTGACCTATCCTCATACCATATGGACTGAGTGAGTGCCTATTGGTTTTATCTTATCCAAGCTCATTGCTATAGTGATTATGAGTTTGATGAGCGTCAAGATGTAACAAATTTGTTGAGGTCAACGTTCACCGTTGTTTCTGAACGGTCATAATTATGGTCAAGCTCTCGCCCTCGTTGTACCGTTTCCTATCACCAATTAGTTTTGTAATAAGTGGAAGATTAATAGGGTGTAAAATCCTACAAATACTGGTATCAGAGATTGGTAAAACTATTGTTGTGTCGTTTTCGATCACCAATTAATTTTGGGATAAATGGTAGATCAATGAGGTGTAAGATCTTACAAGTACTGGTATTAGAAATTGGTAAAACTATTATTGTGCCGTTTCCGATCACCAATTGATTTTGGGAGAAGTGGTAGATCAATGGGGTGTAAGATCCTATAAGGAGTTACCAACCCCTTGTGTGATAGGTGGTAGGATTGATCACAGCTGGATCAACTTTGCCCACAGCCAATAAGTTCTGGTGCCCCACAAGAAAATGGGAAAAAGAAAATGAGCTAGCTGGAAGGATGTGATCACAAAAACGCATAGTAAAAAGAGAAGGAAAACTAACCTTACATGGAATTCTCCGTCCATAGAAAACTGAATTTTCAGGCACAATCTCATTGAAAGAGGGATGCGAGTGCACGTAAATTGAGTATAGTTCCTCATTCCCTCTGAAGAACTTCTCCCACAATGGAGCCATGGCCAGCGGCCCCCTTGTCAAGAACATGAATGCAACCTTAAGAGTCCCTTTGTATGGAGATTTGCACGCTTGCGAGACCATCGACGCTCTCCAGAGCAACTCCTCATCAGACATATCATGCCTGAGAATACGTGGGTCAATGTATTCATTTTGTCTAATACGGCCGATCTGAACAAACGGTGGTGGTGATGATGATGATGATAGTAATGGAGGCTGAAGAGTGGATGGTGGTGGTGATGGGTATGGGAAAAAAGAGATTTGGTGTGTGAGTCTAGCTAATGAGAAGCTAGATGTGAGTGCAAGGACAAAACCAAAGGCCAATAAGAAGAGGAAGAGATGAGAGAAAAGGTTGTGAAGTTTTAGATGGGAATTGAGGAAGTTAGCAATAGGTAGAAATGGACGTTTTTGCTGTTGAAGACTCTTCATTATTCCTGTCCTCTATGATTTCTTCCCAGATGAATACTAATGTGAGAGAGAGAACTTAGTTTTTATGTAGTCCTTATGGGATGAATTCTGGGAATCGAAAATCAAGGGGCCAGGTGCAGCCCTTTGAATGGAAGGTTGGAGATCTCAAGAAGACTCCCATCCTCAGTTGCAATTCCTTTATTTCTTTGACAAGCGCCGGCCACCTGGAACTCTAGTGGAGGCGGTGGGGTTCATTGTGTTTTATTTATTTGGAAGAGGTGGGGGTATAGGAAATCGTGTGGCCCGTATGTCATGGGTCCCATGTCAAATCAAAGAGTGGAAGCGAATAGAGAATACAATCTCACTTAATGTAAGACTTGATATGGTCCCACCAATAAGACCCCGATAAGATTAGTGACTGTGAGTTTTTTAGCGAAGAAGTCCCCCAATAAGTGAAGTCCTAGGGTTGATATTCATTAATCATTAAACCCGTAGGATAGACAACTGGTGAAGAGATTCGCCGAGCGCATATAGATTTTCGACCACGTGTCGGACGCTCCGCATCCGCATCCAATTCCATCAAGGGGTTCATTGTGTTGATGATGGAAATTAGACCGAATGAAACAATTATAAAAATCAGCCCAACTAAATTTTTCTTGAAACATCTGCCTTTTCGTCCCACGGCAGGTCCATCTTTCTACTCCCACTAGTGTTTGACACTTTGACCCCACAAGATGAACCATGCAAATAAGATCCGAGCGGCATTAAGCATTCATTTTGGTTTAACTACTAGGACAGCTCAGCCACCAAAGCATAGTTTGATGATTAGCTGGTTAAAAGTGCATCCATGGAGATATTGGTGGTTCATCTGTTTGACATCTACCACATGTATAGGTCAAAAGTGGGTGGAAGACAAGGTTTGCATATGTTTTTTTATTTATTTATTATTTCTGTTAGCATTACATCTCCTTGAATCACATGTACGTATTTTAATGAGAAAGTTTTTGTACAGACTGGGGTTTTGGCCTGGGAACCATCTCTGGGGGCTGGGTACATTTATGGAAATTAGACTTTTGCAAGTGGATTCAAAGGTCGAGATAGGTTCCTCTAAGAAATTTCTAAAGTAGACAACAAAATGCATGACTTCAATTAAAAAAAAATGCCATATTGTTTGCAAGTGGGTATTGTTTTTCTTTTTTATTAATGTTTGAAATCAACCTATCTTGCTGAAATCCCCTTTGCATATAACAATGGTGTTGTGTGTGTGTGTGTGTGTGTTTTTTTTTTTTTTTTTTTTATGGTGGGTTTTCTTTGAAAGTTTTTTGTGTTTTTAAAAGTTTTTTTCACGTATGATAAAACCTCCTTAGGATGCCAATTTATTGGTAAACCTGTCAGCCCAACCTATACTTGACTGCGTTATTTAGGGTTCAAGCTGAGGTCTATTTTTGTTATTCAAACCATTGGACCAATCCAATATTTTCCAACTCACATGGTCCTTTAGGGCACATTTGTACTGTAGTCGATTTTTAGTGGAAAAAGCATGAAAAGTAAAAATGGTTTTTACGCAATGTGCCCTTAGTGGTAACAATTTTACAATGGCGGTGGTGATGATGATCCCATTATTAGCATACATGCATCCACATGAGAACTACAAATTGAGCAACATAGAAACTCTAAATAAAACCTTTTGCATGATAATGACCTTCAAATTAGAACTGTAAATGGTCCAAACCTATTATCTTTTTCAAGTTGAATTATAATTTCATTTGTTGATTAAATATGCTTACAATTAAGTCAACAAAACAATCTCTAACATTATAAATGAAAATAATTTATTAATGTATGAACCTTAAAATCTCAAGATTATTGAATTGTAATGCAATTTGCCGCCTCATATCCGGCCATATACAACTCAGCTTGTTATGGATACAAAGCAACCCTATTGAGGGGTGAGAGTGTGTGAGCTCGAGTCCTCCAAGTAGAAGAAAGAATCTTATGTGATATAAATCTCCAACAAAATCAATTTGGACTATGGTTCAAGGGACTGATGGTCCAACTATATTTGCGGGCCATGCCTTTCAGAAATGATTTAGGATAATTTTTTCTTTCTATACTCACGTAGACTATGTTGTCATTAATTATTACACTTACCTCCGCGGATCAATCAATTCAAGAACAATGTTGTTATATATATATATATATATATATATATATATATATATATATATAAAGGGGGGGATATTGGCCATACGATTGTTCTTACATCTTACGTTTGAATCACAACAGATGAAATTTATATAATTCCCGTAGAATTGTTCGTATGATAATGGTGCGATATTGTACTGCCCTAGGATATTGTAGAGAACGATGTGTGCAATATCGCACCCCTAAGATATCGCACAGAATGATGCGTGCGATATCTCACAATCTTAAGATATCGCACGAGGGAAATACTTAACTTTGACCTCTCAAGGCGAATATCAAGTCTAAGGGCAGCTCTGTGGGCAATATCCCTAAAAAAAATTGCTCATTTCATGTGCTTAGGTCAAGCAATCGCCAACATTCAATTCACATCTTTTAATCTTGTTTTTATATGAACAGATCTCATAAAGCATAAAGCCCTAAGCTATCTGTTAAAGACAATAGGCTCCGCAAAGTCTTTCATGTGTCTTATTTTCAGGAGCACTGAGATTCCTGCTATTGAAGCTATAAAGAATCTATATCCAATTTTGGTGGTTGTGTATCTTTGTGAGATGAAACTCGTGCCCGGCTTGCTGTGTCTAACCCTCTCGTTAGCAACTATCCGCACAAGACAAACATGACACAATTTGGTTTAGACACCCACAATTCCAATTGCCCCATGCATGAAAGAATAAGAGTCAGAAAGCCGTTGAAAGATTTTTCCTCTCTTGACGACTGAAGTAGCGTGGACATACCCAAGTTGGGCCCTTCTTTCAATGTGGATGAAACCACTCCCTGAAGAGGAAGAAGAGAGAGAAGAAAAAGAAAACTAAGACTTGACAAGTCATACAAGAAAAGAACAAGATGAGTATTCAACATGTAAGGTGTCTCGTTCCCGAATCATCCTGGCCTAGGGTAATCTCCGAGGTGAGACACACGTACTTTGGTGATATTGTACCTGTCTCGAGCCAAATACAATACACGAAGGAGAGAAAAACAACTTTCCCACGCGTGAGTTAAATTCAATAGAACATATCGATAACAATTAATTATAGCGGAAGCTATAATTCATTCATGTGAGAGTATCAATTCTCATTCCGTCCACTTAACATTTCAAGTTTAATACAAAAGAATTATACAAGTATATACGTTGTTTTACAAAAGAGAGTATATAAAAGAACCCTATACAATCACTACTAAAAGTATAAACAAAAGAATAGTAACAACTAAATGTGATCCACACAAAAAGGGGCTGGTCACACTCACTACTAGAAGCTCTCAAAAGATCATCATGCACTCCAAGGAAGACAACTAAGCGGTCCTAGGCTCTGGCCACTATTCTAATCCTGGAGGTACCTCTTAGGTAACCTCCTCTCCCTTCTTGGCCTTCTCAAAGCCGGAAACTGCACCTGTGACTATGACACCAAAAGTAATATCTCAATACGACAATCTAGCAAGTATGGGCAATAATAAGGAAATACACAATGCTTCAAATTGAATTAAAAGACGATTAGTTTAATAGATGTCAATGGTAAGTAATGACTAGGAAAATCGTGCCAAAAATCGAATAATTATGCTTATGAATCAAGTAAAATGAAAACATACTAATTGGCTACTACATTGAGCTCATACTCACAAAAGAGAGCGAATCTAGTTGGGATGTCACCAGCAGCCCGGCTAAAGGCTAGCTGGCTACCCGAGTTTGGAGTTATGGTGCTTCAGATGACTTAACTGCAGTAATCTCGAATAACTAAACTAAGTTCAACCCCGTCGGGTATCACAGGATCAAAGTTAAGTAGTACCGACTCAATTAAATCAAATAGCAATTGACTAATAATCGGATGAGTAAGTTTGCATTCGCTTGATCATAATCGAATCGAATAGTAATCATATGTACTGAAATACTTACTTAATCCTCATTTTCAATGAATACCGAAACGGTTATACAATAATTAAGTCACGAATTGGGTTTAGACAAATCGAACTCCAATGAATACTAATAATGCAACCACTCTACTAACTAGGACATGATATCAATAACGAAATCGCATTTCAATATGAGATGCAATAATTCAAAGAATCAAGGCATTTTTACTATCCAACACTAAACCATTACTTTAGTCTCTCACCGTCCAATACAAGGTAGGTTCGAAAAGTCAACGTACTACTATCTTGTTTGTGTGTCACTTACTTAGGGAAGAGCATTGAATTTCCAAACGATCCTTCTTGGCGTAGTGTTAGGCTAAAGAATACCCATTGAACCAATTAATGAAGTTAATGGTTCCGTTTTAAGGTCATAAGGGTCTTAAGGATCCTAACTTCCTATAAATAAAAAGGTATGCACCATGATTACCTAATGTGGGTAATCAGGGTGGGTCATGATAGATTAAGGGTGATGATTCACCCTAAAATTGGGTCAAAAAAAGGCCAGTTTACAGCTTCAAGTTCGCTCGAGCGAATCCAAGTTCGCTCAAGTGGACCTTGTCCAGAGGTTTGATCGCTCGTGCGACCCCTATTAATCTATCCAGAGAGGTATTCGCTCAGGCGATCCTTATGTTCGCTCTAACATGTGCTTTAGGAGGGGGTTCGTTCGAGCGAATGCTCCAGAATTCCTGAGTTAGGAATTCCTCATTTGTTCTTCTCCCATCCATTTCTCAACTCCCTTTCAACACATAACCTGCACAAGAAATGGAGCCTCCATGCTCCCCACTTACAATATATAATCTCTCCATTACTCCCTTAATTAATCCATCAAAATAACCCATCCCATTCATTCATTAAGGAAATAGAAATCTTGAGAAAGAATATCATTGGAATCAAATGGTCATAAATCATCATATAAGTTCAAATCAAATCTTATACTTGCCTCTAATGAGCTTTCTAAAACCCTTCTTCACAACTTGGCTCAAAGAACCCCAAAATCCCCAAATTACCAAACCCTAATTACACAAAACACACCAAAACACTAACAAATGTCCATGCATGATAATGAGAGGGTCTCTTGACCTTAATGCAACTCAGAAACATAAACAAGAAGGGTTTTACTCTTACCTATATTAAGAATCCGAATTTTGGAAGGATAAGAGATGGTGGAGAGGGTTCCTTGTCAACAAAGAAGAGAGGAAGGTGAAGAAGATGAAGGTGAGTTCACTCCTAGCTCTCCAAGGCCTATGTACAAGGGTCTTGATAATGGATGGAGAAAGAGAGAAGAAGGAGAGAAGTGAAGAAGAAGAGTAGAGAGGAGAAGGAGATGATTGTATGTTGTGTGTGTGTGTCTATATATATATATATATATATATATATATATATATAAGGATAAGGGTGCCCTTTTTGCAAGAAAGCCCACTAAAACTTATATATTTCCATTTTGAGTCTAATGAGGGTCCAAATACTCAACAGTAGCTCAAATGAAATAGAGTCAATACGAAAATTGACGTACTCGTCGAAATACACGCGATGACACCAAGATGACGTGAAATTGATGCAAAATGAGAAAATCGGTAGTTACGAAAAAGCCCTTGACTCTACCTAACCGAGTCAAATCGGTTCTAACTCACCTATCCAAGGCTCAAGACTCAACTAACTCAACTTATAAAGGCTAATAAACACTAATTACCATAATCAAAGACTAAGCACAATAAATTTTGCCAAATCACTATTAATTAGCACTAATCAAGGTTAAATTAGGTCGGGGTATAACATAAGGAGAGACTAGTAGTTAGGGAGAGGAAGAGTAAAGCAGAAGAGCTTTCCTTTCAAAAAAAATTTTGAGTCGTTGTATACAGCTGAAGGCCGCCAAGAATATGAACCTTCAACATGTAAGGAGAGACTGGTAGTTAGGGAGAGGAAGAGTCAAGCAGAAGAGCTTTCCTTTCAAAAATATTTTTGAGTGGCTGTATAATGCTGAAGGCCGCATGACTGACCCAATTAAGTCATAGTGGCCGGAGCACTCATTTCAGCAGCCATGGGTGGGTGGGATCCATGACTCTTTTTCGGCAACTTGGTCTGAAAAAGAGTGAGGCCGCCCTTAGACATGTTTGGGATTTGGGTCCTTGCAAACAGTTTCTCTGTAAATCTAATTACATATAATAGGCATTCCCATTTGTCCCTCACTGATTTCGAGAGAAAATACGACTTTCAGTTATAATTATAGGTGAACTCCTTTGCCAAGAAGGAAGTTCATAGGTAAAGTCTCGTGACTATATATATATGCATGAATCCCATTTTATGACATCAAGTGAGCTCCCTATTAAATTTCTGATAGTACTAAAACCTGAAGGTGTTAGTAAAGGAACATAAATACTTTTCAATGCCTTAGTGCTCGGAACCTCCTCTCATCCTTCTTGGTTCTGCTCCGAAAATGCAAATCAGCATTTTCCCCTCATTTTCGGAGCAAAACCATCCTCGGAGCCCAGTTTGACCGTCCTATGAGCGCAGTTTGGATGAATATCGAGCGAACAAAGAAGGTTTTTGTCTTATGTGTATTTTATTTTTATGTAAGCTTGACATTTATCTTTCGAATGAAGAAACTTCTTATGACTTATTAATTATTATCTATTTTATGTAATTAAATTGTAAAGTTAAATTTTCTTTCTCCATTTTTTATACTTGAATATATGGATAAGATATATTTATGCCCATTAGTTAATTGTTTATAAACTCACATGCACTATGTTATATAGGGGCTCCGAATATATAATTATTTTAAAATTTAAGGCTTCGTCGCTTTCACTCCGTGCTTTGGACATTTAGTTCAATACTACCCCTTGGTATACTAAATACTCCCCCTTGGTATAGGCCACTCCTCAACACTACCTGCATTGGATTACAAAGATTCCAATGAAGGGTTAAACTCCCCCTTGGTGGAGGCCACTCCTCAACACTACCTGCATTAGCATTTGCACTCAGTTTGCATTGACTGCCACCATTAGATTTGGAATACGACGAAGGGTAATATTCAGGTGGGAACTGTTCTCACATATTATGTGAGAATTTTTTTGTGGGGCCCACATTTGGTAATGGGACCAAGGGGATGGAAAGATCTTTGTGAGATCACCCCAAGTATCAAGTTTGACCCCAAACCCATGCCCCTAACCCCTTCATCTGTAACCCACAAGTTTAATGACTTCATATTCAAAAAAATATTCAACCCTCGATCCAACGGTTCAGTCCATTCGAATATGTGCCAATCCTTGATATCAGTGACTATCAAGGGGTTCCCTATCGATTGCTAGGTTTGGATGGGTTGCTAGTTGGACCCCGCAAAAAAATTCTCATATAATAAGTAAGAACTAGTTTTCATTTTAATATTTTTCCTCCTATAATAAGTAAAAACTAGTTTTCATTTGAATATTTTCCCACATAGTATATTCGGAAATGAACTGATATCAAGTGCACCTGAGGCCTTTTCCATTCATTTACGTCCTCTTGCAACCGGTGAGTTGCTTGCAACTCGTGCACGGTGCACGAGGCGTCATGCCACGTGCCAACATGCTATATAGTAGCTTTTTTTGTTCTTCTTCTTCTTCTAATGTTGGAAAGAGAGAGAATGCAATCGGGGTGGTGAGGCCCCACATGGATGAAAACTGCGGTAACGGAAATGGTTAGAACTGGTCGCAGCAAAAATAAATTATCTGAAAATATTGAAAAAATATATTAAAAATACTTAAAATATTGTAAGATGCTAGAAAATGATCTTTTTCTCATTAGTAACAACTAGAAATCAAGATACTGGATCCCCTAGGTCATGAGTCATGACATTATGTATCATTGTCCTTTTGAAATTGTTTATGTGTATATACTACATTTATATAGATTGTTAGGTCATTTACTAACACCTCAAGCTTTTAGTGTTACAGGTTATTAATATGGTATCAAAACCAGAGGTCACGAATTTAACAGCTCGAGTTTTTTGTTTTAATGGTTATGGTCCTTGATTTTCTTTTATATCAGAGCTGCTCATGTTTTTCTTTTCTTTTTTCTTTTTTTCTTTTTTTTGGTGTTACAGGTTATTAGCATAGTATCAGAACCAAAGGTCACGAATTTAACGGCTCAAGTCTTTTGTTTTAATGGTTATGGTCCTTGATTTTCTTTTATATCAGAGCTGCTCATGTTTTTCTATCTCTTCTCTTTTTTATTTCTTATAAGCTTATTCCTCGCTGTATGATTTATGACTCCACCACACCTCTGTTTCAGCATGCACATCTGCAACATATATTTATACCGATTCATGGTTGCCCAATTACATAAAACAAAGCAGGTCTAACTACTCTCTTATAAATATCATAGAGAACAAAAATGACAAAACAAAAGCCTGAGACATCTAAATAAAGATAAGACTCACTTTAAATCCCAATGATATCTGATTATATCAAGAAATTCAGATTAGCATTCAGCAAGATAGGTTGTGAGAAAAATAAAACGGTGATATCCTTTTACCTGTGCAGAAATCATGGGTTTGAACTTTGAAGGCCTGATACCAGTAATTAAATGGAATTCAGAATCTCTACTAGCATTGAATTCTGAAACATGTTTACAGTCTCTTTATTTTAGTTCTGTTTTAGATCACATTGATGAACACAGTTAAGACTATTATCATTTGATCTCTTCCTACCCTTTCACAACTTTTACATTTATAAGCATCACTACATCTTTTATTTCAAGATACATATACTTTAGGTGCCTTAACTTGTATTTAACAGCATAAAGCATATAGCTAAAACTGCCACAGCAATGAATGTAAGCAATTTAAGAGCAGAGCACTTGGGAAATATAGAGAGCGCTCCACTTTTCCCGTACACCCATATCCATCTGCATAAGAAAATTATGCCAGACGATGCCTTGAATTTTTGCATGGAAAAGTCCTGCATCACACACACAAGGGGTGGTTCAGACTTCAGACACCAAATAAAAGCAGAGTATCTTATACATTAATTTGAAATCCCAAAGTGTCTCCAAGAAAATAAATAAATGCATTAGCCTCATCAACTGCCTTTCACTATGCACTCCAAGGAGAACAGCACAACCGCAAATTGATACCCACGTGTTGATCATCTAGTAGATATCATCATGGACCGGTCATGCCCCTAGTATCTCCGTGCAAAAGTTTCAGCCATTGAAATCATAACATTTTGTGTGTAGAACAGGAGTTGTGTGGGTGAGGTTTTTCTCTTTTTCCCCTCCCAATAGTCGATCAGCACAAAAAGATTTCCTAAAGTGGGAACTCATGTGATTCCACCAAATGAAAATAGTAAATGACCAGAAACGATGACTCCACCTTTAAAGTTGATCCTTACAGCATATAAACCTAACATTAGAAAGTACCCTTTTTTATTGACTAGTCAGCTAAAGACTTGATCTAAACCTAGTACATTCTATGATGAATTCCTGTCTATAGGCTGTGTTTGGCTTTCCATTGGAGCTGATAGAGTTTTCTTTGGAAAGAAGAATTTTCTCAGCATGCTAAATGACCATGGTTTTGAAAATTGGCTGAATCCAAGTTGAATCAAAATTGGCAACTACTGAGTCAAGTCACCCTTCAAAGTCTTCTTCGACGAGTCCTACAGGGAAAAAGTGAATAATAATAATAATTGCTTTCACCAACTTTCTTATTGTGAGAAGATATTGAAGGCTTTTGAGGTCCTTTTCGCTTGCTCGCTTATATATATATATAGGGAGATGCTCTCACCTTACTATGAGAAATAAGGTGGAGGCCCTCACATCCATATCCAATGCCAACAACTTAAATGTGAGGGCCCCCACCCCTATCTCTCATTGTAAGGTGAGAGATATCTCTCATAGGAGCATCTCCCATATATATATACTAGTTATTGCCCGTGCCTGAAGGCACAGAGCACCACGCTCTGAGCACAACTAAATCTAATTACTCTTCTTTTGACCACCTAACAACTAACACCGCCCATAATTTAACAAATTTAATTCAAATTTTCTATGTGGCCCATTGGATCAATCAGCTTCAAATCAAGCCCAGCCGGATTTTATTTTTTTAGGTAAAACAGCCCAGCCAATTGGACCCTTGTTTAACCACCATTGAAAACCAGAAGTGGCCCACTACTATAAGCAGTCTAGTTTAATTGCATGCAAGCCACGTTTGCATCTACTACCAAAACAATCCAAGTTAGCCCAGATTCCACAATTCGTGAAAAGCAGCATATATATGTGAAGGGGCAAACTGGTAAGTTGTGAGATCAAATTCCACACCGTTCAATCACTCAATTGCAATCATAGCCGTGTATTTAATCATATCTTTACTTGCAAGGAAATTTTGAAAAGATAATGGCACGTTTCGTAATTTCACAGAAAACCAAGGACACTCCCATATCCTCTGGGAAAAGATAATGGCAGATTTCGTAATTTCACAGAAAATCAATGGCACTCCCGTATCCTCTTGTCCTTAGTAATAAGTTACTGCCCCTTTGTTTTCAAATAATTACAAAATTACCAAGCTCTTGAATCCATTCTCAGCCCTAGGATTTATGTACATAAATCCAAGGGTCCAAAATGTCCAGGGATTCAAATAGTGCTCTCCCTTATTATATAGATATATATATGGGAGGTGCTCTAGTGAGAGACACTCTCACCAAGTTGGTGAGAGATGGGTGTGGGCCTTCACATTTAAGTTGGGGGTCCTTGCATTTAAGTTAGTGAGAGTGGATATGGAAGTGAGGGCCCCCACCCATCTCTCATAAACTTGGTGAGAGTGTCTCTCATAGGAGCACCTCCCTATATATATATATATATATCACCAACTTGGTGAGAGATGGGTGGGGGTCCTTGCATTTAAGTTGGTGAGAGTGGATATGGAAGTGAGGGCCCCCACCCATCTCTCATAAAGTTGGTGAGAGCGTCTCTCATAGGAGCACTTCCATATATATATATATATATATATATATATATATAGGGGATCTTCAAGTGCATCCATCCCTTACCATTTGTGGCGAGGGACACCCCTTTTGGGGAAGTTTCAAGTACAAAAGAGGTACAAAAAAGAAGTACACCTCTCTTTTGTACTTGAAATTTCCCCAAAAGGGGTGTCCCTCACTACAAATGGTGAGGAATGGATGCACTTGAATATTATCCATATATGGAATTATTCATATGCATCTATCCCTCACCACATTTTGGTGAGGGACAACATAGTGGGGCCACTTTATGATTCATCCAAATCATCCACACACATGGAACCTCCTAAATTACAATGGATCCATTGAGTTTTCATTGATCCGAATGGATTGGACCGTTGAATTGAGGGTCAAAACTTTCCTTTACTATAAAGTCATTAAATTTGTTATATATTCACATTTAAGTTGTTGGCATTGGATATGGATGTGAGGGCCCTCGCCTTATCTCTCATAGTAAGGTGAGAGATGCTCTCATAGGAGCATCTCCCTATATATATATATATATATTCTCGTCGTTAAGGTGGAGAACTGAACCAAGAATTCTTTCTTCATCATCAATCGAATCACTGTTCGCGAACCAGGATTCTATTTTATCATCAAGATCAAATAAGGGTTCATTCAAATTATGATTCGAAATGGAATCAAAGATTTAGGCGAAATCCCCATTATTTTCGATCGCTACAAGATCAACAATATATATATATATATATATACAGATGCTCCTATGAGAGCATCTCTCACCTTACTATGAGAGATAGGGTGGCGGGCCCTCACATCCATATTCAATGCCAACAACTTAAATGTGAGGGGCCCCCACCCTATCTCTCATAGTAAGGTGAGAGCATCTCCTATATATATATATATATATATATATATATATATTGAAGGCTTTTGAGGTCCTTTTCGCTTGCTCGCTCGCACGCACATCTATATATATATATATATATTGAAGGCTTTTGAGGTCCTTTTCGCTTGCTCGCTCGCACGCACATCTATATATATATATATATATATAATGTTCCATGTTGCATTGATTTTGGAACATCAAACCCATATGTCATGAAAGATTTAAGCATTTAAAGTTGAAGAAAATATTCATGACTAAGTAAAAATCAACTGCCACCACCTATTATTTCTTAAACTTATTCTTACTAATTAAAACAAGTGCCTAAATTCATAGGACATAAAATTTCTAATTTTTTTATTTTTTTATTAGTTTCTATAATTTTTTAGATTTTTTGGCCTCTATGATGTGACTCAGCCTAACGCCAAGTCAACCCTCCCCCCACCCCCCTTCCACCACACACACCCACACCCACCAAAGCAAGGACTTCCAACACTATCTCCATCTGAATTCTGTCTATATTTCAACACACCAAATTTCATCAAGAGGAATGCACATGTATCGAAACCATCACGACAGTGCAATTCAATGGGCATGAACCCAAACTAACATAAATATATTATATACTGAAGCTACAACTACCAAAGCATATGACCAGACTTATGATTTACAAAATCATGCATGGTGCTAACAGGCATTCAGATCATAAGAAGGGTGGCCAGTACCTACAAAAACAGCAAACATGTGGTGATGGAAACACGACAATGGCTTTCCTCATTTGGGTATTTTAATACTCATCTCAGCAGCAAAAGCATCACAGCTGCAGTTGAACTTATCTAAAGAGAAGCCCTGCAAACTCCCCAAGCAATAATCAAGTCTTGGCACATAGGTAATGGATAAATATACCTTTATTCAGTACATCACCAATTTGAATACAAGCAATGGTTGGTTGAGGAATTATGCATGCATGTGTGGCAGCAAATGTATACTCGGCTTATCCTCCAAAGTCCAAAAGTCATACATGCAGGATTGGATGACCCACAACCTCCCAGATTGGATGATTCTAGTTCTTAAGCCAGTGGCCTACAAGTGCAATTAATAATAGGATTACAGAAATGGCTCTGGAAGAAAACTAATGAGTGGGTTGCTAGGATCTTCCATTTTGGGAGAATTTAAGGGTACCCTGCATCCATGGTGGGATACATCAAATCAATGTCTAGATCAGAAAAAATATCAGACTGTATGAACAATTCAGACAATTAAGAAACCATAAATTTGCTACAATGCAGGCTCAACAATTCATCCAGTTTGGTTAATGCAGAATAACAAAGGTGTCTTGCCAAAAATAAAACAAAAGCACCTCATATTGATGACAGGCAGCAATTCCTGCTGAAATCATGTCAGCCTTTTACCTATTATTGATAGAAGCTATACAGTGCCGTAGTGCACAATAACAAATAAGCCTCTAGCCAGAATCAAATAAAAGATCCAGATTGATGGCTTACAGCAGGTCCTGCTTAAATTACATAAGCCCTTTTGACCTGGGCTGTGCTATACAGTGGCCATCAAAAAAGGTCCTTTGTATTTTGGTTTCATCTCTCTCCCAAGTTGGCTAGTAAAAATCAGAGCAATTATCATGCAATTAGATGTGGTGTCTGCATCTTTGGGTGCATGTAGATACCATGTCAATTCATGAAGTAGAAATACAAGCATGAAGAAAGTAAGAGAAGTACCTTCGGTAGCTTATCTTGGTAGGCCAGATAATCCACATGAAGCCTTACATTATATGAAGCAGGAATCCATAACTTAGTGTCTACATCAGCATATGACTTGGAAATTATATCAAACAATGTCTCCGCTCCATTCTCTATTGCTTTCAAGATGGATGACTCCCTATCTCTACGATGCCTGCAAATCAGAGAAATGTCAAGCAGAATAGTGTTCACTTGTCAATAAGGGAACATGTTCTACACGCTGACTGCATGTGCAGTCCAGCTCAATGGGGCCCACCTGGGCCCACCTTTGATCAGTGTAGCCCCTTTGATAATCTTCATCCCATGATCTGGCATCAAGCCTAATAAAACTAATTGAACCTTCATTCACCGGTGGCTTGAATCTAAAAAAAATCCACAGTTAAGATGCCATTAAACTTTAAGACTGTTAAATCAAGGGCTAGGATAATCTGTGGTGGGGGCTAGTTTTTGGCTCCCCTTGCCCATAAGGAGACCTTTCCATGTGCACTCCCCCCATTAATAGACATTCAGCTAAGTGGGCCCCACGAGCTGGACTGCATATAAGCACTATGCAGTCTGCTCATATGAGAATGTTCTCCTACCATCAAGCATGGTAAGATTATATTGAAGACACAACGCATCAATATGGGGTAGGTTGCAGTAGTATTATTTCACAGCATAGAAGTGGAGTGGCCTCCCTCAAGTTTCTTCGAGTTATTCTAATACAATCGGCAAAATGGTTGTTGCTGCGCACATGTGTGTGTGTGTGTGTGTGTGTGTGTGTGTGTGTGTGAGAGAGAGAGAGAGAGAGAGAGAGAGAGAGAGAGAGAACTTGAGGTATCCGCAAAGCATCCTCTTGGGCCACAGGTTGAATCTTCCATGCATGGGGATCAAAATATGGGGTGAAAGTTCCAAGAAATTGTAAGTTGTTTGAAAGTAGTCCTGCATATACAAACAAATTCTCTTAATCGTGATTGAACTGGAAGCATACAGAATCATGTGTATGCAACATCCATTAACAAATCTTCCCAACAACAAAAAACAAGAAGATAACTAATTCAGAGATTTTCAAGAATAAACAAAAAGCATGTTTTGCTTGAAGAGCAAACATAATGTGCGCTCCCTTAATCCATTATCCATACAGCGGATAAGAAGATCTATCTAATATTGGTTTGGTGTATCATGAAGGAGATGCTTAACTAATAACTGAGCTAAATGGTGCCGGTCTTGACTACATAATAAATTCTGGATGGCCAATTTGTATTAGATTATTTATCTAATGAAATTTATGATCTCATTTTCCTTCTTTAGTTTATTTTATTAGAGGGTGAACTTCAAAAACGTGTTGACCAGCATTACTAAGATGAAGAAGTGACAGTCCTTTAATGACTGAGGGAGAAATTAAGTCATTAAACAGGAAAGAAAAAGGAAATTCTTATCTGTTCCATGACAGGTGTAAGGATTCTCCTTATGTCGATTATAAAGAGGAACTAGAAGGTTTTTCTTTTTTCTTTTTTTCAAAATGGCAGTAAAAATTCCCATGTGTAGCAAACCAACAACACTAGATCAATTTTATAAATAGAAAAGAAAAAGGTAAAGATTACAAAAGCAACATCTTGATGCCAGAGTGAATAATGAATCAGGGCAATGATACGGAACTCATTGTCCCAAATAAGTCAACCGATTCTATCTCAGTATCATAGAAAATGAAACAAAGTGTGCTCACCTTCATATTTCCACCAGAAGTAATGTCTAGCACAGAACTTCCTTGGCTGGAAAAGAAAATTGCAAAAGTTTCAGAGAATAAGTCATACAAAATTAAACAAGTAAAATGACCACAAAAGAAAGAAGATTCAGACATGACTAGAATGTACATCGCTCATAATCATTACAACTGAAACCTTAAAATCAGGCAACAGCTTCAGTTCCAAATCAACTCCTTTCAGAACCGGCGCTCTTTAGTTAAGATATTTGCATCACAAAGTTTGGTCAGCCAGTACCAGTACCGCAGTGCATAAACAATCCAGCACTGGTCATAAATCTTAAATTACACTTGCTGTAAGCTTGAGATTATCAATCTTAAATACTACAACTATATTTATACCCTGTTATCCAGTGTTTGCTTGAATAATGTGAATCAAGTTCCTTCCATGCATTTCTGGTGAAACTGCAAGACATCCCCCGCTATTATATAAGGTAGTGGAATGGGTTTAAACATCTGGTAGGTCTCGCTTGTACTCACAACAGGTTGAGTCTTAGTGGCCACTAGGGCAGTGTATCAGGGAAAAAAAAGTTGCTCTTATGATGAACTACAACATTGCCATATAGAATAAGTGTCTATTCACCTAAATCTGGAGATAGTTAAATGCCTCTTTAGCTTTGGAAACATAGTTTAACCATCTAACATATAGTTTCTTTGTTCAGCAAGAGAATCTCACCCTACACAGTGATCACCAACAATTACTGAGTGTGTACCAACATGAAGCAGTGCCATGTGACCATCTGTATGTCCCTGATCAGGAAAGAAATAGAAATTGTAACGAAAAGGGAAGGTAAAATTATAGTATCCAAAAAATGAACATGATCCATAATATCTGGGCCACATAGCACAAGCAAAAGCCTATCTACCTAATCTACAGGCATGTATGCTCAACTTATAACCATCCTTAAGAATGAAGATATATATATGTGTGTGTGTGTGTATGTGTGTGTGTGTGTGGGGGAGATGCTCTTGTGAGAGTTACTCTCACAGCTGTCATAGGAGCATCTCCCTATATATATATATATATATATATATATATATATATATAGGGGAACATTTATGTGCATCTATCCCTCACCAAAAATGGTGAGGGACACCCCTTTTGGGGGTGTTTCAAGTACAAGAGTGGTACAAGAGGGGTACTTTGTACCTCCCTCTTGTACTTGAAACAACCCCAAAATGGGTGTCCCTCACCATTTTTGGTGAGGGATAGATGCATATGAAGATCCCCCATATATATATATATATATATATATATGTGTGTGTGTGTGTGTGTATATATATATATGTATGTATGGGAAATATTCATATGCATCTATCCCTCACCATTTTTAGTGAGGGACACCCCTTTTGGGGGTGTTTCAAGTACAAAAGGGAGGTACAAAGTACCCCTCTTGTACTTGAAACACCCCAAAAAGGGGTGTCCCTCACCAAAAATGGTGAGGTATAGATGCATATGAAGATCCCCCTGTATGTATATATATGTATGTATGTATATTAAAATGTTAATTTAATTTTATTTCTATAAAAAAAAAACAATCAAAATAAAAAAGAAGCATGTAAAATTACTAACACCAGACAAATCTATCTAAAAAGTCAATTCTTAAGCATACAATGCCAAAACATAAAAGCATCTAATCCTACAATCCCAATAGGCTACCTACTTTCAGGTAGCATGTTTCTTATAGGACAAACCCTAACACAAGGAAGGACCTATAGGAAGAGGAGCTCCTCCACAGAAGCAAGACAACGCCTAACCTCTAACTTGCTATCAATGTTCATAAGGAGAGGCAGTTTCTTCCATTATATGAACAGCCCAATGAAGTAGGAGCAAAAATGGCAGCTATAGTTGAGGATAGTAGATACGACTTCTGGGGATGCAGTTATTCTACATTCAGGAGATGAATAGGAGGGAGTGCATTAAGCTGAAGCAATGGTAGTGCGGAGTTGTCAGAGTATGCACACAAGCATGATGATGAAAAAGCAAAGGCCAAAACTCCTAGCCCGTCATTTGACAAGAAGCCAAAGATGAAGGCAGATGGCAGTTGGCTTTGAAAGAATGTCTTTCAAGCTACTTGCACCTCCAACAGAAAGCTTTGCACTATTTTAATTGACAGAGGAAAGCAGTGATAATGTTGTCTCAAGGGGGTGATGGTGGATAGCTAAATGGCCCTCCGCAGAAAGCTTTGCACTTTCTTAATTGACAGAGGAAGCAGATAATATTTTCTTTAAGGGAGACGGTGGATAGCTGGGTGCTTAAAGAGGACAAGCATCCCAAGCCAGACAAAATGGTTTAAAAAGGGAGAAATTCCATGAAGACCAGGTGTTCAATCTCTTTCGATAGGCAAGGAGTATCGAAAAGATGTTTGGGGATGTCAACACCATGGACATTGCCCATACTGCTGGGGTGTCCTTGGTTGCATGATCATGATGTTTATATCGGTGAAAGGCCAAATGCATATATTTTCCGCGAGGAACATATAAGCATCACACTATATCCATGATGAGCATTGCCTACAAAAAAGAATGCCATGCTCAAGTGACGGAGACAAAACCTTGAATGTATAAAAATTTGAATTGGAGAGTGAGCTAACAGAACATCCCTAATTGAATTGAAACACAGATTTTTAAACCTAAACCATATCAACAGTAACTAAGCAAGAAAACAAGAAAAGAAAAGATTACTCATGGTGTTTAGGAATAATCAATCGTTTTCTTCAACCCCAAGGAGAATACATCAATCCCAATGGAGAATATGACAAAACAGTGTGTCTATACAATGTCTGAACTTCAAAACTGCTGAAAAACCCCAAATTCGACTGCTTTTGTTTACTAATATGCACAAAAAAAAACCTTTTAAAACCCTAATCTAATCTTATCTCATCCATCCATTCTCCTTCAGGGTAACTAAGTCTATTAATTTCGATGGGTTCTTCACAAACCAACATAAAGGAGAAAACAACAGAAAATAGCAGCCGAACATGAATATAGCTGTGTGCAGGTCACAGTCTCTTGTACAACACAGTTCATGGGACCCACATGGCCCATTTTTTTGGAAAGGTAAGCGTATGTTTTTCCAAAAGAGATTGTACAATATACAAAGGAATTGAGGAACCTTGCACTCACTTGCACTCCCAGAAAAGAGAAGCAACCAAGAGAGAGCTAACCCAAAGCAGCCCACAAGCCGGGCAAGCTCCAAAAAGCCCACAGCTGGACCAACTAAAAAACAAGCCACAAGCCAGGCTAGCTTAAAGAAAGACAACACAGAGCACAACACACATACTGATCATGCTAATGCCAAAACAAACAACAAGATTACCACTTGCCACACCTCCAAACTGAGCAGTCTAAAACACTACCTGTCAGCTACGAAGTGAAGCCTCTGAGTACTCACCTGCCAGTAAATTCATAAGGAGTTTGAAAAGGCGGGACAACGACCCCCTGTATACTCATCAGAATTTTAACTCTTTGAAGTTAGACCTGAGATTTGATGTAAGATGCAGTCATTTGTCTCCTGAAGTTAATTTTCCGAGGCAGAGGAATCTCCATTGAGGTCTCTGAGAACATGGAGTTTTCCAAGATTTGAAAACAGGGAATTCAAGTTCTTGTTCGGAGAGGCTTTTGAAGACTGCTTGACTTGTTTGTTCTTGGTGTTTGTAGTCTGCCAAATCTCACTTTGATGCCCAATTACCTTGCTCAGAGCTGGGACTGAATTTGAAGTGTTAATAGGCTGAGCTTGCTTTAGCATCCAAGCTTTTTGGATAACCCGAGGCTTCTGTAGCTGCTGGTGGGCAGTGTCTTGATGAGTGAGTGAATGTTTTGCATTTCTGACAATGCTATGGGCTTCCAAAGTTTCCATACTCCACTGCCTCCTCCAAGGTGTTTTCTTTACAGCCAATAATGATTGAATCGGGGAGGTTTGAATTAGTGGAGACTTCAACTAGAACCCTTGGAAAGGCCAACCTTTGACCTGTTGAGGCAAACTTGTCCATGCATATTGGGTTTCCAACGCAACAGGAAATTTTTGAAAGAATTATTACAGACCTGCAGGAAAGCTTCAAATTCGGAAACTTCACCCAAATAGGGATAGTCTTCATGTCTACCTTCGGAAGATCCAAATTGTCCGACCATCTTCTTAGGACTAATGGATGTCCTCCAAACCAAGGCCCATCTTCAAGAATTTTTTGGCTTTCATAAGTTTTGAATTTGTACATGTAGAATCCATTTTCTAGGGCATGAAGTTCAATTTCCTCATTGCATTTCCAAGCCATTTTGAATATCCTGATTACATGGTCCACTTTTTGGAGGAAGCCTGAAGGCACTCAACAAACTTGAAGAGGACTGATAGGTGACCTTCCCGGTGCAGTCCTTTAGTAGATAGGGCTTCATTTGGCCCACCAACTGAAGCCCAAATTCTGCCCTGTTATGTGCAGAGTTTTATGTAATTTCACACACACACACACACACAAAAAAAAAAAACCTGCTGTCTTTCATTTTTATTTAAAAAAAAAAACCCTGTTGTTATGTTTTCGTTAGTGAACTATTATGGCCCAATCTTCAACCTAAAACCATCACCACCTTGGCCAACCCTCATTTTTATTTTTAAAAAAAAAAACCCTGTTGTTATGTTTTCGTTAGTGAACTATTATGGCCCAATCTTCAAGCTAAAACCATCACCACCTTGGCCAACCCTTGCGGCCCCTCTTAGAGCCCTCAAACTGTCCAAAATCTCTTCGGCAAGTAGAATTCCATGATCAAAATCTGAATCTTCACGAAAGCAAGGAAGCAGATGTAGTGCAGGTATTAGTTGCAAAGCTATTACTAGATAGGGCCATGTGCATCCAGCATTTCAACCATTTCTAGAGTTTAGAAAAGGCCAGAAGAGCTACCTCCTATGTGACATTCAACGCCACATCAACTTTGCACTAGAAGCTACATTGCCAAAATTGCAACATTATCAAATGAGCCCATCTGAGCATGCAGAGTCGCATAAGTCTTCTGAACAAAGGGATGATAAGGGAGAACATGTCTCCTTGTGCAGTTCTTTTCATGCTCAAGGAGGACGGATCAACATGGATATGTGCCGATGGTCAAGCCATAAACTAGATCGTAGTCAAATATCCATTTCCTATTCCATGGACAACATGTTGGATATGCTGCATGGTGCTAATGTATTCCAAATACTAGTTTGAGTGGCTACCATCAAGGATGAAAATAGTGGTAGCAGTAGGTGTAGCGGCTTGCCACCAAGACGCTACATAGCGGCGTAGCGGTGAGATTTGAAAAATCATCAAAAAAATCTCAAAAAAATTGTAAAAAATCTAGAATATTGAAAAATGAGATAAATTTTTTTATTTTTTTATTTTTTTGCAAAAGTAACTAAGATAAGTAGGCGTAGCGGTCCCCTCATTGTATGAGGTCCTGTATCGCTGTATAAATAGGAAATAATAGTAATGATCATTTTTTCCACATGTATTCATGTTGCTTAGTTATGCTAACTTAGAAACTAATGAAAGGCTCATAATAATAATAATAATAATAATAATAATAATAATAATAATAAAACTATGTCATGAAGTCAAGACTTAAGAGCACCTAGAGAAAAGAATACATCTACCAAAGGGAGTGTCTAATAGGATGTACTCAGAAAAGAATCCTTGAGAAGAACTCTCTGTATCAACTGTAAATCGGCGAGATCATGTGCTTTTTGGTGTTCTTTTAAACATAAAAGGGTAGAAGAGTTGCGTAGAAATGTTATTTGGAGAGAAAAAGAAAAGAAATAAGTCTTATTATGCATTTTAAAAAATTTTGGAAAGATGGAATCTGTCTCACTCAGTATCGGCCCCGTAGCGGCCGCTATGGATGTGAATAGCGCTAAATTCTATTTAGCATAGCAGTGAAGACCGCTACGCCCGATATAGCGGCCGCTACGCTCATCCAATTCAGATATGGACACATGATGAATGGATAAAACTTGTCTATCAAGATAAAAGATGGGCTATACAAGTGGCTTGCCATGCCATTCAACATGTAACTAATTAAAACATAAGTTATGGGCCCCTTGCTGGACTGGACCGATACTGGTCTTCTTGGGCCTTCATTGATAAGTAATTTTCGAACATGGCCTGCATCACCCTCATATCACCAAGCTCCTTCCAAAATCAGCCCACCTCTGCCTAATGTTCAAACCATAAACAGATGTTGCGAACCACTGTGAAATATTTTAAATATTTTTTCATCATTTACGACCAAATAAAATATTAAAACGTCGTTTTAACAATTTGTCCAACCTCCGTCAAGAAGTCTACACATGCTGGCATGGGTTGCAACCATTCTTACATTATCATTCACCAAAATATACCTTTCTCGGCCTTTTTGCTAAGAGCAAGTGTAGTCTCTGTTCTTATCAATCTCCAGTGCATCATCATCATTGAAGCCTTATCCCATATACTTGGGCTGGCTTTGTTTTCTACTTTTTCACAACCCTATTTGCAGACATGTATTTGGTAACTCTATTATGAATAGCATCTTGGCAGGAAATACCAAATATGTGTTTAGTCTTGGGACACTCACGAGGAGTGCTTGTAAGACTACTCTTTAAAAAAATTCAATTACCTTTTCTTGCCTATATAGGTAACATGACTTAAACTCGCAACCTCATGGCTGCGATGAAAAGTATCTTCCACCTATGCCATGTTTGGCTGCCTTTATGAGGCACTTGTTTCATTAAGTCAAACAACTCAAAATTCAAGAAATAAGAAGACACGCACTCTCTTGCAAAGCTGAATAGACAATTAATCCCACATGTGTATGATTTAAAAACTCTCTCAGTGGAACTTATAAGGAGGCACAGAAAGGAGAAAAACAAAATTTGTGATACCGGAGCAAAGATGACTTTCAATCTTTGATCACCAATGTGAATTGCTTCACCTCCTGAAATAGGTGTATAACCAAGAGACCAGTCATCTGCAAAACATCAGGATTTCTAAGCTCAGTTCATCATGACCATCAGCATCTTCTTGTCATCTTTCATTATCAAAGCCTTATCCCATGATCTGGGTTGGTAATTTTCAACATCAATTGCAAGATATACATTCTTTTATAAATTGAAATGGAAAAAAAAACTCATGATAGATACCAAAAAAAAAGGTCTATTTTAAGAAATCCTATAACCATAGCATCACAACTAAGCATTGTTTCTTCAGACGCTTTGCAAGTATTAAAACAGTATAGGATAAAACTCTAACAAGTAAATTGTGTAAACAAGGTGTTTTCAATGATAAAGGATAAAGTTATGGCCTTCAGGAAAAGGTCATACACTTTCAATCAAAAGGCACAGGAACAACTCATGGAAATTTGAAACAACACATGACAAATACATAATTTTATGGCCGTGATATTAATCTTGGTGGAGGAGATGTCCTTTTTCCCTTTGGCCAATAAATTTGGATTGAGGTCTTAATGCGAATATATCCCAAAGAGATTTGCACAAAATGGGTTTTTGTGCAAATTCCTGGCGTGTGACAGTGGCTTTCTATTATGTTTAGAACTTTGATATTGTTTTTCAATTTGTAAGAAGAGGACTCTTAGTTTGGTTAATGCTTTATTTATGTTAAAGGCTAAGATTGATTGGATAATAGATGTATAATTAGGATTAAATTAGGTCCCCTTGTTTGAGAAAACAAGATTAGTGAATAATGTAGGCCTCAGCTAAGGTACTTCCAGAGAACAGTTTCAAATCCTTCTCTATGTGAAAGTTCCGGTTGCTATTTTCGTTGCGAAACCGTGCTCTTTTCTCTTTCTGTCTTGGTGCTACATCAAGTATTGGCATGAAGCCTATCTGTTTTCTTTACTTTGATTGTGCCGTGTGGCACTGTTTTTTCCTCACATAGCCAAATAGATCAGCAGCAGAGGCATTTTTTTGGCAATGCATATACTGCCAAGAAGATGTGCAGAAATTTAGAGACTCCATCTTGATAAACTAACTGTGTTCTTTATTGAGAATAACCAATGGATATTGTAGGATACAATCGAGACATTAACTTAAAGTAGGAACCTAATCACACTATAACTCTAACCTACTATACTACAAATTTAATACAATCCCAGTCTAAGACAAACTTGTCCTTATCATAACAAATTTAACCCATAATTAATAGAAATTACAAAGAAGTCTCTTACTGTTTCTCAACACTCCCACTCAAGCCAATGCAAAGATATCAACTATTCCCAGCTTGGAATAGACTTCATATAACTACTTCCCTTTCCAACTGCTTTGCTGAGAAAATTTGTTAGCTTGATCTTCGGTACTAGTAAAAACTATAATGATCGTCAATCTATCTTGCAACTTGGATGACGAAGGAGATGCGAAGCAATCAGCAACTGCACACTGCATTCAGTAAACAACATTATATGCTCCACGGCATAAACTTCCGCAATCAGCAACACTGACAAACTGATGAACAACTTGACTTCATATACTCCATAGCTCAAATTTTCACAATTAGCAACACTGCTGATTTAGAGGACACCTTGGTATGCTCCACGGTGTATTGGAGAGACCAGAATGCTACACAGCATTTCTAACAACATAACACAGGAAATCGGGGTGGTTGAGTAGGTTTTCCACAACCCTTGAATTTCTTATATGAAAGTAAGGATGAATACTTGCCCACAATTCACATATTTCTTGGATTCACAAAGCCAAATAATTATAGGGTACTCATAGAACTTTCTCCTCCAGGTTTGGACTCCATTGGAGACCCTAAATTTTATCAGGCAGCTTCTGTGATGAGAAAACAGCCCCTTTTTATTACTTAGCAACTTTGAAACTCCAAAAAAGGATGACTGCCATCCAAATTTAACAAAATCAGCCTCTCAGGATGTTTATACAAATATTCAGCAATACAAGTACTGTTTCTTAGAGTAAAGAATTGCTCAAAAAGGCTTAAAAAACTCATGGAATTAATAATTTTTAAACATTATTCAACAATCACTGACTGCTGCCACAAACTGCTCAACTAGATGTATAAGCATCCATAAATAGCACCTTATAAGAAATAAAAAAACTTGATGAGAGGATTGGCCTGATCCTGTTCACCATCATAATCTTCAAGACAAGCCGCACTAATTTTTGCTAATATAGAACAATTGAGATGAAACTGTTGTAAAATTTGTGAAAACAAAACTTGGAGAAAACTGATACTTTGTCTGACACTGGATTGCAGCAACGTGAAAGAAGATTGAGACAATCGAAAATTGATGGTTCCATTAGTAATTATATGACAATTACTTACTGTTCTCCACATAAGTGACACGAACAGAGCCTTCACTTTGCTAAAACTCAAGAAATCTCCAAAAGCAGCAACACAACAATTCAGCATGACAATGCCAACATGGAAAACCTCCAGCTTCAGGAGCCTCCAGAAATGATACAAAACAGGAGATTTGACTGCTGTCCCATACAGAGAAGCTGGAACATTCTCCAGAAAAACCCCATTTGTTTCCAACGAACCAAAGATTTACTGCTGTTTCTTCAACGAGAAACCAAAAATTCAGCTGTCTTCAACCAGAAACAGCTGTAAGCAGCAAAACTCTCGCCATTCTTAACAACCAGAACAGCAAACTGAAGAAACTTGAACAGGCGACCCTTTAGTGCAGAGCCTAGAATTGCTGGATTTTGAGATGGAAAAAAATACCATGACAAAACAAACTGTTCTCCTTGCCTTGATTTACACATATTCTACAGATGTAAGGCTCTGATTATAAGTGTCTCTAAAACCCTAATCAGAATTTTCTGTAATCTTCAGGTATAAGAATAGTGTTGGGCTTTGGAGGCAATTTAGAGGTTATGGGTTGGAGATGTTTTAGACTTGGTCTTGAGGACTTTCAGCAGGTTTTAGAGACTGATGCTGATGGGTTTTTGAATGGTGATGAAATATAAGGAAAAATAGAAGGAAGAAGAATGACAATAAACAGAAGCAAGAAGAGGAGAATAACCAAATCGTTTTCTCTGAAACCTTGTAAAAACTTAGAGACTACATCTTGATAAATTGACTGTTGTTGAGAATGGCCAATGACTAATTATATTAGTGTACAATCAGGACATTAAATTAAACTTGGAAACCTAATCACATAATAATTCTAACCTAATATAACACAAATTTAACTTAATCCCAGTCTAAGACAGACTTGTCCTCATCATAACAAATTAACAATTAGCCCATAATTACTACAAAACTACAAAGAAGCCCCTAACTGTTTCTTGACACTAAACTTCATTAACCTCAAACATCATATCTGAACTTAGCTTCAGAGCTGATAATTGGGTCCAAAACTAAGACTTCTCTGGAAATTTGAATCCAACGGATAAATAGCAGGATCTATTTGACTGTTAGCTACAAACAAAATCCCCCACAGAGTCTGCCCTTCTTAAAACTTCAGATTGTGCAATCAGATCTTTTCCAGTTGCATTAAAACTTTGTAACTGGGAATTCTCTGTAAGCCTTTTCTTTTTTCAATTCCATCTTCCATCTATTGATACTCTCTCAGTTCCTTTTCTACCTACTATCAAGTACATGTGTAACTAGGGATCCAAGTACCCATGTATTATATATGTAAACTATTTTTCTAATCTCTGTAAAATCTTAAAGATTAGGATAAAACCCTAATTAAGGGAGATGATATCTATCAAGTGCTGTAATTAAGGAAGGAAAAGAGCAATAAAAGGAGTCTAACACAAGGTTCAACATACTGTTTTCCAGCAATCCTTCTCTCTTTTAATTTCTATAAGTTTGATACCTATAACTTGACAAGGAATGTTCAGTCAATCTGTTGAAACTAATTAGAGAACCTGCTGAAACTATATACTGAACTCTGTCTCTTGTTCAATTCAAAATCAGTAGTTACCAGAAATTTCAGATTGCCTTTAATCTCTGAATTATCAGAATATCACATATTACATGGCTGTGAAACTGGCTGCTAGATTAAAACAATATATCACAATCCTTGATCACAGTTTGTCATCAAAGCTAGCTTGATAATTGGATCAGTCACTGTGTTTTATTGCATTACCTAAAAAAAGGGGTCAAGAGGCTGCATATCAGTATCACTAGTCCAGAGTCCTCAAGGGAGCAATGTGCAGTGGTCAGAGGAGCAGTTTAGAAAATAGGATTCACCTTGGATATGGGTTCTCTTTTGCCTCAAAATGCCCTCAGCCATTTGAAAAATGGACTTGAACATAAATATGAAGTATCTTTCTGGAGAGAGATCTGCTTTGAACAGTTACATAACCCATGCAAGTGCCCCAACTTTGGACTAATGAAGCAAACCTCATATTCTAAAGATAAGTTTACTATCAATGGTCCACCATAATTCTTCGAAGTGCAAGGTTAAAATATCGATATCCCACCATAATTCACCTTATACAATGAAATACAATTCCAGAAGAAAGTACATCATACTCATCAAAGGATTAGAACTCAGTACATCATACTCATCAAAGGATTAGAACACATAACTAATACACACATCCATCAATATTCTAGATAGAAAAACTTGAAAGTATACACACTCTATTGTCATTTTTTCGTATCCTAGGAGATAAATGTATTAAACTGCTAACTTTCCATAAAAAAAAATAACTTTCCAAAAATAAAATAAAATAACTTTCCAAAAAAAAATTAAATTACAATAGTTGAATTATTATACCCTAAGAGGTTGACCCCAAAACACTCTCATAAGAAAAGCTATAATAGGTAAAAACACTTTTCTAATTAATTCAAATTCAAAATGCACAATGAGATTGATTGGAAACAAGAACAAGAGATAACCTTTTCTGATACGGCATATTGTATTTTCATGTGCCAAGAGAGTAGCATCAGGATTGCATTTTTGAATAATCGAAAGGCCTAAGGTCAAACCACAAATTAGTAAATTATTTCCAGTACAAAAGGTACTTCTACATATATAAATTATGCAATACCAAGTTATAAAACATAACTGAACGGAAACAGGGACATAGAGAGAAACAAGATATCATAAGAAAGCTTTTGCAATTCGGTAGGGTAATGTTAGTATGTATTACTTTCCACATCAAGAAAGATACAAATCTCTGTTCTGGTACACATTGAAAACTTATACATAGCGAAATGAGACAGGATGTGAGGAATAATATGTATGCGAATCATATAATAAATATTTTTTATAAGCAACAAAGTAATCATTAAGAAGTGTAACAATACAATTACAATCAAGGAACTAGATTCCACTAACAAGGAAGATAATCACATGTTTGCATCCAACAGATCACTAGGATATGCTTAAACAATTGCCTGGTGATAACATTTACTTTCGTTGTTCAATATCATGCACTAAGGGTATGTCTCTGTGGTTTGACGAATGCAGTCACCAGGTTTTTCTTTTTCTCTTTTCTTTTTCTTTTCTATATTAATAACAGGTAAGTTTAGATTAAATTAAGATGAAGGGTCGATCCAAAATACAAAAGGAATCCAAAGAGAAGCGGGGTTAGGAGCATTACACCATATGCAACATCAGAAAAAGAAGTAGACAAGAGCAGCTACCAAAGGTTCAACCCTAGTCACCCAAGGTATTCAATTAATTATTCATCCTTGATTTGCTCATACACCACATTTTGATAGAATCATATAACCGCTATTTTCCCCTGGGCAAGCCCTTTTGGGCAAAAACCACGGGCGCGAACCCTCTAGGCCCACCTTTGATTCCCCTCCCTGTGAATTCCACCAGAGCAAATTGGACACCAACCCGGACTTTGCTGTCAGATTTGAGATTAAATTCTATCGCTGATCTTAGGGGGGCCATATCATGCAAATTCGATAGGCCATACAAGCCAAAACCATAAGCTTGAAGATGGGATTTTGTGACAACTCATCCCAAGCAAAAAGGAAATTTTGATCTATTAGAATGTTAGTGCATATATATATATATATATAAAGATGTTATTAGGATTTAGGACTTTCAATTAGAAATTTTATTAGTGAGATATAGTTTCCTATTTTGAAAACTTTCAATTTTAGGGATTTTATTCTCCTATAAATATGGATTTAAAGCAAAAGAAAATCAGATTTGAAGATTTAAAAATTTTCTAAGTTTCAGTTTTAATTTCCTCTGTGGGAATCTGTATCAGACATTATTTTCACACTTCAGTACTTTTACCCTTCTCGATCAAGCCTTCTTTCAAGGAGTTGCATACAATTGGTATCGAAACTTCAGGTTTTTTTCATTTGCAATCAATAGATTTGAAAGAAACAACGGTCGATCCTAGACTAAGACAGAAGCCAACCTTTGGCTTCTTTTCGGATTGTGCTGGCATAAATCCTCAGGTGGAGCACTACAACAGCGCCTCGCATCCAAGACAAGGAAAAAAAATAGGGATTGAGGCCAGTATGCCCAAGACAAGGAAAAAAAATAGGGATGGAAAACATTAGGCCAGGGCTTCTGTTTGTAGAGGAGCCAGAAAGAAAGGTTTCGGTACTTGAACCTTCTCAACATTTTACAGTATGAACACCAAGGACCCTTGTCACACGCTAGCATTGGTGGTCAAGCTAGGATTTTGGAGACAACTCGATTTCTTCAAGAAGGAAGAAGGAATAGGGGTTAGATTGGGTGCCCCATGCGAGGCCCATTTAGTGGGGGAAGTTTTAAAAGATACTATTCTTTCCGTTGAGGGAGGATTTTGAACACTCACCCTCTTAGCTAACCAATCTCCTACTTGTGTTGTTGTAAATTCCTTCTTTTTAGTTTTTATATATGAAGGTAATAGGATGAATTGGGCTCAGGCTTCATCTTTCAATCAAGTCCTCTCCATAAATTTTATGAGAAGTGAAAAAATAAACTTCCCTTATGACAGGGTTTTTGTCTTTTCTTAACCTCTTTCCTCCCTACAACTTGCAATTTTGATTTTGATGATCATAACCACTTAATGAAGCTAGTTTTTTAGTCATTTGGAATTCGCTTTTCCTAACCATACGTGTATAAAGGCAGTTCAAGTGGGCCCTACTAGGTCGTTTGGGTTGGAGTTGATCATTTCTCTTAAATGATTTATTATAAAGAAAATTTGAAAAATGACATAGCGGTATCTTTGTCATTTCTCAAAAAAATTATGGAGAGGACTTGATTAATTTTAGCAAGGTTTTTCACTTAATCCGTCGAAATTTAATCATGTGTGCTTTTATAGTCTAACTTTCTGATAAAAAAAATGCTAAGTGTACAATTATCATGCAAGGCAAATATATTTGTGAGATGATAATCTCTATGTAAGTCAAAATACATTTTACTATGTATAGTTCAATTCCTATTTACTCTATTCTTTTAAACCTTTTACCTATCTCGATTAAGCCTTCTCTATTCTTGTGCTTCGGCACTTTTACCCACCTAGATCAAGCCTTCTTTAGAGGGCTTGCACAACCAAATCCAGATAGCCACAAATTCTTTGGATTTAAGATTTGATGGACCCCCTATCCAAACCTAGCCGTATTGAATGCTCCGTCACCCTCCTTTTAGGAGGTCCCGATAGCCCCTCTGGCTCTCTCCCATGATCTCCATGAGCAAGGTTGTCCAGATCACCACTTGTCACATAACAACATTAAAATTGAGAAAGTAACCTTATTTGGCCGACTTTTCTAGTTTCCTTTGCACCATCTGAACATTTAGACTTAAATGTTTACTTGTCATGTAAGAGAGCATGTATTTTCTAGGACCTAAGGTGATTAGGGAAAGAAATGCTTTGCACTTTCAGTTTTTTATATAAGAAAGGCCTTCTACAGGTATAAAAGTCAATGTTTCTTCTGAAATGCATTAAAAAAAATGTGATGCTGGCCATAAACAAAGAGTTTTAGCTTCCATTACTTCAAATAGAAGTATCTTCAGGAATAACTGTAAGGATACATAGCAATCCAATCTCCTGTACTCGACAACCTCATACTGAAACTTACCGTCAACATGATCATAGTGATGATGAGTGACAAAGACAACTAACTTTCTTGGCAATGCAGCAACAACGTCCATGAGCTGATTACACAAAAAATAAATGGTTACACCAACAGAAAGTGACAGTAAACAAAGCAAATTCTTGTGAATGAAAATGCACCAAGGTTTAAAACCAAATTTAGCAACAAAGATTTCCACCAAAAAACCGGAAAGCAGGAATCCTCAGTAAATCTGTGAACTGCACCTTATTTATGCATGCATTATGCATAGAGGAATAAAATCTAGCATAAAAATTATATAAACTAAGGGCTAGTTTGGCACTTTACTAACATAGTAAAAGTCAAGTAAAGCCTCCATTTTTCAGACAAGATGTCACATCAAAAGCACTTCAATTCAAAACTCCTTCCATTTTTTCAAAAAAAGTCAAAAAGCAACCACCTTTATCCAAAAAAAAAAAAACCTCCACTCTTCCATACAAAAAGTCAAAAAGATTCCATAACAAACAACTAAAACAAAATGCCATCATAACCCACTTATATTTTATTCTTTCTTCAAAATCAACTTTACTTCACTTGACTGTATTAGTAGAGTTGCCAAACTGGCCTAAGGGGGCGTTTGCCTTTTACACATGAGATGCGTAAATGCAGTTTACATATGGAAATGTTCCATATGTAAATTTCACATATGTAAACTTTACACATGCGTTTCAGTTTACAACGTTTGTTTACTGTTGTCATTTTCATATCATTTACGCATGTGAATCATTTTACCACGTTTGTTTGAACTACATGTGAAAATGATAAATTTTTATTTTTGTAAATTATATTGATAGTAGCAATAGTTAGGAGCACTAAAAATGGTCATCACCTTTTGTTCCTGTAAATGTTTGGATGATTGTCAAACCATGAAAACATGGAAAAGCAAAAATGAAGTGTTGCTATAATAAAAAAAAAAATGAAAAAAACACATGTCACCAGTTAAATCCCTCCATGATTAGTCAATAAAGTGGGACCAACTGCACAAGATATACAATTAAAATATTCTAATGCATCTCCACTATATACCAAAAATAGTAACTTTTCGATCATTTCTATATATACTTTTTAAATCCATATAAACAAAAAAGCCCAAACCATAAAAAGTTTTATGGTGTTTCAATCTCATATAAATAAGTAACTCATCTTTTCTATCAATGAAGTCATGGTGTTTCAAAAAAGAATTTACCATGTGCCCTTTACAAAATTAACAGACGTCACACTTTCAAAATGAATATCCCTCCATGTGCAAAAAAGGAGAGAATTCCTACATGTTGGTTCATCGAGCTCTTCTATTAGCATTAGCATCCCACATCTCTAATGCTATTGCATCTCGTAAGCGATAAGCATATTGACTATCAGATTCTTCATTGTTCACTTCATCCTGACCTTCATCCTGACGATCATCATTATCTTCATCTTCAATGAATATTCTTTCATGACGATGACGTTCATATAATTCATCCGTACTAGGACTTCTCTTCATGATAAAGTTGTGTAATACAGCACATGCATTTACAATCTTTACCTGTGTCTTGATAGGATAATTACGAGGTATATGTGTCAAAATTGGAAACCGTTCCTTCCACAAGCCAAATGTCCTTTCAATAACATTTCTCAGCTTTGCATGTCGAAGATTAAAAAGCTCACTAGCTGTCCTGGGAGCCAATGCTTGAGCTCCAAATTCCTTTAGATGATATCGGGTCCCACGATATGGTCCAATAAAACCTCGCCTATTACCATATCCAGCATCAACAAGAAAATACTTTCCTATAAAGATTCAATGTGACAATTATCAGAAGATTGCAACATGCTTAACTAGTTTTCAAAAATTATAATAACTTTCAAATTTACATCTTGACAAAAAAAATTTACCTTCGGGAACTTGAAGATTGTAGAGTCCCCTATTTTGTAGAACATCGGATAAAACTTTTTGATCATTGGCTGATCCTTCAAAACCAGCACATACAAACTGGAACATCATGTCAAAACCAACTATTGCCATAACATTCTGCGCAATAAAACCTTTTCTACATCGATATCGTTGTTGATCTTTAATTGATACCCATGCTGGAACATAAGTGCCATCAATGGCACCGATGCAGTCCTATCCCAATATAGCAAAGACATTTATCATCAATAACAATTTAAACATTCATCATAGGGAGTAAAAGATACTACCATATAAACTATTTATGTACCTTGAAAAAAGGGTAAAATACTGGATTGAGTGCAATCTGAGCTGGAGTAGACATTTCTGGTCCAGGAAGCTTTACATAATCTGGGCAGATATATAAAAGCGCGTCTAGAACAGCATTGAAATACTTGCTAATTGTTTGGCCCGAGTGCTGAAATTGAATTTGCATTACTCGATTTCTCTGACTATGACCTACAGTAGCTAGAAAGATGGCCACCTGTTCTTCTACAGAAACTCTTTTAGTTGCATGCAGTAGCCTTTCTCTCTTTAGTAAATCACATAATTCTAAAAACACATCAGTCCTCATGCGTAGTAAATCATAGGAATTACGAGGATTACTCCTAATGAGGTACTGAGTAAACTCATGGCCAGACAAAGACAACTCATGTACTCGCTTCCTCTTTTTTATCCTCTTTTGTTTACAGTGATGGTCCCATAAAAGTAAAACTATAATCATTGTCATTGCTACTGCGTGTAAAAATACGATCTTTTTCTTTATATCCATTACTTTGGCACTGCTAGAAAATTGATTGACAAATATTAGAATAGAAAAACTAACATAGCATAATAATCCACACTATATATCAACATGATTAATCTACATAATCCATGGATCACAATAAGAAAAATGGCAAAATGAGTACATTATAACATTCATCATAAAGGAAACAACACTAATAACATAGAGTCATTTCAAATTATAACATGACAAAAAAGCAAACTGAGTCTCATGAAAAAAAAAAAAAAAAAAAAAAAAAAGCAAACTGAGTCCCATGATAAAAAGGCAAACTCAAAGCCACAAAAAAGCAAGCTCAACAAACCAACGATCCTAAATAGAGCCACTTAGCTCCGCCATGAGCCATGCACGGCGTCGATCCTTTGTTGAAAATGCAAGAAATTGACTAGCCACTTGTGGATCCTTCAATAGCCTAAGAGCCCTTACTTCTAAAGTAAGGTCTAAATCCAACTCTTCGATGGCAGCAACAATGTCAGTTTGGCTTGGCCCTGATTGAGCCATCTTGTCAGCAAGGTAGATCAAAGTAGTGTTTATATCCTTAATTGCATGTGTAAGATCATAATCGCTTTTAGTTTCATCTTGCACATTGCGTCGAGAACTACCAGTTGAGCGTTTTTTGACGCGTGGTGCTTCAGAGACAACTTCATCCATCTTATCAGAGCTACTTGATTCCCCCGCCACATCATGGATGTTTGCCTGGGGGACTTCCATCGGATGTGGTGGACGTTGGTTAGTCAACAACACATCTCTTCCATCAGCGATTGAATCTCCATATATAATAGCAAACTTTTCATAGTTGACCACGCTTCTTCCTCGATAGTAATCATAGTCAGGGTGTGCCTGAATTAGACAAATGTGATCAAAATAAAGTAACAATTATTGAGCAAACAATGTTTAATATAATATTAAGATATATTTATAATTACTCACCTTGACATAATCATCCCACACTTGGTCACTTGCAGTAACCCTTTTTGTAACATCATCCCAACCAAAACCACTTAATCCCATGAGAGTCTTGATATGATTGTAATGATGTTTTATCGTTCTTAGGCGATTTCTGATTTTATCTTTAACACATTCACTGCCATATTTTTCTTTCATCTTTCGTTCAATCTCCCTCCACCCTTCCGTAGTCCACCCAGTTCCATCCTTTCGCCCGAGATTGATTTGTTCAATCAATATATCAGCTAAGTATTCATCTGCAGACTCCGACCATGTGGTATTCTTCTTTTCCCTCCTACCACGCTTTTTTCCAGAAGATGTACCGACATTAATGCATTCAACATCTTCACCGCATATTTCATTATCCATTTCTATATAGCATAAAGAGTTATTAAAAAAGCTGATTATATACAAAATCCATGATATTAGTAATAATATATAATTGAAAAGCGTAGAATGTACAGAGGGTGCAATGAGATACTATAGCCAACAATGATAAGAAACCTGCACCACTCAACCTGGTACATCAGTTTGTGTAACTATGGTCCATTCTTTCACTTTGACCGATAGCTCGAATACATGACATTTGGCATTCAGGTACGACCCATTGGGTTCATCATAAACTTGTAGATCAGTAGATGATAAATGTTAAAACACTGAAGAATTCAAAACCATGAAACTTGATTGCAAGACATCTTCCCCACCTTTTGTTTGAAAATGACTTGAGAGTTGAGATTATTAATATGGCATCTAGAATTCTAGATAGATGCTCTCTCACATATGAAAAAGCCTTTACTTCACCTGGTCATTTGAGTAATAAATGACTTCTCCCATACACCTGACTAATTAATACAGTGAACATGCAGGCATTTAGATTTGAGAGTCAATAAAGCTGAAATAACGTGGCTTGTTTCTTGTCATCCTAATTCCAAAATTGATGGGACAAAATCAATGTACTAATTCATCCATCTTCTTTAATGGAACTAGGTGAAAAAAAAAATTAAAAAAGCTGTCTATGTCAAAAACACCTATTAAGCATCGAACCATTTCTCTATGGACATGTTTGTCATGGGTTAGTATCTTATACCTATAAATAAAATAGATGATCATGTTATCTGTTTGTTACCCAGAACTTGCTTCTAGTTTTTATGGCACTATGTAATTGCATCCCAGTCAGAGTTCACAATGCGTTTGCAAATGGAATGAAAGCAACAAAGTGGTGGAAATTCTTTATTTGTCTTGGCAATCTATTTTAATTCAACAGTTCCTACTTATCAACAGTTTATGATTAGTGGGGTTTGTTTAGGAAGACTAAACTCTGCCATTTGTCTTTTATCTAACATGAAACCATGGAATCCATGGTCAATAAGAAAGGCTGTTTCGTGTTGAATTATGCTGCATATTCCCTATTTAACCAAATGCATGAACTGTCATGTATGGGTAAACCAAGTTACCCTTCACCACCACCACATTTATCCCATCAATCCATGGTAAAATCAATGAGTTCTACTTATCAAATTAAAAACAAAGTTCAAATTTTGTAACTATGGTGTTGAAAGTGATCTCTCTCTATGTGTGCGCTAGTGGAAAATAAGAAAGGAAGGAGAGTTTAAGAAAGCATCCTTGTAAAATCAAATAGTCACTGCAGCTGTATATAGAGACCTGGTCCATAAAAGGAAGCTATTTGATAATACATGGGCAAATTAACAATTAGTTAACATTGATAGATTCATGATTTGAAAGATTGAAAATGACATCACACGCCATTCATGCCAAGTGAGAGGGGTGAGATAGATCACACGCCATTCTTGCAACAAGTATAAGAAAAAAAAAAGCATGTACTACAACACAGAACAGAGTGAAAAAGATGGAAATATCATTTTTTTTCATAATACAAGTATTGCATATCATAATGTATTGCATTCATAATAAACAGGCTACTGAGGAGATAGTCCATCCAATACAGTAAAATTTCAAGCTTAATGAGATTCCAACTACTAAGTCAGGTTTGGACACTCCATTATTATCCAATGCATCTTCCCTGTCCCTTCATTCTCTTTTAGTTGCATGAAAACAACAGTTTCCTAAATTGTTGGATCGAATTCACTGTCTTGGGCCTCTAGGCTGCCGGTGACAAAATGTAGAGAGATCCCAGTTTTCTAGGGTAGGATCAGGTTTACTTGTCAAGTAGTCATTTCCAAGTCTAGCCAATCCTATCTGTGCCCCCTCTATCTGAGACCTTCACTTTCTCAAATTAGGATAACTAAATTGTAAGCCTTCCATCTGGGGGGTGGGGGCTTTTCTTAGTCTTGATCTTTTAGGTAGGCTATCCTCATTAGAGCCCATAATATCAATAGCAAACTCCACAAGTACAACTATGAAGATCATCCATTAAAGGTCTCTAATAAATGATTTTGTGTAACAACTTTCAAAACCTAAATCATGATCCAACATGATCTAGATTCTTACTTAATAAACCCTTGATTGCAAACCAGGACTTTGGACCATGCATTACTGTATCTATGAATGCAGTTGAACAGACAGAGAAATGGGGCTTTGTGTTTACTTAAGATTTTGTAAGGGACTACATGGATTGATCATATTTAAGAGAGCAAGTATGAGTAGACAAAAAGAAATTGAGAAACAAAAAAGATTCTAAGAATTTGAATTCCAAAGCTGATAGAGAAAAATGTCAAATCTCTGATTGTCTATTTACATATATTTCCTAGAAGAGAAGATTTTTCTCCTCTCCTCTACAAAAATACGTAGGAATTGACACCTAATCCGTCAGGATCAACCTCCTTCAATCTTTCCATGAGAGAGAACAAATGTTAGGCCTTTCATTTCCTTGGTACACTCACAAAAAATTCAGTTGAGAAGTGAGAGTTATGAAGGTGTCTTCATGGCATGGAATTGTGAGTCCACCCATTTGATGGTCAAAGCCAAACTCTTCTTCAGCCCTGCTTAGCAAGTATTGGAAGGTTGGGTGCTTCAAATATAATATTGGAATCACAAACCGTGTTTGTTTTTTCCCAACATAAACAGCAAAATGGCCTTTGGGAACATCTGGACCTGAAATGAATCGATTTCTAGCTAGAGACCGACATAGAATCTCCTTTGCTTGAATCATACCAGGCAAATGGATACCCATGATTTTTAGTAACTTTGGATTTCTAAGCTTTTGATATGAAGGCAGGCTTTAAGAAACAGAGAATGAATTTTGAATGAAATCAGAACTTGGGTGTGTGTGTGTTTATATAGAGAATCCAATAAATCATGAGGATTGAGTGGTTGAGTGGTCAAGAGACATTTGCAAATGGGCTTGTTGGCAGAGTTTAGGTGTAGTTCAAGTGTGTTCACATGGTGTTGCTAGTTGTATGCTTTACATCTCACATTGCAGATTGCAAAACCTATTCCTTAAATCATGTTTAGACACTACAGGGAACATAGAGGCTTCTTGGTTTTTGTATTCTTTTGCTGCTGAAGCGGGGAGATGGGGGTTAAAAGCAGGGGCAGATCCTGAAGGTTTAGGAAAAAAAATCTGGGGGCTGGGATTTTTATCATTCAAATTTAGGAGATGGGTTTTTATATGAAGATGAAGAAGAAGAAGAAGGGATCATGCAAGAAGCGATTTTCCAAGGGTCTTTTGTAAGACCATCTCTGAAAAAACTAAAAAGGGGACTTCTTCTTCAAGGTGCTGTCACTCCCATCTTCTACACTTCTCTTTTGTTCTCTTCCAAGATTTAATCAACAACCTCATACACACCCAGACCATCGAAACCCATCCATTTATGTGGCCATATACAGAGAGATTGAGACAGAAAGAGAGATTACATAGAAAGAGATAATGAGAGAGAGATTGGAGAAAGGGGGAGAGACAGGAGAGGAGAGAAAGAGATGGGGGTGAGAGATGCATACCTTGGCACAAGAGAGGAGAGTCGTTCTGGCAAGAGGAGAGTCGTTCTGGAATGGGAAGGAAGACCGGACGTCTTGCTTTTGTGTTGGAGAGGGAATATTGAGAGGAAGTGGGCTTTGTAAGTTTCGAACCCAGGATAGTTTGACGGAAACGAATGAACACCGTACCGGGCGCTTTTTTAAGTGGGGTTTCTTTACACACCATTTCCATATGGGATTCCTTTTACCATCTATGAAGGTGTGAAAAATTAGGTGCGAAAATGAGTATATTTTCACACCATTTTCATATGAAATTTACATACGAGATGTGTAAAATAGTGCAAACAAACGTGATGGTACGTAACATTCACGCATGTGCATCATTTACATATGTAAATGACTGCAAACAAACGACCCCTAAGGGAATAAAAAGCTTGAATGTAAACAAAGAGAAAGGGAACAAGAGGCTTGGCCAGAAAGCGAATAATGAAAATAGACAAAAGAACGAAGAGACACAAGTAACAGAACCACTGATCTTATGTGCCTTGTTCCAACATGATGAGAACTACAATAATCATCACCTAATCATATAATATAAGCCCTAAAATATATTATAATAACAATGTAACCTAAAGAAAAAGCATCCTGAAACTAAAATTTAATCTCCCCACACCTCAGCATGGAAATCAGCAAGGCATCCAGGGTCCATTATTAATGCATCTCCATAAATAGAAGAACTTGAATATCCAGAGTGATTGGTAACATCCCCAGGTGCAATTACAACTAAATTTGTAGTACGAAAAGGCCGCTGTGTTCTGCTTCTCATAGGTACCAGTGTGATACCTGGAGGGTACTCCTGAAAAAGAATTGTATAATTTTTCTGTTATCATGACATGGCAAAAACTGCAGGAACTCAGCAAGAGATGGAGCTTATATCCTTTTGTAACAGAATTATAAAGATCAGATGAACCAAAGAAGGGAAAATCATAGAATATGATAAGCTTCCGAATTTTATCCCTCGTCAGTTACTTTAAAATATAAGGAAAACACCAGAAATATTAAGGAATAACAGTTCTATCAAGTATCAATGGGGTAGCCTGGCAAGAAGATTTGGAATGCTTGGCCCAAAGAGGCAAGACTTGGCTGCATATCAGGGCTGATATGCTTGGCCTGGGCCCACATCAAGGTCCAACCACTAAATTGACTATTCTTTGGCGACCAAATGGGAGAAAAATCATGACATGATGAACAGGAGTGGGCGGTGGCCCCCACCAGCTGTGGATCCTTTCTGCCAAAACAGTATCTATCTGCCAACTGTGTAAATGGATGGAATAGTTGATTTTTCGTGGCTGATTTGAGTACATGAGACAGAAGAGACCAGGAGGTTCCCTTTTTCTATTTATCATAGTTCCAGGTTCTCTGTTCCTGTCCAGTCGACATGAAACCTGCCTAGCATTGAATTGCGGTGATCGGTCGAGCTGTTCCACCGTATGCATGAATACAGTTCGTACCTGTAGAAGCGGTTCTGGTCATCGTCACATCAGTCGGTGATTCCATTCCTCTGATTGTGCAATATGCCGGAATCCCTTGAGTGGGTTCCTAACTTTAGTAAGGTGTTGCTTTCATTCCCTGATCAGGTTTGAAAACAGGATCATTGAACCTCGCTCTCCCCTTTCAGTGTTCCTTGCTTTTCTCGGTTGTGAACTAGAGTCCAATTCCCAATCACACGCTCCTTTTTGTAAGTCATCATCCTTCTTTATCTTAGCTTTCTTATTGCAAGCTGCTTGAGGAGATTCTAAGTTCACCTCAGAAAAAAGGTGCTCCAAGCCCTCTGCTGTGACCAACTTAATCAGGCCAGCATTTTATTGACCATTTTTCCTACAATGCACCTACATACCCAATCCTCTTACACTTGAATTCCCCTCTCATCGTCACCACCAAGCTCCGCAAGGGCCTTTATATTTGGGGTAGCAGAGGGCTGACAGGAACCCATAAAGGGTATCTCCTATCCTTCACTGTAGAGATTGCCATAAGATCTTCTACAGGAATTGATGGGTCCTACAGCAGATGGAAGCAAATTTGTGGGTCCCACAACAGAGAATCAATGGATTGGGGCTTGATGACATACCAGTCTTACAAACAGAATCCAAGATCACTTGGAAAAGACAAAATGATGCAATCCTAGGGTTAGGATGCAAGTGCCAGAGCACAATTAGGGTTCCCACTTGAAACAATCACGATGAAGACAATCTCCATGATAAACCCACGCAAGGAAATTTTATTAACTCAAAAATTCACTGAGAAATAATTCTCTACAAAGCCATATAAATAGCAAAAGAAACTTAAACCCTAAGAAACAATCCTGATCAAACTAGGAAACAGGAAGAATAATAAATTAGAAACAAATCCTAACTATATTCTTTGCTAAAAATAAAACTAATAACAATTAAAATTAGAATTTCATGGGTCCCACATGTGGCCCACGATTCTTGTTGCAATAACGTGGTATTGCTGCTACATCACAAAAACAGAGAGCAAAGGCTCTCAAAAGATTTTGGAGAAGTTACTGTTTTTGGTTACTGCTCCCAACCACTCTATTTATAATAGTCTCTTATACACTATTAGTAATGAGCTCATCTACATTAGTACAGACAAACTGTCAACAAAGGTAGCATACTAGAGATTATGGTACACTGAGGACCATATGCAATTAAGTGTCTTTACATGACCATTTTCTCGCCTTGCACTCCCCAAGACCGGCTTGGTGCACTTTGAACGAGAAATACCTCCACCATGACGAACTAGGTAAGGTTTTCCCCCTGGCTCCTTGACAAAGTCATGGATTCAAGAAAAACCTCATTGTTAGCTTAGTTTGCAAAAGGACTGCTGTAGCAACAATTTTTAGGACTTGTTGCCTTGAAAAAGATGCCAAGACGACCAACGAGCAATCCAGCAAGCTGAATCACATTCCAAGGAAATAATCCAAGTAAATCATGCATAAAACTCAGATTATCCTCATAAACACAGCCCTAAATGACTGTTTCGGAAAATACACCAAGTTCTCTTCTTGGAAAAGTTGTTCAAAGCCAAAACTGCCCGAGCCAACTGCTAGTAAGCTCTTTTATTCACTGTCCTTAATGGTTTTTACCCTGAAAACAATCTAATCCACTCATCTAATAAAAAAGATAAAATAATCCTAGCCATACTACGGTCTTTAACTAAACTAAAATGATATGAGATAAAACAAAATAAACTGGAGCAGTCAATTAACATGACTGCTTGGGGCTGGTCTTCTGGCCCAATAAGGATGGATGACCCTCACTAAGGCCTGATTGATTAAACAAAGGGAGGCACAAGCCCATTAGTTCCCACAACCCATTTTTAGACCCAACAAGGTCCTCATAATCGGTCCAAACCATTGGCAGTCCACTACAAGGGACTGTTTATCTGAATTAACTGATTTAGGTCCATTAAAAGAACTATTCTGGGCTCCTAAAAGGATCTGAACCATTACACATGGGTCCGAGATGTGCTCAATCAAACACTCCCATGTATGCCAGGGCCCACCATGTGATCCTCATGTACTCCACCACCATCTGCATCATTCCCCTGCCCAGCCAACCAATCATTCAATTCATTCTTTGCCAAAAATTATTTTTAAAATAATATTTGCCAAAATCGTTCATCAGTCCCTGGGATTTCTTTAGGTTCCCAAGTGTTAGGCTGCATTAAAAAAACAACACATGCATTTCAGTGAGATTCTATTTTCCATCAGTTATTGGGCTTGTTTATAGGTTTTATTAGAGAAGAAAATCCTGAGCCTATATAGGAGTTATATTAAGTGATAAGATGGACAGTTTTTTTGTTAGAAAGGAGACTCGTACGCAAGCATTCTCCCACATGCACACATATCCCAATCAGCCGGTCTAGAACTTGGGATGTGATGAGTTGGATAGTTAAATGGCGACTAGAATAAAGTTTTCCTTGATAATTTCTTTATCGATATGAGAAGTTTCTAATTAGAATTCAATGAAATTATTACTACCACTGGAATATTGTTTCTTCTCGGAACTAAAAACAAGTTCATAAGAGCTTTTATCGATATGAGAAGTTTCTAATTAGAATTCAATGAAATTATTACTACCACTGGAATATTGTTTCTTCTCGGAACTAAAAACAAGTTCATAAGAGCTGGTTCTTTCTTAGTTTATAGAAGACTCTGATTTGAAGGGAACAGCTTCTAGTAAGATTGATTCATGTAAAATCCTTAGTAGATTCTCTTTTTTATTATTATTCAGTTTTATTCAAGAAGGACTCGCTGAAAACTGATACAGAGAGCTGGTTAATTATGAGAGATGGGCTGCAATCACCAATGGAATAAAGAACAGTCTGTTACGAGAAAACCAATCTATAATGGTAATCATCTAGCAGACATCAGCAGAAAGAGAACAAACCTGGTAATGCAATGTATTGGGAACTTTCCACTTTCTGGTTTCTGTTGATACAGTTAGAAGCCCAGTTACAGCCATGGGTCCTACACGGTCATTATCTGCCTTCACTTCGAGAAGCAACTCTAGGCTACTCTGGATAGACATCCATTTAGATACCTCTGTACGCATATTTTTAACATTAGCTACATGTTCTCCTTTGGGAGATGGCATGATTCATATCATTATTAGAGAGTTAGAATGAGATTTGATTTAAAATTAAAAGCACATATTTGTCAATGAAATTCATGTGGAATTGTAGAATATCGGATTTCAAAATAGAGTTATAATTAGTTCTGAATTAAAATTAAAACTACTATTCATCGAAGAAAATCATGTGGAATTGTAGAGCATCAGTTTTCTGTCATAATAGTGTTTAAAAAATTAATAAAAACCTTTTGATAGAAGGAAATAGAGATACCGAAAAGGGGAAAAATCAAAGCAGAATGAGAAGTCAAGAATGCAACAGCATCAGTAACAAAAACAACGTGCATTCATAGTTTCTAGAAATACAGGGATTGAAGCTTCAAAAAATTGTATTCTCGCTTACTCAGACTATAAAACATCTAAAGAGACTCTGCTCTACTTTAGCAACAGTCTGTATTCTCACAGGATACAAGCAATAGATATCTCATCACACCGCCTGTGAGACCCCACCTGCCAGGGCTTGCCCATCTTGCTTGTCTACCAGGAGAGGGGGGCGGGGGCGTGTTTGGACTACACTAAGTCCCACATCAGAAATATCAAAGTCCTAACCCTGGGCTTATAGGTCAAACCCCGTCTTAACTCAACATGATTTTTTTAAAGCAGTGCGGCCCCGGATCCAAAAGAATTTAGGAGTTAAGCGTGCCAGGGCAAGAGCAGTACCGGGACGGGTGACCACCTGGGAAGTCCTCACACGTGGAGATGGGCCAAAGTGGACAATATCATGCTGAGTTGACACCACCTAAGCTAAAGATTAATCATTTTCATTCACTCAGAACATGTGAAAAGCCACTTGAGTTCTACAAGTCATTCCTAAATTATTATTATAAAATCCATGGCCAAAACACATCCACAACATGTTCCGGGGAAGCGTGGACCATCTTTAATATTATTCAGCTGTGGAAGCCACAGTAGCTAGAAAATACAACAAATCTCTCCACTGGAAAATCCTATTCATCCAAGAAGCATGAGATGCGCAAGTGGTTAAGGGCATCGCTTCTCAGCCACAGTGCCAAGGATCCCTGGCAATGGCGAAGCACGAGACTGGGAATGTCCTCGGGCGGAGCACGGCTGAAGGCACACTTTGGCAGGGAGGGATACAGAGGATCCTGTGGCAGAGTACATATCGAGCACCTCAGGGAGACCCCTGGGCTAATGGATCAGGATAGTTTATTGCTCCCTCTCATTTTAGAAAAAAAAAATCCCATTCATCCACTGTTTACGGACAAATGCTTATCTGATGTCATCCTTCTTTTTTGTCATCTTGGGAACAGCACATGCCCCAGTATGGCACATGTTGAAAATTCAAGGCCAGCCATCAAAAACAGGTTATCACAAAATGATGGATGAAGTCTTCACACATTCAATATTGATGCCCGGCCTTTACAGTCATTACCATCAACAACCCATTGAGTCATCATAGATGGGAGTAGCATCTCAAAGAGAGACCACAATTGAGAAAGAAAGACATAAATTCTCGTTTAATGCATAATAATGAGAAATACTTTTAGTTTATATATAAAAAGGGATGTCTATTTGTCCGACCAATCCAGAGAGCCCACAAGGATTCTCATTCTCCTTCTCAGACTGACTATTCACAGAACTCTCCTTATCTCAAAGTAGTTACATGCCAACCTTGACAGCATCCTAAAATAACCACACCATATAAAGGAATATTATTCTAAATTTTACTAAACCAGGGATGTGGTCCAATTGGATATGCGAATGGGGTCCACAGATTGATAATGAATCAAGCATGTGATTAAGTAATTTTGAGTGGATGGGACCCACGAACGTGCTGGTTAACTATGGGATAGACCCAATGGGCCTCCTTTTGTGGACCTTAGCTCCATGCACTTGGATTTCATCAATTCCTCCAAGCTCAGGAGAACTCAGCTCCGACAAGTTAGGATGGCACCAGTACCTTATCCTAGTTAGTCAACTGATCCATTCACTTCTATCGTCACTTTAGTGCCACATACGGTATGCTCCACCATCTAAAAGTAGAACTGAGGGGTGGCTTCTTTACATGGTGCAGATAGAGTCATGGGTTAGATCAATGATAGATTTAAATCTACCCATTGAATCCAAGAGAAAATGCAACCATTCAATAGAATCTTCAGTAGGCATTCAGCATCAATCATTAAATACAGAATCAATGCAGGGCATTCTTCAAGGTAATAATATCAAGGATCAAACTTCTGATGCTTCAGGAAGCACTTCTAGGATGACAGGTGTCACCTAATCCATAGAATGATTTGAAGCTCTCTTCTTGATTGACTTCTTTATTAGATTTCATAGGTAATTCTCGATTTTCAAAATGCAAATTTTCTCCCTGAGGAATCTGCCATATGATCTCTTTTACTCATGTAATCACTTGTGCTTGTTCAACTTTATGATTTTAGTCACTTATGCTTGTTCATCATTAGGTTTTTTTTTTTTTTTTTTTTTCATTCTAATTTGGTTGGATGTTTCATTGTATAATGTTGGTTTCCACCAAGACTGAAACAATCTTTACTCAATAGGATTGTCGGCTGCGTAATGTCCTCTTCTAACACACTTAGGGTAACCTATAACCTTTGTTTAACACTATGGTGGTGGATTAGTCAACGAGTCATTTCCTTTACAATGTCCAACTTGGAAGAGGATTTCCTCGGTAGACTTGCAATGCCGAAGACAATGCCTCCAGATGAAGAACATTGGTCAAGCTTTTCTAATTGGAGTCCCCACCTTGCAAACCAAAGTCTCTCATAATGGGCTTCAAACTGGCTTTTCCAGGCATGAAGAATCCATCCTCATTGTATAATATTTGTTGACCAATATAAACTTCATCTCCTCCCATGTTAATAAATTGGATCCTTTGCAAGTATTCCTCTACGCTACGAGGTCCCAATGAATTGCTCAGCCAAGTTGATCAAAGAAGGGGCCATCAATAAGGTACCATCAAAGAAGAAGCCATCCCAGCCATCCTTCCAGGAAGTCATATATAGGTATAAAAACCATCAAGACAGACCATGGTGCAGGGGCCACCATTAATCCATTCATTTGACCCTAATCTAAAACACTTACGCAGTTGCACCAGCATAGAATATAAGTATTAACAGCTTTAACACTTACTTATATGCGTTGATTATGTTTCCCATTTGGTATTATTTAGGTGACTGATTCAAGATGACATTTCTTCATGGCTAAAGTTCCTAATGAGAAACAGTTGCAAACTTAAAATTAAGGAGCTCTGTCTGATTTTGCAAACCTCGTCTGTTTTCCTCTTTGTCTTTCAACTTTCCACGTATGAACACTGTGTGAATAGCAGGCTCTGGGCCAAAGTCAGCTTCCTCTACAAACTTCCATAGAACCCAGTGTCCGACAGCTGACCTATCGATTCCCACTTGTGATAGAACCTAAGAATTTTGAGAACATTCAACCAAATAAAGTTATAGCCATGTAAAAACAAGTGGGTCAAAGGAGCCGAATCGAATAAGTTTTAACAAGACCTAATTTTTCCATTCCAGAGGTTTTTCTTTACCTGATCGAGAGCGGAATCGAGATCGAACATGCAGAGATTAAGCTTTTCTGAATAGGAATCTGCTCCATCAATGTGGAGTGAAGATGGAGGAGATTGGTGATTGAGAGGATTCAAAGGAGCAGATGGAAAGTCCCAGAGATTGGAATCGATGTAATTGGAGTATTCTGGTTCGGGTGGGTGAGGGGGAGGAGTCTGGCGAAGAAATAGGAATTGGTCGGTGTTTGCGGAGCTTTCGATGATCGCTGTGAGGCTGTAACAGGGAGCCATGTAGGATATGGCAAGCGTAGACGAGGGGAGAGGGAAATTGAGAATGGCCGAGTCAGTTGAGATATATAGTAATAAAATAGAGCCATGTGAATGGGAAAAGGAGTGAAGTGTAGTATCTATAGTATGTATGTCCCACTCCCACACGCACTGCACGAGGCCCCCCCTTGCCCTTCACCACATGTTTGGGATGGTTGTTGGCATGGTTGGTTAATCATTAATTTAGTTCGATCATTGGAAAAGTTTAAAAAGGTGTTTGGGTTGGTTGTTGGTATGGTTGGTTCATCATTAATTTAGTTCGATCATTGGAAAAGTTTAAAAAGGTGTTTGGGTTGGTTGTTGGTATGGTTGGTTCATCATTAATTTAGTTCGATCATTGGAAAAGTTTAAAAAGGTGTTTGGGTTGGTTGTTGGTATGGTTGGTTCATCATTAATTTAGTTCGATCATTGGAAAAGTTTGAAAGGGTGTTTGTTAATTTACTTTTACAGTGAAGTTAAGTAAATAATCAAATCAGTCGAGAAAAAGAGAAATAGTGGGGTCAAAAGTAATAGGGATAATGACATATGCCCAAAAATTGCCTATGAAAAATACATAATTTCTATATAACTGGTCGTACAAAAAAGGATGTTATGATAGTGACGACTTCATCCTTGATCTTGCGATATCTTGTGGTTATAGGATACTGCAAAATTCCCCAAAATATCACATTGTTTGATATCATATATTCGCAGGATGTCGCATAATAAAATATCCTGCAGCTATAGGATATCGCAAGATTAAGAGTAAAATCATCCCTTTTCAAATGTATTTTTTTTTATAACAGCTATGCCGAAATTATATATTTTTTAAACGATTTTTGAGCAATCGTCGGCTATATGGCCAGTCGTACTCTCATTATCCCAAAGTAAAAGTAGATAGGAAGCTTTATTTTTAACTTTTTTTCTAACTGCTCAAAAAGTCCTTAGTTAAATAAGTGGAACTCCACAATTGAGCTGACCTATTTAAATCCAAACCATTGAAAATAAATGTCTTCTGGTTACATGGGCATCTCAAATTTTATGTCAATCGAAGTTTTTTCCCTATTTTTGGATTGACCGTATGATTAAAAAAAACATTATTAACACAATTTAGCAAATTCATTATCCCCTTTCTTCGTCTAACATTTGATTTAGCGGTGGGGAAAAATCCGCAAAGTTTGAGGATACTCTATATATCTAACGAGCCATTTAATCTGAACAGTTTGATATAAACAGGTGGGGCCCACTCTGGATTTCCACTCCTTTTAACTTGGGATTTCTTCGGGTCAGAGCCTCAGACAATCCGGACTCGCCATGAGTTGCATTGTCCGTCACGAATGTTAAATAATGCCGAGAATATTTATGGGCCTATTTGGATGTCTGGTGAATTTCTATATGATGAGGTGAAGCATCAAATCAAGAGATAATAAAATATAAGGTGTTATGATGGTAATTTATTTTTAGTTGTTTGATATGAAATTTCTTTTTACTTTTTGTATAGAAAAGTGGAGTGGTTTTTTTTTTTTTTTTTTTTTTTTGTCTTTTAGTGGAGAGGAGGTTGCTTTTTTGTCTTTTTTTGAAAAATTTGGAGGGAAGGCTTTTGCTGTTTCATGTTCATTTTTATTACTATTTTCTCCTTCCTTTTTAGAATATTACAATATTTTTTAGATAATAATGTTTGAAATGGATATTGTGATATCATCATGTTGTTCTTTTGAAAATATTGTTGATTGTCATGACTGCAGCTTGCGGCATGGAAAACACTATGGCAAGAATACAGTTTTTAAAAGATCATTTAAAATTTTGGCCATAGCATGGTTAATGCTAAAAAGTTGGAAACAAATAGGGGGTGTTCATGGGCCCAGCCAAGGTAAATTTAGGCTCAGCCCGCCTTTAGAAACATGGGCCAAAGTCCGGCCCAAGCCCAACACAGGCATGAGGTGCCTCACATGAGCCCGCCTATTTAGTTAATCCACAAGGCTGGGCTGGGCTATCTTTTTTTTTTTTTGTTTGTGCTTTCAAATTACTTGTTTGGGTAATAGTCACTAAATTACTATTAATTCTTTGGGCCAAGCTAATCCGGGCTTGGGCTTTCTATCACTTAATCCAAGCCCCACCCATATATTAATGGGTCATCTTAGATCCAGACTCGGCCCACCCATATGGCATACCAATGCTCGTATGCCATAGCTCTCAAAATTATTCCGATTAAAGTATAGTCATAAAATAAAAAAAAATGAAAAGATCCACTTCAACATCATATCCCAATTTACCAAAAAAAAAAAAAATAGTAAGTTCCAATTTGCTTGGAGAATGAGGGGTTGCTCAGTTGGTTGGCAACCCCTCTTGGCCGAATAAGGATCGATCAAGCCTAGTCTTCCCCCACTCCTCGCATGTGTGAGTTCTCACCCTTTTTCCCCTTCACACATGCGCGAGTCTCTCAAGGTCTCACCTTCTTTTGTTGGAATGGGAAAAAAAAAAAGGGAAATTCCGAATACACAATGGCATTTGCTGTACACACCCACAATTTATTTTTTTTAATTACCAAAATACCCCCAGGGGAAATGACGAAATCGCCCTTTCACCATCAACCTCCTCTCCTCTTCCTTTGGTTCTCCTGCAGTGTATCTTGCCGGTGTCTCTACTCATCTCCTCTCCTTCTTCTTCTTCTTCTTCTTCTTCTTCTTCATTATCCCTTTTATCCACTGTTTCTCCACTGTTCCTCTGCACTCATTCATCCGCATTGATGTTCATCTCCATCTTTATCATCTTCTTCAACTCTTGGAAGTATCCCCAAGTCTCCTCCATTTGTTTAACGATATTGGAGGTACTCATCTCCCTGCACCACATGTCTATTGGAAGTAGGCATTTTAAATATGGACAAGCAACTGACGATCTACCAAGAGGAGGTATACATTTTGACTTCATTTTCAGCCGTTTTATTATTTTTCTCGCGTTGTGCTCCGTATTACAGAGCCATGCAAATGAATATTGTACGGCGAAATATCATCTAACAATTAACTTTTGCACGGCATAATGTTGCCAATCAAAGATTTATTGCACAGCAAAAGTAAACTGAACATATTCTTGAAGAACGACATATATATACTGTGCAGTATAATATTGCACGGCTGTATAGGCTCATGCATTGATGTACTAAGAATTTGTAATCATATTTTCAGAATATTGAGTCAACCGGTGCCAGTGAGTGCTTCTTTGGATTTTACTAATATCTTCACCACTGACACGATATTCAGAAGCTGAAAAAACCTAATCCAATGGACAAGAGAAGTTAGAAAGAAACATGGCTTGGTAATTATAATCAAAACTTCAGATGCTGGTGGAGATGGTAGGAAGCCGAGAATAGTTTTATCTTGAGAGATAAGTGGAAGTTACAGGGGACCATCGAAGGTCTTCGAAAAAAGAAATCCTAATAGGGCAATAGGAACGAAGAAGTGTAGTTACCATTTTGCTTTGAAGGGCCTAAAGTTGGCCAACGACGATGATTGGATGTTAACAATGGTTTGTCGGGTGCACAATCATCCAAACGCACAACATCTCGAGGGTCACTCATTTGCTGGGAGGCTTTCTGGGGAAGAAATCAATGTTTTGATAGATATGTCTAAGAGTTTGGCGAAGCCGAGGAACATCCTTCGAACATTGCAAGAAAGGGACGTGCACAATACCACTACGATGAAGAGTATCTATAATGCTCGTCAGAAGTGGAGTGTGACTAAGATGGCCGGTCGATCACAGATACAACAACTCATGATGCATTTGGAGCAGAACAACTATATTGAGTATCACACTAGCCATAACGCTGCAAATGCATTGATGGACTATTCTGGGCATATCCATCATCTATTCAGTTGTTACGTACATTTCCAAAAGTTTTGATAATGGATTCTACGTACAAGACCAATAGATATAGACTTCTCTTGCTTGAGATTGTTGGTGTCACATCTACTCAACTGACTTTCTCCGTTGCTCTTGTGTACCTTGAATCAGAGAGGGAGGCCAATTATAGATGGGCTTTGGAGAGGCTTAAAGAATTATTGGATGAATGCATTCTGCCCTGTGTGATTGTCACAGACAGAGAGTTAGCACTGATGAATGCAATAAATGTTGTTTTTCCGGATGCAGCAAACTTATTGTGCAGGTGGCATATTTCTAGGAACATCTTGGCAAATTGTAAGAAGTATTTTTAGACCAGCGACAAATGGGATGCATTTATCTCTTATTGGAATATGTTGGTAGTCTCTCCTACTGAAAATGATTACATTCAACTTTTAAGTGCATTGGACCGGAATTACTGCGGGTATCCACACGTTGTTGATTATATGAAGAACTCGTGGTTGAACAATCACAATGAACAATTTGTGGCTGCTTGGACGGATCGGCATATGCACTTTGGGAACGTGACTACGAACATGGCTAAGAGCACACATGCAAAATTAAAGAGACATCTAGGCACATGGAGCTGTAGCTTTGATACGTCCTGGCAGGCTATCCATGCCTTGATTGAGTTACTCTTTATGGAGATAAAGGCTTCTTTTGAAAAGAGCATGAACACAGTGCAACATAAGTTCAAACCGGTACTGTTTCGTGAGTTGAGAGGATTTATATCAAGGAATGCTATGGATATAGTGTTGAATGAGTACATAAGAGCTGGTGATATTGGTCCAAATTTGGCGGCATGTGGGTGCGTAATTCGACGGACTCATTGGTTACCATGTGCACATGAAATTGCTGAATACATAAAGGAAGGCATTCAAATACCACTGAGTTGTGTCCATCACTACTGGAGGAAACTCAATTTAGAATCCACTATGGTGAATGAAGCCCCCAAGTTGACCACAACTTCCTAGTTCAAGTTGATCAACAGGAAATTTCAGAGTACCGATCAAATTGGTAAAATACAAATATTGAAAAAACTTAGAGAATTGAGGAGTCCTTCATCTACTTCTTTTATTGAGCCGGATGTTAAATTAAATACTCGCGGTCGGTCACCCTCGAAAAAGAAAAAGTTGGATCAGCCTACGCGTCAGAAGCCATCTGCTTTCGAGTATGCACTCTCGATCGAAAATAGCGTTCCAACTAGATTAAGCAGTCTAAATGTAACGAAGAAGAAGGAGAAACTGAGTGTCCATCACACTCGGTCATGCACGTTAGAGCATTTGCTTCTTAAGTCTTTAGACCTATATCCAGACTGTTAAGAATGTTGTAGCCGATGGTAACTGTGGATTCAGACCCATAGCTGGTCTTATGGGCATGGGCGAGGATAGTCGGATGCAGGTTAGACTAGATTTGAGCAATGAATTGTAGAGGTATCAAAATTATTATTCATTGGTATATGGAGGAGAGGATAGGGTTGATGAGCTGTATTATGCCTTGGCGTATTATGATAGCAATTATTCATTTGATCGTTGGATGACAATGTCAGACATGGGTCACCTGATATCTTCAAGTTATAACGCTGTATTGGTCCACCTTTCTGTGCAGCATTGCCTTACTTTCCTGCCTTTGAGACCATCCCCGATTCCACCAAGTTCTCGCAAAGTTATCACGATTGGTTTCGTCAATGGAAACCATTTTGTGCAGGTCTTCATGACACCCGGGGCTCCTATGCCACCTATTGCTACAAATTGACATAGACACCACCACCCTAATGCAGACGAATGGTAACTCCCATATGCTGAGAGCATCGAGCGATTCAAAGATATAATTGGAGACAGTATCGCAACACAGGAGTAGGTTAATCTTGACAGCGATTAAATACTTGCGCTCTCAATATGATGCAAACAAACTTATTACTTGTTGTTTAAACGGAAGGCTGATGAAATCATAGTCAAACCTTTTTGTTATTATTTTAACGTTTTTATTCTTTAATACCCCTGCTCGGTTGCATATTGTACGGCAAAATCATACTACAAGGCAAAACATACACCATGCAGTAGCATTATGCACACAACATTTGTTCCATGCAGAGTGGTTCTGCACCACCAACATATACCGAGCACAATGGATTTGCTCGGCCAAATTGGTCGTGTAGAATTTTTCTTCATGGAACAAATTGGCCATGCAGATATGCTATGCGCAGAAAGTTTTGGCCGTGCAGTGTTGTAAGTTGGTGGACAAGTGGAAGCCATTTTGAAAGAACCGGTAGTTGTTCATAAAAAAAAACAAACATATCAACCATTTCATATAAGAAGTTAAAAATCATAGAAGTTCATACACAAGGACAAAATTCTTTAATTGACCCATAAAAGTTTGTAGTACACATGAATCCAACAAAAATACATTCCTCCAAAAAAAGTTCATATACATCTTAACAAAAAAGACCCAACAGCCCTCCTATCATCATAGCTGCGCACGTCGGCGGTACATCATCGGCAAGTCATCCAGGATTTCGAGAGTAGTCTGTAATGCCCGATAATAGTAATCAACAGGCTGCTCCGTTCGTGCAAGCGTGTCACGAAGATGGTCCTTCACTCGAATGATCTATAAGAAATAATACAATGGGTCAATATACTTAAGATAGTTTGAAATAATAGATACATAATGTTTGGAATAAGATAGTTTAAAATGCCATCACCGTTCTTGGAGTCGGGTCATCTCTAACCTCATTAGGGTCATAGTAAGAATAACGGGCGGCGTTCTTTACTCGAGGGTGTGAAATCCTAGTAAACCACTCGAGGTAATCGGGTGAACACTCCCATGCATGTTGCGCTCGATGGCCGCAGTGCGCTAAAGATAATATATGGTCCTCCCAAGTAACCCAATACTGGTCTAGAAATCTGTACAAGACCTTGTATTTTCCAGCAACAGATCCTCGAGATGCACGAATGGGGGCGAGCGGTGCGGGTGGCATGGTTTGTACATAGCCAAACTATCGAAGAACCCTGTGTGGGTGGTAGGGTTCAATGACATCTAGCGATCTCAAGCAACCACAGAAGAAAGATATCTGCTGCAATGGATGCTGAGCCCTGGCACTAGTGTACGGATTCCAGGAAACCTGTGGCACGTAAATGAAACAAGTAATTAATATAATAAAATGTATTCCACGGCAAAAACGTCAAATATATGTCAAGGACTCACCTCGCTCGGGTGTAAGGCATCCAACCTCTCCCGCAGTAGCTGTATGTTCTCTCTCGCATTTCCAGGATCCTGCCCAGGATTCCAGCGGCTCGCTAAAGGCATTCCTGCAGTATATCCCCACTGTGCAGGAGGATGGGCAAATGGGAAGTGCTCATACACCCAAGACTGCAAATAATAACAATTATTAATTATAAAATCTAAATGATCAATTATGATGGAACATGTATATGTAGGGGCGGATCTAGGATTTTTGTTAAGGGGGGGCACAATGCATATAAACTAATACAAAAACATACTTATATTAAAACTCAAAAGTAAGTAATACAAAAGTTAACCATTGTTCTTGATTTTGACATTTAACTTACAATTGACCCCTACGATTTTTCATATTTTGAAAATAATTCATGATACATTCGTTTGACAAGCTACTAAATATATCTTTTTCAATATACACAACCAAGCAATCATTCATCAACTCATCACCCATCCGGTTTCGGAGCCGATTCTTCACTATCTTCATGGCAGAGAATGCCCTCTCTACTGTAATAAATTTAGGGCATATGGCATTTTTGTAATCAATTTAATCTCACAGGGGTATTTTTGTAATTTTACATAAAAAAGAAAGGGGGGTCACGTGCCCCCCCTTGCCTCTATGTAGCTACGCCCTTGTGTATATGTATATCTAAAGTGTACATATTTACTGTGAGCAGTGTCAGTTATCCAACAATTTGTAGCACATCTACCCTCATGGCGGTTCCCAGTTGGCGATACAGATAGGCCAGTACGGCAACCCCCCATGCATAATGATGGACCCGTGGCAAGTCCATCAGTAAAGATAGGTAGTAGACTGGGACTCGAGTCATGGACTTATCAATGAAGAGTGTGTAGCCTAACAACTATAGAAGATAGCCTTTAACTGCATACTTTACCTCTTCAACGGACGATGCTGGAGTCACATCGCCTCACGCCCATTTAATCCACCCCATCCTCACTACCCCAACCCTTGCCAGGCTCAACTCAGCTGACACAGATGCCCTATCCACACCCAGTCCACGCTTGAGTAAATCTACTTGCTCAGTAAATCCCATATTAGTCGATGCGAGGACAAGAAGTCTCGTAACTGGGATGTCGAGGAGAGTATCTACGTCATCTAAGGTGATCACCATCTCCCTAATTGGCATGTAGAATGCATTTATCTTGGGATGCCATCTCTCTACAAAGCTTGAAACCAAGGGGCAGGAGATATATCGGTATGAGAAACGACTCAAGTCTGCCAATCCAGACTCTTCTATAATAGCGCGAAACCGAGGCACATGAAGATCAGCCCCATCTCTAGGTAGAGGTATGTACCAATCCTTCAGCTGACGCTAATGACTGATACATTTCAGCAGGTCACGTTCCTGCACATTACAAGTATAAATCTTCATGAATATCTGTTATTATAGACTATGAGGCACCTTATTTGTAAAATAATTTCTTAAAACATTAAAATAATGGACGTGTACCTCCCTGTCCCATATGGATATGGCTACATGCGTCCTAACACTCATAAAGACAGATAGGTCGCCCGGACCGCCGGGAATAGAACCTTCCCCTGCTGCCACTGCAGGAGGACTGGATGGTTGTGCCTGCTCGTCTAAGGAATCATCCCCCCTACTGCTGCCATAGGAGGACTAGATGGCTATGGAGGACTAGACGGCTGTGCCTCTTCCTCTGAGGAATCATCTTCTGAAGAGCTCTCTATATGTTCGTCAACCGGCTCGGGCAGTGGATCCTGCTGCAATTTGCGTCTTCGTTCAGACGCCATTGGCCCCTGATGGCCAGCGGTCGAAGAACTAGCATGTACACCTTGGCGAGGCGGTCTAGCAACGCCAATCTTCGTCCACACTCTCGATGGCTCGCTAGAAGAACTAGCGCGCCCACCTCCGCGAGGCAGTCTAGCAACGCCAATCTTCGTCCGCACTCTCGATGACTCACTATAAGAGCTAGCACGCCCACCTGTCAGATGTGAGCTGCCACCAATACGGCGAGCTGGTCTTCTCGGCATTTTTTCAATCTGTTAAAAATAAAAATCAATAAGAGGAAAAAGCATAACAGAAGAAATGTTTTCTTGTGTTGCTTGGTTCAAATGTATTGTGCATAATGCTTATGCACGGCACAAGTATTTTGTGCAAAATTTTTCCTTACGACAAATTTTTTCCGTGCATATTTGATGTGCACAGCATATATATGACGTGCATATCTGTTATGCACGGAATACATTTGCCGTGCATAAATTTCCTGCACAGTTAACATTCGTCGTGCATAAATTCAATGCACGGTTCTGCGATGCCAAGTAGATTGAGAAAAATGAATGCATCGTTTTTTTTCAAAATGCACAGGGATTATGCACTTCGGATGGGAAAAAGAAGAAGAATAAGAAATTACGACCCTAATGCAAACGTCAATAATCTCTGAGTCAAAAAAATTACGACGTAAAAGGAATGTGAAAATGATAAACCTATGAACAAGAAGAGTAAGAAAAAGAAGAAGAAGAGCTCACTTTCTTTGAGCATCGTATGAAGAAGAAGAAGAAGAAGAAAAAGAAGCACCGTACAATGGATAGCTTTGGAGGAGAACGACTTCCACAGGAAGAAGATCTCGACGCTGCCGTCGGTTGAGATTTTCAAAACCGTCGACGAGGGAAATTTGGAGGAGAAAGACTTGGGCTCCCCCGCGTGGGTAGTTTGGGAAATATGGTGGGTGGGCTCAGCAAATTCTTTTTAAATAACCATATGGTGTGGTGAGTTCAGCAAGTGGGTGTGCTCAGCATTCCATGTGGTTGCATATAGAATCACCTCAAAAAAAAAAGATGACCATCCTATTCCATTATAAAGGCCTCAATATTTCAACTGCTCCCCAAGTATTGTAGGAAGTAGATGATGGTCAAAGGAAAATCAAATTGGGATATGGTGTAGGAGTCTCTCTCTCTCTCTCTCTCTCTCTCTCTCTCTCTCTTCATTACATAGAAAAATTTAGGGTTCGTGTGGCTGAGTTTTTTGTGATTTTTCAGGGAAAAGCCTTATAATTGGGGAGGGGTATTTTAGATTTTTTATCACTGGGGAAGAGGAAAATTTTCATAGAAAAAGCTTTCCACGGTACAAACGTGCACTTGATGCATGTCTGTCTAATTTTTTTCTATGCAAGACCTATCGTGCATGTTCTAATGGACATTAATTCAGTTAATTAATATGTATTGTTGGGTTGAATTACTTCTGCAATTACGAAATAGTTAAACTTCAACGCTTTAAAACCAAGTGTATCTTTTTAAAGCGTATCTTGGTGTAGGTTTCATATCATCCCCCTCTCAACTTACGCTTTTATATCGTGTGCATGTGTATATGCACAGCCAACCAAAACCATGCATTCTATTAAAAAGAGCAAAAAAGGAGTATTATGTATAACCTACATGGTTGGGGTTAGGGCTGTCAATCGTGTCGTATTAACGACTTCGGGTTACAGGTTAACGAATTCATGTTAAAATCACCTCAACCCGTACACGACCCGTTAACTTAACGGGTCAAAAAATCCAACACAAAATAGGACCCGTTAATTTAACAGGTTACACGACCCAACCCATTAACCAGTTAAGTAATCAAGTCATTTCGAAAATTAAAAGAAAATCCATACAAAAATATATAAGGAGAAAAATAAATAAGCCACACAAAACTATAAGCGAGGATCTCGAGTGGATTCCACCTAAAACCCCACTGTAAAACAATAAATTTCAATTTCTTCTTTATGAATATAAATTAACTCTAGCTACACTTAGGAACTAAAAATTTTTTAATGGGTTAAGCGGGTTGTTAACGTGTTACTAGTTTAAGTCGTACACGACCCGTTAACTTAACGTGTTAACGGGTTTGACCCGTTAAAGACCCAAACCCATTAAGAGCCCACCCGAACTCATTAATATTGTGTGGGTTCGTGTCGTGTTAATGGGTCGTGTGACATTTTGACAGCCCTAGTTGGTGTTCTCTGATGATGATTAGTAATATGGTATGCGCATCCATCATGGGCATTATTGGGTTGATATCATCAATTAAAAAAGAAGTGCTCATCATCAGTGTCGGTAGAGTTCACTTTCTTGTTTTATTTATACCGAAACTAACCTAATCCCAAGGGCGAGCTTAGGCTGGCCTAGGACCACGGTTTGCATCCGGAGGTTGTATGTTCGAAACTGCACCATCATACTGGGACTACAAGGGAGTAAAACAGAAAAAAAAAATTATACCGAACCTAACATAAAAAGTCAGACGAGGTTTGCAAAACATGTAGAAACAAGACACATTGGATTTCTTCAAATTTATAGTTCACCTCTTTGTTTTATTTATACCGAACCTAAAGAAATCCAAATTGGACCTTTTCCTTGTCGTTGTGGGAAGGATGAATGCTCATATTTGGAGTCCGGCTATGGTTGGGTTGCATGTGCAGAGTGAAAGTGAAATATTCTTTTGAGGTTTTATTTAATTTTTTATTTGTTTTTATAATCGAGGGCGTGTCATGTCTTTCGGCCAGACTAATCCTTATGGCCAAGAGAGAGTCGGGTAAATATCATGTGGCCTCAATGTAATAATGCATTTTCGAACCTTCAACCTTCATAAATAAACCGTGGTCCTAGGCCAGCTAAGCTACCCCTCGTGGTTCAATAGTGAGTATTATAACAGGTCATTTGTGGAAGAAAAGGATGCATTGATCCCAATTTTCTACCTTTTATAGTTTTAAGTGGTCCCCTCACAGAAGGTTTTGTGGATAGCTAGGGCTGTCAAGGGTAAGGCTTGTCCAAATCTCTTATTAGACATGTACTAATTAGGCTCTTGGCATGTGTGAGTGGACGCTTCGCCAAAGGCATGAGAAGAAGAATATCATTTTATTTTATTTATTTATCTTTACATTACCATATAGTATTGGTGAATGGTATCATTTTTTATGCTATTAATGTATGGTTACAATCTAACTTTTTTGGTTTTTTGGGGGATGGGATTTTGGAAAACCCCTTTGTATTATGGGAAACTCATGTGGTTTTTAAGATTGCCACTCTCTCTCTCTCTCTCTCTCTCTCTCGATCGAGAGAGAGAGAGAGAGAGAGGGTGGAGGTGGGCGCTGGGAGAGGGAGGGATAGGGAGAAGGAGCGTGATAGATGGGGAGTAGGTGGAGTTGGGTGGAGGAGGGAAAAGGAGAGGGAGAGAAACAGGGAGGGAGAATGAGAGGCAGAGAGAAGGAGAGGAGGGAGGTGGGTGGAGGTGGGTTGCTGAGTAGGGAGAGGGAGAGGGAAGAGAAGAAAGGGAGGGGGTTTTCGTCTTTTTTAAGAGGGGTCCAACAAGGGTCTCATGGACGGATGTGCACAATAAAATTTTTGGTTGATTTCCAAAAAATACATGAGAATTTGAATATTTAAAAAAGTATTAAAGTTTTCCACCTTACTTTCAATCAAGTCCTCTTCGGATTTTTTTTTGAGAAATAATAAAAATATCTTTATATCATTTTTCAAAATTCTTCCTTAACAAGTTTGGCACTTTACTAACATAGTAAAAGTCAAGTAAAGCCTTCATTTTTCAGGCAAGATGCCACATCAAAAGCACTTTAATTCAAAACTCCCACCATATTTTGCAAGAAACGTCAAAAAGCAATCACCTTTATCCAATAAAATATAAAAAAAAACTCAACTTTCTCAGACAAAAAGTGAAAAAAACTCCATAACAAACACCCTCATCATCTCTCGAATCCATCTCTCTATATTTTCATTTTTTATTTTTTCCTTTACATTCCATCTCTCTAGTCATACTCCACTCTCGGGCCTCAACGTCTCCAATGCTCTAAGGACATAATGGGGACACTGCTACTCATTGTGGACAATGGGGATGAGAAGGGTGTGTGGCCTCCTCACATCCGACTCTGATCGCGATGCTCGAGGCATCAACGAACACATTAGAGGAGAGTATAAAGTAGGGACGACATGGCTGGTGTCGCTGAACATAGTGACGATTATCAATCATGTGAGAGCATAGAGAAGGGACAATGGCATTTTTGGTACTTTAGAAAAACTGAACCGAAAAAGTTGCCGAAAAACTCTTACATTGCCGGTTTTCCTGATTTGAAATGCAATTGGAAAATTAAAGCCCTGTTTTGAAATTAACTCATTTTCTGTCCTGATTTGAAATCTTCAAAAAACTTGAGCCCTGATTTGTAATTCTCCCCTGTTTTCTTTATTATAGAGTCTCTCTCTCAGTTGCTCTGCATCTGCATTTCAGTCTCCTTCCAAGCTCTCTTTCTCCATCACAGCCCCAGGTAAGCCATCTTTCTCTCTCTAATCAATCAATCTATCTATATATTACATACGTGCAATGATTTCTTTTCTTCGTCTTGTTTGGTTTCTTACTTTCTTTCCTTTGAAATGAGACACGGCAGGAATAGAAATGGATTGTGAGGAAACCAGCTCCTGTTCATCACTATCTCCATCTATGGTTTCGGTGGATGAGGCCCTCCAAACGGTCCTTAGCGTCGCTTCTCGTCTGGAACCAGTCAAAGTACCCCTCCCAGAAGCGCTGGGCTTGGTCTTGGCCGAGGACGTTGTAGCCCACGACCCTTTACCTCCTTTTCGAGCATCCATCATGGCACTACTCTAACTCTAACCCCCACTTACTTTTCTCTTCTGTTGATGACCCACTTGCCCAATTTCATTTCTTTCATTTGTGAAAGGATTGTACTTGGGAACTTTGTTTATGCGCCTACTATCAAGTTCCCATGTTGGGGTTGGTTATTTTCACTTGAAAGAATAGAAATGAAGCATTTTGATTGCCCAACTACATAACATTTGCATCTATCCCATTGTTTTAAAACATGGGCTCAAATGCTGTAGCAGCCAAAGCAAAAAAAAATGGCCATGGAGGGCAAAAGTAAAATTGAAAAATCTGCAATAATTTATCCGATTGTTTAAACCTGTTGTATGCGGACAAGCTAACTGTGGAATGTTATAAACAAAACTACAAATTTGCAAATACTTGTTTCTTCATTCCTTTAGGTAAGGCTTTTGTAATGATGCGGATTCTGGGCCCTGCGGAAAGTGGCCTAGTTTTTCACATGGCACAATTTTCTGTTGCTTGGTGTGGGGCTGTGGGCAATTGGTACTTATTCATGTGGAAAGCATAGGAAATTTTGAACTGATTTTCTGCAGTTTCAAGGAAAACTGTTTTCTATGGGCTACTGGGGGTGGGAGGATGGGGTTAGGTTTTGGAATTTTCTTTTCTCCAAACAGATTACTGTGAGGCATGGAAACTCAGGCAACAGAAAAGCCCTTTTGAGTTGTAAAGTCCTGCTTCGCTCATGTGAGTGTCCAGTGGCCTATATGTGTGGGCTCTCCTTATCTAGTATAACGCGTTTTGAGTTAAGCTCGGGCCTCTGACTCAGAAACAAAGCCGTGCGGGTTAAGCTAGGGCCTTTGGCCCAAAGCGGACAATATTATATTGGATGAGTTGGGACGTGACATGAGTGATTTATATGTAAATAAATAACAACATAGAATACAAAGATGGTGAGAATAGAATTACAAAATTTTAATGTCAGTCATGGCCAGAAACTTCATGGTATCAGGCAACATGACTTGGTTTTGGCCGAGTTTTAAAACCATTGTCTCTTTTCCTCTTTCATCTCTTCTCATCTGATCCTACTTCCTCATCCCTGAGAATGAAAATTGAAATGAGGTAATACCATTTTAGATGCATCATTATTCACAGCACTCTGTTCTTTGCAAAGACTAATGACCCTTAAGTGTAGTATCATATATGTTGTTAGATTAGCAGATTATGAGGTTTCCTTATATACCGGTTTGAGTTACTTCTAACAACCCACAACCACCTACATATCTATCCATCCATCTATTAACCATTTATCTGTTTTGACTCATTAGTTAATAGTTGAGAAACCAGTAAAGCTATTAAAATCTTAGGGTACATTGTGTTACACTTTCCCCTGGAAAATCCTGTAATTGTCTGAGGAATTGGAGAAATTTCTGTCTGGTATGGAAAATTAGTTAAATGGCATTTTCTTAAAGTCATTTCTTGTCATTGGAAATCTGGGGGCACCAACTTCTCCTTTGTTGTGGGGGGGGGGGGTATGTATCAATATACTAGGGTAAATTAAACTCTCAATTTGATTTCCTTGACATTTTATTTTATTTTAGTATGTATTTATTATATTTTTTCCAGGATGGTTATGCCGTAGTTGCTTCAGATGGGCCTGGTGAATATCCTGTAATTTCTGAATCAAGAGCTGGAAGTGATGGAATTGGTGCAATTGTGACTCCCACAAATGTTGCATATGTCACAACTGGGGGTCTCTCTCTCTCTCTCTCTCTCTATATATATATATATATATATTACATATGCATATCACATTCAATTTGATGTATAAAAATGGATTCCTTTGAAGGTGGTTTTATCAAAGGGGTGAAGGATTAATGGGTTAAGGGTAGAGATCTACATAGGGTCTCCAAAATTTCTTCTATAAAAGCATTTCTTTTCCCTAAGTAAAATACTGAATGTGGGAAAAAAAAAGAGAAGGCTTTCTAAGCCTCTGGAATATGCAGTTTCCTGTTGGCCCCACCTTAAAGTGATGCTGAGGTATAATAGTTGTTCCATTCCGTGGACAGGAATGTCCCAAAATGATCCCATATCCAATGTTCTCTTGACTTTTGCTTGTAGTGATGTTTGTTTATTTGTTTATTAACTTATTTTCTCGAATAGTTAAATAATTGTATTTGTAGTTATCAGTCAAAGGTGTAGGGCTTTTTCGGATGAGGTGGTTATTCATATTAGGTGTATGGTCCAAGATTTTTTTTTTCTTTTTTCTTTTCTTTTTGAAGCGGACATGATTTTATTTCTACAAAATGACATTGAACCAAACAAGTGAACAGGTCAAACAAAGGAAACGACAAAGCACCAGCCCACCAAGAGGCTAATAACAAACCACTAAGCTAGAGCCACATCCAAAACCCCCAAAGAAAATACTAGTATAAATATTCACATCCCTCCACTAGTAACCCTTTGAAAGGGGAGTAAAAAGAAAAAACATTACAGCGCTGCCATAGTCCCCTTCTCTTTGAACCCCGAAATCCAATCATCATTTGTTTGAACTACGTAAGTTTTGTAATTTCTGTTTTCCTTTCCCTCTAGCTTTAGTTTTAGACTTTTCCCCTTCCGGTCCTTATTCTGAAAACCTTTAATGGAACACATATCAGCATTATTTCAATCGATAAAGACACCAGCTGCTTTGCCAATATTCAAAATATTTTCTATGATGCTATCATCTTCATCACATGTTTGTATATTTGTATTCATCTTTTCTTATTAATATATATCTGTTACCTCTTTCAAAATAATATTTAAAGACATCACAGGACAACAATCTGCACTCCCGAGGTCGCAAAATTGGATGGGGATTATTATCCTCATCATTTCTCAATTAGCCCATCAAACCGGATCATCCTTCTTCACATAACCATTGTAAGGAAGATTGTTAGGACATGGTTTTACTATTATTCATTCTTTCTGCTACTAAAATCAAAATAAACGACCAGTGGAATTTTAGCATGTGCTAGCTAGATGACTCATTTTTAGCCTGATTTGATGTTGACAGCAGCAGATATGGTCCCTGGACTTTCTGCTCTTTTTCTGCTGTTTGTGAATCATCTAGGTGTAATAGGAGCCTGTAGGCCCTTGTAGACTGCATTATTTTTATATACACAACAAATAGCACCAAGGGAAAAGTGGTCTTGTAGTTTGATGGGCCATGTGAAAAATAAAAGAGAGAATACCTATGTCATCTCATTGACTTTGAATTTGAAAATTTGATTTGTTGCTGTATGATATATATTTTTTTTCACAGGACCAATACCTGAAGGTGCTGATGCTGTTGTGCCAATTGAAAATGTTGAACAAATAAAAGACACTTACGGTGGAGTAAAGTTTGTCAAAATATTGGTCGGAGCTAGCCAAGGTCTCAATATACGTCCAGTGGTAAAACTTTTTTGATAATATTGGATGTTGATTCATCATCATCATCATCATCATCAAATTGTTGTCCCAACTATGCTAGGATCACCTGCATGAATTCTGTATTTCTGTTTCTCCATTTTGGTCTATCTTGGCCCAACTATGTTAAATGTCGATTACCTTTAAGAAAAAAATAATTAGTATGCCACTTGAAAGAATATGTTGCTGTTTGCTATGAGTCTATTAATTCCTTTTGTTAATTGGTCAGGGGTTTGACATTGATAAAGGTGCTACTGTTATGAAGTCTGGTGATCTAATAGGTACTTCTGAAATTGGCCTACTTGCAACTGTGGGAGTAATGATGGTGAAGGTAATCCTATTTGTTCTGTATAATGCTGCTTAGAAACTATAAATGGATGTCATACATTGGTATCATGGGCTACACAACATGCAGGTATACCCAAGGCCAACAGTTGCGGTGCTTTCAACAGGGGATGAGCTTGTAGAGCCTACAACTCAGTATCTAAGCCATGGCCAGGTTGTACATATTTTTTGTTTGGATAAAATTGTAAGACATGGAACTTTGTAGTATAGGGCATATGGATTATGGAGTCAATTACTCAATCCTTGGAATTTATTTTTGATGATTAACTTCACTGTTGGATATTGAACTAGGTTTTGTTCGTATGTTAGATCTGATATGCTTTATACATTGATGGCCATCCTTTGTTGTTAATCAGATCAGAGACTCCAACCGTTCTATGCTTCTGGCAGCTGCCATACAGCAACAGTGCAAAACAGTTGACCTGGGCATTGCTCATGACAATGAAGAAGATCTTGAAAGGATTCTTGACTATGCCCATTCTGGTGGGATTGATATACTGTTTACTTCTGGAGGTGTTTCAATGGGAGATAGAGATTTCGTCAAGCCTTTGTTAGCAAAGAGAGGGACCATCCATTTTAGCAAGGCATGTTCGATGGCTCATCTATGCATTTTTCCTGGTTTCTGTGAAAAGTGAATAGAAGGTCTATCTTCTCATACCATTGTTTTTAAATGTTTCTCGTACCAAATCTCACTAGAGCATGTTGCATGAATAGGGTTAGTGTGCGGGGTCCTTTATTAGTGTGGGGTAGCAGATTTGTCAAAACTAAGATAATATGATTCCCAGATTCGGCACCATAGAGGATTTTGCAATTAAATATTAAATAGATATACCAATTAAACCCTGGACCCTACTTCAGCGGGATCGCACTGGGTGATGACCATTTTAGATATACCAAATAAAAAGGCTGTGCTCCTGTGCAGATGTCTCTTGGATTTTCGTAGTAGGTGACGGAATTGGATTGATCATGTGGAGTGGAGCCCCAGGTGGGCCCCATGGATTGTCTCTCACAGTGTGAGGCATCCATATAGGACCATCAGAGCCAATAAAAAACAGTAAATACATATTTTCTTAAAATTGCACTTGTAACATATAACCAGAGAAGTTTTAATGCTACACCCTTACACTAAATATTGAGGCGCCACTAAACATTCAGAGTCTAATATAAAATTCAAAGGAACAGGCTAAACAGTAATTTACCGTTAAGAATGTAATTGTGCTATTCAGCTATAAAAAGATTTTGATAGAAGAGATAGAATTAGGAATGAGGATATAAGGGGAAGCCTATTGTTAGCTTCAATATTAGATTTTTTTTTTCAAGGAATACTGTTTGAGTTATTTTGGGCATGTGCGTAGAAAGCTGAATCAGCCGCTGTACAATTTCTCAAAGGATTTATGGTTCAAGGAACCAAAAGTGGGGACCTTGGATGAAGCAGTAAGGAAACACGTGTTAGACTGCAGAGTCTTGAAGAACGTAGTCTCGAATAGTGGAGAGGGGAAAAGCTTAACTCACAATAGTGACCCTGGATAGTTGGGTTAGGTGCAATGATGTGAAGATGTTGCATTCAGAGAGAGAAAGAGAGAGTTGGGATAGGTGGCAATCATGTATCTTGTACATTTTTTTATTGGTGACCACCGAACTTTATTGAAAAAACATCAAGGACATGGGAAAGGACAAATTGTTGAAGGCTCTATACTATATCATTCAAAAAAAAAAAAAAAAGAAGTCTATAGTCTATACCATTCTCCCGTTATCTATAAATTAGAAAAATAAAAGAAAAATAGGCATGTAAAAACTCAAGGAAAGGTGTTCCTGAAGATGCAGAGCATTTGCAAATGCCCTCTTTAGTGGTATAAAAAAAGGTTTCCTTTAATTTGCTGCCAAACCAAACCAAACCAAACCAAGCCTTTTCCCACTAGGTGGGGTCGGCTATTCCTTTAATTTGCTGCATTTGTTCATATTCTTGGACACCCTTACATTAAAACATTTAAGAAAAAAATTAGCTTAATTTAATGATTAGAAGCAAAACATTCTGTCTATTGCTGAAAATGCCTTTTGCATCTGAGAGAGGGCTCTTTCCTTTAGTTGCTCTCGCTTTGGAACATCACTGTTCAAGTTATTTGCTCGGTGCCTGTTTTCTCTTTTTGAATGATCAGAGGCATTTCCTGGTGAGATTTAACACTTTCCATAGTAATAACTTTTCATTGTGATTTTATTTTGTTCCTTCAAATGACCTTTCATGTTTTTGTTTCTTTTAATGTGAATATTTAGAGTCTTCTGGGTAGGATTTTTTATTGACCTGCTGTCACTCTCATCAATTTATCTCCATAGGCCTTTTCATTAATGTGATGAATTTTTCTTATAAAATCCCTCATTCAGGTTCTGATGAAGCCTGGAAAGCCTATAACGTTTGCGGAGATTCATTTTGCGTCAACTGGAGAAAGTGCAGGAAAGAAGATCCTTGCATTTGGTTTGCCTGGAAATCCTGTGAGCTGTTTAGTCTGTTTCAATCTTTTTGCGGTCCCCGCTATACGCCATCTTGCTGGATGGACTAACCCTCAACTCCAGAGGTTGTTGAGTACTTCCTAAACCGCTGCTTTGTTTATTGTATAATTTTATAAAGCCATTTCAGTTGCTGTGTTTTAATTCCTGAAAATACGCATTTACTGCAATACTTTATTTTACTTAGTATATGCCGAAAGCTTCTTTGAAATGGGAATAAGATGTGCCTTTCGATGATCCTTGTTTCCATCTTTTGTGAGTCATTACGGTGAAGGGAATTGAAGGTATCCATGCCTCTTGTGGTGACTACTGATTATCCTATATAATAGTGGCTACTTAACAATGGATTCCAATGGATTCTTTTCCATGCATATCGGATTACCTTTACAACAACTTTATGAACTTGGTTACTCAGTCCCCATTTTAGAACACAGTAACCTGCCTTTAGTGTGCTCCTTGCTGCAGATAAGGATGAGCCAGAATTTGATGAGGGAAGTCTAAAAGGAGTGCTGATGATGTTATTATTTATGGAGATGTAGTTGGTGATTTGGAAAAATCTATATATGATGAAGTCACCAAATATAGATGACTAGATTCACATGAGTATATTCCATACAAAATCCAAAATTAAGGATCAAAAGTGCCACTTGATCTTGGAGTCCGTTGCAAGAATATAGTCTTGCAACAGGTCATTGACGAGCTTAAGATTCCCAGGAGAAACAATTGGCATCTTAGAAGCTCTCATGGTTCAAGAATGATAATGAGGTACCGATTATATTTAGAGCTTATGTTTCACTTTTGATTGGAGGACGCTGACATTAAACATCTGTTACCTATTATTGGCTAGGTCATGGCAGTGCACCATCCATGACGTTTATAAAGACACCTTTACATTTTATAAGGATAACATGAAGGTAGTGTTGGGCTCTACTCTTGAGAAGCTGCCTGTCGCAAGCCAATCTTATAGAGGACATGAATTGCCTTTCAATATTGCAATTGATGGAGGGGACAATATATGCTGTGGTAGAAAAGGATGTATCTGGTGTTGAAGATTTACTGGTTCAGATAGTATCATTGGTGGAGTTTGGTGACATGTTCCCAGATGAGTTAACCCCAGGTTTGCCACTTATGTGAGATACACACACCACATAGGCCTTATATTGGGCTCTAGTTTGTCTAATCGGCTCGCTTACTGAATGACTCCGAAAGAACATGAGGAGCTATTTAGGTTGTAATCTAGCTAATTAAAATCCTCTTGATTGGGAGAAAACATAAGATACAAGTGTGGTGTACAATGGGCACAGAAAATTCTGTGCTCCTTAATTTGTATGTCCTGCAAGAGTTCATAAAACTGTTAGCTACATAGCGATCTGCATCTCCATCTTTTCATTGTGATCTGCAGCTCTATAATCCACTGGCTTGTCACACAAGTTCCCAAGACTTTATTTCTATCAAATTGATTCCTCGGATAAAGCATTCTGAATTTTGATCTCTAATTTTTTGACCATCTGCTTAATACTTGCTGCAAATTGTATCATCATCCTAACCCCTACATGCGGTGTACAGAGTGCATGCTCGCATTGCACAGCCGATAAAGACAGATCCCGTTCGACCTGAGTTCCATCGTGCCGTAATTTCTTGGGAGCTCAATGATGGATCTGGGAAACCTGGGTAAGGTTTTAGACTTTAGAACTGAGATGCTTTTATGATTGAAAAATACATAAACTTGTCGTACAACCAAACTTGTGCTCAATGGTTGTATTAGCAATGCCATATGAGTAACTGAATAAACAGAGTTCTTTGGATGGAAGATTTGTTGCAGAAAGTACTGGTCATCAGATGAGCAGTCGGCTACTTAGCATGAAGTCTGCAAATGTGTTACTAGAGTTGCCAGCTACTGGTGCTGTACTTTCAGCTGGAACTTTAGTCCAGGCTATATTGATTTCAGATATAAGCAACTTTCCTTTGCGTAAGATGCAAAATAGCATGGATTTGTCATCATTTCCCTTAAATCCTACTATTAGAAGTGACATCATGCATTCACAAACTTCATCTGAATCTCAAGATGCAGCAGTTATTGTTGCTATCCTCACCGTTAGCGATACTGTTGCATTTGGAAGCGGACCTGATCGGAGGTATGCCTTTTGTTTTTCTTATGTTTTTTTATGGGACTATTGTGCTTAACCAAATTGTTTTTAGTTTAGCACCTATTTCTGTGTTTGGTCTATTTTAGTGCTTTGCTTCTTATCTAGATATCATTCTCAGTGACTCATTTCTTGATAGGAACCTTTCATCCATTAACTGAATGCACACACAAAATAATGGATAGTTTTACTGGATCAGAATGTTGGAATTTAGTGTCTCTTAAGGTGATCTTATCTAGAAAGAAAATCTCTTCTAGATTGGCAAACTAGGAGTTTTATGAATCCAAACAGATTATTGATCGCCAACAATCACCTGAAATTTAATGGCACGCTACATGAAGAAAAGGTGTAATGACTTCAGGCATTAGGTTGGAGCAAAATGGGGTGTAGTAGTTTCCTTGTCTATTGGTTGTCTGATGCAAGATGGACCTGCAGGGCCACACATGGGTCAAGATATTTTATTTCTTGATTTATTTCCCTATTATTTGTCATTAGATTTCTAATTTTGTTCAATGGTTGTAATTAGGATAGTTTCTTTTTTTTTTTTTTTTTTTTAGTTTCCTAGTTTGATTAGGTGACTTAGACCCTAAGTTTCATTTTTCTTATTTATATGGCATTGTAAAGATGAGAATTTGCAGAGTTGATGATTAGAAAATTGGGTTTTATCCCTTTTGAGGTGTGTCCTCGTTGATAGTCTTTGTAGTGACATGTGATAGTGTCTGCGGATATGTGCTTCAGCACTTGTAAGTTGTAACGCAAGCCCTAACCGTAGGGCCTACTTCATTGTTGGCTTGTACTCTACCCATGGAACGTAGGCAGATGTTCCCTCAATGGACTACCAACATTCTTGAACTCCACTTGAATCAAAGAAGCCACCTATTGTTGATGTATAAATGAAACTTCCATGGTCCCACAGTGGCTGAAGAAACCCAAGAAATCACATTTTTTTGAATCACTTTCCACAATTAACTTGTCTTCAGTAAAGGCAAAAAAAAAAAAAAAAGATTAAAAAAAACCGAAGAGCTTTGATGTAGGAGCAGATAACCTTGATTTAATGCAACATAAGGTAGCCTCCCAATTATGAATAAAATCTTCAACCTTGAATCACCAAGTTCTCTCCTAGATGAAGCCCACTTCGCTATTTTCAAAAGCACACCGGACAATAGATCATCAAAACGCATCATTGACCCCCTGAAAATCCTAGTGTTTGTCTTCTTCCAAATAGACCACAAAATAGTGAAAGGGACATGGTGAGCCCTATTTTTTTGAATGGTCATGGTGAGCCTTCAAACAATTGTACCGCATTTAAATAAGGCACTCATCCTCCATACTTGAGTCATACCACTTGAAGACCCTATAATGCATCAAGAGACCACAGTGGAATAGTGAGCGACTCCTTAGAAAATAAAAGCATTCGCAATGCAAGAACAAGTGATCAATCATCTGGCTATCCTTTTCACAGAAGGCACATGTCTAAGTTAAACTCTGATGCTTTCCCTTTCGAGATTATCCACTCGACTCCTTAAAAACTTTCAACCAACGAAATGTCTCCATCTTGGAGGAGCCAAGCCCAGTCAAACATGCGAGCTAGGAGACTTGGCTTCTATTGGTCCTTCCAAAGTTCTGTAGGAGGCCTCAGTCAAAATCACACTTATGAACATCCGCCCTCTTCCAAAGGCCTGCTTGGTTCATGTTCTCTAGATGTCAGTAGCATTCTTCCTTAAGCTGTTGACTATAGGACTGCGCCTTGGGTTAGGATTTAGCGTCCCAGGTTGAGGTTGGGTTTGCGCATGTGATTGTTTTCTTGATTACCTAGATGGTCCGGCATCCATATTTCTTAGTATCACTATCGTATTAGAAACATAACAACCGCCTCACCCTTATGCTCCAAGTTATATGCATCCAATAATTTGTTATATGTCCGAGGCCAGTTCGTTCTACATGTCTTGAGTCAATCACCCAAATGATGGGAAACCGTTTGCAATTCTCAGTCTTGGCAGTCTACACATGTGCTCAACATATGGAATTCTTCTGTGTAGTCACTGACTTCTTGGTTACCCCGCTGAAGATGTTGATACCACTGATAGAGCTTGCCAGTATAGCTCTCTTCTACTGTTTTGCTTTATTAGTGAATTTCGTTACTTTTTAACAAAAGAAAAAAGCTCTTGATCGCACCCTAGTGACATAAATTGCTCCCAAAGCTTGTAATATGGGAATGGCTTTTTTTTTTTTTTTTTTTGGGGGAAGACAATATCTTAAATTGAATCTATGGCAGCAAAAGGATCAAGCTATGAAGGATAAGGCGGGTGCTTTGCTAAATGTGTGATTTTACAATTTTTCGAAGAACCCACATATTAGGGATTGCCAATGTTGTGTACATGATATTCAACCGGTTCGATTTATATTAGACTTGCCATATCTGATTTTTTCTTTTCCACTTGTCAGTTTCTTGCCTACTGTTATTTATGCCAGTTCCTTTGTTCTTAAAACAACTGCCCTAAACCTTATAAACTAAGGTGGACTTGCCTCCAAGGATAAAATTATGCTGTCAGCAGGTGTCACCCATGTGTTCTTGTTTTGTTCATTTCTGCAGTTCTTGTAGCAATAGAGGGGGGATTTTGATTTCCAGCCGCCCTATTTAATTTTTAGGGGGCAGGGACACAAAAATAGGGTTCTTTTTTCCCACTGGATAGAAGATAATAATAAAAAATTGTGTACTCTGGAATTTTAGATTCATTCGTAGGAAATATAATAAAGAAGACAATAACAACCAAAAGCAATAAAAAAGGAAGGAGTCAGAATGTATATTACTTTAGAGACGGGTTCCATATGGAAAGAACTTAGTTATTTTGTCTTCCCTACGTATGATGCTGATTTCTGTTGTTTTGCTGAATTTGATTCTTTATTGCAAAGAAATGGATACATGAACTAAATGCATCTGGATACACCACTTTGAATGTTTGTTTCTAAGTGGTCACTTTGTTGATGCAAAATTAAACCGCAGAGTTGCTGCTGCTTGTTGTTGAAGGAAATCACATAGTATCAGTTGATTCTTTGCACATTTTCCTTCATGATTGTATTTCCTCTTCTTTCTCTGACAAGCTACCCATTTTACTGTCTGATAAGTGAATATTCACTGGACACATGAATCTTCTCTTGCTGTGCACTAATTTATGATTGATTGAGCTTGAGAAGACTGACTCTAGGACTTAATGAACTCCAGACTAATTTGTTATGAATCCTACAGTGGTCCAAGGGCAATTTCTGTTGTAAATTCATCATCAGAGAAGTTAGGAGGAGCAAGGGTGTTTGCAACAGCTGTAGTGCCAGATGAAGTGGACAAAATTCAGGATTGTCTGAAAAAATGGTGTGATATTGACAAAGTCGACCTCATCTTAACCCTAGGTTAGACTCTCCTCTCTATCTTCTGTTCTTGGCCAACATTTATGGAGTTTTAGGTAATTCTTTCTTTTTATTCATTGTTTTAATTTTTTTCCCCTTACATGTAGGTGGCACTGGATTTTCTCCCAGAGATGTCACACCTGAGGCAACAAAAGGTTTGATAGAGAAGGAAACCCCAGGTCTTCTGTATGCAATGCTTCAAGAGAGTCTTAAGGTATCAACATCTTTTGTTGGTTAATTTTGTGGTATAACTATACTTGGACCTAGTACCCGATACAGTAAGAGGAATGAATCTAGGAGATGATTGCACTGTCGGCTCATATATCAAATTGAGGTAGCAGATATGGGCTGTCACCATCGACATTTAATCTAAGAATATTTGGTTCTATGCATTTTTATGGAACTGAAGCACTGATGTGGAAAGTGATTCTTCCTTCCCTTGTGTGCATATTGTGATTGAGTTGTCTTAGCATATGTATATCTGTTTGCATTGTTTGTGTACATGAATGTATATAAGTACGGGTATATGCACCATATATATTTTTGTTGTTGTTGTTGTGTGTGTGTGTGAGTTGGTGTGTGTATCACTCTATGCAATTAAGTTTTTTGTTTAATCTCTCCCTACCCATATGCTATGACTAGTGTAGTCATAATTCATAGTTGAGAAATCTGCTGTTGTTGTTTGCATGGTTACCTTTTAATGAATTCAGCGATTGGAATCACTTCATTATTTGCTAGAGTTTCTTATCTTACTCATAAGACGTGTGCTGAATTCTTCTTATTTCCTGTTATGGGCAACAGGTGACACCATTTGCCATGCTCTCACGCGCTACAGCTGGAATAAGAGCATCAACACTTGTAAGGATCTGGCCTCATCCTTTTCTCTTAGTAAATTTTTTACTTAAATATTTAGGGAGGAATACAAATTCACCAAAAACTGCAGTCTTTTAGAAGGGATTAGCTATTTCTACTGTAATAGCATCCTTCGCAACTCTTCATCTTGCTAAATACTCGGAGAAATGTTAGCCAAATGTGGGATTTTAAGCATAGTGTAACTAATGCACTTTCCTTGAACAATAAAGGCAAAAGACAATCTCATGGTTTGTCCATATCCGAGTTTGCTCATGTATAATGTTCTTGTGACAATTGGATAGCAGCTTTTCTCACATTTTATGAATAACGTACAATTATTTTTGCTACTATTATATCCTTCCATTGGATTTCCGATGCTTCTCTTTTGCTATTTGATACACAGAGACATTTGACTGGATATATTTGATTAGTGTAAGATTCCCTCTAAATATTGGTTTTCCCTTTTTAAATTGCTAGGTTCCTGTCAATTTTGTCTGCCATTGGGTCTCATATTACCACCCATATTCCTAGGATATTTTTATTGAGACGTGTGTTTAAAAACTATTTGAAACTCCACTTCTCACAAAAGAAATATAAACAACCTGACTTGTTCTAGTGAGTTTTCCCCGAATTTATGAGAAGGGAAACGATTATGAGATAGCAAGTAGCTGATGCAGGATAGACCCGTGGTCCCCGTGGGTCAACCCGCCTTGGGGCCCAGCCCATCTGTCTTTATTTTATTCAAAGTTGTGTTTTTTTAATGATGCACATACAAACATTGATCGCCGAGATATTGAAAATCCACCGTTGGATTACCATTCTGACAATATCCAATGGTTGGATCTCTTTGGATCAAGCATATGATGGACTTCAGGCCCCATGTGTGCAATCGTATTGAAGGCCCCACTCTAGGAAGTGCCACATGGGAGGAATTATCAATTTTAGAAAGTTTCTTTCTTCTTTCTTTCTTTTATCAATTTTAAAAAGTTTATTCTTCTTTCCTTCTTTTATCAATTTTGGAAGGCTTCTTTTCCTTCATTTCTTTTAGTTGTATATATGGAGAGGCTTGTAATGATTTAGACAATGACTATTAGTAAGAAAATTGAGTTCTCGAGTTCTTCTTGAACTTCTAATTCTCCTGCTGGTTCTAGTTGTGAGAGATATTCTCTTCTGCCTCCTGGATTGGAGTTTGGCGTGGGGCCAATTTTCACGTTCGTTTGATCTACCCCCATTTCTCTCCAATTCTACATTGCCCACCCGCCCCACCCTCACTGTTTTGCATAAGTAGCTGAAATTGGTTTTTACCAATAAGCTCTTGGAACAGGCTGGCTTAACAAAAGAGATCAGCAACGTCGAGGAGATGTGCATTCTCCTTTATGCTAGTTCATTGGTTGTGGAGTAAATGGACAAGTTGTTGGAGAGAGAATCTGTCTAAGCTTCTGGGATACAAGTCCACTTCTGTTTTTGTGTCGAAAAGTCTATGTATTAAATGCATTAGTTCTTGATCAGTTTATAATTTGTAAATAGAATACTGCCATTACTAGCCATCTGGATGTTCCAAAGAGCAAAGGTGTAGAGCCGCATGAGCCCACACGACAACCAGAAACAATAGAACAGTCTGGATGAACTGGGTTGATTAAGGTCATATGACCTTCAAAACAGTTTAAAGTCTGTCATACAACAACCCTACACCCAACACACACTAAAACACGTCTGTGCATCTCCATGTTCTCCATGCTCCACAAAGAAGGCTAGAAAAATCAAATTAACAAGTAAAAGAACAAACTAGACCACCTGGACAGATTTTGGGTGTTAAAAAAGAAGCATAGAAAATGCCTGTGACTCCCATCTGTTACATAAATGATTTTCTCCAATGGGAAGTTATTAGGCACAGTAAAGACACCTTCCACTTCTGAAACTTCCCTTTTGCAATCCTGAGGCTCCAGGCAAAATGCAAAACATTTTTAAGTACAGCTTAAATGCATGAACTATGACCACAAATCATGATGGAAGTGAAACAGCAGATATGGGGGATTTCTCTAGTTCGGGGTCCTGTTTGATAAGGTGAGGATAGTGGTGCAATCAAGCCAAATTGCACCTTACAATGTATGACTGTATTCTTTACTCTTTTCCATCTTATTTTATACTTTTGCCGAGGGAGGTGCCATTTTCTTCTAATTCTGTTTTGCCACTTTTTTCTTTTTGTAAATGTTTTGTTGTTTGAATCTAATCATTCCCTAATCATTCCTTGGGTGCTTGTAATCAGATTATCAATATGCCAGGAAATCCAAATGCAGTTGCTGAGTGCATGGAGGCTCTGATACCTGTGTTGAAGCATGCATTGAAGCAAGTAAAAGGAGACAAGAGAGAGAAGCATCCTCGCCATGTTCCTCACGCCCAGGCGGAGCCAACAGATGTTTGGGAACACAGTTATAAGCTGGCTTCCTCAGAGTCCCATGCTTGTGCACATTAAAAAACAGGAAGAGAATTGAAAAGAACGGTGACTTGGTCTTTGGCAGCTATTAATTCCCCTAATGACCTTGACTAACTGGTGTCGGGTTATCGTGTGAGTGACGAACGATATAATTGAAAAATCAGAGGAGAACTAAATGCTTTTACATGGTTCATTTCCTCTGGGTTTCTTTTGTTTGGGTGTCCCGAAATCTCAGCTGGCGAGGATTCTTTTCTGTCATTTGTAGCAATAATGCATCTACTTGGAGGTTAAACTTGGAGTCAAAGGTTTGGGCAAAGGCAGAAAAAACTCTCATAAGTAGGAAGCTTTTATGGTGTAGTGCGCCTGTATTTGTTGAAGACTGGGACGTAAAATATTTCAATGAAAATATCCTTCCTATATCCAAACTAGCTTCTTTTCCCTGTGCTCAGTTCTACAGTTTGCCTAGGTTATCATATTGTACCACTGAAGTGCTAATATGCAGATAGGCTTTGTGAGACCTGACATCAATGACCATATACAGAAAATAATCACATATTGGACAATTCTAGCTTCCAATTGATGGCTATGAAATAGATGGTTGATAAACAGAATAAATGATAAAATCTACATTCAACATAAAATGGCAGAGTTGGATGCTGCTGATTTTCCATGCATCATATTAGTTGTAGTGCAATTCTTTTCAGGTTTGCTATGGCTGGAAATGTTGAAATGTTAAGCTGTGCAGGATAAAAGACTCCTCGTACATTGAATTGGGTGCTATTTAATTCATTCTCTTCACTCTATTTTGGCTTGTACATTGAGAATATTACAAAAGGTTTGTGGTCCAGTTCACAAGAAAATCGTCTCCATTTAATTTGTTCTTGTGAGCTATAAAATCTTTGTTATCATAAGGAAGGATGTAAACAGGTTGGGTTCAACTCGGGTCTTATGTGGAGCAATCCAACTCAATTTTCATAAAAAAAGAAATGAACGCCCATTCGGGTACTGATGTTGAATTTGTAATGAAGAGGTTGCAGATGAAGCTTAGAAAAAAAAAAAACTCATGCAGATTTGACAAAAGATAAAGAGTCAAAATCGGATAAACTCAGCCAAGTACTTCAAGATTGTAGTTAGCAATTTGAAAAATGTTTGATTGAAATGTAATGAATTTACTAATTTAAGTTTATTATTAATAATATATATCTAAAATTTACAAGTATTTAATCCATTTTTAAATATTCTTAAAAAAAAATTTCTTGAAAAATACATTACTCTCCCAAGTCGTCTTGTTTACTCTTTCCAAGTCAATATTCCGGAAGTGGATAAGTCAAGTCTTAAGTCATGAGCTTTCCAACATGGGAACATCTAAGGTGAGCACAAGCAAGCGTCAGTCACATGAGTCTTCTCATTTTGGCCGGGCCCAGTTTTAGGCAGTTAGTTACCGTTCATCAGGGCCCAAGGCCCATTGCATTTTTCTTGTTTTAATTGAATAGGGTCATGATGCCACCAACTGGGCCCGGATTTTCAAGATTTTCGACCTTAACAACAATAATAATGTGATGCTGTCACGACAAGAAAAATTATTAAAGCACAAGCATATAAATCCTATGATATAATGAGAGTGTCCCATCATGTAATGACTGTTATGCACATTTTAGGAATTTTTTTTTTCTAAACAGATAATATGGGTTTTGACGTATTGGTTCACCTTAAACTCTGTTTTTCCAACTTCATTACCCAAATTTAGATAATGTCACGAGAGTCATTTGACTCTGGTCAACATTATCTTTTTAACTTTTTTGCACTATATCCCATTATATCAACGGAATTATCAATTTTTGTATCATATATTTTTTGCAACTAGTAAATAAATTTAATTTTTTTATAAAATACGAAAAACTGGCATTTTTTTTAAAAATAAATACACATCTAATGAAAATTTCTCAACTTTAATCATTTGGAAAAATTTTTCTCTAAGATGTTACATAAAAGCCATGGCATGATGAGATTTATCAATTTCTGTGACATATATTGTTCCAATGATATTATGTGATTAAGAGCAAAAAGGTATTTATAAAATATTGACCAAAGACAAACGATTCTATGACATTACCAGTATTTTGGTCATGAAATTTGGAACATCCAAATATTTAATACCCACGTTGGTCAGTTGTATTTTTATTTTCACAAAGGGCAAAAATTAATGCCCCTTGAGAATTTTCCTCTCTCTCTGCGTCGTCTCCCGCAAAACCGAACCAAACCCCAGCACCTATAGAGCTAGAGGGTAGATGTGATATTGGAGAGGCAGGCTCTTTGCAAGCTTCCCCATCATCGTTTGCAAAAGAGGAAGAAATGACTTTAGTGGCCGCTTCGATTTCTTCCATTTCTCGCTCGAGAACGGCCATCGCTGCTGCAGTGAAAAAGGGTGCCACTGGTATTATCACTTCCTTTTCATCCCCATTTCCAATTTCTATGAATTCTTCTTATTCTAGTACTGCAAAGGTATTGAATCCTGACGACGCATCGAGCCGAACCCAGTTCTTAAATTTTGTGAAAGATCAGTCTAAATCAGAGAATTTGAAGCTTCATGATGTAGTTGGTTGGTTCGATCGTATGGTTCTCATGGAACCCTTGCCCCCTGTTGATGTTTTCAATCATCTATTGGGGGCTGTTAACAAAATCAAACATCATTCCACTGTTGCTGCTCTCTACATGAGGATGAAGTCGACTGGGATTGCACCCGACATATTTACTCTGAACATTCTTCTCAACTGTTACTGCAGATTGAAGAGGGTCGATCTGGGGTTTGCCATTTTGGGAGATATCTTTAAACGGGGCATCGAACCTGATGCGGCTACATATGCTACCATCTTAGATGGGCTCTGCAAGAGTGGGAAGGTGGATGCTGCTCTTGAGCTGCTCAGGGCGATGGAGAAGGGAACTTGTAGACCGAACACTTATGTATATAGCACCATCATACATGGGCTTTGCAAAAAAGGGTTGGTGAAAGAGGCCTTGGACCTCTTTTCAGAAATGGTGGAGAAGGGGTATGGACCTGACATAGTTACATACAGCACCATCATCAATGGGCTTTGCAAGAATGGAAATGTGAGTGCTGCTCTCCATTTGTTTAGGAAGATGGAGAGGGGAAAATGTAGGCCTAATACTGTTACGTACAGCACTATCATTGATGGTCTATGCAGAGAAGGGCTTTTGGATGAGGCCCTGGCACTCTTTTCAGAAATGAATGGTAATAGTATTTCACCAGATGTTGTCACTTATAGCTCTTTAATTCAGGGATTTAGCTGTATGGGTCGGTGGAAAGAAAGCACAAGATTGTTCAATGAAATGATTAGTAGTGGTATATCTCCGAATGCCGTTACATTCAACATAATAATGGATGCTCTTTGTAAAGAGGGGATGGTGGAAAAAGCACACGAATTATTTGACCTAAGGATTCAAAGAGGCGAGAAGCTTAATTCAATTCCCTATAATACATTGATAGATGGTTATTGTTTGCAAGGGAAAATGGATGGTGCAATGAAAGTCTTTAAGTCTATGGTGGCTGATGGCATTGAGCTTGATGTGTACACATACAGTATCTTGATTAATGGGTACTGCAAAAGTTGGAGAATAGATGAAGCCATGAGGTTCTTCCAAGAGATGCGTTGTAAGCGATTGGTACCAGATACTGTTACATACACCACTCTTTTGGGCGGTTTGCTTGGTGCAGGCAGTGTTCGGGCAGCACTAACTCTCGTAAATGAGATGAAAGCTTCTGGCCCAAGTCCTAACCGAATTACATACATTACATTGTTGGATGGACTTTGCAAAAGAAATTACATTGCAGAGGCAATAAATGTATTTCAAGCTATGGTTAACTCTAATTTCCAACCATGTATCAAAACTTATAGTATCCTCATTGATGGTTTATGCAAAGATGGGAAAATTGAAATGGCAAAAAAGCTGTTTGATGGCATCGCTGACAATGGTTTGGTGCCAGATGTGATTACATATAACATAATGATCAATGCCTTAAGCAGAGAAGGTTTTATGGAGGAGGCTAATGAGCTATTCTGTAAAATGGAGGAAAATGGTTGCATGCCTAACACTTTCACATTCAATGCAATTCTTCGTGGTTTTGTTAAAATTAATGAGATGCAAAAGGCAGTAGAGTTTCTCCATATGATGGATAAGAGAGATATTTCGCCAGATGTAGACACCATCTCTATTGTAGTTGACTTGCTCTCGAAGGACGAGCAATATAAAAAATATGTTGATTGTATTCCTACTTTTGTTAAAAAAGTCTAAAAGTGATCTAATGCAAGTTGTGAGGTCAGTGCCTTCTCTTCATGCTTCCGATATTTCATATTAAGATCTTTGCATGGTATAACACTCTATTGGGAATATCATTCTATAAAAGTTACATTTCTTCTTAAAACAATTGTTTGGTTTTAAGTATGCCGTATAAAAAAAAAAGTCCAATAGAAATGATACCATTTTTCTCTTTGTGCCTCTAACAAGTAATATCTTATCATCTATTGACTGTGGCATTGCTTCCTACCCTTTTTCAATGTGTTCGATATACTTAATACATGGAATTAATGTTGATCCTTTCTTTTACTATTTTTCTTCCATTGAATCTTGTTGATTTGTGTTTAAATATAAAATGGTTGTGCTATTTAGTTTAATGGAATCTTTTCTGTAAAACTCAGAACCTTTGGAGACCGCACCTTGTGTTCGAAACCTTGGCGTTCTGAAAGTTCTCTTGGTTGTTCATATTCCTTTCCCTACAAAAAGGTTCATAACTTAGCACACAATCACGGAGAATAAGCTTCTATCATACTAATCTCACCCTTACAACAACGTCCTCACCACGTATCCTAGGAGTTGCTAAGTCTTTTATATTGCCCAAGACCATGCTCTGATACCACTTTGTAACGCCCCGAAACCTGGAGGTCATCAGGTTCCGCAACATTACTTTAAGTATGTCATGATCACCACATAAATCAAATTATTTAAAAGAATTGAGCAATACCTCATTTATTTAAAAATATCAATTAAAACAGACGAGAAGTGATAACAAGTCCAATAACAAATAATTCCTAACTCATAAAGAAATCAAGTTCATCATTATTGAAAGGAGTAATCTATCTCTAGAATTCTAAATATCATATTCAGTACGATTGTAACGCTCTCATCAGCCACGCAAATTGAAATCCAATGGCTGATCTTCATCATTGCCAAGCTCCCCCAAGTGACACGTACCTGAAGTGGGGCAAACCACTTATCAGAAAACTGGTGAGCAATATTCTAAATTCACAAGTCACTTAATAACATAATTCAATAATAGAAATGATGAGAAGAAACCCATGAGATCAGAATAGATGTCTTATAGAATGTCTTATTATCTAATGAGATTTCATATTCATTTCTTAGCATTGGCAAGTTCAATATTCCCAATTATGAGTCCTTATCATACTAGTAAAATTCTATCGTAAGAGTTTCAATGTTTCAGTCCCTTCCCCTTCCAATAAGGAAGTCTTTTCCTTAAGTAAATCAAAACTCTCCCTTAGGAGATTGGTTCTATAATCATTGATTAAGTCCCTGTCCAACCTTATCCCTTCGTGCCCACAAGGGATTCACTAATCAAATCAATATTCGGAGTAGGTGTCCTTGCTGATGTTTCAAATACGATGTCACTGTCTTGTATAGTGTTCATATTAAAATGCTCTAAGTTCTTTAGGAGGTGTTCATTAGTTCTTTTATGTTTATTATGCATGCAATAGAACTATCATAGAGTTATATACACTAATTATTTTGATATAGGGCTAGTTCCACATAATCGGGTTTATATACGCCCCACTCCAATTCAAAATTTGGTACCTGCCTATGTGGCATTACTCTTATATCTTTAAGTTCTAAGACTTCATTACAAGTCCAATCATGTATAAGGAATTTCTGTCAGATAAAGAAAGGTCCTGTTTAATAGGGAAAAAACCCTTTGAAAACGAAAGAAGTTTTTGAAAAAATTATCCATGATGAGTGCCTATCTTGTGATGGCCTTCTCAATTTATATATCATTAGTTGCCACAATTGTGAAGATTACAATGATACAAGTCCCCTTTGATTGGGGTCAATTACATCAAATTGCCTATCTAAAAAGGAATGTACACTTGTAGACAAGATTTTGTCAATGGAGTCAAATCCCCTTTGATTGGGGCTAATTACATCAAATTGTCTAACTAAAACGGAATTTACACTTGTCTACGAGATTTTGTCAAGGGTGTCAACAACTACCATAATAGGCCCATGGCCCATCAATGGTGCCAACTGACTAGAATTGATACCCCCCTCCCCCTCAAATTGATGCTGGTAAGTCCATCAGAAACAATTTGTTTACTAGAAATTGATGACAGGGTCTTGGTAAAGCCTTGGTAAAGATATCTGCATTTTGAAGATCCATTGAAATATGTGGAAGATCAATCATACGATCATCAAAGGCATCCCGTATGAAATGACAATCCACTTCAATATGTTTAGTACGTTCATGAAAGATGGGATTTTCTGTTATCCTGATAGAACTGGTATTATCAGCATATAGAGAAGTGGGCTTCGCCTGAGGAAATCCTAATTCTGATAACACCCTTCGGAGTCAAATATTTTCTGAGCAAGTAGAAGACATAGCACGATATTTTGCTTCAGTGGATGATTTAGAAGCACTCTTTTGTTTTTTTACACTTTCAGGAAATTAGTGCATTGCCAAGATACATGCACCATCCTGTGGTTAACCGACGGGTACTTGGGCAACCTGCCCAATCGGCATCACAAAAGCCTTTGAGATCAAGAGAAGACCCAGCAAGAGTAAAATAATCCTCGATCCTGAGTTCCAAGTATATATCGAATGATTCGTTTGACTGGAGCTAAATGATGATGACGTGGTTCAATCATGAATTGGCTCATTAAGTCAACAACATAGGAAATGTTTGGACGAGTGATGGTTAAGTAAACAAGGCTGCGACCAATTTTCTATAGTAAGTCGCATCAGAGAGAAGATCTCCATCCTTATGCCTATAATTTACATTAACCTCCAATGGTGTATCAACTAGAGTGGAATCCTCCAAGCGGGCCAATTTTATCAAATCTGTAGCATATTTATGTTGATTTATAAAGATTCCGCTTTTAGAGGTATGAACTTCTAGTCCTAGGAAATATTGAAGCTTTCCCAGGTCCTTCATATGAAATCAGGAATTTAGTGTATCCTTGATCCCTTGAATGCCGATCATATCGGATCCAGTATAATAATGTCATCAACATAAACGAGAAGAACCATAATCCCAGACAAACTTTTCCGAAGAAACATAGATGGATCATTTTTACTTGGCACAAACTGAATCTTTCGTATTGTTCGCCTGAATTTGTCGAACCAAGCACGAGGTGCTTATTTCAATCCATAAGGTAACCGTCACAACTTGAAAACCTCAGTGGCAGAACTATTCTGAAAACTAGGAGGAGGTTTCATATATACATCTTCTTTAAGATCACCATGAAGGAACACATTTTTTACATCCATTTGATAAAGAGGCCATGTTTGTGAAGCAGCAACCGCAAGCATGGTCCGTACTGTAGTCATTTTAGCCACTGGGGCGAAGGTTTCTTCATAATTTATCCCATATTCTTGACGATTGCCCAGTGCAACAAGACGTGCTTTATATCGATCTAACGATCCATCAGATTTGAGCTTGACTGAGTAAACCCACTTGCATCCAATGGGTTTTATCCCTTCTGGACAACTTACAATTTTCCAAGTGCCATTTGATAGCAAGGCATCAAGTTCTTCATGCATTGCATGTTGCCAACAAGGTTGCTGAGCAGCCTGCGAATACGAATTAGGTATGGAGACAGATGTCAAGGCGGCAAGTAAGGAGTTATTAGCGAACCCATACCTATCAAGTGGTTTAGAGGGACGGGTGGACCTTCGAAGTGGTTGAAGATCAGGCACTAGGGATTGTTCCGGGTCAGGATCCTCTTTGCAGTTGTTGTAAATGTCCCTCTTCGCACATAAACTACCCCTGGTTTGAATCTTATATTTTTAGAAGAATCATCAAAGTCATGTAAAAAGGAATGTGTAGACTGAGGCAAAGACACATGGTGAAGTTGAAAATAAAACTGTTTTTCCAAGAATATGACATTCCTAGATGTGCGAATACGATGAATTTTAGGATCAAAACACAGGAAACCTTTTTGATGTGCTGCATAACCAAGAAAGACACATGTTACAGATTGTGCTGATAATTTATGACGCTCATGTGATGGAAGATGCACAAAACAGACACAACCAAATGGATGAAGGTGACTGTAGCTAGGTGGATAATCATACAAACAAAAATGAGGAGAATGGTTTCGTAACTTAACTGAGCGAATTTTGTTTATAAGATGAACTGCGATGGAAATTGTTTCTACCCAAAAATAAGAAGGAACATAAGATTCAAGTAGTAGGGTCCTTCTTACATCCAAGAGATGTCGATTTTTCCGTTCTGCGACCCCATTTTGTTGAGGGGTATATGGTCTTGAACGTTGGGAAATAATTCCCTTGTTATGAAGAAATTCCTGAAAATCATGAGAAACATACTCTTCACCAGAATCCGAACGAAGTATTTTAATGCTTTTTGAGAATTGATTTTCAATAAATGCTAAGAACTTTTCAAACGCATCAAACACTTCAGATTTGGAATGCGAAAAATAAATCCACGTAAACCTACTAAAATCATCGATGAAGGTCACAAAATATTTGTGATGCGAATGAGAAATAACGGGAGAAATTCCCCAAACATCACTATGAACTAAATCAAAACATTCAGTGGTGATATCATGATGAGTAGGAAAAGACAGAATCTTACTTTTACGATGAGTAGGAAAAGACAGAATCTTACTTTTACCCATTTTACAGCTTTCACAATCAAATGAAGCATCACGAAAAGAAATATTCATTTTATTGAATAATAATCCAAAGTTTAACATAAACATTAATTTCTTGGCATTTGGATGTCCTAGACGTCTATGCCATAACTGAAAAACATTATTATTTGAAGTAGAATCAACAACTGAATATAAAGATTTATTAAGCAGAGGAGCCGATATGCTTAGAGGAAACAACCTTCCTCATTTAGGACCCCTTGCCAGAACTTTCCCCGAGACCTGATCCTGCACAACACAACCAAATTGAGAAAATGAAACCATGCAGTTGTTATCAATCAATTGCAAAACAGATAATAAATTAGATGACAACCGTGGTGAATAAAACACTTGATTCGATGGCAAAGAATGAGAAATTTTTCCAATAGACTCAATGGTAAGACTTTCCCATCTGCAGTGTAAATTTTTGAATTCCCATGGTATGGCTGAATATCAGTAAGAATGGAGGAAAAAAAGGTCATATGGTTAGAGGCACCAGAGTCTACATACCAAAGTTGCGATGTTGGTGTTTTACCTGTAAGCCCAAGGGCAGAAAATGCAGACTGTAAAATCTGTTGGACAACTTCGGGAGGAAGAGTATTGGCTGTAGCAGTAGGAGTAATTGATGGGGCAAATTGCTGGGCTACCTGTTGCACAGTTGCATCACAAGATTCTTCATGATGGGAAGTATGAAGTGCCCTATTCCCTCTATTCTGCGGCCTCCTTCGGCATTCAGAAATTATATGCCCAGCTTTTTTGCAATAATTGCATACCTTTTTCTTACACTGGTTAGCCACATGACCATACTCCTTGCAACAATAACAGTGAACTTTGCTCAAGTCCCTAGGCTTGGCTTGACTAGCAAAGGCAACATCCAAAGAAGGAGTGCCTTTATTGTCAATCGTAGCTTGAGTGATGCAATATGGAAGTCCAAAAGAGGCCATGGGCCTACATGATGGGCCCAACCATCAAATCCAGCCCTTTGGGTGCATCCCACATGCCCAAATTGACTGAGAATGTTACTGTGGAAATATTTCTAAATTTATCTTAGGATTGATTAGGAATTGTTGTTTATTTTTATGAGAATTAGTAGCTTCTATTTTTATTCTAGCTCACTGTTTTAGTAGTCTTAATACATTATAAATAGAGTAGTCCTCCATTGTAATAGGCATGCTATTCTTAATCAACTTATTTCTCTGAGAATTGCTCACGTGAGTTATGGATTGTTTCATGGTTTCGTTTGTGCCCTAGTGGTTGGAATCCATCTTTGGATTCGATCAATCCTTCGGGAGATTGATCTACTACCCGATCGTTGCGTCAATTGGTATCAGAGCCGAATTTCGATTGCCGGGGAGATGTTCATCTTTCCCGGAAATCCCTCTCGTCCCCTCTCTACATCCTCGGTCCATCACTATTTCTATTCCCATAACCAACCGAACCCTAGCTAGCCAATACCCCAATTCCCACCACAGAAATCCTAAATCCCCAATCGAGACTCCTACGCCAAGCCCCAACATCACAAACCTCAATCTCAGAACAAAACCCCTAAATCCACAAGCCCTAATCTTCCACTTTTCCCCAAATCCCAAACCCAGACCTACCGAAACCCCTCAACCCAAACACCTGCAAACCCTAATCCCCTAAGCCAGAAAAAGCATCCTAGCAACCTCACCCATCAGCCCGTCGGAAACCTAAACCAGAAAAAAGAAAAAAAAAAAAAAAACAGAAGTAGCAAGACAGAACGGAGTGAAAGGAAAGAAAGAAAAAGAAGAAGAAGAAGAAGAAGAAGAGGTAGGAGTACTGAGTTGGGAGCGTACCTTGCACCGATGACGAGCGTCCAGCAACCAGCATCCCCGCTTCATCCGTAGCGTCCAGCAACTCCCTCGTCAAGCAGCTGCCAGCCATTAGTCATCATTTGAGCTCTCCACCTCGCCTGCTACCATGGCCTTTCTTCCTCCCAGCTCGTCTTTGTTCTTCTTCTTGTTCTCTGAGTCAAAACAGGTAAGAGGTAACCTTCTTATTTTCCTCTCTGCACGGATCCCAAGATCTACAAACGACTTTTCTCGCACGTGTACAACATGTGCCTGCTTTCTACTGGGCCTGACTTGAGTCTGACCCCAAACTGGGCCACTAGCAGTTACATTAAAAAAAAAAAAAAAAGAACAGCCCTCATCCATGGCTACTTGCACCGAGCAAATTTTTCGTGGTAGACTCACTGACATTCAGCGCGATGATTGCAAAAGGGATTTATATGAGCGGGTTGATGCCTTACAACTCACAATCAATGAACTTGCTAAGGCCCCTTCAAACCCTCATGGCAAATCTTCCAGCACTCCTGGTCCACACTCTCATCAATTGGATACTATTCCTTGAGAATCAATCCAAGAATTCTTTCAACGTCTCTTTGCAGACAGGGCCGCTGACAATATTCCACCCGGCCCACACCAAGATGATATCTCGCGAAAATCAAATTAGAGGTTGCTGATTTTTTTGGTCAAGGTGATGCTCGAGCCTTTCTTGATTGGCTTACTTCAATCGAGGATTATTTCACTTGGTATCACATTGAAGATCCTCAATGAGTCACTTTTGTCAAGATGAAGTTAAAGGGTCCTGCTCGAATTTGGTGGAAAAGTATTGATGACCACAATGTGCAAATGGGTCGCCCTCCTATCACCCATTGGGAAATTGTGAAAGAGAGATTGGAAGATAAGTTCTTGCCTTCTGATTACATTGATTCCTTTAATAGTGAGCTTATCAATCTTCAGCAAGGCTCTATGACCGTGGATGAATACACTCATAAGTTCCATCATGAGCTTTGTATTCAATGCAAGACTAATAAAGATGATCATCTGATAGTCACCCGTTACCAGGAAAGATTACGCCTAGATATCCAGGATAGATTGGCCGTATTTGACTTTGCCACTGTTAATGCAATCTCTAGCAAGGCGCGACGCATCAAGCAAACACTGCGTCTGCAAATTGGGCGACGTTTCGGTAACCAAGCCGGGGAGTCCCACAGAAAGGGTCCAGATTCTACTTTCAATCGGGCCCCACAGCAAGGGTTCTGCCCACCTCCACACCAACCCCAGAATCAAATCCAAAAGTAGTAACAAGCTACATCATAGGTTCAATAGACTCCTTAGCCCAATCAGTAACAAAGCAACATCTATGATAAGAATCTATAGATTCCATAGAACTGTTCAATTTTATGCCAGATAGGTATGTTATAGAAACATCTATGATGAGTAGTGGTGGTTGGTTTTTGGAATCCAAGGGCCTGTTTGGTAACTTTAAAAATAAGCACTTATTAAATGATTTAGAGCTTATTAAAATTTTTGAGTGTTTGATAAAACTCTAATCATGATTTAAAATTAGAGCTTATAATTAGAAATAAGTGTTTTTAAGCTCTTAAACATAAGCTGCTTTGAGTAGCTTTTTTTTTTTATTTCCTAAAAGTTGAGGAAGCCATGATACGATATCTTACCCATACCATCAAACTTTCATTCTCTGCGTATCTCCTTCTCTTGGCATGACCATCTCAGGAAGACGATGCGGACGACTTGAAGACGCTAAGGATCTCCTCCTTCTCTCTCTCATTTGGTAAAGTCCTTCTCTTCTTCTATCTCTCATTTTGATCTCTGTGTCTTCTATTTGTTTTCCCAATTCTACTTTTCTGCATTTGGGTATTGGGATTTGGGAATAAGAAGATTTTGATGGCTGCAATGGAGAGGATGTTGCCCATTTGCAGAACAAAGAGGGGTAAGGGTGGAGAGATTGAGGAAAGAGGCAAAAGGGATATTTAGGGAAGAAGAGATGGAGATTTCAAGGAATCTGGTTTGTGGGGTTCTAGGAGAAGGGAAAAAAGAGTAGGAATATAAGCTTTTGAGTGGAGAGCAGATATTGGTTATCTGGTTTTTGTTGGTTTTGGGTTGTTTGGGGATGGGTATTTAAGGTGTTTGATGAAATGCGCGAGAGAGATTGTTCATGCATTTAACTAATTCAAAGAGTTTTGCTTGTTGTAGATTAGCTTAGTTAAAGTCTTGGATGATCTTATTTTATTTTATATTTTTTTAAAGAGGAATTTCGAGGGAAATGCCCCTAGGACCGCATACGTCCCAGCAGGACCCACTTTCATGTCCGTTACGAGAGGGGTCCTCATGTGGCATTTTTCTTCTTTTTTTTTTATGTCGTTTTGGGATATGCCCATGGTCGATATCGAACATTCTGTCAGTCGAGTTTTCTTCAACATGTAACTGTCTTATTTGCTGAACATAACAGAAAGGTCGATATCGACTATATCGCGAAATAACAAAAAAAAAAAAAAGGATGAATCTGAGTTTTCTCCCTTGATTGCTGGTGCTGCTCCATAGCCTGTGAGGGAGAAGAAGATAGAGAGAGATGCCGGCGACAATGTGGAGCTAAGGAGGGAAAAGAGCTTCATTCTCGGCTGATTGCATATGAGTTTGGATAGAATGTCTTTGCAATGACGGCAGTTGTGAATATGTATGCAAAATGTAGGCAGATTGAGGATGCGTGGAGGATGTTTGATAGAATACCTGAGAGAGATTTGGTCGCTTGGAATGCAATTATTTCTAGGTATGCACACAATGGGCTTGCAAAGAGAGCATTGGAGTTTGTTTTTATGGTGCAGAGAGAAGGGAAGAGGCCTAACTCAGTAACACATGTCAGTATCCATGGCTACACTGTTAGGGCTGGATTTGAGTTGCTTGTGAATGTTTCTACTGCACTAGTGGACATGTATGCGAAATGCGGCTTGATTGGGATTGCTAGGTTGGTATTTGAAAGGATGCGATTTAAGAATGTGGTCTCATGGAATTCAATGATAGATGGTTATGCTCGGTATGGAGATTCAAGTGAAGCAATGGCCCTCTTTTGACAGGCTATGGAGCAGCGCCACCGACCAAGGGAGAAAACCCAGATTCGTCTTTTTTCTTGTTATTTCGCGATATGGTCGATATCGACCATTCTACTACGTTCAACAAATAAGACAGTTACATGAAGAAAATCTGACTACCAGGATGGTCGATATCGACCATTATGTAATGTTGAAAAAAATCTGACTGATAGAATGGTTGATAGCGACTATATCGCAAAACAACGAAAAAAAAACAAGAAGAAAAAGCCCATATGAGGACCCTTTCCGTATTCGACATGGAACTGGGTCTTGCTGGGACGTATGCGGTCCTAAGGGAATTTTCCCCTTAAATTCCTCTTTTTTAAATGATGATTTCCATAATTGGGTATGGTATCCTAGATTTGAGAATATGGATTTCAGGTCATAGAATAAAAATGCTTTCATTTTTTGTACTTGAATGAGATGATTGTGTATGTGGTTCTTCAAATCCGGATGAGAATCTTTGTTCATTCATACTAGGGAAATGCTTCTTCTTGTCTTGTGTTCTACATTGAAGGGAATAGAAGCATTGAAATGAAGTGTTTTGAAATGTTTTTCCACTGTCTTGTGACTGTTATGGTTGAGAAGCACACCCCCATACAGGAAATGCAGTGCTATTTTAATGCAGCAGACAACCCTGTGACAGTGCAAAGAAAGACTTCACGTTCTTAGCTGTGAAGTGTGAAGTGTGAATCAATGAAGTGAGACTGTGAGACATTTAGGTGGATCTGGGAAGAAACTTCAGGTGTGTGCGTCTCTTTTTGGTCTTGAACTACAAAAAAGGAAGGGTACACACAGTGGATATATATTTGAAATATAACTTATGACTTATTCAAAAAACATAAATACTGAAAGGGGGACTTGAAACAACAATTAAGAAAAATACATTATTTGTTCCTCCTTTCTCTCTTGGAATGGTGCCTTACATTTTTTTTATTCTTTTATTCTTTTTTTTTTTTATTGATGCCTTATTTTGTTTTATTTTTATTTATTTATTTTCAGTTCTGCTTGGGAAGTATCTTTATTTCATTATTTGGAAATTTGTTTTCTTGAGTAGACAGATCCAACCTCACTCTTCACCAGTTTGCCAATGCAATTGTACCACTCTTATTTATTTATATTTAGTTTTTGGTGCATTTTGCTTCCTGGCAAAGCAGCTAAATGAGTGAAATGCTGCTGCTTTGCATGATTGGAGCCATAGTTGGGCTAGACAACAGGTTCTATATCATGGTTGAGGATTTTTCTTACCCAACAATCTTATCCAGAAATGGGACATATCCGCAGAGTACTTTATTTTCTGCTTCCCATTTCACATTGAATCTAAAAATCTGTATAGTTTGTGTGACATATCACAAAGTGGCATTCATGATACTGAAAGTTGTGATTTTTTCCCTACTGTGAAACTAATGCATTGGTTTGTGTGTTTGAGTCTAAAAACAGGATTTTTTTTTAATACTTGCTAATGCATACTTCACTGAAATTCTAGTTGTGTGTTTGTGCGTTTGAGATTATAAAACAGACCAATATGTACCAGAGGTGGTCCCTGTTGTGTAGTCTGAATCGAAATGGAACACTTAAGCCAAAATGGAATGAGATGGAAGAGGTGATAGATATAATCAGACATGATGTTTTGGGTGTCTTGGATGGTTTATTAGAATTCAGTAAGTCAAATCAACAATTGGGCTTGGTCATCTTGAGTAGGAGATGAAAAGTTCTAGGCTTCTAGCTAGTGTTTGAGTTTCATAATTTGAAAATTTGAAACTACACTATCTATTTCTGCTGAGTATGTATAACAACATACTTCAAAGTCCAGTAGGATTACAGGTAGAGGTGGAGCCCGGACCCACCTTCTCAACATTTTGGTTTTGCTGGTCTCAATCTTGTATTTTCCATGAACCAATCTTCCTGCATTTTGATCCTGTAAAACAACCGTATTTTGATCCTGTAACAAAACTGTAGTTGTGATTAGTTCCCTCTGGCTTCCCAGCAACCAACCCTTATATAGCAGTTTATATTTGCAAAAAGATCAGGCGTGAGGATATGGGTGAGAAGCTGGAGCAACATTTAAGATAAAACCTGAAGTTGTAAAGCAGGACTAGGTGGGCCTGGGCACAGGCACCCTGGGTGGCATAGATCATGCCCTGCTCCCCATAGTTGCTCTGGTTTTCTTTATCATGTTTTTATGCAATAGGGAAGGGCTAACCTGAAGCTCGAACCCCCAACATCTCTGGCTCACAGAAGTATGTCTTGCCACTTGCATTGCGCGATGGAAAATAAATGAGGTGGGGTTTTTGTTTTTATTCTGTGATGAAACTATTGGAATAATTTGCTTTCTAATCTTGTGTTCTTTACATTTCTAACCGCAGTTTCTGGCTCCCCTGAGCATCTATTTCCCACTCCTACACTAATGAACAGTGTTCTTTAAATGGTTTTTGTCCCAGCTTCCTGCCACTTCCCAATGAAGAATCGATGAAATGTATATAGAGATATGAACTCTCTGTTTCTTTCTTTTGGTCATACAGATATGAACTTGTCTTGATAATGTCCATGGCTTTGGACATGGAATCATTGATAGACTTCAGCAATAATTTGTAAGATCAGTTATTGTTTTGTATGTCAAGTCACCACTGGCCATTTAAACTAGCCTTACAATTGAGGAAAAATGATTAGCCAAGGAACAGCCCATTTAATTATGGGGCCCCGGAAGAGACCATCGGCCTGAAAATAATGCATTGGTTTGTGTGTTTGAGTCTAAAACAGGATTTTTTTTTTTAAATACTGGATATTTCTCTGATGATGATGAGGGACTGACTTTTTCTCCATCTTGAACAAGTTGAAAATCAAACACTTCACTGAAATTCTAGTCGTGTGTTCGTGCATTTGAATTTATAAATGGGTAATGCAAATGCAAATTCTAAATAGGGTTTGAAGTTTTTTTTTTCTTTGGCTCTAATATGTGTTGATTTAAAGGAGGTATAAGCATTGTTGAAAACACAGTGATTTTGTTTTTATATATATATATAAATAAACGATTGAAAGTGTATGTGTAATTTATAAATAAGCTTTGAGATTTCCTTTCGTTGTGCACTAATATTTTTGTTCATTATCTCTCCATACATGGGTTTATCAGATCATTGTTCTAGATTACACTCATGACTTTCAGTTGTACGTGAAGCCTCAGTTTTTCTTTTTTTTTTTTTTTTTTTCCATTTCTACACATCTACACCTGACTTTCAGGTGTTCATGCCTCTCTCTCTCTCTCTCTCTCTCTCTCTCTCTCTCTCTCTCTCTCTCTCTCTCTCACTTTGGATATGTAAAGGTGATCTATATTGGTTAGAACTGTTTTCTATTCATTTTTCATTGAACTTTGAAACTTCTTGTTTCGGATTAGTTTTTAGGAATCATATTCTTTTCGTCTTTTTGCTGATATACGAGAAAAATTATGGCCACAATTGAAAGGTGCAGGGCTTCGTGGTCCAATGAAAACAAGAAGATCTTCTTTGACCTATGCATCGAAGAAGTGCAGACAGGAGGTAGATCAGGGTCTCATCTAAAGGCATCTTCATGGAAAAAAAACGTTGAATTTATATTATTGGAATGAAGCAGGCATCTCTTTATGTTTTTTAATTTTTTATGGAAGAATCTCTCTCTCTCTCTCTATGTATTAATTTGATTGGGAATTTACATTGATGTGCATCTGTTTGGCTGATAATGTTTATAATCAGATTTAAAGTTTACCCAAATTTGGAAATGTTTATTCTTCAGAGTCGGCACCATCTTCACCAACAAATTGAAATGCCATTCTTGACTGCTGATGCTATTTTTGATTCCCTAGAGAACTCCATGCAGGAAATATAATCGATGGTGAGCAGTTTGACTTGGCACGGACCCCATTGTTTACAATCTAAGATCAATGACTCAACTGACTCAAAATGAATCAAGTTGAGTTAACTCGGGCAAGTTCGACCAAGTTTACAGCGAACTCAGTTAGACTAGCTCGAATAAGTGCCCTTCTAGTTGTTGAACTACTAATTGAAAAGCTTAACCAAATGGAATGCCTCTTTCTGAATCCAACATGTTCAAATGATCATGGCCTAGAAAGGTTAACATCAGTTGAAGAAGTCTTCTAAGGAGGCCCAACTCCAAAGAGGCTTATTTTAGATAACCTTGCAATGGAATTTCTATTATTCACATATTTTACGAGTGGTCAAGTTGATTGACGACCCACCTCTTATTGCAATGGAATTTGATGGATGACCCACTTCTTATCACGGTGGAATTTGATGGATCGAGTCTCACACCTTAATTTCTCAAAGAAAGCAATACACTGAAACTCTCACACAAAACCTCCAAACTTACTTAGTAATAGCCTTACATCCCGTATGTATGAGTTTATCATGGCATTTATTTTGAATTTGTCATTTTGAGCTGAGAAATTTGTGTTTAACTCCCAAAATGGGTAGGTAATGCATGCAGCCTTTAAGTTTTTAAAATGGGAACAAGTGAAGCCTTAAGTTAAATTGAATGCATTTTTGGCAAGAGGAATGCTCAAGCGATAAGGGATAAGGTTGGAGCTTTGCTAATGGGGGTGACTTACAATTTCCTGAAAATCCAAACATTAGGGGCTGCTAAAGTTGGATACACAATATTCATCCTGATATGTTAAATATGAAACTAGCCATTTTTGGTATTTTCCTTTATGTTTGTCTATTTCTTGTCTTTGTCTAATTTCTCCTATTTCCTTACTTCTAAGAATAACTTCACTAAACCTTGAAAACTACAGAGGACTCATTTCTGAGAAGAAAATTATACTATAAGAAGGTGTTATCCATCATATTTCCTTTTTGTTCATTTCTTGTAGTTATGCTTTTAGCACAATTTTTTTCTATTTTAGTGATTGTTTTCAAATTGAGCAGGCTTAATTATTGTCTCTTAATTGTGATTCTAATTTCCATTGTTTTAGCTGAATTTGATTCTTTATTGAGAATGTAGTCAGTGCATCTGGATGCACCACATTTAATGTTTGTTTTTTTTAAGTGGCCACTTTGATGAAGCAAAATTAAATCACAGTGTTACTGCTACTGGTTGTTGAAGGAAACATTACTTCTACTGGTTTTGAAGGAAACAACACTGCATCATTTGATTCTTTGCACATTTTCATTCATTATTTCATTTCCTATTCTTTCTCACCAGCTGCACATTTTTTGTCTAATTTTTCAGTAACTCTCACCTGGATGCATGAATCTTCTTTTAGCATGTGCAGATTTTACGATCCCATGATTGAGCTTGAGAAGACTGACCTCAGGACTTTAGTGAACTCTCAACTAATGTGTTCTGAGTGCCTACAGTAGTCCAAGGGCAATTTCTGTTGTAAATTCATCATCAGAGAAGCTACAAGGAGCAATAGGGAGTTTACACTTTGCAGAAGCTGTGTAAATGTCAAATGAAGCGGACAAGATTTAGGATTTTTTGAAGAAATGGTGTGGTATTAACAACATTGACCTCATCTTATTCTTTGTTTTAGACTTTTATTTTACTTTATTTAAATTTCTATTGGCACTGGACTTTCTGTTATAGATGTTCTACCTGAAGCAACAAAAGGTTTGGTAGTGGTGGAAACCCCAAGTCTTCTGTATGCAATGCTAGAAGAGTCTCTTGATGTTTCAGCATCTTGCTTGGTTAATTTGTTATATAGTTATATTTGGAACCTTTTACCTGATACAAAAAGAAACCAATACAGGAGATGACTGCACTATCTGCTCAAATATCAGAATGTGGTAGCAGATACTGGCTGTCAACATTTATGAGGGAAATGTGGGAAAACATGGATATAACCTAAGTAGCACTATGTCCATGTGTCTTTTGAACTGTAGGGAAGCACCTGTGATCTTCTTGGAACATGCCTTGGCAAATGCAAGAGGTATAGAAAGTTGGGCATTGTTGAAGAGAGTAGGGATTCTCTCCTGCCAACCTAATAGATATAATAGGATGACTGGGGGGTCTCTTGTGGCATCCTCAAGGTAAGTTCTAGACTGGGGCACATTGGTGTAAGCGCTTTTTCTGTGGAATGGCATGGAAAAATAGGACAATTTTTATTTTTTATTTTTTGGAAAAGTTCTTTGGATGTTTGGTTCAAAAGATTTTTCAAGGAAACAGCATCAAAAGTAATGCGATTTTTCATGAATTGATAGAAAAGTGTTTCCTAGTGGAGGATGGGAGGATTAGGAAAAAAAAAAAAAAGAGAAACAGTTCCGTAGAAAAGTGGAAGTCCACAGACTTCCATTTATGATCATTTGGTGTAAGTGTATTTCTACAAGGAAGAGTGCGAAAAAGCAGTTCAGTTTTCTGCTGTTTTTGCAGGCACTACAAAAATATGCTTTGCCGCATTCTTTTGCATGGAACTGATTTAATAGTAAATTCTATGAAATGTATTCCTATTACAATATAAAAAATGGTGAAGAAGATTCACAAGTGACCATTTTCCTCAAAAAATTAGCAGGTTTCCGTGAAAAACCAGTTTCTATGTGTTTGGTGTAGCATAGATCCTCAGAAATGGAATTCTGCGGTGTCTTATTTTTTCAAAGGAGCCTCAGAACTTTGGCTCCCATGGGGAGGGGTCAGACTTCTGTTTCTGCAGAAAAATTCCGCTACTTTTCGAAATGTAATGCCTACCCTTTTCTTTGTGGGAACCCTACTCAAGATCTAGTGATGCAAGGTTCCTCTTTCAATCCTGATCATCGTTCTCTTCTTCACCGGCAACAATCCAAATCAACGACAAGCCTTAAGGCACATGTCATTGGTTAATGCCGTTCAATCAATTTGTACCACCATAAAATTGATGGATCCTAAGGATCGCGACACGACCCCCAGTTGATGGAACACAGAACTTTTAAATCCTTACTGTTCAATCTGTCCCTATCATCATGAAATACAGGGATCCCATATTTCTATCCAATCGGAGTAATGCTTGCCATCGGATTGGTTCTTTACACCATAAAAACCTGAGAAACATTATTGTAATGTACACTGATGTATTACAAAAAAAAAAAAGATTCACTACTCCAGTTTGTGAAATTTGTATTCAATTCCTTTCTTTTATATTCTTATCATCTGAAATGGAGGATTTTTTTTTTTTTTGGTAAAATAAATGGATTTGTATTGCATGATACATAGAGGTTTTGGTTAGTCTGGTTAGCAACCGAGTCAAGTAAAATTTGTCCTGGAATGAGAATGGAACTTACCGGTGATGGATGGGTAGAACTGGGGCATCATAGCCTGAGTCAATTGTATTCTATTTGTGGGATGATCAAGCTCACTTGTTTTATGTTTGATGAAATGCTTGAGAAATGTGTTTTCTCCTAGAACTCCATGTTTGTTGGGTATTTTAATTGTGGGGATTTGGAAGAGGCGGCCCTTAGAATCCGTGTATTTATAGGTATTTACATCTGGTCCTAGTGATTATATTTTTCATCTTAGAAATAAAGGACGCCTCAACTAGGTTTAGTAAAAGCATTAGGACTGAAGTGCATACCCATAGATACATGGGTTTTGAAGGGTAAGATTGGGAATGATTGGTGAGTAACTATGGATCAAAATTTAGAGCATAGGAAGAAAATCTTGATAATGGAGAATGAGCGCATGATACTTCATAAATCAGTAACAAAGCAACATCTATGGTAAGAATTTATAGATTCCATGGAACTGTTCAATTTTATGCCAGATAGGTATGTTATAGAAACATCTATGATGAGTAGTGGTGGTTGGTTTTTGGAATCCAAGTAATGGCTGGGTTTGCCTACCTTTTCATATGATAGCTTCAATGTTCACATGAGTGGTGGATTGAGTTGATGAACTGTGAATGGTGATTTTGCAGATAAGTTGTGACTGGTGATATGCAGGTATAGGTTGTTGTATATGCAGGTTTTGATATTTGCATATGTTGTTGATATATGTATGGTCATTTACCAATTTATAATTTGGGGTCGTGTTCCTTGGATGGAATGTTTTGATGATATCAAAATGTGATCATATTTCCATGCTCAAACGTTCTTTTAATTATTGACCTTAGATGTATATGTAATAAACCAGAAATTGGGACTAATATCATTTGTCCTTGTCATGTGGGTGCATCTAGATGAAATATCATAAAAATCCTATTTGATGATCCATGGAATTTTGAAACTAGTGAAATAGCAAAAAAAGAATAGTAAGGGCTTATCCAGATCTTCATATTGTTGGGTTTTTTTTTTTTTGAAAACCCAGGTTATCTCCTGCCCAGCCTAACCCATGATCCTTTGGCCCTGAGCTCAAGGGACACTCGATTCTGGACAGCTGAGAACTAATCCCTAGTGGCACATGCAAACCCTCCTACACATGCACCGGGTAAAACTATGGGAGGTGGCCAATGCAGGTAGGTGTCGAACACAAGACCTCTTCGCTTCATGAGGCGATGAGTCCTTGGCCATCTTAGCTACCACTCGTTGGTTCATAATGTCAGGTAATTTGCACTGTGTAAATGATAGTTCCTGTGTTTAGATGACCCAATATACACCTAATAGAATTTTTTTTTTCTCCTTTGTTATGACAACTTACAGGTAATTAGAGTTACAGGTGCTTAAGCAAGTGAGTTCTAATGATATACCAAGGTGGATGGTTGATGTTGTTGGGTGTCTAGAGGTGGTATCCATAGATGCTATGTTGCAAATATCTCTCGGAAGTGTTGAATTTGTTGGAATACTTGCAAATATCTTATCATGTTATTTTATCGATATCAATTTATTTTAACAATGTATCTGTATTTATTTCTTATATCCGCGGGAAGGGCATGTACACAAATTTCTTTGTTCATATTTTTTTCTTGCGTTTTTGTTCAGTTGTGTTGAGTGAGAAGATGGTGGATATCAGTTGGTTGACTTTTATCAGCGTGCCCAACGAGACCTAGATCACAAATTTTATAGCAGCACGATTTTTGTTGACCCAAGATTGATGTCATAAAGCTATTATGAAGATGTTGATTAACTTGAATTCTCCTCAACTCAAACGAGTCACCAATGATGTGCATAATTTGGAGTAATAAATGAGTGAATCTTGTAGTTCCTTCAGGTTTTTTTTGGGATGGATGGATATCCAGACTTTTTCCAGTTCCTCTAATTCTTTTCCTGTTCTTATGGGACTATGCTAAAAATGTCCTAGAAGAACACCCCAAAATGACTTCCCATTTTCCAACAAAAAAAGAGAGAGATGATTGTACTGGAAAAATATCATTAGACTTGGTGTAAACCATTATTTGCAGTACTCTGGCTTCCTTCTAGTACTATCCTTTTGCATATTAAAAAAAGAAAAAGAAAAAAAGAAGTGTATTGAAAAGAACTGTGGCTCATTGTATTTGGCAGCCATTAATTAATACCCTAATTATCTCAAATAACTGGTGGTTGATTATGGTGGCGATGCATGATATAACTGAAAAATCACAGGAGTATCCAAAGTTTTCACTTGGTTCATGGGTATTTTCCTCTGGGCTGCTTTTGAATTCTCCGAAACCTCAGTTGGTGAGTATATTCTTTTCAGAGATTTGTAGCAGTGATATGTATAGTCTATGTTTTTTTGGTGAAAAGCATCAGTCTACAAAGAAGAGTGTCCCCCTCAACATTTCAATGAAAATATCCTTGGTACATCCAGTCTGGGTTCATGGTAAGTTCTACAGTTTGCTTGGGTTTTTAGCTTGTGCAACTGAACTACTGATTTGCAGATTGGCAGGATGAGCCCCAGCGTCAAAGACCTTGTAGAGAAAATAATTCAATTGTCGAGAATCCTAACCTTCAATTTATAGCTATGAAATAGATGGTAGATGTATCGAATAAAAGAGAAGATCCCAATTCCAACATAAAATGGCACAGTTGGGTGTCGCAGATTTTCTATGCATCATAGAACTATAAAAGTGGTATCTTGATTCTTGTCAGGTTTGCTCTGGCTGGAAATGTTGGAATGTTATGGTGCGATAAAAAAAAAAAAAAAAACACCTTGTACATCGAACCCACTACGTCAAAATGGAGAATTTCCGATGTTTAAGAGAAGAAAGAAACGATGGCTGCTACTGTCGTTTGGTTTTCGATGGCTATCTTTCGTTGATCCTTCGTCTGCACTTGGTCCCCCGTGTGATGGTGTAGCCAATGTTACTTGATACAACAGCTATAGTCTCTGGGCCGTCATTTATAACCCTAATCGTTTATGGCCCCCTTGTGATCTGAAGCATCGTTACACAATCTATAGTCTCCATTTCTCTACCTCTCTCTCCAAATCCCCAAAGGAAACCCCTAATCCCTGAACCTCCCTCTCTCTCGCTCATTCATGGAGTTTTGATCTCTTTGAAGCATTGAACGCATTTGTAGAAGGTCATTTGTTTTGAGGTTTGGATCTGTTGATCGATCAAGAGTTCTGGTTTGATTTTCCTTCTGGATCTCACTTCGCTCTTGAGATTGTGGTTTGGTTTGAATTGGTTTGGATGATTTGAAGCATTTTGAAGCCTTTCGAAGAATCCGTGAAGCACAAGTTTGGATGGTTCGTTTCATCATCATCTTCTTCTTCCCTTTTGATTCTTCTGTGATCCCATTGATTTTTCTGTATTTGCAGGTGCATCGTTTGGTGGTGAGTGGGGATTCCATTGAATAAGCTGCAGCGAAGAAGGTGACAACGGCCAACTTCTCTCCGGCCCTCGGAGAACTCAAGGACCGAATCCGGCTCACGGAAACCCAACTCGGAATCGACCATTGCTTGCTCAGGGTATTCCTAACGTCTCTGATTGTCTGATTTTGATATTAAAAATTTGATCTTTGGGTTTAGTTCCTGCTTTGAACTCTTTTTCTTGACTTTGTTCGAATTAGGATTCGATTCGGATTTCTGCAGAAATCATGCTAGATTTTTGTTACTTAAATTGATATTGTTGTGTGGAAAGTGCTGCATTAGTTACTTGGGTATGGTTTTTTTCAGTGAGGAAAAAACATGGGTTACAGGGGAAGGTACTGTTACAACAAGAGGGAGGCTGGTTGGATTCTTAGTTCTTACAGTGAGGAATGACATGGGCTTATGCGGATTAAGTAACCTAACCTGAGAGCATGGAGTCGACTAGGGTCAACCTTAACTGCATTCAGAACCATGCATATGATTAGATGTATCCTTTTCTAGTGAGAGGTTGTCATTTTTTAGCACTCATTTGTATGTTTGGAATCTGATTGGTGGAGGGGGGAAAGTGACTCACCCTTTCCCTTTGTTCTGTTTTTATGTGTTTCCATTCCGTTGTTTTACCCAATGAAATGGGGTGTTCTCCATGTAACGTTTTTCACTCAAAGAGAAGGGAAGTTTATAGTCCTCATGGTTGGCAAGATGGGTTCTGAATTCTGCAGGAGAAAGAGGGGCTAAGGTTGTTGATTGATAATATCACCATCATCACCACCACCACGACCACCCCATCAATCTGTTGTCCCTTAAAGAATTTCCTTTTCATTTTGAAAAAAGGAACTCTTTAAAATGTCTTTTATTTTCAAATGTTATTTTAATTGCAACTGTTAATTAAGGAGTCCATTTCAAATGTTACTTTAATAGCATATGAAAGGTAATTGACAGAGTAAAGTGAAATCCACCACCACCATGTACGTTGGAATTTAATGTTGGAGGGTGATTATGGACAAACTAGGACAGATGGGTTTTGGGGGTTTTTGCGTGACAAAATGGGAAAGTTGAGTGATCTTTCCAGGGCCAATATTGGCAAAGGTTTCAGATCTGAGATTTGGGCAATGAGGGAGGCTTTTAAATGAAAGGTAATTTTTGAAAAAAGGAACTCTTTAAAATGTCTTTTATTTTCAAATATTATTTTAATTGCACCTGTTAATTAAGGAGACCATTTACTTTGTGTCCATTAATCGCTATAGTCCATTAAGGAAATTACTGTTTGTACTGTGAACCATCATTTGGTCATATGATGTTTTGGTCATAAGATAATGAAACAAGAGATTTTGCCATCATCCAAGTAATCTGATGTTTCTTCCAACCACTATATTCATATAACTGAGTCGATGGACCCATAAACTCTGCTAGAAGGTGAAGTTGGGGAGGAGGATTTTTTTCCTTATTTCGGAACCAAATGTTTCCTTCGAAACTAAATTCCTGAACCTCCTCCCTCATTCTGCTGGTAAAAGTAGCTAACAAAGATCTTAAACACACGTCATCTCCTATTTTCTTATTCCATGTCATTGTCCACGATAGAGGTCTAAGCTCAAGCGTGGGGGCCCAACAACCCAGACCCACTTTTCCACTCTCTTGACCTGACTTGAAACCTCCTGCTCCTCCATCATCACAGACCCACTTCCTTTGGTCCTTATAAAATGAGCATCACTCTGATTCAGTCCTTAAAACATACCACCCCAAATCAATACTCCAAAACATGGAGGAGAAAAGAGCAGCAACAACAGACTTATCTCTATTTTTTTTTCTGTATGAAAGCTGCAATTCGATTGATTTGAAACCCAAAATCTCATTTCATTGCTTCTGGTTTGTGCGATTTCTTCACTTTCATTGCTTGAGAAAGGATTTTGTTTTTATTTCTTAATCTCTTTTTGAATGAGAGAAGGTGCCTCTGCTATTCATGCTGAAGTTGCAGATTGCTAGCTAAATTTCTAATTTAATCTTTGTGATAAAGTTGGGATTGAGGGAGGAGGATGGGATGGGGCTTGAACTTTTTTTTCATTAAACGCCCTCTTGTTTCCTTGCTTATGATTTCTAGCCTTTATTATATTCACCAAACCCTCTTTATTTTTTTGCGGCGTTTTAATTAATTTTCTCCGAATTTTTTATGGTTTTTTATATGATCTGCATTGTTCTTTTAATGATTTTTATTTGCAGTACTCCTAAGACTTGAGTTTGATGGTCTCAATCATAGATGGAAATTATTAGTTTTAGAGATTGCGAAATCAGGCATCCTGGGCCTGTTTGCCTACCTATTGAATTGGCATGCACTGTAAAGAGGGTTTGCTGAATGTTGAAACAAAGTGATTAAGAGATAAGTAGCGAAGGGTATAAAATGGAAATGCAATTGAGACCTTTAACTTCATTACATAATGCCCGATTTATTGCCTTAAACTTATATGTTGGTTTTGTCTCAATTATTTTTCTCTAAATTTGTATACATCTGGAAAAAATTTATTGCCTGATTTAGGGTTTAGATGGTTCTGATGATGTAGAGAACTTTTTTTTTTCATGTCTGCACTGCTCTTTTCATGGTTTTGTGTTTTCTTCTCTGTTTTCAGCTCATCTCATGTAGATTGATCTCTTCATTTCTCACTTTTTTGGCGTACTCCTGTGATTTTTTTTTTGTGCGTTTGTGAATGATGTTTTAGAGATTTTGCCTGCTCGAGTTTGTAGATTTTAATGCTGCAAGTATGCCAAATAAATCGGTTGAATGATCTGTGGTTGAGTATTTTTATGAATTTTTTTTTTATGATTTCTACTCCATAAGTTGCCCTATCTCTCTCTCTCTCTCTCTCTCTCTCGTTTTTCTGTTTGGATGGAATTATGGTATGGACTGGTGGATTTCTTTTCTAACAGATTCATTTATTTGTTCTTTCTGGTCTTCCCTTCCTGTTTTTGACCTTCACATGATGCACGCATGCACTGATTTGCATGGAATCTGCTCAAATGAATCAATAGAACATTGTTTCGGATTGCGCTGATACATACCCAATTTTTTTAATAGGTTGTTAACTGTAATTTTATAACTGTTCATCTTAAGACTCTATTTTCTGGTTCATTTGGAGTATCTGGAGGCAGCTGCAGATATAATAGTAACTTCATCATATCAGGTTCAACTCTCTTCTCCAGATAACTTATTGATTATCATATATACTGCGAATTGTATGACATGTATGCTGTGGGACAGAACTTGTACTTGTGTATCTGTATTTTTCAAAACCACCATATGGGTATCTTATTAAAATTCAAGTGATTGTCTGGGCACTGCCACTATCCATACACAATATACAATAGAGATGAGTGGAAAAAGTAGAACTCAGTAGCCAAACCCATACACAGGGCATAGTCATTGACGATGACAAAACTATCCATTACAATATGCTGCATCCAAATGTTTCCGTGAATCATATGATATTGAAGACTTTGAATTTCAATATCACTAGGGTATCTTTCATTAACAACATGAAATTTAGTATGATTTGAGCAAAGGATGTGAATGTGCATATCAAGTTGATTTCAGCACTGCCTTCTTTTTTCCTTTTAATTGAGTTTCTTTCTTGCAAATAAATCCAGGTAAAAAACATTCATGTTCTTCAACAAAGAATTGAAAGGAAATAAGAGAGAGATAATTCAGATGGGTGTCTCTATCTTTGGATCAATTAGAGAAGACATGACAAGTAAGTCTCAAAGAATATTACTATGTTCTTTCCGTTTCTATTGCCAGTTTTCCCAAATGTGGTCTCTCTTGTGTCCTCTCCTTTCTGTTATATTTACTAATACATTGAACATACTTGTGATGAACTGTGAGGTTCCTCATTGGTACACCTGAAGGGTGCTTCACTTTCTCTGCTGGGATGCCTTAGCGCAGAAGGAAATAATATGAAGGCATGTGTTTCAGAGTAATGGTCTTGAGAGATGTACAATCCAGTGATCAACCAATTACTGCATTTATGCATTGAGTTGATCATTAAATATTCTCACCTTAAATGCAATGTCCATACTCTGTAGTATGGACATCTCTCTACCATACGTATTTGCTGGCATAGGAACTCAAGTGAAATCCATGACTGTAAATGGCAGCTTCGCACATCTACGATGTGTTCTGAAAAAGCAGGCCTACTCTTTTAGAACCTGGCCGGCACAATGGGATTCTCATATTATTATCTTAACTCAAAAATGGACAGTTAAAATTGGATTTAGCCTACCAATCTATATTCATTTTTGATGATATTATCAGTGAACATTGTTTGAAAATTATTCTAATCATGGTCCTGTTATCTTCATTTCACAGCTAATATTGAACCAATCCCATCTGTCCTGCAAGCAGTCATTGATCACTTGGTTCAATGGCGTCTAATTCCCGAAAGTAGAAAACCAAAAAGTTGTCTTATCAGTTTCTTTGATGAGGTAATTCTTTGTAAATCTCTTCCTCCTAAGTAGTCTTGAAACAGTGACATAATTGAGATATCCAGGCTATGTTCAACCACTGATTTTGCGAAAGAAGAAAGGGAAAAGGCGATTGATTCACAGCTGCAGTCAAAAGCCAGTAAGGAGGCAACCCTAGGTATATATGCCCTCTCTTTTTCTCTCTCCAGTTTTCTTCGTTCGTTCTTTCTTCTTTTTCCCTCTGCCCCTTTGTTTTCCCTGTAATCTTCATTTGCTATGCATGCAAACCTCTACCTATATGCTATACATTGATGCATTTTAATGTTTTAGAGCTTTTACTGTGATGAGATGCACTAATCTTCTTATTTGGTTCGTTGTAGTCGGTAATGTACTCGAGATGCACTAACCTCTCTATCCTCTCTAACTCTTCCTCCCTCTCTATATCTCTCTATCAATGCTCTAGAAAAGCTGAAATTCCATTTTGTTGTTTGTGTTGCTTCTTTTACATGAAATGGGGAGAAAAGAGCAGACAGATGATAAAAAGAGAGTGGAAGAAGTTCTTCAGATCCTTAAAAAACAAGCTCCTCTCACGGTAAAACAGGTAATCCCTGTTCCCTCCCTGTTGATAGTATTCTCCAACAACCAGATCTACTGATGTAGTCCTTTTTATTGATCTAAATCTCATTAGAAAGGAAGTAGATGAAAGAATGTTGATTTGATGATTCACAGGAGAAGTTCTGCAATGATGCTTGTGTGGAGAGGTTTCTGAAATCTAAAAGGTGACAATGTGAAGAAGGCAGTGAAGCATTTGAGATCTTGTCTCTCTTGGAGAGAGAGCATTGGGACTGGTATGAGCCTTTGGTTATACTAGAAGCCGAAAGCATTCAAAGTAGACAGATTGGACCCTTTTTTTTCTCTTGAAAGAAGTGATGAAATCTCTCTTTTTTCTTCTTATTCAAATGCACTGTCTCATACATGTTAATGTTGTTCTTCTTTAATAATTACATTTCTCACCAATTGGGAATTGAAACTACCTACATGGATCTAATAATGCACTCAAGGCTTTCCCCAAGGATGTTCCAATGAGGTGGGAGAAGATCGCGACGGCGGTCCCTGGAAAATCAAAGGCCTGTTGTATGAAAGGGGTTGCTGAGTTGAAGAGGGATTTTAGGAGCTCAAAGGGTTCAGATGCAACATAAAGGGGTCTGCTTCATTGCCAATTGCATCTGCTTGAGTGTTGTTGAGGTAATTCCCACATCAAGAGGTCTGCAGTCTGCTTCATTGCCAATTGCATTTGCTTGAGTGTTGTGTAGGTAATTCCCACATCAACAGCTCTTTCTATTGTTACAGGACACTTAAAACAAATTGGTTGCATTGAATTGGGTACTGTTTACTTTTTTTAGTGAGCCATTTTTTAGTCTGAATTACTGATAGGAAGAAGTTAATGGGTCTGAATACTGCTGGCTGTAGTTAGAGATACAAAGTTTTGCTGATGAAAATTGTGCTACTGATATGACAATAACTATGGAAGGAGCTGATGTTTTTATAATTGCTTCAATTCCATTTGATGTTTTTCAGGTTGATCTAGTAGGAGGGTTTGGTACTATGATGCAGGGGACAATGTGAAATTTGGGCTTCCCATGGCCTTCACCATCACCATGATGTCTAGTTGAGTATGGAAAGCAAATGGCTGCAAGTGGTGAGCTTGGTCATGCAATGGAACCTGTCAAATGGGGCACTGACTACCTCATAAAAGCTCACCCTGAGCCCGATGTCTTGTATGGGGAGGTGGGTCTCTTCCCTTTTTCCTTGTCCCCTGCTTTTCACACTCAAAATTCATCAATCTTTTGTTCTGTTTTGGTTTATGCTCTGCTTTCCTTTGCTTTCTCACTCTCTTTTTCTATAGTAAACACAGACCATTACTGTTGGCAAAGGGCAGAGGACATGGCTACTGATCGCCATGCTTATCGGATCGACGCCAACAATACCGGGTCAGATCTTGCCGGAGAAACTGCAGCTGCAATGGCCGCGGCATCCATCATTTTCCAGCACTCCAATCCGGCCTACTCCAATGAGCTGCTCACCTATGCCAAACAGGTCTTATGTCCTCACACCCCGCGCAAATTAGCCTATTCATACTATAAGTTTATAACATGAGCCTCTTTTTTTTTTTGGGTCTCCCTCACCATCTTATATCTATCTGGCGGTTTTTAAAGGCCTTGATTGAGTATTTTCCACTTGCTTTACCTGACCCAAGTGGCCCATATTAGAAAAACCATGCTTTCATTTTCTAATGTGCTCAGGTCCTAGTAGCATGGAGGTGTGGCCCAGTGGACCAGACCTTAATTAAAAAAAAAAAAAAATGGGTTAGTTATCTTAAAAAATCTGCATTTGTGTGTTTTATGGAAAAACCAAAACTCGTGAATTAATCTGCATTTTGGGTTAGTATTGTTGTCCAGTGTTTTATAGTCTTGTTTTTAGTTTTTGCAGGCTGGCATGTGTCCAATGTCATTTATTTAATGTCACTTGTGGGTTTGGTTTGGATGTTGATGTGCAGTGTTTTGATGATGTGAATACATGGACAATGAGATGTTGTGATATGTAAAAAGGTTTAAAGCCACAGTCACAATGTAATCTGATGTCAAATTACATTCCTTTGGAATTAAAACTCAGTGGTCATGTTTTATTATAATTATGCCAAGTTTTCAATTTAGATGACAAGTCATAAGTATTTTATTGTTGACCATGGCTTTTTGTTTGGGTAAATGCTTCAGTTGGCAGCATGTGGTTTGCACGTAATTGTACAGTCGTGCTTGTTCGCAATAGGTTGTGTTTCGCACTTTGTTTAGGAGGACAGATGACCTTCAGATTGGGGTCATTTTTCTATACAGAAAAATCATGTGCTATTGCAGTTTCATAGGGGTTTGATCAACACTTCTGAGTAAAGAGGTCCATTCTTTTGATGGTAAAAGTGCTTCATGCTCGTCTCCTAAATTTGAAGATAAAGTGAGATGTTCTTTTGCTTGTTTGCCTTTCTTTCTTTACCAATCTATTGCCGTATTCTATTCTTACTTGACTCCAGATAAAGCCCATGAGCATCCCAATCTTAGGCCTGTCTGTTTAGACAAAAGCGAGTATTCATGTTTGGGGATATTTAAGAATTTCAAATATTGCCCTCCAGCCAGACTCACCAACCAAACAAGAATATCCAAATAATGGGGAACATCTAATGATATACTCTAATAAATTCCCAGCACAGAAATTCTTGCAAACAAACACCATTGTGCATCTCTAGATAGATCCATTTAGATCATTAGTCCATTAGATGAAAGGTCCAGATTTAACAAATAATGAACCCACATTCTATTAAATATAATGGTAAGCATATGTACCTTCAAGTGCCTAATTTGGAGCATTTTCAATCTTGCAAAACCGACAGAAGCTAGAGGATAAAAACCATTAAATGGGCCATAAAAGTGAAAAACCAACTGCCAAAAAATGGGCAGAAAAAAAAAATCAAATATTTTATAAAAACGACGGCTCATGAGCAGTCGTTTTCAATAAGAGCCATGCTACTTGTCCCGGGACTGGCCCGACTCCACATGGGAGGGGCATTTGGTATAAGGAAGGATCGTGTGCTTTTTTTTTTTCAGAGAAAGGATGATTTAATTTAGCCAAAGCCAAAGATAATACAAAATTACAAAATAGGATAACATGCAATTGTTTCCAAGGGCTGTTCGAATACTGTTCATTGATCCAAGGAGCTACGTCCCTTGCACTTAGGGGTGTTCATGTCCGGGATCTGGGTCCTGCCCAGCAGCTCGTATCCACCCCAAGCCCGATATGTGTCATCACCCTCTAGGATGGGGTCCTTACAACGTGGCCCTAAATGTCAAGCCCAAGCACACCATCTATGCTAGGGATGGCAATGGGTTGGGCTTAAATGGAACCCGTCTCGCCCCACCCCACTCCTTGTTGGAGCGAGTTTGGTAGTGGTTTACTTGATCTGGGGCAGGTTTAGATTTTTAGTGTCGCACCTATCTGCCCCATATTTATATAAACTACTGGAATGCATGTGCACCGAACACACAGTTTTACTAAAAAAATCCTTTGAAAAATAAAGTTATTAAAAAATTTAGTAGAAGCTTCAATACATTTAAATATAAGATTTCAACAAAAAATGAGTGATTGTAAATTGTAAGGCCCGTGCAATGTCCAAATACAGCTGACACTACTTTTTTTTCCTATACATTTGAAAACAATAAAATAATGATATAGTGAGAAAAATGAGATTTCAAAAGACAATCGATATGGAATTTATATAACTTTTTGAGGATATAAATCACATATTTCTAGATATTTTTTCATGAATGTGTACAAAGAAATTTCAATTTACTTTATTTAACCTGTCAAGTCGACTTATCAGTTTCTTGGTAGACTTGACCTGCTAAAGTTGGAGTCCAGTCGAAAGCATAGTCAAATTGATAACTTACAATTTTATAAAAAAAATAAAAATAAAACCTAAGAACTAGATGAGCTTACTGTTCTAACCAATTACCATGAACATGATATATTCACTACAAAATTAGATTCTATAAAGGACAAAAATTTTAATATATCTTACCTAAGGACATCAAAATAACAAAACTGAGATGGTGGTTTTAGTCTTAACTTACAAAGAAGAATAACAGCTCACACCAACTGTCAATATAATGAAGTAATCCGGCTTATTCTCAAGTGACAGGGATCAACAATGGTGGAACTATGATATGAACTCTGACATGTAAGATTTGCAGAGCACTTGTTGATCAATATTAGTATTTAAGATGTGCTTTGTTTTCTTTTATAAGACGGACTACTATCAGGTAAAAAGAGGCAATACCTCTCCAAGAGTCAACATCTTCTTTTGCTTGATACAAAGTGCTATATTTTATACCCTGTAAGAAAAGGATAATACAAAGTAATCATAAGAGTTAAGTTAAATGGAAGGTCACAAATAGAGATATCCATAGGGAAAAAAAAATACTAAAAAACAAAAAACAACAAATACAAATCTGTCAAAACAATTGGACCTTCCTCTTAAGAAATACATAAGAATGTAACCCAGGAATTCTAGATCAACTCTTCTGCTCTGTTCTGTATAGAGGATGGGAGTGCTAATCAAAGTAAGAAAAATTCAAATAAACAAACAAAGACAAACTGAATTTGTTGCAGTTCAGCATCAAATACTTATTTTAGTTGTTTACACTTAAAACGACCACTTCATTCATTGACTCTGAAGTTAATAGTAACGCTAGCATAACAAGCAGTTTCTATGAGATTCTCGTTTTCCCTTTAAGAAAAGGCATGATGTTTCATTGAAATATATAAAAAGAAGAAGATGAACAAGAAGGAGAAGAAGAAGCTTGCAATGGTGAAAGAAATAAATGTGTTAGAAAATGATCAATTTTTTTCAATTTAAGCCTCATGAGTAAGAGCAATAATAAATAAATATATTCATGCCCTTGAAATGCCCTTTTATAATTAAAAAAATTCACAAAAGTTGTATATTAAGAAACTAAAAATTGTACTGAACAACAACAATTTTACGATAGCAATCTATAAGACCTACCACTAAATTACATTTATGGAATTATCTTTAGCAACCACTAATATTAGAAGAGAACCAATACTTAGTAGTAGTCATCACATTATCCAACTTGTGATTACTCTTCCAACAGGGGTATAAATCAAGATCAATACAACTATTATGTCAGATTGAAAACTCGATTATTCTAACTAAATAAATACAAACACATGAAACAAAAGGGAAATAATATTTAAAATTTTTTTAAATGTAACTTTCATTAAAAGATAGAAAAAGACAGGGTGGATATAAAATGAGTTTAAGTTTGTACATTTCACTTTCTTATTTATGATATTTTGTTAGTTCTAAAAAAGAAAAAGAAAAAACTAAACATAAAGCAATAATGCAAACGAAGTATCTGTATATATGAGATGTGCTTATAAGTTTTGGAGGTCCCTATACCTTTGTCAAAGGCCATAATAAATAATATACAACTGAAGGAACATCAAATTACAAATATTTAAGGTTAGTGTACAAAAGATTAAAGGGTTAATATTTAAAAAATAATAACAAAGGGTTACATCCGCACAAAGAAAATAATCTCATATCTTTTGGAAACCTCCCGGAGCCCTCTGATGTTCTTAACTCTCAAATTTTAAATACAAATACCACTCAAGTATCTTTTAGTTCCACCAAAAAATAAAAATAAAAATAAATAAATAAACAGAAACTATTTGCATAATTAGCATTTTTTCAGGTAAAAAAAAAAAAGAAGGAGAATGTTAATTCTCTCGTGTGTAGTCAATTTGGTATTGGAATTATAACACAACCACTAATCGGCTACCAGCAACAATAACAAAAGTAGCAAGATAGCTAACACCTTTTGTAGCGACTTTTAAACAAATGGCGAAGTATTTAAAGTGCCCACAAAATTGTAAGTATTGAACACCAAAATGTAGTAAGTAAAATACACTTGATTCCTTTTCTTTTAATCCATTATAAAATACACTATTAATTTTCTCTTTTATTTTCATCCCATCTTAGTTCAAGGTTTATTATTGAAAAAGACATGGCATTTAATTTTTTAGAGTTAAAAGGCAGTATGTACACCATGAACCACATAATGTAGTAAATGGTGCATGTTTAAAATCTTTTGTTTTTCCCACATTGGCTTAGTTTATTAACCAGAGTAGACAAAATAATGCCAAGAAAGACTAAAAAAACTTTCTGAATGATCAAATCCGAAATATTTTTCCTTTGAAATGATTCTTTAATTGCACCATATCTCACATTTAATTTTGTAAAAGAAAAAAAAAATTGAATACAAATTTGGAAACTAGTGAACAAAATGGTTCAATGAGACCACGAATGAATGCTTATTGGTCTTATCCTACTCTTGAGGGGTTTGGAGGGTGATGATTAAAGAGGCATTGGTCTAAAACGTAAGAGTTTAACTAACGAAAACTGAAACAGGAAAAATAAACAAAATAAAATGTCAAATTCTTTTACAAATATAGATTAAGTTTTTGGCCTTTTGAATATTAGCACATGTACTGCTTAAAAAAAGCCTTTCCCCTTTGACTCTATGGAGAAGGAAAACAGATTCTGACAGATAATGGAAATCTTTTCTATGCCTCATAGCATCGTCCTTTTAGTTATTGTGTACTTTGCTTTTCTCAACCAGTACACTTTCTGTTTGAGTTTTCCATTTTCCTATCTCACATAAAAAAAACAATATCAATTTTACATTTTAAATGCTATGCACAAATTCATATTCCAAACATAGAGTGAGAACTAAATACAAAGTTCTACCATAAGGAAACACGAAACACGCACAATTTGGAAGCCTGCAGTTAAGATTCAAGAAATAAAACAGACATAAAATTAAAACTATTAGAGCACGAAGGCTATCAATGGGCCTAACTTTGGCCCAAACAGGAATGAGAAAGAAAAAAACCAACTCTTCATCATCATTTTCTTGACTCTGGTTGCACCCATTTTTCTTAGAATGAAGATTTTATTGCAACATTAATAAAAAAAAATTGAAGAAGAAGACACAATCAAACAATAATAATTTCAGTAGACAGTGCTCACTTACATGTACGAAAACTCCTTCTATTCCAAAAGAAGCTAAGAGTCAATGAAGAATCTGTTAAAATATCATGTCCTTCCTTGCACAATTACTCACAAAGGAAAAACCTCATACCCATAAAATTCCCTGCATTGAAAATCTTGTAGTATCTGAATAAGAAAAATGTTAAAAGAAAATTGAAAAAAGAAGAGGGAAAAAAACAACATTTGTGATATTGATTTGAGATAGATTCCAATCTTATCCACATTTTCCTTTTCTTTTCTCCACCACTTAAAAAAGAACCAAAGAAATTGAAAAAAATTACTCGATTTATTGGAATGTATTAAAACGGAATTTTATTACGTTTAAAATATCAACATCTACTCAATATAAGAGATTAAAAAAATTATTAGGATCATGTGTGCCAAGTTTGGTCTATATTCGAGTTCATTTGGGTATAGTAGGGGATAGTTAGTAATTTTCCAGAGAATTTAGGGGGCTTTTTCGTAATTTTAGATTTTTGAGATTATAGTACCGTTGGGTAGATATTTTTAATTCCTAAACTTTAGTCTTCTAGATCATCTTGATCCGGATCCTTAAAACCCCTCTAAATCCAAGCCTGACCCAAAGTCTATTTTAGACAAATTGGAAAATTCCCATTATGTCCCCATCTTTATCCATATATAAAATACATATACATAATAAATATATATAAGGGTGGGCCCCACAACTTGCATTTTATTGGGCATGTGCGTAGTTAAAAAAGTACATCATCTTTCTCTCTTTTTTAGACATTTTATAAGAGTAGAATTTGGAAAATTCCCATTATGTCCCCATCTTTATCCATATATAAAATATCTATACATAATATATACTAGGGTGGGCCCCACAACTTGCATATTATTGGGCATGTGTATAGTGAAAAAAGTACATCATCTTTCTCTCTTTTATAAGAGTAGATATAGATAGATAGACAATCGGGTCAATTCTTCAAGTGGGCCACATAGTGGTGTAGAGAAAATATAAAGCAAGTCATTTATTCTTTTTTCTAAGGGTAGTTGATAAATACAGTAAGTGGGCCCCATGGCGGTGAATAGAAAATCTTTTGACCTGACATGCAGCATGTGGGCCCCACGGTGGTGTAGATGAACTACCCTTGTAAAAGGGAAGATAAGAAGGTCACGGTCAAGCAGGTCCTTTCTTCTCTTTCATAAAAAAAAAAAGTCATTTTTTTAAGTGGGGCCCATAGTGGTGTAGTGCAAAAATTGAGCAACTTCATCTCTTTTATAAAGGTAAAACAGGTCATTTCTTCAAGTGGGCCCCATAGTGGTGTAGTGAAAAAATTGAGCAACTTCTCCACTTTTATAAGGGTAGAGGTAGATAGATAAGGGTAGATAGATAGATAGATAGATATAGATAGATAATATAATATATATTTACTTCTTATTAATAAATGTAATTGTGTAGTCATGATGGTAATGGGTTTAATTAAAGGGGGCTTTTGGCAGTAAGTCCCTCGTCATTTGCTTTTATAGCCTAAGGTCCATGATATTTTATCGTACTGGCGGCAGTCCTCTCGTAAAAATGATGCAGTGAAAAAGACAAAAAAGCCCTGTACACATCAGCAAAAGCAGAGGCAAAACTCAGATAAAACTCAGATAAATTTGCCAAATGAGTTTTACCAGAAATTAACATAAGTTTTCAGAAAGACTCAGATAAATTTCATGTTTTTCTGAGTTTGCTGTTAATTTTTTTGTTCGGATAAATTTGTATTGCTTTTTGTAATGATGTAAAATGAGAATGAAGGGAGGCTAGAGATTTACAGATTTGAATAATCAAAGTCAAAGTGATTTTTCAATCCCTTCATCTGTTATAGTAGTGGTAGCAGGCAACAAGATATTCAATCCAGGCTGTGCCTACAGATTTGGGTCGATGGCGCTCAATTCCACACCTCAATATAACCACAAGATGGTCTAGGAATTTTAAAAGAAAAGGAAACCACTCAAAAGAGAAACATAATAACATCAGTGTATGTTCCCCAACAGTTAATCTAGAAAGAAATCACGCCAGAAAGAAATGGCGAATCAGTCATGTGAGATTGTGGGTGAAGAAGAGTGGAAAACAATGGGTAATCTCAAGGGTAAGTGTAGGAAAACCGTGAGATGGGAGAATTTGGTGTCAGTTTTTGTCAACAACCTTCCAGAACTCACAAGGGCAAACCAGTTGAGGAATGCATTTTCTCAGGTGGGGAAGGTCTTTGATGCTTTCATCCCATCCTCTAGCAGGCGAGGCAGGGGTTTTTGCTTTGGCTTTGTGTGGTTTGGAGCTATGGGGACTGCTATCAAAGTTGTGGAGAAGATGAATGGAAGGTTTTTTGCAGGTAGAAAGATGGAGGTCAGAGTGGCTAAATTTAGATGGTCAGATAGGATAAGGGTGGAGAATGGGGGGTTTGTAAGAAGGGTGACAACAGAAGGCCCACAAGCCAGGAAGGCTGTGTGTGAAAACTGATCTAATAGGGTTCATTAATCGGGAGGTGAAAATTAAGATTTTTGGGTCTCTATTCAAGGTTTGGGTGAAGGAGGATCTGGGGCTGGAAAGCAGGGGCTTTGGGCTATCCATGTTCTCAACAGTGGAGTCAACTAGGGTTGCTGATAACACTATAGGAGATAAAATGTTCTTGTCTCCTACCTCTTCAGCGGGCCATGTTAGGCTCAACAGTGGTGTGCTTCGTTGTTGCAGGGAAGATGACTTCATGCCGGAACTTGAGTTGACGGCCATTATTCCGGCTACCGTGGACGAAGTGGAAAACAAAGATGGGAGTGGACATCATCAGAGTACGGTTTTTCAGGAGCAAAAGAAAATGTCAAAGGCATTTATTGATAAAGATAAAGGGGTTTTGAAAGATTGCCTTGTTAGGGAAGCATGTCATGAGGGGGAAGAAGGTGGCACAGTCATTTGCCTAGGTAGAAACTCATCCAAGGAGTCAATTCCTAGGGCAGAAGAGGGGTGCAGCGTCGTCTGTATGCTGGTTCCAGTGAGCTGCAAAACTTCTTTCGTGGCAGAAACGCAAGGGGGGATAGGGGCATCGACAGAGGGCTTGGAATTTAAAATCAATGATGGATTAGCTGAGTTCAATGGCACTGGGTCAACTCAAGGTTGGGCCGAACCTGCTCCTAGGCCTATTGCACTTGGTGGGCTACTTGATAAAGGTGGCCCAGCTATGAGGGTAGGCTGGGCTTTTAATGTAGGTCATGACCATAGTTTGCCCCAGCTACCAAATCTTCATGTAGTTGGGGGTCTTGCTGTTGGTGGGCCCATGTCCATCCAAGACGGTCTGCAGGGCAGGTGTCATTCTTGTGGTTTGAGAAATAAGAAGAGGGGTGCATCTTAGGCAAATGGGCAGATCCTATAGCTTTCCTATGGTGACTACTAGACACAGGAAATTCATGGGTGGTAGATGGAAAAAGCCTTCTCGTGCATGTTCTGGTGGGAAGAAGGAATCACAGAAAATGCAAAGCTATGACTTTGCTGATCAACAAGACAACCGTTTGGTTTGTAATAAGTGTCTTTATATGGAAGGGTCTGCGCAAGCCATCGGCAATAGTAACCCCTTAATTAGCGGTGAAATGAGTAAAGTTAGAAAACTCATAATGATTTGAATAATTCTATTGTACATTTGATTTACAATTTTGACTAGTATTTAACAACACTGTATTGTATATAAAAGGAAACAAACAGTAAATGGAGAGAGATTGCAGGAGAATTGAATTGTGGTGATCCACAAATCATGGACTACATGATTTCCTCCACCACGTGTAGCTTGCATGATTTCAGCTGATCTATTGAATGATGTTATTAGCCCCCCTCAAGCTGTGGGGTCTAGGGAACACACAAAGCTTGGATTGAAGATCCCGTACTTTCTTCGAAGACAACCCTTTTGTGAAAATTTCTGTTATTTGTTCATTGGTTGAGACATACTGGACCGCTAATTCTTTGTTAACCACTTTTTCTCGAATATAGTGGTAATCGACCTCAAGATGCTTCGTGCGTGCATGATAGATAGGATTTGAGGCAAGGGAAATAGCGCTTATATTGTCACACCAGATGACAAGCATTCTGCATAATGGAATATGTAGATCTCTTAATAGAGACCTTAGCCATGATAATTCTGCAGCTGTGAGAGCAAGGCATCAATACTCTGCTTCTGTAGATGACCTTGAAACTGTGGGTTGCTTCTTTGCACTCCATGAGACAGGTGAAGACCCAAAGAACACACAAAACCCATTTGTAGATCGTGAATCGATTGGGTCACCGGCCCAGTCATCATCACAATAGGCCACTAAATGTAGTGGGCCTGGCCGCAAAAGCAAACTGTGTGTTGGAGTGCCTTTTAGAAACCACAAAATTCTCTTGACAGCAACCATGTGATGAGTGGTGGGTTGATGCATATGTTGGCATGCCTGATTGACAGCAAATGCTATGTCTGGCCGGGTGATAGTGATGTATTGTAGAGCCCCAACTATTTGCCTGTATTCAGTGGGATTAGATAATAAGGCCACATTGGGAGGGTTAGCCTTGCTGTGAGAAACTGGGGACGTAACAGGCTGGGAGCCAAGCATGTTGGTGTGGTGAAGTTGGTCAGTTACGTACTTAGCTTGTGACAACAATAGGCCGCCACTGTGAGGGTGGACTTCAATACCTAAAAAATAATTGAGGTCGCCAAGGTCTTTGATAGCAAATTTGGATCCAAGTTGGGTTAACAAAGTTACGATGAAGCCCGGGTTGTTGCCAGTGAGTATTATGTCATCTACGTAGAGAAGAAGATATGTGAGGATGGACGCTGTTTGGAGAACAAACAGTGATGGGTAAGCTTTTGAAATTTCAAAGCCCAACTCAAGGAGGTATGTAGTGAACTTGGTGTACCAGGCTCTCGGCGCTTGACGAAGCCCATAGATAGCCTTACGCATGTGGCAGACATAAGGTGGTCGAGTTGGGTCAAAATATCCAATAGGTTGAGCCATAAAGACTTGTCCAGTAAGATCACCATGGAGAAAAGCACTCTCAACATCAAGTTGACGAACTTGCCATTTATATGTCAAAGCGAGTGATAAAACAACCCGAATAGTTGCTTGTTTGACAACCGGACTAAAAGTTTCAACAAAATCAACACCCGGAAGTTCGTGAAATCCTTTAGCAACAAGCCTGGCCTTGTAGCGGCTAATGGACCCATTGGGTCGATGCTTAACTCGGAAAACCCATTTACAGCCCACAACATTCATATTGGGTTTAGGAGGGACTAAAGCCCATGTTCCTGTTCTTTGGAGAGCATTGAATCCAGCATCCATAACCTGGCGCCATTCAGGCGATTTTGCAGCGTCACTATAGTTACTGGGTTCCTTATTGGCAAGAGAAGCGAGTAACACAGTGGGATATGGATGGCGGGTTGACAACAGGCCAGCCTTTTTAAATCCAGTGACGAAATCTGGATTATAATATTTTGGGTTGGGCCGGGAGGGCCTTGTAGTCATTCTAGGTAAAGGGACACCTGACTCAGAACATTGGGCATGTGGATCTGTAAGGGCCACTAAAGGTGGTTCATGCTCTAGATTTGTAGGACTGAGATGGGTCTGGGCTGCCTGTTCTGCCAATGCTTGGGTTGGATTAGGTAATGCAGAGTGTGGGTGTGTGGGCATCGGGTGTGAAGGGGCTGGTTGTGTAAATGCTACAGAGGTTGGGACTAGTGGTAGTTGTATACGAGAAGGGTCATAGCCTGTTGGAGCATAGTGATTGGAAGGGGTAGAAGAAGAGAGAATGTTAGTGGGAATAGGAAGGATACCTTGGGGATTGACAGATGGGTGAGGGCTACGTAACCATTTGGATAGGGGCCCACTATACCATGAATCTTCTGGAATTTGTTGATCTGGCAAGTTTGAGGAGGAGCACTCATTAAATGGGAAGGTGTTTTCATCAAATGTAACATGGCGAGACACATATACTAGACCTGTGATGGGATCAAGACAACGATAGCCTTTATGGGCTGGGCTGTACCCAATAAAAACACATTTTGTGGAGCGTAAGCATAATTTATTTGCCACATAAGGGTGTAGCCATGGGTAGCAAGCGTATCCAAAAATCCGTAGAGATGAATAGTGAGGTGAATGACAGAACAACTTTTCATAAGGGGACTGTGGAGATGAGTAAGTGAGAACCATACGATTTATAAGAAATACTGCAGTGTTGAATGCATCAAGCCAATATTTAGTGGGCACATGTGAATGGGCTAAAAGTGTGAGACTTGTTTCAATGATATGGCGATGTTTCCGCTCGGCCACCCCATTTTGTTCTGGGGTATATGGACAAGAAAGTTGATGAGTGATACCATTATGGGCGAGAAATTTTTCAAAAGATTTGTTGACATATTCTCCTCCACCGTCTGAACGAAAAATTTTTATTTTGGTATTCAGGGTATTTTTCCACAATGTTTATGAATTTAATAAAAAGGGAGAAAGCATCAGACTTATGGTGCATAGGATAAATCCAACAATATTTAGTGAAATCATCAACAAAAAGCAAATAAAAGCGATATCCATTAACAGAAGAAATAGGAGAGGGTCCCCATACATCACTATGAATAATTTCTAAGGGACTAGAAGAAGAAGAAGTAGATAAATGAAAAGGTAATCTTTTGCTTTTACCTAACTGACAAGAAGAGCAAAAAGAGGAATGTTTATTGGAAATTGAAAAATTAAAATTTCTAAGAGTATTCTTTTGGATGGTAAGTGAAGGATGACCGAGCCGAGCATGCCATAAATCAGAAGAAACACGACTGTGGAAGGCTGTAGAACGATATGAAGTGGGATGAAATGGGTAAAGGCCGTGTTCAGTGCTCCCTTTGTATAGTGTCCTCCCCGTAGCTTTGTCCTTCACAAGAAAACCAGATTCATCAAGGCAAAAGTAGCAATGATTATTAAGAGAGAATTTTATAACAGACAGTAAATTAGTGGCAGCAGTTGGAAATGCAGGATATTTTTTAGATGAAAAGGTTTAGAAGGAGAGGGTAAAAGAGCCGAACCAGTATGTGAAATAGCGAGCCCTTGTCCGTTGCCAACTTGAACTGAGTCAGAGCCACCATACCTGGAGCGAATATCAAGATTGGAGAGATCGGAAGTGATGGGGTGAGTGGCGCCAGTGTCTGTATACCAAGTGGACTGGTCATCAAACCCAGGTGAGGCTACCATCGCTGCCAGGCGACTTGAAGGGATTTTGCCTTGATATGGAAAGTCCATTCTGTGGTAGCAATCTATAGCGGTATGGCCTACCTTCTGGCAAATCTGACAGTGAGAGCGATGATCATTTTGTTGATACTGGCCGGGATAGGACGGAGTTGGAGTAACTGTTTGATATTGTTGCAGAGGCCCACCTTGTTGCGGTGGCCCACCTTGTTGGTGTGGTCCTGATTGAGAGTTCTGGTGTCCACTGTGATATCGGCCACGACCTCTGCCACGACCACGTCCACCTCTACCTCCAAAGCCACGGCCACGATTGGAGGGAGTGTTAGCTCTATTTGTCGAAAAGGCAGTTGCTGCATTAGTGGCTGCTGGAATAATGTCGTCTTCCAAACTGAGTTCCTTACAAACAAGAAGTGCATGCAGCTCGTCAATGGAGACAGGATCAGTTGCTGATCGAGTGCAAATTGATGTTTGGAAGGGACGATACTGTGCTGGGAGGCCATTTAGCGTATGGAGGATTAAATCCTCCTCACTTACAGAAGAGCCAGACATGGCTAGTTTGTCTGTAAGGACTTTGATGTTCTGCAGGTAATCTTGCATGGACAGAGTTCCCTTCCTCAAATGTTGGAGTTGGTTCTTTAACTGGAGAACATCAGAGCGAGAAAGTGAAGAATAACGCTTGCTAAGAGCGTCCCAAACGGATTTGGAGTTTTTGAGGCCAACCACATAAGGGAGAACTGTCTCTGACAAAGTGGAATTTATCCATGTAAGGATGTGTTGATCTTGTTGGATCCACTCTAGAAATTTTGGATTTGGAGTGGTGCTAAAAGAACCATCAGACTGGGTGAGGAATTGGGATGGGCAAGAGGTAGATCCATCAACAAAGCCTAGTAAGGAATGGGCTTTGAGAACTGGTTCAAATAAAGACTTCCACAAGAGATAATTTCCTCCATTGAGTTTAATGGGGACAAGGTGGTGAACATTAGAGAGTAGGAAAGTGGTGTTGGAAGTTGTTGCCATGGAAGAAGGGAGGAAGAAGAATGATAGAGTGGCAGAGAAAAGGAGAAAAAAAAAAAGAAGAAGAGACAGAACCGTTCTGCTCTGATACCAAGAAAACTCAGAATGATTTGAATAACTCTATTGTACATTTGATTTACAATTTTGATTGGTATTTAACAACACGGTATTGTATATAAAAGGAAACAAACAGTAAATGGAGAGAGATTGCAGGAGAATTGAATTGTGGTGATCCACAAATCATGGACTACATGATTTCCTCCACCACGTGTAGCTTGCATGATTTCAGCTGATCTATTGAATGATGTTATTAAAGTTCACCAAGTGAGGTCGATGGATTCTTCCAGGGGCTCCGAAGATGTTTTTCTTGCAGCTGAGGAAGAGGCTTTTCGGGTGGTCGATACGAGCAAACTTTTGGGCGTAACATATAGCGAGAATGAATGTAAGATCAGGCAGAGGCTTATCCAATTGGAGGTGTCAGAGTCCAAGGGTAAATCTGCTGCTTCTTGACTTTTCTGTTTTGGGAGTTTTCTAATCTTTTCTGATGATTGTTGTTAGTTTAAATGTGAGAGGGCTTGGTAGGCCTGAGAAGAGGTTGGCGGTTAGAAAAATGGTAAAGAATCATAAAGTGGATGTTCTGTTGTTACAGGAGACAAACGTGGTTTCTGATATTCATAGTGTTATTCGGGATGTTTGGGGTAGTCACAGGTGTGCTTGGGAGTGGGTTCCATCGGTAGGGGCTTCTGGAGGCCTGATCTCTATCTGGAAGGAAGGTTTTTTTTATCATTTGACTCTGTTATGCAGTCTCAAAGGGTACTGGCTATAAAAGTAAGAGGTGTTAGTGATGGTTTTGTTTGGGTTGTTGCCAATGTGTATGGGCTTAATGTTGAGGATGAGAGACTTGAGTTCTTGGAGCTTTTGGCCGACTTCAAATCTCAGTGGGATGTTCCATGGGTCCTAGGGGGGATTTTAATATGGTTAGGTATCCTTATGAGAAAAAAGGGGGAAGCTCCATCACTAGGACTATGGACATGTTTTCAGACTTCATCAATGTTAATGATTTAGTTGATTTAATCCTTCAAGGGAGAAGATTTACCTGGACTAATAACAGGGAGCATGCAGCTATGGGTAGGATTGACAGATTTTTGCTATCTCAGGAGTGGGAAGACCACTTTGGAGGAGTTATTCAGTTGGCTCTCCCCAGGTTGATCTCTGATCATTGTCCCATCAAGCTATGTTCTAAGTTATTGGATTGGGGTCCAAGGCCTTTTCGTTTTAACAACGGTTGGCTTCATCAGAAAGGTTTCCTAGAGTTGGCTAGATCTTGGTGGGTTTGCAGGTTACAGACTTTGTAAGAAGTTCTATGCTCTCAAGGAGAATCTCAAGAGATGGAATAGAGAAGTTATAGGTCAGATGGATGTGTCTAGAGAATCTTTAGTTAAAATTATGGAGGATCTTGATAAAGCTTCTGAGACTCGGGAGTTAAGGCCAGATGAAATTTCTGTCAGACAAGATGCCCAGCGGCGTATTTGGGAGTTTAACCGATTGGAAGAAATCTCGTGGAGGCAGAGGTCAAGAGTTAACTGGCTCAAAGAAGGTGACAAAAACACAAGATTCTTTCATCGGATGGCTAGCACGAGGAACAGAGTCAACTATATTGGGAAGATTCTTCATGGTGGGAGGGCTTTCGAGAGTCCACACAAGATCAAGGAAGAGGTTGCGCGGTTTTATGAAGATCTTTATAAGAGTGATGCTAGTGTGAGGCCAAAGCTTGATGGCCTATCTTTTCCTTCTATTTTTTCAGATTCTCGGAGTTGGCTGGAAAGGAAGTTTGAGGAGGACGAGGTGCGTAGAGCATTGGAGGAGTGTGATGGGGATAAGGCTCCGGGTCCAGATGGATTCAACTTTTCTTTCATAAATGCTGGATGGGATTTTCTTAGAGATGATTTTCGTCTTCTATTGTCTGAGTTTCATCAAAGGGGAAGAATCAATAGGGAGATGAATGCAACCTTTTTATCACTTATTCCAAAAGTTCCTAACCCAGTGGAGTTAAAGGATTATAGACCTATTAGCCTCATTGGTTGTGCATATAAACTGTTGTCTAAGATTTTGGCGAACCGTCTAAGGAGTGTCCTTCCTCAAATTATCAGTCCCTTTCAGGGTGCCTTTGTTGCAGGGAGACAAATTCTTGATGGGGTGTTGATTGCTAATGAGCTCATTGACTCTAGAAAAAAATCTAAGGAAGAAGGGGTGTTGTTCAAAATTGACCTAGAAAAAGCTTATGATCATGTGGAGTGGGAGTTTGTAGATTATATGTTGTTCAAGTTTGGCTTTGGAGGGATTTGGCGTGAATGGATTCGCGAGTGCATTTCTACTACTTCTTTTTTAGTGTTGGTTAATGGTTCTCCTTCAAAGTTGTTCAAAGCTTCAAGAGGTATTCGGCAGGGGGACCCCCTATCTCCATTCCTATTTACAATTGTGGTAGAAGCCTTGAGTTTACTTTTGGTGAAGGCAAAAGATGTGGGGTTGATTGGAGGCTTTGAGATGGGCCGGAGTGGCGAGGTTATCACGCATCTTCAGTTCGCAGACGATACCATTCTTTTCAGTTCTTCAAGGAGGGATGAAGTTCTGGCTCTTAGGAGAATCCTTCGTTGTTTTCAATTGGTATCGGGTTTGAAGATTAATATCTCCAAGAGTATGCTGGTGGGAATAGGGTGTTCAGAGGAGACCACTCGGTCTTTGGCAAATATTATTAATTGTAAGTCAGGGAAGCTTCCTATCATATATCTTGGGTTGCCTATTGGAGCTAAGCCTAGATCTAAATCCTTTTGGGATCCGGTGATTGAAAATTTTAAGAGAAAATTGGCTTCATGGAAGAAGCTTTATCTGTCTTTAGGAGGGAGAATAACCCTTATTAAAACATGTATGTCCAATCTTCCTGTTTACTACATGTCTCTCTTCAAAATGCCAAAGGCGGTGATTGAGAGGTTGGACAGCATTCGGAGGGACTTCTTATGGGAGGGCCATGGGGAGAAGAAGAAAATGCACTTGATGAAGTGGAGTGAGGTGATCAAGCCTAAATCCGAGGGAGGTCTTGGTCTTGGTAGTTTGGAGAATAAAGATTGGGCTTTGTTAGCAAAATGGTGGTGGAGGTTTGGGGAGGAAAAGGAGGCTCTTTGGCGGAGGTTGATTGCTACTAAATATGGTGAGGATAAATGGGGGTGGTGGCCTAAGCCTGGGCCTAGTTACCGTAGATCAAATATTTGGAGGGCTATTGCCTCAATTGGGGATGATTCTAATGTAAGGGGGGAAACTTTGTATAAGGAGGTGGGTTTTCTGGTGGGGGATGGTCAAGTAGTTAGGTTTTGGTTGGATGACTGGGTGGGGATAGGATCCTTGTGTGGCTTATTTCCCAGGCTTTTTAGATTAGCGGTTAATAAAGAATCTTCTGTAAGTGAATGTTTTGAGGTGAGGAATGAGTGCTTAGTATGGGGGGTGCCATTTAGGAGGACTCTCCGGCCATTGGAAGGGAGCCAATATGAGGAGTTGTTGAGTATACTTGCTAACACCTTTTTTTGCAGGAATTCCAAGGACTCTCAGATTTGGAAGCCTTCCACTTCTGGGGAGTTTTCCACTATACCTTTCTACTTGGCGTTGGAGGGAACTCATTCACACAGGGCCACCTCTTCCCTTCTATGGTTGGGTTTGGCTCCTCCTCGGGTTGAGGCTTTTTGTTGGTTGGCAGTTGCAGGAAAAGTCTACACAGTTGATAATCTAAGAAGGAGAGGATTGACATCTATCAATAGCTCAAACACCTATGTGATGTGCGGTAAGGAGGAGGAGTTCATAGATCATCTTTTTCTTCATTGTGAGGTGGCTTTCAGAGTTTGGAGCAACTTTATTAGCAAGTGCGGATTTTCATGGTGCTGTCCAAAGAGTAATGTGGATGTGGCAGTCTTGGTTGGGTGGGTGTTTTGTAGGGTGTGGCCGAATCTTATGGAGAATGATACCATTTGCTATCTTATGGTCAATTTGGAAGGAAAGGAATGCTAGGATCTTTAGGGGTTCTTCATCATCAACAACAGATTTAATATCCAAAGTCACCTTTAAAATTGCAAAATGGGCTTTTGTTAGAAAGGAATTCTCTAATTTTACCTTTAATGATATTATTTCTAATTGGGGAGCTTGTATGGGGTGTGGCTCTTTTAAGGAGAGAAGAACAATCCCTTGGTATCCTCCTCCTTTAGGGGTTTTAAAGTTTAATGTGGATGGTGCTTCAAGGGGTAAGCCAGGTCCGGCTGGGATTGGAGGGGTGCTTCGCAATTGTAAGGGAGAGGTGTTAATTATGTTTTCCAAGTATGTGGGTGTGTGCGATTCCAATGAAGCAGAGGTGCTAGCCATTCTTGAAAGTCTTCGTTTGTTTTCTAGTAGATATGACGGTACGCTTATTATGGAAAGTGATTCTTCTAATGCGATCACATGGGTGTCTAAGCGGAAGACTAATTCTTGGAAGTTACATTTTCACCTAAATGAAATTAGAGAATTATCTGTTGAAATCAATGTTTCCTTCCGTCATGAGATTAGATCGGCTAACTCCATGGCAGATGTGTTAGCCAAGCAAGGGGTTGATAGGTTGCTTCCTTGGGTGGGTGTGATTATATAATTGGTTGATAGGTTGCTTCCTTGGGTGTGATTTTGCAATTGGTTGATAGGTTGCTTCCTTGGGTGGGTGTGATTATATAATTGGTTGATAGGTTGCTTCCTTGGGTGTGATTTTGCAATTGGTTGATAGGTGGGTGTGATTTTACAATTGGTTGATAGGTTGCTTCCTTGGGTGGGTGTGTTTTTTGTTAGTTGGGTTGGAGGTGGTGCATTTCTCCTGCACTTTCTCTTCCTCTTTTTCTTTGGTTTTTGTACTTTGTACCTTCCTTTCTTTGAATGAAATCTTTTGTTACCTTTCAAAAAAAAAAATAAATAAATAAATAAAAAATAAAAAAATAACATCAGTGTATCCATTCAAAAGTTTACAATGTATGTCACTGTATAAAAAAATAATCATCTGTCAAGAACCATTACTTCATTTGGCACCCCACTCACTATCCTCCTAAATTAGAAAAAAAAAAACCCTCCGTCCTAAACAAGAGTATGTTTCAACTCTTTGTAGCCAATTTTTTTTTGAAAAACTTGACTCGCATATGACACCTTTCACTAATAATTCCACAAGATTACAAGGGACCTATGATGAACAAGGGCTGGCTCTCGATCAACTCCCAGAGATGCCCAACATAATTTACATGGCCGGTGAGCTTGAAGAGAACAACCTTGACACCAAAGTGATCCTTCCCCTTCCTGAGTTCTACCAGAAACTCAGAAAATTTTGTCTGAGTTCTGCCAGAAACTTAGATAAATTTGCCAAAACTCAGATAATTTATCCGAGTTTTGGCAAATTTATTTAAGTTTTTGTCCAGTTTATTAGAGATTCAGGGAAATTTATCTGAGCTCGACGACACCAAAAGTTAGAATACGAAAAATCAGATTCTAATAAAAATCGAAATCCAAAACAAGAACACTTGATGACCATGATCCAATCGAGAAAAGAGAGGTATAATAAGCAAAAGAGCAAATTGCTCTTTCAAATCAGTTGTAGAGAGAGATTTGGAAGAGACTTCAAATAAAAGAGTAAGAGAAAGTAAAACCGTTATCATCTTTGAAAAAAATGAAAGAGAGAAAATCGGAAGTCATGGTGGCGACGGAATGTACTCTGCAACGATACTCCACAACCATGGTAATGAACAAAAAATGAAAAATGAGAGAGAAGAAGAAGGAATGAATTATCTGGGACAACAGATAATAAGAGAAAACTTGTCCTAGGAATGAAGGTTGAAAGGGGTAAATTAGTTATGAAAATAAATATATGACGTGGCATATTAGAGACCATTCACAAAAAATCTCCAAAGGTCTTGAACTGTAGATATTTATTATAGAAAAAGTTACAGTATTTCGTGTCTTAGAAGACCGCCGGGGGGTGGGGGGCGGGGCCTATTGGCTAATTTACCGTTAAACGGGCTTCTTACTTCGAAGCCCCTTTCCAAGCGGTATTTTGTTTCTTTCTTCCACATCACAGACCACAGTGCATGCCGTTAATGGCCGCCTCGGTTCCTTCCATTTCTCGCTCAAGAACGGCCATCGCTGCAGTCAGGAAGGGTACTGCTACTTCTCCATTCTCTCTATTTCCGGATCCATTTCGAATTACTACTCTCAATTCTTATTCTAATACTGCAAAGGTATTGAACTCTGACGACGCATTGAGCCGAACGCAGTTCTTAGGTTTTGTGAAAGATCGATCTAAATCTAAATCTGAGCATTTTAAGCTTGATGATGCATTGGGTTGGTTCGATCGTATGCTTCTCATGAAACCCTTGCCGCCTGTTGATGTTTTCAATCATCTATTGGGGGCTGTTAACAAAATCAAACAGCATTCCACTGTTGCTGCTCTCTATATGAGAATGAAATCGACTGGGATTGCACCCGACATATTTACTCTGAGCACTCTGCTCAACTGTTACTGCAAATTGAAGAGGGTCGATCTGGGGTTTGCCATTTTGGGAGATATCTTTAAACGGGGTATTGAACCTAATGTGGTTACTTATGCTACCATCATAGATGGGCTCTCCAAGAGTGGGAACGTGGATGCTGCTCTTGAGCTGCTCAAGGCGATGAAGAAGGGAACATGTAGACCGAACACTCTTGTATATAACACCATTATACATGGGCTTTGGAAGAAAGGGTTGGTGAAAGAGGCCTTGGACCTCTTTTCAGAAATGGTGGAGAAGGGGTATGGACCTGACATAGTTACATACAATACCATCATCAATGGGCTTTGCAAGAATGGAAATGTGAGTGCTGCTCTCCATTTGCTTAGGAAGATGGAGAGGGGAAAATGTAGGCCTAATACTTCTGCGTACAATACTATCATTGATGGTCTGTGCAAAGAAGGGCTTTTGGATGAGGCCCTGGGTCTCTTTTCAGAAATGGTTGGTAATAGTATTTCACCGAATGTCATCACTTATACTTCTTTAATTCAGGGGTTTAGCTGTATGGGTCGGTGGGAAGAAAGCACAAGATTATTCAATGAAATGATAAGTAATGGTATATCTCCGGATGCCGCTACAATTAACGTAGTAATGGATGCTCTTAGTAAAGAGGGGATGCCGGAAAAAGCACACGAATTATTTGACGTGGTGATTCAAAGAGGTGAGAAGCTTAATGCCATGAGAAGGTAATTTTCTTCCTTAGACATGCACCCTATGTTGGTTAAAAGTGTGATTTATAAAATAATTTGTCCAACAGAAATGATATGTTTATTTTTCTTTTTCTAGCAGAAGAAACTCGTACCATTAATTGACCATGGCATTTAGCTGCAATCCATATGTAATGTATTCGATATATCCATCCTTATTTTGTGGAATTAATGTTGATCTTTTTTCTCACTATTTTTCTCGTATAGGATCTTGTTGATAGGTGTTCAAAAAGAAAATGCTAATGTTGTTTTAGTTGAATTGATTTATTAGTTGCTAATTTTGGAAATCAAAGACAAAGTCCTAATGATGATGTCATTTTATAGTGATTTTTGTAACTCTTATCCTTCTGCTTTCTGTTTATAATTTGGAATCTTCTTTCTAACACTCAGATCCTTTACGAATAAAAAAAAAGAAAAAAAGAAAGAGTACTCTTGTTGGATGCTTGGATATGGATACTTGGCTTGCTCTGAATTCTTAAGCTTTCTCATGTACTTCTCAGCTACATGGATGGCACGATAAAATTGGATGTCATCATTATAGTGCATTTTGATTATAATCAATTTGTGATCCTAATCTTGCTAATTAGATTCTTATCTAACTAATTAAAACCTCTTAATTGGGAGAAAACATGAGATACAAGCGTGGTCTACAATGGGAGCAAAAAATTTTATGCTCCTTTTTTTTTCCTTCAAGAGTTCATAAAATTGGTAGCCATATGTTAATCTACAACTCTATCATTTCACATGGTGATTTATAGCTCTGTAATCCAGTGGCTTGTCACATAAATTTCCAAAACTTACTGTAAATTTTTGTTTGGATATGTTAATTTCCAACTCTATCGTATCAGCTCATGGGGTAATACATTTTGTTTTGATATCTAATTTTTGTGTCCGTTCACTTTCTACTTACTGTAAGTTGCACCATAAGCCCTAAATACCGTGTACAGAGTGCATGCTCACATTGTGAAGTTGACAAAGAGGGATCGTGTCCTACCTCAGTTTCATTATGTTATAGTTTCTTGGGAGCTCAATAATGGATGTGGAAAACCTGGGTATGTATTTACACATTTGAAACGAGATCCTCGTAATATTAAAAAATACATAAATGCACCGTTCAACCAAACCTATGCTCATTAATTGTATTTACAATTCCGTATGAGAAACAAAAGAAACAAAATTTGTGTATATTTTTAGTTGAAAGCGCTGGTTTTCAGACAAGTAATCGGCTACTTAGCATGAAGTATGCAATTGTGTTACTAGAGTCACCATCCATTGGAGTTGTACTCTCTCTGCTAGAAGCATAGTCTGGTCCACATTGATTTCAGTTGGTGCAATGGTAAAAGTCTCGGGTGCCATGTGTGATAACACAGGTTCCAGACCTGTGAGTAACCACCTTGTGCAAAATTGCCAAAGGTTAAGTCTGTCTCTAGTTTGGACCCTTCCAAGACCCTACTTCGGTGGGACCGCACTGGGTGATGACCTTTTTATTTAGCAACTGAGGAAGATGCAAAAGAGCATTTATTTGTTATAACTTGGTTTAGATCTTATATTGGAAGTGACATCATGCTTTCATAAACTTCTTCTAGATCTCAAGATGCAATGGGTGGAATAGTTGTTCTTCTCTTCCTTGCAAATTTCAATTAAATATCTAGATCATATCCTGCAATAAAATTGTTGTTGCATTTCTCAAGACAACTTGATATATCATATCAAATTTAGATAAATATTTTTCTTGAATTTAATTAATAGTATATGAGATTAATACTGAAGGATACTTTGAGATTTAGCTAGACTATTTGAAGATCTATATTGCAGAATCAACATTGTTGGAGTTAGAAGCACGGTAGTATGAGGCAATTTGGAAATGACCTCATCAATCAGCCAATGGTTTGGCGGATTATTTAGCTAGACAAGTGTTCGATGGTTCTTTCGCTTGGGAAGTGTTTTGATGTAATTGGCCTGTAGGGTTGAAGTCTTTTATACCCGTTGTTTTCTCCAGTCTCCTTTGTACTCGTTTCTCTTGTTAATAAAGTTATCTGTTATCTTAAAAAAAAAAAATTAATAAAAGGAGGAGATTGGCACAGAAACCCAGCATTAAAATTATGTTGATTTAGGCTGCACTGAATACCTGAGAAGTCCAGTTCTTTTTTATAACTCTCTAGTGAATGGAAGGCCTTGATTTAGGCTGAACTGAATACCTGAGAAGTCCAGTTCTTGTTTACAACTCTCTAGTGAATGGAAGGCCTTGGATTCTGATGTTATGCACCCTGTACAGCTGTCTTTTGGCTCTGAGTACTGGGTCAAATTCAAATTCTAAATAGAATTATAGAAGAGCAAAGGAAGCAAAGAAAGAGCGATATAACAAGAAGTTTCAGGAAAAGAAGATGATGGAAATAGAGAGGCCTCGTGGCTATCCTTGACACCAGATCAAGGAGATTGAGTCTCACACCTTAATTTCTCAAAGAAAGCAATACACTGAAACTCTCACACAAAACCTCTGAACTTACTTAGTAATAGCCTTACATCCTGTATGTATGAGTTTATTATGGCATTTATTTTGAATTTGTCATTTTGAGCTGAGAAATTTGTGTCCAACACCCAAAATGGGTGGGTAATGCGTGCAGCCTCTAAGTTTTTAAAATGGTAACAAGTGAAGCCTTAAGTTAAATTGAATGCATTTTTGGCAAGAGGAATGCTCAAGCGATAAGGGATAAGGTGGGAGCTTTGCTAATGGGGTGACTTACAATTTCCTGAAAATCCAAACATTAGGGGCTGCTAAAGTTGGATACACGATATTTACCCAGATATGTTAAATATGAAACTTTCCATTTTTGGTATTTTCTTTTATGTTTGTCTATTTCTTGTCTTTGTCTCATTTCTCCTATTTCCTTACTTCTAACAATAACTTTACTAAACCTTGAAAACTACAGAGGACTCATTTATGAGAAGAAAATTATACTATAAGAAGGTGTTATCCATCGTACTTCCTTTTTGTTCATTTCTTGTTATGCTATTAGCACAAGTTTTTTCTATTTTAGTGATTGTTTTCAAATTGAACAGGCTTAATTATTGTCTCTTAATTGTGATTCTAATTTCCATTGTTTTAGCTGAATTTGATTCTTTATTGAGAATGCAGTCAGTGCATCTGGATGCACCACATTTAATGTTTATTTTTTTAAGTGGCCACTTTGATGAAGCAAAATTAAATCACAGTGTTACTGCTACTGGTTTTGAAGGAAACAACACTGCATCATTTGATTCTTTGCACATTTTCATTCATTATTTCATTTCCCATTCTCTCTCACCAGCTACATATTTTTTGTCTAATTTTTCCGTGACTCTTCCCTGGATACATTAATCTTCTTTTATCATGTGCAGATTTTACGATCCCATGATTGAACTTGAGAAGACTGACCTCATTCCTTTAGTGAACTCTCAACTAATGTGTTCTAAGTGCCTACAGAAGGGCAATCTCTGTTGTAAATTCATCATCAGAGAAGTTACAAGGAGCAAGAGGGAGTTTACACTTTACAGAAGCTGTGTAAATGTCAAATGAAGCGGACAAGATTTAGGATTTTCTGAAGAAATGGTGCGGTATTAACAACATTGACCTCATCTTATTCTTTGTTTTAGACTTTTATTTTACTTTATTTAAAGTTCTATTGGCCCTGGACTTTCTGCCATAGATGTTCTACCTGAAGCAACAAAAGGTTTGGTAGTGGTGGAAACCCCAAGTCTTCTATATGCAATGCTAGAAGAGTCCCTTGATGTTTCAGCATCTTGCTTGTTTAATTTGTTATATAGTTATATTTGGAACCTTTTACCTGATACAAAAAGAAACTAATACAGGAGATGACTGCACTATCTGCTCAAATATCAGAATGTGGTAGCAGACACTGGCTATCAACATTTATGAGGGAAATGTGGGAAAACATGGATATAACCTAAGTAGCACTATGTCCATGTGTCTTTTGAACTGTAGAGAAGCACCTGTGATCTTCTTGGAACATGCCTTGGCAAATGCAAGAGGTATAGAAAGTTGGGCATTGCTGAAGAGAGTCGGGATTCACTCCTGCCAACCTAATAGATATAATAGGATGACTGGGGGTCTCTTGTGGCATCCTCAAGGTAAGTTCTAGACTGGGGCACATTGGTGTAAGCGCTTTTTTTGTGGAATGGCATGGAAAAATAGGACAATTTTTATTTTTTATTTTTTGGAAAAGTTCTTTGGATGTTTGGTTCAAAAGCTTTTTCAAGGAAACAGCATCAAAAGCAATGCGATTTTTCATGAATTGATAGAAAAGTGTTTCCTAGTGGTGGATGGGAGGATTAGGAAAAAAAAGAAACAGTTCCGCAAAAAAATGGAAGTCCACAGACTTCCATTTATGATCATTTGGTGGTAAGTATATTTCTACGAGGAAGAGTGCAAAAAAGCTGTTCAGTTTTCTGCTGTTTTTGCAAACACTACAAAAATATGCTTTGCCGCATTCTTTTGCTTGGAACTGATTTAATAGTAAATTCTATGAAATGTATTCCTATTACAATATAAAAAATGGTGAAGAAGATTCACAAGTGACCATTTTCCACATAAAAAATTAGCAGGTTTCCATGAAAAACCAGTTTCCATGTGTTTGGTGTAGCATAAATCCTCAGAAATGGAATTCTATGGTGTCTTATTTTTTCAAAGGAGCCTCAGAACTTTGGCTCCCATGGGGAGGGGTTAGACTTCTGTTTCTGCAAAAAAATTCCGCTACTTTTCCAAATATAATGCCTACCCTTTTCTCTGTGGGAACCTACTCCAGATCTAATGATGCAAGGTTCCTCTTTCAATCCTGATCATCGTTCTCTTCTTCACCGGCAACAATCCAAATCAACGACAAGCCTTAAGGATCATGTCATTGGTTAATGCCATTCAATCAATTCGTACCCGCATAAAATTGATGGATCCTAAGGATCGTGACATGACCCCCAGTTGATGGAACACAGAACTTTTGAATCCTTATTGTTCAATCTGTCCTTATCATCGTGAAATACGGGGATCCCATATTTCTATCCAATCGGAGTAATACTTGCCATCGGATTGATTCTTTACACCATAAAAACATGAGAAACATTATTCTAATGTACACTGATGTATTACCAAAAAAACAGAATCTCTACTCCAGTTTGTGAAATTTGTATTCAATTCCTTTCTTTTATATTCTTATCATCTGAAATGGAGGATTTTTTTTTTTTTTTTTTGGTAAAATAAATGGATTTGTATTGCATGATACATAGAGGTTTTGGTTAGTCTGGTTAGCAACCGAGTCAAGTAAAATTTGTCTTGGAATGAGAATGGAACTTACCGGTGATGGATGGGTAGAACTGGGGCATCATAGCCTGAGTCAATTGTATTCTATTTGTGGGATGATCAAGCTCACTTGTTTTATGTTTGATGAAATGCTTGAGAAATGTGTTTTCTCCTAGAACTCCATGTTTGTTGGGTATTTTAATGGTGGGGATTTGGAAGAGGCGGCCCTTAGAATCCGTGTATTTATAGGTATTTACATCTGGTCCTAGTGATTATATTTTTCATCTTAGAAATAAAGGACGCCTCAACTAGGTTTAGTAAAAGCATTAGGACTGAAATGCATACCCATAGATACATGGGTTTTGAAGGGCAAGATTGGGATTGATTGGTGAGCTAACTATGGATTAAAATTTAGAGCATAAGAAGAATATCTTGATAATGGAGAATGAGCGCATTATACTTCATAAATCAGTAACAAAGCAACATCTATGATAAGAATTTATAGATTCCATAAAACCGTTCAATTTTATGCCAGATAGGTATGTTATAGAAACATCTATGATGAGTAGTGGTGGTTGGTTTTTGGAATCCAAGTAATGGCTGGGTTTGCCTACCTTTTCATATGATAGCTTCAATGTTCACATGAGTGGTGGATTGAGTTGATGAACTGTGAATGATGATTTTGCAGATAAGTTGTGACTGGTGATATGCAGGTGTAGGTTGTTGTATGCGTACGTTTTGATATATGCAGTTGTTGTTGATATATGTATGGTCATTTACCAATTTATAATTTGGGGTCGTGTTCCTTGGATGGAATATTTTGATGATATCAAAATGTGATCTTATTTGCATGCTCAAATGTTCTTTTAATTATTGACCTTACATGTGCATGTAATTAACCAAAAATTGGGACTAATATCATTTGTTGTTCTAATATCATTTGTCGTTGTCATGTGGGTGCCATGTGGGTGCATCCGGTTTAAATATCATAAAAATCCTATTTGATGATCCATGGAATTTTGAAACTAGTGAAATAGCAAAAAAATAGTAAGGGCTTATCCAGATCTTCATATTGTTGGGTAATTTTTTTCTTTTTTGATAACCCAGTTATCTCCATCCTAGCCCAACCCATGATCCTTTGGCCCTGAGCCCAAGGGACACTCGATTCTGGACAGGCGAGAACTAATCCCTAGGGGCACATGCAAACCCTCCTACACATGCACCAGGTAAAACTATGGGAGGTGGCCAATGAAGGTAGGTGTCGAACACAAGACCTCTCCGCTTCATGAGGCGAAGAGTCCTTGGTCATCTTAACTACCACTCGTTGGTTCATAATGTCAGGTAATTTGCACTATGTAAATGATAGTTCCTGTGTTTAGATGACCCAAGGTACACCTAACAGAAATTTTTTTTTTTTTCTCCTTTGTCATGACCACTTACAGGTAATTAGAGTTAGGGGTGCCTAAGCAACTGAGTTCTAATGATATACCAAGGTGGATGGTTGATGTTGTTGGGTGCCTAGAGGTGGTATCCATAGATGCTATGTTGCAAATATCTCTCGGAAGTGTTGAATTTGTTGGAATACTTGCAAATATCTTATCATGTTATTTTATCGATATCAATTTATTTTAACAATGTATCTATATTTAGTTCTTATATCTTACACAAATTTATTTGTTCCTGTTTTTTTCTTGGGTTTTTTTCAGTTGTGTTGAGTGAGAAGATGTTGGATATCAGTTGGTTGACTTTAATCAGCGTGCCCAACGAGACCTAGAATGCAAATTTTATAGCAGCACTATTTTTGTTGACCCAAGATTGATGTCTTAAAGCTATTATGAAGATGTTGATGAACTTGAATTCTCCTCAACTCAAATGAGTTACCAATGATGTGCATAATTTGGAGTAATAAATGAGTGAATCTTGTAGTTCCTTCAGTTTTTTTTGGGATGGATGGATATCCAGACTTTTTCTAGTTCCTCTAATTCTTTTCCTTTCTTATGGGACTATATGCTAAAAATGTCCTAGAAGCGCACCCCAAAATGACTTCCCATTTTCCAACAAAAAAAGAGAGAGATGATTGTACTGGAAAATTATCATTAGACTTGGTGTAAACGATTATTTGCAGTACTCTGGCTTCCTTAGAGTACTGTCCTTTTGCATATTAAAAAAAAAAAGAGTGCATTGAAAAGAACTGTGGCTTATTGTATTTGGCAGCCATTAACTAATACCCTAATTATCTCAAATAACTGGTGGTTGATTATGGTGGCGATGCATGATATAACTGAAAAATCACAGAAGGATCAAAAGTTTTCACATGGTTCATGGGTATTTTCCACTAGGCTGCTTTTGAATTCCCTGAAACCTCAGTTGGTGAGTATATTCTTTTCAGACATTTGTAGCAGCGATATGTATAGTCTATGTTTTTGTGGTGAAAAGCATCAGTCTACAGAGAAGAGTGTCACCCTCAACATTTCAATGAAAATATCCTTGGTACATCCAGACTGGGTTCATGGTAAGTTCTATAGTTTGCTTGGGTTTTCAGCTTGCGCAACTGTACTACTTATATGCAGATAGGCATGATGAGCCCAACGTCAAAGACCTTGCAGAGAAAATAATTCAATTGTGGAGAATCCTAACCTTCAATTTATAGCTATGAAATAGATGGTAGATGTATCAAATAAAAGACAAGATCCCAATTCCAACATAAAATGCCACAGTTGGGTGTCGCAGATTTTCTATGCATCATATAACTATAAAGTGGTGTCTTGATTCTTGTCAGGAAATGCTGGAATGTTATGGTGCAATCCAAAAAAAAAAGCTCCTTTCACATCAAACCCACTATGTCAAAAAGGAAAATTTCGGACGTTTAAGAGAAGAAAGAAACCACGGCCGCTACGGTCGTTTCGTTTTCGAAGGCTCTCAGCCGTTGATCCTTCGTCCGCAAGTGGGTCCCCCATGTGATGATGCAGAAGATGTTACTTGATACAACAGCTGTAGTCTCTGGGCCGTCGTTTACAACCCTAATCGTTTACAGCCCCCTTGTGACCTGAAACATCGTTACACAATCTACAGTCTCCATCGCTCTACCTCTCTCTCCAAATCCCCAAAGAAAAGCCCTAATCCCCAAACCTCCTTCTCTCTCGCTCATTCATGGAGTTTTGATATCTTTGAAGCATTGAACGCATTTGCAGAAGGTCATTTGTGTTGAGGTTTGGATTTGTTGATCGATCAAGAGTTCTGGTTTGATTTTCCATCTGGATCTCACTTCGCTCTTTAGATTGTGGTTTGGTTTGAATTGGTTTGGATGATTTGAAGCATTTTGAAGGCTTTCGAAGAATCCGTGAAGCACAAGGTTGGTTGGTTCTTTTCATCATCATCTTTTTCTTCCCTTTTGATTCTTCTGTGATCCCATTGATTTTTCTGTTTTTGCAGGTGCATCGTTTGGTGATGAATAGGGATTCCATTGAATAAGCTGCAGCGAAGAAGGTGACAAAGGCCGACTTCTCTCTGGCCCTCGGAGAACTCAAGGACTGAATCCGGCTCAAGGAAACCCAGCTCGGAATCGACCATTGCTTGCTAAGGGTATTCCTAACGTCTCGGTTTGTTTGATTTTGATATTAAAGATTTGATCTTTGGGTTTCGTTCTTGCTTTGAACTCTTTGTTTTGATTTTGTTGGAATTAGGATTCGATTCGGATTTCTGCACAATTCATGCTAGATTTTTGTTACTTAAATTGATATTGTTGTGTGGAAAGTGCTGCATTAGTTACTTGGGTATGAGTTTTTTCAGTATGGGTCATAGGGGAAGGTATTGTTACAGCAAGAGGGAGGCTGGTTGGATTCTTACAGTGAGGAATGACATGGGCTTATGCGGATCAAGTAACCTAACCTGAGAGCATGGAGTTGAATAGGGTCAACCTTAACTACATTCAGAACCATGCATATGATTAGGTGTATCCTTTTCTAGCGAGAGGTTGTCATTGTTTAACCCTCATTTGTATGTTTGGAATCTGATTGGTGGAGGGGGGGAAGTGACTCACCCTTTCCCTTTGTTCTGTTTTATGTGTTTCCATTCTGTTGTTTTACCCAATGAAATGGGGTGTTCTCCATGTAATGTTTTTCACTCAAGGAGAAGGGAAGTTTATAGTCCTCAAGGTTGGCAAGATGGGTTCTGAATTTTGCAGGAGAAAGAGGTGCTAAGGTTGTTGATTGATAATATCACCATCATCATCATCACTTCCCCATCAATCTGTCGTCCCTTAAAGAATTTCTTTTTTTCTTTTTGAAAAAAGGGAACTTTTTAAAATGTCTTTTATTTTCAAATGTTATTTTAATTGCACCTGTTAATTAAGGAGTCCATTTCAAATGTTATTTTAATAGCATATGAAAGGTCATTGACAGAGTAAAGTGAAATCCACCACCATGTAGTTGGAATTTAATGTTGAAGGGTGATTATGGACAAACTATGACAGATAGGTGTTGGGGGTTTTTGCTTGACAAATGGGAAAGTTGAGTGATCTTTCCCGGGCCAATATTGGCAAAGGTGTCAGAGCTGAGATTTGGGCAATGAGGGAAGCTTTTAAATGAAAGGTAATTTTTGAAAAAAAGGAACTCTTTAAAATGTCTTTTATTTTCAAATATTATTTTAATTGCACCTGTTAATTAAGGAGACCATTTACTTTGTGTCCATTAATCGCTATAGTCCATTAAGGAAATTACTGTTTGTACTGTGAACCATCATTTTGTCATATGATGTTTTGGTCATAAGATAATGAAACAAGAGATTTCTCCATCATCCAAGTAATCTGATGTTTCTTCCAACCACTAAATTCATATAACTGAGTCAATGGACCCATAAACTCTGCTGTAAGGTGAAGCTGGGGAGGAGGATTTTTTTTTCCTTATTTTGGAACCAAATGTTTCCCTCGAAACTAAATTCCTGAACCTCCTCCCTCATTCTGCTGGTAAAAGTAGCTAACAAAGATCTTAAACACTCGTCATCTCCTATTTTCTTATTCCATGTCATTGTCCACGATAGAGGTCTAAGCTCAAGCGCGTGAGGCCCAACAACCTAGACCCACTTTTCCACTCTATTGACCTGACCTTAGACCTCCTGCTCCTCCATCACAGAGTCACAGACCCACTTCCTTTGGTCCTTAGAAAATGAGCATCACTCTAATTCAGTCCTTAAAACAAACCACCCCAAATCAATACTCCAAAACAGGAGGAGAAAAGAGCAGCAAAAACAGAGTTATCTCTATTTTTTATTATGTATGAAAGCTGCAATTCGATTGATTTGAAACCCAAAATCTCATTTCATTGCTTCTGGTTTGTGCGATTTCTTTACTTTCATTGCTTGAGAAAGGAATTTTTTTTTTTTCTTAATCTCTTTTTGAATGAGAGAAGGTGCCTCTGCTATTCATGCTGAAGTTGCAGATTGCTAGCTAAATTTCTAATTAAATCTTTGTGATAGAGTTGGGATTGGGGGAGGAGGATGGGATGGGCTTGAACTTTTTATTCACCAAACGCCCTCTTGTTTCCTTGCTTATGATTTCTAGCCTTTATTATATTCACCAAACCCTCTTTATTTTTTTGCGGCGTTTTAATTAATTTTCTCCGAATTTTTTATGGTTTTTTATATGATCTGCATTGTTCTTTTAATGATTTTTATTTGCAGTACTCCTAAGACTTGAGTTTGATGGTCTCAATCATAGATGGAAATTATTAGTTTTAGAGATTGCGAAATCAGGCATCCTGGGCCTGTTTGCCTACCTATTGAATTGGCATGCACTGTAAAGAGGGTTTGCTGAATGTTGAAACAAAGTGATTAAGAGATAAGTAGCGAAGGGTATAAAATGGAAATGCAATTGAGACCTTTAACTTCATTACATAATGCCCGATTTATTGCCTTAAACTTATATGTTGGTTTTGTCTCAATTATTTTTCTCTAAATTTGTATACATCTGGAAAAAATTTATTGCCTGATTTAGGGTTTAGATGGTTCTGTTGATGTAGAGAACTTTTTTTTTTCATGTCTGCACTGCTCTTTTCATGGTTTTGTGTTTTCTTCTCTGTTTTCAGCTCATCTCATGTAGATTGATCTCTTCATTTCCCAATTTTTTGGTGTACTCCTGTGATTTTTTTTTATTTTTTGGGTGCGTTTGTGAATGATGTTTTAGAGATTTTGCCTGCTCGAGTTTGTAGATTTTAATGCTGCAAGTATGCCAAATAAATCGGTTGAATGATCTGTCCTTGAGTATTTTTATGAAATTTTTTTTTATTCCTACTCCATAAGTTGCCCTAATCTCTCTCTCTCTCTCTCTCTCTCTCTCTCTCTCTCTCTCTCTCTCTCTTGTTTTTTTGTTTGGATGGAATTATGGTATGGACTGGTGGATTTCTTTTCTAACAGATTCGTTGATTTGTTCTTTCCCGTCTTCCCTTCCTGTTTTTGACCTTCACATGATGCAAGCATGCACTGATTTGCATGGAATCTGATCAAATGAATGAATAGAACATTGTTTCAGATTGGGCTGATACATACCCAATTTTTTTAATAGGTTGTTAACTGTAATTTTATAATTGATCATCTTAAGACTCTATTTTTCTGGTTCATTTTGAGTATCTGGAGGCAGCTGCAGATATAATAGTAACTTCATCATATCAGGTTCAACTCTCTTCTCCAGATAACTTTGTGATTATCATATATACTGCGAATTGTATGACATGTATGCTGTGGGACATAACTTGTACTTGTGTCTCTGTATTTTTCAAAACCACCATATGGGTATCTTATAAAAATGTAAGTGTGATTGTCTGGGCACTAACACTATCCATATATAGAGATAAGTGGAAATAGTAGAACTCGGTAGCCAAACCCATACACTGGGCGAAGTCAATGACAATGACAAAAGTATCCATTACAATATGCTGTATCCAAATGTTTCCGTGAATCATATGATATTGAAGACTTTTCAATATCACTAGGGTATCTTTCATTAACAACATGAAATGTAGTATGATTTGAGCAAAGGACATGAATGTGCATATTAAGTTGATTTCAGCACTGCCTTCTTTTTTCCTTTTAATTGAGTTTCTTTCATGCAAATAAATCCAGGTGAAACATTCATGTTCTTCAACAAAGAATTGAATGGAAATAAGAGAGATAATTCAGATGGGTGTCCCTATCTTTGGATCGATTAGAGAAGACATGACAAGTAAGTCTCAAAGAATCTTACTTCTTCCCTTTTCTATTTCCTTTTCTATAGCCAGTTTTCCCAAATGTGGTCTCTCTTGTGTCCTGTCCTTTCTGTTATATTTACTAATACGTTGAAAATACTTGTGATGAACTGTGAGGTTCCTCATTGGTACATCTGAAGGGTGCTTCACTTTCTGTGCTGGGATGCTTTAGTGCAGAAGGAAATAATATGAAGGCGTGTGTTTCAGATGGTCTTGAGAGATGTACAATCCAGTGATCAACCAGTTACTGCATTTATGCATTGGGTTGATCATTAAATATTCTCTCCTTAAATGCAATGTCCATACTCTATAACATGGACATCTCTCTACCATACCTATTTACTGGCGTAGGAACTCAAGTGAAATCCATGACTGTAAATGGCAGCTTCGCACATCTACGATGTGTTCTGTTTATTATGAAAAAAATCAGGCCTACTCTTTTAGAACCTGGCCGGTACAATGGGATTCTGATATTATTATCTTAAATGAAAAATGGACAGTTAAAAATGGATTTAGCCTACCAATCTATATTCGTTTTTGATGATATTATCAGTGAACATTGATTGAAAATTATTCTAATCATGGTCCTGTAATCTTCATTTCACAGCTAATATTGAACCAATCCCATCACTTCTGCAAGCAGTCATTGATCACTTGGTTCAATGGCATCTAAGTCCTGAAAGTAGAAAACCAAACAGTTTTCTTATCAGTTTCTTTGATGAGGTAATTCTTTGTAAATCTCTTCCTCCTCAGTAGTCTTGAAGCAGTGACATAATTGAGATATCCAGGCTATGTTCAACCTTTGATTTTACGAAAGAAGTAAGGGAAAAGACAATTGATTCACAGCTGCAGTCACAAGCCAGTAAGGAGGCAACCCTAGGTATATATGCTCTCTCTTTTTCTCTCTCCGGTTTTCTTCGTTTGTTCTTTCTTCTTCTTCCCTCTGCCCATTTTTTTTTCGCTATATTCTTCATTTGCTATGCATGCAAACCTCTACCTATATGCTATACATTGATGCATTTTAATGTTTTAGAGCTTTTACTGCAATGAGATGCACTAATCTTCTTATTTGGTTCGTTGTAGTTGGTAATGTGCTCGAGATGCACTAACCTCTCTATCCTCCCTCTCTATATCTCTCTGTCAATGCTCTAGAAAAGTGGAAATTCCATTTTGTTGTTTGTGTTGCTTTAACATGCAATGGGGAGAAAAGAGCAGACAGATGATAAAAAGAGAGTGGAAGAAGTTCTTCAGATCCTTAAAAAACAAGCTCCTCTCACAGTAAAACAGGTAAGACCTGTTCCCTCCCTGTTGATAATATTCTCCAACAACAAGATCTACTGATGTAGTCTTTTTTATTGATCTGAATCTCATTAGAAAGGAAGTAGTTGAATGAATGTTGATTTGATGATTCACAGGAGAAGTTCTGCAATGATGCTTGTGTGGAGAGGTTTCTGAAATCTAAAGGTGACAATGTGAAGAAGGCAGCAAAGCATTTGAGATCTTGTCTCTCTTGGAGAGAGAGAACATTGGGACTGGTATGAGCCTTTGGTTATACTAGAAGCTGAAAGCATTCAAAGTAGACAGATTGGACCCTTTTTTTTTCTCTTGAAAGAAGTGATGAAATCTCTCTTTTTTCTTCTTATTCAAATGCACTGTCTCATACATGTTAATGTTGTTCTTCTTTGATACAACTGGGAATTGAAACTACCTACATGGATCTAATAATGATCTCAAGGCTTTCCCCAAGGATGTTCCAATGAGGTGGGAGAAGATCACGGTGGTCAAAGGCCTGTTGTATGAAAAGGGTTGTTGAGTTGAAGAGGGATTTTAGGAGCTCGAAGGCTTTAGATGCAACATAAAGGGGTCTGCTTCATTGCCAATTGCATTTGCTTGAGTGTTGTTAAGGTAATTCCCACATCAACAGCTCTTCCTATTGTTATAGGAATTGGGTAGTGTTTACTTTTTTTAGTGTGCCATTTTTTAGTCTGAATTACTGATAGGAAGAAGTTATGGGTCTGAATACTGCTGGCTGTAGTTAGAGATAAAAAGTTTTGCTGATGAAAATTCTGCTACTGATATGACAATAGCTATGGAAGGACCTGATGTTTTTGTAATTGCTTCAATTCCATTTGATATTTTTCAGGTTGATCTAGTAGGAGGGTACTATGATGCAGGGGACAATGTGAAATTTGGGCCTCCAATGGCCTTCACCATCACCATGATGTCTAGTTGAGTATGGAAAGCAAATGGCTGCAAGTGGTGAGCTTGGTCATGCAATGGAAGCTGTCAAATGGGGCACTGACTACCTCATAAAAGCTCACCCTGAGCCCAATGTCTTGTATGGGGGACAATGTGAAATTTGGGCCTCCAATGGCCTTCACCATCACCATGATGTCTAGTTGAGTATGGAAAGCAAATGGCTGCAAGTGGTGAGCTTGGTCATGCAATGGAAGCTGTCAAATGGGGCACTGACTACCTCATAAAAGCTCACCCTGAGCCCAATGCCTTGTATGGGGAGGTGGGTCTCTTCCCTTTTTTCTTGTCCCCTGCTTTTCACACTCAATATTCATCAATCTTTTGTTCTGTTTTGGTTTATGCTCTGCTTTCCTCTGCTCTCTCACTCTCTTTTTCTATTGTAAACACAGACCATTACTGTTGGCAAAGGCCAGAGGACATGACTACTGATCGCCATGCTTGTTGGATCAACACCAACAGTACCGGGTCTGATCTTGCCGGAGAAACTGCAGCTGCAATGGCCGCGGCGTCCATCGTTTTCCAGCACTCCAATCTGGCCTACTCCAATGAGCTGCTCACCCATGGCAAACAGGTCTTATGTCCCTCACACCCCGCGCAAATTAGCCTATTCATACTATAAGTTTATAACATGAGCCTCTTTTTTTTTTTTGGTCTCCCTCACCTTCTTATATTTATCTGGCAGTTTTTAAGGGCCTTGATTGAGTATTTTCCACTTGCTTTACCTGACCCAAGTGGCCCATATTAGAAAAACCATGCTTTCATTTTCTAATGTGCTCAGGTCCTAGTAGCATGGAGGTGTGGCCCAGTGGACCAGACTTTAATAAAAAAAATTTGGGTTAGTTATCTTAAAAAATCTGCATTTGTGTGTTTTATAGAAAAACCAAAGCTCGTGAAGTAATCTGCATTTTGGGTTAGTATTGTTGTCCAGTGTTTTATACACTTGTTTTTAGTTTTTGCAGGCTGGCATGTGTCCATTGTCATTTATTTAATGGCACTTGTGGGTTTGGTTTGGATGTTGATGTGCAGTGTTTTGATGATGATGAATACAAGGACAAGGTGATATTGTGATATGTAAAAAGGTTTAAAGCCGGAGTCACAATGTAATCTGATGTCACATTACATTCGTTTGGAATTAAAACTTAGTGGTCATGTTTTATTATAATTATGCCAAGTTTTCACTTTAGATGACAAGTCATAAGTACTTTATTGTTGACCATGGCTTTTTGTTTGGGTAAATCCTTCAGTTGGCATCATGTGGTTTGCACGTGATTGTACAGGTGTGCTTGATCGCAATAGGTTGTGTGTAGGTTGTGTGTTTTGCACTTTGTTTAGGAGGACAGATGACCTTCAGATTGGGGTCATTTTTCTATACAGAAAAATCAAGTGCTATTGCAGTTTCATGGTGGTTTGATCTACACTTCTGAGTAAAGAGGTCCATCCTTTTGATGGAAAAAGTGCTTCATGGCTCATCTCTTAAATTTGAATATAAGTGAGATGTTCTCTATGGCAGTCGTTTATTTTAAATTCCGACATACATTATGTGATTCATTCTCTTCATTATATTTGGCTTGTGTATTGATAATATTAGAAATGAAGTTTGAGGTTTTGGCATGTACAAGACAATCATCTCCATCTGTTATTATGAGCTATCCAGGCTTTTTCATCCCTAGTGGACCAAACCGACTCAAAATTCATAAACTAAAGAACAACCCCTTCAGCGACCAGATGTCAAATCTGTGATAGATTATAGATGTTAAACCTGTAATGTTAAAGGTCCCAAATAAGCCCATCGGTGCCGCACATGGTTTTGTTAGTGTGGTTGTGTAAAATTTTCAGGCTGAATAACTGGAGGTCCACTGGCATCCCTAATCATTATAAATGAGCCGGACCGATCCAACCTTTCCCAGTTCAAGCTTGTCTTGATTACCAATCATAGCTGAATTCTGTAGGAGTTAATTGAGTTAAAGCAAAGGTAACTAGAAAATTATGCCAATCTAATTAAATCTTTTAGGTTTATTTAACCATGCACAACAAGGTTAAGCTCTTGTAATTTTTAGACTTGGAAATTCTCCTGAGCGTCACTTACATGCCATTAGAGGACTGAATTGTATACACCACTTTCAGCAGCCATTAGTAAGGTCAAGTAACAATTGAGCAAGCTCGTTTGACCAGAAGATCCCGGCTATGAGCAACCTGCACCCCTTTGATAGTCTTGTCATCCCATGATCTGGCATTAGGCCTAATGTTACACTTATTGTTGAATTGAATTTTAAAACGTATCTACGTTAGGGCTGGCAAACGGGTCGGGTCAGGCTGATTCGGGTCGGGTTGGAGGTGGACAACTTATTTTAGACCCCAACCCGTGACCGACCCGTTTTTCAAACGGGTTGTGAACCTTCAGACCGCACCCGATAGGTCTCGGGTCGGGCTAACCCGTATTAAATGTGGGTCGGGTCGGGTCGGGTTGGGTTGGCTCGACCTGCGTAACTTGTATGTACTGGTAAAAATAAGTAAAATGTGGGTGCTAGGTGAACTCGATCTCACAACTAATAGGATTTAAGAGGTAAACATAACCACTGCACCAGATGAATATTGTATATAAATATTTATCCAAACAATATTAAAACTAGTTCGATGAGGATGAGAACCTATTAAAGTATTAAAACTACTTTGGAGCATTGGCTAGTAGTTCGACTTTAGCTATGAGTTATTTATAAAAGTAACTATATTTTAAGACTATTGACCTCTATAGATACTATAATTATTATTTTTTCGTACTTGTGTTGTACGTTAAGCATGGTGGTCAAGCTTTTTATTTTTATGATAATCATTATGCAATAAAATCAAACCCATGTGAATATATAATATATGTAATTGATTAATAAAAATAATAAGTTATTATAATTTATAAGAAATAACAACATTATTGAATAAAGACAAATCCACACTAACAATGTAGAATTGAAGAAGTGGGGAAAACTTTCCATGTAGCTGATGTGCTACCATGCATACCTGCCGAGGGAGAAAGGGTAGAGTTTGATTTTTTTTTTTTTTTTTAAATTTTGTGTGGCTTTGACTTTTATAAATCGTGAATTATGTGTGAAACATTATGATAGACCCCACCTATTAAATTCACAATCATTAAGACAAATTAACATCCATACTATTTATGGGATATCCCCAAGTTTCAACTCAACCTTGTTTATTTCCACCATCAAGTTGATTCTCAGCTTAAAAGAATAATAAATCTTATATGGATATTTATTATCATATTTTTCATCAAAAACTTAATCCAACAGTAGGACATTGTCCGATGAAGATAAAATTTTGGATTGTCCTATGTACCTGAGAAAAGTTTACTTTGAACAGTTGGATTTCAATACTTGTTCCTCAACATGGCGTTCCCACGCTTTAACTCAAGATTTGTCAAAATGGAAGCCTTAAACTAAGAGTGAGTTGTAGCTTTTTATTTGTGGAATGGTTTTGCAGCAATGTTAGCAAATGGGCAACACCTTCCTTCTCCTCCTTCAATGTTTTTTTATCTAAGAGATTTGCATAAACTCGAAAGGAAGGAGTGGAGAAGGGAGAAGTCACATTTACATGAGATCTTGAGCTTTATTCAACAACCCAAACCGTGGATTCTAAAAAAAATAAATCAAATCATATATTATTTCTAATGATTCATTATAAAAATAAATATCAATATAAAAGACTTTATACGGGTCATGCGGGTTAGGCGGGTCAACCCTAACCCAACCCATTTTTCTGCGGGTTGGAAAAACCTAACCCTAACCCAGCTCGTATTTTATGCGGGTCAAGTTATGCTGGTCATATGCGGGTCGGGTTGGCGGGTCGGGCCATGTTCTGCCACCTCTACTCTACGTGTTAAAATATTAATATTTTAAGGCAGTTAAATCAAGGGCTAACATAATACAGTGGGCAGATTTTTTTGGTTGTCCCTCATCAAAAAAAAAAAAAAATACTAGCAACAAAGGCCCGGGCTTAAAATTTAAGAATTCTTTTGAAATATTGTTAAGATAAAATAAATATAAAATAAGTTTTTTTTTTATTATCTTTGAATATTAAAAAATTTTCTATGTATGAAAATAAATATAAAATAAAGTAAATTTACATAACACGACGACCCATTGAATTTAAAGGCATTGACCATTACGACCATCTCATTTATAGATATATTATACCATTGATGATTGAAAATATAAGAAAATGAAAACAAACGGGATGGATCTACATCTACTAAAAAGAACAAAAAAAAAAAAGGGATAAAAAATTTAATGTGTTTGATCCATCAGTGGGGGCCACCCTTGAAATGTTTTTAACGTGTGGGACCCACTAATGGCTCTGCATCCAAAGAAGAAAAAAGGGAAGATGAAAAGAAAGGAAATGGAAATCAAATGATTTCATCCTCAATGGGCCACACACCACATCTGAATTTATGGTGATGGAACAGTTAGCCCCCCACAGGTGATTGATAGTATAAGAAAAAAAAATTGAAAGGGAGGGGGGGGGGGGGAACAAGTGTAAGAGAAGAAAAAAAATATAAAATATGTACATTGCATAGGATGAGTGTATGTGAATATAGATATGAGTCATCATAAAATATTTCTAATAGTTCTAACTCATATGCATACAAATCACATCCTAACAATTATCAACTAAATTAAACTTGTGTATGATACCAACCTAGTCTGATTGCCCACTACGCATATATATTGACCTAGAAAACTAATATCTATGCATAATCCATGAATGGGTCCCACTGCATAAATAAGTTAAATGTGCAAGGCCCACTAATTGATTTGCATCCATTAAGAAACCAGCAGCGGCCAACGGGCTTGCCTTCCTCCATCAGTGGGGCCCACTTTTAGAAAAAAGGGGTTAAAAGAAGTTCATTGGGATTTCTTCCAATGCTGGAGTCCAATCTTAAAATATATTTAATACGAACTGGTGCCCACTACTGGATCTATTCAGTTGGGAGAAAAAACTGAAAGGAGAGTAAAGGAGCAACAGTTTGGATTTCATTCATTGGTAGGGTCCACAAAACATATTTAACATGAGATCCATTGATGATTGAAGATCTAAGGAAAAGAAAACAAACCGACTTTAATGATTTGCTTATAATTTGGATAATGGCAAGAAATATGATTCAAATTCAAACAGTCATAACAATCTCTTATGAGATAGGTTTTAGGAGAGAAAGAGTATCCCAAAGTGAGGTAGCACATTAAAACAATGTTGGTTTTTTGTGCATATTTCTTTGGAAGGAGAGACTTTTTAGAAATGAGGTAGCACCACTCCCCTTTTCTTTAATATATGTAATTCCATATACCCTCGTCCCATTGATAGACATGCATCTAAATGCCCCCACAAGCTAGATTGTATGGAAGCAAAATGCAGTATGCTCATAGGAGAACATTCTCCTTGTAACACCTTATTTATACATAATCTCCAATGACATGGGGGTATGATTATGAACAAAAAAAAGAACTTATTTATCTGTCTGAAACTGGGAGATAATATTGAGATATTGTCATTTGCAGCTATAGTTATTATATTGACTACTATGATAGGGTGGCTATTTACAAGTATAATGAAGGATCGTGTGCCTTTTTTTTTTTTCCAGAGAAAGGATGATTTAATTTAACCAAAGCCAAAGATAATACAAAAAGTTACAAAATAGGATTACATGCAATTGTTTCCAATGGCTGTTCGAATACTGTTCATTGATCCAAGGAGTTACGTCCCTTGTACTTAGGGGTGTTCATATCCAGGATCCAGGTCAGGCCCAGCAGCTCGTATGCAGCCCAAGCCTGATATGTGTCATCACCCTCTAGGATGGGGTCCTTACAACGTGGCCCTAAATGTCAAGCCCAAGCACACCACCTAGGCTAGGGATGGCAATGGGTTGGGCTTAAATGGAATCCGTCTCGCCCCACCACCTAGGCCAGGGATGGCAATGGGTTGGGCTTAAATGGAATCCGTCTCGCCCCACCCCACTCCTATTAAGAGCGGGTTTGGTAGTGGTTTACTTGATCTGGCATAGATTTAGATTTTTAATGTCATACCTATCCTGCCCCATATTTATATAAATAATATATATTTACTTGTTAAATAAATGTGATCGTGCAGTCATGATGGCAATGGGTTAAATTAAACGGGTCAGTGAACCTATCCCGCACAAGCCCCAATTTAGGGTTCTTATTTCGAACATCGAAGCCCCTTTCCGAGCAGTATTTTCTTTCTTTCTTCCACATCTAGACCACAGTGCATGGCGTTAATGGCCGCTTCGGTTCCTTCCATTTCTCGGTCAAGAACGGCCGTCGCTGCAGTCAGAAAGGGTACTGCTACTTTTCCATTCTCTCTCTTTCCGGACCCATTTCCAATTACTACTATCAATTCTTATTCTAGTACTGCAAAGGTATTGAATTCTGACGACGCATTGAGCCGAACCCAGTTCTTAGATTTTGTGAAAGATCGATCTAAATCTAAATCTGAGAATTTGAAGCTTGATGATGCATTGGGTTGGTTCGATCGTATGGTTCTCATGGAGCCCTTGCCCCCTGTTGATGTTTTCAATCATCTATTGGGGGCTGTTAACAAAATCAAACATCATTCCACTGTTGCTGCTCTCTATATGCGGATGAAGTCGACTGGGATTGCACCCGACATATTTACACTGAACATTCTGCTCAACTGTTACTGCAGATTGAAGAGGGTCGATCTGGGGTTTGCCATTTTGGGAGGTATCTTTAAACGGGGCATCGAACCTGATGCGGCTACATATGCTCCCATCTTAGATGGGCTCTGCAAGAGTGGGAAGGTGGATACTGCTCTTGAGCTGCTCAAGGCGATGGAGAAGGGAACATGTAGACCAAACACTCTTGTATATAACACCATCATACATGGGCTTTGCAAGAAAGGGTTGGTGAAAGAGGCCTTGGACCTCTTTTCAGAAATGGTGGAGAAGGGGTATGGACGTGACATAGTTACATACAATACCATCATCAATGGGCTTTGCAAGAATGGAAATGTGAGTGCTGCTCTCCATTTGTTTAGGAAGATGGAGAGGGGAAAATGTAGGCCTGATACTTTTACGTACAGCACTATCATTGATGGTCTGTGCAGAGAAGGGCTTTTGGATGAGGCCCTGGGTCTTTTTTCAGAAATGGTTGCTAATAGTATTTCACCGAATGTCGTCACTTATACCTCTTTAATTCAGGGATTTAGCTGTATGGGTCGGTGGGAAGAAAGCACAAGATTATTCAATGAAATGACAATTAATGGTATATCTCCGGATGCCGCTACAATTAACATAGTAATGGATGCTCTTTGTAAAGAGGGGATGGTGGAAAAAGCACACGAATTATTTGACGTGGTGATTCAAAGAGGTGAGATGCTTAATGCAATTTCTTATAATATATTGATGGAGGGTTATTCTTTGCAAAGGAAAATGGACATTGCAATGGAAGTCTTTAAGTCTATGGGGGCTGATGGCATTGAGCATGATGTGTGCAGCTATAATATCTTGATTAATGGGTTTTGTAAAAGTAGGAGAATAAACGAAGCCATAAGACTCTTCCAAGAAATGTGTCGTAAGGGATTGTTACCGAATACTATTACATACAATACTTTTTTGGGCAGTTTGCTTGGTGTTGATTTGGGGTTTGCCATTTTGGGAGATATCTTTAAACGGGGCATCAAACCTGATGCGGCTATATATGTTACCATCATAGATGGGCTCGGCAAGAGTGGGAAGGTGGATGCTGCTCTTGAGCTGCTCATGGCGCTGGAGAAGGGAACATGTAGACCGAACACTCTTGTATATAACACCATCATACATGGGCTTTGCAAAAAAGGGTTGGTGAAAGTGGCCATGGACCTCTTTTCAGAAATGGTGGAGAAAGGGTATGGACCTGACATAATTACATACAACACCATCATCAACGGGCTTTGCAGGACTGGAAATGTTACTCTTGCACTCGATTTGTTTAGAAAGATGGAGAGGGACATATTTAGGCCTGATTCTTACACATACAATACTATCATTGATGGTCTGTGCAGAGAAGGGTTTTTGGATGGGGCCCTAGCACTCTTTTCAGAAATGGTTGGTAATAGTATTTCACCAAATATTGTCACTTATAACTCTTTAATTCAGGGATTTAGCTGTATGGGTCGATGGGAAGAAAGCACAAGATTGTTCAATGAAATGACAAGTAACGGTATATTTCCGGATGCAACTACAATTAACGTAGTAATGGATGCTCTTTGTAAAGAGGGGATGGTGGAAAAGGCACACGAATTATTTGACCTGATGATTCAAAGAGGCAAGGAGCTTAATGCAATTTCTTATAATACATTGATGGATGGTTATTGTTTGAAAGGGAAAATGGATGATGCAATGAAAGTCTTTAAGTCTATGTTGGCTGATGGCATTGAGCTTGATGTGTACACCTACAATATCTTGATTAATGGGTACTGCAAAAATAAGAGAATAAACGAAGCCATGAGGCTCTTCCAAGAGATGTGTCATAAGCGATTGGTACCGGATACTATTACATACAATACTCTTTTGGGCGGTTTGCTTGGTGCAGGCAGTGTTCGGGCAGCACTAACTCTTGTAAATGAGATGAAAGCTTCTGGCCCAAGTCCTGACCGAATTACATACATTACATTGTTGGATGGACTTTGCAAAAGAAATTATATCGCAGAGGCAATAAATGCATTTCAAGCTATGGTTAACTCTAACGTTCAACCATGTATCCAAATTTATAACATCCTCATTGGTGGTTTGTGTAAAGATGGGAAAATTGAAACGGCAAAAAAGCTATTTGATGGCATCTTTGACAATGGTTTGGCGCCTGATGTGATAACATATACCGTAATGATCAATGGTCTGTGCAGAGAAGGTTTGATGGAGGAGGCTAATGAGCTATTCTGTAAAATGGAGGAAAATGGTTGCATGCCTGACACTTTCACATTCAATGCAATTCTTCGTGGTTTTGTTCAAATTAATGAGATGCAAAAGGCAGTAGAGTTTCTCCATATGATGACTAAGAGAGGTTTCGCCAGATGTAGACACCATCTCTACTGTAGTTGACTTGCTCCCGAAGGAAGGGCAATGTCTTCAATTTATTGAACTGATACCTACTTTTGTTCTAAAAGTCCACAAGTAATGTGATGTAATTTGTGAAGTCAGTGCCTTCTCTTCATGCTTCTAATATATCGGATCAAGAGCTCGGCAAGCAATTGCTCCTTGAACACCATGCCATGAGAAGGTAATTTTCTTCCTTAGACATGCACCCTATGTTGGTTAAAAGTGTGATTTATAAAATAATTTGTCCAACATAAATGATATGTTTATTTTTCTTTTTCTAGAAGAAGAAAATCTTACCATTTATTGACCATGGCATTTAGCTGCAATCCATATGTAATGTATTCGATATATCCATCCTTATTATGTGGAATTAATGTTGATCTTTTTTCTCACTATTTTTCTCGTATAGGATCTTGTTGATAGGTGTTCAAAAGGAAAATGCTAATGTTGTTTTAGTTGAATTGATTTATTAGTTGCTAATTTTGGAAATCAAAGACAAAGTCCTAATGATGATGTCATTTTATAGTGATTTCTGTAACTCTTATCCTTTTGCTTTCTTTTTATAATTTGGAATCTTCTTTCTAACACTCAGATCCTTTACGAATTAAAAAAAAGAAACAAAAAAAGAGTACTCTTGTTGGATGCTTGGATATGGATACTTGGCTTGCTCTGAATTTTCAAGATTTCTCATGTACTTCTCGGCTAGATGCATGGCACGATAAAATTGGATGTCATCATTATAGTGTATTTTGATTATAATCAATTTGTGATCCTAATCTTGCTAATTAGATCCTTATCTAACTAATTAAAACCTCTTAATTGGGAGAAAACATAAGATACAAGCGTGGTCTACAGTGGGAGCAAAAAAATTTATGCTCCTGTTTTTTTCCTTCAAGAGTTCATAAAATTGTTAGCCATATGTTAATCTGCAACTCTATCATTTCACATGGTGATTTATAGCTCTGTAATCCAGTGGCTTGTCACATAAATTTCCAAAACTTACTGTAAATTTTTGTTTTGATATGTAAATTTCCAACTCTATCGGATCAGCTCATTCGGTAATACATTTTGTTTTGATATCTAATTTTTGTGTCCGTTCACTTTCTACTTACTGTAAGTTGCCCCATCTCCCTAAGCCCTAAATACCGTGTACAGTGTGCATGCTCACATTGTGAAGTTGACAAAGAGGGATCGCGTCGTACCTCAGTTTCGTTATGTCATAATGGATGTGGAAAACCTGGGTATGTATTTACACATTTGGAACGAGATCCTCGTAATATTAAAAAATACATAAATGCACCGTTCAACGAAACCTAGGCTCATTAGTTGTATTTACAATGCCGTATGAGAAACAAAATTTGTGTATATTTTTAGTTGAAAGCGCTGGTTGTCAGACAAGTAATCGGCTACTTAACATGAAGTATGCAAATGTGTACTAAAGTCACCATCCACAGGAGTTGTACTCTCTCTGCTAGAAGCATAGTCTGGTCCATATTGATTTCAGTTGGTGCAATGGTATAAGTCTTAGGTGCCATGCGTGATAACGCAGGTTCAAGACCTGCGAGCAACCACTTTGTGCAAAATTGCCAAAGGTTAGGTCTGTCTCTAGTTTGGACCCTTCCAAGGGACCAAGACCCTACTTCGGTGGGACCGCACTGGGTGATGACCTTTTTATTTGGCAACTGAGGAAGATGCAAGAGAGCATTTATTTGTTATAACTTGGTTTAGATATTATGTTGGAAGTGATATCATGCTTTCATAAACTTCTTCTATATCTCAAGATGCAATGGGTGAAATAGTTGTTCTTCTCTTCCTTGCAAATTTCAATTAAATATCTAGATCATATCCTGCAATAAAATTGTTGTTGCATTTCTCAAGACAACTTGATATATCAAATCAAATTTAGATAAATATTTTTCTTGAATTTAATCAATAGTATATGAGATTAATACTGAAGGATACTTTGAGATTTAGCCAGACTATTTGAAGAACTATATTGCAGAATCAACATTGTTGGAGTCAGAAGCACTGTAGTATGAGGCAATTTGGAAATGACCTCATCAATCAGCCAATGGTTTGGCATATTCTTTAGCCAACATGTGTTCGATGGGTCTTTCGCTTGGGAAGTGTTTTGATGTAATTGGCCTGTAGGGTTGAAGTCTTTTATACCCGTTGTTTTCTCCAGTCTCCTTTGTACTCGTTTCTCTTGTCAATAAAGTTATCTGTTATCTTAAGAAATAAAAAAAATATTAATAAAAGGAGAAGATTGGCATAGAAACCCAGCATTAAAATTATATTGATTTGGGCTGCACTGAATACCTGAGAAGTCCGGTTTTTGTTTACAACTCTAGTGAATGGAAGGCCTTGATTTAGGCTGCACTGAATACCTGCTATAGTGAATGGAAGGCCTTGGATTCTGATGTTATGCACCCTGTACAGCTGTCTTTTGGCTCTAAGTGCTGGGTCAAATTCAAATTCTAAATAGAATTATAGAAGAGCAAAGGAAGCAAAGAAAGAGCGATATAACAAGTTTCAGGAAAAGAAGATGATGGAATTAGAGAGGCCTCATTATCCTTGACAGCAGATCAAGGAGGTTGAGTCTCACACCTTAATTTCTCAAAGAAAGTAATACACTGAAACTCTCACACAAAACCTCTAAACTTCGTAATAGCCTTACATCCCGTATGTTTATGGCATTTATTTTGAATTTGTCATTTTGAGATGAGAAATTTGTGTCCAACTCTTAAAAGGTAGGTAATGCGTGCAGCCTTAAGTTTTTAAAATGGTAACAAGTGAAGCCTTAAGTTAAATTGAATGCATTCTTGGGAAGAGGAATGCTCAAGCGATAAGGGATAAGGTGGGATCCTTGCTAATGGGGTGACTTACAATTTCCTGAAAATCCAAACATTAGGGGCTGCTAAAGTTGGATACACGATATTCATCCAGATATGTTAAATATGAAACTTGCCCTTTTTGGTATTTTCTTTATGTTTTTCTATTTTTTGTCTTTGTCTAATTTCTCCTATTTCCTTACTTCTAACAATAACTTCACCAAACCTTGAAAACTACAGAGGACTCATTTCTGAGAAGAAAATTATACTATAAGAAGGTGTTATCCATCTTATTTCCTTTTTGTTCATTTCTTGTAGTTATGCTTTTAGCACAATTTTTTTCTATTTTAGTGATTGTTTTCAAATTGAACAGGCTTAATTATTGTCTCTTAATTGTGATTCTAATTTCCATTGTTTTAGCTGAATTTGATTCTTTATTGAGAATGCATTCAGTGCATCTCGATGCACCACATTTAATGTTTGTTTTTAAGTGGCCACTTTGATGATGCAAAATTGAATCAGTGTTACTGCTACTGGTTGTTGAAGGAAACAACACTGCATCATTTGATTCTTTGCACATTCTCATTCATTATTTCATTTCCCACTCTCTCTCACCAGCTACACATTTTTTGTCTAATTTTTCAGTAACTCTTCCCTGGATACATGACTCTTTTTTTATCATGTGCAGATTTTACGATCCGATGATTGAGCTTGAGAAGACTGACCTCAGGACTTTAGTGAACTCTCAACTAATGTGTTCTGAGTGCCTACAGTAGTCCAAGGGCAATTTCTATTGTAAATTCATCATCAGAGAAGTTACAGGTAGCAAGAGGGAGTTTACACTTTAAAGAAGCTGTGTAAATGTCAAATGAAGCGGACAAGATTTAGGATTTTCTGAAGAAATGGTGCGGTATTAACAACATTGTCCTCATCTTATTCTTTGTTTTAGACTTTTATTTTACTTTATGTAAAGTTCTATTGGCACTGGACTTTCTGCCAAAGATGTTCTGCCTGAAGCAACAAAAGGTTTGGTAGTGGTGGAAACCCCAAGTCTTCCGTATGCAATGCTAGAAGAGTCTCTTAATGTTTCAGCATCTTGCTTGGTTAATTTGTTATGTAATTATATTTGGAACCTATTACCTGATGCAAAAAGAAACCAATACAGGAGTTGACTGCACTATCTGCTCAAATATCAGAAGGTGGTTTCAGATACTGGCTGTCGACATTTATGAGGGAAATGTGGGAAAACATGCATATAACTTAAGTAGCACTATGTCCATGTGTCTTTTGAACTGTAGGGAAGTACCTGTGATCTTCTTGGAACATGCCTTGGCAAATGCAAGAGGTATAGAAAGTTGGGCATTGCTGAAGAGAGTGGGATTCTCTCCTGCCAACCTAATAGATATAATAGGATGACTGGGGGTCTCTTGTGGCATCCTCAAGGTAAGTTCTAGACTGGGGCACATTGGTGTAAGCGCTTTTTTTGTGGAATGGCATGGAAAAAGAGGACTTTTTTGTTGTGGAAAAGTTCTTTGGATGTTTGGTTCAAAAGTCGTTTCAAGGAAACAGCATCAAAAGCAATGCAATTTTTCATGAATTGATAGAAAAGTATTTCCTAGTGGAGGATGGGAGGATTAGGAAAAAAGAACAGAAACAGTTCCGCAGAAAAGTGGAAGTCCACAGTCTTCCATTTATGATCATTTGGTGTAAGTATATTTCTACGAGGAAGAGTGCAAAAAAGCCGTTTAGTTTTCTGCTGTTTTCGCAGACACTACAAAAATATGCTTTGCTGCATTCTTTTGCATGGAACTGATTTAATAGTAAATTCTATGAAATATATTTCTATTACAGTGTAAAAAATGGTGAAGAAGATTCCCAAGTGGCCATTTTCCACATAAAAAATTAGCAGGTTTCCGTGAAAAACCAGTTTCCATGTGTTTGGTGTAGATAAATCCTCAGAAATGGAATTCTGTGGTGTCTTATTTTTTCAAAGGAGCCTCAGAACTTCATCTCCCATGGGGAGGGGTCAGACTTCTGTTTCTATAGAAAAATTCCGCTACTTTTCCGAATGTAATGCCTACCCCTTTCTCTGTGGGAACCCTACTCAAGATCTAATGATGCAAGGTTCCTCTTTCAATCCTGATCATCATTCTCTTCTTCACCGGCAGCAATCCAAATCAGTGACAAGCCTCAAGGCACGTCATTGGTTAATGCCGTTCAATCAATTTGTACCACCATAAAATTGATGGATCCTAAAGATCGCGACTCGACCCCCAGTTGATGGAACACAGAACTTTTGAATCCTTACTGTTCAATCTGTCCCTATCAACATGAAATACGGGGATCCCATATTTCTATCCAATCGGATTAATACTTGCCATCGGATTGATTCTTTACACCATAAAAACCTGAGAAACATGTTATCGAAAAAACCTGAGAAACATTATTCTAATGTACACTGATGTATTACCAAAAAAACAGATTCACTACTCCAGTTTGTGAAATTTGTATTCAATTCCTTTCTTTTATATTCTTATCATCTGAAATGGGGGATTTCGTTTTTTTTTTGGGTAAAATAGATGGATTTGTTTTGCATTATACATAGAGGTTTTGGTTGGTCTGGTTACCAACCAAGTCAAGTAAAATTTTTCTTGGAATGAGAATGGAACTTACCAGTGATGGATGGGTAGAGCTGGGGCATCATAGCCTGATTCAATTTTATTCTATTTGTGCGAAGATCAAGCTCACTATTTTTATGTTTGATGAAATGCTTGAGAAATGTGTTTTCTCCTAGTGTTCCATGTTTCTTGGGTATTTTAATGGTGGGGATTTGGAAGAGGCGGCCCTTAAAATCCGTGTATTTATAGGTATTTCCATATGGTCCTAGTGATTATATTTTTCATCTTAGAAATAAAGAACGCCTCAACTAGGTTTAATAAAAGCATTAGGACTGAAGTGCATACCCATAGATACATGGGTTTTAAAGGGCAAGATTGGGATTGATTGGTGAGCTAACTATGGATCAAAATTGAGAGCATAGGAAGAACATCTTGATAATGGAGAATGAGCGCATGATACTTCATAAATCAGTAACAAAGCAACATCTATAATAAGAATTTATAGATTCCATAGAACTGTTCAATTTTATGCTAGATAGGTATGTTATAGAAACATCTATGATGAGTAGTGGTGGTTGGTTTTTGGAATCCAAGGGCCTGTATGGTAACTCTAAAAATAAGCACTTATTAAATGATTTAGAGCTTATTAAAATTTTTGAGTGTTTGATAAAACTCTAATCATGATTTAAAATTAGAGCTTATAATTAGAAATAAGTGTTTTTAAGCTCTTAAACATAAGTTGCTTTGAGTAGCTTTTTTTATTTATTTCCTAAAAGTTGAGGAAGCCATGATACAATATCTTACCCATACCATCAAACTTTCATTCTCTGCGTATCTCCTTCTCTTGGCATGACCATCTCAGGAAGACGATGCGGACGACTTGAAGACGCTAAGGATCTCCTCCTTCTCTCTCTCATTTGGTAAAGTCCTTCTCTTCTTTTATCTCTCATTTTGATCTCTGTGTCTTTTATTTGTTTTCCCAATTCTACTTTTCTGCATTTGGGTATTGGGATTTGGAAATAAGAAGATTTTGATGGCTGCAATGGAGAGGATGTTGCCCATTTGCAGAACAAAGAGGGGTAAGGGTGGAGAGATTGAGGAAAGACGCAAAAGGGATATTTAGGGAAGAAGAGATGGAGATTTCAAGGAAACTGGTTTGTGGGGTTCTAGAAGAAGGGAAAAAAGAGTTGGAATATAAGCTTTTGAGTGGAGAGCAGATATTGGTTATCTGGTTTTTGTTGGTTTTGGGTTGTTTGGGGATGAGTATTTAAGGTGTTTGATGAAATGCGCGAGAGAGATTGTTCATGCATTTAACTAATTCAAAGAGTTTCGCTTGTTGTAGATTACCTTAGTTGAAGTCTTGGATGATCTTATTTTATTTTATATTTTTAAAGAGGAATTTACGAGGAAAATCCTCTTAGGACCGCATACGTCCCAGCAGGACCCACTTCCATGTCGGTTACGAAAGGGGTCCTCATGTGGCATTTTTCTTCCTCTTTTTTTTTTTTTTTCGTTTTGGGATATGCCCATAGTCGATATCGAACATTCTGTCAGTCGGATTTTCTTCAACATGTAACTATCTTATTTGCTGAACATAACAGAATGGTTGATATCGACTATATCGTGAAATAACGAAAAAAAAAAAAAAAAAAAGACGAATCGGGGTTTTCTCCCTTGATTGCTGGTGCTGCTCCATAGCCTGTGAGGGAGAAGAAGAAGAAGAAGATAGAGAGAGATGCCGGCGACAATGTGGAGTTGAGGAGGGAGAAGAGCTTCATTCTCGGCTGATTGCACATGATTTTGGATAGAGTGTCTTTGCAATGACGGCGGTTGTGAATATGTATGCAAAATGTAGGCAGATTGAGGATGCGTGGAGGATGTTTGATAGAATACCTGAGAGAGATTTGGTCGCTTAGACTGCAATTATTTCTGGATATGCATACAATGGGCTTGCAAAGAGAGCATTGGAGTTTGTTTTTATGATGCAAAGAGAAGGGAAGAGGCCTGACTCAATAACACTTGTCAGTATCCAAGGCTACACTGTTAGGGCCGGATTTGAGTTGCTTGTGAATGTTTCCACTGCACTGTGAAATGCGGCTTGATTGGGATTGCTAGGTTGGTATTTGAAAGGATGCGATTTAAGAATGTGGTCTCATGGAATTCAATGATGGATGTTTATGCTCAGTATGGAGATTCAGGTGAAGCAATGACCCTCTTTTGACAGGCCATGGAGCAGCATCACCAACCAAGGGAGAAAACCCAAATTAGTCTTTTTTCTTGTTATTTCGCGATATGGCCAATATCGACCATTCTGCTATGTTCAGCAAATAAGACAGTTACATGTTGAAGAAAATTTGACTGACAGGATAGTCGATATTGACCAGTATGTCGTGTTGAAAAAAATATGAATGATAGAATGGTCGATATCAACCATATCGCAAAACAACGAAAAAAAGAAAAGAAAAAAAAGCCCATATGAGGAAACCACACCACCCCCCACCCCCCCGTATGTGACATGGAACTGGGTCCTGTTGGGACGTATGCGGCTAAGGGAATTTTCCCCGTAAATTCCTCTTTTTTAAATGATGATTTCCATAATTGGGTATGGTATCCTAGATATGAGAATATGGATTTCAGGTCATAGAATAAAAATGCTTTCATTTTTTGTACTTGAATGAGATGATTGTGTATGTGGTTCCTCAAATCCAGATGAGAATATTTGTTTATTCATACTAGGGAAATGCTTCTTCTTGTCTTGTGTTCTACATTGAAGGGAATAGAAGCATTGAAATGAAGTGTTTTGAAATGTATTTCCACTGCCTTGTGACTGTTATGGTTGAGAAGCACACCCCCATACAGGAAATGCAGTGCTATTTTAATGCAGCAGACAATGCTGTGACAGTGCAAAGAAAGACTTCACATTCTTAGCTGTGAAGTGTGAAGTGTGAATCAATGAAGGGAGACTGAGACATTTAGGTGGATCTAGGAAGAAACTTCAGGTGTGTGTGCGTCTCTTTTTGGTCTTGAACTACAAAAAGGGAAGGGTACACACAGTGGATATATATTTGAAATATAACTTATGACTTATTCAAAAAACATAGATACTGAAAGGGGGACTTGAAACAACAATTAAGAAAAATACATTATTTGTTCCTCCTTTTTCTCTTGGAATGGTGCCTTACATTTTTTTGTTCTTTTTTTCTTTTTTTTGGATTGATGCCTTATGTTGTTTTATTTGTATTTATTTATTTTCAGTTATGCTTGGGAAGTATCTTTATTCCATTATTTGGAAATTTGTTTTCTTGAGTAGACAGATCCAACCTCACTCTTCACCAGTTTGCCAATGCAATTGTACCAGTCTTATTTATTTATATTCAGTTTTTGGTGCATTTTGTTTCCCGGCAAAGCAGCTAAATGAGTGAAATACTGCTGCTTTGCATGATTGGAGCCATAGTTGGGCTAGACAACAGGTTCTATGTCATGGTTGAGGATTTTTCTTACCCAACAATCTTATCCGGAAATGGGACATATCCCCAGAGTACTTTATTTTCTGCTTCCCATTTCACATTGAATCTAAAAATCTGTATAGTTTGTGTGACATATCACAAAGTGGCATTCATGATACTGAAAGTTGTGATTTTTTCCCAAACGTGAAAATAATGCATTGGTTTGTGTGTTTGAGTCTAAAACAGGATTTTTTTTAATACTGGCTAATGCATACTTCACTGAAATTCTAGTTGTGTGTTTGTGCGTTTGAGTTTATAAAACAGACCGATATGTACCAGAAGTGGTCCCTGTTGTGTTGTCTGAATCAAAATGGAACACTTATGCCAAAATGGAATGAGATGGAAGAGGTGATAGATATAATCAGACATGATGTTTTGGGTGTCTTGGATGGTTTATCAGAATTCAGTAAGTCAAATCAACAATTGGGCTTGGTCATCTTGAGTAGGAGATGAAAAGTTCTAGGCTTCTAGCTAGTGTTTGAGTTTCATAATTTGAAAATTTGAAACTACACTATCTATTTCTGCTAAGTATGTTTAACAACATACTTCAAAGTCCAGTAGGATTACAGGTAGAGGGGGAGCCCGGACCTTCTCAACATTTTGGTTTTGCTGGTCTCCATCTTGTATTTTCCATGAACCAATCTTCCTGCATTTTGATCCTGTAAAACAACGGTATTTTGATCCTGTAACAAAACTGTAGTTGTGATTAGTCCCCTCTGGCTTCCCAGCAACCAAGCTGACCCTTATATAGCGGTTTATATTTGCAAAAAGATCAGGCATTGGGATATGGGTGAAAAGCTGGAGCAACATTTAAGATAAAACCTGAAGTTGTACAGCAGGACTAGGTGGGCCTGGGCACAGGCACCCTGGGTGGCATAGATCATGCCCTGCTCCCCATAGTTGCTCTGGTTTTCTTTATCACGTTTTTATGCAATAGGGAAGGGGTAACCTGAAGCTTGAACCCCCAACATCTCTGGCTCGCAGAAGTATGTCTTGCCACTTGCATTGCGCGATGGAAAATAAATGAGGTGGGGTGTTTCTTTCTATTCTGTGATGTGAAACCATTGGAATAATTTGCTTTCTAATCTTGTGTTCTTTACATTTCTAACGCAGTTTCTGGCTCCCCTGAGCATCTATTTCCCACTCCTACACTAATGAACAGTGTTCTTTAAATGGTTTTTGTCCCAGCTTCCTGCCACTTCCCAATGAAGAACTGATGAAATGTATATAGAGATATGAACTCTATTTTTTTTTTTTCTTTTGGTAATACAGATATGAACATGTCTTGATAATATCCATGGCTTTGGACATTGAATCATTGATAGACTTCAGCAATAATTTGTAAGATCAGTTATTGTTTTGTATATCAAGTCGCCACTGGCCATTTAAACTAGCTTTAACCATCAAGGAAAAATGATTAGCCAAGGAACATCCCATTTAATTATGGGGCCCCGGAAGAGACCATCGGCCTAAAAATAATGCATTGGTTTGTGTGTTTGAGTCTAAAACAGGATTTTTTTTTATACTGGCTAATGCATGCTTCACTGAAATTCTAGTCGTGTGTTTGTGCATTTGAGATTATAAATGGGTAATGCAAATGCAAATTATAAATAGGTTTGAAGTGTTTTTTTTTTTTTTTTTTTTTCTCTTGGGCTCTAATATGTGTTGATTTAAAGGGGGTATAAGCATTGTTGAAAGCACAGTGATTTTGTTTTTATATATATATATATATATATATAAACGATTGAAAGTGCATGTGTAATTTATAAATAAGCTTAGAGATTTCCTTTCGTTGTGCACTAATATTTTTTGTTCATTATCTCTCCATACATGGGTTTATCAGATCATTGGTGTAGATTACAATCATGACTTTCAGTTGTCAATGAAGCCTCAGTTTTTTTTACCATTTCTACACATCTACACATGACTTTCAGTTGTTCATGCCTCTCTCTCTCTCTCTCTCTCTCTCTCTCTCTCTCTCTCTCTACTTTGGATATGTAAAGGTGATCTATATTGGTTAGAACTGTTTCCTATTCATTTTTCGTTGAACTTTGAAACTTCTTGTTTCGGATTATTTTTTAGGAATCATATTCTTTTCATCTTTTTGCTGATATAGGAGAAAAATTATGGCCACAATTGAAAGGGGCAGGGCTTCGTGGTCCAATGAAAACAAGAAGATCTTCTTTGACCTATGCATCGAAGAAGTGCAGATAGGAGGTAGATCAGGTTCTCATCTAAAGGCATCTTGGTGGGAAAAAATCGTTGAATTTATACTATTGGAATGAAGCAGGCATCTCTTTATGTTTTTTAATTTTTTTATGGAAGAATCTCTCTCTCTCTCTCTCTGTATTGATTTGATTGGGAATTTACATAATGTTTATAATCAGATTTAAAGTTTAGCCGAAGTTGGAAATGTTTATTCTTCAGAGTCTGCACCATCTTCACCAACAAATTGAAATGCCATTCTTGACTGCTGATGCTATTTTTGATTCCCTAGAAAACTCCATGCAGGAAATATAATCGATGGTGGGCAGTTTGAGTTGGCACAGACCCCTTTGTTTACAATCTAAGCTCAATGGCTCGACTGACTCAAAATGAATCAAGTTGAGTTAACTCGGGCAAGTCAAGTTCGACCAAGTTTACTGCTGACTCAGTTAGACTGGCTCGAATAAGAGCCCTGCTAGTGGTGCTGACTTGGTGAAGTCAGGGAGGCAAGTGAGTTGTTGAACTACTAATTGAAAAGCTTAACCAAAAGGAATGCCTCTTTCTCAATCCGACATGTTCAAATGATCATGGCCTAGAAAGGTTAACATCAGTTGAAGAAGTCTTCTAAGGAGGCCCAACTCCAAAGAGGCTTATTTTAGATAACATTGCAATGGAATTTCTATTATTCACATATTTTACGAGTGGTCAAGTTGATTGACGACCCACCTCTTATTGCAATGGAATTTGATGTATGACCCACCTCTTATCACGGTGGAATTTGACTAGAATGATACAATGGCATTTAGATTTAATAGCTCGCCAGATCCAAACTCTTGGCATCAGGGCAATATCACTATTACCATACAAAATGACTAATTTGCATTGTTTGAGTTACAGACCGCATTCTGTGTGACCCAGTTGGGATTAGCCCACAAATGGGGTGGATGTGATCAACAATGGCCTGCATTACATGGACTGAGAGACATCAGATTGCCCCATAAAAATTCAATGATTTGTTAAATTGAAAATTTTCTAACTCTAATAAGCTCTTATTTTGATGTTTATCGAACACTCTATTATGAAAAAGAGCTTTTTTTTAATAATTTTACCTAACAGTCTAATTATAAATCAGAATTTAAAAATTAGAGCTTTAAATTTTAGACCTTAATTTAATTAGCTCTTATTAATCAAATTCGAGTTACCAAACGGGCCCCAAGTAATGGCTGGGTCTGCCTACCTTTTCATATGATAGCTTCAATGTTCATATAAGTGGTGGATTGAGTTGATGAACTGTGAATGGTGATTTTGCAGATAATGATTTTGCAGATAAGCTGTGACTAGTGTGTAGGTTGTTGTATGCGCAGGTTTTGATATATGTAGATGTTGATATACGTATGGTCGCTTACCAATTTATAATTGAGCAAGCCTCTCCTAAGCTCAAGCTTGGGATAAGATAAGCTCAAATGTGTGGTGGGGCCCACTTGACCCACATCGGGATGGGGATGGGGGTATTTCAAGGACTCCATGGGATTATCCTCTCTACAAAAAATCAACCCCAATCATGATTTTTATCATATCCATATGGGCCCAAAAGTTTAATGGTCAACAGTCAATTTGGATTAACACAATGTCAATCCAATGGTCTAGTAAATTCGGATTTGACCGAAAGTTGGTTGACATGTGCAATTTAGGAGAGTCATGTGTTTGGTCCATTTGGATGGACTAAAGGTGTGCCCCACTAGCATGAGCTTACGGAATTTTATCCTAAGCTTGAGCTTAGGAAAGCCTTACTCTTTATAATTTGGGGTCGTGTTCCTTGGATGGAATATTTTGATGATATCAAAATGTGATCTTATTTGCATGCTCAAATGCTCTTTTAATTATTGACCTTAGGTGTATAAGTAATAAACCAGAAATTGGGACTAATATCATTTGTCCATGTCGTGTGGGTGCATCCAGATGAAATATCATAAAAATCATATTTGATGATCCACGGAATTTTGAAACTAGTGAAATAGCAAAAAAAAAAAATAGTAAGGGCTTATCCAGATCTTCATATTGTCGAGTAATTTTTTTTTTGGATAACTCAAGGTATCTCCCTCCCAGCCCAACCCATGAGCCTTTGACCTTGAGCCCAAGAGACACTCGATTCTAGACAGCCGATAACTATCCCTAGGGCACATGCAAACCCTTTTACGCATGCCCTGGGTAAAAGCTATGGGAGGTGGCCAATGAAGGTAGGTGTCGAGCACAAGACCTTTCCGCTTCATGAGGCGAAGACTCCTTGGCCATCTTAGCTACCACTCGTTGGTTCATAATTTGAGGTAATTTGCACTGTATAAATGATATTTCCTGTGTTTGGATGACCCAAGGTACACCTAGCATATATATATATATATATATATATATATATTTCCTCCTTTGTCATGACCACTCACAGGTAATTAGAGTTAGAGGTGCCTAAGCAAGTGAGTTATAATGATATACCAAGGTGGATGGTTGATGTTGTTGGGTGCCTAGAGGCTAGAGGTGGTATCCATAGATGCTATGCTGCAAATATCTCTCGTAAGTGTTGAATTTGTTGGAATACTTGCAAATATCTTATCATGTTATTCTATTGATGTCTATTTATTTTAAGGGATTTTTACCAAATAATTAAGTATATATGGTAAATAATCGATTTTATGAAAAATAATAACAAAATCACCATTTAGTTGTTCGTACCTCTTTTTTTGACGAAATTGCCCTAGTTGACGATATCGCAAACTGAGTTGACGATATCGCCAACTGAGTTGAAGATATCGTCAACTTAGTTGGCGATATCGTCAACTTCATGTATAATCACCCGCGCATTTTCTTCTTCTTTTTTGTGAAACAGTGTCTTCTCTTTCTCCCATTCATAAATTTTATAGGTTCCCTACTACCATTTCTCATAGATCTTTCCTAAAACTAGTTTATGAAATTAATCTTCAACAGCAGGTATGTTCATTTTTCTTATTAATCACTGCTCATACAAATGGGCTTATTGTGAATTTGGAATGCACTATATTTTGGAAGTTTGAATGGTTGCCAGACCTTTTTTCCTTGAATTTCCTAAGTTTTGTGTTGCCATAAACCACCACCTGTTCCATGCTACAATAGGCATCCATGAATATCATGTGCATATGGTTCTTTTTCCAAAAGCATGCTCCTGACTGATCCATATGACCAAATAAACAAAACATACAAGTGTCATTGTGTGCATATGTATCACATAAGCAACCAACTAATGATTTGCACTATTAATTATTATAACAGCCCAAAAAATGGGTTCATTTCCAACAATTGGATCCATTTTTTTTATTTCTCAATTGGATTTAGTTCGCTTCTTGTATATAAATCGGATGCATGTTTTAGTTCATTTTCGTATTTTGACTTTGCTTAAACTTCTAGACTTCTAGTTCATTTTCGTATTTTGACTTGCTTAAACTTCTAGACTTCTAGTTCCCCTAAATTTTTTTTCCATTTGCGTATTACAGTTCTAAACTTTATGTTTTTTTTTTTTTGCTTGGTTTTCTATTCTTATGTTTATTAGGGTTTCAAATTAAGGTGGTAGTTGTAGATGGAAAGAAATAAGATTAGGATGTAGAATGATCTTTCATCTTCCTAAGTATTGGAATAGTATGTCCATGGATGTGTATTAGAATTACTTAAATTCCTTCACCCTACCAAAGTAGACAATTTCTTATACCGTTTAATTCATATGTATTCATTTACTATAAATTTAATCATTGTATTGAATCTTTATTATTTTAAGCTTAAGTGAGCAATAATGTAACTTATATGAGAAAATATTGTAAACCAATGCCCGATTTTATGATTAACCGTTGCTCCTTTTATCACAACAACAGGATGTGTGAATCTGAGATATTAACTGTATTCCACTTTGGAGGGAGGTTCGATTGGGACAATGGAAATCCAACATACATCGGTGGCGATGAGAAGATGTTGTATTTGAGGAGCAGTTTAACATTTCATGAACTTTTTGAAAAAATATTAGAAGCCACGAAATGAGTGCTACAAGAAGACAACATAACCATAAAATACCTACATCAAAATGGGCATGTGAGGACTTTGGTTCGAGTAAGAAATGATGATGATGTCCATGTAATGTTTAGAGCATCTGGATGTTTGACAGGCTCAGTATATTTATACCTCCATAGATTCTCTGATACTAGATTGGAGCCTTGCCAACCGACTTCTAGGTTCGCAGAATATGATTTTTCATATCCTCCCTACTTTTTAATATCGTAAAAAATCACATAAACATAGTTTTAAACATTTTATGTTTATATTTGGCAATAGAAGCAGAAAGCGGGAACATGTAGACATTGAAGATTCTAGCACACTACCTCTTCAACAAAAAAGGTAATTATTAATAGGATTCTACAAACCATTAATATGGACTATTATTGTGAATAAATTCTCAAATATTCATCATATATGTTGTAAGAATTTCGGCAAATTGATTTTCGACAGCAATCGAACTGACAGATCGTCAAATTGTATAAACGCGAATGAAGCAAGCCCACTAATAGCAACAATCCAAAGGTTTGCATCACTAGATAAGTTGTTTTATTTTCAAGTATTATTTTTAAAAATAATACCATGTAATACAGCTTGTACCATTTTTATCTTAAACAATCTGCAGGCACAATGTTTTGCCTGTGTCAAGAACAAATTTTTTGGCAAGGATTCTACCTCACGAGGACTCTGGATTATCTCATATGTATCCATCTGTTGACCTCGGAGATGATGAAGACGCGCATTTCTCTTTCGGAGCCGATGGGGGGGGGGGGGGTTGGCATTAAAGTTAGTATTGACACCCATGATGATGCTTTTTTGTAGGATGGAAGGCCGTCTCCCCCTAGACAAAAAGCTATGCAAGATGTTCCACCACCTCATATCATTAGAGAGAAAGAACCAATCAAAATTGTGAGGGCTAAAAATCCATCCAATTTGGTGATCAATGAAGAACCATCCAATGTACCAAAAGACAGAGAGCCATCCAATGTGGCGAGAGATGTAGAGGCATCTCATGTGGTGAAAGCAACAGTTCCATCAAATTTTGAGAAAGATACCAAGATATCAGACACATTGGTAGCAGCGGAAGATCTAATTGGCATACCACCAGCCGAGGGTTCATCACGTGAAATGTGGAAGGGGAGGGTTTTTCAAAGTCGTGATGCATTTAGGAGCACTTTGTCCAAGTTTGCCTTATATAGTAATTTCGCTTTCAAGCCAATAAGGACAGCCAGATGGGAGGTTACAGCAAAGTGCAGTGATGGTAGTTGTCCGTGGCGTATTCATGCTTCAGTTATAAAGTCTGGACCCCAGTTCCAAGTAAGGACTTATCATGCGAATCACACATGTTCAAGACCATTGAGTGAAGTTGCTCATCGCCAAGCAACATTCAGATTGATAGCGACATTCATCAAGGAAAGGCTCAGACAACACCCAGATTATAGACCAAAGGAGATAATGTCTGATTGGCAAAGGGAATTCGGTAGTCAAATAACTTATAGGAAGGCCCATATCGCGAAAGAGATAGCCATGCATGAGATACGGGGTTCTTATGAAGAATCATTTGCCATCCTTCCTGATTATATATTGGAGCTAAAGAGGACTAATCCAGGAACCTATACCAAACTATGGTGGGAAGATGATGACTCATTCCAACGGTTTTTTGTTGCTTTTGGTGCTTGTATCCGTTCCTTCAAGTCTGTATTCAGGCCTCTCATAGCGCTCGATGGATCACACCTTCGTGGTAAATATCCCGGCTCATTACTTATAGCGGTGTCTCAAGATGGGGATCATGGTCTATTCCACATTGCCTTTGCAGTAGTAGAGTTAGAGTGTCGTGAGACTTGGTCATGGTTCCTAGCAAATCTGGACTTTGCTCTGGAAGGGGTGCAAAATTTGACCATTGTATCTGATCGGATGAAGGGCATCGCACTGGCCGTAAAGGATATACTGCCGAGCGCAAAACATTGCTATTGCTGCAAACATATGGCAAGTAATATTCAAGGAAAGTTTAAAAATGAAGGCATCGTCATTAAATTTTGGTGCGCCGCAAGAGCCTATCGTTTGTGTGAGTATGAAAGGTACATGGCTGAAATTAGGGATGTGGACCAAGGGGCTTATGATTATATTACAGCTATTGGAAAAGAACACTGGGCAAATGCATTTATTGATGGACGTCGATATGATATGCTTACAACTAACATTGCGGAGTCCACAAACAGCTTATTCAAGGAAACAAGAGAGCTTCCTGTTACACAACTAATTGAGTCAATCCGGGCTAAACTGATGGAATTCTTCCAGGTAGGCATGAAAAATCTCAAATAATGCAGACATCAGTTACTCCTTACGTAGATAAGATTTTGCACAAGGAAACTGAGATTTCCCGTAGACTAGAAGCTCGTCAGGCCGGTGCCCATGAATTCTAGGTATTATCAGGAGAGTACACGAATATCGTCCACCTCGATAAGAAAACATGTGCATGCCGTCAATGGGATTTGATTGGAATTCCTTGCTCACATGCGGTTTCAGCAATTAAACTTCGGCGCTACAATCCTTACGATTTTTGTGAACATTGGTTCTCAACTGAGATGTACCAGCATGCCTATAATGACATAATTCATGGCACTCGTGATAGACTCCAATGGGATCAACTAAGTGGGCAACGGATCTTACCACCGCATGCACGTAGGCAATCTGGGAGGCCAAGGAAGAATCGGATAAGGACAGAAGATCGGCTACGACGACAGGTTACTTGCTCACATTGCAAAACACGAGATCATAATAGGCAAACATGCAGGAATGCTCCGGCCTAGGCATTAGGAATACAATTACATTTTTTGGCCATGTTACAAGTTGTTGAATCATGGTATCCAATGATGATGTTTTGATGATATTTTGTAAATTTGTATTTATATACATGAAGATGATAATATATGTACATGTTTTTGAGGTATTATGTGGAGAAGATTTGCTATCATCTTTGAATTAAAAAGTATTTTACTGCTTCTGCATATCAATAGTCTATATGGGCATTAATTGGTGAAGAGAAATTGACGATATCTTCAAGATAGATCACTCAGATTAACAAATATGCCCCACATGAACAAGCCTATTTTCTGGTCTAATGTTAAGAGTAGAGAGTACTTGGAGATGAGTAAATAATTCTATAAAAATATTTACTTTTCATCCATACCATACTTCTACATTAATGAAATTGTTGTTGATTAGTATCCTTGTTGATCCATCTATAGAAGATCACATAAAAAAACACATGTTTTACCAAAAAAAAAAAAGATGTGAACTTAATACATATCAGTAAAGAGTAGAAGTGAATTGCAATTGATCCACATTTACTTTCGTTGAGAGAATGTTTGCAAAGTTGTTAACGTGGGTTGGAATGTCTAAAAAAAGTGGACATTTAGATAGTCATAATTCATGAGTTATTACTTGCAGTGCCCAAAATGCCAAGAGATGGGCACCGTGCGAATGATGAGAAGGTACTAAATATCAATTGTCCCTTGCAGCCTGTGAACTTGGTTATTCAGCTCCAGCTATGTTTTTTATATAGCTGAAGACTTGGAGATCCTAGACTGTGATGTTGACACTTTGTGTAGTGAAAAGTTGATGATATCGTCATCTCTGGCTTCCTCTGCCCATCTTATTAACTACCAAAATGCTTCATTGGATTATTTCTTTCCATTGGTCGGATGACTAATTTTTAGTCATAGGGTAGCTGAAATTACATCATACAGTAAGGGTCTCTAGTAGTGTAAATATGAGCCCCATGTAGAAAATAAAAGTTGACGATATCGTCATCTCTGACTTCATCTACCCATCTTGGTAACTACCAAAATGAAGATCTAATTTCTTTCCATTGGTTTTATGACTGATTTTGAGTGTAAGGATAGCTGAAATTACATTATACAATAAGGTTTTCTAGTGGTGTAAATTCATGACTCGATTAGTAAGTAAAAGTTGACGGGCTTCCTCCACCCAATCATGGTAACTACCAAAATGTTTCTGCCAATTTCTTTCCATTGGTTTGATGCCTGATTTTGAGTGCAATTATAACCACCAAAATGTTTCTGCCAATTGCATCTTACAATTTTGAGTCCTAAATATTCAATTTCAGTTGACGATATCGTCAACTGTGGCAGAGTAATTCGCTTCAAAAATCCAACAGTACATGATACCTGTACAAACTTCAGCAGAATAAAATATTTTTCATGCAAATGGCCATAATCTCATACACTACAAACTTCATTGCTATCATTGCATTGCTAGACACTTCCATAGAATATCGTAGAAGAAAAACTTACTGCATGAAATAGACCCATATTCATACACTCTTCCATCAAATTGGTCCTAGACAAAAATTCTGCATACATACTATGTCTCATATGATTTAGTCACATATATTCAGCTTCCATTCGGACACATATTTGCCCATTCATTCCTACTTCAATATCTTGCAATGTAAACAAAAAAAAAAAAAAAAAGAAGAAGAAAAAAGGATCAAAACATGCTGATCCCCTTTGGCATACCCCCTTTGGCATATGTACACAAAAAAGTTTTACAAAAAACTCATACTTTGTCTCATATGATTCGTTCACATATATTCAGATTCCTTCAGATACATTTGATCAGCATTCATTCCCACTTAAATATCTTGCAAAGTAAATCCCAAAAAAAAAAGATCAAAACTTGCTGATCCCCTTTGGTATATATACACAAAATATGACAAATGTCCCCTTTGGCATAACTACACAAAAAAGCTCTACAAAAAGGTCATCAATCAACCAATCATGATTGGTCTCCTTCAAGTACTTTAGCTTCTCTGATTAGTTGAAGACCTGTCTGCCGCACATAGCAATCATAGACAATCTTTGCACGATAGTACGGCATGTCCTCCTGCGTGAATCGCATAGGCTTCTTGTGTAAGATGTGATCAACATATGCCAACACAAAGATTCCGCAATCATCGCTGCAAATTTTAGCGAGTTAAATGTATAGAAATTCTTAGAAGAAGAAGTGGAAAAGTTAGGAATAAAGAATGTCACCAGTTCATTTGTCGTGGACAGTCCATGAATAGAATGTCCCATAGTAATGGGTCCCCCGAACCCATTTGTGACAATCGATCATTTATCCAAAGTATCTGAAATGTCCATCACACAATAATGTTAGTTGGGATCCAAATAATCTTTCTACTTGAGGAGTTAAATGGATACTCACATAACTCTCAACGAAAGCAACATCATCTTCGCGAGGCATACTGTTATAGCATTCCCATCTTGAGTTATCCACATTTCCCACAAGGAGGAAGAAATGGTCATGGTTCCATATTGGGAACACTATTATCTCCATCTCGCATATGTGATAATTAAATATTTTCTCTGGAGCTTCAAATTGTTTTCGTATGGATGATTCGTTCACTTTTGGATTCACATATAACTACTAGCAAATGTGCACATATAGAATAATGGTCAATTATACAACACTTAGTCATAATCTCAATAGGATACAGCTAAAGAATAATAGTCAAAATTGCACTTATTGATAAATATGTAGCGAACATATGGGCATATGGAAACTTCTCCTTCAGACTATCCAGCCAAAAATCCATTGCCTAAACAAAAAACAGATAAATAAATTAACTTTGAGATAAACTGAATAATTAGACAATTTAAGGATTTTGACTTCGATGAAAGTTTATGATCGCCTTACAAAATTATCAATCCAAGCACAACCTAAAAGCTTTCGCATAGTTTCGGGGTCCACAACTGTACAGAGGAGATAAAGCTTTTCGTCCCTGAATGTACATGGTAATGTAAAGTCAAATTGAGGTATTATTGAGGAATTCTTCAAGGAAAACTTATATACAAACTTACTTTTTGTGATATTCGTTCCAAAAGATTTTGAGGATATCTTTCTCACTTTGTGTCAGACTGTATTCTTTGTTGCGGACCCAAGAACCCTTGCAATCATAATCTGCCAACCTAGGCGGAAGTCTTGTTTCCCGCATATGTCCTTTAACCTTTATAATCAAGCTTGGAATGTCTGTTGTCGGGGACCACTTCACATTTGGAAACAACGGAACTTGATGTGATGGAGTGGATAGTATCTCATGGACTGATAGGAGTTGAGGATTCATTGGACTGTCCAAACGAGGAGCAGGAGGACTTGTCAAGTATCTTGAACTAATTGGGCTAAACCTGTCAGGGCTTCTTAAAACCTTGCCACGTTGAGAGGTATTCCATTGGGGTAACTTTGGTGTTAAAAATGACTGGTCTTCATTCACGGAGGGGGGAGAATGGACCTTTTCTTCCGTACGTACATCCAACTTTTGTTTCTACAATCCAGAGGCACGTTAGCATAAGCGCTCCAATTATGGGATTTAAATATCATTTTTTGAAATTGTCAAATATGTGTTCATACCTTCATCCGCTCATCATCAGGTTGATTGTGTACTAGATCATTGAGAGAGCAATTCTCAAACCCCGCAGCACAAGCAGCTTTTAAACCAGTTACTTTATGACGCATAACACTCATAAGATCTTTCCATTGGCTTTGGTCCCGACACTTAGCTGCCTCGTCAATAGATGGAAGGAGATTATTCGAAAATTTATAAATCTGCTAGATTGAACAACAACTACTTTATTAAACAGTTTATTGGAATCCAACATAAAAGCAATATAATTGAAGTTAGACTTACATGGGCAGATACAAATCCTGGAACATATTTTTCTCCTTCAGGAGGGACATTTGAGTATTCTCCAACTCCATCATTGTGAAGATCCCCTGGAATGGTTGCAATTTGCGGGCGCCCGACACGAAGCCTGGTTATGGGCTTGTACCATTCAAAGTACACGTCGGAGTGCGGGCTACCATCATCCATATCTCCTGTAATGATCGATTGCAACCTTTGGTTCCACATGTCATTGACCTTTTTCAATTTATCCTTGTAGTTCACCTGCATAAGAGTGGCCCTTTCTGTACGGTCTAAAGGCCTCAAAAATTTAGGTGGGACAATTTGTACAAGTCCAAATTGTTTCATGACTCTCTTTGTGCAATGGCGCTCGGCAATCCAAAAATAGATCAAGACTGTGGATGAGGTGAATAGAGCTTTATCTGTTGCACTCACAAATTTTGATAGGCCTTTAAAATCTTTATATGGTGTCCAAACAAACTGCAAACATAAAACTCAATTTCAGTAGAAAAAGAAAATTGATTTATTGATGCACATAATCAGTTTGAATGTTGTTGAAGCAAATACTTACATCATCTGCACTTTGGGAATCAAGTTGCGCACGAGCCTCTAAAATACTTGTTAGGTGGTGATGGTTTTGAAGTCTCCTCGCCCACATCTTGCACAAGGGGAACTGAATCTTGACTTTCCAATCTCTTGGTTCACATATGGGCCTACCTATTCTTATACATGAGTAGGCCCAAATCTAAACAAAATCAAATAGATGTTAGATTAATGACCCAAAATGAAATGAAGACTAATGTAAGGGTCATGTATTCGATGTAGAAATGCAGGTAGCTACTCAATGGCTTTATTTCTTTTCAAGTCATTGTTATTTTTCATAATGTCTTAGTTTAATAACTTGTGATGATGTTAGATTAACACTTTTTTCATTGATGATGATGATAGTGATGGTGAAGGTGGAGATAAGTAGTGCCTTGTGGTCTCTGTGTGAAGAGACTTGCATAGATTTTATTTTTCTTTTTACTTTGAACTACAAAGCTGACCTTTGTCAATCTAATAATGAGTTCACAATGTTAACTGCATTGGATCTTCTTGCAAAGTTTTGCATTACTCTAACTCTCTACTTACTAAATGAAAAGCCTGGGAGCAACAGAGAAGCCAATGAATGCTTATATACATGATTTTTCTAAGTTATTGTTATATCAAAACCATATCCCCAATAGACATGGTTTCATCAGCTTAACCTCATTAGTCCAAAACTTAGAATCCTTTGAGAAGATCAGAATCTTCCATGATTACAACAAATCAAAACAAGAATCATGGGAATGATAAGGAGACTGTAACTGAATACCAACATTACTATTAAAGCAACATATCAAAACAAGAATAATGGGAATGATAGTAGACTGTTACTGAGTACATGTTTTATTTTAATATGAAAAGTGGGTGTATATGTTTAGCTTTTCTTTTCCTTATAAAACATAGAGGAATTGTCTCTTCTTTTACTATCCATTTTTTCTCTGTCATTAATAACAATGATAACAAATTAATTATGTTTAAATTTTTTTTCTGTCTCCATTTTACAGATTTTACTATAATATTAATAACACAGGGTGGTGCAGCAGGTGGGCTGTAAAGGTGGGTGTGTGCAGGGTAGTGCAGCAGGTGGTGTGTGCAGGGTAGTGCAGCAGGTGGGCTGTGCAGGTGGGTGTGTGCAGGGTGGTGCAGCAGGTGGCCTTTGTAGGTGGGTGCATGCAGGGAAGGTGTGCAAGGGGATTTGGTAGGGAGATGAAGCGCAGGGGGGGTTCAGGGGGCTGGGACAGTGGCTATGCAAGCTGGGTGGTGTGGCAGTGCAGGGGGTGGTTGTCAGGGAGAGGAAGAAAGGACGAGAAAGAGAAGGGAAAGAAAAGAATGGAGAAGGAGATGGTGATGGTGTCGGCAGTGGAGGTGCAGCGGGTACAGGTGGCAGGGGGAGGAAGAAAGGAAGGAGAGAAGTGGGGGAAGGAAGAAAAGAAAAGGAAAGGGAGAGGGACGTGCACAGGCATGGGTGCAGGGGAGGACAAGAAAGAGAGAAGAGAAAGGGGAAAGAAATAAAGAAGAGGAGGAGGCAGTGGGTGTGCAGGTGGGTGTGTGCAGGGTGGTCCATCTCCTAAAAACCTTGAAACACAAGAACATCATAAACTTCAAAACACTTCTTGGGTTGATGTTACCCACAGAAACATAAATTTTGACACTGAGATGTTCACCTCAGGGACTCTCAGACAGTAAGTGATGTGGGTTTTATGTAGTCTTTTAACACGGATACCTTTTTTTTTCTTTTCTTCTTTTGCTTATTTGGTTAAGATTATAGTTTATTATGAGATTTGAAACGTTCTGGCTTTTGGGGTTATTTGGCTGGTAGGTATAGGCAAAAGCACAAGAGGAAAAAGCACAAGAGGGTTAACATAAGGGCATTGAAGCATTGGTATAGGCAGATTTTGAGAGGGCTTCTTTATCTACACAGCCATGATCCACCAAAGGGGAATGATATATGACTTCTTTTTTTCTTCTTCTAAAAACTTGGATTGTTATCATATTAATAATCTTCATCTGCCTTTGCATTCTTACATTTGCATAAAGTGTCTATTTATGTTCGGAGTTCATCTGTAGTTGCTACATGCAATGAGTTGGAAGTCATTTTCAGCTTCTTTTGCCATATTGTTAAATTTCCTTAATTAGTCTTTTATGATTTTCTTGTGAAGATGTTTACCATGATGAAAGGGAGGTCATTGAGTGCGAGGCTAGTTAGTATCATGTTTGGCTCTTTCTTTCTGGAAGTACATATTAATCTATGTTTTTCATAGTCATTTTTAAGCTTTGGTAATTTTGTACACAGCATGCCCAAAAAATATTTTTTTATCATGCCAAGGGAATTGGCATGATTTTTGAATGCCACTGAAGCGTCAGAATTCTGTCTTCCATTGTTTTGGTTGTTGGATACCAAGATTTCATCATATGGTTGCATTAAGTTTTTGAATTGTCCAGAATACTTTGTTTGTGTAGCTGTGTCTGTATATCTCTATAGATCTTGACCTCTAAAGAATTTTATAGAAGTGGAAAATTCCTTGTTTTTGTAATTTGCTTATTGAGCTTGTTTGTAAGCCTTATCTCATTGCAAAGGGTTCAGTTTTTGTGCAGCCTTTCTTTTTTGGAAAACCCAATCACACTGAGGCTTGGTTCATGGGACAAATGAGTTTTTAGGTGGGACACGTCACACCTTGGCCAGTGGCCCTTCCATATACCTGGATGGGCTGTGAGTGGGGTGTCTATAAAAGTTAGGCCCTGTTCAGTATGTCAAGCCTTCTGCTATAAGGTGATGAAGTCAATAGTAAAAATAAAATCATTTCAATCATCCTTGTTATCTTAGGTCGGAATGTTAGAAATATCAAATGAGGCTAATATTTGTAGATTCCTAATCCACACTCCACCTATGTATCTACTATGCCCAGTTGCTCCCACCAATAACAAAAGAATGAGGATGCAAGAATTGCCTGGAAAATTGGATCCCCATCTTGGTGATCGGTCCTCTTTCTTATAGCCTCTATTTAACCTAGAAACAATAAACAACTAGGAAATCCCTGATTTCTTGGAATCCTTGAAATTTGAGTATATGCATGAACTTTAAGCAACCCAAACAATAGAATTCAGACCTGTGTCTTATTAGGTTTGACTGATAGATGGGTAATAGATATATTCCCTCTCAGGAGATTTGTTAAAAAAACACAACTACCAGTAATGACATTTTCTATGTTAAAATAAAAGTAATGTCAGGTGTATCCAATTACAACATTAATAGACCATAAAGTATGAGAAAGAACAGAACAAATGTAATCTATAAATAACTCAGATAACTGAAATGCATGAAAACTCTTATGCATAAACTATAAACTGTATTGGAGGAGCTGATGACATTGAATAAGTTGGCGTCCAATTGTATACATGCCATGTTATCATGTGTGTTTTTCTTTGTTTGGTGCAGTGTTTAGGACAAATACATGCAAATGATTCAATATATTTGTTTACCTGGAGTAGCTGTAATGGCCCGGTTAAGGTCTTAGAAGAAGCCTCTTCGTCCTTGCCCTTATTCTTCTTGCCTCTAATTGGTTTTCCTGCCTTTGACACGGTTGTAATTTTTGCCAAATTCCTGTAGAGATTTGCCAAGCACGCCGAGCCCCACGCATACTTCTCAAATTTTCTAAAAAGCTCTAATATATATGCAGCCCCCGACCCACCCGAACTTGAAACAATATGCCCTGCCACAAGAGAAAACAAATATGCACGTGTCCGCCTCTGATCATGGTCCTTAATGCGAGTCTTGGGTGTGGTAGCAAAGTTATCTCTAATCCATTTCAACTTGATTTGGACTCCATTACAATCATAATTAACATATGGTGCTATTCCCAATAAATCATTGCAAACATATTGCACTTGATCAAAGGCTGAAAAAGCACGACCCGTAACTGGAGGCCCATCGATGGGGAGACCATATATATGCGCAACATCTTCAAGTGTGATTGTTGCCTCACCACTATTTAGATGGAATGTATTGGTCTCTGGTCTCCATCTTTCGACTAGAGCCGATATTAGTGAATGATCTATCTTAATCTTTTCGATCTTAGCCAAATGATGAAGACCTGTCTCTCGGATGAGCTCCCACTGATTGTCATTTAGCTCCCATGTATCTTCCTTGCTGTTTACAGGAATGGCACGCAGAGGGCCACGTTCCTAGAATGTGCAAATATGAATTTCAGTACCTCACATTATTTGACATAAATACAAAATAATTCAAAATCCGAAAGAACCCTTTCAATCATACCTTCCCTTTCCAAATCTGCTCAGAGATATGATTTTTTTGATTGTATAAGACAGAACCGTCTAATGGACCGGGATTATGGTCTGCCATCTGCAAAATGAGAAAGTTTCATTCAATTGACATAATGAAACAAACCATTAATATTGATCTGAAGCAACATGGGAAAAAATTAGTGCATTGGATATCCACAACAGAGACACACACATGTTACATCATTACCAACAATGTATATATCCTGTAAAATTTTGTAAGAGAATCTAAGAGCATTTTCATCTATCACCCTTTAAACCCCATCTTCCTTGTCATTGTAAAATTATTCCCTTGAGGCAATATCAATCCCCCAACCCCAATCAACCTCAATTGCAAGCCCCTCCCCTTCCATCCCACATCATCATTATCATCATATTAAAGATTGGATGTTGAGTTCTACTAATAGACCAAAAATAAGGTATGAAGGCACAGGTCCTAACCACAGGCTAGGGTTCTCCACGTTCACATAAATTCCAATCACATATCATTTCAAGTGCATTCCTTTGAGTTACACCTAGAGAATTCAAAGGTATAAAAAGGAAAAGGGCTTTCCAAATGACGTCTAAACACACAGTATATTATAATGGCTAGAATGCCCATTTTCTCCATCCCACATTCCCATAGATAAGATTGGGAAATTTTGTGAGCAAACATGCTTTTCAAATACAAACAAAAACATCTTAGAAATGTAGAGTGAGAAACTTTTCCCTTCCATCTGACAAATACGATCCCAATATGAGTTGGGGTACATCCAAACACAGCCCAAATAAAAAACTTCAACCACAAAAAATAAAAATAAAAAAATAAAAAAAAGTTGGGCCCCGTAAAAAAGTTCTCATATAATAGTTCTCACTTGAATATTTTCAAGTATTCAACAACTCCCTCTAGTAGCACCATCGACATTAATCTTCAACAACTCCATAGAGGTGGTCCACAAAACCAACCTCTTCTCCTTTAAATGATCTACAATTATACACAATATACAAGCCTCCCAATTAGAGATAATATCATTGATACTAATATCGAAATAACTCCTTCCCATCCAAGGCCCATTTGGCAATCCTTAGAGTTACCACTGCAAGAAGATCCTCAATGGAAGAGGATAATCCCTTGTTGATCCTACTATTTCTTTCTTTTTATACCGACCAAAGAACTGTGAAAGGGGCTAAACTCCAAACGAGGATACCGCACCCAAAAAAAGTGGAGATTCACTTTTCCTTAGTAGTGATTCTCTAGTGTTTTTTGGATTCGAATGGTGAAAATTGAAAACTACTGCAACGATACTCCACAATCATAGAAACGAACAAAAAATGAAAATATCTGGGACAACAGATAATAAGAGAAAACTTGTCCTAGGATTGAGGGTTGAAAGAGGCAAATTAGTTATGAAAATATATGATGTGATATATTATGGAACTTTCACCAAAATAATGCCAAGTATCTTAGACAATATACATACTAGAAAAAGTTATTGTACTTGATGTCTCGTAAGACCGTAAGGAGGGACGATTGGCTAATTTACCATTAAACGGGCTTCTTACTTCGAAGCCCCTTTCCAAGCGGTATTTTCTTTCTTTCTTCCACATCCACAGACCACAGTGCATGCCGTTAATGGCCGCCTCGGTTCCTTCCATTTCTCGCTCAAGAACGGCCATCGCTGCAGTCAGGAAGGGTACTGCTACTTCTCCATTCTCTCTATTCCCGGACCCATTTCGAATTACTACTCTCAATTCTTATTCTAATACTGCAAAGGTATTGAATTCTGACGACGCATTGAGCCGAACGCAGTTCTTAGGTTTTGTGAAAGATCGATCTAAATCTAAACCTGAGCATTTTAAGCTTGATGATGCATTGGGTTGGTTCGATCGTATGCTTCTCATGAAACCCTTGCCCCCTGTTGATGTTTTCAATCATCTATTGGGGGCTGTTAACAAAATCAAACATCATTCTTCTGTTGCTGCTCTCTATATGAGGATGAAGTCGACTGGGATTGCACCCGACATATTTACTCTGAACATTCTGCTCAACTGTTACTGCAGATTGAAGAGGGTCGATCTGGGGTTTGCCATTTTGGGAGATATCTTTAAACGGGGCATCGAACCTAATGCAGTTACATATGCTACCATCATAGATGGGCTCTGCAAGATTGGGAAGGTGGATGCTGCTCTTGAGCTGCTCAAGGCGATGGAGAAGGGAACATGTAGACCGGACACTCTTGTATATAACACCATCATACATGGGCTTTGCAAAAAAGGGTTGGTGAAAGAGGCTTTGGACCTCTTTTCAGAAATGGTGGAGAAGGAGTATGGACCTGACATAGTTACATACAACACCATCATCAATGGGCTTTGCAAGAATGGAAATGTGAGTGCTGCTCTCCATTTGTTTAGGAAGATGGAGAGGGGAAAATGTAGGCCTAATACTTTTACGTACAACACTATCATTGATAGTCTATGCAGAGAAGGGCTTTTGGATGAGGCCCTAGCACTCTTTTCAGAAATGAATGGTAATAGTATTTCACCAGATGTTGTCACTTATAACTCTTTAATTCAGGGATTCAGCACTATGGGTCGATGGGGAGAAAGCACAAGATTATTCAATGAAATGACTAGTAGTGGTATATCTCCGAATGCCGTTACTATTAACATCATAATAGATGCATTTTGTAAAGAGGGGATGGTGGGAAAAGCACACGAATTATTTGACCTGATGATTCAAAGAGGAATGGAACTTAATTCAATTCACTATAATACATTGATGGATGGTTATTGTTTGCAAGGAAAAATGGATGGTACAATGAAAGTCTTTAAGTCTATGGTGGCTAATGGCATTGAGCAAAGTGTGTACACCTACAGTATCTTGGTTAATGGGTACTGCAAAAGTCGGAGAATAGATGAAGCCATGAGGTTCTTCCAAGAGATGCGTCATAAGCGATTGGTACCTAATACTATTACATACACTACTCTTTTGGGCGGTTTGCTTGGTGCAGGCAGTGTTCGGGCTGCACTAACTCTTGTCAATGAGATGAAAGCTTCTGGCCCAAGTCCTAACCGAATTACATACATGATATTGTTGGATGGACTTTGCAAAAGAAATTACATTGCAGAGGCAATAAATGTATTTCAAGCTATGGTTAACTCTAATTTCCAACCATGTATCAAAACTTATAGTATCCTCATTGATGGTTTATGCAAAGATGGGAAAATTGAAATGGCAAAAAAGCTGTTTGATGGCATTGCTGACAATGGTTTGGCGCCTGATGTGATAACATATACCGTAATGATCAATGGTCTGAGCAGAGAAGGTTTGATGGAGGAGGCTATTGAGCTATTATGTAAAATGGAGGAAAATGGTTGCATGCCTAACACTTTCACATTCAATGCAATTCTTCGTGGTTTTGTTAAAATTAATGAGATGCAAAAGGCAGTAGAGTTTCTCCATACGATGGCAAAGAGAGATGTTTCGCCAGATGTAGACACCATCTCTACTGTAGTTGACTTGCTCTCGAAGGAAGGGCAATGTCTACAATTTATTGAACATATACCTACTTTTGTTCGAAAAGTCCACAAGTAATGTGATGTAATTTGTGAAGTCAGTGCCTTCTCTTCATGCTTCTAATATATCGGGTCAAGAGCTCGGCAAGCAATTGCTCCTTGAACACCATGCCATGAGAAGGTAATTTTCTTCCTTAGACATGCACCCTATGTTGGTTAAAAGTGTGGTTTATAAAATAATTTGTCCAACATAAATGATATGTTTATTTTTCTTTTTCTAGCAGAAGAAAATCTTACCATATATTGACCATGGCATTTAGCTGCAATCCATATGTAATGTATTCGATATATCCATTCCTATTATGTGGAATTAATGTTGATCTTTTTTCTCACTATTTTTCTCGTATAGGATCTTGTTGATAGGTGCTCAAAAAGAAAATGCTAATGTTGTTTTAGTTGAATTGATTTATTAGTTGCTAATTTTGGAAATCAAAGACAAAGTCCTAATGATGATGTCATTGTATAGTGATTTCTGTAACTCTTATCCTTTTGCTTTCTTTTTAAAATTTGGAATCTTCTTTCTAACACTCAGATCCTTTACGAATAAAAAAAAAACAGAAAAAAAAAAGAGTACTCTTGTTGGATGCTTGGATATGGATACTTGGCTTGCTCTGAATTTTCAAGATTTCTCATGTACTTCTCGGCTAGATGCATGGCAAGATAAAATTGGATGTCATCATTATAGTGTATTTTGATTATAATCAATTTGTGATCCTAATCTTGCTAATTAGATCCTACTAATTAAAACCACTTAATTGAGAGAAAACATAAGATACAAGCGTGGTCTACAGTGGGAGCAAAAATTTTTATGCTCCTTTTTTTTCCTTCAAGAGTTCATAAAATTGTTAGCCATATGTTAATCTGCAACTCTATCATTTCACATGGTGATTTATAGCTTTGTAATCCAGTGGCTTGTCACATAAATTTCCAAAACTTACTGTAAATTTTTGTTTTGATATGTAAATTTCCAACTCTATCGTATCAGCTCATGGGGAATACATTTTGTTTTGATATCTAATTTTTGTGTCCGTTCACTTTCTACTTATTGTAAGTTGCCCCATCTCCCTAAGCCCTAAATACCGTTTACAGAGTGCATGCTCACATTGTGAAGTTGACAAAGAGGGATCATGTCCTACCTCAGTTTCATTATGTCATAGTTTCTTGGGAGCTCAATAATGGATGTGGAAAAGCTGGGTATGTTTACACATTTGAAACGAGGTCCTCATAATATTAAAAAAATACATAAATGCTCCGTTCAACCAAACCTATGCTCATTAGTTGTATTTACAATGCCGTATGAGCAACAAAAGAAACAAAATTTGTGTATATTTTTAGTTGAAAGCGCTGGTTGTCAGACAAGCAATCGGCTACTGAGCATGAAGTATGCAAATGTGTTACTAGAGTCACCATCCACTAGAGTTGTACTCTCTCTGCTAGAAGCATAGTCCAGTCCATATTGATTTCAGTTGGTGCAATGGTAAAAGTCTCGGGTGCCATGTGTGATAACACAGGTTCCAGACTTGCGAGTAACCACTTTGTGCAAAATTGCCAAAGGTTAAGTCTGTCTCTAGTTTGGACCCTTCCAAGACCCTACTTCGGTGGGACCGCACTGGGTGATGACCTTTTTATTTAGCAACTGAGGAAGATGCAAAAGAGCATTTATTTGTTATAACTTGGTTTAGATCTTATATTGGAAGTGACATCATGCTTTCATAAACTTCTTCTAGATCTCAAGATGCAATGGGTGGAATAGTTGTTCTTCTCTTCCTTGCAAATTTCAATTAAATATCTAGATCATATCCTGCAATAAAATTGTTGTTGCATTTCTCAAGACAACTTGATATATCATATCAAATTTAGATAAATATTTTTCTTGAATTTAATTAATAGTATATGAGATTAATACTGAAGGATACTTTGAGATTTAGCTAGACTATTTGAAGATCTATATTGCAGAATCAACATTGTTGGAGTCAGAAGCACGGTAGTATGAGGCAATTTGGAAATGACCTCATCAATCAGCCAATGGTTTGGCGGATTCTTTAGCTAGACAAGTGTTCGATGGGTCTTTCGCTTGGGAAGTGTTTTGATGTAATTGGCCTGTAGGGTTGAAGTCTTTTATACCTGTTGTTTTCTCCAGTCTCCTTTGTACTCGTTTCTCTTGTTAATGAAGTTATCTGTTATCTTAAAAAAAAAAAATTTAATAAAAGGAGGAGATTGGCACAGAAACCCAGCATTAAAATTATGTTGATTTAGGCTGCACTGAATACCTGAGAAGTCCAGTTCTTTTTTACAACTCTCTAGTGAATGGAAGGCCTTGATTTAGGCTGAACTGAATACCTGAGAAGTCCAGTTCTTGTTTACAACTCTCTAGTGAATGGAAGGCCTTGATTAAGGCTGAACTGAATACCTGAGAAGTCCAGTTCTTGTTTACAACTCTCTAGTGAATGGAAGGCCTTGGATTCTGATGTTATGCACCCTGTACAGCTGTCTTTTGGCTCTGAGTACTGGGTCAAATTCAAATTCTAAATAGAATTATAGAAGAGCAAAGGAAGCAAAGAAAGAGCGATATAACAAGAAGTTTCAGGAAAAGAAGATGATGGAAATAGAGAGGCCTCGTGGCTATCCTTGACAGCAGATCAAGGAGATTGAGTGTCACACCTTAATTTCTCAAAGAAAGCAATACACTGAAACTCTCACACAAAACCTCTGAACTTACTTAGTAATAGCCTTACATCCTGTATGTATGAGTTTATTGTGGCATTTATTTTGAATTTGTCATTTTGAGCTGAGAAATTTGTGTCCAACACCCAAAATGGGTGGGTAATGCGTGCAGTCTCTAAGTTTTTAAAATGGTAACAAGTGAAGCCTTAAGTTAAATTGAATGCATTTTTGGCAAGAGGAATGCTCAAGCGATAAGGGATAAGGTAGGAGCTTTGCTAATGGGGTGACTTACAATTTCCTGAAAATCCAAACATTAGGGGCTGCTAAAGTTGGATACACGATATTTACCCAGATATGTTAAATATGAAACTTTCCATTTTTGGTATTTTCTTTTATGTTTGTCTATTTCTAGTCTGTCTCATTTCTCCTATTTCCTTACTTCTAACAATAACTTCACTAAACCTTGAAAACTACAGAGGACTCATTTATGAGAAGAAAATTATACTATAAGAAGGTGTTATCCATCGTACTTCCTTTTTGTTCATTTCTTGTTATGCTATTAGCACAATTTTTTTCTATTTTAGTGATTGTTTTCAAATTGAACAGGCTTAATTATTGTCTCTTAATTGTGATTCTAATTTCCATTGTTTTAGCTGAATTTGATTCTTTATTGAGAATGCAGTGAGTGCATCTGGATGCACCACATTTAATGTTTGTTTTTTTAAGTGGCCACTTTGATGAAGCAAAATTAAATCACAGTGTTACTGCTACTGGTTTTGAAGGAAACAACACTGCATCATTTGATTCTTTGCACATTTTCATTCATTATTTCATTTCCCATTCTCTCTCACCAGCTACATATTTTTTGTCTAATTTTTCAGTGACTCTTCCCTGGATACATTAATCTTCTTTTATCATGTGCAGATTTTACGATCCCATGATTGAGCTTGAGAAGACTGACCTCATTCCTTTAGTGAACTCTCAACTAATGTGTTCTGAGTGCCTACAGTAGTCCAAGGGCAATCTCTGTTGTAAATTCATCATCAGAGAAGTTACAAGGAGCAAGAGGGAGTTTACACTTTACAGAAGCTGTGTAAATGTCAAATGAAGCGGACAAGATTTAGGATTTTCTGAAGAAATGGTGAGGTATTAACAACATTGACCTCATCTTATTCTTTGTTTTAGATTTTTATTTTACTTTATTTAAAGTTCTATTGGCCCTGGACTTTCTGCCATAGATGTTCTACCTGAAGCAACAAAAGGTTTGGTAGTGGTGGAAACCCCAAGTCTTCTATATGCAATGCTAGAAGAGTCTCTTGATGTTTCAACTTCTTGCTTGTTTAATTTGTTATATAGTTATATTTGGAACCTTTTACCTGATACAAAAAGAAACTAATACAGGAGATGACTGCACTATCTGCTCAAATATCAGAATGTGGTAGCAGACACTGGCTATCAACATTTATGAGGGAAATGTGGGAAAACATGGATATAACCTAAGTAGCACTATGTCCATGTGTCTTTTGAACTGTAGAGAAGCACCTGTGATCTTCTTGGAACATGCCTTGGCAAATGCAAGAGGTATAGAAAGTTGGGCATTGCTGAAGAGAGTCGGGATTCTCTCCTGCCAACCTAATAGATATAATAGGATGACTGGGGGTCTCTTGTGGCATCCTCAAGGTAAGTTCTAGACTGGGGCACATTGGTGTAAGCGCTTTTTTTGTGGAATGGCATGGAAAAAGTGGACAATTTTTATTTTTTATTTTTTGGAAAAGTTCTTTGGATGTTTGGTTCAAAAGCTTTTTCAAGGAAACAGCATAAAAAGCAATGCGATTTTTCATGAATTGATAGAAAAGTGTTTCCTAGTGGTGGATGGGAGGATTAGGAAAAAAAAGAAACAGTTCCGCAAAAAAATGGAAGTCCACAGACTTCCATTTATGATCATTTGGTGTAAGTATATTTCTACGAGGAAGAGTGCAAAAAAGCTGTTCAGTTTTCTGCTGTTTTTGCAAACACTACAAAAATATGCTTTGCCGCATTCTTTTGCATGGAACTGATTTAATAGTAAATTCTATGAAATGTATTCCTATTACAATATAAAAAATGGTGAAGAAGATTCACAAGTGACCATTTTCCACATAAAAAATTAGCAGGTTTCCATGAAAAACCAGTTTCCATGTGTTTGGTGTAGCATAAATCCTCAGAAATGGAATTCTATGGTGTCTTATTTTTTCAAAGGAGCCTCAAAACTTTGGCTCCCATGGGGAGGGGTTAGACTTATGTTTCTGCAAAAAAATTCCGCTACTTTTCCAAATATAATGCCTACCCTTTTCTCTGTGGGAACCTACTCCAGATCTAATGATGCAAGGTTCCTCTTTCAATCCTGATCATCGTTCTCTTCTTCACTGGCAACAATCCAAATCAACGACAAGCCTTAAGGATCATGTCATTGGTTAATGCCATTCAATCAATTCGTACCACCATAAAATTGATGGATCCTAAGGATCGTGACTCAACCCCCAGTTGATGGAACACAGAACTTTTGAATCCTTATTGTTCAATCTGTCCTTATCATCGTGAAATACGGGGATCCCATATTTCTATCCGATCGGAGTAATACTTGCCATCGGATTGATTCTTTACACCATAAAAACCTGAGAAACATTATTCTAATGTACACTGATGTATTACCAAAAAAACAGAATCTCTACTCCAGTTTGTGAAATTTGTATTCAATTCCTTTCTTTTATATTCTTATCATCTGAAATGGAGGAATTTTTTTTTTTTGGGTAAAATAAATGGATTTGTATTGCATGATGCATAGAGGTTTTGGTTAGTTTGGTTAGCAACCGAGTCAAGTAAAATTTTTCTTGGAATGAGAATGGAATTTACCAGTGATGGATGGGTAGAGCTGGGGCATCATAGCCTGAGTCAATTGTATTCTATTTGTGGGATGATCAAGCTCACTTGTTTTATGTTTGATGAAATGCTTGAGAAATGTGTTTTCTCCTAGAATTCCATGTTTGTTGGGTATTTTAATGGTGGGGATTTGGAAGAGGCGGCCCTTAAAATCCATGTATGATAAAGTATTTACATCTGGTCCTAGTTATTATATTTTTCATCTTAGAAATAAAGGACGCCTCAACTAGGTTTAGTAAAAGCATTAGGACTGAAGTGCATACCCATAGATACATGGGTTTTGAAGGGCAAGATTGGGATTGATTGGTGAGCTAACTATGGATTAAAATTTAGAGCATAAGAAGAATATCTTGATAATGGAGAATGAGCGCATGATACTTCATAAATCAGTAACAAAGCAACATCTATGATAAGAATTTATAGATTCCATAAAACCGTTCAATTTTATGCCAGATAGGTATGTTATAGAAACATCTATGATGAGTAGTGGTGGTTGGTTTTTGGAATCCTTTAAACAAAGTGATTAAGAGATAAGTAGCGAAGGGTATAAAATGGAAATGCAATTGAGACCTTTAACTTCATTACATAATGCCCGATTTATTGCCTTAAACTTATATGTTGGTTTTGTCTCAATTATTTTTCTCTAAATTTGTATACATCTGGAAAAAATTTATTGCCTGATTTAGGGTTTAGATGGTTCTGATGATGTAGAGAACTTTTTTTTTTCATGTCTGCACTGCTCTTTTCATGGTTTTGTGTTTTCTTCTCTGTTTTCAGCTCATCTCATGTAGATTGATCTCTTCATTTCCCAATTTTTTGGTGTACTCCTGTGATTTTTTTTTTTGGGTGCGTTTGTTGTTAAAGTGTAATCTTGTATGATAATAAGCCCAGCCCCCTTGTAAATAGGAGATTTAGTCATAATGTGTACAGCAAGGCAGATTCGTGTATGCTAAGTTGTCTTTCCCTTCTTAGAGATCTAATTGATCTAATTAGGTTTTAATTCCTTGATTTGTAGCCTAATCTTCGGCATTGTAAAGTCTATTTAAAGAAGAGAAATCCATGATAGCTCCAGATCGAATGGGAGTATTTCACAGAACTCTCTCTCTCTCTCTCTCTCTCTCTCTCTCTCTCTCTCTCTCTCTCTCTCTCTCGTTCTGGCATATGTCTCTGAATGTCATGGTATCAGAGCTTGGTTATAATCAATCCTCTCATTGAAGTATCATCTCATTGATCAGTTCTCTTATTGATCAATCTCTTCTGGCGAGACTCTTCTTTTTCCTTGCTGACTGTCCACTGATCAACAGTGGCCCACCACTGATCAACCAATGGCCCACCAGCGATTCACTCAGTTATGATCGACAGACCTCAAGGATCTTTTTAAGGATTTTTCTGGATTTTTTCTTCACCATTTAAAGTTGGTTTCAGGCTTCTCTTCCTCTGTCGATTTTAAGATTTAAGTGTCAGATAGTTTTCATCCAGACCATCCAGATTTGTGGATCTGTACCCGTTGCTCATCAAACTTGGACTGGAGGAAGTCCAATTGATCTTCTTCAAGACGCTCAGTCTTGATCTGTGATTAGACCACTCTGTGGGTCCCACACACAGATCTAGCCTCCCACAGCCAGTTCGTCTGGCACTATTTTTTGGGGTTTTTTGCACTATTTTGTGTTGTTCATGTTGAATACTTTCTCAGCCTCTACATCTGCATATCCCTGTGGAATTGCTACTGTTTTTCTATCTGATTAGTACTGATTGCTATTACTAGTACTTCTGATTAGTGCTGCTTATTACTGATTCGTGCTGTCTGGTGGAAATCTGCACCTTATTGTGGCTGTTAGTGTATTTTCGAGTTGCAATTTATTGTGCTGGTAGTCGGATTGCTGCTTATTGCTGGTTTTACTAAGCATATCTCTGCATTGCTATTATGGAGAAAGGTGATATCCATTTGATCAAGTTTAATGGTAAAAACTATACCACTTGGGCTTTTCAATTTCAAATTTACCTTAAGGGTAAAGAACTCTGGGGACATATTGATGATTCAGATCCCAAACCTACTGATGAAAAGCTCCTAGCTAAATGGGAGGTTAAAGATTGGCAGATCATGACCTGGATATTGGGGTCCGTCGATGCACAGTTTATCCTGAACCTTCGCCCATACAAGACTGCCAAAGAAATGTGGCTTTATTTAAAGAAGATATATTTGCAGGAAAATTCTGCTCGCAGGTTTCATTTAGAACATGAAATCTCGCAGTTTGTTCAAGGGACTCTGTCGATACAGGATTACTACTCTCAGTTTACTAGTCTGTGGACTGATTACGCTGAGCTTATTTATGCTGACCTCCCTGCTGCCTCCTTACCCTCTATTCAAGAGATCCATCAGACGAGTCAGCGGGATCAGTCTCTGATGAAGTTACGGCCACACTTTGAAACTGTCTGGTCCAACTTAATGAGCAAGGTGCCATCCCCTTCCCTCGAATCATGTTTGGGCGAACTCCTTAGAGAGGAACAACGCTTGGTGACTCAGACAACCCTTACACAGACTGCTCCTATCGATGTTGCTTATATAGCTAGGAGTAAGCCTCAAGCCCGAGACATGAGCAAGGTAAAATGTTTTTGCTGCCACAAACTCGGACATGTTTCCACTCAGTGCGACCAGAAGTTTTGTTCCTACTGCAAAACCAAAGGTCATGTTCTTCCGGAATGCCGGACGCGACCTCAGAATAGGGCACAGCAACAGAGAGCCTACTCTGCACATCTTCCTGAAGCTTCTTCATCAATCATGCCTGCACCACCTGCTGCCACTTCTTCTTCTACCCTTACTCCTGAAATGGTCCAGCAAATTATCTTAAATGCTTTCTCTGCACTTGGCCTGTCAGGTAAACCAACATCTTCCGTATCCACCTGGTATATTGATTCAGGGGCCTCCAATCATATGACACACTCTCCTGCCAATATGATTCATATAAGGGAGTATCATGGAGACCTCTGCATCAATACTGCTGATGGTGGTAGTGTTCCCATTTCTGCTGTTGGCCAGGTTCCTCACTCCTTGCCCTTGCATAATGTTTTTCTTTCCCCTCACTTAACCACAAATCTGTTATCCGTTGGTCAACTTGTTGATAGTAATTGCTCCATCCTTTTTTCTCGCTCTGGTTGTGTTGTGCAGGATCAAGTATCGGGGAAGGTGCTAGCAAAGGGCCCTAAGCAGGGACGACTGTTTCCTCTCCAGATTTCGTCATACGAAAGGCCCCCTTCCGAGTCTGCTTTGTTATCTCATTTTAGTAATAATAAATGCCAGTTGTGGCATAATCGTTTAGGACATCCTAATTCCAAAACTTTGATGTTTTTATTAAATTCTGGTTTCATTAATGATAATAAAGTTTCCTTTAAGGATGTTTCTTTTAATTGTGATAGCTGCAAGATGGGGAAAGGGAAAACCCTTCCTTTTCCTCTTCATGATTCTTTAGCAATGAAATGTTTTGATATTGTTCATAGTGATGTTTGGGGTATTGCACCTGTTATCTCTCATTCTCATTATAAATATTTTGTTACATTCATTGATGATTATAGTCGTTTTACTTGGATTTATTTTTTGCATTCTAAGTCTGATGTTTTCTCGGTTTTTAAAGTTTTCTTGTCTTATGTTGAGAATCAATTTTCCTCTACCATTAAAATTCTTAGGTCTGATTCGCGGGGGGGGGGGGGGGGTGGGGGGGGGTATGTTTCTAAGGACTTTCAAACATTCTTGCAATCCAAAGGCATTATCTCCTAGCGCTCTTGTCCTTACACCCCCCAACAAAATGGTGTGTCTGAACGAAAAAACCGACATCTCTTGGATGTTGCTCATTCCCTTTTGTTAGCATCATCTGTTCCCACTAGGTTTTGGCCCGAAGCCCTCTCAACCGCTGTGCATGTCATAAATCGCTTACCTTCCGCTCGATTAGACAACCAGACACCGTTTTTTAGACTTTTTCAAAAGAATCCTCTCTACGATCATCTTCGTCCTTTTGGGTGTGTGTGTTTTGTTCTTCTTCCTCCCACTGAGCGCACTAAGTTAACTGCACAATCCTCCATATGTGCCTTTCTTGGTTATGCTCTTAATAAAAAAGGCTATCTATGTTATGATTCTACAGCCAAAAGAATTCGGGTGTCTCGCAATGTCGTGTTTTTTGAAAAGCAATATTTCTTTCAAAGGCATGGTGATTCGCATAACTCTGTCTCGTTATCTTTTTTACCATCTTTTTCCGATGCAATGCCTCCACCTGTTTCTCGTTTTCAGCCGAATTTTGTGTATAAACGACGGAATGTTACAGATGATCCTGCCTCTGGGTCTCTCACTACGCCTACCCTTACTGCACCTGATCCTGCACCTGATCCACCTCCGGAGCCTCCTGCACCTGATCCACCTCCGGAGCCTCTTGCTCTTCGCCGATCCATTCACCACATAAAGCCACCAGATCGTTATGGCTTTACTCATGCTTCATTATTAACCACTTTGTCTTCTATTTCTATCCCTAACTCGTACTCTCAAGCAGTTCAGCGTGATTGTTGGATACAGGCTATGCAGGAAGAACTTAGTGCTCTTCAAGAAAATCATACATGGGACATTGTTACTTGTCCTTCATCTGTCAAACCAATTGGATGCAAGTGGGTATACTCGGTGAAACTAAAGTCTGATGGATCCTTGGATCGCTACAAAGCCCGTCTAGTTGCACTTGGAAACAGGCAGGAGTACGGTATCGACTATGAGGAGACTTTTGCTCCAATGGCCAAAATGACAACTGTGCGTACAGTTCTTGCAATAGCTGCCTCTCAATCATGGCCCCTATATCAGATGGATGTGAAGAATGCTTTTCTTCATGGAGATCTTAAAGAGGAAGTCTACATGCGTCTCCCTCATGGAATTCCTTCTTCTTCCAAAACCGATGTTGCTCGGTTACGACGCTCCTTATAAACAGGCACCCCGAGCCTGGTTTGACAAGTTCCGAACCACTCTCCTTCAGCTTTCTTTTATACAGAGCCCGTATGATCCTTCGATGCTCACACTTCATTCATCCAGAGGATCCACAATTCTCCTTGTGTATGTCGATGATATCATTATTATTGGCCCTCACAGTGATATGATTCGACAGATACAGGCCTCTCTGCAAGATAAGTTTCATATGAAGGATTTGGGACCTTTGAATTATTTCTTGGATTTAGAAGTTCATCAATCAAAGAAAGGCGTGTTTCTTCATCAGCACAAATATGCTACTGACCTAGTGGATCTCGCCGATCTCGGTGATTCTAGCCCAGTAGACACACCGTTGGAAGTAAATGCCAAGCTTCATCAACAAGACGGAGATCTCCTTCCTGATCCTACATTCTATCGTCGTTTGGTTGGTAGCCTTGTCTACCTAACCATTACTCGACCAGATCTCTCTTATGCTGTTAATTTGGTCAGTCAGTTTATGACAGCCCCACAGCATCATCATTTGGCGGCAGTCAAACGGATTATTCGATATATCCATGGTACCTCTACCCGCGGCTTATTTTTTCCAGTTGGCACACCACTTACACTCACTACTTATTCTGATGCGGATTGGGCCGGCTGTCCGGACACACGCCGCTCTACCACAGGCTGGTGTGTTTACTTGGGAGACGCCTTGATATCCTGGAAATGTAAAAAGCAAGATAAAGTCTCCAAATCTTCCACAGAATCCGAATACCGAGCCATGTCTTCCGCTTGTTCTGAGATCCTATGGCTACGCGGGTTGCTCTCAGAGCTTGGATTCTCACAGACTCAACCGACTCCTCTTCATGCCGACAACACAAGTGCCATTCGAATTACTGAAAATCCTGTGTTTCATGAGCGGACAAAGCATATTGAAGTGGACTGTCACTTCATTCAAGACGAGTATGATCGCAAAGTCATTACTCTTCCCCATATTTCCACTGAGTTCCAGCTTGCTGATATCTTCACCAAGGGCCTTCCACAGCCGCGGCATGAATTCCTGGTTCGCAAATTGTTGCTGGTTAACTCCCAGCATCAATTTGAGGGGGGGTGTTAAAGTGTAATCTTGTATGATAATAGGCCCAGGCGCCCAGCCCACTTGTATGATAATAAGCCCAGCCCCCTTGTAAATAGGAGATTTAATCATAATGTGTACAGCAAGGCAGATTCGTATATGCTAAGTTGTCTTTCCCTTCTTAGAGATCTAATTGATCTAATTAGGTTTTAATTCCTTGATTTGTAGCCTAATCTTAGGCATTGTAAAGTCTATTTAAAGAAGAGAAATCCATGATAGCTCCAGATCGAATGGGAGTATTTCACAGAACTCTCTCTCTCTCTCTCTCTCTCTCTCTCTCTCTCTCTCTCTCTCTCTCTCTCTCTCTCGTTCTGGCATATGTCTCTGAATGTCATTTGTGAATGATGTTTTAGAGATTTTGCCTGCTCGAGTTTGTAGATTTTAATGCTGCAAGTATGCCAAATAAATCGGTTGAATGATCTGTGCTTGAGTATTTTTATGAAATTTTTTTTTGATTCCTACTCCATAAGTTGCCCTAATCTCTCTCTCTCTCTCTCTCTCTCTATCTCTCTCTTGTTCTGGCATATGTCTCTGAATGTCATTTGTGAATGATGTTTTAGAGATTTTGCCTGCTCGAGTTTGTAGATTTTAATGCTGCAAGTATGCCAAATAAATCGGTTGAATGATCTGTGCTTGAGTATTTTTATGAAAATTTTTTTTGATTCCTACTCCATAAGTTGCCCTAATCTCTCTCTCTCTCTCTCTCTCTCTCTCTCTCTCTCTCTCTTTTGTTTTTCGGTTTGGATGGAATTATGGTATGGACTGGTGGATTTCTTTTCTAACAGATTCGTTGATTTGTTCTTTCCCGTCTTCCCTTCCTGTTTTTGACCTTCACATGATGCAAGCATGCACTGATTTGCATGGAATCTGATGAAATGAATGAATAGAACATTGTTTCAGATTGGGCTGATACATACCCAATTTTTTTAATAGGTTGTTAACTGTAATTTTATAATTGATCATCTTAAGACTCTATTTTTCTGGTTCATTTTGAGTATCTGGAGGCAGCTGCAGATATAATAGTAACTTCATCATATCAGGTTCAACTCTCTTCTCCAGATAACTTTGTGATTATCATATATACTGCGAATTGTATGACATGTATGCTGTGGGACATTACTTGTACTTGTGTATCTGTATTTTTCGAAACCACCATATGGGTATCTTATTAAAATGTAAGTGTGATTGTCTGGGCACTAACACTATCCATATATAGAGATAAGTGGAAATAGTAGAACTCAGTAGCCAAACCCATACACTAGGCGAAGTCAATGACAATGACAAAAGTATCCATTACAATATGCTGTATCCAAATGTTTCCGTGAATCATATGATATTGAAGACTTTTCAATATCACTAGGGTATCTTTCATTAACAACATGAAATGTAGTATGATTTGAGCATAGGTCATGAATGTGCATATTAAGTTGATTTCAGCACTGGCTTCTTTTTTCCTTTTAATTGAGTTTCTTTCATGCAAATAAATCCAGGTGAAACATTCATGTTCTTCAACAAAGAATTGAAACGAAATAAGAGAGATAATTCAGATGGGTGTCCCTATCTTTGGATCGATTAGAGAAGACATGACAAGTAAGTCTCAAAGAATATTACTATGTTCTTTCCTTTTCTATTGCCAGTTTTCCCAAATGTGGTCTCTCTTGCGTCATGCTCTTTCTGTTATATTTACTAATACATTGAACATACTTGTGATGAACTGTGAGGTTCCTCATTGGTACACCTGAAGGGTGCTTCACTTTCTGTGCTGGGATGCTTTAGCGCAGAAGGTAATAATATGAAGGCATGTGTTTCAGAGTAATGGTCTTGAGAGATGTACAATCCAGTGATCAACCAGTTACTGCATTTATGCATTGAGTTGATCATTAATTATTCTCACCTTAAATGCAATGTCCATACTCTATAGCATGGACATCTCTCTACCATAACTATTTTCTGGCATAGGAACTCAAGTGAAATCCATGACTGTAAATGGCAGCTTCGCACATCTACGATGTGTTCTGTTTATTATGAAAAAAGCATGCCTACTCTTTTAGAACCTGACCGGCACTATGGGATTCTGATATTATTATTTTAACTGAAAAATGGACAGTAAAAATTGGATTTAGTCTACCAATCTATATTCATTTTTGATGACATTATCAGTGAACATTGATTGAAAATTATTCTAATCATGGTCCTGTAATCTTCATTTCACAGCTAATATTGAACCAATCCCATCACTTCTGCAAGCAGTCATTGATCACTTGGTTCAATGGCATCTAAGTCCCGAAAGTAGAAAACCAAACAGTTTTCTTATCAGTTTCTTTGATTAGGTAATTCTTTGTAAATCTCTTCCTCCTCAGTAGTCCTGAAGCAGTGACATAATTGAGATATCCAGGCTATGTTCAACCTTTGATTTTACGAAAGAAGTAAGGGAAAAGATGATTGATTCACAGCTGCAGTCACAAGCCAGTAAGGAGGCAACCCTAGGTATATATGCTCTCTCTTTTTCTCTCTCCGGTTTTCTTCGTTCGTTCTTTCTTCTTCTTCCCTCTGCCCATTTTTTTTCCGCTATATTCTTCATTTGCTATGCATGCAAACCTCTACCTATATGCTATACATTGATGCATTTTAATGTTTTAGAGCTTTTACTGCAATGAGATGTACTAATCTTCTTATTTGGTTCATTGTAGTCGGTAATGTGATCGAGATGCACTAACCTCTCTATCCTCCCTCTCTATATCTCTCTGTCAATGCTCTAGAAAAGCAGAAATTCCATTTTGTTGTTTGTGTTGCTTCTTTTACATGAAATGGGGAGAAAAGAGCAGACAGATGATAAAAAGAGAGTGGAAGAAGTTCTTCAGATCCTTAAAAAACAAGCTCCTCTCACAGTAAAACAGGTAAGACCTGTTGCCTCCCTGTTGATAATATTCCCCAACAACAAGATCTACTGATGTAGTCCTTTTTATTGATCTGAATCTCATTAGAAAGGAAGTAGTTGAATGAATGTTGATTTGATGATTCACAGGAGAAGTTCTGCAATGATGCTTGTGTGCAGAGGTTTCTGAAATCTAAAGGTGACAATGTGAAGAAGGCAGCAAAGCATTTGAGATCTTGTCTCTCTTGGAGAGAGAGAACATTGGGACTGGTATGAGCCTTTGGTTATACTAGAAGCTGAAAGCATTCAAAGTAGACAGATTGGACCCTTTTTTTTTCTCTTGAAAGAAGTGATGAAATCTCTCTTTTTTCTTCTTATTCAAATGCACTGTCTCATACATGTTAATGTTGTTCTTCTTTGATACAATTGGGAATTGAAACTACCTACATGGATCTAATAATGATCTCAAGGCTTTCCCCAAGGATGTTCCAATGAGGTGGGAGAAGATCGCGGCGGCGGTCCCTGGAAAATCAAAGTCCTGTTGTATGAAAAGGGTTGTTGAGTTGAAGGGGGATTTTAGGAGCTCAAAGGCTTTAGATGCAACATAAAGGGGTCTGCTTCATTGTCAATTGCATTTGCTTGAGTGTTGTTAAGGTAATTCCCACATCAACAGCTCTTTCTATTGTTATAGGGAATTGCGTAGTGTTTACTTTTTTTAGTGTGCCATTTTTTAGTCTGAATTACTGATAGGAAGAAGTTATGGGTCTGAATACTGCTGGCTGTAGTTAGAGATACAAAGTTTTGCTGATGAAAATTCTGCTACTGATATGACAATAGCTATGGAAGGACCTGATGTTTTTGTAATTGCTTCAATTCCATTTGATGTTTTTCAGGTTTATCTAGTAGGAGGGTACTATGATGCAGGGGACAATGTGAAATTTGGGCCTCCCATGGCCTTCACCATCACCATGATGTCTAGTTGAGTATGGAAAGCAAATGGCTGCAAGTGGTGAGCTTGGTCATGCAATGGAAGCTGTCAAATGGGGCACTGACTACCTCATAAAAGCTCACCCTGAGCCCAATGCCTTGTATGGGGAGGTGGGTCTCTTCCCTTTTTTCTTGTCCCCTGCTTTTCACACTCAATATTCATCAATCTTTTGTTCTGTTTTGGTTTATGCTCTGCTTTCCTCTGCTCTCTCACTCTCTTTTTCTATTGTAAACACAGACCATTACTGTTGGCAAAGGCCAGAGGACATGACTACTGATCGCCATGCTTGTTGGATCAACACCAACAGTACCGGGTCTGATCTTGCCGGAGAAACTGCAGCTGCAATGGCCGCGGCGTCCATCGTTTTCCAGCACTCCAATCTGGCCTACTCCAATGAGCTGCTCACCCATGGCAAACAGGTCTTATGTCCCTCACACCCCGCGCAAATTAGCCTATTCATACTATAAGTTTATAACATGAGCCTCTTTTTTTTTTTTTTTTGTTCTCCCTCACCATCTTATATCTATCTGGCAGTTTTTAAGGGCCTTGATTGAGTATTTTCCACTCGCTTTACCTGACCCAAGTGGCTCATGTTAGAAAAACCATGCTTTCATTTTCTAATGTGCTCAGGTCCTAGTAGCATGGAGGTGTGGCCCAGTGGACCAGACTTTAATAAAAAAAAATAAAAAAAATTCGGTTAGTTATCTTAAAAAATCTGCATTTGTGTGTTTTATAGAAGAACCAAAGCTCGTGAAGTAATCTGCATTTTGGGTTAGTATTGGTGTCCAGTGTTTTATACACTTGTTTTTAGTTTTTGCAGGCTGGCATGTGTCCATTGTCATTTATTTAATGGCACTTGTGGGTTTGGTTTGGATGTTGATGTGCAGTGTTTTGATGATGATGAATACAAGGACAAGGTGATATTGTGATATGTAAAAAGGTTTAAAGCCGGAGTCACAATGTAATCTGATGTCATATTACATTCCTTTGGAATTAAAACTTAGTGGTCATGTTTTATTATAATTATGCCAAGTTTTCACTTTAGATGACAAGTCATAAGTACTTTATTGTTGACCATGGCTTTTTGTTTGGGTAAATCCTTCAGTTGGCATCATGTGGTTTGCACGTGATTGTACAGGTGTGCTTGATCGCAATAGGTTGTGTGTAGGTTGTGTGTTTTGCACTTTGTTTAGGAGGACAGATGACCTTCAGATTGGGGTCATTTTTCTATACAGAAAAATCAAGTGCTATTGCAGTTTCATGGTGGTTTGATCTACACTTCTGAGTAAAGAGGTCCATCCTTTTGATGGAAAAAGTGCTTCATGGCTCATCTCTTAAATTTGAATATAAGTGAGATGTTCTCTATGGCAGTCGTTTATTTTAAATTCCGACATACATTATGTGATTCATTCTCTTCATTATATTTGGCTTGTGTATTGATAATATTAGAAATGAAGTTTGAGGTTTTGGCATGTACAAGACAATCATCTCCATCTGTTATTATGAGCTATCCAGGCTTTTTCATCCCTAGTGGACCAAACCGACTCAAAATTCATAAACTAAAGAACAACCCCTTCAGCGACCAGATGTCAAATCTGTGATAGATTATAGATGTTAAACCTGTAATGTTAAGGTCCCAAATAAGCCCATCGGTGCTGCACATGGTTTTGTTATTGTGGTTGAGTAAAATTTTCAGGCTGAATAACTGGAGGTCCACTGGCATCCCTAATCATTATAAATGGACCGGACCGATCCAACCTTTCCCAGTTCAAGCTTGTCTTGATTACCAGTCATAGCTGAATTCTGTAGGAGTTAATTAAGTTAAAGCAAAGGTAACTAGAAAATTATGCCAATCTAATTAAAACTTTAGGTTAGGCTCTTGTAATTTTTGGACTTGGATATTCTCCTGAGCATCACTTGCATGCCATTAGAGGACTGAATTGTATACACCACTTTCAGCAGCCATTAGTAAGGTCAATTAACAATTGAGCAAGCTCGGCCTATTTACCACTTTTGACCAGAAGATCCCAGCTATGAGCAACCTGCACCCCTTTGATAGTCTTGTCATCCCATGATCTGGCATTAGGCCTAATGTTACATTCTTTGTTGGATTGAATTTTAAAACGTATCTACGTGTTAAGATAGTAATATTTTAAGGCGGTTAAATCAAGGGCTAACATAATACAGTGGGCAGAGTTTTTTGGTTGTCCCTCATCAATAAAAAGAAAATACTAGCAACAAAGGCTTGGGCTTACGAAAATATGTTAAAATTTAAGAATTCTTTTGAAATATTGTTAACATAAAATAAATATAAAATAAGTTTTTTTTTTTATTATCTTTGAATATTAGAAAATTTTCTAAGTATGAAAATAAATATAAAATAAAGTAAATTTACATAACATGATGATCTATTGAATTTAAAGGCATTGACCATTACGACCATCTCATTTATGGATATATTATACCATTGATGATTGAAAATATAAGAAAATGAAAACAAACCGGATGGATCTACATCTACTAAAAAGAACCCAAAAAAAAAAGGGATAAAAAATTTAATGTGTTTGATCCATCAGTGGGGGCCACCCTTGAAATGTTTTTAACGTGTGGGACCCACTAATGGCTCTGCATCCAAAGAAGAAAAAAGGGAAGATAAAAAGAAAGGAAATTGAAATCAAATGATTTCATCCTCAATGGACCACACACCACATCTGAATTTATGGTGATGGAACAGTTGGCCTCCCCACAGGTGATTGATAGTATAAGAAAAAAAAAATTGAAAGAGAGGGGGGGAACAAGTGTAAGAGAAGAAAAAAAATATAAAATACGTACATTGCATAGGATGAGTGTACGTGAATATAGATATGAGTCATCATAAAATATTTCTAATAGTTCTAACTCATATGCATACAAATCACATCCTAACAATTATCAAAGAAATTAAACTTGTGTATGATACCAACCCAGTCTGATTGCCCACTACGGATACATATTGACCTAGAAAACTAATATCTATGCATAATCCATGAATGGGTCCCACTGCATAAATAAGTTAAATGTGCAAGGCCCACTAATTGATTTGCATCCATTAAGAAACCAGCAGCGGCCAACAGGCTTGCCTTCCTCCATCAGTGGGGCCCACTCTTAGAAAAAATGGGTTAAGAGAAGTCCATTGGGATTTCTTCCAATGCTGGAGTCCAATCTTAAAATTTATTTAATACGAACTGGTGCCCACTACTAGATCTATCCAGTTAGGGGAAAAAACTGAAAGGAGAGTAAATGAGCAGCAGTTTGGATTTCATTCATCTGTAGGGCCCACAAAACATATTTAACATGGGATCCATTGATGATTAAAGATCTAAGGAAAAGAAAACAAACCGACTTTAATGATTTGCTTATAATTTGGATAATGGCAAAAATATGACTCAAATTCAAATAGTCATAACAATCTTTTATGAGATAGGTTTTAGGAGAGAAAGAGTAGCCCAAAGTGAGGTAGCACCTTAAAACAATGTGGGTTTTTTGTGCATATTTCTTTAAAAGGATAGACTTTTTAGAGATGAGGTAGCACCACTCCCCTTTGCTTTAATATATATATATATATATATATATAATTCCATTTACCCTCGTCCCATTGATAGACATGCATCTAAATGGCCCCACAAGGAAGATTGTATGGAAGCAAAATGCAGCATGCTCATAGGAGAACATTCTCCTTGTAACACCTTATTTATACATAATCTCCAATGACATGGGGGTATGATTATGACAAAAAAAAAAGAACCTATTTATCTGTCTGAAACTGGGAGATAATATTGAGATATTGTCATTTGCAGCTATAGTTATTATATTGACTACTATGATAGGGTGGCTATTTACAAGTATAATGAAGGATCGTGTGCCTTTTTTTTTTTTTCCAGAGAAAGGATGATTTAATTTAACCAAAGCCAAAGATAATACAAAAAGTTACAAAATAGGATTACATGCAATTGTTTCCAATGGATGTTCGAATACTGTTCATTGATCCAAGGAGTTACGGCCCTTGTACTTAGGGGTGTTCATATCCAGGATCCAGGTCAGGCCCAGTAGCTCGTATCCAGCCCAAGCCTGATATGTGTCATCACCCTCTAGGATGGGGTCCTTACAACGTGGCCCTAAATGTCAAGCCCAAGCACACCACCTAGGCTAGGGATGGCAATGGGTTGGGCTTAAATGGAATCCGTCTCGCCCCACCCCACTCCTGTTTAGAGCGGGTTTGGTAGTGGTTTACTTGATCCGGCATAGATTTAGATTTTTAATGTCATACCTATCCTGCCCCAAGCCCCAATTTAGGGTTCTTATTTCGAACTTCGAAGCCCCTTTCCAAGCAGTATTTTCTTTATTTCTTCCACATCTAGGCCATAGTGCAGGGCGTTAATGGCCGCTTCGGTTCCTTCCATTTCTCGCTCAAGAACGGCCATCGCTGTAGTCAGAATGGGTACTGCTACTTCTCCATTCTCTCTCTTTCCGGACCCATTTCCAATTACTACTATCAATTCTTATTCTAATACTGCAAAGGTATTGAATTCTGACGACGCATTGAGCCGAACCCAGTTCTTAGATTTTGTGAAAGATCGATCTAAATCTAAATCTGAGAATTTGAAGCTTGATGATGCATTGGGTTGGTTCGATCGTTTGCTTCTCATGAAACCCTTGCCCCCTGTTGATGTTTTCAATCATCTATTGGGGGCTGTTAACAAAAACAAACATCATTCCACTGTTGCTGCTCTCTATATGAGGATGAAGTCGACTGGGATTGCACCCGACATATTTACTCTGAACATTCTGCTCAACTGTTACTGCAGATTGAAGAGGGTCGATCTGGGGTTTGCCATTTTGGGAGGTATCTTTAAACGGGGCATCTCCGGATGCGACTACAATTAATGTAGTAATGGATGCTCTTTGTAAAGAGGGGATGGTGGAAAAGGCACACGAATTATTTGACCTGATGATTCAAAGAGGCAAGGAGCTTAAAGGAAGGGAAAATGGATGATTAATGGGTACTGCAAAAATAGGAGAATAAACGAAGCCATGAGGCTCTTCCAAGAGATGCATCATAAGCGATTGGTACCGGATACTATTACATACAACACTCTTTTGGGCAGTTTGCTTGGTGTTGATTTGGGGTTTGTCATTTTGGGAGATATCTTTAAACGGGGCATCAAACCTGATGCGGCTATGTATGTTACCATCATAGATGGGCTCCGCAAGAGTGGGAAGGTGGATGCTGCTCTTGAGCTGCTCAAGGCGCCGGAGAAGGGAACATGTAGACTGAACACTCTTGTATATAACACCATCATACATGGGCTTTGCAAAAAAGGGTTGGTGAAAGAGGCCTTGGACCTCTTTTCAGAAATGGTGGAGAAGGGGTATGGACCTGACATAGTTACATACAGCACCATCATCAATGGGCTTTGCAAGAATGGTAATGTGACTGCTGCTCTCCATTTGTTTAGAAAGATGGAGAGGGACATATTTAGGCCTGATTCTTACACATACAATATTATCATTGATGGTCTGTGCAGAGAAGGGTTTTTGGATGAGTCCCTAGCACTCTTTTCAGAAATGGTTGGTAATAGTATTTTACCAGATGTTGTCACTTATAACTCTTTAATTCAGGGATTCAGCTGTATGGGTCGGTGGGGAGAAAGCACAAGATTGTTCAATGAAATGACAAGTAACGGTATATCTCCGGATGCGACTACAATTAACATAGTAATGGATGCTCTTTGTAAAGAGGGGATGGTGAAAAAGGCACACGAATTATTTGACCTGATGATTCAAAGAGGCTAGGAGCTTAATGCAATTTCTTATAATACTTTGATGGATGGTTATTGTTTGCAAGGGAAAATGGATGATGCAATGAAAGTCTTTAAGTCTATGTTGGCTGATGGCATTGAGCTTGATGTGTACACCTGTAGTATCTTGATTAATGGGTACTGCAAAAATAGGAGAATAAACGAAGCCATGAGGCTCTTCCAAGAGATGTGTTATAAGCGATTGGTACCGGATACTATTACATACAACACTCTTTTGGGCGGTTTGCTTGGTGCAGGCAGTGTTCGGGCAGCACAAACTCTCGTAAATGAGATGAAAGCTTCTGGCCTGAGTCCTGACCGAATTACATACATTACATTGTTGGATGGACTTTGCAAAAGAAATTATATCGCAGAGGCAATAAATGCATTTCAAGCTATGGTTAACTCTAACTTTCAACCATGTATCCAAATTTATAACATCCTCATTGGTGGTTTGTGTAAAGATGGGAAAATTGAAATGGCAAAAAAGCTATTTGATGGCATCTCTGACAATGGTTTGGTGCTTGATGTGATAACATATACCGTAATGATCAATGGTCTGTGCAGAGAAGGTTTGATGGAGGAGGCTAATGAGCTATTCTGTAAAATGGAGGAAGGTTGCGTGCCTGACACTTTCACATTCAATGCAATTCTTCGTGGTTTTGTTAAAATTAATGAGATGCAAAAGGCAGTAGAGTTTCTCCATATGATGGCTAAGAGAGATGTTTCGCCAGATATAGACACCATTTCTACTGTAGTTGACTTGCTCTCGAAGGAAGGGCAATGTCTACAATTTATGGAACATATACCTACTTTTGTTCGAAAAGTCCACAAGTAATGTGATGTAATTTGTGAAGTCAATACCTTCTTTTCATGCTTCTAATATATCGGGTCAAGAGCTCGGCAAGCAATTGCTCCTTGAACACCATGCCATGAGAAGGTAATTTTCTTCCTTAGACATGCACCCTATGTTGGTTAAAAGTGTGATTTATAAAATAATTTGTCCAACAAAAATGATATGTTTATTTTTCTTTTTCTAGCAGAAGAAAATCTTACCATATATTGACCATGGCATTTAGCTGCAATCCATATGTAATGTATTTGATATATCCATCCTTACTATGTGGAATTAATGTTGATCTTTTTTCTCACTATTTTTCTCGTATAGGATCTTGTTGATAGGTGCTCAAAAACAAAATGCTAATGTTGTTTTAGTTGAATTGATTTATTAGTTGCTAATTTTGGAAATCAAAGACAAAGTCCTAATGATGATGTCATTGTATAGTGATTTCTGTAACTCTTATCCTTTTGCTTTCTTTTTAAAATTTGGAATCTTCTTTCTAACACTCAGATCCTTTACGAATAAAAAAAAACAGAAAAAACAAAGAGTACTCTTGTTGGATGCTTGGATATGGATACTTGGCTTGCTCTGAATTTTCAAGATTTCTCATGTACTTCTCGGCTAGATGCATGGCAAGATAAAATTGGATGTCATCATTATAGTGTATTTTGATTATAATCATTTTGTGATCCTAATCTTGCTAATTAGATCCTTATCTAACTAATTAAAACCTTTTAATTAGGAGAAAACATAAGATACAAGCGTGGTCTACAGTGGGAGCAAAAATTTTTATTCTCCTTTTTTTTCCTTCAAGAGTTCATAAAATTGTTAGCCATATGTTAATCTGCAACTCTATCATTTCACATGGTGATTTCTGATTTGTAGCTCTGTAATCCAGTGGCTTGTCACATAAATTTCCAAAACTTACAGTAAATTTTTGTTTTGATATGTAAATTTCCAACTCTATCATATCAGCTCATGGGGTAATACATTTTGTTTTGATATCTAATTTTTGTGTTCGTTCACTTTCTACTTACTGTAAGTTGCACCATAAGCCCTAAATACCGTGTACAAAGTGCATGCTCACATTGTGAAGTTGACAAAGAGGGATCGTGTCCTACCTCAGTTTCATTATGTCATAGTTTCTTGGGAGCTCAATAATGGATGTGGAAAACCTGGGTATGTATTTACACATTTGAAATGAGATCCTTGTAATATTAAAAAATACATAAATGCTCCGTTCAACCAAACCTATGCTCATTAGTTGTATTTACAATGCCGTATGAGAAACAAAAGAAACAAAATTTGTATATTTTTAGTTGAAGCACTGGTTGTCAGACAAGTAATCGGCAACTTAGCATGAAGTATGCAAATGTGTTACTAGAGTCACCATCCACCGGAGTTGTACTCTCTCTGCTAGAAGCATAGTTTGGTCCATATTGATTTCAGTTGGTGCAATGGTAAAACTCTCGGGTGCCATGTGTGATAACGCAGGTTCGAGACCTACGAGCAACCACTTTGTGCAAAATTGCCAAAGGTTAGGTCTGTCTCTAATTTGGACCCTTCCAAGACCCTACTTCGGTGGGACCACACTGGGTGATGACCGTTTTATTTGGCAACTGTGGAAGATGCAAGAGATCATTTATTTGTTATAACTTGGTTTAGATCTTATATTGGAAGTGACATCATGCTTTCATAAACTTCTTCTATATCTCAAGATGCAATGGGTGAAATAGTTGTTCTTCTCTTCCTTGCAAATTTCAATTAAATATCTAGATCATATCCTGCAATAAAATTTTTGTTGCATTTCTCAAGACAACTTGATATATCAAATCAAATTTAGATAAATATTTTTCTTGAATTTAATCAATAGTATATGAGATTAATACTAAAGGATACTTTGAGATTTAGCCAGGCTATTTGAAGATCTATATTGCAGAATTAACATTGTTGGAGTCAGAAGCACAGTAGTATGGGGCAATTTGGAACTGACCTCATCAATCAGCCAATGGTTTGGCGGATTCTTTAGCTAGACAAGTGTTCGATGGGTCTTTCGCTTGGGAAGTGTTTTGATGTAATTGGCCTGTAGGGTTGAAGTCTTTTATACCCGTTGTTTTCTCCAGTCTCCTTTGTACTCGTTTCTCTTGTTAATAAAGTTATCTGTTATCTTAAAAAATAAAAAAAGTATTAATACAGGGATAAGATTAGCACAGAAATCCAACATTAAAATTATGTTGATTTAGGCTGCACTGAATACCTGAGAAGTCCGGTTCTTGTTTACAACTCTCTAGTGAATGGAAGGCCTTGATTTACATTGCACTGAATACCTAAGAAGTCCGGTTCTTGTTTACAACTCTCTAGTGAATGGAAGGCCTTGGATTCTGTTGTTATTGTAATTTTATGTAATAACATGAAGAAGAAAGAGACGAGAGTTGGAGAGAAACTGATATCCATCAAGAGGATCGTCAGTGTTTTTATATTGTCATTATGCCCTAATCAAGGGCTTTAAACATGCTAATTAATACAATCATAATCAAGAATGAATCAATCTCCTAATCTATGTAAGGAAGTTGTACAGGGAAATTAGCAGCACTAAACTAGCAACAAAATCTAATCAATGATCCCACACGTGGGATTTGTATATATATACACCTATGTGGGCTGGGCCCGTGGGCCTAAGTGATCCGAAGCCCACATTATCTTCTACACTCCCCCTCAAATTGATGTGGTAAGGCAGAAAACATCAATTTGTTAGTGAGATCATGATGACGCGGTTTGGGAAGTGCTTTTGTGAAGATATCTGCCAATTGGTCATGAGTAGAGACATGAGGCAGAGTTATCTTCTCAGTAACAACATGCTGACGGATGAAGTGGCAATCAATCTCGATATGCTTTGTTCTTTCATGAAAGACCGGATTGTTTGCAATGCGTGTAGCACTGGTGTTGTCCCCATGAAGAGGTGTAGAGCTACCAACAGTGACACCGAACTCACAGAGAAGACGGCGTAGCCAGATGATTTCAGCACTCGCAGATGACATGGCCCGATATTCTGCCTCAACAGATGATTTCGAAACTGTGGTTTGCTTCTTGCACTTCCATGAAATCACAGAGTTCCCAAGAAACATACACCAACCAGTGGTAGAGCGCCGAGAGTCGGGGCAACCAGCCCAGTCAGCATCCGCATAAGCAGATAAGTGCAGAGAAGCGCCCGAAGAGTAGAAGAGACCATGATTAAGGGTGCCTTTGACATAGCGGAGTATGCGCAAGGCAGCAGCAAGGTGAGGTTTGTGAGGATTGCTCACAAACTGGCTAACTGTATGAACGGCATGAGAAATATCCGGCTTAGTCATAGTTAAGTATAGCAAACTACCAACTATCCGCCGAAAAACAGAGGGATCATCCAGAGGAGGGCCATCATCTGTACTCATCTTACTGTTCAACTCCATAGGTGTATCAAAAGTGTGAGCATCATCAAGGCGTGCCGAAGTGATCAAATCTGTAGCATATTTCTTCTGATGAACTCGAATGCCAGATTTGCTACGCAAGAACTCCAGCCCTAGAAAGTAGGTAAGAGGACCAAGATCATTCATTCTGAAGTGGCGAGTGAGATGATGTTTGAGATCCGTAATGCTAGCACTATCATTGCCACTGATGATCATATCATCAACATAGACTAAAAGGAAGGTGTATCCCCTCGTTGTCCATTTAAGAAATAGTGAGCTATCCGAATGGCTCTGACGAAATCCAGCTTGAAGAATTGCAGTCCGGAATTTATCAAACCAAGCCCTGGGAGCCTGCTTAAGTCCATACAAAGATTTCCGCAACTTGCAAACATGTTTAAGAGGACAAGCATATCCTGGAGGTGGTTTTAAGTAGACAGTCTCCTGTAAATCCCCATGAAGAAATGCATTTTTGACATCCATTTGCCACAAAGGCCAGTTGCGGGCTGCAGCGACACAGAGGAGAGTACGAACGGTGGTCATTTTAGCCACTGGTGCAAATGTCTCCGCATAGTCGATTCCATACTCTTGTTTATAACCCTGTGCAACCAATCGGGCTTTGTAGCGATCAAGACTTCCATCGGAGTGGACTTTTATGGAGTAGATCCATTTACTGCCAATCACAGAGGCTCCTTCAGGAGCCGGTACCAAGTCCCATGTCTGATTTGCTTCGAGAGCAAGCAACTCCTCATTCATAGCATCCTGCCAGTAAACAATCTTCGAGGCCTGTGAATATGAGGTGGGTATAGGAGCACTATCTAAGGATGAAAAGAGAGCAGGAAAGCCATAACGGTTAGGGGCACTAGAAAGACGATTAGATCGTCGCGAAGAGAGGATATTATCAGAAGAAGCTTGGTTACCTGTAGGAGCAATAGGCGGCACTGTGAGATGATCAGGAGAGGGAGGCACCATAGGAGGAACCTTGTTACGCCGGACATAGACCTTGAGAGCCGGAGAGGCTGAAGCTGGGGAGGCAGAAGCAGACTCCGAGAATTGGGGCAAATAGGACACAGCAATAGGGTGATGATCTAAACGCAATGAAAAGAAAGGAATGTGTTCCACGAAGATCACGTTTCGAGAGATTCGCATGCGTTTCTCAAACCGGTCATAACACAAAAACCCTTTGTGTTCAGAACTGTAGCCAAGAAAGATGCATTTGGCAGCCTGTGGAGAGAGCTTAGTGCGTTCAGTCGGTGGAAGATGAACAAAACATAAACAACCAAATACACGTAAGTGAGAGTATGAAGGAGGATGTTCAAAGAGAACTCCGTAAGGAGTAGTCTTGCCTAGAACAGTACTAGGAAGACGATTGATCAGATACACCGCAGTGTGTGCAGCATCACACCAAAATTCAGTAGGAACTAAGGATGCAAGTAAAAGGGTACGAACAGTTTCAAGAATATGTCGGTTCTTTCTTTCCGCAATTCCATTCTGTTGCGGAGTGTGCGGACAAGATTTTTGATGAAGAATTCCTTTATCAGAAAGGAAATCAGAGAATTCATGAGATAGATATTCTCCGCCAGAATCGGATCTAAGGATCTTGATATCTTTCTTAAATTGGGTGTGGACCATGTTATAGAATCTTTGAAAAATAGAAAACACTTCAGATTTGAAACGCATAAAATAAATCCAAGTATAACGGGAATGATCATCAATAAATGTCACATAGTACTTGAGTCCTGCCCTACTCAAGGTAGGAGCAATGCCCCAAACATCAGTGTGAATTATGTCAAAAGATTCTAATGCACGAGAATTATGAATAGAAAAAGGCAAAATATGACTCTTACTTAAACAACAAGCTTCACATTTGGATTGAGCTAGAGAAGACATCATTTTATTATCAATAATAGAGTCCAAACAACCAAGTTTAAACAAAGAAATTAAATAGGCATTGTTCACATGACCAAGACGTTTATGCCAAACTGTCCACAAGTTTTTGAAATTATTAGAAGAAGAAGCAAAGAAGGAATGATGTCCAATGTCCGGCAAAAACAGGCGTCCATGTTTACTCCCCGTCGCGATCACCTTCCCAGTTTGTCGCCCCTGTATGACACAACCAGAAGAACAAAAGTGAACAAGATAGCCATCATCAATAAGTTGTCCTACAGAAAGTAAATTGGCGGATAATTTTGGAACAAAGTAGACATTGGAAAGGGTGATGGATTGGCCAGTGACACTAGATAAAGTAATGGTACCAACTCCAGAAATGGGTAGTTGATCACCATTGGCAGTGGTAATTTTTTCTTTTCCAAGGTAAGGGTGGGAATCTGTAAAGCTATGTTCCACAGATGTCATATGATTTGAGGATCCTGAATCTAAAAACCATGTGGAAGAGGTGATAGAAGAAGACAAAGATGCAGAAGAATGAAAAGTAGGAGATGCTATATGAGAATAAGGTTGATACCGACCACCAGAGAAGCCCATAGACGCATATGCAGAGGTGACTGTGCTCTGGATCAGTTCTTGAATCTGAGCAGGAGTCATGGATATAGCCCCGGAAGAAGTGCTGCCTGTATCTGACACGGGGGCTTGAGCCTGAAATGCGGAAGGAACATTTTGTCTTGGCATATTGGAGGGAGGCTTCTTAGGCTGTGTCTCATTCCGTCGCTGTAGGCTGCGATAATCATCAATCACATGACCGGTCCTTTTGCAATATTTGCAAACCAGTTTCTTGCGATAATTTTTGGCAATATGTCCAAAGCCTTTGCATTCATAACATTGAGTAAGCTTTGGAGTTGCCAAAAGAGCCGAGTCAGCAGGAAGAGGAGCAAGGAAGGCTTTGGGAGCTTTGGGTGCTTCCAGAATAGTGCGCTGTGAAGTGAGACGAAGTTCTTCGCGAAGGACTTCTTGGAAGCAAGTATCAAGATTGGCAGTATTCTCCCTGTTCATGAGCGCAGACCGAATAGATTCAAATTCAGGTCGGAGATGCATAAGAAACTGGCTGATGTGAGTTTCTTCTTGTAATTGGAGAGCCTCAGATAGAAATCCAGAAGAGACGGTTTAGATTAGCATGGAATCCCTTTCAGTTCACAGGGTGAGGAAACCATTAAAGTATTCCTGCACAGTTTTATCCCCTTGACTATATTTGGCAATTTCACTATCGAGATGAAATTTCCGGGCTTTATTGGTTTGATGGTAGATTTTCTTCAGATGAGCCCACATATCAGCTGCCGTGGTGTATGCTTGAAGAGCCACAGTAAGAGAGGGATCAATAGAGTTAAGGATCCAAGTGACTACTTTCGCATTTTCTTTCGACCAGTTGGCGAGACCTTTTGAGTCAGCAGGACTTGTAATCTGAGGCTTCGTTATGGATCCGTCAAGATAACCAAAAAGTCCCTGTCCTTCCACAAAGTTCCTCAAGTGGAAAGACCAGGAAATATAATTCTGCCCGTTAAATTTGATTGGGATAACATCGTATTTATCCATTGCAGAATATGAAGGAAGAAGGTCAACAAAGAGCAGCAGCACAACCAATCAACAATGGGAAAGGAGGAGAACAGCCAGCAGCAGCACAAGAAGTTTTAAAAACTAGCAATAGAGGTCGCAGTAGTTTCTGATGAAGAATCCAGCCACAAAAATCACAACACAGTGCATAAGTGTCCCAGACAGAGCCAGGCGACCATGAAATTTGGACCTGGATCTGTGCGTGGGCCCCACAGGATTGTCTAATCACAGATCAGGTTTGATCTCTGTAAAGTGGATCAAATTGACTTCCTTCAGTCCAAATCTGATGAGATTTGGAAAAGTATCCACAAATCTGGACGGTGGTGATGAAATCCTATTGAGAAAAACCGTCAGATGAGGAAGAGGTTGGAAACTACCTCAAAGGTGATGAAAAAAATCCAGAAAAATCACCAGAATTCCCAGAAAACCCAGTCGACCATTCCTGTATGCAAGGATGGAGGCTTCTTGACGATCGTCAGAAGTCCACAGTCGCAGACGATGAGCAGCGACGTCAGACGACCAGTCGTCAGTGGATCGATCAACACGTGGGGTCCATTAGAGGATCAGTGACCAGATCTGAGGTTGGGGATGGAAGGACACAGTATTTCCGCAACTCCAGGCCAAAGTCTTACTCAAAACGGATCAAAATCCACAAATTGGAACGGCTGTGATGAAAATTGTTGCACAAAACTGAAATATCACAAAATCAGGTGGATATCCTACCTCTGATGACCCAAAAATCTTAAAAAAATATTCATAAATAAGAGGAGAACCAGACGATCAATATGGGCTGCTTCTGCTGCTATGATGATGATGATCGCTGGTGGGCCACTTTTGATCTGAGATGATCAGGAACTATTATAAAGATGATTTTCACTCCAGGAAGAAGATCCAAGCCAGGAATAATGATTGGATCAATGAGAGAAGAAGATCAATGATAATTGATCATAACCTCGCTCTGATACCATGTAATTTTATGTAATAACATGAAGAAGAAAGAGACGAGAGTTGGAGAGAAACTGATATCCATCAAGAGGATCGTCAGTGTTTTTATATTGTCATTATGCCCTAATCAAGGGCTTTAAACATGCTAATTAATACAATCATAATCAAGAATGAATCAATCTCCTAATCTATGTAAGGAAGTTGTACAGGGAAATTAGCAAGCACTAAACTAGCAACAAAATCTAATCAATGATCCCACACGTGGGATTTGTATATATATACACCTATGTGGGCTGGGCCCGTGGGCCTAAGTGATCCGAAGCCCACACTATCTTCTACAGTTATGCACCCTGTACAGTTGTCTTTTGGCTCTGAGTACTGGGTCAAATTCAAATTCTAAATAGAATTATAGAAGAGCAAAGGAAGGAAAGAAAGAGCGATATAACAACAAATTTCAGGAAAAGAAGATGATGGAATTAGAGAGGCCTCGTGGCTATCCTTGACAGCAGATCTAGGAGATTGAGTCTCACACCTTAATTTCTCAAAGAAAGCAATACACTGAAACTCTCACACAAAACCTCTAAACTTACTTAGTAATAGCCTTACATCCCGTATGTATGAGTTTATTATGGCATTTATTTTGAATTTGTCATTTTGAGCTGAGAAATTTGTGTCCAACTCCCAAAATGGGTAGGTAATGCGTGCAGCCTATAAGTTTTTAAAATGGGAACAAGTGAAGCCTTAAGTTAAATTGAATGCATTTTTGGCAAGAGGAATGCTCAAGTGATAAGGGATAAGGTGGGAGCTTTGCTAATGGGGTGACTTACAATTTCCTGAAAATCCAAACATTAGGGGCTGCTAAAGTTGGATACACGATATTCATCCTGATATGTTAAATATGAAACTAGCCATTTTTGGTATTTTCCTTTATGTTTGTCCATTTCTTGTCTTTGTCTAATTTCTCCTATTTCCTTACTTCTAACAATAACTTCACTAAACCTTGAAAACTACAGAGGACTCATTTCTGAGAAGAAAATTATACTATAAGAAGGTGTTATCCATTATATTTCCTTTTTGTTCATTTCTTGTAGTTATGCTTTTAGCACAATTTTTTTCCATTTTAGTGATTGTTTTCAAATTGAGCAGGCTTAATTATTGTCTCTTAATTGTGATTCTAATTTCCATTGTTTTAGCTGAATTTGATTCTTTATTGAGAATGTAGTCAGTGCATCTGGATGCACCACATTTAATGTTTGTTTTTTTAAGTGGCCACTTTGATGAAGCAAAATTAAATCACAGTGTTACTGCTACTGGTTGTTGAAGGAAACATTACTTCTACTGGTTTTGAAGGAAACAACACTGCATCATTTGATTCTTTGCACATTTTCATTCATTATTTCATTTCCTATTCTTTCTCACCAGCTGCACATTTTTTGTCTAATTTTTCAGTAACTCTTACCTGGGTGCATGAATCTTCTTTTAGCATGTGCAGATTTTACGATCCCATGATTGAGCTTCAGAAGACTGACCTCAGGACTTTAGTGAACTCTCAACTAATGTGTTCTAAGTGCCTAAAGTAGTCCAAGGGCAATTTCTGTTGTAAATTCATCATCAGAGAAGTTACAAGGAGCAAGAGGGAGTTTACACTTTACAGAAGCTGTGTAAATATCAAATGAAGCGGACAAGATTTAGGATTTTTTGAAGAAATGTTGCAGTATTAACAACATTGACCTCATCTTATTCTTTGTTTTAGACTTTTATTTTACTTTATTTAAATTTCTATTGGCACTGGACTTTCTGTTATAGATGTTCTACCTGAAGCAACAAAAGGTTTGGTAGTGGTGGAAACCCCAAGTCTTCTGTATGCAATGCTAGAAGAGTCTCTTGATGTTTCAGCATCTTGCTTGGTTAATTTGTTATATAGTTATATTTGGAACCTTTTACCTGATACAAAAAGAAACCAATACAGGAGATGACTGCACTATCTGCTCAAATATCAGAATGTGGTAGCAGATACTGGCTGTCAACATTTATGTGGGAAAACATGGATATAACCTAAGTAGCACTATGTCCATGTGTCTTTTGAACTGTAGGGAAGCACCTGTGATCTTCTTGGAACATGCCTTGGCAAATGCAAGAGGTATAGAAAGTTGGGCATTGTTGAAGAGAGTAGGGATTCTCTCCTGCCAACCTAATAGATATAATAGGATGACTGGGGGGTCTCTTGTGGCATCCTCAAGGTAAGTTCTAGACTGGGGCACATTGGTGTAAGCGCTTTTTCTGTGGAATGGCATGGAAAAATAGGACAATTTTTATTTTTTATTTTTTGGAAAAGTTCTTTGGATGTCTGGTTCAAAAGATTTTTCAAGGAAACAGCATCAAAAGCAATGCGATTTTTCATGAATTGATAGAAAAGTGTTTCCTAGTGGAGGATGGGAGGATTAGGAAAAAAAAAAAGAGAAACAGTTCCGTAGAAAAGTGGAAGTCCACAGACTTCCATTTATGATCATTTGGTGTAAGTGTATTTCTACAAGGGAGAGTGCGAAAAAGCAGTTCAGTTTTCTGCTGTTTTTGCAGGCACTACAAAAATATGCTTTGCCGCATTCTTTTGCATGGAACTGATTTAATAGTAAATTCTATGAAATGTATTCCTATTACAATATAAAAAATGGTGAAGAAGATTCACAACATAAACCAGTTTCTATGTGTTTGGTGTAGCATAGATCCTCAAAAATGGAATTCTGCGGTGTCTTATTTTTTCAAAGGAGCCTAAGAACTTTGGCTCCCATTGGGGGGGGGGGGGGGGGGGGGGGGGGGGGGTCAGACTTCTGTTTCTGCAGAAAAATTTCGCTACTTTTCCAAATGTAATGCCTACCCTTTTCTTTGTGGGAACCCTACTCAAGATCTAATGGTGCAAGGTTCCTCTTTCAATCCTGATCATCGTTCTCTTCTTCACCAGCAACAATCCAAATCAGCGACAAGCCTCAAGGCACATGTCATTGGTTAATGCTGTTCAATCAATTTGTACCACCATAAAATTGATGGATCCTAAGGATCGCGACTCGACCCCCAGTTGATGGAACACAGAACTTTTAAATCCTTACTGTTCAATCTGTCCCTATCATCATGAAATACCGGGATCCCATATTTCTATCCAATCGGAGTAATACTTGCCATCGGATTGGTTCTTTACACCATAAAAACCTGAGAAACATTATTCTAATGTACACTGATGTATTACCAAAAAAAACAGATTCACCACTCCAGTTTGTGAAATTTGTATTCAATTCCTTTCTTTTATATTCTTATCATTTGAAATGGAGGAAATTTTTTTTTTTTTGGGTAAAATAAATGGATTTGTATTGCATGATACATAGAGGTTTTGGTTAGTCTGGTTAGCAACCGAGTCAAGTAAAATTTGTCTTGGAATGAGAATGGAACTTACTGGTGATGGATGGGTAGAGCTGGGGCACCATAGCCTGAGTCAATTGTATTCTATTTGTGGGATGATCAAGCTCACTTGTTTTATGTTTGATGAAATGCTTGAGAAATGTGTTTTCTCCTAGAATTCCATGTTTGTTGGGTATTTTAACGGTGGGGATTTGGAAGAGGCGGCCCTTAAAATCCGTGTATTTATAGGTATTTACATCTGGTCCTAGTGATTATATTTTTCATCTTAGAAATAAAGGACGCCTCAACTAGGTTTAGTAAAAGCATTAGGACTGAAGTTCATACCCATAGATACATGGGTTTTGAAGGGTAAGATTGGGAATGATTGGTGAGCTAACTATGGATCAAAATTGAGAGCATAGGAAGAACATCTTGATAATGGAGAATGAGCGCATGATACTTCATAAATCAGTAACAAAGCAACATCTATGGTAAGAATTTATAGATTCCATGGAACTGTTCAATTTTATGCCAGATAGGTATGTTATAGAAACATCTATGATGAGTAGTGGTGGTTGGTTTTTGGAATCCAAGTAATGGCTGGGTTTGCCTACCTTTTCATATGATAGCTTCAATGTTCACATGAGTGGTGGATTGAGTTGATGAACTGTGAATGGTGATTTTGCAGATAAGTTATGACTGGTGATATGCAGGTGTAGGTTGTTGTATGTGCAGGTTTTGATATATGCAGATGTTGTTGATATATGTATGGTCATTTACCAATTTATAATTTGGGGTCGTGTTCCTTGGATGGAATATTTTGATGATATCAAAATGTGATAATATTTGCATGATCAAACATTCTTTTAATTATTGACCTTAGATGTATATGTAATAAACCAGAAATTGGGACTAATATCATTTGTCCTTGTCATGTGGGTGCATCTAGATGAAATATCATAAAAATCCTATTTGATGATCCATGGAATTTTGAAACTAGTGAAATAGCAAAAAAAATAGTAAGGGCTTATCCAGATCTTCATATTGTCGGGTATTTTTTTTTTTTGATAACCCAGGGTATCTCCCGCCCAGCCTAACCCATGATCCTTTGGCCCTGAGCCCAAGGGACACTCGATTCTGGACAGCCGAGAACTAATCCCTAGGGGAACATGCAAACCCTCCTACACATGCACCGGTTAAAACTATGGGAGGTGGCCAATGAAGGTAGGTGTCGAACACAAGACCTCTCCGCTTTATGAGGCGATGAGTCCTTGGCCATCTTAGCTACCACTCGTTGATTCATAATGTCAGGTAATTTGCACTGTGCAAATGATAGTTCCTGTGTTTAGATGACCCAATATACACCTAACAGAAATTTTTTTTCTCCTTTTTTATGACCACTTACAGGTAATTAGAGTTACAGGTGCTCAAGCAAGTGAGTTCTAATGATATACCAAGGTGGATGGTTGATGTTGTTGGGTGTCTAGAGGTGGTATCCATAGATGCTATGTTGCAAATATCTCTCGGAAGTGTTGAATTTGTTGGAATACTTGCAAATATCTTATCATGTTATTTTATCGATATCAATTTATTTTAACAATGTATCTGTATTTATTTCTTATATCCGCGGGAAGGGCCTGTACACAAATTTCTTTGTTCCTGTTTTTTTCTTGCGTTTTTGTTCAGTTGTGTTGAGTGAGAAGATGGTGGATATCAGTTGGTTGACTTTTATTAGCGTGCCCAACGAGACCTAGATCACAAATTTTATAGCAACACGATTTTTGTTGACCCAAGATTGATGTCATAAAGCTATTATGAAGATGTTGATTAACTTGAATTCTCCTCAACTCAAATGAGTCACCAATGATGTGCATAATTTGGAGTAATAAATGAGTGAATCTTGTAGTTCCTTTAGGTTTTTTTTGGGATGGATGGATATCCAGACTTTTTCCAGTTCCTCTAATTCTTTTCCTGTTCTTATGGGACTATGCTAAAAATGTCCTAGAAGAACACCCCAAAATGACTTCCCATTTTCCAACCAAAAAAGAGAGATGATTGCACTGGAAAAATATCATTAGACTTGGTGTAAACCATTATTTGCAGTACTCTGGCTTCCTTCTAGTACTATCCTTTTGCATATTAAAAAAAAAAAGAAAAAGAAAAAAAGAAGTGTATTGAAAAGAACTGTGGCTCATTGTATTTGGCAGCCATTAATTAATACCCTAATTATCTCAAATAACTTGTGGTTGATTATGGTGGCGATGCATGATATAACTGAAAAATCACAGGAGTATCCAAAGTTTTCACTTGGTTCATGGGTATTTTCCTCTGGGCTTCTTTTGAATTCTCCGAAACCTCAGTTGGTGAGTATATTCTTTTCAGACATTTGTAGCAGTGATGTATAGTCTATGTTTTTTTGGTGAAAAGCGTCAGTCTACAAAGAAGAGTGTCCCCCTCAACATTTCAATGAAAATATCCTTGGTACATCCAGACTAGGTTCATGGTAAGTTCTACAGTTTGCTTGAGTTTTCAGCTTGTGCAACTGAACTACTGATATGCAGATTGGCAGGATGAGCCCCGGCGTCAAAGACCTTGCAGAGAAAATAATTCAATTGTCGAGAATCCTAACCTTCAATTTATAGCTGTGAAATAGATGGTAGATGTATCGAATAAAAGAGAAGATCCCAATTCCAACATAAAATGGCACAGTTGGGTGTCACAGATTTTCTATGCATCATAGAACTATAAAAATGGTATCTTAATTCTTGTCAGGTTTGCTTTGGCTGGAAATGTTGGAATGTTATGGTGCGATCAAAAAAAAAGAAAAGAAAACACTTCTTGTACATCGAACCCACTACGTCAAAATGGAGAATTTCCGATGTTTAAGAGAAGAAAGAAACGATGACCGCTACTGTCGTTTGGTTTTCGATGGCTCTCTTCCGTTGATCCTTCGTCTGCACTTGGTCCCCCGTGTGATGGTGTAGCCAATGTTACTTGATACAACAGCTATAGTCTTTGGGCCGTCGTTTATAACCCTAATCGTTTACAGCCCCCTTGTGATCTGAAGCATCGTTACACAATCTACAGTCTCCATTTCTCTACCTCTCTCTCCAAATCCCCAAAGAAAAGCCCTAATCCCCGAACCTCCCTCTCTCTCGCTCATTCATGGATTTTTGATCTCTTTGAAGCGTTGAACACATTTGTAGAAGGTCATTTGTGTTGAGGTTTGGATCTGTTGATCGATCAAGAGTTCTGGTTTGATTTTCCTTCTGGATCTCACTTCGCTCTTGAGATTGTGGTTTGGTTTGAATTGGTTTGGATGATTTGAAGCATTTTGAAGTCTTTCGAAGAATCCGTGAAGCACAAGGTTGGATGGTTCGTTTCATCATCATCTTCTTCTTCCCTTTTGATTCTTCTGTGATCCCATTGATTTTTCTGTTTTTGCAGGTGCATCGTTTGGTGGTGAATGGGGATTCCATTGAATAAGCTGCAGCGAAGAAGGTGACAACGGCCAACTTCTCTCCGGCCCTCGGAGAACTCAAGGACCGAATCCGGCTCACGGAAACCCAGCTCGGAATCGACCATTGCTTGCTCAGGGTATTCCTAACGTCTCTGATTGTCTGATTTTGATATTAAAAATTTGATCTTTGGGTTTAGTTCCTGCTTTGAACTCTTTGTCTTGACTTTGTTGGAATTAGGATTCGATTCGGATTTCTGCACAAATCATGCTAGATTTTTGTTACTTAAATTGATATTGTTGTGTGGAAAGTGCTGCATTAGTTACTTGGGTATGATTTTTTTCAGTGAGGAAAAAACATGGGTTACAGGGGAAGAGGTACTGTTACAACAAGAGGGAGGCTGGTTGGATTCTTAGTTCTTACAGTGAGGAATGACATGGGCTTATGCAGATTAAGTAACCTAACCTGAGAGCATGGAGTCGACTAGGGTCAACCTTAACTACATTCAGAACCATGCATATGATTAGGTGTATCCTTTTCTAGTGAGAGGTTGTCATTGTTTAGCACTCATTTGTATGTTTGGAATCTGATTGGTGGAGGGGGGAAAGTGACTCACCCTTTCCCTTTGTTCTGTTTTTATGTGTTTCCATTCCGTTGTTTTACCCAATGAAATGGGGTGTTCTCCATGTAACGTTTTTCACTCAAAGAGAAGGGACGTTTATAGTCCTCAAGGTTGGCGAGATGGGTTCTGAATTCTGCAGGAGAAAGAGGGGCTAAGGTTGTTGATTGATAATATCACCATCATCACCACCACCACCACCCCATCAATCTGTTGTCCCTTAAAGAATTTCCTTTTTCTTTTTGAAAACAGGAACTCTTTAAAATTTCTTTTATTTTCAAACGTTATTTTAATTGCAACTGTTAATTAAGGAGTCCATTTCAAATGTTACTTTAATAGCATATGAAACGTAATTGACAGAGTAAAGTGAAATCAACCACCACCATGTAGGTTGGAATTTAATGTTGAAGGGTGATTATGGACAAACTAGGACAGATAGGTTTTGGGGGTTTTTGCGTGACAAAATGGGAAAGTTGAGTGATCTTTCCAGGGCCAATATTGGCAAAGGTTTCGGAGCTGAGATTTGGGCAATGAGGGAGGCTTTAAAATGAAAGGTAATTTTTGAAAAAAGGAACTCTTTAAAATGTCTTTTATTTTCAAATATTTTTTTAATTGCACCTGTTAATTAAGGAGACCATTTACTTTGTGTCCATTAATCGCTATAGTCCATTAAGGAAATTACTGTTTGTACTGTGAACCATCATTTGGTCATATGATGTTTTGGTCATAAGATAATGAAACAAGAGATTTTGCCATCATCCAAGTAATCTGATGTTTCTTCCAACCACTAAATTCATATAACTGAGTCGATGGACCCATAAACTCTGCTGGAAGGTGAAGCTGGGAGGAGGATTTTTTTTCCTTATTTTGGAACCAAATGTTTCCCTTGAAACTAAATTCCTGAACCTCCTCCCTCATTCTGCTGGTAAAAGTAGCTAACAAAGATCTTAAACACGCGTCATCTCCTATTTTCTTATTCCATGTCATTGTCCATGATAGAGGTCTAAGCTCAAGCGTGTGGGGCCCAACAACCCAGACCCACTTTTCCACTCTCTTGACCTGACCTGAAACCTCCTGCTCCTACTTCATCACAGCCCCACTTCCTTTGGTCCTTATAAAATGAGCATCACTCTGATTCAGTCCTTAAAACAAACCACCCCAAATCAATACTCCAAAAGATGGAGGAGAAAAGAGCAGCAACAACAGAGTTATCTCTGTTTTTTTTTTTTTTTTCTGTATGAAAGCTGCAATTCGATTGATTTGAAACCCAAAATCTCATTTCATTGCTTCTGGTTTGTGCGATTTCTTCACTTTCATTGCTTGAGAAAGGATTTTGTTTTTATTTCTTAATCTCTTTTTGAATAAGAGAAGGTGCCTCTGCTATTCATGCTGAAGTTGCAGATTGCTAGCTAAATTTCTAATTTAATCTTTGTGATAAAGTTGGGATTGAGGGAGGAGGATGGGATGGGGCTTGAACTTTTTATTCATCAAACGCCCTCTTGTTTCCTTGCTTATGATTTCTAGCCTTTATTATATTCACCAAACCCTCTTTATTTTTTTGCGGTGCTTTAATTCATTTTCTCCAAATTTTTTATGGTTTTTTATATGATCTGCACTGTTCTTTTAATGATTTTCATTTGCAGTACTCCTAAGGCTTGAGTTTGATGGTCTCAATCATAGATGGACATTATTATTTTTAGAGATTCGAAATCAGACATCCTGGGCCTGTTTGCCTACCTATTGAATTGGCAGAGGGTTTGCTGAATGTTGAAACAAAGTGATTAAGAGATAAGTAGCGAAGGGTATAAAGATGAAATGCAATTGAGACCTTTAACTTCATTACATAATGCCCGATTTATTGCCTTAAACTTCTATGTTGGTTTTGTCTCAATTATTTTTCTGTAAATTTGTATACATGTGAAAAAGATTTATTGTCTGATTTAGGGTTTAGATGGTTCTGATGATGTAGAGCACTTTTTTTTTCATGATCTGCACTGCTCTTTTCATGTTTTTGTGTTTTCTTCTCTGTTTTCAGCTCATCTCATGTAGATTGATCTCTTCATTTCCCAATTTTTTGGCGTACTCCTGTGATTTTTTTTTTGTGCGTTTGTGAATGATGTCTTAGAGATTTTGCCTGCTTGAGTTTGTAGATTTTAATGCTGCAAGTATGCCAAATAAATCGGTTGAATGATCTGTGGTTGAGTATTTTTATGAAAAAAAAATTATGATTTCTACTCCATAAGTTGCCCTAATCTCTCTCTCTCTCTCTCTCTCTCTCTCTCTCTCTCTCTCTCTCTCTCTCTCTCTCTCTCTCGTTTTTCTGTTTGGATGGAATTATGGTATGGACTGGTGGATTTCTTTTCTAACAGATTCATTTATTTGTTCTTTCTGGTCTTGCCTTCCTGTTTTTGACCTTCACATGATGCACGCATGCACTGATTTGCATGGAATCTGCTCAAATGAATCAATAGAACATTGTTTCAGATTGCGCTGATACATACCCAATTTTTTTAATAGGTTGTTAACTGTAATTTTATAACTGTTCATCTTAAGACTCTATTTTCTGGTTCATTTGGAGTATCTGGAGGCAGCTGCAGATATAATAGTAACTTCATCATATCAGGTTCAACTCTCTTCTCCAGATAACTTTGTGATTATCATATATACTGCGAATTGTATGACATGTATGCTGTGGGACATAACTTGTACTTGTGTATCTGTATTTTTCAAAACCACCATATGGGTATCTTATTAAAATTTAAGTGATTGTCTGGGCACTGCCACTATCCATATATAGAGATGAGTGGAAAAAGTAGAACTCAGTAGCCAAACCCATACACAGGGCATAGTCATTGACGATGACAAAACTTTCCATTACAATATGCTGTATCCAAATGTTTCAGTGAATCATATGATATTGAAGACTTTGAATTTCAATATCACTAGGGTATCTTTCATTAACAACATGAAATGTAGTATAATTTGAGCAAAGGATGTGAATGTGCATATTAAGTTGATTTCAGCACTGCATTCTTTTCTCCTTTTAATTGAGTTTCTTTCATGCATATAAATCCAGGTGAAACATTCATGTTCTTCAACAAAGAATTGAAAGGAAATAAGAGAGAGATAATTCAGATGGGTGTCCCTGTATTTGGACCGATTAGAGAAGACATGACAAGTAAGTCTCAAAGAATCTTACTATGTTCTTTCCTTTTCTATTGCCAGTGTTCCCAAATGTGGGGTCTCTTGTGTCCTGTCCTTTCTGTTATATTTACTAATACATTGAACATACTTGTGATGAACTGTGAGGTTCCTCATTGGTACACCTGAAGGGTGCTTCACTTTCTGTGCTGGGATGCTTTAGCGCAGAAGGTAATAATATGAAGGCGTGTGTTTCAGAGTAATGGTCTTGAGAGATGTACAATCCAGTGATCAGCCAGTTACTGCATTTATGCACTGAGTTGATCATTAAATATTCTCACCTTAAATGCAATGTCCATACTCTATAGCATGGACATCTCTCTACCATACGTATTTGCTGGCATAGGAACTCAAGTGAAATCCATGACTGTAAATGGCAGCTTCGCACATCTACGATGTGTTCTGTTTATTATGAAAAAAGCAGGCCTAATCTTTTAGAACCTGGCCGGCACAATGGGATTCTGATATTATTATCTTAACTGAAAAATGGACAGTTAAAATTGGATTAGGCTACCAATCTATATTCATTTTTGATGATATTATCAGTGAACATTGATTGAAAATTATTCTAATCATGGTTCTGTTATCTTCGTTTCACAGCTAATATTGAACCAATCCCGTCAGTTCTCCAAGCAGTCATTGATCACTTGGTTCAATGCGTCTAATTCCCGAAAGTAGAAAAGCAAACAGTTGTCTTATCAGTTTCTTTGATGAGGTAATTCTTTGTAAATCTCTTCCTCCTCAGTAGTCTTGAAGCAGTGACATAATTGAGATATCCAGGCTATGTTCAAGCTTTGATTTTAAGAAAGAAGTAAGGGAAAAGACGATTGATTCACAGCTGCAGTCACAAGCCAGTAAGGAGGCAACCCTAGGTATATATGCTCTCTCTTTTTCTCTCTCCGGTTTTCTTCGTTTGGTCTTTCTTCTTTTTCCCTCTGCCCCTTTGTTTTCCCTGTAATCTTCATTTGCTATGCATGCAAACCTCTACCTATATGCTATACATTGATGCATTTTACTGTTTTAGAGCTTTTACTGTGATGAGATGCACTAATCTTCTTATTTGGTTCGTTGTAGTCGGTAATTTGCTCTAGATGCACTAACCTCTCTATCCTCCCTAACTCTTAGTCCCTCTCTATATCTCTCTATCAATGCTCTAGAAAAGCTGAAATTCCATTTTATTGTTTGTGTTGCTTCTTTTACACGAAATGGGGAGAAAAGAGCAGACAGATGATAAAAAGAGAGTGGAAGAAGTTCTTCAGATCCTTAAAAAACAAGCTCCTCTCACAGAAAAACAGGTAAGGCCTGTTCCCTCCCTGTTGATAGTATTCTCCAACAACCAGATCTACTGATGTAGTCCTTTTTATTGATCTGAATCTCATTAGAAAGGAAGTAGATGAATGAATGTTGATTTGATGATTCACAGGAGAAGTTCTGCAATGATGCTTGTGTGGAGAGGTTTCTGTAATCTAAAGGTGACAATGTGAATAAAAAAGCAAAGCATTTGAGATCTTGTCTCTCTTGGAGAGAGAGCATTGGGACTGGTATGAGCCTTTGGTTATACTAGAAGCCGAAAGCATTCAAAGTATACAGATTGGACCCTTTTTTTTCTCTTGAAAGAAGTGATGAAATCTCTCTTTTTTCTTCTTATTCAAATGCACTGTCTCATACATGTTAATGTTGTTCTTCTTTGATACTTATGTTTCTCACCAATTGGGAATTGAAACTACCTACATGGATATAATAATGCACTCAATGCTTTCCCCAAGGTTGTTCCAATGAGTTGGGAGAAGATTGTGGCGACGGTCCCTAGAAAATCAAAGGCCTGTTGTATGAAAAGGGTTGCTGAGTTGATTAGAGGGATTTTAGGAGCTCAAAAGCTTCAGATGCAACATAAAGGGGTCTGCTTCATTGCCAATTGCATTTGCTTGAGTGTTGTTGAGGTAATTCCCACATCAACAACTCTTTCTATTGTGATAGGACACTTAAAACAAATTGGTTGCATTGAATTGGGTACTGTTTTCTTTTTTTAGTGAGCCATTTTTTAGTCTGAATTACTGATAGGAAGAAGTTACGGTCTGAATACTGCAATGGGTGAAATAGTTGTTCTTCTCTTCCTTGCAAATTTCAATTAAATATCTAGATCATATCCTGTAATAAAATTTTTGTTGCATTTCTCAAGACAACTTGATATATCAAATCAAATTTAGATAAATATTTTTCTTGAATTTAATCAATAGTATATGAGATTAATACTGAAGGATACTTTGATATTTAGCCAGGCTATTTGAAGATCTATATTGCATAATCAACATTGTTGGAGTCAGAAGCACGGTAGTATGGGGCAATTTGGAAATGACCTCATCAATCAGCCAATGGTTTGGCGGATTCTTTAGCTAGACAAGTGTTCGATGGGTCTTTCGCTTGGGAAGTGTTTTGATGTAATTGGCCTGTCGGGTTGAAGTCTTTTATACCCGTTGTTTTCTCCAGTCTCCTTTGTACTCGTTTCTCTTGTTAATAAAGTTATCTGTTATCTTAAAAAATAAAAAAGGTATTAATAAAGGGATAAGATTAGCATAGAAATCCAACATTAAAATTATGTTGATTTAGGCTGCACTGAATACCTGAGAAGTCCGGTTCTTGTTTACAACTCTCTAGTGAATGGAAGGCCTTGATTTATGTTGCACTGAATACCTAAGAAGTCCGGTTCTTGTTTACAACTCTCTAGTGAATGGAAGGCCTTGGATTCTGTTGTTATGCACCCTGTACAGCTGTCTTTTGGCTCTGAGTACCGGGTCAAATTCAAATTCTAAATAGAATTATAGAAGAGCAAAGGAAGGAAAGAAAGAGCGATATAGCAACAAGTTTCAGGAAAAGAAGATGATGGAATTAGAGAGGCCTCGTGGCTATCCTTGACAGCAGATCTAGGAGATTGAGTCTCGCACCTTAATTTCTCAAAGAAAGCAATACACTGAAACTCTCACACAAAACCTCTAAACTTACTTAGTAATAGCCTTACATCCCGTATGTATGAGTTTATTATGGCATTTATTTTGAATTTGTCATTTTGAGCTGAGAAATTTGTGTCCAACTCCCAAAATGGGTAGGTAATGTGTGCAGCCTCTAAAATTTTAAAATGGTAACGAGTGAAGCCTTAAGTTAAATTGAATGCATTTTTGGCAAGAGCAAGGATGAAAATAGGGGTAGCAACGGGCGTAGCAGCCCTTTGCCAAAACGCTATGTAGCGCGTGCTACGTAGTGGCGTAGTGGTGCGATTTGAAAAAATCATCAAAAAAATCTGAAAATTTTTGTAGAAAATCTAGAATATTGCAAAAAGAGAGAAAATGTTCTTTTTTTGCAAAAGTAACTGAGGTAAGGGAGAGGAGTGGTCCCCTCATTGTATGAGGTCCTATATATCTGTGAAACCTTGAGAAGAACTCTCTATATCCACTATAATTTGGCGAGATCGTTTGCTTGTTGGTGTTCTTTTAAACATAAAAGGGTAGAAGAGTTGCATAAAAATATTATTTGGAGAGAAAAAGAAAAGAAATAAGTGTTATTATACATTTTTAAATTTTTTGAAAAGTATGAAAATTTCACACCCCGTAGCGGGCGCAGTGGCCCGTAGCGGCCCCATAGCGGGCGTAGCGGCTTCGTAGCAGCCGTAGCGGCTCCGTAGTGGCTGCTACGGATGTGAACGGCGCTAAATGCTATTTAGCAGAGCGGTCTTCACCGCTATGCCTGATATAGCGGCCGCTACGCTTTTGATCCATGGGCAGGAGGAATGCTCAAGTGATAAGGGATAAGGTGGGAGCTTTGCTAATGGGGTGACTTACAATTTCCTGAAAATCCAAACATTAGGGGCTGCTAAAGTTGGATACACGATATTCATCCAGATATGTTAAATATGAAACTTGCCATTTTTGGTATTTTCTTTTATGTTTGTCTATTTCTTGTCTTTGTCTAATTTCTCCTATTTCCTTACTTCTAACAATAACTTCACTAAACCTTGAAAACTACAAAGGACTCATTTCTGAGAAGAAAATTATACTATAAGAAGGTGTTAACCATCGTATTTCCTTTTTGTTCATTTCTTGTAGTTATGCTTTTAGCACAATTTTTTTCTATTTTAGTGATTGTTTTCAAATTGAACAGGCTTAATTATTGTCTCTTAATTGTGATTCTAATTTCCATTGTTTTAGCTGAATTTGATTCTTTATTGAGAATGCAGTCAGTGCATCTGGATGCACCACATTTAATATTTGTTTTTAAGTGGCCACTTTGATGATGCAAAATTGAATCAGTGTTACTGCTACTTGTTGTTGAAGGAAACATTACTTCTACTGGTTTTGAAGGAAACAACACTGCATCATTTGATTCTTTGCACATTTTCATTCACTATTTCATTTCCCATTCTCTGTCACCGGCTACACATTTTTTTTCTAATTTTTCAGTAACTCTTCCCTGGATACATGAATATTCTTTTATCACGTGCAGATTTTACGATCCCATGATTGAGCTTGAGAAGACTGACCTCAGGACTTTAGTGAACTCTCAACTAATGTGTTCTGAGTGCCTACAGTAGTCCAAGGGCAATTTCTAGTGTAAATTCATCATCAGAGAAGTTACAAGGAGCAAGAGGGAGTTTACACTTTACAGAAGCTGTGTAAATGTCAAATGAAGCGGACAAGATTTAGGATTTTATGAAGAAATGGTGCGGTATTAACAACATTGACCTCATCTTATTCTTTGTTTTAGACTTTTATTTTACTTTATTTAAAGTTCTTTTGGCACTGGACTTTCTGCCAAAGATGTTCTACCTGAAGTAACAAAAGGTTTGGTAGTGGTGGAAACCCCAAGTCTTCTGTATGCAATGCTAGAAGAGTCTCTTAATGTTTCAGCATCTTGCTTGGTTAATTTGTTATATAGTTATATTTGGAACCCATTACCTGATACAAAAAGAAACCAATGCAGGAGATGACTGCACTATCTGCTCAAATATCAGAATGTGATTGCAAATACTGGCTGTCAACATTTATGAGGGAAATGTGGGAAAACATGGATATAACCTAAGTAGCACTATGTCCATGTGTCTTTTGAACTGTAGGGAAGTACCTTTGATCTTCTTGGAACATGCCTTGGGAAATGCATGAGGTATAGAAAGTTGGGCATTGCTGAAGAGAGTGGGGATTCTCTCCTTCCAACCTAATAGATATAATAGGATGACTGGGGGTCTCTTGTGGCATCCTCAAGGTATGTTATAGACTGGGGCACATTGGTGTAAGCGCTTTTTTTGTGGAATGGCATGGAAAAAGAGGACATTTTTTTTTTTTTTTTTTTTGTGGAAAAGTTCTTTGGATGTTTGGTTCAAAATCTTTTTCAAGGAAACAGCATCAAGAGCAATGCAATTTTTCATGAATTGATGGAAAAAGTATTTCCTAGTGGAGGATGGGAGGTTTAGGAAAAAAAAAATTTCTGCAGAAAAGTGGAAGTCCACAGGCTTCCATTTATGATCATTTGGTGTAAGTATATTTCTACGAGGAAGAGTGCGAAAAAGCAGTTTAGTTTTCTGCTGTTTTCGTAGAGACTACAAAAATATTATTTGCTGCATTCTTTTGCATGGAACTGATTTAATAGTAAATTCTATGAAATGTATTCCTATTACAGTGTAAAAAATGGTGAAGAAGATTCACAAGTGGCCATTTTCCACATAAAAAATTAGCAGGTTTCCGTGAAAAACCAGTTTCCATGTGTTTGGTGCAGCATAATCCTCAGAAATGGAATTCTGCAGTGTCTTATTTTTTCAAAGGAGCCTCAGAACTTCGTCTCCCATGGGGAGGGGTCAGACTTCTGTTTCTGCAGAAAAATTCCACTACTTTTCCAAATGTAATGTCTGCCCCTTTCTCTGTGGGAACCCTACTCAAGATCTAATGATGCAAGGTTCCTCTTTCAATCCTTATCATCGTTCTCTTCTTCACCGGCATCAATCCAAATCAGCGACAAGCCTCAAGGCACATGTCACTGGTTAATGCCGTTCAATCAATTCGTACCACCATAAAATTGATGGATCCTAAGGATCGCGACTCAACCCCCAGTTGATGGAACACAGAACTTTTGAATCCTTACTGTTCAATCTGTCCCTACCAACGTGAAATACGGAGATTCCATATTTCTATCCAATCGGAGTATTACTTGCCATCGGATTGATTCTTTACCAAAAAGTCTACTTGTCCCGGGATTTAATCCCGGGACAAGTAGCAGGGCTCATTCTTTACACCATAAAAACTTGAGAAACATGTTATCAGGAAAAAAAAAAAAAAAACTGAGAAACATTATTCCAATGTACACTGATGTATTACCAAAAAAACAGATTCACTAGTCCAGTTTGTGAAATTTGTATTCAATTCCTTTCTTTTATATTCTTTTCATCTGAAATGGGGGATACTTTTTTCTTTTTTTTTGTAAAATAAATGGATTTGTATTGCATGATACATAGAGGTTTTGGTTAGTCTGGTTAGCAACCAAGTCAAGTAAAATTTGTCTTGGAATGAGAATGGAACTTACCAGTGATGGATGGGTAGAGCAGGGGCATCATAGCCTGATTCAATTGTATTCTATTTGTGCGAAGATCAAGCTCACTATTTTTATGTTTGATGAAATGCTTGAGAAATGCGTTTTCTCCTAGAGTTCCATGTTTCTTGGGTATTTTAATGGTGGGGATTGGGAAGAGGAGGCCCTTAAAATCCTTGTATTTATAGGTATTTCTATCTAATCCTAGTGATTATATTTTTCAACTTAGAAATAAAGGACGCCTCAACTAGGTTTAATAAAAGCATTAGGACTGAAGTTCATACCCATAGATACATGGGTTTTGAAGGGCAAGATTGGGATTGATTGGTGAGCTAACTATAGATCAAAATTTAGAGCATAGGAAGAACATCTTGATAATGGAGAATGAGCGCATGATACTTCATAAATCAGTAACAAAGCAACATCTATGATAAGAATTTATAGATTCCATAGAACTGTTCAATTTTATGCCAGATAGGTATGTTACAGAAACATCTATGATGAGTCGTGGTGGTTGGTTTTTGGAATCCAAGGGCCTGTTTGGTAACTCTAAAAATAAGCACTTATTAAATGATTTAGAGCTTATTAAAATTTTTGAGTGTTTGATAAAACTCTAATCATGATTTAAATTCGAGCTTATAATTAGAAATAAGCGTTTTTAAGCTCTTAAACATAAGCTGATTTGAGTAGCGTTTTTTTTTTCGTAGCTTTTTTTTTTATTTCCTAGTAGTTGAGGAAGCTATGATACAATATCTTACCCATACCATCGAACTTTCATTCTCAGCGTATCTCCTTGTCTTGGCACGACCATCTTAGGAAGACGATGCGGACTGCTTAAAGACGCTAAGGATCTCCTCCTCTCTCTCATTTGGTAAAGTCCTTCTCTTCTTCTTTCTCTCATTTTGATCTCTATGTCTTCTATTTGTTTTTCCAATTCTACTTTTCTACATTTGGGTATTGGGATATGGGAATAAGAAGATTTTGATGGTTGCAATGGAGAGGATGTTGCCCATTTGCAGAACCAAGAGGGGTGAGGGTGGAGAGATTGAGGAAAAATGCAAAGGGGATATTTAGGGAAGAAGAGATGGAGATTTCAAGGAATCTGGTTTGTGGGGTTCCAGGAGAAGGGAAAAAAAAGTTGGAATATGAGCTTTTGAGTGGAGAGCAGATATTGGTTATCTGGTTTTTGTTGGTTTTGGGTTGTCTGGGGATGGGTATTTAAGGTGTTTGATGAAATGCGCGAGAGAGATTGTTCATGCATTTAACTAATTCAAAGAGTTTCGCTTGTTGTAGATTAGCTTAGTTGAAGTCTTGGATGATCTTATTTTATTTTATATTTTTTTAAAGAGGAATTTCGAGGAAAATGCCCTAGGACCGCATACGTCCCAGCAGGACCCACTTCCATATCGGTTACGAGAGGGGTCCTCATGTGGCATTTTTCTTGTTCTTCTTTTTTTTTTTTTTTTTGTGTCGTTTTGGGATATGTCAATGGTCGATATCGAACATTTTGTCAGTCGGATTTTCTTTAACATGTAATTGTCTTTTTTGCTGAACATAACAGAATGGTCGATATCGACTATATTGCGAAATACAAAAAAAAAAAAGGATGAATCTGAGTTCTCTCCCTTGATTGCTGGTGCTGCTCCATAGCTTGTAAGGGAGAAGAAGAAGAAGAAGATAGAGAGAGAGGCTGGCGACAATGTGGAGCTGAGGAGGGAAAAGAGCTTCATTTGCACATGAGTTTAGATGGAATGTCTTTGCAATGACGGCAGTTGTGAATATGTATGCAAAATGTAGGTAGATTGAGGATGCGTGGAGGATGTTTGATAGAATACCTGAGAGAGATTTGGTCGCTTGGAATGCAATTATTAATGGGTATACACACAATGGGCTTGCAAAGAGAGCATTGGAGTTTGTTTTTATGATGCAGAGAGAAGTGAAGAGGCCTGACTCAGTAACACATGTCAGTATCCATGGCTACACTGTTAGGGCAAGCTTTGAGTTGCTTGTGAATGTTTCTACTGCACTAGTGGACATGTATGCGAAATGTGGCTTGATTGGGATTGCTAAGTTGTTATTTGAAAGGATGCGATTTAAGAATGTGGTCTCATGGAATTCAATGATAGATGGTTATGCTCGGTATGGAGATTCAAGTGAAGCAATGGCCCTCTTTTGACAGGCTATGGAGCAACACCACCAACCAAGGGAGAAAACCCAGATTCGTCTTTTTTCTTGTTATTTTGCGATTTGGTCGATATCGACCATTCTACTATGTTCAGCAAATAAGACAGTTACATGTTGAAGAAAATCTGACTGATGGATAGAATGGTCGATATCGACTATATTGCAAAACAACGAAAAAAAAAAAGAAGAAAAAGCCCATATGAGGACCCCTTCCGTATCCGACATGGAACTGGGTCCTGCTGGGACGTATGCATTCCTAAGGGAATTTTCCCCGTAAATTCCTCTTTTTTAAATGATGATTTCCATAATTGGGTACGGTATCCTAGATTTGAGAATATGGATTTCAGGTCAAAGAATAAAAATGCTTTCATTTTTTGTACTTGAATGAGATGATTGTGTATGTGGTTCTTCAAATCCGGATGAGAATCTTTGTTCATTCATACTAGGGAAATGCTTCTTCTTGTCTTGTGTTCTACATTGAAGGGAATAGAAGCATTGAAATGAAGTGTTTTGAAATGTATTTCCACTGTCTTGTGACTGTTATGGTTGAGAAGCACACCCCCATGCAGGAAATGCAGTGCTATTTTAATGCAGCAGGCAACCCTGTGACAGTGCAAAGAAAGACTTCACATTCTTAGCTGTGAAGTGTGAATCAATGAAGTGAGACTGTGAGACAGTTAGGTGGATCTAGGAAGAAACTTCAGGTGTGTGCGCGTCTCTTTTTGGTCTTGAACTACAAAAAGGGAAGGGTACACACAGTGGATATATATTTGAAATATAACTTATGACTTATTCAAAAAACATAAATACTGAAAGGGGGACTTGAAACAACAATTAAGAAAAATACATTATTTGTTCCTCCTTTTTCTCTTGGAATGGTGCCTTACATTTTTTTGTTCTTTTTTTCTTTTTTTTTGGATTGATGCCTTATGTTGTTTTATTTTTGTTTATTTATTTTCAGTTCTGCTTGGGAAGCATCTTTATTCCATTGTTTGGAAATTTTTTTTCTTGAGTAGACAAATCCAACCTCACTCTTCACCAGTTTGCCAATGCAATTGTACCAGTCTTATTTATTTATATTTAGTTTTTGGTGCATTTTGCTTCCTGGCAAAGCAGTTAAATGAGTGAAATATTGCTGCTTTGCATGATTGGAGCCATAGTTGGGCTAGACAACAGGTTCTATATCATGGTTGAGGATTTTTCTTACCCCAACAATCTTATCCAGAAATGGGACATATCCCCAGAGTACTTTATTTTCTGCTTCCCATTTCACATTGAATCTAAAAATCTGTATAGTTTGCGTGACATATCACAAAGTGGCATTCATGATACTGAAAGTTGTGATTTTTTCCCTAACGTGAAAATAATGCATTGGTTTGTGTGTTTGAGTCTAAAACAGGATTTTTTTTAATACTGGCTAATGCATACTTCACCGAAATTCTAGTTGTGCGTTTGTGCGTTTGAGATTGTAAAACAGACCGATATGTACCAGAGGTGGTCCCTGTTGTGTAGTCTGAATCAAAATGGAACACTTAAGCCAAAATGGAATGAGATGGAAGAGGTGATAGATATAATCAGACATGACGTTTTGGGTGTCTTGGATGGTTTATTAGAATTCAGTAAGTCAAATCAACAATGGGGCTTGGTCATCTTGAGGAGGAGATGAAAAGTTCTAGGCTTCTAGCTAGTGTTTGGGTTTCATAATTTGAAAATTTGAAACTACACTATCTATTTCTGCTAAGTATGTATAACAACATACTTCAAAGTCCAGTAGGATTACAGGTAGAGGTGGAGCCCGGACCCACCTTCTCAACATTTTGGTTTTGCTGGTCTCCATCTTGTATTTTCCATGAACCAATCTTCCTGCATTTTGATCCTGTAACAAAACTGTGGTTGTGATTAGTCCCCTCTGGCTTCCCAGCAACCAAGCTGACCCTTATATAGCGGTTTATATTTGCAAAAAGATCAGGCGTGAGGATATGGGTGAAAAGCTGGAGCAGCATTTAAGATAAAACCTGAAGTTGTACAGCAGGACTAGGTGTGCCTGTGCACAGGCACCCTGGATGGCATAGATCATGCCCTGCTCCCCATAGTTGCTCTGGTTTTCTTTATCATGTTTTTATGCAATAGGGAAGGGCTAACCTGAAGCTTGAAACCCCAACATCTCTGGCTCACAGAAGTATGTCTTGCCACTTGCATTGCGCCATGGAAAATAAATGAGGTTGGGTTTTTGTTTCTATTCTGTGATGAAACCATTGGAATAATTTGCTTTCTAATCTTGTGTTCTTTACATTTCTAACCGCAGTTTCTGGCTCCCCTGCGCATCTATTTCCCACTCCTACACTAATGAACAGTGTTCTTTAAATGGTTTTTGTCCCAGCTTCCTGCCACTTCCCAATGAAGAATCATTGAAATGTATATAGAGATATGAACTCTATGTTTTTTACTTTTGGTAATACAGATATGAACATGTCTTGATAATGTCCATGGCTTTGGACATTGAATCATTGATAGACTTCAGCAATAAATTGTAAGATCAGTTATTGTTTTGTATATCAAGTCACCACTGGCCATTTAAACTAGCCTTGACCATCGAGGAAAAATGATTAGCCAAGGAACAGCCCATTTAATTATGGGGCTCTGGAAGAGACCATCGGCTTGAAACTAATGCATTGGTTCGTGTGTTTGAGTCTAAAACAGGGTTTTTTTTTTTTTTTTAATACTGGCTAATGCATACTTCACTGAAATTTGTGTTTGTACGTTTGAGATTATAAATGGGTAATGCAAATGCAAATTATAAATAGGGTTTGAAGGTTTTTTTTTTTTATTGGGCTCTAATATGTGTTGATTTAAAGGAGGTATAAGCATTGTTGAAAGCACAGTGATTTTGTTTATATATATATAAACGATTGAAAGTGCATGTGTAATTTATAAATAAGCTTTGAGATTACCTTTCGTTGTGCACTAATATTTTTTGTTCATTATCTCTCCATACATGGGTTTATCGGATCATTGGTCTAGATTACAATCATGACTTTCAGCTGTACATGAATCCTCAGGGTTTTTTTTTTTTTTTAATCATTTCTACACATCTACACATGACTTTCAGTTGTTCATGCCTCAGCTCTCTCTCTCTCTCTCTCTCTCTCTCCCTACTCTACTTTGGATATGTAAAGGTGATCTATATTGGTTAGAACTGTTTCCTATTCATTTTTCGTTGAACTTTGAAACTTCTTGTTTCGGATTATTTTTTAGGAATCATATTCTTTTCATCTTTTTGCTGATATAGGAGAAAAATTATGGCCACAATTGAAAGGGGCAGGGCTTCGTGGTCCAATGAAAACAAGAAGATCTTCTTTGACCTATGCATCGAAGAAGTGCAGACAAGAGGTAGATCAGGGTCTCATCTAAAGGCATCTTCATGGAAAAAAATCGTTGAATTTATACTGTTGGAATGAAGCTGGCATCTCTTTATGTTTTTTTATTTTTTTTTATGGAAGAATCTCTCTCTATGTATTAATTTGATTGGGAATTTACATTGATGTGCATCTGTTTGGCTGATAATGTTTATAATAAGATTTAAAGTTTACCCAGAGTTGGAAATGTTTATTCTTAAGAGTCTGCACCATCCTCGCCGACAAATTGAAATGCCATTCTTGACTGCAGATGCTATTTTTGATTCCCTAGAGAACTCCATGCAGGAAATATAATCGATGGTGAGCAGTTTGACTTGGCACGGACCCAATTGTCTACAATCTAAGATCAATGGCTCGACTGACTCAAAATGAATCAAGTTGAGTTAACTCGGGCAAGTTCGACCAAGTTTACAGCGGACTCAGTTGGACTAGCTCGAATAAGTGCCCTGCTAGTGGTGCTGACTTGGTGAACTACTAATTGAAAAGCTTAACCAAATGGAATGCCTCTTTCTGAATCCAACATGTTCAAGTGATCATGGCCTAGAAAGGTTAACATCAGTTGAAGAAGTCTTCTAAAGAGGCCCAACTCCAAAGAGGCTTATTTTAGATAACCTTGGAATGGAATTTCTATTATTCACATATTTTACGAGTGGTCAAGTTGATTGACGACCCACCTCTTATTGCAATGGAATTTGATGGATGACCCACCTCTTATCACGGTGGAATTTGACCAGAATGATACAATGGCATTTAGATTTAATAGCTCGCCAGATCCAAACTCTTGGCATCAGGGCCATATCACTATTACCATACAAAATGACTAATTTGCATTGTTTGAGTTACAGACCGCATTCTGTGTGACCCAGTTGGGATTAGCCCACAAATGGGGTGGATGTGATCAACAATGGCCCACATTACATGGACTGAGAGACATCAGATTGCCCCATAAAAATTCAATGATTTGTTAAATTGAAAATTTTCCAACTCTAATAAGCTCTTATTTTGATGTTTATCAAACACTCTATTATGAGAAAGAGCTTTTTTTTAATAATTTTACCTAACAGTCTAATTATAAATCAGAACTTAAAAATTAGAGCTTTTATTTTAGACCTTAATTTAATTAGCTCTTATTAATTAGATTAGAGTTACCAAACGGGCCCAAGTAATGGCTGGGTTTGCCTGCCTTTTCATATGATAGCTTCAATGTTCATATGAGTTATGAGTGGTGGATTGAGTTGATGAACTGTGAATGGTGATTTTGCAGATAAGTTGTGACTGGTGTGTAGGTTGTTGCATGCGCAGGTTTTGATATATGCAGATGTTGATATATGTATGGTCATTTACCAAATTATAATTTGGGGTCGTGTTCCTTGGATGGAATATTTTGATGATATTAAAATGTGATCTTATTTGCATGCTCAAATGTTCTTTTAATTATTGACCTTAGATGTATATGCAATAAACCAGAAATTGGGACTAATATCATTTGTCCATGTCATGTGGGTGCATCTAGATGAAATATCATAAAAATCATACTTGGTGATCTGTGGAATTTTGAAACTAGTGAAATAGCAAAAAAATAGTAAGTGTTATCCAGCTCTTCATAATGTCCGGTAATTTTTTTTATTTTTTTTATAACCCAGGGTATCTCCCGCCCAGCCCAACCCATAAGCCTTTAGCCCTGAGCCCAAGGAACACTCGATTATGGACAACTGAGAACTAATCCATAGGGGCACATGCAAACCCTCCTACACATGCACCGGGTAAAACCATGGGAGGTGGCCAATGAAGGTAGGTGTCGAATACAAGACCTCTATGGTTCATGAGGCGAAGGGTCCTTTGCCATCTTAGCCACCACTCGTTGGTTCATAATGTCAGGTAATTTGCACTGTGTAAATGATAGTTCCTGTGTTTAGATGACCCAAGGTACACCTAACAGAATTTTTTTTTTCTCCTTTGTCATGACCACTTCCAGGTAATTAGAGTTACATGTGCCTAATCAACTGAGTTCTAATGATATACCAAGGTGGATGGTTGATGCTGGTGGGTGTCTAGAGGTGGTATCCATAGATGCTATGTTGCAAATATCTCTCGGAAGTGTTGAATTTGTTGGAATACTTGTAAATATCTTATCATTTTATTTTATCGATATCAATTTATTTTAACGGGAGACACTCCTATGAGAGCATCTCTCACCTTATTATGAAAGATAAAGTGGGGGTCCTCATTTCCATATCCAATGCCAACAACTTAAATGTGAGGGCCACCCACCTTATCTCTCGTAGTAAGGTGAGAGGTGCTTTCATAAGGAGCATCTCCCTATTTTAACAATGTATCTGTATTTATTTCTTATATCTGCGGGAAGGGGCTGTACACAAATTTATTTGTTCCTATTTTTTTCTTGGGTTTTTGTTCAGTTGTGTTGAGTGAGATGATGGTGACATCAGTTGGTTGACTTTAATTAGCGTGCCCAAAGAGACCTAGAACACAAATTTTATAGCAGCACCATTTTTGTTGACCCAAGATTGATGTCATAAAGCTATTGTGAAGATATTGATGAACTTGAATTCTCCTCAACTCAAACGAGTCACCAATGATGTGCATAATTTGGAGTAATAAATGAGTGAATCTTGTAGTTCCTTCAGTTTTTTTTTGGATGGATGGATATCCAAACTTTTTCCAGTTCCTCTAATTCTTTTCCTGTTCTGTTTTCTTTTGTTTAATGAACTCCACTATGTAAGCAAAAAAGAAAAAAAAGGAGTGATTCTTGTTGTTTAACATTAGTCAGAACTCTCATACATTCCAAGCTGAACCCAGTGCCACATTTTCTTTACATGATGAATTGCAAAAGGAAGAAGAAATGCTATAATTTGTAATAATCCATCATATTAATCAGAAACCAAACATGATTGATGTATTAAAATAGTTTCATTTTGATATTACAGACGTGTATTTTGGTTCATGGAATTATTGTGGCCTTAGACCTTAAGACAGTTTGTAATTATATGTAAACTTCTACTACCTTGCTTCTGCTCCGTTATTACACGCTATGTGTATTTTTTCTTTCTGTGCAGATTGCATGAGTTGATGTTTCTGCGATTTGATTATAGTGACCGATCATCATTCATAACTTCACCGCAGACTTTGATCCACTCGGAATTGAGGCACAAATGTACTTAGAAGAGGAATTTTAATTGGCCTTGAGTCTCACACTTTTGGGATCGGGTTAGGATCTGACCTAATTTTGAGGACGTGACCGATATTATCTGCCAAGAATGGGATTTTAATGGGTCCCAACCCCCTTAGCATCGTACCCAATAAAAAAAAAAAGAAAAAGAAAAAGGATAAAAGAAAGAAAATTCTTATGGGACTATGCTAAAAATGTCCAAGAAGAGCACCCCAAAATGACTTCCCATTTTCCTAACAGAAAAAAGAGAGAGATGATTGTACTGGAAAAATATCATTAATTAGACTTGGTGTAAACCAGGATCCTCAATTTCTAATATAAACCATGTTTTCCCTATTACTACTTTTTTTTTTCTCTTGATTTTTTGTGATGGGTAAGGATATTGCGGCTCAACATTGGTTTAAAAAAAATTGAAGAGCAATCAAACAAACCACAACTTACATTTCACCTTCACATTTGTAGAGACCTATCATTCTTTATGGCATTTATTCACTTAAAAACACACAGAATGCACCTATAAACACACTAAAACGAACTATAAAATCTTAAAAATTATTCAACAAAAAATCCTGAGAAACGCAAAATGTCCTATATACCTGAAATCATTTCTTGCTTTCGTTACAATTTGCTGTTGACTGTAGTTTTTTCCATATCGATCATCTATAATTTAAATTTAGATGGTTCTCGGTCTTCTTCATTTCAAAGATATTAGAAAAGTTCTTCTAATATGCGACATTCGAAGATTCGAAGAGATTCAAAAGGTAGAAGAATTTATTTACGGTAGAAAATGAAATCAAAGTTAAAATTGAAACAAATGTAAGATTTTACGGGTTGCTGTGTGAAGAGGTTCTAGGTGTTGATGAGTTGTGCTATATTTGAGAATGAGGTGCTTTTATGTGATAAGCTCCTGCCTACACACAAGTCATGATTGTTGAGGTCCCCTATCTCGCTAGTGTATGTAGATAAACAGGGATATCGTCATTCTACAAAAACAATGAAGGTCCTTTGTGAACCAGACCCCTATGGCGGATACATATATTTTGGGTTCGTTTTGCTTTATAGTACTCTTAAGGGAATTTTTTTTTTTTTTTTTGTTTTATGGTAAAATCCTTTAATAATAAAAAATAAATAAATAAAGATTTTCCTTTAGTGCGTGCCATTCACACGCGTGGGCTTAAAAAACTATTTACATAGTTGTGTGAATCTAATGGATTGCCTTATCCAGATCCCATGCAAGCCATTTAAGTGAGATGCTCTCGGTCCCATACCAAAGCCAAACATGAACAGAAAAAATGGCCTGCTCTGCTACCAACACCTCGTAGGTTCAAACATGCCACCTCTTCTCCAAAGCCACGCCTTTCTCTTCTTACTTATATGCGTTGATTATGTTTCCCATTTGGTATTATTTAGGTGACTAATTCAAGATGACATTTCTTCATGGCTAAAGTTCCTAATGAGAAACGGTTGCAAACTTCAAATTTAGGAGCTCTGTCTGATTTTGCAAAACTCCTGTTTTCCTCTGTCTTTCAACTTTCCACGTATGAACACTGTGTGAATAGCAGACTCTGGGCCAAAGTTAGCTTCCTCTACAAACTTCCATAGAACCCAGTGTCCGACAGCTGACCTTTCGATTCCCACTTGTGATAGAACCTAAGAATTTTGAATACATTCAACCAAATTAAGTTATAACTGTGTGGGAGCGATTACCTAATACCGAGGTGATCCCCGACCTGGGCAATAATACTAATCAAGGTTTATACCGACCTCACTCACCCACCTCGGCAGTGTGCCAGCTGGCACCAGGTTGAAGCCGGACCCGGTAAGTGTACCGGCCACGCTATTTCTAGACTCTGCCTTGAGCGTCTCGGTAACAGTACCCGACCTCGAGCAGGCCTAACCTCGATGATATCCACCTCAGCCCACTTGGCCGAGATGGGCGTTGGGCGTCTAATCTCTTTTATGAGATAGGACTGCTACTTTATAAGGAGCCCCTGACAAATAGGGTGGCCGCCGGCCATTGATAAGAGCTCCTTCCTATCAGCAGATCACATCCACATTTATGCGAACTCAGTTAGACTAGCTCGAATAAGTGCCCTGCTAGTTGTTGAACTACTAATTGAAAAGCTTAACCAAATGGAATGCCTCTTTCTGAATCCAACATGTTCAAATGATCATGGCCTAGAAAGGTTAACATCAGTTGAAGAAGTCTTCTAAGGAGGCCCAACTCCAAAGAGGCTTATTTTAGATAACCTTGGAATGGAATTTCTATTATTCACATATTTTACGAGTGGTCAAGTTGATTGACGACCCACCTCTTATTGCAATGGAATTTGATGGATGACCCACTTCTTATCACGGTGGAATTTGACCAGAATGATACAAAGGCATTTAGATTTAATAGCTCGCCAGATCCAAACTCTTGGCATCAGGGCCATATCACTATTACCATACAAAATGACTAATTTGCATTGTTTGAGTACAGACCGCGTTCTGTGTGACCCAGTTGGGATTAGCCCACAAATGGGGTGGATGTGATCAACAATGGCCCACATTACATGGACTGAGAGACATCAGATTGCCCCATAAAAATTCAATGATTTGTTAAATTGAAAATTTTCTAACTTTAATAAGCTCTTATTTTGATGTTTATCAAACACTTTATTCTAAAAAAGAGCTTTTTTTAATAATTTTACCTAACAGTCTAATTATAAATCAGAATTTTAAAAATTAGAGCTTTTATTTTAGACCTTAATTTAATTAGCTCCTATTAATCAAATTCGAGTTACCAAACGGGCCCCAAGTAATGGCTGGGTTTGCCTACCTTTTCATATGATAGCTTCAATGTTCATATGAGTTATGAGTGGTGGATTGAGTTGATGAACTGTGAATGGTGATTTTGCAGATAAGTTGTGACTGGTGTGTAGATTGTTGCATGCACAGGTTTTGATATATGCAGATGTTGATATATGTATGGTCATTTACCAATTTATAATTTGGGGTCGTGTTCCTTGGATGGAATATTTTGATGATACTAAAATATGATCTTATTTGCATGCTCAAATGTTCTTTTAATTATTGACCTTAGATGTATATGTAATAAACCAGAAATTGGGACTAATATCATTTGTCCACGTCATGTGGGTGCATCTAGATGAAATATCATAAAAATCCTATTTGGTGATCCATGGAATTTTGAAACTAGTGAAATAGCAAAAAAAAAAATAGTAAGGGCTTATCCGGATCTTCATAATGTCGGGTAATTTTTTTATTTTTTTATAACCCAGGGTATCTCCCGCCCAGCCCAACCCATAAGCCTTTGGCCCTGAGCCCAAGGGACGCTCGATTCTGGACAGCCGAGAACTAATCCCTAAGGGCACATGCACTGAGTAAAACTATGGAAGGTAGCCAACGAAGGTAGGTGTCGAACACAAGACCTCTCCTCTTCATGAGGTGAAGGGCCCTTGGCCATCTTAGCTACCACTCGTCGGTTCATAATGTCAGGTAATTTGCATTGTCTAAATGATAGTTCCTGTGTTTAGATGACCCAAGGTACACCTAACAGAATTTATTTGTTCCTGTTTTTTTCTTGGGTTTTGTTCAGTTGTGTTGAGTGAGATGATGGTGAAATCAGTTGGTTGACTTTAATCAGCGTGCCCAAAGAGACCTAGAACACAAATTTTATAGCAGCACTATTTTTGCTGACCCAAGATTGATGTCATAAAGCTATTACGAAGATGTTGATGAACTTGAATTCTCCTCAACTCAAATGAGTCACCAATGATGTGCATAATTTGGAGTAATAAATGAGTGATCTTGTAGTCCGTAGTCCCTTCAGTTTTTGTTTTTTTTGTTTTTGGTTTTGTGTTGTTGGCGGGGCGGGGGCGGGGGCGGGGAGGGGGAGGGAGTTACTGTAATTCTTTTCCTGTTCTGTTTTCTTTTGGTTGATGAACTCCACTATGTAAGCAAAAAAGAAAAAAAGGAGTGAATCTTGTTGTCTAATCATTAGTCAGAACTCTATCACATTCCAAGCTGAACCCAGTACCACATTTTCTTTCCTTGATGAATTGCAAAATCAAGAAGAAATGCTATAATTTGTAATAATCCATCATATTAATCAGAAACCAAACATGATTGATGTATTGAAATAGTTTCATTTTGATATTGCAGACGTGTATTTTGGGCCATGGAATTATTGTGGCCTTAGATTTTAAGACATTTTGTAATTATATTTAAACTTCTACTTGCTTCCGCTCTGTTATGATGGGTTGATGTAGAATTAAATCAATTAGGATCAGAATTCAGAGCAGATTGGCTTGTTAATAAGAAGCACGTTTGGGCTCAACCCAAACCCAACCCACTTATTATTGAGGTTAAAATGTGAACCTAAACCTAGAGTTACCAAATGTATTCTTGGGAAATTTTAAACATAAGAAATCCAATGTTTGTATTTTGGTTTCTTGGAAAACATTTTTCATGTTCATGGGTTTTCATGCAGAAAAAAGTGTTGAGATTCCCCTGGAAAAGAGCCCTTCAGAGGAACCATATCTTGTTTGAAAACTTGACTTCCTTTTGCATATAGAATCCCACATGGGCTAAGTTAATAAAATATCCCTAACTTACCATCTTAGGTTAATAGACTTGGATCCTAAGTGGTGGGTTGGGCTTTGAGTTTTAAGCCGAATGAAAAAAAATTACAGGTACGATTACCAAAATACCCATGACCTTTAATCCCCTTGGTCTGGACCCTTTGCCAACAAAAAAATTACATTAATTTTACATTGTTGAAATTCCCGGTACGATTACCAAAATACCGATGACCTTTAATCCCCTTGGTCTGGACCCTTTGCCAACAAAAAACTTACATTAATTTTACATTGTGGACTATGAGCATCCTAGCCCAGTCCAAGATTAGTGGTTTTCATGGGCTGTGTCAGCCAGGGCAGTGGCTTCAAGTATGTAGGCCAATACCTACTCAATTTAACTATCAACAAGGACATTAGTTCTGTGTGCTTCCTATAGGCCCAAACACAGCACAGATCCAGACAAATGCACTGTGGTCTGGCGCAACCCATAAGCACCCTTAGTGAGAATAGGTTTTGTCAGACCCATCTAGCAGTGTGTGTTTAATCCCAGCCTGTTTTCAACTGGGAATTAAAATTGGGCCCAGCCTGACTTATGGGCCTCCTAGTCAGGCTCAAGCACATGGGACTTATGAACTGTCCAAGTTGTCCCAAGTGGGCCACGCCGGGCCAATTCGGTACATTCCCAGCCCTAATTCTTCTTGTGAATGTCATGCATGGAATGTGCCACCCATTTGCATGAGTCACCATCTTATCCTCTTATCCTAGGAATACTTTACTTTCTTGTTCTCTACATTTTAGCTAGTGGAGAATGGATGTTCATAAGTACTAGGGCCATGCACATGCTAAGGAGCCAATGATGACAGATTGGTTAAGCCCAACGTCACATGATGATGAACCCATCATGTAGTGGCTAACATGTCCGAGACAGACATGGCTACTGTTTTGCTCCTTAGCCGTTCAGAATTATATATTTCAGATGGATAAGATCATGAGAAAAAATTAGTGGCCCAATGGTCCAATACCGACCCCCCCCCCACTATAAGAGGGCTCCCAAACCTTTAGACTAGATTAATCCCTCCGGACCCAGAAGGAAGCCGGGTAAATATCCCTGTAGCCCCAAGGTGGTAGCACTAGTGGACTTAATCTTCGATGGGGAACCAGAGGTCGATACCAAGACCTCTAACTCCAGAAAAGGGAGGAACTGTGGTCCTGACCACTCGGCCAACCCCTTGGGGAAAACCCAAGACTCTCTTAATCAGCTGGCCCGATTCAGTGACTCACCTAGCAGATCAAGTTGACTAAGACAAGTATGGGAGAGTCGGAAGAAGATTTTTAAACTATGGCTTGACCTACCCCATCAGACCTGTCAATGGGCTATAGGCCCTTGGAAAATATCAAATCTTTCACTCCACGCGATTACTTTAAAACATGCACCCCAATATAAATTATTTGGATATCGAATAAGAGGATTTTGCGGTAAAGAGGAAATTTGTTTGGGTTTTCCGTGCAGCCCATCATTAAGTTGTTTTGTGAAATACACTTGCCTGCATAAAAAGAAAAAGAGTAATCTGATTTTTTCTTGATATCTAAGATATTGATTTCCTATGAGGGGAAGAAATGCAATACACCTCTCTCCCATCCAAACAGAAATCCTGCGGGCGAAGAATCCTCTTATAGAGGAATAAGTATCGAACGGGGTACGCAATTTTTTAAGGGTCGGGTCCATTTGAGAGACTAGAAAAATGAATATGATTTTTACGTGTAGCAAGAAACAGAAAATTTCTCATGCAGTCCATTCCAACACAATATCAAATCGCGATGAAAACAAGACTAGAAATAGGGAAAAAAGCAATTTATTGGATAGAAAGATGTCAAACAGATATAATCTCCCATTTGTTGCCATGGAGGACCATCTCATTCCAGGAATTCTAGCCAACCTGGTGTCCAACAACACAAGATCCAGGCCATTTAACAAGCCCATCCAGACCTTAGCTTCAGGCCCAAAACACTTATCAAACTGGAAACATATCTGCTATTAAAGCTTGTTGGCATGAAGCATTTATGAGTCTTATTGGCTTGGGCTGGACTCAGGCCTCCTCCCATAGCTCTCATCAGGCTGGCTTGGTTCGATGTTCCAGTGTAGATTCCATGCTTGGATTTGGGACCCACCAAGCCTTACTAGGCTTATAATTGGGCCATTGTAAGATGGAGCCGGCCATTGTGTCATGTCTACAAGTGTTCAAGCTGTGGACTGGACAAGATTAAAGCTTGTCTAAGCCCAGCCCATTTTGATATCTGCCAAAATGTTTACGTCTGATTCAACCTGGCCCATCCCATCTGCAAAAATTTATATGTATTTATGCTATATGTGTCAGTCAGGCCTGGTTCTATGCATAAATGGGCCCAGGACCCTCCTGCGAACCCAAAAAAAAAGAAGAAAGGATCAGGTCAAGCCCGTGGGTAGTGTGGCCTTTCAGATAAACCAAGGGTTGTTTCTATGTTCAAAAAGACAAATCACTATCTCAAATTCCAGCCAAGTAGATCTCCATTGAGACTAGGCATGAACATACTCCTTTGGGGACAATGGACATATGTATATTAGGTGCACATATGGTGGGTGCTGTCCCATGTTAGCAAAAAGGATAAACAAGAAAAAAAATGTTATTTAAGAAAGCATAAGATGATCTTGTGGTATGTGGGGTGGTCAAATTCATGCATCCAAACCGTCCAATTCATGGTCAACTGATGGAACATAATCTAAACACTTGTTTGGGTGCATATCCACCAAACAACAGGCATGCATTTACATCAATTCAAACCATCCAAATCATGGGTTCCACTGTTGTGGGGTGGTATCTGCCTAAATTCACACTAATTTGATGAGAACGAAATATTATCTTATTCTGGATCATGCATCTGTAGGCCACTGATTGGACAAAAGATTTAGTGTGATCTACATCTACATCTACATAATCCGTAACCTTATCAGATAAATAATAAACTATACAAGATTTACCATATACTTATCCCTTGTATCTTTTAAATAAAATGCCACTTCCACTTAGCAGAAGTTCTGCCATGAAGTTAGTGATTGCGACTACCCAAATTTAGTGTGAGATACTGATTTTTATCCTTTTTCTTTTTCTTTTTTTTTTTCACCTGGCCAAGGGGGTTGGGACCCGAGACACATGGGAAGAAACAGCCCGCATAAGTTGGAAGAAGCCCACATAAGTGGAAAAAGGTGGCGTACCCATAGTTCAAACCTTGGGCAGTTAGGTGAGAACTGCCGCCACTTACCAATGAGGTAAGTGGTCGTTCTCAATGTTATCCTTTGCATGTGAGATTGGCTGCAAAATGATTTTAAAAAGGAAATATTGCAATCTTTGTATGAAACAATTAATACTACTTACCATTGGATTTAAAAAAGAATAACTTAAGAAAGCGTTAAACTTTTAAGTCCCTGTATCGATGGTTGTGATGATCCCATTGGCATGATATTTTGCTCAAAATCATTTCCATAATGGTTTTAGAGAATATCATAGGAATGGTTAGAGAAGTGCTGAATAGTTAGGATTAAATAAGGATTAGTTTGAATTTGAAATTTCTTATTAAATGAATGCTAGTAAGAAAACTCTCGGGGAGTTTTTTTTTCATCTCTATGCCCCTTTATCTCACCCAATCAGTATTTTTTACCCCGCATTTTAAATTGGGGCATTTGGGCGGAGGTCCCTCAACGGTGATTTTTATTGCAAACGGTCCACAATCCTTTGTCGTACTGACAAAAGTGCTCTTGTAATTGAAAAAGACAAAAATGCCCTTGTATATGTCAGCAAAAGCAAAACTCAAATAAATTTATCTGAGTTTTCAAAATTCAGATAAAACTCAGATAAATTTATCAGTCTTCTGAGGCAGTCTTCTCACTGTTTAAACCATGGTTATGATCATATGTGTAGCCTGTGGACGGTGGTCCTGGACCATCCTTTCACATGTTAAAACCACTTACAGATTGACTGACTTGGGTTTTCTTGAAATCAGGATACAGGATACCTTGTTAATACGACACAAGAACTTGCCTGTGAGAGTAGAAGAGAACAACAAAAACCCACATTACATGACAATCAAGTTTCTCTATCAAGGTGGCCAAACTGACATCATGGTCGTTGATATAGCTTAGGTATGATATGAAGGTTAATAGGTTATAGTATTAAAAATCAAAATAAGTGTTATCTAATGCTTAAACCTGATAATCGCTGCTTTATCACTTCCACAAAACCAGAATATGTTTGATTTCTCCCATAGTTCCCTGCTCCTTCTCCTTCTGTCAGCTGGCAGAGAAAGAAAACGTGAATCACGAATCACAACCACTGCAATAAGAAAGGAGAGATGGATGTGGGTCATCGGATGACACCACTTCACATAGCTATTTGTTTGAAACTCAGAAAAGTTCTTCAAAACTCAGATAAATTTGTCTGAATTCTGCCAGAAACTCAGATAAATTTATCTGAGTTCTGCCAGAAACTCAGATAAATTTGTAAATTTATCTGAGTTCTGCCAGGATAAATTTGTAAATTTATCTGAGTTTCTGGCAGAACTTCGACAAATTTATCTGAGTTTCTGTCTAGTTTATCAGAGATTCTAAGAAATTTATCTGAGCTCGGCGACACCAAAAGTCAGAATACGGAAAATCAGATTCTAATAAAAATCGAAATCCAAAATAAGAACACTTGATGACCACAATCCAATCGAGAAAAGAGAGGGGGGAAATAAGAAAAAGTGCAAAATGCTCTCTTTCAAATCAGTTGTAGAGAGAAAGAGAGATTTGGAAGAGACTACAGATGAAAGAACAAGATAAAGTAAAACTGTATCTATCTTTGAAGAAATGAAAGAGAGAGAATCGGAAGTCATGGTGGCGATGGGAGGTGCTCTGCAACGATACTCTGCAACTATGGAAAGGAATGGAAAATGGAAAATGAGAGAAGAAGAATGAAGGAGTTCTCTGGCATAGTTGAAAGGGGCAACTTAGTCTTAAAAATATATGATGTGGCATATTAGGGACCTCTCACTAAAATATCTCCAGCTGTCTGGACTACAGACATTAGAGAAAAAGTAGTTGTCCTTGATACCTTAGAAGACCGTGTACAAGGGCTTTTGGCTAATTTACCCTTTTAAATTTAAAGTCAAGGCACTTTACTTTAGGGCTTTGAAATACACTCATTTTAAATTCATTCACTATCGTTCCATCTCTTTTGACATGGTAGAAATTTGTGACACTCATTGATGGCTAGGTTGCAATCGGAACAGTTCCAGGTTGAAACCATACTGGACTCGGACACATTTCTAAATAACAGTCCTGGTTCCGAATCCAATTTTCACTCGGAACCTGTTTTGTTGGTTCCAGACCCGGTTTTGATTGAAAAACCCGGATCTAGTTTCGGAACCGGGTCTACCTTGAGGACTAGATCTAGTTCCAAAACCGGTTCTGGCTTTTCTTCATTTTTTTTTTATTTTTTCTTAAAATAAGTATATCATATAACTTAAAGCAGTGTATCAAGCCAACTACCTCCAATATTAGACATAAAATGTCCAAAAAAAAGTTTATTTTGAGGTATAGTTTGCAATATGAAAGACTCATATGCTGGTTCCCAAGTCCACGGGTCGGAACCTATATGGAACCAGAACTGGACCTGTTTATCAATCAAAACCTAAATTAGGTTTCGGACCCGTTTGTGAATCGGAACCTAAAATAGGTTTCAGACCCGGTTTTTTTTAGTCGGAACTTTCGGGTAATCGGAGAATCGGATACCCATTTACAACCCTATTGATGACCCCATTTACAAAAAATCAAAACTCCCTCTTATGGGGATTCACCAAATTCCAATCACTAAGAGTTGGACCTGCTATTAAATGATCACTAAAAATACTTAAAATTTATAATTTCTTAGTGGTGAGAAATTCACTATGCTGCTCGATGGGGCCCACTTATGAAAATCAAATATATTAAAATTATACAATGTTATATCGATGATTATAAAAAAAGAAAATTATAATCCCACAGTGGGACCAACTCCCATTGAAGATAAATTTGATGAGAGCCCATAAGTTTTAGAAATCCACCAACAACGATTGATTTGAGTTTTTTTATTATAAAATGGGCCCCTTAAAGGAGTCACTAATTTCTCATGAGGGAGCCCCACCATGGAGAGATGCGACTTACACCTTTTTATTTGTCACTAATTTCTCATAAGTGAACCCTACAAAGGAGAGCGAAACATTCCTAACATCAAATGAAATATAAGATCGGGGATATCAATGGGAAGGCTATTTTTTGGTATCCAATGTCGTCCTAAAAACTAGCTAATATCTCCAACTTAATTATTTCTCCTTAAGACTAGCTATATTGTAAATGAGTCCTATTATAAAGGTCTCATATTCTTTTGCTTTGCACATTTGAGTTGGAGTTATTTAATTGAATATCTAAAAGGGGACAAAAAAAAGCCCTTTCTGAAATGGGGTGGTTTTTGAGAAGTTTCCTTCTTATTTAAAGTGCGTTTAAATCAAGAGCCTTTCATCTCTCGAGATTTTGGTAATTATTATGGAAATGTAGCGTGTTTTAAAGTTATCATGGTACATAGCAACTAGTAAGGGCGTGGTATCGATCTTGCAATCAGGCCGGACATGGTCCTGCCTCTTTTTTGTTTTTTTTTTTTAACCCCAGCCAATGAGGCTGGGACCAAAGAAGGAGCCCGCATGCACATGGGAAGGTAGCTCGCTAAAGTGGAAAAGGAGGCCCGCACAAACGGAAAAAAAGCCCACACAAGAGAGAAAGGAGCGCACACAAATGGAAAAATGCGACGTACCTGGGGTTCAAGCCGTCATCTGTGTTTCCTTAATAAAAAATCAAGCACCATCCTCCTCCATCCACACATCATAGAGACCTTATGATCTTCGCCATCTTCTCAAGAGGCACAATGAACGCTCCTAAGAGAATTGCAATGAATTTGATCTAGTGAGCAATTGACACTAACATACTAAAAAAAAGTGCAGGTTGTGACAATGATGGACTTTAAAGACAAATGATGATTGGCAGCCAAGCATGATGGTCGTGTATGGTTTGTAGCATAAGGGTGTTAGAGAATATCATTATAATGGTTTAGGAAGGGTCAGAATGGTTAGAATTAGATCCTTATCCAGCTTAGTTTGACTTTGAATTTTCTTGTTACTTGTGTGCATAAATTGAGAGGATTTCCTTTCTGCATTTATGAAACCCACACTTCTCTTAAAAGTTACCAAATGGGACTTTTTCATTACACTTTCCTTCTATGATTGGCATACATCCAAGTGGAATGCATTAGGGGTTACGAATTTTGTCTTTTGCACGAGCTAGTGAGAGACATCTTCTTGGACAGGGTGGCCCATTGCAAGCCTTGCAGCATGGGAGCTATTCTTTTTTCATATTTGTCCGTCTCCTTTCTTCTTCCTTTTTCTTCCAATGTGTGCATGGTTGCATTGGGGGATTTATTATCATTTTCTTATATGAAACTAAGATTCATTTTTCACATAGTGGCTCCCCAAGGAAAATTTTCAGATTCCACGCAGCAAGGATGATGTTACTCATCTTATGAACTTGCAGTACATTGGTGATGAAGCCAGCAGCACAGGTCCAGGCTTTGAAGATAGGGACATTTGACTTTGCATGGACAATGCATTACTCACCTAAATTACCTTTTGCATGCATAAGCATTATTCAACTAAAGTATCACAAGACACTATAAATACAATACTAATATTTATTTTGTCAGGTCTTGTGGTGAAGCCTTGTGCATTGCACACGCCCTGAAAGTTTATATTTCTTTGCAATTCTTCTATGAACAAGAGCACTTTCATTGGTTCCATATACACCAGAGCTTCAACATCTCAATGCTGACCAGTTATTTAAATCTCAACTACAATTGGCCATGCTTTAAAGGAACCCCAAAATGGCCTTCTATCTACTGATTATTGTATGGATATGGGAATGGAATCTAGCATTGAACTCTGGGGCTTTGGATGATTGGTGGCTTCTACTCATGAATGGCTTAAATTCTATTAAAAGAATTGCAAACTTAGAAAGAGTGGCAAGTAAAGATAGAGGCAGATCAGGGAGGATAATTAACATTATCACTTGGAATAGGTAGATTGAGTGGAGTTCAACTGATATATAGTAAGTATTAAGGGTTATCGCTAATATTTTTCATAATTACACATAACTACTAGTCTTTTTTTTTTATTTTAGAAATAACCTCCTCTATAATTGAAGCAATCTTAATCATCCATCTTGACTTGCAATCATAGCCCGGTATTAATACTTTCATGAAACTCATTACATTTTGTAATATGTAAATGAGATAAATTAATATCCTGTATATCTAAACTAGTTAGTAGTTAATATTATTTAGGCTTGGACATTAACCTTGGTTAAATCGAGTTAAGCTTCTTGATATTTTTGCATAACTTTCCATGTTTGATTCAAGCAAGAAAGTTTTAAGAGAATATTTATTCTTTTGCGATAAAAAAAACGTTAGATTTGTCTTCCAATTAGACATATTGACCCCTGATCAAGGTGTTTGACTAAGATGTTCAACTTAATAGAGGTCGTTATTTGTGAAAACAAAAAGGTTGGATGGTTCTTTCTAATTATCAAAAAGTGCAGATGGTTATTACTGAAATTCCCCTTAATTGGATAACCCTAGTCCTGAGTATTGTTCAGTGTCATCAGGCGTTCATCACTTAAATTGGATGATCTGAACTGTTAATTAGATGGTGACCCAGCTATGTATGGACTATGCCTTAAAGGACTTTTAATTGTTTAATCTGAACTGTTGGATCGAAGATTGATGCCGATGGTTTAATAAACTAAGACAGCTAGGTTTCATTTTAGGTTCTGAGTATGTTTTCCACTAAAGAAGATGAGCTGAACTGTTAACCCATGGATTAGAAAGTATTGATTAGGTCAGAGATATGCTCCTTGAGTAATCAAACCTCATTAAATGCAAATGATTCAATGCACCTAGTCGAATTGCACCATTCATTGAAACCTCAATCATGATCTTACGAAATTAAAATTGTTGGAATTATTGATCTGAGCCATCCATTATTGGCCCATATCTTGGGCACGGGAGAATCTCTGTGGTCATGGATTGACTAGTATTGGACTGGATCACGTGTATTGATGCAAGATTCTTGCCAATATACCATATAAATCAAGTCAAAATCTGATGGATCTATTCATGTATCTCATTAGTTAAATCAATCCTATTAGATAGAGATCAAAAAAATGAAAAAATAAAAATAAAAATCAGTCCTATTAGATAGAGATCAAAATAAGGGTGTAAGCATTTTAACAACTTCTTTAAATATCGTAATTTAGACATGACAATCTAACGGTGGATAATGGTCCGATGAGATGGTGTATCTAATTAATTAGTTGATTGTACATCTTTCCCTTCCTCTCCTCCAATGGACCTTGGCCTGTTTGTTTGCCATAAAGTAAAATAAAAAGAGAGTGAAATAAAATTTAACGATTGAATATATTTTTTACCCAAAAATATATTTGTGGATATTGCAAGCAACAGGTAGGTCTCTATTTTTATTTTATTTCATTGAAAACAAACAGCCCCCTTAAGGTGTTCGTTTTACTTCGTACGCCCATAGAGAAATTTGCAAAATAAAAAACAAGAGCTCTCTTATATAAGGCTGTTTATTTTCATCAAGGTAAACTTTTGTAAGGGTCACCTGAATGGCTGTCATATGAGGAATAGGCGAGGTTGAAGGTTTTAACATATATTGAAGAAGGATGTCCTATGGATAAATTTTGCTGGTGATTGTGACCATGGGCCTCAAAGTTTTGAATTTATATAAGAGCAAGGCTCTCCTAAGAGAAAATTTCGTAAGCTCATGCTTGTGGGGACAACCTTTGGTCTATTCAAATAGACCAAACACATGACCCTTCTAAATTGCACATGTCCACCAACTTTCGGTTGGACCATTGGATCAACTATGTATCGATCCGAATGGACTATTGACCATTAAACTTCTAGGCTCATATGGAGATGATAGAAATCATGGCCATTCCCATGTAGGTCCCCATGTGGGCCTCACCACACACTTGAACTTATCTTATACTAAGCTCTAAGCTGGCCTCTTTATATAATGCCGAGGAAAAAAATTTCATGGAGACTTCCATCATGTCATGATTATACTAATTTTTCTCCTCCATTTATATTTTCAACGACAGTGAGAGGAAAGTTGATGAGAAATCCCTGACATTTTGATTGTCAAACCTCACCTTAAAACCTTGCAGTTCCACTTTATCTGGTGTTTGGCAGACATTGAAGTGGCCTCCACAAGGAAGTTTACAAGTTTGAAACGTAATTGATTCACATGACTCCTTATTTCTTTAGATGATATGAGCTCATTTGCTCATTTGAGGCCACGTAAAAACAAACTAATATCTAATGACATTATGACACAGGTTCTCTGTGCACAAGAACTAGCTTGGAAGTTTCTATTATCGTGATTAGGCATAACCCCAAATGATTTCACATCTCTCTCTCTCTCTCTCTCTCTCTCTCTCTCTCATGATAAGAATAGACTCACATCAGCTTACTAGGGATCAAAATGAGTGAAAAATAATAATAATAAAATAAAAACCCAAATTCCTAGGATCACCATTTAAAAAAGAAAAGGTTGTGTCTTAGATTTGGACCCATTTTTTATTGGGGTCAGAGTCCAGGTCCACTAAGTGGATTATGTTAGTGGGAAACGGATCCCCTCTTTGGACGAATCAGGAGTCGCCATGTGCAGGGGGGGTGGAGGGAAGAGAAAAACAGGTTCTCCTTCCTCCGCTCCCGCGCATGTCGTCCCCTGATTCATCCAAACAAGGCTCCCCAATTTGGACGAAACAGGGAATCTGGATCCATATTAGTGATATATAGTCAGCTTTGGGTCAGGTGATCCATATCTAACCATACCCAGATCTCAAACAAGGACATTTTCCCAAAACGGGACATGTTATGAGTTCTGTACATCCAGGCCCAATTACTTATATATCACTAATATGATAATCCACTTATATATTTTATATGGTTGTGACAATTGCCACGTGGTCATCATTACATGAAATCAGATAATAATGACTGGTAGAAGAAGCAAGAAGGCTTTGCCTTGTCATGATCGTGATTGATTATGGGATGAAATTGAAAGGATTGTCTTTTTAAGTATCTTGATAGATAATGGTCTAACATGTATATCTAGACAGTACTTCTATAATCTGTCTTATCTACAAGTTGGCACATAGAACTATGTGGATACCATCCAATGATGCAATTGAAGTGACCAGGAAAAAAAAAAAAAAAACAAAGAAAATTGTGCTAAAGGGAAATATTTAATTAAGAAGGAGATTGATTTGATCTATTGAACTCCAAAACTAGGGTCCTTAAACATATGGGTTTTTTGCCCACAAAATACAATGATCATTGATTATGGTTGAATAATATAGACAAGCCTAATTGCTTGATGAGTTATTCTGGTATCAATCCACTCTTATTTAATCATCTTTAAGTTTGTTTGTTTTTTTTATTGTAGGGTTCATCTTTGAGATATCCAAGACATTCATATTTACTTACATCCCATGAGTTTATTTTGATCATTTTAAATTGAGATATGTGATTTTTAAAAAGCCGTAAATTAGGCTCAAGTTTGAGAAGAATCAAGTTTATGTATTAAGCTGGGGTTTGAAGTCCATTGCATTGACTTAGATAAAACTCAAGCAAGAAAAAAGAAAAAAAGCTTAATTGATATGGATGTATGGTGGTTGCAAGAGAATCTTTTTGTACTTTTTTTTTAAATTTTAATTGAAAGTATACAAGTAGTCGTTTTTTTTTCAAAAAGAAAAAAGAAAAAAATAATAGAAGATTCTACTTCTATTTGGCTATGACTTTTCAATCCTTAAAAATCTGAGCCCTACAATTTCAACGCTTTGGATCGTAATGGACTATACTTGTTAAAGAATGTAGCCCCTTTACAATTAATTGAAATAGCATCGAAGAAAGATGAAGGAACAACGCTTGAAGAAAAAGAATTTGGTAAAAGATTAGAAGATGTTGAATTTTTGACATTTTTCTATTGTAGTAGTGCCAGTGCCACTCTAGGCTCTTTGGAAGTGCAAGAAGTTTCTTTGAACCCTGCCCCATGAATGGCATAAGTGTGCCTCATCATGCACATGATGAGGGGCTTGCAAGGCAGTTTACATATGCACATGAGGGCTTGCAAGGCAGTTTACATATGCACAAGAGGGGCTTGCAAGGCAGTTTACATTCAGAGTAGCAATTAGTAAACTCCAAGGGATAGTTCAGTTGGCCTAGGACTATGGTTTGCACGCAGAGATTGTAGGTTCGAATTGCACTACTACAATAGAGTGGGAGTTTATTCGGCTTCCCTCTGGTCCCAAAGGGATTAGTTCATCCCAAAGGGTTGGGAACCCTCCAATAGCAAAAAAAAAAAAAAAAAAAAAGGCAATTAGTATGGAAGCCAGATAGATTATTTTTTGAAGCAAGAGTCACACAATAGATTTTCCCTTGCTCCATCACTGGCCCCACCCTGGACCCTCTTCTTATTTTGCTTGAGTCCCAGCCCAGGCTTCTGCTTAAAGTGGGTTTTGTTTTACAGTTCTTTGACACCTATTGGATTGTTGTGCAAAAAACAGTTCAGCCGTTTGGCCACTTTGTAAAATCCTTCGATTTTTAGACTGTTGTGCAAGAAATCGTATGACCATTTGGACCGCAATGCAAAATTGACCCACCGTTTGGAATGCTTTTTTTTTTTTTTAATTTTATTTTTTCTAGTAACAAGAAATTTCATTAAAAGAGACAAAAGATACAAAGGGAAATAAGGAGAAGAGCGAGAAAGCACAAGAAAGGTGTACCCTCATTCACCCCACAATTACATAACAATCCCCTCCCATGGGTAGATCTCTCAACCCTTTGTTTTGCCAGAGTGTCTGTTATAGAGTTGGTTCACCTAGACTTATAACGAAAGGCAATATTGATGGAAGATGATAGAGCACGGATTTCACTGAGGGGGAATTGAAATTTCCAGGGATTCGCCTTCCGGTTAGACACCCAGGAAACCACATTCAAAGAGTCACTCTCCACAATAAGGCTTTCATGAAAAGATCTTGAGAAACATCGAAGAGCTTCCAAGATAGCTTGCACCTCCGCTTCATTAGAATCACAAATACTAACATGCTTAGAGAACATAAATAAGACCTTCCCTTTGTTGTTGCGAAGCACTCCTCCAATGCTTGCGGGTTTTGGCTTCCCCCTTGCAAGGAAACCAAAGAGTAGATCTCCATACCTTAGGCGGACCACACACTATACAAGCTTCTAAATTTACAAAGATATCGTTATTGGAAAAAATGAAAAACTCAATTCTAACCATAGCCCATTTTGCAATTCTAAGGGTGACACCTCAATTAACTTAACTAGAGAAGAGGACATACCCATGAAAATTCTATCATTAATTCCCCCCAAATAGTCCATAATATAGTAAAGGGAATTATTTGCCAAAGAGTTCGCCCACAAACACCAAAACAACCTTCCAACCAAGATTGAACTGCTTGTACAATAGATTCTGAGCAACACCAAGCCACACCATATCTAGCAATGAAATGACTACAAATGTTGGCCACATCCTCGCAATGAAGAAAGAGGTGGTCGGTTGTCTCCACTTCTTTTTGACACATCACACAAATATCTAAAAAGTTTGTCGGTATTTGACCTCTTCTTCTTAACTTGCTCGCAGTAGAAAACTTCCCAGCGATAGCTAACCAATAAAATGCCTCAACCCAAGGAAGAACAAGACTCAACCAAGCTCAAGCAGTAAGGGTTGTAGAAAGTTGTATTCCTTTCAAGACTGAGATAAAAGCTTTTACCAAGAAATCCCCAGACATGGAATGCTTCCAAATCTGGGAATATTTTGAATTCATACACAAAACATCATTAGAAAGAAGATTCAATAACTTGCCATACCGGGCCTCCTCTCAAAAGCGGAGACTTCTCCTAAAAGACACCCACCACACCGTGCCTCCATCCCTCTCCTCATAACAATCACTGAGAGAAGCCTCCTTATTAGCCATCCCTCTAAAAATCCTAGAAGACACCCACCGTTTGGAATTCTTTCTAATTGCAACATAAAGCACAATCACAGCAGCAGAGGCACTTCAATTTCATCACTATCAATCAGAATTTCCCTATCATTAACAACTTGCACACTATTATGAAAGAATGGTGCGCCTACCTTCGTCATTGGTTAATAATCCATACAACCTCTGATTGATGATTCATTTCAGCCAATGCACTCATCGGAACTAGATTTGCGTTGTGGGGTCATCATCTACTTCATCCATAGGTTTAGAAAAGGAAGTTAAGCAAATTAATATTATTCAATACTATCTAAACATAACAAATCTCGGAAACGCACTCATGATTGAATGGTGTTTGGCACCTTATTATTACACACTTTTCCAAGGATAGATCCTAAGTCTTTAAGTTGAAAGAATCACTCCAGACCAGTGGACGTAACCCAACTTAGCCAAAAAAGAAAAAAATCTCATCACAAAACTAAGGTGATCTAAAGTCTCAATCTCTGCACCTAAATATTATCAGCCTTTAAAAAAACTGAGATCCCTACTTCATGAAAAACTAACCTACCTGCTTTTATTCTCAATGGAACCTACTATGGAATGTTAGAGTTCAACAACATCAATTAGGCACTTTGGTTTCCCTACTCCACAATTACCACATCCACCCGGATTTGCTGTTCATGGTAGAGTGTAGCAATCTTCAAGCCAGGTTGTCCATTGCCTCTCATTCGTCCTTTGCATGCAAAAAAAGAGCTATCTATGGTGATAGACATTTTTATTGGCGCCCTCTCTCTCTAGGAATTGGAAAACTCCCCGAATTGACTCTTGACTTTCCCGAGTCATCTCTTTTTAATAAAGAACCAAGTCAAATACAAGGGAGACCCAATGCAATCGCCTCATTTTAATAAGTTATTTGCTTTCTTAGCTATTTGATAGGTAGCTAGATTTGATTTTAAGCGATTAATATTTATTTTTAAGTAATTATGCATGAGGTTTGGAGTCAACAATTTAAAAATGATGATTGTAATGTAATTTGAAACTTACATTTAAACGTTTGCATTTGATACTTGGACTAACAATTATGAAATATGCAATTTTTTTTTTAGTTTCCTTATTATAGTGTTTTTTCTTGCACCTTGAAATTTATTAATTTGCAATGATTATAAATGAATGCATGTAAATAAATGTATTTATATTTTTATAAGTGTTTCATTCATTTTTAAATATTTAAAAATTATTTTTAAAAGCATAACTCTCTCGAGTCTTTGCGTTCGCTCTATCCGAGCGCCCGCCCCCCCCCCCCCCCCCCCCCGCACACACGCGCACACAGTTTATTACATCTAACACATTTGAATATGTCAAGCCCACACCTATGGACTATCTTTAAAAAAATTCACTTTTTCACAATTTACACCTAACACCTCTCCAAATTGGATAGCAAGATACTAGTTTCACTAAAAAAGGAAAAATCATATTAAATATATTGAACTTGTAGTACTTAAGAAAAAGTGCAAAAATAACTGGAAAAAAAATTCTTCAATATACAACAGATGCATGTGTTGAATTTTGGTCCCAAACGTTTTAAAAGAATCCATATCTAAACGAGGAAAATGGAACTTCTATCAAACCTAACCATATCTAATTTTATGGTCCAAGTTACATCATCGAATCTCTTATCCAAATTAAACATGTCTTGCATGTTTGTGATATAAACAGTGTTCAACCTTTTAGCAGTATAGGATTAGTCTCCATATCATTGAAGAATTTCGAGTCTCCTACTAATTGTACAATACGTTGCTCCATTTGTTTTAATTTAAGTAGAGCACATGGTAGAGTTTGTAGAGACCACCCACATTACTATATGCAAAAAGAATAAGAAATATCTGTTAACCATTTGAACATTGGTAAGTAAATATATAAAGGCAAATTTTCTATTTTTTTCATGTTTTCTGGTCTTATATTGAATAGTTAGCAACATCGACCTTGTTTTTTTTTTATTTTTTTTAACAAATACGAGATTTTGAAGTTTACATGTTTTTTATTAGGATGGACATGACATCAAATGTCTCTTACTTCAAGAATGTGAAGAGTAAAGGGATTTTTGAATCATTGCTATGCACGCTAACAATATTTTTATCATGGGAAAAGGTTTTGCGTAGAATGATTTTATTCTGAAAGTAGGTTGTGATAAACTTGGTTGGAAATGTCAAAATTAGGAATTTTCCGACCCATCATTTTCCTTATATAAGAAACAATTTGTAACCATTTTCCTTATTTTAACACTACTAGCTAGAATGGGTCGCATTGAGAACTATACTGTGGGAATTTTTTTACCAATCATTCTCGTGTAAGAACCATAAATTTTTTTAGAGAAAACACTTTCTAGTAATAACCGAAAAAAGTGCAATGAAATGCATCCTCAAAACTTTTTAGTTTATCGGAAAAAATACATTTCACCTAATTTGCCAAATAAATTCATATTATGATGGACCCAATATACATAGAAGGGTAATTTTCTCCGGTGGATGTTTCGGCATATGGATGGATGATGTTGAATGATGTTGTAGATGTTTCGGCATATGGATGGATGATGTTGAATTATGTTGCCCCAGTCAATGCCATGAAATCATGGGGAGCCTTTTTTTTTTCCCCGACTAGGGTATCTTGTGATCTTCGATGCAACAAGACTAATTTCCCCCGCTACATACGGAGTAAATACGGAATTATATCAAACACAAGACATGGGGGAGCAAATCCGGTCGACGCCATCAAATCACGGGGAGCTAAAGTTCATTGATGGGGCCCTGTCCGGTCGGAGAAAACTTGGAATAGATAGTAGTTAGGACCATGTCACATTTGAAACTGGTCGTTGTCCAATTTCGAAGTTTGATTACCCCACGAAATTAAAAGGCCCAACAGAATGTAGGTGGGCTGGACCCATTCAAATTGAATGCGACGGGTCTCCAAAGCGATGGGAGGAATAATAAGAGGCTCGTGACAGCGTCGGAAAGTCATGTGCCTGCCCACAAATGCCACCGCTCCACTCACCCCAAGCACGTGCCGTCTTTATGCTTTCCTTTTACTTTACTTTACTGCATAATCAACCACCACATCACGTGCCTAGTAAATGTGAACACACCTTGATTTCATGAATACCATCAAATCAAAATTCCTATAGTACAACTGGAATCCGGGTTCTCTACGGCAGCCTACAGAATTCTTCTCCTTGCACTGTAAAATCAAAATCTGAGGGTTTCAAATGCTTTGACTTACATGCAAAAGTTATAGGGAAGATATTGATGGTTCCCAAAGGAAAATTAGGGTTCCACAAATGGGAAGGGAATAGCTTTATTTGAAAATATTCTAATTTTTTTTTATGATATAACTTTTTTTCAAAACTTTGTTAGGGTAGTTAAAATATGAGCTTCCAATATGATTAGGGGCGTTGATAATTTTCATGACTATAATGATCATAACTGCTCAAAACAATTGCTTTCTCCATCTTTTATTTGATGATTTTCATGACTATAATGATCGAGACTGCTCAAAACAATTGCTTTTTCCATCTTTTAGCGCTGAGAGTTGTATCTCAGTATAATCCAAGTTGGACTCATGCTTGATTTATTACATGCAAACCAATTGTCACTACTGATTAATCAAAGTTTATTGATTAGTAATATGTGATCGTTTGATGGGTCAAGATGCTTGGTTGGGAGGGTAATATTTAATGCAATTCATGAAGTCATGAAATGATAAAGATAAACCCAAAAGTATAAACCGTATCATAATGTAAAGTTAAGAATGTGAATCTCACACTTATCCATGAGGATGTGGAATGATATAGTGAAGGCCACCTATTAAATATCTGAGTCGCTAAAAAATGCCCTCCCTATAGTGTGGGCTTTCCTTAAATATCACTCCAATGAGAATGGGTTCTATAATAAGATGGAGCATATAATTAAGAATTCCATATGCTGAAATCTTATGGTGGGACCAAGTCTGATTAATATGAAAATTAGGGTTAGCCCTTTGAAGGAGAGCACCCTTTTTTCAGTGGTTCAGATGTTCTATAAATGGGATCCAAGGTACAGACACATACCCTCATTGTGGTGGGTGAAAACTCAAAGTTGCTCTGCCCCTAGCCTTTGAAAATCAACTCAGTACTATAAAAGCATGGAACTTTCAAAGAAAAAAGTAAAAATATATTTAAAAAATACAAAAACAAACATATCAAGCTATAAGGACCTCTTTGTTGGCATGATATTGATTTCTACGAATTCATGTTAACCAGGATTGGAAAATTTGTTGAGTTGACTTTTATTTTAACCAAATTACTTATTTTAGTTAAAGGCTGCAAAGTCAAGTTCAAACAAAGACTTGGTAGTTGGTATATATGAAAAAATGTTGTAGGAACTTTTTTCTTTCTTTTTCATTTTGATTCTCTTCTTATCTTTTGTGTTTTTTATAATAATTTATTAATTTGAATTGATTATCATGAATATAGGTTAATTAATATATATTTATAGTTATTTTTTAAATGACTTCAATGAAAAAACTTACTCTTCCAAGTGACCGTATTGGCTTTGTGAAGTGAAGTTTTTATGAGTATGATAAGTTGAGTTCAAGATGTGAGCTTTCCTTATACCCTGAATCCAATGAAGGATTATTAAAGAGGTGATGAGTAAAGGATTTAAGGTAAAAATGTTTATGAGACTCTAACTTTCTTAAGATTTGATTTATTAAATTAATGGATGAGTATTCCTTTTCCATATTTCCTCAATTCATCTTTAATTAAAAGTGAGATTATTTGATGGTTATTTATGGATATTCACCGTTGTTTCTTTGACTTTTAGCAACTTATAAGGCATTTTGTTCCATGTAATTCAATTCCTATGAATTCTAAGACAATGTGTTTCTCTAAGTTGTTAAAAATGAAGAATTAAAGGTAAATATCCAAAAATGATCATCAAATAACCTTCATTTTTAATGAAAATTGAGTTAAGAGAATGTGGGAAATGAATACCAAACCATCACTCTAGTAATTCAAGTTCTAGGAAAGTTAAGGGCCCACTTGTGTTGCTATCTTATATATTTCACCCCACACATGTTTATTTGGTGGAGCTTATTTGACCAAATGTTCCTATATATTCTATACAAATAATGAGACCCTAAATTTCTTAGACTTCCTAAGAATTCAATTACATGCATGCATACAAATGGATCCCAACAGCGTATTAACTCAGGCCTGTGTTATTGATAAGATGAGTTACTTCGCAAGCTTTTACAGCTTGACACAAGCGTGAGCTCATAATTTTTATGTTTAAGCTTATATGCCAAGCCTATATGTTTCAGCTTATATCAGTTCATGAAGTGTCTGTGGCTCGAGCTTAAGCTCTGCTTGCCATATTATATCATTTAAAAAGAAATTGCAAGGTTTGCACCCGGATGTTATGGGTTCGAAACTGCACTTTCACACTGAAGCCACAAGAGAATTTTACTCGGCTTTCTCTCCAAGGCCCGTAGGGATTATTCTGACCCAAAGGACTAGGAACCTTGTGTTATCATATATATATATATATATATATATATATATATAAGGAGATGCTCCTATGAGAAATATCTCTCACCTTATATGAGAGATAAGGTAGGGGCCCTTACATCCATATCTAATGCTATTAAGTTAAATGTGAGGGCCCCCACTCCTATCTCTCATATAAGGTGAGAGATATCTCTCATAGGAGCATCTCCTATATATATATATTATATCAGTTAAAAAGAAGGTAACATATTTCATTCTTTTAATTTGTTCTTTAGATCTTCTATAAAAATTGAGGCTCTTGGAATTTAAAGTTCACCATTGCGCATTTTGTTCCTCCTTATATCAAATATATTACCACATATTGAAGCAAAATTGAGTTGACTGGACTCAAGTTTAAGTGCAATCTTTATACCAACTAAGGTTTTTGAATTTTTTTTAAACAAGTTGCCATAGCTAACCCAAAGTAGGCCTGCTATTAATTTGTGCCAACCTTGCAGCTTGAGCTAAGTTAATGACTCTCAGCTGCGCCGAGCATGAATAAACATTTCAAGGTGCATATACATTTCAAGTGCACCATGTTTGACTTTTCAAGGTGAAACAAAAACTTTACAATTCGGGTTGACCAAATACCCTATTAATTTGAGTTCGGATCTTGTTTCGTTGAAATCGGGAGATGTTATTTCATCCTATTATTATTCGCCTGCTATATAAAATCTCTTAGTATAAAATCTCTTAACGGGGTATGAGATTTTCTCTTCTTTTTTTTTCTTCATTCTAAGGAAGCAATTGAAATAGTGCATTAGCTAGCATTAAATTTTATACAACTAGCGAATGTTGATAGGATAAAATTATGTCATGTACTTTGTTTCCTTAAATTGCTTAAGCCACTTAATGCCCACATTAAGTTCTAAACCTTTCCAAGAGTGCTATAGAACTTTTTTTTTCCCTTCAACACTAAGCAATATAAGGCACTTTAATGTCTTGTGGAACAAGCCCTTAATTAGCATGGAAAAGGAAATAAGAATCCATTGTGCATTTTAATAATCAAAAGCTATAAATTGGATGGAAAGTTTATAAAGGTTTTCTATTTAGATGGTTCATTTCACTGTCTCAAGTAAAACAAATAGTGAGAAAGAAAGGGGGTTGCTCAATTGGATGGCAACCCCATATACATCACCCGGTTGCTTAGGGATTTCGATGCGTGGGTATGCCACTCTTTTGACTTTATGGGCTTCTTTTTCTACTTGTTTTGGGGCTATTCCCATTCTGAGGGCTTCCTCTTCCCACTCGTGTGGGCTCTCTTGACTCCTAAACTGGATTAAAAAAAAAAGAAGAATGACAAAAGCAACTTCTAAGATATTGATTTTGATAAATAGCTATACAATCCACCTATTTATAGGCTACACAAACATTCATATGCCTCCATTTTCCTTAATCCCCAAAAGGAGAGCCACATTCTGTAAAGTGGATCTAGATTCTATAACTGCAATTTACAAAACCATAGTGTAGGCTGTGTCATAGGCTACCAGAACATTCACTAATTTGGACTCTTGACCTCTCACCTTTTAATTTAAAAATACAAATATATTTTACATAAATACTAAATACAAAAAATGCCAAAAGTAGTTTTAGGCAGGGTGGGGTCTTAGCTAGATGCATGGGAGATAAGATTCAATTCTTGCCATGGATACTACTAAGAAATATATATATATATATATATATATATATATATATATATGCACCATATCATTTGCATGTTTCCCCATATGAGATCCTATTAATATAACATCAGCTCTGTATATGTACATGTCTAAAATATATATGGATTTCAATGATAGATAATACTAATAAAAAAACTGAACAAGATATATGACTTGATGGTTCTATTCCAAAAGTATTTTCTGACTAGGTGAAGTTGGCTTTAGATTTATCCATTCTATTTTATTATATATATTTATTAATTTATATTTTAATATTTCTTATTTATGCACCCTTTTATATTGTGTTTTATAAAAAAAAATGATTCTATTGGTGGGCCCAACAAGAACTGAAAATAAAATTTTCCTATAGGATATTCTTCAGACATAATATAAATGTTTGCTTAGTTTTTATGTTTTAGGCATATGTTATAACAATAAACATCTATATTATTAATTCAATCACAAGTATTTTTTTCTTAATTTTTTTACTTCTATAATTCATATCTACTATTGTTGGACATTACAAAATCTTTTTTCCTTTCTAACTTCTTATACTTATCCGTAAATGTATAAAGAATGCATTTCCTTTTAATTTGGCAACTTTCAACTTAATTTTTTATTTTCTTATTTCATATAAAATTTTATATAATCTATTATTGTTTATGTTTTAATAATATTTTAAAATGTCGACCATTTCAGTACTACTATGAATGATTTTTTAATTTTTTTTTTTGTTCTTTTTTATGCTTAAAGCGTGGGTGGTCAAGCTAGCATATACAATTACATGCAAACAAATGAGCTTGAAGTTTTGTTTGGACTCATTTCCTTAGAAGAATATTTTTTGTTTTTCTCATCTCGCCCTTGTCCCCTCTTATTTCATAATTTTACTTTCTTCTCAAAATAAAAGTAGAGTGATTAACATGAAGGGAATTACTTCTTCCAGTCTGTACTTATTTTACAGAAATGTGCCTCATTTCTAGGGTGATAAAAAAGGTGAAATTCTAATTAAAGAGTTTCTTTTCTACAATTTTAAGTTTTGAGCATCAAAACATTTTCGATGGCACATGTATTTTAAATTCTTGCCCGAGATTGCAAAAGTTAGTTCTCCACTTTTCAAATTGAAGCTTGCTATGTGCAAAATTTCAAGAAGTGTTTTCACCTCATAAAACAAAATTTATGAAAAATGTTAACGTGAAACAATGGAAAATCATTGCCATAAAAAAAAGCACCATACAAACATATCTGTAAAAATGAAAGTTGAAAGCATCAACTTTACAGTTCCAATTTTTTTTTTTCTTTACGAAGGAAAAGTATTTTGAGATTTAAATATATTTCTCAAAAATTAAATCTCTATCACCATTTTCTTTATAGTCGAAATTACAAAAATAATAGAAAATTACAAAATAATTAACTCATAAAAAAAATCATGAAAAGCAACCTCATGAACATACCCCTTGTTTTCCATTTAAACTTTAGGAACATGTGATTGGTATTTTAATCCGTCTTCAGTGGATTAGGTGCGTTCTATTTATGACATTAGGATCAAGTATGAACCCTTGATCTAAGAGCATCAAAGACTTTTGTTTTTTTGGAAGATCTTTTAATGGAGTTTTTGGAAGGTATCTATAAATAGGCACTGATCAAAGACTTAAAAAAGTAGTAGAATATCATAGAAATATATTAGAATACACCCAATCCAACGACTCCGAGGTTTTGATCTTTCTAATTAGTTTTGACATGCTGACTCTCTGCTGACCCCTATACTCTCTCCATTTTGAATACTTGTTTGAGTTTGACCCAATCTTTCTCCCAGGACATTGTTTTTTTAAACAGAGGGTATCCCTATCCTTTGGGTCAGGACTCGGATGAGTTATACTATATCATTTTTTTGTCAAGAGGGTACCGGTGGGTCCCATTGTTGGCCCTCCTCCATCCGATGGCTCCTAGCCGTTCTCTTTGTAGGTCCCAGAATAGATGTGGGCACAGCTCCAAATTAACAGATGTATCTGCTTTAAACATTGACTTCTAATTGGATTCTCTTTTGTTTTAGTACTTTCTGAAAAATAGCAAATGAATTTGATGCCGATTCGATCAAAGAGAAAACTAGAATTTCTCAAAACAACCTAGCTATTTTCCTCAAAAGATCTATTTGGTTTATATAATATATTTCTAGTGATACCAATCAGCAGCTTGCTACTGCTATCTGAAATTCTATACAGAGAAAATTTCCATTAGAAACTTCAAATCTCCAACAGTTAAGTTATCCCTTTTCTTGTAAGATGTTGTCAATATATTTTCAATTTATCACTTACTCGTCTATTTCCATTATCGAGTTCACCAAACTTCCTTAGGACACGGAGTGATTGACAGCCATGACATTACACCATTTCCAGAAAAAGGGTCCAAAACTTATAAAGGACTCTCCCAAAATAAGATTCTTTCTGTCTCCTCCAAAATATAAAAATTTATGTTATCATGTCCATCTTTTTCTTTATTTTTGGCACCATTCGAGGATTCCGGCCTTTTGAGTTGGACTAATCCCTTAGGGCTCAGAAAAAAGTTGGATAAACTCTTCTAAGTGTGGCAGTGCAGTTTTGAATTTATAATTTTCGGATGCAAGCCGTGGTTATAGACCAACTAAGTTGCCCCTTTGAATTTATTACGTCCATCTTCAAATCCAGTGCAGAAAATGCAACTGACCCTAAACAAAATACAATACTATTTTGATGCAATCATGATGTACTCAGACTACAGCTTGTACTCTGTCCAAAATCATAATTTAGGATCACGGGAGAATGTTTTCCCTCCCCTTTACGGCTCAACTGGTGGGACCCATTTAGCTACATGGGGGGAGGAGGTTTGAAAGATCTCTGGTCAACATAGAAATTAGCATGGCCCAAATATCCTACCTTGTCATTTAATAGCGACAAATTCTTATAGTTTCTTACATAGATTTCATTGAAATTGATCTTAGTGCCGTATCATGAGAAGATGAGAGCGTGAAACCATATGCAAGGATATAAAGTGGTCGAGCCCAAGTGGTCCCAATAGAACTAGACTCTATATATATACCATTCTTCACATGGGAAAGTATTCTCAACATATTATGGTCTCTCAAGGGTCTAAGAAGACATCAACAGGCAAACTCATAGTAAAGTGAGGCTAATTAGGCCAAATCATGATGATGCTTATGACCCTAACCATGTGATGGGCCACTTGAGAAGCTCGGTGGAGCAAAAGGAAATGATAGTAAGCAAGAGCAGAAAAAAAAACAAACCCTCACACATCTCCTCCAGCCGCGTGCGTGTCACCCTCTATCCGTTCCCGAAACCCCAACCCTGCCATCGTGTCACTCTCCGTACACCGTGGCCGCCTGTATTAGCCACGTGTCATCTACTATAAAATCCCCTCCTCCTTATCGCCCACAGCCACGCACAACCAGCAGACCCTCTCATGCCTTTGGTTCCCTGCACACAATCTGGTCGCAAAAATCGACAGGTTTGATTCAGCCGCGGGATTTATGCGAATTCTAGGGTTTCGATTCTCATCTAAGAAATGGCGACTCCATTGACGGGTCTTCAACACAGGGAGGGAGTTCTGTCTCTGATGGCGGCTGGGGCGGCGAGCACTGTGGATCCTTCTTCATCTTCTCCATCTTCATCGTCTTCTACCTCGAATATATGTTTGAAGAATTGCGCGTCGATGTCACCGATTTTGATATTCTTGTTCTTTCATAAAGCTATACGATTGGAGCTTGGTCGGATTCACAGGGCCGCCATGACGTTCGCCATCGACAGAGGCGGCAGGGGAGATATAGGGCCGCTGCTCGAGCGGTATCATTTCCTCCGTTCGATTTACCAGCACCACTGCAATGCTGAGGATGAGGTAATTGGGTCCTGGCCTTTGATTTTAGTCTGGTCTTTTTTGGGTTTGGATTGTGGTGGTGTTGGTTTCCTTTTTTAGGCCTTTTTGGATTGGGGATTGTTGGGCGCGGGGTTTGGTTTTGTGGGGTTCATTTCAATTTGAATATGGGTTTTTTTGGGTCTTGGCTTGGAGTTTGGGATTATGCGTTTTCAATCCATTTCGATTAAATGGAAAGCAGAGATTTTGAATAGGAAATGTTAGTGCTTGGGTTTTGGGTGTAAAAGTATCTTGATGTTTATAACTTTTACCTCGGGATTCAAAACGGCCAAATCTCACCCTCGTTGGTTTTTTTTTTTTTTGGATTAGTGGGGGTACGTTTTAGTTCATATAATGATTTGGGAAGATAGGAAATGGTACAGTTGATTTGGGTTGGAGCTGAATCTCGTTTATGATTTTATTCAAAATACAGTTTTTGTGCCGACTCTTTGATTGGTTTTTAGCACTAAGATGAACTTTTGAGTTGAGTTGCATTTGATATGAAGATTTTGGTGGAAAGCCATCTCTTGATATCCAGCGTGCCTTTAGGGTAGGGTAGAAAACGAGAGCCACAGTAGCCAAGATGCTACTTACACCTTTTTTTTATGTTCGATGTCGATAAGCTGAAGCTCTTGGATCCAACATGAGAGGGAACAAATACTAATTTGGATGAGTAAGTGTCCCACACTCCTACTCTTGTTACATGTAGCGGCAGGCTATATGACGGTATTGTGTTTCATCTATTATTTTTCCCTTTTTTTTTGGTCCAATATAGTTTATGCGCTTGTGTTATGTATCTAATTAAATTGAATCCTAGAGTGGTTCTTAAATAAATTTTTTTCATTGGGTACTTAGAATAGCGGTAACATATATTGAGGCGATAAATGATATGTATGATAGAGCCGTGACATCTATAAGGACGACTGGCAAAGAGATTAAGGAGTTTCCTATCACGATTGGTCTACATCAAGGCTCGGCGTTAAGCCCGTACTTGTTTGCCCTAGTTATTGATGAGATTACAAGACATATTCAGGATGAGGTGCCGTGGTGTATGCTATTTGCAGATGACATTGTTTTAGTAGATGAGACGAGAGAATGAGTGAATGCTAAGGTAGAAGTGTGGCGGAAAACGTTAGAGATAAAAGGGTTTAGGCCAAGTCGATGCAAGACGGAATATATGGAATGCAAGTTCATCTATTATTTTTCCCTTTTTTTTTTGGTCCAATATAGTTTATGCGCTTGTGTTATGTATCTAATTAAATTGAATCCTAGAGAGGTTCTTAAATAAGTTTTTTTCATTGGGTACTTAGAATAGCGGTCTGTTTATATGCTCTTCTTTAAACTATCATTTTCCTATTTTTTATTTTCTATATATATATTTTTAGTTTTTTAAGAATGCCACATGGATAGCATCTAAATTTTATTGAAAGACACAACAAAGGATAACATCCTTGAACAGTGGCGGCCCCAGGATTTTTGTTTGAGTGGGGCAGCTAATGGTCAATTGAAAAAATGCTGCCCTTGGCAAAAAAAAAAAGAACCAACAATTTCACTAGCTTCCCCAGAAACAAGAACACAAGATGGAGAGCATAATTGTGAAAATTAGCCAATAGATGTAACAATTAAGACACGACATGATACAATTGTATTGTAAGGAAATCATAAACCCAAAGGCACATGGTCAATAAGAAATACAATTCACACAAGATCCAATTTTAATTTATTTCAATCAAATAGTTTATTCACAAAACCTACAAATTAAAATCACTTCCATCCACGGAAGATTCAACATACATGAATTGCAAGGATGACTTGAGTAATATCACAAATCAACAAAAGGAAATGTTGGAGAAGTGTCTGAAATCGCAATGAAAGTGCAAGAAGAAACATGCGAAAATCCTGATTACCTTATTCACCATGAGTTATGAAAAAAAATAAAGAAATAATCTATTTCCAACACTAAATAATCTAAAGGGGAAAAGGAAAAACGGAAGAAGGGGAAAGAATCCAATAACCCTTCCGGGCAACTAAGCTGGATCGCATCGAGGGGGACTTCTTGAGATTGGGATAGTTCGCGGGTGCTCGAAAAGAAGAAGAAAATGATGAAGCAATGCGAAGATGGCTAGAAAAAATAGGAGAGAAAAGGGTCAAAAGAAGAACATTTTTTAGACAGAGAGAATGAGATGAAGGTTTAGATATAAGACATATGGGGCGATTGTTTAGACTTATGTGGGGCATGGTTCAAGAGACCATTCTGCTCTTTGGCATTTCAAGATCTGACCTGGGGTGGTCGCTCCATATCAATATAAGGCGGGTTCGCCCCAGTTCTCGAAGATTTCATCTTACAATGCTCTATGAAAAGGGTATTCTATCTATAGAATACATCTATCTCTTATCCATTTTTTCCACATTGTTCTTGTTCAATCTCCACCATCCATTCTAATCAATTATTCAAGGCTCAATGTCTTACATCCTTTTTTCTCTCCAAAGATTCCTATTATATCTCTATCTATCCATTAACACCGCCTTGCAAGACTTTTTAGATGGCAACTTCTCTCCTTTAAATAGATTTTCTATTTATTCTCCATCACTTGACTTATCTGCTCTCTTCCACTTTATCTAATAAGTTCTCTCTCTTTAAATGAGATTTTCTCCTTCATTGGATACCTCATCTCTTCCTATATTATAACTACTTTGGCCTATCTTGATTCTTGACTCATTTTTTTTTTCCACTAATCAACACCTCTTCTCCGAGTTAAGATTCCCCTACTACTATATATATCACATTTTGAAACTCTTTAATGATACAAGATTTAAAACCCAAAATTGGGACCCTAGCGGGGACCCTTTTAGTTGGGTCAAGTTGGCCTGACTTCGCTACTCAGCTGAGTTGTGTCTGAGCTAGTAACATGTATGCTATTCGTATTTTCATCATTTCATGGGTTGAAAGCTAGATCTTTGACACTGGCTTAGCTTAAAATAGTATTACAACTTAGTCTTATCACGTGGGTTAACCCCAACTCGACCCATTTTTTATATGGGTCAGGAAAACTGATCATTTTTTATGCGGTTCAGGTTTGGTGTTTTAAAAATGGGCCAGGTCAAGTTTCCCACCCTGAGTCCCATGATGAACCTAATTTTTACCTTTTTTTTGTACTTTTAACTATGTGTTTTACTTTTTTATGTAATTTATTTTCAATTTTCTTTATATTTTTATTTTTCCATTAGTAATAATGCTTCTTTTCATTCTTATTTTAATATTTTTCTTTCAAATATACATTTGTTTCTATTCTTTTTTACTGTAAAATTGTTTAAAATTTGAGATTTTTATAATGAATTTCCTTTTTAAGTTCCAACTTTTTCTTACTTTTTTGCTTTCCCTTTTTATTTGCAGCCTTAGAAAGCATATATAGAACTTTCCTTTTGTGATTTCTTAGTATGCCTCTACTTCCGGCCTACCTCGGTTTTCCCCTTGCTGCTCCATTTGCATTGGACTTTAGAACTTTGGTTAGTGTAGAATTCCAAGACACTTTCCTTTTCTTCTTTGATACTCTTATCTTCAAACAAGCTCCCCAACTTTGCACGATGTTATCTATATTAAGCTCTTAGAATTTCTTTTTAGCATATGCCCATTTAACAATCCTTAAAAGCACAGCTGACAGTAGATCATCCCATGCCAATTCTTTTATGCTAAAAATTCTATCATTTCTCTCTTTCCAAATTGACCAATGAATGGAAAAAGGAATGATCCTCCATAAAATTTTACCATTTCCAAACAGTGAAGACCTCCTCCAGACCTCAATTAGCATAGCTAGAAATCTTTGACACCAATCTACACTGCATGCTTTGAGGAGATACTTTATAAGTAGCATGGCTAGTGACCCTCTCTCTTCCACTTTAAATGATGACTTATATATCTCTTTAAATGGTAATTTTCTCTATCTATTACCATCATATTGCTCCGTCTTTAAATGTTAATCTCTCCCTTTCAAAAGATAACTACAACTCTTGATTCCATGCCATCTTTTCTTTATCTTAATTATATCAAATTGTCATGATACTTTACAAATTTTCTACATTTCTTTTCTCCACTAGTTGTCATCTCTCTTCCATTTAAGTGTTAACTTCTCTCTCTCTCTCTCTCTCTCTCTCTCTCTAAGATATATATGTGTGTGTAGAAATCCTTTGTTACACTCATGAGCGCACCTTATGGTGCACCCTAGTGGGGCCACCTTATGTTCCATATGAGCAGACCATGAAACTGGGACCCCCTGTTAGTCACCAATCCCAGTTTTTGGCACCCATTCGAATGGACTAGACCGTTGGATTGACTATGCACTCGTTCTGAAAGGTGAGAACTTGCTGGCCATTGATCAAGTGGTTAGGATCATCATCCAAGCCTCTGTCACCGTACATAGGTAGGTGGGCACTGGGCCCCACATGTACATTTGAGCGGATGAGCGCCCGCGGGGGGCATGCCTATATGTAGACACATATATGTATATATCTATGAGGTCATGTTCTCTCTCTCTCTCTCTCTCTATATATATATATATATATATATATATATATATGGGAGATGCTCCTATGAGAGCATCTCTCATCTTACTATGAGAGATAAGGTGGGGGCCCTCACATTTAAGTTGTTGGCATTGGATATGGATGTGAGGGCCCCCACCTTATCTCTCATAGGAGCATCTCCCTATATATATATATGTATGTATATGTAGAGAACATGTGATAGTTTTTTCTTCCATTCAACACTGCATCTTTTCCTTTTTCTAAATATTAATCTTTAAGTGGTAGCAGCATATCTTGATTTCATGCAATTTCTTCTCTTCCTCTGTAATTGTTAACTTTTCTCTTTTGAAAAGGTAATTTTATCTTGATTTTGCACAATATTTCTCTATAATATGACTATCTTAATCTATCTTGATTTTTGATGCATTTCTGGTAATATAATCTCTCAATCCTTTCTTTTTTGAAAAAAAAAACTTTATGCTTTTTGGTTGTTATTTGGATATTTACTTCTCACATGTGCACACACATTTTCTGGAATGGCCAGGTTGTCCCTAAACTTGGAATGGACTGGTTTTTGGGGCCTGTCTCGAAGCTTTCCAATGAACCTAAATATATGCAATTTAGACGTGAAATGAGAAAGTTTTGGCCCATTTCTTGATAGGGCATGGTGTATCACTTTATATATATTTGATTGGTTAGGATTACAACTCTGTTACATTATTTTGGTGGTTGAGATTGTGCTAATACTCATTGATGTACGAACACATAGCAGATTCGATTGTTGAGATTGTGTTAACACTTATTTTGATGTATGAACACATAGCAGCAAGAGAGTTGTAAAAGCATCGCTTTGGTTATGCTTTTTCTTTCTTTCTTTATTTGATTTTTGGAAAAAAAAAAGAGCCAGTGAGATGGTCTTTGAATGTGTGTATCCTTTTAGGGCTTGTGATGCAACCTCGATTCTAGGTGTGTTTTCTCTCATATTTTTGGCTTGTTCTATAGTCAATTGTATATTTGGTGGAGAGATTATGTTTTTGTGAAAATTATATATCTCTACTTGTAGTTGTTGCCGTCCACGCTTTTTCATATGGTTTTTGGCTGCATTGTTTGTTGATGCCAATTGTAACTTAACAGAGTTAAAAGGTTAGGTGGGTATATTATCTTATAATTTTTCAGAAACAAAAATAAGTTGACGAGATAGTTCAATCTATTGTATAAACGGTTTCGGAATGAGCGATTAGGGCAGCTGATTTTGTTGGGATTCCTATGGAAGATCTTCCCAGATCATGGGCAGCTTGTTCTAATGGTGGAAGAAGCTCTAGACTGGTTCGTACAGTTAGTTGGCATTCTCCTCCAAAAGTTGTTTTGAAGCTGAATTTTGATGGTAGTTTTGTTCATCAAATTTGTATGGGAGGAATTGGTGGTGTTATCCGTGATTGGGAAGGAAAGGTTGTAATTTTTCAGGACCCATTAATTCGTTAGATGCAAACGGTGATAAAATGTTTGCGTTGCTGGTGGGTTGCTGTGCTGGTGGGTTGCCGTGAGTTGCAGAATTTGGGAGGTTAATTATTGAAGGAGACTCTTTTTCTGCTATTCAGTGGGGCTCAGGAAAAACTTCTTGTCCTTGGAGATTGGCGGATTGGGTGGAGGAGGTGTAAGCTATCTCTTCTCAAATGAAGCTTACTTTTCGTTACATCTTCATAGAAGTGAATGATAGGGCGGATGCTCTTGCCAGGGAAGGAGTCTTTCGCTTACACATTTCATTTAATGTTTAACTTCTTGAGTTGTTAATCTTCTTGTGTTTTCATCTGATGTTGTTTTTCTTTGCCTGTTGTTTTCCTTCTCTTCTTAATAAAATTTACTGTTATAAAAAATAAATAAATATTATCTTATAATTTGAAGTATGATACATCATCTTGTAATCTCCAGAAATAAATGACTACAGGGAATGCTCTTATGTTAAAATTATTTGCCTCTTTTTACAAAGCAAAGTGGGGAAACATTCTAGGGCCCTCTCTTGATTTTACTATGTCCTAATCATGGGCTGAAGATGTAATGGTTTCCATATAGTTTGACGTAATGTTTGTTTAAAGATCCACCATAAGTTCTTTTCTTTCTTTGGTTCTTTGTTTAAAGATCCACCATAAGTTCTTTTCTTTCTTTGGTTCTTTCTTTTCTTTTTCTGACAGTATGCCTATTCCTGAACCAATAGGTAATCTTTCCAGCTCTTGATATACGTGTGAAGAATGTAGCAAAGACGTATTCTCTGGAACACGAGGGAGAGAGCGTACTTTTTGATCAACTATTTGAGTTGCTGAATTCAAATTTGCACAATGATGATAGTTTACGGAGAGAAATAGCTTCATGTACAGGAGCTATTCAAACATCACTTGGCCAGCACATGTCCAAGGAAGAGGAACAGGTAATTGAGTTCTATCATGTTTTGGCGGGGCCAAATATAACAAGTAGTCATAGCTGTATCTCCTGAAGCACAAGTGAACAGTCAAAATCTGAATTGCACTTTGCAGCTAATATTTATAGCATTATCAAATCTATGTTCCAGTTAATATTCATAGAAATATCAAATCTATGTTCCACTTTACACATTGACCAAGACCTTGACGGAGCTGAGGGAAACGGGATAGTCCAGGAGGAGATCCCAAGAGAGTATTCCTGGTTTCACTCACCAAAGCACAGACCACACCACACAATATAAGGAAGAAAACTCAATTTTATACGTTTATTTCTCTGGATGACTCATTTGGAGGACAATGTATAGACTTATTTGTTCGCAGAACAAACACTTTTTTTTTTTGGTAAACAGCTTACATTATTTAAGTAATACTCTTTCTAATTATGACAACTCTTTCTAATTATGACAATAGCTTGTTACCCAATGAAAGGTGCACGCTATTGCAACCTTGAGGTTGTCCGTTCATGTTACCAATAAAAAAAAACTCTTTCTAATTAGAAGACGACGAATCAATATGTGGAATTCCCCTTTTTCTAATTGCAAAAGTTAGTCTATCAGGTAAACTTAAAATAGAAATATGGAAAACAGAAGAACTATCTAGAGAAAATAGAAAGATTTATATAGGGAAGGACTCTTAAAGAAACAAATAAAATAAATATCTAGTGGGGGTTCCTATGGGGCCCCACTATGAGTATGTCCTTTGCTGGATGGATTGGTTCTCTCGACTGGGGGGTCCGGCCTTCCTTCTGCTATACATGGGTGGGCCTGTTGCCTAGTCTTAGGGCCTGGATTTGGGCTGATGGGCCAGGTCCATGGACCTGAGTCCCATTTTGATAGGCACGCTTCATCTCTCTCTGGCTTGAGAAAAACTACCCCTCAATTGCACTGATCTTCTCTTGGGTTGAAGAAGATCTGCCACTCAAACTTCTGTTTTGTTGATGGATTACTTAGTTGTGACGGGGAATTCAAAGGGCCCTGGATTTCGGGTTGCAGGCCCAGCCAAATTCCACTCTAATTGGAAATAGGGAAATAGGGCCCAACCAAATTTCACTGTGATAGAAAATGGGCCCTTTTAACTTTAATCAGGAATAGGCCCCGGCCAAATTTTACTTTAATAGGAAATATGACCCTTACCATATTTCATTTCGATAGTTAGTGTTTGTGTGTGTGTATTCCAAGGTGTAACTCTGAAACATTAAGCCTAAGCATAATTGTGATGACCAGTTTGATGACACAATCTCACAGTTTGAGATAAGCATTTCATTAGCTTCTAAGTTAGTATAAGTAATCTAAATGAATACATGTGAGAACAATAAATCGATAGTGTTATTTTATAATCATATAGCAATATACGACCTCATGCAATGAGGAGATCGCTACGGTCCCTATCTTAGTTACTTCTGAAAAAAAAAAAAAAAAAAACATATATCCTAGCATTTTCCAATATTCTGGATTTTATAGAATTTTTTCAGATTTTTTTACGACTACGTATCACTCGCTACCTAGCGTTCCGGCAGCCGGCCTCCTTGCCCACTGCTATTACTATTTTCATTCTTGGTCCTGACACATGTCAATGGAGGACTAGTTGGTGTATCTTTCTAAAAAGTTCCCTGGTTTCGTGGAACCTAAATAAACAAGGTAGCATCTCTAAGTCAATCAATCCTTGTCCTCTATGTGCTTCGAAATCATCTAACTTCGACGTTATACTGAAGGAACTCAGTGTCTGTCTCGGCACCCACTCCTCTCCATATAGACAACAAAACTGGTATAAAGACTCGTGGCAAATCCAGAATTTCATGAATGGAAGAAATGTATCTAAGTTGATCATCATTTCATTCGTGAACACTATGAAGATGACACCTACAATCCCACATATCTCATCCGAGTTGCAAATTGCTGATTTGTTTACTAAAGCCATGTCTCGCGATTGCCATAATTTCTTGGTTTCTAAATTGATGCTTGACGTTCCACATCAATTTGAGGGGGAGTGCAAAGAGTATACTAATTCCGGTAGATTAGCGGATATGATATCTCTACCAATCTGAGTCCCTCTAGATAACTACTAGTAAATTGGTTATTCCTAAATTACCCTTTTATATATATCTTCTCTTTAAACTCTTTTAGAAGGGTACTCATGTAATCCCTCTTTGTGAACATTAATATAAGTACAGGGCCATCCCTCTGAGAGGGTACAGCAGGTTCTATGTAATTCTAATATTGTTAGGATACAGGACCAGGTTTATGCAAAAATCTGGGGTGGTTTTGGGACTGTAGGGATGATTGAAAGGGATGAAAAGGTTTAGGCTAGGTTTCGGTTGAATTGGGTTTAACTTGGGTTTAACTGATATCGGGTTTTAACTTTTAAGTCCTGCATTAGAATGACAACTTGCAGTAAATTGCATGAGAAATCAGCAGGTAATATTGGCGGTTTTCTCGGACTGATTTTGATGAAGAATGGAAGTGTCTTTAGAAGGGAATTGTAGAACAATGGGATGGGAAAACGTCGGTTTTGATGGTTCGTGGATGATGATGGAGCTGATTCCTGCAGACTGCAGAGTGCAATTTCTGTTTGCAGACATTGGCCAACAAACGGGAATTTAGCCAAGGGGGAAATAGGATTTTGGGGGTGGGAAAAGGGCAGGGCTGGATTGGATCTGTAAGAATCTGATCAGATAGGTTTTCTTTCATTTAATTGGGGAGGTACTACTGAGAAGAAAAGTTTTTGGAGATTTTCAGGTAAAACATTTGGGCTGGTTTTGGGGTTCTAATGGGAAGGGTTTTAATGGAAAATCTAGCGTTAGGTATGGTTGAGGTCAATTTTGAACAGATAAATGAAGGGTTTGATGGGGTTTTGGTGACTAGATTTTGGGGTTTTTTTGGAGTTTGAAAAATTGAAAGATAACAGAAGTGATGGAAGAGGAGTAGTTTTTTTATTGGAAAATTGACAGCAACAATTGAAGAATCAAAACAAAGAAACCAAAACTTCTGGCTGAAGCTGAACCAACGGCTTTGCTTAAACAATTCAAGGAGGAAGCTGTAAGCTAGTGTTGGTGATCAAGAACTAACTTATGGTGCTTCTGGTTATTATTTTCTTATTTTGTAGCCCAAAATAGTCTTTGGTTTAGGGATGGCAACGAGGCGGATCGGGGACGGAATTGGGGTTCCTCGCCCCCGCCCCGAACTTGCCCCGCCCCGCCCTTCGGGGTAATTTATATTCCCCGTCCCCGCCCCGCCATGCCCCGCGGGTACCCCGCCCCGCCCAGCTCCTCAATTGTAAAAATTTTAAATGTGCAAGACTTGGGATTCGAACTTGGGTGGGAGAGCAACCAGAGCTTTGCCTTACCACTAGACCAAACTTCATTTCTTGTAATGTTTTACCTTATTTAAAATAGATTAATATATTCAAGATTGTTACACACATGTACATACTTCACTTACTTACTATATATATTATGACTTATATATTATTTATCATTTATTTAAAAAGAAAATGTTAAATGTAGACAACTAAGGAATCTGATTGGAAACCTTAAAGCTACATTGAGCTCGTTTCCATCTCTTAGATTTTGAAATCTTTTGGTCTTGTGAAATGAATGAAACTTTATTTTAAAAATAATAATTTCGCTGATCAAACATTTTGTTTGGATATCTATTGGACTCATGGCTTGGAAATTCTAGAATCCTTTGAAATTCTAAAATATTTTTTTGGACATTAATTGGGATTGGGCCTAATTATTTCTTCTTGTATTTCTCAATAAAAGCTTCGAAATCTTTATCACATGAATTAGGAGTGCAATCATAATATGCCCTGCCTGTTTAAGATGAAAACATGATAAGCACCCACCAAAAGGAAAATTACACAATTTGCAATTCAAATTTATAAAAGTCTTGAAATGTAGAAAAAATTCTAAAAACATATACTAGTAATTTTGTTTAAAAAAAAATAGAATTTATATATGAACTTCAAGTATTGTCATATGAATATTAAATCATTATTTATTGTATAGCTCTGAATTCATGAACCTCCTATAGCGGGCCCGGCTATATTGAAAGTACATACTATATTGAAACCCTCATTATCAAAGCCTTGTCCCCGGCTCCCAGCTGTGACGGTGTTGGCTATATGTATTCTTTTTCTCTATTCTAAATCAAGACCCAAATAAGAAAAATTTTCTTAACTTCATAATTTTTCTTTCAAGGCAAAATAAATTAAATTTTGGATTGACTACAAAGAAAAAGGTAAATTCATTTATTTTATATGGTAAAAAGCACATGAATGATTCATCTATGTTGTCTCCATGCCTTTAATAATATTAATAAAAAAAAACCCTTAACCATGCTGACTCATTTGCCCGAAACTCAGGCCCCTCTCAAAACATCAGTCTTCCTAGGGACCATGACATTTTTTCCAAAATAGAATAAAAAGATCTCCCAGCATAAATATTTTATAAGTGTGGGGCACTATTAGATTGTTTAAAAATTTTTAAATTATCTAATATTAATATTATAAATTTTCCTTTTCCTAAAATTTTACCTATTTAAAGTGAGATTTATTCTTATAAGATTTTCTCTAGACCCTTGGAGGCCAATAACATACAGTTGAAAATATCATATATGCTTTGAGACATTTTTTTATAAAAAAGACAATATCTCTCTAAAATATCATGAACTCCATCAACACATGGTTTCACTTCATTTCTGGTATTGAACTCCACTCACTAATAAAGAGGTTAATGACACATATAATTAAAATTAGTATAATGTATAGTGTTGTTAGTATGATTAGAATCATATTAAGTTACTAACTATAATTTACCTTGTTATTTCTAATCGTATGAATTATTATAAGCGTATAGCATGATATATCTTGTAATGCTATATCAAATTAGTATAATTTATATTGTTATTAGTATGATTAGAATCATACCAATTATAATTTACCTTGCTATCTCTAATCATATATGTTATTATAAGCTTAAAGCATGATCTATCATTCTATTATATTCGTTTTATTTAATATGATTTATCATGTCGCAATTTAACATTATATATGATTAAAGTCAAATAAGCTTAGATAGATTTTTAACAACTTTAATTTCATTAAATTTGAATTAGAGGGAATGTGATCATATTATATGCTTTTATAATGTCTAGGGTTCAATCAATTACATGTTTAACTTTAAAAAAAGTCTTCAATCAATCTACTTAACCCTTAATAACAACATAAAATCAATATATACATTTACATATAAATATGTTTATTTATTATAAAAGAAATCTAAAAAATATATATTTTTTAGAGGATTATTAATTTCGGGGCGAGGCACGGGGCGGGGCAACGGGGCGGGTCAATGGGGCGGGGCGGGGCGGGGCATGAGGCAGACCCATCCCCACCCCGCCCCGGCTTCGGGGTATGTTTTTTTGCCCCGTCTAAGATTCGGGGCGGGGAAAACCCGTACGGGGCGGGGCGGGCACTCCGGGTTGGGGCGGGGCGGGTTAAAAATGCCATCCCTACTTTGGTTCATATCTTGTTGCTATAGTTTGTGCTTAGGCAGCAGATCTGATGTTTTGTTCCAGTTTGATTTGATCCATAAGCTTTATGGAACCTTTTGTTCATACCCTATTGCTTTTTATGATTAAGAGGCCATGGATCTTCCTTTCCCATTGGTGTCAGTATTTTTTCAACCTAAGATATTTGTTTTTATTAACAATGACAGCATGGATTTCAGTTTCCTTTCTCATCACATGAGATGAGATGGAGCAATGCCAACTGCCAATATTTGACGCTAATTTCCTAAACTTCTCAAAGTAGCTTCTCTATAATCAGAGTTGCATGCGTTTCCTGCTTGAAGAAAAGAAAGGCTTTTACTAGAAGAATTTCTTTTAAGTGGCCTAGGGAGACTAGACACTTCTAATCGGAAACTGGAAATACCGGAAATAAGTCTTTTCAAGTGAACTTTATCTTGAACTTATTACCATAGATACTATAATTATATGACAAAGGATGTACTGTGGGTGTTAGTTTCTTGTTTTATGTTGTTGATGGAGACTGATGTCAACAGTTTTTGTTGTCAACATTCTCAGGCACAATAAAATTGTTTTAGTTTGCAGCATTTACAATATATTTGAATACTACAAACTGGTTGTCGATTTTGATGCAGGTCTTCCCCTTGCTTATTGAGAAGTTTTCATTTGAGGAACAGGCTGCACTAGTCTGGCAGTTTCTGTGCAGCATCCCTGTTAATATGATGGCAGAGTTCCTTCCATGGCTTTCATCTTCTATTTCTTGTGATGAACACCGGGATATGCTGAAGTGCTTGTCTAAGATAGTCCCTGAAGAAAAGCTTCTTCAACAGGTCCAACTTCACGCCTGAGGATGTGAACCTTCTTCAATTTAATCTATTCATGCTTGACACTTCTTAAGTTTTTGACTATTGATTATTGAAAAATGAAGGTTATATTTACCTGGATTGGAGGAAAAAACACAGCATGCGTGAGAAAGAGCCATGAAGATGATCCCAAGTTCAGATGCTGTAAAAGTTACGGGGCTGACCAGTCAATTGATAAAACTGAGAAAGGTTATGGTGCATGTGAATATTCTAAGATGGGGAAAAGGAAACATCTCGAGTCAGACTGCAAGGTTGCTGATTCAGCTGCGACCCATCCGATAAATGAAATTTTGCATTGGCACAATGCAATAAAAAGGGAGTTGAGTGAAATTGCTGAAGAGGCAAGGAAGATACAACTTTCAGGGGATTTCTCTGATTTATCAGCCTTCAACGAGAGGCTGCATTTCATTGCAGAAGTATGCATCTTTCACAGGTATGCTATCTCTTACTTCTAGTGGGACTTGATCTTCATGAATGTGTGTGCCTCAAAATTAAATTTATCTGCATTATTTGTGCATAATTCAGATCAATCTCTTGCTTACAGGTGCTTTATCCGTTTGCTTGTCCTCTCATTATTTTCCTTTTTATAGTTGCTTTGACCTTTTGACCAAATACTTGAAAGTCTTAATGCAGCATTGCTGAGGACAAGGTTATATTTCCTGCAGTAGGCGAGCAACTGTCTTTTGCCCAGGAACATGCTGAAGAAGAAAGTCAATTTGACAGATTCCGTCGTTTGATAGGAAGCATTCAAATGGCAGGTGCTAATTCAACTTCAGCGGAATTTTGTGCAAAGCTATGCTCTCTTGCTGACCAAATAATGGACACCATACAGAAGCTCTTCCATACTGAGGAAGTCAAGGTAAGTTTGCTTCATCGAATAGCAATCACTCACCTCCACTGCATTTTCTCACAATCAAAACACTCTTTTTTTTTTCTTCCTTAGGATAACTATAAATAGCATACCTAATTTATTTTTCTTTCCTAGGTTCTTCCTCTTGCTCGGGAGCATTTCAGTTATAGAAAACAGCGAGAGCTTTTGTATGAGAGCTTATGTCTGATGCCGTTGAAATTGGTAGAGCGTGTCTTACCATGGCTGGTAGGATCATTAAGTGAAGAAGAAGCGAAGTCTTTCCTTCAGAATATGCATTTAGCAGGTTTGCTTTTCTTTCATCCAGTTATATTCATGTGTATAAACAACTGTTTATGAACATAGCGAACAAATACTTTGTTAGAATATATATATATATATAGGGAGATGCTCTTCATCTCTCACCTTACTATGAGAGATAAGGTGGTGGCCCTCACATTTAAGTTGTTGACAGTGGATATGTATGTGAGGGCCCCACCTTATCTCTCATAGTAAGATGAGAGAAGCTCTCACAACTTCACAAGTCACAAGAGCATCTCCCATATGTATATAGGTCACATTTAAGTTGTTGGCATTGGATATGGATGTGAGGGCCCCCACCTTATCTCTCATAGTAAGGTGAGAGCATATCTCTCATAGGAGCATCTCCCTACACACACACACACATATGTATATATATGGGGGATGCTATATGACGCCCGGTCATTTTTAAAAGATAAATGCCCCTTCCTTTTAACGAATGAGCTGTACTTGCATTAATTAAGTTATCATAAATGACGTTGGTTTCCTACATTTTCGAATTGGACGATTCTCCTACTCTAGTTTTTAGGAGGGAAATTTATGGTAGTTGAATCCCTACTTTCTCTTTTGACAAAGCAATCATCTCTATTTTTTCTCTTTCTTTAAACAAGCCATTCAATAAGCAACTAATCCCTATTTTTTCTCTTTTAAATAATCTATTCAAGATTAATACTCTATCGGTAGCTTAACACTTCCCAATTTTTTCTCCTTGTAAATAGGGCCCTCTTATTTTATGATTACATCTAAAGGGAGTCGATGGTTGGTTGGAAAATCAAGTTCAATGGGGCCCTCTTAATGTTCAAAGATGAATAAGAAACGAAGTTGCACACGGCATGCCATGCAATTAAAACTTACATGTTTAGCAGTTTAAATACTCTCAAGAGTCAAGATTTAAATCTCTCTCTCTAGATGGAAGACTTAAATGCACATTTCTCTTAGTAAATGATAATCAATGTTGCTTTAAAGTAGGAGAAAAAGACTTTTTGCTAACTATTCTCTCATTGGATGTTGGATAGGGGCAGAAACGGCCCCTTTTGAAGGGGGCATTTTGTAGAATTTCTCTATATAGATTCACACTATCTCCATAAATGCTGTGTGCACATAGAATATCTGGATTATTCACATGCAAGCTAATCCCCCTCTGCCTCGTGACAGTTTCGAATGGATGGTTGGTGTGAAGTCCAACCCGTGGCGATTAATGACAAAAAAGTCTATTTTCTGAACTGATTGGCATATAAGTTGCTGCTTTTCTATGGCAATCTCATTCATGCATGCCACATATGGATATGGAGTGCATCAGAACTTTGATACATATTGATATGGCTAACTCCTGAATTGTTTCCCATGAACATTCACGCACTGGTTTTGAACCCATATATAACTTATGCATAGTCCATTTGATGCAGCTCCAGCATCTGACACTGCACTGGTCACACTTTTCTCTGGTTGGGCATGCAAAGGTCGTGCCCAGGATCTCACCAAATCAGGAAGGTTCATATGTTTGTCTTCAAGTGCAATTGGTGGCTGTCCAGTGAAAAAATTGAATGGAATTGATGGTGGTTCCTGTCAATCATCATGTGCTTGTGCTTCTCACTTGAGCATCAAGGAATCGTCATTGGTGCAAGAAGATGATGAAAAAAGGCCAGTTAAACGCGGAAACTTCTCAGGTTCATGCAAAAATGTCAGCACTTGTGGAAATTTTGAAACTGTGGAGTCCCAAAGTTTATCTTCTGGTAATCAGCCTTGTTGTGTCCCATGTTTAGGAGTGAATGGCAGTAACTTGGGAATAAGTTCACGTTCTACCACAAAGTCTCTTCGTTCCTTATCTTACAACAGTGCTGCTCCTTCTCTCAATTCAAGTCTATTTATCTGGGAAACAGAGTTTAGTGCTTCTAATAGTGGGCAAACACCAAGGCCAATTGATAACATATTCCAATTCCATAAAGCTATTCGTAAAGATTTGGAATATTTGGACGTTGAATCTGGAAAGCTTATTGGCTGTGATGAGACGTTTTTCAGGCAGTTCAGTGGAAGATTCCGGCTGTTGCAGGGTTTATATAAAGCGCACAGCAATGCTGAGGACGATATTGTTTTTCCAGCATTAGAATCCAGAGAGACTCTTCATAATGTAAGCCACTCTTACACACTTGACCACAAGCAAGAGGAGAAACTATTTGAGGATATCTCAGCTGTGCTTTCTGAGCTTTCACAACTGCATGAAGGCTTGAAAATTATTAGTTCGTCTTCTGATTCTGATGAAAGCAACTTTCTTTCTTTTGATGGTCATGGTCTGATGATGAAATACAATGAGCTAGCTACAAAACTCCAAGGCATGTGTAAATCAATCAGAGTCACACTGGATGACCATGTCATCAGGGAAGAATTTGAGCTGTGGCCACTATTTGACAGTCATTTTTCTGTGGAAGAGCAGGACAAACTTGTGGGTCGTATAATTGGGACCACAGGAGCGGAAGTACTCCAGTCAATGTTACCATGGGTAACTTCTGCTCTTACTCAGGAAGAGCAAAATAAAATGATGGACACTTGGAAACAGGCGGCAAAAAACACAATGTTCAGTGAGTGGCTTAATGAGTGGTGGAAAGAAAGTCCTGTTGCATCTTCACAGGCTGCCTCAGAAAGCAGTGTTTCTGCAGAAGGTTTTTGCCTTTCTTTTGTTTCGTGTTGCCAATACATTATTGTTCCATATAATTTACTTATATATATATGGTAATGTATATACATACATACATATGTACGAGGAATATTCATGTGCGTCCATCCCTCACCATAGGGCAAAGTTCACTTAGGTGGCTTTCCCTCTTTGCACATGAACATTCCTCTTTTTCATATGACCATATATGGCATTTCCTCTTTTGCACATGAATATTTCCAATTATGTAAGTGTCCCTCACCCTATGGTGAGGGATGTAAGCATATGAACATTCCTCCATATATATATTTTAACATACTTGATATTGAATGGAAATGAAGATGCATGTTTTTTTTATAGTTTTAGTTTTGATCCTAATGTTTGGTGGATATTGTAAATTTGTGACTGTTTAGGTGCTGATATCCAAGAAAATCTGGACCAGAGTGATCAGATGTTCAAGCCTGGTTGGAAGGATATTTTCCGAATGAATCAGAATGAGCTCGAGTCTGAGATACGAAAGGTTTCTCGAGATCCAACACTCGATCCACGGAGAAAGGCATATCTTATTCAAAATCTTATGACTAGGTTTGTTTCTTTTATCATTGTATGGTTGTAATCTGTGACTCAAATACAGTTTTGGATATGGGATGAATTACGGAACTGGAAATGTCTGCTTTTCTTGAACCTAGGATGCTTATATGGATTCAGCTGTTCCATCCATTGCTTTAGACTTAGCACCATGAGAAAATCAGTAGGAGTTTAGAATGTGGTGAACCAGATAGAGTATGCTGTGAAATCATGACCTAAGAGTAAATGTATAGTATCCAGTATCGTAATTTGAATTGTTACCGTAAGCATATGTAGCATGTGTGCATCCTAATTAGTTCATGAAAATAATAATATAAAAAGCCTATTGGTATGAACCTGCATTTTTTAATGTTTGAATTATGTTCTTGATCATGAGTGTGCACAACCTGATCAGTATATGGTTATTTTAGTCGCTGGATAGCTGCTCAGCAGAAGTTACCTCAAGCAAGAACAGGGGAAATTGCAGAGAGTGAAGAGGTACCTGGATGCTCTCCATCATTTCGGGATCCAGAGAAACAAGTGTTTGGCTGTGAGCACTACAAAAGAAACTGCAAACTCGTAGCTGCTTGCTGTAACAAGTTGTTCACATGTCGGTTTTGCCATGATAAAGTCAGCGATCATTCAATGGATAGGTGATTTCCAATTTCCACTGTATACTCTCTGGGCTGCTTTTAAGGCATATTTAAGTCTGGTTCATCTTCCTTGCAGGAAAGCAACATCCGAAATGATGTGCATGCGTTGTCTTAAGATTCAGGCGGTTGGACCAGTTTGCAAGACGCCCTCCTGTGAAGGACTATCAATGGCAAAATACTATTGTAATATTTGCAAATTCTTTGATGATGAAAGGTATGGAAATTCTAATTTGATTTGGGTTTTTTTTTTAATATTTACCCGTTGATTTAAAAAGCAACCATCCTATTCTTCTCTCGTCTCTTTGGGCTACTTGTGGTAACGTAGTTCAAGCTTTCATTTTTTCTCTCTTATTGATAAATTTACATGTTTCTTATATTAAACTATTTCTTCTAGACCATGCATCATAATACTAAAAATCTCTAGTTTGTTGGCATCACTCAAAAAACAGTACTGGTTTTTGAAATATGAAATTATCTGCCATTTTTCTTAAAAGGGGCTGTTGCAGTACATTTGTTAGTTAAAACTTAAAAGAATCAAATGACCTAGTCACTAAATTAAGTTTCAACTTAACAATTCGTTCAACCTAATGATTGAAAGAATGCATAAATCTAACGATTATTAGATTACTAATAAACTTTTGAGGCGTAAAAGGAAATTTTTTGGATTGAACTTTGTTTAGAAATGTGGCAACCTCATGGTTGGATACCAATTTTACATTATTTTACAACCCAGTGGGTCGAGTTTACCATGAGATTCGGTGCATCAACCAGGTGTGCGTTACCTTAACTTTGATTTTTCTTATTATAAATATATGCATTTATAATAACTAAATAAAAAAAAAATGTAAAAAAAAAACCCATAAACATACGTATTTTCTTCTAAAAAAATCTACATATATTCAACTTTCTCTTTTATATCCAGGTTATATAATCTCACAATTAATTGTGAGAGAAAAATTTAAAGAATTGAAGAACTAATGGAAAACATAATGACATAAAGCATTGCAATTAAAAATCTACAAAACCTTATTTTATTGCAAATATCAAAATCCTTTTCTATATTAATGTTTTCAAATAACAGTCAACTTTAGAGATAAAAAAAAAGAAAGAATAAAAAAAGAGGAAAGTACCATAAAGATAGCGATTTGCAAGCACAAAATGATAGAAAGTGCAGAAAACCATGATTTTCCATTTAAGGCTGGAAGCAAAATGCCAGAAAAAAGAGAAACGATTTGTGCATCTTGATAAGCATGTTAATTCTTGAAGGAAAAATGAAAGAAAGAAATCCAAAAAATTGAAAATAAGAGAAGAGAGCTGGTGCGTATTGGTTCCGTTTATCTTGTGAAAGGTGGTGACAAAAAGGTTTTTTCTTTTCTTTGATGTGTGTGGGGGGAGTGGGGGGACTAGCAAAAAGATAGGGTTTATTAGTTGACCCAGCGGCTTGACTCAGTTTGTGGCAAAACTTACCTCAACTGGGTTACACCCAACTTTGTCACCCCAGTTAATGAACTTTGTCTTGTCGACTTGCCAGGTTGGGGAACCATATCTATTAAAGCTCCAATTTACTGTGAAGATGACAAGGACATAAAACTTTTATAACTTATAACTTGTCGCTTTTGCAGTTTTCTATAATATGTTTTGAACATTGTGCATAAAACATGAAGTCTATGATATTATATAGTGATTAATGGTTACATTGTGCATTATTAATTGTTGCTATCTTGAAGAATGAACTTAGATGCCTGACCTGATAATTAAAAGAGATGTAATCATTTATTTGTTTATTTATTTTTTGAAATTGTTACTGATTCGATTAAAGATAGAAGGAATTACATCAGGATACCGCAAAAGCTGAAAACAAAACGATACAATCAACAGCATGAAAGAGATGTAATCATTTAAAAAAACGTAAAAAAAAAAAAAAAGAGATGAGGAGCAATGTTCTGCATGGGTGACACCATAGAGTGCATTTTTCCTGCCCCATGAGGTTTATATCATTGTCATGAGAATCTTTCACTCATGACTTCACTCTTACAACTCTTATGAAGAATTATCTGAAGCTTAAACAATGAATCATGGTAGAAATCAGAAGTTAGAGCTAATGAGACACTGAATCATGGTAGTGTTACAGGCTTATAGCATGAATGAATTTTGGTGTGATATGATTTACAGTTACAGTTTACAATTTCAGCTGTCTTATGAATTTGTGATCTGATCCACGACTTTCAAATCATTCGAATGTATGATATATCACCCAATACGTAAAATGATGTGCATTAGTGACATATATACATGTATTCAAATAATTGCCATGTGCAAACTACTGGATCCTTTGAGACAGAACTTGATGGTTGTTCTTTTGCTGTTTCAAAAGGTAAAATAATTATAAAAAAATTGTTTAGATTACTAAAAAGATAATTTTTTTTCTGATTCAGATAATTTCAAAAGGAAAGAACAACTTTCTTCTTCTTTTACCCCTTATAATGAATGCATTTAATGCTGTTGATTAGGTGGTAGCATCATTTTCTGGCAGTTATGAAGCCCATAAATTCTAAAACCTTGAATGTATCCGTATTTCAGATAATGGATGTTAATACTAATAAGTTTTTAATTATTGTAGATCCCCTGTTTAGAACCCATGGGCCTAGGAGTTTAGGCCCAAGCCTAGTCCATGGTAGATCAAGCCTAACTAATTACCTGAGAGGTTGACCCAGTCCACTGACACTCTTACTGGTAAGCAAAACAAAAAAATCTCTAGCACATACTAACTTTACCAACAAAGAAATTATACTAGGTAAGCTGACGAGTGGTGTAACAAGTGTATCATACTAACTTTACCAACAAAGAAATTATATAGCCAGTTTTTTTTTAAAAATAATAATTCTGAAACAATATAAATGCATTTGCTGTAAAATCAACACAAAAGGTATATGCTTTTATTGATCTCAGGGTGTGGTGATTTGATATCTATCACTCATTGACAATCGCAAGAGGAAAACAAGAAAAAAGAAGAAAGAAGAGAAAGGAGGGAAGAGAAAATAGATATCTTGATCTTTGTAATCTTCCTTGTTTTTCAAAATCTCTTGAAGAAGTTTGGGGATTTGTAAATTGTAAATGAGGAGTGCTCACGCCAATTTATATGCTTTGGAGGCTTAGGGTGGTTTCGGGCCGCACAATTGGCTTTTGTGCCCTTTTCTTTAAACTTATTGGCGCAAGTGCTGGATGCAAAAACCAAGAGGAAGCCTGCGATGCGCCCAGTCCGTCCTAGCAAGAATCCATCCAGGATTTATTTTTGTTTTCTGAATAGATTTCCAGATTTAATGACCAAACGATGCCCAAATCCATGGAATTGGATCCATTGATGGTTATCAAGTTAGCTTTCTTACAAGACCAATTTTGTGTGGTTCTGACCTCGTACTTTATGGCCCAGATAAGATGTAGGGCAGGGACAAATCTAGGGCATTTTTTTTTAATTTTTTATTGTCTTTAAAATATCACTTTTTTCTCCTTCCTCTCTCTCTCTCTCTCTCTCTCTCTCTCTCTCTCTCTCTCTCTGTTGCATCTGTAATTTCTCTAATATGCTGTACCCGATCAAAGAAATAAAAAAGTTTTTTATATGTTTGGAGTGTCCTCATTACTTTTACAGGCCTACATTAGAGGTCTCAATGTATTCTAACGCTTGCATACTTGTCACTGTCATGGGTCACACTAGTTCTAAGTTGGCTGCCAGGGAACTGGCATGGCCACTATAGGAGCTCCCTGAGCCTCTGATCTTCTAGAAACATGTCTCAAATGGATTCTTAGATCCTGTGTTAGTCTTTACTGTGAAGAAATTTAATTTTGCATGGTCCTCAAATGTACCATGACTTCTTGTGGTGCTCTCTTACTAGATAGTTCTCAATAAACCACATGTTTTCTTAGCTTCTTGTAGTCAGCCAACTCTTTAGATTATTGTAGATAAGCATGTTTCTATTATTGTATATGAAGCTTGATTATAAGTAGGGTGGCTGGGATCATTAACCCACCACCACCACTTCTCCAAATCCTTTGTATTTCTTAAGTTGTTTCGTGGTATGAGGGTCTAGGCTCTTTGATTCTGTCAAATCCAAGTAATCTTAAATTCTGCTTGTGAGAGTGGTGAGCGATTGATTCTCTTTATTGTGTGACCCATAGACCTTCCATCAGCTATAGGACCCACTAAATCTTGTAGAAGACACTCCTGGAGGCTTCCTCATCATTGCCACTTTGATTTCCCTGAAATCTGCATTTTCAGCATTTTCCCTACAGCACATTCAATCAGTGGACTGTTTCCATCTTCTGGCAGCGAGGTCGATGACTGGTGGGGCCCATTCCAGATCTTTCTTTTCTTTCCGGCAGAAAAACTACTTTCAATTTCTCTAGAAATAGGATCTAAACATCATCAATAGCCCCAGAAAGCTTCCATGCCAGTTACTAGGCTCTTTCTTATATATATAATTATTGTATTTGAAAACCTTTTTTTCCTCTAATTTCTTCAGGAATGGGTTTTCTTACCCACTTTCTGATAAATTGTAGCTTGTGGAGGGAATGGATGCTCATGGGTTTGCCTGGAGTGGGCACCACCTCAATGACATTATCATTAGACCTCACATTTGTAATTAATGAGGCTAAAAAGACCTCAATCCTTGTCCTGACCGTGATCTTGACCTCAAAATTATTTTGATGGTTGACATGACCCTCGAACTTGCAATATGCATTGGCATCTTATATGTTGTGTTACTGTTTGATGATGTAGGTCATTGATCTGATGGTCTTCACCGTGAGTGACTGTCCCCAAAAGAATATGATGGGAAATTGTTCTTGATTCATATCATGAAACAGAAGGTTTCAAAGTTGACATCTAGAAGCCACAACCTTACCATTATCTTGAAGTACAAATCTTAAATAAATGAAGAGAGCCGAACATAAAATGTTTGAAAACAAGAAGAATGACCATAAGCAGCAAATATTCATGAATAGTGCCCGACATAAAAGATATGAAAAACCAGAGCATGTTCCCATTTTTAAAGTGGGAGTAAGCTATATGGACTCATAAATAATTAAATAAACAGATAATAAGGGAATAAACAATTCCATAACAGAAGGGGTGAGATGAAAGAAGAATGACCATGGATCCATGAAACAACAATAATTTACACTATGTAAAGAAAAAAAAAAAAAAAAAAAAATGAAGAACTTTGCACACACACACACATATTGGTAATGACAATTATATTAAAGAAGAACACTAGAAAACATACGACCCCACCAAAGGCGGGGGCTCAATGGTTAAGAAACATTATACCAAGAACAAACACAAAGCAAAAAAATTACATAGTGAAAGCTACCAAGTAAAGCAGTGGAATTATTTGTAATTGTGGAAGACTTTGTTTCTGCAACAACAATCTCTAATCATGTGAAGTTTGTTGACTTTGTTCTGTTTCAAATTGCAACCCCTTTCAAACGTTAAGCTGAAAACGTAGATGGGGAAGATAAAAAAGCATGATGAGCAGAATGAAAGCACCTCTAGAAAAACACAAGCGGAGAAAGGGAACGAGAATAATATAAACAATAAAAAGTTTGAGACAACACTAAAAAAAGTTAGATACCATGTCCTCGTCAATAGATATTCCTGTTTTTTGACTTGTAGAGTTCTGGTACTGCTGACCACATTGGATTTTGTTCTTTTAAGTAGGTTAGGGAAAAATAGTGCAAAATGAAAAAGGAGGAATAATAGTAGAAGATATGAGAATGTTTGAGATGGATGTGTGATAAAACTAGGAAAGTTAAAATTATAAATTAGTTCATTTGGGAGTATTTAGGGGTATATGTGATAAATTAAGAGAGACTGGTTTAAGGATGGTTTGGACTTTGGATATGTCCAATGCAAGCCAGAGATGGTGCCATTGAGAAAAGTTTTTGTATGCAAGTTGATGGCCCATAGGCTGAAGAGGACTTGGATGGAAGTAGTAAGGATAGATAATGAAGAAGTACAACCTATCCGAGGATTTGACTCATGTAGATCATAATGGAGAAATAGGATTCATGTGGCCGACCCCAACATAATTGGGACAAGGCTTTGATGATGATGATGATAAATAGCAGCTATTTTTTCTTTCTAGCAGTGGTATACACTGGTACTCTTGGATACTTCTAAATTATCCGATTGGTATATAGTATGGGAATGCCTGCAGAATATGTACTTTGTCATGAAGTGTGCTTTTGATGTGGATTCTTTTAGTTACAGATATGGAAAATCTCATTTTGCTTGCTGAACAAAATAGTGCAAAGATTGGTGTTGTAGGACTTTTTTTTAGACTGTTGTTCCTCATGGATTCTCTGACCATTTCCTTTATGTTGATTACTTCAGGACAGTATACCATTGTCCATTTTGCAATTTATGCCGTGTTGGAAAAGGACTTGGCATTGACTTCTTTCATTGCATGAAATGCAATTGTTGTTTGGGAATGAAGTTATTGGAGCACAATTGCCGGGAGAAAGGTTTAGAGACAAACTGCCCCATATGTTGTGATTTCTTATTCACATCAAGTGCTGCAGTCAGAGCTCTTCCTTGTGGCCACTTCATGCATTCAGCTTGCTTTCAGGTCTATCCTTACATTTGTTTTAGGGTTATTAAAAGTGTACAAGAAACCCCCCATGATTTGGTGTTTAGGGTTGTCAGTACACTGGGCTTTGGAATGGGAATCCTGAACTTTCATGGGTCTAGCCCAAAAATCCAGCTTGTTTTCTTGAAAAGTTCAACAGACCTGACAGTCTATCAGTGATCAATGTGTGAACAAAATATTTGTTTAACATGTCGGTGCCATATTAGATTGGAATATATTCTGTTGGCATTTACTTTTCTGCATTTTGATAGATAAGTGCTATTTATCTGCATTTTCCCCTTCAAAACAGTATCCTGTTTCAGGTTTGAGCTGAAGGGTGTAATTGTAAATACATATTCAGCAGTTTATATTTCTATCCTTCATTCAAATTAATATATTTCCATATTCCGGCATTCACATTTCTTCTTTTTCTTCTTTGATGTGGAGGTTGTGTGAAAAGTTTAGGTATGAGTAACTCATTCTTCCTTCCTAAATATTCAGGTTTACACTTGCAATCACTACACTTGTCCAATATGTAGCAAATCCCTGGGAGATATGGCTGTAAGAGAAAATTCTTTTCCTCTTTCTCTGATAAAATTTTTGTGAAGTTTGTTATTCACTTATCTTATTGGAATGATTTATTAAATCAGCAACTATGATGTCATGAATCTCTACAAGGTCACAGTTTTCTGAGGCACCTAGTTCCATACATTTTTGGTGATCCAGGCCATTGGTCTGCTATTCATAAAGAAATGATCAGATTCTTCTACATTTGAATCAAGTTCGTCATATACAAGGAGCTTATTGGTTGACAGTGCAATTAACCAGATTTATTTATTACATGATAATAAAAAACTCAACAGCATCAACCAGATAATTTCTCCAAAATGACAAGTGGTAGTAAGAAAACACATAATTTGGAAAATGTTAGTATCACTGGATCATGTTGTATTTTCATAAACTTGAACATTGTAGATTGGATAACTCTTCTTTTTCCCCAGATAAAAGAGTTATCCATCCTGTCTTAGAATGGATTAAAAAAGAGAAAAGGTTGTACTGTCCTATGTGGATTTCTTGTCATCGGCCATTAGGTCTACCAGATGTATACTGTAGCAACTAACTTGAATTGGTTAATTACATAAACCAGCCTTGCTTAGTTATTTACGGCCTATTATTTTAAAATACTGGTCTATTTCTGATAGTTGGAATTCAAAAGAAACAGGCTTGATTCAAGATTTTCATAGTAAGCGACAGCACAAGAGTCCTTAACCAAAGAAGTGAATTCGACCTTTGATGTATGGGAGCTGTTGATAGGAAGGGCCTCAACCAGATTCCCTAGTCCATCCTCTACCGACTTGCTTAGTTTATTCTAATTTTCCATACTGAGCCTGCAAATGGAAGGTTCAATCGAATTTAGCTCTGCCTTGAACACTTTTAGGCCCTTGATGGATGTTTACGATGACCAGAACAAGTAATACATGGGTCTAGGGCAATGTGGGTTTCCGTATCCATACTGCTCATTAAATCCAGAATTTGGGAATCCCTGTTGGCTCAGGGGCTTTAAATTCTTTGGAATTCAATTATCCTTTCTTCTACCATGTAATTTAGAACTGTTTCCTGTACCGGAGGCTTCCAAGTCTTGTCCTGCTTTTAACCATTGGTGCCCCAGTGGGAAAGAAAAGGGAAAGTTCCTGGGATATTTAAGCTATTTCTTTCTTTTTTTCTCAGTTGGTATGCTTTCTTCTCTTAACTTGTAGAATGCTGTACATCCAGGTTTACTTTGGCATGCTTGATGCCTTGTTGGCTGCTGAAGAGCTTCCAGAAGAATACAAGGATCGCTGTCAGGTACATATATGTGCACAACCCCCTCTCCATGCATTTTTGCTGCTGCTGCTGCTACTCTTTTATAGGCAAGGGAGTTAATCGAGTTTCCTAACGGTCCAGGACATTCTCTGCAATGACTGCAATAAGAAGGGGACTTCCAGCTTCCATTGGCTGTACCATAAATGCAGCTTCTGTGGTTCTTATAATACCAGGGTTATCAAGACGGAGGCAGCAAATTCAACGTGCTCAAATTAAAATACCGTGTATTGGTTCAGGTGTGAAGATATGCAAAGTCAAGCTTAGAATACCCATACTGATAAAAGTATATAGTGAAATCCAATTTTGCCAAATTTGTTGATGCTGTGAATTAAAGGATCAGGAGCGCTTCAGCCTGTTCTATCTCCATCATCCGCAAGCCGCCTATAAAGTACAAACTCAAGTCTGTTTTTGTGATTTTTTTTTTCTTGCTCAAAGGTGTAGTAGCTGTTTGTAGATGTTCATCATCTTTGATGGAAGAATTGATGAGTTCATGAGCCCAAAAAAGGATAATAGAGGAAAAGAAGATTTGAGACACTCAGTGTCACCTTTTAATACAATCAAGGCAAACATGACTTGAACCCAATTTTGTAACACCATCCAACCAGAAGTCTTAGAAACTGGGTGGAGGATGAACTTGTGGAGTGGACCTTTTTCTTCCAGACACAGTTTGATCTTCAGGTCTAACTCTGCTCAAGTGTGATGCAAAAAAGGTAATGAAAAAAAAAGAAAAAAGATGGTTTAAAATAATTCATGGTGGTAACATCATGTTTTAAATCTATATATAGATTTGAAGGGCTTACATGGTCATTGATATTCCGAGTCTACTTGGCTTTAAAAATAGAAAACCCCACCCACCCCCAACCCCCCCCCCCCCCCCCCCCCCCCCCCCCCCCCCCCGTCGTTTTTTTTTACTAAAGAATCTATCTTGAATGTCCTTTTATTCAATTGTAGTATTACATTCTACATCTTATTTTGAATGTGGAATTGGATCTGGTTTTTTCAGACTGAATGCACCACATAGTAGGGTGTGAAAAAAAAAAAAATTTGAAAAACTGTTGAACCGAACCGAACCGCCCTTCATAACCGTATTTCACGGTTTGATTACAGTTACAGTTAATGAAATTCAAAAAATGTATGGTTCGGTTCGGTTACGGTTTTTCATAATAATTAACGGTTATTAACCGAACCGAACTGTATAATACGGTTCGGTTAATCGTATGCGGTTAACCATACCGTTTACAAATAAAAGTAAAAATAAGGAGCCGGAACTATACGGTTAACCGTATAATAAAGATTACCGATCAATGAGATTTTTATTCAATTGCTCCTTATGTGTAATTTTACTTTCAATTATTTACATTTATCCTCTTATGTGAGGAAAGCATTTAACGGTTATTAACCGTAACCGAAACCGTTTAAAACGGTTAACCGCGGTTATGGTTTCCATGGTTTTTGTGGATACGGTTACAGTTACGGTTTTAAAAGACGGAAAACCGCGGTTACGATTCGGTTAACGGTTTTCCCAAGTTGACCGGTTAATCGAACTATTACACCCCTACCACATAGATTATGTGTCATATTCGTATTTAGGATCTAGCGAGCATTTATTTTATTTAAAAAAAAAACATAATAACCGAGAGTTTAATGTTTATTATTATTAATTTTTTTTTTTTTATGAAAATGTTCATGGTAGCAGCTGCTTTATTGTAAACTCTTAGTTGGCTAAATCATTAGGTATTGAACAAAACTTAAGTCCATATTGAGTTGTAATTTTTCTTGTTTTAGATGTGGACCATGATTGGACTTCATGTTGAAGACCGAAAGGAAGCAAACCGAAGACATTAGGAATACATAGGAGGGGTGTAAAAAAGAAAATCAGAAAACCATTTAACCGAACCGAACCGCTGTTAATAACCGTATTTCAAGGTTTGGTTACGGTTAATGAAATCCAAAAACCGCACGGTTCGGTTTGGTTACGGTTTTTTATAATAAGTCACGGTTATTAACCGAAGCGAACCGTATGCGGTTAATTGTACCATTTATAAATAAAAGAAAAAATAAGGAACGGGAACTATACGATTAACCGTATAATAAATATTGCCGATCAATGAGATTTTTATTCAGTTGTTCCTTATGTGTTATTTTACCTTCAATCATTTACATTTATTCCCTTATGTGAGGAAGGCATTCAACGGTTATTAATCGTAACCGATCCGTTTAATACGGTTAACTGCGGTTATGGTTCTTGTGAATACGGTTACAGTTACGGTTTTAAAAGACAGAAAACCGCGATTACGATTTGGTTAACAGTTTTCTTAAATTGACCGGTTTAACCGAATCGTTACACCCCTAATACGTAATGCACAAAGCTGATCTGAGCCAGAACTGGCTCGCTTCAAACATTTCCTCCAAACAAAATTGACTCTTGCTCTAGTGACCCTTGTCGAGTTATAAATTTGAAACTTTTATTTCTAAATTTGTCTCCAATTTCTATTCTTAGTTCCATTCAAATTGAGTCTCTTTTCCACGATCATTGGCCTAAAAATATACACTTTTTGCAACCCTAAACCTAGTTTATTCTTGAGAGATCTTTTGGCTGTTGCTGTGAAAGAAGGTGTTGTGTTGATCTAAAAGACTATTCAATTCTCTGAAGCACCTTGAAGAGGCATTCAAGGTGGTGATTTCAAGCACGGTAAAGGTGAACTGCGAGTCGTCCTCGGCAAGTCCATCATGGTCTTTAAGTCGAGTTCCAACTGAATAAAGGTTATGTGAGTGTCCTTGTAACTTCTTTCATTTATTATAGTGCTTGTGTTGTCTATGGTCTAGACGAAAAGACCTGTGGTTCTTTCCGAGTAGGATTTTCTACATAAAAAACTGTGTGCCTCCTGTCTTTATTGTGGTTATTTGTTTTGTTTTGGACTTAGATTAATCATCTAGATTAATTAATTGGATTGAAATCTATAAAAAAATTTGATTTGGAACCTTAGCCTGTGTTAAACCTAAACGCAACCTTCCTCATTTACCTTTACAAAAGCCTCATAAAAGTGGTATTTATGTTCATATAAAAGAGGATGTGACCATATAATGTAGAGAGGATCGGATCTTCGAGTCTAAATAAATCTCTCGTAGACATAAGAGAAACAAATACTTGATAGCTTTTGGCTTGAATATTATTGAGCAATAGCCCGTGATGATTTGAATTGAATATCATACCAAAATAAGCGACTTACATAAAGCTGGAGGTGTGAATTGGGCCAGGTCACCTAAGCCCGGCATTAAAAAAGACTAGGCCGTGGGCTGGCACAGCACAGCATGTTTACCAGGCCGGCCCCGCCCGACACAACCCAAAGGATGGGCCATAGGCACATGGACTTGGCTGTGCCGTGTGGGGCCAGGGTGCCTGGGCCGAGGCACGACCCAGTACAGCCCAGCACGGCATTTATATAAAAAAAATATTATTATTTTATACAAATAAAATTAAAAACAACTAAAATTAATTTTTATTTGTAAATTAGCATAAATATTTATGCATTTATTTTAATAGTTTCAAATTTATTTCAAATTGAGAACCCTAAATGTAAATAAAGTCTCTTTTAATTTATATAAAAAATTGAAAAAAAAACTAAAAAAATTTAAGAGAGGCATGTGTGCCGGCCCATCCCATCTGGGGCACAACCCAGCACAGCACGACCTAAGCAGTACTGGGCCGACCCAAGCAACCTGGGCACGGCACAGCCTAGTTTACCCATCTACATAGAACACAACCAATTCTATGAAACTAAAATGAGGCCGGGAAAGAAGACAAAAGGATGATCTGGTACAAATGTGTAGTGCTCCTTCTGAAGAAACTACTAGTGTTGGGATTCATGAGGCTTTTGTAAAGGGGAAACCAGTTGGGATATCATAACTGGTTGCAATATCCCAACCCATGGGCATATTCATCAAAAATAAAACTCAAACGCTCAATTATCATTTTTTGGCAAAAATTTGAATCCCTGTAACCATTTGGTTTGGTGTTTAACAGAATTCCTAACAATTTTTTGGTAAAAAATCCGATTATATATTACCTGCACTCGTAATTTGGACCGTTGAGCCAAGAATTAGGTCTAAAAAAGGGTCTACACTATGAATATCCAGCTAATTGGGGATTCACTTAGATCCCTGGTTTCCAGTAGATGACTAGGATCCCTGGCTGAATCCTTCGTTGGGGCAAGTGTAAGTGAATCTAGAAGAAACTAGGGATGTAAGTGATTATTCATTGGGGTAAAGTGTCCTGAGAAAACCATGTCATTTACTAGAAAAACAGGTATTAATGTCTCAAAACCATAGATGTGTATGGCCCAGAAGAAATCTAAACCATCAGTAGACCTCCTTTTCCCAGCTTGAAAATGCCCACAGCAAGACAAAATATGAAGGAATCAGCTGCTGCAAATGAGACAACAGAGTGAGGCATATGAGCAGAAGAATTCTTACCCATAATAGATCGAAGAAGGGATTATCAAAAAAAGAGATTAAGCTTCTTAAGTACTATCAATGATGGAAATGGAGCCGCCAAAAGAACCATCTAGAAGGAGCCCATGGACCGCCAAATAAGGGACCATCTACGAGTGACTCTAGATAGCAAACTATGGCTCTGACCAGCAATTGCCAGTGCAGTGACCGCCCCTAGTCCGAACGTTTTGAGGCAAAATCAAAGAAACATCACCAAAGCAGATAATCCACAATCAACTGAGAGAAGTCCATATAGCCTGACAGTGGAGAGTCCAGTGACATGAAGTCATGTTAAAAGGCCGGTGCATGCTGTTCGGTGGATAATAGTGTATTAAAGATAAATATTACGCGTGGAAATAGAATATAATTCTTCCATCCAATTCCATCTTCAAAATTTATAAAGCAGGACGAAAACGTCAAAATTTAAATCATTTTCACAAGTACGACAGGAGAAGCAGGGCAAAATGCCAAACTTCCAAAGTCATAAATTACTGTCAACAGGAGAAGGCAGTTATTTCTCCAAGACTGCTAACAGCCATGAACCTTTTTTTTTTTTTTTTTTAATGATGAACTAACAGCCATGAACCTTGATTATTAAAAAAAAGAATTAATCTCGAGCTAATCTCTAGAAGGAACACATGTAAACAACCAGTTGCATCTACATGCTAATTTGAGTTCTTTACAACTTTTCACATGAGAGGAAAATCACCATCCTTTCCCGAAAGTGTTGGTGATACCAATTCGTCCTGACAGTACATACCTTTAGACTGGGTTGAGAGCAAGCTCTATTTCCTCTAAGGAGCGGCCTTTTGTCTCTACCACATTGGCAGCTACGTAAAACACAGCGAGAAGACAGACAGTTGCGAATCCCAAATAGACCTTGCTGATTCCATACTTGTTGACAACACTCAAGAAATATAGCCCAATCACAAAGTTGGAAACCTGCAAAATTAGTATCCATGTGGTTTATGATCTTAATTTATGAAAAGAGAAACAACAAATATCAGAGCCATAAAAATAGCCCTTTGACAGCTGGTTAGGGATACAAGTGTGTGTGTGAATGTGTGATCATTTAACAACTATTTTGAGAACCTGGGGTGGTTCAGTTGGTTGGCAACCTCGTATCTCACCTAGATGCTTAGGGATCAATCCTTGGGTATGCTGCCCTCTTCACATGTGTGGGGGCTTTCTTCCCATGTTTGTGGGCTCCTTTCCCACGTGTGTGGGCTATCTTCCGCATGTGCGGGCTCTCTTCTCCCTGTGTGTGTGGGTGCTCTCATTGGTCCCAGCCCCGTGGCTGGGGTACAAGAAAAACAAAAACCAACTATTTTGAATCCTTAAATTTTTATAAAAGAAAACAGCATGAAAGGACACGGATTGCCAGAAAATGTCGAAAGAGAAGTGATTTTCTCAAATGACGGGCCTTTCTCTCTCTCTCTTTTTTTTTCCTGATAACAAATGATAGGGGTGCTTATAATAGATGTAACTCAATTGTCTATTTCAAGCCAGGATGATAAACCCAGAGTAGATGTCAAAAGCTCACCTCGCTTTTACAAGCAAATCCCACCTAGTTCACATGGAAGAATCAGAATCAAAATGGGACGACAGGCAGAATTAAGACCAGTTACATGATAATCGAATGCAGATTGTTCCACGGCACAATGGAGATTTTAATGTAAAACAGAGGAGTAATTTACTCACGGTGCATCAGAACATAATCTCAACTAAGCCCCTTTACAGTCACATTGGCGATTGATCTGATCAGTTCCCATGGCGAAGGATGATGCAGAAGTCCAACCTATTAATGGCTAAAACTTTCCACCAATCAAAAAGCCTACACACGGTGAGTTAAGGCTTGTATTGTATATTTGTATGACTAATCCTCTAATCTAGCAAATTATGATTATCTCTCATCCACAATGGAATTTAATAAGGTCCGAGATCTAGATCACTGAAATTTTGGGCACGTCCGACGTAGGCTGGCAACGGTGCTAGTAAGAAAAAGTTTGCGTATGCAAGTTGATGGCCCACCAAGGGGAAGGAGTAGGCTGAAGAGGGCGTTGATGGACATAGTAAAAAAAGATTTGAAGAAGTAAAACTTATTTAAAGATTTGGCTCAGGATAGATCGGAATGGAGAAACAAAATTCATGTAGCCGACCCCAACATAGTTGGAACAAGGATAAAATTAGAAATGAGCGTTTTCGAGAGCTTTTAGGGGTAGCATCAATAGGGGATAAAATTAGAGAAACTCATTTGAGATGGTTTGGGCACATCCAACGTAGGCCGTCAACGGCGCCGGTAAGAAAAAAGTTTGGGTATGTAAGTTGATGGCCCACCAAGAGGAAGGGGTAGGCCAAAGAGAACGTGAATGGAGGTAGTAAAAATAGATTTGAAGATGTGAAATTTATCTGAAGAATTGGCTCGAGATAGATCGGAATGGAGAAATAGAAATCATGTAGCCAACCCCAGCTAGTTGGGACAAGGCTTTGATGATGATGATGATCTACATCACTGAAATATGGAAATGTGGGTCCTTTACAAATTATAAAATTGGTGCTTTGGGATATTGTGCACGTCTTAATGCATTAGATTGAAGAATATATCCAAAGAAGTTTTTTTTTTTTCTATTGTAGGACCACTGCAAGAGTGTGGTATAGGATTTTCAATCTGCCCACTGTCTAAGGAGCTTCCCTGCTTGAATGGCGGGGACTGAAAATATTGCACAAGTGTAGTGTGGTAGTCCCGCAGGGCAAAAAAAAAAAAAAAAACACGTCTATATATAGGGCAATTTTCAGCTATAACACTGGGGAAAAGTATTGAACCAAGTTCCAAGTGAAAGAAAACTAGTAAATCCAATGTTTTAAAACTCAGCTGAGTTGACACCAACTCCATTATTACCAGGTCAGGTCCAACAGGACTTTGTCGGGTCCTATGAGATAAGCTGAATGAGATGTCTTCTTTCTTCTTCTCCTCCCTTCACATGCAACAACTGAATAAACCACATTCAAGACCCTAATACAAACCCTCTCTTCTCTGCTCCCATTCTTTCCAATTATATTGAAAAACCTAAATCAAATCCAGCTTTGAAAATGGAATTCAATCCCTTTCTTCTCCCCAAATCAAACCCTAACAACCAAAATAAGAGAAGGCCGAATAGATCAGAGGAAAGAAGAAATGGGGGCTCTTACATCTTTGAATTGGAAATAAGAGAACCCCCCTTCATATCTCTATCTTATTATTAGAAACCCTTTCTTTGCCCCTAAACATACCAAACCAAATAAAAAAAGCATTTTTTTTTTAAATAAAGAAAAGTTGGGATTCAACCCAACTTGGACTACCCAACAGCTGCTGAGTTGGGGGGGGAGGGACTGGGACTCAACCCGACTTGGACAATGGACTACCCAACAGCTGCTGAGTTGGGGGTGGGGGGTGTCTATTTTTAAATCACAGTAGATCACAGATGGTATAAGTGATGTGCAAGTTAAGTAGTCTTCACTTTCCAGATTCCACAATGTGAGAAACTACATCATAAGAAACAATTCAACAGATCAGGCACTTGAAGAGATTATGAACAAGATAGGGAACAAGATAGGGCAAGGTGGGCAAAATGGAAACAAGCTAGTTGCAGTGTTCTTTGATCAAGTGTCACTGCTATTAAATGAATATTTTTATAAGACAGAACTAAACTGTTACACGGAGTTAAATATTCGTGCAATGGAAATCAACATGAAGGCAAAGTACACATTATTAAATCTATATGTTAAGATTGATGCATGGAGTGACAGGGAAAAAATTAATAGGTAAGGAAATTCATGGGTGGCTCAAATAGATGAGGAATTCAAGGAATGCCATTTTAGACGCCTTAAGCCTATAGATATTATATCAAAAACATCTATATAAGGAATTGAAGTGTTACAAGTACATGGGACTAGAAGGTGAAAACAATTGCAGGACTTGGAAATGGAAGAGTCCAAATAGACATGCTAAAATATCATCAATCTGAATATTTCAATCAACTCTCCCATCCAATATAAATTGGTTTGAGTTTCTTGACCCCATTGTACCCAACGTTCAGGTTGATTTAGATCTGTAAATGTATTGTCCATTGCGAATATCTTAACTGTTCAAAAGGTACTGCCTACCCATCTTTGCCTCAATGAGACTGAAATTAACCTGGACTTTAATCATCATGGTTGGATTGGGAAGATCACAAAAAATTATTATTCCTATAATAAAAAAACATCCATGTATTTCCATACATAGGTCCACCTTATGCTGTACCAACCATATGTTGAGACCACCACACATGAACTGGTAGATGTTCTATAATCCATCTCATTAGGAAGAATATCAGCTGTTGGAGTAAATATCCACACAAAACATTATTAAACAGTGGTGTATCCAGCCCAATGACAAATATGATTCCCATTGGAGCAAATATCAGCCAATTGTACAAAACACAGAGAGTTGTGAATTGTGATCCTTGAAAGGTAGGCCCCAATTTGCTTAATAAGGAGATTTGAAAATTTACTTAAAATTGAATTACTAATTAATTGGACAAAGTCTGAGATGGGAGTTCTAGGTAAAATATCTGAGGTACAGCAACCAAATGGATTAGATCTTAGAGAGGTCGGCTCCACACAAGTAGATCTGGGACTCACATGGATACTAGTATATGCATAGCACACACATTCAAAGGAAACAACACTACTACTGGTACTAGTTACTGCAGCGATACCTTTAAGGATGCAATTTTGCATGTGCTACTGTAGTAAGTTGTTCACCATCATCATCGATATTATTATTATTATTATTATCATTATATGATCAGCTAGTAAGCTATTAGCTTTCTCACTTATCATCACAATTTCAGCCCTCATTACAAATACATGATCGTCAAGTTATCATCACTACTCTTGTCCCTTGGCAAGGCTAAGTGCTTTTTCAACCCAAAACCTAACATGTCACCTCCAAGTACTCCCTAATCTTAAAATTTCTCAATAATAATAATAATAATAATCATGGATTTGCCGATATTCTGATCAGTTATTGCTCAGCAGATGCACCCTAAATCACTATTTGGTAAGATGAAATTCACACCAGTGGGTACTGAATCAACATCCAAATAACTTCTTTTTAAAGTGATCTGGATGGTGCCCGGGCAGGGTGCATCCCATCTACCCCAAAAGGCAGAGAATCCCAAACGTCATGGAGTGATCTAGCACTGTCCATGATAATTTAATAAATTTACATGTAAATCTACTATTCGTAGGTGGATATTATAAAAAAAAAAAAAAAGGATATGAATTTATAATTCTTGTTCTAAATGACTTACCCAATGCATGCCCAAGGACAATGCAACTGCCTTTGCTCTAATTCTAGAGGCAAATATCTCGGGAAGCAGAAGAGCTGGCACAGGGCCAGCGCCCAGAGAAAAGGATAGCACGTAGCTGTTTCAATTAAGTTAAAAGAGCCAAATCAGATTGATGTATTAAAAGCCAAAGATAAATGGTAAAAGCAAGTTGGAAAATATTTTGACTTACAGGACCGTGCCAAGAACAGCCAAGGTGCCAGAGTATGGTGCCAGCACCTCCCATGTGAAAGAAAGTGAAAGGAGCAACATTGAAGTAGCCTTGTTAAGATTACCACATCACAAGCATGAAATCAGTAAAGCAAAACATGAGAAAGTTAAGATAAAGAAAGTTGTTCATTTTCAATATGAGTCTGTCTAATAAAATAATACCTGCCAACCTAGGATTCAAACTCAAAATCACTAATGTGAATTAGAGCACGGAAAAAACAGTTTCAAGAAACCAGAACTTTTTTGATGCAAGAAGAGCCCTTCCAGATGGGCCCAAGAGTCCAAGACCCATGGGCCAGGCCCAATAACACTGGGCCCATTGGGCCCAAGGACCTCACATCTTCACTAGAAGGCCTAGGCTTCCAGTTCCATCCATGCAGCATTTTAAGTGAATATGAGCCCCATATAATGTATGTGATAAAAAGGAAGTTACTTGTTTATTCTAACTTGGACTAGGAAGTGCATCACACGTGCAAAAGGGGAGTTGTTACTTTTTACAGCCAATAGTTGTGGCTATTTTTGGACACTTGTGACACTTCAACTTGAGGACCCAGGGATTGATCCCTGGGCATGTGTATGAAACTACGATGGCAACATGACTCAACCATGAGAGTGTTGGCAGCCAATAGGCCCATTTAAAAGGGCTCTCATCATGTATTTGGATTATTCTTCATCAAATAAATCTTCAATTTCTCTTTTTCTATTGTGGATGTGCTTGGTTTCTAGTCTCAAACCCTAGGTCTGAAGTAGGGGTAAGTTAGGCTCGGAGGTGCCTTGTTTGGGCTGATCCTCATCACAAATCAGCTGTGTCAAATTGGTATTAGAGCCAGGTTCTCAGTGGATCTTGCTCTGGGCCAACCTCACTGAGCTGCTCTCCCGTTCTTAAATTTTACCCATTGTTAGGATTTCTTTGAGATCTAAATCTTCTCCATCATTTGTCAATTGTTTACCATCTTATATTCATTCATCTATCTTTTAATCAGTCTTGCATCATAAAATACACGAAAATCATCATTTTTCATTCATTTCTGAATCTATGTTAATTTTCTGCAATTCCCATTGCTACTCATTATGGTATTTTACCCATCCTGTATCAAAACCCTAAGTTCCATTTTCTTCCTCTCTCCTTTTCCAGTCAAACCCCATTGTTCAAAGTCCTGTTCATAGTGCCAATTCTGTCGAATACAGAAAGGGACACTGCTGTGTCTTATCTGCAGAAACAATCCCTAAATAAGCCTCCTTAAAATCCTTACCCTAACAAAATCTCGTTAAAACCTAATCCAAGTCTGGCCTAACCTACCTCCATATGCCTTAAATAGCCTTACTGAACCCACATTTCCCACAACTTGACCCTAAAACTGAAACATGATAAAAGTTTCAGCTAGAAATATTTGTTGCATCCCTTCATCAATGAGACTCTGAATCTGAGCTGTCAAATCAGAAAAGGGTGAACCATAAGGAGTGTCTGCAGCAACATCTACCAGTGTGGGTTGAAATGAGCTGCACTATTGTTGCGCTGGGGAATATTGCACTAGTTAGAGCAATGATTTTTACTGCCTCATCCTTTTGGCTGTATGAAAGAGTCCTAATTTGATGCAGTGAGATCCAAGAAGAAGAGGTCCCACTAATGGGCCCCACCAAGAATGATTTACTTTCTTTAAATAGTTTAGTAATTTTAGTAATTTGAGATTTTAGTGATTTGATTTACTTAGAGGTTTTAGTGAGAGTTTAAGGAGTAATTTTAGGAATCACTGAATAATGGTAGTTTCTTTATTTAGACCATTCCTCTATTATAAATAGAGATGGATGCTTGATTGTAAGTTATGCTATATTCTAATAAAATTCAGAATTATTCTTGTGAGTTCCCCTTTGGATATTTTCCCCTTAAGTGATATTAGGGTTTTGAGTGTTAGGGCTCGATCTCACCGTCGGAGGTGTAGATCTTCATCGTGGCCTCCGGGCTGCGCCATCATCATTCTAGTGTCCTCTCTGTTTGCAATAGTTGTGTCATTCAAGATGAATCCTTTGGCTGGTACAATATTGGTGCAAGAAGGGAGCTGAGCTGCAAAGGCTTGTTCAGAGTAAGTAGACTTCTTGTTAAGAAGGATTTTTGGGTTTGTTCTCAGACAGAAGTTTGAATAGAGAAACATCCACACTAGGGAGAGGTCTTATAATGAAGCAAAATCCCTTGAACATGTTTTTGTTCAAATCAAAGAGCCTTCAGAAACTGTACTACGTTTCTTGTCTATATCTATCGAAGGTAGATGAATCTGTCTGATGCATGAACTGAGGTTCCATGAGAGCTAACTGATTTGACAAGCCAGCATTTTCATGTATAACTCCTGGATTGCATCATTTGTCTTGTTTCACATTCTTGATTTCCCAAGAAAATTTGAAATTCTCGGGCCGAGTTTGTCTAGACATACAGATAGGCCATATAATCCCGTGTATACTTCATGGATTTTAACGTTAGCCAATTGATTTTGAATGGATGGATCAACAAAATTAGCTATCCAGGAATTAATTCTACATCTGGTTCCACCCTGCAAACTTGGAATTAAGTCTCATTTGATCTTGGGGTTTTAGTTGGGTCCCATCAATGTCTCCCCATAGTTTTTTTTTTTTCCTTTGATGTCCATTCTGAGTTGAAATTCCTATGCACAATCATTTTTTCCATTGAATTTAATAAACAAAGTTTCTGATTTTCAGCAATAGCCATTTCAAAAATATATTAATTCCAATTAACTTCTTCTCACAGTCTCACAGCCCTGCCCAACTCAGCATGAAATTATCTGCTTTGGCCCATGTGCGTGCGCGAGGACTTCTGAGGAGGTCACCCATCCTAGTATTGCTCCTGCCCGAGCACACTTAAATCCAGAGTTCTTATGGTTTCCGGGGCTGCATGGTTTTAAATCGCGTCATGTTGAGTTAATACGGGGTTTGACTTGTAAGCTCAAGTTCAGGACTTGGACATTTCTGACGTGGGAGTGGCGGAGTCCCTGATATCTTGGGTGTTCTTTGGCGGGTGATGGGCACACCGGATTGTAACCGGATCTGCCACCTTGGCCCAAGCCTGCCGGATCTCACACTTCTAAATAACTCCAATTCAGGCAAGTGAACTTTCAGATAAAAGGTAAATATCCAAACAAACTAGATGCGTAAATGCAGTACATTTGAAGAAATCCAAGTGAAGAATGTAGAGAAAATTGCCCAGATTTCTAAATCAACTCGATAGAAAGAAATCCAAGTATGGTATGTAGATCCAATGGCCTAGATTGAAAACTGAGAGAAAAATGAGCTAGTCAACCCTCTGTAGGGCTATATGGAAAACTCATATCAGAGGGTTATTGATCCCTTTCTCCAAATAAACTAACATACCCTACTAAATACCAAAATGCACACCCCCTCACAAATTCCAAAAGAATTGCATGGAAAAAAAAAAAGATTTTCAATGGCTGTAATTAAATCCAGACAGATTCTCGTCAAAATTGGGGATGTGGAAAATCACTGACCTCTGATCACCAATATATTCCCAAAAAAATCTCCAAATATCTCATAAAGGAGTCTTCTAGCTGGTTGTAGGTTCCTTCATTCAAGCAATGTTGATCAGGTGTGGGACTCCTAGATGGATGAGAGTTCCTGAAGATATTCCGCCTATGATCTCAGAGTAGTTCTGAGAATCCTCAATGAGATGTTGATTCACGTCCTCAAGACAGATAAAAAGAGAACAAAAGCTAAACAAAGAGACGGGTTGTTGTCAATAGAGATGAGGTTTCTATGCCACTCAAAGACGAACAATACCTTTTGAGGTCTTTACAAGGTGCTTTGAGAGAGATTGGAGAGAAACTTCGAAGTCCTTAAATTTCCATGATGATCTGTTTATACTGGTCTCAGATACAAAGGATATGTTTAGGAACTCTTAACTACATTTATCTACAGAAATTATCCTAATCCTTACAACCACTTACCTGTCAGTTTACAACAGAATGATTTGGCTCTATGCTCAACATCCAGTTTCCAAGTCCATTTGGTCCTCCACCCATGAGGCTCCAGGCCCACCTATGGCATTGGCTGTATATTTGATAATTTGAGCCCCTTAGACTTACTACACAGTTAAAAAGTGAAACAGTCATCTCAGAGCCTTATTCATTGTAGATCTACTAGACAGATACCACCACCTTCAGAATCCAATTCATTCCTCTTGCTGGAGTTCCCTATTATTGTTCTAGTGCCGAACAGTGCCTTACCCTTTTGTCATCATGCATATTCATTCCTCTTCATTGTTCTTCAAACTAAAGTGATTCCTTTTCTTTTGAAGAAGTTAAGTTGTCTGAGGAATTCAAACCTTGAAGTTCACTTGTGACTCATTGTCTAAGGAATTCAAAACTTGAAGTTCACTTGTGACTCGGTCATGGACATCATTGACCCGGTTGTGGTTTCAGATGTAAAATGAACAACTCCTATATCCCTACAACCTCACCACTTTATCCTACAGTACAAAAGTTCCACATCAAACACCCACCGGAGAAGTAGTCATCGCACATGTCGACAACCACTTACCCTAAAAGTTTAAGCTGATAGAGAACGGTGTAACAATGTATATCAAGGTCGCAACACCCCCTCGCATGTGCGGACTCCTTCATGGGAATTACACCCTCCATGTGAGAATAATGGGGCTCCGCATGGGAATCACACCCTTCGTGGGAAAGTACAACGCACAATAGCCCTAGGAATTCGAAAACTCGACCTCCCGCTCTTATTCCATGTTGACAACCACTTACTCTAAAAGCTTAAGATGATAGAGACGGGTGTAACAATGTATATCAAGGTTACAACCCCTCGCCTCACCCCGCACATGCAGACTCCTTCATAGGAATTACACCCTCCATGGGAGAATACTAGGGCTCCACACTGGAATCACACCCTTAACTTTTAGAGTAACTAGACATCAACATGGTATCAAAGTAGGAGGTCGAGTGTTCGAAGCCCTGGAGCTATTGTGCATTGTATTCTCCCACGAAGGGTGTGATTCCTGTGCGGTGCCCCAGTATTCTCCCATGGAGGGTGTAACTCCCATGAATGAGCCCGCACGTGTGGGGGTTGTTGTATTTTTTATATACATTGTTACACCGTTCTCTATCAATTTAAGCTTTTAGAGTAAGTGGTTATCAACAGCACAACATCTAACAAAACTTCTTGTTCACCTACAAGTGGAGTGGAACAACTCAGCCATCTCATGAATTTAAATGAAATGAACAGAGTAATATGTGAAAGATAAAATTGTCCAAATTCGAGGATGGACTGGACCTCCTTGTGCAAGCACAGAGTTTGGGATAACTTTTGATATCATTTTCATTCATTCTTCTCTACTAAATAACCAAAGTTGTTTGCATAGATAGAAACAAATTCAAACGACTCCTATAATTAAGGATAACTTATCACTAAGAAAGAGATAATTCTGTCAACTCCTACTCAATCTTGCCGCCTAATGGATACAATTAAGCTGACAACTCCTGCCTAATTTTGCACCTTATTCAAATTCAAAATTTTCTACTCTGAATATGGCCTACCTCTGTTGGCTCGCTAACTCATCCAATTGACTTAGCCCTTGTAGTGCAGTTTGGTTGGGCTTCTATCATTCCCTTCCCCTTCAAAATTGACGTTGTCCTTAAGATCAAAATCTTGTAAACACTGTTGTAGTAGCTATGGATCCTCCCATGTTGCATCTTCAATCGGGAGATTGGCAGCGATGAACAATACCTCTCAGATCAAACACCAAATGGCCCAGGACAAGTCACTTCCATAATTGTAGCAGTATTGCATCATCCCTCTCATCATACACTGTACTTTGCTTGGGTCGGTTGCCATTCTTACAAAAGCTACAGGAAGATAACAGTATTGAGGAATTGATACTATGATAGCATCGACTGTTCTTATTTATATTGCTGTGTACAGTTAGTATATCCCTTAATTAGGGTGATATTCAGGAAACTAATCTACAGATATTAAGGAAACTAATCTAAAGATTACAATGAAGATAGCTGTACATAAGCTGTCCAATGTCTAAGTCATTTGGGCCTGCTGTTTTGGGTTTGGGCTGACCCAATAGGCTGAGTTGACCCATGTGGGTTACTCCTGTCTTTACACCCCCCCTCAAGCGCTGGATGAGAGAACGTGAGCATCGAGAGCTTGTGAACCAGATTTTGGAACCGTGATGATGTCTGAGTTTGGGTGAAGAAATCTGCAATTTGATTAGTGGAAGGGATGAAAGAGAGCTAGATGGTGCCATCTCGAACATGTTGGCGAATGAAGTGACAATCAACTTCAACATGTTTTGTTCGTTCATGAAATACCTCATTGAAGGCCAGTTTCCTAGCACTTTCACTATCAGTATAAAGAGGTGTGAATGTGGTAATAGGACTCCTAAATCTTCAAGTAACCACCGAAGCCAGATGATTTCAATAGTGGTGTGTCCAATAGGTCGATATTCAGATTCTGATGAAGATCTAGAAACCACTTCTTGTTTCTTGCTTTTCCAGGAAATCAACGAAGAACCAAGGAAGATAGCAAAACCAGTTGTCGAATGCCTATCATTCACATCTCTAGCCCAATCAGAATCAGTAAATCCATGCAAGTGAAGACTGGAACTGGAGGACATAAGGAGGGCTTTGTTCGTAGTCCCTTGTAAGTAGCGTAGAATCTGAAGAACAGCAGCCCAATGAATAGATGTAGGATGAGCAACGAACTGACTAACAATATGAATTGAGTGAGCAATGTCAGGCCTGGTTGTGGTCAGGTATACCAAACTGCCAACTATCTCACGATAACGAGTAGCATCCACAAGAGGAACACCTTCTGTAGTCTGGAGTTTGCAATTGTGCTCCATTGGAGTGGAAACAGATTTAATATCAGTGAGACCTGCTCGTTGAATAACATCATTGCAGTACTTGGTTTGAGAGAGAAGATATCCGGCTGGAGAATGGGCAACTTCAATCCCTAAAAAATACCGGAGATGACCCAGATCCTTCATTTCAAACTGTTGGTGTAAGAATTCTTTTAGAGAGACAATACCCATACTATCATCACCGGAGATTATCATATCACCCACATAAACTAAAAGGAAAACACAACCGTTGTCTAAATAGCTTGTGAACAAGGCAGAATCATGAGCACTTTGACGATAACCAATGCTAATAACAGCAGTGCTAAAACGATCAAACGAAGCACGGGGAGCTTGTTTAAGACCGTAAAGTGCTCGTTTGAGTCTGCAGACATGATGTGGTGGACGAGTAAGACCAGGTGGAGCAATCATACAAATTTCTTCATGAAGAAATCCATTTAAGAATGCATTTTTGACATCAAGTTGATACAGAGGCCATTGTCTAACGGCTGCTACTGAAATAAATGTTCGAACAGTAGTCATCTTGGCTACTGGAGCAAATGTTTCTTCATAATCAATGCCGTATTCCTGGTTGTATCCTTTTGCAACGAGGCGAGCTTTATACCTATCGATGGAGCCATCAGACTTGGTCTTAATCTTAAAGACCCATTTACACCCAATAATATTTTTGTCAGGAGGTGAAGGAACAAGTTCCCATGTATTTGTTTTCTGAAGTGCAGCGAGTTCTTCCTCTATGGCAGATCTCCATTCTGGGTTGGTAATGGCTTCTTTGTATGACTGTGGTTCAGAGGTGGAATGTATGGCTGCAAGAAAAGACTTAAAGGAAGAAGATAGGTGATCAAGGCAAACAAAGCCAAAACGAGAAACAGGTTTTCTGGTGCGAACCGGATACCGTCTAGCAGGAGGAACACTTGCATCGGGAACAGTTGATCCAGGCATAGGCATAAGAGAGTCTCTTTTCTGGCGACGATGATAGACTTTTAAGATTGGTGGCGGAGGTGGCGGCGGTGGAGGCAGAGGTGGCGTGGATGACTGCTCAGACGAAAACAGGTCAGGGAAAGGATCAAGTGGACGAAATGCATTTGTGGCAGGACCAGAAACAGGTAAAGTATAAAAAGGAATCTGTTCAAGAAACGTGACATTGCGAGAAATGCGCAATCGATTGGATTTAGGATCATAGCAACGATATCCTTTTTGTTCAGTTCCATAGCCCAGGAAAACACAGACAACAAACTCGGGTGAAATTTTTGTCCGTTCATTGTCATGGAGAAGTACAAAGCAGGTGGAACCAAATACTTTCAGATGAGACAAATCTGATTTTGCAGAAAATAATTTCTCATTGGGGGAAAGATCACCTAAAACAGAGGAGGGGAATCTATTTATTAAATAAACGGAAGTAAAAATTGTTTCCCCCCAAAACATCAGCGGAACATGAGAGGAGTAGAGCAAGGAGCGGGTTGTATCAAGGATATGACGATGTTTCCTTTCTGCAACATCATTCTGCTGTGGAGTGGCAGAACAGGACAACTGAGCCTGAGTTCCTTGAGTAGCTAAAAAATTTCGGAATCTATGACTGATGTATTCCCCCCCGGAATCTGATCTAAATATTTTTACTCGTTTACCAAATTGTGTTAATATCATATTAGAAAAAGTAGTGTAAATAGAATAGAATTCAGACCTATGTTTCATTAGATAGAGCCATGTAAAACGAGTAAAATCATCAATAAACAAGACATAGTATAGCGAACCACCTTTTGTTGGTTGGGAAGCAGGTCCCCAAACATCAGAATGAATTAAGTCAAATGGAGCATGGATAAAAGAAGAACTTTTATTATAAAATAAAGCATGCTGCTTACCAAGTCTACAACCAAAACAATCTGAAATGTCTGTTACAGAAATGTTACCAAGACAGCCAGTAGAATGTAAATGAGACAAGATAACCAGATGAGGTCAACTGACTAATAGAGATCACATTTACAGATAGATCTGGAACACATAGTACAGTACTTAGAGACAGATTCTTAGTGGAAACTGAACCAATTGTAATGACTGGAAGTGGTGCGTCATCTGCTGTATGGATTTTCAGATTTGTAGAAGGAGGATGACAACTATGTAATAAGGAATAATCACAAGTCATATGATAAGAGGCACCAGAATAAAAAAGCCATACATAATTTGGTTTACCTGAGGTACCAGACATTGTCATTGCTGAACCAGGATCAGAAGGAGATGCAGCCATAGGAGAAGTAGAACTGGGTGCGAGAAACAGCTGTTGCATACGCTCATCAATCATGGACTGAATTTGAGAAGCGGAAAGGACCTCTGCAGCATCTGTTGTATTAGCAGCATATTGCTTGGACTGATGGAACTGATTTTGATTTGATGTGCGCATGTGTTGAGGAGGTGTAGATGCTGATCCTCGAAAGTTTTGTTTTTGAGAAGTCCGGCTGTTCTTATTATTTTGCCGATTTGGGCGAATAGGACAGTTATATTTCCAATGGCCCTTTTCTTTGCAATAGTTGCAGATGTCTGAAACACCAGGAGGAACAGAGCGCTCGGCTTTCTGTGGGAGTGCATTTGCTGATAAAACATGTTCAGAATCTACATGTTTCTTTCTGGTAAGGGAACTTTGTGTTTGTTCATCTGCTAATAACTCAGATAATGCCATATCAACTACTGGAAGTGGAGATCGATGCAACAATAAGCCACGGACATGATCAAAATCAGATCGCAAAGCCATGAGAAACTGAACTAGCCGAGTTTCTTCCCTATATGTATGGAAGGTTGCAGTATCATCGGCAGATTTGAACTGAGGCTCCATTAAAGCAAGTTGATCCCATAAAGAAGTCATTTTAACATAGAAATCATGAATAGAATCATTTCCTTGCTCGGCAGTTTTGATTTCCCATTCAATTTGATAGCGACGAGCAGTATTAGTCTGAGTGTAGAGTCTTGCTAAATAATCCCAAGCTTCTTTTGGATAATCAAATTTAGCTAATTGATTACCAATAGAGGGAATGACAGAATTAGCAATCCAGGAATTGATTTTTCCAACGGCAGATTCCCATTCTTCATACTTGCTGTCTTTAGAATCTAGTTGGGCAACGGTACTGACGATGTATTTCCAAAGTTTTTGTCCTTTCAGAAAATTTTGCATAAGATGAGACCAATATGCATAATTGGTCCCATCAAGGATGACAGTAATCCCAGTAGCACGATCAGAAGACATTTGAAACAAGACAGAAGGTCCCAAATAACTCTTAGAATGTGTAGATCTGATTTCAGATGGTGCAGATTTGATTACAAAGGCTCAGATCTGAAAAAAAGCCAAAAAAAGGCCTAGACGACCTCTCTGGAAGGTCCAAAACAGGCAGCGTAGGCCCCAGAAGATGATCAAAAGGCAATCAACCCTTGAAATAATGTGAGCAGACTAATTTCGATCCTCCTAGAGCAGGTGTTGCTCATAGAAAATGGAAATCCAAGTATTTCAACGGAGTTGATGAAAATCAGTACCAAAAAACTGAAAACTACAAATCAGATCTAATGGCATACCTCTGATGCAGTAAAAATCTTGAAAAAATGTTTAGAAATCCCAAAGTAGACGACCCAGAGTATGTTGGTTGTCAAGACTGAAATGATCCCAGGTGGGCCACGTTAGATCACAGCTTGATTTTGACACTGCCGAACCTGTGTCTGGACCTGCTGATGTAGAAAATCCCACAAACTCTTGAATAGATCTCTTGCATAGACAGATGATGGCTAGAGAAGAGTCTCCTAGAGCCTGATTGAACAAAAGAGCTATCTAGTCTCTGATACCATCTTATAAAAGCTACAGGAAGATAACAGTATTGAGGAATTGATACTATGATAGCATCGACTGTTCTTATTTATATTGCTGTGTACAGTTAGTATATCCCTTGATTAGGGTGATATTCTAGAAACTAATCTACAGATATTAAGGAAACTAATCTAAAGATTACAATGAAGATAGCTATACATAAGTTGTCCAATGTCTAAATCATTTGGGCCTGCTGTTTTGGGTTTGGGCTGACCCAATAGGCTGAGTTGACCCATGTGGGTTACTCCTATCTTTACAGCCATCTGCTACCAGAATGTCAAATGAGGAAGATAAATGCATGGGCCAATCAAGCAGGCAAGCCAACTTACTACTAATGAAGTTGTGGGTGCTGCCACTACTGATCAATACAGCTACCACTTGTGGTTTAATCCGACAGGGTTTATGCATAGCTTGGTGAGAGGAATAACCCGACATTGCATGAATAGATATGGCTGGTGTATCTTCATCCTCTTTTGCATCATCATCTATTGGGCCGTCCATTTCCTCTTCAACTTCTAGAATAAATAGTCGCAAATTTTTGCGTTTGTGGCCGGGCCCAAACTTTCTTCACAGTTATAGCAAAGAACTTTTTCTCTTTGGGCTTGCACCTTAAGCCAAGTGAGCTGTTGAATAGGCGGTGTAACTCGTGGCCCTATAAGTCCTACTTGCGGCCCTGCATCTCCTACTTGAAAAAGCGGTGGTGGCCATTCCATCCGGCGTATGCGTTGCAATTTTTCTTGTATTCAAGCGAACCCAATCGCTGAAGAAATGTTTGTAGGTTTGAACATGTTGATCTCTGCTGCTACCTCATCTTTGAGTCCCCCCCAACGAAGGAGCAAACCAGTGCTTTTTCAGGCCATCCTTCCACCTGATTTGCCAAGCACTCGAATTTGGTTTGATAATCTCGCACCATGCCCCTTGTCAAACCCTGGAAAAGGCTTCATCAAAATCCTGATCCTCGGTGGAGCCAAAGCGTACGCAAATGGCCTTCTGGAGCAATGACCATGGTAACTGATCTTGTGTTTTCTAATACCATTGGAAGTTGGAACCATTACACTGGCTCTAATTCTAAATGAAAGGAAGCCAAGAGTAACTTCTGCTCCTTTGATGTCGTTTGGTATTTAAAAAAACAGTTTGCTTTACAGATCCAAGATGTTGGCTCTCCCCCTAAGAACTTTGGAAAATCCAATCTTCCAATCCAAGTTTGAAGCACCCCATTTTGATTTTGATTCGCATTGTTTTTGTGTAAATCAACGTTTTTGGCCTTGTTGGGAAGAAGTGAGAGGATGCGATCGTATTTGGAGTCCATCGCAACCAAGAATACTTTGATATCCTGCAAGGCTCCCACGCAGGAGCAGACTTCCTCATCAAGCTTATTGTCCTTTGTGTTCAAAACTTCGTGTTTGGTATTGGAAATCATTCCAAGAACAATGCTCTGATAACTTTTTTTTCTTGACTTGCGTTCTTTGATGGCAATAATGCAATAAACTGTAATTTTTGCCCTTCTCTTCCCAAAGCAAAAAGGTTATATAGCAGTTGTGTAATTAAATCAAACTCTCAGCCTTGTTTTGTAAAAGAAGAAGATGATGATAGTTGACTGTAAATATCATAAACCTTATGCCCCCTTTGTGCCTTCCTTATAAATCAAGGAGAACGGTGCTTTTGTTGAAAAGGGATGGCAATCCTTGTAATTAAATCAAAGTTTTTGCCTTATTAGATATAACATACTTTTTGCACACTTGAAGGTTTCTGAAAGCAGAAACCTACTTCTCTTCTTCCGGTTTTGCATACAAGGGAACGAAACTACCCTGATATACCTTGTTTGACTGTAGCGAAGATGATGGACTGGGCTGTGCTGTGTGGCACTGCAGTTGCCATGATGTCACAATGGACTAGAATAGAGCTGGCAGCAGAGTAAACAGTGGACATGTCGAGGACGAGCAAGAAGTTTCTCTCTCCTCTTGCTCCATCTTTCATTCTTCTCTCTTGGGGGGTTGGAAGGGAACGCTTGGGAGTAGCTGGTTTTTTTTTTAAAAAAAAAAACAAAGGTAGGGTTGGATTGAATGGTGGGTTGGGATTTCTTTTTCAGAAGTGGATGTTGGCATGGGATTTGGATGGAATAGAAGAATGGGACAGTTTTTTTTTTTTTCCCCGTTCCGGAGGGAATTTGAAGGGGAAGAATGGTAAAAGAAGGGAAGGGACAAGATCCAACCTGCAGTCGACATTGATGTAGTGACGGAAACTGCAAGTGAAGATGCGATGCGGAAGCGACTTAGGTGATACCAATTACACAAACCCTAAAGCCATAATCGATGCTATGATACCAATTGATATGAACTGAGTAATATGTGTCCAAATTGGAGAATGAACTGGACCTCCTTGTGCAAGCACAGATTTTGGGGATAATTTCTGATATCTTTTTCATTCATTCTTCTTTACTAAATAGCCAAAGTAGCCAAAGTTGGTTGCATAGATAGAAACAATTCAAACAACTCCTATAATCAAGGATAACTTATCACTAACTAAGAAATAGATAATGCCGGCAACTCCTACTCAATCTTGCCGCCTAAGGGATAAGATTATGCTAACAACTCCTGCCTCATCTTGTTCCTTATTCAAATTCAAATTATTCTACATTGGATTCGGCCCACCTCCGTAGTAGGCTCGCTAACTCATCCAACCAACTCAGCCCTTGTAGTGCAGTTGGGTTGGGCTTCTATCATTAGATATTACTGTGCATGCATTTGTGTTGGTAACTTTAGGGATAAAGAAAAAGGATAAAAAGGAATATAAATGTTGAAGGATGGATGATTTTCCACTTGTGCAATCTCCAAATTACTGGATCCTCAGAGTATCAATATTATCAATAGCCATTTAAGAGTGCACTTAAATGAAATGAGATGCTAATAACCTTCTTCTAGAATCTAGATCAAGCTTCACCTTTCCCAACTACCAGTCTCACAAAAAATCCAGTAAATCTCATGTTAAATCCTTGTAACAGGAGGAATGAGAGAAAAGAAAAAAAAAAAACCCTCTAATCAATGCACAGGAATCAAAAGAAAATGAACTTGGAAAATGCAAGAATAATGAAACCCATGTTAAAAAAGATCCAGAAAATCCTTTTTTTTTTTTTTTTTTTTTGTTTGAGCAGTAAGATCTAGAATCTTAATAAGAAAACTTGAAAGGAGATGATTATATGAAGAATTCAAAGAGTTTCTGATTAAAGATAGAAAGAGAAAATGCACGGACACACACAGAGATATATCATTATCATCAAAGCCTTGTCCCAACTCCCAACTATGTTAAGATATATATATATATATATATATATAGAGAGAGAGAGAGAAACAAGGATGTAAATATGGAAAATACATGGATATAAATACATGATTGGAAAGGCGCTCTTCTACCAAAAGAACATTTCAACCATCAAAATAGAAGGTAGAATTTGTACACAAGATTCTGGAGAGAATAATATTATTTAAAAAACAGAAGGGTACAAACTAAGGTTGACTGTTAAAATGAATGTCAACATCAGAATAATTTTGATGCTAGATGGATAGTGCTTTTTTTTAAATTTTTTTTCTTTTGACAAATAAAGAAGAGTGCAGATTTGAGTAAGGTGCTACCATTCCAGTAAAGCTAGTGATTAAAAGACTTTTCCTTCCTTGCCTGTCCATCAAAGAAGATGCAATGGCTGTGCCTGTAAAAAGAAATCACATCATCTATATAGAATCTACACTCCAGTCGACGTCAGAAGAGTTTGAACTGAGTATAGGAAATACAAGTTTCGAGTAGTATTCACACAGAAAAAGACAAACCAAAGACATTTGAGGCCCCGACAAGAGCACTAGCTGCTACATCAGAAGCAATTCCAGCACGATGAAACACAGAAGTAGAATAATACACCACAGCATTTATTCCAGCAAGCTGTTGAAACATGAAAAGTGCTGCCCCCACACTCACAACTGCAGATGTACATCCTCATTAGACAGGTTTGAGCTTACTATGCTTGTACTATACTTCAGCTAGAAATGTCAAGAAATATCAAATGATGAATGAGGTTTGGAATATCACATAAAGTAGAAATGCAGATACATCATACTAATATAATCTTAATACAGAAACCAAGTAGACGGGAAAATGATAGAGGAAAAATGTTGTGTATAATTATACTTTTCCAATAGCGTCTACTGAAAAGATCAAACCAGCTGGCATCTTGCTCAGTCGAGCCTTGCGCACTGGCTTTCAAGTCATTCATAATTTCAGCAACCTTTTCTTTTCCAAAGAGTGACTTTATAGCTGTTTCGGCTTGTGCATATTTCCCTTGCTGTGTGAAAAGTAAAAGATCATCCTTTTATCATCATCATCATCATCTTGTTATCAGTTAAATATAATTTACACAAGATCACCCTTTTATTGTTAGAAGTAGCTTATATAAAAGGCGCATGCACTTAACCAACAGAGGCAAATGCAAGCATAGATCGAAATGACATGTAACCGTAATCCAGTACACGGAACCTGAAATAGCCAGCGAGGACTTTCTGGAGAAATAGTCATCCCCAATGCCATGAGGATAGAAGGCACGGCAGCAATACCAAACATTGTTCTCCACCTGGCCAAAAGATGAGCCAAATCAGAATGATACAAGATGAATGTATATTCAGAACTCCCACAGAAAAATGTTATATTCCACAAAAAGTCATGGGGTGGAGAAATTAGTATGTCAACATTGCATACTAGATGCTAGTCCTGAAGTGAACCCAGCAGTACAAACAATGTCGATATGATTAAAGTAAAACTAGTGGATATAATCAAAGTAAAACTAGAGTAAAGTGATCTTTTTTACCCTGAAAATCAACTTCATTTTAACAGAAAAGTGTGAAAAAGAAGCCACTCAGATACATAATGCATTATGGAAAAGTAAGCTTACAGTTAACACAGCTTTCTCATAATTCTTTAATTCTTTGTGATGTAACTTATCAGTCACATCCAATTCTACATACATGCACAGTTCTATAATTTCGTTAGATGTTCAATGGATTTGGTTATTTCCTGGGAAGGCCTAAAGTAATATTTCCAATAGCGTTTCAAAATGGAAAACAAAGAAATTCATGGATTGAAATTGTGTGGCATCAAGTAGACTTGGTGCCGGTACAAATCTGGGACAAGGATCCCAAAAGGGCCCTGACTCGAGCTAGTCAGACCGGCACGATGGCATGCGACTGAGTCACACAATAACTCAACTAAAAACATAAAAAGGTAACAAAATAGTCGTTGAAAATCCATTTCATAGCCAAGCAGACTCCATTTTTTTTCCAATTGCAAATCCACCCTCTTGTATCCTGTAAGGCCCAGAAACATGCTACATGTTACAAAGGAGCCCCACCACAATATTAGTAGAGGAACCCAAATATCTCTCTCTCTCTCTCTCTCTCTCTCTCTCTCTCTCTCTCTCTCTCTCTCTATATATATATATATATATATATATATATGGGAAATGCTAGAGTAACTCTCACACTCTTGTTAGAGTAAGAAATCCCAACCATTGGATCCAAATCTAGATCCAACGGCCTAAAATAAGGGACAGCCTTTTTGCCTTTTTATTTTCATTGCATTTTTACTCTTTTTAGGCCGTTGCTAGATGTGGATTGAATGGCTTGGATTTCTTACTCTCACAGTAGTGTGAGAGTTACTCTCATAGGAGCATTTTCATATATATATATATATATATATATATATATATATATATATGGGAACCAGTCCGGTAAGGACGGTCCTTACAAGCTTACGGTGCAGACCGCCTTGTGGGCCCCACAGTGAGACCCCACTGGTCATAGGATAGAGAGGGACCGAAAGATCCAAGTGGGGCCAACCTACGTATCAAATTTGAAGTCAATCTAATACCTCTAACCCCTTCATCCGTAGTCCACAAGTTTAACAGCTTTATATCAAACAAGAAAAATTATATTTATATATGAAGAGCGCTACAAAACGCCCCTATATGCAACAAATAAAAAAAGAGGCTATTTAAAGATTGCAATTGACGTGAGGTTTATCATAATGACATTGGTTCCTACATCTTCTCCATCTTTAAATGGATTCAACAACTTTCTCTCTCATAAACTAAAGAGTCCAAGGAATAAAATAAAGAATGCTTTCAAGTCTCGGCTAATTTCAAGGAATAGACTTAGGACAGCTCCCTACTTTTTCCCCCTTTTTAAGTAACAAGTAGGTCATGCATCTGTAGAATTAGTGGGTCCATTATGAAAAAAACTCAAACCCATCAAAATAAATAGCCCCATTGTTTATACAATTTCACCAAATTTCAATTCAATAAGAGTTGGTCCCACCATTGATCAATCATTAAATTGGTCCGCACCAAATTTCACTTAAATAAAATTCTCATTTAAATAAGTGTTAGGCCTACTGTCAGATTTATTATTACATAAAACTCAACTTTTGTAACCTAATGGTGGGCTTAATTGGTGAGGTCCCATACCAGATGGGGCCATTTAATTTGAGAGAGAAATGAAGTTCTCTTGGTTGAATGCAATTTAAGGAGTTGAATGCAATTGGGAAACGGGAGTTGCTTCCTCCCTTTGTGCTCAAGTTACGAGATATGACATGTCATATTTTCATTGATTGTTTAAAGAGGGGCAAAATTGCCCCTTTTAAACAAGGGCATTACGTAGAATTCCTCTCTCTATATATATATATATAAATAAATATATATTTTCTGAATATATATATTGAAAACCGTTTTCTTTGTCTCCTAAGTCTCTCTCTCAACCATAACGAGATGGAGATGAAGATGAATACCCTTTCTTATGCTTTGATTCTAATTGCCGAAAGAAGAACCCATCTCATCATCTCCTTCACTTGATAGAATTTCCATCTTCTTCCTCTCCACGTTGTGCTCCTCAACTGCCTCTCATTATCTCTTCCTCCTCCTTCAATGCCCCCACAAAACCCGGCAACAGATTCCTCTCCTTCCTCCTCCAAACCTTCTTCATGGCCTATCTCCATCACTGCTCATCATCCCCCACATCGCTAACCAAGCCCTCCTCCATTGATGCCAAATCTGCACAACATCCCGATTCTTGTTCACAAGTCGTGCTAGCACCCAAAGACAATTAGCACCTCCCCTACTTTGATCTTTGCACCAGATCGACTTCAGATTGTTCCATATGCATTGATACTTTGTGGGAGGCCGAGAATTGTCAAGTTCATCATGTGCGTATTCCATGAGACCAACATCAATGTATGGCTGGCCAAGGTGCCCACATGCCCAATTTGCCGCACCACTGGAAAACCTGACCTCCAAATCAACTTCCTCATATCCAAACCTAACGGTCTACCAACACTGGTGTAGCAAATTAGGCACATAGGCATCTTCACCAGCCACACATGATGCAGGGCACATGGTATACGTGCCCATACTCGAGAAGAATTTGGCACCACTCGCCTTCCAATACAGTATCTAGGCAAATGACACGGTCAGAAGAAGGTTCAAGGTATGAGGGTGTTGGGGGGATTGGCGTTAGTGTTGGCGGCGAGGGCATGACTAGCGATGGAGATGTGGAATTGTGGAGGATGAGGGGTATGATGATGACGAAGAGGAAAAAGGACTGAAGATGACCATGACGAGAACTTGTAGGAGGAAGGAGAGAATCTATTTGTGTGTGTGTGGTTTTTTTTTTTTTTTTTTTTTTTTTTTTTTTGTGTGTGTGGGGGTGGGGGTGGGGGTGGGTGGGGGGGGGGGGGGGGGGGGGGGGGGTGGTTGGTTTGAAAGAGGATGAAAAGATTGAGAAGAGGGAGAACAGATGAGATGGTGTTAAAGAGCAGGGCGTAGACATGCAGAAGAAGAAGAAGAAGACGATGATGAAATTGCTATAATTAAGGAGAAGGTGAGATGTAATGTTGTTTTGGTGATCAGAATAAAGCGCGAAAAAGGGTATTCGTCTTCAGAGGGAGAGGGTGTGTGTGTCTATAGTCTATATACATATACATATTTGGGGCCAGCTCTTTTAAGTTGAAACAGTGCTGGTCCCACAAATCAAAGTCGATTATCGTTGTTTTTTATATGATGATTGTCCCCAAAATCAAGATAAATCCAATCAGAACTGGATTTCTAGTTCCATATAATCAACTTTGATTTGTGGGGACCAGTACTATTCCGGCTTAGGATAAGTTAAGGTATAGCTTGGGAGAGCCCTGCTCTCTCTCTCTCTCTCTCTCTATATATATATATATATATATTATGACTGTCATTTGGGTTCCTTTGTTGGTACAGCAATAGGGCTACTTTATAACATCTAGCATGTTTGTAGGCCCTAATAGAGACAAGAGGGTGGATGAAGTCCACTTGACTATAAAGTGGACATGGAGATAGCCTCAAGGAAAAATATATCCATAATTGATCTAGGATAAATGATCAAATTTACACATTTTTAGGAATTTACAATTATGTTTTTATTTATCTTATTTTTGAAGTCCCTTTTCTTATTTTTCAAGAATCGCATGCCTGTACCAGTCTAGCATTGCCGGAATCAACTTGTCCCAGTCCTGACTAGCACTATAATCCTTAGAACATTGGAGGGGAATCCAATAGAAGAGTTGTTTAATCATAGTTTTCCAACCCTGTGAATTGATAGGAACCCATGCAAGTTGACTCGACTAGTCAAACAGCTAGTTGAGTTATGTTGAACTCAGTCTTGACAAGTTAAGGTTGAAACCAAGTCAACCTGCCACGCAAGTCGACTCATGACAGGTCTACCTAGTCAACCAGGATGTCTTAATGCATTTCTATTGTTACATATTAAAGACAAGCAAAAGCACATATACCCTTACATTAGTAGAATGGTCCAAGCCTAATATAAAAGTGAAACTAAAAGTTTAAAATTAAAATTAATATGAAAACTATGAAGATTGTTCGGGAAGAACAATTTAAAAAAAAAAAAATTCACATTTTCCTACATTATAGTTATCAGTTATCACAATTGCATATTTATAGAAATTACATTTGAAAATTAATTTACTGACACACGGGGTAGACCCGCTGAGTTTCCTAGTCGATTATTATAACCTGGTAACTGGTCAAGCATGGTCAACCCACCAGAGCAAAAAACTATGCTGTGAAGTGCTAAAAGGTGCCCATCATGAAACTTATGCATGCTTCATGTCGTTGATTTTCTCCTAATTTATTGATGCAATGACAATTTGACTGGGTAAAGAAATCTGGAATATACAAAATCATCAGAGGAATCAGCTAGATTATTTCAGTAGGCATTCTACGTGTTCAGCTTCAAACTGAACATGGAGTAACACTTAGCAGACAACAAACTAGGTATCTGCTGTTCCAATAATGGTAAGAGATGTCAGCAGGAAAGAAAACAATACCATTGAGGATTTCCTGCCAGCGGCAATCCAGCCACCAAAGCAGCAAGAATTCCAATACAAATGAAAAGCTGGTTGACAGATCCAAGTGCACCACGAATCTCGGTTGGTGATATCTGAATGTCAGGGAAAAATAAAATCTTCACAAAACTTTCAAAAAGCTCTCCATAAATCTTAAGAGACAAAAAAAAAAAATAATAAAAAAATAAAATAAAATAATGGGGTAAAATAATACTAACTGTGATTTGTTACCTCAGATATATAGAGTGGCACAATGGCAGATGATATGCCAATTCCAATGCCCGCAAGCAAGCGGCCGATTATCATTGTCTGTATACTCTGGGCTGTAGCACTGTGACAATCTTCCAAAAAGTTTAGACACAGCTGCCAGCAGTTAATCCAATTTCATAGTCTTACAACTACAAGAATACATGGCACACCTGAGAAAAGCTCCAACTGCAAGTGGTATCACATCTAATTGAAATGTCCTTGTTCTGCCAAATTTATCAGCCAATGCCCCACCAGTGAATGATCCAACAGTGGCACCCGCAAGGGTTGAGCTAACAACCCATCCTGTCCAAAATTCAGTTGCCATGGGAACTTGTAAAGACGATTATGCAGAGAGAGAGAGCAATTTCATTAATGCTCACATGATCATGAAGAAATTTCATTGTAAAGCATACTGTAGCAAACAAATCATGGTTTTAAATTTGATACACAGGAATCCAATCTCTGCTCTATTTTTATTTACTAAAACTTTACTTTAAATATTATATTCTATAACAATCTTACCAAAATTACAAATTTTACAACACATTGATATTTGCAACATTGGTCTGGGAAGTAGGACATGCAGAGACGCCTCCCCTAGTGCTTGCCCTCCAATGGGCCCTATTCCAATGGACCATAGACCATAGCTTGGATATCATCAATTTTATTGTCCGTCTCAACTGGGTCCCACCAATCATAACCACGTTTTGCTTTTCAGCCTTTCTATCCTGGTTCGGGTCCACTGTTGCTTTCAATTTAACCAATAGTGGGCACCTTCTGAATTCATGCGGATCATACCCCTCAAAAATAGCTCTCACCAGCTGATTAACTACTTACTAGAAGGTGCAAAATTAGATCATGTATCTGATTAAGGTCAGTGACTCAGCGCTTAACATTCAACAACACTAAATATCACTATATTTGAGAAATGATACAGCACAAATTTAACAATTTTACTATTTTTTATTATTTCTATTTTTCTAAAAAATTTAAGATTGTTTCGGCACCTTTTAGGCCCAGCATGGTCGTACTGGTTCGGCACAGCCGGCACAGACTCATCCCTGTCCCAATAGAGATGAAAACTGACACCAGAATTTAAAACCATGATATGAATGCACCAAACCTAACAAACATGAAAAGAATCATGCAGCTCATTTTGTTAATTAAATTGTAGTGACCAGTTATCATTAATTATGTCAAATACAAGTCATATAAGGCCCGCTTGTGTGGCTGACTCAGATCTGGGCCCGAAATTCAACTTATCTTTTAGATATGATTTGGTCAAAATGCGTGCATAGTTTTCTAGTATAGGATATTCTTTTATCATATTTAGACAGTGTATGATTGTAAAGATACATACATTGAGCCCTGATTAAGGCATTGTAATTCTATTTAATAAAAGGGTCGATCTCCTTAGGAGACACCAAATTCAATTGAAAATTCAGAAATCTTGTTTGAATGATAAATTAGGCATGTGATAGGAGGATTCTCCTGTTTCCATCTATTCAAATGGGATCATTGTTGTGCTCACCTTGTAAAACAGTGTTTTCAGCTATCCCAAGATCTCTAGAAAGATATTCAAGTGATCCATTCACCACACTGAAACAGAAGACAAGTTGTGTTAAGCTTCAATTAGAAACTAAAAGACATTTTTTGGTTTCAAGTTTTTGCAACAACATGCTGCAATATGACAACAAAATGCCTGAGCCCAGATTTTAAAGTGAAAAATAGAGTAACTTTTCTCTGGGCAACAGTAAGTTATGAGCAGCATTGCATTGGGTAGTGTGAAATGCTTCCGGAAAAACGACGTTTTTCTTAAAGGAGCAAGTTCAGAAACAAAATAATATATATATATACGCGCGCGCGCGCGCGCGCGCACACACACACACACATATATATATGTGCACTGCCATGGTTCCATAATAGCATACCCCAGATGATATCCAAACAAAATAGCTCCCAAACAAGCAACACCAACATATGGCAGAACTGATCCAGAAGATTTTGCTTGTAGCTTGTCAGGACTAACATCTTCAACATCTCCATCTGCAACAGATCAGCAACAGAATTCACATCCGCAGATGAACAAAATATTCAGGGGAAGCCTAAGCATCAAAAGCCACAGCCAAATGTCAGAGGCAATAAAAATATCAAAAATCTCATTTTTCAAAAAGCAAAACTGATTACAAAATGGCCATTAAATGTGCACAAATATTGGAGTAGATCTGATCCCATAAAATTTAGTGAGTGATGAGTAACTGAGAGCATTACTTGAAAAATGCAAGCAGAAGATATCAAACAGAACAACAGCAGTGTCAAAAAATATCTGAGCACGAGAACAACTGCAAATTTGGGTTTTCAGTATCCATCATATAATCTAATCATTGCCAGTGGTCGGAGGATGTAGCATTCTTGCCTGTTTGGAAACTCTTTATCTGTTTGAAATAGAGTGAAATAGATATGTTTCAATTAGACTTTGTATGTCTAAATCAATTAAAAATATAAAATAAATTAAATTTGTCACATACTGAAAGTTAAATGGGCAGGCTTATCATATAGTAAAAGTAGTATAGGCAAACTATTTGTATGGTCGAAGTAGTACATGCAAACTTTTCATGTTGTAAAGTTATATTAGCAAATTTGTCACAAAATAAAAAATAAAAAATAAAACAGAAATTGTCTGATTGCTTCTACCCTTTTGTTACTTTTTAGAAACGAGGTAAAAGGTCTTCAAGCTAACGCAATCAGAGATTCAAGTAACATTCCCAATCAGTTTAAAGCACTCAAATATATGTCTGCATCAATTTTAAATCAAATAGGCCAAAAAATAGACTTGCCAAATGGCACCTTAGAGAACATGATTCTACATAAAGGAGCATCAAATTGAACTCAAATGGAAAATAGTTTAAAATCAAGATAACAAAAAACCATCATCACAAAGTTTATTAGTCATAACTTAAGTAATCAGTAGTGGAATAAACTATAATTCAGACAAGAGTACAAGAACAAAACTGCTTTTGTTCCAAATTCCAAAACTCAATTGAAAGAATTTGCATTCTAAATGTAGCATAATAGTAGCGTCAAATGCATTTAAGCACCTGAGGTAGAATATAATCCTCAAGAAAAATATGGAAGTTACTAAAGTGAAAACCCAAAAATTAAGCATAAGAAAGACCAAAGTGCGAACCAGAAGCTTGAACCCTGACTGATCTAGCCCGTGCTTTTGACCTGAAAATAGTGTCTTCCCCAAATCTTGAGCAAAGTTGAGCACCCATGACTAATGAACCAAGATGTGATCTGCCACAAAAGCTTCTATCTAACATACACAGATTACTAACACCTGAACTTCTCTTCCTAAATATGCCGAAATCAGTCAAGACTTTATGACCTGCATTTCTGTTAGCTCCAACTGTCAAAGCCTGCATTTTCCCTACCAGCATTGTGAATCAGCACACATTCATTTTTAAAGGCAAAATACCAAGGAAAGATGAAACAAAAGTAGTCCAATGACAGAAATATAAGAAATCAAACAGTACGAAGTATCTGGTTCATCTTGCTGAGCTGGTAGGGGCTCATTTAGGTGTACAGTTGGTGAATGGGATTCTGGACTGTGCATCTGTTTGCCCCAGTGGATGCAACCCTTTGAAAGTTCAAAACCACACAGTTTTTTTTTTTTTTTGATAACGCAGGGTTCCCGGACCTTTGGGCCAGAATAATCCCTACGGGCCCAGGAGAGAAAGCCGGGTAAAATTCCCCTGTAGCCCCAGTGTGGTAGTACAGTTTCGAACCCACAACCTCCGGGTGCAAACCGTGGTCCTAGGCCAACTGAGCTACCCCTCAGGGTTCACACAGTTTAACCCATCATAACAAGTCTGAGCAGAGCATTTTCCATGGAAACCGAAATGCTCCCCACATCTTGTGTTTGAAACCGCCCCGATTTCCCTAGTGAGCATTTAGCGGGCACCACTCAGGAATTAGTCCTATTGGGTCAAAGACATCAGGGATATCCATGTCATAAAAAAATGTTATTTTAGGGAATGTTTGCACTGGCACTTTCCATGGAATTTTATTTTCACTGTAATGTCATTTTCTGCAAAAAATAAAAACCCAACGACTTCACTTCCTCTGGACTTCACTTCCTCTAGCTTTAGATTCCATTGTGTTTTTTTTTTTTTTAGATAACGGAGGATTTCCAACCCTTTGGGCTGGACTAATCCCTATAGCCCAGAGAGAAGCCGGCTAAAACCCGTTTGGCCCCCAAGTGGTAGCACCGGTCGACTCAACCTTTATTCCTGAAAAGGGGAAACCGGGGATTGATACCAAGACCTCTAACTCCGGAAGAGAGTGGAACCGTGGTCCTGTACACTCGGCCAACCTCATGAGGAAAACACTTTCCATGATGAGAGTAGAAACACATTTCACCAAAAAAAAAAATTTCGTCCCACCAAAACATAGAAAAAAAAATGCCCTTCGATTGAGGATAGATAGCTAACAATAGTTTCATCTCCACCATCCATTCCAGTTCCAGGGGAATCAAATGAACCAACCGCTAGGATTGCCTGTGCCTTTTCTTCTTCTATTGCTCTTCCACAGCGGGCCCGGAAGACGCACGCACGCACGCACCATTCGTGTGCGTCCACGTGTATGGATAAGCTAAGAACTGTTTTTTCACATGCGAATCTGGTGTCTGATCTTTCCAATCTATCAAAACAAAGTCCGCAACGATACAACTCAACAGAAATTATCACGAACAATCGAACGCACATCTCTTATTAAATCTAACTTGGAAGTAGTAGATAATCCATTCCACACCAAACGGCTTACTAGAAGAGAAAAAGATCAAAAACGCCCATTTACATAGGAAAGAGGGAAATGATCAGATGAAATTGCATTGATGCAATAATCCATCAAACTGAATCCAAGATCATAGTGAATGTAAATGACTGAGATGAAGAGATAGAAGGAATTTGTTGTCTGTTTTTAATGAAATTTGTGTGGATGAATGAATCATGTGTACCTACCTGCTCGAGAGATATCGTGGTGGATGGAGTTATTAGTCAACTTGAACTGCGTCTTCTTCTCTTTCTGTGGATCGATTTGCAGAGAAGCGGTTTTAGAAGGGCAGGGTGTGGGTGACTTTTCCTTTTTTGTTAATGAGCAGTGACCGGGTCTGACAACAGAACAAATGGACGTCCCAAGATCTTATGTAAATCTTGAATGCGCATGGTACGGAAATAGTAGGCCACCGTTGGTGGGGCCCACTGCGGGGTCCACCTTCCATTGTAATTTTAAAAACAGAATATCTATTTATCCCGGATGAAATCCCGGGACAAATCCCAATTGCACATGGGATCCCATGTGCAATTGGGATTTGTCCCGGGATTTCATCCGGGACAAGTAGCACGGCTCTTTTAAAAAATACTCCTGAACAGAGTACTGAATTCAGCATCGGTTGCAACGAATCTAACATTCCAGCTTCAACTGCACCCCACAGGGGAGCTTATTCGGCTTCGTTCGAAGTCCCAAGAGAATAATTCAGCCAAAGGATTGGAAACCTCCCAATAGCTAAAAAAAAAAAAAAATTCTAGCTTCAGTTATAAAGAAACATGTACGCCGGCTGTCAAAACTTATATTGCTTATACTAACAGTGCGTCAAGGAGGACAATTCATCCACTTGATGTCCATTATAATATATTAAGCTAGAAGAGTTTGGATCTAATTTCGACTTCATATTTTAATTTTGACTAAAAATTATTTTCAATTTTTACGACTACTAGCAAGTTATTTTTGGTTTCTACAAACATATTCTCCCTCCACTTTCCACTACTATACTTTTCCCCATTTCTAACATACATAGATTTCTATCTCTCCATGCATTTCCGTGATTAACTTGGGTTTTTGTGCTAATAATTACTTATGCATGAAACTCCAAAGGATGTTATGTGGCCCACCCACAAGAATTCCTTGATAAACAAAATCCCAATAGTGTTTCGAAATTTGAAAATCGTTTATAATCTATTAAGCTGGAAGATTTTGGGACTAATTTTGACATTGTATTTTAATTTTGACAAAAAATTATTTTCGATTTTTACGACTACAAGTATTTTTGGTTTCTACAAACATATTCTCCCTCCACTTTCCACTAATATACTTTTCCCCATTTCTAACATACATAGATTTCTATCTCGTTATGCATTTCCGTGACTAACTTGGGTTTTTGTGCTAATAATTACTTATGCATAAAACTCCAAAGGATGTTATGTGGCCCACCCACCAGAATTCCTTGATAAGCAAAATCCCAATCGTGTTTCGAAATTTGAAAAGCCATTATAATACATTAAGCTAGAAGATTTAGGATCTAATTTTAACTTTATATTTTAATTTTGACAAAAAATTATTTTCGATTTTTACAACTACAAGAAAATTATTTTTGGTTTCTACAAACATATTCTCCCTCCACTTTCCACTACTATACTTTTCCCTATTTCTAACATACATAGATTTCTATCTCTTCATGCATTTTCGTGATTAACTTGGGTTTTTGTGCAAATAATTACTTATGCATGACACTCCAAAGGATGTTATGTGGCCCACCCACCAGAATTCCTTGATAAGCAAAATCCCAATCGTGTTTCGAAATTTGAAAAGCCATTATAATATATTAAGCTAGAAGATTTTGGATCTAATTTTAACTTTATATTTTAATTTTGACCAAAAATTATTTTCGATTTTTACAACTACTAGCAAGTTATTTTTGGTTTCTACAAATTTATTCTCCCTCCACTTTCCACTACTATACTTTTCCCCATTTCTAACATACACAGATTTCTATCTCTTCATGCATTTCTGTGATTAACTTGGGTTTTTGTGCTAATAATTACTTATGCATGAAACTCCAAAGGATGTTATGTGGCCCACCCACCAGAATTCCTTGATAAGCAAAATCCCAATCGTGTTTCGAAATTTGGAAAGCCATTATAATATTTTAAGCTAGAAGATTTTGGATGTAATTTTGAATTTATATTTTAATTTTGACAAAAAATTATTTTCGATTTTTACGACTACTAGCAAGTTATTTTTGGTTACTACAAACATAATCTCCATCCACTTTCCACTACTATACTTTTTCCCATTTCTAACATACGTACATAGATTTCTATCTCTTCATGCATTTCCGTGATTAACTTGGGTTTTTTTGCTAATAATTACTTATGCATGAAACTCCAAAGGATGTTATGTGGCCCACCCACCAGAATTCCTTGATAAGCAAAATCCCAATCGTGTTTCGAAATTTGAAAAGCCATTATAATATTTTAAGCCAGAAGATTTTGGATCTAATTTTGACTTTATATTTTAATTGTGACCAAAAATTATTTTCGATTTTTATGACTTCTAGGAAGTTATTTTTTGTTTCTACAAACATATTCTCCCTCCACATTCCACTACTATACTTTTCCCCATTTCTAACATATATAGATTTCTATCTCTTCATGCATTTCAGTGATTAACTTGGGTTTTTGTGCTAATAATTACTTATGCATGAAACTCCAAAGGATGTTATGTGCCCACCCACCAAAATTCCTTGATAAGCAAAATCCCAATCGTGTTTCGAAAATTGAAAAGCCATTATAATATATTAAGCTAAAAGATTTTGGATCTAATTTTGACCAAAACTTATTTTCGATTTTTACGACTACTAGCAAGTTATTTTTGGTTTCTACAAACATTTTCTCCCTCCACATTCCACAACTATACTTTTCCCCATTTCTAACATACATAGATTTCTATCTCTTCATGCATTTCCGTGAATTAACTTGGGTTTTTGTGCTAATAATTACTTAGGCATAAAACTCCAAAGGATGTTATGTGGCCCACCCATCAGAATTCCTTGATAAGCAAAATCCCAATCGTGTTTCGAAATTTGAAAAGCCATTATAACATATTAAGTTAGGAGGTTTTGGCTTCAACTTTGACTGTCGTTTATAATTTTGACAGACGGTTATGTAACTACTCATGCAACTACCCACTCATTTCTCCATCAAACAACTCATGTTTCAGTTGTTCCTATATATCTGTATCTTTTTGCTCCAATTTCTCTTTTTTATTATATCAAACTTGTCCTATGGAAAGAGGTAATTTTTTTTAATATGTGATTATTTATTTTGCATGCAGGGAGAAACCGTGCTCAACACGGGTTATTAGGCTAGTTAAAACATATTAAGCTAGAAGATTTTGGATCTAATTTTGACATTATATTTTAATTTTGACCAAAATCTATTTTCGATTTCTACGACTACTAGCAAGTTATTTTTTGTTTCTACAAGCATATTCTCCCTCCACTTTCCACTACTATACTTTTCCCCATTTCTAACATACATAGATTTCTATCTCTTCATGCATTTCCGTGATTAACTTGGGTTTTTGTGCTAATAATTACTTATGCATGAAACTCCAAAGGATATTATGTGGCCCACCCAGAAGAATTCCTTGATAAGCAAAATCCCAATCGTGTTTCGAAATTTGAAAAGTCATTATAATATATAAAGCTAGAAGATTTTGGATCTAATTTTGACTTTATATTTTAATTTCGACAAAAATTTATTTTCGATTTTTATGACTACTAGCAAGTTATTTTTTGTTTCTACAAACATATTCTCCCTCCACTTTCCATACTATACTTTTCCCAATTTCTAACATACATAGATTTCTATCAATTCATGCATTTCCGTGATTAACTTGGGGTTTTGTGCTAATAATTACTTATGCATGACACTCCAAAGGATGTTATGTGGCACACCCACCAGAATTCCTTGATAAGCAAATTCTTAATCGTGTTTCGAAATTTGAAAAGCCATTATAATATATTTATCTAGAAAATTTTGGATGTAATTTTGACTTTATATTTTAATTTTGACCAAAACTTATTTTCGATTTTTACGACTACTAACAAATATTTTTGGTTTCTACAAACATATGCTCCCTCCACTATCCACTACTATACTTTTCCCATTTCTAACATACATAGATTTCTATCTCTTCATGCACTTCCGTGATTAACTTGGGTTTTTGTGCTAATAATTACTAATACATGAAACTCTAAAGGATGTTATGTGGCCCACCCACCAGAATTCCTTGATAAGCAAAATCCCAATCGTGTTTTGAAATTTGAAAAGCCATTATAATATATTAAGCTAGGAGGTTTTGGCTTCAACTTTGACTGTCGTTTATAATTTTGACAGACGGTTATGTAACTACTCATGCAACTACCCACTCATTTCTCCATCAAACAACACATGTTTCAGTTGTTCCTATGTATCTGTATCTTTGTGCTCCAATTTCTCTTTTTTATTATATCAAACTTGTCCTATGGAAAGAGGTAATTTTTTTTAATATGTGATTATTTATTTTGCATGCAGGGAGAAACCGTGCTCAACACGGGTTATTAGGCTAGTTAAAACATATTAAGCTAGAAGATTTTGGATCTAATTTTGACATTATATTTTAATTTTGACCAAAATCTATTTTCGATTTTTACGACTACTAGCAAGTTATTTTTTGTTTCTACAAGCATATTCTCCCTCCACTTTCCACTACTATACTTTTCCCCATTTCTAACATACATAGATTTCTATCTCTTCATGCATTTCCGTAATTAATTTAGGTTTTTGTGCTAATAATTACTCATGCATGAAACTCCAAAGGATATTATGTGGCCCACCCAGAAGAATTCCTTGATAAGCAAAATCCCAATCGTGTTTCGAAATTTGAAAAGCCATTATAATATATAAAGCTAGAAGATTTTGGATCTAATTTTGACTTTATATTTTAATTTCGACAAAAAATTATTTTCGATTTTTATGACTACAAGCAAGTTATTTTTTGTTTCTACCAACATATTCTCCCTCCACTTTCCATACTATACTTTTCCCCATTTCTAACATACATAATTTTCTATCAATTCATGCATTTCCGTGATTAACTTGGGGTTTTGTGCTAATAATTACTTATGCATGACACTCCAAAGGATGTTATGTGGCACACCCACCGGAATTCCTTGATAAGCAAATTCTCAATCGTGTTTCGAAATTTGAAAAGCCATTATAATATATTTATCTAGAAAATTTTGGATCTAATTTTGACTTTATATTTTAATTTTGACCAAAACTTATTTTCGATTTTTACGACTACTAACAAATATTTTTGGTTTCTACAAACATATTCTCCCTCCACTATCCACTACTATACTTTTCCCCATTTCTAAGATACATAGATTTCTATCTCTTCATGCATTTCCGTGATTAACTTGGGTGTTTATGCTAATAATTACTTATACATGAAACTCCAAAGGATGTTATGTGGCCCACCCAGCAGAATTCCTTGATAAGAAAAATCCCAATCGTGTTTCGAAATTTCAAAAGCCATTATAATATATTAAGCTAAAAGATTTTGGATCCAATTTTGAATTTATATTTTAATTTGACCAAAAATTATTTTCGATTTTTACGACTACTAGCAAGTTATTTTTGGTTTCTACAAACATATTCTCCCTCCACTTTCCACTACAATACTTTTCCCCATTTCTAATATACTTAGATTTCTATCTCTTCATGCCTTTCCGTGATTAACTTGGGTTTTTTTGCTAATAATTACTTATGCAAGTGACTCCAAAAGATTTTATGTGGCCCACCCACCAGAATTTCTTGATAAGCAAAATCCCAATCGTGTTTCGAAATTTGAAAAGCCATTATAATATATTAAGCTATAAGATTTTGGATCTAATTTTGACATTATATTTTAATTTTGACCAAAAATTATTTTCGATTTTTACGACTATTAGCAAGTTATTTTTTGTTTCTACAAATATATTCTCCCTCCACTTTCCACTACTATACTTTTCCCCATTTCTAACATACATAGATTTCTAATTCTTCATTTATTTCGATGATTAACTTGGGTTTTTGTGCTAATAATTACCTATGCATGAAACTCCAAAGAATGTTATGGGGACACCCACCAGAATTCCTTGATAAGCAAAATCCCAATCGTGTTTCTAAATTTGAAAAGCCATTATAATATATTAAGCTAGAAGATTTTGGATCTAATTTTTTCTTTAGTTTTTAATTTTTACCACAAATTATTTTCAATTTTTATGACTATTAGAAAGTTATTTTTGGTTTCTAAAAACATATTCTCCCTCCACTTTCCACCACTATACTTTTCCCCATTTCTAACATACATAGATTTCTATCTCTTCGTGCATTTCCGTGATTAACTTGGGTTTTTGTGTAATAATTACATATGCATGTATCTCCAAAGGATATTATGTAGCCCACCCACCAAAATTCCTTGATAAGCAAAATCCCAATCGTGTTTCGAAATTTGAAAAGCCATTATAATATATTAAGCTAGAAGATTTTTGATCTAATTTTGACTTTATATTATAATTTTGGCCAAAAATTATTTTCAATTTTTACGATTACGAGCAAGTTATTTTTGGTTTCTACTAACATATTCTCCCTCCACTTTCCACTACTATACTTTTCCGCATTTCTAACATACATAGATTTCTATCTCTTCATGACTTTCCTGATTAACTTGGGTTTTTGTGCTAATAATTACTTATACACGTATCTCCAAAGGATGTTATGTGGCCCACCCACCAGAATTCCTTCATAAGCAAAATCTCAATCGTGTTTCGAAATTTGAAAAGCTATTATAATATATTAAGCGAGAAGATTTTGGATCTAATTTTGACTTCATATTTTAATTTTGATCAAAAATTATTTTCGATTTTTACGACTACTAGCAACTTATTTTTAGTTTCTACAAACATATTCTCCCTCCACTTTCCACTACTATACTTTTCCCCATTTCTGACATACATAGATTTCTATCCCTTCATGCCTTTCCGTGATTAACTTGGGTTTTTGTCCTAATAATTACTTATGCATGACACTCCAAAGGATGTTTTGTGGCACACCCACCAGAATTCCTTTATACGCAAAATCCCAATCGCGTTTCGAAATTTGAAAAGCCATTATAATATATTAAGCTAGAAGATTTTGGATCTAATTTTGACTTTATATTTTAATTTCGACAAAAAATTATTTTCGATTTTTACGACTAGTAGCAAGTTATATTTTTTTTTCTACAAACATATTCTCTTTCCACTTTCCAAACTATACTTTTCCCCATTTCTAACATACATAGATTTCTATCTCTTCATGCATTTCCATGATTAACTTGGGTTTTTGTGCTAAAAATTACTTATGCATGTATCTCCGAAGGATGTTATGTGGCCCACCCACCAGAATTCCTTGATAAGCAAAATCCCAATCGTGTTTCTAAATTTGAAAAGCCATTATAGTATATTAAGCTAAAAGATTTTGGATCCACTTTTGACTTTATATTTTAGTTTTGACCAAAAATTATTTTCGATTTTTTCGACTACTGGCAAGTTATTTTGGGTTTCTAAAAACAAATTCTCCCGCCACTTGGCACTACTTTACTTTTCCCCATTTCTAATATACATAGATTTCTATCTCTTCATGTCTTTCAGTGATTAACTTGGGTTTTGGTGCTAATAATTACTTATGCATGTAACTACAAAGGATGTTATGTGGCACACCCACCAGAATTCCTTTATAAGCAAAATCCCAATCGTGTTTCGAAATTTGAAAAGCCATTATAATATATTAAGCTAGAAGATTTTGGATCTAATTTTTACTTTATATTTTAATATTGACCAAAAATTATTTTTAATTTTTACGACTATTAGCAAGTTATTTTTGGTTTCTACAAACATATTCTCCCTCCACTTTCCACTACTATACTTTTCCGCATTTCTGACATACATAGATATCTAAATCTTCAGGCCTTTCCGTGATTAACATCGGTTTTTGTGCTAATAATAACTTATGCATGTATCTCCAAAGGATGTTATGTGGCCCACCCACCAGAATTCCTTGATAAGCAAAATCCCAATCGTGTTTCGAAATTTGAGAAGCCATTATAATATATCAAGCTAGAAGATTTTTGATCTAATTTTGACTTTATATTTTAATTTTGACCAAAAATTATTTTCGATTTTTACGACTATTAGAAATTATTTTTTGTTTCTACAAGCATATTCTCCCTCCACTTTCCACCACTATACTTTTCCCCATTTCTAACATACATAGATTTCTAATTCTTCATGCATTTCCGTGATTAACTTGGGTTTTTGTGCTAATAATTACTTATGCATGAAACTCCAAAGAGTGTTATGTGCCCACCCACCAGAATTCCTTGATAAGCAAAATCCCAATCGTGTTTCGAAATTTGAGAAGCCATTATAATATATTAAGCTAGAAGATTTTGGATCTAATTTTGACTTTATATTTTTATTTTGACCAAAAATTCTTTTCGATTTTTAGGACTACTAGCAAGTTATTTTCGGTTTCTACAAACATATTCTCCCTCCACTTTCTACCACTATACTTTCCCCATTTCTAACATACATAGATTTCTATCTCTTCATGCATTTCCGTGATTAACTTGGGTTTTTGTGCTAATAATTACTTATGCATGTATCTCCAAAGGATGTTATGTGGCCCTCCGACCAGAATTCCTTGATAAGCAAAATCCCAATCGTGTTTCAAAATTTTGAAAAGCCATTATAATATATTAAGCTAGAAGATTTTGGATATAATTTAGACTTTATATTTTAATTTTGATCAAAATTTATTTTCGATTTTTACGACTACTAGCAAGTATTTTTGGTTTCTACAATCATATTCTCCATCCACTTTCCACTACTACACTTTTCCTCATTTCTAACATACATAGATTTTATATCTCTTCATGCCTTTCCGAGATTAACTTGGGTTTTTGTGCTAATGATTACTTATTCATGTGACTCCAAAGGATGTTATGTGGCCTACCCACCAGAGTTCCCTGATAAGCAAATTCCCAATCGTGTTTCGAAATTTGAAAAGCCATTATGATTTATTAAGCTAGAAGATTTTGGATCTAATTTTGACTTTATATTTTAATTTTGACCAAAAATTATTTTCGATCTTTATGACCACTAGCAAGTTATTTTTGGTTTCTATAAACATATTCTCCCTCCACTTTCCCCTACTATATTTTTCCCCATTTCTAACATATATAGATTTCTATCTCTTCATGCATTTCCGTGATTAACTTGGGGTTTTGTGCTAATAATAACTAATGCTAGAAACTCCAAAGGATGTTATGGGGCCCACCCACCATAATTCCTTGATAAGCAAAATCCCAATCGTGTTTCTAAATTTGAAAAGCAAATATAATATATTAAGCTAGAAGATTTTGGATCTAATTTTGACTTTATATTTTAATTTTGACCAAAAATTATTTTCGATTTTTATGACTACTAGCAAGTTATTTTTGGTTTCTACAAACATATTCTCCCTCCACTTTCCACTACTATACTTTTCTCCATTTCTAACATACATAGATTTCTATCTCTTCATGCATTTCCGTGATTAACTTGGGTTTTTGTGCTAATAATTACCTATGCATGAAACTCCAAAGAATGTTACGGGGCCACCCACCAGAATTCCTTGATAAGCAAAATCCCAATCGTGTTTCTAAATTTGAAAAGCCATTATAATATATTAAGCTAGAAGATTTTGGATCTAATTTTTTCTTTAGTTTCTAATTTTTACCACAAATTATTTTCAATTTTTACGACTATTAGCAAGTTATTTTTGGTTTCTAAAAACATATTCTCCCTCCACTTTCCACCACTATACTTTTCCCCATTTCTAACATACATAGATTTCTATCTCTTCATGCATTTCCGTGATTAACTTGGGTTTTTGTGCTAATAATTACTAATGCATGTATCTCCAAAGGATGTTATGTGGCCCACACACCAGAATTCCTTGATAAGCAAAATCCCAATCGTGTTTCGAAATTTGAAAAGCCATTATAATATATTAAGCTAGAAGATTTTGGATCTAATTTTGACTTTTTGTTTTAATTTTGGCCAAAAATTATTTTCGATTTTTACGACTACTAACAAGTTATTTTTGGTTTCTACCTATATATTCTCCCTCCACTATCCACTACTATACTTTTCCCCATTTCTAACATACATAGATTTCTATCTTTTCATGCATTTCCGTGATGAACTTGGGTTTTTGTGCTGATAATTACTTATACATGAAACTCCAGAGGATGTTATGTGGCCCACCCAGCAGAAATCCTTGATAAGCAAAATCCCAATGATGTTTCGAAATTTGAAAAGCCATTATAATATATTAAGCTAAAAGATTTTGGATCAAATTTTGACTTTATATTTTAATTTTGACCAAAAATTATTTTTGATTTTTACGACTACTAGCAAGTTATTTTTGGTTTCTACAAACATATTCTCCCTCCACTTTCTACGACTATACTTTCCCCATTTCTAATATACATAGATTTCTATCTCTTCATGCATTTCCGTAATTAACTTGGGTTTTTGTGCTAATAATTACTTATGCATGTAACTCCAAAGGATGTTATGTGGCCCACTCACCAAAATTCCTTCATAAGCCAAATCCCAATCGTGTTTCGAAATTTGAAAAGCCATTATAATATATTAAGCTAGAAGATTTTGGATCAAATTTTTACTTTATATTTTAATTTTGGCCAAAAATTATTTTCAATTTTTACGACTACTAGCAAGTTATTTTGTTTCTACAAACATATTCTTCCTCCACTCCACTACTACACTTTTCCGCATTTCTAACATACATAGATTTCTATCTCTATATGTCTTTCCGTGATTAACTTGTGTTTTTGTGCTAATAATTACTTATGCATGTATCTCCAAAGGATGTTATGTGTTCCACCCACCAGAATTCCTTGATAAGCAAAATCCCAATCGTGTTTCGAAATTTGAAAAGCCATTATAATATATTCAGCTAGTAGATTTTGGATCTAATTTTGACTTTATATTTTAATTTTGACCAGAAATTATTTTCGATTTTTACGACTACTAGCAAGTTATTTTGTGTTTCTACAAACATATTCTCCCTCCACTATCTACTACTATACTTTTCCCCATTTCTAACATACATAGATTCCTATCTCTTCATGCATTTCCGTGATTAACTTGGGTTTTTATGCTAATAATTACTTATTCATGAAACTCCAAAGGATGTTATGTGGCCCACCCACCAGAATTCGTTGATAAGCAAAATCTCAATCATGTTTCGAAATTTGAAAAGCCATTATAATATATTAAGCTAGAAGATTTTGGATCTAATTTTTACTTTATATTTTAATTTCGACCAAAAATTATTTTTTATTTTTACGACTACTAGCAAGTTATTTTTTTTTCTACAAACATATTCTCCCTCCACTTTCCAAACTATACTTTTCCTCATTTCTAACATACATAGATTTCTATCTCTTCATGCATTTTCGTGATTAACTTGGGTTTTTGTGCTAATAATTACTTATGCATGACACTCCATAGGATGTTACGTGGCACACCCACCAGAATTCCTTGATTAGCAAAATCCCAATCGTGTTTCGAAATTTGAAAAGCCATTATAATATATTAAGCTAGAAGATTTTGTATCTAATTTTGACTTTATATTTTAGTTTTGACCAAAAATTATTTTTGATTTTTACGACTACTAACAAGTTATTTTTGGTTTCTACAAATATATTCTCCCTCCACTATCCACTACTATACTTTTCCCCATTTCTAACATTCATAGATTTCTATCTCTTAATGCATTTCCGTGATTAACTTGGCTTTTTGTGCTAATAATTACTTATGCATGATACTCCAAAGGATGTTATGTGGCACACCCACCAGAATTCCTTGATAAGCAAAATCCCAACCGTGTTTCGAAATTTGAAAAGCCATTATAATATATTAAGCTAGAAGATTTTGGATCTAATTTTGACTTTATATTTAAATTTTGACAAAAAATTATTTTCGATTTTTACGACTACTAACAACTTATTTTTGGTTTCTACAAACATATTCTCCCTTCACTATCCACTACTATACTTTTCCCCATTTCTAACATGTATAGATTTCTATCTCTTCATGCATTTCCGTGATTAACTTGGGTTTTTGTGCTAATAATTACTTATACATGAAACTCCAAAGGATGTTATGTTGCCACCCAACATAATTCCTTGATAAGCAAAATCCCAATCGTGTTTCGAAATTTGAAAAGCCATTATAATATATTAAGCTAAAAGATTTTGGATCCAATTTTGGCTTTATATTTTAGTTTTGACCAAAAATTATTTTTCGATTTTTACGACTACTAGCAAGTTATTTTTTGTTTCTACAAACATATTCTCCCTCCACTTTCCACTACTATACTTTTCCCCATTTCTAATATACATAGATTTCTATCTCTTCATGCCTTTCCGTGATTAACTTGGGTTTTTCTGCTAATAATTACTTTTGCATGTAACTCCAAAGGATGTTGTGTGGCCCACCCACCAGAATTCCTTTATAAGCAAAATCCCAATCGTGTTTCGAAATTTGAAAAGCCATTAGAATATATTAAGCTAGAAAATTTTGGATCTAATTTTGACTTTATATTTTAATTTTGGTCAAAAATTATTTTCCATTTTTACGACTACTAGCAAGTTATTTTTGGTTTCTACAGACATATTCTCCCTCCACTTTCCAGTACTATACTTTTCCCCATTTCTAACATACATAGATTTCTATCTCTTCATGCCTTTCCGTGATTAACTTGGGTTTTTGTGCTAATAATTACTTATGCATTTATCTCCTAAGGATGATATGTGGCCCACCCACTAGAATTCCTTGATAAGCAAAATCCCAATCGTGTTTCGAAATTTGAAAAGCCATTATAATATATTAAGCTAGTAGATTTTGGATCTAATTTTGACTTTATCTTTTAATTTTGATCAAAAATAATTTTCGATTTTTATGACTACTAGCAAGTTATTTTTGGTTTCTACAAACGTATTCTCCCTCCACTTTCCTCTACTATATTTTTCCCCATTTCTAACATACATAGATTTCTATCTGTTCATGCCTTTCCGTGATTAACTTGGGTTTTTGTGCTAATAATTACTTATGCATGTAACTCCAAAGGATGTTATGTGGCCCACCCACAAGAATTCCTTGATAAGAAAATTCCCAATCGTGTTTCTAATTTTGAAATGCCATTATAATATATTAAGCTAGAAGATTTTTGATCTAATCTTGACTTTATATTTTAATTTTAACCAAAAATATTTATCGATTTTTATGACTACTAGCAAGTTATTTTTTGTTTCTACAAACATATTCTCCCTCCACTTTCCACTGCTATACTTTTCCTCATTTCTAACATACATAGATTTATATCTCTTCATGCATTTCCGTGATTAACTTGGGTTTTTGTGCTAATAATTACTTATGCATGAAACTCCAAAGGATGTTATGGGGCCCACCCACCAGAATTCTTTGATAAGCAAAATCCCAATCGTGTTTCTAAATTTGAAAAGCCATTATACTATATTAAGCTAGGAGTTTTTGTTTTGATTTTGACCATCGGTTATGCTTTTGACCAGAAGTTGCACAACTTTATTTAAAATTTTTCATATTCTATTGTACTCCCCAATGTATCGGTCCTCATCTCACTCCACTCACTCCATGCAACAATACACTTTTTGTATAACTGATCTTTCATCTTATCATTTATCACTCATTAACTACTTTACATTTGAAAGACTTTTGGGTTTACCATCTTTACAAAGTTGAAAATATTTGAATTCTTGGCCTTTTCGTTTCACTCGGAAGCTGAAAATAAATGGCATATTTTTTTTCATGAAACTTAATTCCCTTGGCTGTAGTTCCTTTAATTAAATTTGAAGATTTTTTATTTACAAGATTTCATGGCAAATACATTTATGTTATATCTTTAAAAAAATTTAAATTGTCAACTTTCGTCACAAATTTATATTAATTAATTAAATTTATCATAACCTTTACATTTATATTGCTCGTGCTGAGCACGGGCATGTTTTGCTAGTTATAATATATTAAGCTAGAAGATTTTGGATCTAATTTTGACTTTATATTTTAATTTTGACAAAAATTATTTTTGATTTTTATGACTACTGGCAAGTTATTTTTTGTTTCTACAAACATATTCTCCCTCCACTTTCCACTACTATACTTTTCCCCATTTCTAACATACATAGATTTCTATCTCTTCATGCATTTCCGTGATTAACTTGGGTTTTTGTGCTAATAATTACTTATGCATGAAACTCCAACGGATGTTATGCGGCCCACCCACCAGAATTCCTTGATAAGCAAAATCCCAATCGTGTTTCGAAATTTGAAAAGCCATTATAATATATTAAGCTAAAAGATTTTGGATCTAATTTTGACCAAAAATTATTTTCGATTTTTACGACTACTAGCAAATTATTTTTGGTTTCTACAAACATATTCTCCCTCCACTTTCTATTACCATACTTTTCCCCATTTCTAACATACATAGATTTCTATCTTTTCATGCATTTCCGTGATTAACTTGGGTTTTTGTGCTAATAATTACTTATGCATGAAACTCGAAAGGATGTTATGTGACCCACCCACCAGAATTCCTTTGTATGCAAAATCCCAATCGTGTTTCGAAATTTGAAAAGCCATTTCAAGGTTAAACAGGACCCTTTGGTCCTGGTCCAATTGGCTCAACTCCTTTGTGCAACCCCTTGGATTGGTTGGGTTCAAGACCAGAACTTCCCTCTTGTTTATACATAAAACCAATCAGTAGTTATTTCTCTCCTTAAATGAATCGACTGCTGTCGACGACATTCTCAACATGAGAAACGGTTTTAACAATCAGTGCCTCTCTGTTACATTAGCTTGGTGAGGAGTTTGCAGCACATGATCCTGATCCATTGTATTACTTTTTGGGGAATTTAAGCATGCCACCATCTCTCAACCAAAGCCTTTTTTTTTTCTTTTTCTTTTTGCTATGGTGGGTTCCCGAATAAAGTATAGAAAACAGAGGATCTTTAAGCTGTGCCTTCTTCCTTAAAAACAAGGAGACGTGAAGTTACTTTATTTATAGATGCATACAGTTACATAATGAGTGAGTTCATGAACTTTCTCAGATGATTCTCAGTTAGAAATGATCTCTGGAAATCTGGAACTGTGAAACTGCCCAGCTGAGATTTATTTTGAATTGCAACAGTTGAGCTGGAAGTGCTATTTACTTCAGGTTTTATTTTGATCTGAAGAGTCCTTGAGAAGGGGTGTGGACCTCAATACCAAGAAAGAAGTGGAGTGGCCCAAGATCTTTCATCCAGAATTCACGGCTCAAGATATTAATGAAGGAGTCTATGAGTTTGGGATTGTCCCCAGTTAAGACAATTAACATATAGTAACAAAATGTGAGTCCCATCCAAGAACTGACAGACAACGAGAAAGGAGCAAAAAAATCCAAATTCAAGTAAAAGTGTACTAAACCGGTCAAACCAGGCCCAGGGAGCCTGTTTAACTCCGTATAAAGCCCTATTGAGGCAGCAGATGTGTGGGGTGAGTTTCATCAACAAATCCGGGAGGCTATTCCATGAAAACTTCCTCGTGAATAAAACCATGACGAAATGCATTCTTCACATCAAGTTGATGGATTGGCCAGCGTCTAACAGTAGCAACTGTAAGGACAGTTCGGATACTACCAGGCTTAATAGCTGGACTAAATGTCTTAAGAAAATCAAGTCCTTCTTTTTGGTTAAACCCCTTAGCCACTAGTCTCGCCTTCAAGCATTCCAAACTGCCATCTGCATGTATGTTTGTTTTAAATACCATAACAGCCGATCGAATCATGGGAGGATGGTGTGCTAAGAATGAAAATATATTGAAATATATATTAAACTGCTCAAAAGGTTAAAATTCAATAGGATGCTGCCTCTGTTTTAAATGGTTTTGACTGAAAGAATAGTATCTGTTTGAGCCAAACTTTCAAAGGCTAAAATTCTGTTCTAACCTTAGAAAGGATAACTTAGGTAAAATCTAAGAAAAATATTGTTTCTTTAGTTTTTCTCTTGCACTTTTGGGCATCTCATGTTCATGTCAAAATAATAACAGTCCACCAAATCCTCCTAAAATCGTCATGCCAACATTTGTCAACAAATAGATAAAGATAAAATCAATTAGCCTAATAAACAGATAATCAACAATACATGCTGATGATTGACAATTTCTGCAACATGTTCCAAACTCAAGACGTCAGATTCGTCCAGGAAGAGGTAAGAGGGGCTGATTTGGGATTGGGAAACAACATTTCACCAAGCAAAAGGCTCTGCTTTGGCCTATGAAAATAATGTTTCTCATCTTCTTTGAAAGTTAAACACTTTAATTGAAAATGCAAAGACAAAAGCAAAGAGCACAGCAAACCCGTTGACCACCGTGGACACCACTCCAAGGAGATCATGCCTGAAGCCAAAATATGTCCTTACAAAGTGGGGCACCGTTTCACCACTCTCCATGGGCTCCTGTATGTCCCCAAACTGTGAAGCAACCAGTCCATACAAGGTCCATGAAACGGGACATGCCCAGTAGTACCATCTCCACCACACAGGAATTCTCTGCAGCCAACCAAAACAATTTTGTTCTGAATTCCATTTTACAGAACATTCATTGATACAAAGGGAGAGAGGATGGATTAAAACTTACGGTTTGGGGAATTAAAAACCCAGAAAAGAGGTTCCATATCGCATAAAATGCAAATGAGACTACTGCGGCCACATTATGATTGGGAGTCATGCCAACAGCCATCATCCCATAGTAAGTGAAGTAGAGCAATGTAAAGAACATGAGAAACAAATACCAAAAGAACCTTGCAGCGGTCCAATCAAAGGCAATCATAGCATAGACAATCACACCGTATATTACTGTTTGAACAAAAATATATGGAATCTCAACTGCAACCTGGAAATGCAAATGAAACACAATATTTTGGGGGACGTGACAGTCGAAGTGCAGATTTAATAGTTTTTGGTTCAATGGGAAGAGAAGTGAGAGTAGTAGCAAGGCTATATTTGGGGTTTGGTTTAACAATGCCAAGCTTGCCACAGGTAACCATAGAGTGCTGATTTGAAGCAGAAGAGTCTTGGTGAGTGACAGTGGGCTCAACAGAGGGTGAATTGGAGGTGAGCATAATGGGTGAAGAGGCACTATTTGAAGGTTCAGAACTATGGGTCCGTCCTTCTAAATGGTTATCAGTGGGAGAAATTTCGGTAGAGACACCAAGCTGAACTGCTGTAGTTGTGTTTAGGGGCTGGACCATAGGCTGGTGCAAAATCTCATGAATTTGAGTGGTAGGAATAACTGCTGGATCTGGCACAGCAGAAGGAATACTCGACACCTCTGAAGGTATATATGTCCGCATGTAGTTGCAACTGCACAGGAATGTCAGTGAGTGGAGCTGGCGGCATGCTTGGAATATCATCTGGAGGTTGCATAGGATGTTGTGAGCATTGAGAGGAATGACCTGTCACATCCCAGTTCCATATCACCCTGGACGAGGGTAATCCCCAAGATATGACACACGTACTCCTGTGAGCTGTACCTGTCTCGAGCTAAATACAATATACGAAGGAGAGATTACAACTATTCCACACATGAGTCTAGCTCACTAACACACATCCATAACATTTAACTCATAGCGGAAGTTGTAATTCATAAACAAAAGGGTATTATTTCCCATTCAGTCTATTTACGGAGTGGCCCATTCTATGAATGTGGAGAAATCATCGGCTACGTGTGTTTGTGCAAATAAATCAGCAGGTTGTTTCAAGGGATATAAGGTCTCATCAAAGACCACATGACGTTAGATGTATACCCTTCCGGAGGGAGGATAAAAACATCTATATCCTTTATGCTTGTCACTGTAACCCAGAAAAACACAAGGAAGAGATCAGGATTCAAATTTGTTGATTGCGTCCGAAGACAGGGAAAACATCGGCAACCAAACACACGGAGTGAGGCATAGGCTGGTTCTTTATTTGTCAGTTTTTTTATAAGGTGAGACCATCTGTAACCGTCAAGATGGCAAGCGATTGATAAACAACAGCTGTCCCAAAAGCTTCAACCTAGAATTTCTTAGGTATGTTTGCTTGATATAACATTGCCAATCCAAGCTCAATAATATGTATGTGCTTTCTTTCGGCAACACCATTTCGTTCCAGTGTGCAGCTTGGACATGATAATTGATGGGCCATGAACAGCCAAGTATTTTAAAAAGTCTTTACTGGAGAATTCTCCACCGCCATCTGATTGAAAAATCTTAATTGTCTTGTCAAATTGTTTTTCAACTAATTTATGAAAGACAATGAAGCATCTGAAGAAATCAGATTTGTTCTTTAGAGGGTATATCCAACTGAATCGAATAAAATCATCCACAAGTAAAGCATAATATTTAAAGCCTTGAAATGATGAGACGGGGGCTGGTCCCCAAAGATCACAATAAATTTTGAATAAAAGTTCAGTGGAAACATTATTGGAAACAGAAAATGGCATCTTAGCACTCTTACTCATTTGACAACTAGTACAAATCTCAGGTGATTTGTTTTTATTCATACTAATAAAACCATGACGATGTAGATAATGAACCACATGCTCCGGTGGATGCCCAAGTCGCTGGTGCCATATATCTTCAGAGACAACTTTAAACCGATTTGAGTAGTTAGCTTCTTTGACTCCACATCCATTGAAAGCATATATCCCACCTTGCTTGGTCCCGGTTGCCAGTACCCTGTTTGTCTTCTGGTCCTTTATGACTAAGCGAGATTTGTCAAACTCAAAAATACATGGATAATCTGACGTTAATTGAGAGATAGAGTGAGCTCTTTTTAATTTCTGGAACTAGCAAGACATTTTTCAAAGGAATGGATACATCAGCATTAGAGATTTGTCCTTCACCAATGTGTGAGATTTTCAGTAGATAGCCATTGCCAATCATAACTGAGTGAGTTCCTTTCTAAGGTAATAAATTAAAAAGCTGCGCTGTTGCACCAGAATCAGGGAACCACTCAGCATCATTGGAGTCAGCAACTTGCATCGCGGCCAAAATCTATGGGATATAGCTGTGGTTAAACCGAAGCCAGCATTTCAGCGCATCATGTCCTCTTTTATTGCAAATCTGGCAGGTCATAGTATTTTGGGGATTTGACAATTCAATGCCTTTTAGATACTCAATTTCCAAATTCATGACTCAAAGATACTAAATGTCACCATAGTCGTTTGACCTTAGATCCCATGATATCATGGGTTTTTAAAAACCCATGATATCATGGGATCCAAGTAGCTTTTCAACTTTTAACATGTAGATCCCATGATATCATGGGTTTTTAAACCCATGATATCATGGGATCCAAGGCCAAAAAAAAAAAAAAAAAAGGGAAGACCGGAGTCAAAGGACTCTAGTGACATTAGCTTACTTTGAGTCATGAATTTGGGAATTAGGTATCTAAGAGGTACTGAATTGTCAAATCCCCTAGTATTTTTTCCATTCCGGTTTTGCTGTGGAACAGAGTTTTGAGACTGTTCTTTGATTTCCTGACCTTGTTCCTTTGGTTGCTGTTGGATGTAGTTTCTCCACTGGCTGGTAAGAGGAAAGCCTTTCCCTTTAGAAGTAAAGGTCTGTCCTCCCTTTCTATCAAGATGTTTGGTTCCATTGCCATTTTTCTTACCATAGAATGCCATGGAATGACTTTCAGCCCCACTTTGATGCCCCTTATTTCGCAGCTCGTGGCTTTGAAGTAAAGGAACAATATCAGCATAGCCACGAACTGGGGGCTTAAGCATCGGAGTAGTGAATGATTCATAGTTGGGTCCAAGCCCAGTTAACAGCCAAAACACATTACTTTGATCAAACACTGGTTTCCCAATTGCATTAAGCTCGTCACAGATAGATTTGAATTGCCTCAAATAGTCACATAGAGAAGTTGTACCTTTCTTAATGAGTTGCATTTTGGAAAGCAATTCAAATTCACGAGCCTGAGACTTTTGAACAAATGCGTCAGCCAAAGATTCCCATACTTCTGCCGAGGTTTCCAAACCTACAACCAGACCATGAACCTCTTCAGAAAGCATGCTAGTTATCCATGCTTTCACGAGTCGATCAGTGCGAACCCATGACATAAAGTCTGCACTCCGAGAGGGGGTGTCTGGATAAGTGCTTAATATAATATCAATAAGTTTAAATATTATAAGATTTCATCATTATAGAATAAAATAGTGTCATATATGTCACTTATGGTGTTTGGCAATCTTCACAATTTTTTTTATACTTTGAAGTATTTGACCGTTTATAAAAAAAAAAAAAATCACAAGATGATGTACCAAATAAAAAATGGAGAGAATATAATCAATTAACTCAACACAGGACCCATTAATTAGTAATCACATTTGTTAACAATTATAGTATGACCCATCTATTGTAAAAAAGAAATATAAGATTAAATTTAAATCATGAGATCCAAGCAATTTTGTTTAATTAAGGTGGGTCCACCAAACGTTGGTAACTATACTGTAATACATCTAATGGCGATTATCACAAATGGCCATATCTAGCTTTTTTTATGAGAAATCATTGTGGGGCCCATTTGATGTTGGTAGTCATATTAACGGTATGAGAGCTATCAAATAGTGAGACCCATTTAATGATGACAAACTGATAATTACAATCATACAATTCAATCTTGGTAATTATGAGGCCCGACTAATTTTGGTAGTATAGGACCCACCTAATATTGGTAATCACAATGAAAGCCCCGAGCATAACATTTGTATGACCCACTTAATATTGATAATTAACAAGGGCTATGTAGTTGTGATATGGCGCATATCCTTGAATAATATAATATGAAGGTTTTTGGAAGAAAGTGAGATATTGTAAGATACTTTTTAAGTTATCCAAATACCTCCTTTTTAGGTGAATAGATTACATTCTAAAATAGTAGGTTTTTGCAAGAAAGTGGGATATTGTAAGAAACTTTCTAAGTTATCCAAACACTTCGTTTTTAGGTAAATAAATTACATTCTAAACTAATAGATAATATAGAAAGCTCAAGCTAATAGGTGGAAGACCCATACTGATACAGGTATATTAAGACATGTTAAGCCTATTACTTAGGCGATGTGGGATGTGAGACTTCTCAACAATGTAAACAACCATGTACCAACCCAAAAGCTTAGGCTGATAGGTGGAAGGCCCATACAAGTATATTAAGACACATCAAGATTAGGCGATGTGGGATGTGGGACTTCCCAACACTCCCCCTCACATGCAAGCCCAACAGATTTCATGGACGGGCTTGTCACGTGGGCTACACAAGAAAAATGGGGTAGGAACCCGCTCTGATACCAAAATAAAGTATAGAAAACAGAGGATCTTTAAGCTGTACCTTCTTCCATAAAAACAAGGAGAGGCGAAGTTACTTTATTTATAGATGCATCCAGTTGCATAATGTGTGAGTTCAGGAAATTTGAATACTCTCAGATGATTCTCAGCTAAAAATGATCTCTGAAAATCTGGAACTGTGAAACTGCCTAGCTGAGATTTATTTTGAATTGCAACAGTTGAGCTGGAACTTTCCCAACCCTTTTGGACTGGATTAATCCCTCTGGGCCCAGAGGAAAGCCGGGTAAACTCCCATGTAACCCTAGTGTAGTAGTACATATTCGAATCTACAACCTCCCGGTGCAAACCGGGGTTCTAGGCCAACTGAGCTACCCCTGTGGTTAACCAAAGCATATTGCAGTACGAAGAACTATGATGGATGGTGCAGAACCCATATCCAAGCTGCTGGGGATTTTTATTTTTTATTTTTTACATGCATGGATGTGGACACATCATGAGGACCACATGATAAACATGGATGGGCCCCACTTTGAACGCCCAAGTATGTTAAGACTCCTCTTACTTTCTGTACTTTTTCTACAAAGAAAATGGATGGGGCCACTTTGAAGGACCACATGGATAAACATGGATGGGGCCACTTTGAAGGACCACATAGATAAACATGGATGTCCCCACATGGTAACTTTGAATGACAATGTAGTACTGCTCCATCACAACATAGTGAAGCGCCATTCTTCAATGAATGGTGGGGCCCACCCTTTTAAAATCCAGGCCGCTCATTAGCTCTCAATTGGTCAACTTGTAAATATATTATTATTCAAATATATAAGATGGCCACCATTGGATTTAACTGACTTCACTTTTCTTTTGGTGCGATAGAAATGGAGAGAGTCCCGATGTGTGATAATCTAACAGTTGGAATACTGGGATTTTCTTTAAAGATCAACATAAATTAAATGTAATGGGTGTTAGGGCCGATGACCGGCTTGGATTTTAAAAAGGTGGGCCCCATCTTGCAATGAAGAAGGGCGCTACACCATACTAATACTATCCTATGATGCAGCAGCACTGCATCGTAGTTCTGCCCAAAAGGAAGATGTTGAATGCTGATATCAAGAAGAAATTGCCCAAGCATAGAGCCGATTATTTCTTTAATTTCAGTTGGGTTGTTTGGATCTGTCCTAATTACAACCCTAAGGGGTAGCTCAGTTGGCCAAGGACCATGGTTTGCACCCAGAGGTTGTAGGTTCGAAACTCCACGACCACACTAGGGCTACAAGGGAGTTTACCGGGCTTCCCTCTGCGCCATAAAGATTAGTCCAGCTCAAAGGGTTGAAAACCCTCCGGTAGAAAGAAAAAAAAAAAAAAAAGAGTCCTAATTATTGACGTTCCCGTATGTATCATTGTTTGATGGTCATAGATCTAACATTTGCCAAGCTATCTAAAGACGTGGGTCCGCCTATTGATGAGCCTACACTCTTACAGAGTACTGTTAAGCCCTTCAGTCTGTTACCCCAACGCACCTTGATCTAGTGTTCGCAGTGAACAGAATTTCCCAATACATGCACAGACCCACGGATTTTCATCAGGCTGCAGTAAGAGAATTTTGTGCTAGCTACCAAACACTTAGATGTTCATAAACGGATTTAATTGGCATAGTATGCATAATGTTAGTCAAAAGTGTCAAACATTCGAACACATTCGCATGCCAAATTAATGCTCCTTTACACATTCCTTGTGATTTCCAGAAGCGATTGATCTATGACTTCATGGAAATAACATTTGATTTCAGAGGAAAACAAAAGCTGATCCTAGATTTTCATGCAGATTCTTCAATATGAGATCTATCAAGTAGAGATCCAACAGGAGGAGTTCGTTATTCTTGATGTTTTACAAAGATGAAAGGACATATCCTTTTCTCTTGTAAGAGAAGTTGAACCAATCTTCTTGAAGTGTAGAGTTATAAGAAGTCACAACTAAACTACAAAAGGAAAATAGTAAGAACATACAATAAATCACATATCATAATTGTAAAATCGATCATATATCTAATGTGTGAGGTAGCTAGAAGAGTTCGCTTTCGCTTTCGACTAGTAAAGCTGATATTAGGAATTGTAGTTATAAAAATTTCGTCTCTCGCTATGTTATTGTTCATTTTTAAGTAGTCACGATCAGTTATAATCTGAAGCACTAGTGTTGTAGAGTGTATGATTATTTGTGAACTATTGGTTTGAATTTTAAGTTCAAAACTTGCTTTCTTTGATGATGATCTTGTTATTGGCGGTGTGTTTTATGATGAGTGAAGCTTTAGAAAGTGATATGGAGATAGACACATTGATCGTGGGAGCTGTCAATGCAATATTGTTTGCAGGATTGTTCAAGTGATCATATCTGCATTGAAATTTAGTAGTCTTTAGTGGGACCTTGGCTTAAGAACATCTATCATAAATGATTCTAGACTCTTTTTTTTTGGTAGAATTAAAGATGATTCTAGCAAAGTTAGTGTTCCTATCATGGCGAAAGTCTCTACTACTGCAATTGAAGAAACCGAGTGGATTTGTTACTACTAGGCCTCTTTCCTCTTGGAACTACAATTGATGGAATGGTGGTTTGTGGTTTGCTTGCTTATTTGTTTTGAATGACACCACCGAATTTGAGTTAGTTTTTTGTTCCCGCTTTCAGTGAAGGTAAAAAGATCCGAGTGCTTGCTTCTTTAGTGTAAAAACCAATGAGCAACATGCCAGTCTCACATGGGTCGATGCACGCTCATATCCAAATGTCTGTGATGGTCAAAATTGTGAATGCCAAGGAACTTCTGGATTATCCAAACTAGGGCTCCATCTCCCATGAATAGCAATCCCAAGGAGTTACCCAATTGTACGTAGTAGACCACTCTGCTAGGTACTCCTCGTCTCCTGCTCCATTTCTATGTTAGGTATTCCTACCCCAAAAAGAGTTGGATTGAACACATTAATACTTTGATTGTAGGGCCGTCAAAATGGCACACGACCCATTAACATGATACGAACCCATACGATATTAATGGATTTGGGTGGGCTCTTAATGGGTTTGGATCGTTAACAGGTCAAACCCATTAGTTAACGGGTTTTGTACGAATTAAACCAGTAACCAGTTACCAATCCGCTTAACTCGTTAAATTTTTTTTTATGTCCTATGTGTAGCTAGCATTAATTTATATTCATAAAGAAGAAATTAAAATTTATTATTTTATATTTGGGTTTTAGGTGGGATCCACTCAAAATCCTTACTTACAGTTTTATATGGCTTATATATTTTTCTCCTTATATATTTTTGTATGGATTTTCTTTTAATTTTTGAAATGACTTAATTACTTAATGGGTTAACGAGTTGAGTCGTGTAACCCGTTAAATTAACGGGTCGTATTTGGGTTGGAATTTTTGACTCGTTAAGTTAACGGGTCGTGTACGGATTGATGTGATTTTAACATGAAGTCGTTAACCCGTAACCCGAATTCTTTAACACGATAACATTGACAGCCCTATTTGATTGGAAGAGTCAGAGTAACTCTTTGATAGTAAACAATGCTTAATCTGATGCAGGGCTTGATGGCATGATGGGCCACATGATTTCTAATACAACAAGCCTAAGTAGTGTTATTGGTGAGAGTTACTTTGCAGCACAAATAAATCCAGGGTTCAGTTACTTCGTTTTTTTTAAACTTGTGTTACTTTTTTTTTTTTTTTTTCCTTTTTCTTTCTTAAGGATAGAACCATTCTCTACAACTTGGAATTCTATCTCAATGGTCAACACTAGTTATAAAGAAGGGGCAACTAGAAGATATGTGTTGACTTTACAGGAGATTTTACTTCTCAGATTCTCTTGGTTTTTTGTTCAGTTCTTTCCCCTGATCTAAAACTTCTAACTTGTTCCTTTGTTTTGCACTATTACTTATTCCTTATTGTTCAGTGAAATAAGCATATTATTTTTCCCTATGAAGAGAACATGTACATCACAATAATGCAAGGCCCAAAAAGGAAATCTACAATTAGTGTTGAGAAGTATTTCCACTGCCTCTACAATTAGTAGTTGTTATAATGTGATGAAAGCCTGATATTCAGAACTGAGACCACTGAGCAGGATGGATGCCAGATTTGAAAAAAAGAATGGGCTGAGGCACAACAGAAAGAATGTCTGCAATGGACCTCTTCTTTTAGATGTAATACTGAGTTGAGTAGGCTTTCTCAAGGGCAGTCGACAAACCCACTACTTGAGCAAGGACAGGCTCGGTGAGAGAAGAGATGAACTAGCTGAACAGAGTATGGTCTTCAGTTTGCCATATGAGAGAAACTTTAGATTGATAGTATTAGTTGGGTTGCCCTGAGGATTGAGCATAAATTTGGAGGGACATGGATAGAGCAATCAAAATAATCCATGACAATATGGAGGCGCAGGACAGGCAGAAATCGGGAACGGATGCTAGACAATTTCTCCTTAACAAGTACAAGGCATGGGCCTATAACTGGCACTATATATTGGGACCATCCACTCTTTATCGCCTCTTGTTTGGCGACATAGGTTCTGATCATACTAGTGATCATAACCATGACTTAGCCACTATCCCTCGAAGATAGCAACCACTATCACACCAGGCAGCAGTTTCACATCCACAGCAACAGCCACTACCACACCTGGAAGCATCAGTTGCACACCTACTCCTACTCTAGTATTCTGGACAATACTCTCCAAGATATCAGGAACAAATACAACAAGCTTCCTTATCTATTCATGTATTCGTTAATGGGAAATATTCAAGTGAGAACTAGTTCTCACCTATTATATGATAACTTTTTAGTGAGGCCCAACCAGCAACCAATACAAACCTAGCAACCAATAGGGAATCCCTTGATAGTCACTAATCCCAAGGATTGGCACACATTTGAATGGACTGAACCGTTGGGTCGAGGGTTGAATATTTTTTTGAATATGAAGCTATTAAACTTATAGGCCACGGATGAAGGGGTTAGGAGAATGGGTTTTGAGTCAAACTTGATACTTGGGGTGGTCTCACATAGATCTTTCCATCCCCTCTGGTCTCATTTCCAAATGGGGCCCAATTGTGGGCCCCATAAAAGTTCTCATATAATACGTGATAACTAGTTCTCACCTGAATATTACCATTCATTAATATATATATATATATATATATATATATAAGGTCATTATAGGCCGTCCGAAAGTATGAAAAATAATCAAGGTATATTAAGTTTCCTCAACTAGATGATTCAATTAATCATCCTTTTTTTCTTGTTTCTTTTTTTTTTTTTTTTTTTTTTTTTGTATGTATTTATCATCAGCAGCAACAACATCATCAAGTCCTTATGGACAATATTTTCTATAAAAATTGAAAATGATCTTATGGGGAGAATGATTGCTGATGATACTACGTTGATATTTTGATATTTTCTATGGCCTTCATTTTCAAGGAAAAAAAAAGCATCTTTTACAATTTTTGTAGAAAGTAAATTTGGACCCAGGATTGTAGAAAACATTTCTTTTTCCTTTACACTAAAAAAATGCATTTTCGTTTACAAAGGTATTTTACTGCACTAAACAATAAACACTAAAATGACTAGGGATTAATCAATGGTTATAGTGTTGATGATGCAACACTTGTGTAGAGAGTGTGTGGGTGTACTGAGTATTTGCAAGAGAGAAAATGAAAAAAAAAAAAAAAGATTGAAGTTCTTGGTATTATTTTTCATAAAAGAAAAAATTACCATGAAATTAAAATCCCACAAAAATTGTGGGGTCCCCAAGAAAGATTGAATATGACTTAATAATGTTTACGCCTTAATCTTGGGCCCCCATCCAGATAGCTAGGTGGTTAAAAAAAAACCACAACATCAAATATGAAATCTCGATTCTCCCAGCCTCAAAGAGCTCCATTGTTGCAAATTCATCAATGGGACCCACATTTGAAGTTACGACAATTTTGAGTCATAGTCTAACCTTAGACTATATAATTGTATAAAATTTTACTTCAATTGAAGTCATGCCCACTGTTAAATTGATTGCAAAAAGAATTTGTACTTGCAAGCTATATATCCCTTATTTAATCATATGTTTTCATTTATAGCGGAAATAACCGCAATTGGAGTAAAGTTTTATATAATGAAAGCTCATGGTACGTCTGGATTTCAAATGCATGACCCGTATTTATAATGGTTGACTTAAAGGTTGTTTGCCTCTTACACATGTGATGTGAAAATGCCATTTATATGTGTAGATGTTACGTATGCATGTAAAACTTACACATATGAAACACCATACAATGCACTTGATTTTTTTGGTATTCTAAATTACATTCTTCCATGGTTGTGATATGAATTCCACGACCCTATACCATTATCTAAGCAGGTTCTCTATAAGAACAACTACACCATCTATTATATATAACAGTTGGAAGATGGTTTGAATTATGTATTTAACCACCAGTTCAATCACCATTAATCTTGATTTGAACCGTTGGTTCAACCCTAGTCAAAAGCCGTGCTTGGTTAAAGCCTTGTTTAAAGACTTCATTTGGTTAAAAAGGTTTTACCCTACAACAATTTTGGACCTCTCGTTCATCTTCATCTTTCCCTCCTCTCATGCATGTTAAAGTCTAGGGCATAAGCTCTAGTAGCTAGTAGGGCTGCACATGGGCAGTTCAAATCGGTTTAGCACTAAAATCAACCACCAAACAGACCCTATCAATTTTTTAATTAACCAATCCAATCCAACCGATGGAAAGGGTATTTGATTCGGTTCAGTCGCTTAAACCATTTATTTTATTTTATTTTCTTTCTTTTTTTTTAAATAAAAAATTGAAAATCTCAAAAATGATGACACCGCCATCCTTTGAATTTATTCCAATGTTTAAGAAAAAAGATAAAAATCCATATCAACTATGATACTTTCGCAGTCCCAATACACCGCAATATCATAGATCAATGCATCATTAAGAATCCACATACTTTTTAACGAGTATTTGAGCTCAAATTTTTCACAAAAATATAGTCACAACAATATCATAGGTCAAATTACATAATATATCGGTTGGTTCGGTTTAGGTGGTGAATCGAGGGTTTAAATCGATAACCGACCGATCTGAGCAGTTTCTACGATTTTCAAACCGGAGACCAAACCAATCTATATAAGATCTATTTGATTTGTCTGATTTGGTCGATTTGGTCCAGTCCGATTTAGCGGTGATACCGAAGTTTCTGCACAGCCCTAGTAGCTAGAATGTCGTTATAAGTGTTAGAAAATAAAGGGGGGGAATTGTAATCATTAAAAGACATAGGATAAGTGATACATATAATCTACAGTGAGATGGTGATGAGTGAAGGCCCACCTGAATGAGTGCTAAATGAGAGGCGCAAGGGGGTCGAAAGTTCATAATGGAAGAGAGAGAGAGAGAGAGAATAAATTTGTTTTCAAAAGAGAGATACAAATCATGTGAGTTGAGTTGGTGAAACCATACTAAAATGGATTCTTGGGCAGTTCATTAATATATAAATGCCTGGATTTTCATGGAAATGTACTCCCCCCCCCCCCCGGAAAAAATATGGTGCATTTATTTTATTTAGGTACACAAAAGTACATTTCCTTCCTCAAATTTCACCATATATTCCTCACAGAAATACTTTTCCTTCCTCGCATTTCATGAAAGGACAAAACATATACTTACAACAAGAAAAAACACATCCAAACACCACTACATCTATAAATTAAGTAAAAGTAAGGTACATTCCCTTGAAATGGAAATATACAAAAAGACATGGATAGTAGTCCAACACTCACTTCCAAAGTGGGGTTTGCATGGTAAAGTGGATGCGAGTAGATTAAAACGATTGATTGGTTTTGAGGTTGTCATGCTTTTCTCATGTTGAGTACCTGTTATGCTCTGTGTCGGTAGCGACTACATGCATTTGTTGCTTGGTTGAAGTTGATGGAGGGGTTTTAGTTATTTTAGTGGTAGGGTTTTGTTTGAAGATTTTCCATGTCTTTTCTTATACAGTTGTCTAGTTTGTAGCACTGAGTTTGCAATTCGTAATTCAAGACTTAGTTGGATCAGAAAATTCAATGGAGTATATAGATTAATTAATTCAAATTGCTTCTCACAATTCATCTAATTCAGTGTTCGAATTCAACAAGTTCGGTGAATTTATTATGTGTGCTCCCTCAATGTGTCCTTACCCGGGCCTCCATCTAAAACCTAAACCATTTATTTCTTTTGAATAATTTTTTAAAATGTCAAAAAGAAAGCAAAAAAGATTGTTTATCTTCATTAATCACTTCAAAGATATTTTGAGCATATGAATAGGGCGTGAGAATGGAGTTTCAATGCATTTTAGGCTTAATGACTCATGGGTGACTTGAAAAGTCACTCTAATTACCTTGTTAGAGTGTGAAATTACTTTTAGCCTATTTGGTCCACATCAAGGTAGATCGCATGGTGGTTTCACATCAAAAGGAGAGATTCGATGGAATCTATATAAAGCGAGACAATCCTAGAGAATTAAGTTAATCTAGTCTGATCTTATCCTTGTGTCCATCACTGGATTGACAAAATTGTCGCGAACCTATCCTTAAGACGTAAAGATTGAACAAAGTAATCTCTTTTATTATTACTTTTTACTATTTGATTGTGGAGAGCTTTAGGAGTTGATTGAGACATTTGAAGGTGTTTTCATCCCCCATTGGCTTTGATTGGTTAGGTGAAGGTCCTAACCACCGCAATCATTCTCTAGAGAGACCCACCAACAAATATGTGTTGACACATTGTGCAGATGCTTTAAAGATTAAATTGACCTTGCCCCCTTCATTAGTTGTAGAAAATGATTGTTACTATCAAGAGCTTTAAGAATGAAACTTCTTTTCTAGTTTACAAGTTAGATGCATAAGTGGTAGGAGCTACTTTACTAGTTCAAATGTGCTTGCTTTTCAAGAGACAATCTTGAGTTTCTCTCGTTTGCTAATATTCTATGTAAAAAGGGGATTAAGTGCTCAGTTTTAGTCATTATTAGAGCTATGTTTATGTCTAAATTGCCTCTCCATTTGTCATCTTCCACCTAATCACAGGATTTTCAGGCTGCCTATCCTTTTTGACCCCAAAATGTTTGTAGTTTGATCCGTAAATATGTTTAAATGCTTGGCTAAAATAATTACTTAAATTTTGTATTTATGTGTGAGTACATTCTATTGTCATGGGTTAGCAAAGTGAGTTCATTCAAATTAGGATTCTATCATCTATGATGCCAGCCAATACGGCAGGGACATGCCGTGACTACCGCAAGAACACATTTTATGCATAAATAGTGAAGTATTGAACACGATACATTTCCATTTTAAAGTACCTGTGTATCATATCCTAACATGAAGAAAGCGGGTAGGGTTTGGATCACATCTATAATGCACCCAGATTTGAACATGAATTAGCAAGGGCATATTTATTTCATGTTACTGAATTCCTAAGAATAATAAGACTCTGTGTTTTTGTGAGTGTTCGAAAATTAAGAATCAAATGTGGATATCCAAAACATGACCATCAAATAACGTCCTTTTAAGGGGAATTGAATGAGGGAAGATAGAAATGAATACCTAAATATCACCATAGTAATTCAATACCAAGGAATGTCAAGGTCCCAACTAAATCTTCACCTTATATCCCTCATCCCTCACCTCTTCTTTAATCCTTCAATGGAGCTCTTTTGACCATAAATTTATATGTATATAATACTATATGTTCTATGCAAACAAACAAACCCTAACAGGGAACTCAAACCATACTTGGGCCAACTTGGGTCAGTTACAAGACCTGTAGCTAGCATTACTCAGACCGGAACTTGTACCTGAATAAAGGGTCTAGAGCTAGAGCTACATTGCGAGACAAATATTTATAAACTTTTTAATAATCTCAAGATTCATATAGATATATAATATGTTGACTTGTATGGCTCAATAGAAGCCGTTGATAATGAGTGATTAAGTTAATGGTCTCGGTTGATCGTGTCCTAGTACCATGCTTGTTTAACTGTGGCTAGAAGTAATATGTTCTAGGTGTAACAGGGTTTTGGGGCTAATATTATAAATAGAGGCAAAGAGACTTTATGATGTGCTTCATCTTCTTATTGATAGCGAAAACTCTCCCATCTTCTCTCGTGGATGTAGGTCAAAAGCTGAACCACGTAAATCCTTGTGTTCTCATGTGTGCTTGATCTTATCTTAGGCCCTAGATCACAACATAACATCATGAGGTATTTATGTTAGATTCAAATGGATCTGAAACCGGAAAGATTTAGAAGTGGTTCTACTGAACAATCCCTTTTTTCCCCTTTATGGCCCTTGGGTTATATAGGTATTTGGAGATCCATTTTTATCCTTACACATTAGTACTTGCTTTATTCTTAGCTGAAGGTAAGTAATTGGATGGAGTCTGCTTACTTCCATGGACCAGACCCTAATATCTATATGGCAACCGAGAAGTAACACTATATCTATCCATAGAAGTACATATCCCTGTTCATCGTGAACAAAGAAAAATGAGGGCATTTGTTAGAAACCAGGATATTAATGACCATACAATTAAATGCACTGTGGAAAATGTTACCATCCCATGTGGGCATGAAGAAAAGCTCTAATTTCTTTTATCGGGTCAGTACATTAGCAGTCTACTTTCAGAAGTATGTCTGTGTGGGTTCCATTCCATTCTTGAATATTAAATAAGTCAATAACCCATGTTGGTGGCTGCTGATTTTGCAATTGGCCCTCCCTGTTCTTACATGATAAGTAACATGGACACCGTTTTCCTTTTATAGAAAATACAAATACTAGCTACTAGCTGAAGCCTGTTCAAGAACTACATTGACATCAGTGATTTATGAGGCAAGAAACCCATGGCTTACCAGACATTCTACAAAAAAAAAAACTCACCTGTAAGTTCTGAATGGCTTCTTTTTCCTCCTATACATTCTAAGGCCCAAGATAGCACACGGACAAAACATTAGTAATTAATGGGGTGGAATGGTTGGATAATGATTAGGTAAAGGTCCACTAACCTGGTAAATTTTCTTTCCAAATAATTCTTACTCAACTTATTCTTGATAATCATGTTATGACTTTTTCTAGATAAGTAATTAAAAACTTCCAACTAAAGAAAAAAAAAAAAGAAGAAGAAGAGAGTTTATTTGGTGTCTGCCATGTAGCCTAGTTATCTAAAAGTTAGTGGCATGGTCAACTGTAAAGTTAGTGAGTTTCTAGTGCTATTGTAGTTGGAAACAACGGGGTCCATATTTTTCAACATGTAGACATGAATGCATGTGGGTCCCACATATTTTTCAACATGTAGACATGAATGCATGTGGGTCCCACTTCTCCACCAATGGGGAGCAGATGCCTTATTAGTTTGCCATTATAAGCCTTCCATTAACATGATACAATCAAAAATTTTGATAAAAAAAAAACTGCATTAACCACTTCATAAGGAAGAAATTTTACAAGATCCAACTAAGCAAATCATCTTACCTACCTTCCAAATGGTCCCTAAACATTTGCAGCTTCTACACACCCCCCCCCAAAAAAAAAAAAAAAAAACCATACACTTGTAGCAAGCCAAGCCAAGCCAGAGTTGAGCTGAGCCGAGCAGTCTATGTGAATCATTGTTTTAAAACTAACCAAAGTCGACTCATGATGCTATCCATTCAACTGAGTTAGACAAACTTGACTGAGTTTGACCAAATTAGGCAGTCTACACATGCTTCCTACTCAAGGAGCCGCCGGTGCAAGACTAAGATGCAAATCCAAGCCCATTGCATTATCATAATTTGCGCCGCCATCGATTCCCGCCGGTCCTCTCACCGGCCGGATGTTATCATGCGGCCAAATTATTGAATTTTGTGCCGCTTGATCACGTCCGAAAGAGAACATTGTGATTGGATAATCTTGAGTGAGTCCTGGTGAGAACACACAACTATGTGACACTTGAAGGGGTGGCCCCAACGCGGACAAGTAGACCCAAGAAGGAGAGCCGGCTGTCGGTGATTGGACCATGACCGGACCGGATGACCCAACAAAATGCGGTAGTGGCGTCCGTGGTGGCAGAGGTGCAATGGGATTGTGCGAAAACCCCGAGGAACGTAGATGGCCTTGCATCATGACCCTCTTCATCCCTTGCCTCTCCTTTTTGTGTGCATTCTGGTGGCCTCCAAGTGCTTGGGAATTCACGAATTCCCGTCCGCAGTACTGGCATTTGTACCGTCGACTCTCGACGGTCGCCGGTGAATTTCCGCCGGACACGTGGAAGCCAAAGAGCTTCATATGTGTGGTGTGAGCAGCAGATTCGGGTTTGCATTGATTTTCTTCCATGATTTTGGTGAATAAGATCTAAGAATTGGTTGGTTTTTGGAGATGAAAGGAAAAGGATTCTGAAGAGATGAAATGAGATGGAAGTTTTAGGGGGAATGGATGTTTGTTGGGAAGCTTGGGAATGAAGAGAGGGTGGAAATGGCCATTGGGGAGCAAAAGGAGGCTCTTGGATTTGCGCTTGTCTCGGCTCTCATTTAATGGGGAATGCAACTGAAGTTACAAGGCTGTCCTTTCTCATTATTCTTTGTATACTTTATAGGATTAAAGATTTGTAGAATACCAATGAGGTTTGGGAGATGAAAATTGTCTTGGTTTAAGGTTTGGGAAATTCTATATGCACCCACACATTGTGCTGTGCACACCCACATTCTTTTAAGAAAAAATCACTGTTCATTGAAGAATGTGAGTGTGTTCAGCAGAAATATGGGTGCATATAGAATTTCCCTTAAGGTTTTGTTTATTTATCTAGAATTTATGACATGATTTTAGTATGTTGTAGTTTTTTTTTGACATGATGTGACAGTATGTTTCTTGATGTTTGAAATGTCATGTTTGTCTTACTAGAATTTCATACTAAAAAGTCCTAAATGAAGTCCTTTTGAAACTTTCTTTGGTTTGGAAAATGATTCTTTAAAGATGGTATGTGATTCAACTTATGTGGGAGCCTGCTTTGTATGGATGATGGAAAATTAAATTTAACATTTAACACTACCCATTAAGGGTTCACTTGTTATCACAAGAGCCTCATATTCATTACGCTTGTAAATTGACACTAGATCCAATTTGACTTTCATATGAGCTAATTGAAGTCACCATTTATTTTGGCCCTAGGGGTCTTCTACACATGTAATAGGAAAACGAGTTTTAGATGAGTAATTGTCACGGGCAAATGCTACACATGTAAAACACATTAGCGTCTTTGTCGAAGTCATCATCTTCATATGAGTAAATGAGTTGATCCAAAGGTTACAAATGTATTTGGATTTTTCTTAATTTTTTTAAAATTCATGAAGAATTAAGATATAAAACTAAACATCCTTATATTTACTATTAATATATGAATATCAAATGGTTGGAATCATGACTTGTGGGGATAAAGAAGTGCATAATATTAGATCTATACAATGGAACTTTTTCAAAAATGACTCAAAACTTATGAAAACCCAAGAGAATCCACTTCAACATCACAAATTAGTTATTAGACTTGATTTAACATGTTCCATCAGTCTTAGGCCTTTTGATGTATTGATTAGGTCCATAACATTTGATATCAGAGCCGACCTCCATGTCTTGAGTTCGAGTCACGAAAAGGGCTATCTGGAGTAAAGTAAGAGCCGTCTAAAAAAATAAAAAAAATGGCTACCTACTGTCGAGTGAAAGCAGCCGCGAAAAGGGCTACCTGAAGCAGAGTGTGAGCCGTCCCAAGAGGGGGAAAGAGCTACTTGCCGCTAGAGTGAGAGCTATAGAGGACATCGGCTGCAGAAGCGTGGTGGTCTGTTACAGTAATTATAAGACTTGATTTGATGCGTTCCATCAGTCCTACGGCTTTTGGCTTATCGGTTAAATGCATAACTCTCTCTCTCTCTCTCTCTCTCTCTCTCTCTCTCTCTCTCTCTCCAGGATAATCGAGCCATAATGAAGCATTCCACGCGTTCAGACACTGGGTGTCAACCAACCTTCATTTTTATGCTCCTTTTAACAAAAGAGTTGGTGAAGTTGCTACTTGACTAGTTGTTATTAGGAAATTTCTAGAAATACTCTGCGAGCAATATGTTTTTTAAATATAATGGCTAACCATTTCTAGATTAAAAAACAGTCACTAACCAAATGCCATTCTCATATGCAGTCTAGCTTGTGGGCCCCACTTAAATGCCTAATAATCAACGGGATTGCAGTACTTGGGAAGGTCTCTTATGGATAAGAGACTACAAAAAAGAAAGAAAATGAGCCCTTTTTATTTCAAAACCATAAATTGAATGATCTTTTAATCACAGATTTCTTATAGATACAATCTGATAGTGGATAATAGTTTGATGAGAGTAAAAAAGGGCCTAGTGTCATATCATGGGAGGATGAGAGTGTGAAAAGCATAGCAGTAAATTCCGTTTCATTTCGGCTGGAATTGCCAGAATCTTTCATTCCGGTCCTTCGGCAGAAACAACATGGGGGTAGACAATTGGTTTGAGTTCCGGTCCATTTCAGTTTGTAGCACAATTTCCAATAAATTTTTTTTTTCTCAATATCCATATCAAGGAACATGCCTATTATTCCGAAAATTTACTCCAAAAAGTTTTGTCATAACTTCGAAATACCGAAATATTCCGTCTTGGAGGCTAGACCAAAATAACAACTGAAACAGAATTGACAACTATGGTGGAAATGCTTGAATTAATCAAAGATGGGACTGAGTGAGCCCCATAGAGCTGAATCGGATATGAGGTTACTCGGACGAGAACATTCTTTGAGATAAAAAAAACATCACAACAAGCAATATATGTTCTTCAACCTCAATACGTGACTTACGTCTATGGGAGAATAGTGCAAAGTTTTCCTTACTCTTTAATGAAGATCAAAAGACTTCAAAAGTGAAGCTCTTAACAGAACACTCTAGCAAAACACAAGCATTTTACAAAGATTCTTAATTTCTTCTCTTTTCTTGGTCTTATCGAAAATCCCCTCCTCACTTTCTCTTAATAGCTACAATCTCTATAATGGAATCTCTTTTCTTTTCCTTCATAGGATTTTTTTAAAGGAATAAGTTCTAACACCCTTGGATTAGAGAATCCGATGGCTTATAACAAAAGGAGCTAAATGAGTAAAAATAAAATAAAGAAAATTCAAAGGGTAAAAAGCATAAAAAATGATTTGGCTTCACACATGTGTAAGTACACATACACACAAATATAACATAATCAAGGGTTTCCTCATCCATCAAGGTCATTGATTCCCAGAAAATTTTTAGCCACATGTCTGATTCTTATCCTATCTAAAGTTGGTTTTATCTTTGAATCAAAGAAAAAAATATTTGATGCATTGGAATGTGGCCTGAGTGTTGATCATACATGTAGGACCACCAGAAGACAACTCACACATCAAAGGTCTGATTTGGATCATTTCTGTTCATACAACTATCCATCGCTTCACTGCTGTCGTGTTGGCCACAAATGTACTTGTCCCTTTGACATCCATTCAACAAGTATTGGATAACAAATACCAGCCAGATGCAAGTTACCCATACTAACAACTAACAATTGATATATCTTCTAACTAAAAAAATCATATTAACAATCACCACCACCACCACCATCATCATCATTGTCAAACATATTAGTAAGCGATCTAAGCCTACTCTTTTTATATGTAGTGGCATTGTGAGTTCTACTTTACCAAAACTTTTAAAAGTAGTGATCTACTTAACTTCATCTTTCCTTGTACTTATGTTGGGGTTTTTTCATAATAGGCCTCTTCTTCTCAGGCTTCTTCTTACTTTGCAATGTTTTAAAACATCATCCAAAAGTTGGGTGTTTTCATATTTTTCTTCTTTTTTGTCTATGTATATTTCCAAATTATCTAAGGTATTACTTGATTTTCACTCTATCCTTCTGTTGGACTTCTATATCCAATGGCGGACACAAGATTTTTGATTAGGTGGGGTTAAACTTTTGCTAGACTTTGCTAAAATATTTAACATTAATAATGCCAAAAGAGAAAATATATTGCAGCTAAATAGACATAACTTTTTTCCATGCTCAGAACTCTACCCAATTGAAGGTTCTTTCCACTTCTTCTCTCAAATTCACATGATCATCAATTCACCATCTTCAAAACAACTTAAGATAACATTTTATTTAATCCTAGGATGCCCCAAACGATAATTTGGGTGCGATAATTTGGGTGAGGACCCAATTATATATCCTATTTGGGTTTCCAAGGGGGTTCGATTTGGATCTAAGGAATTCGGTTGCCTGCAATTACCTTAGCTGTAAAAATAATTTCCTATAGTTGGTCATGGGCGAATGGCAAAGAAGAAAAATTGCCACTTAAATATAACTCAAGTTATTCAAATATATGAACCATAACGCTTGATTTATGTATAAATTGAAGATCAAAGTGTGTCCAATGGTGACTTGTAGATATGCATATGAGGATGGGGGAGACTACTTTATTTAGGATTATTTGGTGATAGAGAGAAACTAACCACGAGAAGCTCGATCGATGTAAAAAAAGGATTTTGGACTCTAAGTAAATAGAAGATGTCGAAAGATTATGTTTTGTGACGTGGGGCAAAAGCATGATTTATATACAAGGCAATTGTTCATTAGTCATATAAAACGAGAGGTCAAGGACGCTAAAATCTGCAATTTCAAACTGGCAGCCCTAGGTCATCTCTATGCAGGTCCGCCACCGTCTAGATCCAAGATCACAACAAACTCATAACTGATTTCAATTTTCAAAATCAAAAGAATCAATCTTCCAACCAACTTGTTCTTCACAAGAGACCATCTGTACTGGGGCCCATGATTCTATCAGCATGAATTAAGGTAAATCACATGCAATTTCAACAGGGGATGAAATCATGGTCTTACCAATATGGTACTGCTTTTGACTTTTGATCACACTCCAGCAAATGAAATCGACAGAAAACCCATTCATAGTCTCCCTCATCTCCTCCTGTCACCATTCCAACAACCTTTTGAGGTAAGCTCCCCCTCCTTTTCAAGGGTTGGAAAGTTGACTGAGGAGAGGGCCTTTCTCATTCCAGGAGGAAAGCATTTGTTAGGTGACTCCTCTTAAAGATTCCTGTGACAGAAAACAAGTTCCTCTTTAAAAGTGTACCTTTCAATTTCCAAATTTACATGTTTTGCATTGAAAAACTCTTCCTGTTGCATCACTTAGAAGCCACATATATATTTTCCTAATGGTAACTAGAAACCAAATCTTCCTTACACTCAAATCAATCTATAGATGTATATGGCTCAACATTTCAAGGAGAAGGGAAAAAAATGAATGCCATGACAGCAGAGCCTATTGGAATTCTTGGTGGAAAATTCACATGGTGTTTACTTTGATGTCTGGAGACTAGTGCAGAGCATGTTTCATTGGTTAGAATCTGGATAGCTTCACAAGTGGGCCTGGCATGATTCCGTTTGTTTCGGGCTGACTAAATACCTAAAAAGTAGGCTTCTGCTTGATTGTCAGCGTTGAGATAAAATTCAGTCTGACCAGAAAGCTGGTTCTGGCCTGTGCTCAACCAAATTTTTTTTTTTTTT